>CM059567.1:42421957-45172411 GCA_030386875.1 Morinoia aosen | reverse complement strand
ATAAAAGTTGAAGAAGTAAGTCAGAGGTGCTGAAAAACAGGACAGTAGTGAACCGAAAAAAGGAGGTCCTTAACGTAACAAAAAACATTTTATCTCAACAAAATGAAGGCCTACCTAACTCTCAGCTCGGGCCTTCACATTTTTCCCCTGGGAGCGCTAATTCCTATAGATACAATAGTTGTATCCCCCTGAGGGGACATGAACTATCAACCTACAGAACAAGAACAACAACTACTATTAAACCGCTCCTTTATGAATTACCAAAAAGGCATAAAAATGACAACCAATCTGCAATTCATATCAACATGATCTATCATATCAACATGTTCTAATAACTAAAAAGGGATGAAAATGACGGCCAAACTACACTTCCAAATTTATGTTCAAAAATGGTACAAAGTGAGGGTAGCGGGCAGCCCTCAGTCGGTAGGCATCTTGATGATCCTCCCGCCGACCATGGAGGGCGGGATGTACTTCTCTGCCAACGCCTTGCGCCCCTTCTCCTTCACGCGGAACTGCCAGGGCCTCTCGCGAGGGAACGGATTCCTGCACGGCAATTATGGGTCTTAGAATCATACGGTACCATGCCCCTCTTTTCAAAGACGTACCAAATGAAATTACTAAGCCCCGCATTTCAAAGACGTCAGAAAACGGAATCCAAGTTTGCAGCCATCTTCCTGTACCTGCAACTCACTCACCAGACAAAGCAAAATTTAGGGACGACAGCGGTACTCGTTCTCACTGGATGTACTTGGCACTCAGTACCGTATGATTCTAAGGGTCGCGTTTCCACTCACAACACACAGGCGTGCACCACACACGCAGTGCAAGTAGTGATGAGGCTACCCAATGATTCAAGTTTGGGAAGTGTTCGAGAGACAACAAATAAGACAAGTTGGTTTAAGCCTCCCTAGCCACAACGGTGTTCTGAAGAGTGGAAGGAGAGAGGCTTCATTTAGTATGGAGTTCGGGGATCAGGGAACCTATGCACAAGGTGTGTTTCCGCGCGATATTCGGAAGATATTTCAAACGAAAAAAAGCCCATCAAAGATAAACAAGACAACCAAAATTTGAAGAGGATTAGAGAGCAGTAAACATAGCCATCGTGAGCACTTACTTGACTACCCTTTTGGCCCTCAAGACGTCCATCTCAACTTCTCGGTCAAAGAAGTAGAGGAGCTCCTCTCGGGTCTTGAGCTCTTTCTTCTTTTCTTTGATGGATTTCATGAGTTGCGCTCTTTCAAAAGCCTCGCACTGAGTCGTGAAAAGTTCCTGTCTCTCATCCGCCCATTTCTTGTATAGGCTTTCCTGCGAAGGGAAGAAGACATTTGAACGCTAATAATAAGAACCAAGATTATTAGATTTTTAGTTAGTTTAAGACTCCCTTTCCGCCACAATGGCGATCCAAAGAGAGGAAGGCACAATTTAGTATGAAGTTGGAATATTGGCATATTGAGGAATCCATGCAGAAAGGGCATAGAAATGGTAAGTGGAGAAAGAAGATTATGAAACACGATCAAAGCCGAAGAAGAAAGCAGTAGGTGCTGAAAAACAGGACATCAGTGAAAAAATAATGGTTCTCAGCACAACAACAAAATTTCATTTCAGTAAGAAGAAGGCCTATCTAACTTCCAGCTCGGGCCCTCACACTTTCCCACTGGGAGTGCTAGTTCCCATAGATACAATAAAAAAGAACAAAGAACAAAAGTCTTCAAAAATTCTTCGTCGCACATGCGGCCTAATCAGCTGAGGCCACAAGTAAATAGCGTTGGGTGCACAAATGACAACCAAATTTTGCCCCAAGTTCACTTCTCGCTTAAAATGTCAACTCATTTTTAACTAAATAAAAAATATTCTGGAACAAACTATAGCAATTGATCGTATTTTCAGTTGATAAAATTCACAAGGCTTCACCGCCCCTAAAGTAGCCAGAAGATAGATGCATGTTCCGACCAGCATCACCGCTTTAAGTTATTCACTTGCACCGAACAGTGTACACTAGCGCCTGAGTGGCACTGAATCATCAGTCACTAGTTTGACGAGTTCACTCAACGCAAAATAAAATGACTTCTATTCATTAATGCGCCCCTCTTTATTTGAAATGAGAAAGACCGCGATATGAAAAAATGGCCAGAAGAAGTAAAAAATTAAATCTCTTGAGAGTTGATTAAGCCGAGCTGATGAGATATGCTCATCACACTCTTTGGGCTGGCTTCGGACAGACAGACAGACAGACGGGGCTCTTATTATAGTATAGATTTGAAATAATGTGACAGGAATCAAGTTCACTTGCTCAGCAATTAATCAAAATGAGAAAACGTGTTTCCTTTTGAATAGTGCAGGGTGTGGGGCGTGGGGGAAAACCTTTTTTGAAAATATGGAAAACAGAACTATTATTCTTTACTCAGTTACCACCCAACCTGGCCAATCCAGCTTTACACCTTTTTAAAAACTATACTGTGTTATGTCAACCTCAGGAGTAAACAGTGATTTTTTTATTTCAAAAGTGTGGGTGTAATTTTCTTGCTGTGCAGCAATGGCCATTACTTTCATAACGCGATTTCTTCTACAAATAACGACTTTCTGTCGTAACTATTTTCATGTGAGAGGAAGAAATTTACTAATTGATCGTCCTACGACGGACGATTTACTCTTGTAATTTTTGTTATAGGAGTACCTAAGTTATCCTTCAAAACATTAAATTTCCTCAAACTTGTTGTTCTTTTCTTCAACTTAACCCATCAGACTTGTATCCATGTCATTAAACACCAACATCAAAAGAAAGCACACGAGATCTAGGCAGTCGAAAAGAGTTGAGTACCTTTTTTGGGACCCTCGGTACTGTAGAAGTTAACACACAACTAGTCTCCTACTCGCCAAGTCGGCAAAAAACGCAGGGTGGACTTAAATTTTTTGTTCTCTTTTATTCAACTCGTTAGACTCAGATCTAGTCAACAAAGCCCTACATCTAAACAAAATCCACTACCTTCTATGGGACCATCAGTACTACAGAAGCCAGCACACAGCCAGTTGCCCACCAAAATACACTCCCATTTTGGAACCCTTGGAACTACAAAAGCCAACACACAACCCGTTTCCCCCTCACCAGGTCGGCTACAAACGCAGGCCGGGACTCCTCAATGCAGAGCTTCAGCGCGGCCTCGACAGCTCCGACCACGTCGAGGTCGGGGTCGACGGAGAGCGTCGATACGGCGGCCAACAGGTCTGTCTTCAGCGCCTCATTCGCGACGGTCTCCAGCAGCAGCTCCACCTCCTCTTTCTGCCCAACATGCTCCATGAGTTGCAGGGTGTGGTGATCTCAAGACCAGCTAGAGAAACCGATGCTTTAGTTCATTTTGTTACTCAGAGACCTGCCTACAGGTACACTCGTACAGACCACAAGTCAGTTGAGGTGAGGAGCGAGTTTGAAAGTATATAAATCACTAAAGTTCACTAACCTCACGCGTATGTACATTGCGCAGCTACATCAGATTGTGAGTTACGATAATCCCTCCACAAAGTTTACTAATATCATTATTGACTGAAATTATTGACTGCGAGAATGCAAAAAGGCCCACAAGAAGCGCAGGACACTCACAACGAAGGCGGAGATGCGGCCCACTGCAGCCAGCCTGCCGAGACCAGCCCGCAGGGCGTCCGCGTCACGGCAGGCGGCGCTGCCCAGCACGCTGCAGTTGAGCCTCAGCTCCTCATCTGACAGCTGCTTGACACACAGCACCAGCGTCTTCCCCACCAGACGCTTGTGCTCACTTGTGCCCAAGTCCTCGTCTATGAACGATTTTCTGTAGTTGTCTATGCGCAGCAGCACCTGTAAACATTACACGCTGAGTTGTAATACATACACAGTTGAAGTGCTACACACAGTTGAAGTGTAATACGCAGTAGAACTGCAATGCACAGTTGAACTGTAATGCACAGTTCAAAATAGATTAGAGCACATCACATGACATAGCATTCAGCAAACATGCAGTGACATCACAATAACCGTTCTCTAACTTGATGTATACAATAAAGATCACCAAAAAAGTTCCTGCACAGTGCCCACGATGAACATATAAACAAGATTAAAAAAGAATATGAACTCCCTGTAGTACAAAGGGCAGGCACTAGCTTCATTAGTAATAAAGTTCTTAGCACATTGTGAAATGCATCAAATCTCCAAAACCAAGAAATAAGCAAGACTAAAATAATAAAATAATAAACACACACCAATAAGAAATTCAATGCTTAGTAAACTCTTTCGACTATAAATATATGCTGAAACGTACATTATCTAATGCAGATGAAACACATACAAATATAATAGTGAATGACGAAGACCTTACTATAGCCATCTTATATTGAACGTCCACGAACATTTTGACTAAATTTTCCCACTTCAAAAACTTTCACTAAGTTCTACTATTCACTAATTCCACATCACATTCACACATTCCAAAAATTTATTACTTCAAGTAAACTAAAGCATCAACAATACAAGTAATCTAATACATCAACCAACTCACAGGAAATTCCAAAGCTAAAAGAAGAAATTAAAGCCCAATACCCGTTCTGGCGGTTCAGCAGGCGCATAGGAGTAGTCAACATCAGGAGACTCGCGGCAGTGTTTGAAGAACAAGAGGGAGCTGAGCAGCGCGTAGTGGCGGCTGAGAGCGCAGTCCAGCTTCTCGGTGAGCATGAGGCGCGTCGCGACCACGCTGCTGCCTGCACCACACAACCGCACGCATCACTACAGACAAATAATGATGCCAGACTCTCATAATGACACTCCAACAATGACATAATGACAATCCATGTGGCGCCAGACCCCGTAGCATAGGATAGACAAGCCTAACTAACCTATACCTAGATCTCAAAGTGATCCACTACTTTTCTATAACACAAACCTTAAGAAAATTGAGTAGATGTATAGTTTGATGTCATACATTTAGTTAAGTTTATAGAGAAATGGATTTTTCTTGTTTCCAGACAGTCACCCAATCAAGAATTTCTATAAGATTGATCTACATAGTTCAGGTGATCTTGCATAACTATCCAACTTTTCCTCAATGAATAAGGTCTTTCAAATAATAATCCCTTTCAAACGATTCCATTATCACCCAGAAAATACATTTTACTCATAAATTTTTTATGGACAACAATTGAACTCAATAACATTACTTCAATCTTACAAAGAAAGAGTGATTTCAAAGGGATGATATTTGAAGAGAATCAACTCATTGAGTGATAGGAGACACTGAAAAATTAACGTACACAGCACACGCTAAGGTGGTAGCTTGAGAAGGCCTCAGTTGCATAATCTGGCTTCTCCAAGAAATGATCCATGGCTAAGGTGTATTATAAGGTATAAGGTGTAAGGTCATCCAAAAGTGATGGGAATGATTGTGTATTTGAGGAGCAACGTATTTGCTAAGGCAGCTTGAGAAGAAGCCTAAGACACAGCATGTTTGAGGTCCACAGTATTTTTTAATGAGGTAGCTTGAGAAAGCTTCACTGAGACCCTGCATATCTGAGGTGCACAATATTTACTGAAGTAGCTAGAGAAGAAGCTAAGGCCTCACTTGCATAATCTTGCTTCTCCAAGAAATGATCCATGATCAAGGCTGCAGTGAAGTCATCCAAGAAAACGCCGCAGCGCTCAGGCTGGCAAAGTAGAGTGAGCAGCTCGGGTGTGTGGTCTCCCTGCAGCAGCAGCCGCAGCGCCGCGTGCTGCGTCGACTCCAGCACCTCCAACGAGACGCCTCCCGCTCGACGGTACTTCTTCAGGATTTCCAGCACCTCTTTAGGGTGCCAGTCTCCGCTCTCGCTCCCCAGTGACTGCATGTACTGCGAACGTACCACGTGAGATCAGTCAATTATTGTTATACCTTTAATGTCAGAATTTTGAAATGAATGTACGAGGAGTTTGTGAGACTCAAACTCGACCAGATTCATTAACTGTTTCTGGGGGTGACTAGACTTTGAACTCTCGATACATAATGTCAGAATTTTGTAACCACATTAGCATTATCACAACTACTATCATTTAACTAGCATCAACATCAAGTAGACACCAATATCAGGATGAGGAAGAAACCAAAACTTGACAATGAGCTTCATAGAACTCATTAGGGCACAAATTTCACAAGGAATAAACTACATAAGAGCTGTATATATAAGTGGATTATGAAATCCACTTTGACAGTAAAGAGTTATCTTAGTCTAAACCTTTTTAGCTGCATCATAGGTGGTCAAAAGAGAGAAAAGACCACAAAATATGGACAGTGGAGAACAGAGAATCGCTGCACAAAGTGTATTCCTACACAAGATACTCTGTACATAGAATCAGCAAGTTAGGAAGGATGAGGAAGAAAAGACAGGGCAGAGACAACAAAACAGGTAGGTCGACTGAGAGAAGCAAAGTGGGAACAAAGGATAAAAGTTCTGGATGCTTCTCTAGAGCTAAAGAAACACAACAGTAACCCCCTGGGGGCTAATCCCCATAGTATAGGATGGACAAACCGTACTAGCCAAAAGCTTCAACTCATTACTTATACTATGCCTCTTGAGGGGTGAAATGAACAAACTGCAGTACACATTGATTCAGTTTTATAAGTCTGCCATTTCCTACTGGCAAATATAATTCATAGTTTAATTTAAGTGCCCTACGATATAACGATATCCATGATGAAGCCTCTCATCATTCTTATAGCAGAAAAGTATTCATACGAAACATACAAAACAGCAGCACATCTATAAATTGATGTCTTGGTTTACAGTGCTACAAAAAATTATTAGTCTACAGCTGATGCCCTATGCATCTGCCAAAATTGTGCAGTAGGGACAAACTCATACCTTGAAGACAACCAAGGACCAGAGCTTGGCATCAAAACTTTCCAAGACTTTTGTGAGATCAGAGCTAGAGGTGAACATGGCAATGATAAAAATCTAAAGAATTATGTTAAAATGATGAGCAGTTAATTGCAAATGATGAGTTCCATAACATAAAGAATTCTCAGAGTCATTTCAAATTAACAAAACCTAAAAATTAGCAGTTGCTTCACCGTATTTTGGTTAAAATCCAGCTAATACATTTAAATAAATGTGAAGTCCCATCAAAGGTACAGGATAGCAGAGATAAACAAGCCTACGTTTTTCTTTGAGAAAGCAGTATTAATTAGAATGTGAATTATAATTTCAATTTTTTTTTACTACAGTTAAATTCAGTTATAGATGCATTCACTTAAACTGGAAATACACTAATGTTAACGCTTATTTCTCTAACAGACAAATAAAAACTCACCAAATCTAAATCAAGTGGCCACAGCTTTAGCTCTGTTTTCATTTTCTGCAACATTTTTATGTAGAATTCACCTGGAGGGAAAATAACACTGTTAAATGTTACTAATTTGGAAAATAAAAATGGTTTTTTAAATAGAACTAAATGAACTTGAATTAATTTTAATACAACCTATCAAGGACACCGTCTGGGTAGATATCGGGAAATGTGTTGATTTTCTGTTTTTATATGCATCTTATAGAGGATTTTCTTGCGCTTCCATTGGTACTTTCCGTTTACGTTTACTCCGAATAGTGCGCCCACCAGAGGGGGGGAAAGCGATGGGGGTGGCGTGACCTTGACCCCTCCCCCCCTCATTATTGGGGGTCAATTGAGCGTGTTTCTCTGCGGCAATGGCAATAGAGTTCGTTCATGAGCTACTCAAAGTGTTTTTATTATTCAAACGAATCATTCTAACGCTAAATAAAAATTTTTTATAAGATTTTGACAATTTCAGAATTTAGCTGTTCTGCCATATCTATGATACCGCAGCTTTCATTCATAGCTCGATGACAGCTGCAATATCATAGCTACAGCTATGGCGAGCACACCAATCCAAAGGGCTTGAAAAGAGCTACAAAACAGAGGAGTTGACTTAAAAAAAAACGTATTTTGGTCGAAAAAAATAGAAAAAATGAAAAAAGTGGTTATTTTGAAGAATTACATGTATTGTCTTTTGTTGTATATTTTTTTCCCAGAGTTACAGAGCTACAGCAATGTAAATTATATTAATCAAAAGGGCTTGAAAAGAGCTACAAACACTCAAGAGTTCATTGTAGAAAATTCTGTGGTTCAAAAGATAAAAAGAAAAACAATTTTTTTGTGAAAAAACACGTTTTTCTGGAAACTTGATGATTGGTTTCTCAAATGTATCTTCTTCCACAATTTTAGAGCTACAAGAATGGTTTATATACCATTCAATAGGGCTTAGCAAGGTGTATTCATAAGGGGTTACATTTTTTGATACATCTATTATTTTGAAAATTACACGATATAAAAAAAATAAAAAAGGTCACATTTTTTGAAAAAATATTCTCAAAATCCACAAAAAAAAGTTATCAAAATTCCCTAGCCCTTATGGTTATATAGACATATAAGCAATCTAACAATGAAGTGCTGGTTCTGTAACTTCAAAATTGTAGAAGAAGATAGATTTTAAAAAACCCTATTTTATCATATTTTTTGAAAAAGAAAAAAAATCCAGTGCAGATACAAAAATTTTGTTGAAATAACAAATGATCTTTGCATCATTTCACACCTACTGTGAAAATTTCAGAGAAATCCATCCATAAATAACGGACTTTTCTCCTACCCAGACGGTGTCCTTAACAAACAAGGCCAGCACAAAGGAAGCGCTTAAATTTCTCAAGTAATTCCTAGCATTTTTTATGACGGTGATTATAATTATCCCGTATTTAATTTCTGAGCCTAAGACTAAGACTCGCAACACAAACTGGTCTTCACAAAAACTGTGTCAATTAACCTTCTTACCAAAATCTCAAGTTAAAGTCAATCATCAACTCAAACAATCAATTTCATATCATATTTATATACCAATGATTCTGAAAGACAAATGGTAATTTGATGCAAAATGTTAGTGAATGAGATGTAACTTTGCATTTACCAAGAATAAGACATGACAGTAATGCTGTCATATCTCAACTAATTCAAAATGTTACTTTGCATGTACAGAGGATGTAACATTACAGCAATGCTGTCATATTTCAACCAGTACAAACACACAAGTTTATTTTTGTTAAAAAAAAAAAATGTATGTAATTGCAATAATTCCATAGTACAGTAGAAGGTTACCTGGTTTGCCAATTTTCTTCACCAGGTCCTCACTGAGGCGCTGATTCCACGCACTTTCGCACTGGAAACTTACAGGTAGGTAGTCCCTCTTCTGCATCACAGTGCCTGCTAAAATACAAACTTATGTAAAACATATTAAAAAAACTTTTTTCACAGACATTAAAATTAATAAAAGATAATAAAAAACAATCCAATGGAACAAAATATTACTTGTACTGAATATGATTAGAAGAAATAATATTGGTTTAAAATGAAGCCATATTCATTTAGTGATTCCATTTAATTTTTTTATACGAATATTTTTTAATATGCAGGTATAAAACTATACTGAAACTGTAACAATCTATTACATTTATAAAATAATCAATCAAGAATAACAACTTTGCTTCCCTTCAATTCATATGGTTTTGCTGTAGAGCAACACAAATCCTTATGGCAAGCAAATGAAAAAATAAAGTCACAAGATAAACTACATCAATTATTGAACAGAGTACTAGAGTGCTTTGTACCAAGTTTACAAATTCCATGCAAGTAAAACTGTTAGTAACATAAACAAATATTCTAGAATATTGATTTGAGCTATGGATGAACTCTAAATTGACTTACCTACTGGCCATAATTGGTCACAGAGATTTATATTCCTGGAGGTCAAGACTTTCTTCACAGAATGTGCATAATGGGAAAACATCTTGCAAGAGTGGAATTTTTATCTGAAACATATACCATAACAAAATAACAAGAAATTAGAGCTACAAGTTTTTGCTTGTGTACAAATGAATTGCTCATTTTATCCATACATACTGACACAAGGCCTTACAGCCAATACCAAAAAAATTCCATTTTTGTTGTACTTTCAATCATGGTAAGTTGAAGTTAAGTTTACAGTTATGCTACACTTCAATTTTTCCAGTTCATACCAATTTGTTTGAACATGAATTTTTTTTCTTTTTTTGGTAGCCCTACTAAATCACTTCATACTAATGTTCTACATTAAGGAGGGCGTCCCCCATACGGACTTTTTTCTTTATTATTAAACCCAGAACAATGAAATTTGGTATACTGATAGGAAATTGAATTTGGAATTGTTTTAGCTTAGAGCAAAAGTTCGATTTTCTTGAAAAAAAAAATGGGAAATCGAAGAAAACAAAATTTTAGGGGGGGGGGGGGGGTTTCAAAAATCTTTTCCTCCTACAGTTTTTAAGCTACAGTGATGGTTTTGGTATCATTGGATGTGAGAAGACACCGGCTTTTATGGAAACTAAAATTTATTCCAAAATTATTTATTGTTCATAAGTTATGACGTCATAAAGCTCCACATTTTCGAAAAAAATGATTTTTTTTTCCAATTTTTACACTTTTTCATGTTGAAAATGAAATTTGAGGAAACAAATTTTAGTTTCCATAATAGCCCATGTCTTTCTGCATCTAATGATACCAAAATCATCACTGTAGCTCTCAAACTGTAGGAGGAGAAGCATTTTGAAACCCCAAAAACCTTTGTTTACATTATAAGCAAAACAAAGAAACAAACAATTCAAATAAATAATTTTTTAAAATTTTTGGTTCAAGTTAGACCCCTGAAATCATTATAGAGTAATCCAGAGACATAAGAGATGACATAGCAGCTTCGCGCCGTGAAGAAAGTCCCATTGGGGAGGTGTAACATGATAAAATACCACTTCCCCCCTCCCCCCCATTCTTTAAACCCTTGTAGCGGGCGAACAAGTGAACGTACGAGTCTCATTTTTTCACACTATGTGCCTGACCCCTTACACTTCTTATAGCGGCAAAAGTCCCAGTTTTGCAAGAAATCTCAGAAACAGGGGGTCATAAGGGAGGCGCTCTCCTTAACAGGACAAGATGCAATTTCAGGATTGCAGTGCTTTTTTTATTATTATTAAGGAAAAACCAAATCATCTCATTATATTTAAAAAATATTTAGGCCTAGGTAAAACCAGCAGTCAACTACCCTCTTGTTCTGCATATGTTAAAGCAAAAAATGGTACCTGTTGGACTAAAAATGAACAGTTATTGCTTATCTGCTTTTCTCGTTGATGGTAAAAAAGTCCTATATTTTCTGAAGCGTTTAAAAAGAGGCTAGGCACCTTAAATTTGTCAATTTCACTTATCAGAATTATTTAGCCTGAAAGCTACCGAGAGCAAAACTTTTTGTTGAAGGGGGTGCCTATCAAACAAAAATTAAACAAGAGCACACAGAATTATGTAAAGTCTTATACACAAGTTTTTCAACAATTTAATTAAAAAATATGAGTACAACTATTGAATGTTTGACTTTCCAGTGCCAGATTCAAAAAAAGGCAATGCACCTTTTATTATTAATTTCAAACATATTAGATTGTGTTCAGTAATAGTGAACACTGTCATTCTTGATAAGATGTTTTTGTACAATTGAGTCTCACATTCAAAGTGAGTAAATTTTCAAAATTGTGTAGCAACGCCACATTCGTACCGTCACAACCGGCATTTGAACCGAATATCGAAGTTATTCCTATCCAAGTATCCATTAGCCTAGTTTTCTAAATTGATTTTATAAAACATTTTTATATCCTAATCTATGCTAAAGTGTTATGAATTCAAAATGATACCCTGCTTAAATTGGCTGCTATAATAAGAGCCGCGTCCGTCCGTCCGTCGGTCGGTCTGTCCGAAGCCAGCCGAAAGTGTGTGATGAGCGTATCTGTGATACAAGCTCCAGCCCTATATGTTTTGACGGGCCGTGTTCACGCGGCCTCATCAACTCTCGAGAAATTGCATTTTTTAATTTCTAACGGCCTTTTTCTCATTTCGCCCTCTTTTTTATTTCAAATAAAGGGGGGTGGACTAGTCTATCCTATAATAAGAGCCGCGTCCGTCCGTCCGTCGGTCGGTCTGTCCGAAGCCAGCCGAAAGTGTGTGATGAGCGTATCTGTGATACAAGCTCCAGCCCTATATGTTTTGACGGGCCGTGTTCACGCGGCCTCATCAACTCTCGAGAAATTGCATTTTTTAATTTCTAACGGCCTTTTTCTCATTTCGCCCTCTTTTTAATTTCAAATAAAGGGGGGTGGACTAGTCTATACTATAATAAGAGCCGCGTCCGTCCGTCCGTCGGTCGGTCTGTCCGAAGCCAGCCGAAAGTGTGTGATGAGCGTATCTGTGATACAAGCTCCAGCCCTATATGTTTTGACGGGCCGTGTTCACGCGGCCTCATCAACTCTCGAGAAATTGCATTTTTTAATTTCTAACGGCCTTTTTCTCATTTCGCCCTCTTTTTTATTTCAAATAAAGGGGGGTGGACTAGTCTATACTATAATAAGAGCCGCGTCCGTCCGTCCGTCTCTCTGTCTGTCCGAAGCCAACCTGCAGTGTGTGATGAGCGTATCTGTGATACAAGCTCCAGTTCTATATATTTTGACGGGCCGTGTTCACGTGGCCTCATCAACTCTCGAGAGATTGTATTTTTTCATTTCTTACGGCCTTTCTCTCATTTCGTCATTTTTTCATTTCAAATAAAGGGGGGTGGACTAGTCTATTCTATAATAAGAGCCGCGTCCGTCGGTCGGTCTGTCTGTCCGAAGCCAACCGAAAGTACGTGATGAGCGTATCTGTGATAGAAGCTCCATTCCTACCTATATATTTCGACGGGCCGTGTTCACGCCTCATCAATTCTCGAGAGATTGTTTATTTTTATTTTTACGGTCTTTCTCTCATTTCACCCTCTTTTTCATTTCAAATAAAGAGGGCTGGACTAGTAATAATAATCTATACTATAATAAGAGCCGCGTCCGTCCGTCCGTCGGTCGGTCTGTCCGGTAGTTCCGAGGTTCCGAGCGGTGATCTTGTGTTTACGTGCTGGAAATTGTTTACAATTGAAAGTTGAATGATCTTGTGTTTACGTGCTGGAAATGTTTGAATGACGAGAGAAAGAAGTTGGAAGAGGAGGTTGAGAGATTGACAATTCTGATGGTTGCTTTAGAGGCTGATTTGAAGGATGAAAGGAAGTTGAATGAAGGAAAGAATGAGAATGGTGCAAATGCAGTGAATGAAGAGGTAAATGGTGGTGGTGAAAGGAGTGCAAATGAAGTGGATGATGGTGCAAGGAGTGCAAATGAAGTGGATGATGGTGCAAGGAGTGTGAATGCAATAAATGAAGTGAATGGTGGTGCAAATGTGCCAGCTGAGAGTAGAAGGATGAATGAGCATGATAAAAGAAGTACGAATGGGAAGAGAGTGAAGGAGCAACCTGTTGATATGCCACATGAGGTGCAGGCGCCTGTAGTGGAAGTGAATGAAAGGAAGATGGATGGAAAGAGTGATGTGAGTGGAAGAGTTGAACGAAAGAGTAGTATGAAAGGGAGAGTGAGACCTACGATTAGAATATGTGGTGACAGCATGGTGAAGAATGTGGATAGGTTTGTGAGTATGACTGACCTTAGTGGATGTACGAGCATGAGAGGAAAGGGAGTGAATGAGATTTGTAGGCATGCTGAGGAAGTGATAGATGGAATGGATGAAGGGATGGTTGTACTGCAAGGAGGTGGCAATGGATTGCTTGAATGTGGGAGAGAGCGTACGGTGAATGCAATTATGAATGTTGTTGAAAGGGCGCGAAAGAAGAATGTAAGAGTGGCTGTGACCAGTCTGCTGAGAAGGCCTGCATGTGGTGAGGAGTATGAAAGGGTGCGAAAGGAGGTGAATAGGGAAGTGCATAAAAGGATTATGAGTATGAAAGCTGAGAGTATGAGAAAGCGTGAAATGGGTTCCAGCTTCCTTGATATGGATAACCTGATCCAGAGTGGGTGTTTTCGTGGAGATGGAGTCCACCTTACTCAAGAAGGTGAGATGAAACTCTCCAGGAGATACGTCCAGTGGATTGGGTGTACTCATATTGTAATGGAAGGTGGAACTGGATGAATGGAAAGCTGTCAGAGCAAAAATGAAAAATGTTGTGAATTGTCCAATAGTGTTGTAAGGTTTGGATGTATAAATGTGCGTGGATGGAATGCAGGAAAGTTAAATGACCTTGTAGCAGAATTTGAGAATGGAGATTTGGATTGTGTTGGTGTAGTAGAGACCCAAATGCGTGATAGAGTCAGTTTAAAATGTAAGGAGAGTAAGTACTACATGATTGGAAAAGGGCGTGTAAGTTGGCAAAAAAGAGGTGGTGGAGTTGGTCTCATTGTAAAAAATGCTCTAAATTGGAAATTAGAAGAAATTCCTGTTGGAAATGAACCTGAGAGTGAAGATCTGTTAGTAATAAAGTGTGAAAGAATGCATGCCAGAGAATGTGTTATTGTGGTTGTATGCTATATGACAACTGATGGTATTTTAGCTCATCAAGAGAATGTAAAAAAGTATGAAATATTAACAAGAATTGTGCAAGAGCATTGCAGATGCCCTCTGATTTTGATGGGTGATATGAATGGCCATGTTGGTATACTTGGTGAGCCTGTGAATGCAAATGGACAAAAATTGATTGATTTCTGTGATGAGAATGAACTTGAGAACCTAAATGTAACAATAGGAAATGGCTTGCATACATGGCAAAGCAGGGAATGTAAAACTGCAATTGACTATATGATAGTGAATAGTAGAGCAAGAGAGTGTGTCAAAGAAATGTTTGTAGATGAAGATGATTTTGATATTGATAGTGACCATAAAATGCTTGTACTAGAATATAATTGGGGTGGAAAGGAGCCGATGCAGAAGGCCAGCAGAGTGAGAGAAAATTGGCGTATTAAAATGGCAAACTGGGAAGAATTTAGAAATGAATTGAGTAGATGTAACTGGAACAGGTGTGGAAATGTAAATGACCTAAATAAGGAGATTGCAAGAACCTTGTATGATGTGGCAGAGCAAAAGATCGGTAGAATGAAATGCAGGAAAAGTACAGGGAATGCTAGGTGGTTTACGAGTGAGATAAAGGAAGAACGAACGAGAAGGAAGACTTTAAATAAAAAACAACGCAGTATGAGAAAAATGTATGAAAGACGCAGAATTACTGAGGATGAATGGCAGAGTGTATGGAATGAGTACAAGGACCAGCAGAAGAAAGTAAAGAGAATGATCAATGAGGCTAGGGTTAAAGAAGAGAGACACCAAGTTGAAAATCTAAGAAAGAAAGGTCCAGATGGAATAAAAGATTGGTATAGGTTTATACAAGGTAATGATAGAGGTAGTGAAGTTCAAGTTGATGAATTAGTAGTCAATGGTTGCAGTGTGCAAGATAGGATGCAAATGGTGAAAGCAGTTGAAGAATACTGGGAGGACATTGGTGGAATGAATGAGCAGGTTACAGATGATGAACCAATAAATTTTCTGATAGATGAACATGAACTGCAAATGGAAGACAAAATCACTTGTGAAGAGATTGTAAGTTTTTTGAACATAGTGAAAAATGGAAAGGCATGTGGCCCTGATAAGATACCATATGAGTTCTATAAATGTGGAGGAGAGAGTGTAGTCAGTATGTTGAAATGTTTATTTGATGAGATATGGAAGAGTGAAAGAGTACCGGATGACTGGAACAAGTGTAATGTAGTTCTGTTGCATAAGGGTGGACATAAGAGTATGAAAGAACTTAAAAATTACAGACCAATTGCACTGGGTGACACCGTATGTAAGATCTTTTGTGGTATTTTGAATGAGAGAATGAAAAATTTAGTTGAGGAATTAGGAATCCTGGGAGAAGAACAGAATGGTTTTAGGCAAGATAGACGGGGGGAGGATAATCTGTTTGTAGTGAGTGAAATAATTGAGCGAATGAAGAAGGATAACAAGAAGGTATATTTAGCATTCCTGGATATTGAAAAGGCGTATGACAGAGTGGATCGGGTTAGGCTGTTTGAAATTTTGAGAAAAGTTGGTTTTAGCAGAAAAATAGTGAACATTGTACAGAGTCTGTATGAGAACACAAGTGCTATCTACAGGTTAGGAAATTTGGAAACAGGGCAAGTGAGGAGTGTTAGAGGAGTGAGACAGGGCTGTACTCTGTCCCCCCTGTTGTTTGGATTGTACACAGAAGAATTAGCAGTTCGACTGAGAGGGAGTGGTTTAGGACTGAAAGTTGGTAATGAGAGACTGAGCTGTTTGTTGTATGCTGATGATGTGGTTGTGGTTAGTGAATGTGGTCATGAACTACAAAGGATGCTTGACATTGTGAATGGATATAGTACAGATTTCAAGATGAACTTTGGTGCCGATAAAAGTAAGGTCATGGTTATAAATAGTGATGAGACTGATAGAGACAGACTGTGGAATATTGGAGAAATCAGAATAGGTAGAACAAAAGAATACAAATATCTAGGTTGTATGATGAGTGAAGATGGATGTACTAGAACTAAAGGTGAGAAAGTGGCTAAAGCAATGCAGTGGAGTGGACGGTTAGGTAGTGTGGCCAGATACAGAGCAAACCAGTACGAATGTGTGAGAGGAATGTGGAAGTATGTTGCTGTACCTAGTGTCATGTATGGTATGAGTGCTCTTGCCTGGAATGGAAGTGATCTTGAAAAGCTGGATGTGATACAAAATAAGGTAGGACGTGTAGCATTGGGTGCTCCGAAATGGATAGCTATAGAAGCCATTAGAGGTGACCTAGGGTGGAGCCTATTTTCAGAAAGAATGATGAAAGCTGTGCTGAATTATAAGGTGAGAATTGAAAGAATGCAGAATAGCAGGTGGGTAAGGCGAATCTTTGAATGGAATCTGAGTGTAAGCTATTGGGAGAAAGTATGTTGGGGGCATGCAAGGAAACTCAGTATGCAAAAGATTATTCATGTTAGAATTGGGAGACCTGTGGATGACTGGAGTTTAATAAATGTAGGAGGTGTAGGGCCTGAGTGGGACTGCAAGAGGTGGAAGAAAGAGATTGAGAGACAAACAAAAGAGTATGGATTGAATAAGTGGAAGCTTAGCATGATGCGGAAGCCTACACTTAACTGTTATATGAAAAAGAAAGCACCTAAGTTTGAGCTGTTCTATGATGGTAGTTTTGGAAGTCAACTCTTGTTTGCTGTGAGATGTAAGTCATTGAGTGTGAACAGACGTACATGGAGATGGAATGAGAATAATAACAGATTATGTCAGCAGTGTAATAGTGGAGTAGAGGAAACAATTGAGCATTTTGTGCTGGAATGTAGTAAGTATGAGCAAGAGAGAGAGAGTTTAATGAATGTGGTGTCTGAGCAGTATGGAGAGAATGAGTGGAATGCCAGATGTGCTGAAGATGATTGCGGTATGAGCTGTCTTGCTGGATTGGATCAGGAGTGTAATGCGAGTATCACTGAGGCTATGAAAGTGTTTCTTGTGCGTGCCTGGAGTAAGAGACAGTGACTGGAATGAGCCAGTCTGGTAAGATGGGCTGTAATGACCCAATGTGCCGGGGGATGGTGTTTTGACACACTGGCTGTCCCGGTGATGCCTTCCAATGGAGGCTTGTGACAAGGATCGTAGATCCTGAGTAGTTTAGTGGACAAGTCTGGTATCAGGCGCTGAACTCTTTGTGTGAAAATTGTGGAGGGAATTGTAGGCCGTTACAAAGGCCCCGACACTGTCGGCCCTCAAGTTCAAGTTCAAGTTCAGGTGTGCTCAGAGCAAAAATGAAAAATGTTGTGAATTGTCGAATAGTGTTGTAAGGTTTGGATGTGTAAATGTGCGTGGATGGAATGCAGGAAAGTTAAATGACCTTGTAGCAGAATTTGAGAATGGAGATTTGGATTGTGTTGGTGTAGTAGAGACCCAAATGCGTGAGAGAGTCAGTATAAAATGTAAGGAGAGTAATTACTATATGATTGGAAAAGGGCGTGTAAATTGGCAAAAAAGAGGTGGTGGAGTTTGTCTCATTGTAAAAAATGCTCTAAATTGGAAATTAGAAGAAATTTCTGTTGGAAATGAACCTGAGAGTGAAGATCTGTTAGTAATAAAGTGTGAAAGAATGCATGCCAGAGAATGTGTTATTGTGGTTGTATGCTATATGACAACTGATGCTATTTTAGCTCATCAAGAGAATGTAAAAAATTATGAAATATTAACAAGAATTGTGCAAGAGCATTGCAGGTGCCCTCTGATTGTGATGGGGGACATGAATGGCCATGTTGGTATACTTGGTGAGCCTGTGAATGCAAATGGACAAAAAATTGATTGATTTCTGTGATGAGAATGAACTTGAGAACCTGAATGTAACAATAGGAAATGGCTTGCATAAATGGCAAAGCAGGGAATGTAAAACTGCAATTGATTATATGATAGTGAATAGTAGAGCAAGAATATGTGTCAGAGAAATGTTTGTAGATGAAGATGATTTTGATATTGATAGTGACCATAAAATGCTTGTACTAGAATATAATTGGGATGGAAAGGAGTCAATGCAGAAGGCCAGCATAGTAAGAGAAAATTGGCATATTAAAATGGCAAACTGGGAAGAATTTAGAAATGAATTGAGTAGATGTAACTGGAACAGGTGTGGAAATGTAAATGACCTAAATAAGGAGATTGCAAGAACCTTGTATGATGTGGCAGAGCAAAAGATTGGTAGAATGAAATGCAGGAAAAGTGCAGGGAATGCTAGGTGGTTTACAAGTGAGATAAAGGAAGAACGAATGAGAAGGAAGACTTTAAATGAAAAACAACGCTGTATGAGGAAAATGTATGAAAGACGCAGAATTACTGAGGATGAATGGCAGAGTGTATGGAATGAGTACAAGGACCAGCAGAAGAAAGTAAGGTCAATATTGAATTTAATGTTGTCAACGAATTTCATAATTTTGTAGGTATAGATAGGTAATATAGTCAATTTTAAGACGTTTTACAAGAATGACAATGTGCCCAGAAATGCTTAGTTTTGAAGATATGGGATAAATAATGCCAGGTGAGAATAGCATAACAGCAGTTTCGATATGGCTCTTCTGGCGTTTTGCGGACGCAGACCACGCCAAGTTTTTTGGCGGGAGTCATCGGCCTCGGTATGGTTGAGTTAAATTAAGATATTTTAGGCTTACTCAGGTTAGGATACTTAATTAAATTAACTTTACCAAACCTAACCTTACCTATCGTTACGTCGGAACCGTACTTTTGCTTATTTACCTCTCCGTTTGTTCAATTTTATAAACGACGTTCATATAACTTCAAAGTTAAATATCTCCAAAAATAAACATTTCCGGGCACATTGTCATTCATTTAAAACGTCTTAAAATCGACTATATTATCTATCTATACCTACGAAATTATGAAATTTGTTGACAACATTAAATTCAATATTGACCGAAAGTAAAGAGAATGATCAATGAGGCTAGGGTTAAAGAAGAGAGACATCAAGTTGAAAATCTAAGAAAGAAAGGTCCAGATGGAATAAAAGATTGGTATAGGTTTATACAAGGTAATGATAGAGGTAGTGAAGTTCAAGTTGATGAATTAGTAGTCAATGGTTGCAGTGTGCAAGATAGGATGAAAATGGTGAAAGCAGTTAAAGAATACTGGGAGGACATTGGTGGAATGAATGAGCAGGTTACAGATGATGAACCGATAAATTTTCTGATAGATGAACATGAACTGCAAATGGGAGACGAAATTACTTGTGAAGAGATTGTAAGTTTTTTGAAGAAAGTGAAAAATGGAAAGGCATGTGGCCCTGATAAGATACCATATGAGTTCTATAAATGTGGAGGAGAGAGTGTAGTCAGTATGTTGAAATGTTTATTTGATGAGATATGGAAGAGTGAAAGAGTACCGGATGACTGGAACAAATGTAATGTAGTTCTGTTGCATAAGGGTGGACATAAGAGTATGAAAGAACTTAAAAATTACAGACCAATTGCACTGGGTGACACCGTATGTAAGATCTTCTGTGGTATTTTGAATGAGAGAATGAAAAACTTAGTTGAGGAATTAGGAGTCCTGGGAGAAGAACAGAATGGTTTTAGGCAAGATAGACGGGGGGAGGATAATCTGTTTGTAGTGAGTGAAATAATTGAGTGAATGAAGAAGGATAACAAGAAGGTATATTTAGCATTCCTGGATATTGAAAAGGCGTATGACAGAGTGGATTGGGTTAGGCTGTTTGAAATTTTGAGAAAAGTTGGTTTTAGCAGAAAAATAGTGAACATTGTACAGAGTCTGTATGAGAACACAAGTGCTATCTACAGGTTAGGAAATTTGGAAACAGGGCAAGTGAGGAGTGTTAGAGGAGTGAGACAGGGCTGTATTCTGTCCCCCCTGTTGTTTGGATTGTACACAGAAGAATTAGCAGTTTGACTGAGAGGGAGTGGTTTAGGACTGAAAGTTGGTAATGAGAGACTGAGCTGTTTGTTGTATGCTGATGATGTGGTTTTGGTTAGTGAATGTGGTCATGAACTACAAAGGATGCTTGACATTGTGAATGGATATAGTACAGATTTCAAGATGAACTTTGGTGCCGATAAAAGTAAGGTCATGGTCATAAATAGTGATGAGACTGATAGAGACAGACTGTGGAATATTGGAGAAATCAGAATAGGTAGAACAAAAGAATACAAATATCTAGGTTGTATGATAAGTGAAGATGGATGCACTAGAACTAAGGGTGAGAAAGGGGCAAAAGCTATGCAGTGGAGTGGACGATTAAGTAGCGTGGCCAGATACAGAGCAAACAAGTATGAATGTGTAAGAGGAATGTGGAAGTATGTTGCTGTACCTAGTGTCATATATGGTATGAGTGCTCTTGCCTGGAATGGAAGTGATCTTGAAAAGCTGGATGTAATACAAAATAAGGTAGGACGGTTAGCATTGGGTGCTCCGAAATGGACAGCTACAGAAGCCATTAGAGGTGACCTTGGGTGGAGCCTATTTTCAGAAAGAATGATGAAAACGGTGCTGAATTATAAGGTGAGAATTGAAAGAATGCAGAATAGCAGATGGGTAAAGCGAATTTTTGAATGGAATCTGAGTGTAAGCTATTGGGAGAAAGTGTGTTGGGGGCATGCAAGGAAGCTTAGTATGCAAAAGATTATTCATGTTAGAATTGGGAGACCTGTGGATGACTGGAGTTTAATAAATCCTGGAGGTGTAGGGCCTGAGTGGGACTGCAAGAGGTGGAAGAAAGAGATTGAGAGGCAAACAAAAGAGTATGGATTGAATAAGTGGAGGCTTAGCATGATGCGGAAGCCTACACTTGACTGGTATATGAAAAAAGAAGCACCTAAGTTTGAGATGTTCTATGATGGTAGTTTTGGAAGTCAACTCTTGTTTGCTGTGAGATGTAAGTCATTGAGTGTGAACAGACGTACATGGAGATGGAATGAGAATAATAACAGATTATGTCGGCAGTATATTAGTGGAGTGGAGGAAACAATTGAGCATTTTGTGCTGGAATGTAGTAAGTATGAGCAAGAGAGAGAAAGTTTTATGAATGTGGTGCTTGAGCAGTATGGAGAGAATGATTGGTATGCCAGATGTGCTGAAGATGATTATGGTATGAGCTGTCTTGCCGGATTGGATCAGGAGTGTAATTTGAGTATCATTGAAGCTATGAAAATGTTTCTTGTGCATGCCTGGAGTAAGAGACAGTGACTGGAATGAGCCAGTCAGGTAGAATGGTCAGTAATGACCCAATATGCATGGGGATCGTGTTTTGACACACTGGCTATCCCAGTGACGCCATCCAATGGCAGCTTGTGACAAGGATTGGTAGATCCTGAGTAGTTTAGTGGACAAGTCTGGTACCAGGCGCTGAACTCTTTGTGTGATAACTGTGGAGGGAATTGTAGGCCGTTACAAAGGCCCCGACACTGTCGGCCCTCAAGTTCAAGTTCAAGTTCAAGTAGAGACCCAAATGCGTGATAGTCAGTTTAACATGTAAGGAGAATAAGTATCATATGATAGGAAAACGGTATGTAAATTGGCAAAAAAGAGGTGGTGGAGTTGGTTTGATTGTAAAGAATGCTCTAAATTGGAAATTAGAGGAACTTCCTGTTGGAAATGAACCTGAAAGTGAAGATTTGTTAGCAATTAAGTGTGAAAGAATGCATGCCAGAGAATGTATTGTTGTGATTGTATGTTATATGACAACTGATGGGATTTTAGCTCATGAAGAGAATGTTAAAAAGTATGAAATATTAACAAGGATTGTACGAGAACACTGCAGGTGCCCTCTGATTTTGATGGGTGACATGAATGGCCATGTTGGTATACTTAGTAAGCCGGTGAATGCAAATGGACAAAAATTGATAGATTTTTGTGATGAGAATGAACTTGAAAACCTGAATGTAACAATAGGAAATGGCTTGCATACATGGCAAAGCAGGGAATGGAAAACTGCAATTGACTATATGATTGTGAATAGTAGAGCAAGAGAGTATGTCAATGAAATGTTTGTAGATGAAGATGATTTTGATATTGATAGTGACCATAAAATGCTTGTGCTTGAATATAACTGGGGTAGAAAGGAGTCAATGCAAAAGGTCAGTAGTGTGAAAGAAAGTTGGCAGATAAAAAAGGCAAACTGGGAAGAATTTAAGAATGAATTGAGTAGGTATAACTGGAACCTGTGTGGAAATGTAAATGACATAAATGGTGAGATTGCAAGAACCTTGTATGATGTGGCAAAGCAAAAGATTGGTAGAATAAAATGTAGGAAAGGGACAGGGAATGCCAGGTGGTTTACAAGTGAGATAAAGGAAGAACGAATGAGAAGAAAGACTTTAAATAAGAAACAACGCAGTATGAGGAAAATGTATGAAAGAAACAGAATTACTGAGGATGAATGGCAGAGTGCATGGAATGAAGACAAGGACCAGCAGAAGAAAGTGAGGAGAATGATTAATGAGGCTAGAGTTAAAGAGGAGAGACACCAAGTTGAAAATCTAAGAAAGAAAGGTCCAGATGGAATAAAAGATTGGTATAAGTTTATACAAGGTAATGATAGAAGTAGTGAAGTTCAAGTTGATGAATTAGTAGTTAATGGTTGCAGTGTGCAAGATAGGATGCAAATGGTGAAAGCAGTTGAAGAATACTGGGAGGACATTGGTGGAATGAATGAGCAGGTTACAGATGATGCACCCATAAATTTTCTGATTGATGAACGTGAACTGCAAATGGAAGATGAAATCACTTGTGAAGAGATTGTAAGTTTTTTGAAGAAAGTGAAAAATGGAAAGGCATGTGGCCCTGATAAGATACCATATGAGTTCTATAAATGTGGAGGAGAGAGTGTGGTCAGTATGTTGAAATGTTTATTTGATGAAATATGGAAGAGTGAAAGAGTACCGGATGACTGGAACAAGTGTAATGTAGTTCTGTTGCATAAGGGTGGACATAAGAGTATGAAAGAACTTGAAAATTACAGACCAATTGTACTGGGTGACACTGTATGTAAGATATTTTGTGGTATTTTGAATGAGAGAATGAAAAATTTAGTTGAGGAATTAGGAGTCCTAGGTGAAGAACAGAATGGTTTTAGGCAGGATAGACGTGGGGAAGATAATCTGTTTGTAGTGAGTGAAATAATTGAGCGAATGAGGAAGGATGATAAGAAGGTGTATTTAGCATTCCTGGATATTGAAAAAGCGTATGACAGAGTGGATCGGGTTAGGCTCTTTGAAGTTTTGAGAAAAGTTGGGTTTAGCAGAAAAATAGTAAAAATTGTACAAAGTCTGTATGAGAACACAAGCGCTATATACAGGTTAGGAAATTTGGAAACAGGGCAAATGAGAAGTGTTAGAGGAGTGAGACAGGGCTGTACTCTGTCTCCCCTGTGGTTTGGATTGTACACAGAAAAATTAGCAGTTTGACTGAGAAGGAGTGGCTTAGGACTGAAAGTTGGTAATGAGAGACTGAGCTGTTTGTTGTATGCTGATGATGTGGTTGTGGTTAGTAGATGTGGACATGAACTGCAAAGGATGCTTGACATTGTGAACGGATGTAGTACAGATTTCAAGATGAACTTCGGTGCCGACAAAAGCAAGGTTATGGTTATAAATAGTGATGAGACTGATAGAGACAGACTGTGGAATATTGGAGAAATCAGAATAGGTAGAACAAAAGCATACAAATATCTAGGTTGTATGATAAGTGAAGATGGATGCACTAGAACTAAGGGTGAGAAAGGGGCAAAAGCTATGCAGTGGAGTGGACGATTAAGTAGCGTGGCCAGATACAGAGCAAACAAGTATGAATGTGTGAGAGGAATGTGGAAGTATGTTGCTGTACCTAGTGTCATGTATGGTATGAGTGCTCTTGCCTGGAATGGAAGTGATCTTGAAAAGCTGGATGTAATACAAAATAAGGTAGGACGGTTAGCATTGGGTGCTCCAAAATGGACAGCTACAGAAGCCATTAGAGGTGACCTTGGGTGGAGCCTATTTTCAGAAAGAATGATGAAAACGGTGCTGAATTATAAGGTGAGAATTGAAAGAATGCAGAATAGCAGATGGGTAAAGCAAATTTTTGAATGGAATCTGAGTGTAAGCTATTGGGAGAAAGTGTGTTGGGGGCATGCAAGGAAGCTTAGTATGCAAAAGATTATTCATGTTAGAATTGGGAGACCTGTTGATGACTGGAGTTCAATAAATCCTGGAAGTGTAGGGCCTGAGTGGGACTGCAAGAGGTGGAAGAAAGAGATTGAGAGGCAAACAAAAGAGTATGGATTGAATAAGTGGAGGCTTAGCATGATGCGGAAGCCTACACTTGACTGGTATATGAAAAAAGAAGCACCTAAGTTTGAGATGTTCTATGATGGTAGTTTTGAAAGTCAACTCTTGTTTGCTGTGAGATGTAAGTCATTGAGTGTGAACAGACGTACATGGAGGTGGAATGAGAATAATAACAGATTATGTCGGCAGTGTACTAGTGGAGTGGAGGAAACAATTGAGCATTTTGTGCTGGAATATAGTAAGTATGAGCAAGAGAGAGAAAGTTTTATGAATGTGGTGCTTGAGCAGTATGGAGAGAATGAGTGGTATGCCAGATGTGCTGAAGATGATTGTGGTATGAGCTGTCTTGCTGGATTGGATCAGGAGTGTAATTTGAGTATCATTGAAGCTATGAAAATGTTTCTTGTGCGTGCCTGGAGTAAGAGACAGTGACTGGAATGAGCCAGTCAGGTAGAATGGTCAGTAATGACCCAATATGCCTGGGGATGGTGTTTTGACACACTGGCTATCCCAGTGATGCCATCCAATGGCAGCTTGTGACAAGGATTGGTAGATCCTGAGTAGTTTAGTGGACAAGTCTGGTACCAGGTGCTGAACTCTTTGTGTGAAAACTGTGGAGGGAATTGTAGGCCGTTACAAAGGCCCGGACGCTGTTGGCCCTCAATTTCAAGTTCAAGTTCAAGCTCCCAAGGAAATATCAATGTATTGTTAGTCAGTTCCGTGTTGGTCATGTTGGTGTCTTTGCTCACCGGAATAGGTTTAACATGTGCCCTAGCCCAATGTGTCCGGAATGCTCCACTCCTGAAACCATTGAGCACTTCCTGTTGGTGTGTCCAAGGTATGCTCTGGCTAGGCTGAACCTTACCATGTGCCTCTCTGGACTCAATCTGGAACTCTGTCTTGGGAATGTTCTTGGCTGTGGTAATTACTCAACCTCTGTTTGTTCAAGGATCCTCCATTCTTTGATTGGTTTCATAACTAAGACAAATAGATGGAAAACGTTGTGATATCCTAAACTGATTTGTGCACATGAGATTCAGCATTTAAAGTGTATCTGACTTTCTCCATTATTTGGAGCTGCTTGTGCTCTTAAGCATCCCTACAAGCTGTCAGGTTTCACGGACTTCTGCTGAAGAAATCCATTGACTTTCAAGATCCTCCTGGATCTCTCCCGAAGAAGAAGAAGAAGATATTCATGACAGGGATGGATGAGTGGTATGCCAGATGTGCTGAAGATGATTGTGGTATGTGCTGTATTGTTGGACTAGATGAGGAGTGTAATTTGAGTATCATTGAAGCTATGAAGATTTTTCTTGTATGTCCCTGGAGTAAAAGATAGTGACTGGAATGAGCCAGTCATGTAGAGTGGGCTGTAATGACCCACCATGCATGGAGATGGTGTCTTGACGTACTGGTTATCCCAGTGATGCCGTCTTATGGCAGTTTGTGATAAGGATTGGTGGATCCTGAGTAGTTTAGTGGACAAGTCTGGTACACAGGTGCTGAACTTTTTTGTGTGAATATTGAGAAGGGAATTGTAGGCCGTTACACAGGCCCTGACACTGTCGGCCCTCAAGTTCAAGGATGGATCATGAGTAATTTATTGCATACGACTAGTGCATGGGTACAAAATTCTTGCATGAATATTGTGACTGTTTCTGAGGGATTTGTAGGCCGTAACAAAAGCCCCGTCACCGTTGACCCTCACTTTCAAGTTCATGTTGAATGGGTTGTAGTGACCCACATTGCCTGACGGGTATTTTTGACGTACAGGTACAGGTTATCACAATGATACCCTCCAATAATAGCTAATGACGAGGATTGGTTTATCCTGAGTAGTTTTATTGGACAAATATGATATGCAGGCACTGGATCAAGTATTGCCATGGGAATTGTAGGTCATTACAAAGGCCCCAACACAGTTGGCCCTCACTCTCAAGTTCAAGTACTGTTGGCCCTCACTTTCAAGTTCAAGTCCATTCATCATCTTGAGGACAGCGTCCCCCATACGAAAATTTTTCTTTATTATTAAACATAGAGTAATGAAATTTGGTATACTGATAGGAAATGCAAATGAGAATCGATTATCTTTTATGAAAAAGAATGATTTTCCTGAAAAGAAAATGGGAAATCAAAGAAAACGATCATTTAGGGGGGGGGGGGGTTTCAAAATGCTTCTTGTCCGACAGTTTTTAGTTTTTGAGCTACGGTAATGATTTTGGTATCATTGGATGCGGAAAGACATGGAA
This sequence comes from Morinoia aosen, assembly GCA_030386875.1. NCBI lineage: Eukaryota > Metazoa > Arthropoda > Malacostraca > Amphipoda > Talitridae > Morinoia > Morinoia aosen. The sequence continues at coordinate 45,145,391 of CM059567.1, read as the reverse complement.
ATTCCAAAAACTCAAATGGTTTTTCCCAATTTATAAAAAAATTGAAAAGAAAAAAAATTTGAAAAAAATATTTCATCCTAAAAATGTAGATTTATGACATCATATCTTTTGAACTTGAATTTATTGTGAAAAACTGCTTAAGTTTTTGAAAAGTTCTTGCTTTTCCGCATCCAATGATACCAAAATTATTACTGTAGCTTAAAAACTGTAGGAGAAGAAGCATTTTGAAACCAAAAGTTCATTGTTTACATTATAAGCAAAACAAAGAAACATAAACAAATGTAATTAAAATTTTTTTTAAATTTTTGGTTCAGGTTAGACCCCTGAAATCATTATAGAGTAATACAGAGACATAAGAGATGACATAGCAACATCAAGCCGTGAAGGAATTGCCATGGGGGAGGTGTAACATGATAAAATACCACTTCCCCCACCCCTCCCCTCCATTTTTTAAACCCCTGTAGCGGGCGAACGAGTGAACGTACGAGTCTTTTTTTTTCACAGGATGTGCCTGACCTCCTACACTTCCTACTGCAACAATAATCCCAATATCATCCATGATCTCATAATATGGGGGACGCCGGACGGTGCCCTTAAGTAGCATCTGTCTTTCATGAGGAGTGTTAATTCAGAAATCATTGGAAAAATAATTATTTAAAGCTGGCCATGTTAAGGAAATGCGTAGTTGCTTTGCCATGGATATTCATACGCAAATAAACTGTAGTTTAAAGCATTTTGCAGTTTACTGATAAAAATGCTCAATAATGCAGTTCATTCTTTCCACTTCTTACAATTGAGTTTACAGTAGAGTTTTCAAATCAGCTAATCAAAAATTCCTTTGTTAGTTACTAAACCTAAGTTTTTGTATCAATACTTACTTTTGAATATAATAATACCAAATCATGAAGAGATTTCTATTCATAAATTAAAATTTATATCAGCATCTCTTAAAGTTCACTTGGCTTGCATAATTATGAAACACAACTCTGTACTGAGCTTAGTTGTATTACTCTCAAATCCTCATGCTCATGTGTGTTAGGAGGCCCCTGAAAATCATTTTCATATTTGGAAATTCAAGACAGCTGAAGGGATCTTATTGAACTCAATTTGAGCCAGAAGTCATGTTCAAAAAACAATATGTTGCTAGATGCACATCCAATACAAGTCTATACAGCCCAACATTGGAGTATTTTTTGTGAATTTTGAACTGCTGTTTTGATTAATAAAGTTAAATTGTATACTAAAGCAAATTTAAACCTCATCTATCCAGTTTAAATTTTTTTACAACTTGAATCTAAACTTTAATGTACAACTGAGCTGGTTAAATGGCACAAAGTAATGCTGAGATTTTGGGTAAATGTTGAGGATTAACCAAAAATCAATTTTCCACTTTTCAAATCCTAAACATAGTTAATTAGATCAAAATGAACAAGTTTTCTTCTATGCACTTTTTGTCATAAATGAGTATTTTACAAATTATAGCGGTAGGTTTAGTTTCGTCTTTGATGACGAATGCACTCGAACAAACAGCTACTCATTGATTTTCGAATTTTTGATTTTCAAATCATGGCGATAACATCGAAATAAACTACTTTTCTTCTATACACTTTTTTCGTCAAATGAATATTTTACGAGTTAGCGCGGTAGGCTTAGTTTCGTCTTTGATGATAAGCGCGCCAGAAGCAAGACTTCATTGTAGTATAGCCATACGCCAGACTCAATGAATAACCTCCCGCTTCAAAAACTTGAGTTGCGGTAACTAATTTACCGCTATAACTTGTAAAATACTCATTTACGACAGAAAGTGCATAGAAAAAAACTTGCTTGTTTCGATCCAATTAACCATGTTGAGATACCGAAATATCAAATATCGATTCCCGGTTAATCCTCAACATTTACCAGATTTTGTCAAGGTAATTTGGGTAAAATTGCAGTAGTTTACCATTACACTCATAGTAGTTATCTGATAGTTTGATTGAGTTTTCACTTGCGTATTACAGACTTGATATATTTAGCCAACTCTGATTTAACACCTCAAACACAATTGATTAAACTGAAGTCTATATCCAACTAAAATTTAAAGTCATTTGAATTGAAACAAGCAATTTTGATAATAACAAAGATCAACTTAATTATGCCTTCATTTAGTTACATATAATTAAATATTTTGGAAAATTGATTTTGTGGCTGCTAGTTGGGTATCAGCATTATGAAAATCCCCACCATGGCCAATGTTAGAGCACCTTGTGGGGAAAGTGTTAAACATAGAATGTTGAAACAATGAAGATAATTGTGAACAATTTGTAATTCACTTGACTTGTACCATGTAAACACATGCTATTAAAGTACTTTTCTGTTATTGTTTTAAAGTAATATATGCTATGTTCAAATGAAAAGATAATTTAAATTTTGTTATAAGTTTTCAATATTCCATTGATTTTAAGTATAAAAACTGTTAGTAGTAGATCTAAGGATTAGAATTACTCAATTATTATATCTTAAAAACTTATAACAATCTAAGACAATTATTTTGTGAAGATTTGTACACGTGCAAAAATTTAAACTTACTAGTTATGTCATGAAATTTCTTACTTCTCTCTCAAAATATTAAAATGTGAGGCTGATGACTTGTTAAAATATTTTGTCTCCAGCTTATAGCCTAACACAAAACAAAAAATAGATTATATCAGATGTGGCCAACCTTTTGCATACCATGTGCCACTTGCCCTATAATATAAGATCAGATGTGCCAATTTTACACAAAAACATAAGAGTACTCAAAATCCCTATCTATATAGTTCAAAAACCTTAATTAGCCTCTCCAGCACAAAAGTTATGCACCATCATTAATTCTTCAATGCACCGCAGGGTGATCACTTCTGGTCTATATAGTTAAAGTTTGTTGAGCAGTCTTTGCGTTTTGCTATACTTTATTTACAATTTCATATTTTATGCAGGCCACATTTTTTGTATGAATTTTTTTTTATTGTTATATGATAGTTGTTTTTAGAAAATATTTTTTTTCGTAGCTCCAGTTGATAAATGAGTGATCAGCTATCTGAAAAGCTTTTATTATAAACAATGTCTTTATTGTGTCAAAAAGAAAATGAATCTGATGCACTTCTTCTTGCCAAAATTGACAATGCTAACATAGTTTTGCATCTTCTGAAGACCATCAACTTTAGAGAGGTAAGGTGAATGTTTTTGCTGCTAAAGTTAACAATTCATATACCCTTTGCTGTTGCATTTAGTTGCTTGGACAACATTTTGTTTGAAAATACTTTTCTGTCAAATGCCTTAGTAAATTAAATATTTTATTTCTTCAGAGTCTAGAATTGATGGCAATCAGTTTGTTAGGATGAGACTTGACAGTTAAGTTACTATCATAAAGAGGGATTTCCTCAATATTTATATGTAGCTTTTTTATCTCAGTTATTTATTATGTGATTTAACACCTCAAACACAATTGATTAAACTGAAGTCTATATCCAACTAAAATTTAAAGTGTAACTTTAAATATTATTTGTAACTAGTTCCATGTATCACTAAGTAAAAATTTATGTTTGGAGGTTTATTTATTGTTTCACCATCTAGTGAGGTCTTAAAAACTGGTATGATATTTTCAATGGATCTGAAATTACTTTAATCCCTCATTTTAAGTTTTAGTTATGATGAAATCTTTTGATTATTAGTTGTTGCAAGTCATAGATAAAGGGTTAAAGGAATATAACTTTTCCAGGACTGTGTAGCCTGTAGCAGTGAGACCCACATTGGGTGCTACTGCCCATGGGGGATGGTAAAGTCCTCAAAGGGGGTGGTGGAGCCCATCTTGGAAATTTTTTCATATATATAGCAGATACTTTTTTTCAAAAATTTGCTATAGAATTTCAATATAATTAACCACTAGGGGGCAGCAAGATCTCATGGAGGATGGTAGAAAAAAAAATCCTGAAACAGGGGTGGTATATAAAAAAGTTAAGGAACTACTGCTGTAGTGCATAGAGTTTTTTTTGAGTTAAAGATAAATAGTAAATTCTTCATGCTCCTATAGGTATCTTGTGTTATGAGAACATAGGTTTTGTTTAAGTATTATATAAGCTTAACACTTGGACTGCAGCAGATAAAATTGAAGTTTAATATTCAACTAAAATATAAAGTTAATTGTGTAAGCAATGTTGAAAATTGCAAGCATTAACTGGATTGTGCCTTCATTTAGTTTTGATTTAGTATTTATGAAAATTGAGTTTGTGACTACTGGTTGGTTAACAGCATTATGAAAATTCCTCCGTGTACCACGGGTAGCTCACGTTGCAGTTGAAGTGTTAATGTGCTCCACTGTTTCAGGCTGCCACAGTCTATGCCAGCATCAATGGCCTCAAATTCACAGTGGAGGAAGCTAAGACTCTGCAGGCCAATGCATTCATCCAGGCAGAGTTCTTTCAGGTGAGTGCATAAGTGTTCACTATTGATAATTCAAATCTGGTTTGATAATATCTTCATCTTTAGTTGCTCATGAACATTCTGGAATGTTATTTCATCTATAATTATATATAATATACCTTTTGAAAATTATCATAATGCTATTGATAATTCAAATCTGGTTTGGTTATATCTTTATCCTTTTCTCATGAACACTCTGTAATGTTATTTGATTGATAATGTACTATTTGAAAATTATCATATTGAGATCCTGCATAATTTGAATATTGAACAATATTTTGGTAAACTCGCATACCCAACAACTTTTATTATAAAGGATACAGCTATTGTATCTATGGGAATTGGTATTCCCTGGGGGATAATGCAAGGTTCTGAGCTAAGAGGTAGGTTTATTTTTTGTTTAAATGAATTTTTTTGGTTATATTGAGGACCATCTTTTTTTGATTAATTGCTACCCCGTTTTTAGCTCCTACTACTTTATTTTTTTACTTTATTTATCTTGTTTCATGAACTTCTTTCTCAACTTTCTGTTTTTTATGAATTTTGTGCATAGATTCTGCATATTTCCTTCCTCTCTTTGGAAGGCATTTCTTGCAGTTAGGGAGGCTTAAACTAACATTTAATCCAATTTAATTATTATTATAATGATTAATTGAAGAAAAGAGTATCAGCAGGCAGTGAGGTATGTTTGACTTGCTGCATTTCATGTGTCTTTCTTCTGCCCTATTTTTCCTGAATATTTGCTGGTACATCCAGGAGTACAACGTTCGTGAAGAAATGCTCACTTTCAAAGTGAACCTGAATGTACTGGTGGAGTGCTTGAGCATATTTGGCTCCCGCTCTGGTGCTGGCATCACACCGGCTCTCAAGCTCATGTACAACGGCACTGGGTCGCCCCTCGTCCTCTTGTGAGCACCTGCTGTGCTCCCGTGGTCCTCAATGACCAGTTGTGGCTGAGCTTGTGATTAGACGAGGAATTTTGTTATGGAGCTGTGCCTTGTCTGGTTGTGTCTGTGTTTGTACCTTCACTGACCAGTTGTGTCTGGGCTTGTGATTAGACTAGGGATTTTGTCATTGAGCTGTGTTTGAGCTTGTGATTGGACGAGTCATTTTATTGAGCTGTGTCTCGACTGGTTGTGTCTGAGCTTGTGCCTTGACTTGAGATTTTAATTTCATCAAGTTTCTCTAGATGTGCCATGGAAGTTATGAAAAATATTTGCCCCTCGAGTTTTGAAAGTTTCTGAAATTCTTCTGGGTGGCATTCCTTGGGTATTGTGCCTGAATGTGTTCTCATGAGTGCCTTCTGGGTGGCATTCCTTGGGTATTGTGCCTGAAAGTGTTCTCATGAGTGCCTTCTGGGTGGCATTCCTTGGGTATTGTGCCTGAATGTGTTCTCATGAGTGCCTTCTGGGTGGCATTCCTTGGGTATTGTGCCTGAATGTGTTCTCATGAGTGCCTTCTGGGTGGCATTCCTTGGGTATTGTGCCTGAAAGTGTTCTCATGAGTGCCTTCTGGGTGGCATTCCTTGGTATTGTGCCTGAATGTGTTCTCATGAGTGCCTTCTGGGTGACATTCCTTGGGTATTGTGCCTGAATGTGTTCTCATGAGTGCCTTCTGGGTGGCATTCCTTGGGTATTGTGCCTGAAAGTGTTCTCATGAGTGCCTTCTGGGTGGCATTCCTTGGGTATTGTGCCTGAAAGTGTTCTCATGAGTGCCTTCTGGGTGGCATTCCTTGGGTATTGTGCCTGAATGTGTTCTCATGAGTGCCTTCTGGGTGGCATTCCTTGGGTATTGTGCCTGAATGTGTTCTCATGAGTGCCTTCTGGGTGGCATTCCTTGGGTATTGTGCCTGAATGTGTTCTCATGAGTGCCTTCTGGGTGGCATTCCTTGGGTATTGTGCCTGAATGTGTTCTCATGAGTGCCTTCTGGGTGGCATTCCTTGGGTATTGTGCCTGAATGTGTTCCCATGAGTGCCTTCTGGGTGGCGTTCCTTGGGTATTGGGCCTGAATATGTTTTCATGAGTGCCTTCTGGGTTGCATTCCTTGGGTATTGTGCCTGAATGTAATCTCATGAGTGCCTTCTGGGTTGCATTCCTTGGGTATTGTGCCTGAAAGTGTTCTCATGAGTGCCAAAAACGGACCTCCTTATTTTTGCTTTGCAATAGTCCTTAGTTTTCTAAAGCTTGTAATACATAGCCTTGCTAATAAGTTTTTATTTTCCTGGCATCAATATTTGAATTCAGTGTACATCCCAATGTTTGATTAACTAAGAAAGTAAATGAAATTTTATTCAGTGATATAGGTATTGTTTCGGTGGTTAGACTAGCTGTGTGTATGCATAAATTCTACTCAAATGTGTGTGTGAAATGATATTGAGGTAATATGAAGTTGATAAAAGAAGTTAATAACAGTAGTATATTTCAATTACTGATGATGGTGAGCATCTATCATTTTACTGTTCCTTCTCTCTTTACTGCCATTAGATAAAAAAGTTTAAAAATCACTCATTCAGATTTGAGATGGGCTTTTTCAATTTCATGGACTACTGAGAATATGTTTGCACTAATAATATTTTGCTATTTCAGTGAAACGCTTTGTCCTACTAATGACAGTTTGCTAACTTTTTATAAATGAAAGCTTCTTATTTTTTCCTTTATAAATTAGGGTATAGCAATTGTATCTTGGTAAATAAGTATTCCCAGGGGAGAAATGTGAGGTCCCAAGCTGAAAGTGAGGTAGGTAGCCCTCCTTATCCTTACTCATGAAATGACCACGCTTGTGCAGGCTGGAGGAGAGCGGGGCTGTCACTGACTGCAAGATCGTCACTCGGGATGCTGATGAATCTCTTGATTTTAACTTCAGCAATGACCGTGAGTGGTGTGCACTTCATGGTAGAGGAAACAAGGTAGAGTCATTCCTATGGGCGAAAATACACCTCTTGTTTGGCTAGCCAATAGAACGGCTTCATTTGGAACAAACTTGATGACGTCCACCATTGCGACATGTCGTTAAGCCAATAGCAACGTCAGATTTGGGGCTCGCAGTGTTGCCAGATGTGATATGAGCACTGCAATTGGTTCATTGCTAGGACATCAGCATTGCCACACGATCAACAAAAAAAATACTGGTTTGACCCAACCTTGTTCTACCGTGGTGCACTCTTGTACGAATGCATACTTTTAGACTAGTTGTTTGTGACAAGTTTGGCAGCCTTATCTCACTTGTACCAACCCTCACACTTATCTCACCTACTGAAAATTCCAATAAACTGGTTTGCTCAATGTATGCTAGTTAGCATAAAGAAAATCGCCGCCTCAGATTTTCTCTTTTCGTGATTTTATGTCTTTTGTATTATCTTTTGAGTGTCAACCCTGATTGTATGAGTTCATGCAAACATCGTGGGTGCCCAGGTGTGGTGAACAAGCTGATCATGCGCAGCGAGTGTCTGCGGGAGGTGTTCGCAGAGCTCGACCAGTCCAGCGACCTGCTCACCATCCACATCTCCACCAGCCTCCGCCTCGCCACCGCCGGCAACTACGGTGTTGTACAGGTCAGGTAATGTTACGCTGTTTAAAATCCTTAACTGTTCAACATCCACTTTGCCCAAACTGTTCAACATCAACATCCACTTTGCCCAAACTGTTCAACATCAACATCCACTTTGCCCAAACTGTTCAACATCAACATCCACTTTGCCCAAACTGTTCAACATCAACATCCACTTTGCCCAAACTGTTCAACATCAACATCCACTTTGCCCATACTGTTCAACATCAACATCCACTTTGCCCGAAGTGTTCAACATCCACTTTGCCCAAACTGTTTGACATCAACATCCACTTTGCCCAAACTGTTCAACATCAACATCCACTTTGCCCAAACTGTTCAACATCAACATCCACTTTGCCCATACTGTTCAACATCAACATCCACTTTGCCCGAAGTGTTCAACATCCACTTTGCCCAAACTGTTTGACATCAACATCCACTTTGCCCAAACTGTTCAACATCAACATCCACTTTGCCCAAACTGTTCAACATCAACATCCACTTTGCCCAAACTGTTCAACATCAACATCCACTTTGCCCATACTGTTCAACATCAACATCCACTTTGCCCATACTGTTCAACATCAACATCCACTTTGCCCATACTGTTCAACATCAACATCCACTTTGCCCGAAGTGTTCAACATCCACTTTGCCCAAACTGTTTGACATCAACATCCACTTTGCCCAAACTGTTCAACATCAACATCCACTTTGCCCAAACTGTTCAACATCAACATCCACTTTGCCCGAAGTGTTCAACATCCACTTTGCCCAGCCTCTGGATGAACTTTCTCAGCTGCGAGCGATAGCGCCGTCTAAAACATAACAAATCTTCATTATCTTACATGCATGAATGTTTTGAATGTTTTTAACCCATTTTCCGACCTCTGGAGAAATTTCTCATCTGCAAAAGATAAGGCGGCTTACAAACAGCTTGAATGTCTATGGTTTTACAGACATGAATTGTGATTTGGGTACTTTTCTGAAGACTGAAAATGTGACCAAAGTTTAACTCATTGAATTGTCTTCTCTTCATGTTAGCTTGCGAATTTGCCACCTTATTGAGTTGGTTCATCGTCTCTGTGTCTTTTTGTCGCCGTTTTTTAATGCAACAAACTTGGTGGCAATCATGAACTTCCTCAACTTACTGTTTCTATTCGATTGGATTCTTGTGTGTGTGAAAGAAAACTCTTTATACATATAGATGCTGCGTTCTTAAACTTCAAACAAGGTGGTGCTTTCCTTCTTCCCCTTTGGGAACTCTGTTGTTGTGGTTGGAGAGACTTATGATCGAATTTAATGAATATGTTTTGATGCGCTTCAGACAGACATTCCCGGTGACAGCGAGATGATGGAGACCTTCAAATGCTCGTCTCCCACCGCACACTCCTACAAGATGTGCCTGCTGCACACCACCATGAAGGTGGGACACTTTATTAGCCAAGTGTTTGCGCTGTAGCAGGTACAATTGGGTTGGGGCTCGTCGTGGTATTGAATGACTTAGTAACCTAAGTTTTGACTTAGGTGGAAGGCGCCATGACCGTCTAGCCTAAGTTTTGACTTAGGTTGAAGATGCTTTGATTGTATAGCCTAAGTTTTGACTTAGGTGGAAGGCGCTATGACTGTCTAGCCCAAGTTTTTACTTAGGTGGAAAATGCTTTGATTGTATAGCCTAAGTTTCGACGGACTGTGAGGTCCCGAGCTGAAATTAGATTGGCCTTTTTATTGAAATGAAATTTGTTTTAAATGTACGAGGAGTTCGCGAGACTCGAACTCAGGAGACTCAGGACTATAAATCACCGCGCTAGCTCGCTATCGAGCTCGATATCGACCGCGCTATCGATCACCCTAAAAGATGATTGAAGCCCAACGAAAGCAATGCTTGGCACAATGCTTCCCGTACCAGATTCATTAACTGTTTCTGGGGGTGACTTGACTTTGAACTCTCGTAATTTGTTTTGTTAAGGACTTTTTTTTTCTGTTCACTGCTGTTCTGTTTTTCAGCGCCTACTACTTTCATCTTTAACTTTTATCTTGTTTTTTAACCTTCTTCCTTAACTTACGGTTTCTATGCGCGCGGGAACATACCTTCTGCATAGATTCCGCGTTCCTTCATACTAAATGGTGCTTTCATCCTTTCTCTCTTTGATGAACATTTTTGTTGTGGTAAGGGAGGCTTTAACTAACATCTAATCTAATCTTGAAATACCTCACTTCTGAAATATTCAAATGCAAAAACCCTCAATGAAAAATATTTTATCTTCAAGTACTGTTCCCTGTGATGTGTTGTAATAAGTTCTGTAGCCCTGGTAAAAGAGCGCAATTATTTTGTTAGGGAGAAATTTTAGACTGTGGATTGTGTTGACAGGCCCTCGCTGCAGCCCAAAAGGTGTCTCTGCGTGTGGACGACCGCGGCTTTCTCTGCCTCCAGTTCATGATCAAAACTGAGACCAACGACATCGCCTTCGTCGAATTCTTTGTGAGTATCCCGTGCTCGGGCCTCAGAACTGCTGCTGGATAAATAAGTTAGTTTGGGCCTCCTTAACCATTACCAAGGCGTCCCAAAGAAAAAAGAAAGAAAAAAGAAAAGAAAAACAGTATATTTCCAATATAGATGGTACAAAAGTACCATCATTGGTTTTTAAAATCTCTTAAAATTAATACACTTAGATGATACACTTAGATGATACACTTAGATGATACACTTAGATGATACACTTAGATGATACACTTAGATGATACACTTAGATGATACACTTAGATGATACACTTAGATGATACACTTAGATGATAAGAGAGGAAAGAAAGAGAATTGTTTGTGAGTCTCCTGTTGCAGGAGGGGTAGACACGTTAGTTTGGGCCTCCTTAACCATAACAAAGAGTGGATAGAGAGATAAGTTAGGTTGGACCTCCTTAATCACAACCAAGGCGTCCCAAAGAGAGGAAAGATAGAGAATTCTATCCAAGTATCGCCCCCTGAGGCCTCAAATCTGCTGCTGGATGGATGAGTTAGTTTGGGCCCTCTTATCCATAACACAGGGGTTCCAAAGAGAGGAAAGCTGAAGGCACCATTTAGTGTGGAGTTTAAGGTACGCTAAAACTGTAGACAAGGTGTGTTCCAACACAAGTTTTTGTGCGCATATAAACAATGCATTAAGAAGGGAGGGAGGCTCAAGAAGGGAGAAGGGAGGCTTTGAAAGAAGGTAAAAGTTGAAGAAGACAATTAGAGATGCTGAAAAACAGGACAGCTGTGAATCGAAGACTGATGGTCCTTAACAAAACAAAAAAAAACTATTTTATTTCAACAAAAAGACAAATTCTGTAACCTAGGAGCCACACATCTTCCCCCTGGGAACTGGTACTGAAGCTGTCAGGTGTACTGGCGGACTTTTGTGTTTCTGGTAGTCGATCTTATCTGTGGAGTGTGCGGATTGTTTTTCTTTCATAATACACGGTGTTATTTTATTTGTATTGTGACGCTAGTGGAATTTCTGTGTACTAAGCTGGTTATGATTATCTATCTGGCGGTGAATGTTGCATGTGTTGTTTCCTGGTAGAAATTTGGGCAAAATTCTTAATAAAAATAATAGAACATGGATTCCGCGTTCCCTCAACTCCATACTAAATGGTGCCTTCCTCCTTCCTCTCTTAGAACATCTGTGTCGTGCAATTAAGGGAGGCTAAAACTTTCTTATATAATAATAATAATGATAGAACATATCCAATAATCTAAATTGGGGAAGTGGATTTGGTGAGGGGTATGGAAGTGTGCTGGCAATTGGAGTGAAAGATACGTGAAGTGATGGTAAGTAATGAAAAGTTGATACTCTTAACACATTTCATGCGAAGTGACCCACCGGTGGTCACTTAGGTGATTTTCATAGTGCTGCTGACCCACCTGCAGTCACTAACTCATTTTTTATTAATACTTAATGAGAGCTAAATGAAGGCCCAATCCAGTTAATGTTTGCTATTGTCAAAGTTGATTACCACAACTGATTTTAAACTTGAATTGAATATTGTACTTCAGTTTAACCCATCGCAGTTAACGTGTTAATAATGGGTTGGTTAAAATGGATCTTGCGACTGGGGAAGTGTGGAACGGAACGGACTGATGCTTGTTAGCCTCTCGTGTATCTGAATTTTTGATGTGGTAGACTTAACACGTTCCCCGCGTATTGGGCCACGTGTGCTCCAGTCGGTAAATTGCTCATTTGCGGACCGGTATAAATGAGTGACATTTAATCGGTTTTGCGACCTTTTTAAGAAATATGTCATACCAGGGGAAATGCATCGGGCAATTGTACCTATCTCACATTTCTTAGGAAGGATAAAAATGTTAATGCATTGAAGTCAATTTCCCCATTCTGCTACTTACAATCGACCTAAACCAAGCGTTTAGAACAGCGGATACGCGGTGAGCGTCTTGATGATGAAATGACAGGATTGAAAAATGAATTAGAAATGGAAAGTCTAGAGTCGACGTTGTGCTGCGAGAGGCATCAATTAGGCGTTGTAACTTCCGATGAAATGCAGGTGTCGCTCTACAATGGTTTTGTACTGCTCTCGATGGAGGTATAAAATGAGACCATATCCTTATCTCAGGCGTCTGAGAGAGTGACGAAATACCTTTTTATCTTTGCTTAAATTAAAGGCACAGCGCTTTGTCTCTCATCCCCATGATTTTTGGTTGGTTGATTTTCTTGCCTTCGTTTCAGTGCTGCCCTGAGGAGGACGTGGCCGACTGAGTTGCCCGTGGCCCGTGCGAGACGTCACGTTTTGTTCTATAGGAGTCTTTATTTTTATATTGTATTGTTATTATATTTTCTAAAGTATTCTAAATATATGCGATAAATGATGGCACTTTTTCCCTTGTCGCATCATTTTAAAGTGACTCACTCTTGGACTGATCGTGTGACAATTTCCCAAGAATTGGCTTGTTGATCTGAGGAAATAGAGCTTTTCAGCTCTTTTGCCTGAGTGTGCTGTGAGAATTTGCTCAACACTTTGACTGTGGCGAGTGAAACTGATGTTTAATATCCAGTTAATATATGTATGTGTATTTCAAGTAAAATGTTTCAAAATCATGCACTCAATGATTTTACTGCCATCAAATTATCGTTTGAAGTTCATGCAAGTTTTAATTCATTAATTTTTCACTTGTTAGGCTTTTAGGCGGTCACCGTGGCCGAGGGGTTAATAGCGCCCTTCACGGGAAGATGTCGGCAGTTCAAATCCCGGCAGCTCCGCCCGTTGATTCCCCACGTTGGGAAAAAGGAGAACTCGGCCACTACTCCCCACTCGACCCAAGTGTCGGAAATGGATACAGGCTTGACCGGGGGTAACAGTTGTGGCGTCCTGGTGTCAGTTATAAGGCATTTGAAAAACCAATGTGCAAGATATGTATCAGGCTTGATTGATTGGAATCAAGTATCATTTACAAATAATCCGCTCTAGTTTTGAATTCGCCCACAACTAGCGCCTGGTCTCAGATTTGCGCGTCGACGCCATTTTTTGAGGTATGAGCTACACTGCTTTATTTTATGATCATTTTATTATTAAAATCGTTGAATTCGTACATCAGAGATATAGAGAATTTGTGGCGAGAACATTCAACTCGTGAAGTAAATTTATGAAGCTGAACGTGACTGCTGTTCTATTTCATTGGAGTTGAAATCAATTATCCTACTCGGGCCGTAAATAATCGGTACTCTGCAAGTTTCGTATGCAGTTTCAGTTTGAATTATAGTCTATCTAAGGTGAACAGACGATGCGAGTAAATAAATGCAGTTCACTTTGTAGTCAAGTCTCGTCACAGCCCTTTCCCTTTTCCTGAATGCACGATAACCCTGAAATAAAGCCTTGTTTTATTTCAAGCTATGTAGACATCTGTGGTTTGGTAGCAAACGTAACAGCGTAAATTCAGACAAAGTAGTTCAGCGAACAACATTTCTTTAAGATCAACAAATAATCCCCGCAATGAGACATACTAAAAGCAGTATAATTTCGACTGCCAAAAAAAAGTACAAAACAGATAAATAGTGTACAATAGCGTCCATCAGAATTCAGACAAAATGGTCCTTTAAGATCAACAAATGGTCCAAATGATGAGACTTGAACAGAAGTCTAAGTTTTACTGTATAGAATACATACAAAGCAGCATATTATAGTAGCGTATATGCAAATTCAAACAGCAATCACGCGTACACTACTTCTTTGAAATCAACAAATAGTCTCCTCCCTCCACCTGTGAAACTTTTCTTAAAGAAGTACAAGTTTCACTGTTTAAAATACATATTAACACTTTGACTGCGACGTGCGCCACCGGTGGTACACGGAGGTTATTTTCATAATGCTGACCGGCCAGTAGTTGCAAGCTCTATTTTCATAAATATTTAATGAAAACTAAATGAAGCCACAATCCAGTTCATGTTTGGTATTTTCCAAATAGCTTACTACAATTGACATTAAATTTGAGTTTGGTGTCGAACTTAATATTTTTTATTAGTCGCAGTCAAAGTGTTAAAAACCAATGTGATACATTTCATGTATCGAGTTTCTCTGTTTAAAATGCATATTAAAAACCAATGTGATACATTTTATGCAACAAATATCTTGGAAACAAACTCTTTTCTTTCTTTCCCTAAAAGTTGCTACGAAAGCTCCTGCAACTTGTCTTTTTATCTTTGGTTGCCGTAGGAGGGCAGTGACTGTGAGGTGAGAGGTCGGCCGTCGGTCTTCTTGCCGTCGTGTCTGTGGACGCCCGCAACCGCCCCGGCGTCTTGCAGCTCAGCGCTCAGCCAGGCCGGCACCTGAGCCGCGCAAAAGGGAAAGTTCGTTTTCAACACGATTGAATTAGATGTTGGTTAAAGCCTTCCTTTATTTACTTATTTACCAAGATTGTCCTCCTTACGGGAAGTTAGCCGACAGCAAGCCAAAGGGAAAAGATAAACAATATACAATCATTCAACCTTTGTCATCCTAAAGGCCCCCTCACACGCGCAAATATATGTGCAGACATATCTGAACTGGTGCTGAATTCGTGCGTTTGTACGCTCATTTCAGGTTGGCACAGACTGTATGAGGCAGATCAGCTATGCTTGATAATTTTGGAGCGACCGGCTGCAAACGGCAAACCTTGACACCACTGCAGTGTCACGCCAGCCTTCGTGTGTGGTGCACGACTGTACTCTGCCTCTCTCTCCCTCCTTATGCACTTCAATAAGCAATTTCTTATTTGTATGGTCACTACTTTTTAGGAATTATTCTTTAGCCCATTTTGAGCGAGCTTTTACATGTCTTTTTTTCTTATTCATTGCAACTATAGCGAATCCCATCAGCTGCACGAACTTGCCGTCTAGAGTCGCTATTTTTGTGCGTGCTCTCTACCTAGCTGCTACTGGCATACTGAAGTGTGTGCCAGTCTTTGTCAAGTTTGCAGTGTGTTGTTTGCATCGTGTGAGGGATCATGAGACCGACACACCAAACTCGGTTCAGATTGTCTGCATACATATTTGCATGTGTGAGGGGGCCTTTAGTCGCTAGGAGGCGAGAGAGGCAACGCAGGCTGCACCAGAGCTGCCCGGATCAATAGCAGCACTTAACTACTAAATTAGGTGTTAGTTTATGCCTCCCTAACCGCTAAATTATATTAGGTGTCAGTTTATGCCTCCCTAACCGCTAAGCGCTCCGAAAAGGGGAAGGAGGGAAGGCACCATTTAGTGTGGAGACGAGGGAACGCGGAATCTATACAGAAGAAGCATAGAAACAATAAGTTGAGAAAGAAGTTTATGAAACAAGATAAAAGTCGAAGAAAAAAGTAGTAGGTGCCGAAAGTTCCGCTGAAGTTGAAACATCAAATTGGTTTCGACGTTGGTCAACAATTCTTGACCAGAAGGTCCTTAATGGTACTGAAACCGTTTTAGGCTTTGCAATAGCCGCGTCAATGGTTAAATGTAATATTTAGAGCATGGCATAAGACATGAAAATACTTTATTGGTCAGTTAATCCAATGCCTAAAAACTTGCTACTTTCCCCAATCTCTTCAGAGGAGGTGTAGCCGTAGATGCAAGACCGAACCGGAGACTTTCTCGCACTTGAGTGCAATGCTCTATTTTTGCGTCGCGGAGACCCCATTACCCAGTTTCCCTTTACATATTTTATGCTCTCTTTTAATTTGATAAAAAATATGGTCTCATGGGTCCTATAAAATCCATCTTCTATCTCATAAGCATCAGTAAAAAGAAAGAAAGAAAGATGACCCTTTATCTCCAATAAAAGTTGCTACATAAGATAAATAACACATTAGATTTTAAAAATTTCCTTATGTAAAGAAGCATCAGGAGGCTGAATTAAACTGATAAAGAACTCACGGGTCCAATAGAATCCATCTCATAAGCATCAGCAGCAGTAGGTGGCCGCTGTTTGGTGACATCAGGCACTTCCTTGTCGGCTGCTGCTGCGGTCGGGCAAGTTGAAGGCTTGCTGGAGCCTCCCAGAGATTGCGATCTGAAGTACAGAGTCAAACACAAAGGATGCTTCATTCCAAGCAATCAAGCCTGATACACACCATCTTGTACATTGGTTTTTCAAATGCCTTACAACTAACACCAGGACGCAATGACGGTTACCCCCGGTCAAGCCGGTACCCATTTCTGACACCTGGATAGAGTGGGGAATTGTACCTGCGTTTTCCCTTTACCCAACGGGGAGAAATCACGGCGCAGCGCCGGGATTCGAACTGCCGACACCTTCACGGAAAGGCACGTTCTCAACCACTCAGCCACGGTGACCACCACAAAATTCAGAGCAACGAAATTCTAGTTCACAGGAAAGGAAATCGTTCTTTTCATTTCAACGTAATGCGGCTCGCAAATTTGGAAATGCAGGTGTGAAATTGGGAAGTAAAAGATGAATTATCATATTAAATGACGCGATAATTACAAGATTTGTAAAGCGCACCTAGTGGCTCATGCGCTCTTGTTGAAAGCTGAATGACAGCATTTGACACTATAGGTGAAATTCACTCCTCCATTAGTGCGAGTTCCCATAGCATTGGCTTAAAGTTCTTTATTTCTAAATGCCTCACTTAGAATCAGCCAACTAGCTCAGTGTATGGGTAAATGTTTGTTTTATTGCCTCATTTTTTTAGTACTACAGTGATACAGTGACAACGTTCAGCATCTAAACACTTCTTGTTCCTTAAGTACTGCCAATGTACTATGTACCTCAGTACCTTCAATCTACCCTCAAAATGTTACCAATGCTTCTATCATTCATCTCCTACTCAAGCTGTCAATGAGCGCTAAGTTTTCCACAACTTGACTTGGAAACAAACAATTTATTTGCCACAAGCGACGCATCATTAGATGGTATCTTAAGTCTAGTACAGATTAGAGATTAGATTAGGTGTTAGTTTAAGCCTCCCTCCCTATTTGCAACAAAGACGCACGATCCAAAGAGAGGAAGGAGGAAGGTACCATTAAGTATGGAGTTAAGGGAACACGGAATCTATGCACAAGGTGCATAGAAACATTAAACTTAGAAAGAAGTTCATGAAACAAGACAAAAGTTAAAGAAGAAAGTAGTGGGGGCTGAAAAACAGGATAGTAATGATCCGAAGACAGATGGCCCTTAGCAAAACAAGAAAGATTTTATTTCAGCATAAAGAATGTCTACCTAACTCTCAGCTCGAAACCTCACACATTTTCCCCCTGGGAGCGCTAATTCCCATAGATACAATAGTTGTATCCCCTTGAAGTGAAAGTCTAGTGCAATTATTGTAATAATACTGCAAAATATCAGAATAACGCAGAAGATAAACTGCGCGCCCCGCAGGAAGTACTGAACACAACACACCTGAGGTGCTTAGGCAGCGGCGCTGTAGTGTCCACAACCACAAACACGCTCTGGTTCTGGCAGTTGAGCGCTGCGAGATTGACGGTCTCTCCTTTCGCAATCTGTGCTGGTGAGGCGTACAGCCTGTGTTGAGACGAAGGTAAGATTATACGATAATTTAATACTTTGACTACGTATTGCGTGAATTACTCGGATCTTTTCCAGATAAGCCCCACCACTAATGCAACACATAAGTTCACCCATTTGTAACTTTCGAAATGACGCACTTATCGACTTCAAATTACTCTCAAAGAAAAGAATGTTTTAATCTTTCGTTTGAGAGTAATTTGAAGTTGATAGGTGCATTATTTCGCAAGTTACAAGCGGGTAAACTTATGTGTTGCATTAGTGGCGGGGCTTGTCTGGAAAAGATCCCGAAACTGTTCGGTTACGATAGACGTCCATCAAACCTTACGTCGATTATCCTTTTTGTGTGCAGCGAAGTCGACCATTTTTTTATTGCATTTCTCGAGTTTAAAAGTTAGATGATCTCCAAATTTTTTTTCACGTTTACTAACCCAATGTTTCAACCTTATCGCTGTTTTTTGCCATGGGTAGTGTTAAGAAATTGTGTCTTATTACGCTAACTTGAGGTAAATCGTTGTAGAGTTATTTTGATTGACCCATACTTGAAGAATATCAGCATCAGGTACTTTGCGTTTCAGAGGTAATCGTTTCATGCGTTTCACTACAAAATTCTAAAATGTTTAATTGAAACAGCGCACTACCATGAAAATGGGAATGATAAAAAGTTAATTTGCATACGTTAATAGTGGTGAACAGAAAATTCAAAGCCTCGTAACTGATGAGTTTTAATTTTTACTGCCTACCCTATTATCTTTAAGATCTAAACAGTTTTTGTAGAACAAATCACTCATTGACACTAAGTACCCCGCAGCCTGCCTCATCTCCTACGTTCAACCTCTGCAGACCACATCGCTCATTGATTTAACGTTTTAATCGCAACGTGCGCCACCGGTGGCCACGGAGGGGATTTTCAAAATGCTTCCAACCGACCAATCGTCAATAACTCGATTTTCATAAATACTTAACTAAATCGAACTAAAGGCACAATCCAGTTAATGTTTGCTATTTATAAAATTGCTAGCTACAATTAACTTTAAATTTGAGTTGAATACTGAACTATAGTTTAACCCGTGGCAGTCGAAGTGTTAACTCGTTCACAATGTTCACGCGATTGTTGACGGCTAGTTTGGTTAGGTTGTAAGCAGCAGAACTGGGAAATCGATTTTACTGCTCGAATAAATTTTTATCCTTTCTAAGAAATATGAAAATGAAATTGCACGATAACATTTTACCTTTTATGATAACAGTTATTTTTAAAAGGTCGCGAAACAGATGGAAAAGTCATTCATGTATATACCGGCATATGAATGAGCAATTTACCTAGTGGTGCACATATGTCCCAATACGCGGGGAACGTGCTGAAGTTCTACACAACTTGGAAGTCAAGTAGCAGCAACATTCGATTAAGTTTTATTGAAGCGCAACTGACGCAATTTATTGCTGAGACTGGTGAAGGACGTCTTTGAGCTTGAGCTCTCTAACCCCTTCTTCAATAATCGTATTATCCTACTTTCAACATCTGCAGGCCATATCACTTGTTGATTTTAAAGTTCTACACAACTTAGAACTGAAGCAGCAACAGTATTCAACTAGAGCGCAACTCACGCAAGGGAAGAAAAGATATATGCGTTCTGAAGCATAAATCTTCCATAATTTTGAAACATTTATGCATTCTGAAGCCAGAGTACTTACGCAAGGACTTCTTGCGGCTGGAGGAGGACGTCCTTGAGCTTGAGGTCCCTCCCTACCGGCGTCCCCGAAAGCGTCCGCTGCGACAGGCGGCTCTCCGCACTTGCCGGCGTCGACAGGCTGCGCAGCTGCGGTCCCAAAGGAGAAAGAAACACGGTACGAGAAACAAGGTAGGGTCTAACCAGTCTTTTTGTCGTCGGTCGTTTGGCAATACTGACGTCACGGCACCGGACCAATGGGAGCGCTCATATTGCATTTAGCACACTGTTAGCCCCAAATCTGGTAGTAATATTGGCTTAACGACATGTCGCAATTGTGACGTCATAAAGTTCGTTTGAAGTGAAGCCGTTCTATTGGCTAGCCGAACAAGAGGAAGTGTATTTTCCCCATAGAAATGCCATAAAAGATAAGCTCAGCTGTGGTCCCTAAGGAAAAAAAAGAAAACAGTTTATTTCCAATAAAGGTGATACAAAAAGCGCATCATTGGTCTTTAAAGTAACAACACCGGAAAAGAAAAGAAAGAAAAAAGAAATTTTTTTATTTCCAATAAAGTACAAACATGAATTGTCGATACATTGTTTTTTAAAATGTATTTTTAAAACAAATGATTGCGTGAGGAGGTTGCTATTGCAAATTTATGAGTACTCGGTCTTCTTTAGCCTCAAGTTGAAGAAAACTAACTCCAAAACAAATTAGATAAAGTAAATTGACTGAGTACTCACTCTTCCTTAATCTCAGTCAGAGAAAAAAAATATTCAAATGAATTTTCAAAATATCTAACCAATTTTTTGAGGATTCACTCTTCCTTTAACTCAATTTGCAGAAAACTGAATCCAAAACAAATGAGAAAAAACATATGAAGCAAATCACTTAGCACTCACCCTTCCTGACCCGCTGAACGAGAAGTCAGGGTCCTTGGAGAGCCTGTCTGCTGTGGACCGCCTCCCCACAGACATAGTGAACCCGTCCTGTGGCCACACGGTCAACATGAGTGTCGTTGTTCAGTAGTAGTCACGGTAGAAGAAACAATGTAGGGTCAAACCAGTCTTTTTTTTCGTCGACTGTGTGGCAATGCTCACGTCACGGCAATAAACCACGAAGCAGCGCTTATATTGCATCTGGCAACACTGCTAGCCCCAAATCTAGCCCCGTTATCGGCCTAACGACATGTCGCAATGGTGACGTCATAAAGTTTGTTTGGAATGGAGCCGTTCTATTGGCTAGCCGAACAAGAGGAGGTGTAATTTCCCCCACAGAAATAACTCTGCCTTGTTTCCTCTACCGTGGAACTAGAGTACGCAGCTTGTCAAAAATGACGGGATTCAATTAATTCCTTGAGTAAACTTTCCAGATGTGGATGACCAAAAAATATATCCATCCCAATAGTTCCTGCGATAAAAATATTCTTGCACTTGTGCACTGGTGAAATTCGTCTCACAGATACGGTCATTAAGCATCCTTATGAGCGTCAGAGAGAGACGGAAGAAACGGACACCAAACAAATAAACTCACCAAGGATGTTATTGGATAAGAAGATCATAATATACAAAATTGTAATAGCCAGTCACAACACCACCAGTCACCTGAGTGGTAGGGCGAGAAGCAGGCAGCACAGCTCGGGTACCCCAGAGATAAATGGCGTTCTCCAGCGTCCCTGCTACTGTGAATGTCGTCCCGCACTGCAGCATCTGGTGATGACTAATTATGTTGTTTTGTATTATACAGGGTGTTTCAAAAATACACGGCATAATTTCAGGTATGTATTTCCCACATGTAGACAATCAAAATAGTTCATTACAACATATGTCCGGAAATGCTTCATTTCCGAGTTATGGCCTTCACAACATTGAAATTCACCGGAACGTTTTTCTTTCCGCAGGTCGTTGCCGTCAAAGGACACATTAAGAGGGCACTCTGACAGATCATTCCTAGGCGAAGGTTAAATTCAGTGTTGTGTTTGGCGTTCGACTGTGTGTCATGTACACAAATCAGGAGCTGGCAGAGATGCACTTGATCTACGGTAAGGCAGACGGCAATGCTGCGCTGGCTCGTCGTTTGTACCAGGAGAGGTACCCACAGCGACAATGTCCAGATCGGAAGACATTTGTAAGTCTCCATCAGCGTCTGTGCGAGTATGGAAAATTTGACTCTCCTGGATTGGGAAGGGGACGACCAAGATCTACAACTCCAGAAGAACAGGAGGAGATTCTGGAGATTGTGAACAGAACTCCTTCTATCAGCACACGAAGGTTAGCGTTGCAAGTGAATGTTCCCCATACGACTGTCTGGAGACTGCTGAAAGAGTATCAATTGTATCCTTACCATTTGCAACGTGTACAGGCGCTGTCACCAGCAGATTACCCTGCACGAGTTAGGTACTGTCAGTGGTTCTTGCAGCAATGTGCTGCAAATCCGAACTTTCCTGCCTTAGTATTATTTACAGATGAAGCACAGTTCACACGAGATGGCATAACAAATCTCCACAATCAGCATGTATGGGCGTATGAAAACCCAAATGCAACTGTTGTATCTCATCACCAGGTGCGGTTCTCCCTCAACATGTGGGCCGGTATCATTGGTGATCGGTTAGTTGGACCCCATGTACTTGTAAACAGACTTACGGGGCAGGCGTACACAAACTTCCTGGAAAACATCATACCTGATGTTTATGACGACACTCCACTGATCGATCGTCAGCACGCTCACTTCTTGCATGACGGCGCTCCTGCACACTTCAGTCGTACGGCTCGCCGGTACTTGGATCGAAGATTTCCTGATCGATGGATAGGTAGAGGTGGCCCAATTGCTTGGCCTCCACGCTCACCTGATCTGAACCCTCTCGATTTCTACTTGTGGGGCCATTTAAAATCATTGGTTTATTCGTCTCCGGTGCCTGATTTGGAATCCCTTCGGAATCGAATTGTGGCATGCTCTGAGGACATACGCAACATTCCTGGAGTGTGGGATCGTGTTCGCAGGTCAATGAGACATCGATGTGAGGTCTGTATTCAAGCAGGAGGTGGTCATTTTGAACATCTTCTGTAATGGCAACGACCTGCGGAAAGAAAAACGTTCCGGTGAATTTCAATGTTGTGAAGGCCATAACTCGGAAATGAAGCATTTCCGGACATATGTTGTAATGAACTATTTTGATTGTCTACATGTGGGAAATACATACCTGAAATTATGCCGTGTATTTTTGAAACACCCTGTATAATGAAATAACTATGATTATATTCATACAAAATTTTAAATAAATATGTCACGAAATTTCGTTACACTTTCATGCACAATATTACGATACTAATTCTTCATTTATCAGTGCGTGAGCGGGATATTGCTACGCTGCTCTATTACTAATCAACGTCACCATGATGTGCAGCTACGCTATCCCGTCTTTCAAGCACACCACGAAGGTATAGCATCATCCCACTCCTCCTTAAGGTCATGTTTGCAAATAATTTACGCCGTTGTATGGGGAAATTTAGCCACCCTATGAAGAAGCTATAATTGGGCTAACATCAAAGAAGACCTGGAAAAAAGTTGGACTGGGCAATCGACTTGTTCACAGGTGTTAAAGGATTCACGTGGAGTTCCCTTCAGAGAATTTTAGAGTTCTTAAAAGAACTGAAAAGGTCTTTTTATCACGTAGCGTAGCCAAGTCACCTTATAAAAACTTACTCTATCTTTCACTATACAGTATGTCCCACAAGACCCCAAACCGAGTATTTTTTTTCTCGTATCAGTAATTCCATTATAATCAGTAATACCTTTTCCATGCGAGAATTTTGAAGGATAATTTTGCTAGGAATTAAATACTTATAGCATTTTTATGATGGCATTACTGATACGGGAAAATAAATTCTCGGTTCGGGTTTTTGTGGGCCATATTGTAAAATGGTGCGAATTGTTTAAAACCCTTGCGTCTGGTCGAGTGTAGGAACAAGGTTGGTAATTGAGGCCTCTAGAATCGTAAGGTACCAAGCGCTGAATACATCTAGCAAAAGTGAGTCATGCATACCGCTATCATCCCCAAATTTTCCTTTGTCTGGAGAGTGAGTCGCACGTACAGGAAGATAGCTACAAAATATCAATACCTCTACATATAAGTTACTGAGATGCGACATTTCCTAAGTTTCCAAATTTTGATGCCGTTTTCTAACATGATTAAAAAGCGGAGCTTGGTATCGTATGATTTTTAGGGCCTCAATAATTGTGGTTAGTAATTGACCACAGTAGTGTAGTGTGGTTCTGAGAACCGTTGCTTCAATCTACCATACACATTGTATCCTTCATGTTGCATGTATTCACAAAGGGACACACGTACCGTGACGACCTTCTCTTGCATGCTCTTCACCATCACGGCCTGGTTGGTCGGCTTACAGTTGCCGCGTCCGAGCTGCCCTTCGCTGTTGCGGCCAAACGTCACCACCTCCACAGACACGTCACGTAAATGCTAAATACATTCAGTTTTATACATGTTTGTTTAGTTACTTTATAAATTTTTCTGTATTTTCTCAATTTGACCTTTGTTTGTTTCAGCCCTGAAACAGAATCATGGGATTCTGGAACGTTTGCATATGAAATAATAAAAATGTCATTTTTACGTTGGATCTTTTTTCTTAAGCTAAATCTTCTGCCGCACTCTGTGTCAAACTCAAACAGCTGATATATTAGCATAAGAGAATATGCATATGGGTTGTCGTTATGTAAATGAGAAGAATCATCCCTAAATAGTATTTAATTGCTACGCTTACGTTTTACTGAAAAGTCAGACGTTAAGCGTTAAACTTATAAAAAAATGATCAATGGATTCATTTCCATAAATGTTCGAAAAACCTTATTCAGAAGTCAGGCTAGCTGAAGTGTAGACTCAGCTGTGGTGGTGTTAAGTCTCGATTAACGCTGAGCCTAAAGTATTAGTTTTTTACAACACAATGCCCATTTGCATTAACAGTCTGATAAAAGTAGCGCATTTGAAGAATAAACTCTACGCTTTAAACTCTTATCATCAGTTACTTCGCTTAAATTCGTGCGAATGATGCGTGTAAAATGCAGTGTTGGATTTTGTCACGCATTCGTTGCATTTATGCAAGCTTGGGTACGAACAATGGTAAGGGTGAATGTGAAATGTTACGGGCAAATTATATGTTCACTGATTAATGATCGTTAATACATAGTTAGAGTAAAATAAGCACCGTAAACACCCTCAGGTACACGAAATATACTTTAATGCGAGTAGCAATTTCCGTAAAGTTAAATACAAAAAGAGTCGTCAATAGATACTTAAATACTGGTAGTAAAATCCGTAGAGTTAACGCTCACCCATATCCATCAAAGCTTAAATACAGGTTGCAATTTCCGTAGAGTTAAATCTATTGAGGAGCGTCAAAGGATACTTAAATACTAGTAGTAAAGTCCGTAGAGTTTATTGAGGAGCGTCAAAAGATACTTAAATATTGGTTGTAAAGTCCGTAGAGTTAACAGCCGCCCAAACCCAACATATACTTAAATGCTGGTAGCAATTTCCGTAGAGTTATTTAAATCGTAGGAGAGAGCTATTCAACTGCCACTGACGAATTTCGTAGAGCCAGCACTGGTGTTTAATATTATGCCCAATTATTTATGCTATCATGGTCAGTGTAGACTTTTGTGGCTGCTACTTAGTAATTTTATCAAAACGTGAGTTGGAACTCGTTTCTACGGTTGTAAAGGCTAATACTAAATGCACGAGCATTCACTTTCCTTTCATTATCATGTACCATATTAATGCAGCTTATTCCGATGTCATACACTGATGTGCAATTCTGGCTGCCACTGCAACACAGTAGGACTGGAGGCGAGTTCATATGAATTCATATTGCTCAACTGAATTAAACATTGCCCGTTTAAACGCATTGAAAAATTAAAAAGATTTATGTACCACGGGCATGCTTAATGTAAAGAATACAACATTATAATATACCTAATATCCAATAAATTTCAATAATATCAATGTGGGTCAAATAAGCATCGAGGCCAGACTATCAAAGGATGATACTTAGTATCTAATACTTAGATACTTAGATGATACTTGTTCGATAATATACTTAGTTTCTAACAAACAGCAATATTATCTATGTGGATGAAACAAGCTTCGAGGTTTCTGCGACATCTTTGTTACGGTTACGAAACTACAATGAAAAATAATTTAGTAATTCGTTTTTAAGATTACTTAGCATTTTTAAACTCAATAATTTATTTAAAAACACATAAAGTTGCAAATTTTACCAGCAAAAATCTATTACGGTCACTTAACATGCTCAATATTTATTTGAAGCAGCACAAAGTTGCGGGTTTTAGCGAGCTAAAAGTTATCAAGAGCTGAGTATGAGCGCTACGTTCGCTGACCTGGCCGGTCTCCTTGAGTATGGCGGTGTGGTACGGCCCCATCGACACGTCCACCACACGACAGTCGATGCTGCGCACTCTGGTGGGCACGAGCGCCTTCTCGATGTCGTTCTGATATACACACAGAGAAATTTTAAATTCTGGGTTGAACAACACGTACACGAATGATCCCTTTTCGAATCGTGACGTAATTTTGATTATTTCAGCGTTGTTTTGGTTAGGCCTATGTATTTTGATTTTTGATTATATAATCAAAGAGCATACATTTCTGACTACACATTGATTTGATTATTTGGTTTTGTACGTATATTATGATTAGATTTTTTAACTGAAAATTAATTTATTTTCTAAAGCGAGTCGTTTGGTATTTTTGAGTAACCCCTTTCTTAGAATCGTGTTTTGGTTCTTAGAAACCGAACGAAAATTTGAATTATTTAAATTGTCACGATGTCTCAAAACAAAACTCTATGCGGTGTTCGATGTTCAATTATGCTCTCCTCCTACGTGTCATTTTTATGTGTGTATCTATGTGAATGCCATTTCACACATTTTCCAATATGCACACTATGAGGTTCACCAAACGCGTGTGCGCGCATTGGAAAATGTGTAAATTGCATGCACACATAAAGATGACACGTAGAAGGACAGCAAAATTCATTCATTCCCTGCCGCGATGGAAGACCTTCACAACGCTCACACAATAATATTTTTGTGAAAATTAAATAATGAACAGTAATACAGAAGAGTAATACTCAATGCGAAAAGTAAATGCTATGCTCAGAACAATAACACTTACGGCAAAAAAAAAAAGAACAGTAATTCCTAAGGGGAAAAGTAAAACAACATCAACACTCAAGGTGAAAAGTAAAAGAACAACAATCCTCAATGCAAAAAGTAAAAAAAACCGAACAACGCGAAAATCAAACGCAATTTCATTAAAGCAGATGCATGAAATAGACTGACTTCTCTGAAATCTCATATTTAGGAAAAAAAAATCCTTCACCATAGCATTACCAGCATTACTGTCCAGCAAACGCCAGGCTCAAAAGAGGATAAGACACACCACCTTCTGCTTGATGCTGTACTACAGCATTATTAACAATACTGTCTTGCAAACTCTAGTCTCATAATAGGATAGATAGGACACACTACTTTCTGCTGGATGCCACACTACGTACAGCACTATCAGCATAAGTATCCTGCAAACTCTACTCTCACAAAAGGATAGATAGGACACTCTACCTTCTGTTTGATGCTGAAGAGCCCGCCGGAGCCGGAGAGGCCGAGCTTGTTGTGCGCGTTGCTGCCGCAGGCGTACATCATGCCCTGGTCGCTCGATGAGGATCGTGCCGTCGCCGCCGCAGCGCACGTTGATCATCACCACGTCGTCCGGCACCTCCACTTCCCGCGGCACGCAGCTGGCACATGTCGTGTGGGCAGTTGACACGTTAATTACCCGGCACGTTAATTAACCGACACGTTAATTAACCGACGCGGTATTTAACCGACACGTTAAATTAACCGACACGTTAAGCAACGTGTAGAATTAACACGTTAAAGACATATCTCAAGAATGCTTGTTGTCCTCCCAGAACAAGTAAAAAATAGTTCATAAAAGCTTTCTTTCCTCACATTAAAATTGAAGGATAGTTAACAAAGACTTGCTATCCTCACAGAACGAGTAAAAATATCTTACGAATGCCTGCTTTCCTCGCAGTAAATACAAAAGAAAAGATAGCTCACAAAGGCCTGCTATCCTCGCCGTACAAATGAGGGATATCATACGAAGGCCTGCTTTCCCCACCGTACAAGTAAAGGATGACTAACAAATGTTTGCTTCCCTCTCACTAAATACAAGTGAAGAGATAAGTCTCAGGAATGCTTGTTATCCTCGGAATACACCTAAAAAAATCGCTTTAGTTCACAATAAACACAAGAAAAAAGACATATCTCAAGAATGCTTGCTATCATCACAGTTCAAGTAAAGAACTGCTTTTACTTGCATTAAATTCAAGAAAAAAGACATGTCTCAAGAATACTTGTTATTCTCAGAGTATAATTAAAAAATCGCTTTTGTTCTTACTAAATACAAGAGAAAAAGCTGGAGCTCACCAGTCGTCTTCATGTCCCTGCCCCAGCCGGCCGCCCTCCCCCTTCCCCCAGGAGTACACGTCCCCCTCCGACCCCACGACCACCACGTGTTGTTGTCCACACGACAGCCCCGCCACGTCCACCGACAGCAGCTTCTCTGCACGTGGCATCCTACCATGACGAGCTGCTTTTTAACTCAAAGTTTACATCCAACCATCAGCAGCTGCAAACGTGGTTGGTTAAGTCTAAATTTAATACTTTTTGGGTCAAATAATTCTCTGCGCAAAACATGTAACCATGAGCTGCCAGCCTGGTTGTTCAACTCAAAGTTTAACACTTTGAGCGAGACGGGACCCACAGTGGTCACTGAGGGAATTTTCATAATGTTGCTGACCGACCAGGAGTCACACACTCAATTTTCATAAATACTCAATGAAAACGAAATCAACGGAATATCTAGTAAGCGTTTGCTGCTTTCGAAATGGCTTACTACAATCGACTTTAAATTTGA
Source organism: Morinoia aosen (assembly GCA_030386875.1). Lineage (NCBI taxonomy): Eukaryota > Metazoa > Arthropoda > Malacostraca > Amphipoda > Talitridae > Morinoia > Morinoia aosen. The sequence goes on along the minus strand of CM059567.1, from coordinate 45,116,733 downwards.
TTTGAAAATTGACCTTAAGTTTTACCTGCCGCAGTGTTAAGAAACTCGTGCAATAAAGAGACACTGCACGAAAGTTTCTTTCATAATGAACAAGTGCGCCTTCGTGTGAAGTTTATTAGGACACGTTGGTCCTATCGTGGACTCGTGCTCGGTGTAACGCAACGTGACAAATTTTGCACACCCAAAACATGAAAAATTTCGCTATACTGCAAAACTAAATTAAAAAAATACCAGTAAAGGCAGGTAACTCAAGTTACCAAGAGTGCTGCCAGTGCAGGGATCATTAGAAGCCAAAAGACTGACTTCCAACCAATTTTGTTGCCGTAGCTGTACGGTTGGCAATATTAATTCATCAATGATATGTTGACTCCTACCATAACAACGACATCAATTAAAAAAAAATAATAATTTAAAATCCATCCCCAACACGGCAGCTGCAACCCAATCTAACTTTTTCCCGAGGCGTCTATAAATTTTAGCCGTGCAAGAACTGCTTCTGTACAGGGCGGCTAAAATTGCACAAGCAGCGACAAAAAGTTAGACTGGAAACTCGGCCTCACCGACAAGTTTGGGCTTGGCTGAGGAGTTCCAGTCGTCGTGGCCCAGGCACCCAGCCGTGCCGTCGCCGCAGGTCATGATGATGCCGTTGTCCGACGCGAACACCTGCGTGAAATTCTGCGTGTTGACGCGTTTGTGAGGGTTTCGGGGAGGAACATAAATCACCTGAGGGCTGTAAACAGCGCTTTGAGAAGTAAGGCTTTGGTTACAGGAGCTTTTTTGCCTTAGAATTGCTTCTAGAAGACAAAATTAATCTCCTGACATCTACAGAAAGCTCTTAGAACTAAAGCCTTGCATTTCAAGTCCGTTTCTTAAACTATAATATCTTAGGCTGGCTTGCAGAGGACAAAATTGAACACCTTGAAGCGCTAAATATACGATAGCACTGTATGGCCTTAACGCCTTGATAGTTATTTATTCAAAAGAGAGTATTATATCGCTATATTTAAGTACGATTATACCTCTGTCTGTTCGTGTAAAGCCATATGGGAAAAAGTAAACTGGAACGGAAAGCCAATTTAAGATTTCACGCACACGAGGGATGCCACAAATGTACGCGCTGTAGCGTGTCCGAGTCAATTTAGAAGCGCTCACGATGCGAGTTACTCCGCTACGACGACTTAAATATGCAGTCGTGCTCATTTACGTCATTGCATGCAACGGCGCAGCCCGATGGTACGAAAAAATAGCTCAGGTAAGACGACGTGAGCTGTTTTTATAAAGCTGTAAAAATTTTCGTCATTGTAATAGTACGGCTTGATGGTACCAAAAAAATAGCTCTGGCACGACGACGATAACTGTTTTCATAAAGCTGTACAAAATTACGTCATCATATCGGTATAATTGGATGGTACAAAACTAGTTACATCGCTACGACAACGTAAGCTAATTACATACAGCTGTACTAATGTACGTCATGGTAACGGTACAGCGCGATGGTTGGTACGAAAATAAATAGATGAGAATTGCTCATGACTGTGGCCCAGACATAGCACCCCTTCACGTAGCACCCTCACCCCCTCGTCTTCGCCCCCCTTGCCCCCCCCACTACCTCACCGAGAATCCATCGCCGGCGACGACGCGCGTCATGGTCTTGCCCCTGAGCGACTCGACGACCATGGGCACGCCCCGCCACGTCTCCAGCGCGCCGTGCCCCAGCTGCCCCCGCTTCCCCTCCCCCCAGGTGTACACCAGGTACTCTGCTCAACGAAAATTATTCAAGGAAAATCATAGATTGAAAATTATTCGAGAACAATTACTCATCGAAAATGATTAATTGTTAGTTATTCAAGGAAAATTGTTCAAGGAATTTATCCAAATTCAAAATTATTCAAGGAATATATTGAATCCCTTCAATTTTGACGGGCAGTGTACACTAGTCAAATAAATATTGTGAAGCGCTCATTCGTGCTCATTTTTAATAATCTGAGCCACTTATGGATTGATTCGCCACATTGTGCCATCTTTTTTGTTGTCGATTCGAGCTGAGAGTTATGTTAGCCTTCTTATTGTTGAGATAAAATATTGTATGTTAAGTTAAGAGCCATCTTTTTTCAGTTCACTGTTGTCGTTTTTTCATCACCTATTACTTTCTTTTTCAATTTTTTTTTGTTTCATGAACTTCTTTCTCAATCTACAGCTTCTATGCCCCTTACGCACAGATTCCTAGAATCCTTAACTCCATACTCAATGGAACCTTCTTCCTTCCCCTCTTTGGAACGCATTTGTTGCGATTTGGGAGACTTAAACTAAGATCTAATCTAATCTCTTGCTGTCAAGATTCTTAACACTTTGGCGGCGGCCGGTAAAAACTGAAATTTAATTCAACTCAAATTTAAAGTTAATTGTACCATACTATGTTGAAAATAGCAAGCATTAACTGGATCGAGCCTTCTTTTAGTTTTGATTGAGTATTTATGAAAATTGAGTTTGTGACTACTGGTCGGTCAGCAGCATAGTGAAAATCCCCTCCGTGGCCACCGGTGGCTCACGTGGCAGTCTGAGCGTTAAACTAACATCTAATCTATTTTTTTTGCTGTCGAGGGTCTTGAGCTAACCAGCCGAGAGGACGATGACGTGTGTGGAGGAGACGGCTATCTCCTTCACGCGCGTCCTGGGCGGCAGCGGCACGGGGTTCAGGGAGAAGGTAGAGGCGTACACTTTCATGTGGTAGACGACGGAGCGCAGCGGCCGGGATGCACTGCAAGCCCAAAATAAAAAGTTAATTAGTAATTTGGGAGTAACTGAAGCGAGAATTAACGAGACGCTTACGTAAATCGCATATTTTATATGCTAGCATGATGACCGAATTAAAACTACACAAATTAGAGATTGATTACATTATTTTAACTGTTTCTCGTGGACGAAATTTCACAAAGTATTTGTTGGCTTCGTTTTTAATTGCACTCAGTGTTTTCTTATAAGGTAAACAGATCTTTCCAAATAGACGACAGCGAAGTCCAACACCGTTTTATGTAAAATAATTTCATTAGTTATAACTGTATTGGTCTTATACACGTGTGCATGACTTTCATCCTATCACAAAATATAAATTTTTAATCACCACTGATTTATAAAAGTAGAGGTGCTGACGCACACTTGCCAATAATTGTTCCCGAGAAACTCATAAAGTTTGATTACTTTCAATTTGAAGTGACTCCCGTAGTGTTAGAGTAAATTTAGCTTCTCTTGATACTAAGTAAAACTTAGCCCACGGGCTTCCAAATAATTGAACGGCTTTATTGCAGTCCTCCAATTTCCAGCGAGGGAGATAATCTCCCTTTTTAGAACTTGACAGCTATTGCTTCCATGAACCATCCAAGCTTTAGGAAATATCAGAGTTTACAGTAAACTCTAAAATTTTCAGGTGGAGCATTTGCACTTAAAACTGCGTCAGGATCGATAAGAAGGGCTACAATGAATAATCTGATCAATAAATGCTATATATCGATCCCTAATGTTCTATATGTACACACAGGTGAGACTGTTCGCTCACTCTAAATGTGTCGTCGTTGCGAGCAATGTGTTGATCAGAACAATGCAATAATTCACATGTTCAAAATTATCATCACAGAATAAGGGCAGCAAAACTAGTTTATAGCTCAAATCATAGATACATATGAACCGCGCTGGAGTCACTCTTACTTGATCTCTTAGAAAACATTAATATAAAACTCCAGAATGTGAGCACTTGATTAAGAATTAAGAATTCTTAATCTAATCTGTCACCCAGAATTAAGCCTAAAGTACAACAATTATGTACTCACAAATGTTACAAATTTTATAACGTGATTCTAGTTTTGATGTTGTTTTGTTTCGTTCACAAAACTAGGTATTTCATCACCTGAAAAAGACTGTTGTTAGCGAGTAAAATATAACATTTTATATACATATCTGAGAAATTATTGAAACTTTCTGCATCAAATTATTACTGAACTCGTAATTTAATGTTCATTTCTCGAACAAAATGAAATAGATAAGCTTACTCTTGCTAAGCTCCACCATCATAACCGGTAAAGAAAATGATAAAAATGTCAGCCCTGGAAAGTTTCACGGCAAGGCCCTGCGTAAACTCTAACTGTACTTCACACAGAGCATTGCGTAAATCACATAGGTCGTACATTACGTTACACAAATTAAATCACATAAGTTATACAGATTTTAACTCACCGGTTGCCTTGGCTCATTTTGACAGCCTCGATACTTTGTCGAAGTTCTTCATCGATTTCATCGGAGCCGACGTTCTCGATGGAGAACTGCGACAGCAGCTCCGGGATGCGCTCTGTCGCCACCTGTAGAGTGTGGTCAAGCTCACGCACAGCTGGCAACTTTGCCTTATTCTGCTCATTTGAAAATTTATTCATTCCATGTAGGAGCATCAACTCAAATATTTAAAGAACTGAAGATTCATTCGTTACAAGTAGGTGTACGGGCAGGAGTATTTAAAAAGCCTTAAATATACTCCTGCCCATACACATGTATCTTTCTGCCCATACACCTGTATCTAAATACGTATCTTTCATTCTGTCGAGAAAGAACATTGACACAAGTATTAAAAGGACTGAAAATTTATCTATGACAAGTGAGGGTATTGTCACAAGTATTCTAATAGCCAAAGACATATCTGTCACAATTATTTGTATTGTCACAAATAATCCCCAAAATTACCTTTATCAAAAAGTCAAGAATATTAGTTAGAATTGAGGCTAAATGAGCCACGAGGCTTCCATGGCATCAACCACTCAAAACTTAAAAAGGCTTAAAAATAAATACGTTATTATGTATTGTCAGAAAAAGAGGCTTTTTTAAGAATAAAGTGACTATTTCTTCATTTTAAACTTAAATTTTATTTTCAAAGTTTACGCTAAATCCTCTTAAGGTCTTCATTCCAGATTTATACACGTCTGATAATAAGATCTTGTTAATGATGTTTTTAACTGAAAAAACATTTTTTTTACTAAGTAATTCAGTGTGCGGCTGAAATGTATTTGCTCTCACTTACCAAAAGCGGTTACGGAAAAAACGCTAAAAGCTATTTTTAAATGAGCAATGTCTATTTTTTGCCATTTAAATCCACATTCCATTTTCTTAGTTCATTCAAGATCCTCTTGAGAAATTAATTCCAGATTTCTACTCGTCTGATAATATGTCCTCATGGTTAATATTTTAATTGAAAACTTTTTATTTTTTAGCAGAGTCCGCACGATGGGCAGAGTTTGTCAGTGCCGCTCCCTGTCTGACCTCACCGCCACCTGAACAGCTGGCCAAGCAGCTGGTGTTGGGGGTACGAGTGGTGCAAGTGGTGCTAGGGCTGTGGTGCGAGTGGCGAAAGTGTTACAAAGGATGAGAATGGTGCAAGTGTTGGATTAGTGCAAGGGGTGCTGGTGGGTGTGGTGGAAGTAGTTTAAAGGATATGGATGGTGCGAGTAGTGGAACTAATGCATGGAGTACTGGTAGTGCGTGTTGCAGGTAGTGATACCGTTGATAAAGGTCCAGAAGTTGTGATGCAGGTGTTGCAAATGGTACAGGCGTTGCAGGTGGCTCAAATGTTGCAGGTGATACAAAGTGATGAAAATGGTACAGGTGTTGCAGGTGGTACAGGTGTTGTATGGGGTGCAGGTGTTGCAGGTGATACAGGGGGGGGGGCGGTGATACAGGGGTTGCAGGTGGTATAGTGGTTTAGCTGTTGCAGGTGGTACAGGCGGTGCAGGTGGTACAGAGGTTGAAGGTGGTACAGGTGTTGCAGATGGTTCAGGTGGTGCAGGGGGTACAGGAGTTGATAAACACAGATATCGGACACATTTCCCACCTCAGCAGCAGTAGGTCGAAACTCAGGATCCTTCTGTAGCAAGTCCCGTACCAGCTGTCGGAAGCCTGGCGAGTAGTTGCCTTTGATCGGAGCGAACTGGCCCTGTGGAGCAGACAAGGCGTGGTATACAACGCTAACTTCGCGTGGTATACAACGCTAACGACTTGAGTCGCTGAAGAGAAATGGCGACGTCAAGTGTTCAATTTTACGTCGATGGGATACAAATTTTGCCTACCATCAATTCTATCAAATGCAATCAAAGTATCTGAGCCATTCGAGTAAAAACATCTCCGTTTAAACTCTTTAGCCGAAAACTCTAGTAAAACAATCTCGAGAATTAGAAACTGTAAAGCCTCTTGCTTTTATTCTCACTAAGCAAACGCTCTCAAAATACTTCATTTTTCCAAGAGCGGCTGCTTTCCAAAATAGAGTGACAACAGGCCAAATGGTTGAGCGAGACGCCATGTCTAGAATTGTGTTAGATTATAGCTCTGAATTTGATCTCATTGTGCTGCACAGCGGCAGCAAATTAATCCCACTGTGTTGCATCTTACATATTTTGGTCAAACACTGCCGAACTGCCGCTAAAAGCAACTACGCAATTTAAAATTTCTTTTAAATTTTACTTTTATGGTGAGGCGCCAAGCTATACCATTCAAACATGTTCGAGTAGAAAACACTGAAGATCTATTATACCAAAATCATAAATAACATTTCGAGAAATTTTTTGGGAACTATATGAATACGGCACTTACTCTCATAATTTTGTTTACAAGCGCCGGCAGGTTGGAGCCCTCAAATGTTTTTTGTAGACACGCCATCTCGTAGAGGATGCAGCCCAGCGCCCAGATGTCGCTCTTATCGTCGTACTGCTTCCCTTCGCACTGAAATTACTTCGTAACTTCAAGAAATGTTTCCACTTGTGTACGAAAAATGAACCCTGGGTGTATGTACCGCAGTAGAGGAAACAAGGCAGAGTCATTTCCAGAGGGGAAACACACCTCCTCTTGTTTGGCTAGCCAATAGAAAGGCTTTATTTCAAACACACTTTATGACGTCACCAGTGCGGCATTTCGTTAGCCAAATAGCGGCGCCAGAAGTGGTGCCACGTATCATAGTTACCATCTCAGGACTGATGTAGTAGGGGGTGCCGAGCACAGTGTTGGCGTGCGCCTGGCGCGTGCTCAACATCTTGCTGATGCCGAAGTCGCCCACCCTCACCACGCCCTGCTTCGTCAGAAAAATGTTCGCCGTCTTCAAGTCTCTGTGATAAAAATTTACTGTCATCAACATTTATTGTGGTGAATTTTTTTAGATTGGCTAGAGGAACTGAAGTGAAGGTTTTTTTTTGGATCAGAAAAACTGCGAGGAAGATCCTTTGTGTTATAGGAATAGTAAAAAAAAATTTTAGATTAGAGGAACTGTAGTAAAGATTTGTCTTGCATTACAAGATGTGAAAAATAAATATTTTTCCCGTATGTGATTATTTGATAAAAATTCATACTAGAGGAACTGGGATGAATAATATTAGAAGAAATTAAACTGGGTTCAGGGACTAATCAAACGCATTCCAATTAAGAAGCAATACACATTCTTTCCAATTTAAATTCCCTCATGTTTGGCAGGAAGAGAAATCAGATACTAACCAGCATAAAAACCTAACGCGTCCACTCATCAATGCAGAGAATATGATGGGACAAGCCAACAACGATGAGTGTGGGCACTTCTATGCAAGAAGGAAGCGGGCCTTCATTCTTAAGTTCTGCTGGCCTAAAAAACATAGCCGAGATTTTTGTTGAATTGTCACGCGAGGTATCGAAGTTAGTATTATCTGACACAATATCATATTATCAAATTACTGTAGACCAATAAATGAAAAACCTTTAGTACGGAATAACAAACAAGCGTGAAGAAGAAGCATCTCACTTTCTATTGCTATTGCTCAGTGCTCAGTATTTCAATATTGTTATTGCAATACTGAGATACCCACAGCTCTAACGAAGTAACATACAAGTCTGAAGAGGAAGCACTAAACTTTCTACTGCTGGGACCTGTGTAGAATTTGATGCTCGTGCATGTGTCTGATGGCAGCGCAGATCTGGTGGAAGATGACGAGGATGTCGCGCTCCTCGAGGCGGGTCGACTGCTGCGTCAGGAACTGCGCCAGGGAGCCCCCGTCGCAGTACTCCATCTCGATGCACAACTTCGTGTCCAGCTCGAAGCTGTCCATGTACCTGCGGTGAATGCATGAGTAAATGTTAGTCAAGTTCACTAACATCAAATTCACCAGCAAATATTGTTAGTGAAGTTCACAAGCGGACACCTTTATCACAAGCAAGAGCGAATGTTTGTTAAGTTCACCAACATCAAATACACGAGCGAATATTGTTAGTAAAGTTCACCAATATCAAATACACGAGCGAATATTGTTAATAAAGTTCACCAACATCAAATACACGAGCGAATATTGTTGGTAAAGTTCACCAACATCAAATACACGAGCGAATATTGTTAATAAAGTTCACCAACATCAAATACACGAGCGAATATTGTTGGTAAAGTTCACCAACATCAAATACACGAGCGAATATTGTTAATAAAGTTCACCAACATCAAATACACGAGCGAATATTGTTAGTAAAGTTCACCAACATCAAATACACGAGCAAATATTGTTAGTAAAGTTCACCAACATCAAATACACGAGCGAATATTGTTAGTAAAGTTCACCAACATCAAATACACGAGCAAATATTGTTAGTAAAGTTCACCAACATCAAATACACGAGCGAATATTGTTAATAAAGTTCACCAACATCAAATACACGAGCGAATATTGTTAGTAAAGTTCACCAACATCAAATACACGAGCGAATATTGTTAATAAAGTTCACCAACATCAAATACACGAGCGAATATTGTTAGTAAAGTTCACCAACATCAAATACACGAGCGAATATTGTTAATAAAGTTCACCAACATCAAATACACGAGCGAATATTGTTAGTAAAGTTCACCAACATCAAATACACGAGCAAATATTGTTGGGGAACAGCGAGTACTTTTAACAAATACACGAACTTTCATCAAATAAACCTTCGAACCTCGCACCTTCAATAAATACACGAGAGAATGTTGTTGATAAATAACGAGCACCTTTGTTAAATGCACGAGCAAATATTAACTGGCAACTTCATCAAATGCACATGTAAATATTGTTAGTAAACTAGTACCTTCATTAAATACGTGAGCAAATATTGTTAGTAAAGTTTACCAGTGATTCATGCTCGAGTTTTTAATTTTTTCTTGAGATATATATTTTGAGTCGTCAGGAACAAAGAGAGAGACTGTGCGTGCATAAAAACAAGTTTGTAACAATGATAGAGCTTAAAAATAAAATTTCCCTAAACATTTCCTAATAAGGCACAATAATTCATCACACGAGTATCTCCACACTTGGACAGTGAGCTGCGGGTATTGCTTATACTAGATGAACACATAATATATAAAAATTTTTATGTAAAAGTAATAACCTACCTTACAATGTTAGGGTGATCCAGCATAGCTAGAACATTGACTTCATTGAGGCTCATCTGTCTCTCAGGGGCGGTCAAGTCCAGCATGTTGATCTCCTTGATGATGACGAGCGTGTCGTCCTCCTTGCGCCTGTACAGCACCGCCGTGCCGAATGCACCTGCAAAACGATTGCAGCGTCAAAACGTTCAGTTGATTTGTCTGGTAAAATTGTACCATCTAATGGAAATCTAAACTTTCACGGTTAAAGGTCAGTCCCAAAATAGTTACTGCGTAATGTCTAAAGATGTATTTGAGGTCAAGTAGATGAATCAGACTTAAAAACTCAATTGATCTTCAGGTAAACGAAATCTTCTAATGAAGATCTCAACTTTCACGGTAAAAGGTTAGTCCCAAAAGAATTACTGCGTCATCTCTAGTGACGTATTTGAGCTCAAATAGATGAATCAGACTTAAAATTTCTACCGAAAGAAGTTCAGTTAATCCGTCTGGTTAAACGAAATCATTTTATGCTAATCTCAATTTCCACGGTAAAAGGTTAGTCCCAATTATTTATAACTCAAATCTACGTTTGCACGGTTGCTTCGGTTGATTTGGTTAGGTTGGAAGTAGCAAAATTGAAAAACGGTCTTCACTGCTCGATAACGTTTTTATCCTTTCTAAAATGGGTTATAAATATAGTTGCACTACTATAACATTTAACTTGCACGCTATAATTAACTTTAAAGGAAGGTACCGAAACGGTTGAAATGCTATCTCCGTTTATACCAATCCGTAAACAAACGATTTACCTAGCAGTATATTGTAATTATGTGCCAGCACGTAGTCAACGTATTTATATCATTTATTCTAACACGTGTAAAACTAGAACAATTTCGCAAAGTTGAACATGTTGAAAATAAAATAACATTTATCGTTACTCAATTGAAATCGTACCTTTCCCAACAGTCCTGATCATCTCGTAGTTGTCCATGTCCTTCTGGCGGGTCGTCGCGGCGGACCCAGCGAGCTTGGCGCAGTCCTTCAACTTCTTCAGGTCGAAGTAGAGCTCCCCCAAGTGTGCCTTTGATGACCCGTTCCCTTTCCAGCGGATGACTTCGACGTCCGTGCCTTGCAGATCCACGCTCATGTTCACTGGGATCTGAACGAAGAACGTGAATCGTAATTTATAAACTACATGAGTTATCTTTCATAATTTAGTAGCAAGGTGAGTTATTTGAAGCGTTACCTAAAAATGACGTAGCCTAGTTTGCTAGGAGTGATATAGGAAAATAATCTACGATTGTATTTAAGCAATAAGCGTCAAACATTATCTATAAGCTGAGCAAGGAATATGGGGTGTTACGTTAAGATGACTGTGTCCATTCTGTTGTGAGATAATAAAGTACGCAATAGAGTTGAGCCCGAGTTAACAGTGTCATGCAATAAAATTTTATCCTCCACGGTAACTTCTACCTGTTAAGATACACTCTGTACGCAATAAACTGCTTTCTCCGAGAGTTACTTCACAATTTGGTTTAATAATTTCACACAATATCACAGTTGACCTTCTTTCAACTTATAAGGCCATTACAACTTTCATTCAAGTCGTAAATTTAATTCAAGACTCCAACCTTTTTATTAAAGTAACAAAACACGTAAAGGTTTACCAGTTTCAATTATTTGGGAAAAGTCTCGAAGTCATGTTCAAATGCATGGATAAAACCTACAGTTATTTGAGTTTGAAATTCAGTTGGGGCCATTTTGACCCCACCGTGCATCCATGGGTTAAAAAAACCTCACTTCAGATTCAGTGTCACAGTCACCAACAGATATGCAGACCTCGAGCAGATGGTGCAGAGCGGAGCATATGACAGGCCCGTCGTGTGTATGCGCGGCGTGGGCTGCCAAGAAGTCGAGCCTCGAGTTGAGCCGCGATTTCTCCATGTGCTTCTCGCACAAAGACTTGAAGAACTCGCGAACCGACATGTCCTCACTCACTGTGGTCGTGTTCAGCACCTGTTAAATTTCCGTGGTCCTCATGCTTATGTTTATATTTTTTTATGCTTCCTTGAAATGATATTTTTGAACATCGGCTGAAATAAGCAATTTCTAATATTACTTCCTGGCGTCACGAATTTCAAAGTTTTAGGTCATGTAGATGTAAACTGTCAAAAGTGTTTCACCTCACAATGAAAATGTATTGTCCATGATATCGTGTTGTCTCTTATAATTTTTATTACATGTATCATCAGATGTAGATTAAGCAACATTAGGAGTATATTACCCTCAATCATTTCTTTTCGACTAGTGACATGGGTATTACAATACTCATGTGCGTGTATCATCTAAGTGTATTAAGATATTAAGATAACTATTAAGATAACTTATTAAGATAACTTTAAGATATTTAAAAACCAATTATTGTACTTTTGTACAATCTCTATTGGAAATAAAGTGTTTTTCTTTTTTCTTTCTTTTCAGTTCATGAGGTGAAACTTTCAGTAAAGTTCACCTACCAAATAAGGATCGTTACGATAAGAAATGTTGAAAAACTGAAGTTGTACATTTTATTCACAATTTTTACTGGAAACCAAACTATTCATATTTTTTGTTATTGACTGTCTAATAATACTTCACCTACCAATTAACGGTCGCTATTTTAAGAAATATTAAAAAACTTTTGACCTTACGTTTCTTATAGCTTTTATTTCGGTACCATACACCGAAATAAAAGCTGTACGGCATCAAAATCTTAAGCCTTAACATCAGATTTCGATACCTTACAGCTTTAATTTCTGCGTCTCACCTTCTCTCCCACGCCGCACAGGCTGAGCTCTTTCTCGGAGGTCATGACGACCAGGGCTATGGACTCCGCGCGCTTCCCCTCCAGCTTCGAGCGCACCTCAGCTGCGGTCATGTCAGAAAATATTATTATCTGGTCCTTAGCTTTTGATATTATTTAAATAATATTACTAATATTCAATGTAAACTGTGGTGCTTTTAATATTATTTGAAGCTAGGCATAAAAATACTTTTTCAGTGATTAAATTTCCATAAACCAGATTACGTAGAACCTTATTGATACAGAGCGAACGGGAAATTGGAAGATGGAAGCTTTGTATGCTCACGACTGGCGAATTTCATAGATACTAATGCTAGCTGGAGCTGCTGTGAAATAAGTACCAAAGTTGATATTAAATTCAAACGAAAGCCTGAATCACTTCATGAAAATTTGTCTAAGTTGTTAATGAATCAGAAATTGAGATTTCAGTTTATGAGCCTTGTGTTATTCAAAGTTTCTTGGTGTGCGAAAGAACGCATTGCGACAAGCGAAGTTACTGATGCACAGCTACCCACCCAATACGTTTAACTCAAAAAAACTTTTAGCAACTGTATAGATTTTACGTAAATCTTGCATTACACCATTGTGCTGAATTATTTATGCTGTATAACTGAACGCCTTGCATTATCCCTCATCAAATCTATAACAATCTCCTCCTGAAAATTGATTATTTGAACAGCGAGGGCTCACGGGCCATCTCACCTAAGATATTTTTACTATTACCATTACTATACAATCACCATAGACGCGATGAAGGCGATTCAATAGTGAATACTCATGCAGTACCTGAGTGTTTGAATAGAGATTGCGGTATTCGGTATATTAAGATTTTCATTTAGATAATGAAAATTGATAATGGATTTCTATGCGTTGAGCCTTAGTGGTGATAACCGTTACAAAACCACAGGGTTCCAGCTACCCACCAACACTGTTAGCCATCTCACCTAAGATAGCGTCGAGTGTACACGCTTCATACTTGTAAATGACGACCACAACTTCAGGCAGAGCACTGCGTGTAAGAAACGCAACGTTTCTGGCTCTAGATGACACCAGCAGGAGCCTGACCTTCGCAGAAGAGGGGAGCTGTTCACTCTGGGCCCCCTTAGCTGCTTGATTTTTACCCGAGCCGACCTTGGGCTTATCCACCACGATCGTCTCGAACACGTCGCTGTCGTCCATAGCGGCCGGCGTTTTGTCAGTTTCTGACAAAACGCTAGGAGGAAGTGAATGCTAATACAACACCACGTATTCACAAGACCTGAAGTTTGGGATTTAATATTCAACAACGATGAATGTCCTTTTTGTTAAACACTTTTCCGTGCTGTTGTTTACATCACTGTTGAAATTTTCTTCATTGTTCGATGAGAGCGCGTCTGTTATTATTAAACATTTCAATGGTTTTACATCTGCAAGAGATTGTTTAATTCGAAAAGTAATGCATTAAATTTTAGCTTGAAGTCCTAATCACTCTCAAACTCGAACTTTGTTATACTCGTATTCAAATCCCAACTTTGCTAAAATTTTTGATTTCATCATTGAATGATTGTTTTGCCCATTTATTTACTTTTTATAAATAATAAACATACTTTTTATAAATAATAAACAAATAATAAACATGCTGTATTTCCAATTCAAGCCTGATGCATATCCCCTAGTACATTGGTTTTTCAAATGCCCTATAACTAACACCAGGACGCTTTCCCCCGGTCAAGACCGGTGCCCATTTCAGACACCTGGGTAGAGTGGGGGTATTGTGCTTGAAATTTTTTCCCTATACCCAACGGAGAAACTCGCCACCCAGAGCAACGATTCGAACCCTCGATGCTCACACGGAGGCAGGTCCTTAAGCCACACGGCTATGACGAGCACACTTCACGCTATCGTATATTATTCACGCTCGGATGTATGTGAATTAGGCAATGTGATTGAAATCTCCTCAGTACTTTCAATTCTGTACTCTCACTACACATTAATCGTGTTTTGCACGTAACTCTATCACACGTTCTGTTATAATCGATTGAGTCGTCATAATTGTTTTTTTAATCATGAGACAAACTAGAAATTTATTAAATACTTCTGGTTGAAGTTGTTGGATGTATTTTAGGGGTTAGCTACCAGAAATACTGCGAATGCTGAACCTTCTTAATGTTTCTACAGGATGGATTAAAAACAAATGAATTTAAATGTTGTAGATTAAAATCTAAACAAGGAAATTAATAACATCAATCTTAAGAACAAAATCATTTGTCAAGGAACATCATTTCTGCACAGTCAAAAGCAAGGAAAGAACTTCTGCTGAATATCAACGAATGTCTTTAAATTTAACAAAACAACAATAGATCATTGAACGTTATTTTCTCACTCACTTCATCGTCAGGGAACAACAAAATTCCTCACTTCCTCTTCTCTTAAAATTAGATGTAACAAGACGGTAATAATTAACGAATCAAATAGGGACTACTACGTCACGTATTGAACGGCAGCAGCGCGCGAATGAAAAGAAGACGTCGAGTCCAGCCTCTGTTGACATCGTCGCCTTGGTGACCTGTACTCGTAAGTCCGGTGCCAGACCCTCGACTTGTTTAAAGAGAACGAAATGCTTGTCATACGCGCTGTAGCGCGCAGCGTAGCGAAGTCGACACGATAAATCCCGCCAGCTGTACAACTACGACGCTACGCATTGAAAATTATGTATCCCACTTTGGGAACACAGACATTGCTCTAACGACAATCATTCGAAGAAAAATTGTATGCCCTATTGATTGCGTTTGATAAGTGGGTAAAAACATTAATTTTAACCTGAAAGACTGTTAACGTATTATTCAAGTTAATTTATGACGAAGTAACGGTAGAAAAATGGGATATAGAGTGCTTCAGTACCACAGCCTAACACACTTCAAAAGTCACAGTTAATACAAAAACAATGGAATAATATTTACATACTGAGGTCATACTACCCCACTCTACTGAATTGAATTTTTTGAACCTATCAGTTGCAGTCATCACGTGAAATCCAATTTAAGATGCACCCAGTAAACTGCTTTATCGCCGTATTACGAGCTATTTTATATTTTCTATCAAAAAATGAGTCATAAGTGTCTGATAATATGAAAGGTATCAGGCGAAAATTCACAGCAGCGGTCTGACGTCTCAACACAGCTTCCTTAAATTTCTTCTTTGCGGACTAGGAAATCGTATTATGGAAATAACTGATTCGGGCCCCGACGCTGTCGGCCCTCAATTTAAAGTTGAAGTTCAGTGGTTATTGAAAAATAATGTTTGACAAGTCTCATGCATATCCAATTTAATTTCGTTTATATACTTTTTCATGTGTTTTTTGCTGAATTTTTTGCAGAGTTGTAGGAAATCTTATTCAGAAACTATTAATCTTAAAATTTGACTCGTCTTGTTTTTCTTTCTTTAAAACTTGCAAACCTAGGCCTATTTAGTACTGAAACATCAGAATCGTAATAGCAATTCTACATCATTGCTATGGATGGAGGCAGTGATAAAAGTTAGTTTGAGGCTCGCTTATATAAGAAGAAACATACCTATCTTGAAATCTGTCTGTGAGCATTCAACTTTTTTGAGTAATGTTATTTTGTTATCATGAATTTTTACTTTGTTTTTGTTAAATATAACCCTGTATTGTAGATCTCACATTCTTAATAATATGAATGCATTACAAAGCCGTTGAAATGAGTGTATATGTAGTAGTAGAAGTGCATATAACAAGATTTATTTCATTTACCTTGAATATTTGTCATAAATTTTGACATCAGTTTAAAATTTAATTTTAGCTTTGGCCAAGCTAAGCTTGTTCTTCTTAGAAATTATGATAAATTTGTGTAATAATATGCAGTTATCTGTATAAATAATTGTGTAGGTTTTTAATTTTTAGAATAAATGGTTATTCTTTGCATAAAGTATCCTTTTAAAGGTGTAAGTAATCTAAGAAAATATGTTATATTCCTGTCTTAAAAGAGAAAGTTGGAACATTACTGGACCAGTGTAAGATGAGATTTATTTATGTTTTGCCTGAATTGCAAATCTTCAAATCCATATTAAAAAGAATTAAAAAATAATGAGAAATTTTAAATCTGCTCTTATAATTTTTGGGTACAAGTATTTCATATATACCATGCTGCTTAGAGATTAATTAACTTTTTTATTAAGGATTGTTAGATTTTTAATATTTCTAACAATTTGTATTTTTTCAGCGGCAAATCATTTGGCAGTCAAAACTAGAAATTATTGAGGATAACTTCATCATTATGTTCATATGCTGGCTTGTTTTCTAATACCTTAATTCAATTTCTAATTAGCCAGAAGAATTGTTTCTTGAAAGGTTTTACTCTTAAAATGTTCAACTTTAGTTTGGTAAATCACAGCCTAACTTTAGCTCTTACTTTTACCATTTGCTTTATTTTCATTTTTTGTACATATTTTTGTAGATTTCTGTTCATCCAGTTTTCATTTTGTAATATTTTCTATTGAAACATTGTCCATTGTGGAATCAGCAGGCATATCTTCAAGCAAATACATACCTTCTATCATTTTCATTCAAAATTTTGGAATCCAAACATGCTTTAAAAATAGCAAGCATTAAATAAATTTTGCCTTCATTCTGCTTTAATTAGGCATTTTTAAAAATTAGGCTTGTGACCACTGGTCAATGAGCAGCATAATGAAAATCCCCTCTGTGGCCACCTGTGGTACAAGATGAGATCAAAACTGTTGAATTGTAAATTGATGTTAACTCATAAAATACGTTCATTTCCAGCACGAAGTGGTGACAGGGGCTGGAACGACCCTCCCCCAGTCTTGGCAAGCGGTGAGAGGCCCACGCAATCCAAGATGCAGGCCACACGCAAGCGTCTCAACAAGCGGGTCCCTATTCCCTTGTCTTCAGATCCAGCTCCTCTGAGTGGGTCAGTTGTGACCATGAATCTATTTACCTCCTCTCACTGTCTCTGTTGCTCTGTCATTGGATACTTGGGGTTTTCTGTCACCACTTTTAATTTATGGTTTCCTTTTGATGTTAAGGTAAGGTTAGCCTTGTTAAATTATTATTAATTTTACTATTTTTAATTTTTGTTTTGTTTCTGGCAAAAATGAATCTCTGGGACCTATATTTAAGCTGTATTTTTTACCCTTTAGTAAACTGAAGTTAGTGGTGACAGATAACTCACAAGAACCCGTCATTGATGTGCAAGCTTGAGTAGGTGAGTTGTGACTATAAATCTGTTCACCTTCTCTCATCGTTTCTGTTGCTGTGTCATTAATGTATAACCTGTACTGAAACGTTTCTTTTATCTATTGGAATAAAAACTACTCTTAGTTTGGGGAGCATTTTTACAGTGGTCCACTCAACTTTTTCTCTCCACATTTTATGGAAAATGTCAGTAGAATGAGTTAGAGAATTTTACTGGATATTGTATTTACTCTTATTTAATTTGTAGGTTCTGACTTCAATTTTAAGCTAGAAACAGGTGAGAGTGGTACTGGAAGCATTTGTTATTGTAATCACCTTGTTTTAAGAGATATTTATTGCTGTGAGTCTTGATGTCAACTTCATTATACAGACAGTATGACTGTTGGATACACGTGAAGAACCACGTCCTACCTCCGTCTGTATATGAATTCATGAAGTTCCAAACCTAATTATAATGAAAGCTTTTGGAGTTATTTAATAGCTTCTAGAAATTTGTAAATTTTTTGCTGATGAATTTGTGTTATTCTCATTTGGGAAAGCTTCATGCATGCCATTTATGCATCATATCCCAGTTTCAACGTACCAGTAGCCTACATTATTTGTAACTTGAGATTTGAAGAGAACAAGTTAATGTATGTTTCTGCTGATGCATTTCTACTCAGCTGTGTGCACCTTTGCTAGTTTGTCATTGAAGCCAAACTGGAATTTTGAGCTGTCAATGACACTCACCTGAGGTGATGGAATTTAGGTTTCTAGATGGTAATTTTCCATCTGTCAGCCTGTACTGAATAACTACCACTGTAATGATGTTTGTACGTTTCTTTCAGTGCATCTGGCCCTCCCCTATCTGGCCCTCCCCCATCTGGACCTCTTATATCTGGCCCTCCTCCATCTGGCCCTCCCCTATCTGGCCCTCCCCCATCTGGACCTCTTATATCTGGCCCTCCTCCATCTGAACAGCAGCTCGGTGGGCTTTCGTCTGATGGCCTGGCTTCCTGTGGACAACCTCCTGCCGCAACTCCCTTATGATGCCGTGACCTAATATGCCACTGATATTGTATCGAATGTGTTGTAGGTCAAGTGTTCACATTCCTTCTGTGTTTTTGGTATGAATTCAGAAATGCGAGTCTGCTTTTCAGGATGAGTCCATGCGCTTAGCTTACTTTACAACCAATTTGTGTCTTTGAAACTATTTTGAATTCTTCAAAGTTTATTTGCATGGGATTGGAAGAGTTGTTAGTTCTTTGTAATGTGATACTGTGTGACTTCTCTAGAACTGTATGCGGCTGTAAAAATAAATTACCATGGAGGTCTAATATAAATACAGGAGGTAAACAAACGGAAAGCTTAATAGAATACGAGAGGCAAATATACTGAAGGCTTATATAAATGCGAGAGGCAAGTGTTCCATTAAATATAGAATTTATTATATGACATAGAGTTAGTAGCAAAATGTAAAGCTGTAAATGTTAAGCAAGAAATACAGAAATATTCTCACTCCCCTGTGGGGAATGCACCTGCTGTGTCCATGGGATATAGTGCTCACAGGAGGATGAGGTTTGTCGCTGAATGTTAGCCAGGCCTTCCTGGTGTTGGAATAGCGTCGTTTTTTTAGTAACCACCTTTTTTCTCGGTTTACTGTGTGTTTCTTCAGCACCTATAACTTCTTTCTTCAACTTTCATCTTGTTTTTATCAACTTTTTCAATCTTGCTTTTATATGTGCGAGGCGTGGGAGCGCACCTCTTGTGTAGATTTTTGTATTCTTAATTCCACCTCCTCTCAGGGGGATACAAGTATTGTATCTATGGGAATTGGCGCTCCCAGGGGGGAAAATGTGGGGGCCCGAGCTGAGAGTTAGGTAGGCCTTCTTTTTGTTGAAATAAGATTTTTTTTTATGTTAAAGACCACCTTTTTTCGGTTCACTACTGTCCTGTTTTTCAGCACCTCTGACTTTCTTCTTCAACTTCTATCTTATTTCATGAACTTCTTTCTTATCTTACCGTTTCTATGCCCTTTCTGCATAGATTCCTCATTTTCTGATCTCCATACTAAATGGTGCCTTCCTCCTTCCTCTCTTCGATACGATCTATTTTGTAGCGGTTAGGGGGGCTTAAACTAACTTATAATCTAATCTTAATTCCACCTTAAATGGTACTTTCCTCTCATGAAATCCCCTCTCGGGTTCAGACAGGCTTGAACTAACTTATAACCCAACTAAATAATCTACAGAAATGCACTCATTTTGTATTAAATGAAATAGTGATGTGATTAATAAAACTTCCAGTTTGTTGATATCTTACGTAAGTTTGGCGCTAGTTTAGCGTTCACTTTTGCCAAAGTGAAGATTTCTTTGTTACTTCTTTCTCATGCAAGGAATGTGAGCATCACACCGATCTCTGCATGCTAGTGTCTGCAGAAGACAGCCTACAAAAGTTCCTGAGTGTTCAGTAACGTGTGTGGTCGATACCATGTCAGCTAATTTCGTTCACGTGCTGTAAATGTCGGTTGCCTTTTGCTCGAAGAAGATATTTGACAAATTATTCCTAGTGTCTTGGAGAAAAATAATTCCAAAAGGTGTTGCCAAAACTATGTATGCATGAAAAAGTTCCTCAAAATGTTGCCAAAACTATTTTCAAGCATTAAAATGTGAATGAATTTATTTCTACGGATTTTAACACGTGTCTTAAATCTCAAAAACAATTATAGATGAATAAGGAGCATCTCTCATCGTTCGTTACACACATATTCGAGTGAAGCCTAAATTTTAAGATAGGTTTGCTGAAACAATCTCTTTAAAGCAGTTTTAGGATATGGGGTCCTAGACGTGCGAGGGTAGGGCTACACTTGACTGTTTAGTGCGGGAAGCAGCCAAGTTTTTGGTTGCAAGTCTTCTCCTTGACCTTTTGAGGCTTTGTGTCCTGCAATATATCCTGCGCTATTATTGCAATATATCCTGCTCTATTATTGCAATGTATCCTGCTCTATTATTGCAATGTATCCTGCTCTATTATTGCAATATATCCTGCGCTATTATGCGCTAGCAGTCACAACGTCAGCAAGCCAAAACATGTTAGGTAGGATATTAATAAAAAGTCCCAATTTATTCTTCCTAATTTTTTGGTATTAGTCCGAGTTCTACGTAGGATGTTCTGTTTCTAACTTGAGCACCTGGACGCTTTGTTTTTGCAGTCACTTTGGCTTCTTGTTTTTCGTGTTTATATTCCTCTCAGTGTAGCTCATGCAAGCTACAGCTCTCACGAGAGTCATTTGCTACACTAGTCGTTTTGGTCTCGGTTGAGCTACTTGATGGGTCAACTGAGTGGTATGTCGCCCAGCTCGTTTTCGTATCAGTCAACTTTTGAGCATTCGCGCTGCTATTCTTCAGCTCTTCTGAGATGAAATTTTCATGAAAAATTAGATGAAATTTTTAACTGCGCTATTGGATAAGAAATGGTGAAGTTGTCACGCTTGATACCTGTTTGATGCTTTGTTCGGAATATGATCTTTGACATCAATATTGAGCATTTCATGTATCATCTTTATTGCAAATATACTTTTTATTCGGTTTCGAAGCTGCAGACCTGTAGAGAGTAGTTGACACAATTGCCACATGAAGCCAATTACTTCGTACCTGCGTGAGAGCAAAGGTTTGTATAGGTTTGGCGACGAAGCGTGAAACTCGCGTATCCTGTATACGTGTTGCGGTTACACTTCGTGGTGTTTGCAGATTTATTTGGCTTGTTTGTTGATACCATGCACATTTTCAAGTATTTTCGTAAAACGACTTCTTTCGTTCATCACAACGTTACACAAGCATTTTCGAGTAGGTATTTTCTTAGAACTTTATATTTCTTTCAATGAATCTCCGTTCCGTTTTACGAGAGTTGCTCCAGATTTGATTTTTTGACGTTTACATTCAGTTAGTCCATGTTGTACATCATTCTGTGCTTACGTTCTACACTGTGTTTTGTTTTGTTAAATTCTAATTTGATATATTTTATAAAAGAAAATTAAACCGTTGAATCACTGTTTCAATATCCTATGTACCGAACTGCTGTTTCTCGTGAAATAAGTGCTGCTCTTCTACCATAAGAATTTTTTATTGAAAAATTCTTAGGTGTCCAGTTTAGTAAAACTCATTTTCACAGGACGATAAAAAGTAGAGAACTAATATGCAGTTAAAATAAGACCAAACTTTCAGACTTGCATCCTTAACCTGCTGAGAAGTGCACAAAATCTGTATAGATGTGTAGCTTGTGAAGTGTTCTATTGGACGGAATGAAAATACAAGGAATGAACAGCAGAAGAAATTATACTTGACCCATCTAGCAAAACTGAGTAATGTTATCTGAAATTTAAGTAGAATTTGCGTCTCAAATCTGCCATGTTCACTTTTTCATCCAATTCATAATGTTATAGCACTTACAGCAGTTTTAATTATCGTCGTTACATTAGTTACTAAACACCCGTCACGATCCTGAACAGTTTGCCACTGGGGCAAATGGCAGCCTGTGTCTGTGGGAGCGTAGTTACTCTTGATGGATGGGTGGAGTTGCGCTCATCTACGAGGTAGAGTTGCGCTCATCTACGAAGTAGAGTTGCGCTCACCTACGTGGTAGAGTTGCGCTCATCTACGTGTTAGAGTTGCGCTCATCTACGTGGTAGAGTTGCGCTCACCTACGAGGTAGAGTTGCGCTCAGGATCTACATGCTAGAGATACGCTTAGTTTACAAAGAGAATTTTGTAAATAATTAGGAAGGCTGTCAAGTCCCGAACTATCTCCATGTAAAAAGTGACAAAATATATTGTCAACCTGGTCTTGAGAGCAGTCATTCTAAATTCGTCTTCGAAGCGCTTTTCATCAGATGAGCAAATTAACTTCACCAACAAAACAGCGGCAGGCGCCGGACGTGCAACAGAACAACAAGCAGGAGCTGACGATCAAATGTCAAGCAGAACGGGAAGCGCGTCAAGTGTTTTACAAGTGGTCAAAAAATTCTCCTCAGCCGCAGCGCTACTTCTGAGGTGCGTTGCCAGATTAGCTTATAACCTTGTTTAAATTAACAAATTTCCTCGTTTTATTCACTATAATTTAAACTTAAAGAAAGCTTATTTCAATCTATAAAGCTAATTAAAGAAGTTATGGTCAGAAAAAAGCGATGATCTGGCAACACCGTGGCGGGAGCGGAGAAGGAAGGAGGGACGGGGAGCACAGGAGTGGCTGTGCGACAGGTGAGTTGTACGACTTGCAAGTCAAGTCAGTGAGGTCACAGACTGCGTGAAGTGAGGGTGTGTGTGTGTGCAGTGCGGCGCTAACAGGTGCCTTACTAGTGGAACCAAACATAGTGCAGTGCGAGGTTTATTTTGCTGATTCTTAAAGTGCGATGAGAGAAGCGCAAATGACTCACTTGTGAGGATTAGCTGTCTGGAAGTCGTATTTGTGGTGCTGGATGGGAGTGAATTTTGAGGTGAGTTTGGAAGAGGTTGCCTCCTTCCAGGCGCGGCATGCCGACGCTCGCTGCACTTGGAATATCTGAGCTCGCTGGACTGCTGCTGCTCTTAAAATTATCGTGTTTCTTGCGTTCTGTGGTTTGGTTTTTCTATTATAGTACACCTCGTATTATTAGTACACCTCGTATGGTTTGTCTATAAATTAAGTCCCTTTATATTAAAAATTTTTATAATCCAATGTGTTTTAATACATTTCTGGTATAATTTCTTATAAATAAACGGTTTTTTATTTTTAATTATTTCACCTGGTCGCCGCCACTCAACGTACATTCTGACGCGACCTACACAGACATGCGATCGCGTTGTCTTTCATCAAAGTTGATAAAATGTTAAGTAACTCGCACGTATTCAAAAATAATTGCGCAGAGGATTTTGTATGAATTAGGATTAGATCATAAGTAACTCGCACGTATTCAAAAATAATTGCGCGGAGGAGTTTGTTTGAATTAGGATTAGATCCTAAGAGTTTGTATGAATTAGAATTAGCCAGACTAGTCCGCAACGGCCCGCACTGCAGCGATGACTGGAATGCCGTCGCAATGACCAGGCCGTCCTGACGACTGCGTGCCTGGACCGTTGCTTCTCTTCGTCTTCCGAGCAAAGATAAGGAAGAAAGAAAGAAAAACCGTTCATTTCCGAAAAATTTGATACATGAAATGTACTACTACACATTGGTTTTTAAAAATTTCCTAATATAAAGGTTCTTACCTGATAGACAAACTATACGAGTTGATTTGTGAAGAGCTGTCAAGATGATGCAGTCACACACACACACAGCACGCACACTGGTGTCTCCAAACTTACACGCCTCGGATGTACGCGTGTGTTTCCGACCTTGATGACATTGATGGACTCGTGTAAACATACTAGCGAATTTTTTGCAAATCTATGCTACAATAAGTTCGTCTGTCTGGCCGAAGCCAGCCAAAAGTGTGTGATGAGCGTATCTGTGATACAAGCTCGGCCTCATCAACTCTCGAGAGATTGAATTTTTTATTTCTTGCGGCCTTTCTTCCATTTCGCCTTCTTTCTCATTTCAAATGAAGGGGGTGGACTAGTATGTATAAAAATCTTACTTCATGAATAGGTAATTAGATGTTATACTTTCAGTAGGTAGATTCTTATGGACATTTTTATGTAGCAGCTCTGAAGTTGGATTTATTGAAATTATCCGAAATGTTTGTCATGAGAAATAGTAAAAATGTTCATTTATACATTGGTTCTCCGTTTTATCTTAATTGGATGGTGAGAATTGCTAAATAGAAATTACAAGCCATGATTGTGAATTGGTTGGCAGTAACAGCCTGGCATGGTTGTGGAGTGTTATGTTAAAAATATTTTTTAAAAATGATCATGGTTTTCTGCGCATTTTGGTAGAAATGCACGGAGCGCGTTCTATAAGGTTCTTACACAATTGATCAGTAGAGAAACTTGCTGAAATACGGAACACTCAGGAAGACATGGTACGCACACTCGCATGAATATATTCCGCTACTTTCACGGGTGTTCATACAAATGAAGAGTACAACAAAGTTGAAAATTTTTCTTTGAGAAAATTCAAGGAAAATCAGAGTGTTACAAAATGAAAGTATGTAAGATTTAAATTTAAATGTAACTGGTTAGATGGTGCCAGACTTCTCGATGCAATGGCACTAGGAATCAGAACACTTATTACACTTACTGAATGGATATAATTAAAGCTTTATTACATCTATAATAATAAGCGCCAAGACACGTTAACTACTGAGAAGTTCGTTTCATGTTCATATATCATATAAATTTAGAATTAGGGTTTTAAATAAACTGGATTCGAGGCTGCGACGTGTGAATATCACAAACACATAATTACGATCTTACGTACAGAAGAAGTGCGTTTAAAACAAATTATTTTGATTCTACTCACGCTACATTTAAATTAGATGACAAAAGTACTTTTAATTCCGCAACTTAGAAGAAAGTTGATTGCGCAATGGCCAAGCGTTCTGGCATCCTTTTAATTTTTATAAAAATAGTCTCATGAAGGTTATATAATACATGAGTTTCTTCGTTGCCAGTTCTAACCCTTCCAAAGATGAAAGCGACACGCACTTGCGTCGTAATTTCATTTCGTTCCTCAAGTCTACGGCAGGAAATTTTTATTGAGAAGATACTGGAATAACCCAAAGTCTTTTTTCTTCTGAGAAGGGACACCCAAATCGAAGCACGACATAGGTGAAGACAGAGATAGAAATCGATTATTTTTAGAAATAAATGCTCCTGAAACATGCGAAGATCTTTTATTCGGGTGCGAGGCAGTCATTTCAAAGCTCGATATAAAAATGCTTAGCCCTTATTTTGAGAAGAGATAGCATTGAAAAACAAAAATATAGTTTCTTATGGCATGGTTCTTGGCCGTTATTTTTAAAGGAGATAGCATTGCAAAACAAGAAAAGATTTTGTTCTGGCATGGTGCTTGGCTGCAATTTTTAGAAAAGATACCATTGAAAAATACGAGGGCCTCTTCTTGTGATACGGCTCAGCCAAATGGAAGCACGGCTTAGGTGGAGTTCGAGCTTAGACGCGACCACTTGCAGCGCCGGCAGCAGCCACACCGAGGACCGAGCAGATAAGAGGCAGAGCGACGTGCCCTTCAGCGATACCTGGGGCATAAACTCCGAGGTCCTTCGCTCTATCGCCGAGACAAAGGGCTCCAGAGAGAAGACAATTGGGTTTAGTGCTGGGTTATGTCTTGACGTCATCAGTGGGAAGCAGTCACAGCTTGGTCTGGTTGCGTGAAGTCGGGGGTTTGAGAGAAAGCGATCGATTTCCGCACTCTTTTGAAATTTCCCCGGGCGGAAATTCTTGCGCTTGGAGCTGTTTTTTAACGACGTGTTTTTTTATTTTTTATGGTACATATATTTATTATACAAATATACACCATTTTATGTCTCTGCTATATATATAAGAATATACAATTATAAATCATTTTATATTATTATTATAAGTATTCGAAGCGTGTTCTCTCGAACGTGCTCAGAAGTAGAGCTCTAGTATTTCCCGTATGTGGTAGTCGAACCTTTCACACGCAGCTGTTGAATACTAATAACATTAGAGGCTTTTTACGTCACTCGCTTGTTCTATGTCTCTGCTATTCTTGTTATGTCTCTGCTATTCTTGTTATGTCTCTGCTATTTTTGTTATGTCTCTGCTATTTTTGTTATGTCTCTGCTATTTTTGTTATGTCTCTGCTATTCTTGTTATGTCTCTGCTATTTTTGTTATGTCTCTGCTATTTTTGTTATGTCTCTGCTATTCTTGTTATGTCTCTGCTATTCTTGTTATGTCTCTGCTATTCTTGTTATGTCTCTGCTATTCTTGTTATGTCTCTGCTATTTTTGTTATGTCTCTGCTATTTTTGTTATGTCTCTGCTATTTTTGTTATGTCTCTGCTATTTTTGTTATGTCTCTGCTATTCTTGTTATGTCTCTGCTATTTTTGTTATGTCTCTGCTATTTTTGTTATGTCTCTGCTATTCTTGTTATGTCTCTGCTATTCTTGTTATGTCTCTGCTATTCTTGTTATGTCTCTGCTATTCTTGTTATGTCTCTGCTATTCTTGTTATGTCTCTGCTATTCTTGTTATGTCTCTGCTATTCTTGTTATGTCTCTGCTATTCTTGTTATGTCTCTGCTATTCTTGTTATGTCTCTGCTATTCTTGTTATGTCTCTGCTATTCTTGTTATGTCTCTGCTATTCTTGTTATGTCTCTGCTATTCTTGTTATGTCTCTGCTATTCTTGTTATGTCTCTGCTATTCTTGTTATGTCTCTGCTATTCTTGTTATGTCTCTGCTATTCTTGTTATGTCTCTGCTATTCTTGTTATGTCTCTGCTATTCTTGTTATGTCTCTGCTATTCTTGTTATGTCTCTGCTATTCTTGTTATGTCTCTGCTATTCTTGTTATGTCTCTGCTATTCTTGTTATGTCTCTGCTATTCTTGTTATGTCTCTGCTCTTTTGCGGACGACGCTGCATCATTGCAAGACTGACACAACTCAAAAATTTCATGCATAGCGTTACAGTGGTAATAAGAATGGTGAGTTACTTCTGCGTCTTTTGTCAGTAAATTCGCAAGTGCATTTTCGGCCGAGAAATGGCGCTATTTATTTAGATAAAGTTATTAGCGTTGTATGACTTAGATACTTTGAAATGCTTCTCGTGATATATCACGGAATTTGAGTTACGGCAGTCTTGCAATGATGTAGCGACGTCGAAACAAAGACGCTCAGGTATAAGATTGATTTCTGAAACGTTTAAAAATGAAATGGGGATAACTAATATTCAGCTTGCACGGGCTAGTGCAGGAGCAAACGTAGCGAGTTGAAATTGCCAGCACAAGATTATTTTAGCACCCTAAACTCAACATTCACTGAGAACTACCGTAATTTTAATCACAAATGAACTTTATTTTTTCATGCATAAAGTACAAGTTTCTGTAGACAAAGATTTATTACGCGGTGTCCATGACTTTTAAATACGAACGCGACTTATAAATATATTTATCAAGATTGGGCCAGTTTTTTCCCAATTCTTCCACAATTGGGATGATGGGAGGTAAAAGATAGACGCCTTCCGTTACAGTATCGTGACCTTCGGACACTACAGTAATTACATACTTCACTCATTCTCCTTAAATTGACTGATATAAATCAGCTCTATGGCGAGGGAAGAACAATTGGCGTATACGTGTTGCACGCTGTTGGATATTAATACCACATTTTTCTTAATTTTATTTTTATCTCTAATAGTGTCGATCTCTTTCTGAACAGCTGAGCTGCCCTTCAACTACGCTCGCTGAGTCGCAATGAATTTACGCAACTGAATCCACAAGTTCCTGGCATTAGTCGATTGGTCGAACAATTTTCAATGTGAACTGGTCTAAGAATGATATTTAAATATAAACTACAGATAGACTCAATATAAGCTCAAACTGCCCGTGTAGTGTGGAGTGAACCTCAAATCCAGAAACTGCAGGGACTCGAAACACAACAACCTGCGCATAATCCTGATCGGAACTCTTCTCAAAATCCGGAACCGGAAAACATGTAAAACTGATGCAGATACTTTGCTCCTGACGTTTAAATAAAAAGGGACAGTGAGGGGAGGGGGGGGGGGGGGGGGGGGGAGAAGTGACTTCGGCTGCGACTAGAACTGTCTGTGATGAAGGCTCTACAAGGTGGCAGACCTTAAAATGAAACTCGATAGCCGACATTTTCAACGTAAAGCACCTTTATTTGTGCAATGTGAGTTAAAAAGTCATTGATGATGTTCTACAACTTCAATTGTGCATTGATATAAAAAATCAATAAGTGTTCGTAGTACATAGTATGTCGAGTAAGTTAACAGACTAATTTCACATGTTCATAAATATGTCCACTTAAATTTTAACTTCAAGCCATTTTTTACCCGCTTTTAAAATTTTACATCCATGTTTCCAATCGTCTATTTTCAGCTTCCAAGTCACACCTTCTTTTTATCTCCATGCTGCCTTTTTTAACTCCATGCTTACTGAGCCCCCGCGTTGAAGATAACCAGATAAAGTTGTCTAAAATGTGAGGTCTGGATTCAAGGCTGTACAGTTTTGGGCATACCCTTCTAAAGTTTGTCTGTTAGTATGCCTCGTATGGTACGTTTGTCTAAGGACGTCTTATATTAACCAAGAATTTTTTAAAACCCAATGTGCATGTTATGCATCTCATGTAATAACTTTTTTTAAAATAAAAGGTTTTTCTTTCTTTCTTTCGTTTCTTTCATTCTCTCATCGGGTTAGCTGATCGTCTGACTCTAACAATGCTTAGGCTCAAAACGGGACGCTGTATAATGGAGGTCAGCCCGCGGATAACATTTCGGTTGAGCGAGTCAATATGAACTAACAGTCCTTGAAAAACAAAAACAAAACGAGTGTGCAGTTTCCGACGCACTTGAATGCAGCTACAGTCATCACACTCAACAGATGTTTAGTCCAGAAAAGTTTCTCCCTCATATGCATAACTGATCGTACACAGCTACTCCTATCCCCAGCGACATGCGCTCTAAAAACAGTTTTGCCCTTTATAACCAGAATTAAGATTTGTCTAATATAATTATGCATGGATTATAACGTGATTTGCTCACTATTCAAGGTGGAAGAAACTTTTTTGGGGGACTTCGCTGCAGGGAAATAATCGTTTGATTTGTTTTTAAAGTCTCATACGCATTATAAAAAAACAGCGAATCATAGACAAACCATACGAGGCGTACCAATAGACAAACCATACGAGGCGTACCAATAGACAAACCATACGAGGCGTACCAATAGACAAACCGTACGAGGCGTACCAATAGACAAACCATACGAGGCGTACCAATAGACAAACCATATGAGGCGTACCAATAGACAAACCATACGAGGCGTACCAATAGACAAACCATACGAGGCGTACCAATAGACAAACCATACGAGGCGTACCAATAGACAAACCGTACGAGGCGTACCAATAGACAAACCATACGAGGCGTACCAATAGACAAACCATATGAGGCGTACCAATAGACAAACCATATGAGGCGTACCAATAGACAAACCGTACGAGGCGTACCAATAGACAAACCATACGAGGCGTACCAATAGACAAACCATACGGGGCGTACCAATAGACAAACCATACGAGGCGTACCAATAGACAAACCATACGAGGCGTACCAATAGACAAACCATACGAGGTGTACCAATAGACAAACCATACGAGGCGTACCAATAGACAAACCATACGAGGCGTACCAATAGACAAACCATATGAGGCGTACCAATAGACAAACCATATGAGGCGTACCAATAGACAAACCATACGAGGCGTACCAATAGACAAACCATACAAGGCGTACCAATAGACAAACCATACGAGGTGTACCAATAGACAAACCATACGAGGCGTACCAATAGACAAACCATACGAGGTGTACCAATACACAAACCATACGAGGTGTACCAATACACAAACCATACGAGGTGTACCAATACACAAACCATACGAGGTGTACCAATAGACAAACCATACAAGGCGTACCAATAGACAAACCATACGAGGTGTACCAATACACAAACCATACGAGGTGTACCAATACACAAACCATACGAGGTGTACCAATACACAAACCATACGAGGTGTACCAATACACAAACCATACGAGGTGTACCAATACACAAACCATACGAGGTGTACCAATACACAAACCATACGAGGTGTACCAATAGACAAACCATACGAGGAGTACCAATACACAAACCATACGAGGTGTACCAATACACAAACCATACGAGGTGTACCAATACACAAACCATACGAGGTGTACCAATACACAAACCATACGAGGTGTACCAATACACAAACCATACGAGGTGTACCAATACACAAACCATACGAGGTGTACCAATACACAAACCATACGAGGTGTACCAATACACAAACCATACGAGGTGTACCAATACACAAACCATACGAGGTGTACCAATACACAAACCATACGAGGTGTACCAATACACAAACCATACGAGGTGTACCAATACACAAACCATACGAGGTGTACCAATACACAAACCATACGAGGTGTACCAATACACAAACCATACGAGGAGTACCAATACACAAACCATACGAGGAGTACCAATACACAAACCATACGAGGTGTACCAATACACAAACCATACGAGGTGTACCAATACACAAACCATACGAGGTGTACCAATACACAAACCATACGAGGTGTACCAATACACAAACCATACGAGGTGTAACAATACACAAACCGTACGAGGTGTACCAATAGACAAACCATACGAGGTTTACCAATAAACAAACCATACAAGGCGTACCAATAGACAAACCATACAAGGCGTACCAATAGACAAACAACACGTAGCTAAACAACTCCCGCGTCAGGTTTAGCACTCACCCTAAGCGAGCTCGAGTATGGTCTGCTGCTGAAGGGTTGCCCCCTTCGTCCGAGCTAATTGCGTTGTCTTCGTTTCCCTCCGCAAGTTGGCGGTGTTTTTACGCGCGGAGAAAGAACGATAGGCCAGCGCAGCATCCGATGCAGGGTTGTTATATTGACCTTTTTCTCCCCAAAATCCTCAAGTTTAGGGTATTTTGAGGTAAAATTTTACCGTGAAGAGAGCTCTGCATTGGGTAACTCCGCAGAGTTTCCATTATGTTGAGTGTTTAACTGAATACTAATAATTACTTAAAAACAACATTATTTTAAAAAGCTCAGACTTGATTATTTTTGGCTTGTAAAAGGCCAATATGGTAACCTTGATCTGCAGACGAGCGTCTGTGATACTTTCTTAGAGTTGCGGAATCTGTATTCCAGGAGTTGTCCATTCAACGAGCTATAAGTTTTTCAAATCGCTTGTTCAATCATACGAATATTTTTGATTCAAGTTGTATATCATTATTTTTTTGTCCACAATTAAACACGAGAACTCTTCAAATTTTTTAATGCTGAGTAGGAAAGAAATGCTCATTTCTTTAGGAACGGTGCAGATTTCTGCCGAGAATTGCGCTTTGTAGATTTAACTATACTCAATTGTTTCAATTGTACTAGGCTAAATAAACAAGCTAAAGCTGCATCTCTTGTGTTGGTTGAATAAATTGCGTAAATTGTGTAGTAGGTGTAGATTTTGCTCGTCACTGCTCTCTTTGAAAGTACATTAGAAAGGTTTCATTTCAGACGCAAGCGATCGGTTGTTTTTTGCGAATTTTAAATTGGATCGTGTATTTTGCAAGCAATGGTTGTCAGATAGACGATAAATATTTCGTCATAGTCTTATGTCTATTATTTCAGAGCGCGAAATCTTGACGCTCAATTCATTGCTTGATTAGTCCTGTAGGTTATTTTTACACCTAATGAAACTCATACACCAAGAAACCTTATCAAATATTTCATGGAATATCCACATGCGTGTAATCTCGAGCATAAATTAAAGTCTTATGTAAGCATTGCATTATTTATCGCTAAGAATTTCCGTCTCTCCTCACAGATGGAGTTGGCCAAGATGCTGCTGCTGCTGCTGGCGCTGGTGGCGGGTGAGTGGAGCGGACCAACTAACCTTAGCTAATAATACCCTTGATGTGTTTATTTGTTTACATCTTACCTAATAAGACCCTTTGCATGTTTGTTTATTTACATCTTACCTAATGATATACCTGGTGTGTTTATGTTTATTTTTTTACATCTTACATAATAAGACCGTGCGTGTGTTCATTTATCTATGTATTTGTTTGGTGTCCACTTCTTCCGTCTCTCTGTGACGCTCACAAGGACGCTCAATGACCGTATCTGTGATAGGAGTTTCACCAGTGCACAAGTACAAGAATATTTTAATCGCGAGTACTATTGGGATGGATATATTTGTTTGGCATCTACATCTGGGAGATTTGTTAACGAAAAATAGCGAATCCCGTCATTTCTGAGAGGTGGCGTACACTAGCTACTTATATGTAAATACTCTAGCACTTTCATCTTCCATTAAACCTTTCTATGTAAGTTACTTCTGTAGTTTATAATTCTCGTTCTATCATCTCTCTCACTTTCCATTGATTTCAATCGACCTTAATTAGTTTGATAATACATATCATGTGCTTCGCACATGACTGTTTCATACATTCACCATAAAATGGCTGGTTCTCAAATAAACTATCGTTTCACAAACTAGTGCACTGACTCACTAGTTTAAAAAAAAAATTGATCGCTACCCCAGTGAGCGCCGCACGTCTTTGTACCTCAAAATGTAAATAAAAACTTGAACATTTGTGTTTTTTATACAGTATTTACTATATATATTCAGTTTTAGTAAATAGGTAAATGAATAAAGCTTCATAAATAAATCAAGATTCAGAAAATAGGTAAATTAAAATATGCTAAGCCTAAGCTTAAGATTCGTAAACAAATCATCTCACTCACCGTATGGTGAACAAGCTCTGAAATTTATGTCCACGTGTATGTTTGTCTATTTCTTTAAGTTGTGCGTGTGTTGGGCCAGTTTTTATAAATCACGTTTGGTCTACATTTTCTCATCTCATTCTACGTGCACTTGCATTGTTTATCAAGAGTAACTTCTTAAAATTCATATCCATAACATAAACATATCGCCTCGTGTTTGAACACATATTCTCCAACAGGAGTATCAGCGCATGTATCCTCTTTAGCACTTTGACTGCTACTACTAAATATAAAGTTCAACACCAAACTCAAATTTAACATCAATTGTAGCAAGCTATTTGTAAAATACCAAACATGAACTGGATCGTGTCTTCATTTAGCTTAGATTAAATATTTGTGAAAATTGAGTTTGCGACTACTGGTCGGTCAGCAGCATTATGAAAATTACCTCCGTGTACCACCGGTAGCGCACGTTGCAGTCAAAGTGTCAAATCGTGTGTGATGAAAGAATTTCGAGGCCAACTCTCGCTCTTTGCTTATTGCTGCAGGTTTAACTTAAAATACGTCACCTAAAACTGATATTACAAGTCTAGCCATCAGGGTCGATTGCTGGGCACGACGTAATGCGCTACGAGGTAAAATGCAGGAAGTTCTTCCTAAAAAAAATTTAGGCGCTCAGTTTTCGCTGCAAAGTTTCAGAGGGAGCTCAACCAAACAGATGAGCTGCGGTCAGCTCGCGCGAGTGAAAGTAGCGGCCGTGCCCGCAGCTCGGGCTCCAGCTTGACCAGATCTCGCATTCCGCAGAGTAGACCAAGTGGTACACGCGTACATGAAGTTGAATTCTATTTATTTTCTTTAATTGACATGTCTGTATTATTTCATGCAGCTTAGCGTGGTGCATTCCGCATAGTTTACTATTAAGTATTCGACGCTTTTATTACGCGAACATTAACTCGGATTCTATTTTCCCAATTTTTTAGTTACATGTTCCTCTTGTTTCATGAACCTTGGCGTTCAGTAAAATTTGGTGACTTATTACGACGTCCACTTTAGCACCGTACGTCTATATTTTGTACGTTTTAGCTCGTATAATTTCTTCAATATTTTACGAGAAAGGATTAAACTTTTTAATGGCGGACAAGAATGCCCTTATTACTGATATTTTAGTTTCTGTTTTAGTTCATCAATAAAGTGTCATGATAGAAAAAATGCTCGCTCTCTAATATTAACCGTCATAGGATTTGATCAGAGTGTGAACGGACCACAGGATGCCCCTGGCAGAGTGCAGGATTGCGTTGGTGTTGTGTCAGACCAGGAACGCTTGCTCTGGGTAGTGTTCTTCCTTTCTTGAAATGAGGGTCTCCCCTTAAACACATTTTTCCAAGAGTGCTTTCATACGTATCTTTTCCAAGAATCTACTTTCATACGCATCTTTCCAAGAGCCTGCTCTCATATGCATTTTCCGAGTCTAACTTTATAGCCGATGCATCTATGATGTTAGTCACCCAGTATAGAGGCTGTGATTGGGCGGCAAAACTCATAGATGCCCCAGCGAATAAGTTAGACTGGGTTTTATCTCGTATCTAAAATCTTTTCTAGTATTTTAGTGTACACATGTCGGTAATGTGTGCAGGGGAGATGAAGTGTTGTTTAATTAACTCAATAAAAGATAACTTCAAATCATCACATACATTCTTCTTACATAGTTCAATAGTCCAGAAAAATTTTTACGTTGTAGTATCGGATGAGGCACCTAACACAAGATGTTGATTGATATTCAATGGTTGGACCAATGGCTAGAATATTCAACTAAATGCAATTTGAAGTTAAAACTTGATAAAAATTTATTATTTATGATGACAACAGGAACCCTATTTCTTTTAAACACTCCAATTTCCACGAGTATAATTATGACACTGAAGCAGGAGACTTTCCAATGCGCTTTGAACGAGTTCCCCAACGCTTCATTTCGTCCTGAAGTTTGTATTCAACGCCAAGATTCACAAACACCAAATATAACTGTCCTAGTTCTCGACATCAAACCCAGCGACGACGGCAATATTGAGTTCCATAGAAAGAGCTAAAATCAATTTCCGCCAAACGATTCCATTATGAACCGCTCACAGAGCCCGGATGTTGTGTGCGAGCTGTGCTCGCTGCGCTCCTGTGGCAAACAATGCACTTGTGCGGTGTGTTTGGTGTGACTGGTCGCTACAGGATCATTGTCCAGTGACGCAAGTGGACCGTGGGTTTTGTATTGTCTTACTCTAGGTGTGAGATTACGTACCGTGTGTGCGGTAAAGATCAAACAAGAATAGCTTATCTTGTGCTTTGGGCTTCTAGCTCAAAGCATGCTGGCGACCATTAAGAGGTTTCTCGTCTTACTCTCGGTGTGAGATTATGTGCTGTATGTGCGGTAAGGATAGAACAAGAATCGCTTACCGTGGGCTTTGGGTTGCTAGCTTAAAAAGTACGATGGCGATCTTGAAAGGGTTTACTTTAGTTAAATCAAAATGAATGAAGCGTTAAAATGATTGCGAAAAGCCTGGTGTCCAAGCAGTTACGGTAATTTATGGAAATAGTTTAACAAATTTCTTCTGAATTTAACACAATCATTACCGCGAACGAAAAATTGAGTAATTAAATACTATTTAAAAAAATCACAGAGACAAACACGTTTTCAAAATGAACCTTCGAAATAATTCTGTCCGGGGGAAACGCAGAAGGTTTTGAACTTCTTTTCAATCCTGCAACGGAGCTTCTACTCTAAAGTAGTGTAAGGGGAAACGCGATTACATTTATCATATTCAACAAACGTCCCTGTAATAACATTTGCTGCATAGAACAGAGGTCCTCAACCAGGGGTAACCTCTGTTTGAGGTTTACCTCTAACGAATTTAATACATAAAGCCTAGGGGTTCAACGATGGAGGAAAGGTTGAGAATGGCTGGCATAGAAGCTAACACATTTGGGATCTTTTCCAGATAAGCCCCGCAACTAATGCAACACATAAGTTCGCCCACTTGCAACTTTCGAAATAATGCACCGATCAACTTCAAATTACTTTCAAACGAAAGAATGTTTTAATTTTTTGTTTCAATTACAATTTGAAGTCGATAGATGCATCATCTCGAACGTTACGAGTGGGTGAACTTATGTGCTGCATTAGTGGCGGGGCTTATCTGAAAGACATCCCTCATTTGAGCCAACTTGCTGTCCTGCTCACTTGTCCAGTCTTTTTACGGCGCCATACCAACGGTGCCCTGCTGCTGCATGCAGCTTTCTCTATCACGTTCTGAGGGCACGACCTTGATCTCCAAACTTCCACCCCAACTTGAGAGTTGAAGGACGTGCAATACGAGTATACGTGTTAAACTGGGACTGACTTCAGATTTGTAAATTCACGAGGCGATCAAAAATAACTCTTTAAATGCGTTGACGTACGTTGGTTAACATCGGAGAATCTTAACTGAGGAAAATTTGTTATTTAAGACTCAGAGACTTAAAAACGTTCATGGTGAGTGAGTGTATAAGGTAAAAAAACAGTTTATTTCCAATAAAGATGATACGAAAACCATCACTTGTTTTTAAAATACCTCAACAAAAAGATCCTTAGTTGCGGCACACACACAAGGATATCGTAATACCCAGACTCCCATGGATGTAACCCTCTCACTCTGCGCAATATGCACATCCCCATGCGCGTTAGTGAGATACATCTCGCGTATGCTTGATCTTTGCACCTCGATGCCGAGCGTAATGACAGGATTGACGGCGCGTTCCGTCAATTCTGACGGCGCGCCGCGCTTCCGGTGCTGTGAACCCGTCGGTTCCTTCCGGTTGTGTGACTTGGGAGAGAGGGGATTGCGTTCTGCAGGAGGAAATCGTGTTCTGCAGGAGGAAATCGTGTTCTGCAGGAGGGAATTGCGCTCTGCAGGCGGGAGGGAGGGAGGGGAGGATTTCTGCTGCCGTTGCATCACGCAACCTTTCATGCGTTACGAACGTAAGCAATTGCGCGCGTCTGTTGCAACCGATACTTGCGGGGGTTCAGATGCAGATTTTAAGTTCAAATTGAAAGTTTAAATTCGTAATGTTTTTCTCAGTAATTTTTGCATGATGTAAGAAGTTTGTGTTCTTTAAACTTTTTGCAGTAAGTGGTGAGTGACCTTTAGTACGAGTCTCACTTGTTCACTGTTGCCCAAAGAACGTACTTAAATTATACTTATGGCTGAAGGCGAACTATCTACGTTAAAATGGAGCCGCTTCATAAGTGGTTAATATGCAATTAAGATTTTAGGTAACAAACACCCTTTGATATTCAGTTTAAAAACATAATTTTCTCTTTTTCCCAGAAGCTAATTAATTTACTAAAGCTGTCGTGAATATTTACAGAACTTTTTATACCATGGAGCTGTTGCTGCAGAGGCATTTATTTTTGCGACTTTCTCATAGACCTAAGGACGAGCCTCTGAAATCCCTGCATGCCGCACAAGCAGCTGCGGATTTGCGGATCGTAAAGTAAATCGCGGATTTGCGGTGACAGTCCGACAAGTCGGACTGTCTGACTGTCAGACAGTCGTGGCGGACGCCGCTTGCGCGCTCGTAAGCTATCGAGATGAAGCCTGACTTCGCACTACCTGAACGTGATTATTTTACCTGAATGTATTTCTATCGGGAATTGCTCGAAAATCCGACCCCTCATAAATTATTATTAATGCAGTGTTATAATATAAGTTGCGGCAAAATTGTTGAGACACAAGGATCTATCGTGGTTATTTTACCGTGAGTGCATTTGTATCGGGAATTGATTGAAAATCCGACCCCTCATAAATTATTATTAATGCAGTGTTATAATATAAGTTGCGACAAAATTGTTGAGACACAAGGATCTATCGTGGTTATTTTACCGTGAGTGCATTTGTATCGGGAATTGATTGAAAATCCGACCCCTCATAAATTATTATTAATGCAGTGTTATAATATAAGTTGCGACAAAATTGTTGAGACACAAGGATCTATCGTGGTTATTTTACCGTGAGTGCATTTGTATCGGGAATTGATTGAAAATCCGACCCCTCATAAATTATTATTAATGCAGTGTTATAATATAAGTTGCGACAAAATTGTTGAGACACAAGGATCTATCGTGGTTATTTTACCGTGAGTGCATTTGTATCGGGAATTGATTGAAAATCCGACCCCTCATAAATTATTATTAATGCAGTGTTATAATATAAGTTGCGACAAAATTGTTGAGACACAAGGATCTATCGTGGTTATTTTACCGTGAGTGCATTTGTATCGGGAATTGATTGAAAATCCGACCCCTCATAAATTATTATTAATGCAGTGTTATAATATAAGTTGCGACAAAATTGTTGAGACACAAGGATCTATCGTGGTTATTTTACCGTGAGTGCATTTGTATCGGGAATTGATTGAAAATCCGACCCCTCATAAATTATTATTAATGCAGTGTTATAATATAAGTTGCGACAAAATTGCTGAGACACAAGGATCTATCGTGGTTATTTTACCGTGAGTGCATTTGTATCGGGAATTGATTGAAAATCCGACCCCTCATAAATAAATATTAGTGCGGCGTTATAATATAAGTTGCTACCTCATTGTTGAAGCATAAAAATCTGACATCATTTAAAATTACGGATTAGAAAGAACAGGTGATCAGGACGTTTGTTATTATGTTAAAACCTTAATTTTTATTTTCTAGTGCAATTTAACCAAGGAAATTACAGCAAATGTTCCCGTTCAGATAATTATTGCAAGAGAACACAAGCTCTAGAAGCGCATAAGGGTTGTGCGACAATTGCTATATTCATAAAATTTTATGTGCTGTTACGAATAGCTTAAAAACAGTTCATAAGACCATGGTAAAAATATTCAAATGTTTTCATGTATTGTGAGATATTCCTTATTGCTCTCAGGGTAATTTTTATTTCGTATATTCATGCGCTGCTTAAGAACTAAGTTATGAAATGTAAAGACTTTCTGAACATTTCATCATCAAGCTAAAGTTATTCAGGTTGTTTTTGTGATGCTTCCAGTGTTTCAGTGAGCATGGAATGACATGTTGGGAGTTGGGTGCTGATGAAAACGTTGACAAACTATCCTAATACTAGTCATGACCAATTTTTTTCGCCGGAGCATGCATGTTTTTTCACCGCCCAAGCGATTTAATTACTTGGGCGGTGAAAAATATGCATGCAGGCGGTGAAAAAGTTAGACTGGGTAGTACTGACATTTCACCGATTCATAGTCCTGGCACAAACTGTACCGAAAGATTTCATTTGATTCATTTTCGTTAGCTGTTTCATTGTCACAGTGTCCCTTTAAATCTGAATTGAGGTAGTAGCGGCGAGTCTGTTCGGACCGCAAGTAGCCTTTAGGCCTACCCTGATACCAGGTTTGAGGGAGTGAGCTCAGCTAATTTCAACTCGCAGAGGACAAAACTAGACTTGAACGTACGTACAACGAGAACTTTTGCATAATCTATAAATTTTCGATAAAGAGGAGAGAATGAATACAAAAAAAAAAACAAAACCCAACGAGTTTCAAATGAAGTGATGAAAATAAATGACGAAAAAAAAATTAACTTCTTACATTCGCCCATCAATTGTACAATCAAGTATTTTGTCTGAGAAAATATTGCCTATACGAGCTTTTTTTTCTTTCATAAAATATCGTTTGCACAAAACATCTGGGAAACTTTACCTTGAAAATAAAATTTTGAAACATTCTGTAAATAATGCCGTGACATTTAACAAAAGTTGGCGGCAATTTCATTTTTATTTCCTTTAACCAACACTACCTGACTGGGCGTTGTGGTTTTCACGTGCGTGATTTTATAACACCGAGTGTTTCTCTTGCCTGCCGTCGATCCCCAAGAATCACTGCTAGAGAAGATGTGAAAGATGATAATGCCGAGTTAGTTTCCCATCCTTACGCTCGATCCCCAAAAACCATCGCTGGAGATGACAAGAAAAATGATGACACCAAGTAAGGTTATCATGCCTGTCGTCGATCCCCCAAAACCAAGGTTAGATATGACGTGACAAATGATAATGCCGAGTGAGTATCTCATCCCTACGCTCGATCCCCAAAAACCACTGCTAGAGATGACGAGAAAGAGCCTAACGCAATGTAGGACGCGCGACTTAGCGCAGTTTTGGCGCAGTTGCGCTTCTTCAGCCGACGACCCCTCCCGTCGGCACGCGACAGCGCAGAAAATAAAAGAAAGGAGAAAAACAGTTTTTTTCCAATATATTTGGTACGTGAAATGTATAACTTCGGGTTTTAAAATATCTTAACATTAAGATCCGTAGTGACACATGGATATCGTAATACTCATGTCAATTGTCAAAAAAATGATCGAGAGAAAATATATTAAGACAGCGAGTAACGGTGATCGCACTACAACAATGCACTGGAGCAACCAAATGCACTCTACATTATTGCCCCAACATTGCCTTAACCCTTTAACGCCCACGAGGACACCAGTGTCCTCTTTCAAAAATACCCTCAATATATTGTATTTTTTGTTTAATTAGTTCCCTAATGTGTTCTTTGAAGTTCTCTGCCGAGTGGCAGTTCCTTTCTCGTTCTGATATTGGTGACTGCCTGATGCCAGCGTCAGTTTAGTGACGGTGGTTGTGTTAACGGTAATATGAGTACAAAAATTTGGACGTTAAAGGGTTAACAATGCACTCGTGCAGCCAATGAATGGATCGACGCTCATCTCCCTCTAAAAGGGCGAACCGTTTGTTGAACAATTGTTTTTGCTCGGAGGTTGAGTGTTCCAGTCGTTGATTGGGAGAACAATAAGAATGTATGTGAGTTCCAAGTCAGTCCAAAATGGGGTTCTTGGTTTGGAATGATTTAGCTTTCTGAGCTCTCCCGCAAAGATGTGTGAAGAATAACTTGCTGGACGCTCCATGACAGCTATTGCAATTTGCTTCGGCTGCAAAATTCAGGTAACGTGAAGGTCAAAACTGTTAAAAGCGGGTGAAGCCATTTTTTTATTCTGATTATTTCCTGAGTGACATGGAAAGCGATTTTTAGTGGAGTATTCCCAAGTTAAAATGTATTGGATAGACCCTGACTCTCTGTTACCTTGACAGATTCTGGGTGTCAGTCTCACTTAAACTAACTGCCGATATGAAGTGGGTCGTTCATTTGAGTCTAAATGATCTTATCCGGTGATTCAGGCAAAATGGCTTCGGCTTTAGCCCGTTTATCACTCGCCCACTTAGCAGATGTGAGAGTGTGCAGATGTGATTATTGTAATGGTACCCGTAGGTTATCATGAGTTTAGTTTAGGTATGTTTGGAATCGCAGTTCTTCTTGTACTTGTGAGTAGCTGTGAGAACACAGCTAATCTGTTAGAAGAATTTACGTCACACGTACTCGCTGAGAATTCGATGCGGTCGCCACAAGGTATCTATTATACAAGTCCATTTGACTCTCACTATAAGTCCATGCTACCTACACCACATCATACTTTGAATGTGCTCTTGGAATACCACGTTATTAGTCTCATCTGGCTCCCAATAATTGAATGTAAGAATCTAATATCTAGTTTTCAGCGAAATTCAATCCTGCTCTGAAGATCTGCGTGCGTGGTCTGCCACCAGGAGACCGTCTACTTCCTAGTACAAGCCAGACGTATGCCTGATAGTACAAACCAGGCCCAGCAGGTCCGCTATGACATAAAAGGTCCTAGCAACAACAAGATCATGGGAGTGCCTGCTTGGCGGCTCCTATTTCGTCTCAGGCTCGTTGACTGGAATGCCAATTAAGGATCATGCAGAATTCAAAGCAGGGAGCTGAAAGCAATGCTTGTTCTTGTCATGGGGTTCTCGCAATGCCTGATCCGTCTTTTCGAGGCTTGACTTGCTCAGCTTAACTTAAGATCAAGTGCACTGGGATCGCAGATGTGACGCTCGTTTCGACGCTGGTTTGTGGTGTTGATTGGTACTTTAGAATTAAAAGAGCGATTATTTTGGGAATCTAATAAGTAAAACGAAATACCACATTGGTATTTTGTTAGTTTACACTGAAGTAGACTTACGTTTGATTTCGAGCCCTAGAAGAGCATTTTTCCTTCGCTGAACTGAAATCTGACAGATGTTTTCTTTTGGAAAATTTTAATGAAAGGGTTCGTTCACTCAGCTAAAAAAATTGCATGAATCATCGTACGTAGTGCGGTGAAAGCAAGTTGAAATATTTTATTTCTGCGCATTTTCTCGGTTGTATCTCAAGATTGAAGATAAAATTAAAATTGTGGGGTATTTACCGAGCTCATAATACAGGTGTGTATTATTGGGAGTTATCTACCCAGTTCCTTCAACTCTACAGCCGAAATTATTCTTCCACCCTTTCATTGACTCGCAGTCAACCCCAACAGTCGTAACACACGAGTTCTTTTTGTTCCAGGTGATCGCACAAAATGTTTTAACTTCTGTAGAAGGACATGATGATAAAATTAGATTTTTGGAGTGGACTTCAAGAAATTCAATTAATTTTCCAAAATGCACGACCCTCCACAGGGCAAGTAGCTGCAGGGTTACAAGCTGAATAATGATAGAAATAATATAACGCTCAATAAAAACAAAAAACAACTAGTGAAACTAGTGAAACATCAACGGAAAACAACTAGGGAAATAGAAAATCTAGTGAAAACTAGTGTCACAACAACAGATTTCAACCACTTCAGCCACAGAAACAGGAAACAACCAGGGGAGTCAAAACAACTAGGGAAACAAAAGACA
Organism: Morinoia aosen; assembly: GCA_030386875.1. Lineage (NCBI taxonomy): Eukaryota > Metazoa > Arthropoda > Malacostraca > Amphipoda > Talitridae > Morinoia > Morinoia aosen. The sequence goes on along the minus strand of CM059567.1, from coordinate 45,074,038 downwards.
ACCAGGGGAATCAAAAACAACCAGGGGAATCAAAAACCACTTGGGAAACAGAAGACAACCAGGGGAATCAAAAACCACCAGGGGAATCAAAAACAACTAGGGAAACAGAACAAAATTACCAGAACAGGTGGGGAGACATGTGCAGGGTTGCGCGGACCAGCTAACGGTGGAGGTATGCGAAGTGTGCTACGTACAAGTTACTCGTGACCTCCACGGAACTCTTCTAACTCCCCTCGCTCCCCTTCCTCGTACTGACCTCATTACCTTCTTTCGTGCGCCAGCCTCATACTTGATGGTTACGACGTGATATTCTCAAGCATTCCATGCTTGAACTTTATTAGAAATAAACTGTTTTTCTTTTTTTGTTATTCCTGACACGGTAACTGCGGCCGGTTGAACTGGCGTTCAATACTGAACTTGAATTTGAGGTAATTTAGATATCAATTTTGACAATAACGAGCTTAAACTAGATCGTACCAGCGTTTAGCTTTCATTAGATATTTATTAAAATTGAGTTAGTGACTCCTAGTCGGTCAGCGGCATTATGAAAATTCCCTTCGTGACCACCGGTGGGTCACGTTGCAGTGAAAAAGCTGTCACGCTCGTAATAGCACGCGGTGCTGAGTTGCAGTGCATCTGCGCTTATATTTTATCTTTCAAATATGTTTATCATTGTTACGTAATAAATCAATGATGGTAGAGGGCAAAGAACAAATACAAGATGTGACAGGTTTTTCAAGCCATGCTTAAATCGAAAACATTGAATTCTGTCCTTTCAGATGTTCTGTGTTATAGTCTCCTATTTCATGCACTTGAAAAGTTATTAGACTTTTAAAGGTATACATTTGTAGCAACCACCCTGTTCATCACTTACTTATGTATACGTATATATATGTGCATCTTTTATACGTATCTCCTTAGTTATACATGTATAGTTATAACCCTTTGTATTTTACGACACTGAAAGTGATTGTACCCGCTGTGTGGGGTGCAGGCAGCGCCGCCAAAACCTGCTGTATGAGACCTACATTGTTGTGTCTGTTATATCCTTCCATTTACATGTAACTACATTTGTGTCTTTTACATATGCTTCAATTTACATGTTCAGTGGGGTGCGTGGTAGGTTTACATTTATCTTTTACAGAGTTTTCTATTCACATGCAACTACATTTATATTTTACACATGTACCTTTTGCGCGTGTTGCAGGGAGCGCGGCCAACCTGCCTCCCCAGTTCACAGCGACGATGGACCTGCACGTGGTCAGCGAGGACACCCCCGTCGGAACGTCCGTCTACACCCTCGCCGCCACCGACCCCGAGGGCGGGCCCGTCAAGTTCGGGCTTTCTGGCACCCCGTATGTCGCCGTCAACCCGCTCTCGGGGGTGGTCACCGTCACCCAGCAGCTCGACAGGGAGGTGCGTGAGTCCTAGGGTGCGTTGTAGGTTTAGATCGACTGACAGGTCCGTAACCTGGGTGCTTGGTAGGTTTAAATCGACAGAGGGCTCGATAGGTTTAAATCGACTGAGAGGTTCGTTCACTAGTGTGCTTGACAGAACAGTCTTCATTTGAGGCAGAGGAACACAAACTTAATCATTCGGGTTATGGAGTATTTGGTTGGCTTAAATCGACAGAAAGGTTTGTTCATTGGGGTGCTAGATAGGTTTAAACAATGAAGCTAAAAATCATATATTAATTCCGATAAAAACTAGTAAAACGCAACAAACTATTATATAAGCGAATATTTGTCTATGTAAAGCACATTGGTATACCTAATGCATCGGGTAAAGCTGACCCAGCGTTAGAGCGCTGACCCACCAACGCTGGCCCACCAACGCTGGCCCACAACGCTGGCCCACCAACGCTGGCCCACCAACGCTGGCCACACCAAAGCTGGCCCACCAACGCTGACCTACCAACGCTGACCCACCAACGCTGACCCACCACGTCTGCTGCACTGCCACCTCATTGCAGTCGCCGCTGTTCCAGTCCTAAAATTTTTCCTGCGGTCGAGAAAGCGGCGGCCGAGCTCTGCCTGACCGCTGCTTCCCTCAACTGCTCCTCCAGGGCTGGTGGCCTGCTGGGAGTGCCGGTATCTCGAGCTTTCCAGTTACCTCGCTGTGATTGGTGCTGATCGTGATGCCGTTGCTGATTATTTCGGTAGATTTTGCTTCTTTGCTTGCTTCTTTTTAGTTCGGTTACACTGTTATTGATGTAATTGTCTGTTACATGCGATGGAAGACGGGGCTCCTAATTATTATATTTGATTTTTTTGGCTATCTCCTCGAATGCTCAAATTAATGCCATGTATTGAAAGTTTTCAACGAAAGAAATGCAAAGTTGCCAAAGAAATTTTCTGCCTAAATATGTGTATTTTCTGTGCAATTTGCGCTAAACAAAATGAGCCTGTCGGAGTTGGGCCTCTTGTTTTACGATGTACAATGTCCCGTTCTAATGTGATACATGGTAACTCAAACTTTTTGTTCCCCCTGTTTTACGATGTACGGTGTACATTGTACTCCTATTTTGTAAAAGCGAGGTTTTTGGGTCTTTAGACACGAGCGAGAGAGAACCTAACATTTGCAGGAGTATAAGCTTTTGCGTCACCTCTGGAACGAAGAAATAGAAAATACCTTCGGCGATTCATAAAACAGATAGGAAATTATTTCGGAAGGAAATAAACGTAATTTTTCTAATTTCGGAAGTAAATTTTTTAATTTCGGAAGCAAGTTTACGTAAATTTCGAGCATTTGCTAGTTAAAACGAGGTTTTTGGTGCCATGCAGAGTGTCAGAATTGGACGAGAGGCGATGCTCGTCGTGCGGTGCTCTGTCACCAGGGCATCTGGTGCAAAGTTTTGCTCGTAAGCAGTGAGGTCCCTAACGCTGTTTTTTGTTAATACAGGCAACATTAAGTAATGAGTGCAGTTATTCGGCTGATAACGATTTATTTTAATTGGAAGTGGGATCATAAAAACGGGAGTCACTCAAATGAATTGAAGGGCGTGAAGGGTGAGTGGTGTGGTGAAGAATGAAGAGTGTGGAGCATAGCATAGAGTGACAGGGCTTGGAGAGCGTGGTTCAAAGTGTACAGAGCGTAGAAGATAAGTGCCAAAATTTAGAAAGCTAGAGAGCGTAGTGCAGAGTGTGCAGAGTAAGGACAGTAAGCGGCATGGGGCAGAGAGCGTAGAGCAGAGTGTGCAGAGTAAGCGGCATGGTGCAGAGAGCGTAGAGCAGAGTGTGCAGAGTGAGTGGCACAGTGCAGAGTGTACAGAGCGGTGCGGGCAGAAGCTAAGAAGGAGGCCATCAGGACACGCTATAACGGCACTTCGTCCTGGCACTCCCAGCCCCGACCTCTCCCGACACTCTCCGGAAACTTTGCTGTCCAGTCAGCTTTTCGGGGCTACTTCGCTCCAGTACTATCCTAAAGAAGTTCTTGAAATCCCTTTCTTAAGAAATTCATCGGTGACTATTCAGATTCTCTTAAACAGGTTGTTCATAAGAGATTTAACTGTCACTATGCCAATGGTATATTAGTCGTCTGCTACACCGCTTACTCGTTCTCGCTGGCAAAACAATGCTCGGGAACTGCCTAGCTAAGATCTACAATGTTACAGGGCTCTCATCGAGGCAACGTAACTTTACTGTGTGGCTGAAAAAAGTTTTATTCTATTCAAAGGGATACAAGCAATATAATGAAATGCGAAATGGAGAACATCAGATAGTAGAGTGCCCAGAGCATATGCCCAAAGGGGAACTTTCTATTTATGAAATGCAGGACCAAGAGAATCATGAAGAATTGTTATGATAGTTTGGGATTGTTATAAATGAAATATGAAGTTTGAAACTGGATTGGATTTTTGTATCCAATATACCAACAGTACTACTTTATTGCAATTTTCTCCCTTAAAATGGTGCGCTGCTCGAAAGACCAGCTAACAGAAATCTTGAAGATTTACTTTCAGTGTAATGGAATAACTATTACTGAACAAAGAAATTACAGGAATAATTATGAAGATTTAACAAGTCCTGGTAAAATGGCAGAAAAGTTAAAGTCTCTAAATTCAAATAATCCTGATCCACGATAGAAAAGCAAAGCCGTGACATGCTGCAAACTGTTCAAAATAATGCCACAATTCTCATCCCATACTCAATATATTTCAAATAATTTTCACTTCTTAATGTAGAAAGAAAATTCCAAACTTCATAATCATAATACCATCCAGAACTCTTCCTGTTTCATGGTTACCTTGTAATCGAGTTCCAAAAAGGATGAGTTACTTAAAAGCTACCGAGTAAATTGCTCTTTTTAGTAACGTTAATAATTCATGGTGATGTGCAAGGACGCAATTCGCTGAAACTCGTTGAATTTTCATCAGAATCAACTCTCGGACTGAATTGATTGCATTGAAAAACTGTCGAACCCTCTCTGGAAAACTGTGTTGTCGAACTCAAACTGACGCTGGGGGATGCTTAGTTTCAGGCACCCGTCGTTTTCTGTGGTATAAAATTGGGTGTATCTTCAAAATCCTTCAAAATTTCAGTAAGCTGCTCGCGCGTAAAATTTGATGTAAAATCGTGAGTGAATTTAGACATTGTAACCTAATCACGCAACACGTAGCAAATTACGCTAACCTCTGCAGTTTTATAGTTAAGAAACAAGCAAGATTAACAATGACTCATTGTTAATGAGACAATACAGAGGCTCCATATAGCACAGGAAACAAGACCCAATTACGTCTTGTGACATTTGAAAATTTTGGTGCCCTTCGAAAATGTCAGCGGCGACGTAAAGAAAGCGGGCCGAGATTTGTGCAAGGTTTGCTGGCCTCTGCCGCTCATTGCTGCTTTTTTAATTCTGAATTGGAAGAAGATGAAACTTTAATTGGTCACTATTTCTATGGTGAGCATGCACGATAAAACACTTCAGCTATTAAAGTTACAACTTTTTATAATTTCATACTTACAAGTTGGCTGTGATTCGTTTGTTTACTGCGAACACTTAACTCGCCTCTCGTCCATTTCAAACATTTAGCATGGTACCAAAAGTTCCGTTTCATCTAGCAAATACGTGAAATTCGCGTAAACTTGTTTCCGATATTATACCCCATTTTTTATGAAATCAGAACGTATTGTAAAATTCATGTTTTGAGGATCAACATTTTCACTGCACAGAGAAAGCCGAGTTCTGGAGCCCTTCTGTTGGCATTTAAATATTCTTTTTTCTTATATCTGTTAATACAATTTTTTTAATTCAAGAAAAGTAAAAACATCTATCACCAAACATAAATAATCATATTTGTTTGCAGTAAACGCTTCAAATTATGAGAAAAGCACTGCGGTAAACAACCTCAACATTATCAAAGAGAACCTGTTAAGAAGAATAATTAGATCTCAAGGGTGCTGGGTGCAGAAAACGTCAAAAGACAATGCACCCATTCGTGAAATGTTATGACTGGAAAACCCAATTGGGAGTTCCAGTAGACCTGAGAGTGCTTTACGAGAGGGTCGTGAAGTCGCACAGCACGGGTCATGAAAGTTGCGTCTGCGAGGTTCACAGTATGACGTACACATGGAGTACAAGTGCTGCACTTCTTGGCTTGTGTCTCAGTGTTGTAATAAAATGCACTAGGCACCAGACGGTCGTATGATGATTAATGGCCACTCAATTATTTGATTTGAATGTGTTCAAGAATATATTTGTCAACAGCGTGTTTTGCACGCATGCCTGAAAAATTTCTTTTGATTGGCTGGTATGTTGGAATTTGTTCGGCTATTCACTGAGAACTCAGCCACGCGTGAACACAGTTCTACTGATCTTACTGAAAAATCAGTCTCTTGTCTTGACTGCCACTATCAGTCAACTAATGCACTGAGCTCTTAGTTGAATTGGTAAAATTTTTCATATTGTGAACCAAAAAAACTTCATTGGGCGAAAAAAATGTTACTCCCTCGTCCACCACGCTATTTTAATCACATTTGTCTTTAATGTTCTTTATTGAGGTGATATATTAATGAACAGATAATGTTCTTGCTATCTCTTGCTGTAACCAAGAATAAAATACTTCTCGGAGGGTCTATTTTCATTGCATTAATGAGAGAATTATATTACCATTTTATTTCATTTCTTACACGTCTCTGTACTGTTGAATTGGACCTAGTGCAGTCTTAGAATGGAACACATAAGGCTTGCGACACAAGCGTCCCGTAACAATAACGTACGTGGCGTATTGTCTCGTGACAATAGCTAGCTCCAGATAATACACACTGTATTGTCATATAACATCTACTACCAAGCCATTTGCATTATAGTGTACTGCTTTAAGCAGTGTATTGTCCCATTAAAATAACAATATGCGTAACAAAACACAATAAGTCCGAGTGTAATGTTTTGAAATCGTCGTCGCCAACTGACCGCAGGCTAGGTGGTGACCCTTCGTATTAGCTCGATGTATCGCCTGCTTAAAATTTTGCCATTTTAAATTGAAGTGAGTTACTCCTTCTTTAGGTCAATTGTGTCAAAATATCTGTCCATACAGAGAAACGATTGTAAATTGGCTATAAAGGTGAATATGCGTCGTAGAAAGTCAACGTCGAGCAGTTGAAAAAAAGTTGGTGGAATGAACCGTGTGTGAAACTCAGTGACAATTTTGTCTTATCGACTGCCAACCCCAACCTCACGATGTAAACTAAATTGAGCTATTATTGGCAAGATCTCGTACGGTCGGGAAGCTTCGTCATGCATACGAGGTCTTCGCCGCTGCAATTCGTTTCCCACGGGCGCGCAGTGGTCACCGTGGTCGAATGGTTAAGAGCGCGCCCTTCACGGGAAGGTGTCGGCAGTTCGAATCCCGGCCATGGCGTCCAGTGATTCTCCTCGTTGGGAAAAGGAAGAACTCAGCCACAATTCCCCACTCTACCCAGATGTCGGAAATGGGTACCGGCTTGACCGGGGGTAACCGTCATTTCATCCTGGTGTTAGTTATGAGGCATTTGAAAAACCAATGTACAAGATGATATCTATCAGGCTTGATTGGAATTAAACAACCTTTATCCGAGGTATGAGTTATGGGAACGTAGTCTTATAAAAAGTTGCCAGCATGGCACACCTGCTATCAAACGTGGAGTGAACGGCTCCCATGGTGAGGCATATGAAGGGTTTGAGAGAGCACGGAATCTTTACACATTCTGGACGGCGAAGACACCCGCAAGCTGTTTTAAGTTACAACACTGGTTGGGTGCCCGCTTCATTGTTGAGACCTTGAACATTTTTAAGACTTGAAACCGATGACCTGCCGCTCTCGTCGCCGCCTTGGGGCTGCTGCTCGGCTACAGATGACCTGAACGCGAGTGCTGCGCCTCCTGCCCCTTACTCCTGTTTGACTGTGTGAGGGGCTCGCTGCACCTCAGGAACACCAGCCTCCACCCACTAGCTCTGATCATAAAAAAAGTTTACTTCCAAAAAGAAAAAACATGAAATGTTGAAACATTTATTTTTAAAATACTTTAACATTAACATCCTTAACGGATAATAATACATTGGTTTCGTAATACCTTCGGAAAACGACGAGACCACGCTGGGTTTTTTGCTTCACTCCTGCCACCGCTCAGAAGATTAACTTACCGCATTTTGTAACGTTTATTATTGTAGTAATCATTACTTTCTCCGATCCCCGTATGCCTTGCCGCAAGAGGAATTACGTAATGCATTCTAAAGGTTACACTTGCCGCGCTTAGGAGGACAGCGGGATGATGTTGGCACTATAGGCCCACATTTACTGAGCCTTCCCGAGATGGTAGGTTATGTTTCCCTTCCTCATTGTAGTAGGAAGTAAAAGTTGGTAGGATTGAGGTAAAATGGCTGCTACCTGGAAGGTTTGGTGCTGAATGTCATTCTTAAAATCATTCGTTTGAAATTTTTGTTAGAAAGTGAAAGCAGCATTGGTTGCTAGCAGGTTTGATGCTCAACGTCATTTTTAAAATCGTTTGTTCAAAGTATTTATTAGAAAGTGAAAGGTAGCAGCATCGAGGCCAATTATCTGCTGGGAGGTTTGCTGCGCAGTATCATGTTTAAGTAATCGAACGTAATTTCAGCGGTATTTTAAGGAAACGAATCTTTGCCATACTTTCAATAATTCTAAATTGTTCACTGTAACTAAATGAACATTTCATCGATGAAATGTGATATCATCCATTTACCCATTTTATTAGGTAACATTGAGTGTTCATTGCCACCCAGCGCACTTACTCGCACAGTAAGTTTACGCAGCACGTTCATACTTCAGGTATTTAGACTGACATCAGCCTGCTGGTACTAATTCGCTCCACCTCGATTTGCTGTATACGTAGTCTTCGTGCCGGTCAACAGCGTCGAATATTTTACATACACTAGAAAATGTCATTAAACAGCCTATTTTCATTTAATAAATATTGCACTGAAGAGAATTGCATTGATCGTATTTTGAAAACCTCAAGCTAGATATTCAAGGAAAAATGAATTTTAGCGTTGAAGGGATGTGGGTGTATTTATTCGGTAATCCATCTATCAGTTTTACCGCCTAACGCATGCAGAACTTCCACCGGAAATGATTTACGGGAGCGCAATTTTACAATCTGCCGGAGAAAATCATTACTTTTACTTCCATCTCTTTTTTTTTTAAAGAGTGATCAGCGAAGCGGGTACCGGACACTTGCGATACTTCACTTTATAATTAATTTATTTTATCGATAACAAATACTTGATGTCACTGTTCGGAAACTCCTTGAATTGCACTTGTGCTTGAATTCTGGCTTGCAGGAATATATGCAGTTCATATAGAGGCAACTTCTAAGTCGTGGGAAAAAAAAATTACCTCTGGTTCTGCGCAAAAATAATTTTTTGTTCAATTTTTGGCATTATTTAAGAACCCTTTAGCTTATTCATTTACAATGGTGAGGGGCTTATCGTTATGATGTTATCTATGGACTACAACAGCACCAATAATGAAAAAACTGTTATGGGATTAATCACTTTCCGATACAACAGAAAAGGCAAGAAAAATAACTTCCTTTCTTAGAGTTTTGCAAGTAAATTCCGCTATAACTTAGTTTTAACAAATAAATTTATTTGTGACTTAGAGTTTTGTATGTTAATTCCGCTATTGGTTAGTTGTAACGAATAAATTTATTTGTGACTGAAAGTTGTACAGGTTACTTCCGTCATACCTTAGATGTAACGGAAAAAATTATTTGTGACTGAGAGTTGTACAGGTTACTTCCGTTATTGGTTAGTTGTAACGAATAAATTTTCTTGTGCCTGCGCAGACTGCGGACTCGCTGCGCATGACGGTGAGCGTGGAGGACGAGGTGCCGGGCGGGACCAACAATATCGTCACGCTGCCCGTCACGCTCATCGTCATCGACTCCAACGACAACGCGCCTGTCTTCGGCAGGGTCAGTGATCGTTGTTAGTTATTATTATTTCAATTATTAAGCAGGGTCAGTGATTTTTGTTAGTAAGTATTATAATTTCAATTATTAAGCAGGGTCAGTAGTCGTTATTAGTATCAAAGAAAATCTATTTTGCAGACTCCATTACTTTTATTTTTCATTTATTTTATTGTTAGTATCATTATTATTTCAATTATTAAGCATGGTCAGCAATCATTGTTAGTTATTGTTATTATTTCAATTATTAAGCAGGGTCATTAATCAATGTTAGTCACCGTTATTACATTTCTAACTATTAATTTATTCGTAACTAACCAGGAGTACCCATTACTATTTCAATTATTAAATTTTTAAGCATTAAATTATTTAGATTATCTATTATTATACAATTATATCAATGGGGCTTAAACATACACGCTGAGAATCAATTTCAAGGGGCAGTTTTACTTGTTTATTGTGGCCAAGTTATATTTTTAAAATACCATTACAAAGACCTAAGTCATGACCCATTGTCGTGTGACGAAGTCTTGCGTGGTATTTGTGAGCTAGCATTTGTTAGGCCGTCGTGAGGCTCTATACTGCATCAATTCTATATGCCACCTTCTCTCAGGTTATGATTTTGACTAAAATGCTATACACAGCGCACTGCGTCAAGCCAAATCGCTGCGTCATTGCAAGACTGTCATTACTCAAAAATTTCAGCAATAGAGTTACAGTGTTTATAAGAATGCTGAATTAATTCTGCGTCTTTTGGCAGTAAATTCGTAAGTCTAACTGTATTTTTGGCCGAGAGATGGCGCTGTTGATTTGAGTAAAATTATTAAAGTTACATGACTAACAGACTTTAAGATGCTTCTCTTAAAAAGCACCGAAATTTGAGTTACGACAGTCTTGCAATGATGTAGTGAAATGTGGGTAAGATGCGTAAGTGTGAGGATTTGACCAAGTGATACCAACACGCCATGAACACACTTATTGTGCGTCAATAAGGGAGTAGACGGAAAATTTCATTCAATACGGATGTATCTTTATGAGGGGCTGGAAAAATGACTTGATGGTTTTCAATGGGTTGGGCTGTTCTCTACATAGTTTTGAAAAAATAACGTCAACACGCCGTGAACCCATTTCATCTATATTAATAAGATGTTAGAGTGCAAATTCTATTTAATGAAGAATAAGTTTAACGCGGAATAGACTTGAAAAGTGACTATAATTTCCTCTGTATTGAATTATTCCGTTGTTTTCTACTCACAAATGCTCCTGTTATTGTAACAGTAACGCTGGGGATGGTCCCTCCTCTTACAATGTAATTTAACCAAGAAGGTAACACATGAACACTCTGACGGAGTTTGATGTCGTTCGTTCGTCAAAATGGTCGCTGGCTGCATTTTCTTCTCAAAAATCACCACGAAAAGCTGCCGGATATAAGCACCGGAAAGTAACTTCGAATCAAAATGCATAGAATCTTTACTTATTTTACCTACATATATCCGTCATCCTAAGTATAAAATTAAATAACGCGCACATTCCACTAAGTTTGAGTCATTTATTTCCAATTCCTCAAGTTTAACTTCCGACGAAACGCTTCAACTTTTGTGGGCCTAAAACGCACCTACAACGTAACTATCACGAACTCTCAAAATAAACTCATTGCTATATCCGTTTTGTGTTAGTCAAATCGCTTCACTCATCGTGACATGAAAGTTGTAGCTGTGAGTGTAATTGAGCTTTTCCCATTGCATCACCCGTAAGTGAGCGTGATAGCGTCTCACGTCTGATAAGCACCCCGCTGCGCTACTTCCTCTCTCTGCAAGCGCTGCCAGATCACGGTTTATGCGTACCACAGCAGAAGAAACAAGGTAGGGTTAAACCAGTGTTTTTTTGTCGACCGTGTGGCAATGCTGACGTCACGGAAACGAACCAATAGCAGCGCTCATATTGCATCTGGTAGCACTGCTACCCCCGAATCTGGCTCTGCTATTGGCCTAACGACATGTCGCAATGGTGACGTCATAAAGTTTGTTTGTGAAATGAAGCCGTTCTATTGGCTAGCTGAACAAGAGGAGGTGTATTTTCCTCCATAGAAATGACTCTGCCTTGTTTCCTCTACCGTGGCACGTACTGCGTAGACTGGTGCCACCGGCATCTGAAACCTGTTCTAGAGTGTTGGTGTATCCTATTTACGTTCAGCAACTTGTCAAATGACAAGCATGTTCAAGATTCTCCTTGTTGAAAAGCTTGAAGTTTGTCTAATATTTGATGCATGTCTCAATCAATGCATGGCCTATCGGTCGTGCAATTCGAAAATGTTCCTGCAATACTTTTTGCGATTTATTCATTTTCAAACCACAGTCATTTTTTGTGCGAAAATAAATATATAGAAATGAAAGTTCAGATCGCAGGGATGTGGGAATATGTGTTCGAAATTCAGCTGGTTCTCCACGCGATACTAAGCATAAAGTCGTAGCTAATTATATTTACGAAAAATATAATCCGATGAAATTAGCTTTATGGGCCTTCAATCGGATATAAAACTGAATTATAGATGACGAAATAATTCTGAGAATCTAATTAATTAGATTTACAATTACTTGCAGAAATAATCTCCAGAATAAAAAGAAGAACTAGAGTAAGAACGAACATTATATTTATTGCATACGTTTCTACGAATAATATTCTCGACGAATCGCCCTGTTCGAAATATAATTATTCACTTTAAGCAAAGTATGTACTATTTGATCACTATCTGGAAACATACTTTTATTCTAATACGTAATTTTCTTTTTCTATATCGATTTTGGCTCACCACTTCAACTCCCAGCAATGAAATGTTCGCTGAGTCGAAGTACTAGAAGGCACGCGGGTACAGGTCGTCCTTCCGTTAGATGAGTGTGCAGAACTTCCCTTTTCCCACGCTTTCTCAGCTTCTGTTTGGTTTGTCTATCCTTTTGTGGGACTGGCGCCCACAGGGGAGGTACTGTTAGGTTACCTCAGCTAGAGATAGGCCTTCGGGACTCCTGTCTTTTGATCTTACTTTGCTTCTTTAAGTTTTCTAGTCTTCTTTGCTTTGCCTCTTCTTTCCTAACTTGCTGTTTCCATACGCAGGGTATCCTGTGTGGGAAACACACGCTGTGCATAGATTCCACGTTTTCTTCAGTCCGTAATAAATGATCCCTTCTCTTTCCTTCGCGAAAACATGTTTTCAATGGAAACGAAGCCTTAAACTATTTTCTATATAACTGCTTTTGTTTTCAAATGCCGATCCGAGTCGTGATTTCTACTTCCTTTCACTCGCTGACGTTTTGTAACGAAGAAGCTCATAGCGCGTGTTGTCTACGGCTCTGAAAGAGAACAACAAGCTCGTGACTCTAAGAACTCTCCCACCTCTCGACTTTACAAGGCAGCGCATAGAAACTCTCTATTCTTGATGTCTCAAATTGTCTTAACTGAACACAAATTACGGGATTTAGATCCCAATCTTTTAAGCGACGCACCAGACGATTAAATAATGTCCATCAGAGTCAGGTAATGGCCGCCTCATCATCACAACAAGGAATTAATCGGCCTGCTGCGTGTCTGGTGCAGCCATCACTGCAACCAACGTTAGGACGTCACACCGGCTTGCTCTTATCCAGCTACGGCGCTGGAGCGACGGATTAGTTGTATAGATTCCGACGCCTGCGTGTACCGCTGTAGTATCCACATCAACACCTCTCAGTTTGCAATTAGCAGCGTCTTCAGAGTCAAAAAAAATTTTTGAAGATGCAATTCAAAAAACCAAAACAATAAACAAAGACAATTAAATAGTTTTTGAGGGGGCAACGGCTGTTCCGAAAATTTTCCCGAATGAATACTTCTTGAGTAACGAAGAGACTTTGGCCATTGCGTAAAGATGGCCCAACGAAGAAAAATCTGTTTTTGAACCATTACCATCTCGAACTTTAGCACCTATGTAGGATACAGTTACTTTAGTTACTTGGCAATGAGCAACTTATAAAAAAGGAATTTTTATTGTGGATTTCATTCCTTTTAGCTCTAACGTTCTTTACGCCATTTATACAGCTTTATTGCTGATGTACTCTTTCCTTATCAGCCGCGTATATATAAATGCGCATTCTTTCTGCTCAACTGCCTTTAATTTGTTGCGGAAAATTCCTGCCTATTAATCTACAATATTAGTAAAGCGTATTTTTATTTCAATCACCAAGGCCTCAGTAGAATGTCTGATCAACTTTCCTTCAAAAAAATTATGCGTTACAAAATAGAAGGTGAAGCTTTATCTCGGAGCTTCACTAAGTTGTTCGATTGAGACGATTTGCGACCGCCGTACCTTTACACCTCTGACCCTTCCAAGCAGTTTCGATCCTAAACAAACCCCTTAACATGTTCCAACACAGAATCTAATGATGCTCACATTAATATTCAAGTATTTGAATTACTTTCGTACACAAAATAATTCGCGAGTAGATAAATTTTGCGTAAATTCATTTTTGTGGCAAAAGACCTGCCAACATTTCAGTGTCAGGCGAGTTCAAACAGCGATAAAGTTTTCGTGTCTTACCTTTTTCACATGCAATATTCTCACTAAACTGAACGTAATATATTAACATTAGAAAATTAAGACTTCTCATGACCATAAGTTTTACCTAAAAACGTTTTCCGTTCGATTTGTTCCCCGTACTACGTATGTTGTCTAGGTCATTTGTATTTATCCCTCATCCTAAACACAATAACACTCAAATTCGTAAATAAAGGGCAAACCAGATTTTTTTTTCAACAAACAATCTCCTGAGCAAAGTGTCAATTGTAAGGTTACGTGTATGAACTTGGTGAGTTGAGTATAAAGAGGTGACTTACCGCCGGCAGCACATCGCAGTGAGAGCTTTCAAACGGAAAGCACTCGTGTTTGAAGTTCTCACTTCGTCGTAATTCAAGTTCAGCCCAATACATACTTGTGTGACACATCAGCTGAACTGCACGCAAACATAAAAGTCTGAAGCATTGGTTGAGTAAGATTTTAGCAAAGCAAATAACTATCAAGATAGTTATCAAATTATCTTTTTAGATCAGGTCTGTTCGCCTTAGACAACTCTGCACTCTCCAGCTGTTGTCGGTTAATAAGCAAAAACGTTTTTCCAAATTAGTTTTTTTGCGCTGAGCTAATATATTTTTATTTCTTTAGAGGACTTTCTTGTATCTATTATTTGATATAGCTTATGATGAGATACAGCACCATCAATGTTTGCCAGAGATCGATTCAATTTCAGGAGCCATTTCCCAGTTGATATTTTTCCTTCCTAATGATTTTTACTTCAGGAAGAGCGGAATTGGACGCTTCATCCTCTTACTTTCGATCACCGAACGCCATATTAGCAGCTTTCATAAAAGTATTTCATCAAAAATTCCACCGTTAACAGCTTTCTGGGTCAATCGCTTGAGCGCCGACGATGCGACACGGAAGCCCCAGACTCGACCGCAGCGGGAAGCGCAATTGAAGCGCACCGAAAGAGATTCAAGAAGCCTGCACCGTTACGTACAAATGCGCTTTCTTCTCTACACCGGTCTACATATCGCGTGTAAATCAGACTCTTGAAATCATACGGTACCAAGCGCCAAATACATCTAGCAAAAATGAGTTTTGCATACCGGTGTCGTCCCCTAAATTTACTAAAATTGCCTTTAAATTTGAGTTTGGTGTTGAACTTAATATTTAGTTGCCGCAGTCAAAGTGTCAGGAAGTTCTGAGCAGAGTAGCGTGCAAGCAGATACACAGGAAGAGGGAAAAGTTTGTGTGATGTGTTAGGTTCGCGTATAAGTCGAGTTTTCGTTGAACTTATCGTTGCTGAAATTAAAAGAATGAATGAACAAAGTGATTGCTCCACAAAATATAAGAGAAAAGCAGCCATGCAAATAAACACTGGATATGAGCTAAGCAGATGTGAGTGCTTGGGTGATTTATGAGTATTTTTGAGTTTTCTGTGATTTGAAAGCGAGCCATGCTGGAAAAGGGATAACAGCAGACTTTTTACTTCTACAGAGCAAATTTTAACTGTTCACATGGCACTGTTCATTCCATCTGCCTGATAATCTTCGTATATTCTACTATAAATAGTATATTATCGACAGGAAATAACGAATTGTACGTTCATTTGCCTACTCACTCATTTAGTTATGGTATCTACGAGCTCCCATCCTAGTGTAGTTGGTCGCTTGATTGCTTTATTGTGGAGATTTTATTCTGAAATAATGCGTCCACAGCTGAAAATTTACGTAATTCTCAAATCTTGATCGACGATATCGATGGTCAAACTAGAAATAATTAGCGAAACTTCACAGTGATCAAAAACTCTTTCTAGTATATTCTGCACAAGCAAAGTACGACGGCTCGGAGACGTTGAAGTACGGTTCGAAAATTCACTGCTCTCAACGAGATGTGCGGACAGTGATAGACACCACCTAGTAAATTCTACACAACAAAGTACGATGGTTCGGAGGCTTTGAAGTACTTTTCAAAATTCACTGCTCTCAACGATCGAGGTGTGCGGACACACACACTCGTATAACGATATAGCAACGGCACTTGGTGCGCTATCTTCACTTCTGCGCAAAGGTGACATAGCGAAACAGTTCGCAGCAACTGTGTAACCGCGACAAAAAACTCACTTGCTGACATCTTGCGGTCAACTACCGGGGTGTGAACAGCTAGGCGACATCGACGGACTGACCGAGCTTGTGAAGACTTCATGAGTCACCTTGTTCAGACCAGGCTGAGATGTGACATTGATATCCATCATCTGCAGTAATGATATCCATCATCTTCAGCAATGATATACATCATCTTCAGCAACGATATCCATCATCTGTGGTAGTGATATCCATCACAGAGACAAACGGAGGTGGGCAATGGAAGTTCTCGCGTACCGTTCGCGGCTTCTATTGTCGTCATCATTTGCGGATGGCCGTTCGTTTGCAGCCGATGTCGGCAAGAGCGCAACCGCGTTCGGTCCCAGGCAGAGTACTGCTGCGGAACGGAAGTCCGGACATGCTTGCAATTAGCAACTGCAGTCGTTGTTCCCATGGAACGCTAAGTTGTGTTGTACTGTTGGTTTTTGCACGCTCAGTTACCTCTGCATCTGATACTGAGTTATGCAGATAGTAACAGAATTGTGCTGCTTTAATTTAGCACGCTCAGCTACCTCTGCATCTGATGATATCTGCGTTGCTCAAGTCAGAAGGTTGAGTTGGCTCCCTGCTTAGGTTCTGTGCTCAACACGCTCCCCTCATATTGGGTCACAGGTGTACCAATAGGTAAATTGCTCATTCACATACCGGAATAAATTAATGACATTTCAATTTTTTCGCTACCTTTTTAAAAAATAACTACCTATTATCGCTCGAGGTGGAACGTTATAGTGCAATTTATTTTTCATATTTCTTAGGAAGGACAAAAATTTATATGAGCTTTCGTCAATTTCCCTCTTCTGCTACTCACAACGTAACCAAACCAACCGTCAACACCCTCAGAAACGCGCTGAACATGTCAGTGTGTGTGTCGGTAGCGCGATGCATTATAGTCTGAACCACTTGATTTTATAAATTTCTTTGCAATATCAAACTAAAATTATTAAGAAAAAGAAATCCATGATTTTGGAGCTTTAAAGAGCTTTATCGATTTAGTTACGTAGAATCATGCATATCGAATGAAAAAGAAGTCTTAATTGAGCGAAGTTGATCAAAGCTTTATGAAATATTCGTTAAGAGTTTTCCTTGCATTAAGAACGATATACTTTGATGTTCATGTAATTAGGAGCATTTTATGCAATCAGGATGTACTTTCATGTATGCTCTCTAACTCTAACTAATAAAAGCTCTCTAACAGTATACAGTTCGTAAAAAACGTAAAGTTACATTTTAGTTTTGGAAACGAGATCATTTTCCCACCCTGATTCACTTCACAATATTTGGTTAGAAGTGGCCTGCAAAAAATCTTCTCAGTGATCATCAAATGTGATCTTTGAGCGACGATTGTATCCGCTGCAGTTATCATCTTACCTGATGATATCCTCGGTGTGTTTATTTATCATCATTTAATAATTCTGCTTGTTCCTTCCTTAGTTACTTCGTTTGTCCGTCCGTTACGCTTTTCACCCTCCATCAATAAATACAAAGACCATTGCGGTATCTATGCTACAGCTTCAACCATAAACTTTACCCTTAAAGATTACATCTCTTATCTTTATCGTTCCTTACATCACGCTTTGTGCTTCAAGCGGTATCATAGTTTCGATTGACTGTCGTTACTGATCAACCTAAAATAGATCAGGCTGAGATAGGTTATGTTAGGTTAGCATAGGTTAGGAAAGGTTGTGTTATGTTAGGATTGGTTATGTTGGGTTAGGATAGGTTATGTTGGGTTAGGATAGGTTATGTTAGGTAAGGATATGTTTTATTGACTTAGAATAGGTTATGTTGAGTTAGGATAGATTATGTTGAGTTAGGATAGGTTATATTACGTTTAAGTTAGGTTGGGTTAAGAAAAGTTATTTTGGAATTATTAGCGTGTCCACCTTGGTTTCCAATGGTACTGACCGTGGAATTCCTAGTTTATGTAATTGTTTTGTGTCCGCCTCTTCCGTCTTTCTCTCTCTCTCTCTGTCACGCTCATAAGGATGCTTAATGACCGTATCTGTGATACGAGTTTCACCAGTGCACAAGTACAAGAATACTTTAATCGCGTTTTCTGTTGGGATGGATATATTTGTTAGTTAATCAGTTCTGGAAAATTCCTTCAAGGAATATTTTGAGTCCCGTCATTTATGACGGGCCATGTACACTAGTGTTAATATTACCTTTTAATGTGTTTTGTACCTTAGATCGAACTCATAATTTATTACTCGCGATCATTTAGTAACATCCGGGCTCATCATACGACAATTTGTGATGGAGTTCCGTTTGACCAAACTAAAAAAATAAAATCATGTGAATTGCGTCTTTTTCAACTTCATTGACAGCGTGCTCAAACTAAGCACTTTCATTTGCATTGTCTCTAGAAAGTTCCGTCAGAGATGAACCGCTTTGAAAGTGGACACAAAGAACCGGCAAATAAAAGACGGAAAAAACAAGTGAAGACTATACAAGACGAAAAGAACGAGCGAACACGAGCCTCTGCAATGGTTCTGGTGGAAAGTTCTCGTACGGTCAGGTGACAGCGGTGCTTCTGCCGTCATATTCTGGAACGTTACTGCCACACAGCCTTATTTACGAGTATATATGTAGGTGTGTGTGTGAACTCCACTTGACTACATGATCGCCTGAGTGAAGGCGTTACAAATCGAATAAGTCATTGGAATTAGATAAGTCAGTTTAATACGTTGACCGCAATTGGATAAACTGTACTTCAATGTTCAACTCAAATTTGAAGTCAAGCGTGGTAAGTAATTTTGAAAATAGCAAACAATGAACTGGATCATGCCTTCATTTAGCTTTAATTATGGAAATTGAATTTGTTATTAGTAATAAATTTATTTGTAATAATTTCAATGAATTAATTCATGAAAATTTAATTAGTAATTACTGGTCGGTCAGAAGCCTAATGACAACCCCCTCCGTGGCCACCGGTGGCCCACGCTGCGGTCAAAGTGCCAAGCCCCTTGCCACAGCCAAATGGCCCAAAGTTCATTCAAGCCTTCATAACCACACTCAAATAACTCAATTTTCTATTCAAATTCATTCTTAAAAAATCTACATTAGGTCCCCCACATGTTTTCAAAAACATGGTAAGCTTCTTGCACAGATGCATCCTGGTATAATTAGCTCTTATTTAAAGTAGTGTACATGACTTGTCGAAACTGACGAGGTTTGAAAATGTATTCATGCTTGCCTAGTTTTCTTTATGACGTAACATGTTTCTGATTCGTTATTAAAAACATGTAAAATTTTGCATTTTCATACAAGTAACCCACTTTGGCTGTCCCGGAGAAGAATTAGAAACTTGTCGAAATATGTTACGAGTATCTGAGGATCTTCCAGAACCTATTAAAGATTGGCTTGACCTTTATAATTTGGAAGAATTAACCTGAGATTTCGACCGTGTTAATTAGTTAAATGCAGGCTAACGTAAATAAATCAAGTACCAGCACAGAAGTCTTTATACTAAACAAATTTTACCTCGTTTCCCTTTGTGTGAACACAAACTCATACCGTAAAAATGCAAAAGTGAACATGGTTCAATTTACCTCCTCGTTGTTGGATTACTGATATATTATATTTCCAATTAGTTATTCTTAGGGAACAAGTGAATATAACAAGTTGATATAATGCGGAATTGAAGTAAGCGTGATTAAAAAACATGATATCCTTTAAGAACCAGTGTTTTACTCCGTAATCATTTCATGTCCCAATTCGGTCCCGAACGCTCAACAAGTGACCCCACCTGAAACTTGAACAATGCTTACCATGACGCTTCCTTCCCTTTCGTGAACGGACGGCAGACGTGGCGAGACCTGCAGTTAACCCGTTAACGTCGGAATTTTTGTACTCACATTACCGTTACCACAAGCACCGTCACTAGACTGGCGCCGGCATCAGGCAGTCACCGATATCAGGATGAGGAAGGAACTGCCACTCGGCAGTGAACTCCTAAGAACACATTAGGGAACTAATTTAATGAGAAACACAATATATTGGCGCTATTTTCGAAAGTGGACCGTAGAGTCCTCTCGGGCCTGAAAAGGGCTAAGTGGAGCACGTGTGGGATTGCGAAGGTCAACGCGTCAGTAAGCTGTCCCACGCCCTACATACCTGGCTCCTGTACGGTGATCACGGTAGAAGAAACAAGGTAGGGTCCAAACCAGTCTTTTCTTTGTTGACTGTGTGGCCATGCTGACGTCATGGCAACGGACCAATAGCAGCGCTCATATTGTATCTGGCAACACTGCTAGCCCCAAATCTGGCTCAACTATTGGCATCACGACATGTCGCAGTGGTGACGTCACAAAGTTTGTTTGAAATAAAGCTTTTCTATAGGCTAGCCGAACAAGATGAGGTGTATATATTTCCCCCCATAGAAATGACCCTACCTTGTTTCCTCTACCGTTACAGTTCCTCAATGTTCTGAGCTCAAATTCTGTAGGAAGAGCTCAAACATGAGGGCTTGTACCGGAAACACGTAACGTAGGGTAGCTAATTCGACATTCGAACTCTGACTGTCGGCAGTATTACCGACATATCATTCATTTAACCATTAATTATTTGCATTGTTAGTCAATCATTAGCATTGGGTTAAATAAAAAGGTTTCGTAGGAGAATTTTTACAGAGGGCCATATTTCTTAATTTTTCGTCATTTTATATTTGTTCATTGAGACGCTTGCAGCCAAAAAGCTATAATGAAACAAGGGTACATAATTTTTACGTTCAAAGTGACAAACCGAGGAGCCGCTAGAGTAGTCATTTGGTTCAACTTTATTCTTAGTGAGTTTTTACGTTGAGAGAAACTTTCGAATGATTTAAAAATAATGATTATGAATTAAGAATCGGTGCATCAGCAGTTTCTGCAGTGGGGTCTGTAGGGAAACTGTGCTGGAGAAAACTAGATGTATTTTAACGCCTTTGTACTGAACATTATGTTTACTTACGTGCGTATTCAACAAACTAGTTTTTTAAATAAAGTTTATTAAGAGTTGCCTTGATGCTCAATTTATTTAGGATCCCTGTAATTTTTTACCGCTAATGATTTACTGTTTTGATGAATTATTAGTAAATTTTTATAAGTTTACCTTAGGTAGACGTGAATCTGTACTTCAGTTCATATTCTCATACTTGTTCGTCTACTGCGTGGGTACAATGACGGGTAAAATTTCATATTGGCGTGATGTTCCTACGCCATAATACAAGGTGAGGAGCTTTTTTTGCTCCTCATGACCAATTTTAACTGTCCAGAACTTTTTATTATCGTACTTCAACATCCGACGATCACACTTGATCGAGTTCCAATGCTTTAGCTTTACGGAAAAAATGAATGAAAATGTTCAACGAGCACAATTGAAAGAAGACTAGAAAATCACTACTCTTACTATCCTATCATTAAAAGTTCTAGATGCTGTTCTTGTCAATCAGAAAAAAATTCACCTCGAGGGAGTCAAAGGCCTTGAACACAGATCGAAACTTATGTGTGATGATGATAACTTACGATGATAACTTACGATGATAACTTACGATGATACCTTATGTGTAGCGTTGATAACTTACGATGATAACTCACAAGGCGATATTACAGGACCGTTACGAAGCGTCAGTTGGGGAAGACAGCCCGCCGGGGTCGACGGTGCTGTCAGGCATCGCCGTCACGGACCAGGACCAAGTGGGGGACGCGCTGCAGCTCCAGTGCCTGCCCAAGGTGAGCTGGTCCTCTGCCGGCCTCGAAATATAGTGCTGATCTTTACTGCTGCACAGACTACGCCCAGAGCGGCACTTGGAGCAGGACTAGAGGAAGCAGGGCCTAAGCAGACGCAGGACTTAATGAGGGTGTCTAAAGAAAGCAGGGCCTAATGGGAAGCAGGACTTAATGAGAGGGTCTGAAGAAAGCAGGACTTGATGAGTGTTGAAAGAAAGCAGAGCCTAATGAGAAGCAGGACTTAATGAGAGTGTCTAAAGAAAGCAGAGCCTAATGGGAAGCAGGACTTAATGAGAGGTTCTGAAGAAAGCAGGGCCTAATGGGAAGCAGGACTTAATGAGAGTGTCTATAAAAGCAGAGCCTAATGGGAAGCAGGACTTAATGAGAGGTTCTGAAGAAAGCAGGGCCTAATGGGAAGCAGGACTTAATGAGAAGGTCTGAAGAAAGCAGGACTTGATGAGTGTTGAAAGAAAGCAGAGCCTAATGAGAAGCAGGACTTAATGAGAGTGTCTAAAGAAAGCAGAGCCTAATGGGAAGCAGGACTTAATGAGAGGTTCTGAAGAAAGCAGGGCCTAATGGGAAGCAGGACTTAATAAGAGTGTCTAAAGAAAGCAGAGCCTAATGGGAAGCAGGACTTAATGAGAGGTTCTGAAAAAAGCAGGGCCTAATGGGAAGCAGGACTTAATGAGAAGGTCTGAAGAAAGCAGGACTTGATGAGTGTTGAAAGAAAGCAGAGCCTAATGAGAAGCAGGACTTAATGAGAGTGTCTAAAGAAAGCAGAGCCTAATGGGAAGCAGGACTTAATGAGAGGTTCTGAAGAAAGCAGGGCCTAATGGGAAGCAGGACTTAATGAGAGTGTCTATAAAAGCAGAGCCTAATGGGAAGCAGGACTTAATGAGAGGTTCTGAAGAAAGCAGGGCCTAATGGGATAGGACTTACTGAGGGTGTCCAAAGAAAGCAAGACTTAATGAGAGTGTTGCCATGACGTATTTCTGTATAAATCAGACGGTTAAACAGTATTTACTTGTAGATTTTCTTCCAGATTTGTTAATGAACTTTGCCTTTCATACATCATTGCGTAGGGTGACAATTGGCACTTGAACTAACATGAGTTCTAGGATTGCTCTTTAACGACATTCATATACTCGTGTCATTTATCAATCGAGTGACCATGAGCACATCGCTGTTACTCACCTAAATTGGTATGAAAGATGCAGCACCACTGCACAGAAGTTACGCCGCTGCATTTAAAATTTTAAAGCCATTGTATAATGTGCCTAGGTTCAGATGTAGTTTTAATGATTATGAATGTTTAATAGCTTTGTAATATAGAAGACTATTAACGCTTCTTGCAATTTATACATTTCTTTATTTACGATGAGATTATTGCATTCAGAGGTTACTCTTCTATTCCTGTTGGTTCACCGACTAATTTGTCGACTAAAAACTTTCTAAAAACATAAGCCTCTACTTAGAAAATTTCAATCATATATTCTCCTTATAAGAATGAATCCGGCACAAAGAGTGTAAAAGACAAAACTGAACTCTTTTTATTTTAATAAATTGAAATAAGGTTAGCTGAGAAGTTTCATGCTTTACGAAGTTTCATGCGAAGTTTCATGCTTTACATTTGGTTTCATTCATATTTTTCGCCAGTATTTTCAATATAAAGCTGAGTAAAACATTCTGATTTAACTTCCTACAGCTCGTCATAAAGACATAACGACAAGCGTCCTTAATTAGATCTGAATTTCAAATTATCTAAGGTCCTCATTAAACATTTAGACAACGTAAGCCCTCGAAGCAGGACTCCTGTTGCAAGCTGCACACAGCGACGATTGGAATTTTTAAAATCCGGCCTCTGCACTCTTTGCCTCGTCGAACAAAGAAGAAAGCCGCACCAAGGCACACTTTCCTTCACCTTTACCGTGCCCGCTAACCTTCTGAGACACAGAGCGGACTTCTGTGAACTGCGGGGCTGTTAGACGGGACTGCCTTTGTGTTTGTGTGCGGCCTACAATAACGGAGTTCAGAAGTTCTCCTACTTAGGTTTGAATGAAAGGCTGCAACGCAAATGGGGTTGAGAAATTTTCTTACTTGTATTTGAACGAAAGGCCTGCCCTGTAAAAGAAGTTCAGGAGTTGTCATGGAACCTACATGTGCTTGAATTGCTGTCTGTCTTCGATCAGTTAGTTCATCGAGCAGTTAAAGTGATAATGGATGTTAGTTTTGATTTTATTTCATAAATTATCTATCATCTATTCATTTATTAATTTAAATTGATTTGGATTTTTGAAAGTTTTGTGCTCCTAGTCATACTCGAAAAAGATTTAATCAATAATTTCATACAAGTGTATACATATTTACGTTTCATTCCCGTGGTCTTCGCATTAGCTTATCACTACACGATTTAGGAAAAAAATAATAAAATACCAGCTAATCACTTCACGATGCAGGAAAAGACACTACATTACAATCCAATCATCGCACGATTGGGTCACACAGGAATCCCGCTATAAATCAATCCTGCAGAATGACATCCCAGCAATGAAAGAGCTAAGCAAAATTGCGCAAATCAACTCCTGTTTTATGATTTGCATCGCCCGCCGCAATCTGCGGACGACATTCTATCAATCCTGTAGAATGCCTTTGAAAGAGCTAACAAAATTGCAGGAATTAACCCTGGTTTTTTATTTGTGTCTCACCAGAATGACATCCCAGCTCTGAAAGACCTAACAAAATTGCGTGAATTAACTGCGATTTTTAGCAAAATAGCGCAAATTAACTCCGACTTTTAACAAAATAGCGCAAATTAACTCCGTTTTTTTATTTGCACCGCACACCCCAGTCTGCGGACGACGACGTGTGCTCCGTTGTGCGCGTGGAGGCGGCGTCCCGCAGCGCGTCGCTGTTCACGGGGAACCTGGTGCTGGTGGCGCCCCTCTCCTACGGCCGCCGTGACTCGTACGAGCTGCTGCTGCAGGCCTCCGTGAGTCGCCGTGTGTCCTGGTCATGGTCATTAAATACCAAAAGAATCTAAGAAACCATAATTAGTTTAAAATTATATATATTGTCTAACCTAATTGTCACATTAAACGCATGTAGACTTATAAACAGGATGCCAGTTTCAACTAAGAAGTAGTGGAAAACGCCGAGCTCAATGGTGTAGCAACTATTTCTAAAAATACTTCGTAGTGTTTTTATATTGAATATTTCCCATTATTCGTACGTGGGGATTGAGTTTGGGGTAGATTTCGTGTTAGAGACACATTTCAAGGCTGCAGAACGTTACTATTTTCCTTCATTATAACTCATTTGAGTAAGAGGCGGGCATTCTGTGATCAGGATGATTACAAGAAACTCCCTAGGATGATTTGCATTAACTCTTCAAAGATCATTTTAAGCTGAGGAATTGAGTATTGAGAGCACAGAGTTTTCTTCCTGCCAAAAAACCTCACTTGCGTACGCTCTACCGTTGTAATGCTTCCCTGGTGTAGTTCATGTACTCATATTTTCACAACGAAGCAATTGATTATGTTTTAACACTAGCCGTTGTTCAAGTACTCCAATTTTCTTAACCAAGCAATCGCTTGTATTTTAACGCTAGTTATTTTTAAAGTACTCATATTTTCACAACGAAACAACCGCTCGTGTTTTAACACTCGCTGAAGTCCGGCACAACTCCCACTTTCACAACGAAGCAACAAATACTTCACGTTTTAAAACCCGTCGATGTTTCAATGTCCTGCATAATGTCCTTTTACTTCCATCTTCGTCATCGACCACAGGACGGTTCCCTGACGTCGACATCAGAGGTGGTAGTGTCGGTGCAGGACGTACAAAACCGGCCTCCGGAGTTCCGGGGGTCGAGAACCGGCGTCGTGGAGGAAGACGCGCCCATTGGCACGCTGGTGATGACCGTCCAGGCTACCGACGGAGACGTAGGGAGGCCTAGGCGCGTCGTCTACAGCCTACTCGAGAGTAAGTGATGCGTGATGACACATGGGCGCGTGTTGATGTGTGTGAAGTTGTTGGTATGCCTCATCCTGCCTCAAAGAAATTGGGGTCTGCCCCTCAAAATCTGTTGTCTGCGTCACAAAATCTGTAGTCTGCCTAACAAAAGCGTTGTGTTATGCAGCTGCCTCTCAAAAATTGTGGTCTGCTTCTCAAAATCAATTGTCTGCCTCACAAAATCTGTAGTCTGCCTAACAAAAGCATCGTGTCAGGCAGTTGCCTCACAAAAGCCGTGGTCTACCTCACAAAAGCCCTCCGTTGCAGACCCTCACGAGTTCTTCCTGGTGGAGAGCAGCGGCGGCGGCCTGAGGACTGCGCGGCCGCTTGACAGGGAGGCGCTGCCTGCTGGTGATGGCGTCGTCAGGATCGTCGTGCAGGTCAGGATACTCGCTGCAGGACCATTCTAGAGGTCAGAATCATAGTCAGGATCATTATAGAGGTCAGATCATCGCCAAGATCATTGTACATGGTCAGGATCACAGTCAGGATCGTCGATATGGCTTGCCTTTTTCATGACGCGTAGCTGCATTGAGACTCTTTGATTCTTCTTGCAATCATTTGGTTATTTTTTACGATCCGCAAGCCACTAGTTATGGTTATTTTCAAACGTATTATGAGGTACTGATTCAGTTACCGTTATTTTTAAGCGCATTGTAACGCATCGATTATAATTATTTCCAAACGTATTGCGACGCACGGAACATTTTCAAGACCACATCAGTAATTTGGTTCAACCACCTGAGTATCAATCAGTCCAGCTCTCTGGGAGTATCACTAACAATCATATTTTCCCTCGTCAGGCTACCGAAATAAACGACGACGGATCCCTGGCCAAAGAGGAAGAAGCCTCAGCGAAGACGATGATCACGGTGACCATCAGAGACGTCAACGACGAGGCGCCGACGTTCAACAAGCGCGAGTACAGCACCAACGTTCCTGAGAACGTCGCTGACGGCACTCCTCTCGCGCAGCTCGACATGCTCGTGCGCGACACTGACGTCGTGAGTGACCCATGCGCGACACTCTAGTGACTGAGGCACAGTACAACAAAATTAAGTAATGGGGAACCTAAATCGATCGTAAGAGTCAATAGATAAAATAAAAGGTTATTAATAATTAATAAAAATTCGTCGGAAAAATACTTTCGTAAGAATTTGAAATGCAGTCAAATTTGCGTAGCATTCTAATACACGAACATGAAAATTGCTCACAATGGCTTGGAGGTAGCAACATTAGATGAAGTCTCGTCCATGAATGTAAAAACTTCACCAGCTTCCGAGGCGTTATGTCTCCAGCGTTGTAAGTAAACGTTTTGATGCATCATTTCCTCTCCAAACAAAAATCTGAAACACAATAATTCACAGCTACATAGCACAAAATCTGACTAGAAGGACGGATATCGAGACCATAAAACTTTTTAAAAGAAAATCAAATATAATTTAGCAAATACACCACTCTACGAATTTTCTCGACACTTTGACCGCAACGTGCGCCACCGGTGGCCACGGATGGATTTTCATACTGCTCCCGACCGACCAGTGGCTACAAAGGTACTTTTCATGAACACTTAATTAAGGGTAATGAGGGCGTGATTCAGTTATTGTTCATTTACAAAATTGTTCACAACAATAGACTTTACATTTGAATTGAATATTGAAATTCAGTTTAACCCGTTCACTGCGTTCCTGCGGTTGTCAAAGGCTGGTTTGGTTGTGCGTAGCAGAATTGGGATGTCGACTTTAATGCTCGAATACAATTTTATCCTTCCAAAGAAGTATAGATATACAACTGCACGACAACATTTCGCCTCGTATGATAACATTTATTTTTTGAACAGATTGCGAAACAGGTGAAATGCCTTTCATAGATACCGGTAACTGAATGAACAATTTACCTATGGTATTGCACAAAAGCCCAATACGCGGGGAACGTGTTAGTCAATTGCTGTCAAAGTATTAATTTTTTTACCGATACAAATTTTTACAATACAAATCGTCTTTCAATTCTCAAAAACAGGGCTCCAACGCAGTGTTCGGCCTCACTTTGCTCGACTCGTCTGGAAAGTTCAGCGTGGAGCCTGAGGTGGCGTCCGGATCGTCTTCCGTGAGCCTGCGGGTTGCCAAAGGGCCTCTCGATTTCGAGAACCCAAATGAACAGAAATTTATCCTACTGGTCGTGGCGACGGAGACGCTGACGAAGGAGAAGCTCTCCTCCACTGCGACGGTGGTCGTGTCCGTGTCTGACGTGAATGACAACGCGCCGCGGTTTGACCAGGTGCAATAGTGTCACGCTCAGCATCTACAGAATTTGATTACATGTAGGATCCTGAGATCTGTTGCAATTAAAGTTTGAGGTTATAGTTTTTGATCAGGTTAGCTCCACACTCAGAATTACCAGAATTTCATGACATGTAGGATTCTGAGAACTGTTTTAAAGTTTGAGGTTATGATTTTCCCATACGATACCAGCATTTTTTGATGTGCAAATGATATCAATTGGCTATGGCAGTTGGGCAATTTAACCGATAAAATAATCTGAGGTCACCACTTCCTACAAACTTCGAGTTTGGTTTTGCATTTCCAAAAGTACTAAACATAAATACTTGAAGCTGATACTATCCGAAAGTACTGTACACGTACTTATATTTGCAGCAGGTAGCTAAGGCGCAAGAAAGTGTGTTGTACATGTATATACAACGTGTACACATATATGTACATATATCTATGTGGGGGGTATGTATTTAACATACATATTTATTACGTATTTATTTTTTTGTTTTATGTATAAATAAAGTTAACACATGTATATTATGCATTTAATATATATTTTATTTATTTATACATAAATATAAATAGAAACACTTATAAATAATATGCTTTATACACGCATATTTATTTATATGTTGTTACAGGACGCGTACACGGCCCGCATCAGCGAGACCGCAACCCCGGGATCGGTGGTGGGCACGATCACTGCCCGGGACCGGGACCAAGGAGCGCTCGGCACCGCCGGGATCGTCTACTCCCTCAGCGGCAACGGCGCTGACAGGTCAGTGATAACAGGGAGTAATGTCCAGCTGATCAGTTCTGTGCCACCATTGGCCTAATGACATGTCGCAATGGTGACGTCATAAAGTTTGTTTGAAATGACGCCTTTCTATTGGCTGGCCGAACAAGAGGAGGCGTATTTTCCCCCACAGAAATGACTGTACCTTGTTTCCTGTACCGTGACCACAGCTCCCACATGCCATCCCTCGAGCAGGTTTGCGGTGGACGCCGAGAGCGGCGTGATCACCGTGGCCGACTGCGCCACGCCCGGCTCCAGCGACTGCCTCGACTACGAGACGCGCGACACCTACTTCTTGTCGCTCCAGGTGCGTCGGAGCTCTTTTGTCCCCCGGCCGTGTAGTGTGGATACGCGAAACTGCTCTTGAGTGGAAGTCCTGCAAATATTTTCATGGGGGGAATTTTAATGAGTAGAAGTCCTTCAAGTATTTTAATGAGTGGAATTTTAATGACTGGAACTCCTGCAAATATTTTCATGAGTTGAATGAGTGAAATTTTAATGAGGGGGAAGTTTTTAATTTAATTTAATGAGTGGAATCAACGAAATTTCAATGAGTGGAAGTCCTTCATATCTTTCAATGAATGGAATAAGTGAAATTTGGAATGAGTGAAAGTCTTCTAAATATTTTGAAACGCGTCAGTTTGTGGATATTACACTACACCGTGTAGGATTTTCCGTCAGACTTTTCATAGCATCAGTACGCGACCAAATTTTAAGCCTTGTTCGAATGTGATTGTTATAGAAAGTTTGTTGCACATAGAAATGAGCTACCTTGGCCCTATTATTAAAAAAAAGCGCGTACATAGAGCTAGTGTGACTCTGATGTTGGTGCAACTTACGAGGAAGGGAAAGGGCAAAATTGTTACCTTATTTTTTCAGTATTGTGTACGCTTGCAATTCTCCATCTAACCAAACCCTCATTTCATCTCCTGAGCGAAACTCAACACACTTCACAGCTTGTAACCAAATTCATCTCACTCTGAATAAAATAAAAAACAAGGAATTTTACAAATGTACCAAACCACATCACACTTGTTCGAGCGATCTGCGGGGTTCAGATACACAATTACCATCTTTATTTCTTTATTTGCTTTATTTTTTTGGCTGCAGATACGCGAAAACCTTTATTTCTTCATT
The DNA here is from genome assembly GCA_030386875.1 of Morinoia aosen. Taxonomy (NCBI): domain Eukaryota; kingdom Metazoa; phylum Arthropoda; class Malacostraca; order Amphipoda; family Talitridae; genus Morinoia; species Morinoia aosen. The sequence goes on along the minus strand of CM059567.1, from coordinate 45,044,004 downwards.
TTCTGTATTTTGTTGGGTCCAGGTACGCAATAAACTTCCTTATTTTTCTATTTTCTGTATTTTTAGGGGTCCAGATACGCAATAATCTTCTTTATTTTCGCACGGCACAGGCAACGGACAACCACGGCTCGCCAGGCCAGAGCCAGAGCCGCGTCGTGCCTGTGAAGGTCTCCTTGACGGACGACAACGACAACCCTCCTGCCTTCGTGCGCCAACTCTACACCAGCGCCATCGAGGAGAAGGCTCCGGACTTCGATCCGCCTCTCATTGTCAAGGTTTAAAATCGAAAATGTTGAGGGCGCAGCGAGCGCATTTTTCTCAGAAGTATTTTTGCTAATGAAAATGCAAATATAATTTATGTATGATGAGTTTCAGAATACGATTTAATAGAAAGCAATTATAACGATTGAGGCTCACAGATCGTAGCGATCGATTTTGTACAAGTATCTTGTTAATGCAATCACGAATATAATTGAAGTATAATGAGTTTCAGAATACGATTTAATAGTAAATGTTTGTAAGGTTTGAGGCTCACAGATGGCAGAGAGCGGTTTTTTAGAAGTATCATGTTAATGCAAGTACGAATACAATGGCAGTATGTTAAGCTTCTGAATTCAGTTAAGTAGAAAGTAACTGTAACGTCTGATGTATTCATTGGCGTAGAGTCCATGCGAACAGTTTTTTAACTACACTTATTACTAGAGGATTTTGAAGCTACTGTTACTAACAGGGTTTAGTTTAAAATCAATATTTTTTTCATTGCCAGTGTTTAAATCCTAAATATTTCATGACACACAAAACCTTAGAAGAACTAAAACGTCGGATTTAATGGCTCTTCACTCATCATTTATTGCACTAATATGCATTTAGTATCCCTTAAACGTTTGAATTTTACCCTCACATTACTGCTATTGCAGCCTCCGTCACATGACTGGCACTGGCATCAGGTTGACACATCAGAGTAGGGTTGGAACTGCCAATGGGCACTGAACTTCAAAACAAATAAGACCAGAAATTCGACAAGAAATAGAATAAATGAGCTCGTTTTGAGTATGTAATGCATGGTGCAATATTGATATTGTATTAATTTGAAAAGATTTAGCGTACGACAAAAGATTTGCTTGAGATGTCATTATCGTTAAGTTATCGTTAGGCGCCACCGGTGGCCACGGATGGGATTTTCACACTACTGCTGACCGACCAGTAGTCACAAACTCAATTTTCATAAATATTTAATTGAGGCTAAATGAAAACGTGTTCTAGTAAATGTTTGTTATTTAAAAAAAAATACTTGCTACAATTGACTTGCTACAATGTGACAACTACAATACTTGCTACAATTTGAGTAGAATATTGAACTTCAGTTTAACCAATTGCGGTTAAAGTGTTAACCTACAGTCTAGTTTATTGAATTACAGTTTAACCTACAGTGTATGTTATTGAACTACAGTTTAGCCTACAGTCTAGTTTATTGAACTACAGTTTATCCTACAGCGTAGTTTATTGGAGCATAGTTTAAACTACAGCGTAGTTTATTGATCTAAAGTTTAACCAAAAGAGGTCAAAATGTAAAAATGTTTTTAAATGCACCCAGGCGGAGGACCCTGACGTGGTGTCGCGCATCACCTACAGCCTGGTGGGGGGCGAGGCAGCGCCGCTGTTCCAGCTCAACGCGCGGACCGGCAGGATCTCCCTAGCCCACCCCGACGCCGGCCTCGACATTTCTGATCTACCCTCCGATACCGTCACCCTCGTCGTTCAGGTGCTCACGTGGCACTTTTGGCTGATTGGTTGCACCGTAACTTGATGTGTTGCGATAAAACTTCATTTTAGGCTTATTGGTTGCACCGTAACTTGATGTGTTGCGATAAAACTTCATTTTTGTCGTATTGGTTGCACCGTAACAACTTGATGTGTTGCGATAAAACTTCATTTTAGGCTTATTGGTTGCACCGTAACTTGATGTGTTGCGATAAAACTTCATTTTAGGCTTATTGGTTGCACCGTAACTTGATGTGTTGCGATAAAACTTCATTTTTGTCGTATTGGTTGCACCGTAACAACTTGATGTGTTGCGATAAAACTTCATTTTTGTCTTATTGGTTGCACCGTAACTTGATGTGTTGCGATAAAACTTCATTTTTGTCTTATTGGTTGCACCGTAACAACTTGATGTGTTGCGATAAAACTTCATTTTTGTCTTATTGGTTGCACCGTAACAACTTGATGTGTTGCGATAAAACTTCATTTTTGTCTTATTGGTTGCACCGTAACTTGATGTGTTGCGATAAAACTTCATTTTTGTCTTATTGGTTGCACCGTAACTTGATGTGTTACGATAAAACTTCATTTTTGTCTTATTGGTTGCACCGTAACTTGATGTGTTGCGATAAAACTTCATTTTTGTCTTATTGGTTGCACCGTAACTTGATGTGTTGCGATAAAACTTCATTTTTGTCTTATTGGTTGCACCGTAACTTAATGTGTTGCGATAAAACTTCATTTTTGTCTTATTGGTTGCACCGTAACTTGATGTGTTGCGATAAAACTTCATTTTTGTCTTATTGGTTGCACCGTAACTTGATGTGTTGCGATAAAACTTCATTTTTGTCTTATTGGTTGCACCGTAACTTGATGCATTGTGATAAAACTTTGTGAATTTCAATCGCAAAGTTAGGCTTGAATTGAGCCTGTATGGTTCTTGAATTTTGAAGTGAGTGTGCATGGTTAGTTGATGGCGGACAGCTGTTTGCGTTATAAATCGGTGCGTTATGACAAAACTTCGTGAACTTTCATTGGCAGAAGACTATGTGCGCTGTATAAATTGTTGCTTCCTAAAGGAAATCTAGCGAGCTTTGATCTTAATATTGAACTCGGATCATATTTGTGTTAAGACATTTTAAAAATCAATGATGTTTAGTTCCACAGTGATTTTTACGTTAAGGCATTTTAAAAACGAACGATGTTTAGTATCATATTTATTGGCAATAAACAATTTTCTTTCTTTCTCTCTGTGGGGCAGGCAAGTGACGGGAAGGCGTCGTCCACGGCGGAGGTGCGGATCAGCGTGCGTGACGCAAACAACCACAGCCCCGTGTTCTCCCAGGAGCTCTACCTCGCTGCCGTGCAGGAGACCGCTCTAGTCGGTCAGTAAAAGGTTGCTTCATTCCAATCAAGCCTGGTACATGTCATCTTGTACATTGGTTTTTCAAATGCCTTATAACTAACACCAGGACCCAATGATAGATTTCCCCGGTCAAGCCGGTACCCATTTTCGACAACTGGGTAGAATGGGGAATTGTGGCTGAGTACTTCCTTTTTCCAACGGGGAGAATAACCATACGGCACTGCCGGGATTCGAGCTGCTGACACCTTCCCGAAAAGGGCGCACTCTTAACCACTCGGCAACGGTGACCAGTAGACATTTCTTCCGGTAACTCATTGCCATTCATTTTGGTCACTCTCAGTGACCGGCGAAATAGTTATGCAAGATGTGAAAGCTGAAATTTGATGATGAATATATAGTATCGGTATGATATGAGTGATGCAGGTAAGTTTCTATGTGAGTTATAGATCTAAAAATGAATTCCACATCTTTATTGACAAATACTTTTGGTGCCAGGAAGCGCCGTGATGCAGGTGCAGGCGACGGACGGCGACGTGGGGGAGAACGCAGCCATCAGCTACAGGATCCAGCGCGGCGCCTTCCAGGACTTCAGCATGAACGCCACCACGGGCGTCCTCACCGTCGCCAGGCCGCTCGACTACGACACGAGGGACACCTACAACATCGGTCAGTCACATACAACATCGGTCAGTCACTTACAACATTGGTCAGTCACTTACAACATTGGTCAGTCACTTACAACATCGGTCAGTCACCTACAACATCGGTCAGTCACTTACAACATCGATCAGTCACAACATCGGTCAGTCACTTACAACATCGGTCAGTAGGATGAGGGTCTCCCACGCCTCAAATATTAGCGCTGTCAAATTTCGACAGTTTCTCTCAACAACACAATTAGCCTCCGACACGGCTTTAGTACGCCTCGATGGTTTGTCTACCTATTAAGTTTATTTTAAACAATTTTTGAAATCCAATACGTTATACATCTTGGACATAAACGGTTTTTCTTTTTTCTGTCATATCAGGTACGGCAGAATTGGTCATTTGGAGAGAGACTAAGAAAAATGTTCAGTTTAGAGCAAATGAAGCTATTTTTATTTATATTTTGCGTTAAAGATCGTGTAAATATTATGTACTTCAATATTTTGTGAAGTATGTTTTTAAATTTATTGTTGTGGCATTAGAGAATGATGCTTTTGAGCGGGGCTATCGCTCAGCGCTAGGTGATAGTCATTTCGTATGCTCTATTTATTGTGTGAGAGATAGAACATTTCACTATTTCTAGTCTGAAGATCAAATTATTTTCATGCTTGAAGTTGCTACGTCCAATTATTCAAATTTTTCCTATTACGAATCAACATCAGACACTTGACTTAATGTGATGGCCGTCATTTTATATCAAACATTTTGAAAAACTATCATTTTTTATATTATTGTACTTTAAGTGTTATTTATTTCGTGCAGAGGTGTTAGGTGCCGATGGCGGACGACCGCAGCGCGTGTCTACGGCCACGGTCACGCTGTCCGTCGTGAACAACAATGACAAGAGCCCTCAACTCACGCCTTACACTCAGAGGGCGCAGGTAACCGCTACACTTGCATCACTTAGGTCAGTTGTGCCGAACCAATTGCAGTGCTCACATTGTATCTGGCAATACTACTAGCCCCAAATATAGCCCGCTATTGGCCTAACGGCATGTCGCAATGGTGACATCATCCTCTGGGTTTAAAATGAAGCCGTTATATTGGCTAGCCAAACAAGAGGAGGGGTATTTTCCCACATAGAAATGACTCTACCTTGTTTCCTCTCCTGTAATGGTGATACGGTGGTGGCAGTGAAAACTTCGAGCAGTGAAGCATTAAATTACAGTGTGGCTTGCTCACCTACCACAGGTGCGGGAGGACGCAGCCCCGGGGGTCGTGGTGCACGTGGTGAGCGCTGAAGACCCGGACGTGACAACCGAAGAGGGGCTCAGGTAAGCGCGTTGTCGTCTTCAACACCAAGCACTCGCCTCGATATTGCGTGTATCCTCCATTTAGCCCTTACTTATGCATATACTTTGACTGAGACGTAAGCCACCTGTGGTACGCGGAGGGAACTTTTGTAATGCTGCTGACCGACCACTAGTCACAAGCTCAATTTTCATAAATACCCAATCAAACCTAAATAATAGTATGATCCAGTTAATGTATGCTATTCCCAACCTTGCTTACTACAATTGACTTTAAATTTGAGTTGAATGTTAAGCTTCAGCTATACCTAAGGCAGTCAGAGCGTTAATCACAATACAGATCTGTTGCTTTGCAATACTTTATTTCATAACTTCGTGAAATTGCTTTTTAACGTGAACATCAGTTTAGGTCTTCTACGCAGCTTTGCTACAGCTATCTCAAGTCCTTTTCGTATTGTTCATTTACAATAACTATTGGTGAACTCAAGAGCCATTGCAATTATCATTGCTAGATTACACGTTTCGATTCTCATTCCGGACTTTCTTGGCTCGAAACGCTTGAGTTTGACGCTGATCGGCAACTTTTCAGGTTTCGATTGACAGGCGTGCTCGCTGCAGTGGACGGCGACGGTCGCCCGCTGGAGACAGAATTGGTGTCCGCTGTCCAGGTAAAATTTTAAATGTCCGCCTTTTTAAGGTCTTGGCCCATTCGTTTTTAAATATGTAGAGTGCTGTTGCGGATTTTTAAAATGAGCGTCCGCGGTCCTGGTCAGATATTAAATGTCCTCTTTTTTAAGTAAGTCTCAACCCATACGTTTTTGCTTAGAATGCTGTTGCATATTTTTAGAATTGGCAATCGATGTCCAGGTCGAATATCTTCTTTTAAGGTCTTGAACACAAAAATGCATAGTTTTTTGTTGCACATTTTCAGAATTGGTGTCTATTGTCCAGGTCAGATATCAAATGTCCTCTTTTTTAAAGTCGTGATCCATACGTTTCTATACAGAATGCTGTTGCGTATTTTTAGTTCTTACTGATGCTAATCAGTAAATTATTTATGGCTCCAGTCCTACATTGAGCAGTGAGGTAAAATCCTCTTCTGAGAAAAATACGCTCAATCGAACGTTTTGTACCAAAATGGGGAGATTTATTTCAGGGTCTACTAAGAATTCATTTCTGACAACATTGTGCGTATTCACTATGGTCATTTATGCATCATCAAAATTAAATTACGCTTTTGATAATATGCTTCAGTGCGTTTTTTGAAATTATGAGCAGCTATCAAGTGTCTTTAATCTTACAGTGTATCTGTCAAAAGTTTAAAAAGTTAAAAGTTATGTTTAAAAAGTTCATTGCGTGTTTTTAATCCTGCAGTCGATGTTTGGCATCAACGAGATGACAGGGGAAGTATTCGTGTCGGGTCCCGTGAACCGCGAGCTGGTGACGGAGGTGACGCTGGGGGTGATGGTGAGTGACGTGTCTGCAAACCCGCCCCAGAACGGCCAAGGGGCGCTCGTCATCACGTTGCTGGACGTCAATGACTTTCCTCCGATGTTTCCGCCTCCATGGAGCCCAGAGTCTCCAGTTATCCGCCTCCACGTGGCGGAGGAGCTGCCGGTGGGGACGGTGGTGACCAGCATGGAAGCTACGGATGCTGACTCCAACATCGGGGGATACAGCCTCACTGTGGTGTCGCCTCCACAGCATCCTGCCGTAACGGAGGATGGTGCGAACATCACACTGATCGAAGAATACGAGCCTGTCCTCACCATCGATGCTGGCACTGGTATTGTCACGGTCAACGGCCGGTTGGACTATGAGCAGCAAACGGTGGTCGAGTGTCTCGTGGAGGTTGTGGACACCGGACTGCCGCAGCTGACCACCACTGCCACTCTCGTTGTCGAGGTTTGCTTCCAATTTGCATTTTAATCTGCTTTTTTACTCTAGCAAATATGTATCATTTACCAAAAGATTTCGTGTTAATTCGTTATCTTTTTACAACTGATGACTAATATTCTGACATAACACTATTGTCTGTCTAGGATTCAGTTCAAATTGGGTGTTGACTTTGTTTTGTGAACGCCAGCTGGAGAACCTGAACGACGAAGAGCCGGAGTTTGCGGAGGCGGCGTACGAGGCGAGCGTGGAGGAGCACGCCGCTCCAGGCACCACCGTCGTGCGGGTGAGCGCTGTCGACCGCGACCTGGGCGAGCTGGGCAGGGTGCTCTACGAACTCACAGGTCAGTGCCAACATCCATGAAGTGATAACTATTTTTATTTTTATATTTACAGGTCAGCGGCAATATCCATGAAATGATAACTATTTTTATTTTTATATCTACAGGTCAGCGGCAATATCCTTGAAATGATAACTATTTTTATTTTTACGTTTATAGGTGAGTGGTAATATGCATGAAATGATAACTATTTTTTGCATTTTCATGTGCGTGGCAATCTACATGAAATAATGACTATTTTCATTTTTACATTTTTAATATTTCTTTCGAACTCACAGTTGAGTAACAGCCTGCATGAAATAATGACTATTTTTGTTATTTTTTATATTTCTCTATTTTTTTCATATTTCTTTCGTTGATATTGTTTGTTGATGTGTAGTTGAGCAGCTCTAGTACTACCCTAGTACTACCCTAGTACTACCCTAGTACTACCCTAGTACTACCCTAGTACTACCCTAGCACGCGCGCTTCCAAAGTACGAGTAGATGTCCAAGACTACTACACTATTTAATTTCGTTGGGTAAGAGGAAGACGCGCAGAGAATGCATTTGATGCTGAAAATATACGAGAGTGAAAACCTAGGTACAGTAATTTGAAGTTGAATCTTTTTCCATTTGGAACTGGAACTTTCAAAAATTAATATCTCATATTCTGCACCAATAAATACGCTTGCACTTAGCATCATTTTCATTAAAAATTCTCGCTCCAATTAAGAAGGCGGTGATTACATTTTCTTGCTTTGGACCAACAATCATGTATGTACGGGCCATACCTTCACGATACAACATTGGTGTGCAGACTTCTCTAACTCTATTTTTTGCTTCAGAACTATTATCAAGTTAGAACATTAATCAAGCCAGCCTTTAACGACCCAACACCGGTGCGCAGGCTCGGATGCATCGCTTTTCAGCGTGTCGGAGGCGGGGGAGGTGGCGGTGAGCCCCGGCGCGGTGCTCGACAGGGAGAACAAAAACCGCATCTCGCTGAGGGTCGTGGCGAGGGATGCTGCGCCCCCGGGGCAGACGCCGCGTCAGACCAGCGTCCCGGTACTGACTTGCTCATCTTTTTGTTCCGCTGTGGCGCCTTGTTCTTTTTGTTTATACATGCTGGCGTGGTCATCTTGTTTCTTTGGACTGCTGTATTTCTCTTGTTCCTCTTGCTGCTCTGTGGTGCTGTGTTCCTCTTACTTCTCTTGCTCCAGAAATGCTTTTTTTCTCTTGCTCCTTTGCACTTCAATTATCCTCGCTCTTCTCTGCACTGCTCTGTTCTCTTTTCACTCCGGGCAGTTAATTTTTTCGTGCTCTTCAGACTTCCATTTTCCTTGCATTCCACAGGGTTTTTTTTTTGTTTCTATTGTTAGAACGAAAGACTAATCGTTGCTGGAATGTAAAAAAGAAAAAAAATATTTTTACTCGAGAGTGAGAGGTTAGGTCAAGGCCTGGCTCTTGAACTGTGACAGCATTTAATTCTTTCGTGTTCAGTAGACCTCCCAATAGTAAACAGCCATTTTTTTGCAACAAAAAGTGTTGACCATTAACTAGTTGACCATTAACTAGTTGACCATTAACTAGTTGACCACTAACTCTCCAAGTTGTTACTAGACGAAGCTATTTTATTTCGCTCTTAATTTAATGAGTTAGTCAATTTAATGAATGAATTTTATTAGAATTCGCACTTAATTTCATGCCTTTACAATATTTACACGCACTATTTTCTTAAGCTAAAATCTTGATCTCCCAAATTATTCAATTGTTCAAACCAAAAGTATCTACCGCTCTACCTCTGTTATTATTACAAAAATTAATGTAAGGTAGGACCAGAAGCCAAGCTATAGCGCGATGAAAGACGTATTATCGAAGGTAAGCGCCGAAATGTTCTTGAAAGAGATTCTTTCACAACTTTCACCTCATTGAAGCAACTGTAAATAAAGTCAAAAATCAACCCAGAAAATGACTACACAGTAACTAGGCTGCTAGTTAAAACATTAAAACGCTAAAGCAGCCGAGCAAATTTATCATGCCAGTGACGCCAACGCTGAGGTCGCCTCATAATTTTCCTTACAGCTTTCACCTCACTGAAGCTACTGAAAACAAAATACCCATTACCACAGGCAACGACAACATAATTATTAGCCTAATATCTATAAAATCGAAGCGCCAAAACAGCCAAGTAGACTTATCTTGTCAGTGACATAAACGCTGTGGTAGCCTCTATAACTTCCGTTACGTTGGGTGTTGGATGCAGTTGGTGGTGCGCATAGAAGACATCAACGACCACTCGCCGGTGTTCAGCCAGAGGGAGTACACAGCGGCAGTGGTTGAGAACTTGCCGCTGCACCCGCCTGCCCCCATACTGCAGCTCACCGCGCACGACGCTGACGCCGGCGACAACGCGGTCATCGCGTACAGCATCACTGACGGCAATGAGCAGGGTAAGATAAAGGATTAAGGATGTTTTATTCGAATCAAGCCTGATACGTACAGCATCACCGACGGTAATGAGCAGAGTAAGATATAGGATATTTTATCCCAATCAAGCCTGATACGCACAGCATCACTGACGGTAATGAGCAGGGTAAAATGAAGGATGTTTTATCCCAATCAAGTCTGATACGTACAGCATCACTGACGGCAGTGAAACAACTTGGAAAGTAAACTTTATGGCAACTGTATGGCAACTGTTCTGAGAACTGAGCATTTCACAGGCAACTTCCGGCTGGACGCGCAGAGTGGGATCTTATACCCGGCAAAGCCCCTGACGAGACGCCCCCAGGGGGACTCCCTCATCCCCACTGCCTCATACTCCCTCACCGTCGTCGCCATCGACCGCAACGGAACTGGTCAGGCCTCAGTCAAGGCTCTGTTGCCTAAATGGCTTCTAGGTCTCAGTCAGGCTCTGTTGCCTAAATGGCTTCTATGATCTCCAAAATGTGTGATTTGATTGTTTTCATCACGCGTAAGCTGATTGTAAACGTGTCGTGTTTGTTTCGATTTTGTTACTTCTATGATCTCCAAAATGGTTCATTATTTTAATTTTCGTGAGCTGATTGTAACCGTGGCGTGTTTGTTTCGGTTTTGTTGCTTCATCATCTTCAAAATGTTTGGTTATTTTCACTGTGTCTCATTCGATTAAAAGGGCGTGGCGTTTTTTCGATTTTGTCTTGCCGTATTTAATGTACGAGCTGTGAATTTTTGCGACGGTATTTAATCATGTTTTATGTTAAGCATCCTTTTAAGCCTAAGTTTTTCACTTTATTTAGTAATAACATAAGTAACACTTTCAACGCCTTTGATTAGAAATAGCCAATAAATGGATACTAATTTTCAGTCGAGCATTATTCACTAGTCAAATCTCAACTTTAGTCTGCATCGAGACGTTTTAAATTGAAATCCTGCATAATTTAGCCCTCGAATATTTTTTCACTTACATTTCAGCATATTCTCCAGAGCTTTTAAATGAGTCTAATTTTAACCCTCGCCCATTTATGGAACTACGGATGCTAGGATTTAGTCCTAAAATCTCCACCATTTGTCTCGGTGATACCGATCTGTGACTTAGAATCTTCCCTCCAATTGCCTCGGTCAAACCGATCTGTGTCCTAAAAACTTTACGAATTATTTCGGCGTGACCGGTCTGTGACCTAAAATTGCATGTGTGTCAGGTCGAGCGTCAGGCGAGGCAAATGTTCTGGTGAGCCTCCTGCCCCAAAACCAGCACAAGCCTCGGTACGTCGCACCTGCTCGTCCAGACCTCACCATCCACGTGCCCGAGGTGAGAGACGAGTGTGCACCGAAGTGGCATGAACAAATCTCAGAGACTAGCGTAGAATATCACTCTCTTCATAGCTCGGGTATTGGCCCAGACTTCCTTAGAAGGACAGAGAGGTGTGAGCTGATTGTCATGTTGAAGATGCGTATTGAATGGGACGAAATGTTGAGTTTTACTCATGAACTTATGATTTAACCTACTAATGAATTTATGGCTTTCCGTACTAACGAACTTATGAACGTATGACTTTACCAACTAAAAATTCATTCATTTTCAAATTATGTTCAGTATAGGGACTCATTTCCCTTGAGTTTGGCAGAATCGTGAAGTTCCTTTGCCTGCAGAACGTGGAGGCGCCGGTGGAGGTGGCGGTCCTGACCGCTACAGACGAAGACGTGGGCGACAACGGGGTGGTGCGCTACCACCTCCGCGTCGGGGACGCCAACGTCCAGCAAACGGACAAGTTCGCCATCGATGCCAACACTGGGCGGCTGCAGACACGAGTTCCGCTTGACAGAGAGGACACTCCTAAATATGAGGTAAATTTGGTATTGAATGTATTAGTTAGCGCGTAAAACGGCTTGAAAGTTGTGGGATTTTCGAAGCTGCCTCTTCATCTGAAATATGTTTTCTGCTAAATGAAATTATACAATTTCGAGTTGTTGTTTGTGTTGTTACACGCACCCCAAAGTATGAGGTAAATTTAGTATTGAGTGTATTAGTTAGAGCGTAAAACGGCTTGAATGTACAGAGAGGATACTTCTAAGTATGAGCTAAATTCAAATTTAAAATAATTAGTTAACACATAAAATAGCTTCCAAATTGTGAGATTTTCGAAGCAGCATCATCTTCTTGAGCCTTGTTGAGCCTGTAGTAATGTCAGCGAGCGAGCAGTTTGCTTCTCCTTCTTTCTGAGAGAAGGCGCTATTTTCTATGTCAGTATTTTGCTGTGAGTCACAATAAAATATTTGTCTGTGTAACCTTCCTCCAGAAAATCTTCAAAAACCTTAGCAAATCGCGAAAGTATTAAAATTAAACTTATTGATATTCGAATCTGTCTGCATTCGCAGTTGGTTCTCGTGGCCAAAGACCAAGGGACGCCGATATCGTACGAGACTCTACGCGTGCTGACGGTACTCGTGGAAGATGAAGACGACCATCGGCCTGAGTTTGTGGGGGGCGACATGAAGCCAGGACACCTGCCCACATATGTGCTCAACGTCCCTGAGAACAGGGAGCCCCATACCAAAATTGGTGCGTCAGAGCACCATGTGGCTTATAAGAGACACTGTGGCTTATAAAACACCATGTGGCTTATAAAACACCATGTGGCTTATAAAACAACCAACCGGCTTATAAAACATCATGTGCCTTATAAAACACCAAGTGGCTTATAAAACACCATGTGGCTTATAAAACACCAACCGGCTTATAAAACACCATGTGGCTTATGTGGCTAGGTATCGGTGATGCATAAAAAATAATGTGGGTTGTATTCGCACAACTCTCATGTTACGCAAAGCGCAAATTAAAACACTGCTTCAATGTGACACCCTGAGTAGGAGCGCTATGTTGCTTATCCCGATGTTGATGCTGAATAAAAGCTACCATGAATAACATTAGAAAACTCTGATCTTGTTCATAACCAAAAAACTGCTTCAATGTGTTTATTCCGATATTGACGCTGAGTGAAAACTAACATGAATAATATTTGAAAAATTTTGATCTTGTTCAAAACCAAAAAACTGCTTCAATGTGTTTATTCTGATATTGACGCTGAGTGAAAATTAACATGAATAATATTTGAAAAACTGATCTTCAAAATCAAAAACTGCTTCAATGTGCACCCTAAATCAGTTTAACTTTGCTGATGATATGCCACGTCTCTACGTGCACCTCACGGGGCATGCGCTCCGCTCAACGAAGGTACCATGAAGAAAATATGAAGTATCTCCTGTTTGTTCATATAGAGTAAAAGTCAAATTGTTGAACAAAATTGGCCTCAAGACTGCTTCTCTCAATGTCGCTCATGCAGCTTTTGTGAGCCAGGTCCAATAAATGGCTTCATACTAAACGGTTCAGACCATTTTCTGAATCTGGTATTCCTTTTGTATAAATGTTTTGATTCGACAATGACAAAGGCAAAAAAAATATCTATATTCTTAATGTCTAATCTGCGTGTAACACACAGGTTAAATTGCAGGATTTCTGTGATCTTCACCATTGTCACACATAGTATACTTGCAAACGGCCCATTTTACTCTCAAATGTTTTTTCACTCGAAGAAAACTTCTATTGAAATTAAGGATCCAAAAGATCATGAAACAAATTTAAGCTCCCTCTTCCCTTCCGTGATAAATAGCTTTACAATTTTCCAGATCAAAGTAAACCCCTTAGTACTAAAATACCTTCCCATCTGTATTCACAACACTCCGAGCTAAAATGTATCGCATCTTTCGTCCGGCAGGCCGGATCACAGCCGTCGACTTGGATGCGGACACGAACGCCCAGGTGTACTACCATATCGTCGAGTCAGACGCAGCAGACAGCAAGCAGTTCTACATCGACAAGCTGCACGGGATGGTCTACACCTCGGTGAGCCTGGACCGTGAGCAACGTAACAGCTACACAATCCTCGTAGCGGCCACCAACTCCCCCACGCTGGATCCCGCGGTGGGTCAAGCCGTCGTCGCCGCCAGCAGGGACCACTCGCTCCCCAAATATGCCAACGGCTCCCTCGCGAGGGTCCTCATACAAGTAGACGATGAGAATGATTCGCCGCCCATGTTTGCCAAAGCCGAATTTTTTGCTGGTGAGTCGAGTCGTGAACACAAAAATGTGGTTGTGTTATTGGTCTGCGACAGCGATGCATTCAGAAGAGCGTTAGGAGTTTTCTCCTTGATTTTAATGAATGTTTTAACACGGTATCTCTTCGTTGATCTTTGGATATTATCCTGTTTTGAGAAATCATGTTTCAAGGAAATATTACTAGAACTATTAAGCGAATTACTATTTCAACTTCTAGAAAATTTACCCCTCTCATTTTTATAAGCATGATATGTTTTGAATTTTCGTTTGGGATCAGAGAGGTAATCGCACTGAGACAGGAGGCGTCTCAGTTACGCTTCATTTTCATGTCAGTACAAACCGACAAACATTGTATCGGAAGTGGTTGACATGAACGCTTTCGATGACCATGGATAATGCACTAGGTCAAACATAATTGTACACCTTATAACAGCGCTGATGATAGGATACCCTAGAAGTCACTGAACTTATTCTAACTTACATGAATCTATACCCAAATACATTCATCGTTACAACCGGAAGACACAATCTACTTAACGTTTTACTTGTGATAAATATATTGTTGAAGTTATTTAAGCCTGTTTTTATTATTTTGACTGAGATGATATTTTTACTCGTATATTTTACAGGCATCTCTTCGAGTGCTGAGGTGGACAAGCTGGTACGTGTTGTTGTAGCAGACGACCCTGACGCCGGCAGCAACGGCACCCTCGTGTACAGCATCACAGCCGCCCACCTCTACAAGCCTGGTGAGTGGCGCGTATGTCACGGTAGGAGAAACAAGGTAGGTTCAAACCAGTCTTTTTTTACTCGACCGCATGGCAATGGTGACGTCATGGCAACAAATCAATAGCAGCACTCATATTGCATCTGACAACATTGCTAATCCCAAATCTGGCATCGCTATTGGCCTAACGACATGTCGTAATGGTGACGTCATAAAGTGTGTTTGAAATGAAGCCGTTCTATTGGCTAGCAGAACAAAAGGAGGTGTATTTTCCCAAATAAAAATGACTCTACCTTGTTTCCTCTACCGTGGGGTATCAAAAATTCAAAAATAAACGTTTTTCTTTTCATTTTATGAACTTTGTGTGTGCAGGCGAAAGCAAGAGCATAGGGTCGCTGGTGCCGCCGCCGTTCCGCCTGGAGGGAAGCACAGGTCGGCTCCTGACTGCAGCCCTCATGACGCAATACAAGCACCACCGCTTCAGACTCGAGTTGCAGGCCGCTGAAGCCGCTCCTCCACACCGAGTCGCAAAGGCCTCTGTTCATGTAAAGTGTTCGCTCCAGCCGTTTTATTTTTTTGTCTTATTCGTTTGGTGAGCTTGATGTAAAACTTGCTTCGTAGAACTTGAGGTTATTGGTTTTGTAAAAGTTAGTTACCTGAAATCCCTCACGCAATTTTTACCGTGAAATCCAAGAATGGTTCAGTAAATGAAATTCCAACTTCAGGAGAAAATTCGACGGGAGGATGCCTTGAAAACCTTCGAGCAGCTTTCCATTTGAGGTTCTTGTTTTGTAAAACGCAAATTTCGAACGGAAAAGAATATGTTTTTACTTTTTTCTTCAAATATCTCTTTGGCTATCATCGTGACCTCAACCTCAATTAAATTAGTTAAAAAAATTGTATGCTAAATTCTGTAACTTTGTGTAGTGTTTGTTTTGCACAAACATGCCAACATGGATTTCCGTGTAATGGATGTTGTAAGTCCACTACATTATCACTAGATAGATAAATAAATATATAAAGCCATGTTTAATCCTTCTGAACGGTAAGTTTAAAATCAAAAAAGATGTATTTTCAACATAGCACGGGCTTTGCATGAACTTCGTCGATGGCTTCTCTGAAAAAATATGATTCATATGCTAAGATGGTGAAGATAGCCCGCACCTCGCTAGGGGGTAACATGAGTGGAATATTATCTTGTTATCTTCCCCATCTTTTGCAACGGAGAGAGAGGACAATGGAACGGAGGGCGTCGGCGCAATGTGAGTGACCGACATTGAAGTCATCTCAGCCAATGGGTCACGTGTGCAGCGACGTGTGCACGATGTAACGAATCATGGAAAGTGTGCGAGAGGAAAACGAACTGGTATTTCATAAACTACTCAAGGGTGAAACTTCGTGATAGAGCTTATCGAGTCTCCAAAGCGGGAACGTTGAAGACTAAAATTTGTCCTCAAAAGCTTTTCGTGCATTTCCCGAGTCGCTGCATGTTTTTATCATTGAAAAACCGTCCTCAGAATCTATTCTAAGAATGAGATCCTGCCCCTTCTGCGTGCAGATTTTTATATTTTCATCATTAAAAAATGGTCCACACTAAGAATATAAACGTGACCACTCCACGTGCAGGTGTGGGTGTGGGAGGACGACCAGCTTGTGCGTGTGGTGCTGGCGCAGCCGCCGCAGGAGGTGGCGCTGCAGCAGGAGGCCATAGCGGACACCCTCTCTCACGTCGCAGAGGGCACCGCAGTCATCGACCAGGTCCGCTACCACGTCATGGCCGACAACACCGTCAACACCAACTGGTGAGCGGCCGAATGTGACGGTGCTTGTTACTATTTGTGGTACATCGAAGTGTTGTTGTGACTCTTGGTTATACTTCTATGAAGTTTTTTGATTATACTTCCATGAGCCTTCTTGATTGTACCTCCGTGAGCCTTCTTGATTATACTTCTATGATACTTCTAGATTATATTTCTATGAGCCTTCTTCATTATGCTGTTATGATACTTCTTGATTATACTTCTATGAGCCTTCTTCATTATTCTTTTAAGATACTTCTTGATTATACTTCTATGAGCCTTCTTCATTATGCTTTTATGATACTCCTTGATTATACTTCTATGAGCCTTCTTCATTATGCCTTTTTCTTACTTCTTGATTATACTTCTATGAGCCTTCTTCATCATGCTTTTATGATACTCCTTGATTATACTTCTATGAGCCTTCTTCATTATGCGTTTATGATACTTCTTGATTGTACTTCTCAACTGAACCAATGCAGGACGGCAATTTACGTCAATAGAAATTTATCCTTTCGGACTCCACAATTCTCGATTATACTTCTATGACACTTCCTTCTTGCTCATACTTCTTTGATACTTCTTGATCATACATCCATTATGTTTCTCGATTACACTGCTCTACTGAACCATTGCAGGACGGACGTGTTGGTGCACGTGGTGAACAGCAGCGGCCACGTGCTGGCCATCGACGACGTGCTCAGGCAGATGGACAAGGGCTACATGCAACTCACCGCTCCGCACCACAACTTCACCATCAACAACGTCTATGTAAGCTCACGGCACCGAGTGCTGATATATTTCTAATTTGAAAAATGTACAACGTCTATGTAAGCTCACGGCACCGAGTGCTGATATATTTCTAATTTGAAAAATGTACAACGTCTATGTAAGCTCGCGGTACCGAGTGCTGACATTTCTTTCTAGAATAAATATTTTGCTCGATTTTATATTAACAACAATAATAATTACTATTAGTATTAATATTAATACTAATTTGGAATATGTAAGCTGCGAGTAGTTAAGAACTGAACAGTATATATGGCACGGGACTTTGGGACAACATGGCATGGGGCCCTTTAGCTCATTTCTGTTGCCATATTATATTCTATTGTATAAAGTAGTTTCGCAGAGTTTCCTTGTTATAGTTGTTTTAAATCGCATCGACAAGCCCTTGGCTAGCATTTGCTCATTTGAACCAAGCACAGAATATGATTTTCCAGGGCTTTAAACTTTAGCAGCATTTTAATCAATCCTCAAGCATTTGAACAGTGCAAATTGGGAAGAATAACAACCGGTTCATAAAAAACAACTCACAAGGAATTGCTCACCCCCTCAAACCAATCTAATTCTAAAAAAAATAACTCACAGTGCACACACAATATGCACACACCTCAGTAACACCCTCAAATGAACCTAATTCATAAAATAATTCATTGTAGCCTTGCCTAACGATCACTTACCGCTGCAGCCCGCGCAGCTGCCGCCCCCTAGCGGAGGTGTGGACGTGCGACTGGCAGGCCTCATTGCGCTGCTGCTGGTGCTCTTTATTGGCTTCATCAGCTTCAGCGTCGTCTGCTGCTGCCTCAGGTGGGTTGTTGCGTGGTCCTGCGTATCCTATATTATATCCTAGATTAAATCAGCCTAACACAATGGTTTTCTGCAGGAAGTTTTTAAATTCAGGACCCGAAAATCTTTGACACCTTTTGATATAATGAACTGATTTTTAAAAACAAAACGGCAGTAGAATTCTGAGATTTATATATTTTATTTGGTACCTACGTATTTTATTTTGGCCTCGCAGTGGCCGAGTGTATAGAGCGCTTGCGTTCTATGCTTCATGCCCAGGTTCGATCCCTGTGAGCGGCAGTTGGCGTGGAAAACGCTGATGCGGCAAATCAGGGTCGTTGCCTGCAGTATGGTCACTGTCCTCAAGGAATGTTACCTGAGCACTAAACGAGGGAAAATGAGGCCTAAAGCTCGGGCGTGACTAGGGGCCTGGGGAACCCCTATCATGTACATTCCCTGTAAAGTATCATGTAAATGATGCTAGCCACCCTCTACTTGAAAAGAGGAAAAGGCTTGGTATATACCATATACCTACGTATTTATGATACAAATATCACAATAAGAATCAGAGGACACAGTAAAATTCATCCTGCTTTGAAACTGCCCCGCCAAGATGACGAACTGAACAAAGGAACAATTAGCTTTCATAAGCTCTGCATACTCCTTCCATTAGAGAAGTATGCAGTGCTTATGAACGCTAATTGTTTCTTTGTTCTGCACAACTTTACGGTTAAAGTGACATATATGATGATTAGGTTACATGAAGAGCAAACGAAGCAGTAAGCTCTAGATGCACTGACGGAAACTCTATGTTTCGACGGTGGAACACCATTTATCGTACTTTGGAAAATTCAATTTTTGTGACGTTGTAACTTTCGACGAATCGACTATGTCCAAAAATCAGTAAAATGGAATAAACTCTTTCCAGTTGTTGTGATGGTATAAGATAGAATTACAGATATAATTTTTTGCATGAGAGCAAGAACGATATGTTTATTACAGACCACGAAAAAGTATGGGTGGTGAAAATCATTAATCTTTTTTTTTTGCATGAGAGAAAGAACGAAATGTTTATTTCAACCTTCATTCGTCTATGGTAGCTGTTATTAAAATTTGTGTATTGTATTTCTTTTATTGTTTATTTTCGTAGAACACGCTATCAACTACGCTTCATTAATTTTAATTATATTTATTTGGTAGGATTGAATGCAACTTATGAATATGTGTTCACGTAATTCTAAAAGTCGCAATAACATTTACTGATTGACTGATTACTTATTGCCTGAACTTATTCGGACCCACAGGTAGCCACACTCAAATTTTATCAATGTACTAGACTTAAGAAACAATCTACCTCTTTATCGCTTGTGGTAAATAAATTGTTTAAAATTGTTGAACAAATTTATATCATTGAAAATTATTGAAAATTGTCTTAAAACTGTTTACCGTTTGGCCACCAGGTACTGGGTGATGGGACCAACCGCAAAGTCGCAAGAAAATTTGCTAAAGCGAGGCTTTGAAGACGATATCGGCATCAACAAGACGGAGAACCCGCTGTGGCTCGACCAGTGAGTTTACCGGCCTAAACTTGTGCTTATCTGAATCTTTAATATTCTCAAAGTGAATTATGTACCCTTGTTTGCTTCATTTCAAGAGCTCACTAACCGTGCGTCAAATGGAAACTAAATGTAGATTTTAGTATGTCTGCATAACAGTTGTGTATCAGGGTAAAAATTAATGCAAAAACAGCATCTAAGGACCTCACTAACCATGTTCCAAATCAAAACTAAATGTTGAGTTAATATATATGCGAAACATTTTTTCACAAGGAGGAAATTTTGAAACCAAAACAGTATCGTGTAAGTATATATAAGTTTTCCATGGTGGTAAAAAAAATTAACACAGCATCAGTTTCAAATTTCATGACATTCATAATCGACCGTTACAACTCTAGAATCATACGTATATTTTTCTAGTTCATAAAACCATCTCGTTGCTTTCTTTCCGCTCCCAAGAAGCATGTCATTCATAATCAACCATTAAAACTCGAGCGTCGTACGTCTATTCTGTCAATTCCCAACAGCACTTATAAAAACCATTATAACATACCTAAACTACCCAAAAACAATGCCTCCTTCCCACCCCCAGGAAGCATCTCATTCAAATCGACCATTAAAACTAGCGCTTCATAGGTCTATTCTGCAAGTAAACTGCCCAAAAACATTGCCTGTTTCCTCACCACAGGAAGCACACGAAGCATACCATTCAAATCGAGCATTGTAACATAGACTGCCCAAAAACATTGTCTCCTTCCCGCCCCAGGAAGCTGAAGCGCTACGAAGAGCAGGAGCTGTCGATGCAGGTGATGAGCGAGTTCGACACCACCGCGCCCCCGGGTGCGGGTGCCATCTTAGCCATGCCCGGCCACGGTGACCTGCCGCACAGCGTCACCCTCGACGCAGAATGGAACCCTGATCGCGCCAGCCACCTCGATCTCGCTCAGGTCAGAGGATTTGTAATATTTTTCAGGTGTCCTGGTCCATGATTTTCCTTGTTATTTTTTATGGAAAGTCGTTTTTGTGGTTACACTTTCAGCAGAAAAATTGCAAAACCTCGCCCAGGTGCGCGCATTTGTAATACTTTTCCGGTGTCCATGATTTTCCTTGCGGTTATTTACAGAAAACTTATTTATTAAGTAATGTATTCAGCATGATTTTTTTGTCATTCTTCGTTGTTAATTAAGGATCATTATATTAAAATTGACTAAAAAAATAATTTTGATTAAACGGAAAGTCGTTTCCGTCTTAACCCTCGCGCAGGTAACCCTCGGTTAACCCTCGCGCAGGCTGGCGGATTTTTTATATATTTTTTTTGGTGTCCTGGTCCATGATTTTCCTTTCGGTTTTTTACTGGAAATTTCTTCTGTGGTAACGTATTCAACAGGATTTATTTGTCCCTCTAAGAACCTATATTTTGTAAATGATTGAAATGCTAATGTTGACGTAATGAAAAGTCGTTTCAGTGTTTATATATATGGTGACGACCTCCACATGATTTGCATGTTGATTATCTATTTTCAATTGATGACTTTTATGTTGAAAATTATTTAAACACGAGTGTTCAAACTGATTTCATACAAGTTTATTTGAAATTTACTATTTTCATTTTTCCACAGTTCGCTGTTATATTGTTCAGCACTTGTTGAGCCTAGATTGAATTTTTTGAGATGTTTTATTCATTTGCTCTTCCTTCGAGCAAATAGATTATGGTCAAACTCTATCATACTCTATATTATATCTCATTTCGTGTTCAAACGTCATGTTCGCTGTGACTTCCATTATCAGCTTGAACTACCGATCAGCAACGCATCAAGTGATTGATCTTTCTAACATTTTCGTCAGATTCAGCATTTTTCGACATTCAAGAAATAGATTATTCATATCTCACCAGATTGATCTTTCTTTTATAATCACCAGATTGACTTTTTCCCATTTTCACCAGAACGATTGGTCTTTCAGTTTCCCCGAATAGTAATTTTCCTATTTCTACCAGATTGATAATTCTCCAATTTTCAATGGATTGATTATTCTTCTATTTCCACCAGATTGATAATTCTTCCATTTTCACCAGATTGATAACTTTTCCATTTTCACCAGATTGATTATAATAATTTTTCATTTTCCCCAGATCGACGGTCAGAGCAACACGTACGCGACGATACAGAAGTCGCACGGAGGGACCATCAGGTCGATGAAGCTACGCACCCTCGTGCCGGAGGAAGACCCGGTACTGGGGGGACACCACCTCGACCAGTACGACTACTACGCCACTCTCGAGCACCTCCGGCGGGGGGGAGACATGGCAGAGCGGCCCCCCACACACCTCGTCCAGGGGCCCAAAGTCCCTGGCGTACAAACGCCACACACCAACTTCTCCAATGTTCTAGAGGCAAGTTCTGCTTCCATTCAATGATTAAATCACGCACCAACTTCTCCGATGTTCTAGAGGTCAATTTTGCGGACTCTATCGAATGATTAATCCGCACAACAACTTCTAAAATGTTCTAGAGGTAAACTGTGCCCTCCATTCAATAATCACATTATAACCATCGCTGCCCCAGACTTTTCACTAAATGATGATGGAGTAAAAATTTTGTTTTAGGTGCTATGTCTAAAGGAACGTCGCTGTTTTGAATATAATGACTCGATCATCTAGTCAAGTCACATTCGGAAAGGAACGTTGCTGTTTTTATCACTTGATAGAGACATACTCCATTTTTTCACTTTTTTACTGCTCTACACTGTCGATTATTCTGTTATTCTATATTAGTGTAATAATAATAATAAAATGACTTCAGTTAACGACACCTTCGGTCAGAGATTGCCGCTTTGGTAATTTTACATTAGTGCGCGTGGAGTGACCCACATTTTGGGGTGCCAACTTCCAACCCTCATTCCCAAGATCTATTCATGAATTTGACGAGTTTGCCCGTTTTTTCAGGGACTAGAATATACGGGGTCTACGTTCCAGCCACCGGACAGCGGCGAGGGCGCCAGCCTCAGTTTTGCCAACAGGCCGCTGCCCGAGGAGCCCCTGGAGGGGACTGTCCCCCCCACCGCTAGAGGGGCTCTGCGCACTGACGAGCGCGGCCAGCCTATACTTGTGGCCGAGCTTATATGAGCTCCTGGTGTGTGCTAAGGTAGTGGGTGGGCGCATTTGCTCATGCTAGTAGTTGGCCGAGCTTTGAACCTCTCCTCACTGACAGTTCTTTGCTCGAGTTTACGAATCTTGTGGCTGAACCAAAACTCAAATTTCTTTTTGGAGGGCGATGGTCTTGAAATTTTGGCCTCATTGGCTCTTCAGGTCATAAAGAGGTTTTTTCTCGAGTTTGCGAGTTTCATAAAGAGTTCTATGTTTGAGTTTATGACTTTTGTGACCGAACCAATATTCAAATTTCTTTTTGGAGAACCATGATCAAGAAATTTTGGCCTCATCACCTCTTCAGGTCCGCAAGCGCAGCTGCAGCTGGCGGTGACGCCGCTGTTGTCTGTGGCTCGAGAGGCTCAATTTGTGATTAATCTTTGCAAAAAGTTCTCCTCTCGCCCTAGACGATGTAGAGGTAGTCGTTGAAACCTGAAACCTTGGCAGTCACTGAAACCTGTACATAGTGTGAAGTATAAGTTATTGTTCCGTCCATGATCTTGTATCACAAAGAAAATCATTACAACCAGTTTTTCTCTTGCTATTTGAAAAGAAACGACGAAAGTAGTTGAATTATGCTTTTATATGTTAGAATGCCCGTTGAGTTAGGTATAACCTGAATTTTCTTTATAAGTTCATGAAATTTTTTAATTTCTTGAGCCTCTCATAAAACATTCGAGATGAATTATTTTCTGATTCGAGATGAATTCGAGATGAATTATTATCCAGTGCGAACACCGTAATTTTGCCCGATTTTGACCCTATTGAGGCGTGGCATTATCGTCATCGAGAAGTTTTCCGGGACTTCTTCTTTGTCTTAGTCATACTCATCTAGAAGAGGTAGCTCAGCAGAGTGTACATGGCATTTCGCTCAATAGGTCACAACTTACTTTGTACAGATGGTATGCGTGGTAAAAAACAGTTTTTTTGCACGGGTGTCTGGTAAAAACTGTAAATCTTTCTTTGCATGCTAGCAAGAACGATATGTTTATTGCGGACCACGAAAATCATTAACGTATGTCATAAAATGTCGAACATTTTTCAACGTTACTTGATGATTCTGATTAAATTTGACCTAAAACCTATGCTGGCTAAAGACTATCTCTGCTATTTTATGCTGTATCAGCAATAAGTTTCGCTTGAGCCGTTCTTTGCAAAACCTGTGATGTTCAACCTACCCAATCAGTTGAGGTCATGCATTCATCTTTTTATACTCACAAAAATTTAGAAATATATACAAAATGAAAACAAACCCATTTGATGACTGACTTATAAACTTCAACTCATATATTTTGAAGAAATTGAGCATACAATGATGAGCGCGTTACAGCTCACTCAACAAGTGACTGATGAACTTCCTCGTACATACTTTCAAAAAATTGTATGTACTATGGAGAGCGTATTACAACATGCAATAGAAACTTGACATTTTGTGATTTGTTGGAAAATCGTCAGTAAATTTTGATTTACAATTATAAATATATATCATGTGCAGCGCTTCAAGCGCGCTATAGAAGGTTAACAAGGAATTTTGTTAAGGTTTATTCAAATTCAAATGAGCAGTGCAGCAGTCTCTTATTATACATGATGTCTCCCACGTAATATCCATATCCATATCCTCCGTAAACCTTCCTTCATCCATATCCTCCGTAAACTTTTGTTTCAATTTGTTCAAATTTTCAAAAGCTTTACTACTTTAGAAGTTGGAAAGCTTCAGAAGCCTGAAATTTGTAAGCTGGTACAACATGCAGCTCAATATTAACTCTAAGCTCCCTAAATTTAAAGACTAATGCGTTAACTTTGTATTAATAAATACCAAATATTTCTAATGCAAAGAACAGCGACCTTGACTTTATTTTTCAAAGCTGAATTTCTGCCCCTGCTTTAATTCTAAATTTAGTGCAATAAAACTACAGTGCAGTCTAGGGCCCCATTTTTTCCGCTACCACGTGAAAAAAAGATGAAGTGCAATGTTGATCCAGTCACTCCGTTGACTATTATCGAAAAAGTAACGCAATGGAAGAGAGCTGTTTTTCTCCTCTTCTAAGTAATAAAATTTTTCGTGGAACTAGGGATCTAAGATTCCTCTACATTTTTAAGTGATATGCTACAACATAAAAACAGTCACCCTTTTTTTAAAGAAAATAAGACAAAGGATTTTCAGAAGGGTTTCATCCTTCATCAAGAAAAGGGTTGATTTTCAAAACAAACCATTTACTAACGCTTCACATTAACATCTCTACGCACTTTTTTTGCAATTTATCCCTTTCAACCTTGAACCTAAATTGCCTTCATTTGTTACGTACATATTCACTCGCATTCAAGTCCAGTAAATCTAATATCCCCTGCTGATCATTTATGCTGTGAGTGCCGTGCTCTCTTAATCCTGCTGATGTTCCTCATAACTCATAACGCACGTACAGTGCATGTACATATGATTGGCGCTACAAATTATGTAATTGCAAAAATTATTTTATGATATTGTATTTTAAGATGTAAAATAAACTGTCTCTTGTTCGATGACTTGTTACTTGGATTCATGAAGGCCTGGCAGTACAATTTTCCTCGGTAAACTTCATGGCTCACTGTCAGAAAAAACCTCACCCTACCACAGTTAGCACAATGGACTTCCGTGCAGCGAAGTGTGCACTGTGCGAAGGCAACGCGCTAATGTGAAGATAGGTAAGCTTGGAGGCAATATGGAAATTAGGGAAGATATTTTATGAAGACAACATGCTTATATGAAAAATAATACGCTTGGAGACACTATAGCTAATAGAGATGATATTTTATACTAGAAAATTTTCCAGAATCGTTGTGTTTGTCAGCAATAAAGAAATATGAAATACAGTAAGTGATTCAAGGAACGCACATGTTTCGTGTAACTTCGAAAGTATCACTATTAATATTAAAATTTTAGTTTTGTTATATGTATGAAGGAATTTGGAACTAAGATGGCTTTCCTTGGGCTATGAATCTTTTCAATTCCCCGCACTTGGAATTAACCAAAAAAATTGAATTTTTAGATACTTGTTCAAAGTTTTCTTCTTCGTGTTCTGTTTTATTTCATCCTCCTGCTCCATCTTGCCCACGTTCCCGAGAGTTTCTTAACATGATAGCATTTATATAGGAAGGGTTACATTACAAGATATAATTAAAATTGCGTTGCAAGGTAGACTAAAAATATTTTAGTTTAACATTTATTTTCGTCGTTCTAATGTTAAACGGCATTCACAAATTAATTTTCTCAAAACATTGGCCAACATCAGGAACATAAGATCTGTAAAAATAAATCAAATAACATTTCAATATAAAATGAAATTCTAACACTCACTTTATTGCCCAACATAAACAATGACCTCACACAATACCCAGTCTAACTTTTTCGCCGCCTGCATGTATGTTATTCACCGCCCCAGTTATTAAATCGCTTAGGCGGCGAAAACCATGCATGCTCCGGGGAAAAAGTTAGACTGGGTAAGGCACGTCTAGAAACATTCGCACTAATCACACCTGCTTGACACTCCTTTTCCAAAATAAGGGGAGGGTCAATATTATAATTTATCCCTTTCAACCTTGAACCTAAAGTTTCCTTATTTGTTACGTATATATTCAGAGGTAAACTCGTTAAAAATTTTATCTTCATGAAATTTTGTCCCAAGAAAAACAAGCCCTTAGCCTAAGAGCTTTTTTTTCACCAAGAGGGGGCACACCATGCTCGTGCCTCCACAATATCTAAGGCAGTTGTCTTCTTCTATGGAGACGCATAGCTCTATTCCTGTATATAAGTATTTGCATCAACAACATTTGATATAATTATGTATACAGTACATTCCCTTCAAGTAAAATACGTATACTAACCAGTAAAAAAAAGTAAATTTACTCTTGCCATTGGTAATCTATATGTAAACATCACAAAACGTTATCAAAAGGGTATTTCTCTACAGTAGTTGTGGGAGAGAGGACTTGAGCCCATCAAAATACTCCATATAAAGTCACTCATTCTTTAGATTCTGGAATATACGCTAACAGAACCCCAGTAAAACTATTTCGCCAGAGCATGCATGTTATTCGCCGTCTAAGCGATTTAATTACTTGAGCGGTGAAAAACATGCATGCAGGCAGCGAAAAAGTTAGACTGGGACCTGAAGGCAAAATTTTTTAACTTTGTGCTCGAAAATTTCCCAGATTTCAGCTATCACGCTACAGCAATGTGCTCCTGTTTATACTAGAATGTTGTATCTCATGCTAGTAAAATCATAAGTGATTGACTAATTTCTGTAGAACCTTCTATGTGATTTTTTCGAGTTTTTAATACATGTAGAGAGAGCCAAAGCTTTCCGTTTGTTTAACGGTTAATTTTTTCGTTTAAAATTTAATATTAAGGTTTATGTTTCAAACAAGTGATGAAAATACATGAACTTAGCATAATTAATTATTTTATAGGACCTCAGTTTGCCTGAAAAAGTTTAAAACAATGCGAATAGGGGAAGTTCTTTTCCGTGATTGACATAACTTACCCGACATACATCCCTGACAGCCCGACCATCCTCGATCTTAAAGCCTCAACAAGCTAGGCGCAATGCCCTCCACCGGCGTGAACATTGGAGTGATCGCCAGCACACAAACTCAAACAACACAAAAATCGAAAGCAATACGCTTGCGTGAGTGAGACAAGCATATTGGAATGATCACCAACACACAAGCTAAACAACGTAGAAATGAAAAAGCATAGCGCACAACGCAGAAATCGAAAGCATTACGCTTGCGTCAGTGAGACAGGCAGATTGAAGTAACTCAAACAACACAAAAAATCTAAAACATTACGCTTGTGTAAGTGAAACAGACGGATTGGAGTAATCGCCAACACACTAACTCAAACTTCGCTGAAATGAAAAGCATTACGCACAACGCATAAATCGAACGCATTATGTTTGTGTGAGACAGGCAGATTGGAGTAATCGCCTAACACACAAACTCAAACAATGCAAAAATCGAAAGTACTCCGCTTGCGTCGTTGAAAGTGTGGATGAGTCACCATACTATCATCCCCTGTTGCCTGGTTATCGCGATCAGCGTATCCCCTCATCAACTGCACGGCCGAGTAATGGACTCTGCGCGAGGGGAATACCAAGTGACTCTACACCGACCCTCGTTGCGCCAGTTCTTGCGCCGCTCCGCCTACTGCCCTCGCGGACAGAAAAAGAAAGAAAGAAAAACCGTTTTCGTTTCCGAAATGTTGATACATGGAATGTGCTACAACACATTGTTTTTTTTTAAATTTTCAATATGAAGGTCCTTAATTGGAAGACAAACCGTAAGAGGTGTACTAATTGCCAAGCCATACGAGGTATAATAATAGACAAGCCAAGCCAATAGACAAGGCAAACAATTAGACAACAGGACGAATTCGCCAAAAAAATAAATGCTGCCTTCCTTATTTTCAGGGATTGGTCCTTCAGTTCCGCGATCTGGTTAAGTTGGTCAATAGTCCTAACTGGGAAGAAATATTCCTGCATGTTATTTCATCTATTTATTTAGGGAAACTTACGTTGCTGCTCTGTAGCTTCAATCCCGTGTAGAATAATTTCAAATGTATTATCCGTGTTGAAGTAAAAAGACAAACTCAATGGAAACATTTGTTGTTATTGATGGACTTGGTGGAAAAAAGATAAAAATTTGAAAATATAATTTCTTCCTGCCTATGAACACCATCAAGCGATGTTATTCCATCCACAAAATGAACTAACATCGCTCATAAGAAGGAAACCACAAGTTATTTATTTAACAAAGTTATTTAACTTTGTTTATTCGATTGTTGTTCCTAAAATGAACTAATATTAATTTATTTGTATGCTTGTAATAACTTAATCAAACTTCTGCTTGACTACTGAATTCGAATATTTTTGGTCTGATAAAAGGTGGTCCAGCAAACATAATTGAGAGGACTATCAATACGATGCTACAAAGACATTGTAAATTTTAACTTTGTTACTAATATCTTTATATAATAATCACCGATCAACTCACGATTTTTCATTCTCGTATTTCAGTGCTAGATGTTTGTATGATATACTTTTACCCTCATCACATTTACACAACAACTTTGCAGAAGAGGAATAGCACTAAACACTTAAACACTTCTGTTTCTCCATGTAACATGGAATATTATACTAGATAAGTTGGCTTATTAATTCCTTCGTAAAACTTGAAATAAAATATCAAATGTTAAAGAAGTTAAACTGTCACCACCTCTTCGTATCAGTAAACAAGTATTGAACAATTTCCAATTAAGTTAAATGTTATATCGGAAGCTACAAATTTCCATGCTAATCTGCTGATTGGGAAGCAACACTGCGAGTAGGAATGCGTAATGCAAAATTTCAGATTTAGATTTCCAAGACAGCAATTAATAAATTCGACGTACCTACTATTCCAACAATATCAAGTGCGTATTCCTACTCCAAGAAACCGTACTAACTTACGAGGTTCTAGTAGAAAAAAAGACTTATCGTTGTTACTCAAAATTAAAATACATCAAAAAATGTAGCGTTCGTACGTTTCTTGATGATATTTCCTGAAAGTTGAGGAAGATTCCCGTTGGAATAAGGTTCACACTGCACACATCCATTCTAAATACAGCAGGATTTGTAGTCTCCTAAATTTTAAAAGAACCATTGGTTAATTTATGACGTCTCCAAGTAAACTGCATACTAAAACGAAGCATTACATAAGGCGAACAGAACTAGGAATTCGCCGCGTTGAAATCCTTTATCCCAAACAAACATCGGCATCTACGTATGCTTTATTTCCAATCAAGCCTGATACATATCACCTTGTACATTAGTTTTTCAAATGCTTTATACATAACTAACACCAGGGTGCCATGACGCTTTCCCTCGGTCAAGACCGGTATCCATTTCAGACACCTGGGTAGTGTGGGGTATTGTGCATTGAATTTTTCCCCTATACCCAACGGAGAAAATCGCCATCCAGAGCCGGGATTCGAACCCTCGATACCTTCATGGAAGGGCAGGTCCTTAAACCACACGGCTCTGACGAGAACGCCAAAGAGGAATAACTTAAAGATTGTATGAGAAGATTAAGATTGTAGAGCTAGCGCTTTTCGATCCCTTTTTGCTAGTCTCTCGTAGACGTGGAAGCTGCATACATGTACGTTCAAGCAGTATGCAAACTTGATCGCGAGACGTACAAACTATTATTACTCTGCCTTACTGAATCAAGGTAAACCAACACCCATTGTATAGGAGAATTAACTAACGCCTATTGTATAGGGTAATTAACCAACACTTATTATATAGGAAAGCGATCAACAAATTTTACGACCATTTCATTATCGCACGTATTCATAAACATTATAATGCTTATAATATAGATATAACCATTATAAACTATATTATAACTATAAACTATGGCTATAATTTAGTTTGATAACCATCAAACTTCGAATAATTTGACCATGTAAATACATTTTCATATTTTTCTCTCGATCGTTGTACAAACACTAACACAAGCTGTTATGTGTACGTTTACCAACTAAGGATCTTTATGTTAACACATCTTAAAAACCAATGCTCATTTTTGTATCAATTTAAATATCCGAAATAAACCGTCTTTCGTTCCTTTTCTTCTTCTGTTGAACGGACCGACAATTCCACAACGACGGATTCAGATGCTACGGTGAGCGGCATAAAACAACTCTGCTTTAAATTTGTTGATAATATATCAACTAAGGATCTTTATATTAAGACATTTAAAAAATCATGATGTTTTTTAATAATCTTTATTTGAAATAAATCAACTTTCTTTCTATTCTTTCTTTCTCCGTGACACCTCGTTACGAAGCAGCGCCCGTTCCGCAAATAATTAGCCGTCATTTGCGGGTGTTCACTGCCCTGAGGAAGCGCTCTGTCTAATGCGGGAAATAATGAGGCCCGTTACACCGTGATTGCCAAGATCTTCAGTCTGCGTCGGCCGGTAGAGGCTCAATATGTGTGTGCGTGCAAAAAAAAGAAACAAATGTTTTATCAGGTAAGAAATTTATAGACAATTTACTCATTGGGAGTACAATAATGAGTAAAGAAAATAATCGCCAGAATTTTTTCGGTCAAATTCATCACCATCAGTTTCCTGGTCTTGAGTAAAATGTTCGTTCATAGATTATGTGCAGTAAATGTATCCTCTCATATGCTCTTTAAGATATAACACTCCAAAGAGCTAAGAATTCCAAATTGTTTTTATGGCTGAAATTTAGCTTTTTTATCGTAAAGAGCATTTAGTATCTGGCAGTCCTCCCGAGTGGCCCGCAAAAAACTAAAGAATTAAAAATAGTAGATAAACTCAGTAATTTCTTGTAACTAACATAAGTTTTGGCGGTTAAACTCGCAATGCACTCCAGTAATGATACCGTATTGCCTTTTCATAAATTAGCACAATTGAAGAAGATGTTTTCTCCCTTTCTTGTTTGGTTTTAAAGTAGCAACGGTCTTAACATAGAAGCGCTCTACCTTCAGGAATGCGTGCAACAAGTAGTAAATACAGGCCTTATGAATGCATGAAACAAGCATCTAATACATGCAGGTTTTAGCAATACACAAGCAGTTGATGGAGGCTTCAGTAATACATGAAACCAGCAATAAATATAGGCTTTATCAATACATGAAGCAAGCATTTAATACAGGCTTCAGCAATACACAAGTAGTAAATACAGACTTCAGCATTCAGCAATACATGAAACAAGCATTCAATACAGACTTCCGCTGGGCATGAAACAAGCAGATGATGTAGGTTTTATGGATGCATAAAACAAGCAGTTAATGAAGGCTTTATCAATGCATAAACCCAGGATTAAATGCAGACACGAAATGGCGCATGCCTGCACACATCCTGCCCGCACTGCACCACCACACCGGCCCGCCCGCCACCAGGCCACCGCTAGATTAAGGTGATCTCGTTCACCCCCCAGCGGCCGCGTGAGAACTCGCAAGTGGTGCGGATTGACGCCCGTTGAACGGCGGCACTCCGCGATTTATTAATCAAGCCGCCGCCTTTATTCAGTGGAGACCGCAGCTCGGGCTGCTATTGCCGCTATTACAAAGGCTACTATTCCCGCTATTGCTATAGTAGCTGAGGCTGCTATTCCCACTATTACTAAGGCTACTATTCCCACTATTACCATAGTAGCTCAGGCTGCTATTCCCACTATTACTAAGGCTACTATTCCCGCTATTGCTGGAGTAGCTCGGGCTGCTATTGCCACTATTACTAAGGCTACTATTCCCGCAATTGCTGTAGTAGCTCGGGCTGCTATTGCCACTATTACTAAGGTTACTATTCCCGCAATTGCTGTAGTAGCTCGGGCTGCTATTCCGAAACTATTACAAGAAAGAATGGTTAAGCCAAGAGAGCTAGCCGTAGAAGAACCGTCTTGGAATTACTGTGCGTGAATTCATCATTCTAATTTTTTTAGTTCAGATGCTGACAAAAATATGTTGAGTAGTAAAGGAGCTATAAACTATATAGTTATGGAATGCTGCTTTCGCTGGTTTTTGAGAGTATTCAATGACACTGGATACGTTCCTTGCTGCTATGTAAGCGTGCTGCTGGCAATACAATTATTTTTACTTTGGTAATGACCAGAGCTTTTAGCAATTCTTGAGAAATCATGTATTATATGTTTCTTAACTCGATCTTGTTAGGTTGGTGAGAGAAATTAAAACAGTTTTCAGAAAAACGGACTAAATATTACAAATATAGTAAAAATCACGCGAAGAATACTTTATCAAATCAACGCGCACAATAAAAAAAATTGTCTTAAATGCCTCGTTATTTATAAGGAAGTCAGGCTTTTCTCCAGCGAGCACAGGTGGGCAGAAAAGTTTTTTCCACTTTCGCCATGTGATCAATAAATAAGTCAGCTAACTATTTTTCTTCAGCTTGAGTATAAATGTTAACAAGCTAGTGCGCACAAAATCGAACTCCTTGTGTCATATTAATTAAGTTTGAAACGTCAAAACTTCGTAGTGTATCCTGTCTACCGGCGTTTGGGATAGATGTACGAAGCAATCTGTGTTTTCAATGTTAATGTAAATATTGGTAAATGTTTTACGACACCTTGGTTGTGTGAGAGCGCTCTGATTGTTTAACAATTCACGTCAGGGAACACGGCATGTGTTCTGAATGGAAAGCGTAGGTTTTACGAGGTCTTCTGCGCTGGGTAACCTTTCGGTACTAATCGATATCTGAGTCACGGGTAATTTCAATTCAAGTGAGAGAGCGAGTCTACTCACTCAGTTGTGACTCAGAGCCTTGCACGAAACTGAGAGTGCACCTGACTCGACAACATCGCGATATAATTTGTATTTACTGCCAAATCGATCGAGTAATTTAGAAACGCATGCAAGCTGTCGGTTGTTTGGCTGTTAGGGGAAGATTGACCTAAGACCAACACGTATCTCTGCAACTCCTCAATTACGAAGCTATAACTTGTTGCGTTGTTAGTTTACAGAACCTGTGCCTCATGCCTGCCTAGTGACTAGTGAAAACTAGTGAAATTTATCGAAACGCTCAATCCCACAGTTACGATTTAACTCCATTGTTCGTTTACAGAACCTGTGCCTCATGCCTGGCCACGTAACTGTTGAAATTTATCGAAAGAAAATTGTCGATAACTTTGGAACTTAAATGTTTTTTTCGCCCTCTGAGTCTCATCGGCTACCTTTCCATTCTGAAATAACTCAATGGATTTGCAAATAAATCGCCCGTTTCAGCAGCGTGAGATATTTTATTGGGACACATGCACTGATTCTTCTCTCGGTGATAACATAGTTCGTTAACATCTAACTGAACAGATCACGCACTCTAGTGATAGCTGTTTAGGCTCGTCTTTCATTGAACCCGATGAACAATATCACGCCAGAATTTTGGGGAAGACGAACCTAAAAACTTACAGCAATTATTGCTCATGATGACCCTACAAGAACGAGAAGAACACATGCGCGCGTTACGACAAGCAGTAAGCAGGCGTCCCCGTCTCGACGCCGTATGTTGTGCGTCTCGAGCTCATCTCAATAGCTCGTCAGAATTAATGGCTCCCTCTCACATCAATTTTATGATTAGTGCCTAGCAATATCTGGTATTGGGTGCACCGCGCCTCCCCTCGTGAACACCATTACGACGCCCTCTGTCTCTCGGCCCCGCACAATGGTGCTATGAGACCCTCCTTGTGGGGAGCGGTCTGGGGTGGTCTCCCCTCTGGGGGAAGGTAGCTATGGAGGGGGGGGACAGTGGGGGATTAGGAGGGAAAATGGGGGTTCCCTCATTCATTTATGGGGAGGAAAACTGGATTAAGGGGAAAATGGGGGTTCCCTCCCCCATTTATGGGTAGGAAAACTCTGGAGGGGAAGAAAAGTGAGGGTTTCTTCATCCATTTATGGGGGAGGGAAATTCTGGATATGGAGTGGATATGGGGGTAGGTGGATCCTGAGTAGTTTATTGGACAAGTCTGGTACACATGTGCTGAATTTTTGCGTGATGATTGTGAGTAATGCAGAGGGAGCTGTAGGCCGTTACAATGGCCCCGACACTGTCGGCCCTCACATTCAAGTTCAAGTTCAAGATGGATTCTACCGCACGCCTGTCGGAGGCAGTGTTGCCAAAGTTGCTTTTTTCTGTTCAGATCTCAGAAATTCCAAACGTAAAACGTTAGGCCTCACAAATTTGATGCTCTTGCTTAGGAAGATTCTGACGCAGCAAGTGTAGGGATAAAAATTCATCAAGAGATTTTCGTAGCACTTTCGATGTTTCAACAACCAGGGTAAGATCGTTATTAAAAGACTCAAAATTCATTCTGACTCGAACGCAACCGAAAGAAACAAAAGTCCACATAATTTTCGTGTAACTACGATTTGCGCACCAGTGGTCGGAAACACAGCACCTTTTCAGAAATGAACAGGAATGAAAAATTTGGGACTATGATCTCATGAACTATATTTCCTTGATAGAAATCCTAACTTGGCATGTCCGTATTAATCTTCCTACCGGCAAACTTTTAATAGACATATTTGCTAATGTGATCAGGAGTTAAAACGTCTCAATAAAGTTATACTAGATTTACTCCTTCGGAAAATAATGAAAGGAACGAGTTTGTAATAATTTAAATCTTTGTGTCTTAATATTTAAACAATTTGAACAATTTAAACAATTTATTTACCACAGGTGATACAGAGGTAGAATTTTACTTAAGTCTAGTACAAATGGTCAAATTTGAGTATAGCTACCTGTGGGCCCGAGTAAGTTCAGCGACTTCTAGGGCATCCTACCATCACGCTATTCTAGGGTGTACAAAAGTTTAACCTAGTTCACTTAACCTAGTTTCGCATTAGACTGATCATTGAGATAATTAACTCGATGTTTTATGCTGTATTTTACAATATAGGTCAAGTCGGCTATATTTAACAGTATGTTCGATAAAACGATTCAAGAGCAGATAGAAGATTGGTTATGGTACACAAGGCAAGTTACATTATGACATTATCATTAGTTACATGTAGGAGGCAAGATTTCGACACGGTGATCTTACACGACTAGCATTCTGATAGGAAGTGAGACTCAAGATGTCTTTTGAATACTTTGTACGAATTACATTCACGGATCTCTGCAGGTATAGAGTTCCAAGTTTTGGTTCCAACGAAGAGAATACTGTGTTGCGACCTGGCCTTTGAATAATAAGGAAGCATGAATTTACTTCTATTTCGGGTTAAATGGTCGTGATGACCAGTTTGCGCAGTCAATAATTGTCTTAGGCTATTGTCACCATCATTTCTTAATGTTTTGTAAATGAAATTACAGATGGAGATTTTGTAGAGATCCGAAAGTTTAAGTATTTGTAAATTTTTGAAAGAATCATTTGTGTGAGCATTATATTCTAGGTTCTTTACCGCTCTGACAGCCCTTTTCTGCAGAGTAAAAATTTTGTTGGTTTTATTTTTATCAGTTCCGTGCCATGCTTCTATTCCGTATTGCAAGTATGGAGAAATGAGCGTTCGGTAGAGCATTTGTAAAGCTGTTTCAGGCAGAAAATTTTTAACTTTATTCAGGATTCCGATGGATTTTGATAATTTAGAACTAATATGAGTGATGTGCTCTTTGAAGGTCAGATGTTTATCTATTATGATGCCCAGAAGCTTACATGAGTTGGTTTCTTCGATTTCACCTTCGCCAATTTTAATGCATGGGAGAGATACATCTTTCTTGTATGAGAAAGAAATATAATTTGTTTTATCGATATTTAGGCTTATTTTATTAGCTTTGAGCCACGATGAAACCTTGTGAAGTTCAGTATTTATACTCTCCACAATCATAGCAGGATTTTGGTTCGGAAGGACCGCAGAAAGCGTACTGTCATCGGCAAAAAGTATGAATTTGAAGAATGATGTAGATTTTACAATATCATTGATGAAAATCAGAAACAAGAGAGGCCCGAGAACAGATCCTTGTGGAACTCCATGGCTAATTGTCTGTGGGTCTGATTTTGCGTCGTCAATGACAACGTATTGCTTCCGATTTGTTAGGTATGATCTGAACCAATCATGGGCAATCCCTCGAATGCCATAACAGTGTAGTTTCGATAATAGTATTTTATGGTCCACACAATCAAATGCTTTTCGGAAGTCAAGAAATACAGAAAAGACAGGCTTTCCTTCATCTATATTAGAATAGAGGAATTGTAAATGATTTAATATAGCCTGTGTTGTTGATTTTTTAGAGCGAAAACCGTATTGTTTATCGTAAAGAAATGATTTTTGTTCAAAATAAGAGTACACTTTTTTATACACAATCTTTTCGAATACTTTGCTAATAATTGGTAGAATGGAGATAGGTCGATAATTGTTTACACAGGTTTTTTCACCACTTTTAAAGATAGGGGTTACTCTAGCAACTTTGAGGGAGTTCGGGAAAGTGCCTAGTAAGAGAGACTGGTTAATAATATTTGATATCAGTGGGGCTACAATGTCAGCAATAACTTTAAGTACTTTAGTCGGAAACGTTTGTAACCCACTCGATTTATTTTTCATGTTGTTTATGCACGTAATTACATCAGAGGAGTTTGTAGGCGTGAAGAAAAAGGAGTTGGGTTCTCGAATATGATCCATAAATTCCAGGTGATCAGTAGGTTCACTTGGAATACCATCAGCTATTGTTTTCCCTACGTTTACGAAGAAGTTGTTAAAGAGATTAGCAATTTCTTTCTTCTCATGATATTTTACATCATCTTGAACAACATATTCAATTTTCTTTTTATCGGCATTATTCGGTTTACAGCAGGAGTTAAGGAGATGCCAAGTCTTTTTAACGTCAGTTTTGAATTGAGTAAACTTGAGCGTAAAGTAGTTCTTTTTTGATGTTCTTATCTGGTTTGTTACATAGTTTCTAAATCGGTTATATGTTTCTCTAGATATTCGTCCTTCGCAAAGGAGGGCTAGGTACGCTTGACGTTTCTTTATATTTATCACGATGTCTCTAGTAATCCAGGGCTTATGTTTATTTTTCGGGGTAACTGTACGAGTTACAATTGGGCAAAACTGATTGTATGCGGTCATTATAGTTTCAGTCAACTTTACTACTGCTTCATCAATGCTCGTAGTATTATTGTTTTGTTGAGAGATGTGCAATGTAGGCATTGATTCTTCTAGAACGGTGCGCATTTCTTCAAGATTTGATTCGTTTATTTTACGATATGAGTAAGTTTCAGCCCGTGCCTTGGTGCAAGCAATATAGACATTTTTCTTAATAAGAAAAACTGGGAAGTGATCTGATAAGTCAGAAGTAATTATTCCAGCAAGAAAATCACTAGGGTCTGTCATAAAGATATTGTCAAGCAGCGTAGCACACTCTGAGGTTATTCGTGTAGGCTTTGTAATGATCGGAAGGAAGGATTGAGACTGAAAGGTAGTTAGGAAATTAGAGATTGGTTCATGGCTTTCATGTTTCAGTAGATCATAATTGAAGTCACCGCATATTATTATGTCATTGTATAAGGGCCTGTTGAACTGAGAAATAATACGATTCAATTCATTCAGGAAGGATATAGGACAGGCTGTAGGAGGCCTATACACCGTTCCAAGCACAATGCGTTTACCATCTCTAAAAAGTTCTACGAAGAGTGATTCTATATGATCCTGATTCATGGTTGCACTTGCTATGGTTCTCGAGTCTATGTGGTTAGATATATATGTGCTGATGCCTCCGCCCCGCTGGTTTTTTCTTAGCGAATGGTAACTATGATAATTTTCAAATCGAATCATGTCTTTAGTCGAGTCATCTAGCCAGCTTTCGGTGAAGCTAATCACGTCTAGGTTATATTTAAGTTCAGTAATAGTACATTGTATCTCTTCCAATTTTGGATAGAGTGACCTACAGTTCCAACACAGGAGTGAGAAATCTCGGTCAGTTATTCGTATAGTTTCGTTGAATTCTGATATATTAGTATACCTACACTCATGAGAGTCGTTTAGGTTTGGATATATTGTGTTCAAATGATTGAAATCTGGATCGATTTCCCCAAATATTATACAAAATATATTATATATATAATATATATATAATATATATATAAATATATATATATATATATAATATATATATATTATATATATATAATATATATATTCGAGACAAAATACACGCATGCTGCTCAGCCACACAATAAGCACTAAAAAAAAGTTACAGTCTCGTATTCCCTAATTTCCTTCACGTAAATTCGTTTACAGCAACTGAAAACGCCTCACAAAATCTTTTTCGATGCACAAACCATCGCAGGACAGCCAAAGGACCACTTTTGCAAATACGCTCGCGTCTCCGGGGCCCTGGAGAGGAGACAGAGAGACACTTGTGCAGTTCCAGGAGGTTTGGTGGGTGCTGCGATGTCAAGTGAATCCGTAGGAGAAGTGCAAACTTGTGTCCAACACGCCAAGCACGGTAGGAAAAACAAGGTAGGTTCAAACCAGTCTTATTTTCGTCGAGAGTGTGGCAATGATGACGTCAGGGCAACGGACCAATAACACTGATCGCCTAAAATCTAGCACCACTATTGGCCCCACGACATGTTGCAATGGTGACGTCATAAAGTTTGTTTGAAATGCAGCCGTTCTATTGGCTAGCCGATCAAGAAGAGCTGTACTCTTATTTTCCCCCTATAGAAATGACTACCGTGACGCCAAGCCAACCCATTTCGGCTCTCCGCAGCTGCGCAGGGTTCACAAATTCTTGGTCTGATCGTTATTTTCTCGGTACGAGGCCGGCCCTACAATTTAAAAGTGAGTTTCCAGGAGTGCTTGTCACACACTAGAGCCCAAGCGCTGCAACACTTTCAAGGTACATTCGTTTTCCCTAGCGTGGCGCTGACGTTAAGTAAGATTTGTGCATTTTAGCATGTTCCCAAAAGCCGCGATTAAAAAATAAAATAAACTTGTCACTTTAAAAAAATCAATTTACGACTAATCTTCCTAAGAGGTTTACATTTCACAGCATTCGCTCTGGTACGCCGAGCTTTGAAGTCTGTACGACCGATATTCAATGCATACATACATATACCAGGCTTTTCCTCCCTATGGAAGGGTAGCCGACATCACGCCCCAATCAATCACCCTTAGTCACTAGGAGGCGAGAGAGGCAGCACTGGCCGCACAAGAACTGCCAAGATCAGCAGCAGCCCAGCACAACCATCTTCCACAGTCAGGCTCGACAGCCATAGCTGGTTTACCCCGACCGCTTCATTGAGTGCAGCCCCTCCCCCCGCACAGGACACATGTTCAATGCAAGTGTTGGTAAAAAGATGTCTGTACCAATTGCGTCACTCAAGTTTGCGTCATCGTATTTTGTGGAACTCAGGTGGATCTAAGTCACGAAAGAGCTTTATTTTAATTTAATATCAGCCGTCAGAAGCGCTTAATTTACTTTGATGCATCTGGTTGAGAATGGTCTCTTGAAAATGGCTTTGAGTTTTGCATGACCCGCGTTCTTAATTTTATTACCGGCTAACATTATGGTAAGAATTCATGTAGAGTTTTCGGTAAGGGAGTAAGAATAATAATTAAAAGCCTAAGAAATAATTCAGTTTAGGATGTAATGTTTGAAGATGCCTAAAAATGAGATAGGGCTTTATTTATGCCAATATCATAAAAGGGCATCATGAAAAATTAACAAAAATAAGTTTTAAAACCAACAAAAATACTATAGCATAATTCCCATTTTTCATTTATGTACTAATTTACCTAGCAGCGTACCAACACCCCCAAATAGAATGCACAACTTTGGGGCAACTGCAAATTTTATGCTTTCCGAATTTTAGTTTAGGGGAGTTTGTGACTAAATCTTTTACTCAATTACCGACAAGAAATGGTGATGCGGACGCACAAACAAATACGCACGTAAATACGTATCTCGATCTGTAACACAAAAATGGTGAACAACACCGCTAAATTATGCATACAATAATTATTAAACTACAAAGTTTTGACACTCGCGTAAAGAAAGCAAGTTGCGAGGGGCTAGAACGTCTGGGCTGCAATACTTTCTTAACATGAGCGAAATTTTTTTAATTTCGCTGACGTTCCCGGAACACCCCAGCACAAGACAGCCTGCTGCCACAGACGATATTAAAATCCTTTCCTGAAGATATCAAAATGCATTAGACCATCGGAGGCGAGCGCACAGCCTGCCGCCATTGCTGAGGCCGTGCTACGCCTGTGCGCTGCGTAGTTGCAAGTGGTTCAACGCTGACTGCGATGGGTTGAACTGAATGAAACAAACAACCGCATCTACGGGTGCTTTATTTCAAATTCAAGCTTGATACATATCACCTTGTACATTGGATTTTCAAATGCCTTATAACTAACACCAGGACGCCATGGCGCTTTTCCCCGGCCAAGACCGGTACCCATTTCAGACACCTGGGTAGAGTGGGGCATTGTGCTTGGAATTTTTCCCCTATACCCAACAGAGAAAATCCTCCGGGATTCGAACCCTCGTTTGCCTGAACGGAGGCAAGTCCTAAAGCCACACGGCTATGACGAGCACGTGTGGGGTGCTTAATGAAGTTCAATATTCAACTCAAATTTAAAGTTAAAAGTGATTAGCGATTTTATTCATACTAAACATTAACTGGGCCCATAAAAAACACTAAATTAAAAAAGATTAGAGGCATTTTTTCAAGCGACCCGGGTCGTTTTGCAGCAGGAAGAATCTAAGCACGACCCATCGCGTTAAGTCTTCAGAAGTTCGTCTGCGCTTTAGTGGCCCTAAAGTTGTCTATGATTTGAAGATTGAAGTTGATTTTACGTTAATCGATTTCTATTATTCTACACTCCGGATGCAATAACATTTGCTTTCAACATGGGAGTGGTAAAGCCTCCTTTTATTCATTGTAACCTATAGTTTACTTGCTTGCTTGCTTGCTTAGTGTGTACGTCCCTACTCATACTCCGTAAACTGGGTTTCTGGGTCTCACATAAGTGCTGCTAATGTGTTTTTTCAATTATAATTTCAAAAATTTATTTTGATAAAAATTGAGTCCGAAACTATCTTAATACAAAATGAAGGAATCAAAGAAAATTCTTTCATCAGAAATGTTCATTTGAAAACAGTTTTTTATGCTCGAACTGCATCGCTAGTAAAAAAAGCATCTGGATTTTCGTACAGTAGAACCACATGACTTCGGCGAATGTGTAAATAAATAAATAAATAAATCCACAAATAGATACCCCTCAAATGTCTCAGTAGTCTGCCAAAATTTTGATTACATTGAGTCATTTTGAACAAGCCAATGAATGTCCTAAATGAAGCATCGCTCTTGAGACGCTTGGAATAATCCGGCAAGGAGCGTTAAAAGTGCTGCAGGCTACATGATTTGAATCTTCTTTACTTGTTGGTCCAGTAGACCATAATTAGGCAGCCCAGCACCACACACACCCCAGCACCCCACACACCCCAGCACCCCACACAGCCCAGCACCCCCACACAGCACCCCACACACACCCTACACACACCCCAGCACCCCACACAGTCCAGCACCCCACACAGCACCCCACACACACCACAGCACCCCACACACACAGCCCCCAGCGCCCCACACAGCACCCCACACACACCACAGCACCCCACACACACAGCCCCCAGCACCCAACACACACAGACAGCCAGGCACCCCAAACAGTCCAGCACCCCCACACAGTCCAGCACCCCACACAGCACCACACACACACCACAGCACCCCACACACACAGCCCCCAGCACCCCACACACACAGCCCAGCACCCCACACAGCACCACACAAGGCAGGTCTCATCATAGGATGATTTACGAACAGCACAGGACGTGACGCCCGTGTGGAGTGGCGTTTTAACGCAATATTGGGACGGGGGCATGTAAATGAGATCGTGTCCAGTGATACATACTGGCAGAGTGGCGCACATAACGCTGCTGTGAGATATTCTGAGTGAGACACAAAGACATACTCAGATGTTAACCTCTCTGTTAAAAGGTGCAATCAGCTGTAAGACTTTGCAGAGAGACACAATCAGCTGACAGCCTCTCGGCTGTCTCACATCTGTGAGACACACGCGGTTATGACACAAGTAATTGTGTAACACACTGCAGGGAGACACATGCCTGTGGGACACATTACAGTGGGACACACAGCGGTGAGACGCACATCATTGAGACACAGCAGTTACACACATACCCAGTCTAATTATTTTACCCTCTGCTTCCATGTTCTTCGCCGCCTAAGCGATTTAATCTCTTAAATCGCTTAGGCGGCGAAAAACATGAATGCATGCAGCGAAAAAGTTAGACTGGGTAGCTGTGAGGCACAGTTGAGCTACGCGCTACATTGAGACATTTGGTTGTCATACATACAGCGATGAGACACATAAGTGTGGGACACACAAGTGTGAGACACACTGCACAGAAACACAGAGGGTTGGGACTCACAGATGTGAGACGCACTGCCTTGAGTCACACAACAGCCGAGAGGTGGCTGGTTAACGCTGTCTGGTGCATCGTCTCACACAATTGAAAACTCGACGAAACCCAAAATTAAAGGTCCTGCAGTCACAGCCCACTGCATGCACCGTGGATTGGAGATGCATTGCGTGCTAAAAAATTTATTTCAGCTTTCAAGATTTGGAAAATTCAGCGCTTATTTTGTGGAATTAAATTATCCCATTACGTGAAGGTAAATGAAGTATTAATGTTAACATATCTAACTAGCTTCCACCATCGTTTGTTTTTCTTTATTTTGAAGTTCGATGAAACTTGCGTTGTGCTATGCAGTATCTATGCTATAAACATAGATACTGATTCCAGCAGTACAAAAAATGCAATGATTTACTTCAATGTTTTGCCGTTTGCAAAATTCAACTATAAATAAAATAGCAAGGATAGTCGCTTTTAAAATTGGCATTATTTCTTAGAGTGTTTATAAATACAAACTCTAAACAGGAATAAATAAGTAAGTTATTTACGCTGGGGCGGCTGTGTCATTGGTTGGTTATTTTTTGGCTATTTATGTTAGTGTTGACCATTTGATTGGTTATTTGTCGTTATTGATATTTGTGATTCATGCTGACATCGACTGCGCACTTTGTTGGTTATTTGGGCGTGTTAATTTAGGTTATTCATGTTGACATCGGCTGCGCTTACCGCTAAGTTGGTCATTTGTGGTTATTTTGTGTTGGTAATTGATGTTGCCATCGGTTTTACAGCTGGTTAGTTATTTGTGATTAGTTTTTCGTTTATTGATGTAGGTGTCGGCAGCGCAATAGGTTGGTCACTTTTAATTATTTACGTAGCTTATTATTGTCGTTTATTGATGTAGGTGTCGGCAGTGCTATAGGTTGGTCACTTATAATTATTTACGTAGCTTATTATTGTCGTTGATTGATGTAGGTGTCGGCAGCGCAATAGGTTGGTCACTTATAATTATTTACGTAGCTTATTATTGTCGTTTATTGATGTAGGTGTCGGGGGGGCAGTAGCCCTCTCGAGCAAATAAAGCACAGAGTTTGCTCGAGGTGAGACAGAGCCCGGCGCCACTAAAGCGCTCATCATTGTTGTTTCTGATCCATTCTCTTTCTTGTGGAAGCGTGGCCGCGGTGAAGTGCCCCTTCCAGGCCGCCCTCTTCCAGGCGTTATTGGTTCCAGGTCCCAGGGGACCGAGGGATCCAGTGCGAACAATGGAGGGAGCCTCCAGCGCTCCCCTGAGGTGCTCCCTAATTTCACGTCTTGTATAGTTCTCCTCCAACACAAGCTTTAATGCCTCCCTACTTTTTGCGGCTCCAACGCGTTGCTCGTACAGAAAACTAACTTCTTATAGCTCCCAACTCCTACACGCTGGTCGTGAGTAAAACTTCAATAAGAATTACGTCTGGGTCACGCACAACTGAAGTTAAATATTCAATTTAAATTTAAAGTCATCTGTCGTAAATAAAGTTACAAGCAGCAAACACTATCTGGATCATT
Source organism: Morinoia aosen (assembly GCA_030386875.1). Taxonomy (NCBI): domain Eukaryota; kingdom Metazoa; phylum Arthropoda; class Malacostraca; order Amphipoda; family Talitridae; genus Morinoia; species Morinoia aosen. The sequence continues at coordinate 44,999,770 of CM059567.1, read as the reverse complement.
ATTTCCTTTAGTTTCCATTCAGCACGTTTAACATTGAGTTTATGATGGCCGCTCGAACATAAGTATCATGAAAATTCCCTCCGTGTGCCACCGGTGGCTCACGTCGCAGTGAAAGTGTTAATAAGATTTGCCTCTGGGCCCGGATTCCAGCACACAGTTAGACCCATCTTGTCTGAGCGGCACAGCTGGCCGTCCAGAAGCGCGTCACGAGGAGGGCGTATAATCGACGCCACAACAACACTCGCCGCCGTTGTAATCAGGCCTGCCATTATTGGATTCATCTCCAGGGATCGGAATTTGGTTCGCCAATAAACCGGAATTATTCTTGTTTTGGAAATGAATTACCACAAACACGAGGAATGTTTACCCGGGATGTGTGGTGGCAGTTATCGATGTGGATGTATAAGTCGCTCCTTCTACCCAACACGTTTGGTCGCGTGAATTAAACGAGAGCGTAGAGCTGCTGTTTTACGGTGTGCCAGCTTCAGTGACTGCATAAAAATGAAAATACATTATATACATTATACACAATACATTTTATTGTGTGTGTCAGCTTCAGTTCAGGTGTTCGAGGAACTTATGGCTTCTTGAAAGTGTGAATATGTTATACTTTGTTATGTATCAGCTTAGGTTCAAGAGTTTGAGAAGCTAGTTGATTAGTTGATAGGAACTAAACTGAGCGACCTAATTATAAACTTGACCAAAACCAAATTAGAATTACCTTTTCTGGTCTAGAAATAAGCGCGCAAAATTAGCGGTCCAAAATACTGTACATTTTTTGGCATCAATGATCCTGATGTAGAAACAAAAGGTTTGATAATCCAAATTTGTAAACAGATTTCGAACGTACACCGTGAGCGCACAATTCTCGCTATATTTTGTTCTCAGAAAAATGCTTGTCTATTAAGTCACCAAAATATGCACTCGTAACTGAACTCGTTTGGTGAATTACTAAATCATTTGGTAAGTAAATAAAATTTCCTGCCCACCCTAAATCTAACGAATGATCTTTTCATCATTCCCATCAACGCATAATAATAAAGGATCACAACCAATGATGCGTTTGAGCAGGTTGACGACTGTGCACGAAGAACTATCGTAACCCTTCGATGTCCTTTTCCATAGCTCGGTACTCGCATACATAATGAGAGAGTTTAATTGTCTTGGGTAAAAGTATACAAAAATGTGAGTCGTCGATGCGGTACAGCGGGCAGCGTAAGTTCTTTCAAGTTGACTTGGCTATGCTATGTGCTCAACAGAACTTAGCACGTGGCAAGTGTAAACTATATTCAGAGTTAAACATAATCATTTAAAACTTACGAATAAACCTCTCACCACGTTTTGCTCGGTGGAAAGTGGCAGATACAAGTCCATCCTGAGGAAGACAACACTAAAGTATTACACTGCTCTCAGGATCTTGCACGGCTCTGACGATGCAGAATGGAACCATTCCTTCGTAAGAATCTCGCCCCCACTTTAATTTTCCCACCACTCACACTAAGAGGGCTCCATGACTCATCAAACCGTACGACACCGCTCCAGTTCTCCACAGTTCGGCCTTAATATTTTCGCTGAGTTGGTCCTTGTGTCACAACAACAACAACCCGAAAAGGATCCAATCACTTAAGTGTTATTTTTATTACTTGATTGTTCGCTTCTCGCAAGTGAAGTGTTTTATAAGTATTTTTTCAAAATAATTAATGATTTGTAGGCAGAAAAATAATCAACTGAATTTTAACCTTACTGAATTCGGTGATCTAACACAAAATGTATCGGTAAATTCAACATATGCATTTTCAACGATGTCTATTATTTATTTATTCACCTATTTCCAGCGAACAACTAATAGCGGTGTTTAAAGACTGAATTAAGTGAACCCAAGCTTATAATGACACGTGGGTCTTTTTCAGTGCTCCATTTAACTGCGAAGGCCAATCACTGCACCACAGAAGTGTTTGCAGTTGCAGGACTTGGCTATTAAGCCGTGAAGGTTCACCGTCCTAAAATGTGCGCATCATATTATTGTTTTTTTAGTTTTGCTATTGACATAAAATACAACCATACACGCATGTCAACCCATTTTTATATCAATTTTTCTCATACATCGTGAATCCCAACTTCTTCAATCTAGTCTGCTAATCCGAAACGTGCGCGAGCTTTGGACATTCCAGTTTGCTGAGTGGCATAGGAAAGCGTCTTTTCTGGCCACACGATTGTTGGACGGCAAGTGCAGGGAGAGGCTGCCTAAGTTGTCTATGTGCTCAGGGGGGCATAGTCACCGTAGGGGACACCTTCCTGCCTCCCCTCTCACTTGCTCCCTCCCCTCTCACTTGAGCAGGGATCGATGATCTCAAACTCGGTCACGAGGCCGGCTGTCGTGACCGGGCCAGAGAGGCTGAGCATCTCATTGCTCAGCCTCCGTCAGCTGACTTGGCATCGCACCGGCCGCATTTGCAACTCTGAGGGAAATATAAGGACAGTCCATACAGTGGTAACTAGCATTAAAACCGAAATTATTGTCGTTAAGAAAATAATTACAATTACAAGTAGTTTTGGTTGTTTTTGAATTTAGAAACAAGCCGTGTTCTAAATTATTCTTCTTTCTTAAAACTGAATATTTTTTTGGTTCTTTGCGGCGGTAACTATCATTAAAACTGTGCATTTTCGGGGCTTCTTGAACTGAAGCAGCTTGTACGAAGAAAAAGGTGAGGGAAGTCCATGATGTGGTAACTGCCATTAAAACTGAGCGTCTTGGGGCTTCTTGAATATAGATGCAGTCCGTGCTTCGAACTTGCAGGGGAAAAAGTTGAGGAAAGGCCGTGCAGTGTTGCATATGAGGCCTGTTATTGCTACTTCGGGCACTGAGTTCCAATGGGGCAAGTGTAGTAACGGTCTTACTCTTGCCTCTCCGGGGGTGCCTATTGGGGAGACAGGAAAGAGTAGGAACTATTCTCTTGAATAAATTTACATTGATACATCTTAGAATTACTGAACACTTGAATGACTAAATGAGATTTTAGCAGTAACTGAACTAGAAATGCTTGACATACAGTTTTGAGGTAACTAAAGTATAGTCACTACATTATCATTCAAACAAAACATTTTCTAGGGCTTCTTCAATTTAAGAGCAGGCTGTACAAGGGAAAACTGAGGGAAATGCTATGTAATGGTTAATTTCACTGAAACTGCAATTTTTGGGATACTAGAATTTAGAAGCAGCTGAAGCAAGGAAAAACTTAGGAGAAGCCATGCTATGGTGAATATGATTCAAACCTTGCATTTTAGGGGGAGGGGCCTCTTGAATTGAGAAGCAATGTGTGCATTGAGAACTGCTACGCTTGACAATGCAAAAAAACTTGTAAAAAATTATTTTTTATACCACCAACAGGTTTCACTTTCGGTTCTTGGCACGCAACTTCATTGGTGTGCTTTTATAAAGGTTTTCAGGCCGAAAAATGTTCATTCAACTCGAAAATTAACTTATAGCCCACACGCAACTTCATTTTTTGAGTTATAAATGAAAAATTTTGATCAAAAACGTTCATTCAACTTAAACATTAACTCATAACCCTTCATTTAAATAACGCCTCACAGAACGCAGCAATCGAAATAAAAACTTAGCAGCACGAAATCATGAGAGAAGAACAGTAGTAACGAAGCTGGGAGAAGCAGGCAGTCCAACAGCAGTCTGTGCGCAGCGCACGCTCGGCGGCCTGGATTCTGCCGCTTTACGAGTGGCCTGGAGCTGCTCTCGAGGTAAAAAATAAAAGCTGCAGAGGAGAGATGGGGCGATCCTGCTGCTCTTTATTGTTTTGTTTACACGGCTCGAGTGGAAAAGTTTCGATAGCATCGCGAGTGATGGCAGAGTTTAACTTCTCAAAGCGTTCACGGGATCCGGACGACGTGACTACAGCCTGAGACGCGCCCTCTTGAGACTCCAATCACGTTTTACTTTTCTCAATAACGTCCGTTGATTAACGACCTCGACGGGATAATGTACGGCGTAACTTTCAGTAGAGCAACGCGCGCCGAGAAGATTTCAGCGGGCTGCGAATTTTATGTCTCCTTTTACGGCGAAGTTGGAAGCAAGGAAAGCACTTGAGCAAACATGGCCACGCGATAGGGCTGGCTCCTGCCCTGTCTGTAATAGAACGCGTCCCTCGCTATCCGTCATGCGGCTATGCAGCAATGCAGTTCTGCCTCCAATCTCACCGAGCCAGAAATTCTGGGCCGAAATTTCGACAGCATGCCGCAGAGTGCAGGAGGTGGGCCAGAGGAGGTGGGCCAGAGGAGGTGGGCCAGAGGAGGTGGGCCAGAGGAGGTGGGCCAGAGGAGGTGGGCCAGAGGAGGTGGGCCAGAGGAGGTGGGCCAAAGGAGGTGGGCCAGAGGAGGTGGGCCAGAGGAGGTGGGCCTGATAGGCGTGCTCGGCCGTCGCTGTTGAGGGAATCTTGAACGAGGGAAGAAGCTGAGATATTGTGCGAGGTGAGTTGCTGGCTTATTGATGAAATAAATGTTTGTCTGGCCTGTATTGTTCTGCAATAAGTGAGAAGTATATACTTGACTTTCTTCATGCGGACTCAGACAAAAAAATATTCGTGGAAAATTTTTAACTATATTATTAATGATATTTTTATTTTTCTGAACAATGGAATTTGTTCAGTTCACGCGACCGAAATGTAAGATTGTCTTACAATTATATAACGAATTATTCAATGCTTTAAAATCCGCTCAGAACGGAGTGTTTGCGATGTTTGCGATGATGCAATCTCCAGCATTGCAAGGAACAAAAATTTGGGCCATGAGCTCTAAAAAACAACGATTTAAAATCCGACAGATCCTTCGTAAAACTTCACTATGAACATAAATAGTTTCCTGCACTTGTTCTTCCATGTATTGCCCAAATTAGAACGAAGATAAGATGCAGAGGGTGAAGCGTAATCGATTATATTGGAGTTCAGAAGCGATCATTTACACATCGTGTAACCTCCGTAGTTACCAAACCCTTTAAGAAGTATGGTGAAGCATAGTGAGTAATGTCGAATACTTGTGTTCAGAAGACTTGAGCGGCCCATAGACGATCAATTTAATTGTCAATATCATTGACTCAATATATTGACGAGATTTTTTTTGCCCACTAAGTCAATTATTTGACGGTCGTCAATCAAGCCCACAGACGATCAATTTAATTGTCAATATTCATTATTGTCAATTATATTGACAATAAAATTGATCGTCTATGGGCGGCTTTATACATCATTCCAAAACCTTCAGAATTATGGCGAAACATAATCGATTACTTGTGTTCAGAAGCGATCACTTTTCTTCGTGTAACCTCCTTCGTTACCAAAACCTTGAGGGTGCAGAATTCATCATAAATCTACGGGAATAATACGCCTCACAGCATCACTCGCACTTCTTTGCAGGACTTGTCAGGTGATCCGTCTTGTGTGACGCGCCTGCCTCCACCCTCGTGCGGCCTAATCTTCCTGTTCTGATTACTGCCGCTCCCCTCACCGGCCTGGTGTGCCGCACCCTCGTTCACGTACTCCCCTCTGTCTCGTATCATTCCGATACTCCCCTCACTCTGACATATCATTCCCATACTCCCCTCTGTCATTCCTATACTCCCCTCACACTCATATCATCCCGGTCCTACCCTCACTTTGAAACTCACATCATTCCAAAATTCCTCTTGCAGTGGCACTCATATAATTTTGACACTTCTCTCACTCTGACACTCATGTCGAGTTAATACTCCCCTCACTCGGATGAATTTCCACACATTTCCTTGCGACACTTTATCATTCCTACCATCCCAAAATTTAACTTTTCATCACCGATTTTTTCCAATCTTTTCACTATAACATCTCTTTCACTCCTTCAACACTGCCAGAAGTCTAACATTCTCTCATGGCAACATTTTCAACACTGCCAGAAGTCTAACATTCTTTCATGGCAACATTTTCAACACTGCCAGAAGTCTAACATTCTCTCATGGCAACATTTTCAACACTGCCAGAAGTCTAACATTCTCTCACGGCAACATTTTCAACACTGCCAGAAGTCTAACATTCTCTCACGGCAACATTTTCAACACTGCCAGAAGTCTAACATTCTCTCACGGCAACATTTTCAACACTGCCAGAAGTCTAACATTCTCTCATGGCAACATTTTCAACACTGCCAGAAGTCTAACATTCTCTCATGGCAACATTTTCAACACTGCCAGAAGTCTAACATTCTCTCGCGGCAACATTTTCAACACTGCCAGAAGTCTAACATTCTCTCATGGCAACATTTTCAACACTGCCAGAAGTCTAACATTCTCTCATGGCAACATTTTCAACACTGCCAGAAGTCTAACATTCTCTCACGGCAACATTTTCAACACTGCCAGAAGTCTAACATTCTCTCATGGCAACATTTTCAACACTGCCAGAAGTCTAACATTCTCTCATGGCAACATTTTCAACACTGCAAGAAGTCTAACATTCTCTCATGGCAACATTTTCAACACTGCAAGAAGTCTAACATTCTCTCATGGCAACATTTTCAACACTGCCAGAAGTCTAGCATTCTCTCATGGCAACATTTTCAACACTGCCAGAAGTCTAACATTCTCTCATGGCAACATTTTCAACACTGCAAGAAGTCTAACATTCTCTCATGGCAACATTTTCAACACTGCAAGAAGTCTAACATTCTCTCATGGCAACATTTTCAACACTGCCAGAAGTCTAACATTCTCTCATGGCAACATTTTCAACACTGCCAGAAGTCTAACATTCTCTCATGGCAACATTTTCAACACTGCAAGAAGTCTAACATTCTCTCATGGCAACATTTTCAACACTGCCATAAGTCTAACATTCTCTCATGGCAACATTTTCAACACTGCCAGAAGTCTAACATTCTCTCATGGCAACATTTTAAACACTGCCTGAAGTCTAACATTCTCTCACGGCAACATTTTCAACACTGCCAGAAGTCTAACATTCTCTCATGGCAACATTTTCAACACTGCCAGAAGTCTAACATTCTCTCACGGCAACATTTTCAACACTGCCAGAAGTCTAACATTCTCTCATGGCAACATTTTCAACACTGCCAGAAGTCTAACATTCTCTCACGGCAACATTTTCAACACTGCCAGAAGTCTAACATTCTCTCATGGCAACATTTTCAACACTGCCAGAAGTCTAACATTCTCTCACGGCAACATTTTCAACACTGCCAGAAGTCTAACATTCTCTCATGGCAACATTTTCAACACTGCCAGAAGTCTAACATTCTCTCACGGCAACATTTTCAACACTGCCAGAAGTCTAACATTCTCTCATGGCAACATTTTCAACACTGCCAGAAGTCTAACATTCTCTCACGGCAACATTTTCAACACTGCCAGAAGTCTAAAATTCTCTCATGGCAACATTTTCAACACTGCCAGAAGTCTAAAATTCTCTCATGGCAACATTTTCAACACTGCCAGAAGTCTAACATTCTCTCACGGCAACATTTTCAACACTGCCAGAAGTCTAACATTCTCTCATGGCAACATTTTCAACACTGCCAGAAGTCTAACATTCTCTCACGGCAACATTTTCAACACTGCCAGAAGTCTAACATTCTCTCATGGCAACATTTTCAACACTGCCAGAAGTCTAACATTCTCTCACGGCAACATTTTCAACACTGCCAGAAGTCTAACATTCTCTCATGGCAACATTTTCAACACTGCCAGAAGTCTAACATTCTCTCATGGCAACATTTTCAACACTGCAAGAAGTCTAACATTCTCTCATGGCAACATTTTCAACACTGCCAGAAGTCTAACATTCTCTCACGGCAACATTTTCAACACTGCCAGAAGTCTAACATTCTCTCGCGGCAACATTTTCAACACTGCCAGAAGTCTAAGATTCTCTCATGGCAACATTTTCAACACTGCAAGAAGTCTAACATTCTCTCATGGCAACATTTTCAACACTGCCAGAAGTCTAAGATTCTCTCATGGCAACATTTTCAACACTGCAAGAAGTCTAACATTCTCTCACGGCAAAATTTCCCTCAATCTAACACGCGTCACTCCAACATACAACACAACACCCCAGCGGTGTTGCTTGGATTGTGTTTCTTTTCTTTTCTTTTCCTGCGCCTCAACCCAACCCCACCCGATCTGGGGTGTTGCTCACGTGGTCCTGTGTTGCGTCAGTGCGTCACAGCTCGCGTCAGTGCGTCATACAGCAACTACAGCACCATAGCTCAGCTCCTAAAACGCAAAAAAAAAGATGAAACTGATTTCAAACAAAGGCCTCCTCATTTCCTTTGTATGTTGCATTGCTATTTTTGCAGTTTCAACTGACTTGAAGGAAGAAGGAGGGTGAGATATTTTCTTGCTTACAAATACATTCCCAGAGGCTAACACTATCGTGACGACAAACAGTCATCAAATTATTAGGGTTTTCTGTATCGTGGAGTCAGGATTAGATGTCCTTCAGCATACAATTTCATTCATCAAATCAATACCCTAGTTTTGCAGACGTTTGATTTTATTCCGGTAAAAATTTACCTTACTACTATCATGACCACAACACAACAGCAATTTCAGCTATAGCGCCTTGCTGACGTCATCGCTGTCATTCGACCCGTGCTGACCTCGTGGTGTGATTCAGTCACCCTGCTGACGGCGTGCCGTGAGGGTGTGCGTCGAGCGGCTCCTCTGTGAAGGGCGTTTTTTTGTGTTGTTGGTAAAAGCTGTGAGTGTTTCAACTGCCACACTTTGTGTAGTTTGCGTTATGCCAAGTACAGCTGACTATTAAAACTTCAAGTAGAACGCCAGTAATTATAAATATCTCGCTTGTATCTGTGATTTTTTTGCAAAATTGTCAACTTGAGGGATTTTTGCGGTAATATCAAACAGTTTAAGCCCTCATCACCTGTAGGTGTTCTGTGGTCGCAACGGACAATTTCTTGGAAAAAATGTCCAAACTTGAGGGTTTTGGCGAGAAAAAAATGCCCGTCTGGCAACACTGCAGAGCGTGAGGGGCGCACGTGCCGCAGGCCGGTGTCTCGCCAGGACTTGTAGGAGAAAGCAAGAAAAAAAAGAAAGAAAAACCGTTTCTTTAGAAAAAATGTTGATTCATGATATGTAATACAACACGTCGGTTTTTAAAAATTCCTTAATATGAAGGTCGTTAATTGATAGACAGACCATACGAGGTGCACTAATATAGAAAAATAAACTCGCTGGTTGGTGGGAAATCCGCAAATTGCTGGCCCCATGAGGAACTTAACACTTTGACTGCGGCAGGTTTAACATTCAACTCAAATTTAAACTCAACTTAATTGTATTAAGCAGTGTTGAGAATAGCGATCATTAACTGGATAGTACCATCATTTAGCTTTAAATGAGTTCGTGACTACTGGTCGGTCAGCAGCATTATGAAAATTTCCTCCGTGGGCCACCGGTGGCTCACGTTGCAGTCAAAGTGTTGAAAACGAGAAAAATTCCAATGAAATTAATCATATTTATTGGGAAAACCTTTCCGATTCCAGGTCCATCAACAGCTCTAAATATACAAATTACAATATCTGCAATAAAAAATAAAAAAACTGTTAATGAAAGTCATTTAAAAAAATATCGTGAAAACAAGTATAAACATTCTGCGTGTATAGTCTTGAGACTAGCAAGCACTAATGGAGCTATAGGAACACAAAATACCTGATATACATTACCTCAGGACGTTTTTTATGCGAATCTTCCTTGTGTAAAATTGGTTTATTTAAGTAAGCCCTGCCTGGCGGCTGTTTCTTTATGTTTCCCTGCAGAAAGACCACTTCTATGTACTTCCTCCCACCAAAATTATTTTTATGTACTTTCCCTGCGTAAATTCTGCTTCTATATACTTCACCTGCGTAAAGACTGCCTCTATGTGCGTCATCTACGTTATTACAGCACCTATATATTTCATCACGTAAAGACTACTTCTATATGTTGCACCAGCAAAAAGATTGCTGTCACACACTCCACCTGTACCAAAACCTTAGCACAATTTAACTACAAGAAAACGTTTGCCCGCAAGTTCCCGCAATAATGGCGGTTCATGAGAAGTTTACGAACATAAAAATAACCTTAAGCAGTTTTACAGCGTGCACTACACGGGGCCTCAATTTGTTCACATGAAAGGAATTTCATTAAATCAATGCCTTTATTTTCCATAAGTTTGTATTGACTGCTTGTGAAGACAGATTTCTGAAGAAAATTTAGAAAGAAAGAACTATGAATTAGCAGTCAAGCTCTTGCTCAAAATGTCATCAAAGTATTAGAATGCCAACTAACCATCTTGAAAGCATAAAATCATTTTTTATGATTGCAATGTAAGCTAAGTTGTTTTTTTACTTAACTTTTATGAATGAAATTTGCTAACCAGTCTATATACATCGCAGCACTCGTTAAAGTCTCCTTCAAAATTGATGAAAAGGTACTTAAATCCTGGTTTCATAATCCGTAGACTTTTTTCGTTTTTCTCCTGAATATATCCGAATAATGGATGACGCGAAAACATTGACGGCATGTCCAGTATTGATGCCATGTCCATCATTGATGCCATGTCCATCATTGATGCCATTTACATCTTTAATGTCATGTTCATCATTGATGCCATGTCCATCATTTATGCCATGTACAACATTGATGCCATGTCCATCATTGATGCCATCTCCTTCAGTCCTCACTGGTTCTCGTGCATTTTCTAACTTAGGATGCATTCGTTATTTTCGTGCTTGAGTGTAAAATTAAGCAAACTGATGATCCATAAAACGCATAAATAAAATTTCTGAACATTTTTTCTCTAGTTTATTTTGATGTTTAAATTAGTTTCAGAAAAACTGCTTTAAGAAGTTGTACAGAAGGCACGATTACAGAAGGTGCTCTAACTTCTGTTCATATGAGATATATTTCATTACCTCAATAACTTTATTTTCCAGAAATTTTCATGAGACAGGTCGCTAAGACGGCTTTCTAATATAAATTTATGCAGAAAGAACCATGAATTAGCAGTCAAGCTATTGCTCAAAATCTCGGTAAATTTTTCTGTGGAACCCAAGCTCACTATCCTGAAACCATAAAATTTTATTTTACGCTGAAGATGTAAGTTAAGTTGCTTTATTCTTAATTTTTATGAATGAAATTTACTTACCAGTCTATATACATCGCAACATTCGTAGTAAATAATTCTTTCTTTTTAGATACTTAAATGCTGGTTTCGTAATCCGTAGACTTTCAAAACTCTGAAATTCGATGTATATGGAAATAGTTTTTTGAAATTTCATTTGTCCATGTCTGCATTCCCTTATAGGTCCTATAAGCAAAATAAACTATATAAAAAATGTTCAGGGCTTTTAATCATCTGTTTTATTAATCAGCAGTTAACTTGATTCCGTTAATCAAAGCCAGATTATGGTGTATAGTCGTTATGGCTCACCGGCAGCCTCGTCAGTTTGCATGGCTTGGGGCTAGTCTTATTATGATCAGCTGAGATGATAGAAAGTTTCAGCAGCTGAGACGCTTTTTTCGATTGTGGTCCCTCTTACGTCACTGCCCTGTTTTCAGCTCAGACTTACGATGGAGGGATCTCATGCTTCTAAGAGTTAATAGATTAATTTTTGTATGTATACATTTATTTGAAAATATTTTAGTTTTCACTGTGTAATCCATCAATTTCAAAGAAATGCTGAGATAACATAACACAAATTACTCAGCTACATCGTCACATTTTCGGTGCTCCACCTGCCAAAAGATACATTTCTCGATTAAATGAGCGCTTTGCTCAAGAAATTAGTATTTTATTTTGCAGTAAGCATGATTTTTATGAGCTACAAATCTGTTGCACAAAGATTAATAACCATCAATCTCGTGTGTTTTTATTCCTATTGTGTTCGCAGGCTACCCCAATCTTACACAACTACAGCAGGTAGAACACTTTTGATCGGACTTTAGGGGCTCTTGCTGTTTTTGGTCTCATCGCTAAACAATGCTGTAGACACTTGTCCAGCTTTTTATACAATAACTCATTATCAGATACATATCTCAGTATCTCATTATCAAATAAATTAAGTATCTGATACCAGTACCCTCAACAACTTTCAATCAAATTCCTACAATCGCTTTGCAAGATTTCCTCTTAGTCGCCCGCCAAGCCATCGACAATGTGAGTGACAATCCAGAACTCAGTCTAAAATTAGTAAGTTTCACAATCTCTCCAGCTGCTCAAGCTACAATTAGCAAGTTTAGCAATCTCTAAAGCAGACCATTACACAAATGTGGTGACAGTAAAAGAATAGTTATGAAAGATTCCGGGACTTTGTGAAAGAAGAAGTAATGAGAGATTCCCTTACGTCGTGAAAAAAGAAGTGATAAAAGATTCCCGGACGTTTTGAAAGAGAAGGGATGACAGATTCGGTGACATGAGACTGCGGGGCTGGAGCATCGCGACCTCGTGGACCGTGACGCTGCTGTGGTGCGCCGTCAGCGTCGGGGTGTCAGTGACGTCACTGCTGGCACTCTCCCTGCCCACGTGGTTCATCAAACCCCAACCCCCGGCCGCATCCTTCGGGGTGTGGTGGTGGAGTGGCCCGGGTCAGATCCAGTGGGGTGATGAGGGCAACCCCGACACCCCCACGTCATCCCGACTCCAAGAACGGGATTACTGGCAGCAAGAAGTCCCTCTACCGTACGTGGTTGCTGCTGCTGGCGAAAGTTCCAGTCCGTTCCGCGTCCCGGTGACGGAGAACTTCTTCCAAGTGCGGTGGAGCATCAGTGGAGGCGCCAGCATCTGGGTGATCGTGGGGGCGCTGTACGGGGGCGCTGCAGTGGTGCTCGCGAGCACGGGGCTCGCAGGACCCATCATGATGCCCTTGCTGCAGCCCAGGACTCGGTCGTCCTTCACCAGGCTACTGAGCAACATGCAGGCGGCTGCTGGTGAGTTCTAGACTGACCGCGGTAGGGGAAACAAGGTAGGGTCATTTCTGTGGGAAAATACACCTCCTCTTGTTCAGCTACCCAATAGAAAAGCGTTATTTCAAACGAACTTTATGACGTCACCACTGCGACATGGCGTTAGGCCAATAGTGGTGCCAGATTTGAGTTGGCAGTGTTGCCAGATGCAATATGAGCCCTGCTATTGGTTCGTTGCCATGACGTCAGCATTGCCAAACAGTCGACGAAAAAAAGACTGGTTTGACCCTACCTTGTTTCTTCTACCGGGATACTGACGACATGTTCATGTGCTCTAGTCATAGATTTTTTCATTATTCAGTTCATTTATATTTCAAGTATGTTTGCAACAACAACTGTGCGCAAGTGTATTAACAGTTGCCTGTAATCACAATGGCAACCGCTAGTGACTCTAGGAACAGCTGCATGCAATCGTAGAACTAACTACGTGCGTGACATACTCCTAATAAAAATTTTGCAGAAAATGTTGCATTTCCTCAGAAAAAATTATAACTCACAAATAAGTTTCTGAAGACAGATGAGTTGCTTAAATGAATGCTGCATGACTTCAGTTCTCACAGAAATTACTCACACTCATCAGTTTCGCTCTGTAGTGTCATGACTGTGTAAGTTGGTCAAGTTAGGTTCTCACTTTTGGTAAGTTTTAGAAGCAGCGGGAGGTAGATTCAACTCGCACATAGAAGGTTTGAAATATTGCCTAATTTTTATGGTATTTTCAAATTGGAATGCTCGAATTTAGTTATTTCTTCTCGCTCTCATTTGTTCAACGTATTGAAAAATAATTTAGAGGAAGTATATTGAAAGGTTTTAATCTTCATAATAATGTCCACAAGCTGTTTTAACCGCTGATCTTAATGCAAATCTTGAAAAAAATCGATTCAGCACTTTTCTCTTACAACTCACTGCAAGGTTTCACATGAATAAACCACACGCTGGAATTGAACGTGCATATCTAAAGTGTAGCGTATATTCTCAATACCTTCATTTAGAATGCAGTGAGGTAACTTCTCCGTAGAGCAGGCACTTTAGCATCAGACTTTGAACTAGCCAGACCCAGGATATGTCCTAGCTTCTGTCCTCGCGGTATTTTCAGCAGACTAAAAGCTCTCTGGTAGTAACAGCAAACAATGAAGCCGAGTAGCAAAGGGAAGAGGTTAAACTCTTCTACTCACTGAGTTCTACTCACCCACTTCTTCTCATCAAGAAGTTGAAAATCATTAAGCTAAATCATCAAGAAACTGAAAACTATTTATAAAACCCGACGTTCTTTTCGCCGACGTTCTCAATTAAGATGTTTCCTTTCTGACGCGCGCCTGTTTACAGTGAGCGTGCAAAAGACCATTTGTAAAAACCCAATTGTCATAATAATATTCGAGATATTCGTACGACCCGATTTTAACACAAATAATTGGGATATTTCTTTTCTTACATAAGTCTGTTGACAGTGAGCGTGCCGTAAACCATATGTATGTAAACAGTAAATAAAATGATATTACATTCTCATACAAGAAAGATGTATCTCTCCCATGCATTAAAATTGGCGAAGGTGAAATCGAAGAAACCAACTCATGTAAGTTTCTGGGCATCATAATAGATAAACATCTGACCTTCAAAGAGCACATCACTCATATTAGTTCTAAATTATCAAAATCCATCGGATTCCTGAATAAAGTTAAAAAATTTCTGCCTGAAATAGCTTTACTAATGCTCTACCGAACGCTTATTTCTCCATACTTGCAAAACGGAATAGAAGCATGGCACGGAACTGATAAAAATAAAACTAACAAAATTTTTACTCTACAGAAAAGAGCTGTCAGAGCGGTAAAGAACCTAGAATATAATGCTCACACAAATGATTCTTTCAAAAATTTACAAATACTTAAACTTTCGGATCTCTACAAAATCTCCATCTGTAGTTTCATTTTCAAAACATTAAGAAATGATGGCGACAATAGCCTTAGACAATTATTGACTGCGCAAACTGGTCATCACGACCATTTAACCCGAAATAGAAGTAAATTCATGCTTCCTTATAATTCGAAGGCCCGGTCGCAACACAGTATCCTCTTCGTTGGAACCAAAACTTGGAACTCTATACCTGCGGAGATCCGTAAATGTAATTCGTACAAAGTATTCAAAAGACATCTTGAGTCTCACTTCCTATCAGAATACTAGTCGTGTAAGATCACCATGTCAAATCTTGCCTCCTACATGTAACTAATGATAATGTAATAATGTAACTTGCTTTGGGTAATCGTTTTAATCTGGTTATCTGCTCTTGAATCGTTTTATCGAACATACTGTTAAATATAGCCGATTTGACCTATATTGTAAAATACAGCATAAAATATCGAGTAAATTATCTCAATGATCAGTCTAATGCGAAACTAGGTTAAGTAAACAAGGTTAAACATTATTGTACACCTTAGAATAACGTGATGGTAGGATGCCCTAGAAGTCGCTGAACTTGTTCGGGCCCACAGGTAGCTATACTCAAATTAACCATTGTACTAGACTTAAGAATCATTCTACCTCTGTATCACCTGTGGTAAATAAATTGTTTAAATTGTTTAAATTGTTTAAATATTTCCAATCTAACGTACGTCTGTTGACTGCAACCCATTTGTTAAAACCCGATTGCAATAACAATAATAATTGAGATGCTTTTTCTCTAACTCACACATGTTGACAGTGAGCGTACAGCTGCTGAGCCTGGTGCTGTACCCGCTGGGGCTGGGCTCAGGGTTCGCCCGCAACATCTGCGGGCAGGACCGCACCACCATCTACTGCGCCGGCGACTGCGCCCTCGGCTACGGCTACTTCCTCGCCATCGTCTCCACCACCGTCGCCGCCTACAGTCCCGTCCTCGCCAGGCTCATCACCTACCGGGACTACTCGCCATACTGGTCGTCTATCAACCATCTCTAACATTCACTCTGTGGATGCGTTCCCTACTGGTCCTTTATCTACCACCTATGATGTTCAGTACACCACAGGGGTTACCTTACTGATCTTCCATTAGCCACCTCTAACATTCATTGTGTGGACTACGTTCCCTACTGGTCCTGCATCAACCTCTTGTAGTGTCCTCTTTACAGGTCCTAAATTAACCCCTAATTGTGTCGTGTGTACTAGTGGATTACATTACCTACTGGTCTTCCATCATCCACTGCTAATGTTTAGTTCACTATGCGGAGGACACTTCTTACTGATTTTCCATCAACTACTTCTGATATCCAGTATACTACGTAGACAACTCTCCCTACTGGTCTTCCATCAACCGCTATTCGTGTCCTGTACTCTACAGAGATCACTCATCCCACTAATAATAGCCCATTCCCAACTTGCAGAGATCATCAAAAATAACTCCTGTCTTCCCAGTTAGTGCCAGAATGCAAAAATTTTCATGGCTCAAATTGAGATGCTGTGTTTGCCAGCCAAGAGCCGGCGAGCTGTTCACGCCCTGCAGCGACCAACATCATTTGGTGCCTCCAATCATGATGAGATGTTTGAGGTGTGATGTTACTCTCCTGCAACGTCTGGCTCTATATATTGGTGCTAAAGTTACCTAAGCGACGGAACGGTACGCCTTTTAATTTTATTGAGAGGTTTCTCCTAGCACTTCCCAGTTTTAGAACATAAGCATTGGTCCCGCATAGCGAGCTATAACTCCTTGAATACCACTTAATTGTGAATAAGTTAAGTATTCTTCCGCACATGAACGGCTTCCGTGATAATTTGCATAGCAGTTCGCGAGACTGTGAGGGTAGCGGCTTTCAAACAAGTTTTCAATGTGTGGATATGAATAATCACGAAGGTTGTTTTAGAGCTTCATCATGGTTGTTTTAAAGTTTTGAGATACTAGTCCACCATCGCACTTATATAATCATCTATGATTGTGTTAAAGTTGTGTTTTCAATGACCAATTCGTTATGTTTGAGATTACATTCACGTTGTAAAATTATTTAACTGCGTCGTAAGACAGCGTCGAGAGAGAAAGAGAGCTCTGCTGACACTCAGCTCTCTTCCACTACCAAGGAAGCAAATAAAAACAGTTTATCTCCAATAAAGGTGATAGAAAAAGCACATCATTGGTTTTTAGAATTGGTTGGCACCAAACAAGGCTTGCAGAACATTAAGCTCTACATCGGCACGCACGAAATGGCGCAGCAGAACATTTATAAGGTCGTGGAAGCCTAATTCTAAATTGGAACTGAATCATCTGCTCGCAGGCCTGAACCGACAGTTACGGTGTGTTGTGGAATTGTTGGTCCATGTAACGGCCTCTTGTGCAGCATTTACTAGTCCACCCCCTTTATTTGCAATAAAAAAGAAGGCGAAATGAAAGAAAGGGCGTAAGAAACAAAAAATAATCAATCTCTCGAGAGTTGTGGAGTTGATGAAGCTTGTATCTCAATCACAGATACGCTCATCACACTCTTCCGGCTGGCTTCGGACAGACAGACAAACAGACAGACACCGCTTTTATTATTGTATAGATTATACAATGACTTGCATGCCACGAGACTATATAGATCGACATGCTACCTAATGGAGGCACATTAAATGTAAAGAATTCATAGTGATTGAAAGAGGCTTTACACTACACGCGCGGATTTTTGCCTTTGTGTAATACGCTTTTCTATGAAAGGTGTTTTAAAAAATGAAACCCTTTGTTCGACGCTGAAAATTGTTTTCTGTTTTATCAACAAAAGAATGGTATCATAAAATTTATAATTTGGTTGTTTCAGCAACTTTAAAAGGGAAGAAATACGGATCTATTTTCACGTGAGGAGTAATCTTATGTGATAAATTGAACTCGGACTTCATTTTTTATGTAAATTCAAACACAAATTGCAGAACTGATTTTCACTCATTAACAATCTACATTTCAATAAAACAAATCTCACTTAAATCTTGCTTGACCTCTGGAGATCTAAAGAATTGACAGTGGGGCGTTATTCATTAGAAACTTTTTGGCTGCTTTCTCTAATTCATTTTCGAGTAGTATTTTCCTTTTTCTTTTACATCACACATCTTATCAGCAGTAGGTTTCCGATGTGAGTACTAAGTTCATTCTTTATCTTTTCTCTTCTAAGTTTTTAACATTGCAATGAATTATGCAGATTCCAGATATCGCAGCGAGAGCATAATCCTACGTATAGCTCTGAGATCTGGCGACCTAGGAGGCCACCCTGGTCATGTCCTACTCCAATTATCCGACTCTCAAACCATGTTTCCAAATTCAGTTGTTCCATGAATTCGCTGCTTACGAGGAGCGCCGTCGGCCTTAAAGGAATGTTCAAATCTCAGTATTGTTTGCTTTATGATGTTTTGTGATGTTTTGAAGTTTTTTCTTCGAGTTAGAACAGAAAAGCCACTCACCATAAGTTACCATTTTACATTTGAAATAGGTACAACAAAACTGAATTTATTTTAGCCGCTATTTTATTTTTGAGACAGAAAACAATTTCGCCCATCGAACTACAGAAAATGTAAATAAATACATAGTTCCTTAATGATTAAATTTAAACGGAAGATCTCGGAAGCACCCTGAACTATATATATGTACATAATTTGAATATATACAGTGTATACTCGTGTTAATAAGTCCAATATTGTTCAATATTGTAATGGTCGCCACAGTTTTAATCAGCTCAGTCACAAAGCAATAAAAAGAGCAAGACAGAGAAAGAGGGAATGAACGAGAAAAAGAGAGAATGAATGAGAGAAAGAAAGAATGAACAAGAAAAACAGGGAATAAACGAGAGAAAGAGGGAATGAACGAGAGAAAGAAAGAATGAACGAGAGAAAGAAAGAATGAAAGAGAGAAGGAGAAAATGAATGAGAGAAAGAAAGAATGAACGAGAGAAAGAGAGAATGAACGAAAGAAGGAGAGAGACATAGTAGAACGAAAGCGGCCAGCACGCACGGGATGCTACAGCTCCTTCAGAATATTCTATACACAATGAAGGAATTCTCTCCTGTTTGAGGACAGATCCAAAAATATACCAAAAATTTAGGACAAAAGTGTACCAAATATTTATCGAGCCTCCAGTGCCCTGTCGTGTGACTCAGCACATGCAACGAATGACTGAAAATAACTGTAAAAACTTTTGACCTTGTACTTAGTTTAGGGAATAAAATATCTGTACAGAATATTTTAAATTTGCGTTGACATGTTACTGAAACGTTTAATTTTACTACTTGACGGCTGTTATTACGTTATTCTTTGCGTGTAATATGTTACCTTTTCATAATGTTAGCCAACATACAATCTCCTTTGCTTGTTTTTTGCGTGTTCTTGTTTTCGTTGTTGCTCCTCGCATGGCGAGTTGACTTCGCTGTCATTATCGTCTCTGCTGCACCGCTCAACTTTATCAAGTTATGAACTCCGAATATCTCATTCGAAATATCCTTCTTTTAAAGTCATTCAACAACATTTAGTGATATTCCAAAACGAAAAACATAATCTTGCCACGCACGTTAAGCCAATTCGAGCATTTCTCAGAAAACATCACGGCGCTGAAACGACTCTCGACGCGAAAAAAAACTCACAAGCCTGTCCCGCAACCCCGAAATTAGACCAATCTTGGTCAGTTTTGATGACGGCAGTCAGGCCAGCCAGCATCAAGGCGCCAAGAGATGCCATTTATTGATTGACGGACCGCACTGCGGTCTTCCGCCGGCTTCTGTCGTCCGCTCCCGAGTTTTATGATTGCTGGGGTGGTTGAACGGGAGAGCAAACAAGGTATGTAGGTCCCAACCAGTCTTTTTTCGTTGACGGTGTGGTTTTGCTGACGTCATGGCAACGAACCGATAGCAGCGCTCATATTGCATCTGGTAGCACTGCTCTTCCCAAATATGGCTCCTCTATTGGCCTAACGACATGGCGTTTTGGTAACGTCATGAAGTTTGGTTGAAATAAAGCCTTCTATTGGCTAGCCGAAGAAGAGGAGGTGTATTTTTTCTCGTAGAAATGACCCTAACTTGCTTCCTCTACCGTGGGTGGTTGGCGGAAGGTTAGCCCTCTAACGCCCGAGAGGACTCTACGTCTCCTTTCGAAAATAGCGCCAATATATTGTGTTTCTCGTTAAATTAGTTCCCTGATGTGTTCTTTGTAATTCAATGGCGAGTGGCAGTTCCTTCCTCATCCTGATATCGGTGACTGCCTGATGCCGGTGCCAGTTTAGTGACGGTGGTTGTGAAGACGGTAATATGAGTACAAAATACAGACGTTAAAGGGTTAATGAGTTAGTCATATAGAGTGGGGTGTAGTGACCCACCATGTCTAAGGGTGGTTTTGACGTACTGGATATCCCGTGATGCCGTCCATGGGCAGCTTGTGACATGGATAGGTGGATCCTGATCGAGTTGTTTATTGAACAAGTCTGGTGCACAGGCGCTGAATTTTTGCGTGAATATTGTATTGCCGAGGAAATTGTAAGCCGTTTTAAAAGCCCCGACACTGTTGGCCCTCACTTTCAAGTTCAAGTTGTTTGTCTAACTCCTTGAGCTGAGAAAATTACTCTCTCGCTGTCTTTTGCGCGCCGAGCTGTATGGTTTTGCTCGCCTAAATTTCCGACTTGGGCAAAAAGTGGTAAGGGCGTCATGGCACATGACGATTTCATTTTGATCGTGGATATCATTGAGTTTCATGGTACATAATGTTGAGCAGTGGTTATGGGCACGATGTTGAGGGTTGTTATTGTCATGATGTTGAGCAGTGGTTATGATCATGATGTTGAGTGGTAATATCGCCATGTATGATGCCGAGTGGTGATTATTTTAAGGTCAAATTGTGATTATTTAAGGCCTATTCATGATCAAATGGCATCTGATACAACAACACATTAATATTTTCGGCTAATGAATACTTTGACCACAAAAAAGCTAATCTGGCAGGCCAACCTTACCGAAGCGAAATTTCTAAAGAGCGCCGCAACTTATTCATCGATTCATACTGAAATAACATAGGAAGCATTTACTGTATGTACAGATTATATTTATCGAACTTTACGATAAATATATTTTTCTCATGAAGGTTGCTTTAAATAAGTTGTGTCGTACTACATTATTTTTGAGCACGTAAGTCATTGTGTCTCTCACCTAGGTAAATATATGCATTGTTCCCTCACACATATGTATTTCCATTGGTACTAGACAAGAATGTATTAATTACAGTAATAATCTTAATAATTATTTATTTTTGCTTTATTCTCCCTTACTCACTACATATCACCTTATATATATATAGAAGAGGTACACTCCGGCAAATGTACCGTGCTGTTACCGGGGTTTGAACTCGATACTTTCTCGTGAACAATGCAACTGCTTTTCCTTTGATAAGTTACAGAAGTAACAAAATATACGCCATCAGCAACAATTTATTCAATGTGAAACGCTCACAAAGTGAGCACTCCTAACACTTTTCCTATACTGAACATGAAACGCATAAAAATGCAGGTAATATCTGTTGACAATTGTAAATAAATATGTCGAATACTTATAAGCATCGTTTCATTCTCCTACAGTTGTTCCGTTCTCCGCATGCCACCTCAAATTTGGTGACTTCAACTAATCATGTTTTCTATTCACATCTTCACACCCCCTAATGTAATCAGATGAACAAAACACTGAACATATACAGTATGGCCCACAAAAACCCGGACCGAGTATTGAGCTGGAAAACATTAAAATTATCAGAGAACGCAATTGCAAAATAAAGCGATCAATGAAATTTACCTTGAAAAAGTTGGTCGTGTGTTGCGTTTTTCGGCATGTATCATGTTCCGTTATTTGACATCTCTTGCAAGCACATATGTTACGACAATAACTCTTCTCTAATGGGCCTGGCACAAATATCTGATGTAATATAGTCTCATATTATACCAATATCTGTTGCTACTATTTGCCTAGCCAGTTTTTGTTTATGACAGGTCTGGAGACAACTTCGTGAATTCCCAAGAAAAGCTAGAATATGGTGTAATATGACTCACACTCACAAAATACTCCCGCCCGCTGAAATCAAGTTCATTACAAACCACAAATTTCAAAAGTTAAACTCTGCTTGAAAACCTACGAACACGATCGGGACAAGTTTCGTACGTGCACAAATGTTACGGCGCGCTTACATCAACGCTGTGGCGGAGTCCGCCGGAGTGGCCTCGACCGCCACAGTTATTGCCTCACCTCGGAAGAATGAAGGCTGCTTCCGTCCGTCGCAACAATCAACTAACTGCAATCGCTGAAAACGCAGGTTGGTTATCAGTATGTTACAAGTTAGAAGCAAATTCCTTTAAGAAATTGCTCTGTACATCCGACAGTGAATTTTTCGCGTACATTTATGTGAATTAATTAATTGCATGGGTGTGACTACCAAGGTCAAATTTTCCAGGTGAATTATTGCAATGGTCACGAAGCAGACTTAGTTGCGGATCCTGTTCTCAGTGGTCCATCGGTAATTTTGTCACTCAACATGATATTTAGATTACATTGATGTGTATATAATGCATTAAACCATCTCCAAATGAGATCAGAAAAAAAACTTTTAGAGTCAAATATTTCAAATGATACGCATGGCGGTTGCCAGATTCTGAGTATTGTATGACGAAGTGTTTCGTGTCCGGGGCTCTTAGACAAAGACTTGCTACGAACTTCATTAAACTTTGAACCTATTTTTAGGCTTAAAAATTAGAAAACTACTGATGTCTTACATCGTGAAATGATTAGAGGTCTTAAAACGCATTTGAACCGTATGTCAAAGCACTCTTATGGTGTTTAGCACTTTACGAAACTCATCCTGAAACAATTTTTCAAACTTTACATTGAGTTAAGATATTTTGTCTATTACTGTTATGTTATGTTTCACTACGAGGAAATTTCGAATATTGGGACCTAGTACTAATAACTAGGCCTATGTACTAAATTGACTCCGTTACCTGACCCAAACACGATACATATCTCCTGGCAAGTTCAGATCTTTCATTTCATGACAAGATTTCGTGAATTACTGCGTGAAAATTATGTTCTGCTGTGGAAAAATATACAAATCACTGTCAATAAAGCAATTATTCTAAAAGGCTAAACGTAATTTTTCGAGATGCACGCGGTGTGAAATAGATTTTTTTCTATGTTTGATCCACCAATATATAAAAACGTTCCACGGTAATACGTAAAATAGCATATGTTTTGTTAAAAAGGTCTATTTGAGTTCATTTGTCATGAATTTGAATTTCTTTACTAGATTTATTGAAGCCATATAACATTTTATGTGTATAAGATATACAAAATTTTTGGAGAAATTTTAGAATTGAGCAAAAATAAATGTTGAGTCATGAGATATATATACTTGAAAAAAATTTAAAAAACATGCAAACTCTATTCTCCTTCATCATATGTTGTGCAAGTTTATAAATAAAAAAGAATTCTAGCATTTTTTCCGTTAGAAAGGACTCCAGGGGCCAATGCACTTATCACGTGTTTATCATATTCAGGTTAATTAACCAGAAAAGTTACGTGCATGTTCATGAAATAAATTATAATAGAGAGTTTATGAAATAAATTGTAAAAAAAATTGACATTGTTGTATTATCGAGTCATTTTGGATCGATATAAATGCTTCATGGACAACCTTCTGAGCTGTATGAATTATTCTGTGAGACAGGATTTACGATTTTACCGAAAATGAAAACTCTGACCCATGGAGCTTAGTATATATATCCTAGCTCCATGCTCTAACCGATCTGGTCAACGTAGACGTTTACTCTACGAGTCTTGTTTTACGACGCTTCTAGTACGCTTGCACTCGTTCACGTCACGTTTTAATACATACGTGATTGTGTTATCAACAGTTGAATCAAATTAGGTCGCAAATCAGATTTAACAGCCATACAGTTAGGAGTGCGCATATTGTTATTGATCGCTAATTCATTATTGCAGAAATTATTCATAATTTTGCATTAAGGAATTGCATCATTTCGAAATGATACTGTAGAGAAATAAACGCTGAGAAAAAGAATGAATAGAGTGTAATTTGTAACTTGGGTAATTCATCAAATATCGAACTGAACTGATTATCGAACAACTTTGAAAATATGCGCGTAATAAATTTCGTAAGCATCCAAAATTGCACAGTGCCGGTGATCTTACATCTAAAAATCCTATTTTAGTGATAAGAACTCATTTCTGTGAGCTGCAAGCTGCTACCAGCTGTTACGAACACATTTTCTGTACGACCCTTACAAATTGGTCGTATTTTTACACTTGAAAAATCTTACGCACCTCGGGAAAATTGCGACGGTTTAACTGTTGTTGTGCCAACGTCAACCTCCCGTCATAACTAGAGAGTAGTGTTGCCAAATGATGTTCTGTTGCTGTATTTTTTTCTTTCCCGCTAAAAACATGATAATTATTCCATGTTCGACATTCAGTTCCTATTTCATGTCAGTATTAAATACTGAACAAAGGTGTTCGAATCAAAATTCCTTAAAAATCATGAATTTATGCCTCGAACAAGGCTTTTCGATTCTTAATTCTTTTAAATAACTGAATCGATCTATTGAACGCCTGTTTTATTTCCTAAAAATATTGTATTAACGCTTGATAATACCATTGAATAGTTGAAGATGGCGACCAATCAGCTGCTGGTGTTTCAAGGCCCTCAAGATCATCAATGATTTGTCTGGCTACATTTACTGATGATCAATCCCTTGCCAAGAAAACTGATGCAAGCATCAATAATAATTCATTGACGAGTGCTCTACACTCTACTCCAAAAAAGGTCACACAGGTTGATGATCACAATGATGGTTCAACAAGCACTGCAAATAAAACATCGACATCCTATTCAAATTTTGATAACTCTCCATTCAAATACTTCCTGAAAATAAGTAATGAGACAGTTATTTCAAACAAACAAACAAAACAAACATCGGCATCTTTGGGACGCTTTATTTCCAATCAAGCCTGATACAAATGATCTTAAGCATTGGTTTTTCAAATTTCTTATAACTAACACTATACATAGGACACCATGACGGTTTCCCCGTAAAGCCGGTACCCATTTCCGACACCTAGGTCGAGTGGGGTATTGTGCTTGAGCTTTCCATTATACCCAAGTTCCATTATACTCAAAAATCGCAGCGCCAGCGCCGGGATACGAACCCGCGACTCGTACATACAAGTCCGATCCCTTAACCGCTGTGCCACCGCGAGCACTTCCAAGAAAATCCAGTGCACCAAAGAAAAAAAATGAAAGAAAAACGTTTATTTTCCAAGTGGCCATATGAGATACATGTCAACATATTGGGTTTTAAAAAGTTTCTTAATATAGGACGTCCTAAAACAAAAGTTCCATACGAGAAGTACTAATTGACAAACCATCAGAGGTGTACAAATAGATAGACCATACGAGGCATATTAATGGACAAAATATTCGAGGCGTACTAATAGACAAACCATACGTGGCGTGCTAATACTCTCACAAAAGTTCCATACGAGAAGAACTAACTGACAAACCATCCTGTTCGGATAAAAATTCTTGTTCGATTCATGTTCGATATTGATGAAATTATGTTATTAAAGAATTCGATTTTTAGAACAATAAATAAATTCCAACAATCTACGTTGACTTTAAAGCGACATCACAGAACAAGAAAGCAACTGTTCAAGAATAATCTTGAGGCCCGCAACAGTTATTCAGAGCAAAAGTTACCGATTTATGAAGGTTGTTTCTAGACACACGTGGTTTCTGTTCGATATTTGATGAATTACCCTAGATTTATTTGCATTTTCATATTAATGATTTGCAGGTTTTGTCCCAAATTTACATGTAGTTGCAGGTTTTGTCCCAAATTTACATGTAGTTGCATGTAATTAACATTTTTTTAAAATTCAATAGTGTATTTACTTCAAGATATTTTAAAACCAGTGATGTACCATATTTATTTGAAATAAACTTTTTTCTTTCTTTCTTTGTTTTAGATGATAAACTTACTTGTTCATTCCTGACCCTGCTTTATGGTGCAGCTATGAACAGGATAATTGTTTAATCGATTTACTAGTTCTAGCTGCAATAGAAGTATCCATTTCAGCAGATGTTTTTTTTATACGTAGAAAATCCATGCTTAACTTGAGAAGTCTTGATATAGGTTTGTACTGAACTCTAAAATGGTTTTTGTATGTTTTCAGGACCATTAGCAAAACAAAAAAAGGTAAATGTTGAGGACTTGACCATAATTGATTTTCGAATTTTCGATGCCTAAATAATGTTAATCAGATCAAAAGAAACAAGTTTTCTTCAATGCACTTTCCGGCGGAAACGAGTATTTTAAAAGTTATAGCGGTAAATGAGTTAACGGAACTCCAGTGTTAAAGGCGGGAATAAATGAATAAGGTAAGCATCACCCTATTACAAACGTAAAGAGGTTGGGTCGAGAGGGGTAGCCACAGTTCTTTTAGTGAAAATTGGAAATCAATTGAAATTCTACTATGCATAAACATAATTAATGAGATGACAAGTTATATTGTCGATGCGAAAGACTGAACTCGAAAGTTCCCAGATATGTTGAACCGACGATATACCGTCATCTCAGGGCTGCCAGTGACGTCAAAGCAGCGGTAAACACTTTATTATAAACGTAAAGAGGTTACGTCGTGAGGGGTAGCCACAGTTCTTTTAGTGAGAATTATCAATAAAGTGAAATTCTAGTATGCATTAGTATAAATGCTGAGATGACGAGTTCATTTGTCGATCCAAACTAATTCATTCGAATGCTCTCAGATACGTCGAACGTTCGACGTAATGGGTCGGTTAAAACCTTTCTTTATAATTTCCACTAAAAGAACTGTTGCTAGCCCTCACGACCCAACCTCTTTACGTTTGTAATAGGGGGTTTTTGCTTCTCTTCTTTATTTTTTCTAGCGAAGTCGGCTTGGTTGGCGTGCGGCAACGCCTGTTTACTTTCACGTCGGACCGCGCGGTATATTTTTCCCCGCCTGAAACACTGGAGTTCCGGTAACTCATTTACCGCTATAAATTTTAAAATACTCGTTTCCACCGGAAAGTGCATTGAAGAAAACTTGCTTATTTTGATCTCATTAACCATATTTGGGCATCGAAAATTTGAAAATCAATTATGGTCAAGTCCTCAACATTTATCCAAAAAAAATCTATGCAGCTCATTTTAGTAATAATATAACAGTTTTTTCCATATACAGTATACTAGTGCAGGAATGAAATCTTTCTTTGCACACAGTGCCAACACATATTCGATACTCTGCAAGTTGTTGCTACAATCTTCGACTAAGTTCATCAATTAAAAAAATTGTATTCGCTTTTAGCTATTCAGTTGATAAATGAAGACATTTTTTGGTAAATCTGAAGGATATGTCAGTTATCGATTTTTGTAAATTTCGATGCCTAAGCGTAGTTAATTAGATCGAAATAAACAAGTTTTCATCTATGCACTTTCCGTCTCAAAAGTGTATTTTATTAGTTATAGCGGTAAATGACTTACCGCAACTCCAGTGTTTGAAGCGGCAAGTAATTTAAGGAGCACGTTGGACAGCAACACTGCAATACGCACTCGCTTCCAGCGTGATCGTCATCAAAGATGAAACCAAACCAACCGCTATACCTCATTAAATACTTATTTGACAAAAAACGTGTATAGAAGAAAATGTTTATTTCGATGTTATTACCATGATTCAAACAACAAAAATTCAAAAATCGATGAGTAGCTGTTTATTCGAGCGCATTCGTCATCATAGAGGAAACTAAACTTACCTCTATAAATTGTAAAATACTCATTTGAGACGGAAAGTGCATAGAAAAAACTTGTTTATTTCGATTCAATTAATTAGGTTCAGGCACCATGAAGTGCAAGTAGCTGTCTATTCAAGCGCATTCATCATCAAAGACAAAACTAAACCTACCGCTATAACTCTATTAAATACTCATTTGGGAGAGAAACTGCATGGAAGAAAACTTGTTTATTTTGGTCTAATTAACTATGTTTAGGCACTAAAAAGTGGAAAATCAAGGACTGACAAATTCTCCACATTAACCTGTCTTTAAACAACTTTACTAAGCAACTTGAGCCAAGCGCAGCTTTATCTCTGCATGTGCTCGTAAATGAGGTCAACTTCTTGTTGTTTTAGCTTGTGCTACAGTTAGCATGAAAATTTTATGTTTTATATATATAGCGTTTGTTGACATATTCTATTGATGCATGTATAACTGAAGTCTTCGTAGTTATTTGAGCTCTAAATTTTATTTTTCAAGTGTGCTATTTTAGTGTCTGAACTCAGAAGCTTACAATTAATTGTATGCATCTTTTTCCATGGAAAGTGTGTATTATCTATGACTAGCTTTTTGCTATTTTTCTTATCATTTTTCAAAGACTTATTGTATTTATCCATCATTTTTTCCCTGCACAGATATGATCTGACTTAGTATAGCAAAACCTATCACAATGAATGTTAGCCACCTAATACGTCGACGGGACAATGACAGCTCTGACGAGGAGTGTGAGAGCTTGACGGCTGGTAACTACTTAGGTAGATCTTTGCTTGTTGACCCGGCCAGTCAAGCAAAGTCAACTCCTAACTTGCTGATGAGTGATTCCAGAAAGCCTACTGCCAATCCATTCTCTAGCACGAGTGTTTTACCTCAACCTATAGTTTGTGAAAGCAATACTTCAGTCCCAAGAATATTAACTGAAGATAAAAGCTCCACATCCCATGTAAGCAATGTGCCTCACACTCATTTTACTCCTCAACTTCTTCCACCGGGCCACTTAGCCTCCAGTTCAGTGTCACTGCAGCCAAGCTCAGCCATGGCACAAACAGCTCCCACACGATCCGTCTCCTTCAGCTCTGCCATTCCTGAAGCCTCTACTCCACCTGAGTCACCTCAGCCCAGACCGAGATCTGGATCTTGGTGTGGCGTCAACGAGAGTGATGATGGTGAGGACCACTTGTCTACCTCTGTCATTTTACTGAGCGTTAATGCTGGGTTTTTTATGATCTGCATGAAGACAGGATTATTTTTTTCTGGATTGTGGGGTAAATTCCCTTTTCATTAATGTTGAACCTTTCTTGGGTTTCAAAAGTCAAGTTAATATGCATGTATTGTTCTCCATCATAAGGGTTAAATACTTGGGTGAATTATTTCTGATTTGTTGACCATATTTGATCACACTATTTACAAGTTTGTTGTTCATCACACTAGTTCAGAGCATCTTGTTGATGAACTTATGACTATAGACTAATGTTCTAGATTAATAATGTTATATTGACAAATTTTAGATACATTTCCATCAAAACTAAATAGTCAGTATATATTTAGTGTGTGCAAATGTCTTTTTGAACAATTTCGTATATTGAGTTGTTATGGTATTTCTTGTACTCTAGCTTCTTCCCAATTTTTTAGTTAAAAATTTATATGGGTTTCCTTGTTCACTTTTATTACTGCATCCAATGTTTTTTGGGGGATGTTTCACATGAAATTCCTACAGTGCACAGGTTGAGGTAGCACAACCTATGCCTCTCATTAAACATTTATTAAAATGTTTAGGCCTTGAAGTAACTTCTCCATCTCAAAATCCTTAAAATGTTTAGGCCATTTCTTGGTGGTGTACAACAATAGATCCATTGCTCATTGAGAAATGCATCTCTCTCTGACTACTTTTATATTGCAGAGATTGACCAGCTGCAAGAAAACCCTTCACTTGAATCCTCGGAGTCTGTGCCACACTACGGGGCTGTGGGCAGCAGCAGGGCAAGGCAGCCCCAGTCTCGTGCCCAGTACATCGACGCTAGAGAGAAGCATGCCCGCAGAATGAGACGGCAACTCAAGTCAGTTGCTTTGTTTCACTTACAAATGCCAACAGTTGTTTGCTGTATTCTTTAGTGAATATTTTTTGTATATGCAAGCTAAAAATGTAGAGGATGTCTGTAAAGTGTTAAGCTTTTTTATGTTTGTAGTGATGCTTGGTTTGGATTTCAAACACAAGCCGCTCTGTCTGAAATTTGAATACAAGCTGTTTGGTTTGAATTTCAAATGACAATGATGATTCAGTGTGGTTGAATTGAATATTTGCTTGCAAACTGAAAAATCATGCTTGTATGGACAGTGTTACACTGGAAATTTTATGTCTGTATCGTCACTCAACACTATTGTCACTGTATTGTCACTCAACACAAAAAATCATGCTTGTATGGACAGTGTTACACTGGAAATTTTATGTCTGTATCGTCACTCAACGCTAAAACTTTTTTAACTATGGACCACTTACAAACTTTTGGAAACTAACCTTTTTTTTAAATAACAAACTAACTAACCTTTTTGGACCATGAACCATTAGCAAATGTAAAGCTTCTATTTAAAGTTCTTCATCTGCCCTGCAGGTTCTTCTTCATGAATCCTGTTGAGAAGTGGCATGCAAGACACCGATTTCCTTGGAAACTTTTACTTCAAATCTTTAAGATCATTATAGTGACCATTCAGGTGAGTGAGTCAGTTCACTGTATTTGAATAGAGCTTCTTCTTGTGCTGCATTTATTGTTGTATGTTCATTGTCCTTTTCAATCCATATTTATGCTGTGTTATGTAACTATAGTCATGCACATTAATGCATCACGTATTCATTAAAATCTGCTCACCTTATCAGGCCCATGATGGAAAAGTTTTAAAATTTTTATTTTAAATGGAGTGTGTTTGGTGCTTGTTGATAATCTCATTCTAAATAATCAACATTTATTTATAATTTGCATACCAGCTCTGTTAGATATACCAGGTGTTTGTCATAGCATTGTTTCTATTATTTTTTATTCCTGATGACTTTGTTCTGTCATTTTGGGTCATTCAATGTTAGCAATTTCTTCATGTCAATCTTGCAGTGGCTGCAGCTTTTATGACCTTGCACCTCAAGATGGCTTTTTAGTGATCATATTACGATGGGCAAATGGTTAATCACGAGAACTAATAAAAATCCCACTCAATAGTATAAAATGTAGATGGCCACAGAATCCTGAATTCACTTTATAAGAAAAGCAAGGCATAATAAAATAAAATGAACTGTAAAAATACTGTAACTGCTGTCTTACTGTGCAAATGCCATTTCTAATTTTTTGATTAACATATAGAGTATTATAGATGCTACAATATGAAAAAAGAGTGCCTAATTTGTTCATTTTCCCTCCAGTTTTCCCCCTTGAAGAAGTGTTTGAGGCAGGCTGTCTTTTAGCAGATCTTGTTGATCCAGTCCTGATAGTTGCATATCCAGGATACTTTGGTATGGTCCCTGAGATAAGTTAAAGGATTTAAGCTTGTAGTTAATTACTTTTATTTGTGCAGCTGTACTTGTTTGCTGCGCAGCGCTACCTGCACGTGGCCTACCTGTGGGACACACGTGTCTCCTTCTCACACATGTTCCTGATGGGCTGGGACAGCACCAGAGAGGTGAACGTGTACCCTCCCTCGGACGGGCCTCTTGCGGTCTACACTCGCCAGCAGTTCTACGACTACCTCGACTACGGCATCATAGCTGTGAGGGCTCCTATCCCTACCGCCTATTCTAAACACTTTCAGGGCAACGATTTTTATAATACTGCTAACCAACCAGTGGTCACTAATTCAGTTTTGATAAATTCTTAATGAAAACTAAAAGAAGGTGCATTCTATTTAATATTTGTTATTTTCAAAATTGATCTCTAAAATTAACTCTAATTTGAGTTGTATATTGAACTTCAGTTTAACCCGCCGCTCTGAATGTGTTAATTTACTCTGCATTTTGTATGAGCTTTTACCTTGCTTGGTGCGGCATTCATTAACACTTTGACCTCAACTTGTAAAACTGAAGTTCAATATTCAACTCAAATTTAAAATCAGTTGTAATGAGCAATTTTGAAGAGAGCAATCATTACCTGGATCTAGCTGTCATATGGCTTCAATTAAGCATTAATGAAGGTTGAGTTTGATACTGTAAGGCCATGATACTATTGGTCGGTCAGCGGCATTATGAAAATCTCCTTCATGGCTACAGATGATGCACGTTGCAGTCAAAGTGTTGAATCACTCGAATTATGACATGTAATTGAATGTTGCCATTTCTTTTGGAGCACCAAGCAGACCTGAGAGTGTCATAGCTCAATGGAATGTGGTTCTGTTGCTGCAAAGCTGAAGACCTTCCAGTGTGTTGAGCGTAAGAATGAGGCTGGATTGTCTATTATGAATTGTCTAAAGGTTGTTCATTTTATTTTCAAGAATGTAATATGTGACTTTTTATATTATTTTCATCACGATGTTATCTGAATATATTTAGGGTGTGTGCAGTTTGTGACAAAATTATGTAAATGTTACCTCTTTGATTTCCATGTTACCTCTTACATTTCCATGTTGCCTCTTACATTTCCATGTTGCCTCTTATATTTCCATATTATCTCTTTTATTTCTATGTGGCTTCTCAGCAAACATTCAAGACCCCATTTATGGCACAGAGCATAGAATTTTTGTTCACGTGATTTTGGTGCCTCTCCCTGCCAGTACACGAATCTGAGTGACATCTCCATAGGGACGTACGAGTACCACACGACCAACACGACCGTCATGCCGTCACACCTCTGCTGCGAGCATTACGCCGACAACTTCTCCAACCAACTCTCAGGTGCGGCCTTTGCGACATGGTTTATGTTTCACTTGGGGAATTTCGTAGGTGAACGAATGTGTGTTGTGCAGGTCATAGTGTGGGTAGGTCTGTGGTGTACGCTGTGCGCCATGATGCTATTAATTTTGTGTTTCTGCTGCTTGTGCTTGAGTAGGTATATTAGTGTTCATATATTCTGATGGACTTTGCATGTAAAGATCATCCTCAATTTTTTTTTATATTCTCTGGAGGTAGTACCACCGAGGAAAGGTATGAGGACCCTAGCTAAAGATCAGGTAGGCCTTTCTTTTGTTGAAATTGGATGGTTCATGGATCTTTAGCTGTCCTTGTTTGGTTCACTGCTTCTTTTTTTCACCGCCTATTATTTCTTTAGCTTTTACCTTATTTGATAAACGTTTATCTATCTTCCTCTTCCTATATGCAGGGTGTTAGGACACACTCTGTGCGTAGATTCCCCATTTCCTAACTTCCTACTAAGAGATGCCTTCCTCTTTTTCTTAGAAACGTCTTTGTGGTGGTTAGGGTGGTTAAAACTAACTTGTAATCTTATCTGACAATATTCTCATCTAGTTAAATTCTAAGCAGCTATGAATCGTTAACTAAAAATTGAACTACGGCAGGCTTATTATTCTGAATGCTAAGTACATCATTCTCACGTAGATCCAAAGGATGCATCAGTCACAATGGTTATTAATGGTAACTCTCAATGTTTGTTATTGCAGAATGCATCAGCATCCCTTTTGAGGCAATGATATATCTGAATGATGAATCACTAAACAGTAACTCATGACATTTGCTATTGCAGAATGCATCAGCGTTTCATTTGAGACATTGATGTATTTGAAGAAGGATGAATCGCACAATGTTTGCTATTGCAGAAAGCATCAGCATCCTATTTGAGGCGGTCATTTATCTGAAGGATGAACTGCACGATATTTATTACAGCAGAATGTTGACACAATGTATCATTGCAGAATGCATCGGGATCCCCTTTGAGGCAGTGAACACGTCGTCATCGTGGTCGACGCGAGACTTCCTTGGGTCGCAGAACTTCACGGTGGCTTTTGACATGCTGCTGTCGTGTCAGTACTACTTCAAGGTGAAGGCCATCAAGCTCCGCTCCCCGCCCTCCGATCTCTCCTCCGACTGCTACAACCTCACAGCCACCGTTTTTTTCGACAACTACGACCGTGACGGTCAGATGCTGGTGGGGCTGAACATCGAGGCGACGGTGCTGTCATGCAGCGGTGACGAGCAGCAGCAGCCCCCCAAAAGCCCTGCCGCCACCACCATCAACATCCTCACCATGGTCATGTGCTGCCTCTCGCTCCTCATGTGCTGCCGCTCCCTCTACCGAGCCCAGCTCCTCAGATATGTGAGTGTGTGGCTGCTGAGGTATGTGAGTTGTGATGTGTGGGGGTGCAGCTGCTGAGGTATATGAGTGTGGGGGGAATAATACACGCTCGACCTGCCACTCAACTCGTGTCATTGAGGGAGCCAGAAGGCAGAATATTCTGTCACACTTGCGAGGTTTGATCATTAGTGGTCAGTTCAGGATTATTTTGCTAGTGAATGATTTTGCCAAATAATGGATGAAACTTGACATGGAAGCTTTTTCCGTTTTTTTCTTGGCCGTGATTTATGCAAAGGGGCCTAAAGATCAACTTCTCTTGAAAAAAAAAAACAATCTTTCCTAAGGACTCGATAAAATTTTCTACAACTGACTGGGTCTAGAACATAATTGTCCTGTAGAATATAAAGATGAAACTGAGATCAGCAGAAAGAAAAAGGGTTGCACCAATGCTAGCAAGTTAGTGAGGTTGTAAGTTAGGGTTCACTGTTTCCTCAAATTCCCGTGCGTCACAAAGTTTGTAGAGCATAACCACCATAAAATGTACGCATTTTAATATTATAATGATCTTAGTTTAACCACAATTGTAATTATTTATCTTGTGTGCTGCACGCTTCTATCTACGAATTTTAACTGCCTTAATATTTGTGTCTTTACTCATTGCATTCTATTTTCAGACAAGCGTCCACTTCTTCCAAACGCACTACAACAAAACGCTCAGCAAGTGGGATGAGCTGGAGTTCTGCAACTTCTGGTATGTGCTCATCTGCGTCAACGACATCCTCATCATCACCGGCACACTCCTCAAGCTCGGCCTCGAGAGCAGGGTATGTGGCCGCCAGACTTTGCTAGAATTGCCTTCCCTCTCTTAGGTCACTTATTGGCCGGCTCCAATGAGCATTAGCTCCTGATCGTACATTCAGCAATGACAATTTTGTTCGGTTGCATGTTGGCCAACTTGTGATCGTACTCCTAGTCAAGAACAGGGTCAGTGTGGGTCTGCGTTGTTTGGTCACTCACTGGCTGGTTTGTTATTGTACTTCAAAAAAGCTTTTCCTTTCTCATTTTTGTTCAGTCACTCACTGGCCGACTTGTGATTGTACTCCTTTTGTGGTGATGGAAGCATTTTCAAATTTTTATTTGTCATTCGTGAACTGTTGCCTTTGTGAGCAAGGTCACTAAAATTGCAAAAATACTACTACAACTTTCAGGTAGTGATGAAAACCTCTTTCTAATATTGTTTGTCAATTGTAAACTATTCCCTTTGTGAGCAAGATCACTAAAATTTCAAAAGTATTTTTACACCTTTTAAGTAGTAAATAATACTTATTGAAAATTGCTACTGGAAATGGGAACTGCATTGATGTTGTCTTGTATTTTGTGGCTGTAAGTTAGCCCTTTTTCTAGCGCTTTGCTTGTGCTTCCGCATCTCCTTCTGCCTAAATGGCAATGATTGTTGAACTTTTATGTCCAGAATTTCTGATTTGTAGGGTTTATTGACTGCCTCTGACACTTGCAATGCTTCAAATTCTGCGTGCAGATCTCTTTGGTCAGAGTAGCTTCAACATCAGTAGTGTTTGGTAGTGTTCTGCTCCTTGCTGTAGTTGTAGCAAGAATTTAGCGTATTCCTTGCATCTTTGTTTGTTGTATTTCGTATGGTGAGACGGCTGCTCTTTTGGTCAGCATCTCGTTTTGTGTTTATTCTATTTCATTTGCGTTGGACGCAAACGTAAAACTATCCCTGTAGGTTTTTGTGCCATTTCACATGGGAACTTTTTTGACCCGCATTGAAATTATCTGTGTACGCTTCTGGTTATGACACACAGAGCAGAACACGTAAGCTCTTTTTTATGACCCTTTTTTGTACACTTGATCTTGCTTTGTAGTGTGTGAAGAGCCAGATTGATGCGCCTTGGCTCTGGAGTGTTGTATCGCGTGTAGCTTCATCCTTGTCCAGCCCTTTTTTATCTCGTCTGTGTGTATGTAGTATATTGCGCACGTCCGTATCTCATGTATTGTAATCCTGGTCTTTGTTTTTTGTTAGTTTTGCTCGTTAACAGCTTGAGAGGCTCATACAATTCTAGCGTCTGTAGAGCGACCAGTTTGATGAACTTGGGTAATTTGTAATGAAGCAGCCAAAGTCTGTGATGTAGGTTTGGTTTTACTTTCCTGAAAGATAAGCAACATTTCTTTTGAAGTGGTCACGGAAATGGACTGCTGTATTCAGAACGCAACAGGCAGTTGTGGGGTGAACGGTTGCTCTCTCCTTCCTTATTTCTTCATTGAGACAATGACTGACTTTTTTGTTGTCAATGAAAGCAAAGCAGGACACGTTTGTGAGTTTAGGGGGTGGTAGAGAAGCAACTGGATGAATTTAGAATTGTCCAGTTGCACTTCTTAGTCGCCCGATTTGAAGAGTTATAGGTCTTTTGAAAATTAATACAAGTCATCGTGGCTGTTTCTTATTGAGAAAACGATGGAGACGTTGCACACCACTGTTGAAAGCATCAAAGTTCTATATTTACAGCTCGTATCCTTATGATTAATAGCGTGCGTGTAGCCCTCTGCTCCTAAGACTGAAGGGAACTGGCTGAATGAAGGAAACTGGCTAGGCACAGAGGAGTGAAAGATGTCCCCCTCAGGGGGATACAGGTATTGTATCTATGGGAATTAGCGCTCCCAGGGGGACTATGTGAGGGCCTGAGCTAAAGGTTAGGTAGGCTTCCTTTTGTTGTAATAGAATAGGTTTTTGTTTTGTTACGGACCATCTTTTTTCGGTTCACTGCTGTCCTGTTTTTCAGCACCTACTACTTTCTTCTTTAACTTTTTCTTGTTTCATGAACTTCTTTCTTAGCTTCCTGTTTCTGTGCACCTTGAGCATAGATTCCGCGTTCCCTCAACTCCATACTAAATGGTGCCTTCCTCCTTCCTCTCTTAGAATATCTTTGTCGTGCAATTAAGGGAGGCTAAAACTTTCTTAAATAATAATAATAATAATAATAATAATAATAATAATAAGTGAAAGATGTCCCTGGCTTTGACTTGAAAATTTACCATTTTCTCCAGAAAACTCAGTGGGATAGTTCTTGAGTTCCTCAAAGCTCACCTATTTTTTACAGTTGCTCGAGAAAGTTCCAAGGAATAGTTCTTGAATTTATTAAAACTTGCCTTTTTTCCTTTTTCTCACATGGCAGAGTTTGCTTCAATGAGTGAGTGTCCTCCTCCGATGTAGTACATCTATCTCTTTCAATGATTGTATTCTTCATTGGATATTGTTTAATGGTGTTTAAATAATGGACATAATGAGTGATACTAATTTTCCCGAGCATACTACTGTGCAGTTATCTTTTAGTCCAAAACAAATACTGTAATAATATTAATGAAGAGTCACCTTGGCGTAGCGTATTGTGAAAGTAAAATTAGCTTATTGTGAGAGTAAGAAGCAATTGTCATAACCATAGCTGTCACTCTTTCACTGAAATTGTCTTTCTGTTACAGATGATCGGTGACACAACTACTCAGGTAGCCGTGTTGTGTTTGTACTCGAGTTTACCTTTAACTTTCCCTGCCTCGATTTGAGATCTTTTGCTTTTTAGCGGTCTAGTTTACTGCATGATCCTCTAGCTTGCATGGTGCTTTTTATGCTGGGCTCTTATTTTGACCCAATGACTTCTATGTTATTCTCTGAGGTGGTGCAACTTGCTTTCTTTTGTCTTGTGTATGCGGTTGGTTGGGTGGTTGGTTGCCCTTACCATTTGACTTGTGATGCATACAGCTTTTGACTGGTGGCTTTCGACCACACTCGAGATGTGTGCTCAATATTCAGCTACTTAGTTTCGTTTTTGTGATGCTCATAATCTCCCTCCGACTGGGCGGCTTTTGACCTCACCCGAAATGTGTGTTCGATATTCAGCTACTTGGTATAATTTCTGCTGTGTACTGTTGTATTAAAAATCCGAGGTTGTCACTCCGTGGGAGCTATCATACCAGCGCTAACGTAGTAAAGAGGTCAAATAGAAATGTTTAATGTGATCCAACGCAACGCAAAACGTCAGCATATGATGGACTTAAGAAGTATGATGGAAAAATGGGATAATGTGATTTTTGGACTCACAGAACTCATAACATACTATGAACTTCAAACGCATAATGGAAAAGAGGGAAGGTTTGGGATAAAGTCATAATGCTGGCTCCGGCATCCTGTGGAAAAAGTTTCATACTTACTAGGATGAAAGCAGGCTCCATAGTGAAGTGTAAGCCTTTGTGCCTTCCTCTTCAGGTTATTTTCCCCTCAGGGGGACACAACGATTGTATCTATGGGAATTAGTGCTCCCAGGGGGAAAATGTGTGAGGTCCTCAGCTGAGAGTTGTGTAGGCCTTCTTTTTGTTGAAATAACTTTTTTTTTGTTTTGTTATGGACCATCTATTTTGGTTCACTGTTGTCCTGTTTTTTTACAACATCTTTTACTTTCTTCTTCTTCTACTTTGATCTTGTTTCATGAACTTCTTCCTCAACTTACTGTTTCTATGCTCTTTCTGCATAGATTCCAGGCTCCCTTAACTCCATACTAAATGGTGCCTTCTTCCTTCCTCTCTTTGGCTCGCCTTTGTTGCGGATAAGGAGGCCTAAACTAACTAATAATCTAATCTTCCAAGCAAAAGTTTCAGGTCTCGATCCGACAAAACCTCAGAAAGAATAATTTCGTTGGTGTAAAGTGCAGATAATTTACTCACATTTCTCCAAAATTGCCGGGCTTGTGAGCATCGCAAATTAAAATGCTACGAATCACTTCAATTGAATCACCATAGTTGAAGTAAGTCTATGTCAAATTTAATGGAAATGCAGTTATGATTAAAAATAAACTTGGTTTAGGTGTTTGGAGTAACCTGGTCAGAACAAAATCGCAGTTTGTTGCACCTTGGGAACATAGAGTGTGCATAGATTCCTCACTCATGATCCGTGCTAATTAATGCTTTGTTTAAATTTTTGTTTGCTGTTCAGCGCTGAAATTCATTTTTTTGCTATCTGACTGGCATCCTTCTGCAACATTGAGCTCATTGTATTGATAGACGCTCTTTACTTGAGGAGCAAATGTTTTACCTATTATTTGTTCCCTTGAATGGCATGTGTTGGCTTTCAACATTCCAAATTGCGAATTGCGTACACATTCTTTTTTTTATCATATTTTAATGTCATTTTATTTCAACAAGCTTTTTTAACGTTCATGCGCATTTGTACGATAATTTAACCATTCGTTCCTTCTATTTTCTGTCAAAATTTCATCATTTCCAGACGCTATTGATTCTGTCAACACTGTCTCTCAGATGTTGACTTTTGAATGGCTGCAGTGCCACAGATGTTGACTTTTGAATGGCTGCAGTGCCACAGATGTTGACTTTTGAATGGTTGCAGTGCCACAGATGTTGACTTTTGAATGGTTGCAGTGCCACAGATGTTGACTTTTGAATGGTTGCAGTGCCACAGATGTCGACTTTTGAATGGTTGCAGCCCTACAGATATCGACTTTAGAAAGTTTACTTTCAACAGCGCATTATTCCTGATGTAGTCTTTTTAAATCAGTCAGCACAGTCCTTCAGATTCTATTTTATCATGGTTACTTTTGATGGCACATTATTTTTGATGCAGTCTTTTCAAATCAGCAAGCACTGCCCTACAGATATTGACTTTAGCATGGTTGCTTTTGCCAGCACATTAACCCTGACGCAATCCCCATGCTTGCTGTGGGGAGCCACGCGAGGAGCTGCGGTGCATTAGTAGAGCAGCTTGTCAGTCAGAACTGAGCGTGTGATCACTTCCCGTGCAGGTGCTGCGGCTCAACAGGACTGAGTTTGTTAAGGGCACGAGAGCTGTGAGTCTACCACAAAGTTATGTCCTGTGCTTCTTATTGTGGTCGTCCAACTTGCGGGCTCATCGTATGTGTTTTATCGAGTGTTCCTCTTTTTGGTGGTGTTCTTCTCTTTGATGGAGTGTTCCTTTTTTTGATGGAGTGTTACTCTTTTTGGTGGAGTGTTCTTCTCTTTGATGGAGTGTTCTTCTCTTTGATGGAGTGTTCCTTTTTTGATGGAATGTTACTCTTTTTGGTGGAGTGTTCTTCTCTTTGATGGAGTGTTCTTCTCTTTGATGGAGTGTTCCATTTTTTGATGGAGTGTTACTCTTTTTGGTGGAGTGTTACTCTTTTTGGTGGAGTGTTCTTCTCTTTGATGGAGTGTTCTTCTCTTTGATGGAGTGTTCTTCTCTTTGATGGAGTGTTCTACTCTTTGATGGAGTGTTCCTTTTTTTGGAGTTTCACTCTTTTTGGTGGAGTGTTCTTCTCTTTGATGGAGTGTTCCTTTTTTTGATGTAGTATTACTCTTTTTGGTGGAGTGTTCTTCTTTTTGGTGCAGTGTTCTTCTTTTTGGTGCAGTGTTCCTCTTTTTGATGAGTGTTCCTCTTTTTGATGAGTGTTCCTCTTTTTGATGAGTGTTCCTCTTTTTGATGAGTGTTCCTCTTTTTGATGAGTGTTCCTCTTTTAGATGAGTGTTCCTCTTTTAGATGAGTGTTCCTCTTTTAGATGAGTGTTCCTCTTTTTGATGAGTGTTCCTCTTTTTGATGAGTGTTCCTCTTTTTGATGAGTGTTCCTCTTTTTGATGAGTGTTCCCTCTTTTTGATGAGTGTTCCTCTTTTTGAAGAGTGTTCCTCTTTTTGAAGAGTGTTCCTCTTTTTGAAGAGTGTTCCTCTTTTTGAAGAGTGTTCCTCTTTTTGACGAGTGTTCCTCTTTTTGACGAGTGTTCCTCTTTTTGACGAAGTGTTCCTCTTTTTGACGAGTGTTCCTCTTTTTGACGAGTGTTCCTCTTTTTGACGAGTGTTCCTCTTTTTGAAGAAGTGTTCCTCTTTTTGAAGAAGTGTTCCTCTTTTTGAAGAAGTGTTCCTCTTTTTGAAGAAGTGTTCCTCTTTTTGAAGAAGTGTTCCTCTTTTTGAAGAAGTGTTCCTCTTTTTGAAGAAGTGTTCCTCTTTTTGAAGAAGTGTTCCTCTTTTTGAAGAAGTGTTCCTCTTTTTGAAGAAGTGTTCCTCTTTTTGAAGAAGTGTTCCTCTTTTTGAAGAAGTGTTCCTCTTTTTGAAGAAGTGTTCCTCTTTTTGAAGAAGTGTTCCTCTTTTTGAAGAAGTGTTCCTCTTTTTGAAGAAGTGTTCCTCTTTTTGAAGAAGTGTTCCTCTTTTTGAAGAAGTGTTCCTCTTTTTGAAGAAGTGTTCCTCTTTTTGAAGAAGTGTTCCTCTTTTTGAAGAAGTGTTCCTCTTTTTGAAGAAGTGTTCCTCTTTTTGAAGAAGTGTTCCTCTTTTTGAAGAAGTGTTCCTCTTTTTGAAGAAGTGTTCCTCTTTTTGAAGAAGTGTTCCTCTTTTTGAAGAAGTGTTCCTCTTTTTGAAGAAGTGTTCCTCTTTTTGAAGAAGTGTTCCTCTTTTTGAAGAAGTGTTCCTCTTTTTGAAGAAGTGTTCCTCTTTTTGAAGAAGTGTTCCTCTTTTTGAAGAAGTGTTCCTCTTTTTGAAGAAGTGTTCCTCTTTTTGAAGAAGTGTTCCTCTTTTTGAAGAAGTGTTCCTCTTTTTGAAGAAGTGTTCCTCTTTTTGAAGAAGTGTTCCTCTTTTTGAAGAAGTGTTCCTCTTTTTGAAGAAGTGTTCCTCTTTTTGAAGAAGTGTTCCTCTTTTTGAAGAAGTGTTCCTCTTTTTGAAGAAGTGTTCCTCTTTTTGAAGAAGTGTTCCTCTTTTTGAAGAAGTGTTCCTCTTTTTGAAGAAGTGTTCCTCTTTTTGAAGAAGTGTTCCTCTTTTTGAAGAAGTGTTCCTCTTTTTGAAGAAGTGTTCCTCTTTTTGAAGAAGTGTTCCTCTTTTTGAAGAAGTGTTCCTCTTTTTGAAGAAGTGTTCCTCTTTTTGAAGAAGTGTTCCTCTTTTTGAAGAAGTGTTCCTCTTTTTGAAGAAGTGTTCCTCTTTTTGAAGAAGTGTTCCTCTTTTTGAAGAAGTGTTCCTCTTTTTGAAGAAGTGTTCCTCTTTTTGAAGAAGTGTTCCTCTTTTTGAAGAAGTGTTCCTCTT
The DNA here is from genome assembly GCA_030386875.1 of Morinoia aosen. Classification (NCBI taxonomy): domain Eukaryota; kingdom Metazoa; phylum Arthropoda; class Malacostraca; order Amphipoda; family Talitridae; genus Morinoia; species Morinoia aosen. The sequence goes on along the minus strand of CM059567.1, from coordinate 44,957,660 downwards.
TTTGAAGAAGTGTTCCTCTTTTTGAAGAAGTGTTCCTCTTTTTGAAGAAGTGTTCCTCTTTTTGAAGAAGTGTTCCTCTTTTTGAAGAAGTGTTCCTCTTTTTGAAGAAGTGTTCCTCTTTTTGAAGAAGTGTTCCTCTTTTTGAAGAAGTGTTCCTCTTTTTGAAGAAGTGTTCCTCTTTTTGAAGAAGTGTTCCTCTTTTTGAAGAAGTGTTCCTCTTTTTGAAGAAGTGTTCCTCTTTTTGAAGAAGTGTTCCTCTTTTTGAAGAAGTGTTCCTCTTTTTGAAGAAGTGTTCCTCTTTTTGAAGAAGTGTTCCTCTTTTTGAAGAAGTGTTCCTCTTTTTGAAGAAGTGTTCCTCTTTTTGAAGAAGTTTTCCTCTTTTTGAAGAAGTTTTCCTCTTTTTGAAGAAGTGTTCCTCTTTTTGAAGAAGTGTTCCTCTTTTTGAAGAAGTGTTCCTCTTTTTGAAGAAGTGTTCCTCTTTTTGAAGAAGTGTTCCTCTTTTTGAAGATGTGTTCCTCTTTTTGAAGAAGTGTTCCTCTTTTTGAAGAAGTGTTCCTCTTTTTGAAGAAGTGTTCCTCTTTTTGAAGAAGTGTTCCTCTTTTTGAAGAAGTGTTCCTCTTTTTGAAGAAGTGTTCCTCTTTTTGAAGAAGTGTTCCTCTTTTTGAAGAAGTGTTCCTCTTTTTGAAGAAGTGTTCCTCTTTTTGAAGAAGTGTTCCTCTTTTTGAAGAAGTGTTCCTCTTTTTGAAGAAGTGTTCCTCTTTTTGAAGAAGTGTTCCTCTTTTTGAAGAAGTGTTCCTCTTTTTGAAGAAGTGTTCCTCTTTTTGAAGAAGTGTTCCTCTTTTTGAAGAAGTGTTCCTCTTTTTGAAGAAGTGTTCCTCTTTTTGAAGAAGTGTTCCTCATTTTAGTGAAGTCTCCATTCAGCCTGAATAGAAGAATGACATTTGCATGACTTATGTGACGACTACTTAAAAACCCTATAGTTCTTGCAAGAGTCTGTCTTTCTCCTCATCTTCTCATGTCTGTGTGTTGATGTAAGCTTTGCTTCGTTTTGTTTTGTTTTTCTCTTAACATAGCACCCTTCTTTTGCTTTTGGCCTGTGGTTGTGCTTTGCTATTCCAAATTTTAGATTCATAAGTGGACAATAATCTTGGTAAAATTGTGAATGTTATAGCTTGTAAAAACATGTTTTAATTATAAAAAATAGTCAAATTTGTAATTTTACTTTGCTAGTATTAAATGTAATTCATTTTGAACGAGTCAGCGAAATTAAATAATACTCATTACCAAAACACAAAGAGAGCGCCAGGATAATGTATATCAGAAATATTTTAGTGGTTCGTTCAAAAGTTAAATTTGTAGTAAAAATTGAAATTAACCTTACCACCTTAATAGAATCAGAGCCCATGATAGTGTATTGAGTAATGTGTTGATGGCTTGCCCAGAACCACGAGGGCTACATGGACACGTGGAACATCTGCTCGCTCTTCCTGGGCATCGGCAACTTGCTCGTCTGGTTTGGCTGCCTCCGCTACCTCGGCTTCTTTGAGACCTACAACGTGAGAGCTGCGGGTGTAGTCAATCCTCACCTATACTTTCGCCGATGTTATCTTCAAATTGTACAAAATAGGAGGAAAGAATTTTTAAATTTCTTCTGAGTTACCCATTAGCACACCTGTTGCTACTTCTTGGAAGTGTGTGTAGGCAAAGGGACTTGCTGTATTTAAATGGCTGGATGCTCAACACTGTACCGTATTCAAATGGCTGGCTTCCTCGCTACATTAGCAAATTGATATTAGTGACGCTGTGTTTGTCCCAATTGAAATTCTGAGCCTTTTACAGATCGTTTTCAGGCAGTTATAAGCCAAGAGTTTAGTCGTTTTCAAGCAGTAAATTAGCCTTTTTCGGAGCAAATGTCTACTTATTTTAAGCCCTTTTAAACGGCTATTTCTGGGCATCGAAACGGCTAATGCAACGGCCATTTTGGGCTTCTCTACTACCTGAACGAGGCTATTCACGACCATTTTTGGCTTTTCCATTGCTTGAACGAGTCTCGTCCTGGCCTTTTTGGGCTTCCTTACTGCTTGATCAAGGCTAATACCGGCCCTTTTGGGCTTCCTTACTGCTTGATCAAGGCTAATACCTGCCTTATTAGGCTTCCGTACGACTTATAGTGGGCCTTGCAACGACCTCAAAGAGCTCCAACATCAGATTTTTTATACGATATGAAGAGTTTGTAAGGCCGGGTCTTGTGGCTGCTACGCCTAGTGAATTCCGATTTGAGGCGAGTGAAGCAGCGGACTTACGTTTCTACTTCTCCGGCTGTAGGTATTGATGATAAGCGGCGGAGAAGTGGGAACTTTTTCCGAAATAAATTTACATTGGGATATATTAAGATTACTGAACATAGAAGGACTAGAATCGAGGTTTGAGGGGTAACTAGGGTAAAGCATTACAAGTTGAATGCTCAGCGTTCGACAACCCAAGTGTTCCAACAGTTATAAGCTATCATTCATATTTAATTTATATAATGCATTAATAAAGTGCCAATTTGATGTTATGCTCAGCAGTTAGCTTTTCTATCCTAGTTTTCATGTTGACTGGATTAATTATTTATAGTATTGTTGAAGATGTTTAACGAACCTTACCTAATCTAACTTAACTAAGTTAGGTTAGTTGAAATTCATTTAGTTCTTTACATTTACTGAAGTAATACGACTTGTACAACATTTACGATTACGAGTCTTTTTACAATCTATTACGCGTCCAAATAGAGGTCGTCGAAAAGGCTTGAAAACGACTTTAAACGACCCGAATGAGCCCGCAAACAGCCATTGACTAGACCTATAAAAGGCCAGTTGAATGAAGAGCCCTTTTCAAGCCCTAATAGGCCAAGTATAGGTAGGAGTCGGTTTGAAGTCGTGATTTTTGGCCCTTTTGGGCCATTTTCGACCTTTTACGACTAATTTACTATCTGAAAAGGGCGATAATTTTCAATTGGGGTGCAGCCCCTCAAGGGGACACAACTCTTGTATCTATGGATTTAGCGCTCCCTGTGGGAAATGAGTGAGCTGAAGGTTAGGTAGGCCTTCTTTTAGATAAAAAGAATAGGTTTTTGTTTTGTTATGGACCACTTTTTTTTGGTTCACTGCTGTCCTGTTTTGCAGCACCTCCTACTTTCTTCTTCAACTTTTTCCTTGTTTCATGAACTTCTTTCTTAACTTACCGTTTTTATACCCCTTGTGCATAGATTCCGCGTTCCCTCAACTCCATACTAAATGGTGCCTTCCTCCTTCCACTCTTGGAGCATCTTAGTCGTGGTAAAGGGAGGCTAAAAATTTCTCATATAATAATAATAAGAATAATAATAATGTGTTTGTGCAGGTGCTGATTCTGACGCTGAAGAAGTGCCTGCCTAATGTGCTACGCTACTCCATCTGCATCGCGATGGTGTTCGCTGGGTACTGCCTCTGTGGCTGGCTGGTGCTTAGTCCCTACCACATCAAGGTGGGGGATTGTGCAGTGGTTCTCAACCAGGGTAAATTTACCCCTAGTCGGTAAAAAATTATATAGTCGGGGTAAATAATTGAAGTACGTTAAGGGTAAATTTGTCCCTAGGGGCAAACAATTGTTTAGTCGGAGTAACTAATTGAAGGACCTGAGGGGTAAATTTATCCCTAGGGGTGAAAAGTTATACAGTTGGGTATAATTTTTGTCTCCTGCTTGGGATAAATACGGTAAATATATTTATGAATCTCTCCTGCTGCCACATTGTAACGAGTGTCCTCTCTAGTTAGACAATGCGGGCTGCAAATCTGCGCAGCAGCACTCCAAGAGTTACTGGAACTTTGTGTAATTTCTTCTGTGCCATTGATGCAATAACAAACATGTGTTACTACTTCTTGGAAGTTTACGCTACCTTGGCTTCTTTGAAACCTACAACCTGAGTGCTTAGTTCTACCTTTTTCAATATATCTTCGAATTGTACCGAATGTAAAATCAGATTTTATACTCTTTTCTCAATATTATTTTCAAATTATCTTCATTTCATGTTTGTTCCTGTATTCTAGTATGCACGACCCATCAAAAGTGACGGAATTTGATATTTTCCTTGAACAAGTCTCAAAAATGGATGCCAAACAAATATATCCATCCCAACAGTACCCGCCATTAAAATATTCTTGTACTTGTGCACTCGTGGAACTTGCATCACAGATGCGGTCATTAATTAAGCCAGCTTGTATAGGCGTGAAAGAGAGACGGACCAGCCAATTTGATGTGTTCGTTGAGGTTCCCATTGTAATAACATAGGAGAAATTCCGCATGAAAAATAAATTTATTGATTGATAAGTTTAAGGAGACGCCTGACCTTTTGTTATATAATATTGATAGTGTTTCAGACCACGGGGTTTTTCCTTATGAGCTTTAATGGTGTAAATCTAGATCATCCTCATATTCACTTAGAGCAACTTTCCAAACCATGTTCAAATAAAGCAGTGTGAATAACACATGTTTTCGCGTAGCGCGGTTCGAGCCTACCAGTCGAGGTATTTTTCACCCGAGTTTGTGCAGCTCCTCTGGTGATTTTAGCAAAAAGTTATTTAAAGGGAAATCTCTTGTAGGCGTTGAGCTTCCACTTCACTACTTCACTCCCTCAGCAGGTTAAGCTACCAAAAAAACATTTCTTCAACACAATATAAGTGATGAAGTCATGACAATTTGCATGCTTATTATTATTATGCTGTGTTGCAGTTTGGATCGCTGTCGACAACGATGGAGTGCCTGTACTCCCTCATCAACGGGGACGACATGTTCGCTACATTCTCATCGACCTCAGCCAAGGACCCCGTGATATGGTGGTTCAGCAGGCTATACCTCTACTCCTTCATATCCCTCTTCATCTACGTCATCCTCTCCCTCTTCCTCGCCCTTATCATGGACGCTTATGACACCATCAAAGTAAGTCTTTCTATCTACTAGTTTGTGTTCCCAGGAATATAGTACTCAAATGTCTTACTTTGATCTAAAGCTTAACTTGAATCTCTTTACAGTTTATTTTTGCTACGTTGTGTTCCCTGAAATATCATGAATGTCACCCAAATGTCTCAATGTTGATTGAGAGCAAAACTTGAGCCAATTCCTTCCCTTCAAACTGTTATTGTTTAATGTGGCTCTCATTTTTATTATTGCTCGTATTTTATGAGTTTGATTTCTCAATGTCCTGGAACTGTACTTTAATTTTGAGTACTCATACTCGTTGAGTGTGCGTAGTTCTGAACTGAATGTTCACGATAGCATTGAAATTAGTCAGCAAAAGAAGAATTAATGTACTCATGAGAATTAAAAGTTACCACTGCTCCTGCATTTCAGAAATACTACTTGGAGGGCTTCCCAATGTGTCCTGAGGCATGAGGTGAACATTCATGTTTACACACAAAATTATTCAGCACAACGCACATGAAAGGAAAGAGTTAACATGTGCGCGTGCATTTCAGAAATACTACTCAGAAGGGTTCCCGAAATCGCCGCTGCAGAAGTTCGTGGAGGAGTGCGAGGAGGACGCCACGAGCCACGTGTTCAGAGAGGAGGGCGACCGCACCATCCACGACCTCGTCAACAGCGTCTGCTGCTGCTGCTGTCTCGCCCGTCCCACCCCCAGGTCGGACTGCTCCTGCTTCTCTGGGATGCCTTCTTTTTTGGGATACTTTTTTATTAGGCTATTTAGGCCTTCTGTTTCAGGCGGTTTTTTAACCTTTCCAACAGAGTTGGCACATAAAAAACCCACCCAAAAAGCCCAAAAATACCCACACTAAAAAACCCACTAAATAGTGGGTTTTTTGGGGTTTTACTGTTATGTAAATTTTATTTGTTTTCAAGCTTATAGAATTAAACTGAGCTAAATATTTATCTTGTCAAAATAAGTATCTAAGTCATGTGCATGACTATGACAAGAAAACATTGAAAAACAAAACACCAACCCTATACAAATCAAATTAGAAAAACCTTAATCACAAAAAAACTTGAGGGACTGATATATTTTAATGAATTCCATTTCCAAAGTAAAAAAACTAAAAATTTAGAAACAAATGCAGTTCGACTACTTAATATAGAGACTTCTGAATTTTTGCTGTCTTCTAGACTAGACTGCTACTACAATACTACTGTGTTTCTCTTTCTACATCCCCTGCCATTTCATCGTTGTCATCCACATCATGATCATTTGTGAGGTGGCGATATACTGAGACGATTTCTGTGCGCGTTCTGATCCTAATCTATTTCTCAATTTATTCCACACAATTCCAAATGTTGAGAAAATTCTCTCGATGGATCCTGAACTTGCGGGGCAAGAATGAAGATTGCTTATAAACTTGCAGAAACCCTCTGCCAGTGTTCTTTCATGAATCTGCATTTTCTGCTGTTTCATGTCTTGAATATCCCACCATCAACAAGGAGTCATTGTATTAGTGATATTCTCATTGAACATGTGTTTTGGGAAGATGTTGGAGTCCTTCAATTTATAGGAGTAAAGCGCACCGATGAACTCCGGATTGTACTCAGCCAACCACTCTTCAATATCAGTCTCCTGTGAGAGCTTTGCCTTAAATGTTGTAAAATGAAACATCAATATCGAGTTCATTATCTTGTTGATCAGTCTAATGTGAAACTAGGCTAAGTGAATTAGGTTAAACATTATTGTACACCCTAGAATAATGTTATGGTAGGATGCCCTAGAAGTCGCTGAACTTATTCGGGCCCACAGGTAGCTATACTCAAATTAGACCATTGTATTAGACTTAAGAAACATTCTACCTCTGTATCACCTGTGGTAAATAAATTGTTTAAATTGTTTAAATTGAAATAAGTCTAACAATTAAAGTCAGATGGGGCAAGACAACCGCAGCCATCATGGGGTGAGAAAGTAAAGAAACTACTGGCCTATATATTTATCTTGTCAAAATAAGTATCTAAGTCATGTGCATGACTATGACAAGAAAACATTGAAAAACAAAACACCAACCCTATACAAATCAAATTAGAAAAACCTTAATCACAAAAAATCTTGAGGGACTAATATATTATAATGAATTCCATTTCCAAAGTAAAAAAACTAAAAATTTAGAAACAAATGCAGTTCGACTACTTAATATAGAGACTTCTGAATTTTTCCTGTCTTCTAGACTAGACTGCTACTACAATACTACTGTGTTTCTCTTTCTACATCCCCTGCCATTTCATCGTTGTCATCCACATCATGATCATTTGTGAGGTGGCGATATACTGAGACGATTTCTGTGCGCGTTCTGATCCTAATCTATTTCTCAATTTATTCCACACAATTCCAAATGTTGAGAAAATTCTCTCGATGGATCCTGAACTTGCGGGGCAAGAATGAAGATTGCTTATAAACTTGCAGAAACCCTCTGCCAGTGTTCTTTCATGAATCTGCATTTTCTGCTGTTTCATGTCTTGAATATCCCACCATCAACAAGGAGTCATTGTATTAGTGATATTCTCATTGAACATGTGTTTTGGGAAGATGTTGGAGTCCTTCAATTTATAGGAGTAAAGCGCACCGATGAACTCCGGATTGTACTCAGCCAACCACTCTTCAATATCAGTCTCCTGTGAGAGCTTTGCCTTAAATGTTGTAAAATGAAACATCAATATCGAGTTCATTATCTTGTTGATCAGTCTAATGTGAAACTAGGCTAAGTGAATTAGGTTAAACATTATTGTACACCCTAGAATAATGTAATGGTAGGATGCCCTAGAAGTCGCTGAACTTATTCGGGCCCACAGGTAGCTATACTCAAATTAGACCATTGTATTAGACTTAAGAAACATTCTACCTCTGTATCACCTGTGGTAAATAAATTGTTTAAATTGTTTAAATTGAAATAAGTCTAACAATTAAAGTCAGATGGGGCAAGACAACCGCAGCCATCATGGGGTGAGAAAGTAAAGAAACTACTGGCCTATAGGGAGCATTCAAGCTGCACTGGAACAAATTTGACGATGGAATCTGGTAGAGCATTTACTTCTAATCATTTTAGTGTTTGTTGCTATCCGGTACTGCGAAAAGTGAATTTTTTGGCATAATAAAAAAAAAATTTGGCATGTCACTACATGTTGTAACATATAACAGTGTGGTTGACTGACTTGACTTGCGCAGCTAAGCACTCCAGCTCACACAATACACATGTTAAGTTGTTAACAGCATGATTGTTTAGTGATGTGCAGCTGTCTTGCTTCAAGTTGCTTGTGGTAGTTACTTATGATCTGCATGGTGCTTCCCTCTCACATGACTTGCGCCTGTCTGCTGCTAAAACAACTTACTATGAATTGACGAGCATAGCAATTCTCTTTGGACATCTTATATCTTTACAGACTGCAGAGCTATGTCTTTATGAATATGGTAATTGGTAATTGTGATGGACAAACTTAATTCATATATTGTTCATATAATGTAATAATTCATATAATAATGTAATATAATGTTGGAAATAAAGTAATCAAATAACAATATTTACTCAATAAGTCTATGTATATAAATCTGAAATAGGGGCAACGGGAGTTGTGTGAATAACTCTTGTACAAAAACAGGTATTACAAAAAAACCAATAAAGCCCCCAAAAAAAACAATAAAACCCAATTTAACCCAAAAAAAACCAGGTGGGTTGGGTTTTTTTAAAAAACCCTGGGTTTTTTCCATCCCTGCTTTCCAGGCCTTCTTTTTCAGGCTATTTTTTTAAGCTATTTCGGCCTTGTTTATCGGGCTATTTTTTAATGCTTTCTAGGCCTTCTTTTTCAGGCTGTTTTTTAAGCCTTCTAGGCTTTCTTTTTGAACTTATTTTTTATGCTTTTTAGATATTCTCATTCGGGCTTCCTCACAAACGCCTTTCTTTCTGTGAAAGTATTTTGAAACAAGGCAGAGTCATTTCTATGAGGGAAAAATACACCTCCTCTTGTTCGGCTAGCCAATATAACGGCTTTATTTCAAACAAACTTTATGACGTCACCAAAACGCCATGACGTTAGGCCAATAGTGGAGCCAGATTTGGGGGTAGCAGTGCTACCAGATGCAATATGAGCGCTGCTATGGTTCGTTGCCGTGACATCAGCAAACCCACACAGTCAATGAAAAAAAAAGACTGGTTTGAACCTACCTTGTTTCCTCTACCGTCGAGACAGACTAAGCGGACACCAAACAAACCAACAAACACATCAACACATTACACACGCCCAAGATATTATCATAAGGCAAGATATAAAGGAACACACGAAGGGAACCATTAGACAAAATGCCACAATGATCTGTACACCGTGAGCGCACACATGCTAACGAGACCTCCGTGTTGCAGGGAGGCTGAGGACGACTGTGCTGACGAGCGCAGGCCTCTCCTGGCGCAGGAGGCGTGATCTGCCGCACCTCCTCATTAGTGCGGCTACTGATTAGTGAGGCTCCTGATGATTAATGAGGGTCCTGCTTAATGAGGCTGCTGGAAAATGGGGCCCTGATTAATGAGACCCTTATTAATGAGGCACCTGATTAATGAGGCCCTGATTAAAGAGGCTCCTGCTTAATGAAGCTACCTTCCATGGATACAGCCGCTGTAGCTACAGTGCTGCAGCAGCTGCAGTATATAAAGACGTGACCGCTACCTTTGAGTAATAGCTATACCTCAATCTTTTCTGGTCCAGAGGTTACTTAATATATATCAAAATTCCCTTTTAATCTTAACTCCAAATTGACTAAGTTAATGGATTTTATATTCTTCGAGTATTTTATCTACCTCTCTTATTTTATTGAATGCGTGTGTATTGAATCATTCATTTTCTCATAATAATAATGATAATATTCTGTCTTCACTAGTGCATATTCTAGAGGACGCTTACAAAATAGGACGACGAAAATGAGCCAAATTTCGGCATAATAAATCGTTCTGGTGTGAAGCGCACCACCGCTGACGTGAGGAGCCGTGTGTAACATTTTATTTATGGATTAAAACGCGAAATTTTAGTGTGGAGCAGAAAATGCAATTGTTTGCTGGTCTGACCACCACTGAGAGTTAACGCTGTAGCCGCAGCTGGTGTAAATAAAGTTCTATGTTCAACTCAAATTTAAACTCGATTGTAGTAAGCAATTTTGAAAACAGCAAACATTCACTGGATCATGCCTTCATTGAGTATTTATAAAAATGAGTTGGTTACTACTGGTCGGTCAGCAGCATTATGAAAATCCCCTCAGTGACCACCGGTGTGTCACGTCGCACTTAACGTGCTAAAGTGAAGATTAAGAGTAGTGGAAGCTTATATGACTTGAGTGGAGGTTACCAAGTGAAAATACACCTAATCTACACTAAATGAAAACACGATCCAGTTAATGCTGGGTATTTTCAGCATTGCATGCTGTGAATAATTTAAAACTGAATTTAATATTAAACTTCAGTTTTTCCTGCCACAGTTAAAGTGTCAAATTATGTTCTCAGAACTAGCATCAATGGTCCTCGAATTTGACTCCTTGCTCTGTGTGCAAAATAAATTTAATTTTTTCGGTCTTTTATCGTCTGGCACAAAGGCGCATTCAGCAAATGCTATCTCGAAGGAAGCAGCTGCCGCTGGCTGCACACCTGCAACGTTGCCGTGAAGAAATGAACAGTTTTGCTTTAGTCGTCAACTTTTAAAGGAAGTTGTGTTGTAGAGCCGCATTTCACTTCTCAAAAGTAACTCTACACTCTCCAGTAAAGAATAAGCTCTAACTGCAATTTAAAAAAAAGCAATGTCTGTTCATTAAAGTTAAGTTGCCCTTCTGTAAAATTGAGGTTTTATCCAGAAGGTATATTTCATCCTTCATTTTGATTGTTTTAGCTTCAGTTTTAACTTGTAATTGTCTGCGAAGTTGATCACGGTGCTTCATTTCAAGGCATTAGCTGCGTGTGTCTGGAAACCTTTATTTTTTCCTCAAGTAGTCTAAAGAATGATGTACCTACGAGATTTCTTATGTGCACTTCAGCTATTAATCCTCGTTTTATTCCATGCTGTGTTACTTATTCTTTGTTCTTACTCGCACGCGTATCACCTCTGCTCTGTACAGGCTCTATTTCACCTCAGGGGGGTACAACTGCTGTATCTATGTGACTTAGCGCTCCTTTGGGGAATATCTGAGGTCCCGAGCTAAAGGTGAGGTAAGTCTTTCGTTTGTTGAAAAAGAATTTTTTTTTTGTGGACCACCTTTTTTCCGTTCACTGCTAGTACTTTCTTCTTAAATTTTTATTTTGTTACATGATCTTCTTTCTCAACTTGACTGTTTCTATGCACCTTGTGCATGGTTTCTACATTCCCTTAACTCGATACTAAATGGTGCCTTCCTCTCTTGGAACGCCTTTGTTGCGGTTAGGGATGCTTAAACTAACATCTAGTCTGCAGTCTCCACTATTCCATGCTTAGGTCATAAGATGCAATGAAGGAGTTTGTGTTGTACATCCTTCCTTCCTTCCTTACTTTGTTGTACGGGTCGTTTTAGTGAGTCGTCAACGCTTGGGTGACTGCGGTGGTATATATTATATAATAATGATATATTATATAATATATTATTATATAATAATTTAGAGAGGGGTCGCGAATTCTTGAGCCTAAATCCCTCTGGAAGGGAATTTGGCTTTTTTTATTTAGACCAAAATGAGGGTGCAATAAATTTATTTTAAAGCTAAGTTTTCACTTTGAAATAAATAGAATTCGGTGATACAAGTGTGTGCGAGGCTGTATAATGTACTAGTAGTTTTTGCTAGTGATGGTGCTGGATAATGATAATCTTCTCTCAAGTTACGGTTTATATGACCTTCCAGCATAGATTCCGCGTTCTCCTAACTCCAAACTAAATGGTGTCTTCCTCCTTCCCCTCTTTGGATCGCGTTTGTGGCGGATCAGGAGGGTTAAACTGACTAGTAATCTAATAATCTGCTGGATAACCATAGTGAAATGCATGCCGAGATGTGCATTGCACTATGTAGTACAGGGGTTCCCAAGCTGGGGTGCGATAGAAGTCCTGGTCAACCTGAGCTGAGAGTTTGGTAGGCCCTTTTTTTGTTGAAATAAATTGTTTTTTGTTTTGTTCAAAACCAACTTTTTTGGGTTCACTGCTGTCCTGTTTTTTAGCACCGCTGACACTTTTTTCTTCAACTTTCATCTTGCATCAATAACCTTCCTTTTTATCTTACTGTTTCTATGTGCACGGGATCCCTTGCGGGAGCAGCATTTGTGCACAGATTCCACGTTTCCTCAACTCCATTCTAAATGATGCCTTCATCCTTCCTCTCTTTGAACATCTTTGTTGCGGCAAAGGGAGGCTAACACTAATATATAATCAATCAATCAAGTCCTTCTAAATAATAGGACGTTGGCTACGAGATGGCATTTTTATCTCAGGAGGTGCAAGGTTTAAATAAAATTCCTTAAGGGGTGCGGGGCAAAAATAAAGATTGGGAACCCCTGCTCTAGCAGCTCTCCTCGTATTGCCTTCCTGTAAATTAAAATTCATTGGAGGTACGTAAAATTTCTATACGCTGTGTAACATTGATTTTCCGATCGAATTTGTTTCAAAAGAAGTTGGAACATTAATGTGGGGGAATGTCGTCAAGGTAACGCAGGCAGAAGTGGGTGTGTGCAGCGTTAGTGTTTGCCTGACGACGTTGTGAAGGAGGAAGGAATTTCAGCTGTGCTGATGTTGACCGAAGTATTTTATGTAGCGACTGTTCCCATGCCCCAGTTACTCGTGAAATGATGTGCAATTTTTCTAACAACGCTCCGATCGAGGAAGAGGCATCTTGAGCTCAAAGTAGCAATGTGTTCTTGCCTTGTCCCCAGAGAGATCTGTTAATAAGTAGTTGGGAATATAGTAAGATAAGCTCTCCATGTGTATGCAAAGCCACTGATGAGGATTTCTATGGCAGCCAGGACTGCTGGACGTGAATGAGCGGCTGCTAATGTAAGTGAAGAACGCTAAAATGAAACGTCAATGCCTAGTCTAAATTTTTTGCCGTCTGCATGCATGTTTTCCGCCGCCCAAGTAATTAAATCGCTTAGGCGGCGGAAAACATGCTTGCTCCGGGGAAAAAGTTTGACTGGGTGTGCATGTAGAATGTAGATGGAAACTGTAGTGACATTAATAGATTTAATGCTGGAGTTATGTCGCAACTTGGTGGCGCTCTGGCGAAGTGTTGTGTCTCTCTGCCTCTACCACGTGAGAGAAGAATTGAGTACAAAGCTCATTGACAAGTTGTAGGAATAAGGCTTCTTGGCCTTAATTACAAGGAATGAGACCGTGTAACACGTAATTCCGAACTATTCTGTAGAGCACTGAAGTTGATACGTTTTTGTGCCTGTGCAAATCTGATACAAAATGTTCTAGGCTCGGGCGCTAAGGCTGTGTTGCAATTCTTTTCGGTTTATTTATACCTATTTTATGGTGGATTTTAATATGTAATTGCTAACTTTAACTATCGATTTTTAAGTGTTTTATAAAACAAAATGCAATTCGGAGTGTACTCACAAGATGGGTGTGCTCTTGGTCTCCAGGATGACACGGAAGGAAGTTTTTATGGTGAATGACATGGGGCCAGATTTTTGAACAATTTACGTTGAAAGAACTCGTGCTGTCGGCTCCATCGCTACGATGGTGTCAATTACTTAGAACTCCGGCCTTGGTCTTGAGCCGTGGTTCAGCTCGAGCATGCCAGGGTACTGTTAGTTGAAGCGTTGTCAAGGTCTTCTTTTGTCACATGACCTGTGCAAGTGAGCTGTTGCGATTTCCAGTGGTTTGCGAAAATAATCCTTTATTGAATGAAACAAGGGCAAAATCGTGGCATGCCGATCCATCAGTAAATTATTTTAAAATTGACCCATCAGCAAATGATCTTAACATTGACCATTGACCATGGCTTGACTTTGCACTGTCTTGTTCGAGGGGCACGGTTGTCAAATGTGAAGTATTTTGAAGGGTGAGAGTAACTGGAGTTGTTCTTGAATTTTACTAGTACAGACCAGCATGCGGCAAAAGGGTTACTATTCTCGTGTATCTCAATGTTGAATTGCATGTGAACGTGTATCATATTCAGCCAAACTTCTCAGGCTGGACTCGTTGCAATTTTTAAATTTCTTCTAAAGCTCGAATTTTGTTCCGAGCATCTGTTGCTTCCAGCCGAGCATTTTGGCCTCAAATTTTTGTCCCCATTTTTCGAAGCTCTTTGAAAGTTAACGTATTGCTTGAATGTTAGGTCACTTGTAATCTCTGTGCTAATCATGCAGGCATGTCGTTCTTTGTCATATACTGAGTCTTTTTTACAAATGCTTATAGTGACTTTGTAATGACTTTAAGGTTGTTTGTTTTTTATGCCCTTAACACGTTGACTGCGTTTGTGCGCTTGCCCCGGTTGGTTCTGTTAGGTTGTGAGTAGCAGAATAAACAAACTTACTGTACCGCTCAAATCCTTTCTAAAAAGTGTAGAAAATATAACTACACGATATTTTACCTGTGTGCTAAAATCAAATTTGAAAAGGTAGTGATATAATTGAAATGCTATGCCGGTATGCAAAGAAGCAATTTACCTACTGGTACACATGTGTCCCAGTACGTGGTCAACGTGTTAAATTTGCGAAGTGTGTCGTACCTTCTTGCAGTATGGCTGTGTGATTTTAAGTTTTGGTTTGGAAAGATCTGCTGGCTCGACGCGATTGTCCATCGTTTTTGAGCCGTTCCCGCCTGAGTCGAGTTAGTGCAGTATTACGAGTATTTTTATGGAGAAGTGCAGTCACGGATTGTCAAATATCGTATTTTGTTCTCTTTGTTCATCATATGGTGTGTTTATTTATCGATACATGAATATTTTAGACGTATTTCACATATGTTCTGGTGACCATATATGTAAGTTGTCATAGAATAATTACAGCCCATGGAGGAGCGATCTACGGAGGCTCCTTCTTGTCCATGCTCTCTTCACTGATCAAGTGAGGCCCTAGAATCATACGGTACCAAGCTCCGCTTTTTAAACACGTTGGAAAACGGCATCAAAGTTCGGCGACTTAGAAACCATCTAAGCAGGTATTCAACATTTTGTGGCTATCTTCCTGTACCCACGCCTAACCCTCCCGACAAAGGAAAATTTGGGGATGACAGCGGTGTACATAACTCATTTTTGCTAGATTTATTTGGCGCTTGGTACCGTATGAATCTAGGAGCCTCATACGTTCAACTGCTGCTGCATTTTATTGTTGTTTTTTTGTAGCATCCCTGCAGTGTGCACTGGACCTGCAGCTGCCAGCTGATGTACCACCACCCAGCTTCCAGTTCCCAATCTGAATTTTATCGTCTGTCTTTGTCCAAAACTTACGATAATTACTGGTAATTTACGTTAATCCAAAGATTATAACAGGTAATTTATCGTTTATCCAACAATAATTTACGGTAATCTAATGATAATATGAGACACTTTCGACACTAATTCCGACGATATATCGTTGGTTTATCGGAAGACAAAGACCATAATTACCGGTAAATTCAGACAAAAATTATCGTCGATCAAACGACCAAATTCAGGCTGGGTTGATCTAATGACAAGTGTTCTCTCCATTCCTATGTCGAGCTTATTTGCTTTATTTTATGACGCATTCCAAGGCCCTTTGTTGTGCTTTGCGTAACGACGTCTAGAGGCGGCGCGTTCCATGAGAGTTGGGATCGTGTGGGCATTACTCCCTTCAGTTTGGTTGGTTTTTTAACAAGCAGGTTGTTGATCTCCAGTCCTGCTGGCTCTGTACAAGCTCACTTGGGGCTTGGTTTGCAAACAATTTACATAATGATTGTAATGGTGCAGCTGCTGCCTTGTTTCCTCTGAGTGAACTCTGCCACGCTACGTTGTACCGCACGTATTGTGGCCAAGTTGACTTGGAAACTTGTGCTGCCAGCTGTACCGCTACAGCGATGTAAATTATGTAAAACGTACGCCCCTGGTCTGCTACCAGTTGCGTGTAAAAATCGTTCGTGATTACTGCATGTCTACAGCGCTCGTGCAAATCTAGCCCGTCGTCTACCTCCTTCCTCTACCGCAACCCAGTCTAACTTTTTCGCCGCCTGCATGCATGTTTTTTGCCGCCCAAGTAATAAAATCGCTTAGGCGGCAAAAAAGTTAGACTGGCAATGGTATCTGCACATCAGAAATATTTAATAAAATATTTTCTCACAAACATGGTTGGTGATCATCGTCTGATATTTTACTTGAAATTTTACTGAAATGGTGATTTTCTACCGACAGAAGTTTAAATGACCCAAGTTTAAAATGACCTTACGTTCTTCTTTTAGTTTTTGACTGTTTCATTAAGAATGTTGAATTTAAAGGCGACTTTCTTTGCTCTTTTATTTATGATTAGTGTTTTCTGGATTAAAAAATTTCATTTCAGTTGGCTGTGTCTGCTGCTAGTATTTATTTTTAGGGGCAGATTATTATATGTTATAAAAACGCGCATAACTTTAAGGGGGACTAGTTGTATTTATTTTGTACTTGTGAAGTAGCTCGTACGCTGCTAGTGTCGTCTATGTACAATTGATGCTCGCTTGGGGATCTTCCGCAGATTTGGCTGTGGGAGAGTTTGGTCTATAGATTCATGAAACTAGGAAGTCAATTCTGTTCATGTTTTGATCGACTTCTACCGATGTCTTCGGAGCAAGATTTAGCTGTGTGACTTCTGAGAGCTCGATGTTTCGATTCATGATGCTAGGAAGTCATTTCTCTTCATGTTTTGACCGAGTCCTACGAAGCTTCTGAGCGATCCTTGTCTGACAAAACATTTTACAAGCACGCTTGTACAACGCACGGTCTAGCAGTGTGGAATGTCTGCGCAAAACCTGCTCTTGCGCATTCTATGCTTTTGTGCTCATTCGGATTTTATTCTGCTCAAATGATCGTCCCTCAAATCATGTATCATGTAAATCAAGTTTATTTATTGATACTTTGTCCCCTTGAGTGCAATTACATCATGTGTACCTTTCTTTCATTAAAATACTATTAATTAGTCCTGTATTTAGTTCAGCTATGGTTCTTGCTTACTGAGAATTTATTATTCTCTCTCTCGATGTAGTTTAATATGACTGAAGCTCTTTAAGATCCGGACGTTTGCTCAGCTGGAAAATTTTCCTGCGTCAAATTGTATCATAATATTTTTTCTCATAACGTCTTTGGATCTCACTTCATTTTTATGAACAAGAGGGAGCGCCAAGGAACTGCGTGCGAAGTAAAGGTGACTTTTGCAATATTGCCTCCTTGTAAGTATCTTGTCTCTGAGAATTTATGGATTAGATTATTTGCCCCTCATAAACTTCGGAGGTTAGCTGGCGAGTAATGAAATGTTCAGATCTCAGTGCCGGGAGAATTTCCTTCGTCTCATCTGCGTGTGGGGCTCTGGAAATGAAGGCCAGCTCCCTCTGAATTTACCATGTGGATGCCCCTATGTAGGTTGGCCATGTGGATGCCCCTATGTAGGTTGGCCATGTGGATGCTCCTATGTAGGTTAGCCATGTGGATGCTCCTATGTAGGTTGGCCATATGGATGCCCCTATGTAGGTTGGCCATATGGATGCCCCTATGTAGGTTGGCCATATGGATGCCCCTATGTAGGTTGGCCATATGGATGCCCCTATGTAGGTTGGCCATGTGGATGCCCCTATGTAGGTTGGCCATGTGGATGCCCCTATGTAGGTTGGCCATATGGATGCCCCTATGTAGGTTGGCCATATGGATGCCCCTATGTAGGTTGGCCATATGGATGCCCCTATGTAGGTTGGCCATATGGATGCCCCTATGTAGGTTGGCCATATGGATGCCCCTATGTAGGTTGGCCATATGGATGCCCCTATGTAGGTTGGCCATATGGATGCCCCTATGTAGGTTGGCCATATGGATGCCCCTATGTATGTTGACCATATGGATGCCCCTATGTAGGTTGGCCATATGGATGCCCCTATGTAGGTTGGCCATATGGATGCCCCTATGTAGGTTGGCCATATGGATGCCCCTATGTAGGTTGGCCATATGGATGCCCCTATGTAGGTTGGCCATATGGATGCCCCTATGTAGGTTGGCCATATGGATGCCCCTATGTAGGTTGGCCATATGGATGCCCCTATGTAGGTTGGCCATATGGATACATTTAGCAGAGCACAAATCTGTCTTCCGCGTATCGCTGCCGTACATTTTAAACAAAACCAGCCCTGCTACTAATAATTCACTGTACAGACTACCTTTGAACTTGAAAGTGAGTTTTCGTTTTCGGGCCTTTTTGACGGCCTACAATGCCCTCTGCAATACTCGCTATACCCAATGGATCGTGGTAGCTACAGCCGCATAATTTTTGCTCTATGTAGTGGATTCCATGTCAGAAGATTCCTCGTTGCCGTCCGGGCGTGATCTTTCAGGTCTTGTAACCAATGTAGATGTGTTACTGCGTGAAATACGCCACGGTAGAAGAAACATGGTAGGGATCAACCAGTCTTTTTTTTGTCGACCGTGTGGCAATGCTGACGTCATGGCAACGCACCAATAGCAGCTCTCATATTGCATCTCGCAACACTGCTAGCTTAAAATCTGGCGCCGCTATTGGTCTAACGACATGTCGCAATGGTGATATCATAAAGTTTGTTTGAAATGAAGCCGTTCTATTGGCTAGCCGAACAAGAACAGGTGTATTTCACCCATAGAAATGGCTCTACCTTGTTTCCTCCACCTTGCTGAACGCGTTGTGACTTGCATACATCTTCCGTTGCAAACGTGCACCGTTTATAAGTCTCATTGTCTATGATGCACAAAGTATACGCTCTATTTACTTAAAATTGACTTTGATTTTTTCCCGAATTGGCTGTTCGAATTTGGAATTAGCGCTCCCAGGGGGGATTATGTGAAGTCCCGAGCTGAAGCTTAGGTAGGCTTTCTTTTTGTTGAAATAAAATAAGTGTTTTATTTTGTTATGGACCATCTTCTTTTCGGTTCACTGCTGTCCTGTTTTTCAGCACCTACTACTTCTTCAACTTTTATATTGTTTCATTAACTGTTTTTCTCAACTTACTGTTTTTATGCACCTTGTGCGTGGATTCCGCGTTCCCTCCATCCGTGAATTCCAACTCCATACTAAATGGTGCCTTCATCCTTCCTCTCTTTGAACGTCTTTGTGGTGGTAAGGGCGGCTAAAACTTTCTTATATTCAATCAATCAATCTGTTCAAATTTATAAATCATCGGCGACAGCAGCAAGACTTCAATTGGACGTGTATCTGGGATACTTCGGCAGAGGCTGGATAATTAATCTATTAAGGCCTGTTGACACGATCACTGAGTGCGCGCGTGAGCAGTGAAGCAGTGGGAGGTGCGCACTTGCTGTCACTTCAGGCGCACTTACTTGCTCAATGGCAGTGCTGCTATAGCGACACTGACAAGCTATGGCCAGCGCCATGGAGCCGAGCATTGTCCACGCTTTCATTGAGCAAGTGAGTGGGGCTGGCGCCTCTCTTCACTGCTCACGAGCGCACTCAATAATCGTGTAAACAGGCCTTAATGGATTAATAAAGCTCTATTAGTAAAATTTCAATCCTCGGTTTCTGCTAATCTTACTGCAACTTCAAGAGGATACGTTGGGATGACAACTGAAAACATAAAGTTGATTGGGGAAATTCATGTTCAATAAAGTTTCAAAGGTTGTTGAAGAATTTCAAAATGATAATCGAACTACAGTATCAATTCTTATTTCGAATCGTTTCATTACAATAAATCATGAGTTTACCGCTAAGAAGATTATCTTGAATCTTTATTTTTCAATTAACCGTAAAATTAAGATGCAGTCGTTTGCATCATCTCCTTTCATCTTTCCTATTTTGCTTCATCGTTAATGGTCCCTCAAGCTAAACTATATATTTTCTTTGGTGTTCTTAGTCGGTAGTGCTGCCATTTATGCATGACTTGCATGATGTCCCCGAAAAGTGCATTCACTGATTTTTAGCATATGTGATACCGTTCAACGATTTATACTGAAAATTCACTGATGTTAATTGAATTTCATTTTGGGTCAAAGACAGCTGGAGGAATAAATTCGAATCAAACTGTTGTTCGGTGTAATTGATACATTGTAGTTTTAACGCTTCATAAATGTGGTTACATTGCGTTAGCACCCTGCCTTTTTTTAGAGGTGAGTAAGCTCCAACTGTGGAAAGCGTTTTCGAGCAGTAATAAGCAAAAGATTGTAGTCAATAGGTGCGAGCTCTGGCTGTCTCTAAAATCAACTAGTGCACTCGTACTCTCATAAATAGTGGAGTTTAACCCCTGAAATTATTTGCGATTTGCTTTCAACTTGTATAATTTAACCAAACATGTTGTATCTAATGTCTTGACTTAAGCGAAAATTTCCTCCCCTGTCCAGACTTTTTTTAACAATGGTAATCGTATCCTAACTTATAAAGAGTTTTCCTAATTTAACGCAACACGTCATATCCTAGCCTATTTTGATAATATTTTATAATTTGCAAAAAAATAGCATATACGAAGAACTTATGTAATTATAAATAAATAGCGAGGTTCCGTGACTTCCATTCTGCAATAACCATCTTATTTTTGTGTCAACCACGCCGCTTGCACATTGAGATTTGATGAAGTATATTTTTATCGAAATGTTATTTTTTGATGTTCCGAGATAACGCTCTGCATGTGTCGTCTCATTGTCTTTTTTGTTTTCAAACTTATCGTATCTACAAGAATAAAATCAATGCCACCTGCAGGCTTTGGGTCAAAATATAACGAAATAGTACATCATGATTTTAATTCATGCTTCTGTTTATTGGTTATTTTAGAATATATTACTGTTTCTGAACATACTACGACCTAATTGATTCTGTAGTTGTGTGTTGTGAAACCATGTTACTTTATTTCCAAGAGGCGAAAAAAAAATAATTTGAAACTATTTGAGAATGCAATAGTATTAAACTGTTTGATTTTGTTTATACATTTGTATCCAACGCCATTACAATGACAATAATGTTAAACTGTTTTCTATACAAATCTTTCAAAAAATAGCACTGTTTCAGAATAGGATGATTTTATACCTTTTTTAATTTAAATTGCTTTATAACTTTTTGCGCAGCACATTTCTATTCAGAAGAATACTTTCTACCCAAATGATATTTATAAACAGCTTAAGGAAATTTTTCGGTATTATTATTTTACTAATTCATTATTTCTAAATATTCCGATGATTTTTTCATGTAAAGGAATGAATCCCCCTTAATATTGCTGAAGCGCTTGCGAGTGATTTTGTTTGAAAGGCTTACAATGGAATCTTTTGTAATGCGAAAAAGCATGTAAAATAATTTGATTTTGAAAATACTCTGTACAAAAGAAAATATATCAAGTTTTCAAACTATTCAATGAAAAATGATACTGCCTTATTCAGCTGCAAATACTTTAGAGATTATTATGAAAACCTGTTGGACGATCGTAGTTTGTTTCGTGTTTGGTTTCTGTGTAGAGTTCGATCGTCTATACAACTTTGTTTTGTTTACCAACGATGCTTTCAATGCGCGAAGCCTCAGGAATGAAATTATGAACTTGCAAGATTAGTGTGATGGAAATGCCAAACATACGTTCTGCATAAATTGTTATAATTTAAATTCATTTCTTGGGAAACCTAATTGTTTTGGCCTTTCCCAGGTTTTAGTTTGTCAAAATCATGTTAATGTTAATTTCAAAAAGGCAATGTGTTACTGAAATGAATGCCAGTGAACTTATGTCTTGATCAAATATGTCGAAATGAATATAACAAAATTGTACATTTCAACGTGTCGCCTTGTTTTAAAGGCTGACTTTGAAAAAGAGTCATCGTGGGCCGATCTTGACTGTTTGCTCTCCAGCTTAAAGTCTGCCATGAGCTGTGCAGCGTGTGGAAATACTCTGAAAAATCCCTATTCACCAGCCAATGAAGTGTGCCAACATCATGTGTGCAAGATGTGTCTAGAAAGCAAATTACCTCCGAAAAATCCATGCAATTGGTGTGACAACTACCAAATGTTTTCTGAAAATAAACAACTCTCCATATTATTAGAGTGTTACAAAAAACTTTGTCAGTATATCAGAATATCTCCTTTATTTCCAAAATTGATAAATTTTAAAAACAGTGAAAGCCAAAGTGATGGTCCTGCCATAATTGATAAAAGTATTGTTGAAGTTACTGCAGCTGCAGAGAAGAATGAACCAGCTGTTTCAATTCCATTGGTGCCTAATGTGTGTTCTAGCAGTGAAGCTTATCCTTCTGAAAATGATAGTGTATTATCTTTCAAGGGTGAAGCTAAGTTAGAAGAAACTTGGTTTGTTGATGGAATTACTGATAAAGAAGCTGATTACCTATCATCAAATGTACAAATATTTGATGATAGAACTTCTAACAATAATGATAGCCCTTCAAGTTATTGTGCTGCTAAGAATATTGGAGGTGAATCTTCCCATACTTCTGAAAGTGCTCCAGTTTTATCACCTATACCTGAGCAATTGGGCATTATTTCATCAGAAGAGATTGCACCAGCCCTTTCTCCAGTACTGTTGAATTCAAGTCAACCTTCAGTGACTAAATCATGTAACAGTTTAGATGCTATCACTTCTGAAAAGATAGTGTCTGAAAAAAGCATTCCCTCTAGAGTTGAATTGTCTACATCATCAAATTATGAAACCGAAACAAATTCCGACAGCTCATCCCTATCTTCCTTATCAAGTCCTCTGCAGATAATTCCAGTTTTGCATGATGATTCTCAAGGAGAATCTCCTAATAATGGCATTAAGGAACAGCTGGACGAGTTCAACTTTATGCCATCATTTACTACAGCATCTGTACTTGCACTTCCTCCATCTCCTGATTTGGTGAACTCCTCAGCTGTGGATGTGTTAAATTCTCTTGAAGATAATGAAGCCTACGATGATCTTTCTAGTATCAATCTATCAGCTTGTCCATTGTCTACTATTGATGAGGAAGATGTCCAAAATGAAGTTTCTTCACTGTCTACTTCTGCTGGTATATCTTTTTCTGCTGTGTCAAGTACAATTTCTCAAATACCAGAAAAAGATTCTGGAACGTTGGTTGATGTAGTTCCAAGATTTGATGGTGATAATTTACAAGATAATTCAAATTTTTTGTGCATTTCTGAAGCATTAAAAGAAAAATTTTCTTCAAGTCCTGTGAAAGTTGATGTATCAAGCAGTTCTGTTGAACCTCCCAACATCAGTCCAAGTTCAAGTTCTTCAAGTGGGGTCTCTCCTGGACTACGACCAGGCACACAACTGGTGCACTCTGTATGCATCAATAATATTCAAAAGAATACCTCATTTGCATCACATCCACCTACTCTGATAGCTCATGCGACTTCAATTCCGCAACCTCTTATTACAAACATTGCCTCTTCCACTCAGTCTTCTGCTTTCTTAACTAGTAGCATAAATCCATGTGTAATTGCTCCAATACTTTCTCCAACAGTAAAGACGAGCATTATATCACCAAATGCTATTCAGTCAATAATTGGTTCTAATCCTATTTGCAATATAAGTGCATCAATTGTCCAAACTCCTTTGTCTATTTCTCCAGTTATTCAGACATCTGTTATTCCTAATGCTATACTTCAACAGTCTGCATCCCAACTCCTGCCCAAATCAATTGTGTCTGAACCTGTCTTAGTTCAGAAAGCTCTACCTCCAAATGTAGCCAAGAGTTTAACTAATCATAGTCTTAATTCCTCTGTTGTGTCATCTACTAATTCATTTCTTAAGAGTAATATATTACTTGATCACACAATATCAACGTCTGATTCCTCCAGAATAATTGTAGGAAATTGTAACCCTAATCTTCTCCATCAAACATTTCATCCTGCTTTGTCTCAACAAAAGTATACTCCTTCTGTAAATCAAAGTTTTGTTCCTTATTCAGTGCCATCTACAGCACCTGCTAGTCTTCCTGTAAGCTACACATTAGCTGCCTCTACTCATAGTAATCCTTCCATTGCTTATACTATTGCTTCCACATCTGCTGCGAGTTCTTCAGTGTCATCTAACTATCTTAATATTTTACCTGCTGGTACCATTTTTAGTACAAATGTTAATGATAGAAAACCTAATAGTGAAACACTTACTAAAAGTACCACAGCTCTGAACAATGGAGCCTCACTTTATTCTGTTATGTTTTCTGAAGGTGACAGTACAAAAATTACAATTAAGAGAACTCCTCCAGAGAACACTTTTGTTGCTAATCCCTCTATAGGTACTTTGAATAAAGTTCCTCAAATCAGACCAGATATGACCAATTTAAATCTTCATGCCAACCAGTTCAATGCAAATTTACTAAAAAAACCAATGAAGCCAAAAGCAAAGCCAAAACCAAAGCCAAAAAGAAAAGGTTGTCGTTGTGGCAATGCTACTCCCTCTCCAGGAAAGCTCACATGCTGTGGCCAGAGATGCCCCTGCTACGTTGAAGCTAAGGCTTGTATTGAGTGTCGTTGTAAAGGTTGTAGAAATCCTCATCGCCCCGGAGGAAAGAAAGTAAGGCCTGTTATCCCACACCAAGCAAATATAAGAATTCATCAAATTAAGCCAGTACCCATCAAGCCTGCCATGAACAACTGTCATACTAACACTGTAACTCCTGTAATAGGGATTCCCATTAGTATATCTCCTCAGTTTTCCCAGCAAGGTGGTATGCAAAATTCCTCAGGGTTGCACAATAATTTTGTTGCATCATCAGTTTCCTCTTCTTCTCAAACCATTAGAACTCTTCAAGCTATTCATGCTGTTAAAGCTGTGCAAGGGATAGGTTCTGTTCAAACAATGGTCTCTGGGGGCCAAATTTTTAGCATTAAAGATTCAGTTGTGGAAAATTCATTAGCGGTAGATTCTTCCCCAAATTCTATTGAGCCAGTTTCTGGTGTTGTTTCTGTAAAGCCAATGAAATTTCAGTTCAATTCTGCATGTAATCCGTTACTAAATTTAGATCAATTTTCTCATTCCATTGAAGCTGATAATAGTGATGTTGAAATAGATTCTTGAAATTTCATATCATGAGCTGCTCTTCTGATGTGAGACATTTGTTATTAGAATGGAATGAATCTGTCTAGTTTGCTTGTATCTGCCTGACAAATTTTGTAATATTCTGTTTGTTTATGTTCTCAATTTTTAACTTCAAAAATTGTGTAAATTTTAGCAGCACTTGTGTAACTCATTTCATTTCTCAAAATATGTATGTAATTCTTTCAAAACTACATGTTGGACTATGTAAATTATTAACAACTGCTACAATGCCATGGTCTCATGGATAAATTAAAATTTTATTTCATTGACTGCTGGCAGGTCTGGAATGAAAGTCTATTTTGAAATCTCCGTACCTTTTTTGTATGCGATAAACTGATGTTATGTTGTGCACTCTGCCTGTGGGAAATTTGCTGCTGTACAGGTTTTCTTTCTCTTGTTCAGGGATTTCTATTGAAGAATGAAGAGTACTAAACAATGTTTGTGTAAAAATTGGTACTTTTTAATTAAATTAGCCTGCTATTTCTAAGCACAAGAAAGAAATAGGTTCCAAACTTCAAGGGAACTTATGAAGTATACTGGATGGAAATCAGGATGATGATAAATCACCCATTTGCTGATTTGCCATTATTTTGCAATTTTCATGTTGATATAAATGCCATGTTGTAGAGCTTGCAGTAATTGAATAAATTGAGAAATTTTTGTGCATACCTGCATAAATGGTCTTTGTAAACATTAAAATTCACATGCCAATGAAATTATACAACTTATGCATTTTCTGCTGTCACTTTGGCCCTGGTAAATTCTGTTTTCAAGTCTAATGTCACCCTAATTTTTTGCTTTACTCTGCTTTTTTTTCTTTTTTCCAACTGTTTTTTCAAATTGAATTTTGAAAAAGGTACCATAACTTTTTTCAAGACTGTTATAATATTTTTGTTTTTCTGAAGTTGATGGTTTCAAAGTTGTCAATTGTTTCACCATTTTAATAAACTAAAGCAATGTCTCAAGGTGTACACATTTATTTTTTACGTGAGCTGGTATCAAATGGAGTTATGTACCTGCAAAAGTAGTACTTGAATTACGCTTAAATGGTGACTGGCTCTAGCAAGAATGCTGGAACTTGACACGTAAATTCTGCTCTGTGTGGATTCATATCAAAATGAACAGTGATTTGCTTGCTGGTTTAAATGATGGACAATTTGAGTGTAACTTGTATTTTCATGTAGTATAAATGTAAATCTTAGTTGCTTTTTTTGAGGAATTAGACTTAGTTTGCTTTTTAATTTATTCATTCAAGAATCATAAACATGTATAAGGCCTTGAACGTTGCTTGCGATATGACCCATCGATGGGTCGTGCGTAAGTTCTTCCTACTGTGAAACGACCCACTGATGGGTCGTTCGAAAAATTTTAACTACCTTTTAAAAATAATGGTATTTAATGGATCCAGTTAATGTTTGGTACTGAGAAAATTGCCATCAATTTTTTATTTTAAATTTGAGTTGAATATTGAACTTAAGGTTAAACCATCGCAGTCAACGTGTTAAGTGTAAAATTTTGCTGGTCAGAGAAAATCTTTTTCATGAAATTAATTACAATTTTTTTGCCACTTTCACATCGCCCTATTGCTGGCAATGGATGAACTTAGTGTACTCTGCAGCTCTAGGCAAAATTATTCATCAGTTATGCTTTTCTTTCTACTAAGGTGAATTATGTATGCAGAAAATAACTATTTACTGTCCTTTATGTTATATATATGCGTATTCTGTATGATTTTCTTCTGATATCAATGAATAATTTTTTTAAAAATGTTGAATGGGATGTCATATTTTTTTGGAATAAAAAATAATGCTTCATCCCTTGAACTGTAATGTATAATATACACAAAATTTTATGCTTTGATAGTTTCCTCGTATATGCCTAACTTTAAATATGCGAAACTATGCTCATCTCTTATTGCTTAAGTTCATCTTTTAGAAGCACAGTACCTAATTCATGCATTTGTTCACCCTCATGAATAATGAATAGTTCAGCTTGAATGAGCGTTTGGCTGTCCTCTTATGAGAGTCAGTGACAGTTTTATGTGCCCCTCTATGCCCACTGATGCTATATTGCCAGCGGATGTTCACAAGATTGTGTGAAAATAGCTGCAGGTTAATTTTACTTTATATGACTCACTTGTGTTATGGAAGTGGTGCGTGTCGCTATAATAGGAACAGGACGTCAACACCATTTTCTGCACAGTCTAATTTAAATCCTCACTCAAATATTGGAGTTACTTGCAACAGTCATCTTAAGGAGTTACATGCAATAATTGCCTTATTGAGCGGGTGTAGCTTGTGAGCTCGGCTTGCTCCAAATATGTTTTAAGCTTTGTACGATCCAGGGATAAAAGCTCTAATACTGGTAGTGTGAGCATTATATCACGTGTAGGGAGTATGAACTCTTGAAAAGGATGTTTTGTAAGTTATCATCATTGGTTTTAACATTTAATGTTATTCTTAATTTTGTCCATGTTGGCTATCAAGGTTTCAAATTTGTTTCTTCAAGGAAATTCTGCTTTACTCCAAAATATAATGATGCAAGAAATTAGTTTTAGCACTACAAAACATAGCCATTTTTCTGTCATGTTATGCTATTTTGTATGGTTTAAAGCTGTAAGATATACTACGTGTATAGTTTTATGTACAATTTGGGTACTTTGAAAATTATTCCACTCCTCTGAAAAGCACTGCATGTTAATGTGACTGAACCAAGATGCTAATTTTTGTTCAAATGTGTTAGGTATATTTTACCCTAAATTACCAATTCAAATGATCGCTAATTTTCCAGTATTAGTTTTTGTAGTTTAGCTTGCATTTCTATTCATGGTTGTGTGAGGCTTTGTTCTTTTGAGTTATTTAAAGTCATACGGTATTTAAGCATAGAATTGTTGGTGAACTTTGGGTACTTTGATTCAACAGCGCAAACTACAGGTTTATTTATCTCTTCATAACTCTATGCCTTCATCTCTTTGTGTGCAATGTTATGAACATTTGGTGTGTTTTGAACGTGGGTCTTTGAAGCTCTATTTGAATGTCCTATTTTGTACTTAGCCTGTTGTCATTTTATTTATTCATTCCTTACTGTTGCTGATGATTTATTTATCAGCATACGGAAGGGGTATCCATTGTAAGATGGTCAACGTGTTGCTCACATAGAACACAAGCGAGGTAAGCTTGGGGGAATACTGGGTGTGCCTTTTGTCATACTTGTATCCTGCTAAACTTGCACGCCTCTCTAACGTGTTTGGTTTCCAGGTTAGAGCGGTCACTTTTGCAGGTTTTGTTGCTGAAATTTAACTTTTTTCCTTCCTGTTCATTTGCTGAGTGAGGAAGGTGGGTGATGAGCTCGGCATTGGCTTAACACATTGCTTGCGATACGACCCATCGGAGGGTAGTTTGAAGAATTTTCAACAATCTTATAAAATTAATGGTATTTAATGAACCAATTTAATGTTTGGTATTTTAAACATTTTTAACAGCTTTTGAATTTAAATTTGAGTTGAATACTGAACTTCACTTTAACCCATTACAGTCAATGTGTTAAGTTTTTTTTATCTTTTTACCATTTTGGTTCTAAGTGAGGCAACCAAGCTATCTCTTTTTGTCGCCTGTGCTTGCCTGCATCAACTGAGACTCCCAAATTCGACACGGAGTGGTGACACTTTATGTTCTCCGTAACTGATTTGATAATCTGCGCTTCTCTGCCAGCTGTGAGTTTAAAGTGAAGAAAAATTAGGAGGTGTAATATGGAAATCAATAATATTGTAAGTAATATTACAAATATTAAACATTTTAGCACAATATTTTACTATGAAGATATGAGTTACAGCATAGTTTTTGACATTTCCATAGCTTGCTCACTTACATTAGTGGGAATTTTGGTAATGGTTGTTTATTTTCAACCCGATTTTCGAGTGGTTTGCTGCACTTGTACATCGTAATAATTTGTGTGAAATTTTTGCTAGTAAATGTAGTTTGACTGTATCACTCTTGAAAGATTACTCTTGGAGTAGTAACCAGTCAAGCATAGTCTCTGTTGCATCCCAACTGAGGATGGAGCAATGATCTGTGATACTGATTATTGAGCTCCATATAACATCGTATACCTCATGAAATGAAGTTCAATTGAAGCACACAATTCCTCCATGGAAATGAATGTAACACAACTCAAAGGCACATGTTATTGAAGTAATGCAAGCAAGTTCGGTTCTGTTCTATGGTAAATTTGTTCAAGTATGCAGCAGTTTGTGTCAGAATGGAGTCGTTTTAATTTGTAAATGTCTGTTAAACAAGCAAATTGAGTTAATGAACAAGCTTCCTTAGGTATTAAATGTGGTGTTACTTTCTTTGGTTTTCTTGGTAAGGCCATTCATTGCTTTTGGTAAAACAATAGTGCTGTTCAGTCGTTACTTTTCCCTTTGTTTGAAACTGGTAACTTGGAAATATTTCACCATCACAGCTTACAAGCAATACAGTGAGTTTTTTTTATTAAACCACAGATTTTCTTTGTGAAGTACTTGGTAAACTAGCGTTCATTGTGGAGTCTTCTTCTTGGATGCTAGCTGGTCTTGTGCTTTTCTTTCATTGCATTGCCGAGTCGCATCACCTGCTACACATTTGTGATTATCTGGATTCTGCTGAAAACCCGACGTGAACTCTATAGCATTAGTGTTTCAATTTATTATAGGCCTTGGAGAGACTAGACCGCACTTCGCCTCTCTATGGAAGCAAACTAATAAAACATGCAGTCTTTAAGTATGATGTTCTTTGCCCAGCAACCCAAAGATGATCGTTTGAATATTTTACGATAAGTAAGAGGTCTTGAGGTACATTTTAATGTTTTCCTTTTTGGGAGGGAGTTTAGAATGTTGATAAGTTTTAGTTTTAAGATTTTTCAAGTCGAAATATTCTAGTCTTCACCCTTGCTTGCACTACTGCTCTGGGCACGCTTTCTGGGTGCGTTTTGAGCTACTCGTGTATGTACTTATTTTGATATTGTTATTTGCTTTAGCTATTTACGTTTATGTACAGCTACATGATAATTTTGCGTTTGGAAAGGGGCACCAACTAAGGAAAAGTTTTGAAGCATTTTCATAATTTAAACTGAATGCGTTGAAATAGCAGACTCTAAACCCTATTGGTGTTCACTAGACTTGCCAGGATTACAATTATCATGTACTGTTTGCGAAAACTTTCTGAAACGTGTTACTTGCAACTATTTCCTATTTATGTCTTGAAGGAACACTTGCATGCTTTCAGAATTTGTAACATCATGCATAATGCAACCTGCCTTGCTTCGTGATGTTCATATGCATTTGCTGTAGATTTTGATGGAATTGCACCAGCAGCCTCTGTCCATGCGATGCAATGAGAGGAGTGCGTACAATATCATACAGTAATTTTAAGTTTGTTGCAGTACAGTCTGCGGTTTACCATTCCATTTTCTTAATTCATGAATATTAATTAGCACCCTCGGTTTGGGGGTAAGCCTATGGACTTCTTAAAGAAAGGAAACAGTCAGACGCGTTACGAAGTACATTTCTTCTCTTGGTAATTTTCTTTTTTAAATGTCATTTCATTGCCTTGTGTCGTGAAACCCTTGCTCTTGTATCCTGATTACCTCGGAATGATAGTTTTTATAGTTCATTTATGAAATGCAACATAAAACGAAAAATTGAAATTGATGACAAAATTAGGTAAGAAGCATTTCCATTTTTGAGTATTTTGATCATAACGAATAGAAGTTCAGTGAATTTTGCACGGGGT
This sequence comes from Morinoia aosen, assembly GCA_030386875.1. NCBI lineage: Eukaryota > Metazoa > Arthropoda > Malacostraca > Amphipoda > Talitridae > Morinoia > Morinoia aosen. The sequence continues at coordinate 44,926,772 of CM059567.1, read as the reverse complement.
AGCAATCGTTGAGTATGTTCTTGGAATTAAACTTGATTATCTTGAAGGACAGCAGCGCTAGGAGAAACATGTGTGCTGTGGCGCGCGCTCATACGATGCTACATTATCAGTATCCCTGTCTGTACAAATATTTCACGAAGAACGCGAAACTTCGGTATTTTTACACTTGTATAGCATGAGCGTAGATAGTTGAGCCTGTGAGGCTTGGTTGTGATATTTTCTATTGATAGCTAATGTCATTCTTTACTCGTTTGTAAGTTGTAATATTTTGTAAATGAACTAAATCTGTATATACCGTAGGCCTTGTCCATATCGTTTGGTAAATCACCATATTGCCACTAAATATATTTATTTCTTCCAGATTCCTGATGTTTTATTCCTCCGACTGAGACATGATGAAAATTGTTGCCATATTCTCAACTCCGTAAAGTAAAAGGTCTTGCATGACCAAAAACAGTCACCCATAGATTACTTTTCATTCTTAGCTGTTCACCACTGAGCAAGATGCGGCCTTACGTAGATGGAATAGCTAGACACAATTACCTGCAGTTGGCATTATTATTATTAGTTTTCCCACCGTTTTCGATACTCTGACGAAATCAGAGTGTAATTTGATAGCATTGTTACATTTAGGTCTGCAGTTGGTATTTCTAAATGACCTCACTAGAGGTAGCGAGTTCAGTGTATCATGAATTTCCTACTCTACTGAAGGGACAAACCCGCGAACGTATAACAAATGCAAAACGTGGATTTTGAACTTCTCACAGCATCAGGGTTGAATTACGTAAGAGATGAAGAAAGAATTTTACAAACGGCTTCACTTTTGAGAGCTCAACTTGTTAGGGGTATTTAAATTCAATCTTGACTGGTAAGCAGACGTGAACATAACAGAGCTAGATTTTTATGGCAAATGAATTAAATAAAAGATGACAAAATATTCACATTTAAGTTTCCGTTCAGACACGTTATTAAAGACACAAAGTGATGAAGTCAACGATACTAATATTTACTTGGATCGGTTTGATCGCACTCACTACACACACGAGATTGCAATTCTGCACGTCCTCTGTCTTTATTTGCAATATGTGGATTAGTTAAAATAATAACAGGCAGAAACCTTAAATGCTAAGCTTAAGCACATAATGTATGAAATAACTTCACAGCCAATAATTGTCGCACTAAAATCAGATCATGTAAATTACACTTAGGCTGAATTACATCGTAACATTCGCCGAGTCTCGACTTGTTTGCACAGTAGAATAATTCTTGCCTAATATCAAGCGAAGCAACTCCGTGGACACGTCAGAAATGCTGACCACTTTCTGGCTGAACCAAACTCCTGGTCGCGCGGAATTGTATTTGATTGTAGCTTTGTCCGAGGCATCACTGATCACCACAAGGTAAGGACAGTAGAAGTCAGCAAGATCGTTTTCACATTTGAAATGTGTGAGGTCGCAGACCACGTTGTTTTTCCTGAGCTCGGTGAAGATGAGAACGCGCTCTGCCATCCTGGCATTGTTTTCCAATCCATGTCCCACGTAAGCCACACACACGGTCATGTCTCCACGCCCGCATCCAAGAGTTGAGGTTGACGGCAAATCTGGTAGGGATGAAGTTGCAGTTTTGGGATCGCCGTCACTGAACACAGCAGCCACCAGGCACTCCAGTGAGAAGCTCATGCCCACAGCAGCAACTGGGTCACTGCATACCTGGCTGGGAGGAAGGTTCTCTTTGCATCGAGAAACGAGTTCGTCAAACATGCCTCCTTTGGCAACAACGTAGCTCTTCTTTGAGTTCTTGCCACTTCGTAGATTGGACATGACAAAGCGGCACATGAAGTCATTGTACAAGCTGCTGTTCGAAAATCGCAATGGCTGGACACGAGTTGTCAAGTCTACGCCCAAGTCCGTGGCTTTTTGAAGGGTGCGACGGAATATTTTGGCCTGTGCCAAAACTTCTTTTTGTGAATTACTGGTGCACTTGACAATGATTTTTTCTAAGATATCCTCAAAGGTTCCATCCATCAACAAAAACGGCTTCAAGGACCTGCAAGATTTCTCGGCGACTCCTACACCATGAAGAGCACTACAAAGCTCCGGAAGCGACAGCCTGCACTGCAGACCATCAGTGATGGTTCCCAAAGCCTCCATGTGCAGCTGCTTGTCAACACCGCACGAGCTTAGGATCGCCACAGCGAGAGGCAGATGGTCCACTTCCAAGACGACGTCACTGGAGCTCACATGGCGCGTGGTGTCAGTTAGCACTTTGATGATGTCCTGCCCGAGCTTCAAGATCCGTACAAAAAGCTCTTCTTTCTCCCAAATGGCTCCTAGATAGTCAAAGGCGCAGTCGAACTTGCCCACCGGAAAGTCTGAATTTAGGATTCTTGAAGGAAGGTAGAAACGATCAATGGAGTAGCGCCGCAATTTCTTCCACCCTTGCACGACGGCCAGTCGAGCAAAAGGGTACCGCAGCTCCGGGGCACAAGTCATCACGCTGCCGCGCTCGCTCATCACTTTGAACACTTTCTGACCAGTTTTGCTCTCAGCATAGACGCCATCAGGGGGAATGTAAAGCGGAGCTGGGATCCAAATGCCACCATATGAGCGGAAGATCGATTCGAGGATTTGGATGACAAAGTCAACTTGATGAGGAGTCCTCTTACAAATTGATCCACTGTTGAGATGGAAGAAATCCATTTCCATACTAAGATTTTCTTTCGGTTTGAACAAAGCCTGTAGGATGTCATCATGAACATCGTAGTCACCATTCTGCAGGCACTTCTGCAGTTTCTCCCTGAACATCTGCTCCTCGATTGACAACGGAGGAAGAAGTTCCGAGTTCAACAGTTCATAAGTACTAGGCCGCTTCTCAGGATCGTGGTTCAATAATTTCAACAAAATTTGTTTCTTTGACTGATATCTGACTTCTTCAAACTCAGGAGGCAAAGAAATCGTTGGCAGTCGCACTTTTTGCATCAGTTCGTGCCGTTCAGATCCAGATTTGGGCAAAACGTAAGTCATTTCAAAGAAAATAATGCCCAAGCTGTAGAGATCAAACTTGGAGCTATACTGAACTTTAGAAGACGACAAAGAAGAGAACTCAGGAGCTATGTAGAAAAACGTGCCAACGTTCCCGGACTGTTCGCCGGAGACGGACATGAGCTGGCCCTGAAGCGCCCCATCGTCTGCGTTCTTCTCTCCCGAGCTCTGATTTTTGATGACCGTCGCGAGTCCGAAGTCGCCGATTTTGACTCGATCAGCTCCGTCTATGAAGATGTTGCCAGGCTTCAGGTCACGATGAATCACATTCTTGGCGTGCATGTAGTCCAAGCCGCTGATGATGCCGCGGAACATCCGCCACAACCGAGAATCTTTTGTGTACAAGTTGTCATCTATTGCATGCCTGCAAACAAAAAATTGCAAATTAATACAAATGAGAACTCGATTGAAGAATTATAAAACAAGAGTGCATAAATGGGTATATATAGCAGGCATGTAAGTTGGATATAATATCATCGGTAGGGACGCGAACGACGTTTCAATAAATATAGTTCGATATCTGAAGGCCAACGTCGGGTATTTTGTTCTGTTTTACCTTCCAACAAGTAATCAAATATTACAACACAATATGAGCAGGCAAGCAGTCACACTCAAAAGTGTATAAAAAATTATTACGCATTTTTGTAAAAAAAATTCTGTAAGTTCAAAACACCAAGTATATCAGCACGAGTAGATACTACAGTAAGTCAAACGCTGCTTGTTTTGGGTCTGTGTGAGGCCTCGCGTCAGCTGCCATGAATACGATTAATACGAATATGGCAAAAATTAGAATACGAGTTAGGACAACAACTGCAATCAAGTTTCTTTACCGAACAATTTGTTACATGCTCGTGTTATTCTCTAAGGTCATGCTTTTTAACAAACTAAATGAAGAACTGTGAACGTCGCAGTTGAATTTGTAACAGTTGAAGGGTTAAAATTCCTAGCAGAAGAAGACAAAAAAATTTACAGGCGGCTAACCACTAATTTCACAAGAAGCTTTCATGACATAGCCGTTAAAAGTCAATTTTAGTTGGGAGCTATTACACCTTGAGTAGTCCCTATTTCCAAAAATGCCAGGAAGATAAAGTCAGTTTCAGTCATGACACACTAAGATGATATCAAAGGTGCCATTCAACAACCGTTCATACGCGCCTCGCTAAGTTTGGGCGATTCAACACAGAGCCGAATATTCTCAAGATTTAAAGAGATAGCATTCAAATAAATGCGCCACGTCGAGCCAGATTGGTTTGAAACTCGAAGGTAGAACCTTGACTTTTTCGAGTTTCCTGTAAACTTACAACGCTGCTCATAACGTGGACAGAGAGATGCAGCTGCTAACTGCTAAAAGAGAAGGAGAATATTTTATTTAAAAGCATTCGACCAACTTAACATGAGACTGCTAGAATCATGCGGTACCAAGCGCCATGTATAGCAACAACGAGTGATGTACACCACTGTCATCCCCAAACCTTCCTCTGTCTGGAGAGTGCGAGTCGTAGGTATACAGAGATTATAGCAAAATGGTCAAACGCCTCGATTCATTACTGTGATACAAGGGTATCAAAATCCCTAAGCTTTGAAGCCGTTTTTAAAAAGCGGCGGTTAGTAGCTTCAATACTAAATAGAAAGAATTACGTAGCTACTGTTCTATATGTATAAAAGTATGAACACAAAAATAATTCAATGACATCTACTAAACAGCACCCACTTGAGCGTATTGTTCTCGCAGTACTCCATCTGAATGAACAGATAGAGCCGCTTAGGCAGCGGAATTTTGGCCTGCTCAGGCTTTTTTCTCCTCCCAGTGCAACTCGCAGACCTCTGCGAGATCATCGCCTCCCCTTCCGACGTGTCGACGAAGATGATGGAATTTGACTCGTCAGAATCTACACCCTCGTCGCTGCACGTGACGCTCTCGTCATCATCTTCATCATCATCGTCGTCGTCGTAGTCTTCGTCATCAAACCGAATTTTAGCTGCAACAAACAAACACATTTAATACAATTCTTTGGAACTTTCAACATTTGTAAAAAAAAATTTGTATTTTTTTATTTTTAAAAAATAAATACAGCCCCAAATTTCTGCATAGAGCATTTATCCGCGGTTGCTAAACTGGTCAAGGGGAAGTAAAAAGCAGATGGTGGTCATGTAAGTAAAGAAAGCAACTTCAACCAAGTTGCTGCTGAGGCTTGACCCTCTGGAGCAAACTCAGAGATAATTTCAGAATTACGTAATGAAATCTGAGCTAGAAAGTTGGATACTGCACACTGAAATTTTTTGCTCTGAAGCAATACGCAACGATGTTGGCTACAAGAGGGTGCGCAATCGCATGGCAGTACGACCGAGCGAGAAAGTGTACAACAGCACCTGAATACATTTGGTATGTGAGGTTAGCTTGGTGATCTCACTCATCTTAATTTTGAACAATGTTCGCAGTCGAGCCTTAATGGTTTTGTTACGAGTTACTTGTGGATGCGAAGAGGCTAATTGTCTATTCTATAACCCTATAGTTTACTTGCTGCTGAACAGATAGCTAAGAAAATGAGCAACCTATCTAACCACTGCATCCTGAAACCTCCACAAACGGAATGAATAAGGTTAATGCATATACGAGCACGTGCGATAGATCAGCAGGGAGAATGAGGGTCGCAAGTACGGCTAAAGGAATAGATCAGCACGGAGACTGAGTAGGAGAGCAAGACAATCTCGGTTTAGAGAATTCATCTGGTTGGCATAAAAGTAATGTCCAATATTTAGAACGGATGTTTAAAAGTAGATCTGTCAATAATTTACATTCTGTTATAAGTGTAAAATAACACTTAGAACAGAACAGTCTTCAGTTTGAGACCTGACAGCTTCCTCCTGGTGTGACAATGTGAAGCCACATCTTTGTTTCCGTAGACATAATTTTTGTCTCCCTTAGAGGTGGTATGCAAGCTTTACAAGCAATAAAACTTATTAATACTCTTGATTACTATTTAACAAGTAAATTCATAACAGAACTTTGCGTGAACAAAAATCTTTCATGAACACACTTGAATTAGATTTCTTACTTTACTGGAAGAGAGTGAAATTGATAAAAAAAAAGCCAAGTAAGTAACGATCCTCACCTGCAGAAAACTAATGAACGTTTTCATGAAACCAGTTAATGAAAGTAACTGGAAAAAAAAATGTACTTTTTCATGAGAAACGATAAGGATTTGAAACCAATACTAAACTGAATATTGCGATAATACACTGACGATAGACAAAGACACACGGAAGATCAAACAATACTAAACTGAATTTTGCGAAAGAGAAGTGATGATAGACAAAGACGTACGCAAGATCTCCCTGGAGTGTGGCGTTTTCTCAGTCTTGCTCTCCATCTCAGAAGAGGTTTCCTCGTCGTCCGAGTTGGGGATGCCGTTGGCTAGAGTGACGTCTTCGATCCAGGAGGTGTAGTAGCGGACGACGTGGTCGTGGCTCAGCGACGACAAGCATTGCACCTCACGCAGAATGCGCTGCATTTCGCCACCCTCACGGCCGCGTTGTTTCAGAAGCACCTGCTTCAGCGCGTACACGTTGTTGTCCACGATGTTGCGCACCTGAAAACGTCATCACTTATTGATTATAAGAAAGCTTTAGCCTCCCTTTACCACAACAACAAAGATGTCCAGAGAGAGGAAGGATGGAGGCACCGTTTAGTATGGAGTTGAGGGAATGCGGAAACCACGCACAAGATGCAGAAAAACAGTGGGCTAAGAAAGAAGTTCATGACCACCTTCCACAGTCAGGCCCGACAGCCATAGCTGGTTTACCCCGACCGCTTCATTAAGTGCAGCCCCTCCCCCGCACAGGACAGGTCAACCCCATCACACGCGGGCAGCTTCCAGTACCGCGTCAAAAATAAAATTACCTTCTTATACACTGCCCCCACTCACTTCTGTCCGCAGCCATCCCTCTCGCCACGTCCACAGTCAGACCCCTCTCATACAAAGCCCGTTTCACCCCATCCATCCAACTCATCCGTGGTCTACCTTGCGCTCGAAGACCACTCACTTCCGACATATATACCTTTTTCACCAGCCGTTCAACATTCATTCTTTCAACATGCCCAAACCATCCAAGCATTCTCTCATCCACTCGCCTGCTCAATTTTTTGACAACACCCGTCTGCCCCCTAACCAACTCATTCCTGATCCTATCTCTTTTTGTTACTCCATACATGCTCCTCAAACACCAAAAGAAGAAAGTAGTAGGTGCTAAAAAACAGGACATCAGTGAACCGAAAAAAGATGGTCCGTAACGAAAGAAAACTATTCTTTTTCAACAAAAAGTTGGATTACCTATACCTAACTTTTAGATTATTATATAAGAAAGTTTTAGCCTCCCTTAACCACAACAAAGATGTTCAAAGAGAGGAAAGAGGAAGGCACCATTTAGTATGGATTTGAGGGAACGCGGAATCTATGCACAAGGTGCACAGAAACAGGAAGCTAAGAAAGAAGTTCATGAAACAAGAAAATGTTGACGAAGAAAGTAGTAGGTGCTGAAAAACAGGACAGCAGTGAACCGAAAAAAGATGGTCCGTAACAAATTAAAAACCTATTCTATTTCAACAAAAGGAAGCCTACCTAACCTTTAGCTCAGGCCCTCACATTATTCCCCTGGGAACGCTAATTCCCATAGATACAATACCTGTATCCCCCTGAGGGGACCTAACTTTTAGATCGGGACCTCGCATAATGCCCCCTGGGAGCGCTAATTCCCATAGATACAATAGTTGTATCCTTCCGAGAAGATGAAAATGTCATTTGCACGGTGAAGATCGCTCGCTGCTTATTGACATGAAAGAATGCAGTCAAGGTGAAAATAAAAGGGATAAAGATGTTTAGAAGAACTTCCGACGTAGCTATTAAAATCTTAACCAGCATGCTTATTGATTTGTCTCACCTCTTGAGAAATTAAACACGTGGGCTTATCTCATATATGGTTCAAAAAAACAGAAAAGTCCAAAGCTAATTTATGCAACATATGCTACTTCGACAGAATTCCTTCAATAACAATTTTAAAAAAACTGAGCACTCTGACTTACAATAATATTAAGCTACATTTTCTATGGTACTTGAAAAAATCTCCAACAGTATCACACTTCCTCCCATAAACAGCACACCTCCTCCTAAGAACAGTTCGCCCAACAACAAAGCACACTTATAACAACCACCCACCTTGTGCACACGGCCAAAGCCGCCCTCTCCTATGAGGCCGAGCGTCTCGTAGTCCTTCACAAACCGACTGTCACCAGGCGGAGGCTCGTCTAATAAATTTTTACTATTTTTGTCGCTGTTCTGGAAAAAAAAGATTAGAACACTGATATTCTATCACAAATATTATGTTAATTATAATAATTATTTAATCACCATAGATGCCACGAAGGCAATTCAATAGTGTATACTCACACAGTACTTGAGTGTTTGAATAAATATAGGGTTATTTGAAATATTAAGGTTTTCATTTCAATTAGCAAATTTGAATACAGATTGATATGCGTTGAGCCTTAGTGGTGAAATACTGTGTGAAAAGTCACGAGTATATAAGTCTCCATCAAAAACCTGAATTTTAAGAAGACAAAAAAGGTACAATAAGTATTTATAGAATAAATTAATAACCAACGTCAGAAGAACCTTTCAGATCCAATGGTAAAAGAGCGGTATGTTTCCTATCTGAGCTAGCCATGGTATCAAGTTTCCATTCTGCAGCCCTAGTTCTTGAGAAGAAATCCACGAGTGGAAGACAAACGAGGGGAAAATGCGAAATTACCTTCAGGTCACTTGTTCACAACACACATTTTGTTTTTGGTCTATAATTCATAGCAACACAACCGACAAACATCAATTGCCAAATAAGGCAAAAAAATATAAAAATAATAAATTATCTTAAAATCCCTAAAAGAAACTATAGTTAATGAAAGCTTTACTTTTGCAAACTGTCCGTTTTTCGAGTAATCCAAGTGTTCTGTTGTTTCACAAAACTGATTACATGATTTCCTCACATACATATACCGGGCTTATCCTCCCTATGGGAGGGTAGCCGACAGCAGGCCACAATCACCACACTTAGTCACTAGGAGGCGAGAGAGGCAGCACTGGCCGCACCTGAACTGCCAGGATCAGCAGCAGCCCAGCACAACCACCTTCCACAGTCAGGCCCGACAGCCACAGCTGGTTTACCCCGACCGCTTCATTGAGTGCAGCCCCTCCCCCGCACATGACAGGTCAACCCCATCACACGCGGGCAGCTTCCAGTAACGCGTCAACAATAAAATTACCTCCTTATACACTGCCCCCATTCACTTTTGTCCGCAGCCATCCCTCTCGCCACGTCCACAGTCAGACCCCTCTCATACAAAGCACGTCGCACCCCATCCATCCAACTCATCCGTGGTCTACCTCGCGCTCGAAGACCACTCACTTCCGACATATATATCTTTTTCACCAGCCGTTCAACATTCATTCTTTCAACATGCCCAAACCATCCAAGCACTCTTTCATCCACTCGCCTGCTCAACTTTTTGATAACACCCGTCTGCCCCCTAACCAACTCATTCCTGATCCTATCTCTTCTAGTTACTCCATACATGCTCCTCAAACACTTCATCTCAAACACATCCAACTTCCTCCTCTCAGCTGCTCTCAACCCCCAGGACTCTGCTCCATACAACAAAACTGGCACAATCAAACTTTCATACAGTCCCCTCTTAGCATTCATACTCAAACTCCTGCATTCAAAAACTTTCCTCATTGCACCCAATGTCTTACAACCTTCACTCACTCGATGCTTCACTTCTACTTCCATACTATCCTTAACAGTCACATCCGACCCGAGGTACCTAAAATGCTCTACCTCCTCTAAAACTTCCCCATTTAACCTCACATCCAAAGTTCCAAACACTCCACCTCTTGAACATCTCATCACCTTACTTTTATTCACATTTACCCTCAATTTCCGCCTTTCGCACACTCTACCAAACTCTGCAACCAGTCTCCTCAGTTTTTCCTCTGAATCAGCCACAAGCGCTGTATCATCTGCAAACAACAGCTGACACACTTCCCAATACATACCATTTCGTCCCACCAACTGCGCCCCTTTTCCCAACACTCTGGCATTCACTTCTCTCACCACACCATCCATAAACAAATTAAACAACCACGGCGACATCACACATCCCTGTCTCACACCTGTCACAACTGGGAACCATTCACTCACCTTATTCCCTACTCTCACACATGCTCTGCTATCAATGTAGAAACTCTTGATCGCGTTCAACAGTCTCCCACCCACTCCATACAAACTTACCACTTGCCATAGAGCCTCGCGATCCACTCTGTCATACGCCTTCTCTAGATCCATAAATGCCCAATATACATCCTTTCCTTTCAATAAGTATTTTTCATTCACCTGCCTCACAGCAAACATTTGATCCACACAACCTCTACCACACCTAAAACCACACTGTTCTTCAGCAAGCACACGATTCGTCAACACTCTCACTCTTCCAATTAACACTCTTCCATACAGCTTCCCAACAACACTCAGTAGACTTATACCCCTAGAATTACTGCACTCATACCTGTCACCTTTCCCCTTGTACAACGGAACTACGCACGCGCTACTCCAATCAACCGGCACTTTACTAGCCTCGAAACACACATTTAATAAACGCACCAACCATTCTATAACCACATTTCCTCCTTTCTTTAGACATTCAACCGTGCAGCCATCCAAACCTGGAGCTTTTCCATTTTTCATTTCATCCAACGCACATCTCACCTCTGCACTTCTTATTCGACATCTATTCACTTCACCAAACACAGGCATTCTAACATCACTTCCAACAGCTACTACTCTCGCAACTCTATCATCTCTCACGTTCAGCAGTTCTTCAAAATACTCCGCCCATCTCTTTCTCACATCACAACTCTCCACTAGCAGCCTACCATTTGTATCCTTCACTCTTGCCTCATTCTCCACCTGACCCTTCCTAATTCTCTTCACTTCCTTCCAGAAAACCTTCCTTCTCTCCATGAAATCCCCTCCCAACTTCCTCCCCCATTCCTCATCCGCCGCCCTCTTCGCTCTCCTTACCATTCTTTGTACCTCTTTCTTCCTCTCCTTATACTCTTCAAAATTTTGCTGGTTGCCTCGTTGCAGCCACCTTTCGAACGCCCCCCGCTTTCTTTTCACAGCCGCTCCTACTTCTCCGTTCCACCATTCACTCCCCTTTCTAATCCCCCCTCCAACCTTCCTTACCCCACATACTTCCCTTGCACATTTTTCCACCGCACCTTTAAACAACTTCCATTCCCCTTCCACTCCACCCACCTCACTTTCCTTCACCCTCCCATACTCCACTTTCATCTTCTCCTGATACTCACACTCACGCTCAGAATCATGTAACTTGCTTACATTTAACACCTCCCTTCCACTCCTCCTTTTTACACCTCCCCACATACCACTAACTCTCAGCTTTCCTTCCACCAAATAATGATCCGAAATCCCATTCATCTCGCCACGGAACACATGCACATCGAGCAAACGACCCATCACTCCCCTGCTAACCAAAATTATGATTTTCTTACTCTATCAAAAATTATTGAATTCTATCATTACTGATGAGTTGCAATATTATTGTGCAACCTTCATCACAGGAATCATGCAACCCACACAAGAATTGTGTAAGTAACCTTAACTGCAGGAATTTTTCCACCATCACAGGAACTGTGCCAAGCCACACAGCTAAACAGGTACGCACCTCATTGGACTCGCTCTCCTTCCTGGCTTTGTCTTTGGGGACGGCCCGCTCACCAACGGCCGCAGGGATGGTGGACATGGAGGTGTCGCTGCGCGGTCAAAATTTAATTAAATCCATTAGTTCAAGCATTCCTAACCACAACAAAGGCGTTCCAAAGAGAGGAAGAAGGGAGGCACCATTCAATGGGGAGATGAGGGAACACGGAATCTATGCTAAAAGGGTATAGAAACAGAAAGTTGAGAAAAAAGTTTATGAAACCAGATAAAAATCGAGGAAGAAAATAGCAGGTGCTAAAAAAGACAGCAGTGAACCAAAAGAAGGTGGTCCTTAACATAGCAAAAACCATATTTCAACAAAAAAAGAAGGCTCACTCAACTCTCAGCTTGGGCCCTAACAGATCTCCCCCCTGGGAACGCTAATTCCCATAGATGCAATAGTTGTATACCCCCTGGGGGGTGGGGGTGTCGTAGAGAAACAACAAATCAGGAAATAAGTTTATGAAACAAGATGAAAGCAGAAGAAAGTAGATTCTGAAAAACAGTGAGTGAAACTGAGATAAGATGGTCTGTAGTAAAACAAAAACCTCATTCCACTGAAACAAACAAAAGACCTCCCTAATCTTTGTAAAAGGAATACCAATTACTAGCTCAGCAAATGTCACGCACGCCTCGCACAAAGAAAGTCGACACAAAGGCAACAAACAACCTTGCTGAGTGCAGCAGCAATAACTAACTACCTGACGGAGAAGATGGCGTGAGTGAGGAGCTTGCGAGCTGTCCAGCGCAAACTGCAGTCCGGCTCAATGCAGCGCTTCAGGAAGTCTCTGAACTTGGAGCTCAGGCGTCGGGGTATGTCCGGAGAGCTCTGCAACATGGGCAGCAAGTTGAAACGACCATTGCCTTTTCAAACAAAGATATAAAAGAGCTTCTGCAAACACTATGTGCAAGACCATTTGTGTGAATGGTAAATAGCTTGAAGGGTAAATAACTTTAATAGTTGTCTGGTTGGAACAGAAATGTTTCATAAATAGTTTCAAATTAAGAAAAAACATCTGCATATACCAACTACCTGTTAAATCTATACCAAAATCAAGCAATTCAATGCTCTTCAAACATCCGCATTTCCTGAAATGGTTAGCTGGGCTTTGTTAAGAACTATTATCCCATAATTCTTTTTTCACTATTAAAAGCTGACCGAGAAGCATTTTACCACATGCATTGCACGTGAACATGTCACATTGAAGGACTAGAAAGACTAGCAGAGCTTTCACGCTGGCTCAGTTATACTCAAATTACCGTTATCACAACCACCATGGTTAAACTGGCACTGGCATTAGGTAGTCACCGATTGTGGGGGTGAGGAAGAAATTGCCACTCGGCAGTGAAGTCCAAAGAGCACATCAGGAAACTAATTTAATGAGAAATACAATTAATGAGAAAGCAATAAACAAATCCTAGCTTATTACACAAAAGCCTTCAAAAGTCTCACCTGGGAGACCCGCTTGCCTCTAACCAAAGAGATGATGATGACGCCCAGCCTGAAAATGTCGCGTTTCATAGCATCCAATCCAGAGGAGCGGTATGTGACGGGGGCTTCTTTGTTCAAGAAGTTCATGACAGCATCCAGTAAAATCCTTTCAATGCAAAAGTCAGCAATTTTAATTGAGTCTATGCCCTCTCCAGCAAAAATGCAAGAATCTCTGAGATCGCCGTGGGCTACTCCATTCTCGTGGAGGTAACACAGACCCTTGAGGCACTCCTCAGCATATTCCCGGACATGGTACTCGCGTAGCGATTCTTTGATATCAATGAAGTGCGAGATAGGTCGTAGTTCCAAATTAGGTTGGAGGAGATGAACTTTGATATCAATACGCGACCTCACGATGCTGTACGCCTCATACTCCATGATGTGCATGTGGGAGAGTTGCAAGAGCTTGGGCAGCTCTGCCTCTATTCTATTGAGCTGGTGTAGAAACTCGTCCATGCGAACTGCCTCCCAAGGTGCGCTCTTTGACGGCTTTGAATTCCTGCGAGCTTGTGTGTGCCCAATGCGCACCTCCCACGTGTGCAACACACCCATCGTGTGGCAGCCTACACGCTGTACCTCATACACAGTGTGGTAGGACTTCTGCTCAACGTTTTCGCTCAGCGTCCGTAAAACTTCAACAATCACTTCTTCCCCTCGGCTGTTGGTCAGGGCCACGTTCACCGCCTTCATACCGACTGAGTTGTCCGATGTAGATCTAGAAGACCTGATGAAAATGAAACCAAGTCAAACGTTGTTGAGGTCATGGGATTACTCATAGAAAACTTGGTTTACAGTTATGCATTATCCATACTTCTAATTTTTACCATGATCTGTCGTTCGTAAATTCTCTGGTCTAAAATTTCAATAATAAATTTGTCGCCAACAGTTTCACTTTCATAGCACTTAGCTATTGCTAAATGAGTCAAATCAGTAGATGAGTTTTTCTCTCCAGTAGAAGATGAACGGCAATACTGAAATCATGGAAAAGTCCCCGAGTCTAGTCTTGAGCAAACAGTTTTGAAGCACTGCAAGATTTTTTGCATCGTAAGTCGTTTGCAATTTTGCACTTAACTCTCAAACTATTAGGCACCAGCCAACAGCACGACTACTAGAGGCAAGGTAGAGCAGGAGATGAAATTCAACAACTTTGTAGGGTTGAGCAATTAAAAAAAGAGACAGAACATATGAATCAAATCTAACTCCACCTAAACAAGCAGGATCGTTTCAGAAATTACTCAATGCATTCACCAAATATTGTAGACATCAGAAAGATTCCACAAGCAGAGGAGGAAATTTAACTCCACCTAAACAAGCAAATTCACTTCAACAACTACATAATGCTTTCACCAAATTCTGTTGACATCAGAAAGATTCCGAAAGTAGAGGAGGATCACCTTTTCCTGGAAGGTGTGTCGTGAGGCGCCGGCTGTGACACCGAGCGCTGGAGACTCTCAGACCGACAGTGAGCATCAGCCATGTTGAGACGCTCCGCTCGCCTCCTGATAAGCGCAGAAAATACAATTACTATTTTAAGGTTAACACTTTAACCACAACCCGTGACACAGGTGGCCACGGCGGGAGTTTCAATAATGCTACTGACCGACCTGTAGTCACAAACTCAATTTTCTTCAATATTTAATTGAATCAAAATGAAGGCATGATCCAAAAAATGTTAGCTAGTTTCCAAAATTGCTCACTACAATTGACTGGGAATTTGTGTGGGATATTGAACTTCAGTTAAACCCATTGCACTCAAAGTGTTAAATTATGCAATGTGTAAGAATGCCTCATTAGAATGCATAATATGACATCTCAAAACAAAACGATAAAAAATAAAATCTGTTAAGAGATGAAAAGGGTACAGGAAATTTCATGAAGTTTACTATTTTGAGAATGTTGGTACAAATTAGATTAGATGTTAGTTTAAGCCTCCATCACTGCAACAAAGGCATTCTAAAGAGAAGAAAAAGAAAGACACCATTTAGTATGGTTTAAAGGAAATGCAGAATCTAAGCACAGGGTGCATAGAAACAGTAAGTGAGAAAGAAGTTTAGGAAACAAGATTATCATTATCATATACGAAAGTTTTAGCCTCCCTTTACCACGACCAAGATATTCCAAGAGAGGAAGGATGAAGGCACCATTTAGTATGGAGTTGAGGGAAAGTGGAATCTATGCACAAGGTGCATAGAAACAGTAAGTTAAAAAAAATCATGAAATAAAAAAGTTGAAGAAGAAAGTATTAGGTGCTGAAAAACAGGACAGCAGTGAACTAATAAAGATGGTCCGTAATAAAACAAAAACCTATTCTATTATAACACAAAGAAAACCTACCTAACCTTTAGCTCGGGCCTTCACATTGTCCCCCTGGAAGCGCTAAGCTACAGTAACGAACAACTAAGCACGACTCAGGTTTTTCTTATAAGACAAACGTATAATTGCTGCAGCAACAAGGCATGGTTTGAATCAATGCTAAAGCAACAAAGCACAGCTTGAGTTACAGCTGTAACAACAAAGCACAGCTTAGGTCACAGCTGCAACAACAAAGCACAGCTTAGGTCACAGCTGCAACAACAAAGCACAGCTTAGGTCACAGCTGCAACAACAAAGCACAGCTTAGGTCACAGCTGCAACAACAAAGCACGGCTTAAGTCACAGCTGCAACAACAAATCACAGCTTAGGTCACAGCCGCAACCACAAAGCACGGCTTAGGTCACAGCTGCAACAACAAATCACGGCTTAGGTCACAGCTGCAACAACAAATCACGGCTTAGGTCACAGCTGTAACAACAAAGCACGGCTTAGGTCACAGCTGCAACAACAAAGCACGGCTTAGGTCACAGCTGCAACAACAAAGCACAGCTTAGGTCACAGCTGCAACAACAAAGCACGGCTTAGGTCACAGCTGCAACAACAAAGCACGGCTTAGGTCACAGCTGCAACAACAAAGCATGGCTTAGGTCACAGCTGCAACAACAAAACACGGCTTAGGTCACAGCTGCAACAACAAAACACGGCTTAGGTCCCAGCTCAGGTCTGTTTCAGCAATAAGGCATGAGTTAGTCATTACTACAGCAAAAAGTATGATTTGGATCATTAATTCACTAATTAAAGATGGCATAAGCTACTAGCAAAGCTATGTATGTTGATATTTAAATGCCACTGCAACAACAAAGCTTTATGTCATGAAGTCATTGTAGCATCAAAGCTTGATGGCTTGAGGTCATTGTAGCATCAAAGCTTGATGTCATGAGGTCACCGCAGCAACAAAGATGATGTTATAACGTTACTGTTGTTGGGGGACAGGTGAGCTCTCTATCCACCACATTACACCGTAGCACCTAAGCAGGCAGGCACTCACTCGTCCAAGTACTGCTGGTTGGCAGCCTCCATCTTTTGAGACCTGAGCTTCTTCTTCTCGCACTGCAGCAGCCGCTGCTGCTCCTCTTGCTCTTGCCGCCGCAACTTGAGCGCCTGCTCTCGAGCCAACCTTTCGTCATGCTCGCTGGACAGGTGAGGTCGGCTGTGGTCCGATAGGTACCGCTGAGTCCAGCAAATGTTGAAAAAAAAACACATTCAATTTAGCAAAATTTGAAAAGGTAGCTCAAGATTGAAGCTTAATCAATTTTATTATAAACAAAAACAAGCCTATAAGATTAGCAAAATTTGGATTGGTAGCTCAAGATTGAAGCTTGAGTTTTTTTCTAATACTTAAGTATTAGAAAAAGTAAAAGAGGGGCAAACTAAATTCATTTTAATCTTTGTTTCTAGTCAAACATACATATGCTTGTTTTAGAATCTACTTATTCACATTCTCTTCAGTCCTGAATTAATGGGTCATTTGTGTATCTAATATTATTTGCAAGCCAAGCAAACCACAGGAGAGAAAGATTGGAAGGACTCACCTTGACCTTTCTGCAAATATCATAGAAGACCACCATGCCCTTGTTGGCAGCTTCTGTAATTTTAGACTTGACCAGAGCCTCGATCTCGTCCTTCTCTGCCACGGTGATGCCTCTGAAGTCCTCTATTTCATACCTGGCTGGACTGAATAAGTGGCCTGGTTATAAAATATGTCCACTTTGATCACAGGTAGGAACTAACAGAACTTATTCGCAGCAACAACACATGATCCTAGAACTAATTAGAGCTGTTTGCAGTAATGGTGAACAAGAAATGATGCAAATGAATTTTAAATCAATGAGTACAAATAAACTCCTGTTGCATTACTCATTAAAGGAAACCACAAGAACATACACATTTTTGAATAGATACATAAGCTTAGCTTTCCATAAAGTCTTCTAGAATTTAATGAGTTTCTCGCAAAAGCAAATAAAAGGAGGTGTAGATTTTATATTCATACATTCAAACACTGCAACATTTTCAACTTTGCTTCTTATTGTAAAAGATTCTTAAATAATCATTAGAAACTCAAAAACGTGTTGTGTTCATTGAATTTTTGAGAGCATCTCAGGAAAACCGTTTGAAATTCAAAGGATCTAAGAAAGACAAAATAAAGTTCAAAATTCATCAATACAAATTTATTAAAATGGATATAAAAGAGCTAATACACATACAAACATTAAGAACTAATAAAACTTTTATTGTATTTATAAAAATAAAGAAAATGAACTGATCTCTAAAATTGTTACTATTTCTAACTCAATTAAGAACTATTTGTAACACTAGTTTTCTCCAAACACCAGTTAGCCAATTGACTGGTTTAAGCCTACATTTTAAAGCAGCTATTGCACCCAAAGCAAGAGCCTCGTTGTATTACAATTGAGCGTCATCTCTACAGCTTGTGCTTGGCGAGTGACCTTCAGTGGACTTCACCCATGAAACTGAAATCAATCCGCTCGGTATCCCCTATACCAGTGGTCTCCACACTATGGCCCGCGGGCCAGATCCTGCCCACCACATAATTTCATTCGGTTTGCCAAAGAAATCCCTGTGTGGTGGGTGGCCTTGAACAAATAATTATCGAACAACTGGTATTACTGAATTAAGTTGTTTTTTCTTTAATTTTTTATTCCTTTGGCCCGCATGGATGCGGGAAACATATACTGTGGCTCTTACATTGAAAAGTTCAGAGACCCATGCACTATACCATAGCATACATACAATATTTCAACTAAAAACATGGTCACAGAGTGGACAAATTCACAATAAAAAATTTGACAGCCACAATAAAATTGTAATCCATGCATTGATAATTTAACTGACAGAAAGACACTAATTACCATGCAAAGAGAAACTCCTACTACTGAGTATTTTCATTAACACTTTGACTGCGACGTGCACCACCGGTGGTACAGAGGTAATATTCATAATGCTACTGACCGGCCAGTAGTTGAAACTCAATTTTCATAAATACTTAATCAAAGCAAAATGAAGGCACAATCCAGTTCATGTTTGGTATTTTCGAAATAGCTAACTATAACTGACTCTAAATTTGAGTTTGGTGTTGAACTTGATATTTAGTTGCTGCAGTCAAAGTCTTAAGAAGGTAATTATCAAAATGAAAATGAATGAATGGAAATGAGAGGTCTTAAAGAAATAAAGATCACCCCTGAAAAAAAAACACATAATAAAAAAAACTTCCAGTCAGTCTAACCAAAGAATTGAAGGTAGCATAGGCCTTCTAAAAAATTGCTATTCAATCTCCCAAGGAAAATTTTTAAATGAACCCAGTTCCTAGTGAAGCTATCAATCTACTACAGACAGCTCTGAACATGGTGGAGCTGAAAGCAATTCCCTGGGATACTCTCAAGAACAGATTCTGCCAGAATGTGCACTTCCTGCAGTAGGAAACCTATTATCCATAAAACCTGGAAACCTCTAATCCATAAAACCCTCAATAAAATTATAGCATGGAGGCACATCAAAAACAACCACCAACAGTATGTGTAGATGGGAGTATCTTGACTGTCGTGTCCTTCATGCATGTTCACCACAAATTTTTTGCAACTTACTATACCAAAAATAAATGCAGGCAGCGACTTAATTGTTACCTGTTTGGATACTCATTATCAGTTTCCAGCTTGATCTTGACCATGATGTGATGGTCAGGCCTCTGGGGAGAGCATTTGTCCAGGGGTGTGAGGTGGAGCCGCACTGCAGTGGTGAGGTACTGGCGCTCCTCGGGGGTCATATCACATGGTCTCAGGTCTTCAACCTCACCTCCGTACATTGACTGAAATTTCAACAGAAGTACTATAAATTTAAACAGAAGTGCTATAAGTTTAAACAGAAGTGCTATAAGTTTAAACAGAAGTGCTATAAATTCATAAACAGAAATGCTACAAATTTATAAACAGAAATCCTACAAATTTATACAGTCAGTAAGTTTAAATTGAAACAAAGCATTCAAATTGAAACAGTATATTCAAATGGAAATGCTATATCCAGTAATAATTACAGAAATGACTTCACAATATTTACAGGAAGTAAACTAATGCATGATCAACACGTGAAGGTATTGGCTGTAATTGCCTTCATGTATGATGTTAGAGTACACTATATTGTACACATACACAGAGCAAAGAAAGGAAAATTTCAATAAGTCCGAAATACATCACAAAAAATACTCAAGTTGCATCTAGACATGAACTAAAACATTTACCTAAAACCACATTGAAGCTCAGATTTTAACTGCAAGTAAAGAAACAGTTAGAGATTATCTCTTAGTGGGCAATATGGGGCTGAATGGTCATGCTTCATAAATTAAAAGGAAAATTGAGATGTGAGAATGGAGATAAAGCCAGTGGTCCATGAGTACAGTGATCTTATTCACTCTAGACAGAGGTAGCTCATATGTATGATACAGCTATAAATTTAGGAAATTAGCATTGATAGTGAAGACCCTAAATATCTGAAACAATTACTACAATAGAGAATGCGTTAGTTTCAGCCTCCCTTACCACAAGAAAGGCATTATTTAGAAAAAAAAGGGTAATGAGTAATGTACCGTTCAGTCTGGAGTTAAGGGAAAGAGGAATCTGTGAATAAGACATCCCCATGCCCTGTACACAGAAATTGAAATTGAAAAGAAGTTCATGAAACCAGATTAAACTCAAATCAAATCTAAAACAAGTGTGGGCAAAAAAGGGGCAGCAGTGCACTAAAAAAATGTCACAAAGAGAACAAAACATTGTTTCAACAAAAAGATCTATTAAATCTTCAGCACTAGACATCACTTCTTTTTTTCTGGGAATGCTAGTTCTGAAAGATACAACAAAAATTTAAAAAACAGATTTTCTTGACTTCTTTCATGTTAGTGCATATTTTTTCATTATAAAATTGCCTTGTAACAGGATAGAAGAACAATAATCCATTCATTTCCTTCCTAAGTGGTACAACTTAAATCTTACTTTTTTGATAGTAATTTAGACTACCTTTGGTTACATATATCTTGTGTAAATTATTTATCATGATTTGTTAAGGAACAACACCCATGTTTTTTCAATGCAACAGGTTTAAATAGCCTTAAGGGAACCGTCTAGTCAGAATCGAGAAAATGGCCGTCCCCTTTTTTGTATGGTATCTAGATCTATGAAATTTTGCATACGTATGTATTTTAGAAAATGAATAAGGGTTATATTGGGCACTTTTTCCGTTTTCGCCATAATTCCGGAGATAACGAAAAAAATGGAATGAAAAAATGAGGTATATTCAAGCCACTTCTTCTCAAAAAGTAGTCATCGTAGAGAAATGGTTTAGGTATCATTGAATGCGGAAAGAGCTGCTGTATAAAGAGTCAGAGAATTATATTGAAACTCCCAATAATTTATTTGTTATGGAATTTTAAAAAAAAAATTTAAAGTGTCATTCATTTTTCCGTAGATTTTTTAATGTAACTGAAAATCCTCTGTTAATTTCAATATAATCCTCTGACTCTTTATGCAGCAACTCTTTGCGCATCTAATGATACCAAAATCATTGCTCTACGATAACAACTTTTTAAGAAGAAGAAGCTTGAATATTGACATTTGTGTTGCTCAGAAAACGCGTTTTAGTGCCGAGACAGGTTTTTTATGTTTGCAAGCTACATTTCTTGGTGAAATTGGTAGTGTTGACGTTTTGAATATCATTTTTGGAAGTTATTGTGGTTCCTTGAAGGAACCAGTACCACAAGTGGTACCAAAAATGTCTAAAACGCACCAGGAGCATAAGCTGGGGCGTCCTTGGCATCCTCGTAGGCTCCTCTAATAGGATATGGTAGCGCCACGCAGAGCCAAACGCTTATATCACTACATTAGTACCGAGCAATCAACGTCAAATCCAGAAAAATCTTGATCTGCTATCGAAACAAAGCCATCTAAATCTGAATAAATGGTCGGTCTGCAACAACTAGATCAGCAAACGCGACATATCTACGCAAGCAGATCGGGCGAGCTATCAATCACCCTCTTTCCCCCCGATGGAGGAAGGGGTGGAGGTACCGAGAACTCAACTTGCCAAATGTCAACAATTTTGATCTGCTAGCAGATAAATGCATATCTAATTATGAACAAACCGTCCGTCAGCAACAACTAACTCAGTTTATTTGGCACATGTGCACTAGCATGCTGAGCGAGCTTCCCCCACCCTCCTTCTTCCTCCCAAGGGAGGGAGGGGTGGAGGTACCGAGAATTCAACATGCCAAATCTCAAAAGTTTTGACTTGCAAGCAGATAGATGCATACCTAATTATGAACAAACCTACAGTCAGAGGCAACCGGCCAAGCTCGTGTGGCACATATGGGCTAGCTGGCCGGGCGAGCTTCCCCCCACCCTCTTTCTTACTCCCGAGGGAGGGAGGGGGTAGAGGTACCGAGAATTCAACATGCCAAATCTCACAAGTCTTGACTTGCAAGCAGATAGATGCATACCTAATTATGAACAAACCAACACTCAGCACCAACCAGCTGAGCTGACGTGGCATATCTGCACGAGCTGGCCGAGCGAGCTACCCTCCACCCTCCTTTCAAACCCCCATTTGACCTACTTTGGTGAGACGGATCGTTCTGCCGCTTTGCAGGAATGAAGTTTAGGACTTTCTCAATCGAATAGAGCAATAAAAAAATAATATGATGGATTTTGGATTTTCGACTAGACGGAGCCCTTAAATGCATCACCAAATAATTCCCCCAAAAAATTGCCCACACACCAACTACAAAAAACTTAAATTTAAACGGGCATTGGAGATGAGCCAAGCAAAACACATACCTCAATTAGTACTATTTCTCCTTGAATTTCTTCCAGCGTAGAGGAGTCCATGTTTGTAGAAGAATCTAAGTGAAGCACAATAAAGGGAGTAAAGGTGCAATACTGTGAATTTAAAAATCTGCAACAGAATTTCATGAAAAAGATTAACTATGCTGTAATATGGGATCATAATGTTGTCTTTAATTTAGAGGTTATTAAGAAACGTCAATTTTATTATAAACAAAAACAAGCCTATAAGATTAGCAAAATTTGGATTGGTAGCTCAAGATTGAAGCTTGATGATGATCATTAGAGTTTTTTAAAATAATTATCAAAACTATATTAACTTACCTCTGGAGGCCCAAATCTGGGCATTCAGACAAGGAAAACAACAACCACACACAATGAGCCATAAAAATATAGAATTAGCCACTGAAACACCAACAAACAACACAATAAAACAATCACAAGACTTCAACAACAGATACTCTCAAATAAAACCTCACCCAAATGAGGGAAAACCTCAAATAAAACCTCACCTGAAGTCAGCTTCATGTTAAATGCAGGCAAAGGATAATGTTCTTAGGCATGACAGTCTTTTGTCTCACACATCCTGATTGGAAGGAACTGCATCCTGCCAGTGGATTATAAACGGAAAACTTTGTCACCACAATTTGAAAAATGGGAAAGAATAATATTTGAAGCACAACTCCAAACCAACATTATTAGTCTGATCAATGACACTACCATAGAACATAAAATAAGATCATAAGATATGTTGAGTTGCTTTAACCACAATAAGGTGTTCCAAAGACAGAAAGAAGGAAGCCACAATTTAGTAATAGGTCAAGAGATGGGTGAATCTACGCATAAGGTGTGTTCCCACACAAGATACCCAGCACAGAGAAACAGCAAGTCAAGAAAAAATTTTCAAGACAAGATAGACATAAAGAAGACAGAAACAGGTGCTGAAAAAATGAAAGAAAAAGCAACAAACAAGAAAAATGTCTGTAGCTAAACATAAACCTATTCTATACAAGCCACAGAAACAATCAGCTCAGAACCTCACATTTTACCCATAGTAGCATTAAATCTCAAACATGAAGTTATATTTATTTGAAAGTTATATTTAATTGCACATATTATTTCAGCTCACTTTTCAAATATGTTGATAGCTCACACAATGTCACAGTCTGCAATACCT
Organism: Morinoia aosen; assembly: GCA_030386875.1. NCBI lineage: Eukaryota > Metazoa > Arthropoda > Malacostraca > Amphipoda > Talitridae > Morinoia > Morinoia aosen. Next base: position 44,903,014 of record CM059567.1, on the reverse strand, counting down.
TTCCCTATTCTTATCTTCCAACCTTTTTACATGCTAACTTCAGTTTAAGCATAAGATTACAAAATATTTTTTCTTCTATTTTTTTCAAAATAATCTATTTCAGATTCTTAAAGCCTTTGGAATTATATTGGCCCCACTTATCATGCTTGAAGTAACGAGTTTCATGGTCCAGGGTACACACAAAACTCCAATGAATTTATAAAAAATTATGGACTTTTCTTAGTACAAATTAAATACCCTTAGTACAAACTATATTAACATCAGAATTTCATGACAATATTACCTTGGAAAGAATTTCATTGATTAGATATTAAAAAACAATATTTGATTTTTGCCTAACAAAAAAAAAATAACTACTGGAACCATCAATTTAACATGGGAGTAAGGGCCAACATTAGTTGAAGCTATTGTTACAGTTTATAATTTTATTCAATGTACACATATACAATACTACTCCTTTAAATTTTCACCTACCAGATTGGTCAATAAAAAAAATATTTTCAATGGTTATCTTTCATCATTCCATGCAACCTCAACCATTAAAGCTTCACTAACATAACCCACTTTTCATAAGCAACTCTGATGGGTTGTGAGTCATTAAATTATCTCTAGGAGTCAAATTTTATTAACTTACTAGAAAATTCATAACTTTATCAAAAACAATCATGTTGTATCCTTCATACAGCCTTGCAAGATGGCTCAAACTAGAATTGAATTCAGGATATATGACAATGCACTAGTTTTTTTTAATTCCAAAATCAGATGTTTTACAGTTTCTTTTTCCTCTCGCATAACATACATACATACATACATATACCGGGCTTATCCTCCCTATGGGAGGGTAGCCGACAGCAGGCCACAATCACCACACTTAGTCACTAGGAGGCGAGAGAGGCAGCACTGGCCGCACCTGAACTGCCAGGATCAGCAGCAGCCCAGCACAACCACCTTCCACTGTCACGCCCGACAGAAAACCTTCCTTCTCTCCATGAAATCCCCTCCCAACTTCCTCCCCCATTCCTCATCCGCCGCCCTCTTCGCTCTCCTTACCATTCTCTGTACCTCTTTCTTCCTCTCCTTATACTCTTCAAAATTTTGCTGGTTGCCTCGTTGCAACCACCTTTCGAAGGCCCCCCGCTTTCTTTTCACAGCCGCTCCCACTTCTCCGTTCCACCATTCACTCCCCCTTCTAATCCCCCCTCCAACCTTCCTTACCCCACACACTTCCCTTGCACATTTTTCCACCGCATCTTTAAACAACTTCCATTTCCCTTCCACTCCACCCACCTCACTTTCCTTCACCCTCCCATACTCCACTTTCATCTTCTCCTGATACTCACACTCACGCTCAGAATCATGTAACTGGCTTACATTTAACACCTCCCTTCCACTCCTCCTTTTTACACCTCCCCACATACCACTAACTCTCAGCTTTCCTTCCACCAAATAATGATCCGAAATCCCATTCATCTCACTACGGAACACATGCACATCGAGCAAACGACCCATCACTCCCCTGCTAACCAAAATATAATCCATCAATGCTCTCTCCTCTATCACACCTCCATTCGTCCTCACATATGTATACTTGTTTATACTTTTTTTCTGAAACAAGCTATTCCCAACATACATATATAAACATACATAACCCATTAGTCCATTTTATATTTGTGTGTGCCTACTCCAACTTAATGCTTTACCCTTGATTACAACCAGTAGGTGGCCTCTAAAGCTTCCAGTATTTATCCATCACAGTGGGAAATATTTTGCTAGCATATTTAGCTGAGCTTGGGAATATAACTCATGCTATGTTTATATATTCAATCAAAATTTGTTTGTTAACTTATCAGTTTCTTTCTTTCATTTTTTGTAACCCCTCTGACATACTTTGCCTCTAGGGCATCTCAAAAACTAGTCATGCTCAGGTGTGCCAAAAAAAATAATCCTTTGGATGCTTAGTTTTATTTTCTATTTATTGAAAAATGTGCCCTAGGACTTGTTAATAATAGTGGCAGTAAATCTTTAATGTGTAGTTAGCAGAAGCAACAGTAGTCAAAAACCATGGCAAAAGGGGTCCATATGTTGAAATTGTTTTTTTGTTGTATTTGTTGAGGAAAGAATAATAATTAATCAGTTTTTGCTTGTATAATTAGATCAAAATAAACAACTTTTGAGAAGATGGTGGCGGCCACCCGGTATAGCCGCCGCCATCTTGGAGCTGATGTAAACACAATTGCGGACATAACCCTAATGGGTGGGTTTGATAAACCTTTATTTATAATTTTCACTAGAAGAACTGTGGCTCCCCCTCACGACCCAACCTGTTTATGTTTGTAATAAGGTGTTAGCTTCCGTTATTAATTAAATTCTGCTTGGGTCACTCGCTTCTTTTGACGCGCAAAAGCCAACTTCAAAGTTTAATAATTCAAAAATAATGCATCAGCAAGCAGAATGTCATTCGTGTAAAATATTCTTAAATGGATTCCTTTAGTAATTCTTTGGATTGAAATTATTATTTTCCGTGATTGCATTACAGTTAACATTGACCTTATGTTTAGGCATTGAAATTTACAAAATTGATTACTGTCATTTCTTTCAGATTTACCAAAATAAACAAGTTTTCTTCCATCCACTTTTGGGGGTAAATGAGTTTTTTACAAATAACAGCGGTAAATGGCTTAACACAACTCTAGTGTTTGAAGCGGAAAGAAATTCATTGAGCACATTGTATGGCAACACTACAATGGATTTTTGTTTCTTACGTGCTTTTCATCAAAGACTAAAGTAAACCTACCGCTATAACTTGTTAAATACTCATTTGCCCCAAGAAGTGCATGGATGAAAAGTTTTTTATTTCAATGTAGTTAATTACAATGATACTGGCAATCAAATTTCAAAAATCAATTACTACCAAACATTCAAAATTTACCAATCCTTGTCACAAGCTGCCATTGCACAGCATTATTGGGATGACCAGTGCTACAGTCCCACATGAAAAGTTGAAAGTCAAAATCTAAGACAGACGGGCCATTCAAAGTCTACAGATCCTACTCATAAATGTACAATAGGATGGTTTTCCCAAGTTTTAAGCCTGTGAACCAGATAAATTAATGGGAATTATTCAGAATTTATTCTAAGTCATGGCATGTCCCAGCAACCATAACATAATTACTGAAAGATTTGAAGCAGCTGTTTCGGTGTTTTCGAATTTTCAATAAAAAAGAGAGAACCAGGAAAATGGTATAAAACATTTTTCATTAAAATGTATTCTTGAGACTGAAAAGACTCGTAAAAAATAGGACGTTTCGAGCCTTCGCTCATCATCAGCAATAGGTACAAATTCGAAAAAATGTCATCTGTAAAATACAAAAGAAAACAACTCAAAAAATGCATGACATTACTTATTGACTAGGGATAAAGGAAATGAGCTAAGATGATTATTTAAAACAGGTTTCGTTTTAAAAATGAACAGAGACTCTAAAATCCGCAATTCTGAACACAACTTTGCCCTGGCTATGACTTTGAAGCTATTTTTATTGACTGCTGTGTCGCATTCAAAAGCGTGATTACGGATGGCTGAGTTAGATGGGCTTGCTAAAATGTTTCCCGTCCGGTAGCTCCTACCTTGATGCTCGGCAATCCTACATCCCAGAGTACGGGTAGTCATGCCCACATACTCAGATGCACAAAGTGCACAACTATATTTGTATATTAGGGATGCCTGCATCTCAGTAGGAAGTCTATCCTTGAATGTAAAAAATGATTCAATTTTGTGATTATTGACCAATATTATTCTAAATTTTACATTACTGAAATATTTTTGTAGTAGCTCCAGTATTTGTTTTTTCATTAATTCTGATTGAGGACCAAAGTAAGGGAAACACAGAGAGAATGTCCTGAATCATTTAAACCTGTTTTTTATAAGAGATACGTTGATGACACCTTTTTACTTTTTCGGGACCAGGCTCATGCTCCGCTCTTCTTAAACTACCTCAACAGCAAGCATAGAAACATAAAATTTACGATAGATTGTGAAGTGGGGGGCAAACTTTCATTTCTGGATTGTCTTGTGCATAAAGAGGGGGATAAATTTGAGTGTTCCGTGTTTAGAAAAAATTGTTTCACAAGTCTAGGTACTAGTTTTTACAGTTTTTCCTCCTTCATTTTTAAACTTAATTTCATCAAAGTTTTATTACGCCGTGCTTTTAATGTGTGCAGCTCTTATCGGTTTCTACACGAGGAATTTTCCTTTTTGAAAGTATTTTTTAGGAATAATGGCTTTTCTAGTGGTTTTGTTGATTCTCAAATTAGGAAATTTTTAGATAAGAAATATGCAAATGTTCCGGGCTTTCAACAAGCAGCAGACTCTGTACGAACGCTCTCTCTGTGTTTCCCTTACTTTGGTCCTCAATCAGAATTAATGAAAAAACAAATACTGGAGTTACTACAAAAATATTTCAGTAATGTAAAATTTAGAATAATATTGGTCAATAATCACAAAATTGAATCATTTTTTAGATTCAAGGATAGACTTCCTACTGAGATGCAGGCATCCCTAATATACAAATATAGTTGTGCACTTTGTGCATCTGAGTATGTGGGCATGACTACCCGTACTCTGGGATGTAGGATTGCCGAGCATCAAGGTAGGAGCTACCGGACGGGAAACATTTTAGCAAGCCCATCTAACTCAGCCATCCGTAATCACGCTTTTGAATGCGACACAGCAGTCAATAAAAATGGCTTCAAAGTCATAGCCAGGGCAAAGTTGTGTTCAGAATTGCGGATTTTAGAGTCTCTGTTCATTTTTAAAACGAAACCTGTTTTAAATAATCATCTTAGCTCATTTCCTTTATCCCTAGTCAATAAGTAATGTCATGCATTTTTTGAGTTGTTTTCTTTTGTATTTTACAGATGACATTTTTTCGAATTTGTACCTATTGCTGATGATGAGCGAAGGCTCGAAACGTCCTATTTTTTACGAGTCTTTTCAGTCTCAAGAATACATTTTAATGAAAAATGTTTTATACCATTTTCCTGGTTCTCTCTTTTTTACTGAAAGATTCATCTAATCAAAAATAGGTAAATGTTAAGGACTTGAGCATAATCGATTTTCCACTCTTTGATCAATAAAGATTGTTGATGAGACCAAAATAAACAAGTTTTCTTCAATGGACTTTGCGGCGGAAATAAGTATTTTAAAAGTTATGGCATTAAATGAGTTACCGTAACTCCAGTGTTTGAGGCGGGGAAAAATAAACCGCGCGGTCCGACGTGAAAGTAAACAGGCGTTCCCGCGCGCCAACCAAGCCGACGAAGAGCAAACCCCCTATTACAAACGTAAAGAGGTTGGGTCGTGAGGGGTAGCAACAGTTCTTTTAGTGAAAATTATAAAACTAAAAGAACTGTGGCTACCCCTCACGACCCAACCTCTTTACGTTTGTAATAGGGTTATGCACACTGGAGTTCCGGTAACTCATTTAACGCCATAACTTTTAAAATACTCATTTCCGCCGGAAAGTGCATTGAAGAAAAATTGTTTATTTTGGTCTCATCAACAATCTTTGTTGATCAAAAAGTGGAAAATCGATTATGGTCAAGTCCTTAACATTTACCCAAAAATATGTACTAATGCACAATATGTAGATCTTTATATCCTCAATAGGCAACTGAGCTGAAAAAAATTCTGCTCAACATATTTGATAAAAAATTCATGACAGCATCAAAAAGAGTGAGGATGCACTTCTGATCTAACCCTGCAAGGAAGCTATACTTGAAGTCTTAACCCTGCTTCCATTTCATCAGACCAGCTGGTTTCCTCATTTTCTACTTTCCGCAAAAGGTTTCCTTTCCTCATATGTAATTTAGGTCAATATTGAATTTAATGTTGTCAACGAATTTCATAATTTCGTAGGTATAGATAGAGATGTGACTCAAAAAAAACCATGCCGTTTTTTTTAAAAAAAACACGTTTTTTTTACAAAAAAACAGAGGCCAAAAAAAACGTGGATATTTTGGTTTTTTTTAATATTTTGTCTGAAAATAACTCAGCAAGAAAAAGAACCACATTACATTATTTGTTTTCATGTCAAATTACAAAAATACAGCATACTTCTTAATTGATGGTTTTCTATGGTTTTATGAACTTTTTCATTTTCTGCGGTTTCATGCTTTGATATTTCATTTATTTTACAATACATGTGAATGACATTAAACTCCCAAAATGGTGTGTTATAATAACATATCTTTACTTATGGTCATTGATAGAGATGTGACTAAAAAACCATGCTGTTTTTTTTTAAAAAACATGTTATTTATACAAAAATTATGACTAAAAAACATGGAAATTAATATATTTGTGACCTTAAAAATCCAATGCTGTATTTTTTAAAACATTGTTTTTTAACAGAAAAATCTTGACTAAAAAAACATGGCTATTATATTTTTTTGGACCAAAAAAGTTTTTTTATAAACATTAAAAAAAACCACGACTAAAAAAACACAGATGTAAATATCAGGAAAGTTAGTTTTCTTTAATCGAATTGTCTTTAGAAACTTATAAACAAAGAATGCTGTTAATATTGAAATCATGTTTATTAGAACTGTACTAGGTCTTAGAATAAAATATCTACATAGAATCTATTCACTCCATAAAACCTTTTGGAGACCAGCTCCATCCTCAGTCATTCAGTAAAATTTGGTCAAATGGACAATGAATTTACACTGTTCCTTTGAAAAACATTTGACTGAATGACTTACTGAGGATGGAGCTAGTCTCCGAAAGGTTTTATAGAGTGAATAGATTCTTTGGGGATATTTTATTCTAAGACCTGGTACGGTTCTAATGGATATTAAAATATCTTATGTGACCAAAAAATCCATGCTGTTTTTTGAATGTTTTTGTTACAAAAAAGTCATGACTAAAAAACACGGATATTAATATACTTTATTTTACCATAAACAACCATGCTGTATTTTTTAAAATAAACATCTTGTTTACAGAAAAATCATGATTAAAAAATGTGGATATTAATATATTTTATGTGCCAAAAAAAACATGCTGTTTTTTTTTAAATCATGTTTTCTTAACCAAAAAAAAATCATGACAAAAAAACATGGATATTAATGACTTTTGGTGAAGAAAACATGGTTTTTAAAATGTCATGTTTTTTTTGGTCAGATAAAATTTAATAACACTCATGTTTTTTGTAAAAAAATTTTTTTTTCAGAAAACATGGTTCTTTGGTCACATAAAATAAATTAATAGCCATGTTTTTTTTTTACAGATTAGATTAGTCATTAGTTTTAGCCTCCCTACCCAGCAACAAATGTGATCCAAAGAGAGGAAGGAAGATTATGAAACAAGATCAAAGTTGAAGAAGACAGTAGTAGGTGCTGAAAAACAGGACAGCAGTGAACCAAAAAAAAGGTGGTCCTTAACATCACAAAAACATATAATTTCAACAAAAAGAAGGCCTACCTAACTCTCAGCTTGGGCCCTTACATTGTCCCCCTGGGAGCGCTAGTTCCCATAGATACAATAATTGTATCCTCCCGAGGGGTGTTTTTTAAAAAGAATTTGTGACCAAAAAATGAATAATATTAACTTTTTAATAAAAAAACATGTTTAAAAACACCAGGATTTTTTGGTAACATAAAATATGTTAATATCCATGATTTTAAGAGAACATTTTTTATGAAAAATACATAAAATAAAACAGCATGGTTTTTTGGTTGCATAAAATATATTCATGTCCAGGTTTCCTTATACATCATTGTTTGTAAAAAACCATATTTTTTTTTTTAAAAACAGCATGGGGTTTTTTAGGTCTCATAAATATATTCATGTTTTTTTAGTCATGATTTTTTAGTACAAAAACATTTTTTGGGTCTCAAATATATTAATGTTTTTTCAGTCATGATTTTTTAGTAAAAAACTTGTTTTTTTTAAAAACTGCACGGGGCTTTTTAGGTCACATTAAATATATTGTTTTTTAGTCATGATTCTTTGTAAGAAAAAACAGCATGGTTATATTTGGTACCAGAGAATATATTAATATTCATTTTTATTAGTCAGAATTTGGTCAATGTGAAGTTTAATGAAATCATGGAAATTAATAATTATATTCCAAACAATCACTAAAGGAACCCATTTAAGAACGTTTTACAAGAACAAAATTCTGCTCGCTGATGCTTTATTTTCGAATCATTGAACTTTGAAGTTGGACTTCCCGAGCCAAAGGAAGCGAGCGTAATTTAATTAAAAACGGAAGCTAACCCCCTGTTACAAACGTAAAGAGGTTGGGTCGTGATGGGGAGGCACAGTTCTTCTAGCGAAAATTATAAATAAAGCTTCTAACCCACCCATTAACGTGACGACCACAATCTTGTTTACATCGGCTCTAAGATGGCGACCACCATGGGCGCTGCCATCTTAGAGCCAATGTCAACAAGATTGCGGTCATCACCCAAATGGGTTGGTTAGAAGCTTTATTTATAATTTTCATTAGAAGAACTGTGCCTCCCCCTCCCGACCCAACCTCTTTACGTTTGTAATAGCTTCCGTTATAAATTGAATTCCGTTTCACACGCTCGCTTCCTTTGACGCAAAGGCCAACTTCAAAGTTCAACTATTCGAAAATCATGCATCAGCGAGCAGAATGTCATTCGTGTAAAACGTTCTTAAATGGGTTCCTTAAGTGATTCCTGGGATCGCTAATTATTATTTTCTGATTGCATTAAACTTCACATTGACCCAGAATTTTTTGTAAAAAAACATGTTTTTAAAAAAAACAGCATATTTTTTTGGTCACCTTAAATATATTAATATCTATGGTTTTTAGTCATTGTTTTGTAATGAAAACATGAAAAAGAAACCATACAGTAAAAGTGGTGGCAGATAACCCACAATTACCTAGTGTCTAAGAGGTACAGCAGGAGCCACAGAACTTATATTGATGGAGTCAAAATTCAGAGCTTATTATGGTAAATCTGAAGGATATGTCAGTTATCGATTTTCCACTTTTTGGTGCCTGAACCTAATTAATTGAATCAAAATAAACAAGTTTTCTTCTACGCACCTTACGTCTCAAATGAGTATTTTACGATTTATAGCGATAAGTTTAGTTTCGTCTTTGATGACGAATGCGCTCGAATAAACAGCTACTCATCGATTTTCGAATTTTTGTTGCTTGAATCATGGTAATAACATAGAAATAAACCAATTTTCTTCTATACACTTTTCTTGTCAAAAAAGTATTTAACGAGGTAGAGCGGTAGGTTTGGTTTCGTCTTTGATGACGATCGCGCTGGAAGCGAGTGCGCATTGCAGTGTTGCTGTCCGACGTGCTCCTTGAATTACTTGCCGCTTCAAACACAGGAGTTGCGGTAAGTCATTTACCGCTATAACTAATAAAATACTCATTTAAGACGGAAAGTGCATAGAAGAAAACTTGTTTATTTCGATCTAATTAACTATGCTTAGGTTAGGCATCAAAATTTACAAAATCGATAACTGACACATCCTTCAGATTTACCATTATCTCTGCAAAGTCTGATTTTTTTGGTCACAAAAATAAAATCAGGCATAGTAGAGATAGTAAGCTCTGAATTTTGACTCCATCAATATAAGTTCTGTGGCTCCTGCTGTTCCTCTTAGATGCCTCTAGGTATTTGTGGGTTATCTGCCACCACTTTTACTGTATGGTTTCTTTTTGATGTTTTTATAACAATGAAATGACTAAAAAACATGGATATTAATATATTTCAGGTGTCAAAAAAAAACCCAGACATATGCTTAACAAAATTTAGGTGTGCAAAAAAAAACAAAAAAAACAAAAAAAACAAAAAAAACACATAAAAAACACGTTTTTTTTGCAAAAAAAACGCAATCAAGTAAAACCGTTTTTTTTGCATCACTAGGTATAGATAGGTAATATAGTTGATTTTAAGACCTTTTACATAAATGACAATGTGCCCGGAAATGCTTATTTTTGGAGATATTCAACTTTGAAGTTATAGGAACGTCGTTTATAAAATTGAACAAACGGAGAGGTAAACAAGCAGAAATCCGGTTCTGACGTAACGATAGGTAAGGTTAGGTTTGGTAAAGTTAATTTAGTTAAGTATCCTAACCTAAGTAAGCCTAAAATATCTTAATTTAACTCAACCATACCGAGGCCGATGACTCCCACCAAAAAACTTAGCGTGGTCCTCGTCTGCAAAACGCCGGAAGAGCCATATCGAAACTGCCGTTAATGCTATTCTTACCTGGCGTTCTTTATCCTATAGGCCCTATCTCCAAAACTAAGCATTTCCGGGCACATTGTCATTCATGTAAAAGTCTTAAAATCGAATAAATTACCTATCTATACCTACGAAATTATTAAATTAGTTGACAACATTAAATTCAATATTGACCGTAATTTATTTACCCAAATAAAGTAGCAATTCACTAAACTAAAAATTAACTGGCTCTTCATTTAACATATGTTCAATCATTCTCAGTATAAGTAAATATCCTTCCTATTTGGACACACTTAATCACCTATAAATATCACAAATTTCAAAGTCTGTCTTATGCACATGAAATAATTTTAAATCGGTAATAAAGTTAACAAAAAAATAGGCATAGCGTTAATATTGCGATTTAGTACTCGCCTAATGATCCACTCACGTTGCTTGAGCTTCCTCTCACTGTAACTGAGCGGAGCCATAGGCCCCTGAATGACTTGATATCAACGGGTCAGCTTAGGCCGAATTGACCCGGGCCTATGGATCAAATGATTCCTACATTCGAAAAAGAGCAAAGTTACCCTGAAATAACGTATTTATCTTGAATGAATTTATGTTGGCTTTTCTTCCTCTTCAGGGAAAACAAACAGAAAACACAACATCCTCATAAAATATTACGATAGCTTACTATCAAATCCACATGGTTTAGAAGCTTACTCAAACTTGATGTCCCAGGAAAGGTATCAATCGTATATTACGTTTTTTGTTATATACGTATCGGGTAACAGATCTTATGTTTGGTTTTGCTGTCTTAATTTAATAATCATGTGATTTAAAACATTAGGTATATAATATATGCATTCACATGACTCAACTTTAAATAAATACTGCCACTAATTCATCTAATAAAATAAAATAAAATAAAATAATATAAACCGTTTTTTTTTTCTTTTTTTTTTCTTTCTTTCTAGGCTTCATATATGATGATCATTCATGTGAGTTACATGGCAAAGATTGTAAGTTAATTGGATTTTTCAGGAATTTCATGGTAAAATAACGTTGTCAGATATAATACCCAGCTTGATTAGGTGTTAGTATTGGAATTAACTTTGTGTTTTGGAGAGAATACTTAGAATAGTGTTTCACCTAGGTTGCCAAACAAATTCCCCTAAGAAATTAATTTACCCTGAAATGAAGCAATTAAGTGCGCGTTTAAATACAAGTCGCACTTACGACAACCCAGGTTGTGTTGCATCAGCTGGTTACTTTATTTCAAAATAGATGTTTTCATGCTCTGACCAAACCTTATATCTGTTAGATCCCACATTTTTCTAAAATCCTTATAATTAACACTAGGATGCAGAAATGATTGCTCCAGATTTCATTGAGGAAACCTTCAAAGAAATCCTTCAGGCAAAAAATTCATTCTTGGCTTTCGGAGATTTCAATGTTGACCTAACGGACAAAAACAATCAGCTAAGCAAATTATTGTATAAACTAAGCTTATCACAAATGGTCAAAGAACCGACTCGCATCACTAAAGTCTCTGCAACTCTCCTCGATCTAGCAATCACAAATAATCCCACCGCAATACTTAGTACAGTAATATCACCTTCTATTTCCGATCACCACTCTATAGAATGTGAAATTAATATTGCGAAGGAAAGACAAAAGTACCGCTTAATGACCTATCGCTCGAAAAGGCACTATTCAGCAGAACTGTCGGGTTTGACCGTTGGGTGGTTTGAACCTGAATATTAGTTCTTGACGGCCAAACCCAAACAACTCTCGACAGTGATTTGGGAGACTATAAGAGGGATAATGACGACGAATTTGGACTCAGATTATTTCGGGTGGTTTATTTGAAGAGACCAGGAGGACTTCGATGAGCTTGACTGGAAATCCCAGTGAGGTCCTGAGTGCTGGTGGTGAGGTCCGGTGAGCGCTGGTGTCGGCAGGAGGTGAGTGAGTAGTGTTTGGGGAATTTGAATGAGCTCAATTTAAATTCGGGTAGCTTAACCCTTAGGAAAAACAGTGACGGGAGGATGAGTCACGTTATGATTTTAGCGTTATAAATTTGAAGCTGGACAATCAAGTATTCGTTGGTAGAAGCCAAGAAGGTAGGCTAATGACAAATGGCACCGCTCGAGAGAAGGTAAGGTGAGAGCCAGATGAGTTACAGCTCAGGTTAGCACCCAGGGAGAAATATGTGGGGGTGGCGTTGTCGATGTCGTTGGTCCTGTAAGGGGCAGAGACGCTGGATGAAACGTTCCAGGGGAGACATCAAGACATTCCACCACTGGCAATCCAAACATTTAATGACACTTTTCCCACAACGGAGGACTCTGAGAAACTCCTACAGGTTTGGCACCAGCTAACTTTAAGGATTCTCACTTTTGGCAAGCTCAAGGAGATAGGACAGATTCTTTTTGTAACTGGCAAACTTGTTTCGCTAATGCCTTTGGCTTTAATCAGAGCATGAGGTTTAAGACTTTCCGGTAATGACAATCGTTATTCATTACCGAAACTACATGCAAGTAAACACGAGATCTACGGAATATCATGAAAATATCAAGAGACTGCGACTTTTGCGAAATCTGCAGGACAGCAGTATAGGAGGTTAATTGATGGAGTTTTGAAGAAACACGTGATTTATAACACAAGATTCATGAAACAGCAAAAGACATAACACGGCTAAAAATTGCGTAAAAATGAGAATCAACGCTTGTGCAGTGCTCTAGAAACATCCCTATCTCCGTACAAGAATTAACAGAGAAAAATCCTAAAGTTTATTGATATAAATCCTACTGAAACCACTGATAAATATTATTGGCAATAATAAAAGAATTTAGGAATAATATCCACAATATAAAAGAACGCTAAACGTTTTGCTTGCACAGAAAGGAATGTGCGCAAAAACGAAAACATGAAAATCAGTGCGACGCTTAACCCGGCGGTTTATGCGTTGCTAGTCGCAACGAACCACCGGCATACATCGTACGCATTCACGAAGGCAGATGCAAGTAGGTATTTTGTCACCACAATATAAGCAGAAGTGCTTTCAATTTTGTTGATAATATTTATATTGAAATAAGTGCGATTAGACGCAAGATTTAAGAAATGTGAGATATATAATATAACTAGAAACTTTAGCAGGCCTATGCATGAATAATCAGCGTAGTCTATAAACGTACTAAATTATTAAAAAACATTTTTAATTATTATCTCACGTTGAAACACTTTTTAGGAAGAAACTACTGCAAGTATGTTTTGTAAAAAGAAAAAATACTATTTTATCACAGGCTTATAATGCAATTAAAGTCACGGAGTAGTGACAGGAGACGGCAGTGTATGCTCCGCCATTTGGAACACAAAGACGCTATCAACAAAGAACGCCGGCAATTTAGCCGCGTTCGTTCACGAGTCAGTTTATGAATAATTCTCGATATGATACTGGCAAACGCAATATATAATTTGCAGTAAAGAGAAAAAGACGTTAGCTGAATATCTGGTATGAAGTCTCAACACGTGAATTTTGAAATGACACGCAATATTCACTCTATATCGCCGAGTTAGCACTCCAGATAACACATGCCAGTCTAAGCATCTTAACACTAATTTAGAGTTTATCCCTAACTCACGACACTGAGCAGATCTTTACGTTTAAACACAATACACACGAAAAGCACATGGCACATATACTTTACCCGGTTTCTTTCTATTCTAACCCTAAATTTCACTTGCACTTACGAGAACGTTGTATGCACAAGCCACCAAAGCACAAGAGAGAGTGAGTAACGCTCTGTTCAGACGACGCGCTTGGATGTTGCCAAATCGGGCTGCTTTAAAACTCGAAATGTCGATTGATTATTTGATCTCTCATGTATTTACACAAAAACTTCAATGGTTACGAATTAGAAGTAGAAAATAATTAATAATAATTTAGAGTAAGATTTTTAATGCTAATAATTAATTTATTTAAGTGCGAATGGGAAAATTTATGATTCTTAAGCTTTTGTAGCGATTGCTACATTACCCCCCAAGGCGCAGACCGAAAGGTCCACCCGCTGCAATCATTTGTAGCGGGAAGGAGGTCTAACTACGCGACCATGCCGGGTTCGGCAGTCGGAAAATCTTACCAAGCGGGGAAGTTTCACCAAACGGGTCTGCAAATTTAGATCGGCAAGAGTTCTAGGAATACGAGTTACTGCAGCGGGCTCGTCTGGTCTGTTCAGACTTGTCGCTGTGTCAGCAAGAGGGCTAGAATTAGAGTCTACGATAGGCTTAGGGATAGGGTTTGAATGTACAGGCACATAGAAAGGATTACACTCGAGTTGACTAGGCAACAAGGCAGCCAACTGAGGAAGCTGAGATGGTAGATATGATCGAGTCTCAGTGGAAAAGGAATTCTGTGGAGAGAATGATGAGTTAGAAGTTACACTATGATCAGAAGTGTACGCGACTTTTAATCGATCAATGCTCACAGGGTCGTGTGACCCAGATCTTTCAAGGATAAAATATTTGGGCGTCTTTTTGATTACTTTGAATGGACCATCATAAGGGCGTGTGAGCGTAGGTTTTATTGCATCATTGCGGACGTACACATGTGTGCAGTCATGCAAAGCAGGATCAAGTTTGTCCTTAGCCTGCGGCATTCTAGGAGCCACATACTTGATCTGACGCATGCAATCTTTTAGACAGGTTACATATGCGGAACGGTCAACGGATGAAAATTCAGGCAATGGTTTAGGGTCAACAATGTCGCCGGGGAGACGAAGTGTTTGACCATAGAGCATTTCAGCTGCTGTGCATTGCTGATCCTGTCGATACAAATTCCGGATGCTAAGTAGTACTACTGGAAGTCTGTCAGTCCAATCGTGACTGCAGTTCAGGCAACGTAATGCCGATTTCAAGTCTCTGTGGACTCTCTCAATTAGTCCATTTGACTGCGGATGGTACGCGGTGGTTGATGTATTTGCACACCCTAAGGCGGAGCTAAGTTCACTCCAAAATTTGGAGGTAAATTGTGATCCCCGGTCATGTGTGACACTTAAAGGAACCCCAAATCTAGAGATCCAGTTGGACATGAAAGCGCGCGCTACAGTCTCAGTTTGGGTATCAGGAAGAGGGACAGCCTCAACCCAACGTGTGAACCTATCTATGATGGTCAACAAATAAGAATGACCGCGCGATAAAGGCAAAGGACCCACCAAATCTAGGTGTACAGAGTCGAACTTGTGACCTGTGAATGCACAACTCTGCAGCGCTGCACGATTATGTTTCACCACTTTACTACTCTGACATGCATGGCAATTTTGCACAATTTGCTTGACCTCCTTACGCATCGCTGGCCAGACGAAACGATCAGAAATCAAACGCAATGTACGGTTAATACCAGGATGAGAGAAGGAATGATAGTGGAGAATAGCTACTCTGCGGAGAGTCGCAGGAAGATACAAACGAGAAGGTCGCTCGGCATCACGGTACACGCCGTCAACCAAGGTTAATTTTAGAGAGGAAGTGTTAGAAGGTTTGAGAAGGTCCTGAAGTTCAGGATCCTCCTTCTGCGCGTTTTCAATGTTGCTGAAGGTGATTTCCCCACCGGTTTGGACAGAGTTGATGCGGGAGAGACAGTCAGCGACAGTATTGTCGAGACCTTTGATGAAACGGATGTCAGTGGTGAATTGGCTAATATAGGACAGGTGTCGAGCCTCTCTTGGAGAATGTCTCTCAGACGGCATCTTAATCGCTGAGGTCAAAGGTTTGTGATCTGTATAGATCACAAACTCCCTCGCCTCTAGAGCATAGCGAAAGTGTCTCACAGACAGATAGATAGCAAGGAGTTCCCTACCGAACGCGCTATAAGCACGCTCAGTTGGCGACAGCTTTTTGGAAAAGAAAGCAAGAGGAGAGATATTAGTACCTACTTGTTGTTGCAAAACAGCACCTACGGCGGTACTGGATGCGTCAACAACGAGGCTGAAGTCAACATTAGCAATAGGGTAGGATAATTCAGTCGCGGAAGCTAACTTGTGTTTTATTTCCTCAAAAGCTTTGCGCGCTTCTTCTGTCCATTTTACCTCAATAGATTTTCCTTTTCGTTTCGGTTCGAGGAGGTCAGACAAGGGGGCTAGAGTTTGAGCACAGTTGCGTATGAAACGATGATAGAAGTTAACAGAACCTAGGAACCTTCTTAGTTCCTTCTGGGTCTGGGGAAGAGGAAAGTTTTTGATCACTTCTACTTTGGAAGGCAAAGGTTTTAGACCTAGGCTGGAGATTTCATGACCTAAGTAAATCAATGATGGCTTTCCGAGCTCACATTTTGCAGGATTTACGAGGAGTCCATTGTCGGACAGTCTTTGGAAAACGACCCTAAGATGGTCTTTGTGCAACTCCGGGGTTGTGGATGCCACTAGGATGTCGTCTAAATAGACATAGGCGAAAGTGAGATCAGAGAAAATTTCAGCCATGTGCCTTTGGAACGTTTGAGGAGCGTTCCTCAAGCCGTATGGCATGCGGAGAAATTCAAAGAGACCAAACGGAGTGATTACCGCGGTCTTAGGTATAGCACTCTCATCAAGTGGAATTTGATGAAAGGCGTGCTGGAGGTCAATTTTTGAGAAAATCTGTGCTCCCTCTAAATTTGCACTGAAATCATGCAAGTAAGGAATAGGGTAGCGATCAGGTAGAGTAACGGCATTCAACCTGCGGAAATCCCCGCACGGTCTGAATTCACCGTTAGCCTTGGGTACTAGCAAAAGAGGGCTAGCCCAAGGGCTTTTGGAGCTGCGGATAATGCCATTTTCGAGCATCCTAGCGAATTCTTTCTTGGCTAGAGCCAATCGATCAGGCGGTAATCGCCTTGCTCGGGAATAGACGGGCGGTCCCGTCGTCTCTATGAAGTGCTTTGTGCTGGTTTGCATTTTTGTAGAGACTAAGTTAGAATTTGTTAGTGCAGGATAATCTGCGAGCACTTGCTCAAACATGCACTCTTGTTTGAAAGCGATTGAGAAGGAATGCAAGACATTAGCTCTAGTTATGCTACAAGCGGGAATTGAGATCTGTGTCTCCTCGTCCCTAATTCTACGGTTTTTAATATCTACAATTATGCCAAACTTGGCTAGAAAATCAGCACCTATTATGGGCTCTTGGACTTCAGCTATCAAGAAAGTAAATGTGAATTTTCTCCTCAATCCCAGACTGCACTCTAATACTCTTTCACCGTAACAAGGAATTGGCGTGCCGTTTGCGGCGCGTAATGTCGCCACTAGGTTTGTCTTTTTATCTTTACCCGTGGCTGGGATAATTGACACACTGGAGCCAGTATCGATGAGGAATCGATACTTGGTAGTGGGATCGTTGATCAACAAGAGGCGAGTAGTCTGGGAATGAGGCAACGCAGTACTCGCTACTATGCGTCGCTGTTGGCGTTTCCCGAGGTCATTTCGGTATAACGAGGACAAAAGCGGGACCCGCACTTTCGTGCTTGGTCACCATACTTAGAGTGGTACCAGCATAAATTGCTACTAGCATCACGAGAGCGCGACCGAAAGCGGCGGTCTTGATTTGACCTATCATAAGATCTACCTCTATCAAAGCGTTGAGGAGGAGGAGAAGGATAGTTTGAGTGATAGTCATAGGGATAGTCGTAGGCATTTTAATGGCTTTGGAATCTCCCTGGGCCTTGCTGAATGTGAGCTACACTTTGCCCTAGGTGGAAATTTTGGAGAGCTTGCTTTATTTCAGCGATGTCTTGCTGCATCTTATCTATTGTGGCTGTAAAGAACTTCGTGGTTCTTTGGGTGCGTATAGGGAATTCGAAAACGCGTAGGCTTTTCCAAACGGTTTCTGTAACAATATGATACAAACAAACTTAATATCTAGCTCTAAAACACTGTTAATTGCACTTTAATTTCACGATTCACATATTATGCCTATTAATACACTAAATACACACAAGCAACGAAAACACTAGAACCTATTATGTACAAAAAACGAATTTAGGGATTATTGCACGGTATAAAATAGTTTATGACGCAAGAACGACAAATATAAAAACCTTACCGAATTATTAGCCCTTTCCGACATGCTCTTCCATGCATAGACAACGAGTGAAATAACTCTGGCCCACACCGATTTTGACGTGCTATGGATGAAGAAAAAGCTCAACCTAAATGTACCTACCGCACACGCATGAGCTTCGCTAACAGTGGCTGAGGATTGATTTTGGGCCGTATTTGACGGGCTAAAATTTGCAGCTGCTACATTTAAGGAAGCAACTTGCGGTGCTTGTGACACGTTCAAGTTTCGCATCACCGTCTCAGTGGACTCCGCGAGTTTTTCCAACGTTTGGTCAGGGCTTGCTAACGATAGAAAAGGTCGCACATTTGAAGGAAGTTTACTCATGTAAACTTCTTTCAGAAATCCCTCAGCTACGGCAACACCCGCAGCGAGTTTGTGCAACTCTTTAACTAACGAAGTGGGTGAGAAGGAAACAGAGACAGATGGAATTGCTGAGGCGTCTACAAGACTCCTAAATTTGTCCGCATCGGACATCTGCAACTTCTGCAATATTTTACTTCTCAAAGTGCCGTACGGATCAATAGCGGGAGGGTTTTCTAGCAATTGGTTCGAATCATTCAGTAGTTTTGTGGGAGCTGCGGAAACAAGGGCGTAGAATTGGTCAGTGTTATCTGATATTCTATGATACCTAAACATAGCTTCTATCTGTTGGAACCATGTGTGAGCGTTAATGCTATGCTTACCTGGCGTTATTTATCCTATATCTCCAAAACTAAGCATTTCCGGGCACATTGTCATTCATGTAAAACGTCTTAAAATCGAATAAATTACCTATCTATACCTACGAAATTATTAAATTAGTTGACAACATTAAATTCAATATTGACCGTAATTTATTTACCCAAATAAAGTAGCAATTCACTAAACTAAAAATTAACTGGCTCTTCATTTAACATATGTTCAATCATTCTCAGTATAAGTAAATATCCTTCCTATTTGGACACACTTAATCACCTATAAATATCACAAATTTCAAAGTCTGTCATATGCACATGAAATAATTTTAAATCGGTAATAAAGTTAACAAAAAAATAGGCATAGCGTTAATATTGCGATTTAGTACTCGCCTAATGATCCACTCACGTTGCTTGAGCTTCCTCTCACTGTAACTGAGCGGAGCCATAGGCCCCTGAATGACTTGATATCAACGGGTCAGCTTAGGCCGAATTGACCCGGGCCTATGGATCAAATGATTCCTACATTCGAAAAAGAGCAAAGTTACCCTGAAATAACGTATTTATCTTGAATGAATTTATGTTGGCTTTTCTTCCTCTTCAGGGAAAACAAACAGAAAACACAACATCCTCATAAAATATTACGATAGCTTACTATCAAATCCACATGGTTTAGAAGCTTACTCAAACTTGATGTCCCAGGAAAGGTATCAATCGTATATTACGTTTTTTGTTATATACGTATCGGGTAACAGATCTTATGTTTGGTTTTGCTGTCTTAATTTAATAATCATGTGATTTAAAACATTAGGTATATAATATATGCATTCACATGACTCAACTTTAAATAAATACTGCCACTAATTCACCTAATAAAAAAAATAAAATAAAATAAAATAAACCGTTTTTCTTTTCTTTTTTTTTCTTTCTTTCTAGGCTTCTTATATGATGATCATTCATGTGAGTTACATGGCAAAGATTGTAAGTTAATTGGATTTTTCAGGAATTTCAAGGTAAAATAACGTTGTCAGATATAATACCCAGCTTGATTAGGTGTTAGTATTGGAATTAACTTTGTGTTTTGGAGAGAATACTTAGAATAGTGTTTCACCTAGGTTGCCAAACAAATTCCCCTAAGAAATTAATTTACCCTGAAATGAAGCAATTAAGTGCGCGTTTAAATACAAGTCGCACTTACGACAAGCCAGGTTGTGTTGCATCAGCTGGTTACTTTATTTCAAAATAGATGTTTTCATGCTCTGACCAAACCTTATATCTGTTAGATCCCACATTTTTCTAAAATCCTTATAATTAACACTAGGATGCAGAAATGATTGCTCCAGATTTCATTGAGGAAACCTTCAAAGAAATCCTTCAGGCAAAAAAATCATTCTTGGCTTTCGGAGATTTCAATGTTGACCTAACGGACAAAAACAATCAGCTAAGCAAATTATTGTATAAACTAAGCTTATCACAAATGGTCAAAGAACCGACTCGCATCACTAAAGTCTCTGCAACTCTCCTCGATCTAGCAATCACAAATAATCCCACCGCAATACTTAGTACAGTAATATCACCTTCTATTTCCGATCACCACTCTATAGAATGTGAAATTAATATTGCGAAGGAAAGACAAAAATACCGCTTAATGACCTATCGCTCGAAAAGGCACTATTCAGCAGAACTGTCGGGTTTGACCGTTGGGTGGTTTGAACCTGAATATTAGTTCTTGACGGCCAAACCCAAACAACTCTCGACAGTGATTTGGGAGACTATAAGAGGGATAATGACGACGAATTTGGACTCAGCTTATTTCGGGTGGTTTATTTGAAGAGACCAGGAGGACTTCGATGAGCTTGACTGGAAATCCCAGTGAGGTCCTGAGTGCTGGTGGTGAGGTCCGGTGAGCGCTGGTGTCGGCAGGAGGTGAGTGAGTAGTGTTTGGGGAATTTGAATGAGCTCAATTTAAATTCGGGTAGCTTAACCCTTAGAAAAAACAGTGACGGGAGGATGAGTCACGTTATGATTTTAGCGTTATAAATTTGAAGCTGGACAATCAAGTATTCGTTGGTAGAAGCCAAGAAGGTAGGCTAATGACAAATGGCACCGCTCGAGAGAAGGTAAGGTGAGAGCCAGATGAGTTACAGCTCAGGTTAGCACCCAGGGAGAAATATGTGGGGGTGGCGTTGTCGATGTCGTTGGTCCTGTAAGGGGCAGAGACGCTGGATGAAACGTTCCAGGGGAGACATCAAGACATTCCACCACTGGCAATCCAAACATTTAATGACACTTTTCCCACAACGGAAGACTCTGAGAAACTCCTACAGGTTTGGCACCAGCTAACTTTAAGGATTCTCACTTTTGGCAAGCTCAAGGAGATAGGACAGATTCTTTTTGTAACTGGCAAACTTGTTTCGCTAATGCCTTTGGCTTTAATCAGAGCATGAGGTTTAAGACTTTCCGGTAATGACAATCGTTATTCATTACCGAAACTACATGCAAGTAAACACGAGATCTACGGAATATCATGAAAATATCAAGAGACTGCGACTTTTGCGAAATCTGCAGGACAGCAGTATAGGAGGTTAATTGATGGAGTTTTGAAGAAACACGTGATTTATAACACAAGATTCATGAAACAGCAAAAGACATAACACGGCTAAAAATTGCGTAAAAATGAGAATCAACGCTTGTGCAGTGCTCTAGAAACATCCCTATCTCCGTACAAGAATTAACAGAGAAAAATCCTAAAGTTTATTGATATAAATCCTACTGAAATCACTGATAAATATTATTGGCAATAATAAAAGAATTTAGGAATAATATCCACAATAAAAAAGAACGCTAAACGTTTTGCTTGCACAGAAAGGAATGTGCGCAAAAACGAAAACATGAAAATCAGTGCGACGCTTAACCCGGCGGTTTATGCGTTGCTAGTCGCAACGAACCACCGGCATACATCGTACGCATTCACGAAGGCAGATGCAAGTAGGTATTTTGTCACCACAATATAAGCAGAAGTGCTTTCAATTTTGTTGATAATATTTATATTGAAATAAGTGCGATTAGACGCAAGATTTAAGAAATGTGAGATATATAATATAACTAGAAACTTTAGCAGGCCTATGCATGAATAATCAGCGTAGTCTATAAACGTACTAAATTATTAAAAAACATTTTTAATTATTATCTCACGTTGAAACACTTTTTAGGAAGAAACTACTGCAAGTATGTTTTGTAAAAAGAAAAAATACTATTTTATCACAGGCTTATAATGCAATTAAAGTCACGGAGTAGTGACAGGAGACGGCAGTGTATGCTCCGCCATTTGGAACACAAAGACGCTATCAACAAAGAACGCCGGCAATTTAGCCGCGTTCGTTCACGAGTCAGTTTATGAATAATTCTCGATATGATACTGGCAAACGCAATATATAATTTGCAGTAAAGAGAAAAAGACGTTAGCTGAATATCTGGTATGAAGTCTCAACACGTGAATTTTGAAATGACACGCAATATTCACTCTATATCGCCGAGTTAGCACTCCAGATAACACATGCCAGTCTAAGCATCTTAACACTAATTTAGAGTTTATCCCTAACTCACGACACTGAGCAGATCTTTACGTTTAAACACAATACACACGAAAAGCACATGGCACATATACTTTACCCGGTTTCTTTCTATTCTAACCCTAAATTTCACTTGCACTTACGAGAACGTTGTATGCACAAGCCACCAAAGCACAAGAGAGAGTGAGTAACGCTCTGTTCAGACGACGCGCTTGGATGTTGCCAAATCGGGCTGCTTTAAAACTCGAAATGTCGGTTGATTATTTGATCTCTCATGTATTTACACAAAAACTTCAATGGTTACGAATTAGAAGTAGAAAATAATTAATAATAATTTAGAGTAAGATTTTTAATGCTAATAATTAATTTATTTAAGTGCGAATGGGAAAATTTATGATTCTTAAGCTTTTGTAGCGATTGCTACAGAACTATTTCAAGAAAAACTACTCGATAGGTCTACCGAATTCCAGAAAATGATGCAATCTGACGATGTTGACATACAAGTGTCAATTTTCAACGAGAACTTCACAGCAGCTCTCGACGAATGTGCACCTTACGTCACCAAAAAAAACCAAGCCAAAACGGACTGTTTGGATTACTGACGAAGTTAAAGAGATGAGCAGAATAAAGAAAGCTAACTTGCGGGAGTACAAAAACAATAGATCAAACAGTACCTTATACAAGAGATACAAAGAACATGAAAAAATTCTTCGAAAGAAAATCACTGAAGCGAAACAAACTCACTTCCACCAGGCATTGATAACGGCTAAAAATAACCCGAAGCGAACTTGGGAAATCATTAGTGAGGTAGCCCCATATAAAAATTTAGATCGCATAAGTAATTTTGAAAATCCCTTGGCAACAGTCACGGATTTCAACACATTCTTTTCAAAAGTAGGGGCTCAAGTTTTCAGTGAGGTGTGTACCAATCCAGATGAAACGACAATTGAAAATTCATGCCCCACTGCACCCTCGAGGACTGATGTCAAGTGGAGACCACGCCCTGTCGATTTACCAGAGTTACGAAACATCTTATACTCACTAAAAAACACAAAGGCAGTTGGACATGATGGTATCAGTCTTCAATATATCAAAGACAGTTTCCCTGTTACAGCACCATGGATTCGTCTGATAATTAATACATCAATAGTAACCAATACGTTTCCAAACCAATGGAAACACTCCATTATTAGACCGTTGCACAAAAGTGGTGACCTAAATACAGCATCAACCTACAGGCCCGTCAGTCTTTTGCCTGTCATGTCCAAACTATTGGAGAAAGTGGTGACAAATCAACTGTCATTTCACCTGGACGAGTCAAATTTACTCCACCAAAATCAATATGCCTATAGAAGAAATACTAGCACTCAAGACGCTCGGCTCAATATATCTGAAAAAATACGGTATACAGTGTCATCGATCAAAAGAATGTAACACTCTTGCTACTACTCGATCTCTCTAAGGCGTTCGATAGCGTCCAACATGAAAGACTTCTACGTAAAATACTGAACTTGGGAATAGACACGCAATGGTTTGAAAGTTACTTGTCAAATCGATCTCATGCGGTCCGCATAGAAAACAAATTGTCCCCATTCATTCAAAACAATTTTGGTGTTCCCCAAGGATCCATTCTTGGTCCGCTACTGTTTTCTATTTTCATTAAATTAATGATTTCCCTCCAATGCCTTCTAACACACGGATCTCAATGTATGCAGATGATGTTCAAATTGCAATAACAAGTTCTGTATCGGAAATACCACAGACGCAAATTAAAGCCGAAACTTTACTGACTAGCCTGAAATCATGGTACGACCGAAATGGTCTCAACTTAAATGCTAATAAAACACAATGCATTATTTTTGGATCAAAAGATGCAATTAAAAAAACTTCAGATCTTACTCTTGCAGTTGGAAATGATAAAATTAATGCATCAGAAAAAGTTAAAAATCTAGGTTTCTGGTTCGATAGAAATATGTCCTTCAAATTTCACGTTGAGACTACTTGCAACAAAATCTACGGAACTTTAATGTTTTTTCATCGTATAAAAAGTATGCTAGACGAAAAATCCAGATTATTAGCCATTCAATCCCTTGTGTTATCGCGCATTGACTACTGCAGCCTAATATGGGGAGACTTACCTCAATACCTTCAAACGGACTTACAAAAATGCATGAATTTTGCAGCCAAGGTGGTATGCAACGGTAATTTCAAAAGAAGTGATCACGTAACCCCTCTCCTCAATAAACTCGGCTGGATCCCTATCCAAGAAAGGCTCCTCATGCAGAAGGCCCAATACGTATTCTCCTCGTTATATCTTTCTCAGAGTAATGCTGAGATAGTGCGTTTCCATCCACCTACTGTAACCAATCAAAAACCGAACAGAAACAATAATGTCTTAGTCAACTATCGTTCATCTCACTTAGGGCAGAAGGCTCTGTCCATATCAGGCGCCTTACTGTGGAACAAACTTCCCCTGAGTATTAAAGTCCCTCAAAGACCGAGAGAATTTAAAGCCAAAATAACTCGTCATCTTGTGTCTCAATAATAATCCTTAGTTACAGAACATACTGAATGAGTACTGACGAATCTCATTTACCTGGTATCTCCATTGTTGAACAATCTCCCTCGCTCATTGTTTTATAATTCAAGACATCAAACAACAGTTTTGAAGTATGCGTAGGTATTATGATTTGACCGCCTATACGTTGTCATTTGCGGACATGCTTACTTGTATATGTGTGTACGTATATAGGTGTATGTGCGCATATGGGTGTGTGTGTGTATGTGTGTGTGTGTGAGTGTGTGTATGGATATATACACACATGCATACGTATATGTACATATGTGTGTATATGGATATATATTTATACATACATATTTTTCTTTTTTTTCATGCTTCCTTAAAATGACACTTGTGAACATTGACCGAAACAAGCGATTTCATATATTATTTCCTGGCGTCAAGAATTGCGAAGTTTTAAGTCATGTACATGTAAACTGTCAAAAGTGTTTTCACCCCACAATGAAAATGCATCGTCCATGAAATTGTGTTATCTCTTACAATTATCATTACATGTATTATCAAATGTAGATTAAGCTAGATTAGGAGTTCATTGCCCTCAATCATTTCTTTTGACTAGTGACACGAGTTTTTCAATACTCGTGTGTGTGTGTATCATCTAAGTGTATTAATTTTAAGATATTTTAAAAACCAATGATGGTACTTTTGTACCATCTCTATTGGAAATAAACCGTTTTTCTTTTCTTTTTCTTTCTTTCTTTCTCCAGACCAAAAAAAAACAATAGGCAAACAAGACGGTAAAATAGGGATGG
This sequence comes from Morinoia aosen, assembly GCA_030386875.1. NCBI lineage: Eukaryota > Metazoa > Arthropoda > Malacostraca > Amphipoda > Talitridae > Morinoia > Morinoia aosen. The sequence goes on along the minus strand of CM059567.1, from coordinate 44,877,120 downwards.
CTTGCTTATTCAATGAAGTTGATGCAAGACGCTTTAAACATCGGCTGATGCAATTTTTTTAAATATTGACACAATACCATCGCAAATTTCCGTATTAGCTAGCAATTTTTGGGCGCCTAACTGGGAAACTTTGAATGAACCTCTGAATTGTCCGGATAAATAGGGTAATTTCTGAACTATAAGACGTGCAATATTGGCCGACATGTATAATAAAACATACGCTTCCTCGAAGCGCAAGGATAGAGGTTTCTCTACCACCTCCTAAATGGTAGGCCGATTTTCTCGATAAACCTCATTTTCAGCTCAGCGCTAGACGGCTTTGTTACTCGTCACTGGTGACAACGATGCATAATAGCGGTCTGGCCGGGCGGCATTCACCAGTGAGGCTTATGGAGGAGGGGAATTTCTGAACTATTATACGCACAATCTTGAAATTAGCACCAAATTAATGCTCGTGACGAGTACAATATTTTAACGTACGTTAAAAACCTCTCCGTGGTACAGTGGATAAGGGATCGGGCTCGTATGTTGGAGTCGCGGGTTCGTATCCCGGCGCTGGCGCGGAGATTTTCCCCGTTGGGTATAAGGGAATGCTCAAGCACAATACCCCACCCAACCCAGGTGTCGGAAATGGGTACCGGCATTACGGGGAACCGTCATGGTGTCCTATATATAGGGTTAGTTATAAGACATTTGAAAAACCAATGCTTAGATCATATGTATCAGGCTTGATTGGAAATAAAGCATCCCAAAGATGCCGATGTTAACCTAACCTTAACCTCTTACGCCTCCGTGGAGGGCAGAGAGCGAGGTTCCCGTGGCCCCTCTATTATCCGTAAAATTTCTCGTTAAGTCTCATTCTGCGATGATTCTAATTTCTAAGCTATACGAACTTTAAATTGGTTTCAATTTAAACATCAAATCACTCTTCACCCGATACGTATGATAAAACTCTCATTCGCTTCCTGGGGGGGGGGGGGGGGGGGCAGGGGTAAAGGTTTTTTAACCCCCTAAATGGTCGGCCACTTCTATAGATAAATTGCAGTTTACGCCACCGCTAATTTCTAAGCTATTCCACTCACCTGAAAAATTATCGAACTACTTCAATCTAGTGATAACAGCAATTTCAAGTCGTCATGAACTAGAACTCAATTTCAGCGGCGCTCGCGGTACACTTATGGCTACCTGAAACTCGCATCATTCAATTACCATCTATCAGCTTTATCATGACAGTTCACTAAAATATCTAGCGATTAAACCGTATCAGACAACAGTACTGCACTTTAGGAAACTTGAGACAATAATTTGGCATTATACATCGCGATCAACTGTGAGATTCTTTTTCAAAGCATAGATATAATTCATATTCAATATGTAGATATACGAATATGATGTTTTTATTAAATTAGTCCCCGGCATGTTTAACCTATTGCTACGCCTCGTATACTGTCTATTAACACGTTTCGTATAGTTTGTCTATAAGTACACCTCGTATGGTTAGTCTATTTGTACCTCTCGTATGGTACGTTTATTAGGACGTTTAATATTAAGAAATTTTTAAAATCAAATTTGTTGTTATGCATCTCATGGATCAACTTTTTCTGGAAATAAGCAGTTTTTATTTTATTTAATTATGTGAGGTGGTCAAAATTCGTTCTTTGAAAGGCGATGGCAACATTAGCGGGTAAGATAGCCATGTGTGAGTCTCAGAAATTTGAGGCCAGTGACTTAAAATAAAGCTACTGCAGACGCAAATAAAGTACTTCTGTTATCAACGTATTTCCTTAAAAAATCGATACAATGATTTAAGGAATTTGAAAAAATACAGTAATATTAAACAAAAAATCTTGCCATTACAGCCTTTTTAAATCCATAAGTTGAAAGTAAACTTCTTAATGCACTGAAGTAGAAAATGTACGAGTATCCTCATTTTTCATCTTTCAAAAAATTCGTTGCGCGATGAATAAAACTTCTAATACACCAAGTGTTTTATAAGCAAATTTATGTATCCGGCTTCTTTATTTGCACATTAGTAATGTGTAGTAGCGTACTTTATTTGCGTATTATTTATTTGCAATCCTCCGTCAGAATTGCGTGTTCGTTGTACAAATGTGCGTACCAGTGGTATATTGTTTGCCTATTTGAGTACCAGTGGTATATTGTTTGTGTATTTGCGTCCCAGTGGTATTTGTTTATCTATTTACGTTCCAGTGGTATATTGTTTATCTATTTACGTGCCAGTGGTATACTGTTTATCTATTTACGTACCAGTGGTATATTGTTTATCTATTTGCGTACCAGTGGTATATTGTTTATTTACGTTTCAGAGGTATATTGTTTGTCTATTTACGTCCCAGTGGTATTTGTTTATCTATTTACGTTCCAGTGGTATATTGTTTATCTATTTACGTGCCAGTGGTATACTGTTTATCTATTTACGTACCAGTGGTATATTGTTTATCTATTTGCGTACCAGTGGTATATTGTTTACGTATTTGTACTGTAGAAAGAAGAAAAGAAAGAAAAATTAATCGTTCACTTCCAAAAAAAGTTGATACATGCAATGTACAACAACACATTGACTTTTAAAATTTTTTAATATAAATGTCATTAGTTGAATTGGTGCATCAGTGGTGTACAGTTAGCGTATTTGTAGGGTACAGCTTGACTACCAGTGATGTACTGTTTGTGTAAAAGTGGTAAGTATACAGTTTGCGCGTAAGTGGGATATAATTTGAGAATTTACGGAGTACAGCTTGCATATGAGTGACGTAGAATACATCCACCGCAGGTCTTGTGGGTAGAGGCAGGGATGCCCCCTGTAGATACATCGGCTTGGTCTGGCGTCGAGATTATGTATTGGGTGCTACCATTGTCATCCATTATTCTACAAAAAAGGCTCATTTATCATTTAAATTAGTTTACGAAATAGGCTCATTTATGATTCAAATTAGTTTACGAAAGAGGCTCATTTATAATTTAAGTTAGTTTACGAAAGAGGCTCATTTATCATTTAAATTAGTTTACGAAAGAGGCTCATTTATCATTTAAATTATTTTAAAAAGTCTATTCCAATCTCTAAACGATGAATGGTTTTATTAAAGTCATTCGCTGCCTCAAATAATAGTTCTTTGTGAAGTATTTGGCCACTAATGGTCTCAAATATAAGCCGAACTTCAACGCTGCAGTTGTGAAACTGGCGTACAATCCATCACATTCCCCTGGTGCAAAACTTGTCAGGTGTTGACCAAATTGACCCGATGAGTTCAATTCATCAAATATTTGTAAGTGTGCGGAAAGAAGAAATTATTTCCAATACAGGTAGAAAATATCATTGGTTTTTAAATGGTCCGCTATTTATGAGTATGCAGAAATAAAAAATTGTTCCCAATACAGGTAGAAATTATCATTTGTTTTTTAAATGTTCCCTATTTTCTAGTATGCAGAAAGAAAAAATTGTTTCCAATGGAAATAGAAAATATCATTGGTTTTTGAGAGGGGAATAATATGGTGGCTGTTGTTTTTTTCAGAAAGGAGAGAACCACCAGGCTGAATTTCAGCATCAGTGATTCGCTATTTTCTCATATGTAACGTACTATCGACTTAATGAATCCTGAACTGCATAAAATTTTTACCAGACCTTCAAAATTTTTTCGGCGTGAATTTATCAACTTTTTATGGATTGACTGCCGATTTGCCAACGTTACTTCAGTAGGTACATAAATTTTTAATAAGTCATATGGTTCGCATGTTGTATGCTATGTTGAAAGTCTCTATGTTATTTGCCAAAGGATGAAACAAAAGACTTTCGAGTACATTTACTTGATCGGTATAAAATACATCTTCCACAATATCAACTCGTTGTATCATATTTTACGCATCAACTTTAAAATAAATTTACACAGAGATCACATTTTCCATTAATGTCTTTTTACATGAATGAACAGGATTCTACCGGATGATCCATTTCAGAACTACAGTTCATTCATGTACAATGAAAAATTTCGTGTAAAAGGATTCATTAAAAAAATTAACGTCAAAACTTTAACAATACATGGCAAGAGCAGAAAGCTAGCAACAAATCATAAGTTTTTTGTTTTGTTTTATATGGGAATTAGTAGCCACTTAAATGACGAATAGCGTTTTGTGGTTTCGACGATTTATCCATCAATGTGGATCTGGACCCCACGGGGGTTGACATGCGCATGGGCGAGCGGTCCAAGAGGGACGACTGTGTCGATGCCTCCACCATATCCTCCACCGAGGGAACTCCCTCCTCTGAAGCCTCCTCCAAGTCCACTACCACCGAACCCACTTCCACGGAATCCACTACCACCGAATCCACTACCACCAAATCCACCACCACCGAACCCACTACCACCGAATCCACGACCACCCAAATCTCCACGAAATCCGCCGACCTGACGACCGCCGAAGCCGCTACCGAATGCCGAGCCAGAACCAACTCCGAAGCCTCTCTGTCCGCGTCCGAAACTTCGCTGTCCCTGGACACTCGCCAACGCCAGCGCGGCCACGAGCAGCATCTGTGGAACGCGTTAATTTAGGCTGGTAAAGTGACAGAGTCGGCATAAAGATCGACAATAAAGAACACAACTTTTAGACTCGCACGAAAAAACTTGTATGGTTATCGAGGACAAGTTTGTAGATGGCAAACCTGCTCGAAAAACTCGCTACCGAGGATGTTACGAGTGACGCACAGTCCTGCAACTGCCAGACATCTTGAAGGATTCACTCATGAGTGTGAATTTCCTGAAGATGAAATATGCGTCGTTACGTGCATCTCACTTCTTTGCCAGACGGGGTTATTATTTCTAATCTAAATTTCTTATCCAGTTTTTAACCTTACAAAATTATTCTAGTTCTTTATGTGATATGATACGAATAAAAGATCTCAACATTTTTACGAATCACTGTCAGTCTATAAAATTCGACGGATGACAGTAATATCAAAAATCACTTCGCTTATCGAAACGAATATATTATAAAAAAATTGAATTTAGCAAATTAAGTATAATTTATTCAATAATTAAAAATTAACTCTGTGTTAGAAGTGAAATTCTGTGCTGGAAATGACGAACGTGCTGTGAGAATATTGAACTTTATTCTTTGAATCAATTTTTGCACCCCTTGCACTGAAACAGCGAGTGTTATAAATATGTTAACTGATCCAGTCGATTATTTTTAGGCTGAGTTGCTGGATTTGCAGTCAGCTGAGAGAATTGCAGCTAATAAAATAGAAATAACTAGACTAAAAAAAATTAATTGGAAGCAAGACTGAAAAAATAACATGATTACAAATTTGACGATGACTCATACTTATGCACACAGTTTTATCCATTAGCAGGTAGTAGCCCTATATAATATGGCAAGGACGTACATTTTATCCTTACACTCAAAACTCGTTTGATATGATCAGCACTAACACGCTACACGCAAAAGGCTTTGACTTTTCCTCGAACAACGCTCATCACGCGTCATACACCGTACATATTACTTTCCCGTTAGAATTCTGTTGCTCAAGTGTCAACATCTTGTATTTGCAACGTTTTTCGCTCATACCTCAAGGTGCGAAGTATCAAACATTCGTAATTTAAAATTTGTTCTTGACAGAATTACTAGAGAGGACGCAAATTTGAGGCTCGAACTATTGTGGGTGATGGCAAAATAAATACGTGAAGAGACTAGAATAGAGTGAAATAGAAAGTAAATGACAACAGAAACGAACCAAGTGGCACAATCTCGAGTTGTCCACAAATCCTGAGACCTCAAACACCAGCCACGCAGAGGCACCAACGAAACACATTTGCAACCATCAATTCTTAAACATTTACATTCATGTCAACACAAAATCTCTTAACGCGGCCAGTACGCAGTGGTCCCACGATTTGACAATTTTGGTCCCAAGATTTCACCATTTTGGTCCCACGATTTGACCATTTTGGTCCCACGATTTAACCATTTTGGTCCCACGATTTGACCATTTTGGTCCCACGATTTAACCATTTTGGTCCCACGATTTGACCATTTTGGTCCCACGATTTGACCATTTTGGTCCCGCGAATTGACCATTTTGGTCCCATTATTTGACCATTTTGGTCCCACGATTTGACCATTTTGGTCCCACGATTTGACCATTTTGGTCCCACGATTTGACCATTTTGGTCCCACGATTTGACCATTTTGGTCCCGCGAATTGACCATTTTGGTCCCATTATTTGACAGCTGTAATGATCCAAATGTCGCCATTGAAGCGAAGACAAGCCTACTCACCACGACTTGGATCTTCATCTTACACTTCGTACAGAACCGAACAAACACAAGAACAGGACGAGCCAGCAGCTACGACTGGAGTGTCTGCAGGAGGAGGTGCGGCACTTATATAAAGGCGCCTGCAGTCAGGAGTAAAGGGGTGTTTACACTAGGGGACATTTCGGCTGTGAGGCGCGACTCGTGTAGCCGAAGCTCACCACTGAGGCTCAAATTTGTGTGTGTGAGCCCGAAGTTCCCGATTCGCTTTGGTTGAATCCGTGCAGCGGCTACACGTGTGCGAGGCGCAGCTCGACCGGTCAGTGTGCGGATGGCAGTCATCAAGTGAGGTAGCGCCTCTCTCTCACCCGTCGTGGCTGACTCAACACTACCGCGATAAACTACACTGCTTCTAATTGAAATGTACTAAGCCCATCAATGCCTTTGGCAGACTAAAAGCTGTGAATATAAGGAGGCTGCTTTCCATTATATTTTAATGAAGATGAACGAATATAGTAACATTTCACTCATGCAAATAAAAAAGAGATTACGTAGCTACGATGCAGCAACAATATTCACACAAGCTCGTCTACAGCTGCATGGCTGCCACTTGGTTTTGTGCTGCATGGCTGCCACTTGTGTTTGACCAAAAAATCTAGTACCAATATCATTGGTCGGTCTTTCGTCAAAATGAGGCCACATTACATTATTGATAATGTATGTGCATTTTATTCCTTGATTTTCTGATATCATCACTAGTTTTGCAATTGGAGATAGTGTGCTGTAGCTTATGAAGCGTGAAATAGCCGTCTTGGTGTCGTTCATAATCTGAACATAACATGATCAGAATATGGTTGCTTCACTATTCAGACAATTTGCTTAAGTAAATTAACAAATATAATAAGAATGAAGCAGTAACCAACCATTATGGTGACTTCCTAATTCGAATTTACAGTAATCTATCATATACATAGCTTAACTGTAATTCTAGCTAGAAAATTTCTATCACGCTGAAAAAACTATATGGATTTTATAGCTAATATCTAGGTTCGAAATTTTACATCTAAGCTTCAGCAAAAACACCTAGATCTAGCTATATAATATCTAGCGTGGCAGCCCTGTTGAGCAGCGCGCGCTCCATGGCTCGCTCCAATGGTGTCTAGTCTAAACGCACATGGCTCTTGTGAAGCTCCACACGAGGCGTCTACACGTGAGGCTGCAGCAAAATGTAGACCAGTGTAAACGGCCCTTAACTCGTTTGCATGAGCCTGCTACCGGTGACGCAAAACGTTGGTAAAATTCCTGCAAAAGAGCTGGTACTTACAGCTAATTTTCCCATCGCCCGAGGGCAAAGGCTGGAAGTGAGTCATGACGAATGTCCGCAGTAAGTTCATAGATTCTCTCAGTACCAAAAAAATGTGAACTGGGAATACCTCGCGCTGCGTACATTCCGTGCGTGTTGAAATGGTGAGGAACGTTGTGCTCAGATGCGATTTGTGCGCTCTTATGAATATTGAGTAGCGCAGCCAGGGGAGGGGGGGGGGAAGGCCCCTCCCCCCTCCCCCGAAATGTTGAGCTGGGGGCCAGTTTCAGTCGCCGTTTCAGGTTAAAGAATAATAAGATTGCTGATAGTTAATGTTATAATAAATAAAATAAAAATTGAAATGAAAGAAAAACAGTTCATTTCAAATAGAGTTGATACCTGAAATGTATAACATTAGTTTTGAAAATATCTTAACATTAAAATCCTTAGTAACAATACGCAAACGGGTATAGTAATCCTCATAAGTGGCCGTTTTAATTCAAGTTGGCGTTCAAAATAATTACTCGCAATAAAGACGAGCTAAATATTAATTTTTCATTGCAGAAAATCAAGTACGTGAAAAATACTAGACTTAATGTGCAAGTCTTTACACTTCCTGCACATTCAAGAGTATTAAAAAGCACTTGCAACGGTATTATGGAGAAGAGTAATGTACAAATTACTTTAAATGAATGAAGTCACACAAAGCAATTTGAAATCTGTCCAAACACATACGGAGTAAAACTCTGCAATATTCCTGCACCTGAGGAAAGCTAAAGACATTTCGCTTGTCGTAGAATAGGAGTTTTGCAAGACCAGTTGCGATGTTCGACTAACCTGTCGAGGAGTGTCTAGTCTGCACTCACCAGAAGTGAAGTAAATCAGTAGTGTTGAAGAAGATACACCTTCTAAATACCACTGCCTTGAAACTAAACTTCGAAAAATACTTGATGAAAACTAAATGAAGGCGCGATCTATTTAATGTTCATTATTTTCAAAATATATCTCGAAAATTAACTCTAATTTGAGTTTAATATTGAAGTTCAGTTTAACCCGCCGCATGGCGCATTTAACGTTCTTTATACCACTGCCATGACCTTGCTTCAGCAACCTGCCTCATAAGTCCTTGAGGGCCTTCAAGGTTCAGTAGCGACGTGCGGGCAAGCACTCTTTGGAGAGGAAACGATCGACACCTCAAACCACGCATCGCCCTGTGGCTTTGTCCGGCGTGCCCCCATGGCATGCGGAAGTCGAATTAAATCTTACATTTTCCTCGTCCTGCAGGTTTCAAGGAAGAATTATTTTAATCTGGGAGTACAAATAGGATATTTATTTCATAAATTGCTTTATTTTAGGCAATTTATCTTTATGTAAATTATCTAGTATCCTGATATTTACCCTAATAAAGCTTGGTATCCAAATATTCTTCAATTTTACACGTGTTGCGAGTAGAAAGGTCAGTCTCTATTGCATTGCATTTCATCAATGCTCAGATTCCTACTTCTCAACAATTGTTTTAAGGCTTTCACACCGCTATCTTCATCACTTTTAATAATTTTGCAATTACTAAGTAAGTTGATTCTACTTTATTAGATGCATTACTTTAGTAAATAACTGATACACCAAGTAGTTTCATGATAGAAATATCATTGCTCCATCCAACAATAAACTGAACTCCTTGTTACCAATATCATTGGTCGGTCTTTCGTCAAAATGAGGCCACATTACATTATTGATAATGTATGTGCATTTTATTCCTTGATTTTCTGATATCATCACTAGTTTTGCAATTGGAGATAGTGTGCTGTAGCTTATGAAGCGTGAAATAGCCGTCTTGGTGTCGTTCATAATCTGAACATAACATGATCAGAATATGGTTGCTTCACTATTCAGACAATTTGCTTAAGTAAATTAACAAATATAATAAGAATGAAGCAGTAACCAACCATTATGGTGACTTCCTAATTCGAATTTACAGTAATCTATCATATACATAGCTTAACTGTAATTCTAGCTAGAAAATTTCTATCACGCTGAAAAAACTATATGGATTTTATAGCTAATATCTAGGTTCGAAATTTTACATCTAAGCTTCAGCAAAAACACCTAGATCTAGCTATATAATATCTAGCGTGGCAGCCCTGTTGAGCAGCGCGCGCTCCATGGCTCGCTCCAATGGTGTCTAGTCTAAACGCACATGGCTCTTGTGAAGCTCCACACGAGGCGTCTACACGTGAGGCTGCAGCAAAATGTAGACCAGTGTAAACGGCCCTTAACTCGTTTGCATGAGCCTGCTACCGGTGACGCAAAACGTTGGTAAAATTCCTGCAAAAGAGCTGGTACTTACAGCTAATTTTCCCATCGCCCGAGGGCAAAGGCTGGAAGTGAGTCATGACGAATGTCCGCAGTAAGTTCATAGATTCTCTCAGTACCAAAAAAATGTGAACTGGGAATACCTCGCGCTGCGTACATTCCGTGCGTGTTGAAATGGTGAGGAACGTTGTGCTCAGATGCGATTTGTGCGCTCTTATGAATATTGAGTAGCGCAGCCAGGGGAGGGGGGGGGGGGAAGGCCCCTCCCCCCTCCCCCGAAATGTTGAGCTGGGGGCCAGTTTCAGTCGCCGTTTCAGGTTAAAGAATAATAAGATTGCTGATAGTTAATGTTATAATAAATAAAATAAAAATTGAAATGAAAGAAAAACAGTTCATTTCAAATAGAGTTGATACCTGAAATGTATAACATTAGTTTTGAAAATATCTTAACATTAAAATCCTTAGTAACAATACGCAAACGGGTATAGTAATCCTCATAAGTGGCCGTTTTAATTCAAGTTGGCGTTCAAAATAATTACTCGCAATAAAGACGAGCTAAATATTAATTTTTCATTGCAGAAAATCAAGTACGTGAAAAATACTAGACTTAATGTGCAAGTCTTTACACTTCCTGCACATTCAAGAGTATTAAAAAGCACTTGCAACGGTATTATGGAGAAGAGTAATGTACAAATTACTTTAAATGAATGAAGTCACACAAAGCAATTTGAAATCTGTCCAAACACATACGGAGTAAAACTCTGCAATATTCCTGCACCTGAGGAAAGCTAAAGACATTTCGCTTGTCGTAGAATAGGAGTTTTGCAAGACCAGTTGCGATGTTCGACTAACCTGTCGAGGAGTGTCTAGTCTGCACTCACCAGAAGTGAAGTAAATCAGTAGTGTTGAAGAAGATACACCTTCTAAATACCACTGCCTTGAAACTAAACTTCGAAAAATACTTGATGAAAACTAAATGAAGGCGCGATCTATTTAATGTTCATTATTTTCAAAATATATCTCGAAAATTAACTCTAATTTGAGTTTAATATTGAAGTTCAGTTTAACCCGCCGCATGGCGCATTTAACGTTCTTTATACCACTGCCATGACCTTGCTTCAGCAACCTGCCTCATAAGTCCTTGAGGGCCTTCAAGGTTCAGTAGCGACGTGCGGGCAAGCACTCTTTGGAGAGGAAACGATCGACACCTCAAACCACGCATCGCCCTGTGGCTTTGTCCGGCGTGCCCCATGGCATGCGGAAGTCGAATTAAATCTTACATTTTCCTCGTCCTGCAGGTTTCAAGGAAGAATTATTTTAATCTGGGAGTACAAATGTATTCAGACTTCGCGGTCGTGGATAGCGTCGTGTAAGAATCGGCCCATCAACTTCTTGCGAAAGTTATTTAGAGCCTTTTCATCTGGAAATATTAAGATTTTCTATTGATAAAATTTCGTTGGCAAAGGAAAGGAGTCTGAAACCTCTAAGTGTACATTACAGAGTCAGAACCTCACGTTGAAGTCATAAGAACTACATTAGGGTTCACCCATACATGGTAACGAGGTAAATCATGTATAGAACATGCCATTTATTACCTGTTCAAATTTGAAACTTAGATATCTGTGGCGTGCAGAGGGAAGAGACACTTCGTTGAACATAAGCTTCAAGTTAAATTTTGTTACAACTTAAATTGCTATGGAAGTGAGAACATGAAAACCCTCATGGATTTGAAAATGAAAACCCTCATGAGGGTTCATGACAACCCTCATTTTGCACCCATTAAGTAATTCCTACATATTCAATTCTGAGATGACGTGTAACAAAGTGCGCTGGAAAATACACTCATGATTACAATAAATGTCAACGGAGACTTGAGAATTATGTTTATGCATGAACATACGCACCAGTTTTCGAATCTCTTTTATTATAGTTTTTTCGAAACTCCATAGACGACACAGCAGAATATGAAGTTGCTGAAAAAAATCGCCGCTTCCATCGACATGAACTGGTCATCACAGCAGCAACTTTTGTTGTACGAACGTACTTCGCGCGCAACTTTATGTCATTGGACTTCAGGTTGGTCTCTTTGGGGGCCTGCTTTATTTTCTTGGTTAAAAAACTGAGAGAAAACGTTCAGTGTGAGCTAATTGAGATTATGCTCACAGTATTCATTGTTTTTGCGTGTAGAGTTGCAGGGTGCAGTTTTTATTCTGTTTTATCTTTAAAGATTACGAACAGATACCACATTATTGCTCAATAGGATGGAGACACCCTCAAGCGAAAATGTATTTCTTGAATTTGACTATTCCAGTATTTCGAATATCAATATTTGAGAGGAAGGAAGAAATTCGATCAAGTATTGATGGGGAAACGAATTCAATACGAGAACGTTATAGTTCTGAGCGGTTCCTGTTGCTGATGAAGTTCAGCTACAGGTTTGGAGTGCAGCAAAAAATTATTGTTCTGAAAGAAAATTTTCTCTTGCGTGGAAGCCTTAAGAAAATCCAAGAATATTAAAATATATTATGCTGTCAAAGGAGAGTACATTGATGAAGGCGCTTAGGCGAAGGATATTTTGTAATCAAATCATCTTACATGTCCTAATAAGCTTGCATTACTTAGAGTGATTAACTTAGCTTTTTTTTCTTTTTGCGCTGCTAGCCGTGCGATTTGTACTCCTTATGTACATATGTAATTACATGTCAAAACAGCTACACATTTCTGCGTCTTTTTCTACTGAACACAGAACGTCTTTGCCGGTTGCCTTTGTTCTTTTCAGTGTTAAAGGGCCTCAAACTTTCTCGGAGAACCTTTTCATTCGAAGTTCATCCACGTATACACATTCAAAATGCAAATGTTTTAATTAAACTTGGAAAGAGCCTACGTTGTAGGCCTATCGTTCTCGGTCCTCTATTTCTGGAAAGACCACGATAGTATAAACCAACGTAAAGGCAACAGTGAGAGCATCTCCTTTTCGTAACTATTGTCATTTAGCTTACCCAATAATCTTGTTCTTGACGTAAACTGTTCATTTCTGGCAAGTGCTTTACACAAAGCGAATCGAAGACTATAAAACGAGTGACTAGAACATGTCCTCTTTGAAAATCTTTGACGTAGGAAAGGGAGGCTAGAACTTTCTTATAATCTATCAAGTACTTACTACAACATGTCGGCAAGTCCTCAGAAGAAATTGTGAGGAACTACCTCTGCACATTTGACTCAACAGCCGTTTCGAAGCTGCAAAGATTAATAAAGACAAGGACACAAGTTTCCAAATTTAATATTTTTAATCAGTCGCCTAAACGCCAAGGAAGATTCATAATAGTAACAAGGCAACAAGTACTGAACAAACAATACGGCAAGTAGCCGATTTACAAAGTATTAATTGTTAAAAACTAAAGGACAATTCGCCCTCAAGTATCGCATTTATTTATTCCTTTATTTATTGATATATTTATATTTATTTAGGTTAAAATGCGCATCTAATTTTAAGGTCGGAAGTTAGGGTTTCAGGTAATGACAGACTACAGGCGCAGGCACGAGGAGGCCGGATAGGCTCTCTGTTTCAGGGCTAACAGCGCCAGCTTAAACGGACGTCACGCGGTATCGACTGTGCTTCAACGTGCTAGCTTGCTACAAGCTCTTCAGGAAGACCGAAGTTGGCGCCAACTGACGCGCTACACGAAGGAAACAGGCACGGCGACGGCGGCACAACCAGGGCCAGAGCAGCTAAACCTTGGCCAATGCCTCCAGTCCCTTCACAGCTGTACATAAAGATGAAGAAATGTACACAAGAAAAATAATTAACTGAGCAAATATTATGAAACAGCGCTATACAAAGAATTTAGAATGAACAAAATAATTAATGGTCAACGTAATTACCTAGTTGCTGCTACTGCTGTCCCACAAGTTGGCTTAATTGGCTATCAACGTTGTGAAGCACGAAGTGCGTAGTGCGACGAAGTGCCCGCTAGATACTGAAAAAATAGGTACCGGGTAAGACCAAAGTCAATCTCGTTGATAAAGGTAAACAGAGATATAAAGTTTCAATAATCGGCAAATATTAGACACATGACTACCAACCTGAAGAATTTATCCTCCAGTGCGCATAGCGACTGTTAGACGATGGCAGTAATGGCGATATAGAAGTTGCAATTCAGTGTCAATAGTAATGGAGGCAGAAGCCCAATAGTAGTTTATAGATAATAGGTAATGGTTAATAGTAATAGTAATAGTTAATAAGGACGGCGGTTCACTGCGACAGGGTAAGGTTGGCCCCCTTTTAGAGCAGCGAACACGCCTAGTTAGAAGAAAGTTAATTGCGGTTCGCAACCCGCCTTAATCATGCAATTAATTAATGAAAAAGAACCTAAATTCAACGCTTTCACACACACAATCAAACCATGAACTTTTTGAACATGCAGGAAGAAGGGATGGAAGGAAGAGTCAGGCTGGCGACCGTCACCTACGCGTCATGAGCCAAGCGTACTCCAGACGTGCCGACGTAACAGAGGCCTTTGACCGAGACTCAGCCTGGCCTCTCGTTAACCGGACACACCTTGACAAACCTTTCTCCTTCCGACCTGACACCTTGACACCTGTCACAGCTCCCTACACTGCTTCCGACCTGATTTTCCCCCGACGACCTATCTTTACTATGCGCTGCTGCTGCGCGACCTCACCTGCCACGCAGCACCAGCCGTTTACGTTAATAGTACAGAAATCGAAGTACACTCCGAGCGAATCTGTGGGGAATTTTCCCCACAAAATTATTCGTAATTAGACTTACGTACTGAATTTAATAGCATTTTGATCTCTGTCCACATGATTTCTGTTTCCTGATAGAATCGCCTTTGGCTCTTCAATGCAACCACGCAGAACTTGCAACTTTGTTTTACTGCTCACTAAATTGTTTTTTTTATCTACTTCTTTCTCATTTTTCATAGAAGGCTCATACCAAATTTTCTACTCTGATTTAAATTATATCTTACCACCTGTCTCAAAATCTGAAAATAATCTAGATACTCAAGATCTTTATATTAATTAACTAACTTCGCTGTCACTTCGATTCTAATCCCCTTCGTCCTTTGCTACATCGTATGTGTTATATGCAGATACCACTGGTATGGCAGCCTTGTAACTGCACTATTCGCCATTTATGATCTCTAATGCTCCCACTCATGGACTGAGTTAGCGCTCTCCTTATGAAATCATACTAGATTTTAGACAATTTAGACTAATAATCTCTGTGTGTTTTAGTTTCTCTCCATTTCTTGAATTTTACTATAAGTAGGAATGTCTTTACTTTTAACTTGACCTTGTAGTCTGTATCATCTTCTTTATTTTTTACGTCATATTTTACTTACTGTTTCTTAATCTTTATGACTGACCATGTTGATATATTCGATAATATTGATCCAGATCTCAATCATTTGAATAGACTGCATCCAAACCTAAATGAAACTGGGAATTGTAAATACCTAAATATTAAAGAATCCAATGAATCGATGAGAAAAACCTGTAACGATCTCTCAGTATTATGTTGGAACTGTAGGTCCATTTATCCGAAAATAGATGAAATATCTTGTACTATCAACTTATTGTTTCATAATTTTTAATTTACTACTTAATGTTTCTATGAGCTTTGAGCATAGATAAAGTGTTCTTTAACTCCATCCTATAAGACGCTTTCCTTTCTTTTAATTGCCTTTGTGGCGGATAGAGAGGCTAACACGCTTACACCCTCACATTTCCCCCTGGCCGTGCCGATTCCCATAGACACAATCTAGTTGTATCCCGCTGAGCGGAGTTTTTCCATCAATTCAGGACCTTTTATTAAAAGCATTTTAAAATCCAGTATGTTGTAATACATCTCACGTATCACCTTGTTTGAAAAGAAATGATTCTTTTTTTTCTTTTTCTTGTGAAGCTTTGCAGGCAGTACGAGTGACTGAGCTTTCAGTGTTCCGCAGGATTTTCAGGTGCGTGACCTTGCTTGGTCTGTCCTGGACGGGCAACGTATTTGCATTTCTGCACATGGGCAGACCGAGTAAGGGAAAACGTACACCACGGAGGGCGGTTCGGGAGCAATCGAAAGCATCCTTCCGAGGACAATCGACCAAGTCTTCGAAGAACTATCCCGTTTGAAAGGAAGATTGTATAGATTATGTTAGTTTAAGCCTCCCTAACCGCTGCAAAAAAATAGCGTATCGAAGAGAGGAAGGAGGAAGGCACCATTTAGTATGGAGATAAGAAAATGAGGAATCTATGCAGAAAGGGCATAGAAACAGTAAGATGGGAAAGAAGTTCATGAAATATGATACAAGTTGAAGAAGAAAGTCAGAGGTGCTGAAAACCAGGACAGTAGTGAACCGAAATAAGGTGGTCCTTTAACATAACAAAAAACATTTATTTCAACAAAAAGAAGGCCTACCCAACTCTCAGCTCGGGGCCACACATTTTTCCCCTGGGAGCGCTAATTCCAATAGATACAATAGTTGAATCCCCCTGAGGGGCCGTTTGAGAGGAAAGGTAGCGAGGTTCCTGTCACGGGCGTACGGGCAGACCGAGCCAGGGAAAACTTACACAATGGAGGGCGGTCCGGGGACGAAAGCAGAGATCGTTCTACTGAGTGTAGATTTGCTGATGCGAGAAACTTCTCAACTTTGACCAACAAGGTAGCGAGGTTCCTATTGCACTTCCTATTTATCTGCTCGAAAAGGTAACGTATGACGCCAGGCTCAAGGCCAATTCGACTGAAAATCAAAAGCACGTGCCGTACCGGGGCCCACAATCGACACGCCCTCTAGTAGGCAGACATCGAAGGGAACTCAATGTGAATGCTTACTACGATAAACCCATTAGAGGCAAATCAATCGACGCAAAGGTTTCCCTCGAGCGTAAACACATTTAGAAATTGGAATTGCCAAAAAAAATAGCAGACTGTTGTAATGGTTCCTCTATTTTCTCCCACCGATGCCGTACCATTTGTAATAGTTTCTTGGTGGTGATCGCAGTCTTATTGGTTTTCTCGTTATCGTCCTTTCCATGTCTTTAATTACTGCCGACATTTCGTGATTTATATTTCGTGAGTACATTATTCCTCACAATTCTTTTATTTTCTAATCACTATTAATCATGATAGCTTTCAATGCTGCCACCAGCCACTTGGGCAAAGAATATTTATATTTATAAGACATGTTAATTTAAGATATCGGTTAAGCGTTTTGGCAACGTAGCGGAAGGCATATTAATATAAGTACATAGCCGTATTTCTTGGCTTCGTGAAACAATCATTCCTCTTTATCATTATCATCTCCTCCTCCTCTCTTCCTCCTAATTACGGGGGGAAATTAAGGACACGATAGATCTAAACATTTCACTATTGACAATAAAAGTAATCAAAAGTTATGAATTACATATCCTAATCGCTCGCATCGTACCCTACATACTTGAAGACCTGAAGGAGGGGACATTATTACATGGTGGACATGGAATTGACACTTAGCTGTGGTTCGACTGCTTTGTAGAGTGGCCCGGACTCCAGGCGACGGGCCGCCATTTTTGTACCGCCCGAATCGACCGTTGTGGCGATGCTTAACTGACATTAAAGTAAGGTTTGCGGGTCACTTAATAGGATTTGGAAGCAAGGCACAATTACGTTCGCTATGAGGTGGTTATGTTTAAGTCCTCAATATATTTAGATAAAAGCACGCGCCTGGTCCGCGAGGACCAACGCAATTCGTTTCGTCGCAGCTCACACCTCTGTCAGTGGCATTCGGAGCCTCCCATCTAACTGATACTGATTCCCGTCCTCGGAGGCAACCCTCTCGCTGGCGCTATCGCCGCTTCTCCCTAGATGCCGACTAGCAATTACGATCTAATCAGATTGATATATGATAGGAAATTATTTCCTAAAACAATTTAAATACGCTGTTACTTACTCTCGTTGACATATTTATACTAACAATCCCCGCAAACATTATTAATAAGAAATAAACATTACATAAGAGAAATCATTGGAGTTCCTGGCATCTTCTGTTGGGCTGTCGTTGTCCTCGAAGTCCAAGCGGAGATTCTTCCCGAAGGTATAGACGATTTGAAAGAATAGGCGATTTGAAGTGCTCCCACGTTGATACTCAGACTTAATATTGTTTGGTCTTTTAGAACCATTTAAGAATACGTCATTGGCCAGATAACGATTCCAGATTCTCAGCGATATTCCGTACACAGTCATGCGGAGAAGCATGACAAAATCCCCCATAGCCGACCAAATTACAAGCTCCCGCTTGTGTTCGAAAGGCTTATCCTCAATATTGAACCTCACTTGCAGCCGACGTGTTGAAACACATGGATCGTGAAAGAGGCAGCATGCAGACGACCGAAGTTTGCTCATGTGGCGAGCGCTGAAACGAGGACGCCAAATATAGACACCATAATAGTTTTTTCTTGGGCAGAAACTTTTCCTATAGATGATGTCGACCTCCTCCTCCGACGTTGGGATTTTCGCGAAAACCCTGAGAGTAAAAACTCTCGGAAGTGTAATTACTACTTCCATAATACCGCAGGCTCATTCGTCCTGGGTGGCATTGAGCTGTTCCTTTTCACTTGCAGAAGTCTTATAGAGATCTCCGAGTAGATACTCAGTGGGCCATCAATCGAGGTGGACTACTATCTCGTGGAGTTCATCATCTTTTTTTTTTGGGTTGCGTAGGATTCGCTGCCTTTATGCTGAGATCGCCGAAGTGCAATTTACATACGTTGTTTTTACATCTGGGCCTCCGTAGTATTTCTTTCGTCGCGTAGATACTCTCCTAGGTCGTCGTCGTACTCCGTTGTCACTGAACTTGCAGAATCCCGAAGTCGTAGTCGAAGCCTCATGTTGAACTATGACCTTTAAATTTTAAAAGGGCGCCGTTTTCTGCGCGCTGGTCCCCCGTAGAAAACTTTCCGAGGCGGTCGTATCCTGTGCGCAGGACCCTCGTAGAAAGCTTTCCGTGGCAGTTGTTTTCTGTGCGCCGGACTTTCGTAGAAAATTTCGCCGCAGCAGTCGACTGAATCACCTTGTGAATATTTTCTACGTCTCGTTTTCTATGACAGTGCGCAGCGTTAACTCAGGTCGCTGTGGATGGTGAAAGCTCCGAGGTGGTGATCATCATCGATGGTGTGAGTACTACCTGTCTAGAGCGTGATGGAGCGCGCAGTTTAAATCCGTGGTGGTGAGTGTGGTCGATGGTGTAGACTTGGTTGAACCCGTGGTGGTGAGTCCGAGCTGACCGACGGTGATTGGTCTTGTGAAGTCGCCTGCCACGCGCCCTCAGTCGCGCCTGACTGAGCTCGTCCACCACGCCTGGAAGGTCAGTGCAATTAAATACTTGATCTTATCTTGCCAAAATTTTCCTCAGCATCAAACCAAGTCCACCCAGTCCCAGCTCTCTCCTTCAAAATCTCCAAGCATTTACAAAGGACTTAAACATCCTACGCATCTGAATTTTACGTAATTCGTTAACAAAAAAAAACAGAATGAACATAAGGTTCGAACTATTAAATGATCGCGAATATTTAAGCTAAATACAAAAAAAGCCTGACGAGTTACAAACACATTTATGAAACTATAAAATACACGGACATGAAATAATTGGATATGATTAGCTTTCCCCATACAAATTTAATCATAAATTTACATAATTTAAATTCAGTCGTATCCATCGCAACGAAGTCTAAATTTTTACGTTTAGCATTATCAAAATACGTATGCGTGAACAAGTTAAGAAAAGATTTTCGAAATAGAATTCATTCGTTTGCAATAAATCATAACCCTAATGAAGCTTTAAATTTCTGAATAGACAATTCACTCTCTCATTCCGATGGATCGTGGATTGTCGTATCCGTCTAACTGTTTGCATGTTATTAATACATATCAGAGATGATAAGAATCATTATATGATGCGTCTCGCAGGTAACTAACTACTATATTAAAGGTAGATCCGTTGAAAATTTTACGCTAAAATACGAATGTGGTTCGACGAAGTTAAGTTATTGAATTTTGAAAAATCTTATCTAAGAATTAACACTAAAAGCAGACAAATGTCTCTAAATCTCGTTCATCCTAGTTGAAACACTGCCGTTTGGTATTTAAATTGAATCTATTGTATTTAAACATCAAAATTAAATCGTTAAAGAATGCGTTCTGCGGAGATGGAAACAAAATCACCTAAAAGTTGGTTTTGATCATTACTATTGAAATTTTGAATATGCAATTTTATATAAGTCGTAGTGTCCGCAGTAATTTGCTTGATGAATGTAGAACAAAAATTGTTTCATGTGATAATGATGAAATAATTAAAATTTTTATATTCTCCCATGTAATCAAATTTATTTTTTTCTCTGAAAACATATAATATATTAAAAGCCTAAATTAAGAAGTTCGTGGTTTACGACGTTTATCGATCGCGCTATTGAAGTCTAGGAAACACGCAAGGCTGTTGAGTGAGTGCATGGGAGCGGTCATTCGGGCGAGGACATGAGGGCTTTGTTTACGATTCGCATTCCATTGGCCTGCGACGTGGCTGGCGCCACAGTCCCCCACTCCTAATGACTTAGGAATGTTTGGTCTTAACATTCGCCTACAACATGGCATGTTGCTACCTCATAGTTTTAACGTTGGATAGTGTAGAAAATGTTACATACGGTAATCGAAATTAATTGATGACGGGGTACATTGAACATCCGTATACATTATGACATTGAACATCCGTATACAGTATGAGTCTATCGTCAACATTGAAATATGAAACATTGATGCAACATTAATTGATCGTTTCTGAAGACATCCTGTAAATGAGTATTCATTAGGAAGAGAGAGACGAGATGATTCAGATAAAGAAATTATTTTTAGTCGGCCAAATATCAATTTTTTTTAATATGAATGTTTGAATGCACATATATTTTTATTTCGGAGGTGTGAGTTCGGCATGAGATTCTACAGTAACATTTACATTTAAAGCAAAACTCAAATCCCACCGTTCAGCCTCCATTTGTAATGGTTCCTCTATTTTCTCCCACCGATGCCGTACCATTTGTAATAGTTTCTTGGTGGTGATCGCAGTCTTATTGGTTTTCTCGTTATCGTCCTTTCCATGTCTTTAATTACTGCCGACATTTCGTGATTTATATTTCGTGAGTACATTATTCCTCACAATTCTTTTATTTTCTAATCACTATTAATCATGATAGCTCTCAATGCTGCCACCAGCCACTTGGGCAAAGAATATTTATATTTATAAGACATGTTAATTTAAGATATCGGTTAAGCGTTTTGGCAACGTAGCGGAAGGCATATTAATATAAGTACATAGCCGTATTTCTTGGCTTCGTGAAACAATCATTCCTCTTTATCATTATCATCTCCTCCTCCTCTCTTCCTCCTAATTACGGGGGGAAATTAAGGACACGATAGATCTAAACATTTCACTATTGACAATAAAAGTAATCAAAAGTTATGAATTACATATCCTAATCGCTCGCATCGTATCCTACATACTTGAAGACCTGAAGGAGGGGACATTATTACATGGTGGACATGGAATTGACACTTAGCTGTGGTTCGACTGCTTTGTAGAGTGGCCCGGACTCCAGGCGACGGGCCGCCATTTTTGTACCGCCCGAATCGACCGTTGTGGCGATGCTTAACTGACATTAAAGTAAGGTTTGCGGGTCACTTAATAGGATTTGGAAGCAAGGCACAATTACGTTCGCTATGAGGTGGTTATGTTTAAGTCCTCAATATATTTAGATAAAAGCACGCGCCTGGTCCGCGAGGACCAACGCAATTCGTTTCGTCGCAGCTCACACCTCTGTCAGTGGCATTCGGAGCCTCCCATCTAACTGATACTGATTCCCGTCCTCGGAGGCAACCCTCTCGCTGGCGCTATCGCCGCTTCTCCCTAGATGCCGACTAGCAATTACGATCTAATCAGATTGATATATGATAGGAAATTATTTCCTAAAACAATTTAAATACGCTGTTACTTACTCTCGTTGACATATTTATACTAACAATCCCCGCAAACATTATTAATAAGAAATAAACATTACATAAGAGAAATCATTGGAGTTCCTGGCATCTTCTGTTGGGCTGTCGTTGTCCTCGAAGTCCAAGCGGAGATTCTTCCCGAAGGTATAGACGATTTGAAAGAATAGGCGATTTGAAGTGCTCCCACGTTGATACTCAGACTTAATATTGTTTGGTCTTTTAGAACCATTTAAGAATACGTCATTGGCCAGATAACGATTCCAGATTCTCAGCGATATTCCGTACACAGTCATGCGGAGAAGCATGACACTGTTGACATGAAAATCCGTAACGAAATTCACCCTTTTTCATGAAAGTCAGAAGTTTTACAATTTGACCTATAATTTTACGAATTGCTTTTACTTTATTCAAGAACAATTTCGCAGTTTCAAATATTTTCGTAAAAGCATGAGCATTTTGACGATTCAAGAATATGATACATTGTTCTCGTCGTGCCTGTGGTCACAGAACACTTACATAAGAAATCTGTGATCTGTGCTGTGGTCAAAGGACCAGCCCTTTCGTGTAAGTGTCGAGGGTTCTAACCCCGGAGCTGGGAGACTTTCTCGGTTGCATATGGAGGAAAATTTTAATACACATTACTCTGTCTAACCAGGTGTCTGCAATGGGCGCAAAAACACGATACAAGAATTCGGACGAAAAATCCCTTCTACAGTCGGCGCCACAGGTATTGGTTAGCGCGGTACGTTTTTCTCTTGGAGCATCTTAAAGCGTTACCGAGAGCTTCATTGTCTGTCTGGACTTGAGCGCGGGCCACTCTACCACATGACAGCGTGCCAATACAGTTGTCGTTTTTCTTGTATATACTGGGGGTCTTTAATAAATCGTCGCGCCAATACCTGTTGCGCTGACTATGTCCCCTAGCTCACCTGTAGTGATTACGGAATTGTGCTACATACGCGATGCGTAGGTTGCGACCCTGCCCTTCCCGAGGTGCCAGCGCGCTCAGACTTGGTGGGCCGAAAGAGCGTAAAATTACATGACCTCTCAACCCAAGTCGGACCCGAAAGTCCAAAACATCGCCATTTCGAGGGTCACAGCACGAACCTGAATCAAAAATACGTTTTTTTCAAACTGAAAAAATGTCATCGTTCCTTGCTTCTGCGGAGCTCAAATTTCAGCATGAAGAAGAAAGAACTTTAAAACTTCGACTTTTAACAAACCACCAAGTTTCCCTGACTCAATCTCTGATAATAGTTTTTTATAGGTTCTACCCCTCAAATTATCAACTGCTCATAAAACAATCAAGTTTCGACAGAACTTTGGATTAAGGTTTTTTCGAAGTTTCAAAAACTTTGATGGGTCGACCAAACAGGCTTGCTGAAAATTCGGGCAATACCCGAGAGTCTTGAAACACGTGTGCATAATATCCTACGGTAACAGGATCGGGAAGAACGTTCGCGGTGGAGACATCGTATACCCAAAAATAAAGCATTTGCACTCATTACTACGCATTGCCTTTGGTCATGGAGCTAGGATATATGGAGGGAGCATAGCCGATTCCAATCGGGTTCAAATTAGCTGCACAAGTTGGGAGACTGGGGCATTGGCAAGGCCCCCCACGTGAGCCAACCACAGACGCTTGGCTGAAGTTGGCTCCTCCTCGCCTCCTCTACAACTCGTTCATTTGCCAAAGCAAGATTAGTACCGCTCCACAAATCGAAGGATGAGGTGCGCGTGCAAGTCGCTCTCTAATTTGTTATATTCAAGGGCCTGTAATCTTTACAGTTTTTAACTCTTAATGTATCTTTGCTAGTAATTTTGATATTATTAAGTGTCCTCGAGTGAGGAAACACAATTTATTATCTTTCGGAGTCTTAGAATCCCAAATTATTGATTACGATAAACTCAACAGCTGGAAGAGCAATCAGCGAGTATGTGCGCACCCTAACGTAGTTAGTAGGTAACTGGCTTCCGTCACGCAGGGTTGCCAGATGGTCTAACCTAAATTTCCCTGTTTTGGTCTCAAAATTTCCCTTTTTGACTAAAAATTTCCCTGTTTTGTAAACTCTTAAAACATACATACGTACATACATACAATCATATTCCTTTTACAGAAAATACCTATTTTAGTGAATATCTCTTTGATTTTTCCACGCAAGCATGTTGCTTTAGCACTAATGAGTGTGATGAGAGTCACAAATGAATCTTTAACATCTTTTGTAACAACCCTTGCCTCCAATGCCAAATGCTTTGTACTTCATTTATATGTTTATTCATCCATTGTCAGTGAAATATATACTCTGACTGTTCCAAGTCTGTATGTACGCGTACAATACAGTACGTGTATCAAAGTTCGAACATGTCCGATATGAGTTACAAAATGTAAATACTGAGTAGCTTAGCACAAAATGCTAAATGGCTGATCACTAAGATATAATTTTACTTGAAAACGAAGCCTAATAGCAAAATTTCCCTGTTTTCATGCGGTTTTCAAAGTTTTTTCTCTTTTTCCCTTTGGGAACCAAAATTTCCCGAAAGCAGGGAAATTTCCCTGCATCTGGCAACACTGCAAGTTCCGTGCTGACGTCACACTTGCGAGACGGCTATTGGTTACCACAAACATGGGAGAAATCTCAAAAACTGGTTCTCTTCACAGACGGCTATGCTCCCTCCATATATACTCCCTCCACGCCTTTGGTAGACAAAATGCCGACTGGTCACCTCACGATCGAATTAATTGGCGATAGTTCAAGTATGTGTGAAATGAGGAAGACTGCCGTCCTCCATACGTGACGCCAACACCTCTACTTTGGTGGTGGTGTTATTTGTGCGCTTCAGTGCCCCTTCATTAGCATCCTACTCATCTAAAAGAGATATGATCGAGTTTAATAAAGAAATATTCGGCACTCCGCGAACCACACGTGCTCCTACTCCAAGAGGCGGCTGCTGAATGAAATTTGAGAATCGTGACAGTACCGAGCGAAATTAGAGTGTACTGTCGCTAGAAAAAGGTATGATGAAAGAAAATATCTAATCTCGAGTGCTGCTTAAAACAGTACATTGACCATGAAATGTCGATACCAATTCAAGCCAACTACTCGCCTTCCTCAGTGCATAAAATAAATGTGATATTCCTAGTTGCCCAGCAATAGGAAGTCAGCAGCAAAAATTACAATGACATTGAAAATTTATCTATATCCGAAAACCTTCACTACGGAGTCAGGTTGACAAATTAATACGACCTATCGATGGGTAGTATTTCACAACCAGCTTGCTAATTTGTCAGCCTGGCAAGAGGGTTGCCATTTTTGCCTTTTTAAGGCCAAATATCATAAATTTGGCTTTTTCTGCAAGCGTTTGGTTTCGAGATTATACGTTTGGCCTTTTTCTTAAACTTGGCATTTTTCTGGTTCTCGTTTTCTGGTTCTCTTAAAACACAAGGTTTAAAACTGAAATGTGGCTTGTTCAACGATTATTGCAGATGCTAAACGCTAATTAAACGCAACACAACAGGATCATGCGCTCTTGTAGGTTATAAAAGAGGAGTTGACGGAACTGTGACAGGTCCAAGAGAGGTTTATAACAGACCGAAGAATGGGCCAAAAAACCGCGCTGCTACCATATTTAAAGGTTATAAACACACTCACTGTTTGATTTCTAACTCGATCACTTGTTCTTGGTGTTTGCTACACCAACTGTATAAGATTTCAAATAATTAAATGCGATGTTTCGGTCCTCTAATATTGATCCCTATGAATTGTCCAAAGAACTGGAGATGCTCATGGAGAACTCACCGAGACAGAATTTATAGGAAAGATGATACTAAAATGTCAATGGACCAAGTGAATTTTGGTGCTGAATTTAGGTTGAAAGTCCAATATCATCTAAATAAGTACAAAGAAACACAGAGGTGTAAACAGGAAAAGTTTAGAATTGTAGGGATGAAAAAAAAAGATGCCATGTTTGCATTGTGGCAGCAATAGAAGAACTCAACTCGAGAATATGTGAATCAACTAATGTGTTTAAGAATCTTTTACTTCTCAATCCCACAGGAGTATTAAATCAAGTAAACAAAGGAGAGTTTGCAGACTCGCCTAGGCTGCATTTATCTCAGGATTGTATCATCATTTAGCAGCAGTACCGAAAAATTAGTATCATGGACTGAAGGCAGGAGCGCATTTTTGAAGGTGGTGTGATTCCTAAGGACACTATACAGTTTTGGCGTAGAATACACATTCACTCAAACTTCAAAGAACTCTCAGGTTATGCGCTAGTTGCCTGGTGACTCCCGCTAGCCGTGTTGTTGTTGGAAGAATGTTCTTAGTGACAGCGGTCAAAACAAAGAACAGCAATTGATTACAAACTAGAATGTTAAATGCGATACTGCGAATCCGAGCACATCTCAACAACAATTCTCTGTATTGTCAAGATTTCTAAGTGACCTCAAGAATGCTAGCTAAGCTCGAATCGAGCATCCTCCATCAAACGGAAAACAAGGACATCTCAAGCTTCTACTGAGGATGAAAAAGTCCAGAAGACTAGGTTATTCCTTGAAATATAGTGTGAAATGTCTATTTTTCTTTTGTATTCAAAAGTTTAAACAGTAAGTAGAATTATGATACTTCTAGGGCATGTACTTACTATTATATGTTACCCAAAAATAAATTTGGCCTTTTTCCACGCAAAATTTGGCATAAAATTCTCGTAGCTATCTTGCAACCCTGCTCAGTAAGGAGGGCCTTCGGAGTTAGATTAACTTTCAGTATCATTGTAATTTTTGCGGCTGACTTCCTATTGCTGGGCAACTAGAAATATCACAATTATTTTATGTGCTAATGAGGGCGAGTAGTTGGTATCGACTTTTTATGACCAATGTACCATTTTGTGACGCACTCGAGATTCGATTTTTTTCTTTGGTCAGAGCTTTTTTCCAGCGACAGTACACTGTAACTTTGCTCGGTAGTGTCGCGATCTTCATTCGGTTATCGGCAGCTGCGGTGAGCTGCCCCGTACAGGAGCAGCACGTTTGGAACCCGGAGCGCCGGAAATATTAATCAAGGTTTGGATTCAAAGATGACTTTGATTTAGAGCTATAAAATGATACCACAGAATCCCTCCAGCTACCAGTCCGCTGTGAGTGGAACTGGAGGGGCGTTTATTATGGCTGAAAGAAAAGCCGGATAGTTTGCAGTGGCCCTGTTGTCAGCGTTGAGCCGAAGCCTGACTCTAAAACTCTTGGAATTAGAAATCAAAGCCGGGGCTTTTTCTTCTCTAGCCTTTCAAATATCCTCCTTGCTTTGTTCAGCCTAGCAATGTTCATTGCTTGGGCAAGGTCTAGTGAATATCGGCCTTGCTGGTGAAATTATTAGTGGGTAGTTGCCAGATGGCTTGTAATTCCATCTTTAATATTGCGTTCGGCCTTGTACTTGTTGAGGCTTAGTTCAGTGTTTCAGTTATACATCGTTTTATTCTGTGTTTTCATTCTGTTTCACGTAAGAATTTTAGTTACACGTAAAATCAGAAGATATTCATACTAATCTAAACTCTTTTCATTTCGTCTTTGAATTCGGGGTTATTTATTTCTAGCCGTTCAGAAACACCCCGGCCAGTGGTGAATCGCGCAATTTTCAATGTTTTGGCCAAAGCCTTATGCATAGGGCTTATGCCTATGAAATACGACCAACGATCAATATTCTGTGCATTTCGAGTTTAAGTTCTTGGTCTCTTCTGTCCAGGGTCTCGAATATTCCCCGGGCTTTGGTGAACCTGGCCATTTCGTCCTGGCAATCGCTCGTCTTTCCTCTCTAATCTTTGAAAGATGCTACGGGCTTTCGTAAATCGGTGTATTTTCAGGCCCTTGGCCAGAGCCCTGTGAACCTCGGCCTTGCTGGCGTAATTGGCCGAGAGAAATGTTTCTAGGGTCTCCAACTCCATATTTATTTTTGTTGACTGAGCTTGTAAGGCCTGTTGTTGCTTTGGCCGTTTGAGTTCCCTTTTTTTGAGTCACTCTGGGGTCACCAATTGTAAGGCCAGATAGTATTATTTTACCTGGGATGACATGTATAAGGCCTGTTTTTCGGCCGTTGAGATCCGCTTGCACACATTCCGGCTCACATACCAAGCAAGCGGATATCTGGCTCGCATTCTGGGGTATGAAAATGCAGTTGGTTAATATCTCAATGACAAATTATTTCTCTGAAGTCTAGTCAGTTTACAAAAGTAGTTCATCTTTACTCATCCGGCGACCACCATGGGCGCCGCAATCTTGGAGCCGATGTAAACAAGATTGTGGTCATCACCCTAATGGGTGGGTTAGAAGCTTTATTTAAAATTTTCACTAGAAGAACTGTGCCTCCCCCTCACGACCCAACCTCTTTACGATCGTAATAGGAGGTTAGCTTCCGTTATCAATTACATCCCGTTGCTTCCTTTCGCGCGTGACGGCCAACTTCAAAGTTCAATAATTCGAAAAAACCGCATCAGCGAGCAGAATGTCATTCCATGTAAAACGTTCTTAAATGGGTCTCTTAAGTGATACTTTAGAATAAAATTATTAATTTCCGTGATTGCATTAAACTTCACATTGACCTGGATAAATATCGAGTGCGGAAGAAGTTATAGAGAACTCGACTTGAGAGTTTTGAGACATCAGGGCCTCATAACTACAGGTCCGCTAGAAGAAGGTCTGGAGGGCCGTTCAGTGTGGCTGAAAAAATGTGGCGGACAGCTTGCGGTAGCTGCTAGTGACTGTCGGACCGAAGCCTGACAACGGTTATGCGCTGAACTATCACATGTATCAGTAGCGTCTACAAAAAAGTTCCTCTCCATCACTAACGCCAAGGCTGCTTTTTGCCTTCAGCTTTTTCCTTGCGAGTGGAATCTTCGGAAGTCGGCATTATCGCCATATTTTATCACGATCACTTTCTCAAATGGAAGTAAATTGAAATGGTTTTGCGTCAATTGAAAGAAGAAAACAAAATCATGGAGCCGATCTGTGCAACGATCACGTACGAATTTCAGTTACAGGTAAAATTAAGACATTTATACCTACGATCAATACTCTTTGCATTTCGTATTTGAATTCTTCGTCTTTTCGCTCTAATCGTTCAAAACGGCCGCGGCTTTATAGTGAACCGTGCAATTTTCAGAGCTTTGGCAAGATCGCTGCGGTCACGTACGAATTTCAGTTACCCGTAATTTTACCTCGAACTGAAACTGTTACAGGTAAAATTAAGACATGAGATCAATTCTCGCTACATTTCTTGTTTGAATCCCTCGTCTTTCCGCTCTAATCGTTCAAAGATGGCACGCGCTTTGGTGAATCGTGCTATTCTCAATGCCTTGGCCAAAGCCCTGTGCACGGCCGCCTTGCTTGGAAACGGGTCCTAGGGAAGTTTTTCATTTCCTCTAGTTCCATTTTATGAATTTAATTTTTGTTGATGCAGCCGACACAAATGTATATAATTAATTTCGTGAAAACATACTCGAATGTTTTGCATGATCATGGCATCAGTTATGAATATAAAAAAAAAATTAAAGTACCTAGATACAAATCGGATCATTATTTATTTTGGGAAGTCGATGAATAAGAACTTGACACGTTTCGACCTCCAGGATCATTATTAACCATTATTATGACATGCAATAAATTTTTCCGCCACAACCAACGTAATGGTAATACAGAATTTTATTATTTTGTTCCCCTAACTTTTTGCTTTTTTATGATTGATGTAAATTTGACTATTTTTTCTACTTGTTTTCAGGTTGATAATGAGCATGGAGGTCGAAACGTTCAAAAATTTATTCATTGGCTTTCCTAAATACATAATGATCTCATTAAAAACGTATCTTGGCACTTGTATTTATAATTTAAATAAGCAGACATGAAAACACATTCGTATGCTTGTAAAAATTACTCGGAAATATCGCCAACTTGCTCCTAAACCGTATAGGCATTTTCAGACGAGACTTAAAAGAACCTGGCACTACACCACGTGCAAAGGACTGACATAAGGTCGAAGATGTTGCCCCGACCTCAAGTCGTACACCGAGGATAAACAACCTAACCCTGCCCTCGTGTCGATCCTACCAAGTCTGCTGCATGTGTCAGCATCCCAATGGTTCGTTGATTATAACTTAGTAATAGCCTCCCTTGCCGCTACAACGATCTTCAAAGACGGGAGTGATGAAGGCAATTTGTGGTAAGAAGTTCAGGGAACGTCGAATCTATGCACAAGGAGAGTTTCCGTTAATGATCCCGTGCGCTTATAGGCTGTAAGTCGAGAAGGAAGGTTATGAAATGAGATAAAAGGAGGAAGCCAGAGGCGCTGAAAAACGGGATAGCAGGGAACCGATGAAAGATCCTCCATAACGAAACAAAAAATCTGTTTATTTTAAGACCAAGGCCTACCTAACTCTCGTCTCATGGCCAAATTTTTTTCCCCTGGTAGCGCTAATTCCCATTGATACAAAAGTTTTATCCCCATGAGGAGGTCAGTATCCTTATTTTGAACTCTCATGGTCCGTGGGCTCCTTCCGTGGAGCTCAACTCCCACCCCTCTTGAACACAAAAGAAAATTCTTCAGTGAAATAAAGTCAGAAAGGCGTTAGCTTTAAATACACTCAATGTAGGATTATAGATGCAATAGATCAGAAATTAGAGCCGGTAAAAATTTACACCGTTGAGAAAGAGTGAGATCGAGAATGAGATCAGTACAACTAATAGCCTGATTGATTGTAAAAAAGTTTTAGCCTCCCTTAGGACCCTTACCCCAACAAAGATGTTCAAAAAGAGAAAGGATAAAGGCACCACTTAATTTGGAGTTAGGGGAACGTGGAATCTATGCACAAGGTGCATAAAAACAGTAAGTTGAAAAAGAAGTTCATGAAACAAAATGGAAACTGAAGTAGAAAGTGGTAGGTGCTGATAAGCAGGACTGCAGTGAATCGGGAAAGGCCCGTAACAAAACAAGCTTATTCTTCTTCAACAAAACATAGGACTGCCTTACAATGAAGTCAGAACCTCGAAAAATTCCCTTGGGAGCGCCAATTCCCATAGACACAAAAGCTGTATCCCCTCTGAGGGGAGTATAATAGCCTGATCGACCCAGAACTCACCATTGTACAACTTCTTCCTCTCCTTGCCGTTTTTTTTTAGCGACAGAACACGGTTCTGTACCCAAACTTATGCACCATAGACAAAAACCTTTCAATAAACAAAATGCAGTGCAATCCATTTTATGTCCAACTTTTGTTCAATCTAAACGAAATCAAATCTAATTCTTTTGTTCAACGAAATGTTACCTAGCGTAACCTAAGCTAATCCTAACCAGATCAACCCGGAACTCAACACTACAACCAAGTTTAACGAAAAAATCTTATGCAAAAAAGAACACGGTTCAGCAACCAAACCTATTCACGATAGATGAACAACGTTTAATTTAAACAGTAATGCATCCTAATCTGTTTCAGACCAACGTCTCGTTCAATCTAGCCTAACAAAATCCAGCATAGCCTAACCTCATCTAAGCCATGAAAGACGAAGATTAACATACCGCTACAAGTCGTTAACTTCTCTTTTGCTAGAGGAAAAGTTGTTTATTTTTATATAATGAACATCATGCAAGCGACAAAAATTAGAAAATCGATAAAAAAACTAACATCACATTGCAAGATAATTCGGTTAATACAGTATTTCCTTTAATGCGTTCAACGATTTTGAATACTGTCTTCCCAGGAATCGGTTAAAGAACCCTCTCAAACGCGTTTACACGAATGATGTTTTGCTCGTTGATGCGTAATTTATGAGTTATTCAACTTTGAAGTTATAGGAACGTCGTATGTAAAAGTAGAGAAACGGACACGTAAATATGCTATTATAAGGTAATGACGTAACGATAGATGAGATTATGTTAGGTAACGTTAGACGAGTTGAATAAAGTACCCTAAATAAACCTAGAATATAAGTTAACTTAGCCATACCAAGACGGATGGTTTCGTGTCACGAAAAAAAAAAGTAATGAAGGAAGAGAAGGATAGAAAAACCGTTCATTTCCAAAAAAGTCGATATAAGAGATGTATAACATGTATTTTTAAAATTTCCTAATATAAAGATCTTTAATTGATAGCATCTGCTAGCTATGTAAGTTATTTAGCACAGAGCCTCCAATAGATCGCGTGGAAGCAAGTTATATGCAATTTTTCCATGTTAATGTCTATATTCTTCTGTCACGTTAATGAAAACACAATGAATACGTGTTATTTTTGTTAGCACTTTTTGAATTATAAAATATTTGGTCTCGCTGTCCGGGAGGTTTTTATATCTTCTTTAAGGCTGATGAAGTAAACGAGGGAGAATATTATCAGCATTTCAATCATTCCTTCAAAGAAAAACTAACAACTCTGATACCGTAATTATGATACCAGCACTCTAGTAACAAGAAAGTCTGCAATCATGCACGAGTGATGCAACAGAAAATTATAAAACTTGCGAAGAAAATAATTTTTTGGACAATATTTGAGTCAGAGCCTCAAGTATTTTTCACCTAGTCTCTGGCCGCCATTTTTCCTCGAAATTTCTAGTGAAGGCTGAGAATTTTCTAGACGCGTCTGCCGCGACCACCCCGACGATCATAAAATCAACTTCGACTGTTCAGTGTTCAGAACTTCAGCGAGACAGTGCGCTGTGCGACAGTGCGAGAGTCAGTGCAACATCAACCACCGTGGAGTAAGGGTCATCTCGAAAGACTGTGCGTTAATTTTATTTCTCGTTCCCACTGCTTCCGTTCCTAGAATCATGGATGGGTTTTTCAATATTCCTGTGAGGTTGGGCGACTTCAGTGTAATTGACGATGAGTTCAACTCCATCAGAACACGTTTTGATACCGAAATGAAGAAGATGGAGGATGAAATGTCAAGATTTCGGAACGAATTGATGAATCGCGAGTCCAATTTCTTCGGACAGTCTATGTTGACATCTTCAAGGTTAGTGTAACGTTTGCTTATTTTTAAATTTCCTAGTCACTTATGCTTCGAATATTAGTATTACTGCATCTGAAATTTTAGCTATGCTCACTTCAGATGCGTTTGTTTTGTTATGTTTGGATGCGGTTCGAAGATCAGTTAGGTTGTTTGGAAGTGTATCCTGTTGTCCATTTTGCTCACGAAGTTAAGGACCTTGAGGGCTGAACAAATTAGGAATCTAGGCTCGAGAGCTGAGCCGGCACGCATGCGGCTGTGTTGGACGACAACGGTTTGCTGTGCAAGCGTATTTTCTTGCGTTTTATTCTGGCCACTGTGAGCTATGCGAAGTATTTTTCTTGATATTATTTTGTACACTTCTAGATATGCCAGGTATTTTCATGGTAATATTTTGTACACTATTAGGCATGCATGGTATTTTCTGTAATACTTGTGCTTATCGAGGACAGACAATTAGCGAGTTTCATGAATAATAGCGCAAGTATGAATAATGGATATAAAAATGTAATTACGAGGCAGCCGAGTTATTTTTCATTAGTTAGTAAGGATGTAAGCACGTTGCTCGCTGGGCCGTAATAAGTAAGCGGATTTAAGGAAATGCGTGCTGCACATATGGCGGTGTCCATGTCGACTGCTGCTGTACTCCGACTACTAACTGCTCCTTTTAGAGCTTTCCACCTTATTGTTTTTGAATTATTAAATCGAAATTAGTGGAACAATTTGACAAGTTCGGCACTCGGTCGTTCTGTGGCTAAGATCTTATGTATGTAGATATATTTCTTGAAGTAGTGAATGCATTTAGTTCAAAAATTTTATTAGGTCTAGTCTAGATGTAGTCCGAGTTCTTCGCTTGTTAACATGAGATGGAAATCGCCCGACATTTTTTAACCAAGTCACTGTCAATCGGTAAAATTCGTTAGAATTTTAAAGCAATTCGTTAGAATATTAAAGCAATTCGTTAGAAAATTAAAGCAATTCGTTAGCATATTAAAGCAATTCGTTATAATATTAAAGCAATTCGTTAGCATATTAAAGCAATTCGTTAGCATATTAAAGCAATTCGTTAGCATATTAAAGCAATTCGTTAGCATATTAAAGCAATTCGTTATAATATTAAAGCAATTCGTTATAATATTAAAGCAATTCGTTAGCATATTAAAGCAATTCGTTAGCATATTGAAGCAATTCGTTAGCATATTGAAGCAATTCGTTAGCATATTGAAGCAATTCGTTATAATATTGAAGCAATTCGTTATAATATTGAAGCAATTCGTTATAATATTAAAGCAATTCGTTAGGGTAATTCATCAAATATCGAACTGAACTGATTATCGAACAACTTTGGAAATATGCGCGTAATAAATTTAGTAAGCATCCAAACTTGCTCAGTGCCAGTGATCTTACATCTAAAACTCCTATTTTAGTGATAAAAACTCATTTCTGTGAGCTGCAAACTGCTACCAGCGGTTGCGAACGCATTTTCTGTACGACCCTTACAAATTGGTCGAATTTTTTCACTCGAAAAGTCTTACGCACCTCGGGAAAATTGCGACGGTTTAATTGTTGTTGGGTCACCGTCAACCTCCCGTCCTAACTAGAGAGTAGTGTTGTCATATGATGTTCTGTTGCGGTATTTTTTTCTTTTCCGCCAAAAACTTGATAATTATTCCATGTTCGACATTCAGTTCCTTTTTCATGTCAGTATTAAATACTGAACAAAGGTGCTCGAATTAAAATTCCTTAAAAATCATGAATTTATGCCTCGAACAAGGCTTTTCGATTCTTAATTCTTTTAAATAACTGAATCGATCTATTGAACGCCTGTTTTATTTCATTAAAATATTGTATTAACGCTTGATAATAACATTGAATAGTTGAAGATGGGAATTCTGGTGAGGGGCTACCAATCAGCTGCTGGTGTTCCAAGGCCCTCAAGATCATCAATGATTCGTCTGGCTACATTTACTGATGATCAATCCCTTGCCAGTAAAATTGATGCAAGCATCAATAATAATTCATTGACGAGTGCTTTACACTCTACTCCAAAAAAGGTCACACAGGTTGATGATCACAATGATGGTTCAACAAACACTGCAAATGAAACATCGACATCATATTCAAATTTTGATAACTCTCCATTCAAATGCATCTTGAAAATAAGTAATGAGACAGTTATTTCAAACAAACAAACAAAACAAACGTCGGCATCTTTGGGATGCTTTATTTCCAATCAAGCCTGATACAAATGATCTTAAGCATTGGTTTTTCAAATGTCTTATAACTAACACTATATATAGGACACCATGACGGTTCCCCCGTAAAGCCGGTACCCATTTCCGACACCTGGGTCGAGTGGGGTATTGTGCTTGAGCTTTCCCTTATACCCAACGGGGAAAATCGCAGCGCCAGCGCTGGGATACGACCACGCGACTCCAACATACAAGTCCGATCCCTTAACCGCTGTGCCACCGTGAGCATTTCCAAGAAAATCCAGTGCACCAAAGAAAAAAAAGAATGAAAGAAAAACGTTTATTTTCCAAGTGGCCACATGAGATACATGTCAACATATTGGGTTTTAAAAAGTTTCTTAATATAGGACGTCCTAAAACAAAAGTTCCATACGAGGAGTACTAATTGACAAACCATCAGAGGTGTACAAATAGAAAAGCCATATGAGGCATAATAATTGACAAACTATACGAGGTGTACTAATAGACAAACTATCAGAGGTGTACAAATAGATAGACCATACGAGGCATATTAATGGACAAAATATACGAGGCGTACTAATAGACAAACCATACGTGGCGTGCTAATAGTCTGACAAATGTTCCATACGAGAAGAACTAATTGACAAACCATCCTTTTCGAATCAAAATTCTTGTTCGATTCATGTTCGATATTGATGAAATTATGTTATTAAAGAATTCGATTTCTAGAACAATAAATTAATTCCAACAATCTACGTTGTCTTTAAAGCGACATCACAGAACAAGAAAGCAACTGTTCAAGAATAATCTTGAGGCCCGTAACAGTTATTCAGAGCAAAAGTTACCGATTTATGAAGGTTGTTTCTAGAAACACGAGGATTCTGTTCGATATTTGATGAATTACCCTATAATATTAAAGCAATTCGTTAGCATATTAAAGCAATTCGTTTGCATATTAAAGCAATTCGTTAGCATATTAAAACAATTCGCTAGAATTTTAAAATAATTCGCTAGAATTTTAAAATAAATTGCTAGAATTTTAAAATAATTCGCTAGAATTTTAAAATAATTCGCTAGAATTTTAAAATAATTCGGTAGAATTTTAATATAATTCGCTAGAATTTTAAAATAATTCGCTAGAATTTTAAAATAATTCGCTAGAATTTTAAAAGAATTCGCTAGAATTTTAAAAGAATTCGTTGGAATTTTGAAAATATTTTAATATTAGCGATTGACAGTGATTTAATTAAGAAAATGTTGAGGGATTTTCTGGTTATTCTAGCACGCGAAGAACTGAGACGATTTCATTGAGTTGAGAAGTTAAATAAGAAAATGCGTCGAGCCGTATCAAATGAGTCGAATTAATTTACTGTTAGCTGCAAGTTGCAGCCTCACGACTCCCCTTGTACCACAAGTGTCAGGTTTCATTCGTTGCATTGCTAAGTTTGGTACAATAGCCCCGTCTGACAACCCTGCTACCGCCGGCTGCGTCTTGAGCTTATGCCGCGCTGCGTTCAGGTATGAAGTGCGTGCGTTGCGTGCACGTGTATTGCAGGGATGCGGGGAAGACGTCTCGGTACAAGGAACTCTTACCATTTACCACTAGGTAAATTACGAATTGGTGTTAAAGAACGGAATTTCAATTATTTCAACAAATTTTTCAGAAGAGATTTTAGCATACGAGGTAAAATATCTTCATGCTATTACATTTCCACACTTAGAAAAAATTCCATTTTTTTCGAGCAGTATTGGTCGTTTTTTAAACTCTGCTACTTACTACCTGACTTAACGTGAGACCGCTGGACGCACATGTGCGTCCAGCGGCAGCGAACGTGTTTATTTGAAATGCAATTCGCACGACTCGAAGGGTGCTCTTCTAAACGCACATGAAGTCGTTGGTTCGTGTCACGAAGGGCAGCAATAAAATATTTTCCGTCAATTTTTGAATATAAAACTAACAATGGCCAAGCTCTGTTGTCGTTAACTGCGATTATTATTATTATTGTTATTATTATTGTTATTATTATTATTATTGTTGTTGTTGTTATTACTGTTGTAAAGCTCGAACAGATAGTGCTGTGGCGCCTGTAGGCATTTGCGGATTCCGGAGCTCGACGGAGTATTCAACTTCTTCATCGACAATTAGGTCGATCTTATCACGGGGTTAGTGTATTGGGGTGTCTTGTACAGTAAAGTTCCTGACAACCGAACTCATACATGTCCAGATGTCGAGTTATTCCAGTTGTCGAGTCATCCGCATGAAGATAGGAAAATTGAAGATTTATTGAAACGTAAATTACTTTATTGCCGGTAAAGTTTGAAGGAACATTACAACATTTGCAAGAATTGCCTGTTCACATTCAGAGACGAAACATATTTTGGTTAGGCTAAACCAAGGCACAACACGTGCTAAATTAATGTTTCTACAATTGTAATTACTATGAGCTTCATTTTACTTAGTAGTAACGGTAATTGTTTGTACTCATCTTGGTAAAAACCTGGTAAACAATACTAATAATATTCATTGGATATCCGGTTGTGAGGAACTCGACTGTACTGTGTTTATGGAGTTTCTTGGATCAGTGTCAGTGGCGTTTCTTGGGTTCACCGCGAAATAACCTTCGAAAAGCTAACACTATTACAAGCTGGTATTACTCTATGGGCCGTTGTGGTTTGTGCGAGGCTAGATTTTACATGTTCAATATTCTGATCCGTTTGATTCTCCTGCCGTAGTTTTTTTTATTGTTTCCGCTAACTTCAACTAATTGATTTTTAATCTCATCTTTACTAGGTGACTTCTTATGACATCGAATTTGGTGTTTATTTTGAGGATGGAAGTTTTATTCACGAATTGACACTTAAAGGAGAAGAAATAAATGTCAATAATACCAGAGGGGCAATGTGTTAGATAGGAATTATGTAAAGGAACTGCAGAGTACATCAAATCAGGGTATTTTTCAGTATTAGTGGATATAATTAATGAAATATCCAACCAAATTTATCGATAAATTATTGAAATAGTTTCAATTTATTATTATTCTGAAACAGTTCTGGATAAAGTATGAGATTCTTAGATTTTCTTCAATGTTCTTGATTCTTATCGTGACCGGACTTCCATGACACTAGAAGCCTTTTCCGTACAAAATCACCACGAGTTAGTCAATATCTCTGTAATATATAATATACAAGATTACCAAAGGTTTTGGAATGCCAGTACTTCAGTAACATATCACTGGAAACTTTTTCTGTACAAGATCTGCAAGAGATAATGTGAGTACGTCAGTAATGTAGCACTGGAAACTTTTTCATGACTGAAGAGTTTAGAAATGTCAATACCTCAGTAATATAGCACTTAACAAGATTATCAAAACTTTAGGAATGTGAGTACCGTGGCACTGTGGCACTGGAAACCTTTTCTGTACAAAACCAAGAGTAGTGAGCACCTGAGTGGGAGGGTGGAGCAGCCCAGTCTCTGCACCGCGAGGGTGCGCTGAGTCACGCGTGTGGGCGGTCAATACCGCGCTGTTTGCCTCTGCTCCGCGTGTCCTGCGTGCTGGTGGTGGTTGTGCGCCACTTCCACCTCGTACAGCTCTTGGTAGATGTTAATATGGAAAATTTGACGGTTTATATCAATCGGGGCATTTTGACCTTTTGGAGTTGTTCGTAGGAGTTATTCTAGAAAATTTGACGGTTTATATCAACCATGGAACCTTGACCTTGTTGTTGGTAAAACTTATTGACGAAAATTTGACGGTTTATATGTATCAATCGAGGCATTTAGACTTCGTCGAGAGGTATTGAGGATAATGTATCGGTTGTTCTCAATAGGAGCATTTTGATCGTGTGCAGTTGTTCGTAGAAGTTGTTCAGGAAAATTTGAGGCTTTATATCAATCGGGGCACATTCATCTTGTGGAGTTGTTGAGGAAAATTTGACAGTTGTTATCGATCGGGGCTCTTCGATCTTTTAAATTTATTAGCAAAAGTTATTGTGGACAATTTGACGGGTTATATTAATCGGGGTACTTCGACTCTCTAGAGTTATTTATGAGGAAAATTTGTCGGTTGTTCACGATAGGGGCTCTTTGAAATTTTAAATTTGTAAGTAAAAGTTATTGAGGACAATTTGACGGTTTCTATGTATCAGTCGGGGCACTTCAACCTGTGGAGCATCATGACACTAATCTTTTAGAAACGTATGCATGGTACATAGCAAGAAGCAGTGTTGAGCAGCACGCTGCGACCGAGAAGATGACGCTGAAGCCTCTTATGAGTCACTGAGAAGCGATGCTTCAAAGCCATAAGGGATCCAAGGGAGGTAAATAAACTACGGGCTTTTTTCGCATGGAACATTTTTGGTTCTCTTCATTTTCGAACTTGCCAAAAAACAAGTAACGCTAGCATAACCCAAGGATTAGTTTTTCTCGGGATTTGCTAGGAATACCGAAGTCCTGTCGAGGTAGTTTGTTGCTGGCGTCTCCCCTCAGGGGGACACAGCTATTGTATCTATGGGGATTAGCGCTCCCAGGGGAAATGTGTGCCGAGCTGAGAATTAGGTAGGCTATCTTTTAGGCTATAACAAGAAACATTAGGTAAGCTAATGTATCTTGTTTTGTTGAGGGCCCTCATTTTTCGGTTCACTACCGTCCCGTTTTTCAACACCTACTACTTTCTTCTTCGACTTTGATCTTGTTTCATGAAGTTCTTTCTCAACTTCTGTTTCTATGCACCTTGTGCATAGATTCCGCGTTCCTCTAACTCCATACTAAATGGTGCCTTTCTCCTTCCTGAGTTCCTCTCTTTGGATCGGCTCTGCGGTGGATAGGGGGGCTTAAAACTAACTAATAATTGAATCTAACCTGTTCACTGGCATCGGTCTTCGTACCCTATGGGACACGGCGTTTCTTAACGCTTTGACCGGAATTGGTTATTCTAAAGTTCAATATTCAAGTCAAATTTAAAGTCAATTGTAGCGAGGAATTTTGAAAATAGCAAATGTGAAAGGGATCGGGCTTCCATTTAGCTTTGATTTAGTCTATAAAAATTGAGTTTTGACCATTGGTCATTCAAAAACATTATGAAAATCACCTCCGTGTCCACCGATAGCGCACGTTGCTGTCAAAGTGTTACGGATATTCTTGAGAGATTGCAGCAACATCGGCACTGAAATGTATCCAACGGTCGAGAAGTAATCTGATAGATATTTACTGCGATTGGCCTAATTTACTGATGTCTGGATAAGGCTGAGTGGATTACTCTTACGAGGGATGACGAAGGAGACAGAAAAGCAAGCCCAATGATTTAGAACAGGAAGTGAATAATTTGTAACCTAAGAATAATATGATGTAACATTTAAAATAAACTGCGTTGTGAACGATTAGGTGTTTTTTCTTTCCTGTAGACATGTAACCGAGATTCTGATATCGCGCTCAGTTCTCGGTATAGTTTTCACACAATATTATTTCCCGCTTTTGAGTTCGTGTCAAATCATTTTACCCTCTTGCCTGTAATGTTAGGCATCGTCTCCAGTCACTGTGACGCTCGCTATATATGAATACGACTCCCCGGTCTCTCAAAGCATCCCGTTAGCGTCTGAAAATAGCCTACTGCTGCCGGCGTTGGGACGCTCCCCTCATAGCAAGGCTCACTGGTCCCCTGTTTCAGTCCCTCGTGGGCTCCCCTTTTATGTAACTCTGTACGGGGTCCGGAGTAGTTTCCTCCTCCGATTCCCCTCAGGATGCTCTTCCTCGTTTCGCGCTCAGCAGAACGCTCCCAGCCTTCGTTCTGCCCTGTGTGTTCAAGGGTTCTGTGCCGATCTAGTTGTGCTTTATATTAGCATCGAAACTCAGTTTCCTGAAAAATTATGGTATGAAAGTGAAGAAATGTTTTAATTCTATCGAGCGTTCCGTGCCGCTGTGCGAGAATCGTGCTCTATTTTGGTGTCGAAACCGTTTCCTGTAAATTTTTGGCATGGGGGCGCTAAACTGTTTTGATTGGAAGTAGTTATTCTTCATCGCTATTCGCACGTGTACGAAAAAACTCTGTGTGTAATTTCAATAGCGATTTTGTGTTGAATTACCCAAGGTGACGCTCCATTTCTTTTCTTGAGAACAAATATTATTGGACTTGAGAGTGGTGAACATCTGAAGTTAGTGATTTGCTCGGCTGAGGAATTTTGAACTTTGCGCATCCTTTACATTCAACTTTCCTAATAAATAGTCATCTTAGTTCAACGATGCTGAAGTGGCTTCGAAGACACATGATGTAAGTGTGCCTACTTAGTGTGGTAGGTAAGGTTGCTTTTAGTAGCAGAGTTTGAAAAACGATCAAACTGCTCGAGAAAAAAATCGTCTTTCCTAAGAAGTGAGAAAATGTAATAGCATGAACGATGTTTCACCTCGTATGCTTAAATCTCTTTTAAAAAAGATGTTGAAATAATTGGCACGCTCTTTTTTCCCACGTATACGTAAGTAAGCAACTCACCTAGTGGTAAATCGGCAGCGAACGTGTCAAGGGACGCCGTATTTTTCCCGCGTTTTGCAATAGTTCCACTACAATTTTGTCCATTTTCTCGATACGCTCGTGAATTTATTTCGAGTTATCAAGGCATTCTGGGTTGTATTTTCTTCGCTCTGCTCATCACTGATTAGTTTTCACATGCCTTCCGCCGGACGTATTCATCATCTTCAGCTGCTTGTAGCTCTTAATGGTGGATACCATCTGAGCTGCGCACGAGCTATCCACGCCCACTTCCCTGTTTCGTCACCCACGCTGTACCCACTTCGTTCCTCTGACGACCCAATGATCCCTGCTCAGCCGTCGTGTCATGCCGTGTGGGGGTGTTCACTGCAACGTGGGTCGTTTCGTGCGCGTAGGAAGCACGAATTGATGTATCTTTGTAGTATGGTGGATTCTGTAGCACGCGCTGCCTAATGAGTAAGGCCAGTGGTATTCATTACGCGGCTCGCGATGACTCAATTCACGGCTCTCGAGAAATTTAGAATGTAATTAATATATAATTCATATAATATACGCTAACGCACAGTAGCTGCGGCTCTCTCAGTGAGTTTAACCGAAGGGGCTCTCTCGCAAACATTATAGTGAATAACACAGGGTTAGGCGGCAGGCGCTCGATGCTTGTTCGGAGGAGGAAAGTAGTTCGCTTTATTCAATCGTGAAACTTTCTGGTCACATTTAATAATAGATTTAATACTATCAAGCTCTCGATGTAGCACAAATTTTCCTCGAAGTTCAATCTTGTTTTAATTATATATTCGTGCGTAAGCACGCGTGATTTTATTTCTTGTTCTCGCTAGAAAATTAATAGACCAATTCTCTAAAAAGAAAATTAATATCAAGTGTTTCGTATTTGTTTACTCGTACCAGCTGCCACCACATGGTCGATTTATTTATTTTCATATTGAGCGGGGTTTCATTTGCCAGGGGAGAATGCTCTCTTGTTCTGCTATCTCTGAGACACCTGCACCTGTTAGCTGTAAAGTACTGAAAGCTTTGACGTTTTGCTACACTCGAACTCCACGGGATGTTACTCAACGCCCAGAACACTTGATCTCAAGAGCGTATAAATGTGTTGGCACGTTCACTGCGGTACATTAAGTCATTAATTGGTGCTTTAAATGAAATAGATTGATTTCTAGGAAATCTCTCACTTTTAGGATAAAAAGGAAAACCAATGTGGCTAAGAATTTATGATTAAAAATAAACGTTTCGGATTATAAAAAATCCGTCTTCAGTGTTCTGAAATCCAATAAATCGAAATATCAAAACATTGTAACTATAAATCTTCGGGCGGCTCTCCTGGTGCTTCAACCCGTTACTTTCGATACGACCCAGCGGGGGTCGTGTTTGAGGTTTCCTGCTCCAAAATGATCCATCGAGCGGTCACTTGAGAAAGTTTGAACAATCTTCTAAAATTAACGGTATTTAGTGGACCCATTTAATGATTGGTATTTATACAATTTCTGACAACTTTTGAATTCAAATTTCGAGTTGAATATTGAACTTCAGTTTAACCCATCGCAGTCAGCGTGTTTTACGCTAATGGCTCATCTGTACACACTCAACATTCTGCTATTTGTTTTGATTGGAGTAGTTTGTCTGACTTTTGGAATGGAAATCGTAAATATCCCTCTACAGTTTATGATTACAGCTGAACTTTTTGCACTGCCAAGTTTCAAGCGGAGATTAAATAATCCTCAAATAGATGAAATTTACCCTATCGCTAGAAGAACAGTATTCTAATTTCTTTAATTTACAGGAACAGCTATTTATTTAATTCCTGGTTTGAGCACGTGCGTCTTCAGCATGATGAAGCCTGTTAAGAGACTTCGATGTTTGCAATCGCGGGTATTGCAAGCGCCGTAAATAGCTTAGTGCCTAATTTCAAGGTGATTGCCGGTAAAATGTAGGAATTGCTAGAAAATTGGATGTCTGAGTCTTGGCCCAGGGTTAGAGAGTCAAGCAATACGAGTGCGCAACTTGTTCTCCATTGTTACTATTATTTTCGATTTCACTAGTTGACGTTGGGTGCGGAGGCTCGCTAGTGTTGCTCGAAGTTGATACGATAGCGTGTAAAATGAGCCGACAGCGAAGCAAGTGCGCGGTGGCCTGGAAGGGATGATCATGACTCATGCGGTCGCTTAGTCATCACTGGAAACCTGTGTCGCAGATGCGCCGTGTTTGGTTAGGCTAGCGTACACTGCTATGTATGGCCAGCCTCTGGAAAGTGGCGTCTGCTGGAGAGCGCATGTCTCGAACGCTCCGAAGTCTCGTGGTTATTGTGGTCGATGTTTTGACGGGGGTAAGTCTCGTGGTTATTGTGGTCGGTGTTTTGAGGGGGGTAAGTCTCGTGGTTGTGTTCGGTGTTTTGAGGGGGGTAAGTCTCGTGGTTATTGTGGTCGATGTTTTGACGGGGGTAAGTCTCGTGGTTATTGTGATCGGTGTTTTGAGGGGGGTAAGTCTCGTGGTTATTGTGGTCGATGACAATGAGTTGAAGCCCATTCGAGGCTTCCATGCTTAGCGCCTTGATTATGGTACGCTTCGCTACCAGTTACATAGCACAAAGATGGAACTAACCAGCGCTATATTTTACACTCGGAAAACATGTTGTATTAATAAGAAAGGTCACCTAATAATATTAGCATTTCTGTTCAATAAATTAAATGAAAGAGAAATTTTTTACATTTTATAAATAGTTGGTATTTTGTTGTAGCTTCGCCGTCAGGAAAGTATAATTAGTGTAGATATATGGGGACTAGATTCATCATGAGGTAGATATGAGGTCCCGAGCTGAAGTTTAGGCTGACATTTTTAGAAGAGATTTTTTTTAGTTACGAACCATTTTTTGCGGTTCATTGCTGCTGTTTTCAGGTTATATTACATCCTTCAATTTCTTTAAAATTTTGGTTCTTCAACCTTCCTGTTCACATGCGTAGGGTGTAGCGACGCACCTTCTTCATAGATTTCCCGTTACCTTAATTCCATACTAAATGTTGCTTCCCTCCTTCCTCTCTTTGGAACGCTTTTTT
This sequence comes from Morinoia aosen, assembly GCA_030386875.1. Taxonomy (NCBI): domain Eukaryota; kingdom Metazoa; phylum Arthropoda; class Malacostraca; order Amphipoda; family Talitridae; genus Morinoia; species Morinoia aosen. The sequence continues at coordinate 44,832,463 of CM059567.1, read as the reverse complement.
TAGTTGTTAGGGAAGCTTAAATTAACAACTAATTTTCATGAATGGCAGATTTTTTTTCATCTTACTCAAGAAGATGTTCAAGTACTTTTTGATTACTCAGTGCAGTACTTTTGAATTAGCCTCAATTCATTTGTTTGCTACTTGTGAGTCAGTTTTGGTGTTCAGTAGCTCAGTGTTGAAATTAGAGTTGTTTTAAGCTTCCCAACGCCATGTTTGAAACTCGCAGCGTTCTTTCTCCCTAAAGATGGCAGTTGTGCGATCGGTAAACAAACATCGACATGCTCCGTCTTATTAGATTGTTGATTTGGTTTCCTTGTTTCTCGCATGCCAAGTTCCTGGTGAATCACTTGCATTTCCTCTTATTTTAGGCTACCAAGTTGTGCCGCTCAGGTGACTAGTGTACGGTCACTTACCAAGTTAGCCACATGAGATGGTAGCGTGTGAACTTTTAAAATGAGACATGGCCATACTGATTCGTTGTTCCGTTTTCATAGCGTTTTGCCCTATAAATTAGTGATCTCGTAATTGGGACTCGTTGGTTGGAAATATCTACTTGAAAAAAAGAATTTAAAATTATTTCTCTAATGGAAATTTTTTGAAAAGGAATTTCATTGCCCCTGTACAGAAAGAATTCATATCATCTCGAATTTTCGTGTTATCCTTCATTGTGCTGAATAAGTTTCCTACTTGCTTGTGCGCCTGAAGTGTGAGAGTGATGCTGCACGTATAGGAGCAGTGTTGTGCCCCTCCTCTGAAGTGGCACGCGTAGAGCAGCAACAGGCACCACCACTCCCTGACAGCCCCTCGCTGAGGCTGGCACACTGCCAGGCCGTTAAAAGCAGGCAGGCTGCCTTCCCTTCCTCCCACCCTCCCTGCCTGCCTGCCACACCTCACAGCCGCCTCAATTGCTCCCTCCCTTCCTCCTTCTATTGAGGGATTCTCAGTTTGCTTGTTCATAGGTTACGTGATCGCGTTCGGTTCTCTAACTTGTTTTCTTAGTTGTACACTCTTCTATGTGATTGCTCCCGTCCTTTTCTTGAGTGATTCTTCAGTTTCCTTATTCGTGCTTCACGCGTGCCCGCCATCCGGTTCTCTAACTTAATTTGTACACTCCTCAAGGGGATGCCACACCTCACGTCGACTCTATTGCTCCCTCCCTTCCTTCTTCTATTGAGAGATTCTCAGTTTGCTTGTTCCTACTTGACACGTTCTCGCTGTTTGTTTCTCTAACATGTCTTCTTATTGTGCACTCCTCAGGATAATGCAACTATTATTTCTATGGGAATTAGCACTTCCAGGAAGAATGTGTGAGGTCCCAGCCTGAAAGTTAGGTATAGGCCTTCTTTTTGTCGTAATAGAATAGGATTTTTGTTTTGCTGCAGATCATCTTTTTCGGTTCACTGCTGTCATGTTTTTCAGCACCTACTACTTTCTTCTTCAACTTTTTTCTTGTTTCTTACCCTTCTTTCTTAGCTTACTGTTTCTATGCACCTTATGCATTGAGTCCGCGTTTCCTGAACTCCATACTAAATGGTGCCTCCATCCTTCCTCTCTTTGAACATCTTTCGTGGAAAAGGGAGGCTAAAACTTTTTTACAATCAATCATGGTACTTCTAGGTTTTATTTTCATTCATAGCTTAGATCTGTCTTTTTTTTCTGATACTTTCTTTTGAAGTATTGTTAATGTTGGCTACTTTTTATCTCTTGTGAGAAACTGGCTTCAGCCATTTGATTCGTTTTGTGCTAGAGAGCTGATTTTGAGACGCTCAAATAAATAAAGATTCAGCTTTAGTTCCTCTATCAACATATCGATTGCGGTATGACCGACCGGTGGGTCGTGCTTAAGTTTTTCCAGCTGTAAATCGACCCATCGATGAATTGTTTGAAAAGTTATGAACAATCTTTTTAAATTAATGGCATTCATTTTACCCATGTAATGTTTATTGGGCGATTCTCGACAAATCGCCCTATTGGAATTATAATTAATGTTTACTGCTTATAAAATTTTTAACAACTTTTGACTTGGATATTGAACTTCAGTTTAGCCTATCGCAATCAATGTGTTAAGCAGCAGTGCTTCGGTACCGCTTGCCCAGTGTATTGCTCTCAAGATGTTACTCAATCTGTTGTGACATATTGCCGAGAGTTAATGGAGGAATTGCGTCAGCGAACAGATTAATTATGATGTACCTTAGAGCGCACAACCATTCAAGACCATATAATATGATCTATTTCGTTAAGTCTCACTTTTGATCTATTTCGTTAAGTCTCACTTTATACTGATTGAAAGGCATTTTGTTGATTTTTTCTTTATGGCTGTATCTTGTAGTGCTCAAATTAATTTTAAAATTCTGTAGTAACACGGTGACCGCGATGGGCTAAATTGAAGTTCAATATTCAACTCAAATTTAAAGTCGATTGTAGTGAGCAATCTTGAAAATAGTAAGCATTAACTGGAACGTGCTTTCATTTAGCTTTAAGTATTCATGAAAGTTTAGTTTGTGACTACTAGTCGGTTAGCAGCATTGTGATAATTCCCTCCATGTGAACTGGCGGCTCACGTCGCGACCAACGTGTTAAATTCTGTTAACTAATAGATGTGTCCATGTTAGACACCGCTAGAGAGATCGCACAATTAGATTGAGCTGCCACGATTGTTGATCATTTTTAGCAAGACATTAGCCTGTGAAGCATCTGTTCCAAGCTTTTTTCAGCGAGGGAGGGTGCTTCAGTAACAACAAAAATGTTGGGCTGACAACGAGTCGTTGTGTGAGCATTCCTGAAGGCGAGTGTGATTTAAGTATACCGGCACTTGAATGAAGATACGAGGGTGACGCCAGGTATTCGTATGAGAAAGGCCACATGGTTCCTATGTTATCTGACAGCCCAGCGGTCTGAGTGTGCGTGTTAACACTTAGACCTCAACGTGCGCCACCGGTGGCCACGGAGGGGATTTTCATAATACTGCTGACCAACCAGTAGTCACTAACTCAATTTTTACGAATCCTTGAAGCTAAATGAAAGCATGATCCAGATGGTAACAATTTTCAAATTTACTCAACACAATTGACTTAAAATTTGAGTTGAATATTGAACTTCAGTTTAACCAATTGCGGTTAAAGTTTTAAGTCAATTAGCCTCAACCAAGAGACAGCGTGTTGTAATTCATGCACATGGATCAATAGCTCCTTGCTGAGACTGGAATGCCTTCAAACGTTTCAAGGTTTTCATTACAATTCAGATCTCATAGGGCGTGCGAAATACAGAAGTAAATTACTGACACCCGGGTTGCGCGACTGATCATTGTATCAACACGTCGAGGTGTGTAGGAATTCCGTTGATTTCTGTAAACCTGTTAAGGAATGAAAGCTTTGTTTTTCGTTGAACCAACTTAGTTGTGAATCTAACATTATTTGTAAATGGATCTAGGTTCGTTTTTTGTACTGCCTTCGCGATATTTCTTGAATTAATTTGGATCATCTAATTTTCTAACGCGGCTCTCCTCTCATCCTGCTGCCTCACCTGGATATTGGTAAATAATAAACCGTCTGCTCCTGTTCCGCTGCCATGTTTATTCTGAGATCTCGCATTCATTTTGGATAAGCATGTATCATTTTTTATTTGTATCCTTACTTATTTTTCGTTGGCATAATGTCCAATACAAATGTTCGCTTGGGTTCATTTGAGAGGGTATTCTCTTCGCATGGTTTTCTTGAACTCCATTTAAATAACTTTTCTTGACTGCTCTCCTGGCGAGCATACATTATTTAAAAATAAACTCTTTCATTATGTATCAGTTATTCTTACTTTATCACAATTCATCGTAATTTTTTCGCTTGAATTTCATTTAAGTTGTAATATTTATTCCAGGAAATCCGCCTATGAACACCAGAGATGTATGACGGCATGGGTCTTAACCTTAATCATATTTTGTTTACCCATAATGCTTCTGATCTTCATTTGGGGTTACAAAGCTCGCGCATGCGTGAGTCTCGAGTCCAGAGAGGCACTGGTGATACGGAGATCTCCCGGGAGTCTGAATCCTTTACGAAAACCTCTTCAAGGTTGGAGTCACGGGATACTATAAGATAGTCTTCACTGCGCCGCTGAAATTATCTCTGGTAGTCATTGTAGTAGTTGTACTGCTACGTACGCATCGATTTAGAGATTTTGCGCTTCGTGTTTTATTTATTCATGTTGCGTAAACATGAAGTTTTTTCTAAATTGTTTCTTGGTGCTTTATTAAGTGTTCTTCAAGTTATTTCTTAGCTTTATGAGTTCTAGAAATATAATGCATTTCGTCGTTTTGTAATGTTTTTCTCTATGAAATAAATATTGGCGAGTGTAACGCAGATGCTACTTCGCCGGGTACCTACGATTATCTCCCCATGCTAGCCAAACGCTCGCTCATGAAAGATTAAAAAAAATTGAATGAGGTTTTACGAGCCCATATAAGCTTTAAAAAAGTTTAAACGTGAGCGTTTGATGACTTCTCTCGTCAGATCTTCACTTTTAAAGTATACACTTAATAGAGTTCTGTAGTATTTTTAGTAATAGAGTTCTGCAGTATACGTCACGGTAGTATATTTTCCTGTCAAATCGTTTTTGTTCAGTTTACAGAAAAGTGAATGTGCATTACGTTTAATTATGCTGTAACTTCTTTGACTACCAATTGCTTACTCGAAGCTGGTCAAAATTATCAGATTGTGAAAACGTAAATTTCATGTCTTTGTAATGATTTTAATTTATGATTATTTTTAAGCAGTCGTGTGAAACACATTTGAACTTCTAAACGTGAATTTTCAGTAACCGATCCTAGGTGTCCCATAATTGAAAATTTGACCTCAATGATAATGCCATTTGTGTGAAATTTACTTGATGTTGGCGATTTTATTGTGAAGTGTGAATAGGTTGAACTTGGTGCTAGAACATCGTATTGTTATGCTTACATTTCTCAGCTTACTGTTTCTATGCTCCTACTGCATAGATTCCGCATTCTCTTATTCGTATACTAAATGGTGTATTCCTCCTTCCTCATACTAAATACTCCATTCCTCTTTCCTCTTTTCGATGCGCTCTATGTTTTAGCGCTAAGAGAGGCTTAAACTAAAAAATAGTTTAATCTATTATGCTTACATTACAATACTCGCTAAAAATGTGTTTTTGAGTGAGCAGTCAGCAAGACAACCAGCTGCAGCCATCCCAAGCGGGCGGATCGTGGCTGGAGGGCATGAACTCTCCTCTCATTCAGAACGACGGCGACTGCAAGCAGCTGAAGCTCAGGTTCGACGTGTCGCAGTATAAACCCGACGAAATCGTCGTCAAAACCGTCGACAACAAGCTTTTGGTCAGTCTTCTCGGTATACTCGGTACCGGTATACTGAGGCTTATCTGTAGACATATGCATCATTTCTGAATATTCTAGTGATTTTATACTTGTATTACGGTCAATTTTAACTCGACCTTCATTTCATTATTTGGACATTGTTCTAATTATTCTCCCAGGAGGACAATGTGAGGGCCCAAGCTGAGAGTTAGGTAGGCCTTCCTTTGGTTGAATTAAAATGTTCTTGTTATGTTACGGACCATCTTTCTCGGTTCACTGCTGTCCTGTTTTTCAGCACCTGCTACTTTCTTCTTCGACTTTGGTCTTGTTTCATAACCTTCTTTCTCAACTTACTGTTTCTACGCCCTTTCTGCGTAGATTCCGCGTTTTCTTAACTCCATACTAAATGGTGCCTTCCTCCTTCCTCTCTTTGGATCGCATTTGTTGCTGCGGGTAGGAGGGTAAAACTAATGACTAATCTAATCTGTTGTAATTATTGACAGACGGTTTTAACATCTAGCAGGCGTTTTTGTACAATACATGTGGGTCTGAGTTTTATCTATGTACTCTAGGGTAGAGTATCTAGTTTGAGTATTTTGTTATTACACTTTCCATGTACTATCTTTGTTCTCCTGTAGTCCTAAATGTTAATTCAAACGAGGAAATTTATAGATGAGAGACGTTTTCTTTTGCATCTTTAATCACGTTGTTTTGGGCATGATAGCATTCGAAGGTGTGTTTGACCTTTGGCTTTCATCCACCCAGGTGCACGCTAAACACGAAGAGAAGAGCGACTCCCGCAGCGTGTACCGCGAGTACAACCGCGAGTTCCTGCTCCCAAAAGGCACCAACCCCGAGTCCATCAAGTCCTCGTTGTCGAAGGATGGCGTCCTCACCGTAGAGGCTCCCCTGCCCGCCATCACCGCGGGGGAGACCAAGATCCCCATCGCGCAGACCTAACTCCCCTACTTCCCGCGGCGGCGAGGTAAACTCGCTCCACCATTGCTTCGTTAATGATATAGAATGTTTGCACACGGATAAGATTGTTTTGTACCAATGTTTTGAGGGTTACGGATTTTGACGACGGATTTTGACGAATATTTTGGGCGCTTCCAGTTCATTTATGTGATCATGTGGGTGATGGCAAGTTGAGGGAAAACGAGGCTCAGGATTACACTCCTCCATAATTGATGAGGCTACTGGACGAATGTTTCAAAGAGAATAGATTTCCATCCACTATCGGTATAAAAACCCAGATTTATTGAATTTTAATATCATGGCACCAAAATTTTTTCTCGGTTCATTTCAGTTCGTTTCTGTCAAGTAACTAGGTCTCGTTTCTTTTTATTAGTTGAGTTAATTTCCTTCGCGCACTGATAACGACATCAAGAGGTAGTTCGCGCTATGTTTTACCACCCCAGCTTGTGGCTGCAAATTTCTCCTGTATAAAAGCTTAACGACCACATATCCAGATGCAACTTTTTGATCCGCTGGGCATTTGCCGTAACAAACCTTAGCTTTATCCTTATGAGTGCCATGTTCTGGCAAGTTCCGGTCACATTATGTTTTTTGTTCGAGGCACATCCAAAGAGTATGTATGCTACGGAATGAATCCTATAGCGATTTTGTTTACCTCTTCAAGGGCTCCGACAATATTATGGTCATGTAGTTGTAGACCAGTAGTATCGTTCTGCTTTAGGATTTTGTTATCGATTTAGTCACGTTTTCGTAGTTACTGCTTAAATTATGGCTTCTTGAGAATATTTTCCATAATGGATACTAACAGCTGATTGGATAATGCGGGATGTACTAATTTTTATTCTTGTAGCATTTCTTTCCTCTGCAAAAGGTGTTTATTTTCCAGTAAAGAAACCCGAACATCTTCAGCGTTTATTTAACCGTCTCACTAAATCCGAAGTTTTGGAATTATGACAAGTTGGATCTCTGTTACATGGTTCAACAGTTGACTGCGTTGCATTGATGAGGATCGTCATCCTAAACCATGTTATCGTTAATGAGTGAGGTAGAACCGCAATCGTGCATAGCACTCGCTAATCCCTAGCATCCTGTTAGCTTCGGTGTTCAATCTTTAATAGGCTTTTGCTAAGCTTACTTATCTTTCCGAACCAGCGGTCGGTTTTTCGAACATAACGAAGTAACAGTACAGCTGGCTATTAAAGTTCACTTGGGGATGCTCAGCAAGGTGTTTTTCTGACAAATCTTAAAGCTTCAAATAAAATTTGAACTCATGACGTTTGGCGAGCTTACAAAAATACTTTTTGACAATAGCATGAAAAAACGCCGCGTAAAGAAGCTAAGTTGACAGTTAAGCTTAATGCGTGAAACAAAAGGTAAGAGGCTCGTACTCCAAAAGGGTACGTAGATAACGCTTTGGCATTTCAACATTTCACCGAATGCTGTCATTAGATGACAGAATTTCGAGCAGAGAGCATGCATATAATAACGAGCAAAAAATCACAACTGTTATAGGGAAGTCAAAAGCAGTTACACTTGGCATGTTTATGAGAAACTAGTTATATGAGAAGCGTATGTCAAGTCTTACATTAAGACTTATGTACAAGGCTCTGTACAAATTTCATTAATATTATGGTTAGGGTAACACTCTAAGCTTCGAACCTATTATTTTCAGCATTATACAGCTACGAACCTACACGAGATCAGTATATGCAGTTTGTGTCCTGCGCCTACATATGTAAGGGAATATCTAGTGATTCATTAGTTCAAGTAATGAAGTAATTCAACGAACTGTGATAAAGATCAACATATGTCACTTCGAAAACAGCTCCACGACGGAGCTAGAGTAACTGACAACAAAATCGAGTAAAGCCATCATCGCCAGGTTTTTATCATGGGCTGATGGAGCTCGAATATTGCAAGCGTTGAGAAGTTAAATGGTAACAATAACGTTAGATTTAAATAGTTTTTGTTAAGCTACCACGGAGACGGCTTTACTTTCAGTCGTACCAAACTATAATATACGTTTATATTGGTACATAATTTCAGTGTTTCAGTTGGCACAGCCATCTCATCTAGAGCTGCAAGTTCGAATAAACTTTCTCAAACCGACAAAATAGTGAAGTGAGACAAGGCAGAGTTGTGAAAATAAACGCTCGTGCTAGAGGGCTATTTTACAGCAATTATACGACACTCGTGCGAGAATTGAAATAAAAAGACACCTAAGCCTAACCGTTGAGCTCCAATATTAGTAAACTGACGTAATTATGAATTTCATCAGGAGTAACTAGGACACGGAAGACGGCAGCACTGGAGCCATAATTTGATGAGAGAATTGAGCATCGTTTGATTAAGGGGCAAACGCAGATGTATACACCACCTCGATACCTCGACTCTTCGAAGCCTGTAAACTGGAAACTGTGTTCACTCATCACGCTACGTAAAGAAGTGATCAGCTAAATTTGGTGCTACACAAATTAAGGTTCTCTATTCTAAGCCAAGTGAATACAAATTTTATCCGAACATTTTGGAAGATTAATGAGAAGACACATCGCCTAACGAACTTTTGAGTCACTTGCGTATTTTTATCATCACACTTAGCGTCGTGGATTGGGTTAAAGGTAAACGTTAATTTGAAGTCCTGCATTACAGACTCCTGAACACGTGTTACTGGTCATCCACGTGAGTCGCCAGATACACGAGGAATATGATAATTCCAAGTTATAGTGAGACATAATGCAGTAACAAAAATAGGCCAGCTCTCCACTTGGAAACACCAATCCTAAAAACAATTACCATGACCGTTTATGCCAGCTAGATCAGCATCAAAAATTATCAATGAGAAGATATCAATGGTGAGTTCTTCCGGCATGAACTTAGAATGAAGTTCGAAGAAGAGCACACAAAGCAGTATAATATAAAAAAGTTTGTAGAGTGGTCGTAGACAGGAAATTGCACAAGTGACCTCAGAGATTAGATTATAGCATAGTTTCAGTCTCCCTAACCCCAATTTCGGAATTCAAAAGACAGGAAGGATGAAGGCATCATTTAGTATGGAGCTACATGAAGGCGAAATCTATGCACAAGGTGTGTTCCCACACAAAATTCCCAAAGCATAGAAACCAAGTTGAGAAGGAAGGTTCAGGAACAAAACGAAAGTTGAGGAAGTAAGTTAGAGGTAGTGGAAAACATAATGGTAGCAGACCGAAAAATAGGCAAAAACAAAAATTCTATTCTATTTCAACAAAGAAAAAGCTTATCTAACTCTCAGCCCGGGACCTCACATATTCCCCCAGGGAGATGTTAATTCGCATAGATATAATAGTTGTATTCCTCCCCGAGAGATAACTACTTCAGAGAGATAACTGCATTCATTTTATTAGAATTTAGCGACAAAGAAATGTTAACTATTTCCAATTGCATAAATATCATTGTGCTTGGAAAAGATTAGATTAGATTATAAGTTATTTTAAGCCTCCCTAACCGCTACAAAAATAGAGCGTATCGAAGAGAGGAAGGAGGAAGGCACCATTTAGTATGGAGATAAGAGAATGAGGAATCTATGCAGAAAGGGCATAGAAACAGTAAGATGAGAAAGAAGTTCATGAAACAAGATAAAAGTTGAAGAAGGAAGTCAGAGGTGCTGAAAAACAGGACAGTAGTGAACCGAAAAAAGGTGGTCCTTAACATAAAAAACATTTTATTTCAACAAAAAGAAGGCCTACCTAACTCTCAGCTCGGGCCCTCACATTTTTCCCCTGGGAGCGCTAATTCCCATAGATACAATAGTTGTATCCCCCTGAGGGGATTGCGCTTGGAAAAGATTCGAATACAATATTATCGCAAGTTAAGCTATCGTCTTCCTGAGGTAGGAGCTCACGATTAAACTTCATTGGTATAAGAAAACGCCTAACGTCCGCGCGAGTCGAGTACGAGAGAAAAAGTGCGCATCAGAATGCACTACATACGCTAAATAAAATTGTCTCGTTATTTTCCAAAAGCAGCAGAAGCATTCAAAATATCACACAAAATTCATAAGCGATATAAACCATTTCACACTCCCCGTAAAACGAAACCCATTCACACTTTAATCCTAATCAAACTAAAACTTTCATACCATGAAAAAATATTCGAGAGAATAATGCAATGAAATAATATTAAAAACATAACAATTTTCAGGCCAGCAACTTATACAATAGAATAACATCTAATATACACACAAAATACGTAATAGAAACTTGCATAATAAAACAGCTGTCAATACGGTTAATGTAAAAAAACAAATTTACACAAAACAAAAGCTTAACTTCCTCAACAGGACTCGGTCGTGCCACTTACGCAGCAAATTTCGAATTCAGATCACCGAGAGAAAAACAAGTCGGAATTTAAATTTGCACAAAAACGTCCACAGTAATGGGGCATAAAAAATCACGAAAAAAAGTACGCAGCCAATTGCAATATTAGAAGCAAGTATAACATCTCACTCGACCTTCACATAAGCGTTACGTCCACAGTGAAAACATTCCACCTAAAATATTTCAGCCTTAACACTTACTATCGAGCGTGTTTCATGCGTGCAAAAAAGTTCAATTCTCTACAAACGGCCACTCCAATAATTACTTAATTTTTCGTCGTTTTCCTAAACCAAACAACGGGTACATGAACTGGTTTGTTCATTTTGTTGCAAATGAGAGAAGTTTTGCATAACCTGAGCGTATCTATGAATAAGTTTTTATCCACAGGTGTTCCGTGACACGGTAAGTAGCGAACACATTTCGGTCAAATAAAAACTGAAGACTGCAAATGTAAATTAAATTCTAGTCTCTTCATTAATTCAGTAAAAAAAGTAAGTGAAAGGGGAAAATCGAAACGATGACACTGTTAAAAAAGTTAGTTCTTCACACCAGGGCCATCCTTACGAGGAAAATACAAAAGAATAAGAAAGAAAGATGGGACCCACCTACTCAACCTACCCATCATTATTCATCAAGCTTCCAATTCGATAGAGAGGAACTCGAGGCACCATTACGTATGGAGTTAAGAAAAGGCGGAATCTATGCACAAAGTGTTTTCCTACACAAGATCCCTGCGCATAAAATCAGGAAGTCAAAAAGATAATGACACATGGTAAAATTTAATATTTGCGAAGCCTGAACCCATGCCAACAGAGTTTAGAAATCTTGCGCTCATCGCCAGTTTGATCACAGGAACTGAAATAAAATTGACGCCAAATTTCCATCAACGCACTGCACTTGAGGGAGTTTTCACTCAAGTCAAACTTGGTAGGAGACAACGCGTAAGAAAGCGAGGAAGATACAGTAGATGCAAAGACGGTCTTCGCTGAACTATTTTTGTCGCCACTAACTAGACCCTCGCACAGCTGCGAGTCACCGAAGCAGAAAATGAGGGTAGCTCTGAATTATTTAGACAATAAAAAAGTTAATTAATAAATAATACGCTAAAATAAGTGCTCGTTGCATGATGAGAAGATCTGTCACCGTGTGAAAAGTTTCCACATGAAGTAATTTCATCAACAGTAACTTCTAAGTTAAAACACAACTTTGAAATAAAATTTAACGGGGAATGACGAATCGTATTGGTGGGATTATTTTCTCGAATTTCCAATAACCTATGTGAGGAACTATTACATTAATGCAAAATTATTCCAATTACGTAGAAACCGGATATATCTGCTTAATTTGAGAAAAACTTTTCAAAAAAAAATGACACACGGGCAAAACTATTTCGAACACAGAGGCAGTTTCCTTTATTAGCTGCACGAATTTTTTGCAATACCAACCTACACAATGCATTCGGTAGCATCACCGAGGGTTAGAGTCCTTGGCCACGCCTAAGAGAGAACACGTGTGGGTGTTCATTTGAATTCATAAGTTGACGTACCCTATCCCGTTTAAATTATCTAAATTTACACGATATTCAATTTCATTTTTTATTGAGCACTTGCAAGTTAGGCTCCGCAGGATACGTCTCGCTTGATGTAATGCGTTTTATATGCTTTACATAAGAATTCAGTGATTCGTTTGAACGAAAGTAGTGAAAGAGAAAGATTAGATTAGATTAGATTAGATGATAGTTTAAGCTGCCATAACCGCTACAAAAATGAGCATTTTGAAGCGAGGAAGAAGGAAGGCACCATTTAGTATGAAGATAAGGGATCGCGGAATTTATGCAGAAGGGGCATAGAAACAGAAAGAAGTTCATGAAACAAGATAAAAGTTGAAGAAGAAAGTCAGAGATGTCGAAAAACAGGACAATAGTGAACCGAATAAATGAAGATCCTTACCATAACAAAAAACATTCTATTTCAACGAAAAGAAGGCCTACTTAACTCTCAGCTCGGGTCCTCACACATTTTCCCCTGGGAGCGCTAATTCCCATAGATACAATAGTTGTACCCCCCAGAGGGGAGTACTAGCCCGAACATTTTAGTTCCGCCTCACTTCACTCAATGCCTGGATAGCATTGCAGCAATCGCGTTAGAAATAACAGTAAACCCTTGCTCAGTAATGCGCGCGTCGCAACTTAAAAAATACTTATTTTCCAAGCAGAGTTGCTGTTATTGACAATTCCTTGCCAATCAAAGAAAGGTTCCGTAGATAGAATGTAATACGACGATAAAAATTCGAAGAAAACGCATTCAGCTGATATTGATACCATGAGGAAAAGTTGTTCATACGGCTTTTATTGAGCAAAAAAAATAAATATCTAAGTATTTCCTCACAAATCTTGCTTCAATGACCGAGATGGCTATGGAAGCAGCTGGTGTAAGACACTCGTCCTGGTTACTGGTGCTATGTTCGCATAAATTGATTAGATTAGAATATTAAGTTAGTTTAAGCCTCCCTATCCGCAACAAAGGCGATCCAAAGAGAGGAAAGAAGAAGGCACCATTTAGTATGGAGTTAAGGGAACGTAGAATCTATGCAGAAAGGGCACAGAATCAGTAAGATGAGAAAGAAGTTCATGAAACAAGATCAAAGTTGAAGAAGAGAGTAGAAGGTGCTGAAAAACAGGACAGCAGTGAACCGAAAAAAGATGGTCCGTAACAAAGTAAAAACCTATTCTATTTCAACAAAAATAAAGCCTACCTAACCTTTAGCTCAGGCCCTTACGTAGTCCCCCTGGGAGTTGCATAAATTGATTATTATACAATGGTTAATGAGAAGCCTAGTCCGACGAGAAGTGATCGACCTATATCACAACTGAAGCAGATTGATAGATTATTAGTTAGTTTAAGCCTCCCTATCCTCAACAAATGAGATCCAAAGAGAGGAAGGAAGAAGGCACCATTTAGTATGGAGTTAAGGGAACGTGGAATCTATGCAGAAAAGGCATAGAAACAGTCAGATGAGAAAGAAGTTCATGAAACAAGATCAAAGTTGAAGAAGAAAGTAATAGGTGCTGAAAAAACAGGACAGCAGTGAACCGAAAAAAGATGGTCCGTAACAAAACAAAAACCTATGCTATTTTAACAAAAATAAAGCCTACCTAACCTTTAGCTCGGGCCCTCACATTGTCCCCCTGGGAGCGCTAATTCCCATAGATACAATAGTTGTATCCCCCTGAGGGGTCACAACTGAAGCAATAGAAGCTAACAACGGAGATGAAATGCGTGAGAACATGTTAGTGAAGGTCAACTTTAAGGAAAATTGAGAAATCTAGTTCTTCTCAAGCACGGTTAGAGTTAAACTGTACATACTAGATTTTGTGTTGCTCATGAGCGCACAGAAAATTTCCGATTTCTAGTTACATTTGGCCTTGAGTAGTAGTAGTAGTAGTAGTAGTAGTATTAGCATTGATTTGCTAGCGCTTCAGTAATTCGTACTATATCGCGCCGTAGATCTCACAGTTTAAAATACAGGATTCACATCGTTACACAAAAGCACACTATATAAATGTTGTTCAAAGCTTGTCACAATAACCATCATGGAAACACAACAGCAGCCCTCATAAAGACCGCTTCAATTGCCACCCACATCATTGTTATTTTATAAGAGTCCTAGTTGATCTTTGAAGAGATCATCTACAGAGCGATGCACAATCCGCGAAACACAGGACAGCCAAAAACCCCGTAGGGGATTTCAGCTGCCCACCCATTTATGACCGGGCGCCTTACCCACGCTGAAATCCCCAGAGGCATCTACGCAGCGCACCCGGCCATATTGTAGTTTAGTCATCCACATCTCAGACGTGAAAAGTTCCTTGATTACGCTGTCCCTTTCCTGGCTAAATTTGAGACATCAAGTTGCACTTCTTCAGAAACATTTTAAGCGCCGTCACACTGAAAGCTGAACGCTCGATTTCCTTGAGCATTCCGGTCATTACATCTTCATCAGGACCTCGCAGTCTCGGGAAGCACACACTCCTGGCAGCAGCATACCGGGGGCACTCAACAAGAAAGTGTTTGACAGTCAGAGGAACGTGGCACCGCTCACATCGAGGCTGCGGCTGTCGCTCCATCAAGTGCCCGTGCGTCAAACGAGTATGTCCAATACGAAGGCGGCAGAGAATCACCTCCATCCGACGAGGGCGACAACTAGACGATGTCCACTCACGTACGGTGGGTTTTATAATTCTTAATTTATTGTTAATTGTTCTATCCCACTCCTGTTGCCACAAGCTTCTCACTGCAGCCTTTATCCGTGGGTAGTAGTCTCGAAAAGGGACCATCGAGTTCAGCGTCTCCTCGTTTGTCTCCGCAGCCCGTTTAGCCTCATGGTCAGCTCGCTCATTGCCCGATACTCCCACATGTCCGGGCACCCAGCACAGCATGACACTCTTGCGTCTACTTGCAAAGTTAATTAGCATCACGACAATTTCAGCAATGAGCGGGTGCGTACTATTATACATCTGTATGGCATCAATTACACTTTTTGAGTCAACGAAAATAGTGAAGGGCCCACATGGATACTCCTCAATCAGCTTCAGCGCCTCCATCACACCGTACAATTCTGCTGTGAAAATTGATGACTCTGGGAGCTCTAGCCTTGACAAGAAGCTTACGCGAGCGAGTAAGAAAGAAGTTGACCCGATTAAAAAGAAAGCCAGATCTGAATCTCGAACTACGTCGGTCAGTGCGGGCATCCTTAGTCAGGGCATCGACAGGCCGACGATCTTTAAAGGTGAGGTTTGAAATGAAGAAAAAATAAAGGCCCATTAAACGCCAAGAACTGGATAAATTTTTTCTTCTTTCAAGATAATTCAAAAATTCGAGTCAACGAAACATTACCGACATCAGTAGTAAGCAATTCATCCTGACGAAAAAATCATACAGAAACCAGACCAATTCGGTATCTATGAGCAAATCTTCTTTAACATTCATCACAAAACCCTGAGTGTCAATGAACTTCAAAACTAATAGCGTTCACATTTATTGATTCATTAAATTCAAAGTTTAAATGGCGTTTTAGTTTAGTTAAGTTAGTTAAGAAACTTTGTGAAGATAAAGTTCAAGTGGCATAGAATTTGGACGTCTCGGTTGGTAAAGGTAACTCGGCTCCTGGTTAACGGGTTTATGAAACGAAAGGATGAATTGAAAAATAGATTAGATGTCAGTTTAAAACTATGTTTTCTTTTAATTTCTTCACACGTAAACCAATGTACAATACCTTCATGTGACGTATAAATGATGTTTAACATTTGAATTTTAAATCTTGACTTTTTAAATTTGGAATAAGCTTCCCTAACTGCAACAAAGCCGTTCTCAAGAGAGCAAGGCACCATTTAGTAGGGCGTTTAGAAATCGAGGAATCTATGTGGTTCCTTGGGGCAAAGAAACAGCAAGATTGAAAGAAGTTAATGATACAAGATCATAATAGGAAAGAAAGACAGCATTGAACCTAAAAACATTGTACCAAACAAAATGAATAAAAAAGAACATTTCAACAAAAGCAAACCCTGTCTAACCTTTAGAACGAAACATTACTTCGAAGCTCAAATGGTTGTATCCCCCTGAGGGGTGCAGAAATGGAAAATAGACTTTACTGCTTGAATACATTACTACCCTCCCTGAGAAATATAGAAATGCAATCGCACGATAACATTTCACCTGGCAAGATAACCTTTTATTTTTTCAATGTAAACATCGGTAAGCAGATGAAACGTCATTCTTCAATACCAGTACGGTACGTGAATGAGCAGTTTACGGACTGGTACACATGTGGCCCAACACGTGGGGAGCGTGTTAATGGCAAGGACTGTGATGAGTACAAGTGTTCAAATTGTTCACGGCGGCCTCTCATAGTTCACGGAATTGTTCACGGCAGTGCACAATAAGCAAACCACTTGCTCTTTGAAGATGCAAATACTAGAATTTCTTGATCGGGATCTGAGTCCCGAGACAGATTATTATTATTATTATTATTATTATTATTATTATTATTATTATTATTATTATTATTATTATTATTATTTTCATTATTATTATTATTATTATTATTATTATTATTATTATTATTATTATTATTATTATTATTATTATATAAGAAAGTTTTAGCCTCCCTCAACCACGACAAAGATGTTCTAAGAGAGGAAAGAAGAAGGCACCATTTAGTATGGAGTTGAGGGAACGCGGAATCTATGCACAAAGTGCACAGAAACAGTAAGCTAGGAAAGAAGTTCATGAAGCAAGAAAAAAGTTGAAGAAGAAAGTAGTAGGTGGTGAAAAACAGGATAGCAGTGAACCGAAAAAAGATGGTCCGTAACAAAACAAAAACCTATTTTATTACAACAAAAAGAAAGCCTACCTAACCTTTAGCTCGGGCCCTCACATGGTTCCCCTGGGAGCGCTAATTCCCATAGATACAATAGTTGTATCCCCCTGAGGGGATCCCGAGAAAGAATTACAATATTAGAGATGAAATGAAAAATGATTCGAAGCAGAAGGGCACAAGAAGAACGCAAAAATATTTTCGAGCTGAGTGATCCAAGACAGTTAGATTAGATTATAAATACAAGATTAGGAGCGAGAAGAACTTACTTGAGTGCAATCATTGTCTGTTCAATATTATTATCATTACATCAGTTCTTGAGTGCGACCTCGTCACAGGAGAGGACAGCAAAGAACAAGGACCATTTAGTATGGACTAGAAAATGGACAATCCCTGCATATAGAAACAGCAAATTAGCAACAAAGAAAGAAAGATAGACAAACAATAAGAGGTAAAAAGCACGGAAACTGAAAGAAGTATAGCAGGCCCAAACAATAGAAGTCCCAATGAGGTATAAATGAGGTAGCTTGAATATATCCCCTGGGAGCGCTAGTCCCTTGAGAATGAGATAGGCAAATCTAAACCTATTGGCCATTTTATAACCCCCCTAAGGGGACAAGAGCGATTAGAGTTCTTCCAAGTGTAATATTCCAACCGAGTTCCAATAAGGACCGAGCGAAAAATTGCATATGTTATACTATGAAAGCACCACGAGATATAACTGCAACGACCCCGCATAGAAAATGTTACGTGTTGAAGAGGGGAGCAGAAGTGATAAAATATAGATAGACGTTGCCAGAGCATCACGATTACATTAAACGCAAGTTTAAACTTCCCTAACCAAAACAAAGGTGTTCTCAAAAGAGAAAGGAGGAAGGCACGATGAACTATGAAATTAAGGGAACGAGGAATCTACACACAAGTGTGTTTCCACACCGGATTCCTTGCGCAAAGAAACAGCAAGACTGAAAGAAGTTGATCATACACGATAATTATAGAAGAATGTTTTAGGTACTGAAAAAGACAGCATTGAACCAAAAAATATGGTACAAGCCAAACAAAATACCGAGTGCTTGGCATGACCAAATATCGGGGAGCAACTGGCAGCTTTCAAGTACTGAAAGTGTGTAAGTGACTTACATACAAGTAGTCTTGAAAATTAACGACAGAAATAACACGAATGAAAATTAAATGTTAATTTAAGTCTCTCTGACCACAACAAAGGCATTCCAAAGGGAGGAAAGAGGAAGGCACATTTAGTATGGCTTCGAGAAACACGGAATCCATGAAAAGGAACATGGAAACAAAAAGTCAAGAAAGAAGGTGATGAAACAAGATAAAAGTTGAAGAAGAAAGTAGTAGGTGCTTAAATACAGGGCAGAAGTGAAAAGAAAACTGATGGTCTAAAATAGAACAAAACACCTATTCTATTTGAACGAAACGAAGGCCTACACAACCTTTAACTCGGGACCTCACATAATTCCCCTGGGAGCACTAATGCTGTAGTTACAATGGTTGTAAGCCCCTGAGGAGTTTATACAAGTCAAAGGCCAGACCAAACGACACAAGCGTCAGTCTCGACTGTGTACACCACACAGATGGACAGAAACGCTTAGAAATAAAAAAGAACAATAGTCTGGACCATTATTTAAAGTTGTCCAGTCAAATAAGCTCACAAAGTAAGCTTAAGTAGAAACCAAACAATATATACAACAAACACATAGAACGCACATACAACAAACTAATGATGGGTGGGAATTGCTGCATCAAGTTGGAACCAACGCAACAAAAAGGTTATAGTTGGTAGCATCCAAAAAATATATCAAAAATCAAGCATTCGAAATGCAGACCGTAAAAAATACTCACAAGCCTGAACAGAGAATACATGAAAAAATCATAACCTTGAAAGAATCAGTTAATGAGGCAAGAAAATTCAGATCAAACGGATATGAGTTAATGATAATGTTAATAATGAAATCTCGCCGAGTAGATTTGTGCAGAGTTCTTATAGAAAACAGCTGAAGTGTTGGTGAGAATATGAGGAAATTATACAAAATGACGCAATAGCAAAAAAATATTAAAATTAACTGGAAGTCGTGGAAACAGAGCTAGACTGCAAAGCTAAGCGGACTTTGCAACTACACTATGAACATGGCAATATAATGGAATGACTGGCATGTGTACAGTTAGATTACGTTACTAAAAGAAGCTACTCAGATACTGCCCAAACAATCACATCAAGTGAGAAGGAGAATGCCATATTTTGTAGATACCCAGTCCGATCAGGACGGGAGTCAACAGTCTGAGTCGCAACTCTA
Source organism: Morinoia aosen (assembly GCA_030386875.1). NCBI lineage: Eukaryota > Metazoa > Arthropoda > Malacostraca > Amphipoda > Talitridae > Morinoia > Morinoia aosen. Next base: position 44,813,114 of record CM059567.1, on the reverse strand, counting down.
AAAGAGAGTTAGACAGCAAAGATCTTCCTTAAGTCTAATCTTACGAGCACAAAACACACAGCCACGTCTACTGGTTCCACAAGATGGTGGGTTATGCTGAGGCTTTCATTTTTCACCGCACCAAGTCACCACAAAGCAAGAAGAACAACCATTCCAGATGAGACACTTGCAATAAACCCTACAACGTACACTATTTAGTGAGAGATTGCTAGTTAATGTCAGTTAATTATGACCTGGGCCAAGCCACACAGACTTATTAAAAAAAAAAATACTGAAACGTGAACAACGCCATTCCTAGTCTGTTAGTACGTAATAGCTTCTGAGAGAAGAGAAAGACTTGACATGAAACTTATACGAGGTAACTACAACGGAGGTGGGGCTTCATCCGCTGTCCTGGACACACATTTGTTGGATGGCCCTCGAGACGTTCTCAACTTCCTTGGTGCGCAGCACAGCGGCTTGCAGCTCGGCAGTGCAACTCGCGTTGGCACCCGACAAATCTTCCATGCTGCGCGACCGCACCACGAGCCCTGGTGATACCGACCCGACGGCAACACGATCTGGCAATGCCGAGCCTTGCGAGGAGCCTGGAGGTCGTGGCTTCAACTTTCCGCTCACGCCGCTGCTCAGACTTGCTGTCCGGAGCCTGTAGCAGCCTCTCATAGTATTGCCTTTTACAGAGTCATTGACGCACATTTCAAACAAAGTAGAGTACCTTTCACTATTTTCATAGGGATGAGTCCTCAATCTCCTCCTCCTAATAATAAAATTTCTGATGTTGTCTTTTTGTAACACTTTCCCTTGGTCGTGAACACCACTCGGAAACGAATGTCGCACCTTGGCGGAACTTGTCAAGTGGCCAGGCAAGCTATATTCACTTTTGAAAGCAGACAGAAAACTCGAGTTAACCGCGAGAGTTTTGAATCCTGAAAACAGAGTGTTTTCTTTCTCGATGCCACTGGAGTTATTGCCGTCACTACTGTCAGGCGAGGAGGAAGAAGTCAACAAATATTTGCACGGTATCCTAGGGATGAAAGTGCGCTGTCTCTCAGCAACTGAATTTGAGGAAGACTCGCTGCAAGCCATGAGCGAGGCACCAAAGCCAGGATCTGAGGAGCTCTGGTCGATGGTGGGCAGACAAGGCGGGCAAGGCATGGCAGCTGCTGCTGGTGGCTTCAGCTTGCTGGAGTCTGCCAGACTTAAGGCCTCCAAGCAGCCCAGAAAGTGCTCCTTCTCCTGCAGGTATTGCTGGCGGCTCTCAGTCACGCGGCTCAGCAGGCCTGCAATATAAGACCCCCTTAGTGTCAATGAAAACCAAACTAATATGAACTCCTGGGGTATGGAAATCCAAGTGTATTTACTCCTAAGATTTAAAAAAAAACATATGCTTACTTCTAAGATGTAAAAAAAAAACATGAGCTCATTCCTAAGGTACTAGAAACCACTTATGGTTGCTCCTTAGGCATAAAAATCTACATGTGCTTACTCTTGAAGTATAAATATCATTTGAACTTTTAAGATATAAAACCACAAGAACCTATTCCTGAGGTATACAAATTTCACAGAGAAAGATGGGCTGAACACAGTTTGGTCAAAACATATGAATTTAAAAGCCAAAATAAACCTTCGAGCTTCTAGTGAACATAAAAAAGCTGTCTTGATTTGTAACAAACTGTCACGGGGCAGAATAAAGAAGCAGATGATCTCCAAAAACAAGCATTATAAATGACGTACATTGAAATACAGCATTCTAATATAGTACTGAATGACTGGAAGCCCCCTAACTAAACTATGAGGTACAATAAATAGCCTGATATGCTTCAATGAAAGCATGCATTTGCATATTCAAAAACGCCATGGAAACTATTCCAGAACACCAGAAAACTTTCCTCTGCAGTCCCTACCAAGAAATACATTACCAGGCTCAGCAACAAAGGACTATCAACTAATACCCCAAATACTAACACCATTTCAGAGCCCATACTATAGAATTGGCAGATGGTAGTTGTAGACCAGGGCATCTCAACCAGGGGTACATTGAGCATACTTCATATGTTAAAATATAAAATTTATATTTTCATACAACTTTATGAGTATATATATTATTAATCATCAAGTGTATTTTTATAGTTTCTTAAACCTTTAACTGTGCTGGGGGTACATGAAGATACACCATTAAGCTAAGGGGGTGCATGACAATAGAAAGGTGGAGAAGCAATGCTGTAGACAAACAATTGACGAATTGTTTGTCAAGAATTGTACAAAACAATAATCAAGACAAGGGCCAAAAAATACACACATTCCACAATGCCACAATTTAAATGTGAGTCTATTTATAATTCTTGATTTACAACACTATTTCTGCGAGTGTATTCCAATTATACTAGTCAGATATCTTCAAACAAAACTTAAACCCTACAATTTACCTCAATATTAGTGACTTTCCTCTAGTTTTGAAACACCAATACAGTAGTTTGCCAGACCACCTACTAAAGGTTCCAACATATTTCTAGGGCACACAAAAACAACAGATCAGATCAGAACACCCCCAATGCCGAGTATTGAACTTAGAGCACCTAAAAACAGCACCACCATTAGCAGATTGCTAGAAAAACTATAAATTTTCAATGACATCTTAAATAGAAAGTTATTAAGCAAGGCTTAGCATACCAAGGTCGTCCAGAGCTGAATTCAAGGCGTCAGAGGAAGACGGCTGTTGACTGGAAACAGCAGAGATGCCAGAACTGGTAGAGTTGAAGTTCATACTAAATTACTAACATCCATATCTTCTCAGTACCTGAAATACAATGCATGGAATTGAAACAGAGTACATGAGCTGATAGGGTTGTCTTCATGTAGCATCACATTCCATCAACATAACATTCAATTCATCTTCAGCACATTCCATCAATATAACATTCATCTTCAGCACATTCCATCAATATAACATTCCATTCATCTTCAGCACATTCCATTAAATTGTCTTCCATCACCAGCAACTACAATGTTTGGATTAAAGTGGCTTTGCAGTTTCATAGATTGACAAAATAAAATCTATTTGATATATAACACTGAAAGCACTGACATTAGACAATTTCAAAACCAAAAACACGGTCTTTAACCAATCAATTATTAGGCTATAGGGGAAAAATTTAATATTAAAGTGGCATTTTTGAATGAAACATCCTGTAACCAGCAAGTCAAGAAGGAAGAGGAAGAAAAGATAACAAAGCAAGCATGACAAATAAAAGATGTGAGGTGAGCATAAAAGATAAAGCCCCAAAGGCCTAGCTATAACTGAGGCAAATTAACACGTTCCCTGCGGCTGTTGGTGGTTGGTTTGGTTAGGTTGTAAGTAGTCAACCAGGGATATTGATTTTTCAGCTTGAATAAATTCTAATTTTTTCCTATGAATTTGAAAACTACAATTACACAATAACATTTCACCTCGTCTGATAACAATTATTTTTAAAAATGTTGAGAAACGAATAAAACGTCGAGCATTTATACTGGCACATAAATGGGCAATTCACCTGTTGGTACACATGTGGCCCAGTATGCAGGGAACGTGTTAATAGTCCTCATTTGAGGGTGCCAGTCTCCACAGCATAGATGTGTAAACCTATCTAACCTAGCCCTATGGCCTATCCCATGCCCCCTCAGGGGGTGGACATTACTATATTGTCAAAAATTTATCAGATTTAAAAAATAATGTATTTCACATAATACATTAAATTAGATCAAAGCTATTTGCACAGCAAAGTACAGGAATGAGAACAGTACAAGTGAGAACAGTACAAGTGAGAACAGTACAAGTGAGAACAGTACAAGTGAGAACAGTACAAGTGAGAACAGTACAAGTGAGAACAGTACAAGTGAGAACAGTACAAGTGAGAACAGTACAAGTGAGAACAGTACAAGTGAGAACAGTACAAGTGAGAACAGTACAAGTGAGAACAGTACAAGTGAGAACAGTAGAAGAGAGAACAGTAGAAGAGAGAACAGTACAAGTGAAAATGGTACAAAGGAATCCCTTTGTACAGGAATGAGAACCTTTCTTCAAATAGAAGCACATGATCCAAAATGCTGTTAAAAAAAGGCCAGGTTCCATTTACTCGTGCTTCAAAATTATGAGAACCATCATATTGTGCTTTCATTAAAGTCTGGCTAAGGCACAGTTTTTATTTCCTCCTTCCACACTCAAAAGCTCATACCACCTATATCTCAACATGATCAAACAATATTCAATTTAGGGCAAGACATTCACATTTGCACCTATGAAATATAAAATTGATATTCTGGAACATCACCAGTTGTAGTACTAGTATTTCTAGAATTAGTTGTTAGATTGATAGATAATTAGTTACTTTGGGCCTCCCTATTACAACAAATGCAATCCACAGAGAGCAAGGAGGAAGGCACAATTTAGGATGGAGTTAATTAAGGGAATGCAGAATTTATGCAGAAAGGGCATCAATACAGTAAGTTGAGAAAAAAAATAATGAAACAAGATCAAAGTTGAAGGAGAAAGAAGTGCTGAAAAACAGGACAGCAGTCCTTAACATAACAAAAACATTTCATTGCAGCAAAAAGAAGGCCTACCTAACTCTCAGCTCAGGCCCTCACACAGTCTCCCTGGTAGTGCAAATTCCCATAGATACAATAGTTGTATCCCCATGAGAGGATTCAGTTGATATATTTTCATCATTCACACTATTTTCAGTCATGCATTTCAACACCTGAGTTTGGTTTATAGAAAATTTGCATAGGAATTTTAATATTTCAAATAATTAAATACTTGAATCTTATCAACTAGTAGTCAAAATTAAGCAGCCTAGGGCAATACACCTGGTATACATTAGAAACTAAATTGTACACATGTGTCACATCCATATGTGCACTCCACTTTATTAGATATTTGCACCAAGTCAAGCTTGAGTAGTACTATTACAGTAGATAGTTTAGGACTTTATTTCTACTAGTCCACCCCCCTCAATTTGAAATAGAAAGAAGGCAAAATGAGAGAAAGGCCATAAAAAAATAAAGAAAATCAATCTCTTGAGAGATGATGAAGCTTGTATCACAGATACGCTCATCTCACACTTTCGGCTGGCTTTGGACAGACAGACGGACACGGCTCTTCTTATAATATAGATCAGGGGTCTCCAAACTATGGCCCGTGGGCCACATCTGGCCTGCCATATTTTATCCGGCCCACCCAAACAAATCCTTGTGTGGTGTGCTTAAAAAAATAATTATCTTATAACTGATAATCGTCGGCATCGATTTTTATTTTTATTCCTTTAGCTCGCATGAATGTGGGAAATATATAATGTGGCCCTAGTATTGAAAAATTTAAACCCTGGTATAGATTGTACCAAAGATATTTTCATAGAGGAAAGAAAAGTGACCATTTACAGTATAGACCAAGTAAAATGTGGAATCTATGCACAAGGTGTTCTTAAAAAGGATACCAGGACAAACCAGTAAGGAAATGAAAGATGAAGAAAAGAGAAAGAAGAAATAGCCAAGGTGTGAAAACTGAAAGAAGCACACAAAAATAGAAGTCATGCATACTTATAGCTGAATTAAACAGTATTTCCTCCAGGGGTATCAGTCTCCATAGCACAGGATCGACAAACCTTACTAACCCACTAATCTTACTTTGTTGCCTATCCTATAGCCATTGAAAGGAAAGAAAAGTAGCCTAATTTAACAATATAAATTCATAAATGATCCCAACTTGGCCAAACCAAAGATGCCCAACTAATTCACATATCCCGTGAATAACAAAAAAATTACTCATACTGAGTTTCAAATAACCCTTGATCAAACAAAATAAAATGTGCAATTAACACAGTGAGAATTCACAATGCAAATGGTATTTTACAGCTTGGGTAAGCAAAATTAATTTTGAGCTCATTTTTAAACTTAAAACCTTAATTTGTACAATATGGCTATTTATATAGGGCTAACAGCCCAAGAGATTATGCTTGATTAGCACAAGTTGATCAACAGATAAGACATTAGTTTATTCAAGCCACCACAACCCAAAAAAAAAACATTATAAAGAGAGAAAAAGAAAATTTAATGTGAAGATAAGGGAACATAGAATCTATGCACAATATGAATAGAAATAACAAGCTGAGAAAAAAGTTTATGAAATAAGATAAAAGTTGAAAAAGACTGGAGTAGGGACAGAAAAACAGAACAGCTGTGAACTGAAAAAGATGGTCCATTAAAAAAAATTATTCCACTCTATCAAACAGAAAATGTAGCTAATCTTTAGCTCAGGATCTCACATATTCCCACAAGGGTTGCTAACTCCCATAGATACAATCGTTGCATCTCCATGAAGGAGTTCCAATGAGAAACAGACAGGTAGGTGTAGTAGTGAACTTAATCATGATCCAGTCTTGGTGTTAATGAAGGGTTTAGGTTCCAGGCTCACTAAATAATTGTAACAAATTGTCTACTTTAGAAAGTTATTATTAAAATCAGAAATATGTTATCTGGCAATGTATTTTTAAAATTTTCTAACTTTTATATAGTTATTATCCAAATTAAGATCAAATTAAGATCGAATTAAGCTATTAGCCTATTCAAGTAGCATAAGGATAATCAGCAACATATATAAAACTTGGAAAATCCTCATAATTATATATTGACAGAAAAAATCCTCATAATTAAAACAATGCTCAACATTAAGTAGGTAAATTTCTCTCTTGACATCTACTGGTTCCTTGAAACTATAAAACAGGTTTAATGAGCTTTTACATGCAATATCATAGTTACAAGCACATTTCTGATAAATATTCAAAAAAATTTTGCCCTACAGAATTTAGGGAATATTTACAATGCCCGCATTGTGAAAAAAGAAAAGAAAATCATGACACTATTTCACAGCAATTTCTAATTTTGAAGCAATCATTTCAGGACGCAGAGCAAAGTAAAAGCTAGCAATCCTCACATTTGCAAAATTATTGAGCAGGTGAAGTAAGGAGTTTTTAAAACCTAAATGAAGTCTTGAAACTCATTAATTTTCCAAGAGATTGAATGTTTATAATAAATTTTAGCCTCCCTTTACCACAACAAAGATGAGGAAGGATGAAGGCACCATTTAGTAAGGAAGTAAGGGAACGTAGGATCTATGCACAAAGGGTGTTCCTGCATAGAATCTTGTGCGGATAGAAACAGTAAGATAAGAGGAAAGGTTGTGAAACAAGATAAAAGTTGAAGAAAAAAGGCCAAAGGTGTTGAAAAAAATGACAGCAGTGAAGCAAAAAAAGATGGTTCTTAACCAAACAAAAAAAAATTTTAGTTCAACTAAACAAAGGACTAACTCTCAGCTCAGGCTTTATTTAAGAGAATGCAGGACAACTCTAATATGCATTTTACAACTTTTTTACACCATTTTTGAAGCCAAATGCACTATAGCATGCAGACTTTAATCTAAATGAGGAGTGTGTCTTGGATTCTTCAATTTATATTAAATTGAGATGCTAAATTGCTCAGAACCATGAGCAACTTTGTTAAGCCATGTTGTAAATATCAGTTATAGAATGTATGAAGATTATTTTAGATAACACTTATGTAGGAACACTTCAGTCACTAAAGGATGGCATATATGTTACCAAAGTAATTCAGTTTTCATTTATTAAATTACATTCAAAACACTAAGCAAATACTATCATTTACACTGTTTAACATTACTTGCAAATACTAAACAGCTTCCACCTAATAATTCTATCCCATTCATTAGCTAAACTATTTCACAGGCTTCCCCTCATAAAATTCAATAAACATACCTATATGTACTAGTTTACCTTCACAATTGGAGGGCAAATATGCCGAGTGTCCTAACCCACAAATCAGAGGTCAAAACTGTGGAGTGGATTAAGTGATAATTTCACCTCATAGCAGCGTAGATATCTTACAGACAGAGTGATCTAGTTCCTAGTTCAGTTTCTTGTAAGTAACTTGGATGGGAAAAGCCAGTTTGGCAACCCTGGGACAAACACCACGCCTCCAACTTGAGTGTCCTAAAATTCTGTGTTTTGTGGGTTAGGACACACTGCATATTTGCCCTCCAATTATAACTAACAGGATGTGGAATCTAATCACAAGGTGTGCTACCACACCATGCATACAGAAAAAGAAAAAGTTAAATAAGACTGTGAAATGTATAACTTGAATAAAAGTAATAAATGCTAAAACCAGGCAAACAGGTGAAACAAAAACAGGTGGTCACTAATACAATTAAAATCCTATTCCATTTCAACTATAGGAAGGTTACCAAACCTTCAGCTCAGATGACAGAATAATTCAAACTAAAATGCAAGACCATTTGTCTCCTATAATGATTCAATCAATTGAGTATCTGCAACACACACTTCAGATTGCTCAAATTTTTCTATACTTATTCTTGAAATGTAGATACAAACAAATTCATTTAAAGGTTGCATGCCTAATTAATTTGATATTAGTTATTCTTTGGGTTTACAAGACTTTCAAGATTTTCATTAACCAAAGTTACTGCCATATTAATATTAAAAAATTATTTTTTTTATTCATCTATGGTAGCACAAAATTTGAATATGGAGTCAAAATTGTAAATGAGTTCTTGTAAATTTATGAAACCACAGGTATTAAAAATCAAGACAATGACCCCCAGCAAGGAGGGAGCCCTTTGTGTTCAGACACTCAGTGAGAATGTTAGATTCCCTCACGATGTACCCATTTTATCATCACCTTTTCTTCAAATTAAAATATTTATTAGATAGTAAAATTTAGATACCAATAACGGAATTTCAATACTAATGAGTACTTGAATTACAACAGTTTCGCAAATGAAAATTCGGTAAATGTCACGAACAAGTGTACATTATTTTTAATTGGCTGATCACTGAAAAGAAACTTTATTGATTACCACATATTACAATTAAAAAAACGAAAAAGAACGTTCTTCCGTATGCACAGTTGCAAAAACCAAGAAATCGTAAGAACAGTTGAGCTAGTATACCTCGTCCCAGTTACGAACAGAATCGAATAATTTTTGAACGAATAAATTTACTATTAACTATCAAAAACATGACTGCACCAAGTTAAAATTAAATCAAACAATAATTGGGTGATTCAACTATTCTATACGCTAGCACTCGTATTAAACTTGAAGTTCAGCAGGTCGCTTGAGCTTGCAAATCGCTGCACTACGAACGGCTGAAGCCTGAAGGCCATCAGGCAACATCAGCCAAGTGCAACCGCACTGTGTTTCAGACATATATTCAATAATATTCGTTTCAAATTAACATTTAACATGTGGAAAAACCTTTGAAACTAAAATTCACGTTTTCAACTTACGATAGCTAAAATTTGATCATCTCCCACTCTCCGTGTACGAATACTTCGCCGAAAATCAGGAGAAAAATTTGCAACCACCCTTACCACTAACACCTTCCTCGGCTCTTTTGTAAACATAGCCGAAGTCAAAGGTCTACCTCGAGAATTTTTTTGCGGCAATATATCAACGAACGAGATCAATATATCCTATGCAGAAGTTTTCTTGAAACATTTAAACCATTCTGCGCTTATTAATGTATGTATATAGTTGTGTGAATGGTGAGAATTTAAAACGGAAATTCCGCGGGAATTTCAAAAAAGCTTCATTTACTTATGGGAAGCAGGGACAGTGACTTGCATTGTATTGGCCAATCGTCACAACGATAGTAATTTATTTATGAATTAAATTAAAAATAAGACAATGACAGACTATCCCACTATAAATAAAGGACAATTAAAAATTTACAGAGTTAACTCATCAAAATAAAACTAAAACACACGCACTGGAATTATTGAAAGAAGAACTTGCTCGCACTCTATCCAACAAATTCTAATTCTGAAGTCGCTGAACAACCTTCTCATTACAAGGTTGCTTCATTTAATAAAAAAATTCAAAACATGTATGCACGTAGTCATCATGACTTATTTCATAGTTTCTACAAGTTTACCGTACGGTATTTTGTACTTTCTGTTATGAAGTTGGACAAGAATCTGCTATGTTTGGATAATGTCCCAATGAAAGGTAGGAACAAAAGCTGTTGAGATTTTACGTTGAACCCTGCAGTACGAACCAGCCTGTGATGGGCTGGGCGTCTGAGTCCTTTCATTTTTAGAAGTAACCTCACTAATACATATGGTTTTGGTCTCACGTATTGAAATACTTGCTACTTATGTTAAAACTCACCTCATGAATCTTGGAAATAGTGTGTTTCACATGAAAATCTCAAATAGCTTTAAAAGAAATCTTGAGGAGATAGAGGACGATGCTGGATAACTTCTATTCCCTTCCCTATAATAGGACCGAAGTAACGTTTCTTCTGAGTTAAGCTGATTCGGATGTGTAACTTTTGAATAAATATATTGCACTGAATTTCATTCAGCTATTTTTAGGCATTATCAAGATCAAAACTATAAATTTGATAATCGCGTAGTAATTTGTTCTGCTCCTTCATGGATATCAAGGCTGAGCTCCTAGGTTTCAATTCAATAGGCATTATTTTAAGGAAAGATTTATTATTTTAAGGTCCCACAGCATATGAACATTGACTCGATAACAGATGCACATAAGAATCCTATGAACAACAAACTTCGGGTCTGAGCATAAAAACATTCTGCTTGTTCGTTCGTGTTTTTTTTTGTGTATAGAGATGGCTAAATGGCATCTTATTCTTCCGAATTTAAGGACACCATTAGATCAAAAAAAGGTGGTTTATAATAAAAACGAATCAAAGGAGTGAAAGACTTTCTCTTATCTTTATGGCATGCCTTCTTACTTTATAATTGCATAACCATTACTTGCACTCTGTGACTAGCACTACTTACTCTCATCTCCAAAATCAGATGTATAAGTCTGAAAGTCTCGAAATTATACTATACCGTCACGAACATCACTATCGTGGTAAGTACAATTGATCAGAATGAGTACCCTTAAAATGGTAATGGTGTGGTGGAGAACAGCATTTGAGATTTTCTTCTGGTCTCACTGGAAATTTTTGACAACGGTTAGCCATGATATTCATCATCAACGATGTGAGATGCAAAATTTAATACTTTTACATGCATTCAATGCATACAGAAGCCACTTATCAATAGTCTTGACCAATTCCGGCAGTTTTGCGTTTCATGTATCTGCTTTTTTTTAAATAAACAACATTCTGTAATATACATACCTGCTGTAAACGCTTGCGGTAAATGTTCGAACTCTTTGACTCAAGGACGTCTAATTTTTATTGGAAAATAGTACACATGAAGTTTATGCAACATGGGGTGAAATTCACAATTCATATTCTCCTTATAACGTGAAAGTTTCTCTTCTAAATTTGTTCGGGCTTCTATGCTTGGAGCAACAATTTTGAATTATCTATATTTTCGAATAGTGGTTTAGTCTTCAACATTGGTTTCTGCACAGTTTCATAAATGCTGTAAGCGGCTTTCAAAAATGGCATGGTACTAATTCAAACCAAACCTCCATATTTTCTAGATAGCTCGGTATTTGATAAAAATAAAGTTGGTGCTGTTTTTTTAAAGACCAATTATTGCAACACACACACATTCAACAACCGCTCCTAGGATATTTTCGTAAGAGCTTCCAAATCACTTGACTCACATGCACTAGCACTAGAGAAATCTATACTATTATATAATAAGACCCGCGTCCGTCGGTCGGTCGGTCTGTCCGAAGCCAGCCTGCAGTGTGTGATGAGCGTATCTGTGATACAAGCTCCAGCCCTATATATTTTGACGGGCCGTGTTCACGCGGCCTCATCAACTCTCGAGAGATTGTATTTTTTATTTCTTGCGGCCTTTCTCTCATTTCGCTCTCTATTTTGTTGCAAATAAAGGGGGGTAGACTAGTAAAAATTAAATCTCAGATCAATACGTTGTGATCAGACAAAAGACGAGGCACTTTGAGTACACTACAGGCATGGCTTACTAGAGCTCAGGGTATTTCCTTCAGTGATATGTCTACTAAGGAGTTTAAAGTTGAGATATTTGAATGATTTTTAGGTGCTTTTCTCTCAATCATTTGTTTGGACAATTGACATGGATATTACGATACCCATGTGAGAATATCAACTAAGGATTTTAATATTGAGATGTTTTAAAACCCAAAGATATACATTTCATATACAAAATTTGTGTGAAATAACTGTTTTCCTTTCATATTTCTTTTCTCAACGAAATGTTTCAGAGCTGCATCCGCAGCTATATATTTGCCTGCTTCCCAAAGCTATCTCTTTTTTTCTACATCTCATTTTCGTGTTGCGTCACAACTTATCCTTTACCTATACTTTCAATGTGTAGGTGTGAGGCATGGGCATCTACTAGATCACTTCAATATTGGAGTTATACTTTACCATGCACTACCTGTTTCAAATAAGTCGGTGATAACAAATGATGTTTTTTTTCAATTATGGAGAAGTAGCCCACAACTTAACTTGCATCATGTATGAATGCTTCGAGCCTGCCTATCAAGAAATGTGTAAATGGTTGTGACGTATGTGACGAAAATTAGTTTTTAAAATAAGTACTTTTGATTTAATCGAACGTGTAGCTCATTTGAAAGTATGAGAAAATTCACAAACAAACCAAACTCCGTACAAGCAATTTTTCCACAACTTTTCAGGGTGAAAATGCCGAATGTCATTTAAAAAAGACTTCAATTTATAAGTGCAAAAAAATTGCTGAATACCAAAGATCAAAATTACTGAAGCGTTCTTTTAAAAATTTGAATTAATCGGATCTTTTCCAGATAAGCCCCGCCACTAATGCAACACATAAGTTCACCCACTTGTAACTTTTAGAATAACGCACCTATCGACTTCAAATTACTCTCAAACAAAAGACTGTTTCAATTTTTCGTTTGAGAGTAATTTGAAGTCGATAGGTGCATCATTTCGAAAGTTACAAGAGGATGAACTTACGTGTTGCATTAGTGGCGGAGCTTGTCTGGAAAATATCCAAGTTTCCTTTCACATGCATTGAGACAAAAATTCTGAACAATGCGATAGAAAATACTTTGACGGTCAATACAATTACGACGATTAGAAAACCTTCAGAGAAAGGTTCTTCAGCTTCAGCACACCTTTTGTTTCAGTCGGCAACCAACTTATTTTTGAAAGCGAGTATTTAGCGAGTACATCCAAGCCGAGTATCGATAATAAATGCTTTATATTTTTTGGCTTTTAATGTTTTGAACCAGTTTCGCTTAATTTCCAACGAACTTTGGAGTTAATTATGTGATTTCTCAAGCAATTACTTTGGCAATGTTTTTTTTAAAGCCAATTTGTTGTAGTACATTTCATCTATCTACTTTTTTGGGAACAGGCGTTTTTTCATTCTTTTTTCTTTTTTCTCCAAAGTAAAGACTTACCACCAAATTTTGTGAATTCGATTAGATAGGTAATTCGAGTTAGTAATTCTCGAAGTTATAAAACCACATCAAAGTTTGTACGTGCGAGTAGATCCTCACGACTTTAATAATAAAAAGGTAAATTTTTGATGGTCTGATATGGGAGACTCCGTCAAGAGTGTTGCTGCAAGGTACTCCCTTACCAAAATTGGACCACGCAATTCAACTTTCTTCGTGGAAAATAGAAACGTAGTGTCGCCAATCACACAAATTTGGTCTCCTAAGCATCAACGAACGTATAAATATGAAACACCAGGAAATATTGAAGCCATGTCTAGCGCTCTTGGTTTTTGTTTAAGCCCTCAAAAATCCAAGTTGGTCGCCGCTTTCATTCTTTCACAAGAAACAGTAGACAGGAGAAAATAGTGTAAAAACTCATGCGTGCGTTGCTATATCGTCACTGTGTATAGTCACTTATTCCTACCAAGAATTAGGACTCCTATATTATTGCAGCTGTACATTCAATGGCCATTTCTACAATTACAATGGCCATTTACGGTAATCATTTTTACACTGGCCACTGCGACGAATCGAATTTGATGACCCTGGCATCTTACGAGAACAAATTCAAAACGATCTCATCTTTACAGAAACGAGCCTGTCGTAGCCGAGTTCATACCACGGTTACATGTCCAGTACAGTTCTTCAGTGCGATACTTAGAGGCTCCCTCTTATGCGCTAGCAAGCCCTCTGCTACTACTGCTATTACTACCACTGCTACTAGTACTACAGTACAAAGCTAAGACTACTTCGGATTTTAATTAGTCCAGGAAATTATTATGGTGCCCACTACAGAAAATAAATATTTATGGGAGAAAAAATAATGTTGAAGCGTTTATCCGTATATTGAAAGTTACAACTTTATACAAGGTTGACCAGACAAAGATAAACAGGAAACTTTATAATAAGTGCGTAGCAGGGAGATTCAAGCTCCACACGAGCAGGGTGACTGGCTGAAGATGCGGACCGTCACACCTTGCACTCAATTAAGCCGCGAAGGAACTGCAAGGGGATAAAGAAATGCAATTTAGTTTGCGTTGAGGTTCAGAGCATAATAATGCCTCCTTTTAGTTTTCGTTCGTTGTCTTACAGACAGTAGTTATAAGATGGTCATAGTAACCGTTATAGTTATAGTTATAGTTATTAAGTATTTTAGTTATAGTTCTAAAGTAGTTATGAAGCCGTTGCAGTTTTACGTAATCATAGTTATAGGGCTTAGAGGTTATGGTAGAGATTGGAATAGATACGAGGCCTGGATTGCGCACACCTAAAACCAGCTCACGGAATGGACATTCACATAGTTAACGACAATAGTCACCACCCTCCACAAGTCCGTGAGCCTCAGCGAGTGAGCAGAGCAGAGGTAGGCAGGCGTAGACGTCGCAGCAGCTGGTGGCACACTCAGCCCATCACCACATCCCCGGCGTGGAGAACATGACGAAAGGGTCGCCAGAAACTCCCCCAGGACAGAAGGTGCAGGAAGCACAGTCGGAAGTTTGCAAAGCCGCTGGATGCGGGGAGGCGTCACGGATGACGTCACGTTAGACCTCAGAGTGCGTATGCAGTGGTGCCAGCTCGGAGAGCAGGAGTGAACTGCTCAGACAGCTCCGAGACGAGTTAAAGTAACCTCTGCTGTTTAAGGCAGGTTGTATTCAGGCAACGACATGTCGGCTAACTACATGAATGTCACCCATGGTGCTGGAGTGGTACGCAATCATTTTTATTTATCCATCAGAATTCAACTTAAACCTAGAAATACTTTATTGCAAATAAAGTTGGTTCCAAATTGAATCCTTAACTTTAAAGGTTCTTCACACCCACCGCATTGCTGGGATTTAAAGGACGTCTTTGACTGTTGAAGTCACTAATTCTATCACGGGACTGGCAACTTTGACTCTGAAACCCTCACAGTTATGTGCTTCTGGTCGCAATTTTCAGTATAGTAATATCAGCTAGACCTCTGCAAGGACTGATTTTGTCATTGAATATTGTAGCCTTCGCGATGAATGACCGCCTGTGATACCTACAAAATACAGAGCTCAGAAGATACATGGTGAAGACTTCGACTATCAGTGTGCTGGGCAGCTAAAACCTCAGCTTATTTTGAGTTCCAAGAGTAAAATATTTTTCTGTTTTAGGCTAGGTTTGATATGCAGATTTAAAGGGTTTTTGTGGTAGTTTTTGAGGCGCGTGAAAAATACAACCTGTAACGCATATATTTTGTTGGTAATAGTAATACGAATATAAAAGAAAGGTGTTTAATTGAAAATAGCTCTACACATTTAGGTAAATGGACTTGGTGTCAGTAGGCAAATAACACAGAAGTTTAACAATAAATAAAATAGCAAGGATAGTCGCTTTTAAAAGATCCATTATCAGTTAGTTGTTTAATAAATAGAAGGACCTAAAATGGTATATAAAATTGAACGTTTCGACCACAGGAGTCATCTTCAGCATTAACAAAATCTATGGAAAACAAAAAAATACATTTTATTCAAAATAAGTGCAACAGTAAAAACAAATAAAAAGAAGGGGACGAAAAAGGATGGAGAACAATACTAACATGCTATTAACAGAGGGAATGACGATTCAGTTTCATTTAAAATAGGTTTGTCTTTCATGATAAAAAGAGATTCTAAAATACGAAGGTCTGATTGACTAGATGTGGTTCCTATTATCTGGAAGTTGTCCAAGCGGACTAGCAGGTCGCACTTCTCGGCATGAGTGCGTACCGAAGAGTGAGGGGGAGAAGCAAGGGGATTTATTGGTTCGGAAGCTCCTTCCAGCATGCTCCGCCACACGAATATGGAAGGCCTTTTTTGTGGACCCAACATATTCAGACGCACACAGTGCGCAACAGTATTTGTAAACGACGTGCGAAAGCTTCGGTACGCACTCATGCCGAGAAGTGCGACCTGCTAGTCCGCTTGGAAAACTTCCAGATAATAGGAACCACATCTAGTCAATCAGACCTTCGTATTTTAGAATCTCTTTTTATCATGAAAGACAAACCTATTTTAAATGAAACTGAATCGTCATTCCCTCTGTTAATAGCATGTTAGTATTGTTCTCCATCCTTTTTCGTCCCCTTCTCTTTATTTGTTTTTACTGTTGCACTTATTTTGAATAAAATGTATTTTTTTGTTTTCCATAGATCTTGTTAATGCTGAAGATGACCCCTGTGGTCGAAACGTTCAATTTTATATACCATTTTAGGTCCTTCTATTTATTAAACAACTAACTGATAATGGATCTTTTAAAAGCGACTATCCTTGCTATTTTATTTATTGTTAAACTTTGCAAAAAGCAAAACTTAGATGTGTGCAGTTACACAGAAGTTTGCAACACAAGTGTTAGCTGCCAAATTCTTGAAAAGAATTGCGAAAAAGAACAGAAGAAGGAAAAACATTTTACTTCCAATAAAGTTCCAAAATGAAAAGTTGGAACTTTGGTTTGTAAAATACTTTAACATTTTGCGATTAAATGATTTTTGGAACAGGCAAATAGCACAAAAGTTTGTGAAATAAGTGTAAGCTGCCAAATTCTTGAAGAGAAGGGCGATTAATCTGTAAGGCCTGGAACAGGGACTATGGATGTTCTTAGAACTCGGCGACAGCATTCTTTCATTTATTTTATTATCATTGCTATATATTTACTAATAATTAATATTATTAATTATTTTAGTGAATAATATTTAATAATTTATTTCACTATTATTATATTCATCACTTATAGTCTAACTCAGTTTTTTTCATCACTTAATTAGAATCTAATTCAGTCTAACTTTTTCGCCGCCTGCATGCATGTTTTTCACCGCCCAAGAAATTAAATCACTTTGGCGGCGATAAACATGCATTCTCCGGCAGAAAGTTTGACTGGGAAGTTTGCATGTGATGAAAAAAACTTAATTTCTCCCTTGAGTGTTTCAGTACTGCCACTTGTTAAATTAACTCACTGCATTTCCTTCAGTGTAAATTAGATTATAGAGCTTAATACGTCTAGACCTCTCATTTGTACGGAAATGTGATTATAGTTCTTTCTCCATACACTGGTTATGAGATTCTGGATTAATCCCCAAATAATATAACTATTATATTTTATTTATTTATTTATTTTGAGATTATGCAAGAGGCTAAACTTCAATCTCTATCAATATTAGTGTTGTTACCTGCATTGTAAATATCTGAAGTTTGCCAAACTGGTAGGCATTTGTGGCTGTTTTGTTTGATTACTTCAATTTTTGTTTGTTTTGCCTTTCGTTTCTTCATTGCCGCCTATGACTGATACATATGTTTTCTTCGCATTAACGTCTTTAAGCAACAACGTTCTATGTAATATTAACTATTTAAACTTTAATACGGAAGCAACTGAGGACAAACTCAAATTTTTTCCCGCTACTTTCAACATTGAAAGAATATCGTCTTGTTTCCTAAATAAATAGTAGCCACAGCCTATCGTAAAGCAAGCCTTTGGAATAAGATGTCTCAACATAAACATGAATGATATTGATTTTGCATCTATATTAATTTACGTTTACGTTTAACTGACTTTAATGATGCTCTGAATGTTCATTTGATAAACTCCTATGAATATTTTTTTTCGGATGAACATTCAGTTACGAACTATTACTACAGCGAACAAGCGAAAATTCACGAGTGCGACGCAAGTTAAGGCATGTCTTAGTTATGTACTAACAGAGGCCACAGTACTGTGTCATTGTCTATTTCGGTGACGTATAAATGGTGAAAAAACACGAAATATAAGGAGTGCTGTTGAACAAACATAATCTGTAAATACAGAAAGGCTACTAGGTTCCCCATGCGGATAATTTTCTTCTGTCTGTTATTCCCCAAGTAGCCATACTATAATGTGTCTATTGTACTAGACTTGAGAAACAATCTGCTGCTGTATTACTTGTGGTAAATAGCAGTAAAGGACCCGTCTCCGTGCTTTAATGTTGATTGTATCAACACCTCTCATTATTTTTATTGTGGTCAATAGATTGTTTTATATTGTTTAAATCCTGCACCCTGCCCTGACGAGAGGAACGCGCTGAGGCGTAGAAATACATGGAGGCCTCTCGAAGCTCCAATAGACATCAAATGAAGAAAAAGGGTTCTTGTGACTACTTGCTAAGGTAGGTGTGTTACGCGGATCGTTCGCGGCTCAGGGAAAAAAGGAAAAAGGAAAAAGGAAAAAAGGAAAAAGGGAAAAAGGAAAAAGGGAAAAAGGAAAAAAGGAAAAAGGAAAAAGGAAAAAAGGAAAAAAGGAAAAAGGGAAAAAGGAAAAAGGGAAAAAAGAGAAAAAAAGGTAAAGGGAAAAGGGAAAAAGGTAAAAGGAAAAAAGGGAAAAAGGAAGAAGGGAAAAAAGGGAAAAAGGGGAAAAAGGGAAATGAGAAAAATGAAAAAGGTAAAGGGAAAAAAGAGAAAAGGTGAAAGGGAAAAGGAAAAAGGGAAAACGAAAAAAGGGTCCATATGACAACTTGCTATGATAGGTTTCTTCAACGGAACGTTCGCGACGGTGAAGTCATATCTTGTTCGCGTTTAAACAGCGCGAAACGAATTTATAGGGCCCACAGGTATAGCTATACTCAAATTTGGCCGTTGTACTAGACTTACGAAACAATCTACTTCTGTATCGCTTGTAGTAAGTAAATTGTTTATTTAAATTGTTTCAACCCTATTACTTTGGAGTTACAATTATTTTACACGTTGGTTGTTTTACCAGCCTTCCACAGCACTATATATGGGTCCAACAAAACGCAAAACTTGAGACTGAATCTTTCGTAAGCAAGCTGATAAAAACCTTGATTCTTTTACATCTTCTTGAGGCTGAATCGTGATTAAACTCGAGGCTGAATCTCCTTAAACATGAGGCTGAATCTTTCTTACGTAAGCTGATAAAAACCTTGATTATTTCACATCTTTGTAGACTTTATGAGTTATACTCGTAACCTCAAGTTACTCGTATCTCAATTTTGTGAAGGAATAGAGAGACAAAGGAGTCTTTTTACATGTTCATGTGTCTTGAAATTTGGGAGTGATGCTAACTAGATTTTGAAACATGCCGAGACCCAGTGAGTTTTGTATTGGCTTCTTTGAGCTCTGCTTCTGAAAGCAGGGTTTTCATTTGCAACAGTACTAAAGTGAAAATGTGATACCAACTATTGGCATCGGAGAACAGAGCAAATGTACTAAAAATGATCGCATATAAAATTCTTCGGATAATTTAGCGCATATTGTTATTGTGTTTCAGAATGGAACATTTTGTGAAGGAAACGGTGTGTAACTCAAGCCATTAAATTTTAAACTCATTTAAAATAAATTATTACGATACGTTTCATTGTGCAGGAATCTTATCTCCGATTAGGAAACCTGTTATATTATTAACGTGTAAGTTCGACTTCTGAAATTGAGCCTAATGCCATGCTCGTTTACTAAATTGTCCGAGATGGGAATTCTTTACTGATGTTCCTTATTTTTTGCCTACACCGAAGAAGAGGTAGGAAACAAATTTGAGCTGACAGTGAATTCGTAAACGAATCATCCTGGTTGCGCTACCTGGCAGTCCTACAGCGCTTGCGCAAATCTAAGCCCCTACCCTACGTACCTACAGATATGGAAAAGACCTTATAAATAGCAGTTTGTAAACGAAATAATGACATTCATTTTGTTACTCAAGATGAGGTAGCTCCCTGTGTCATTGGAGGTTGTGAGTTTAACTTCGTTTATCGCTGAGCTCTCCGAGTAGGTCCCGGATGTCCAACACACTCAGTCACTGTATAGATGTGGTTGGGGGTGGGTGTGCCATTGTGTGCTCTTGGCATTTCTCATGGAAGGTAAGAATCTTCCCATGATGTGAAATTTGCTTGGTATTTTAGCTGGAGAAAAGTTGAGTGTTGTGGAGAATTTTAAGTGCTACATTAGGGTATAAATTTCAGTGAAAGTGCTTGAGAATAGAAAAATTGTGCGACACTGAGGCTTCGATCTGCTTTAGAGCAGTGAAGTTCGAGGAGGCGATGCGAAAAGCCACCAGCTTCAAAGATAACATATTTAATTATGCGTGTGTTAGCTCACGAGTTGCTATTGAACGTAGTTTTGCAATCAGTGTGCATCAGGCTATTTTGAAATGGTGTGTTCAGCGATGACGGCTGGTAAGTACAGGCGAGGAGAGAGTGTTCTGTTGAGAGGAGTGGCACACCCCCACATGCCCCGTGTCTTTCGACGCACTGAACAGGCTAGGCTCGACGGCCATGATGCTGGCGAGAAAACCAGTCGCTAGCTGTTCAACCGAAACCATACAAATCCTTTTAGCTTGCTACTGTTTGTATGCTCCATGTGCGTTTAATATTAACAGTTAAGAGTGACGAGTCGAATGACCTGAAGGAATGTATTTTAGCGGAAGCAAGGCAATATTTTGTTAGGTGCAGTACCTGCTCAAATCGCTGCGGCTGTTTCGCTGATCAGCTACGCAGCGTGATCGCCGACTTACTTCCTTATTAAATACAGCATCATTCTTCTCATCATCCTAGTCTACTTCAATTTATTATAACTATTTTTTTCTTACATTGTCAACGCGTAATTTCTACATCACTTGTGCAAGGAAATTTATGTATCGATACTTTACAACGACCCAAACGAATTTCGTGCCGTGCTTTTCTCGCGAGGATTCATTGTCGTATTCAGTACGTGTGAAGAATACAAGCTGTGAATGGCTCGAGCCACATTGTCGCGCTGGTTGTACCTATTTTACGAAATCCTTATGAGTTTTTTTCTATCTCGGTTGAATAACAATTTATTGTGTTCTGTCCTGTAGTTCGTGATGTAAAATGAGTAATTCTTGACTTGATTCACGTTCAAGTAGCCCGATATTGCGTGCTTTCCACATGCTTGTGTATCTGTTTAGTTGATGAAGAACTTGATGATTGTTACTCGTACTTTCTTAGACTTTTCGTACCTACTCCAAATTTAGTCGCGGAGCTTCTGTTCTTAAAGTACCGAAGATCGATGCTTTAACTCCAACGATTTAGTGTGGGAATAATTTCTGTGTATTTAAGAAAATTTTATACAAGCTTGGAAAATCTTAGAGAGAATCTGAACTGTACCGCTTGAGGTGTGTGTGTCGAACCCGTATCATAAATACGCGTCCATTTTATGCACAGTGTGGCGCGTTAGCGGTACAAACCGTAGAAATGCACTCGTCTCAATTGATTATTTCTATGTAGAGCACAATTCGGTACGTGTCTTATTCGACACACCGTGGGTTGTGTTCTCGTTATCTGGCGGTCACCCAGCCAAGTACTGACCAGACCATAAAGGACCAGACCCGTCGTTGCTTAACCTCGCTGATCTTAAAAGAAGCGATTCATTCAACTTGGTTTGGCCGTTGGCGATGGTTGCTAGATTTGATAGGTTAATCTAAGCCTTCCTAACCATAACAATGGTGTTCTCGAGAGTGGAAGGAGGAAGGCACCATTAAGAATGAAATAGAGGGAGCGGGGAATCTGCGCACAATGTGCGTTCTCACACCCTGCGCGTAGATACAGCATGATTGAAAGAATGTTTTTAATGGGAGATAGCAGTTGAGAAAATAGTAATTTGTTGTAAAAAATTGACGCGCATGAACCGAAAAAAGTTCTGTCAAAAAACAGAAAACTTTTCAATTTGGACTTCACATATTCCATGTGAGAGCGCTGGCTTCCGTCGATACAATAATTGCATCCATTGTTTGTTAGTGTAACAATATACGAAACATTCGGTGGGTAAAAATGCTGGAAAAGATTTAAAGAAAAGATTTCTGAAATGATTTCTTCGACGAATAAAAAATATTCTTATTGCGGATCGGCGCAATTACTCTCGATTTATACTGAAGAGGTTTGTGGCTATACCTCATTACCACGACGTTGTTATGTACCCTGGTTATTGTGAAATTCTTCAGTTACACTTTGATGCTTCGACCTGAGTGAACATCTACTCTGGCATTTCGATAACATTGAACAACAATTACTTTGATGATTTATTCAGAGTAAACATCAACTCCGGTGCTTCGATTAAAGTAAACAAATACAACTCTGATCTCTGATGCTTCGATTAAAGTACACAAATATTCTAATACTTGAATTAGAGTAGACAACGACTACTCTGACGTTCGATTAAAGTAGGCAACTACTCAGGTGCTCGGAACAGAGTAGACACCATGGTTCGTCTACCATGGTAGACACCGGCTAGGTTTCGAGTCAGTACTAGGCCGCGGCGTTGGCGGTATAATGGCGTTGGCTTTTAGAGATGTGCTTGCCAAAGCAAGCGAGTCTACGTAGGATGTTTTTTTGATGTGATATTTTTTATGAATGTCGGAATTTGTAGGCCACTTTGATTGCCGTTCGTCATCGTGCAGATGCGAGTTTCCCAGGTGTCTGAAATGGGTACCGGTCTTGACCGGGGGTAACCGTCATTGCGTCCTGGTGTTAGTTATGAGGCATTTGAAAATCCAATGTACGAGATGGTATGTATCAGGGTTGATGTGAAATAAAGCACCCTTAGAAACCGATGTTTGTTTGTACTAGCCTGCCCGAATTTTATTGTCAAAAGTTTAAAATTCGTTAACAAGTTGCCGAATTCAGCTGAAATTAGAGGAAGTTTTGGAGATTAGTTTTGAAAATATCGAACATGAAACAGGTCGTACTGTCATTTAGTTTTCGTTGAGTGTTTGTGCAAGTTGACTTTGACTGCTGGCGGTGAGCAGCGTTCTGTAAATCCCCTCCGTGGCCACCGGTTTGTTCGGTTCCTTCCTCAGCAAGGAACATGTTGACGCGCTGACTGCGACGCGGTAAACTCAAGTTCAACGTACAATTTCAATTTAAACCCGAAAGTCGTTAGCAATTTTATAAACACCAAACATTAACTAGGCCCATTAAAAACCATTAATTTTTAAAATATTGGTAATTATTTTCGTATCACAAGCCACGTGCTAAACGTGCTGAAGGCGACTCATGGCTGAAATAAAATGCGTTTTTTTCTTCAAATTCAAAACTTACGTATATATTATATGCATATTCTTATATATTATTTTTATATAATATATGTTATTTTATATTAGTTTTCTATAATGTGTATTATTTTATATTAGTTTTATATAATGTATATTATTTTATATTACTTTTATATAATTTATGTTATATAAGTTTAATATAATGTATATTATATTATATGAGTTTTATATAACATATATTATTTCATATTAGTTTTACATAATGTATATTATATCAATTTTATATAATGTATATTATACTATATTAGTTGTATATACACATTATACATATATTAGTACACAAACCGTTCAACGAGGACTACAATGATTTTCAATGAGGACTACACAGAACCCTGGGGTTCGATCGAACCTAATGGGTAACCCAAGTTAAGAGCCACTGGCCTAGGTTGATGTTGGTCTGGCTTCTCGGGTAAGACTTTTGTTTTGCCACAATATGTGCGTTAGGCTTCCGTGGATGTCGGATGCTCCGTACTTGGACCTTCAATTTAACTCGTTGGAGAGTTGGTGTTGGTGTGAATGCAATTTCTTTTCCTATCCTGTATCTTGTTTAATTCAGGCATGGACGTGTGCGTTAGTTATTTTGCAAGCTTTGATATTTCTTTAGAAATTCTGGCCTGACAAGTTACCCCTAAAAATATTTTGCTGATTTTTTTTTAATGGGTTTTAGGGCTATCGAGTATTTGCTGCTCAAGGCAATTATAGTTAACAGATTGAAGAATGTAATTACCACAGGTGATACAGCAATAGAAGCAATGAAGCGAATAGGTTCACAAAGACGGACGTTTACTGTTGAACTCACACCAGCGCCTCCTTATTTGTGAACTTTCGCTCCGAAGATCTGGAGTGAGTGTAAGCGTGCTTATCTAAATGAGCCGTATCTCCAGCTAAGGGAGTTTTTTATGACGTCCACAAGATCGGTTGTACAGATCTGCGACTTATGTATTACTCGCTTTTCTTACTCGATGACTTTCGGTCTCAAGTATTGCTATAGTTTCTTACTTGATGACTTTCGGTCTCAAGTATTGCTATAGTTTCTTACTTGATGACTTTCGGTCTCAAGTATTGCTATAGTTTCTTACTGGATGACTTTCGGTCTCAAGTATTGCTATAGTTTCTTACTTGATGACTTTCGGTCTCAAGTATTGCTATAGTTTCTTACTTGATGACTTTCGGTCTCAAGTATTGCTATAGTTTCTTACTTGATGACTTTCGGTCTCAAGTATTGCTATAGTTTCTTACTTGATGACTTTCGGTCTCAAGTATTGCTATAGTTTCTTACTTGATGACTTTCGGTCTCAAGTATTGCCATAGTTTCTTACTTGATGACTTTCGGTCTCAAGTATTGCTATAGTGTCTTACTTGATGACTTTCGGTCTCAAGTATTGCTATAGTTTCTTACTTGATGACTTTCGGTCTCAAGTATTGCTATAGTGTCTTACTTGATGACTTTCGGTCTCAAGTATTGCTATAGTTTCTTACTTGATGACTTTCGGTCTCAAGTATTGCTATAGTTTCTTACTTGATGACTTTCGGTCTCAAGTATTGCTATAGTTTCTTACTTGATGACTTTCGGTCTCAAGTATTGCTATAGTGTCTTACTTGATGACTTTCGGTCTCAAGTATTGCTATAGTTTCTTACTGGATGACTTTCGGTCTCAAGTATTGCTATAGTTTCTTACTTGATGACTTTCGGTCTCAAGTATTGCTATAGTTTCTTACTTGATGACTTTCGGTCTCAAGTATTGCTATAGTTTCTTACTTGATGACTTTCGGTCTCAAGTATTGCTATAGTTTCTTACTTGATGACTTTCGGTCTCAAGTATTGCTATAGTTTCTTACTGGATGACTTTCGGTCTCAAGTATTGCTATAGTTTCTTACTTGATGACTTTCGGTCTCAAGTATTGCTATAGTTTCTTACTTGATGACTTTCGGTCTCAAGTATTGCTATAGTTTCTTACTTGATGACTTTCGGTCTCAAGTATTGCTATAGTTTCTTACTTGATGACTTTCGGTCTCAAGTATTGCTATAGTTTCTTACTTGATGACTTTCGGTCTCAAGTATTGCTATAGTGTCTTACTTGATGACTTTCGGTCTCAAGTATTGCTATAGTTTCTTACTTGATGACTTTCGGTCTCAAGTATTGCTATAGTTTCTTACTTGATGACTTTCGGTCTCAAGTATTGCTATAGTTTCTTACTTGATGACTTTCGGTCTCAAGTATTGCTATAGTTTCTTACTTGATGACTTTCGGTCTCAAGTATTGCTATAGTGTCTTACTTGATGACTTTCGGTCTCAAGTATTGCTATAGTGTCTTACTTGATGACTTTCGGTCTCAAGTATTGCTATAGTTTCTTACTTGATGACTTTCGGTCTCAAGTATTGCTATAGTTTCTTACTTGATGACTTTCGGTCTCAAGTATTGCTATAGTTTCTTACTTGATGACTTTCGGTCTCAAGTATTGCTATAGTTTCTTACTTGATGACTTTCGGTCTCAAGTATTGCTATAGTTTCTTACTTGATGACTTTCGGTCTCAAGTATTGCTATAGTTTCTTACTTGATGACTTTCGGTCTCAAGTATTGCTATAGTTTCTTACTTGATGACTTTCGGTCTCAAGTATTGCTATAGTGTCTTACTTGATGACTTTCGGTCTCAAGTATTGCTATAGTTTCTTACTTGATGACTTTCGGTCTCAAGTATTGCTATAGTTTCTTACTTGATGACTTTCGGTCTCAAGTATTGCTATAGTTTCTTACTTGATGACTTTCGGTCTCAAGTATTGCTATAGTTTCTTACTTGATGACTTTCGGTCTCAAGTATTGCTATAGTTTCTTACTTGATGACTTTCGGTCTCAAGTATTGCTATAGTTTCTTACTTGATGACTTTCGGTCTCAAGTATTGCTATAGTTTCTTACTTGATGACTTTCGGTCTCAAGTATTGCTATAGTTTCTTACTGGATGACTTTCGGTCTCAAGTATTGCTATAGTTTCTTACTTGATGACTTTCGGTCTCAAGTATTGCTATAGTTTCTTACTTGATGACTTTCGGTCTCAAGTATTGCTATAGTTTCTTACTTGATGACTTTCGGTCTCAAGTATTGCTATAGTTTCTTACTTGATGACTTTCGGTCTCAAGTATTGCTATAGTTTCTTACTTGATGACTTTCGGTCTCAAGTATTGCTATAGTGTCTTACTTGATGACTTTCGGTCTCAAGTATTGCTATAGTTTCTTACTTGATGACTTTCGGTCTCAAGTATTGCTATAGTTTCTTACTTGATGACTTTCGGTCTCAAGTATTGCTATAGTTTCTTACTTGATGACTTTCGGTCTCAAGTATTGCTATAGTTTCTTACTTGATGACTTTCGGTCTCAAGTATTGCTATAGTGTCTTACTTGATGACTTTCGGTCTCAAGTATTGCTATAGTGTCTTACTTGATGACTTTCGGTCTCAAGTATTGCTATAGTTTCTTACTTGATGACTTTCGGTCTCAAGTATTGCTATAGTTTCTTACTTGATGACTTTCGGTCTCAAGTATTGCTATAGTTTCTTACTTGATGACTTTCGGTCTCAAGTATTGCTATAGTTTCTTACTTGATGACTTTCGGTCTCAAGTATTGCTATAGTTTCTTACTTGATGACTTTCGGTCTCAAGTATTGCTATAGTTTCTTACTTGATGACTTTCGGTCTCAAGTATTGCTATAGTGTCTTACTTGATGACTTTCGGTCTCAAGTATTGCTATAGTTTCTTACTTGATGACTTTCGGTCTCAAGTATTGCTATAGTTTCTTACTTGATGACTTTCGGTCTCAAGTATTGCTATAGTTTCTTACTTGATGACTTTCGGTCTCAAGTATTGCTATAGTTTCTTACTTGATGACTTTCGGTCTCAAGTATTGCTATAGTGTCTTACTTGATGACTTTCGGTCTCAAGTATTGCTATAGTGTCTTACTTGATGACTTTCGGTCTCAAGTATTGCTATAGTGTCTTACTTGATGACTTTCGGTCTCAAGTATTGCTATAGTTTCTTACTTGATGACTTTCGGTCTCAAGTATTGCTATAGTTTCTTACTTGATGACTTTCGGTCTCAAGTATTGCTATAGTTTCTTACTTGATGACTTTCGGTCTCAAGTATTGCTATAGTTTCTTACTTGATGACTTTCGGTCTCAAGTATTGCTATAGTTTCTTACTTGATGACTTTCGGTCTCAAGTATTGCTATAGTGTCTTACTTGATGACTTTCGGTCTCAAGTATTGCTATAGTGTCTTACTTGATGACTTTCGGTCTCAAGTATTGCTATAGTTTCTTACTTGATGACTTTCGGTCTCAAGTATTGCTATAGTTTCTTACTTGATGACTTTCGGTCTCAAGTATTGCTATAGTTTCTTACTTGATGACTTTCGGTCTCAAGTATTGCTATAGTGTCTTACTTGATGAGTTTCGGTCTCAAGTATTGCTATAGTGTCTTACTTGATGACTTTCGGTCTCAAGTATTGCTATAGTTTCTTACTTGATGACTTTCGGTCTCAAGTATTGCTATAGTTTCTTACTTGATGACTTTCGGTCTCAAGTATTGCTATAGTTTCTTACTTGATGACTTTCGGTCTCAAGTATTGCTATAGTTTCTTACTGGATGACTTTCGGTCTCAAGTATTGCTATAGTGTCTTACTTGATGACTTTCGGTCTCAAGTATTGCTATAGTTTCTTATTCGATGACTTAAAGTCTCAAGTATTGCTATAGTGTCTTATTTGATGACTTAAAGTCTCAAGTATTGCTATAGTGTCTTACTTGATGACTTTCGGTCTCAAGTACTGCTATAGTTTCTTATTTGATGACTTAAAGTCTCAAGTATTGCTATAGTGTCTTATTTGATGACTTAAAGTCTCAAGTATTGCTATAGTGTCTTATTTGATGACTTAAAGTCTCAAGTATTGCTATAGTGTCTTATTTGATGACTTAAAGTCTCAAGTATTGCTATAGTTTCTTATTTGATGACTTTAAGTCTCAAGTATTACTATAGTGTCTTATTTGATGACATGCGGTTTCAGTTTTGGGTAGTTCTGCAGCGCTGGCTTCTTGTGTTGTATGTGGCTTGTGCAGTCGGGAATTACGTTGGTTTATAGTGTGTTTTTGTGCTAAGTTTGCATGCATCGTTACGTTACTTGTGCTGCTTAGTGTGTTGTTCTCGACTGCAGGTGTCAAGGTGAAAATGAATTGGCTTAGTTGCGATCGGACAACCCCTCAGGGGGACACAACTATTGTATCTGTGGGCATTAGCGCTCTCAGGGGAAATGTGTGAGGGCCTCAGCTCAGAGTTAGCTAGGCCTTCTCTTTGTTGAAATAATATGTTTTTGTTATGTCAAGGCCCATCTTTTTCTCGGTTCACTGCTGTCCCGTTTTTCAGCACCGACTACTTTCTTCAACTTTGATCTCGTTTCATGAACTTCTTTCTCAATTTACTGTTTCTATGCCATTTCTGCATAGATTCCGCGTTCTCTTAACTCCATACTAAATGGTGTCTTCCTTCTTCCACTCTTTGGATCGCATTTGTTGTGGATTAGGAAGGCTAAATAATACTGTGATAGTCTAACCTGCACTCGGACATGACAATTTTCTGAAGACTCCCATCCTTCTCGCGTGCAACAGGCTATAGGTATGTAGATGAAGAAAACGTGTTACCTGTCAATTCATATTTTGAGTAATTTTCGAGGGATGCAAATACGGTTGAACCTGAATATTTCTTAACTGAAAAACATGAGCGCTTCATAACGTTCTAATAATAGAAGTTTCCTTGGAAAGTTCGCTCCCTGTTGCATGTTGTGAGTGATATTTTTCGTAATATAATAGAATAACTTCTTCCCATGAATACAACTTTGTCCTTATGAGGATAAGAGAATTCTCAGTACGATTTTATTAGAGCCAATATCCCTCTCGGTGCAGTAATGATGTTCAAATCCGTATCCCTGCTACCAGTGTCGCCCACATTTGCGGGAGGCGGGCAATGTCAGCCACAAATTCTCGGATAAAATTGCTTCATCAGCTCCTGCAATTCAATTTACTTGGGCAGTGTCACGGTAGAGGAAACAAGGTAGGGTCATTTCTATGGGAGAAAATACACCTCCTCTTGTTCGGCTAGCCAATAGAACGGCTTTATTTCAAACAAACTTTGTAACGTCACCAAAACGCCGTGTTGTTAGGCCAATAGTGGAGCCAGATTTGAGGGTAGCAGTGCTACCAGACGCAATATGAGCGCTGCTATTGGTTCATTGCTATGACGTCAGCAAAACCACACCGTCAACGAAAAAAGACTGGTTTGAACCTACCTTTTTCCTCTACCGTGGGCTATGTTGTCGACGAAACGGGCGTCTCAAAATACGTGCGTGCCGGGGTGTGGGTGACTCGAGTGTTCAGCGCTTGTAAGAGAACGCGAGGAAGTGATAAAAATTGAAATCTGTGCCCCAGGTCCGCCAGATGTTGCTTAGTAAACACGCTCGGCTCGCGCGATCTCCGACGTCTTCGCTGGTTCTTCTCCTTTGTGACTGCGCCTTCTTACCCGTTTCTTGCTTGGCAGTTGTTTCCCTTTGAGCTATGGCCTCTTGTGCAAGTTGTTTGAAGACAAGCGCTATTTGCATCTTCATCGAAAGGATTGTTTAGTTCGAGTGACCTGACTTTTGAAAAAAAGCACACAATGAGTGTATGGTGATCGGCACAATTACTAACTCGAGGCCGTGGATCATTGGGAATTTAGTGTAAGGAAATTAATAAATATTGTTTCAACGTTTGTGCATGGCTTGTAGAAGACAAAAGTTAGCAATAATTCTGTGAAGTTTCAAGGCCGCTTATAAATTTTTCTACTTTTTTATGAAAAAATACGCCGTTGAAAATATAGTGGCACGTTCAGTCATTTCTTTTAACATTGCCAATTTGAAGAACTCTCAGATTACACTTGAACCCACGGTGAGCTGAATTTCAGGTTAGAACGGTTCTATTATGATTGTAAGGGGAGAGTATAACTGATCCACCGGCAGTCTTTCCAGGGTTGCCCGCTGTTTTTGTGAAGAGACGACCGAGTTGTAAATATAAAAACGTAGCGTAGACTTCGGGAAGGGTGGTAAATTTTCACATCGAAAGAGTGGGGGAAGGTTATCACTGTATCTTTGATATTCCCAAGTCTTCCGTCACGGCAATAATCAAGAAAGCATTATATTTAAAACATAGTGGGAGGTATGAGAAAAATTATTTCTCATTAGATAGGACGGAAAGAAGAGTGGTCGGACATGCTTTTAACAATCCTCGTGCTCAGCTAAGGACATTCAAGATTTGTTGGCTGATCCCAGCATCAGCATCTCGTTGTGTAGTTGGTAGAGTTCTAAAAAGAGGTCTGAAGGCATGCCATTCGAGAAAATGCCATTTCTGAGGCCAATGAATCTCATAGCAAAGATTTATTGCAAAGTTTTCAGTTACGAAACGCCACAACGAAAAAAGGTGAATGTATCATGGAAACATGCTTTGTGGTGCAACCAAAATCATGTTCTTATGTCGTAACATCTCAGAAGTACAGAGAAAATCTGGGCAGCCCATCTCCTGGAGAACACCGTTTGTGAATTGTTGGTGTGGTGGCTTGATGTTTTGGGAATGTCTTGCCTCTTGTAGACGTAAAAAACTTGTTAAAATCGGAAATGAAATAGTATGAACTAGAAGAATATTACGAGAAGCTCAATCTCGATCGCTCCTCTTATTCGGACCATATTCTCACTTTTAGATTAAATTACTACTAACATTAAAATCTTTACTTATGGCACATGTCAGGCAGATTAGACGATAATCATTCTATACTTTTTTATTCCGTTTTCTGAAAATATGAGTACAATTTGGGCGCTTTCAGTTCTGCAGGATTGAGCCAGTTGCGATCGACCGCTGCTCGTTAAATCGGTGCCTACGGAGTGGGACAAATGTGTACCACGAGGTAAATTGTTCATACAGGCACCAACATAAATGAATAACAGTTCAAACCATTTCACTAACTCTTTTTGAAGGAACTTTATCATGCGAGGAAAATATCACTGGGCCCTTAAATTGTGTAAATTTCTTTCAAAGGATGGAAACTAATTCGATTTTCCCGGTCTTTTTTTACAACCTAACCAAAGGAATTTTACGACCCGGGAAATCGTAGTCAACGTGATAAAACGTCCAGCAGCAGCTCTAAATATCGCCAAACCGCAGACCGCGACCTATGGACGTTACTGTAAAATCTAGTTCAGCCATATCGGCGCTTCTCGAAGTACGAAATGATAGGTAACGCGTTTTCTTTAGCTACAAGTACGCATCCTATTGAATATATTGAACGCCAGAAGGATGGGAGTTCTAAAAAGGTCGTTATATCATATCGCAACTAAGGCAATATTCACCTTAATACCTACAATCCAGAACACACACACTTAGCACAAGCAGTAATATTTTCAGCAGGCACATGACGCCACAATTTTTTCACGAAGCGCGTTGACTGTAGCTGTTTTTTGTACAGGGATACGTCATTCTTTGTTTACCCACAGATATGTGTCCAAAGGTGTCAGATCAGGAGACCGAGGTGTGTAGTAACCGCGAATTAGCCGAGGTTCATGTGTTTTGTGGTCTGCTAACGCGGGGTTTGTTGGGTCTCTCTATTTTTTTGCACTGTACCGACTGAAGTTTACTTTGGTTTACTTCAGATCTGTACTATAATTATAGGGGCGTCTGTCTGTCTGTCCGAAGCCAGCCTCCAGTGTGTGATGAGCGTATCTGTGATACAAGCTCATCAACTCCACGATTTCCAGTGCATTAAATCCATTCGGTTTGGGGAGGAATGAATATCACGTGAATTCTTAGGAAATAGGAACGTGTGTCGTGTGATTTGTCGAACATTATTATGCATTTTTGACGGGCCGTGTGCACTCGGCCTCATCAACTCTCGAGAGATTGATTTTTTCATTTCTTGTTGCCTTTTTTTCATTTCGCCTTCTTTCTTATTTCAAATAAAGAGGTGTGGACTAGTAAGTATAACGATTTGAAACAAGATAGAGCTCTAACTCACAGGTCGTACCTAAATGAACCTCTACTCAGACGATGTGTAGATCAAAGAAGACCTATGGAGTACTGACCTTATACATTTTGAAGAATATCAAGAAGGATGTTTATTGACAGAACTCAACTGCAATCAATGAGCTACGTGTAGAAATTATTGCGTCATGAGCGGCCATTGAGCTATTTTTACATTCGCAGTTCGGTCTGTCATTGCCGGCATTGGTGTCGATGAGACGCTGTTGACAAAAACAATTTATAATATAAAAAAATGTATAATATAAATATTTAAAATCGGAGGATAAATTTTATGTAGACCCCTTGTGTGGGGGAATTGTTTAGAGGTAGGTGCTGCGGATCCCCTTGCGTCCAGCACTGCTGTGATCCGCTCACACCACGGTAGAGGGAGCAAGGTAGGGACAAACCAGTCTTGTTTTGGTCGACCGTGTCGCAATGCTGACGTCACGGCCACGAACCAATAGTAGCGCTCATATTGCATCTGGTAGCACTGCTACCCTTAAATCTAGCTCCACTATTGGCCTAGCGATATGGCGTTTTGGTGACGTCATGAAGTTTGTTTGAAATAAAGCCTTTCTATTGGCTAGCGAAACACGAGGAGGTGTATTTTCTCCCATAGAAATGAACACACCTTGCTTCCTCTACCGTGGTTGGGGTCTTCGGAGTAAAAAGGTCATTTGGCTAGCCCAAGTTCAGCTGATTAAATAGTTAGAGGCTGTGGGTTAGCTTGAAGCGGAAATATGCGATTTGGATCTTTAACTTTTTTTATTTAACACTTTAACTTGATTAACGTCGCTGTTTTGGAGGCGATGTGTACTTAGTAATAAGTGTTGGTCTTCTCAGGCAAGTTTAACAGAATTTTTCTACAGATTTTCATTGTTTTTATATTTCTCTATTGTTTTCTGTCGAATCAAGAGTTGAATAATGTAAAAGAAATTACGCAAATTTTGAAACAGATTGTTTGTTGTTTTTTCAATTATTTTATATCTAATCACAAGTTGAAAAACATGTAATTATATAGAAATTTATGCTCTTTTTCGTCACTAATTTATTTAGTGCGACAGCGATTCAAACATGACACTCCCAACACCACGTCAAACACATTTTGCACACCAATTCAAAAGTTGTCATGTTGCTGTTTCTGTTACTTTTGAACACTGCGCACATCCTTGTCGGGCACTCCCGAGCTGAAAGTCAAGTTGGCTCTCTGTTGTTGTTGTTGTTGTTGTTGTAGTGCTTCACCTTAGTTACTCATCAAATCTTGATTCTAGTCTCTTCGTGTTCAGTAATCTTAAAATGTATCAATGTAAATTTATTCAATAAAAAGTTCCGGCTTATCCTCTGCGTATCACCGATACCCACGCGAGGAGAAGTATAAGTAAGGCTGCTGCTTCACTTGCCGCAAACGGAACTCAACGGCCGAGGAAGCAACTACAGGTCTTGCATTGTAAGAAAATATGCTTTTGTATTGTTGAGGATCATCTTTTTTTGGTTTTCTGTTATCCTGTGTTTTTTAGCACTTCTGACTTTCTTCTTCAGGTTTTATTTCTTTTCCTAGCCGTCCTCCTCAACTTGCTGTTTCTATGCGTACGGGATTCTGTGCTGGGACACACCTTGTGCATAGATTCCACGTTTCCGTAACTCTACACTAAATAGTGCCTTCATCCTTCCTCTCCTTGAACGTCTTGGTTGTGATAAGGGAGGCTAAAACTAACTTATAATCAATCAATGATCTTGTCGGGCACTTTTTGTGATGGTGGATCGGGAAAATGAAGACCAATGAGGCTGACCAGCAAAGATATAAAGTTATGTGCCTACACCGATATATGGGAAAGTAATGAATGGGTGTAATATTACCTGTGCCATTACATATTAGCTTTCCTTTATGGACCAAACACTGCAGGTCTCGACAGTGAAAATTTCCTTCACTCCCCTCGCATCCTTCCCCTCTCATCCCTCCCCTCTCTTCCCTCCCCTCTCTTCCCTCCCCTCTCATCCTTCCCCTCTCACCCCTCCCCAGCACCGAGGGACGCTCTGTATCCGTCCTCTGTGGGGGGTGGCCCTCTGTCACCTCGTCGTCACACCTCGTTCTCTCAATTGCCTAAACTGTTTCAATATAATTACTCACTGCTTAAGTTCTGATTATTTTTCACAGACCTGAGTTAACGCTTGCGTGTTTTTTGTACTGTTAGTGCTTCGTTATTGTAGGAATTTTTTTTTATTGGAAAGTTGCTTTAAAAAATTCATCTATGAAATAAAATTCTTATGGAAGGTTGTTAGTCATGATTTTACTGAAATAAAGGTTTCTTATTGTGATTCTGTGAAGAATATTATAATTAGTGTCTAATTTGTGCCGAGTTGATTTTCAAGTGCTTATACATCTATTGGTTGGTATCGAGAGATGTTTGAATTTTATTCCTATTCTAATTACCGCTTCTGGAGAGAAGGCGTGAGGTTTCGAGCTAAATGTTGGGTAGGCCTTCCTTTTGTTGAAACAGAAATGGCTTTTGTTTTGTTACGGACCATCTTTTCTCGGTCAATGCTGTCCTGTATTTCAGCGCCTACTTCTTTCTTCTTCAACTTTATCATGTTTCATTAACTTCCTTCCTAACTTTCTGTGTCTCATTACTCTCATAATTCAAATTTGCCAGCTTTAAAGAGAATCTTTACTTTCAATTTGAAGCAACACGGGCGTACTAGTCACTTGTGTGGGACCACACTTTCTGCATAGATTCCCCGTTCCCTTGACTCCACACAAAGTGATGCTTCACTCCTACCTCTCTTTGAAACACCTTTGCTATGGTTGGGAGCGTCAAGCAAACTTATCTAATCTACCTGTTCCAATACAGCTGCCATCATCGCATAGAAATACTTGATACCTGTGATGATGAATATTTTTCTAAGTTAAAATGTCATTTGAGTGTGTTTAGCTCCAGTTTTTATTAGTCCATCGTGATAAGTAGCATGAGAGTAAAGATAATTGTGAAGTACATAGAAACAACCTTGTATTTTTTACACATCTTATGATTAGTTCTCAAAGTTGAATAAGTACAATGTTATATAAATTGATGTAATAAATGCGGGAAAACAGCGAGCTTTTGAAATTATCTAAATTATCTCCAGATAAATGTTCAGATAAGGTTGTTCATTGGAAAATTGTAGAAGTTTATTTCCTGTTTTTGATTCATATGAGTTATGCAGATACACCATTTACATATATCCGCTGTAAAGACGTCGTGTTCAATTCTGTGTAGAGGGAATTGCAGGAGGTTTGGGATGGGTTGTTTGGAGCACATGCCATCTAATGGTCTGAGCTGAGCTGAACATAACCTATAGCAGGGGTCTTCAAGCTATGGCCCGCGGGCCACATCCGGCCCGCCACGTAATTTCATCCGGGCCGCCTAACAAATCCCTGTGTGGTGACCTTGATAAACCATTATCGTACGACTGGCATCGCTGAATTATTTTTTTCCATTTTTTATTCCGTCGGCCCTCATGGATGTGGAAAATATATAATGTGGTCCTTACATTGAAATGTTTGGAGACCTCTATTCGATAGAGTAACATGTCACCAAGTGATCCAACGCACGCGTAGAGTTCACACAATTGCGCGCACTCTCATGTAAGTATTTCAAAAACCTTCCTTCGCTCGTTCGCTACACGGATGAACCCCAATATCTTTCGATCGCGCGTGTTGCTCGTTAAACGAGTTCACTAGATTTCCAGGCTGGCTTTTCATGTTGCTTTTTTTACAAGATTCCATCAAAATGAAAGAATAAATCTCGCTAATAACACCGACCTGCGCTCACGTTCGAGGTGTAACGCAAAATACGGTAAATTTGATGGCATGTGCTAGTGTTGAAATAGCTTCGCCTTGGCAATGGTTTTTTAAAACCCAGTTCCATTGATACAGACATACATAGATGCGCTTTGGGAATGGTGTTTTTAAATGGCGTTTTTAAATCGTGTTTATAAATTTAGTTCCATTGATTGAGCTGTAGATGCGCCTTGGGAACTTCCATCTTTCGTGCCCATTGTGCTTCTTCCAGTTATCATGCCTTTTTCGGTATTTCTTTGTCTTCTCTTCCTCATCCTTCCTAAATTGATATTTCAGTGCGCAGCCCCTCAGGGGGAGGCAACTGTTGTATTTGTATGTATGGGACTTGGCGCTCCCACGGGGATTATGTGAGGTCCCGAGCTAAAGGTTAGATAAGCCTTCTTTTCGTTCAAGTAGAAAAGGTTTTTTTGTTTTGTTGCGGACCATCTTTTCTCGGTTCACCGCTGTCCTGTTTTTCAGCACCTACTACTTTCTTCTTCAACTTTTATCTTGTTTCATGAACTTCTTTCTCACCTTACTGTTTCTATGCACCTTAAGCAAAGATTCCGCGTTCCCTTAACTCAATACCAAATGGTGCCTTCATCCTTCCTCTCTTTGAACATCTTTGTTGTGGTAAAGGGAGGCTGAAACTAATCTATAATTAATCAATGTCTACTTTAGCCTTTACGGTCATAGTTCTTTGATTACCTTGGTGTACTGTAAATAAGGGGTTCTCAAAGTGGGATCCGCGGACTTTGTGCAAAGTTTACGGTATGGATGCGGTTGAGGTATTTATTTACAGCTTTCCATGACTGTTGATATTATGAAACACAGTTCGTACAATGTGTGTATGCATATATTCTTGAGGGGAACGCATGTGAGGGGGTGTACTCGGCTTATTTTTGTGTAGCAAAAGTGGTCCTTGGTTGGAAACAGTTGTAGTAGGAAGTGTGACGCTGAAGATACTGCTGCTCGGTCCGGAGTCGGTGTGCCAGTACAGAAGCGGCGGCGTGAGTGTCGCTCTCCTTCCCCTCGCCCCCCTCTGCTCGGTGTGTCAGTGAGTGGTGCGTGTGTGTGGGTGTGTGGGGGGGAGTGTGGGGAGAGGCAGGGCTGTGTTGACTAAACCCCTTCTCCCCATCACAGCACCCCCTTCTTTCATGGCTCCCCCCGTTCTGTAGCCAGCAGTTGTATGTTGTTGCCTGCTCTTCGCGCTGCTCAACTGATGCGGTGGAAGTTTTGGCCCCGCAAGCTTCTATTCTTTTTAAATGTTCTTTTGAATTGAAGTTCAACAGGTTTATCGTGACAAATAAATTATTTAAACTTTGGTGGAAATTTTGCCCCACAAGCTTCCGTTCTCTCTTAGTGGTTATGTGACAAATCAGTTATTGTAACAATTTAAATAATTTATTTATCACAAGCGATGCTGTAATAGTTAATTTTTTTGGTTTAGTAGCACAATGCCTACATTTGAGTATAGCTACCTGGGGGCCCGAATAAGTTCAGTATTATAACGTAAAAATGGGTGCGGAAGTCTACTGGAGGAAGTGTAGCGAGCTGCATCTGTGAAGCGAGGTGTCGTTTTCATGCGAGTGAAATAACCTTAACTTTGGGAGTAATTATCCGCAGTGTAAAAGAGGGGAAACTCTCATCACGAAGTGCAGATGTGCCGTAATCTCGCCTGATGAAGGATAAGTGGTCCACAATGATGTTACACCTCGGTAAAATGCAGGTGTTGAGTTCAGCCGAAGATAACGGGCTCACCGAGGTATTTTTGTGCTGTCGACCATTCGTTTACTCGAAATGTAATATGCTGAAGTTACATGCCACATTCTTGGTGGATTTGCCGCCAAAAGGGGCTGCTAAACAGGCCTGTGGTTTTGATAATTGAAAGTCAGATACTAAGTGAAAAATTCTACACTTTCAAGTTGCATCGTTTAAAAATTCTACACTTTCAAGTTGCTTTGTTAAAAAATTCTACACTTTCAAGTTGCTTTGTTAAAAAATTCTACACTTTCAAGTTGCTTTGTTAAAAAATTCTACACTTTCAAGTTGCTTTGTTAAAAAATTCTACACTTTCAAGTTGCTTTGTTGAAAAATTCTACACTTTCAAGTTGCTTTGTTCAAAAATTCTACACTTTCAAGTTGCTTTGTTAAAAATTTCTACACTTTCAAGTTGCT
Source organism: Morinoia aosen (assembly GCA_030386875.1). Classification (NCBI taxonomy): domain Eukaryota; kingdom Metazoa; phylum Arthropoda; class Malacostraca; order Amphipoda; family Talitridae; genus Morinoia; species Morinoia aosen. The sequence goes on along the minus strand of CM059567.1, from coordinate 44,774,515 downwards.
TTGTTAAAAATTTCTACACTTTCAAGTTGCTTTGTTCAAAAATTCTACACTTTCAAGTTGCTTTGTTAAAAATTTCTACACTTTCAAGTTGCTTTGTTCAAAAATTCTACACTTTCAAGATAATGTTAAACTCGTTAGAAACTTCACTGTTGGATGATGAGTCAATAACTCTGATGCTATTTTAAGATCAATGTTTTAGGAGTAAGCGCAGCTCCTAATACATTGTAAATAATTGAAACTTATTTCTTTCTGAGTCTGTTGCGTTAAGTTAAATATCCTCAACTCCCAATAAAATGCAGCCACAAAAATTTGGGCATAAAATGGATGATTTATTGTTGTGCGTGACCGGTACGTTCACTTCTATAGCAAGAGTAGTTGGGGTGCGACACGCACCTTCGTTGGCTTGCAATAAATTCTTAACGCAATTCATTATGAAGGAGGAATTGAATGCGTTGCATTAATTTTAAGTTATATGTTTTGTATTTAGGTAACTGACCGTTATCTTTGAAACGATTAGTTGCGCAATGCAGAGCTAGTGATACTCTTTGTTATTATCCTGCTGGTGATGACAGAACAACTACAGCAACCAAAAATGGACTACGTGATTTGACTCTTTAAATACCAGTGAATAATTAATCATTCATGTGCATTGTCGATATTCTTGTTGCCCGGGAACGTTTTTGCTGGAACTCATGCAATAGTGTTGAGTGGGAGATGTGCCATAGCTTCACCATACAGTTATTTCAACAGTTATACACTTATTGTAACCACCTTCATCAAACTGGCACTGGTGCCACATCGGCATAGGGAAAGAATAACCACTCGGCAGGGGTTGTCAGAGTACGCATTCGGGTACAGATTCGACTAAAAATAATTCACAATCAAACAGTTTATTAAAAGAAATCGATATTCGTGTCGGGCTGTGTAGGAAAATGCTAAAATTCTTTCTAACTTAATTACATTTAGTTAAATAACTCAATTTATTTAATTAATTATTTACTAAATGATTAAGTAGATTAATGAAATTATTGTACAAATTATTACGTAATTTTTGCGAGGAGAGATAAAATGTATCTTAAAACATGTTCGCCATAACTCAAAAATTAAGTAATGTGAGTATCTGTGGGCATCATCTTTTTCTGAATTGTGTTGAAAGTTGCAGCGGTGGAGCTTCGATATTTGTGTCGTAGTGAGCGGGGTCGACATCGTCCACATACTCAAAATAAGTTGTTCTTGACGTGCAATCTGCGCAGCGTCTCCCGTTCCCTTAACTCCATGCTGAGTGGTGCTTTCCTCAAGTCTCTCTTAGAGACTTTAGTAATGTTGAGAGACGTATACTAACTGATGTTCTAATCTAACAATATTTCCTCATTGAGAGCAGTGGTAGATATGACGTTCAATCTCTCTCATTTGACATGTACGTACGTATGTACGAGGCTGTAAGCATTCAGGGATGGCGTTCGCATCTTATTGTGCGTATCTAATCTCCAGAGCGTTGTTCTCTGTCTTATCGGTTTGAGTTCCCATTATCTGCTCTATTCAGCTTTTGTTACCGGCATACTATGGATCATTGGAGTGGCGTTCAACACTTTGACTGCGGCAACTAAATATTAAGTTCAGCACCAAACTCAAATTTAAAGTCAGTTGTGGTAAGCTTTTTGGAAAATACGAAGTATGAACTGCATCGTGCCTTTATTTAGCTTTGATTCAATGTTTATGAAAATTTAGCTTACAACTACTGGCCGGTCAGCAGCAATATAAAAATTACCTCCGTGTACCACCGGTGGCGCACGTCGCAGTCAAAGTGCTAACTTGTTATGTATTAGGTGCCTATTCCTTCGCTTGTAGTCTGTTTGGAGACTGTTCTTGGGTACACGGGCCCGAGCTAAAGGTTAGAGGTAGGCTTTCTTTTTTGTTGAAATAGAATAGGTTTTTGTTTTGTTGCGGACCATCTTTTCTCGGTTCACTGCTGTCCTGTTTTTCAGCACCTACTATTTTCTTCTTCTACTTTTTCTTGTTTCATGATCTTCTTTCTTAGCTTACTGTTTCTATGCACCTTGTGCATAGATTCCGCGTTCCCTCAACTCCATACTAAATGGTGCCTTCCCCCTTCCTCTCTTCGACACGCTTTTTTTGTAGCGGTTAGGGAGACTCAAACTAACTTATAATAATAATAATAATAATAATAATAATTTATAATCTAACGTATGATCTTAATCTTAATTTGGTGCGAGCTCAACTGTCGATAAGAAACGCGTCCTCTCGGCTGCGCTGTTTTGTGTTTGTTAGAGCCGCTCGTGGCATCATTAGCAGCAGACTTTGTGGTACTGATCATGGTACTGATCATGGTACTGATCGTGTGGTACTGATCATGGTACTGATCATGTAGTACTGATCATGGTTCGTGTTGTGTTGGTGGACTGACCGGCCACTCTCGACTGGTCGTGTGTGAAGGCTAAGGTGTATATCCCCTGTACTGTCCATGTTGATGGTCTGTTCGAATGTGCGGTGAGACAGCAAACTTCTGCCGGGAAATATTCTGATCCTTTTCTGAAAATATTTTTAACCTTTTCTGAAAACATTTCAACCTTTGCTGAAATTATTTTTAGCCTTCGCTGAAGATGTTCTTAACCTTTTCTGAAAACATTTTTTAACCTTTTCTGAAAACATTTTTTAACCTTTTCTGAATATACAGTATTTCTAACCATTTCTGAAGATATCTTTAACGAAAATATGTTTAGCCTTTTCTGAAAACATTTTGATAAGCTCCCGATGCCTTAGATTAGTCATGGTTGGAGATTAGTCATGCTTGTCAATGGATGCGGTTGGTGAAGCAGCCCTGTTTGTTCTCTCGTAAGCTGCGCCTGAACAGCGTTTGTTTGGCTCCAGCCCACCGCTTGCACTGCACAGCTGTGAGACTTGACGCTTTGACTGCGACGTGAACCCCCGGTGGTACACGGAGGCAACTTTCATAAGGCTGCTGACCGACCAGTAGTCGCAAACTCAATTTTCATAAATTTTTAATCAATACAAAATGAGTGTATGATCCAGTTAATGTTTGCTATTTTCAATGTTAATTGCGACGTATGACTTTAAATCTGAGTTGAGTGTTACACTTCAGTTTTACCTTCTGCAGTCTAGGTGTCAATGAGACAACCTGCATAATTGGGTGCTTGCTCAGCGTGTCCTGCAGGGAGTTGTCGCGCTGTATGGTGGGAGCAACATGTTCCAGTCAAGGCTGAGAACTCAACGTATTTTTCGCGTTGCTGTTTTCGAAAATATTTGTATTTATAGATGCAATATTTATATTATATTTGTAATATTTATATATATATTTATATCAATATATTTTTATTTATACAATATTTATAGATGTAAGACTGATGTAACAACATCGCATTTGACATCATCGATTTTCGTTTACTATCGAGGAAAAGTTTCCATTTTTATACTGAGAAAGTAAAGCGTAATACTTGTAGCTTTGAGACTGTGTCTCCACCATGTGACTTGTATCTTCCCCTTTTTTATTTCCATTTTTAAAGCGAGAAACTTGAGCGCAATACTTATTGCTTGAGGCTGTGTATTCTACGACTCGCATCTTCCTCCGTTTTTATTTTACGTATGGCAATTTTAATCTGGTTCCTCGTTATGGTCGACACTGAGGCAATTTGTCGTATTTAGAAGGCGTTTTGCTACAGTTAAGCCTGCATTATGTGAGCACGAGTGTAGGTAAGGTAAGCCTGCATTATGTGAGCACGAGTGTAGGTAAGGTAAGCCTGCATTATGTGAGCACGAGTGTAGGTAAGGTAAGCCTGCATTATGTGAGCACGAGTGTAGGTAAGGTAAGCCTGCATTATGTGAGCACGAGTGTAGGTAAGGTAAGTCTGCATTATGTGAGCACGAGTGTAGGTAAGGTAAGCCTGCATTATGTGAGCACGAGTGTAGGTAAGGTAAGTCTGCATTATGTGAGCACGAGTGTAGGTAAGGTAAGCCTGCATTATGTGAGCACGAGTGTAGGTAAGGTAAGCCTGCATTATGTGAGCACGAGTGTAGGTAAGGTAAGTCTGCATTATGTGAGCACGAGTGTAGGTAAGGTAAGTCTGCATTATGTGAGCACGAGTGTAGGTAAGGTAAGCCTGCATTATGTGAGCACGAGTGTAGGTAAGGTAAGCCTGCATTATGTGAGCACGAGTGTAGGTAAGGTAAGCCTGCATTATGTGAGCACGAGTGTAGGTAAGGTAAGTCTGCATTATGTGAGCACGAGTGTAGGTAAGGTAAGCCTGCATTATGTGAGCACGAGTGTAGGGAAGGTAAGTCTGCATTATGTGAGCACGAGTGTAGGTAAGGTAAGCCTGCATTATGTGAGCACGAGTGTAGGTAAGGTAAGTCTGCATTATGTGAGCACGAGTGTAGGTAAGGTAAGTCTGCATTATGTGAGCACGAGTGTAGGTAAGGTAAGCCTGCATTATGTGAGCACGAGTGTAGGTAAGGTAAGCCTGCATTATGTGAGCACGAGTGTAGGTAAGGTAAGCCTGCATTATGTGAGCACGAGTGTAGGTAAGGTAAGCCTGCATTATGTGAGCACGAGTGTAGGTAAGGTAAGCCTGCATTATGTGAGCACGAGTGTAGGTAAGGTAAGCCTGCATTATGTGAGCACGAGTGTAGGTAAGGTAAGCCTGCATTATGTGAGCACGAGTGTAGGTAAGGTAAGCCTGCATTATGTGAGCACGAGTGTAGGTAAGGTAAGCCTGCATTATGTGAGCACGAGTGTAGGTAAGGTAAGCCTGCATTATGTGAGCACGAGTGTAGGTAAGGTAAGTCTGCATTATGTGAGCACGAGTGTAGGTAAGGTAAGCCTGCATTATGTGAGCACGAGTGTAGGTAAGGTAAGCCTGCATTATGTGAGCACGAGTGTAGGTAAGGTAAGCCTGCACTATGTGAGCACGAGTGTAGGTAAGGTAAGCCTGCATTATGTGAGCACGAGTGTAGGTAAGGTAAGCCTGCATTATGTGAGCACGAGTGTAGGTAAGGTAAGCCTGCATTATGTGAGCACGAGTGTAGGTAAGGTAAGCCTGCATTATGTGAGCACGAGTGTAGGTAAGGTAAGCCTGCATTATGTGAGCACGAGTGTAGGTAAGGTAAGCCTGCATTATGTGAGCACGAGTGTAGGTGAGGTAAGCCTGCATTATGTGAGCACGAGTGTAGGTGAGGTAAGCCTGCATTATGTGAGCACGAGTGTAGGTAAGGTAAGCCTGCATTATGTGAGCACGAGTGTAGGTAAGGTAAGCCTGCATTATGTGAGCACGAGTGTAGGTAAGGTAAGCCTGCATTATGTGAGCGCGAGTGTAGGTAAGGTAAGCCTGCATTATGTGAGCGCGAGTGTAGGTAAGGTAAACCTGCATTATGTGAGCGCGAGTGTAGGTAAGGTAAGCCTGCATTATGTGAGCGCGAGTGTAGGTAAGGTAAGCCTGCATTATGTGAGCGCGAGTGTAGGTAAGGTAAGCCTGCATTATGTGAGCGCGAGTGTAGGTAAGGTAAGCCTGCATTATGTGAGCGCGAGTGTAGGTAAGGTAAGCCTGCATTATGTGAGCGCGAGTGTAGGTAAGGTAAGCCTGCATTATGTGAGCGCGAGTGTAGGTAAGGTAAGCCTGCATTATGTGAGCGCGAGTGTAGGTAAGGTAAGCCTGCATTATGTGAGCGCGAGTGTAGGTAAGGTAAGCCTGCATTATGTGAGCGCGAGTGTAGGTAAGGTAAGCCTGCATTATGTGAGCGCGAGTGTAGGTAAGGTAAGTCTGCATTATGTGAGCACGAGTGTAGGTAAGGTAAGTCTGCATTATGTGAGCACGAGTGTAGGTAAGGTAAGCCTGCATTATGTGAGCGCGAGTGTAGGTAAGGTAAGCCTGCATTATGTGAGCGCGAGTGTAGGTACGGTAAGCCTGCATTATGTGAGCGCGAGTGTAGGTAAGGTAAGCCTGCATTATGTGAGCGCGAGTGTAGGTAAGGTAAGCCTGCATTATGTGAGCGCGAGTGTAGGTAAGGTAAGTCTGCATTATGTGAGCGCGAGTGTAGGTAAGGTAAGTCTGCATTATGTGAGCGCGAGTGTAGGTAAGGTAAGTCTGCATTATGTGAGCGCGAGTGTAGGTAAGGTAAGCCTGCATTATGTGAGCGCGAGTGTAGGTAAGGTAAGTCTGCATTATGTGAGCGCGAGTGTAGGTAAGGTAAGTCTGCATTATGTGAGCGCGAGTGTAGGTAAGGTAAGTCTGCATTATGTGAGCGCGAGTGTAGGTAAGGTAAGCCTGCATTATGTGAGCACGAGTGACGTGATCGGTTGTCTGCAAGAATGGCGTTCAAGAAGTGGGTCAGTGGGGGACTTTTCTTCAACCCATTAGCGCCCGTGGCACTTTTTTACAACCTCTTCGGGAATTTTTTTAATATGTTTTGTTTTTTGTCAGATTTGTACTTCACTGCGTTTTTTGAAGTTGGTTTTTGGCAATATCTTATTTTTTGTCGGATTTTTACTTCAATGAATTCTTTGAAGTTGGCTGTGGAGTAGCATTTTTTTTCACCGTGATGTCGGTGAAAACCTGATTCTATCCTAATAAGGTGGCTGCGATGACAGTATTGTGAGTGAGAAATTTAAACAGTAAAGGTACAAAAAAAAAAAAAAAAATTGACAGATATGTTGACTTCCCTTGTAAAATAATGCGAGTTAGACTTTCACAACTAAACTTGACCTTTTTGCTCATGACAGTATATATCTATATGTGCCAAATGGGTCGGATGTTTTCACTTCTGAAAAGAAATGGTATTTTAACACTTCACCTGCGACGTGAGCCACCGGTGGCCACGGAATGGATTTTAATGATGCTGCTGACAGATCAGTAGTCACGAACTCAATTTTCGTAAATACGTAAACAAAATTAAATGCAGGCGCGATCCATTTATTGTTTGACATTTCTCGAATTGGTTAATTGAATTGACATTAATTAAAGTTTAATAATGAACTTCAATTTAGTCCATCGCAGTCAAAGTGTTGGGGTTATTTGATCGCGAGGGTAGAAAACTGAGATAAGTAATAATTAAAGTACGAATAATAATAAAGTACGGATATGGAATGATGAAGTGTATTGCTCCAATAATGACTTGAATTTATATTTAAGACCTAAAAACTTGATGCCACATAATAAGTGACATGTATTTATAACATTTCACCAAATTCCATTTTGGGTTTTCATTTTTGTTACGATCGTGTTCTGAATAGTCAAGGTAAAAATGAAACTCACGTTAAAATTCGACATCGCATTTTCTTGGCGTCGGTAGGTATGACCACATCTCTCTATGTGACGTCATATTTCTCAAGTGAAGTGAAAATGTACAAGCATCTGCTACGACGCAACATGACCCACTGTAATGCAATTTCAAGTACGATATACTTTAATGACAATATCATACCTTGAATGGTTTTCCTCCTCGTAGCGAAAGGGTTCAAGAATCAGCTTAGACCTAAGAGAAGCCACGAGTGCACTGTGTGTCAAATACCAAGTTAGAGCAATGTCAAAATGCATTCTTGAGTTCATACCTTGATTTGTTTTTCTTACAGTAAAAGAGTTCTCGTTGTTACAAGGGCCAGCTTATATCTTGAAGAAGCCACGATAGTGTCAGCCGTATGTCAAATGCCATGTTAAGGCGATTTCAAATACATTCTCGAGTTCATACCTCAATTTGTTTTTCTTACATTAAAAGAGATCTCGTACTTACACGGACCAGCTTGCATCTTAGAGAAGGCACGCGTGTCTGTCATCGAGGCAGCACTGCCGCAAGTTACATCACAACTGCTCCTGATAAGGGCAATCGGTTTCGGAGGCTCAAAATAACTTTTGCATGAATAAATAACTACGGTACGTTGAGTGGGGGAAGAAACGTGTTCATGAGTTACTCATGCCAAGCTATGGCACTTTTTGCCAATTTTCTTGGCCGAGAACCGTAAGAAGTTGTCTACATTTTCCAATCCTTTTCCGAGCGGGTGGATTGAAGTGGGAGGGGAAGCGCGTGGATACGAAAAGCTTTTGAATATGAGGGAGTGGAATATCAAATGAAGGTATGTTTAGAAGAGTACAGCAGAGTTAGATGTTGTGTTATGGGATTGGCCATAAATTACGTAACAGGAAGAAGTCGCCGCGATCGCTGATCGTTCCCTGTTCTTGTCGGTCTTGTTTAGTTGTGCTGGTGCACCACGCCGTATCGATTGCCCTCCCCCCTGCTCCCCTCCTCCCCGCCCCCACTTCACTCCCACTCTACTCCCCCTACCTCTCCTTTCACTCCTTCATTCCTCCATCTCTCACTTAACTCCCCCACGCCCTCGTCGCCCTCACTTCCCACTTTACTCCCCCACACCCGTGCTTCCCCCATTTTACTCCCCCACTTTACTTCCCCACTTCACTTCCCCACCTTCCTCACCCACTCCACTCCACCCCTCTTCCCCCACTCCACTCCCCCCCCCCCTATCAGTTCAGCCCGGGCCTCCGGCTGAGGCAGCTACCTGCTCAACCAAACCGACCTTCCTTCAGGTTACGGTGGCCAGCTCTATTTCGTAAGTTAGGCGGTATTTCTTATTCCGTCGTGCCCAGAAGTTCGTGTTGTTTGTCTTATTATGTTACATAATTTGTATTGTGCCTAAGGGCCCGAGCTGAGAGCTAGATAGGTCCTCTTTTTATTTAAATAAAGCGTTTTTTTATGATAAAGACCACCTTTTTTCGGTTCACTGCTGTCCTGTTTCATCACATACTATTTTCTTTTTCAACTTTTATCTTGTTTCATGAACTTTTTTCTCAACTTGCTGTTCCTGTTCCCCTTCTGCATAGATTCCGGGTTCTCTTATCTCCATACTAAATGGTGCCTTCCTCCTTCCTCTCTTCGATATGCTCTTTTTTGTAGCGGTTGGGGAGGCTTAAACTAACATCTAATATAATCCATTATTAGTGTTAGTATCGTCTGCGTGGCAGCGAGCGCTTGCTCTAGGGTTAGTTATTTTAATATGCAACATATTAAGGTGAAGAGTGAACGTGAATAAAGAGTGAATAACCAATGTTGAAAAAGTCTCGAAATAATAATAATAATAATATTACTAATGTAATATTTATTGTCGAATTTACACTAATTATCTCGAGTTTATATTTGGTCTCGAAAACTAAGCTGGAATGAAAACTGGAGGGTTCTCAAGTGGCTGACTAGCGTTGCTGGGAGTGGATGGATTAACTAACACATTGACTGCGAAATGAGGCACCGGGGGTCCCCGAAGCAGTTTTCAGTATGCTGTTTACCGACCAGTAGTCGCAAACTCAATTTTCATAAATACTTAATCAAAACTATGTGAAGGTGCGATTCAGTTGATGTTTGCCATTTTCAACATTACGTTCTACAATTGACTTAAAATTTGAGTTCAATATTAGATTATTAAACTTCATTTTTACCTGCCGCAGTCAAAGTGTTGATATACCTATAGGCTATAGTGCATACTTAAATCCGCTTATTTTAATTTTTCTGGTCCGTTTTGGTTGTATAAGATGTGTTTTTTAATTGGTTGTTCTCTTTTCACTTATTTTATATTTCGGTTTGCGGAATCAATGGTGCATGTGAGAACGCAAGTTTTTCCTGTTTAGTGTCATCCGTGTGTGTGTGTGTGTGTGTGTGTGTGTGTGTACATGTTCACAAGACGTTGCAATATGCGACTTTTTGCGTGAATATCCACACACATCGGATATCTCGAATAAAACATGTTCCGCCTGGATTTTTTTATTTTTCCTTTACAGTTCTTCCCTTGAGCTTCATTTTAAACTAAAAAACGGGAAAATCCGATGTCGGATTTTCTCGTTTTATTTTTTTTGGCCGGTTTGAGGTCGCACATTGTAAGGGGGGGCACACATGCAACAAAATGTGCGTTGTTTCATGTGTTTTCGGGGAAATCATGTGTGCTCATATGTGTGTGCCCTTTTTACCATGTGTGTTCTCATGTGTGTGCCATTGTTTACGTTTGGAAGGTAAACAAAGTCAGAAATCTTGAATACATTTGAAGTGACGAATGTAGGGTCCGCCCAGGTTGGGTCGGGAAGGTTAAGTTCAAGTCCAAAACCCATTGGGCGGAGTTGGAGGTATGATTTCTGGCCGGAACTTGAATGATGATGTCATTTCTGAGTCTTACAATTGGTGTTACTGGTTTTAACGGTCCGCCCAGGTTGGGTCGGGAAAGGTAAAGTTCAAGTCCAAAAACTACTGGGCGGAGTTTGAGATGTGATTTTTGGGAGAAACTTTAATAATGATGTCATTTTTGAGAGTGTTACCGTCGGTGTTGCCAGTTTGGGCGATCTTGCACAGGAACCCCTTCAAACCGATATCAGTTTTTGGATTTTTGAAGTGGATTTTGAGTGGAATTGAACGATTCTTTTTTTGTTTTCAAAGTCCATTATCTTTGGTTTAGTGTTTGTGACTCGCGTAGGGACGACTAAGTCTCAAATACGCCTCAAAATGTGCAAAACCCAGTGGGCTGCCGGCCCCGGCTGATCCCTTTCTATTACAAGCCTGTAGGTGCCCACCCGCCCAAGCGTTCCGGCTGCAGAGCTAATCCCGCGAGCTAGCGAGAATTTTAAGCCCCTCCCCCTATAGGCACCCGCCCCATTAGGCGCTTGCCCCGCCCAGGCGCCCCCTCTGCCTAGCTAACAAAAAATTAGGCCCCGCCCCTACACTAATTAAATAGAGGCCTTGGGTGGGTGATCTGGGCCTAAAAGTTTGCTTTGGAGTGAGCGCCCACTGAACGAACACGTAAGCGTTGGTCGGGCAGGCACGAGTGGTTGCAGACAGGCGGTGAAATGCTCAGAGAGCATGGCCGAAACACGGCTAAAGTAGCGGTCGATGTGAAGTTTCATGCAATCACGGAAAATAATAATGATATTCCAAACAATCACTAAAGGAACCCATTTAAGAACGTTTTTCATGAACGACATTCTGCTCTCTGATGCGTTATTTTCGAATTATTGAACTTTGAAGTTGGCCGTCGCGCGCCCAAGGAAGCGAGCGTAATTTAATTAAAAACGGAAGCTAACCCCTATTACAAACGTAAAGAGGTTGGGTCGTGAGGGGGAGGCACAGTTCTTCTAGTGAAAATGATAAATAAAGGTTCTAACCCACCCATTAGGGTGACGACCGCACGACGGCCAACTAACATGGCGACCACCATGGGCGCCGCCATTTTGGACCCGATGTCAACAAGGTTGCGGTCGTCACCCTAATGGGTGGGTTAGAACCTTTATTTATCATTTTCACTAGAAGAACTGTGCCTCCCCCTCACGACCCAACCTCTTTACGTTTGTAATAGGGGTTAGCTTCCGTTTTTAATTAAATTACGCTCGCTTCCTTGGGCGCGCGACGGCCAACTTCAAAGTTCAATAATTCGAAAATAACGCATCAGAGAGCAGAATGTCGTTCATGAAAAACGTTCTTAAATGGGTTCCTTTAGTGATTGTTTGGAATATCATTATTATTTTCCGTGATTGCATGAAACTTCACATCGACCAACGTAGCCCATAGCCGATTGACTATATTATCAATATAATTGACAATGATGAATATTCATTGCTCACACTGGTGCCTGCCCGACCAACGCTTTCGTGTTCGTTCAGTGGGCGCTCACTCCAAAGCAAACTTTTAGGCCCAGATCACCCATCCAAGGCCTCTATCCAATCAGTGAGAGGGGCGTGGCGATTCCGCTCTGCCCCCCGAAGGCACTTTTGCACAAAGTCCCAACTTTCCCAGAACAGGTCGCATTTTGCAAGCTCAGGTCGCACTTTGCAAGATTTAGGTCGCATTTTGCAAGCCGAGGTCGCATATCTCAAGGCGGTCGATTCAAGGTCACGCATTGCAAGAAAAAGTCGCACATTGCCCGAAATTGGTCGCATATTGTCTTGTGAACATGGGTGTGTGTGTGTGTGTGTGTGTGTGTGTGTGTGTGTGTGTGTGTGTGTGTGTGTGTGTGTGTGTGGTAGTGATCAGCCCCGTAGTTTGGATAGTCGTTTCGGTTTTTATTATAATTCGGTGTTAATTATATGGGGGGTATAACTGTTTTATTTCCCGTTATGTTCTATCTTATCCCGTTCCGTTCAATTTAGTACCATTCTTTTATATTCTAAACTGTAATGTTTTATTCTATTTTTCTGTTCTGTTCTATTTTACTGTGTTGTGTTTTATTTATTTTATTCTGTTCTGTTCTATAGCATATCGTTCTCTTCTATTCCGATATGTTCTTTTATTCCTTCATATTCTACTCAGTTTAATTTTATGCTATTCTATGCAGTATATCGTTCTATTCTATTCCATTCCGTTCTGTGTTCTTCTGTTCTTTTTGATTCTGATGTATTCCATTCTACTCTGTATTATTATTGTTTTGTTTTATTTTGTTCTTTTCTGTTCCATCCCGTTATATTCTGTTCTGTTGTATCCCGTTATTTTTGATTTTGTTGTAGTCTATTCTGCTGTGGTTTGTTATTATTTTTGTACTGTGTTTTATTTGATTATATTGTGTATAGCGCGGTGGGACGGCGGGCAGCTGTGCTGATGTGGGTAGCTGCGCAGCGCCAGCCGTGGCCGCAGCGCAGCTTTAATGCTCCTGCTATTTTGCTGGGACCTTCTAACTCCTCCACCACCTCCTTCCAACACCACCTCCACCACCTCCTTCCACCACCTCCTTCCACCACCTCCTTCCACCACCTCCTTCCACCACCTCCTTCCACCACCTCCTTCCACCACCTCCTTCCACTCCCTCCTTCCACTCCTCCTTCCACCATCTCCACCACCGGCGCCGCCTTCCACCATCTCAACCACCACCTTCCTCCACCCCTACCACTACGTCCACCACCCGCACCACGACCTTCCACCGCACGACACCACCCACCACACCACCGCACGACACCACCCACCACACCACCGCACGACACCACCCACCACACCACCCACCACACCACCCACCACACCACCCACCACACCACCCACGCCACACCCCAGAGGATCGCTTGCCCCGCTGCCTGCCCTGAGTGATGTGGGGCTCCCGTTCTGTCTTCATGTTCTAGTTTGTCTTCATGTTCTAGTTTTTGTTGTTATGATGTGTTGTTCGCCTCGTTGTGCTTCTTTTGTCTTGTTTTGGTTGTTATTGTTGTGAAGTGTCCTGCATTGCCTCTGGTTGTCCACGTTATCGCAACTGAGTAACTCATTTTTGGGGAGGAAGTTCACTGCGAAGCAAAGAGTTTTTACCGTGCCGAGGTTAAGCTTGTATTTTCAGCTACCTTCTTATAAGAACCCGTACAGTCACCGCAAATAAATTCATCTACCTTTTTATAAGAACACTTGCAGAGAAAATGAAAATTGAAGTATTGCCATGTATTAAGGGATTTTTCCCGCAAATGAAAATTGAAGTATTGTCAAGTATTAAGAAATTTTTTCCCTTGTGCTTAGTTCAAAATGGTAGGCAAGTCGGGTCATACTTTAAACCAGTGGAATTCATTGCGCGGCTTGCGATACTCAATTCACGGCTCTCGAAAAATATATAAATAAAATAATACATAATTTATATAATATGCGCTAATTTGCAGTAGCTGTGGCTCTCTCAATCAATGCGTTGAACCGACGTGGCTCTCTTGCATAAATTAGTGAATAACACTGATCTAAACGAATGGGTATTCCAGATGTGATGTTGCGCACCTCAGTGGTATAGCAATTGAACCATGCTCGTTCCATCACTATCTTTGAAAGCTTCATTTAGCATCTTCGCTTGGGGTAATTCGCAGTGAAATTATTTTGTTTGCGACTGGTATTTGGATGTTCAGGTGTTATTTCATGGCAATGAATTGGTATGGAGTGAAATTCGTTTTGTCATCTCTACTAATTAGTTGTAACTTTACTCGTGAACCTCTACTGTGCATGCTCGTGTGTGTCCTCTACGTTCTTATTTGAATTTAACTGTTGACTACAATTGCGCGGGTCGGATTCGGTTAGGCTGTAAAAAAAAGCCTGGGAAAATCGACTTGCCTGCTCTAACAAGTTTCCATCCTTTGTAAGAAATGTACAAAATATAAGTGCGCGATAATATTTTCCTCGGATGATGAAATTCCTTCAAAGAGAGTAAGCGAATGGGCTTGAGATGTTTTTCATTAGCATTGGTCTGTACATGAACAATATACCTAGTGGTACACATGTGCCCCACTCCGTAGTCACCGTGTTCAACTGTTGGGAGGTTTCCTTGGCGGTTGGTGCGGTGCTGGCGGGTGTGACGGAAGGACGCGGCTCTGATTATAGCATAGATTTACTTGAAGCAGGCAAGTTAAGAGCAATTTTCTATATTTTCTGACCCAAAACGGCAACCGCAGTTGTTCAACAGAAGTTAATTTGTGTAGGCTATTTTAAAAATAGCAAAAATTAACTGGATCATGCCTTTATGTAGCTTTCATTAAGTATTTGTGACAATTGAGGTTGTGACTACTGGTCGGACAGCAGCATTGTGAAAATATCCTCCGTGGCCACCGGTGGCGCACGTTGCTGTCAAAGTGTTACTCTTCTAATTCCTTGCGTTGAAACAAATGTTTTATGTTTTCATGCAGGCCTAAAATTTCTGTCGAGTATAGATGCTCGTGTTTAACACGCTAACTGCGGTGGGTTAAACTAAAGTTCGATATTCAATCCAAATTTAAAGTCAATTGTGGTAATCAACTTTGAAAATTGCAAACATTAACTGGATCGGGCGTTTATTTAGCTCTCATTAAGTATTAATAAAAAATGAGTTAATGACTGCGAGTGGATCACCAGCACTATGAAAATCACCTAAGTGACCACCGGTGGGTCACTTCACAGGAAATGTGTTGAGAATTTCTATCAGTAAGTATCCTCGCTGCTACACGTGAAGGCTTGCTCGTTGTGCGCACTTCTTGATTGCGTTATTACCTACAAATTTCTGCTCGGACTTGATCAGTGCTTGCCACGGTAAAGGAAACAAGGTAGGTTCAACCCAGTCTTTTTTCCGTTCATGGCATGGTTTTGCTGACGTCACGGCAACGAACCAATAGCAGCGCTCATATTGCATCTGGTAGCACTGCTACCTCCAAATCTGGCTCCACAATTGGCCTAACGACATGGCGTTTTGGTGACGTCATAAAGTTTGTTTGAGATAAAGCCTTTCTATTGGCTAGCCGTACAAGAGGAGGTGTATTTTTTCCCACAGAAATGACCCTACCTTGTTTCCTCTACCGTGGCGCTTGCCAAGCAACGCGCCCTGCAATGGTAGCGTGAGGCACCCGCCATCAAGTCAGGGAACGCACGCCACACCGGACCGGTTTCTCGTCCAGTCTTGTGTATGAGTGGCGCGTATTGTTTTCTTCTTAATTTTGCATTAGTCTTTGTTTCAAACTACTCATCCCTTGGCAGGTACGGGATCTCTGATCGTCTAATTTCACATTATTCTTTGCTTTGAACTAGGAAAGGGATTGCTGATCGAATTTATGGGTGTCATGCCTGGATGGTATGAAAATGTCCTGAGTAAAAAACTCTAGCTCCTTCAGGAGTCTTTTGGAAGGTGGTCGTGTGCTAATAATCTGTGAACCATTTTGTGTTTTTGTTTACTCGGATTTGTTATTTCTACGCGAGTTCGTGATTTTGCTGGAATATCGGAAGTGCATTTTTTGGGCTGTGGTGTGTTTTACATTTTTTATGCATGCATTTTTTCTGTATTTCTTGTGATGGATTATCCCTCAGGGGGATACAACTATTGTATCTATGGGAATTAGCACTCCCAGGGGGACTATGTAAGGGCCTGAGCTAAAGGTTAGGTAGGCTTCCTTTTTGTTGAAATAGAATAGGTTTTGTTTTGTTACGGACCATCTTTTTTCGGTTCACTGCTGTCCTGTTTTTCAGCACCTACTACTTTCTTCTTCAACTTTTTTCTTGTTTCATGAACTTCTTTCTTAGCTTTCTATTTCTGTGCCCTTTCTGCATAGATTCCACGTTTCTTTAACTCCATACTAAATGGTGCCTTCTTCCTTCCTCTCTTTGGATAGCCTTTGTTGCGAATAGGGAGGCTTAAAATAACTAATAATCTAATCTAATCTAATCTGTGATGGATTAATAAATTGAATTATTGACACTATATAGACGAAATCGTTGGTACGCCATTACCGCTGAGTCATCGCGTGTACGTGTAAAAAATTGTATTTCCGAAGGTATTCGAACATTTTCTTTGTGGTTCCTAACTTGCATTCTCGTTCTTAGATTAAAAAAAATAAAAACTTTTACGCGTGAAATAGATACAAGTTCTTCCAAGGATGTTCGCACTTGTTTCTCTGTAGTTACTTTCATTCTCGTTTTTAGGTTAAAAAAAAAAACCTTCTTCTGTAGAAACCATCATAAGCGAGGATATATCGGTACTGCTGTTCTATTGAAATGCTCTTCTGCAGTTCATTCAGTATATCATATACGTGTTTTTATGAATGACCAAGTTATTGTGTGATAATCGCCCTCATTATGACCATCCATTCAGTATATCATTGATCTGTTCTATTTGAGTCATGAAGTCATTGTGCGATAGTCACCCTCATTATGACCAATTGTATTCGCAGGGAAATTGTCAACGATGTTTTCACGTTTGAAATTGTTATTCTAAATGAGGTATATAGTACAGTTAAGAGGCGTTGGGGTCAGAATGTGTACTTTTCGTATGTTTGCGTAATTTGCGTCATCCCCTATTTTTTGCGTAAGGAATGGATTTGGCACGTCGCATTTGTTGTGCGGTTAGGTTGTGAGTGGCAGAATTTAATAACCGACCGTACTGCTAAAGTTCATTCTTATCTTTTCTAAAAATGTGAAAAATATAACTGCACGAAAATGTTTTACCTCGAATGCTGAAATCGACTTTGAAAAAAGTAGTGGAATAATTGATACGCATTTCACTCATGCCGGTATGCAAATGGGCAATTTACCGAGTGGTGCACATATGTCCCAATATGCAGTGTTACCTGTTGCGAGGTGACAACCTGATGCTCGCCCCAACGCGGTATCTTCGAAGTCTGGCACATACTCATTTTGTTGGCTACTCAGAGATACATTTCCTGTTGCCTGCTTAAGATAAGGTATTTTAAATCCGGAGATTTGTTTGGAGTTCATCTTAATTGGAAATAAACTGCTTTTCTTTCTTTTATTGGTGTCTCAGAGCTGTCAGACGCATTTCCTGTATTGCTAGAGTGCCAGTCGTCTCGCGGCTGTTGAAGAGAGGTAAATCATATCTAATCTTGATTCGAAGTGATTAGCTCGTAATTGTCAATGAAATGCTTCCCAATGAACTCGTTCGCGTAATTATGGTCAAGTCTGCCGTGTTGGGCATTGTGCCTCTTTTAAACACGTTAACAGCCATGTGAGCCACCGGTGGTACACGGAAGGAATTTTCATAATGGTACTGACAGACCAGTAGTCGCTAACTCAGCTTTCCAATATACTTAAAGCTAGATGAAGGCACGATCCAGTTAATGTTTGCTATTTTTAACATTGCTTACTATAACTGACTTTGAATTTGAGTTGAATGTTGAACTTCAGTTTAACCCGTGGCGGTTAATGTGTTCAGGTACAGTTTGGGGCGTGTGTTTTATGTTTGTGTGTGGGGGGGGGGGGGGGATGTGTGGTTCTGAGCTGAGAGTTAGATGGGCCTCCTTTTCTTGAAATAAAAGATTTTTTTTTGTTGTGTGATGGACCATCTATTTTCAATTCACTGCTGCTCTGTTTTTCAGCACCTGCTATTTTCTTCTACAACTTATGTCTTGTTTCATAAACTTATTTCTCATCTTACTGTTTCTACGCTCCATGTGCATAGAATCTGCGTTCCTTCAAGTCCACACTAAATGGTGGCTTCTTTTTTCCTCTCTTAGGAACGTCTTTGTTGCGGTTAGGGAGGCTTAAACTAACATCTAATCTAATGTGGGCAGCACGCCTTCTTTGAGGTACAGTTCAAGAAGTGTATTTGGTGCACATGAGGCTACGGAGGGTTTTAGATCTTTGAACAATTTACGCCATCGTAGCGGCTGAGTCAACTTAGCTTAACTTGCGCTACCAGCTGTACTGCTGCGCCCCTCAGGGGGATACAACTATTGTATCTATGGGAACTAGCGCTCCCACGGGGACTATGTGAGGGCCCGAGCTAAGAGTCAGGTAGGTCTTCTTTTTGTTGAAATAAAATGTTTTTGTTATGTAAGGACCACCTTTATTCGATTAACTACTGTCCTGTTTTCCAGCACCTACTACTTTCTTCTTCAACTTTGGTCTGGTTTCATAATGTTCTTCCACAACTTTCTGTTGCTGTGCTCTTTCTGCGTAGATTCCGCGTTTCCTTAACTTCATACTAAATGGTGCCTTCCTCCTTCTTTTCTTTGGATCGCATTTGTTGCTGCGGGTAGGGAGGCTAAAACTAACGACTAATCTAATCTAATCTGTACTGCTGCGAGAGCGTAAGTTGATTAGGACGTTGACCGCGGTTTCGAGGTTATTACGGTTGGTTTGGTTAGGCATAGATACCAGAAATGGACAATCGACTTTGCTGTTAGAATACATTTCTAACTTATTTCTAAGAAATGTGAAAAATATAACAGCAAGATAATATTTTACCTCATATAAGTTTTTTTAAAAAAGTGGCGGAATAGCTGAAACGTCATTCATTTATACCAGAACGTGAATGAGCAGTATACCTGTTGGTACACATGTGGCCCATTACGCAGTGAACGCGTTCAAAACCAGGCTTCTGGTCACAAAGATCGTAATGCGTTTGGAAACCCCGTTTGGTGGTGTCGCTTGTGGTTTAAAAAAATCTCATAGGCCGTCGGTACAATCTCGGTAAAGATTATGATACCAGCTGTGTGAATGTCAAGCTTTGTGTAAAATTAGGGATATTTTTTGAGTATTGAGCGAAAGAATGAACTCCATCTTGTACCACCGGTGGCCACGGAGGGGATTTTCATAATGCTGCTCACCGACCAGTAGTCACTCAATTTTCATAAACACCTAATTGAAGCTAAATGAAGGCATGATCCAGTTCAGGTTCGCTATTTTCAAAATTGTTTACTGCAGCTGATTGTAAATTTCAGTTGAATATTGAACTTCAGTTGAACCAACCGCGGTCAAAGTGTTGAAAAATCCGCTCAAGAAGTCCCCAAAAACCCGATTGCACTTTGCATTGCACGGGCACATGCTGGGTTGGCGTTATAAGTGGGCTCAAAATGTTGATGTTATAAATGTTATAATAGAACGGTATAATGTGGGCTCAAAAAAGCCCACATTACACACGCCTCCCACAAAAAAAAACATCGTTGTAGTGTGCTATCTTTATTCCTGAATGCAAATCTGATTTTCAAGCAGAATGTAATTCTTGAATCAATTTAGAAGTACGACACCATTTTCGCTCGTAAATATATTCAATAAAATTTTGGCGTAGTTGAGTTGCAATTATGTAAGCTACCTAATAACTAAGTACCGAGCAATGCCAAGTTACCTCAGTAAAGGAAATATGTTTGGTATTAGTCCTGTTCTGATTTCCGTTGCTCGTAAATTTTTATTTAATTTCATTTTTACTAGCCCTGCGTACAACTGATAGTCAGTCGCGTTCGACAGCTGATTGCAGTGAACAATTGTTTTGAATTCTTTTGACTTAAATTCTTTCTTATGATATGCCTTTCTCTTCGTAAAAATAAATCAGAAAGTTGTGAGGTCTTCTTGGTATCTTGAAGCCGAGTTATACGTTGCAAAGTTAATGTGCTCAAAATTGTGTCTCAAACGGTTTGCTGAATTACCAATGACGCTGTAATAGTGTGACGTCGGCTAGCTAATGAAGACGCAAGTGTCATATTTTACGACGCTGACGATCTGACGATCTTTTATCAACTCGGAATTAATGTCTAGAAGCAAAAAGTATTCTGTTTTGCCGCTTTCCTTGCTCTTCATTATTTGCATCCTACAATATGCACTGGAAGTTCGTGACTCTTGATACTAAATTGTAGTTTCATGTTTTGAAAAGTTTTGACGCGTAGCACTAAAATTTTTAGTGAACTCTATTCACAACATGGTAGGTTATTGTTGCGGAGCGCAAATAATTTCTAATGAACTTTATTCCCAACGTGGTATTTTATTGTTGACGCACTGGTGGATATGTTTTCTACGTAGTACGACGTGTGCGCAGACATTTAAATAAGCCCCGACTGATCGCATTTAAGCGCGCACTTGTGGCGCGCTCGCCTTATGAACGGACATCTGCGTGGCTGCTCACGGTCTGCAGGCTCCGAGGTGCATTTGGAGGCCGCGTGCTGCTGGTGAACCAGGCTTTGTTGTTTGTTTGTTGCACCTTCTTCTGCCTTTGTTTTTGTTTGTTAATGCGTCTTCTGTTTTTGTTTGTTATTCGTCTTCTGCCTTTGTTTTTGTTTGTTAATGCGTCTTCTGTTTTTGTTTGTTATTCGTCTTTTGCCTTTGTTTTTGTTTGTTAATGCGTCTTCTGTTTTTGTTTGTTATTCGTCTTTTGCCTTTGTTTTTGTTTGTTAATGCGTCTTCTGTTTTTGTTTGTTATTCGTCTTTTGCCTTTGTTTTTGTTTGTTAATGCGTCTTCTGCCTTTGTTTTTTTTCGATATTTTAACCGCATTTTCGCGGTTGTTAATGGTTAGTTTGGTTAAGTTGCGAGTAGATGATGAAGGAAATTGACTTTACTGCTCGAAAACACTCTTATCCTTCCTAAGAAATATAAACAATACAATGGCACGATATCATTTCACCTCGTATGACGATATTCTATATAAAAGGTCCCGAAACAAGTGAAACGTAATTCATTTATACCAGTCCGTGAATGAGCAATTCAACTCATGGTACACATGTGGCCCAAGATGTGGTAAACGTTTTAAATCCTCTTCTGCCTTTGCTTTTGTTGATTAGTGCGTGCTGCTTGCTGGGTTGGAATAAAGAACGCCTAAAAAATTACGGAAACACAATTGATTCTGTCCATTAGCGCGTCTGGCTTGCGATGCTGGTTTAGATGACACTAAAACCGAAAAGTTCTTGAGGAACATCTAACCGTCCCACGCATGTATGAGTTTTTACTGAGTTTTAAGTGTTTTTGGATTTTTTGGGCTGATATTCTTGGGTGTTTCGGGATTTTTTGGGGGTTTGGCAATTTTTTGTATGTTTTGGGATTTTTTGGGGGTTGTTTGTCGATTTTCAATATGTTTTGGGAGTTTTTGGGGTGTTTTGAATTTTTTTTGGTATGTTTTGGGATGTTTCAGGATTTTTGGGGGTGTCTTGGGGATGTTCTAGTTTTTTTTTGGATTTTTGGGTATGTTTTTCCGAAAACTAGTTACGTGAACCATACCCTGCGAGTGACATCGCTTTTCATTCGATGCAGGGGCGCCGAAAGTGTCCGCGCTCTTCTGGTTAGAAATCTGTGTTTTTTGGACTGCGGTCAACCTAATCCGATATTGAACTTCGTATCATTCATGTTCTTCTTAGACACCTGGAGTTCCGTGAACTCTGTGGGTAGACGAATTCGCATTCCTTTATTAAGAGTGCTTCGTTTATGAACATTCGTTTATTAAGAGTGCTTCGTTTATTAAGGGTGCTTCGTTTATTAAGAGTGCTTCGTTTATTAAGAGTGCTTCGTTTATTAAGAGTGCTTCGTTTATTAAGAGTGCTTCGTTTATGAACATTCGTTTATTAAGAGTGTAGAAAATTGGAATGGACCAATTAGTAATTTTAAATTATGTGAACAATTTTTTATTTTGAGCAATAGCCTCATCATGATATTGTGTTGTTTCGACGTGCACGCACAGGTGCGACAGCGCACCGCCAGCTAGCCACACTTCGTTCGAAGTGCTGCCGGGATCCAAGTGATAGATACTTTATTCCTCCATACGTGCTGGTGCATTGCACTCACTAATGTAGCTTGCTGTGCTGTAGTTGCTGTCGTCTTTTGGTGTATTAATATGACCAGAGAAACGACTTATTTCAAATTTTTCGCGATTGCATCTATAATTTTAAACGCCCTATTCAGAATTATACTTTGACGAACAAAATCAGTCTATGGTTTTAGCCACCCTCTATAATTGGACGATCAAAATCATAGTCTATAATTTTAGCCTCTCTCTATACTTGGACGATCAAAATAATAGTCTATAATTTTAGCCTCTCTATACTTGGACGATCAAAATCATAGTCTATAATTTTAGCCTCTCTATACTTGGACGATCAAAATCATAGTCTATAATTTTAGCCTCTCTATACTTGGACAATCAAAATCATAGTCTATAATTTTAGCCTCTCTATACTTGGACGATCAAAATCATAGTCTATACTTTTAGCCTCTCTATACTTGGACGATCAAAATCATAGTCTATAATTTTAGCCTCTCTATACTTGGACGATCAAAATCATAGTCTATACTTTTAGCCTCTCTATACTTGGACGATCAAAATCATAGTCTATAATTTTAGCCTCTCTCTATACTTGGACGATTAAAATGAAAGTCTATAATTTTAGCCACCCTCTATACTTGGACGATGGAAGATCATAATCATAGATGCCCAGGCGGAAAAAGTTAAAGACTCGGAAGGGGATCAGCGTTGGAACTTGAGACTGAAATGCGTCATGCGGTTGGAGCCTGTGTGTGTGTGTGTGTGCGTGCCCCCCCCCCCCCCCCCCCACACACACAGGGAGGGAGGAGGTCAAAGCTGCGTCAGAAGCAGGCGCAGGCTGAGCTTGTTTCAAGGCCCCTCATCACGTTCCTGCTCTCCGGAGTGTAACTTGCCTTCACTTACTAGTGCAGCTATTGACCGAGTTATTCCCAGTTATATCTTTTTTCGGGAGTGTAACTTGCTTACTTATTGGTGGAGGTATTGACCAATTTATTCCCAGTTACATCTCTTCCCTTCGGAGTTTAAGTTGCCTTCACTTATTGGTGGAGCTTTTGATGTTTGTTCGCAGTGATGTCCAACACTTAGAAGTATTCAGCATATGGAAGTAATATATACTACCGCTGGAGCTACTATCGTGGTGTTACATCTCCGTGAGCTAGATGAGATGACTTACCCTGTGGGAATCGTTGTGCTGAGCTTCTGTTCTCGGTCTAGCCTCATCCAAAGGGGGGTTGCCATCGGTTACGACGTGAAAAATACGTTTACGTAAATACACGTTAATCTTACGGGGAAGCCCCTCAGGGGGATACAGCTTTTGTATCTATAGGAATTTGCATTCTTAGGGGGAAAATGTGAGGTCTCACGCTAAGAATTGGGTTACCTTCTTTTTGTTGAAGTAAAAGGCTTCTGTAATGTTAAGGACTGTCTTTTTGTCGGTTCTCTGTTATCCTGTTATTTCAGCATCTACTACTTTCATCTTCAAATTTTGTCTTGAAATTCTTTCTCAACTGACTTTCTATGCACCTGGTGCATAGATTCCGTGTTCCCGTAACTCCATACTTAATTATACCTTCCTCTTTCCTCTCTTTGGAAAGCCTTTGTTGCGGTTAGGGAAGCTAAACTAACATCTAATCTAATCTTACGGAGAAGTTAGATCGAGGAATAGCTTAGGAAAGGTCAGTTGTGTGCCACAACCGCTGGTCTGCCCATGAGCTGTTCTGAGAATTGCAGAGCAGCCCAGCGCTCTCTCGATATATTAATAGACTGTAGCAGCGCAGCCTTGCAGTGTACTACTACTGACCACGCTCGCGCTGCGTAAAGACGTCTCATGTTAAGTAAGGTTGGAAGCAGCAGAGTTTAAAAAAATGACTATACTGTTCGAATTTTTTTCATCTTTCATAAGAAGTGTGAAAACGTAATAGCATGATGATATTTTACCCCGTATGCTTGAATCTCTCCCAAAAGAGATGTTGAAATATTTGAAGTGCTGTTCTTTCCCACCGATACGAAAATGAGCAATTTACCTAGTGGTGAACGTGGTAGTAGTAGCGAGCGTATTGATAGACTCGGTAGCCGCGCACGCTTCAAGCGGCGCACCACCGCTCTTGGTGCCACACTTGTTACAACAGCGGTAGTGCGTTAACCTCGTTCTTGCTGTTCAACACTTTGATGGTAGTAGGTAAAACTGAAGTTTTATGTTCGATTCATACATAACGTCATTTGTAGTATGCAGTGCTAAAAATACGCAACATTGCTGAAAATATGTAACATAAACTGGATCATGTTTTCATTTAGTTTTTACTGTTTTAGCAATTTGACTGCCGCAGGTAAAAATTATTGATGTTTAATATTCAACTCATATTTAACTTCATTTTTAGGAACCAATGTTGTAAATATCTAACATTAGCTGGATCATGTTTTCATGTATTTTTGATTAGGTATTTTGAGAAATTGAGTTTCTGACTACTTGCTAGTCAGCAGCATGATGAAAACTCCCCATGGTTACGTCGCAGTCCGCGTGTTGAAGAGCCTTCTGGTGTGTGCTTCAGTGTTTGTTCATGTACGACATTAGTGCCGTCCGTCCCTAGACATGTGATCTAGTCGGTGCAATGTTGAACGGAAGTTGAATGTAACGCTTTGACAGCGACGTGAGCCACCGGTGGACACGGAAGGGAATTTCACAATGCTGCTAAGCGACCAGCAATTACAAACTCAATTTTCAAGAATACTTAATCACAGCTAAATAATGGCTCGATCCAGTTTATGCTTCTATTTTCAAATTTGCTTACTGCAATTGACTTTAAATTTGAGTTGAATGATAAACTTTAGTTTTTACCATCCGCAGCCAAAGTGTTGATCTTATAAGGGATTATTTGCCGACCTTTCGAAAAAGTTTGGTAAACTTCAAAGCTTCTGGTCGTTTTTGCTGTGTGTGTATGTTTGTTTGAATTGCCGTTATCTGCAGACTGATGTCTTTAATGATGCGTGTTGCATACTGCGGTGAATGAAATGGTCCAAGTATCTTACTTTTGGCCTCGATACGTGTCAGACGAGAGGCTTTAAAGGGCCTAGTGTCTTACGGATAAGCTCATGTTTACTTTTTCCGTGTTAATGCTTACTTAATTTCAAATAATACATGCGTTAAAAAGGGGTAATTTAAACTCGTTCGGGGAAAATTTTTGTAGAATGCGACGATTAACATTTTCTTGCGGGTGTAATTATTACGCGTATTAATACTCTAGCCGGTGGGGTGATACGCTTCCGATAAAAAGTTCGGTGCATCTTGTTTCATCCATGTTCGAAAGCCATATACTTTTTCTACCTACTTGTGTCTGACGGTTGGTGTGCATGTTCTACCTGTGTTGGTGAATTATTTCTGTATGGTAATTGAGTTTTGTCACACTCGTTCCTTAATGTTTTTACAGCGACCTCTGTTCGTTCGAAAGACGTCAAGAAATTAAGTCTGCGGAGATCGCACTCCAGCTTA
This sequence comes from Morinoia aosen, assembly GCA_030386875.1. NCBI lineage: Eukaryota > Metazoa > Arthropoda > Malacostraca > Amphipoda > Talitridae > Morinoia > Morinoia aosen. The sequence goes on along the minus strand of CM059567.1, from coordinate 44,749,075 downwards.
CGCGATCAGTCCTTGACCTTCAAAAGCAGATGACTGCGGCTTGAGATTTTGTCTAATTTCGCCGTGACCAATTGAATTTTCCGAGCCTAAAACTTGAATTATGATAGAAAATGGTGAAGGTGTTCGTTGTCTTTTTTCTCATGCTAGAGTGCGTTATTGGGGATAATTGAGTGCGTTATCAATTCGTTTATAATTTTCCGAATTTAAAGACAACGAAATGACTGCAGCAGTGTTGCGCGGGGCGAGGTTATATTCAAAACTTAATTTCCAAACACCTTCGTTGACGCGTTGTTTGTGATACGGCCCGTCGATGGGTCGTTTGAAAAAATTTTAACAATGAATTGATAGTATTTAAAAATTTCACAGCGACGTGAGCCGCCGGTGGTCACGGAGGTAGTTTTCATAATGATGCTGACCGACCAGTAGTCACAACTCAATTTCTCATAAATGCTTAATCAAAACGAAATGAAGGTACGGTCCAGTTAATGTTTGTCATTTTTAGAATAACATACAATTGACTTTAAATTTGAGTTGAGCACTGAACTTCAGTTTTACCTGCCACAGCCAGTGTGTCAATACGTTCTTTTTCAATACGATATGGCGTGTTGGCGTTTGAGCGCGAAACACTTCCCAGAGTAGGGTGTGGAAGAGGTGGACTGCAATTATAAGACGCGTTAGGCCCAACTCTGCTGTCGCTCTCGCCTACCCCAGCCTCTCATGGCCTGCCAGTCTTGGATTTTAGCTTTCGGTTTTGGTAACTACCTTTTAGCACAGACCTCTTGTATGTAGCTTTAAGTAAGTTCCAGTTGTTTGCGAGTCCTATTGTTTGTAAGTCCAGTTGTTTGTAAGTCCTATTGTTTGTAAGTCGAGTTGTTTGTAAGTCCAGTTGTTTGTAAGTCCAGTTGTTTGTAAGTCCAGTTGTTTGTAAGTCGAGTTGTTTGTAAGTCCAGTTGTTTGTAAGTCCAGTTGTTTGTAAGTCCAGTTGTTTGTAAGTCCAGTTGTTTGTAAGTCGAGTTGTTTGTAAGTCCAGTTGTTTGTAAGTCCAGTTGTTTGTAAGTCCAGTTGTTTGTAAGTCCAGTTGTTTGTAAGTCCAGTTGTTTGTAAGTCCAGTTGTTTGTAAGTCCAGTTGTTTGTAAGTCCAGTTGTTTGTAAGTCCAGTTGTTTGTAAGTCGAGTTGTTTGTAAGTCCAGTTGTTTGTAAGTCGAGTTGTTTGTAAGTCCAGTTGTTTGTAAGTCCAGTTGTTTGTAAGTCCAGTTGTTTGTAAGTCCAGTTGTTTGTAAGTCGAGTTGTTTGTAAGTCCAGTTGTTTGTAAGTCCAGTTGTTTGTAAGTCCAGTTGTTTGTAAGTCGAGTTGTTTGTAAGTCGAGTTGTTTGTAAGTCCAGTTGTTTGTAAGTCCAGTTGTTTGTAAGTCCAGTTGTTTGTAAGTCGAGTTGTTTGTAAGTCGAGTTGTTTGTAAGTCCAGTTGTTTGTAAGTCCAGTTGTTTGTAAGTCCAGTTGTTTGTAAGTCCAGTTGTTTGTAAGTCCAGTTGTTTGTAAGTCCAGTTGTTTGTAAGTCCAGTTGTTTGTAAGTCCAGTTGTTTGTAAGTCGAGTTGTTTGTAAGTCCAGTTGTTTGTAAGTCCAGTTGTTTGTAAGTCCAGTTGTTTTTAAGTCCAGTTGTTTTTAAGTCCAGTTGTTTTTAAGTCCAGTTGTTTGTAAGTTCCAGTTTCTTTACAAAACATTAGGCAATAAGTACCTCTTGACCATCGCGATGTCATGCTATTTTTATGTTAAATCACTCAGCTATTTGTCCACATAGTGCGCCATGTATATGTTACACAGCCTACTCTCACAACTTGCCTCACGCGCTATAACTAGTAAATGTTGAATTTTTCCAATCGTGTGCTGTGAGAGAACTGCTCTCACTAAAGTGAAACATGAGCAACATTGAGAGAACGGCTGTCATTGACAGCACAGTTCACCAAAAGCAATACCTCCCTCATTACATTACATTAGTCATCATGCAACGCCCTCACAGACAGGGCCATCACTCAAATTTGCACAGAAGAGTTACCACTAGTTGCCGGCACCACGCAACTGTGAAATTAAGAGATGTAGGTAAAGTAATAACGAGGTTCGACCAGATTACAGGCATCGCTTGATGCTGTATACTAGCCTTTGTGACCCATTTAATACTGTAACGAATAATGGAGATATTGGAAGACATGCGGCGTTTGTTACTGGGAATTGTATTGGGCACAAAAACTCATCGCTTTACGTTGTTTCCATTTGAGGTTTGATTTTTTTTTTGAAGATTTTTCTAATCTTCAAGTCAAGTTCCTATCTGTATGATCCGTTCCTGAGTTGTGCATCTTATTTCTTCACCAGTTGACGGATTTAGGTAAATCATTTGAAGTAAATCTTTTAATCAGTCGATTTAAGTATAGAAAATTGATATTTTTCCACTTTTTTCCCTATTTTGTTCATTTACGTTTAGAAAGTTCGAAACAAGTCAAAAGTTTTATTAGACACGTCTCTTTGAGACCTATGCAAGGATTTGTCATAGAGCTTAAAAGTAGTGCTGCTTGCATAAAATTGTTCCATTACGATCTTGAATTAGAATATCCCATGACGTTACAAATCATACGTGAAGAGTGAATGCATCTCAGTTTACGTACCAGTTATTGAAGGAAAAACCACTGATTCTTGCTTCTGAACTTCAGCTCATGTTTCAATAAAAAAAGAACATGGCAACACAAAAAGTGTTGGACTTTGACTTAGTGTAATGACTCGGCGTTTGTGTCATGAAGGCGGTATGAAATTACGTGTTCCTGCCGTGGCAGCGTACACGTTCATTTAATGCTAATGAAACTTGAGAAGAACACTGCAAGTATAGTCGGAAATATATAATAAGTGACAACGCTAAAATAAAAGAAAATGGGAAAGACCCTGGAATACATATATTTCCCCAAAATTGCAACTACTTTGAAGAAGTTCATGTGCTCGGAAAGCAACGTTAGTGAAGAAACACAGAAAGGAAGAATCTCAGTTCCCTGAGTCGGTTGTAAACATGGCGAGTGTTCGGTTTCACACTCTTCGGTTTGATCCTGGCGCTGAGGCGGGTAAAGGGCGAGTCGCAGGTAATCGTCTTCGTTGGGCTGCTGCCTCGAGCTAAATTTCTTGGCTCCTGGCTGTAGCGGTATAACTAGCTCCGTGAATTCTATATCGACTTTCAAATTAGATTTCTAAATAACTTGCCTGGTCGTAGCGGTATAACTAGCACCGTCAATTCTATATCGACTTTCAAATTAGATTTCTAAATAACTTGCCTGGTTGTAGCGGTATAACTAGCACCGTCAATTCTATATCGACTTTCAAATTAGATTTCTAAATAACTTGCCTGGTCGTAGCGGTATAACTAGCACCGTCAATTCTATATCGACTTTCAAATTAGATTTCTAAATAACTTGCCTGGTTGTAGCGGTATAACTAGCACCGTCAATTCTATATCGACTTTCAAATTAGATTTCTAAATAACTTGCCTGGTTGTAGCGGTATAACTAGCACCGTCAATTCTATATCGACTTTCAAGTTAGATTTCTAAATAACTTGACTAGCTATAGCGGTATAACTAGCAGCGTGAGTTCTACATCTACTTGGCTAGATGTTTCGTGTTGTAATACGTAGCGTAGCCAAGTAGTCTTTGATTTACGCCTTACGCTGTACTTGCTTTAAATTGTTAAAAAATTCTGCCCCTGGTGGGAGTGACGCTGGTTGGCTGGGAACATTTCGAGTGCGAAGGTGGCATGAAATTTAAGAGGGTGTTTGTGTTAATCAAGTTCGACCATAACGACATCTGATCTTCTTTGGCAGTGCTTCTAACCTTTAACCTTCTAACCCCTTGGTTTAATGGTGTATCTTCATATACCCCAGCACAGTTAAAGATTGAAGAAACTATAAAAATACACTTAATGATGAATAACTATATGCACATTGCACATATACAGTCGTATGTAAATATATATTGTATTTTTTAACATATGAAGTGCGTTAAATGTACCCCTACATTTACTCCCGGTTGAGAAGCCGTGATCTCTAGATTGTAATCTGCGTGGTTCATTGGCCACTTGCGTTAGGGAGGAGACCGTTCATCTTCGGCCTCATCTCAACTTGTAGGTGACAGCGCATCTTTGTGGTCAGGAATTGAGGAGAGGTGGAAGTGGGACCAACCCAGGTAGGCGAAGTACTGGGCGAGGTTGGGCTATGCGCCGCACACCCCAGTCTAACTTTTTCGCCGCCTGCATGAATGTTTTATGCCGCCCAAGTAATTAAATCGCTTGGGCGGCGAAAAACATGCATGTTCCGGCGAAAAACATGCATTTTCCGGCGAAAAAGATAGATTGGGACTTGACTGCTGTACCTTCCCGTTTTTTTAGAGAGCTACTCAGTGGGCAAATGTTAGGAATATACTTTGTTAATTTCTGCGTCTTTGAAAATTGGCGCACCCAGAGGGGAGATGAAAAGTCCTTTTTTGGGTTGATATATAATAGGATTTTCATTTTTCCGTCTGATGGTCTCTTTTACTCCGTTTTTATTATTTCATACTTCAAGTTTAATCTCGTTTCGTGAACATGCCATCTTACTGCTTGTATGCGCCCTGTGTGGGGATGCATCTTGTGCATAGATTCCTCGTTGCTCACGTGCCACACTAAATGGTGATTTTATTCCTCCTCTATTAGGAAGATTTTCGTTCATTGGGATCAGTGTGGCTTAACACTTTGACTGCGGCAACTAAATATTAAGTTCAACACCAAACTCAAATTTGAAGTCAATTGTAGTAAGCAGTGTTGACAATACCAAAAGTTAACTGGATCATGTTTTCATTTAGTTTGGATTAAGTGTTTTTGAAAATTGAGTTTGTGACTACTGGTTGGTCAGCAGCATAATGAAAACTCCCTGCTGTCCTGTTTTTCAGCACCTACTACTTTCTTCTTCAACTTTTCTTCTTGTTTCATGAACTTCTTTTCTAGCTTACTGTTTCTGTGCACCTTGTGCATAGATTCCACGTTCCCTCAACTCCATACTAAATGGGGCCTTCCTCTTTCCTCTCTTGGAACATCTTTGTCGTGGTTGAGGGAGGCTAAAACTTTCTTATATAATAATAATAATAATAATAGTTATTTATTTACTTATTTATTTATTTTTATTCATTGATTTATTCATTTTTTATTTTTTCATTTGGTATTTATTTATTTATTCATTTATTTAATTATTCATTTTATGGCCAAATCTGGGAATTGTGACTGGAAGAAGGACCAATCTGGCAAGTCAACAGCTTGGTTTCGCTTGAAGTTAACTTGGGCTCGAAAAATCTAAATACTTATTGTACAATGACGCTTATTCTCTAACGTAATTATGACTACAACTAAAAGTATTCCACGATGCTCTTTTCAAAGGCTATTCTTCCTTTTAGGTCATCGACTCTTCTTTGTGAAAAAATTGTCGAGTAACAACGGGGTTACTTGAGAAATGGTCTTTTTATATTTTTTGCTTCGCTGTCCTTTATTTGACGTGTTCAGAGCGAGGGCTTTGTGTGGAGCGAGTGGTGGCATCGATCCTTCCCTCGTTAACCAGCTCCACGGTAGAGGAAATAAGGTAGGTTCAAACCAGTCTTTTTCTTTGACGACGTGGTTTTACTGACGTCGCGGCAACGAACCAATAACAGCGCTCATAATGCATTTGGTAGCAGTGATACCTCAAAATCTGGCTCCACTATTGGCGTAACGACATTGCGTCTTGGTGACGCCATCAAGTTTGTTTGAAATAAAGCCTTTCTATTGGCTTGCCGAACAAGAGGACGTGTATTTTCTTCCATAGAAATGACCCTACCCCTGTTTCCTATACCGTACCCAGCTCCAGACCCTAACTGTACGGACTCCATTAGCACCGATCCTGCTTCCGGGTCGCCAATACGTAAGGTACCTTTTTTAAACTATTATAGCTATAAAACTACAAGTGTTGAAAGGATTTGGTTAATTCAGAATGAATGAGGATATTCCAAAGTTTTCTACCAGCGTATCAAGTTTACCGACATCACAACATATTGCCCCAAAGATGAAATCTTAGTAGCTATAGAAGTTTTAAAAAGGCACCTTACATATGGGCAACCCTGTACATGACCTGGAGGTACCACAGAATTCTGATTGTTCTTCGGAATCCAAGATACGATCTGAGGATGTTGACAACGGTACATAACTTATCTCTGTGCATAATTCAGGATCTAATATTTTGCTTATTGGAAATTCAGAAAAAGAGTTTGACCACGGTGGAGGAAACAAGGTAGGGTTATTTTTATGGGAGAAAATACACCTCCTCTTGTTTGGCTAGCCAATAGAAAGGCTTTATTTCCAACAAACTTTATGACGTCACCAAAACGCCATGTCGTTAGGCCAGTAGTGGAGCCAGATTTGGGGGGTAGCAGTGCTACCAGATGCAATATGAGCGCTGCTATTGGTTCGTTGCCGTGACGTCAGCAAAACCACGCTGTCAACGAAAAAAAGACTGGTTTGAACCTACCTTGTTTCCACTACCGTGGTTTGACTCAAAGTATGTCGGGAAGGCAGATGGAGAAATGAAAGATGCGTTTTGCGCATATAATGCTTGTGTTGGAAGTTGTTGATTAGTGGTTGGTTGGTGGTGGAAGTTAGATACCCGTCAGGGCTTTGAAGGGGTGTGGGTTTTGTGCGATGCATTAGTCGATTTGTACCTCATCAGCGAGATGTCATATGTAGGAGATTTCATCGCATTTGCACAGCCTTTGTTACTCGATCAACGATTGGGTCCAGTTCGTTCTTCCTGAAGAACGCCATTCCATCCTGAAGAACGACATTGACAAAATGTCAACGCCAGTTCTGTCAAGATACGTGCGAGTTTTCGTATATGCGGTGTCGGTAGTGAAGGAAGCTCGTTTTCCCTGCAAATTTACACTTTTTTGGGTGTGTTCTATGTATTTACGTAGATTTTGTACGTATTTACGTAGATTTTGTACGTATTTACGTAGATTTTGTACGTATTTATGTAGATTTTGTACGTATTTACGTAGATTTTGTACGTATTTACGTAGATTTTGTACGTATTTACGTAGATTTTGTACGTATTTACGTAGATTTTGTACGTATTTACGTAAAATTTTCACGTATTAAACCCTTCTCCCTTTGCCGCTTCTACATAGCGGAATTTGCATGTATGCGTTGATATGTTCTTATTTATGGTTAGTATTAAGTGGTGATTCGTTGTTACTTTCGAGTTCGAAATCAAACGCCCTGTTTTTTTTACTGCGGTGATGTGTCCGTGTTTGAATGAAAAGAATACAGGCGTTGCCGTGAAGGACCTTAGCCTTTCCTTGCTGCTCTGCGTGGGTTGCAAATCCTAGCTGTAAAATTCCGTTACGTCTTCATGGAACTTAAACATTCTAGGATGTACACGCATACAGAAATCTCTGCGAATTCATTTTTGGGAGGAAATAAATGTCTTCATAATTTTTCTTGGTTCGCTGTCAGGTGAGACGCTAGGCTTGTGTGTGTAGGTGGGGGGGAGAGTAAGGGCAGGGGGGTATGGGGGGAAAGTAAGGGCAGGTGGGTGTGGGGGGAGAGTAAGGGCAGGTGGGTGTGGGGGGAGAGTAAGGGCAGGTGGGTGTGGGGGGAGAGTAAGGGCAGGTGGGTGTGGGGGGAGAGTAAGGGCAGGTGGGTGTGGGGGGAGAGTAAAGGCATGTGGGTGTGGGGGGAGAGTAAGGGCAGGTGGGTGTGGGGGGAGAGTAAGGGCAGGGGGGTATGGGGGGAAAGTAAGGGCAGGTGGGTGTGGGGGGAGAGTAAGGGCAGGTGGGTGTGGGGGGAGAGTAAGGGCAGGTGGGTGTGGGGGGAGAGTAAAGGCATGTGGGTGTGGGGGGAGAGTAAGGGCAGGTGGGTGTGGGGGAGAGTTAGGGCAGGTGGGTGTGGGGGGAGAGTAAGGGCAGGCGGGTGTGGGGGGAGAGTAAGGGCATGTGGGTGTGGGGGGAGAGTAAGGGCAGGTGGGTGTGGGGGGAGAGTAAGGGCATGTGGGTGTGGGGGAGAGTAAGGGCAGGTGGGTGTGGGGGGGGAGTAAGGGCAGGTGGGTGGGGGGGGGAGAGTAAGGGCAGGTGGGTGTGATGGGAGAGTAAGGGCATGTGGGTGTGGGGGAGAGTAAGGGCAGGCGGGTGTGGGGGGAGAGTAAGGGCAGGCGGGTGTGGGGGGAGAGTAAGGGCATGTGGGTGTGGGGGGAGAGTAAGGGCAGGTGGGTGTGGGGGAGAGTAAGGGCAGGTGGGTGTGGGGGGTGAGTAAGGGCAGGTGGGTGTGGTGGGTGAGTAAGGGCAGGTGGGTGTGGTGGGTGAGTAAGGGCAGGTGGGTGTGGGGGAGAGTAAGGGCAGGTGGGTGTGGGGGGAGAGTAAGGGCAGGTGGGTGTGGGGGGAGAGTAAGGGCAGGTGGGTGTGGGGGGAGAGTAAGGACAGGTGGGTGTGGGGGGAGAGTAAGGGCAGGTGGGTGTGGGGGGAGAGTAAGGGCAGGCGGGTGTGGGGGGAGAGTAAGGGCAGGCGGGTGTGGGGGGAGAGTAAGGGCAGGCGGGTGTGGGGGGAGAGTAAGGGCAGGCGGGTGTGGAGGGAGAGTGAGGGCAGGCGGGTGTGGGGGGAGAGTAAGGGCAGGGGGGTGTGGGGGAAGAGTAAGGGCAGGTGGGTGTGGGGGGAGAGTAAGGGCAGGTGGGTGTGGGGGGAGAGTGAGGGCGGGCGGGTGTGGGGGAAGAGTAAGGGCAGGTGGGTGTGGGGGAGAGTAAGGGCAGGCGGATGTGGGGGGAGAGTAAGGGCAGGCGGGTGTGGGGGGAGAGTAAGGGCAGGCGGGTGTGGGGGGAGAGTAAGGGCAGGCGGGTGTGGGGGGAGAGTAAGGGCAGGCGGGTGTGGGGGGAGAGTATGGGCAAGCAGGTGTGGGGGGAGAGTAAGGACAGGTGCGTGCGAGCCGTACCCTTGCCTGAGGCGGCAGCGCGACTACCTGGCGTTGGTGTCGCTGCCTCCAGGGCAAAGTTGCCAGGCTGGCCTCTCTTCAGGCCAAAGTTTGGCCTGTTTTGGCTGACGTTTTGTATTTTCTCTAGCCAACGCTTGGCTTGTTTCAAATTCTTGGCCAGTTTTGGCCGACGTTTGGCTTGTTTCGAACGAAATTTCTACGTACCATTCACTGAGTGGTTGATTTTCATGCGCTAATTTCGTTGAAATGTAAGTCAGACTTGAGATATTTTGGCCTGAACAAAGCGCCAGCCTTGGGTCACTCGTACAGCAGATTGTTTCACCTTTATGCAGCCTCTTATGTCACATTCATATGTTTCCTGCTGATGTAACGGATGCTGCTGCGGGTAACTTTTGTCTCGAGGGTCGTCAGTCTACGCTAGTGCTTATATTTCGCGACCTTAAACCTGGCTGCGACAGTAATTTCAGAGCATTTTCATACTATGGGTCGTCAATATAAGCTATCGCTTATGTTTTTTTAATCCAAAATGCCTGGCAGCGACCGCAGTCGCACAACATTTTTATGTCGTGGGTCATCAGCGTACGCTAGTGCTTGTGTTTCTTGATCCAATATAGCTGGCCGCAGTCGCGAGGCTCGCAGGTTATGTATGCGCCGCGGTGGACCCTGCTACCTGGGTCTTGTTGCGTCCATGCAAGTTGGCTATTTTTTGTTTTTATCCGCTTATCGTGTTCCGCCTTTCTTGCTGCTGTGTCCATCCTGCGACGCTTCTGGAGCTTTGCTACCTGGGCTTCTGATCCCTGCAGTGTTGATCTTCTGCCTGTGCTGGTCTCTTTAATTTAATGGCGATAGTACTCTCGGGATGTACTGTGTTAAACTATGCTATGGCGATAATGAAAAATAATCTAAACCTCTGCACTTAAGCGAAAAATTAGAGTAGCAATAAGGAAAAATCATCAAAACCTACGCATTTGAGCAAAAGTTGGAGTGTCAATATCTTAAAATCTTCAGAACCTGGGCACTTGAGCAAAAAATTGTAGTAGCAATAGGGAAAAATTATCAAAACCTGGGCACTTGAGCAAAAATTTATAATGATTTGATAACACTGAGTGACTAGAGCAAGAATAAGGACCTTGTATAGTGACATGCCAGCTAGGAGTGAACTGCCTGATGATGTACTCAGGCATGGTGACTAGGTAGAAATTTTATCATTGCAAAACTACTTGATTTGAATCGAGTATGTGACACGTATTGTTTGATTGTGCAGATTTTATCACTTCTAAGCTGCGTAATTGAAATTTAGTGATAGACACGTATTGTTGAATTGTGAGATACGTAATTGCAGACGCTGCTTGTTGTTCCTACAGCAGCAGTAATTGCTTCTATGTTCGTTTCTTCTAAGTGATGTTCTCCGAGCAACTGAAAAACCATTTATAACACTATAAATGTGGAAGATAATGGTCCGTAGAATGTTCAATCGCACATTTATAACACTAAAAATGTGGGAAAAATTGGCTGTAAAATGTTCCGTTTGCTCAACATCGTCCGTTGATTGGCGTCTTCATCGTCTACAAAGCATGCAGTATGATGAACAGTGTGACTAAATTCTTCGCTTTTTATGGTTCAACTCTTCAGAGGGATACAACTTTTGTGTCTATAGGAATTAGCCTCCCAGACAGAATAGGTGAAATCCCGAGCTAAAGGTTTGGTAGGCCTTCCTAATGTGGGAAAAGAACTGGTTGGCTTTTTTGTTTTGTTACAGATCATAATTTTTTACGGCTCTCTTCTGTCCCGTTTTTAGCACCTACGAATTTGTTCTTCAACTTTTATACTTTTATCTTGTTTCATTAACTTCTTTCTCAGCTTAACTGTTTCTATGCTCCTTGTGCATAGATTTCGCGTTCCCTGAATTCCGTACTAAATGGTGCTTTTCTCCTTCCTATCTTTGAAACCCCTATGTTGCGGTTATTGAGGCTTAAAATGTCAACTAATCTAATGGTCTTTTGGTTAAAAATACGCGTATTTTTTTAAACCGTGCATTCCCGTGTATATGAGAAGTACACCGACTAAAATGGTTGTGTTTGGCTTAAAAAAAACGCCATTTCTCCAATACCCGGAATAAAAAATTTTGTTTGGTTCTAAAAAATGCCATTTCTCTAACACCCGGAATAAAAAAATTGTGTTTGGTTTTAAAAAATGCCATTTCTCTAATACCCGGAATAAAAAAATTGTGTTTGGATTAAAAAAATGCTATTTCTCTAATACCGGGAATAAAAAAAATTGTTTGGTTTAAAAAAAATGCTATTTCTCAAATACCCGGGATAAAAAGGTTGTGTTTTTCGATTTAAAACTTCAGCACGCGAGTCTTGCAAATGAACTCTGCTGATGTGCTGCCGTGCATTGGCCCTTGTCACATGTGGTCTTAGTTGCGTGCGTCCGGTGTGATGCTGTGTAGTTGCACTCAAACATGCGACAAATGTTCGAATATCAACTTACAACTCGTATGTTTAATTTATAATTTGCGGGTAAAATGTTCGTCAATCAATGTTCAACAGCTGTTGTTAATGTTGCTTCATAAGTGTTTGTGTTATTGTTGCAGTGCTATGTATCATACGAACGTGCGAATTTCAGTCAAAACTCGTATCTTTAGCTCTGAAGTTTCCGCGTAAAAAGTTTGTCAATGTACGAGAGAAGTTATTAATGTCGTTTCATACGTGTTTGTATTATTATAGTGTTATAGATAGGCACAAATCTCTGAATTTAACATCGAAACACGTTTCTCTTATTCAGAGATTTTTTTGTAAAAGTTCAATAATGTGCAAGAGCTGCTGTTGACGTTGTTTCATAAGTGTATGTGTGATTAATGCCAATCTTACTTCAATACATCAATCTTTTTATGTCTTCAATAGAAGTGTATATATATGTATTTGTATTAGCGTATGCATAATTAATATCAATCTTACCATGTCTTCAATACTGTACCTGAGGGATGTTAAATACCCTTGATTGGCGGGCCCCTTAGTTATAAAAGTGAGGAACGTGTGGCGGTACAAGTTTTTTAACCAAATTGTTCACAAAAGTGCGACCATCAGTTGACGTTCGTATCGATTCGTAATTTTCCGCTTAATTTTCCAACTGCCCAACCTCGCTCTCCCGTTCCCGTGATTGAAGCTGAATCTGAAATTTGGTTCCCCATTTGACGGTTTAATTCTTAATTGACAACTTCTGAGTTAGCCGTTGGCAAAAATTTCGTGTCAGAGACATGAGTGTGCTGTGGTTACTGTCAGCTCTCTCGACTGTCTGGGGACACGTATTTCTCTCGATGTATCTCGATACGTAGTATTCGTGCCACTGCATTCCGGGTTGGCACGATCGGAAATTAATAATTGGGAATCGTATTGGACGATTTCAACGAAGCATTTCCAGTTTCATGCTCGTACAAGCTGAACGAATTGACCCTCGTTCCCTACATGGTACACTCAGTAAAAATGCCCGAATATTTAATTTCTTATCAAGTAAGTTCTCTTTGTGATGTGTTTTATGGAGTTCACTGCCAAGTGGCTGTTCCGTCTCTAATCTGAGACAACCTGATGCTAGAGCCAGTCTTGATGGTTATAATACCGGTAATATGAGCAGAAAAAAATCAGACGGTTTATCCGTGGATGCACGATATTATTTCAAACATAGTTACACCGTGAGGTCAATTTACCCCCAACCTTTTTATTAAAATAACAAAGCTCATAAAGATTGACCAGTTTCAGTTATTAGGGAATAAAAATGTCTTCTTCTTTTTGTTGAAATGAAATGTTTTTTGTTATGTTAAGGACCACCTTTTTTCGGCTTACTGCTGTCCTGTTTTTCAGCACTACTTCCTTCTTCAACTTTTATCTTGTTTCATGAACTTCTTCCTAAAATTGCTGTTTCTGTGTACCTTGTGCATGGATTTCGCGTTTGTTCAAGTCCATACTAAATAGAGCTTTCCTCCTTCCTCACTTTGGAAAGCATTTGTTGCTCTTAGGAAGATTTAAACTATCTTTTCAAATATAATTGATTAAAATCCTTCCCTATTAATGCATATATTTGCTAAAGATTCTTAGTAACATCATCATCGCATGATACAAAAGGGCATGTTGCTCTTCCATTTTCACCAGCAACAGAAAACAAGCGACATAAATAATGCTGTTACAAAAATAAAGTTACATAAATAATGTGGAAAACAAGTCACCTAAATCAAGGGACTGTACTTCTGTGGCTCGACATCTTATGTTGAAATGAGCGTGCTGAGGCAGGTGCCGATGGTTGATGATTGATGACCGAGTGTGATTATTGTCTTCTTAACTTGTGTGGTTAATGCGGGATTGGCGCGCGTGTCGTTGGTGTCTCGCGGCACGGAACTCGGGACTGAAAACATGAGAGGATCAGAGAACGGGGACGGGCCTCTAGAGAGGTAGAGAACGGGCCGCTAGAGAACGGCCATTTAGCTTGTCCCTGTTACCGTGTTTTGTTCATTTATCATATTTCTATTCCAGAGCCCAAAGTGTGTCCCTACTTTCAGCGGGTTCAACTTATAAAAAAGTAGCCGAAAATACAATGGGATATTTGTCTAGAATGTAACGCTATTTAATATTGGCATCACGACGTGTTCGTGAGACGTTTCTTGGCGTCGATGTGGGGTTATTTTGTTCAAGTATTTACTGCTGATATTTCGTGAGAGCCATTAGTGTCTTTCTAATTCTTTGTGACTCCCATTGGTCAATTTCATGAAATGAAGAATCTTTCGAGTATTGTAGCGCGTAATTTGAATAATGATTAGGTATTTGGGTACGAAATTTTAAGGCCCGTGAAAGTGAAAGCAATAAATTAATTTGCTGTTCACCTGCAGTAAGAATGCAAAAATGCTTGATGAATATTGAACGAAGTTGTCCGTCTGCGGTCAACTTATTAGGGGTCTGGTACGGTATATTTTATTGAATTCTTTTACCTTTAAGTGCGTGATAAGCGGAACTTTGAATCATGATCTGAAGTAACGCTTATTTGAGCAAAATATTTTTAAGTTACCTCCGTTTTCTTGTGATATTTCATTCTTTGAATTTTGATGTGTAAGTTACTCCATAGTTTATTGTTATTAGTAAACTGAGCTTGCGAAGTAGAGCCAAAGAAAAGCAAGAAATGTTCTCATTTTTTCTTATTGGTTGGTGGTTCCCAACCTACGTAGTTTATAAGTAAATATATATATATATATAAATATTTAATATATATAAATATATAATATATATGAAAAATATTAATATATATATAAAGTTTATAATTTTTTTCTCTCCGATCAGTCACCCGGGCTCACTGATCGAAGCGAACCACACGCCGTATTGAAGCTTATTCTGACTTCCGTGATCATCACAATACGCGGATTCCTCTTCTTTTATTGTGTGACTTTTCGTTGTCAGTGTTGGGTAGTAATTTTTTACGTGAATGAACGCTGCCTCTGTCTTCACTTGCTCTGAATTTTGGCATGATGCCGCGTGTGTGTGTGTGCCTGCTGCCTTGGTGGCGCTCGCTCGGTCGGACCCAAGGAGGTTTAAGAATGGAGGCGGCATCAGCGCTCTAAAGTGAAGCCAATTTTCGGTAGCTGTAGGGTATACGGGCACACACACGGAGATGGGGCTCAGTGCGTGTCAGACACTCAGCGTGACAGGGCGCCGTCCTCAAAATGAGTTTCTTTATCATTCAGCGAGGACGCAATTGAAATATATGCCTAAGAAAAAAACGAATAGCACAGAGTAGCGCAAGTCTGCTATTTAACAACGCGGTCTTCAGTCGCTGATGATGGAGGTGGTGCTACCCCTCCACTGCAACACCACCTCCACACAGGGACCTAATGCCGGGTGGGCGGGGCTTGGGACGGCAGAAGTGGCTTCACTCGCTTGACTGGCAAAAGATAGCGAAGCCGGTTCCATGTATCCAACTTCCTTGGTCGGACCACCTACGGTCTACCGTACCGTAGTGGTAGCTGCTTATCCTCACATCACGCCGCTTCTAAGTAAGAAATGGTATCTCTTCTAACTTAGAAGTGGTGTCACTTCTGACTTAGAAATGATGCAGACACATCTGAAACCTTTTGATATGCTGTTGCCTCATGGTACGATAATGGTTGGTCTACCATCAGCTTAAGTCGTCGTTTAACTCACAGCCTCCATATACTGGCCTGCTCTGTAATTTATTTGGCATATGACGCTCGTCATGAATTGGTGTTAGGAGCGACGCACCTCTTTTGTTGGACATCATGGCAGCTCGGACTTGAACTTTCCGTTATAAATATTAATTAAACCTTCCCTCTAAATTTTATCTGTACATTTTAATTTTCCCTCTATAGGTTCTATCTTCTTTGTAAATTCTCTTCTTTCTCTATAAATGTTTTATTTTCTTTATGAATTTTCTTCTCTCCTTAGAACGGTTATGTCTTGTATATATTTTTCTCCTTTCTCTAAAAATGTTCTATCTCTATATAAATTTTCTTCTTCAACAATAAATATTCTGTCCGTATAAATTTTTTCTTCCCCCATAACTTTTCTGTTTTCTATACCAACTTTTTTCTTTTCCTTTAACTGTTCATTTTCATTGATAAATATTATATTTTCCCTGCTCGTATTCTGATCTATTTCATGATATCATACATCTGCTCCTTGGCAGGCGTTGCGGCTGCGCCCGGGCTCGTAGTGCCGTAAGCCAGAGGTTTTCAAACTTTTTTCAAGCAAGGACCACTTTTATTACATAAAATTAGCTGAAGACCCCTCATATGTGTTCCCATGAGGAAAAAAATATATGTATGCATCCACTAGTAAATTTATCAGAGTTGCCCCGGACCCCACTTTGAGAACCCTACCGTAAGCTGTAAGGTCTCGGCTGAATACTTTACAGTAAATGATGCGATCGAAAATGGAACGTCTTTTCTATACGTGTTTCTCTGCTGCGAAACTGTTGTTCGAGGAGTTCACGAGATTCGAACTCAGGACTTACATTCACCGCGCCAGAACGCTATCGATCGCGCTACCGACCACCCTAAAAGGTGATCGAAGCACAATGAAAGCAATCTTGGCACAGTGAAAGCAGGCACGCACTTGGCCCGACAGATGTATTTTTTACTTATGTATCGAGAGTTTAAGTCCTGAGTTCGAATCTCGTGAACTCCTCGTACATTTATTTGTTTGAAAAACCTTGTGGAAGCAGTAGCTTTCCGTACCAGATTCGTAACTGTTTCTGGGGGTGACTTGACTTTGAACTCTCGAAACTGTTGTTGTCTTGCGGTTTATTGATGCCTGCGATGATTATATAGACCACACCAGATATTGCTTCTTTTATGATTACTAGTCCACCCCCCTTAATTTGAAATAAAAAAGAGGGCGAAATGAGAGAAAAGCCGTAAAAAATTAAAAAAAAAAAATTCCTCGAGAGTTGATGAGGCCGCGTGAACACGGCCAGTCAAAATATATAGGACTGGAGCTTGTATCACAGATACGCTCACCACACACTGCACGCTAGCTTCGGACAGACGGACGGACGGACGCGGCTCTTATTATAGTTTAGATTTTTCAAATAACTGCTTAGTGCAGAATGTGTCACAAGCAAGAAATTGAAGCTAATTAGAAGTTCTATGTAACCAGATTATTTTCACTTCTAACACTGAGTGCTTTACGGGGACGTCAGCAATGAATGCTTGCAGTGGAGCACGTTTGTACGTTGTCGTGGCATAGTCGATTTAACCCGTGGAGGCACGGTGGTGCTACATGTCTATCATACGGTATATTGCTCATTCACGTACCGGTACAAATGAATGACATTTCCTCTAATTGGAGACCTTTTTACAATGTAACTGCTATCATACGAGGTGGAATGTAGTCGTGCCATTATTCTGTTCCATGTACGGAGCGCGTTCTTTGTAAAATGAATAAGTGAGAGGACGGGGTTCAACTGCACATTTCTTACTTCTGGAAAATTTTGCGTTTTCGTTGTTTTATTAAAAATAGAAAGATTATTTGGAGTCATCTTTTCAGTACTTTGAGCAAGAATCAAACGAGTCTTTGGCCGAAATAAATTAAATCATGAAAGTGTTTTACCTCTGAAATTCGAGAAATGCTTGGCAGACAAGAGTCACAAGACAAACATCTTCGTGAGACTCAGTCAGAGCTGAGATGTGAGGGCAGGCGGGTGTGCGTCGGTGCGGCCTACAGCGCGGTGCCTCCACTCCAGGAGCTCAAATGGAGCTTCGCATTTTCCGAGCATTTCAATAATGTAAGATATCTCATACTTCACTCTGCCTCCACCCACCCCTAGAGTTATTTTGTTGGGAGGAGTGTAATGTGTTCAGAAAAACTTGCGTTTTCTTCGGAATTCTTAGTAGCCTAAAATTTGCTGCTCACCCCGTTCGCTTGCTCAGCTTCAAGGTTTGACTTGCAAGCGTTATCGAGTTTACTAGACCAACTTTCTTTTTACTCCAGCGGAAGAAGTAGCGTGGCTTTGAACCCACTCTTTGTGAGATCATACTTAGCGTATGTGTGTGTATGCATTCGTGTGTGTATGTGTTGTTTGACCATGATTTTAAAAGTATTTTTATTGAACATTAGTTTAAAATTTAAAATTTTTCAAAGTTGAAATGTATTTAAAATTTTAAATTTTCGAAGGGCTCAGAATTTTTGCACCTTCATTCGTCTCTTGTTATGATCGTGTGTGGAGTTGGGAATGATGAAATATTCAATGTACCTACCTCGTAATTACGCAAATTTGGGGCAAAATGTTTTGTTCTTCTTATCCAGGCATTTCAATTTTCTGCCGCAATTGAGATGGCAACACTAATTAATTGGTCGATTTCTTGGAAATCTTCGTTGAAAATATTTATCATGAAAATGACACCCCCTCAAAAGGATAAAATTATCCCTTCTATGGGAGTCGTATTTTCCAGGAGGGAGTTGAAGGCCTTGCTCTCTTTTTGAAGTAGCAAAAGTTTACATTTTGTTAAAAATCGCCTATTTGTTCACTATTGTCTTTTTTCATTATCCATTACTTTTTTTTCGACATAGATTGGAATCTTCTATAGTTTGATATAAAATAGGCGAGAGAGAGAGCAAGTTGAAGGTCGTTGTATTTAAGTGGCACGAATCGGGTACTTGCTTTTATTTTTTGCCTCAAAGACTTGCGTCTGGAACAGATCGCACAACATCAAAGCTTAAGAACAGAAATGGGATTAATTATGAGTGAGAATTGGAATTTTCGAAAAGAGGAAATATTTAAAAAACACGTGATGAAAAATATTTAACGGATAGGAATTTGACTGGTTGTTAATGGACGTTTAAGCTGTTCAAATAAACTAGGATTGTAAAAATCCTGTGCCAGACTCGAAGCAAACTTTTGGATCCCAAAAGTAATTTTGTGATAGTACAGCTTTTATATACGACAGTCTTCCGGCTTGTGATGGTACAGCTTATATATACGACAGTCTTCCGGCTTGTGTTGGTACGGCTTATATATACGACAGTCTTCCGGCTTGTGTTGGTACAGCTTATATATACGACAGTCTTCCGGCTTGTGTTGGTACAGCTTAGATATACGACAGTCTTCCGGCTTGTGTTGGTACAGCTTATATATACGACAGTCTTCCGGCTTGTGATGGTACAGCTTATATATACGACAGTCTTCCGGCTTGTGTTGGTACAGCTTATATATACGACAGTCTTCCGGCTTGTGTTGGTACAGCTTATATATACGACAGTCTTCCGGCTTGTGTTGGTACAGCTTATATATACGACAGTCTTCCGGCTTGTGATGGTACAGCTTATATATACGACAGTCTTCCGGCTTGTGATGGTACAGCTTATATATACGACAGTCTTCCGGCTTGTGTTGGTACAGCTTATATATACGACAGTCTTCCGGCTTGTGTTGGTACAGCTTATATATACGACAGTCTTCCGGCTTGTGTTGGTACAGCTTATATATACGACAGTCTTCCGGCTTGTGTTGGTACAGCTTATATATACGACAGTCTTCCGGCTTGTGTTGGTACAGCTTATATATACGACAGTCTTCCGGCTTGTGATGGTACAGCTTATATATACGACAGTCTTCCGGCTTGTGTTGGTACAGCTTATATATACGACAGTCTTCCGGCTTGTGTTGGTACAGCTTATATATACGACAGTCTTCCGGCTTGTGATGGTACAGCTTATATATACGACAGTCTTCCGGCTTGTGATGGTACAGCTTATATATACGACAGTCTTCCGGCTTGTGTTGGTACAGCTTATATATACGACAGTCTTCCGGCTTGTGTTGGTACAGCTTATATATACGACAGTCTTCCGGCTTGTGTTGGTACAGCTTATATATACGACAGTCTTCCGGCTTGTGTTGGTACAGCTTATATATACGACAGTCTTCCGGCTTGTGATGGTACAGCTTATATATACGACAGTCTTCCGGCTTGTGTTGGTACAGCTTATATATACGACAGTCTTCCGGCTTGTGTTGGTACAGCTTATATATACGACAGTCTTCCGGCTTGTGTTGGTACAGCTTATATATACGACAGTCTTCCGGCTTGTGTTGGTACAGCTTATATATACGACAGTCTTCCGGCTTGTGTTGGTACAGCTTATATATACGACAGTCTTCCGGCTTGTGTTGGTACAGCTTATATATACGACAGTCTTCCGGCTTGTGTTGGTACAGCTTATATATACGACAGTCTTCCGGCTTGTGTTGGTACAGCTTATATATACGACAGTCTTCCGGCTTGTGTTGGTACAGCTTATATATACGACAGTCTTCCGGCTTGTGTTGGTACAGCTTATATATACGACAGTCTTCCGGCTTGTGTTGGTACAGCTTTTATATACGACAGTCTTCCGGCTTGTGATGGTACAGCTTATATATACGACAGTCTTCCGGCTTGTGTTGGTACAGCTTATATATACGACAGTCTTCCGGCTTGTGTTGGTACAGCTTATATATACGACAGTCTTCCGGCTTGTGTTGGTACAGCTTATATATACGACAGTCTTCCGGCTTGTGTTGGTACAGCTTATATATACGACAGTCTTCCGGCTTGTGTTGGTACAGCTTATATATACGACAGTCTTCCGGCTTGTGATGGTACAGCTTATATATACGACAGTCTTCCGGCTTGTGTTGGTACAGCTTATATATACGACAGTCTTCCGGCTTGTGTTGGTACAGCTTTTATATACGACAGTCTTCCGGCTTGTGATGGTACAGCTTATATATACGACAGTCTTCCGGCTTGTGTTGGTACAGCTTATATATACGACAGTCTTCCGGCTTGTGTTGGTACAGCTTATATATACGACAGTCTTCCGGCTTGTGTTGGTACAGCTTATATATACGACAGTCTTCCGGCTTGTGTTGGTACAGCTTATATATACGACAGTCTTCCGGCTTGTGTTGGTACAGCTTATATATACGACAGTCTTCCGGCTTGTGTTGGTACAGCTTATATATACGACAGTCTTCCGGCTTGCTATTTATAAACGTGAATAACGTTCACAGTAATTTGTTGAGTGAGAATAGAATTAAATGTACTAAGATAAATAATTGCAGGTGTTGTATGCTTTTTGTTCTTCGATCGTTGCACGAGTTCGTTCTCCAGCAACTTTTTGCGCAGCGAGGACGTTGTGTTACAGAAAAAATGATCAGTTTATAAACAACCCATTTTTGTGGTTGCATTCTATGCCAATAAATATACCATAAGCTGCGTTAATTTAATTAAATACTTGTTATATTGGATACTCAATATACTTGTCTATTGATTCATTACCCTTTTTTGCGTCGGGACGCCCCTCAGGGGAATACAACCAAGGTAGGTTAAGCAGCGCTCAAATTGCATCTGGTAGCACTGCTACCCCCAAATCTGGCTCCACTATTATAAAAGAAGACTATGACTTTGGTGAAGTCATAAAGTTTGTTTGAAATAAAGTCTTTCTATTGGCTAGCCGAACAAGAGGTGTAATTTCTCCCATAGAAATGACCCTACCTTGTTCCCTCTACCGTGGAGTAAACAAATGTAATATAAGACCTGTAGTTGCAACCTCGGCCGGCGAGCTCCAGTGCGGCAAGAGACGTAGCGGCCTTATATAGCATCTCCTAGACTGCGAATCTGTGATACTGGAAGGAGAAGTCGGAACTTTTTGTTGATTAAATTTACATTGGTACATTTTAGGATTACTGAACACTTGAAATGACTAGCTGAGATTTTGAGGGGTGACTGAAGTGTAGTCACTGCAGTATCTATGGGAATTGGCGCTCCAAGAAGAAAAAATGTGTGAGGGCCCCGAGCTGAGAGTTGGGTAGGCCTCGTTTTGTTGAAATTAAATGTGTTTTGTTTTGTTAAAGACCACTTTTGTTCGGTTCAATGCTGTCCTGTTTTTCAGCACCTACTACTTTCTTCTTCAAATTTGATCTTGTTTCATGAACTTCTTTCTCAACTTATTGTTTCTACGACTTTTGTGCATAGATTCCCCATTCTCTTATCTCCATACTAAATGGTGCCTTCCTCCTTCCTCTCATCGACACGCTATTTTCGTTTAGCGGTTAAGGAGGCTTAAACTAACTTATAATCTTCATCTTTTGCGTCGCGACTTTGACTCTAGCTGAAGGTTGATTCAAGAGTGGCCTCTTGTGCGGTGAAATTTTGGTCTGCATTTTTTTTGGTTTAAATACATTTGTGTACTCTCTGGCAAATGACAACCGAATTTTGCAGATGGATGCGTCAAGTAACCGAAATTACGTTGCACGCATGCCTCGCAACGCGAAAACTACAAGCTTGGTTTCTATCAAAGTTACTGCCCTCATGAATATAGGAATGAAAATTTTGTGTGAATTGTGCGTATGTCAGTTAGTTAAATGTTGTGTTCAATGAGATATTTGATGTGTCATGTAGGCAATGTTAAGTGAACGACAAATGGGTAATGAGACACCCCTCTAGCATGTCGAAATGAACCTGTATGTAGTATGCATTGTGTGTGTGTGCTGTGAAATGATGCAGTAAATGTAATGTGCGAACAGATGTTTAATGTGTCATTTAGGTGATGGAAAGCGCTAATGACAAACAGCTATTACGACAACCCTCTACGATGTCGTAATGAGCCTTTAGTGTACAGTGTGTGTGTGTGTGCTGTGCAATGATACAGCTGAATGCTATTGGCGACAGATGTTCAATGTGTTAATTAATCGATGGAAGTGTTACATGCTAAAAATCAACGATATTTCACGTGTTAATCATATTTGGTGTTGATGGAAGTGCTTGTAATGTCACATGATAAAAATTAATAACATTTCACGACCTTATTACATTTGGTGTGCAGATATCCAGTCATGGTGGGAGCTGCCGAGCGTTGCCCACTTTTGCTCGTTGTTCCGAGCCGCGTTTGATCTGCTGCACTTTGACATCGAGGTGAGCTGCGGCCGGTCTTTATGAGTAGGCGCTTTACCAGGGGCGCTTATTTCTATTTTTTATTTCGATTTCTTGTTTTGGCGGTGAGGTTTTGGCGGCCTAGATAAGTATGCGTTTTATTTTCCTATTCTTCATTTCCATTCTTTATTTGTATTTCTTGTGTTGACGGTGAGGTTTCACATCGATGTAAGGTTTGGCGGCCGGCCTGTCATTTCGGAAGCGCCAGCACTTGCGCAACATTTTCAAGCCTGCTGTCTCCCGCTGCTGTTGTAGAAGTAAAAGTTTATGGGTGTGTTAGCTGCTCAGGCTGTAATGTTGGTGTAAGATAAAATTGGTTGGTTTGATCACCAACAGCCATTGTTGACGTTCGTCTTCTTAAGTTCGGCTGTGGGACATTAATGTGGGATTATAATTTGATATTCATAGGAGATAGTGTATCCTTGTGTTTAGCTTCTTTTTAATGTGGGATTATAATTTGATATTCATAGGAGATAGTGTATCCTTGTGTTTAGCTTCTTTTTAATGTGGGATTATAATTTGATATTCATAGGAGATAGTGTATCCTTGTGTTTAGCTTCTTTTTAATGTGGGATTATAATTTGATATTCATAGGAGATAGTGTATCCTTGTGTTTAGCTTCTTTTTAATGTGGGATTATAATTTGATATTCATAGGAGATAGTGTATCCTTGTGTTTAGCTTCTTTTCACATCAAATGAGAAATAATAAAGAATATCTCATTAATGCTGCACACTTATTTCGAGCCAGGAGTCAAGACTATATCAAGTTTTCCCTTATATTCTGTGCATACTTAAAGAAGTTCTTTGAGGTTGTGCGTGGTCTCGAGCTGAAAGTTAGAGACGCTTTCTTTTTGTTGAAATGAAATATCCATCTTTTTTCGGTTCGCTACTGTGCTGTTTTTCAGCATCTCTGACTTTCTTCTTCAACTTTTATCTTGTTTCATGAATTTTTTTCTCAACTTGCTGTTTCTATGCGTACGGGATCCTTTGCGGGAACTCAACCTTGTGCGTAGATTCCGGGTTCCAGTGGTATCAAAAAGATGAACTGTTATTTATCTTGCCGCTGTTTACATTGTAAAAGCAAATTTTTAGTTCTTTAACCCATGTCAATGAACCATTTCTATTACTTTACAAATGTGACTGGAACACCTTGATCCCATCAGGGGGATATGATCATACTTATGAGAATTAGCGCTCCCAGAGGAAGATGTGAGGTCCCGAGTTGAAGGAAAGGTAGGTCTAGTGTTGAATTAGAATAGTTTTTTATTTTGAAACAGCCCATCTTTTTCTTTCGACTCACTACTGTAATTTTTTCAACACTTGTTACTTTCTTCGTCAACTTTTATCTTGTTACATAAACTGTCTTCAATCTTGTTATTTCTATGTGCAGTGTGTGAGTCCACACCTGCATGGATTCCCTGTTCCCGTAATTCCATTATTAATGGTACTTCTCTGTTTCAAATGGTACTTCTCTCTCTCATGAGGAGACCTGAGTTGTGTTAGAGAAGCTTAAACTAACGGTCCCCTGAGGATGTAAAGAATTGTATCTATGGGAATTAGCGCTCCCAGGGGGATAATGTGAGGGTCTGAGCTGAGAGTTAGGTAGGTCTTCTTTTTGTTGAAGTAAAGGTTTTTAGTTATGTTAAGGACTGCCTTTTTTCGGTTCACTGCTGTCGTGTTTTTCAACATCAACTACTTTCTTCTTCAACTTTTATCTTGTTTCATGAACTTTTTTTCTCAACTTGCTGTTTCTATGCCCCTTCTGCACAGATTCCGTGTTCCCTTGTCTTCATACTAAATGTTCCCTTCATCCTTCCTCTCTTCGAAACGCTTTTTTTGCTGATAGGGAGGCTTAACGTGGCATTTAATCTAATCTTAATCTGGCACAGGAGCTAGAGGAAGCCATTCTGTGCGATGGTGTGGACGGAGGTGGAGAAGACGGTGGAGGCGGTGGAGGAGGGCTGGTGGTGGAGCTGGTGGTGCGGCTGCTGCAGGGCTGCCTGCCCCATGTAACCGTCACCCCGCACACCGTCAACGAGCATCTCATGAATATTTTTAGGCAAAAATGCCAGGTGAGTGGCGCTCAAAACGGACTTCTGGGAGATACTTGCTCGGCGTCAACGCGGATATTGTTGCTAGCAATGGAGATATGGGAGAAATTTGTTGCGCAAAAACGCAATACTGTTGCTAGCAATATCGATTCGGCCTTACTCAAAACGGCCTTTTGAGAGATACTGGCTGAGCGAATACGCGAATATTGTTGCTGGAAATAGAGATATGTGAGAAAATTATACTGAGCAAAAACACCAGTATAATAATAATTGTTGATAAAAACAGCGATTTATGAGAGAATTACTTACCAGATACACGTGCTGCGGAGCACTGCTGAGATCACCGTTTGTTGTAGCTGCCGTAATTATGCAAGAAGCATAATGAAAATATATCGGGCCCCACTAAAGCTGTTGAGTTGTGATCCTCACCAATGACAGATAGGCTTTGAAATTGGGCTGGAAGATATCGGTTGAGTGATGTCAATAAATCGGTTGAGTGATGTCAATAAATCGGTTGAGTGATGTCAATAAATCGGTTGAGTGATGTCAATAAATCGGTTGAGTGATGTCAATAAATCGGTTGAGTGATGTCAATAAATCGGTTGAGTGATGTCAATAAATCGGTTGAGTGATGTTAATAAATTTATCCAGATATTTTACAGGGCACTGATTCAATCCATTTTCACTTCTGTGTCCTAACCTGCTTGAGTTACGGACACTGTAGTTTCAAGATTTATTTGGTAAATTTTTTGTTTGGTACTTTACTTCTCTGGTAGAGCACCTGATGTCATTAAATTGGCTTGGTGTTGCTGTGTGTTCACATCTCTTCAATTTTTTATATTATTGGAAAAACTATTTTCATTGGCGTAATTATAGACTGTACCTGGTTCTGTTTAGTTCAAGAACAGAAGTAGTGAGTTACCCGCGTGTGTATGGGGAGTATTTTCAATCTTTAAGAAAGTTTCCTGCTTAGTGAGTAGACTGGAGTAATTTACTCTTTTGAAAAGTAATGAATTTGATTCTACATTGTGTCCATAGATCCGCCCATAAATTTTCGTATGTGACTTGATAAAGATCGTTATTTGTGACTTCCGGGAGTAACACGTGGAAGCACGAGCGTGGACTGGGAGATGGTGTTTATTCTTGAAATTGAAATTTACAAGAACCTGCCTCCCAAGCGCGGACGCTAACCTTTAGTTGTTTTTGCTATTAGCAAAGCGTTTCTCATTCATCCTTAATGTACCGATAACTCTCCCACTCAAACCGTGAGGCAAAACTGCAGCTGTTGTCATTGGCACTGTGTTACGAATGTACCCTCAACTCTCTCCCTCCAAGCGTAGACGCAAACCTTCCATTAGGACTTTGGTACTGGTGTACCCCTGGTGTACCCTAACCCACCCCCGCTCCCCCAGCTGGACCCGAGCCGCGAGAACCTCTTCACGACGGGGTCGCGGCTGCAGCGGCTGGGGCTGCGCCACAAGGTGCAGCTCCTCCACGCCCTCTGTGACTTCAGGCTCGAGGCCGACGATGTGCTCGAGCTGCTCAAGGTGCGACTTGTGGTGTGGGGTGTGTGTATGCGGAATAGGAATGCTTTCTGTATCATATATAGTGTGTATGAGTGTGCGTGTGATGTTATATGTGTATATGCGGAATTGAAGTGCGTTCTATGCTATGTGATGTGTGGGGATGTGCATGTGATGCCGTGATGTGTTCATATGTGTGTATGCGGTATGGGAACGCTCACGGTGTATTGTGTTGGTATGCGGTGTGTGAGTGTGCAATATGTGTCTTTGCTGCATGGAGATGTGTATTGTGTAAGAGGGTGAGTGAGGTACGAAGGCAGTGTTGTGTGCGTTTTGACGGTATTTTTCAATTGTTCACTTCCCTGTGGTCTCCTCGGTTTATATTTGGCGGGAGAGATTCAGCAACGTTTTTTTCTCGAATATTTTTGAAAATTTGTCTTTTTCGCTGGGGTAATTTTTTCTCTTCGCTATTGCATTGTTGAATTTCATTTTCATTAATATCCAAGTCTTGTTGCATTCAAGCAAACGTGCTGCATCTTTTACCGTCTTAAGCCCCGTCCAGACCTTGCGTTAGCTTAGTGCTTGATGCCGCTTAGACGAACTGCAGATGGCTCTCCGACCGCTACGGAAGAGGATTTTTCATGCCCACCACGAAGTTGAGCGTACCCGATTCTTGTCGTATGCGTGGCCAGTCAGTGTGATAGCGGAAGGCATTTAGGAAGGTCGTAGCGCTCCGCGATCTCTCCGCGGCTAGTCTCCGCGGCTTCACACAGCGCATCGTCGTTATTAAACATCCTTCCCCTCTCATGTACTACGATAACCATGTATGAATAGCAATTAAGGATCTAAATCATTTTTTAGACTGCTGATAATGATAACTGATAACTGACTGCTAATGCAGTCAGTCAAGCCAGTCTGGTCAGGAGCGGTTCTTCTGCAACGCCACTGCGACGATCACAGGCACTATGGGAACGCAAGGTCTGGACGGGGCTTTAAACTTTAGGCTACGCTGGCGGCGTTCTCTCTTTGGTCTAACACTTGGGCAGCGATATGAGCTGCCGATGTACAGAGGGGATTTTCATAATGCTACTCACCAACTAGTAGTCATAAACTGAATTTTTATAGAAACATTATCGAAACTGAATGAAACCACGATCCACTTGATGTTACCTATTTTCAAAATTGCTTACTATAATTGGCATTGAATTCGAGTTCAATATTGAACTTCAGTTTAACCGACCGCTGTCGACGTGTGTTACTCAATATTTTTAGATACTTAATCAAAGCTAAATGAAGGTACGGTCTAATTAATGTTTGCTATTATCCAATTTGCTCTATACCGTTGACTTTAAATTTGAGTCGAAATTGAACTTCAGTTCAACCCACCGCGGTCAAGGTGCTGACTCATTGCTGGCGATACGATGGGTCGCGCTCAAGCTTTTTCAGGTGCGAAGCGGCCCATCGATGAGTCGCTTGAGAAATTTTTAACAGTCTTATTAAACAAATGGCATTTGAAATACCCAGTTAATGTTTGTTATCTGTATAATTTTTAACAATTTTTGAATTTGAAGAATTTTGAGCTTCCGCCTAACCCATCGCAGTCAACGTGTTGAATTTGAGTTGATTATTGAGCTTGCGTTTAGCCCGTATTGGTCTACGTGTTGAATTTGAGTTGATTATTGAGCTTGCGTTTAGCCCGTATTGGTCTACGTGTTGAATTTGAGTTGATTATTGAGCTTGCGTTTAGCCCGTATTGGTCTACGTGTTGAATTTGAGTTGATTATTGAGCTTGCGTTTAGCCCGTATTGGTCTACGTGTTGAATTTGAGCTGATTATTGAACTTCCGTTTAGCCCATATTGGTCTACGTGTAAAGTTTGTGGTGTGTGTGTGTGTTGCCAGAACCTGGAGTCAGACAGCCTGCGAGTGGAGCCCCTGGGGTACGACAACGCAGGCTGCACCTACTGGTACTTTTACGGTACCAGGCTCTACCGCGAGGACCACAGTCTCTACCACCCGCACAGGTACTTGTCTTGTTGGTTCTCGTCTTGGTCTTGGTGGTCAATTTGAGGGCATATTTTTTTCAGTGCGCACAGACTCTAAGGTAATTAATCTAATTTCTTTCTTTATTTACGTTGTTTCTCTACTTTATTGGTTCTCGTCTTGTTCATGGGGGTCAAATTGCATTTTTTTAGTGCGTACAATTTCTGGGTAATTAATTTAACTTCTTGTACCAAGTACCTCGTTGGTTCTCGCTGGTTCATGAGGGTCAATTTGAGGGTGTGTATTGCATTTTTTTAGTGCGTACAATTTCTGGGTAATTAATTTAACTTCTTGTACCAAGTACCTCGTTGGTTCTCGCTGGTTCATGAGGGTCAATTTGAGGGTGTGTATTGCATTTTTTTAGTGCGTACAATTTCTGGGTAATTAATTTAACTTCTTGTACCAAGTACCTCGTTGGTTCTCGCTGGTTCATGAGGGTCAATTTGAGGGTGTGTATTGCATTTTTTTAGTGCGTACAATTTCTGGGTAATTAATTTAACTTCTTGTACCAAGTACCTCGTTGGTTCTCGCTGGTTCATGAGGGTCAATTTGAGGGTGTGTATTGCATTTTTTTAGTGCGTACAATTTCTGGGTAATTAATTTAACTTCTTGTACCAAGTACCTCGTTGGTTCTCGCTGGTTCATGAGGGTCAATTTGAGGGTGTGTATTGCATTTTTTTAGTGCGTACAATTTCTGGGTAATTAATTTAACTTCTTGTACCAAGTACCTCGTTGGTTCTCGCTGGTTCATGAGGGTCAATTTGAGGGTGTGTATTGCATTTTTTTAGTGCGTACAATTTCTGGGTAATTAATTTAACTTCTTGTACCAAGTACCTCGTTGGTTCTCGCTGGTTCATGAGGGTCAATTTGAGGGTGTGTATTGCATTTTTTTAGTGCGTACAATTTCTGGGTAATTAATTTAACTTCTTGTACCAAGTACCTCGTTGGTTCTCGCTGGTTCATGAGGGTCAATTTGAGGGTGTGTATTGCATTTTTTTAGTGCGTACAATTTCTGGGTAATTAATTTAACTTCTTGTACCAAGTACCTCGTTGGTTCTCGCTGGTTCATGAGGGTCAATTTGAGGGTGTGTATTGCATTTTTTTAGTGCGTACAATTTCTGGGTAATTAATTTAACTTCTTGTACCAAGTACCTCGTTGGTTCTCGCTGGTTCATGAGGGTCAATTTGAGGGTGTGTATTGCATTTTTTTAGTGCGTACAATTTCTGGGTAATTAATTTAACTTCTTGTACCAAGTACCTCGTTGGTTCTCGCTGGTTCATGAGGGTCAATTTGAGGGTGTGTATTGCATTTTTTCAGTGCGCGGTGCGTACAAATTCTGAGGTACTCAAGTTGACATCTTGCACCACACCACACAGTTACTTTGTCTTCTTGTTTTTGGGCATGTTCATGTTGATGAGATTGCTGGCGTAGATGGCCTTTTTCCATTTCGTTCACATTCTGGATAATGTAAGTTGGCTTTTTCCTTCAACTAAAGTTTGTTTCGTTGAATATTGGTTGTCTTGATTTATTTTATTGGCATTCTAGCTGCTCTGAGGTGTAGCAGTATCATGAGATGGCATTTATTAATCGCAGACCACCAGTTTTTACAGATTTAGGGGTGTCTGCTGCCAATATACATATTTTGATATATCGAGGATACCTTTTATTTTATTCTTTTATGCTACTTTGCACTAAAAGGGAAAAAAACGCTCCTTCTCTCTTTTCTTGCTTTAAAGGTTCTGTTCATCTGCACAGCATTTTCATTTTGGTAAGCAATCGCCTTTTTTTCCAAGAAACTGAACTATGAGAACCTTTCTAGTGTAGAAATGACTGTTCGTTTTCAAGCGAGTGTACCAAGAAACTTTCCTCCATGCCTCCTACCATTTCCAGGATTAGATATTGTCTCAGCTTTCGTCAGAAACAACTGGGAGCTCCATATAGGGCACGGTCGAGGAAACAAGGTAGGGTCAAACCAGTCTTTTTTTCGTCGACTGTGTGGTTTTGCTGACGTCACGGCAAAGAACCAATAGCAGCGCTCATATTGCATCTGGTAGCACTGCTACCCCCAAATCTTTCTCCACTTTTGGCCTTACCACATGGCGTTTTGGTGACGTCATAAAGTTTGTTTAAAACAAAGCCTTTCCAGCTTCTTCCAGGCTTCTTGTATGGGAAGTGGGTATCGGTGATACTGCACGGAAAGTCGGAACTTTTTATTGTATAAATTTACATTGGTACATCTTAAGATTACTGAACACTTGAAATGACTAGCTGAGACTTGGAGGGGTGACTGAAGTGTAGTCACCACAAGGGAAATTGATCACATGCCATTAAATTTTGCTCTTTCTTTTGTGTCGCAGGAGACGGCCGAAAGACAAAGACAAGACTTTAATGCTCTCTCTGCACGATAAACGTAAGAAGAAAAGAAAGAAAAAAGGTTCCAAGGAAGACAGTGACGAGGAAGGTGATGACGACCAGCCGCGGCCTGTGTGGCAGGTGAGTGGTGCTGGAGTGGTGAGTGGTGTTAGAGTGGTGTGGGTCATGTTGGAGTGGTGGGGGTCGTGTTGGAGTGGTTTGGGTCGTGTTGGAGTGGTTTGGGTTGTGTTGGAGTGGTGTGGGTCGTGTTGGAGTGGTGTGGGTCGTGTTGGAGAGGTGGGGGTCGTGTTGGAGAGGTGGGGGTCGTGTTGGAGTGGTGGGGGTCGTGTTGGAGAGGTGTGGGTTGCGATAGAGTGGTGGGGACGCTTAACTTTGTGTCAGCAAAACTTTCCGATGCGTAAAAACGTGTTTCATGGCGGAGATGTCCCAAGTATACACATCGATGTTCGAGCATTCAAATGATAGCGGACATGTCACTCTGGTAACATCAGTAATATCGGACATGTCACTCTGGTAACATCAGTAATATCGCACATGTCAGTCTAGTAACATCAATGATGTCGTACATGTCTCTCTGGCAACATCAATATTATCAAACGTGTCTCTCTCTGATGACCTCAAGCTGAATCATTTTTGTGAACCAGTAACGAAGAAGAGTTTTTAAATGGTTCGGTACCGATAGACAAACTCATCAGTAACGAGAGTTCGTTGCCTATAGACTGCATTTATTTCATTTCAATAGACAAACTATAAGGTTCATTTCATTCCAATAGACAAACTATAAGGTTCATTTCATTCCAATAGACAAACTATAAGGTTCATTTCATTCCAATAGACAAACTATAAGGTTCATTTCATTCCAATAGACAAACTATAAGGTGCATTTCATTCCAATAGACAAACTATAAGGTGCATTTCATTCCAATAGACAAACTATAAGGTTCATTTCATTCCAATAGACAAACTATAAGGTTCATTTCATTCCAATAGACAAACTATAAGGTGCATTTCATTCCAATAGACAAACTATAAGGTGCATTTCATTCCAATAGACAAACTATAAGGTTCATTTCATTCCAATAGACAAACTATAAGGTTCATTTCATTCCAATAGACAAACTATAAGGTGCATTTCATTCCAATAGACAAACTATAAGGTGCATTTCATTCCAATAGACAAACTATAAGGTTCATTTCATTCCAATAGACAAACTATAAGGTTCATTTCATTCCAATAGACAAACTATAAGGTGCATTTCATTCCAATAGACAAACTATAAGGTGCATTTCATTCCAATAGACAAACTATAAGGTTCATTTCATTCCAATAGACAAACTATAAGGTTCATTTCATTCCAATAGACAAACTATAAGGTTCATTTCATTCCAATAGACAAACTATAAGGTGCATTTCATTCCAATAGACAAACTATAAGGTTTATTTCATTTCAATAGACAAACTATAAGGTTCATTTCATTCCAATAGACAAACTATAAGGTTCATTTCATTCCAATAGACAAACTATAAGGTGCATTTCAAACTATAAGGTTTATTTCATTTCAATAGACAAACTATAAGGTTCATTTCATGTCACTAGACAAAGTATAAGGCCAGTCACGTGCACAGGTCGAGTGCTACACAGAGGGGGACTGGAGCGCGCTGGCGGAGCGCTTCGAGGGCTGCGAGTCTCGACTGGAGCGCTCGCTGCTGCAGACGCTGCGTGAGGACTTCCTCCCTGAGATACCCAGGCTCTTCCAGGAGAAGGAGAAGGTGCGTGCCTTCCTCAACCTCCTCCTTCGCATTGTAAACCTCCTTCGAATTGTTAACCTCTGCATTGTAAATCTTCTTTGCATTGTAAACCTCCTCCCTCCAATTGTACATCTATTTGATACCTTCCTGAACCTCCTCCTTCGCATTGTACATCGATTTGTGAATGTATTAACTCAGCTTCAGGGGTCGGAGTTTAGTGTGGTGTATTGGTTGCTGGATGTGAGTATTGTGGGCTGTTCTTCTGACTATACCTTCTTGTATGGGAGTTTGTACCAACTCTTTAGTATTCTAGCTATTACCGAAAGTTTAAGGTTGGAGAGAATTATTCGTCAGGGATTATTTATCTTGAAAATGGTCAAGTGAAAAATTAGTTTGAAGAATATAAAATTATTTGAAGAGTAATGTCGTTTTGTTACTAAACTGTTCTGGTTGTTCAAAGCAGTTTTGTGTTCGTACTTAAGAGGAGTTGAACAGAAAAAAAGCGTGAAATTGATAACGTAGATGTAAAAAGTTGGGTAGGAAACATAGCTGTACATGTAAATATCAAGAAAATCGAGTTTTATATTCCGTTAATCCACGAAAATCTATAAGGCGCAACTTCTGATTTCATGAATAGTTACCGTAATCTCGCCACAGCTGAACATGTAAGCACAAAGAAAAATTTTATTATAAATCCAGTTAATTCACAAAATACAAGACGACGCAAGTTCTGGTTTCATAAATAATTACTGTAATCTCGATTTTTTTCTAATATTCCCGCCTTATGACAGCTCTCATATATAATTACTGTAAACTGGATTTTTTCTAATATTCTCGCCTTATGACAGCACTCATAATTAATTACTGTAACCTCGAGTTTTTCTCAAATTCCCTTATTCCTCACGACAGCTGCAGCGCAAGAAGATGCTGGAGACGGCGCCGAGAAGAATGTCAGGCCGCGTACAAAAGCTGAAGGAGAAGCGCGAGGAAGTGCGGCTGGAGATGCCAAAGCAGCCTCATGAGGTGAAGGGCTCGCATTTTGCAGACGGCCCTCCCACTGATGAAGGCATCGAAGGCGTCGAGGCCATCAACAGGCAGCTTGACGAGCGGTTACGCGGGGAGCTCCTGGATGGGGCCGTGGAACCCTCAGGTGTCGAGATCAAGAGAGAAGTGCCGGACTACGATGAGGTAGCTGAAGATTACTCAGGCGCTGAGTGCGGGTCCCCTCGTCTTCCTCCTCTCTCTTCCTCATCCGTTATTCCTGCTCCTTCTTCTCTATCGCTTCCTATGCATACTCCAGCGGACTCGCTTCCTAGGGCTTCTTCTCCAGTTCAGCCCCCATCGCCTGTTCACCCGCCTCCTCTTTCTTCCACTCTTCGGCTAAGCTCCCCCGTTATTGATGAGTATGATATCGACAACGTCGAACTGGACAGAGTACAAAACTTCAAACACAGTTACGTTAGCAGTAAGTCTTATCTCAAGTGTTCTGATCTTTCGTATCGGAGGTCGAGCACTTCTTCCTCATTAGATGGTCAAAACGAAGAGACTAAGAAAGAGACCTCGCCGGCGGTTGCACCAAAGGGTGTCTCTTCTTGTTCCGTCAGCGAAAAGACTTCCAAATCTACTTCTAATAAGAGTATTAATAATAATAACAATAATACCAGTAAAAGTAGATGTAGTAGCAATAGTAGATATTATAAAAAAGAATGTGACAGTGGAGGGACGCATGAAGTTAAAGACCCAGAAGAACATGTCGGCGAGGAGCTGTTTAGACCCACGGACAGCAAGGCTGATGAACATGAGGGGAAGAAGCGCAAGCGAAGACATTCTAGCGCCTCCACAAAAAGTGAGCCCAAAAGCAAGAAAAGAAAGGCAACTAATTCCTCGGATAACTGCAGAAAGAAGAAGAAAAAAGACGAATTCACCGTTTATGAAGACGAGACCAGAAGATGCGAGAGGCTCGACGACGATCTGGATGAGGATGAGGATGAAGAAGTTTATCGTCCTAGACCCGGCAGGTGGGATCAGTAACTCTTGTTTGACTGCTTATGTTCATTTTGTATGATAGTTTTATGTCCCCTTTCCAGCCGTATCTATTTTGAATCTTCGTCTATGTAGTGTAATGATATCGAGGATATTACTTATTGAAAGTTATTGTTGCCTCCAGTTATGTGCATGTATGCATGTTAGCCTCCAGGAATGCATATCATCTCATTGGTACACTTACTCTCATTGGTACACTTACACTTTTTCTAAAACGAATGCAGTGTGTGTTGGTACTTACACTCTGCTGCACTGTTTACAATTCAAATTGTGGGTAAGCTTATAGTCGATATTTTGATATTATTTCAGGAGACGCAGCAGCTTCCGAGACCAGGAGCTTGCTATCGCAGCTTCGCTGGCCGAGCATGAGAAGCAGCTGGAGAAGCAGCGCCAAGAGGCGATGCAGGAGAAGGAGACCAGTTTGCTGGGTGACGATCTCACAAAATCTGAGGAAGCGATTGGTCCTCCTGATAACATCGATGTTTCATCCAGCAAAACCCACGACCTTTCATCCAGCAAAACCCGCGACCTTTCATCCAGCAAAACCCGCGACCTTTCATCCAGCAAAACCCGCGACCTTTCATCCAGCAAAACCCGCGACCTTTCATCCAGCAAAACTCGCGACCTCTCACCCAGCAAGCCCCTCCGTGATGGTTCACCCAACAAACAACGAAATTTTCCAGCCAGCCAATCCAGTGATGTTCTTTCTAATGAACATGGAGATGTTTCTCTTAGTGAAAGTCTCGATGATGCCAGCAAACTCGGGGAGGTTACCCACCTTAGCGACGTCAGTGCTGCTAAGGCCGGCGATGTTGGTGCCAGCAAACCTTGTGATGTTACTCCGAGCAAACCTCGCGGGCGCCCGAGGAACAAACCTCCCAAAAAGAATGTCGTTGAAGAAAACTCGGTGACTAGCATCCGAGACGTCAACTCTGTAATTCAGACCAGTCTCAACAGTGTTCCAGATGGCATGGAGTCGCCTATTACCATATTAGATTCTGACGATGCGTCCATGACGACTGAGAAACAGTCACCCACGAAAGGGCTTAATGGAGTCACAGCGATGAAGCCGCACCGCAGCAACTCAACGGACTCTGAAACTCTTCCAGATATCGAAAATACAGAATTGTACTGTCCGAATAATATTGACAAATCGCAGAGTGACAGTGGAGTTGGGGATGGATCCCCTAGAGGGAGCTCATCGTCCTTACCTACAGAGTCACTAAAAGTTAGCGATTCTACCCTGAACGGTGATGAAGGCGTGCAGAGCTGCGATGGCGACAGCCCGAGCAGCGTTGCAGAACCGACGCCCTTTCTTTCTCCATCTTCGTCGAGTGCGTCCAAAAGTTCGTCAACGAAGTCTTCCAAAATGTCTCCTGCGGAAGACGAGTCTCAGGGCGCTAAAGCAGCTAAGAAAATCAAAAAAGGTGCTACTAAATCGAGCAATTCAAGCAGCTTAAAAAATAAAGCGCAACCTGCTAAATCGTCCGCCAAGAAAATCAAGAAAAAGAAGAAGGTCAACAATGATTCGAGCGATGATGAAGATGACCGAAGGACTGATACCATCATCAACAGCTCTGGAACTCTAGATAAGCCTCAGGTTAGTCTACAGTGTATGAGAAATTCTAGTTTTATATAATATTTATCCTTTTATGCATGCATATTTTGATAGCAGTCCTGACGATGTCCAAACCAAAAAGGTTGATTTTATCAGCTTCTTCTCTGGGTATAGAAGATCTGGGTTTTATTCGTTGGTCCCGTGCTACCAGGTATACAGCGTTTTTTTTATAACTTTGTTCAAGACAGCGGTTTGTTATCAGTTTGTCCAATACAGCGTTTTTGTATCAGTTGGTTTAATACAAAATGAGTATAAAAGATCTTTGTTTCAATGGTTAAACCCGTGCTTGCAGGTATTCAGCGGTTTTTATAACTTGGTTCGATAAAGCGTTTTTTCATTAGTTTTTTCAATAGAGCGTTTCTTTATCGGTTTGTTTAATACAAAATGAGTATAGAAGATCTTCATTTCATTTTTTAAACCCGTGCTGGCAGGTGTACAGCGGGCGCAAGACGAACAACTCGCTGTCGTCGCTGGCGTTCTCCCTGAGCCCCGCGGCCGCCGTCGTGCCTGAGCCGGCCGAGCCGCCCCCGCCTTCTGCGCAGCCCACCAAGAAGAAAGTCAAAACTTCGCACGTGTGGGTTGTGGTTGCCAGACCAGTCGTGTGGTTGCCAGACCAGTCGTGTGGTTGCCAGACCAGTCGTGTGGTTGCCAGACCAGTCGTGTGGTTGCCAGACCAGTCGTGTGGTTGCCAGACCAGTCGTGTGGTTGCCAGACCAGTCGTGTGGTTGCCAGACCAGTCGTGTGGTTGCCAGACCAGTCGTGTGGTTGCCAGACCAGTCGTGTGGTTGCCAGGCCAGTTGTGTGGTTGCCAGACCAGTTGTGTGGTTGCCAGAGTTACTAGAAAATATTTCAATTGAGTCTTAAGAATTACGAGAGATAAAAAGTCCAGTTGGGCTGAACGTTGAAATTCTTGTTTGGATTTATTTGGAGAGCTATTGGTGTTTTGTACCTTTCTTTCTTTCAGTTGTTTACAATTTTTTGAACATTGACTTATAGTAAGAAATGCATAAGGGTATTATGCCTATTAATAGACATGAAGAGTTCTGTGCTTCAAATAATTTTCTCACATGCTGTAATAGCGTTCTTGTTCGACAAGCTGGCGTCTATGGCCTGGAGCTCAGGTTGTTGGTTCGCGCCACAGTTTCTCTCGAGGCTGGTGCTCTCGGAAGTGTGTAGATTTTTCGTAATGTAGAAGACACAAAATTTTAGCCATAAAACTGCTATTCTCAAATTTCACTGAAGAGCATTGTTCTTAGTTGAACTTATACTAAAAAAAAAATATCCCGGGTCTCACTTTCTCATTGTCATGTATAGTGCGTAAGGCAGAGGACACAGTTAATTTTAGATATAAAACTGATCGTCTCAAATTTTGCAGAAGTGCACTTTTTTTTCAATGTATTAACAAACAAACTTGTTTTCTAGATCTAACTTTCCCAGCATCGTATATAACCGCAATATAGAAAGTTGTGGCTGCGGTAATTGTTGGAACCACAGCTTTGAATTCCACTTAAAAGTATCATATTTCCTTAGAATTACCACATACATATACCGGGCTTATCCTCCCTATGGGAGGGTAGCCGAATTACTAGTATAATTATAATATACAACTCATATAACTATTATATTAGTACAATTATTAATAATAATTATAATATTAATTAATATAACTTATTCATTCTAATATTGTACAGTTAATAATTGATAATTGAATTAACATTATGTAATGAATACAATATTATGTAACTAAAATCCGCACGTGCAACCTGCCACTTAGTGCGTATGTGTGTGCAGGGTGCTGCAGACAGACGAAGACCTGCGGACGGGGATGTACAAGGTGCTGGAGCATCTCCGCAACCACGCCGACGCCTGGGCCTTCTTGGACCCTGTGGAGGAGTCCATAGCTCCCAACTACTACGCCGTCATCCGCCGCCCTATGCACATTGCGAAGGTCTGTGAGCCCCCGTGCTTTAGCGCGTTCCCTGCGTACTGGGCCACATGTGTACCAATATATAAATTGCCCATTTACGTGCCAGTAGAAATGAATGGCATTTCATCCGCTTCTGGACGTTTTTACAAATAACTTGCTGTACCAGGTGACGTGTTTCGTGCAATTGTTTTTTTCATATTTCTTAGGAAGGATAAAAATTTATTCGAGCAGTAAAATCAATCTCCGTATTCTGCTAATCATGACCTAACTAAACCAACCGTCAACAGCTACGGGAACGGTTGGTTTGGTCACGTTGTAAGGGGCAAAGTTGCGAAATCGACCTTACTGCTCGAATGCATTTTATCCTTCCCAAGAAGTATGAATAATACAATTGCACGATAACATTTCACCTCCTGTCATGACAGTTATTTGTTAAAAAGGTCGCGAAGCGTGAAATGTCATTCATTTATATCAGTGCGTGAATTGGAAATTTACCGAATGGGACACATATGGCCCAATACGCGGGGAA
This sequence comes from Morinoia aosen, assembly GCA_030386875.1. Lineage (NCBI taxonomy): Eukaryota > Metazoa > Arthropoda > Malacostraca > Amphipoda > Talitridae > Morinoia > Morinoia aosen. The sequence continues at coordinate 44,710,744 of CM059567.1, read as the reverse complement.
CGTGTTGACGTTGATTTTGTCAACGCCCTTTGATACTATTATTTTTATACATCTCCGTGCTTCAATATGTAATTTTGTCAACGCCCTTCGTTATTAAATTATTAAATAAATCAGACTACAATTATTCGATAGTATTATTTATACTATCGATACTATCATTATTATTACGAAGGTCTTTCTGTGTGGCGAGGAGCTGTTGCTTGGTAGGGTGTACTTTTCTTGTAGGCTGAAGTAAAATATTGTATACGTTTTATAGGTTTGGCTGAAATTCAGTTGGGTAGAATTCAACTAATTTCGCTTTGAACGTATTGTTCTCTTTAATGTTTTAGCTTTGTGTAGAATATGTTGTGCATTTTATTGGTTTGGCTGGGACTCCATTTGGGGGGGATTCAACCGTAAGCGGGGACGTGTTGACTCGAGCAAGCAGCGAGATTTACTGTTATATATTGTCTTTCGTTAAGTGCAATAATTTATGAAAACACTGCAAAAGAAATCAGAAATTCTGTCACCACATTGCATCTGAATATGATAGCTTGATTGATATCTTCTTCCCTTTGCCATATTTTACACGTTAAACTCGATGGGTTAAACTGAAGTTTAATTTTCAAAGTAAAATTTAAAGCAAAAAAAGAAGGTGGTTAGCCACTTTATAAATACGAAACATTAACTAGGTCTATTAAATGGCATTAATTTTACAAGATAGTGAAAAAAAAGTTCAATTGACCCATCAATGCGGTCGTCTCGCAAGCAATGCGTTCAGTGTATCTTGGCTACGTTGCGGTAGCCAAGGAAATGTTTTAAAATAATGTTGTGGTAAAATAATGATGTAAAAAAATTATGTAGTAAAATATGATGTAAAAAAATTATGATGTGGTAAAATAATAATGATGATGTGTTAAATTATGATGATGTTGTACAATAATGATGGGGTAAAACAATGATGATTTTTCTGTGCAGTTGGAAGATCGGCTCGACAAGGGCTACTACGCCTCACTTGCCATGTTTGATGCAGACTTCAAACTCATGATGGACAACTGCAAGCTGTATAACGGTCCCGAGAGCGGTGAGTTGACACGTGTAAAGTAGGTCTTGTTTTTTTTGATGAAATGTCGAATACGAACTATTGTTGAGCAACCCTCATTTATTTTGCTGAAATGTCGGGTACAAACTTAAATTGTTGAGACCCCTTAGTTTCATCTTCTTGCTTAAAATAAAAGACATCTTCCTTGAAGGTTTCTTAATTTTGCGTGGCAACACACTTCATTTGGCGTGTCAATGTCAGTAGAACGCACTTCTTTGTTTCGTGGGAGTGCTGATAATACATAACTCTGAAATATCTTTAGTTCTATGCGTGATCGGATTGTTCTCAGTTGAAACCCATCACCTAAATTTGCTGCTTAAAACTTTGAACCTTATTTCCAGTTTGGCCTAAGTAAGGAAGCTCATATTTACGATGTTAGGGCATACTTACCTCGAGAAAATCAGGAAAATAATTTGTTAGCATTTTAAAGTCTTTCTCGAGACTTATATGGCAATCAATCTAACCTCAATTTTGTCTGTGAATTTATAAAAAGTATGTAATGGGGAAATGACCTCTACTTTTTGTGAATCAAGAGTGTTTACATGCAATTAGATTTCCTCGTAGAACTGTGTTCACGTGATTTTCCATGTATGAGAAAAGTAGAATAATTTATTCAACATGTGATGGTGAGTGAGTTGTGTTATGCAGTGTTGCGTCTCCTGAGAGGGATACAACTATTGTATCTACGGGAATTACCGCTCCCAGAAGGAAAATGTGAGGTCCTGAACTGAGGTATGCCTTCTTTTCATTGAAATAGAAAATTTTTTGTTTTGTTAAGAACCATCTTTTTTCGCTTCCCTGCTGTCCTATTTTTCAGCACCTCTCACTTCCTTCTTCAACTTCTATCCTGTTTCAAGACTTTCCTTCTTATCTTATTGTTTCTTTGCGCACGGTCCTCTTAGCATGAACACCCTTTGTGCATAGATTCCTCGTTCCCTTAGCTCCATACTAAATGATTTATCCATCCTTTCTCTCTTTCAATATCTTTGTTGTAAGGGAGGCTAAAACTAATTTATAATCTATCAATCAGTCAATGTAGTGTTGCGCTTATTTTGCAGAGTACACGCACATGGCGTACACGCTCGAGAAGGTGTTCGCGAAGCTGCGGGCCAAGTACCTCGAGACGGACATGTCTTCAGATGAGGAGATCTACATTGACATGAGCTACCAGCAGAACTCGTCTTCCAAGAAGCGCCGTCGCAGCACCAACAGCGACGAGAAGGAAAACAAGAAGGGACTTAAAGCGCAGGGTAAACGCGGCCGCAAGAAAAAAGTCGGCCGTAAGCCAAAAGATCAGAAGCTGTCAGAAGAAGAGAGCCCTAAAACTACCGAGATGCCGGTCAAAAAGAAAGTGCTGGCCACGACCGCCAACAAGAAAGTGGCACAAGCAGTTGCAAAATCCAAGCTAAAGGATAGCAAACTAGAGAAGAAAGAAAAGGTGAAGAAGAAGTCAAAGAAATCGTCTGAGTTTGACGTCAATTCGAAGGAAGAAGGCGAGCTCAAAGATCCGCCAGTGGAGGAGCCTATTGAGGTGGAAAGTCCTGAAGTTACAGACGTTCCCATAGTCGCCACTTCGTCAACCCCGGTCACTCTCCCCGAAGACGATGATGACGACGATGACGACTACGACGAGCCACCTCTACTCGTCAGGGAAGACCCCTACCCTGAGGATGACGACGACGAATTTGACTCTAGCAAAAATAACTCCTTAGACCTCAGGTATTCTCCCATAAAAAAATCGGAGAGCAAACTGGATGTCGGAGACTCGGTCATGAAGCCTTTGGTTCCGAAGCGGAAGCCCGGGAGGCCACGGAAAGATGCAAACACTAAAGCCGCCGTGATCACGCAAGTGTACAACACCAACAGGGACACCACTCACAGCGACGCCAGCAAGCGCGCTGCTGTGACGGTGTGCAAGTACACTGACGATGACAGGCTGAAGTTGGACAGTCCGGTGCCCGAGACGCCGAGGGTCGAGCTGCTCCACGACGAAGTCGATGTGGATGAAGCCTTGCCTGAAGATCATGTGGTCGAAGACTCGTTACCTCCAGACGTGCTCAAGCCAAAACGCCACTGCCATCGCGATGAAGTTCCTGTGCCCCCCATCATCGATGAAGAAGACGACGATGATGATGACATCGAGCAGGATGTGTGCATTTACTACAAAAATGACGATTATCAGTCGAGTGAAGAGGAAAAGGAAGACGAGGCAAAGGCCAAGAAGGAATATATTAATAGGAGACACAGTGAATTGTTCGGCGAAATCGACGATCTCGATGAAGAGGAGAATAATGACCGAGAGACTTCCCGGGACTATTCTGACCACCATTCACAGAAGAGCAGTAAACACAGCAGCAAGAAAAGAGAGAAAGATCGGAAGAAACACAAACACAGTGATAAGCACCACCACCATCATCACCATCACCACCATAAAAGCAAGTCTAAAGATGGCAAGCATCACCACAAAAAGAAGGACAAAAAGCACAGTTCCGATAAAGAAAACTCACGCAAGGTTCTTAAGGTTGAAGAGGTCTACGACTGCTCAGAAGAGGACCCGAACTCTAGGGACATCGTTGCTAGCCCCTTGGAGGTGCCTTTCGACGACGAAGGTGTACAAAACGTGCCTGAGGAACAAGATGTGTACGATGCAAACTTTTCCAAAGAAGATGAGGCTGGTCGTGTGAGCGTCGATGTCGGTTCCTCCGAAAGTGAGACGAGTGTTTTAAAGAAGAAAAGAAATAAGCACAAGTCGAAGCACCACAGCAAGCATCACAGCAAACACAAGGATGGCAAGTCTAAGGATAAGGAAAGCAAAAACAAAATGAAGCTCGTCAAGGTAAAAGGCAGTAAAGGCTCTGAAGAGAAGACCAAGACTCCCAAACTGAAGGCCAAAGAAAACAAGAAGATCAGCAAAAGCAGCAAGAACGGCAAGAAGAAACTTTCGGAGAAAAACGTGGCTGCTATAGATGCTTTGTCTGTGGCTACGGAACAAACCCTCAAGGTAAGAATTTAGCTTGCATGTTTTCTAGTGAAAGTGTAAACTTACTTTGGGACTGACATTAGTGTTGTTTTTTAGCAAGTGTAAACTTTCTTAATGACTGATATTAATGTTTGCTGGTGGCTTCCTCAAGGGAAACATGAGTCGCTGCTAAAATTACGATTATGGATGGTAATGACTAGACATAGATAGAGGGTGATAGAGATAGATGATAATTGAACCAGATAAATGAACAAACCAGCTCAACTTTCATTTCACGTCATTCACAGTAGAGTGTGGGATGCAGCTACCTAGTGTCTTTTGAGATTATTATCTCAAGATTTTGTTCTCAAGATAATAACCTCAAGATTTTATTCTCAAGATTATAATCTCAAGATTACAGACTCGGTTCTACTTAACGAGCTAATTGAAGAAACCATGATTACTTGAGTACCATGTTGTTCACTCTAGCATGTGGCGTCATGCTCCCTAGTGTCGTTTGGGACTGCTGTCTTATGAAGGCTCGGTAATATTTTGTACTCGAAATTTGGTCCTTTATTATCCTGTGAAAAAACTGATGTATTTTTAGTAGGGAAAGGAATTGAAGTTCGGCCTGAAACAGAACGACTGCAGGACAGAAGTACGACAGAACAGAATTGAATTAGAAGCGTTGCACAGCATTGCCTCTACGTGTTAGCGAGATGCCTGTACCATGTGTTCAATGGTTCTTCAGCTTCGTGAACGATCTGTAAAACCGATTGTTAGATGTTTTCAGTCCTTATTTGGATGGCGATTTATTAAAGTCCCTGTCTTAGGGTTTTTCTGAGGGTTGTTATGCTTTCTTCGGGGAAGAGAAGATTCGTTTTCAAGTTTTCTATTTTTATTGGTACGATAAACAAGGTTATTCGCAACATCACTCAATATTGGTTAAGACGGTTCCGGAATTTCCAGGGAGCTGACCGAAGTTTTTTTCGTCGCTCTCCCGAATTTCGGATCAGCCGGATTCAATGGGGTTTGGCGAGTATCTAGGATACTCGGATGAAATTCCGGCGGACATTATTTACAAAGCCGGGAGCGTAATACTATAACATCCTTCTGGCCATACTGGCGCGGGGCCTAACACCAATGTACTTTGGTTTACGATTTATATAACTGTACTCATAGATGAAACGAGAATTTATCACTCGAGGAGACATTGCGTTATAGTTAGTATATCGTAACACAGTTATTTCCGTAGCTATTGTCTAAAAAAAGTTAGTCCAGTTGAATTGAAGTTGGTGAAGCATCAATGACTTCGTGTCTTGTTCGCATCATGACGAGGAGTATCACAAGTTGTGGTCAGGCGCTGTTCTATTTCCTACTTCGCTCGCGTCTCTTTAATATCTCTATAACAATTTAATATTACGCTGATAACGTGTTAATATCTCTGTTACAACTTCATATTACCCATATGATGTGTAATTGCTTAGTTCTAGACTTCATGCAGTTGAAGCAAGCATCTTTCAAGTGTGTGCGAGATGAGATGTGGAGTCCCCAACTGACGCTCTCAATTCCCGTGCAGGACATAACGTTCATGCTGGACGCCCCCGGCGTGGCACGTCTGAGCCAGGACGAGGAGCTGCGTGAGACGTGTGAAGAGGAGGAAGAGGACGTGTACCAGGCGGCTGACGTAGGCGACCGTCAGGGGACGATGCTGCAGCTGACAGCTGACGCTCTCAGGATCGAGCAGGAGTATCGGCAGCGGCTCAAGATGGACAAGGTCGACCGTCAGAAGAATGGTGAAACGGACGCGGCCATCTTCAAACCTGTCCAGCATAAGAAGAAGAAAAGAAAGAAAGATAGCGAAACTGACGCCACCACCAACGACGGCGAGAGCAAAAAGAAGAAACTCAAGACAGAACATGAAGAAGAGGAAAGAAATAAGAAGAAAGTGAAAGTGAAGAGCAGTAAAGTTAAGAGTGATTCGACTGAGAAGAACGATTCAAGTAAGGTGAAGAGTGATAGCTGTCTCGTAAAAAGCGACACTGAGCTCGAAAATAAAAAGGTTAAACCTTTCTTGGACAAGAAGAGTGATAGCGACAAAGAGCTAGAGAATGGAAAAGAACTCTTCAAAGACATAAAGGATGGTAGGATAAAGCCTGGTGCCATCATCAAGTCCAAAGATATTGCCAAGAAGGAAGGCGTTGTCAAAAAAGAACCCAAACCACCACCCGAAGCAAAGCCTAAGTCAAAGCCCAACAATCCTTTTGGGAAGATAAATAAGCAAGAAAATTCCAAGCTGACGACCTTAATAGCCAAAGCAAAAGAATCCCGAGTGGGTCTCGTACCCAACAGTGAAGTAGGTGATAGTCCAAAGCTAAGTCTTGGCAGCATCATCGTGTCAGGGGATATTGGAACCGGCATTAAATCAACGCACGAGACGGACGACGATGACAAGTGGGAACCATCGAGGGAGCGCGAGAAATGGGAGAGCAGTCCTTGGGAAGGGTCCAACTGGGACCGACCATCTGAGAGGGAAGAGAACACTCCTGTGAGGGAAGAAGAGCCCGTGAAAAGCGAGAGAGAAGAGATGGAGGAGGTGGTCGTGTGCGATAAGCAACAGACACCATCCAGCAACGAATCTCGGGAGGACAAAACTCCGACCATTGAAGAGATTGCGCTCCCTGTCACTCCAAGAGCCCCTGAGATCAAACAAGAGAGAGCCACGCCGAATTTATCAGCATGGTTCAAAGCGTTCGGTGCACCCAAGAATTCCAGTAGCAGCGGCAACAACCAGAACAGCGGCGGCAGCAGCCAGCACGGCAAGCAGGGGGACGACGATGATGACGTTGATATCACCGAATTACATTCTCAAGATTACCCTAGCGACGGCAGCAATTTTTCGAGGCCCGAGTCGCGGCAATCGAGACAAAACACCCCAGTGCATCACCAACAACAGCTGCAGCAGCGTTCGTCATCGCAGTTGCAGATACACCAGAGTCCTGGAGCGGGCAGTTTGACCGACCACCTGAACAGCTCCATGGAGCAAGACCAGGATGACTTGGACTCCACAAACTCTCAGCAGCTTCTGATAGGCAGCTGCAGTGGCAGCATGCGGGACCCGATGAGCAGTGCATCCCGCGCTTCCTCCGCCGACCGCAACCATCGCGCCGAAAGCAACTCTGATTCAGCCGTCGATGTGGTGGAGGTTGTCGGGGACGATAGTAATGACTCAGTCCACAGCGGGGACCACTTCAACCAGCCCATGTTGCCATCCAGCCCCAAACCTGTGGGCTCTCCTGAGCCTCCACTGTCTCCAGAACCTCCCATGTCTCCAGAACCGCCTCTGTCGCCTGAAAAGCCGCCCGAAACTCCTTGGTATGACAAGCTTGATGAAAAAATGGAAGATGAACCCATTTGGAGAAAAAATAAGGTACGTTGGGTTCTCAAGAATTAAAGGTTTTCAATGTGAATGTTTTAGCTGACCTATTGTTAGCTATAGGTAGCATTATTTAATGTTCTATTCAGTTGGGACGTTTATTGAAGGACAATTATCCCACATAGGGTTCGTGTGTCATCTTCACTTTCAGCTCACTTGTATGGAAATGAAGTTGGTTTTAATTGAGACAAGTTTCGGGAGTAAAAATGGGAGAAATTGTGACTAGTAACCGAGCTCCATATAGGGAGATAAGTTAGTCCTTTTGTTGAAGCAGCTGTTCATCCTACAGTCAAATATATTAGAAAAAATTTCTAAAAGCGGTAAGAATAAAGTTCTGCGTAATATAAATTATAATTTTGTTATTATGTGTTCATTGTTTGAACATTAGTTCAAAAAAGACTGTTCATTGGCGCCTGTAAGTTGGAATGCAGTGCATTTAGTCTGCATGCAATTTGGAAAATCATTGCCCGCTTTTTACTTCTAATATAACTCATGAAACAAAAATAAACGTCTCGAAAATCTTTGGAGAAAGATGTTGTAGGTTGAATCGTTTCCAACGCATTTTCACCTTCACTAATTACCTGACGAAAGAAACCTAATTTTGGATATTTGAACTCATAGTCACTTAAAAAAGTCTTGGGTTTCTCATACATGAGCGCCAATTGAAATTTTGTCTTAAACTTTCTTCAAATTAAATGTGAAGGGCGTAGTGTAAACCAATTATTTCCAGATAACTTTGCTTCGAGTTAAATGTACAAATGAAGACCGTGGTGTAGACAAACCTATTATCATTTCTAGACAAATGTCCATCGAATTGAATGTACAAATGAAGTGCAAAGTATAAACAAACCAATAATATTTTGCAGATGGAGGAGGAAGAAGATCCATACAAGTTCGAAGAAGAAGAACTGGACCGCGCGCGCGAGGAGGCAAAGAAGTTGGAGGTAGAGCGCCAGCGCAAGGCATCAGTATCGTCGTCGGGCGTGTCGGACCGCTCTCCCGTGCCCAGCCTTGACAATTCTCCTGCCGCCTTCTCTGAGGGGGAGCGATCTCCTGCCATCAACTCTCCGGTCACTCCGGGCTTTGGTGGCAAACAATATTCCCCCGTCACGGAGAAAAGTCCAAACATTCCTTCGTACTCTCCGCGGTATGATGCCAACCTCAACAAGCCTTACTCTTCGTCTTACGATGCTGACAAGCCCAAATACCAAACTAACGGCGGCCTCAAAGTTGGTTTTTACAAAGATCATTCTGAGAAACCTATGATTGATAAACAGGATGGAAAATCTTCTGAACATAAACCTACAGAGTCTCCGTTGTATAGCCCAACTGTTCCATACGTTTCTAATTTCTATTCTAAATCCGACAGTTCTCATAATAAGCAGAAATCTCCTGGACGCTACAACAGTTTTTACCCACCTTCTATCGACCCAAGTGTGGATAAGCCTAAAACTCCGGGTTATTTTCCTTCCTCTGCACCTTCCACGCCATCCGACAAGCCTTCTCCCAACACCTTGGTGTCGGATGGTGAAAAAAGTAAAACGCCTTTCAATTATTATAACTACGACCCTAACAAGCCCCTCACAGATCAGTTCAAGGGTTCAGGTTCTTCTCAGAGCACACCGACTCACAACAGCACGCCCAGTAGAAGCACTCCAAGCCACAGCTGCGACGTCGGGCCCCCCATACAGTCGAATGACATGAACAATGTCAGCCACAACACCCTTCCTACGCATGCTCCCCAGCAGAGCAAGCATGTCACCACCGCCGCCCACAACCAGGGCTTGGTAGACTCGTCCCGTCAAATAAAGCAACCGAGTTATTTCGGAGCCCCTGATAACAACAGCGATTTGTCTCCCTCTGGACCCTCTCCTGGGTCAGCTTCCTTGGGCCTTACGTCTCCCAACCAAATGTCAATACCGTCCTTGTCTCTTCACCACCAACAGCAGCAGCCGACTGCTCCTGCCCCTCCACCTGTACAAGAAAAGCCTTTAGATTTGCCTCCTCCTAAAAAACGGCCTGGTTTAGATCGCGTTATAGACGAGAGCAACATTCACAATAGAAATTTGAGCATGCGGTCTCCTATTGATATTTCTCTCTTCTCCCAGCATTCATCTCCTAATTTACCCGCAAATCTTGCCAATCTTTCTCAAATAGTGTCCCGTTTCCCAGAACCACAAGGGAGCGGTTTTACTTTGCCCGATAAAGATCCCATGTCTCTCAATCTACACCACGAGCGTCACGCTCCCAGCTGCCCTCCTGCCAACCACGACAAAATTCTCCACTCTCCGCCTGTCTATGGATCGACTGAATCTTCAGCACTTCTTGGTATTTCTGACCTTCACACGTCCAGTCTGTTGCCCGGACGCCGTTTTCAAATGGACCTTCCGAAGGGGCGTGAACTGGAACTTCAACATCCCGACCGACCAGCTTCTCTCGCTTACCATCACCAGGTCACAAGTCCTCTGATGCCTCCTGCTCAGTCGCCTCTCGGGTCTTCTTCATCGAGTACTCTGCACAAACACCAGTCTCAGTCTCACGGTTACAATCTCTCTTCACAATCAGCCGCGCAACCTCCACCTCCTCCAGCTGCGCACCAAAAATCTTTGGAGTCCGAACGTCCCGGCAGCCGTAGTGTGCCTCCTCCACCTCCGAATGTTGAGAAGTCTCACCATTATCTTCCTCCAAAAACAATGTGGACATCTTCTTCTCTTGCTTCGACTCTTCCCGTTTCTTTATCTTCATCTCTTGCCTCTTCGTTCAACTCTGCCGCAATGGCTCAGTTTGCTCTGGCGGGTCAAAAAGGGTTGGGTTCGCTGCCTCCAGAAAGACTTGCTCAGCAGCTTGGAATGGACCGAGCTGCGTTGGCGTCGCTAGCAAGCCGATCCAATGCTAACATTTTCCCCCATGACTTGTTAGGCCGCAGCTCCAGCCATCAGTCACAAAGTCAGATGGGAGGCGGGAGCAGCCACAGCTCTACTTCAGGCGGCAGCTCATCGAGCCATGGCAACAACGGCTCTGGTTCGACTGGCAGCAGTAGTAGATCAGCTTCAGGTAATAATTCTGTAAATACAGCATCTAATAGTAACATGGAGCTCACCTTGGCGCGTTCGTTATCTAGTCTAATATCCGGGGGCCAGTCATCTCCACTTTTTGGCCGTGGAGATGGCACTCTAACTCCCCGTACTTTGCCTGGATCGACGTCGCCGTTTTTGTCGCAGTCTCCTGGTTTAACTTCCTCCTTGTCCATGCCAGGAGCTCCTCGGACTCCTACACCAGCCCATCAGCAACCCCATCAATCCCTATCGCTCGGCCAGAGCAACTTTGGAAGCTCTCTGCCCCGAGACCCGATCTCACAGTCTCATCCGTCGCTTCAGATCCCCTCGATGAACAGCATCGTCAGCAGTCAACCCCAGATAAGTCATCTAAACGCTGCCGCGGGTCTTGCATCTTACCACGGACGCGACTCGTTCTCTCTCATGGGCCAGAGCAGTCGTGGCGCTTTGGTGGGAGCTGCAGGAGGCCTGGTAGACCCCGCAGCGTCGCAACAACTGTACCAGCAGTATTTGCAACGGCAACAAGAGGAGTTCTTGTTACGGTCGAGTCATCCGCAGCTTGCTGCGCAGCACTCAATGATGCTGCAACAGGGCTTCATGTCAGCTGCAGGGTACCCGTCTGGCTACCCTGCTTCTCTAGGCTTAAGATCGGGCTCTTACCAGGGTATGAACAGACCTTGGCTATAACAGTAACCTTTGCAACGATCAAAGTATATGCCAATAAGATAAGGTTCCTGAAAGCCTTGGTTGCAATGATCAGCTCTCTCCCAGTGTTGTTACGCGAGAAAATCGTTCGTCTGACGTACATCAGGAGTCGGAACTTAGGGTGTTATCTACGCGTCTCCTATGTTATAACTTGTAAGGAAGTATCTGCAATACTAATTATCTTAATAAGTTCTCGTTGTTCGCGCCAAATGTTTCTTGTATGGACTACCGGAAAAATTATTTTTCTAAGCGTTTTAACATATTGGCGCTTGCCTTTCTCTTACCTTCTTGCCAACACAACAGGAGCTCTTGAATGATAAATGTAATTTGATTTTCACCGTTGCCTAGCAGAAGTTTCTTCCGTTCCTTTTTGAAACTAAATTCAGGATGAATATTCTGTTTCACGAATTGTTCGCTAATATTTTGTCCACAAATGCTCTATTTTTCAGCACGCTCGAGGAAGGTCTTTATATGCATATCACCTACCTAACATATAGTTGCGAGTGAAGATAGTCTGCTTTGACTCGTTATTGATACTCTCTTATTAAGTTGCACTCTTTTATATTTATGCGTTAAGTTAACGCTTCCCAAACAGCAGGTTTTATATCCTGTCGTGTTTTCTTTGAGTGCCGAGCTCTTTAAGCGGCTGGTTTTTAACAAAAGTTTATGTGTTGACTTTAGTCGCGGTTTTATCAATCGATAAGATTTTGTTCTCATTGAACAGATGGCGACGAGAGCCTGGCGCTGCCGTTGATTAGAAAGCGTTTTAACGCGTTTTTTTAATGTACTCCTCAGTTTTCAAAGGCAGGTTCTCGGGTTTTTATTGGTTGACAACTTATTGCTAATTGGAGATTACTTCAAGACACAGTTTTTATCAATGACACTAGGTTTTTTTTGGATGACGCGCCTACAGTTTTTTTTTCATCAATGACACTAGGGTTTTTTTAGATGGTGCGCGCGCAGTTTTTTTTATCAAGCACATAAGTTTTTTTTAATGACACGCGCATAGTTTTTTTATCAATGACACTAGGGTTTTTTATTGGAATACATGCGTTGAGACTGGGTTAGCATTGTGTTGATTATTTGTGTGGTTTCCCGGCGTGTGACTTAGTCTGAGCTACTGAAGTGCCAGCAAATCTGCTTTACTATTGCTGTGTGGTCAACCAATTGGCTAACTTCCTTCACTTTCACTTACTTTATGTAGACAAAAGTAATCTGTGTTCAACTCTTCATCCAGCGATGAAAAGGTTACGTTGGGATATTAAAACTACCAATCTTTTAGTTATATTGCGCTGTCTCTCTCATAAGCTACATTCTTGTACTATTCTTCAAATTTGCTGCTCTTTGCTTCCTGACTTTATTTTCACTCACACCCTGGTTTAGTTTATGAGGCTTAGTTTTGCTTTCGTGTTTACGTATCTCTTCATGATCTCATGTTTTTCGTTCCTGTGTGTGTGTGTGTGTGTGTGTGTGTGTGTGTGTGTGTGAGCGCCTCAGTTTTGACCGACCTCACCACACCTACGACGAATTTCCGTTATCACTTAACTTTATGTACTCTCGTAATTACCTAGCACGAGTCTGCTCTGTTCATCCGTTTTTTAACGTATTCGTTCCTCTGCCTTAAATGTTAGTGCTTGTTTTCAGCGAGGAAATCATTTCATCCGTTGAATGATGATCAAAATTATGAGTTAGTCGGCGTAAGTTCTATCATATCTGTGGGCATACCATTGAATTAATGAATATTCTCAGTGAAGCTACTCGGGAGAACTCCTTTGATTAATTGTAAGCTTCTGAAAGACACGCCATTGCATACGTTGAGTATGATGAATTTTTATCTTGTCTTCAGTGTATCTTCAAGAAAGATGTGCATGTTGTGTTGTCTGTTGGGTTTTATTAAGCTTACGCAAACGATATTTATAGATTCTAAGAGTTGGAATGAATTGAAGTGTCATCGATAGATGTTCGGTTTGAGTGAAGAGATCTTCATTTTATCGGAGCTGCAAGTATTAAAAGGCTTCAGTGTTAACATTTTCACCAATTAGGCTTCAATGTTGACGATTTTCTCTTGCAACGGGAAAAGGTCAAAATTGTACCTCGGTACAGCGCTCGCACTCCGATTTCCTCGAGTAAGAATGTGAACATGGATGCCAATGAACAGTTTACCTGTAGCAAACATTCGTCTGTGTGGAATCGTTCCCTTGCTGACTACCTCGACCTCTATTCAAGGCAATACTTGGTATTATAATTCGGTGATCTTAGTGCGCTAACACACCAGCGAGGCCTGTGCGAGTTGGTCGTCCTGAGCTAGCTAAGCGGAAATTTCTCCGTGTCAGAATGAATCAGTTCCAGCCCTGTGATAGAACTTTGCGTGAAAACTACCAATGCCATTACTATTGCAATTAATGTACTCTCTGAAGCGTCACTCTGCTGATTTGATGAAAGTGTTTTAGCTTTGATGGTAAACACAGAAAATTTCTCCCTTGACTTGTACCGTACTAGACGCCAACACGCTAGTTATGGTGCTAACCGGTAAAACTCCCGCATACTTTCGAAAAATTTTCTTTCTGAAGTGCTTTCTTTCTTTAGCAACTACTTCTTGAAAGAGCAATATGGTGAGGCAATTATTTTAGCCGCTTTCGATATTGTTTTCGAACTTTGAGCTACAAGTCATGAAGAATTGTTCTTCTTTCGTATAAAGAAGAATTGTAAAATCTCAATTATTTGCATGATGCTGGAACCTCTCCTTCAACATAAACGAACTGAGGAAGGTTCGCGCCTGCTACTTGTCTCATCGAAGCACTTGTAATAGTAAGGTGAAAGGTAGAAATTGTGAATCTCATAATTTTTCTTATTGAATGTGCCGCCTTATGTATGACCATGGTAGTCTGGTTCCGCAGTTGCGAGACTTTTTTCTGGCCAAGTTTTGCAGTCAAGTCTTTTTTTCAAAGGAAGTTCGTCCAAATTGGAAAATTTTTGCTTGATGAAAAATTGCAGCAAAGGACCCGTATCCGTGCTTTAATGTTGATTGTATCAACACCTCTTATTATTATTGATAAAAATTCAAAGTGGCCACACTGTCTGGCTCATTTTCGAAAATGAAGAGTATCCACAATACGGAAAGTATCCGCAACACGCTATTGCTGGGGCAGCTGTTGAAAATTTTCAATCGGAGTTCAACTGTGGTAATCACAACTTTTGTTGTATATTCTCGTTCTTTCATTGCCTTTATTAGTATGCAGCTTGATGCATAATCAATTTTGACATGTATCTTTGAACAAGTTTTACTTTTTTCGATGTTATTTTGTTGACTCACGTTGAGGCTAGGTGCAATCAAGACACTCCAATGTCTCCGTATCTTGTTCTGGCCCTCTGGATTATATCAATCGTATTTCCCATCCCTTTGCATTTAGATTTCAGAATTACAAGCCTGGAAATGATGGCTAACCTTCGATATTAGATAATTTCACAGCTTCCTTATCTTAAGACTAGTGTACTTCACTTAACAGTGAGGACGCTTTTCCTCGGAGATGAACACCTTTGGTCCTTTCTTAACCTCTCGCGAGGGGATGTGCTGATGGGGATCGTCCTTAACACTTTGACTGCGACGTGCGCCGTCGGTGGTACACGGAGGTAGTTTTCACAGTGCTGCTGACCGACCAGTAGTCGCAAACTCAATTTTAATAAATACTTAATCAAAGCTAAATGAAGACACGATCCAGTTAATGTTTGGTATTTTCTCGATAGTTGACTGCAATTGAGTTTAAATTTGAGTTTGGTGTTTAACATGACGTTTAGTTGCCGCAGTCAGAGTGTTAAGAGCATTTCTTCACTATCGGCTGCGCAATATTAGATTTTTCACCGTTCGTTAATATGTAAAATTTCTGAGCTATGTTCAGGGAGGTATGCTAATGGTGTCTTTCGTCGCCTTCATACCCAAGCTTTCCTTTGATAAAGCAACACTTCTTGCTAGAGTATTTTGTGTTCTGAATTCTGGTTAAGCCGGACTAAATTTTTTGTCCTCGAGGGCTAATTGCGCAACAGATTTCTTGCACTTCCGTGTTTTTATTTTTCAGTCGAATTTGCCCATTTTGTGTTACGCCTCGTTTCGCCAGTGCAGCAGGGCTGTGCCAACCGAGACACTGAAGGTATGAGCCCTCGTTGTGCCCCTTGAACCTTTACTTCCACTGAGTATCTCTGTGATAATCGCTTGAACCGAGCGAAAACGGGGGTTTGACATTGAATTAATCGGTAACGAATTAAATAAATTGCCGGAAAGGATAGGTTTCCAAAGTGTCTCGGAGGTATGTCGCTACTCGGACCCTTTAGCTGCTCTCAAAGTGCTGACGTTGATCTTTCTTTGACGTTGATCTCAAAGGCAGAGAGTAATGTGCTTGCCAGTGACGTTCGTCAGTAGCTTCCCACAGCGAAATCGGTGATGCCTTCTTCGGATGTCTCTGTTGGGCTCAGTTACGAGCTCTCCTCGTTTTATCTTCCTCCCTGTCTCTCAGGGGAGAGCTCGTGTAGTAAAAAGTCAATTTCTTGACTCGGTTTGATTCAAGCCTTTTTCTATGTTCATATTTTTCTTGTTCCCGCCTCAACATACGGTCTTGCTTTTTGTTTTCTTGGCTGTAATTTGAGCTGTCTAAGTTTCCCACCCTTATAGTGGTGCAGTTGCTAACTTAACTCTAAATTTTACTGATAGGATCTGCCAAGTTAGGCGTGAACGATCGTAAATCCTGAACAAAAAATTAGCTACTGAGGGGACTTCTTAATTGGAGGGCAAATATGCAGAGTGTCCTAACCCACAAATCAGAGGTCAAAACTGGTAGAGTGGATGAAGTGATAATTTCATCTCATAGCGACGTAGATATCTTTCAGGCAGAGTGGCCTAGTTCCTAGTTCAGTTCCTAGTTAGTAACTTGGCTAGGAAAAGCCAGTTTGGCAATCCTGCGATGAACACCACGCCTCTAACTTGAGTGTCCTAAAATTCTGTGTTTTGTGGGTTAGGACACTCAGCATATTTGCCCTCCAATTCTGATGAGGGAAATCATTATCGCGGCGTTTAATTTTCTTCCGGTTTTCACTTTCATTTTCTCTGTTTAATTTTCGTTCGGTTCTCTCACTTTCTCCGTTGTAGAACGACTTTCCCTTGCCAAAGTCCGGATCGCTGCGCCATGCACGAATTGCAGCGCGCTGCCTCCTCTCGTGTGCTGTGCAAGTACAACTCAAATGGAGCTTAGTTTCGAAAGTGAATGTTTTGTATTGAAACGAAGTTGTCATTAAGGGACCTTACTGGATTCGAGTTCACGATGAAGTGTCACGTCTCAGGGCTTGTAGATTTTATTATCAATACCATATTCTGATTGATGTTCTTGGTGTTTTCTTGTTCTTTTCTGCAAGTGAGAGCTTGAAGCTTTCTTCTGTCGTGTTAGGTGTTGCTCTCGATGTCGAGGGCGACCTGTCTTGTACAGCACATGTACTTCTTGAAGCGTCGTGAAGGTCTTCGAATTTTATTACAAAAAAATAACTATTGTTGAAATTTTTCATAGTGCAACGTGAAGAATTTTAAAACTTGCCCTTACTTTTATGGTTAAATGGAGTAGCTTACTGTCTACTCGACAAAGGTTAGCGCTTTGGTGTTGATTCTTGTGTAAAGACAACCTTGCGTACAGTAAAGAGTAGCTACACACCATCAAATGGCTGAGGCTTCTCTGCACACGCAAGCTTGTCGGTTAGATTGTCTCTCATTGACTGTAAATAGACGGTACTATATCGCCTATGAAAACTGTACAAAATTATTGTTTTATTATGATTATTAAACTTATAGTAACGATTATTTTTAGTTTTGCAGCTCTGTAAATACCAGTATAATCTGTAAATACCCTATACATAAATATGAACAGGAGCTACGGGCTTTTCATTTTTACCCGATCGCATCGTGGCCAGCCACCTTTTTTCAGAGTGGGTTGGACGTCTCTTCAAAGCCAAGTTTTATTCCTAACTGATTCTGCTTCGGTAAAACTGATCAACTGTTCGTGTTGAGCGTCCCCTGATGCTCAATGAATCAACACGTGAATCGAGTGTTCAAAAAAAGAAAAAAAAGTTTATTTCCAATATAGGTGGTACAAAAGTATCATTTGTTTTTAAAATATCTTAAAGTTAATACACTTAGATGATACACATGAGTATTGTAATACCCATGTCACTAGTTGAAAAGGAATGATTGAGGGTAAAGTCGTCCTATTCTTGCTTAATCTAAATTTGATGATACATGTAATGATAATTATTAGAGACAACACAAATTCATGGACGATGCATTTTCATTGTGGGTTGAGAACACTGACAGTTTACGTGTAAATGACATAAAACTTCGCAATTCTTGACTCCAGGAAATAATATATGAATCGCTTGTTTTGGCCGATGTTCAAAAATCTCATTCGAAAGAAGCATGAAAAGATATATATATATACATATATATATATGTATAGCATGAGGACCACGAAAATTACAAGTTTTGTATTTCTAATTAAACAATTTGAACATGACGGTTATTCGTTGATAAGCATTTTATTTAAATATAAATGGATGATCACACAAAAATGTATAGTTTTTACATGAATGCTTTACAATAATAAAGAGATGACGAGTTAGGTTATGTTACAAGTTGAGAGTAAACAGAAGAAAGACCATTATCTCTAGTTAAAATGCTAGTTCTCAGTTCAGTACACACATATATGCATCTATATATGTAAATATACACACATATACATGCACATACATACTTACGCACATACATACACCTAACACGTAAACATACACAAATACTTTTCTATGAATCGAGGCGATCACAATACATACGCGTCCTATAAAAATGCTGTGCGATGTTCTGAAATATATGATAATGAGGAACCGGCACATTGCAATCGGATTGCATAAAGCACGATGTTTACGCGGATTCTTGACATGCGTGATTCCATTAATGCTATGTGTATGAGAGAGCAAGATACTAGATGTCATTCACAGCGCTAGAACCATAACTGGAAAGTAAGAGTAAATTCTTTAAGTGAAGATTTCGACAGTAACGGGTTAAAAGTAACAGGTTTTCGGTTAAAACAAACTCCAGTATGCGGTTCACGGGGAATATGTGTGGTCCCGTATAATGCGCCTATTTGGTGATTTCATCGCTTAGCACCATTGTTGTGTACTTGGATTTTGTCTGCGTAAAATCGGAAGTCCGCCCCCGCTGGCATCATTGTTATGAACTCTTGTTCTTGGGATCCTATTGTTTGTTATTGATATACAACGCCGGACGGGACTTCTCAACGTCAAAACAATCATGGAGTATTTGCTATCGTTAATTATTTAGTGAGCTGCCACCAGTCTCAAACGAAACAAACTAAATAGAGTGATCCAGATGTATATTCGTATGGTGAGGTGATCATCATGAGGTAGCGTTATTATCAGTATCAACTTCAACAACGCCAGCGGCAGCTTAAACTTCATCCTTAACGGAAAAGTGAGAAAACCTCCGTCACATAGATGATTATTTTATTGCCGAAAAGAAAAGAATTTGGGATTTACCTTGAGCAGCATAGACATGCCTCGTACATCAATACGAGTCTAATGTATTCGGGATCATTCTGTGGTAGGTCTGGCAGTCGGGGTCGCGGAATTCTTATGACCTGGGCTGCGCGACTCCCACTTCTCACCAACCTAGCCAACGTAAAGCACGGGTGAAGGGCTGTTTCCCTATTTTCGGTTCACTCAATGTTCCGTCTCGCTATTCCAACCTATCTCTGGAGCATCCAGGACTCGACTCAGCCAACAGATTCCAGCAACGTCCCAGGCTTCGGTACAGTCACAGTCCAACAGGTTTATAGGTTTCCCGAATCACACCTAAGCACGAGTTACGACTAAACTGTTCACCCGCAGCCTGAACAGTTCCGGTTAATTTCCCCGACCCATTAGGACTACTAGCATCTGTGGCGTTATTCAAGGCAGGCTTCCTTGGAAAACAACTCACATGTAAAACTTACGTTTATTGACATCCAACGAACGGGATACTGCACCCCTAATACGTGCTACTTACAATAAAACAGGTTTGGCATTGTAATGCTACGCGAATCTATACAAGCCTACTCTGTGTGTTGGCAAACTATCTTACGGCGGGGTCATCTAGCACAGGACGTTAGCATTTTATTAATTAACCTGTCCACGCTCAGACCCACCATATATTCGCACGAGATAGTCACAGATGGAAAGTATACACAGATCAGTACAGGGACAGTTACCCCAACACCTATGGGCCCAATCCTCAACATCTCGCCCATCTTCTGAAGCCTTCCACGTGATCTCGTTATTGCGCGTACAGGCCGACCGCGGATGATACTCCCCAGGACACACAGGAACCTCCACCCAAGCAACTTATAGCATAGCACAACTAAAAATAATAAAGGAGCTTCAAGACAGTAGCGCACTACTATAATTCTACGCATCAAATATAACACAATGCAAATCAGAGATAACACAATGCAAATCAGAGATAACACAATGAAAATCAAAGATAACACAATGAAAATCAAAGATAACACAATGCAAATCAAAGATAACACAATGCAAATCAAAGATAACCTAATGCAAATCAAAGAAAATACAATGCAAATCAAAGAAAATACAATGCAAATCAAAGAAAATACAATGCAAATCAAGGATAATACAATGCGTGAAATTAGACGGCTTCAATAGGACTCAGGTGAACAGTAGCGATGAACACTCAACTTGCTCGTGGGTTCTCGGTTGACGATTGGAACGGAAACATTAAGTGATCTTGAGTTGTTAGCACGTCGTTCAGATTCTTATGTGACTATCAAGAAAGTTCCTCGCCCAAGTAAGGATAGGCAGAGGAAGATTACAACCACCTTATGTTACGGTTGTGCCCACAACGCATCGCTTCTTGATGAGGATAGCGTCTTGATGATCGAAATTAATTTGTTTCGATTATGATGACAAAGAATTTTTTACTATTTTTCTTGGTGATCTTTTCGGATAAAAACTTCAGGATATAGCCTTACGGAAATTAAAAAAAAACATGTCGAAGTTTCATTAAATTCTGTCCAAACATACGTTTACAAACGGACTTCTCAGAGAAAGAATTCGTCCTTAGAATTTAATTCAAAATTCTGCCCTAGCAAACGTACAATATTCGTCAAGGAAACGTGGTAGCCAAAATTTAATATTTGTCATTTTCTACCACAAATCGAGTACGTTCAACGCGTTTAAAAAACGAATTAATTCCTTTGAAGTTGATATGGAATTATTGACTAATTTTTGATGTGACTTTTTAGTAAGAAAGCCTAATGCTATAGCTTAATGGAAATTTTTGCTTAAAAAACCTAAAGTTTGATGAAATATTGCCCATGAATGAATATTCAGGCATTTATTAATCAAAATTAATTCGTTTGAACTGGCATGGCAAAAAATTTTCGGCTATTTCTTCCTAGTGAATATCCACTCGAGAGTAGGCAGAGCCCGGACCTGTGGGGCAACGTGAGCGCTGCACGGCCTCGCTAAAATGTATCGGTAACTTGATAAGCGTCCAGTCCCCACACCACTCCAGTCCACACACCACTCCAGTCCACACCCCACTCCAGTCCACACCCCACTCCAGTCCCCACCCCACTCCAGTCCACACCCCACTCCAGTCCACACCCCACTCCAGTCCCCACCCCACTCCAGTCCCCACCCCACTCCAGTCCCCACCCCACTCCAGTCCCCACACCACTCCAGTCCCCACACCACTCCAGTCCCCACACCACTCCAGTCCCCACACCACTCCAGTCCCCACACCACTCCAGTCCCCACACCACTCCAGTCCCCACACCACTCCAGTCCCCACACCACTCCAGTCCCCACACCACTCCAGTCCCCACACCACTCCAGTCCCCACACCACTCCAGTCCCCACACCACTCCAGTCCCCACACCACTCCAGTCCCCACACCACTCCAGTCCCCACACCACTCCAGTCCCCACACCACTCCAGTCCCCACACCACTCCAGTCCCCACACCACTCCAGTCCCCACACCACTCCAGTCCCCACACCACTCCAGTCCCCACACCACTCCAGTCCCCACACCACTCCAGTCCCCACACCACTCCAGTCCCCACACCACTCCAGTCCCCACACCACTCCAGTCCCCACACCACTCCAGTCCCCACACCACTCCAGTCCCCACACCACTCCAGTCCCCACACCACTCCAGTCCCCACACCACTCCAGTCCCCACACCACTCCAGTCCCCACACCACTCCAGTCCCCACACCACTCCAGTCCCCACACCACTCCAGTCCCCACACCACTCCAGTCCCCACACCACTCCAGTCCCCACACCACTCCAGTCCCCACGCCAGTTCAGTCCCTACGCCAGTCCAGTCCCTACACCTGTCCAGTCACTACACCAGTCCAGTCACTACACCAGTCCAGTCCCTACACCAGTCCAGTCCCTACACCAGTCCAGTCCCTACACCAGTCCAGTCACTACACCAGTCCAGTCACTACACCAGTCCAGTCACTACACCAGTCCAGTCACTACACCAGTCCAGTCACTACACCAGTCCAGTCACTACACCAGTCCAGTCACTACACCAGTCCAGTCACTACACCAGTCCAGTCACTTCAATTTAATATGACAGTTTCGTCAGTTGGTTCAGTTATTTGGAAGTCAGTTCAGTTTAGTCGTTCATTTCAATACAGTCAGTCAGTCAGTCAGTCAGTCAGTCAGTCAGTCAGTCAGTCAGTCAGTCAGTCAGTCAGTCAGTCAGTCAGTCAGTCAGTCAGTCAGTCAGTCAGTCAGTCAGTCAGTCCAGTCGATCCTTTAACGAGTCAATCCCTCAGTGAGTGCAGTCAGTCTACAGAAATAGTTGGAATTTTCCTCGTAACTATCAAATACTTATGGTGTGGAAAGTTCATAAAAAGCTGCTACTGCCCATTGTGAGTAGGCTATTTTCAACAAAACACTTTTGATATACATTTGTGATTGTTTAACATTCTTCAAAAATTATAACAACCGTGATTTCGGCGTTCAATAAAGTCAACCAGCCATGAAAGAGCATGTGTACTTTCACAACTTCTACGTTTTAAAAAAAATCCGAATCTAAGAAAAAGTAGAGAACTGTGACAGTTTAGGCCCATCAGTCACCCCGTTATCAAAGTTCCTTCAGCTTATAAGAAGTCACATGAATGATAAAAAAATTTGTGAACTTCGACAACTTCGGCTTATATGAAGTCATCCAGCTTATGGAACGCCTTGTATGAACTTCGGCAATTTCAGGATTTAGAAAATCTTGCACACTTTGACATTTGGGAAAATCCCCCAGCTTATGGAAGTCCTCATGAACTTCGGCAGCTTTGGCATTCGAAGAAGTCATAGCTGAGGACTATGGGCAATCGGCGTGCGCCCGGTAAGTGGTGAGCCGAAGCTTCATCTCCTTGAACAGGCCTTAATTTCCTGTTGGCTGCTTCTTCTCTTGGCAAAGTGCCATCGAATTAAGACCAGGATTGCTACCGAGCATAAGCAGCTGCCGGCGACATTCGACACTCCCGAAAAATTTTTCCGTCTAGTCTCAAGTGAAGCGAAATGGGGGAAATTTTTACACGGACCGAAAATCAAACCATTCTGCTGGGCGAACATTTAGGTAATTTCCAACCTCTTTAATAATGATAACCAATTCAAGGAGAAAACACTGTAGAAACTACCTTTTTGAAAATTCTTCGCCATGAAATTATTATTATTATTATATAAGAAAGTTTTAGCCTCCCTTAACCACGACAAAGATGTTCTAAGAGAGGAAGGAGGAAGGCACCATTTAGTATGGAGTTGAGGGAACGCGGAATCTATGCACAAGGTGCACGGGAACAGATAGCTAAGAAAGAAGTTCATGAAACAAGAAAAAGTTAAAGAAGAAAAAAAAAGTAGTAGGTGCTGAAAAACAGGACAACAGTGAACCGCAAAAAGATGGTTCGTAACAAACAAAACCTATTCTATTACAACAAAAAGAAAGCCTACCTAACCTTTAGCTCGGGCCCTCACATAGTCCCCTGGGAGCGCCAATTCCCATAGATACAATAGTTGTATCCCCCTGAGGGGCTTCGCCACGAAATTACATTCAAGCAGCAACTTGAACACCTTAGACGATTCAGTGATGATCTTTTGTTCATCGATACCATTGACTGTTCTCTGATTGCAATTTTGTCAGCTGAAATCAACAAAATAAGTTAACATCCTTGTACACATCCTATTTTTCTCAAAGAGAAAATGGTAGAAGCGATGCAATAGAAAAATTTGTAGAGCTTGAACAATGATGTGAAAAGATTAACAACAGCTCAAAAGCAGTTAACGTTAACTTATGCTATACGAATAACATCGTCACGGGCTGGTAGCGTAGAGCACACAGGTAGGTTAAAGCCTTGAATATTAACAAGCTGATGTTCTCGTTTATCAGTCTAATAAAACTTGAGCGTAAAATTGACATAGCAAGCAACATTATAAAAACCATAGTTTTTCGTACAACAACATGGCATATTGGAATAATTTGCCTCAGCAGTTTAATTTCAGCTTCCAATATGCCTGTAAAGAAGCCTTTCGTAGACTTAGCTTTGAGACATGTCTTGGTCAACAATCAACGGAGGAGAAGCGTATAACCAACCGCCCGTAAAACACTCGCTGATGAGCATTTAATCAATGGCGAAGATAGGAGGGGATTTACCAGAACAAAACTATGTTGTGGCTTCCATATTGGACCAAAGTAGCACCTTGGAGCGTCTGTCGAAACTGAAGTCCTAATTTGAATGATAGAGATAATTTGAAATAAATCTCGGTAAAGTTCGAGAAAAATCGACAGTTACAACGCTTAACAGTTTAAGTTCCAGAAAAAAATTTGGAGACGCAGTATCTTATCCGTAAAAATCAACTTGAAACCTACAAACCGTAGACATAATTTCAAGGAGTGTTCAACTCGGATAACTCGAAAGTATTTTTGTAAGAAGACTGCTAGCCGCTTTTCGAATTCCTTTTTTTAACTCAACTGACCGCTTACATCACCTCGAAAAACAAAATAGCCGGTGGGCTCCGAGCCAAATCTGACTTCAAAGCATCGAGGGAAGGATAGGAAGAAAGCGAACGCTAGATCTGTTTAGATCTGGAAGATGGCTTCGGTGTCCAAGTTCTGGCCAAAAATAACCAGTCTGGAACAAATGGGGAAGTTAGCCCTCTTTGATTATGATCTGTTCGTTTTTCTGCTCGCGTTAAGGCAATGGTCGTTTTATTTAGAAGGCATGTGTGGAGTATTTACGACTAGTGATGAAATAAAGGTTTTGCTTTGCAGTCATAGGATTAAACGACACAGCCGTTTCGTGGCAATTCATGAATTCAAAAAGTTACTTCAAACCATTTTAACATGGATGCTAGCATTTTGCTGAGATGTAGTAACTTTTCTCACTTCCTGCATTTAGTCACAAAATTAAAGTCATCTTTCGGACACTCCGTCAAGTGAACGAATCAATCTTTACGTAAAGGCATTACGTGCTCTGATTTGACGTATACGAGAAAAAGTTTATGTTTAACCCATAAAATTTCCATAGGGCTTAATTGAGTCTGAGTTTCACAGACCAAGAATTTTGCGCCGAGTTTAGAAAGCTTTGCTCGTTGTTCGAGAGCCAAAATTCGATTCGATGTTATCCTATTGCTGTAAGAAATAGATCGGGTTGCTCATTTAGGGAAGCACTCCATGAAATTGGTTTCATTTGCCTTGTGAGGTCCCCTATTAGAAATGGAGGACAAAAAGAGACCTCGGTCACTACGAAAGGACTTCTACAGTCCCTCCATTTGAGTGATTGCTTCATCGACTGAAGACTCAGCTGAACTGCGGAGTGTATTGAATCATGTCGGAAGGCAATGTGTTGGAGATTTGGAGAAGCAGACTGCATTTGTAATGAAATGTCATTGGAAAGTGTGCGTAATGGTCCGCACGCTAGAAGACGAATTTTTCGCATTTCCGTTCAGTATTTTTAGGTATTCGCAGGGAAAGAAGAAATCGTTAATGTATTAATTTTGTGGTGCATTGTATGCATTGCAAGCAAATAGTCACTGTATGTCTCGTCATTTGAAAGCGATATAGAGTTACGTTGACAAAACTGTAAATGCTCGCCAGTATTTTGCCTTATGTGCTGTCAGCAACGAATTCTGAAAATATCTCCTCAGGAAATTCAGCTATTGTTTTAATGAGAATTTTCGCTCCCAGACGGTCACGATCTCAATATTAGGTTGGATTAGATTAGTCGTTAGTTTTAGCCTCCCTACCCAGCAACAATTGCGATCCAAAGAGAGGAAGGAGGAAGGCACCATTTAGTATGGAGTTAAGGAAACGCGGAATCTACGCAGAAAGGCATAGAAACAGTCAGTTGGGAAAGAAGATTATGAAACAAGACCAAAGTTGAAGAAGACAGTAGTAGGTGCTGAAAAACAGGACAGCAGTGAACCGAAAAAAGGTGGTCCTTAACATAACAAAAACATTATATTTCAACAAAAAGAAGGCCTACCTAACTCTCAGCTCAGGCCCTCACATTGTCCCCCTGGGAGCGCTAGTTCCCATAGATACAATAGTTGTATCCCCCTGAGGGGATATTAGGTTGGACTTACTTTTGATAAAGTAGAAGTTTTTTTTGTTTTATGACCAACTTTTTCTGTCAGGCTCACTACTGACCTGTTTTTAGAATCTATTGCTTTCTTCTTCATCTTGTATTTTTTTCATGAACCAGCCACTTATCTACTGCTTCTCTGCGCAGGGGATTTTGTGGGAAAACCTTATCCCTTAACTCAACACTAAATGGTGTCTTCGAGAGGGATGCTTCGGCATTCGAGAGGGATGCTTCGGCATTCGAGAGGGATGCTTCGGCATTCGAGAGGGATGCTTCGGCATTCGAGAGGGATGCTTCGGCATTCGAGAGGGATGCTTCGGTATTCCAAAGGGATGCTTCGGTATTCGAAAGGGATGCTTCGGTATTCAAAAGGGATGCTTCGGTATTCAAAAGGGATGCTTCGGTATTCAAAAGGGATGCTTCGGTATTCAAAAGGGATGCTTCGGTATTCAAAAGGGATGCTTCGGTATTCAAAAGGGATGCTTCGGTATTCAAAAGGGATGCTTCGGTATTCGAAAGGGATGCTTCGGTATTCGAAAGGGATGCTTCGGTATTCTGAAGGGATGCTTCAGTATTCGAAAGGGATGCTTCGGTATTCAAAAGGGATGTTTCGGTATTTGCGAGCGATGCACCAGTATTCGACAGGGATGCTCAGTATTTGCAAGGGATGCTCCAGTATTCGGGAGGGATGCTTCAGTATTTCACTCCCTATCACACACTACATACCTCATACCTCAACGACGAAGCGAGAGATCATAACTTTAGCTGCTCACCCTCTGCAGACCTGCAGGTGCTGCTAATTGCTTCGAAGGAAATTTATGGCGTATGTTTAATTGAAATTCTTGTGTTTCATTATGTACAACTTTAAAATATATTTATATTATAGAATTTCTACTACCGTTTTGACCGCACAAAACTGAAAACAAATCACGTTAAAAATGCTACGGCAGTTAATTCAGTATTCATCAAAATACAACTCTAGTAAGGAGTATTGGATATCCACCTCGGTTCTCAGAATGGATTAGTTGATTGATTTTAAGGAAGTATTAGCCTCTCTCTACCACAACAAAGATGTTCATAGAGAAGGAGGATGGAGGCACCATTTATTATGGAGTTTCTCAGAACAGAACATACTCGTATCAAGTTCAATACTCTGACCGCAGTTGGTTAAACTGAAGTTCAATATTCTACATAATTTAACGTCAATTGTGGGAAGCAATTTTGAAAATAGCAATCATTAGCTGGATCGAGCCTTCATTTAGCGTTAAGTATTTGTGGAAAATGAGTTGTGACTACTAGTCGGTCAGCAGCATTATGAAAATCCCATACGTGGCCTCCGGTGGCAGACGTTGCGGTTAAATATTAAGTTATGGAATTTTAGTGGTGGAATTGTGGTTAGAGTGATTTTTCTCAGAAGGAATTTCAGATGATTATCAAAGCAGCGCCTTTGGTGTTTAAAATGCAGAAATGAGTTATTTTTTGAAACCCTTTCTTCAAACCCTGCTCTTTCATTGAAAATGTTAACTTTATAACTTTCGCTGTAGCCCCAATGTATTGAAAGACCGCATTCGAAGCGTTACTGAAGATCGAACTCACTAACAACAACAACAAACATCGGCATCTTTGGGATGCTTTATTTCCAATCAAGCCCTGATACATATGATCTTAAGTATTGGTTTTTCAGATGTCTTATAACTAACCCTATATATAGGACATCATGACGGTTCCCCCGTAAAGCCGGTACCCATTTCCGACACCTGGGTTGAGTGGGGTATTGTGCTTGAGCTTTCCCTTATACCCAACGGGGAAAATCTCCGCGCCAGCGCCGGGATACGAACCCTCGTCTCCAACATACAAGGCTGATCCCTTAACCACTGTGCCACGGAGAGCACAACACTACAGGACGATTCTTGAATAGGCCCACAGTTGGGGAAATTAACGGCTCCTCTCTGCAACATTTAACTTCAGATTTGTGAAGCGGTCTATAATTACGAATATTAACTATTTTCTGAAGGTGTATAATGTATACCGAGCTTCTGATGAGTAAATGAGTTACGTAATTCTGTAGTACACCTTCAGCGGATCTCACTCGGCTGACAAGGCCCGTTGTACAATGCTCAGTGCAGTCTCTTTAGCTGTGCGATTTCCAGTAGTTCATTATTAGATTGTTTCAAACTCGATTACAGAATGAGTCCTTATGACGACTGGTGTTCTCATTTGCATCATTTGAAAGGCAGCTGCGACCTGAGGGCCGTCTCAATTAGTCTTCGATTTCTTGTTGGATCTCGGCAGACGTCTCGAAATCTGCGCGTACGTACGAAGGAGAGAGCGACTGGCTCATCTTATCCATGCTGCTCATCATCCAAGCATTCGAACTGAAATTAGCTGTACTGGGAATAATTACGGAGTGGATAATGTGAAACACTTTTCATATGAGATGCAGCTAAATACATTAATTGCGGTATGACACACCGGTGGGTCGTGCTTGAGATTTCCTGCTGCAAAATGAACCATCGATGGGTCGTTTGAAAGAGTTTTAACAAAATGCTCATCATCAATCATCTTTATTTACGAAAAACTTTTAAAAGAGCTCTGAGAGAAAAATTGTTTCTTCTACTAAATTATCCAGAATTTGTTTGAATGTTGTGTAAAAGACTGGAACTTCTCACGGGACTACAGAACAATTTGGATGGTCCACAATTGCTAAGAGATGGAACTGCAAGCGACCGGGACAATTGTTTCAATCCTATTTGGAAAGTACAACACAAGTAAAATTTTTGGAAACGTGGACAAATGGAGAGAAATTTCATATCGCAATTTAAAAAACTTGTATCGCTGAACATTCTGAACTTATTACTGTTTTTTATTCGTACTAAAGTAACCTCAATTGGCTCGACTCCCGTATAATGCTAGGTCAGACCCTTGCATTGATATTACGAACTTTTTAAATACGCTTTCAAGCACAGAACTTACCACTATGTCTTGAAGATAAATCAATACATTTGAACTTGAATTTTATTTAAATCATAAAACAAAAACAAAAAGAGTCGTTTATATCTAAAAAAAGTTCATACATGAAATGTGTTGCAGTAAATTCGATTTTAAAGATTTCTTAGTATAAAGATCGTTAATTGATAAACAAACCGTAAGAGTTAATTAATAAGGGTTAATTATAAAAGGTTGGGGTTAATTATATTATTAGAAGAAACGAAATAAATATGTTCTCTTGGATATTTTACTCAATAAAAGAAGACTGAAAGTTTATAAATACTTTGATACTACTGTAGAATGATTCGGAGGATGTTCGTAATAAGTTAAAAAAGAAGAAAAGACATCAAGCACTGGGTTGTCACGGTCATTTACAAAAAGAAAAAAAGAGAGCACATAAGTCTTGGCTTCTTCAAAGTTTTTATCTCAATACAGTACAGACTTCCTCACCAAGCAATAATTTTCTTGTCTTTTAATAAAGTCAAGCCACAAGCAAGATCAATTACATCGCACCCGTTTTAACGATTCTTTCATTGAACACAAATAAAATGCACTGTCAATCTCATTCGCGCTCCTCCGGAATAAATTTCCTAAATCTTACAGACATACAGTTAACAAACTTCAAGACCAGAACGTAATTTTAGAGCTAGTGGGCAGAGCATAGAGCGGTCACTGTTAGCAGAGGTTCTGCTAACTCGCCCGCCACTCCCTCTTGTTAGTGAACACGCTATGGCTTCTTACTTTATTTAGTTAACATATAATTGTTAAGGACCTACTTAAGCGAGCTCTCAATTGTAAAACCCTTCTGGACCATGAATAATGTGCACCGTTTCTGCACCAGCGTACATGTCAAGTGTGTATGTGTGCATGCAATTTACTTCATGAAATTACGAATATCATCCGCCATTTAAGTTATTCAGAATGCTGAATTTTCGTGTACAAGGAAATGTTAGGCTCCATCATTAACTTTAAGATATTAAAAAATGATGGTACTTCTGCACCATCTATATTGGAAATAAAGTGTTTTTCTTTCTTTTTTTCTTTTTTCTTTCCACCCATTTTACTTTATAAGGCTGGCCATCCATAAACGTATTCCACAAATTTGAATACACGGAGGCTATCCACGCGAGTCCCAGATAGAGTAATTGAAAACTTTATGTAATTTGTTTAGCGTTTAATTATTATTTACTATCAATAAATTTCTTTCCTTGTGCGGTCTGCGCCGGAGGGGTTAGGCTGCAGACTGTAGACAAGGAAGATTCTGGTTCGAGCCCAGCTCAAAACCCGCATTATTTTCACGTGACTGCAGCTCTCTAGTGATAGTAAATGGAGAAGGTGGGTAGTAGAAGTTACTCTTCTACTCACTGCATTGCACTTAGCTGACCCGCTTCCTCTCCTTAGTTTATGAAGCTGAAAAACCATTTGCACATCTACTGGATTGTAAAAGCCAAATCTTTCGAAACCAAAATTTATTGTTATAATATTAGTTTAAAATTTCCTAGCCACAACAAAGGCGATCTTAATAGAGGGAAGAGAAGGGATCATTTAAAAGGGGCTGTATAGAAAGCAGGGAATCGGTGCACAAGGTGTGTTCCACGCAGGATTCCCTGGGCATAGAACAGTAGGTCATGAAGTTTAGTTAGTTTATTAGTTAGTTTAAGCCTCCCTATCCTCAACAATGAGATGTAAAGAGAGGAAGGAAGAAGGCACCATTTAGTATGGAGTTAAGGGAACGTGGAATCTATGCAGAAAGGGCACAGAAACAGAAAGCTAAGAAAGAAGTTCATGAAACAAGAAAAAGTTGAAGAAGAAAGTGGTAGGCGGTGAAAAACAGGACAGCAGTGAACCGAAAAAAAGATGGTCCGTAACACAACAAAACCTATTCTATTTCAACAAAAGAAAGCCTACCTAACCTTTAGCTCGGGCCCTCACATTGTCCCCCTGGGAGCGCTAGTTCCCATAGATACAATAATTGTATCCCCCTGAGGGGAGTAGGTCATGAATCAAGAGGAAGAAAAGACGAGAGGTGGCGAAGAATGCATTAAAACTAAATGATGCAAAGTGACGTAACTTAATACTTAATGCTTTCAGGAACGACTGAGTTAAATGGAACACTAGCGAGGAAGGGGCTCAACTCCCGGGGAAATTGTTGGTTATCGGAAAGTCAGGTTACTTGATCTTGCAGTTCAATAACCCACGGACACCGTAACACGTTGACTAGGTAATGGGTACGTATGTACAACTTAAAGTTAAGTTAAATTGCAAGTTAAATACATGTGTATTTAAAGTTAAATTACTCATTTACGTACCGGAATAAACAAATAACATATCACCTATTTTGCTACGTCATACGAAATTAATTTTAGCGTGTAAGGTAACATATTTTTTAGACTTTTCAGAAAGGCTTAAAATATACTCGAACTGTAATGCCGGTTTTTCAATATGACTTCCTTCAACCTAACCAAACCGACCGTACGAACCGCACAACCGTAGTCACCGTGCTAACCAATGATTTGCAGCCAAATGGATTAGTAAACACGCGAATGAGAGAACAAGGGATCAGTGGCGCGACAGCAGCGCTGCATTGAACAACTACCGCGAACTTCCTCCTGTAGCTCTGCGATATCGAGACGAGCTCACAATAAAACAGGAAGCTGCGGTTGACACCTGTGCTCGAAGTTGCATTCATGAGAGAGAGTTAGCTTTTGTCGTCAGAAGCAGCGCTCTAGAACAGTGGTTCTTAACGTGTAAGGCGCGAGCCTCCGCAGCAAAGCCTCATTTTTCCCAGTGATGCTTCCGACAGAGGAGTGAACTTTCACTGTTGAGTATGTTTGAGGACCTATTTATAATATATTTTTTGTTGTGAGCTCTTGCTTAATAGTCCATCTGCTCACAATTTCCCCTGACAATTCTTAAGGGGGCGTGGGAGTAAAAAGGTAAAGAACCACTGCAGTCTAGCAGTTCAACATGCAAAGTTATTTTGCATTCTTATACAGTGGCTCATTGACGGTGGTTCACAAAATATCATACTTCATTAGATTAACTTAGATTAAATGATAGAGTACGTCTCTTTAATTCTTTGACTGCATCGTGAGCCCCCGCTGGTGCACGGAGGGAATTTTCATACCGCTGCTGACCGACCAGTAGTCCCAAATTCAGTTTTCATGAATACTTATTCAAAGCCAAATAAAGGCACGATCCAGTTAATGTTTACAATTTTCAACATTGCTTACTAGAATTGACTTTAAATTTGAGTTGTATGTTAAATTTTAGTTTTACCTGCCGCAGTTAAAGTGTTAACCACAACAAAGACGTTCCAAAGAGAGGAAGGAGGAAGGCACTATTTAGGATGGACTTGAGATAATGCAGTCTATGCACAAGGTGCATAGAAAAAAAGTTTATGAAATAATAGAAAAGTTGAATAATAAAGTAGTAGGGGCTGTAAAACAGGACGGTAGTGAACCGAAAAAAAGATAGTCCGCAACAAAACAGCCTATAACATTTCACCAAAAGAAAGAGGTGACCTACTTAACCTTCAGCTCGGGTGTTTTGAGAGATTTTATAATGCTCTACTCATAAACAAAACCGAAGCCATCATGTTCAAATAAACAGTAGGTGACGTTCTAACTGACTCGAGCCGAACGATAACGCGTTGCTTGCATGCTCAAGTGTTTCTGCAGCTACGAAACGAAACAACCCATCGATGGGTCGCCAGAAAAAATGCCAACAATTTTTTTAAATTAATGATTTTTAATGGGCCCAATTAATGTTTAATACTTAAAATTAATGATTTTTAATGGACCCATTTCATGTTTGGCATTTACAAAATTGCTTACGACTTTTGACTTTAAATTAAAGTTGAATATTGAGCTTCAGTTAAACCCATCGCAGTCAATTTGCTAACATTCCGAGGACGGCAGCGACATCACGTTCTATAGCTTCCAACGAGTCCGTAACGAAATAAAATTGCCAGACGTTGACGCCGAAAAAGGTTGTTTTGTAATAATCTTCTGATGCCATTATTCGATTGAATTTCTCAAATAAATTATATCAAACGTCATCAATTAAATTAAATAGGAATCAATATTCGTATTGCTAATATTAAGTCTGTATAGTATGATTATTATTATTATTATTATTATTATTACCGAAACAGATCCACAGCCGAGTTGTTAAGGCTGGTGTAGGGTTTTCCTCGGGATGTTCCAGTTGGAAGTGATGTATCGAGGATGATGGTCCGAAAGATGATCCGTAACAAAACAAAAACCTATTTTATTACAACAAAAAGGAAGCCTACCTAACCTTTAGCTCGGGCTCTCACATGGTTCCCCTGGGAGCGCTAATTCCCATAGATACAATAGTTGTAGCCCCCTGAGGGGTCTATATAGTATCCCCCTGAGGGGTCTATATAGTATCCCCCTGAGGGGTCTATATAGTATCCCCCTGAGGGGTCTATATAGTATCCCCCTGAGGGGTCTATATAGTATCCCCCTGAGGGGTCTATATAGTATCCCCCTGAGGGGTCTATATAGTATCCCCCTGAGGGGTCTATATAGTATCCCCCTGAGGGGTCTATATAGTATCCCCCTGAGGGGTCTATATAGTATCCCCCTGAGGGGTCTATATAGTATCCCCCTGAGGGGTCTATATAGTATCCCCCTGAGGGGTCTATATAGTATCCCCCTGAGGGGTCTATATAGTATCCCCCTGAGGGGTCTATATAGTATCCCCCTGAGGAATCTATATAGTATCCCCCTGAGGAATCTATATAGTATCCCCCTGAGGGGTCTATATAGTATCCCCCTGAGGGGTCTATATAGTATCCCCCTGAGGGGTCTATATAGTATCCCCCTGAGGGGTCTATATAGTATCCCCCTGAGGGGTCTATATAGTATCCCCCTGAGGGGTCTATATAGTATCCCCCTGAGGGGTCTATATAGTATCCCCCTGAGGGGTCTATATAGTATCCCCCTGAGGGGTCTATATAGTATCAATCAACTTTACTTGCTCGTATGTCTCGATTTTTACCGTCCCGTAACCACCCCGATTCATTTCTGAGACTTTGAAACGTTAAACGTTAAAAACGTTAAACGTTCTCGAGGAGTCACAAAAAAATGATAAATTTCAAATTTTTTACAGCAAAATTTCGTTGAAAAATATTACAAGTGTCTTTGGGCATAATTGTTAACAAAATTCTAAGAAATTATGTTATTTTGAAACGTGCGCTTGAATATATATTCATGGACAAAATTTCATTAAGCTTTTAGATACTTAATTTTTAAACAAAAGTTTAAAATAGATTTCTTATGAAAAAAAACGTAGAGGTTCGTATCTCAGATCAATTATTTCTGATAAATAATTAACGTTTTCCAGAATGTACTGCTTTTGTTTTTTTCGTGCAAGCCTTTAGTATAAATGGTATTTTTACGAAGAGGATCAATGACTTGCCATCTTGTAGATAATTCCGTACATTCGTTGCAATTGGCTCCGCTGGCGACTGTTTGTGGTTTTAACCAATTATAATTGGTTTTATTCAATTATAATTGGTTAAAACTCAGAGCGAAGACTTTAAATAAACTTTTGAGGGAAATTTGAAGAGTATGTTAGATTATAAGTTAGCTTAAGCTTCCCTAACCGCTACAAAAAAGAGCGCATCGAAGAGAGGAAGAACGAAGGCACCATTTAGTATGGAGATGATGGAATGAGGAATCTATGCGAAAGGGGCACATAAAAAGTAAGTTGAGAAAGAAGTTCATGAAACAAGATAAAAGTTGAAGAAGAAAGTAATAGATGCTGAAAAACAGGACAGCAGTGAACCGGAAAAGGGTGATCCTTAACATGACAAAAATATTTTATTCCAACAAAAAGAAGGCCTACCTAACTCTCAGCTCGGGCCCTCACACATTATTCCCTGGGAGCGCTAGTTCCCATAAATGCAATAGTTGTAACACCTGAGGGGTCAAAAAGTTAAAATTTAATGCAAATAAAATTCAAGGACAATGGGAGGTCAATATATAAGGTATATTTCAACCCGTCAGAAACTTTAGAGACACGCATAGATATCCATCAGGATTGGTCACATTAACCGCAACAAGACGTGTTCTGCAGTCAAGCGCCAATGTTTTTTTTACTTGTCCGACGTGACAAGGTATAGTGAAGTACTTAGCGATGCCATTTATTTTATTACAATCTAATTTAAGCACCTTGTGAGATGGGAATAAATTAATTTTTGTTATACTGGCAATGATTTTATGAGTTTCATCACCTCTTATGAAATGCAAAAACATGAATAGAATTTTTACAATCCTGTTCATTGTGTTTAGCTAACAGCGACATACGTCTCATAATGGACTGAAAATAATTGCTGAAAACGAAAGCGCTGCCATAATTGAAGTACGAGTCTAAATAAGAATAAGAAGATAAAATAGTATAAGGTAATAAAGTAAGACGTGTGTGATTGAATAAATTCGAATAATTAACGATTCAATTTAATTAAGGATTTAATTTAATTAAAGATTTAATTTAATTAAAGATTTAATTTAATTAAAGATTTAATTTAATTAAAGATTTAATTTAATTAAAGATTTAATTTAATTAAAGATTTAATTTAATTAAAGATTTAATTTAATTAACTAAATTAGAATACTTGGCATCATATTTCTAGACTAGTTTTTAAATTTGTTAATCGGTTGTGCAAATAACGACTCAGAAGCATTGAAAACGTGTCTATTCCGAACGTCTTACTATATTATTTAAAAAATTAAAATTAAACTTATAATCGGGTAGCATGAAGCAGGTCTGTTGTTAACTTACGCCAGATAAGGCTAAAAATCATCAACATCGATAATATCCTGAGCAAACATTGATCCATGGAAAGCTCGGTACTAAAAACCAACATCTATCATCCCTTTCACAGAAAAATTTCTTTCAAGCGGCGAAGAAAGGACCTAGTGCAACAAACGGCAGGGAATTACAAGTATGATTAGTAATCATACTTCTAATTCCTTGCCATTGATTACAGAGGCTAAAATATTGCGAAAAAAATCAACAACAGGATTTGTCTGCAAGATCTGAAAACGTCATTTCTCAAATCCGGAAAAATTCTTCTTCCCTCAGATACGACTGAGAATAGGATTACTGAGTACGGATTTGTGAATCGGGTTCCAGTCTTCAATGCAAGCTCTAGAACGTGTCCGCTCCCTAAATACCAATGAAATAATTTAACCAATCACATTTTCAAATCTCATTGCCCAGAATTCACAGAACACCGAGACAAAGGCGACCAAAACAGGTCCTCAAGGGAACCGAGCTAAGATAGAAGTATTGTAGTAATCAGGGAGTCGGAGTCGGAGTCGGAGTCGGAGTCGGAGTCGGAGTCGGAGTCGGAGTCGGAGTCGGAGTCGGAGTCGGAGTCGGAGTCGGAGTCGGAGTCGGAGTCGGAGTCGGAGTCGGAGTCGGAGTCGGAGTCGGAGTCGGAGTCGGAGTCGGAGTCGGAGTCGGAGTCGGAGTCGCAAATTTATTCCTCCGACTCCGCCACCCTGGTAGTAATACGGCGCGTTTCGGCTAAAGGGCCTCTTGATCGCATTAGAGACTGTGCCAGTATTGCCGATCATGGGAGGCTCTTCATAACAGTGGGCTGGAACGAGTCTCATGTTCGAGTTATGAGGACACTCGCCTCAGAGAACGCCAGCCAATTTCAACATCGAGCAGCGACATCTCGTGGATGAAATTTTAAACGCCAAGAATTTGCTCCAAAATTTGGAGCATAACTTCATGAAGCATACTTGAACCTTACCTTCATGAAGCATACTTGAAGCTTACCTTCATGAAGCATACTTGAAGCTTACCTTCATGAAGCATACTTGAAGCCTACCTTCATGAAGCATACTTGAAGCCTACCTTCATGAAGCATACTTGAAGCCTACCTTCATGAAGCATACTTGAAGCCTACCTTCATGAAGCATACTTGAAGCCTACCTTCATGAAGCATACTTGAAGCCTACCTTCATGAAGCATACTTGAAGCCTACCTTCATGAAGCCTACCTTCATGAAGCATACTTGAAGCTTACCTTCATGACGCATACTTGAAGCTTACCTTCATGACGCATACTTGAAGCTTACCTTCATGAAGCATACTTGAAGCTTACCTTCATGAAGCATACTTGAAGCTTACCTTCATGAAGCATACTTGAAGCTTACCTTCATGAAGCATACTTGAAGCTTACCTTCATGACGCATACTTGAAGCTTACCTTCATGACGCATACTTGAAGCTTACCTTCATGAAGCATACTTGAAGCTTACCTTCATGAAGCATACTTGAAGCTTACCTTCATGAAGCATACTTGAAGCTTACCTTCATGAAGCATACTTGAAGCTTACCTTCATGAAGCATACTTGAAGCTTACCTTCATGAAGCATACTTGAAGCTTACCTTCATGAAGCATACTTGAAGCTTACCTTCATGAAGCATACTTGAAGCTTACCTTCATGAAGCATACTTGAAGCTTACCTTCATGAAGCATACTTGAAGCTTACCTTCATGAAGCATACTTGAAGCTTACCTTCATGAAGCATACTTGAAGCTAATTTCATGAAGCATACTTGAAGCTAATTTCATGACGCATACTTGAAGCTTACCTTCATGACGCATACTTGAAGCTTACCTTCATGACGCATACTTGAAGCTTACCTTCATGACGCATACTTGAAGCTTACCTTCATGACGCATACTTGAAGCTTACCTTCATGAAGCATACTTGAAGCTTACCTTCATGAAGCATACTTGAAGCTTACCTTCATGAAGCATACTTGAAGCTTACCTTCATGAAGCATACTTGAAGCTTACCTTCATGAAGCATACTTGAAGCTTACCTTCATGAAGCATACTTGAAGCTTACCTTCATGAAGCATACTTGAAGCTTACCTTCATGACGCATACTTGAAGCTTACCTTCATGACGCATACTTGAACCTTACCTTCATGAAGCATACTTGAACCTTACCTTCATGAAGCATACTTGAAGCTTACCTTCATGAAGCATACTTGAAGCTTACCTTCATGAAGCATACTTGAAGCTTACCTTCATGAAGCATACTTGAAGCTTACCTTCATGAAGCATACTTGAAGCTTACCTTCATGAAGCATACTTGAAGCTTACCTTCATGAAGCATACTTGAAGCTTACCTTCATGAAGCATACTTGAAGCTTACCTTCATGAAGCATACTTGAAGCTTACCTTCATGAAGCATACTTGAAGCTTACCTTCATGAAGCATACTTGAAGCTTACCTTCATGAAGCATACTTGAAGCTTACCTTCATGAAGCATACTTGAAGCTTACCTTCATGAAGCATACTTGAAGCTTACCTTCATGAAGCATACTTGAAGCTTACCTTCATGAAGCATACTTGAAGCTTACCTTCATGAAGCATACTTGAAGCTTACCTTCATGACGCATACTTGAAGCTTACCTTCATGACGCATACTTGAAGCTTACCTTCATGAAGCATACTTGAAGCTTACCTTCATGAAGCATACTTGAAGCTTACCTTCATGAAGCATACTTGAAGCTTACCTTCATGACGCATACTTGAACCTTACCTTCATGAAGCATACTTGAACCTTACCTTCATGAAGCATACTTGAAGCTTACCTTCATGAAGCATACTTGAAGCTTACCTTCATGAAGCATACTTGAAGCTTACCTTCATGAAGCATACTTGAAGCTTACCTTCATGAAGCATACTTGAAGCTTACCTTCATGAAGCATACTTGAAGCTTACCTTCATGAAGCATACTTGAAGCTTACCTTCATGAAGCATACTTGAAGCTTACCTTCATGAAGCATACTTGAAGCTTACCTTCATGAAGCATACTTGAAGCTTACCTTCATGAAGCATACTTGAAGCTTACCTTCATGAAGCATACTTGAAGCTTACCTTCATGAAGCATACTTGAAGCTTACCTTCATGACGCATACTTGAAGCTTACCTTCATGAAGCATACTTGAAGCTTACCTTCATGAAGCATACTTGAAGCTTACCTTCATGAAGCATACTTGAAGCTTACCTTCATGAAGCATACTTGAAGCTTACCTTCATGAAGCATACTTGAAGCTTACCTTCATGAAGCATACTTGAAGCTTACCTTCATGAAGCATACTTGAAGCTTACCTTCATGAAGCATACTTGAAGCTTACCTTCATGAAGCATACTTGAAGCTTACCTTCATGAAGCATACTTGAAGCTTACCTTCATGAAGCATACGTGAAGCTTACCTTCATGAAGCATACTTGAAGCTTACCTTCATGAAGCATTCGTGAAGCTTACCTTCATGAAGCATACTTGAAGCTTACCTTCATGAAGCATACTTGAAGCTTACCTTCATGAAGCATACTTGAAGCTTACCTTCATGAAGCATACTTGAAGCTTACCTTCATGAAGCATACCTGAAGCTTACCTTCATGAAGCATACTTGAAGCTTACCTTCATGAAGCATACTTGAAGCTTACCTTCATGAAGCATACTTGAAGCTTACCTTCATGAAGCATACTTGAAGCTTACCTTCATGAAGCATACTTGAAGCTTACCTTCATGAAGCATACTTGAAGCATACCTTCATGAAGCATACTTGAAGCTTACCTTCATGAAGCATACTTGAAGCTTACCTTCATGAAGCATACTTGAAGCTTACCTTCATGAAGCATACTTGAAGCATACCTTCATGAAGCATACTTGAAGCTTACCTTCATGAAGCATACTTGAAGCATACCTTCATGAAGCATACTTGAAGCATACCTTCATGAAGCATACTTGAAGCATACCTTCATGAAGCATACTTGAAGCTAATTTCATGAAGCATACTTGAAGCTTACCTTCATGAAGCATACTTGAAGCTTACCTTCATGAAGCATACTTGAAGCATACCTTCATGAAGCATACTTGAAGCTAATTTCATGAAGCATACTTGAAGCATACCTTCATGAAGCATACTTGAAGCTAATTTCATGAAGCATACTTGAAGCTTACCTTCATGAAGCATACTTGAAGCTTACCTTCATGAAGCATACTTGAAGCTTACCTTCATGAAGCATACTTGAAGCTTACCTTCATGAAGCATACTTGAAGCATACCTTCATGAAGCATACTTGAAGCTTACCTTCATGAAGCATACTTGAAGCATACCTTCATGAAGCATACTTGAAGCTAATTTCATGAAGCATACTTGAAGCTTACCTTCATGAAGCATACTTGAAGCTTACCTTCATGAAGCATACTTGAAGCTTACCTTCATGAAGCATACTTGAAGCTTACCTTCATGAAGCATACTTGAAGCTTACCTTCATGAAGCATACTTGAAGCATACCTTCATGAAGCATACTTGAAGCTTACCTTCATGAAGCATACTTGAAGCTTACCTTCATGAAGCATACTTGAAGCTTACCTTCATGAAGCATACTTGAAGCTTACCTTCATGAAGCATACTTGAAGCATACCTTCATGAAGCATACTTGAAGCTTACCTTCATGAAGCATACTTGAAGCATACCTTCATGAAGCATACTTGAAGCATACCTTCATGAAGCATACTTGAAGCTTACCTTCATGAAGCATACTTGAAGCTTACCTTCATGAAGCATACTTGAAGCTTACCTTCATGAAGCATACTTGAAGCTTACCTTCATGAAGCATACTTGAAGCTTACCTTCATGAAGCATACTTGAAGCTTACCTTCATGAAGCATACTTGAAGCATACCTTCATGAAGCATACTTGAAGCTTACCTTCATGAAGCATACTTGAAGCTTACCTTCATGAAGCATACTTGAAGCTTACCTTCATGAAGCATACTTGAAGCTTACCTTCATGAAGCATACTTGAAGCATACCTTCATGAAGCATACTTGAAGCTTACCTTCATGAAGCATACTTGAAGCTTACCTTCATGAAGCATACTTGAAGCTTACCTTCATGAAGCATACTTGAAGCATACCTTCATGAAGCATACTTGAAGCTTACCTTCATGAAGCATACTTGAAGCTTACCTTCATGAAGCATACTTGAAGCTTACCTTCATGAAGCATACTTGAAGCATACCTTCATGAAGCATACTTGAAGCATACCTTCATGAAGCATACTTGAAGCATACCTTCATGAAGCATACTTGGAGCACAACTTACCGAGGAGAAATGAACGAAGCTTGGGATTTTAGAGCGGCTTAGTAATAATTGTAATTTGGAAGGTGGTGAACTGATTTGATTAGCTCTTAACCATCCAACATCATCGCTTTTGTGCTCACATAACCAATATCAACATCAGTGTAATTAGAGAGACACTAGTGTTAGATTGTCAACGATATTTAGAATGAGGAAGAAACTTCCACTCGAGTCAGCATCAAAGAGCTGATTGAGGAACAAATTAAGTAAAAATGCAATATATTTACGACGGTTTTCGACAGGAGACCGAATAGTCCTCTGGCCAGTTAAAGGGTCGAGAAACAATTCAAGTATATCTGAGCCCGTCAGTGGTTTGCTTTAATCGCAACCTAATCAGAAACTTAAAAACGAAGAAATTCCGATAAAATTTGTAATCTTCACTAAGAAAACGTTTCGTCCTGTTCCATCACCAGTTAAAAAAACCATAAAAAATTATTAGCTAAAATTCAAACTGATGTTGGAGCGGGACTCCGAAACGTTTTCGTAGTAAAGATGATATTTTTATACGATTTTTCTTCGTTTCTAAGTTTCTGACAACATTTCAAATAATTTTAGTGAATGAACTTCAAGTGTCTGTTACGAAGACAGACTCTCGAATAGAATAAGATGTCATCAGACATTCGGAAACTGTTATGCAGAACACAGTGCGCACATCAGTTCAACTGTAAGCAGTTTTTACTCCATAAAAATGGGGTAGAAAGCTTACAGAATTTTTGCAGCTCACCGTCCTACAAATAGCGAGCAAATGTACAGCGAGCTAAGACCCTATTTTATTTAAAAAACCACAAATCCGCTCACCTACTTTTGTGCCGGTGTCTGAAGAGAACCATTTCTTTTCCTACGTAATGATTTGAAGCAAGACCTTCGAATCTAAAATGCTGCTTGAAGCATCGGTGCGCCAATTTCTGAGAATTAAATGTG
The DNA here is from genome assembly GCA_030386875.1 of Morinoia aosen. NCBI lineage: Eukaryota > Metazoa > Arthropoda > Malacostraca > Amphipoda > Talitridae > Morinoia > Morinoia aosen. The sequence goes on along the minus strand of CM059567.1, from coordinate 44,668,690 downwards.
ATTCACGGAAAACAAGTTAACTCCCTTACCTCCCAAATATGCAGCTCGCAATTAGCTCAACGCTAAAGGTCAGCGATATATGAAAAGGAGTTTAAAGAAATAGTATGAACTATTTTGGAATATTCCAGTTATTACAAGAAAGGTGAGCGGACGCTGACGGGAATATAACTAACTAACTAACTAACATAACGCACGTGGTCCCGGAGGGCACATGGAAATACAAAACAAATAAAAAAATAGTCCCGGCGATACTTGAACTACAGGAAGTAAGACAAGTTTTCCACGCTGGATCCATCTACTGATAGCAGTTAATAGCTATTCAGATGCGAGTAAAAATGCTTCAATGCAAGCGATTTTGCCAGCTTCTGACGATTTGCTGGTAAAAATCTTTTTATATCTTGTATATTTTAATAAAAAAACTTCCCATATCGTATATATTTACCAGATTTGTAGAGGTGATAGCGCTGCAGCCTAGACGCTTTCCTGCGTCATGAAAGCAGAACGGCTTAGAAAATTAGTTTTTTAAGAAGAGCTTTATACGGCTGGAATTTCGGACTATGATTAGGTTAAAAAACTGCTAAATGACTAAATTTTCAGATGGAAAGACCATGATTGCACGAGCGTTTAGAAGCCCTTGTGAAAGAATGTGTGCTGAAGCTCTTTGACGGATTCCACTTTTGCTTATGCGATGATGAGGTCTTTGATTTGTTCATTTTCGAAAGCCTGAGTTTAGACAAGGCTCATCTCGGGAATTGAGAGCCAATTATTACAAAGCGTTAAACTGATTTATTTAATGGTACAAGACTGCGAGCTTCACTGCTCTGCGTATCGTGCATGGTACTGCTGTTGAGATGACAATGTTCCAATATAATAATACTTGAGGGTAATTTTGGGTCGACGTTGAAAGCCAGCTGCTCTGAAAAGTCAACGATGAAAACTGAAAGACCACTTTTATTATTCTCGCGGCAGCCAATCTTTACTTCTGAAACGAGGCTTAATTTTTGCACAACGTGCATTTTGGATGTTCATTTGTACATACCATAGCTGATCTATTTCTCTGCTGGTGTCTGCAGGAAACCATTTCTTTTCCTGCGTAGTGATTTGAAGCAAAACCTTCGTTGAATCTAAAATGCTGTTTGAAGAATCGGAGTGCGCTGTTTCTCAGAATGAAATTTAATTATGGAAAACAATTTTGTTAATTCCCTTACCTTCATAGAGCGCTCCAAAATGTCGAGCAATCGAAGGAAGTGTTAGCTCGGGTTTCAAAGGAAGTGGAAGTCTTCCTCACTGCCGATTTTCGCGCCGATGTTTTCTGATTTTGTGCTGTGAAGACGTTAAGCCGATCAAGCGTTGAGGGGGCGCTTTGTGCTTTACTTAATTTAGTATTAAGCCTTTCACCACGCGAACGAAAACACTGCCTCCAAGCATTTCTGAATTTAACAGTATTATTGATAAAAAAGCTCAAATTCTTGCAGAACAACTAACAATCATGATAGATTGACGGAAGAACAATTATGGAAGGGAAGACATGAAAAAACTAGATTCCACACTTTCTGTAACAAAATTAATATATTAGGGACAATCTCATTGTGAAATTAGGATTTTTATCAGTGATATTTTAATCATGTATGTTATGTTACTTGTTTGGACGTTATTCATTAATACATATAAAATTAAAATTACCTACAGGAAAGTAAACATAAGATCTATGCCAAAATTAGGTTTCGATAGCGAGTTGAAGTGCTGCTATTGGTCACGACTAACCGGTATGTATACCTTAAATCAGACGGGAAAAATAACATCAAACTACGGTCAATGAAAACATATGACCACTAACATTTTTTTGAAAAGCATGTTTCACAAGGCGAACAGTTGTAATTCGCTGCATGCTCTGTGTGAATAGTTATGATTACTGTCAAAGGTGAGTTTTCTATGTGTTTTGTCAGTCACGAGGTCTTGCAGAGCAAATTATTTCTGCAAATTATGAAGGAAACTCGCCACAGAAGAAACCACAAAATTTTTTTCCAAGTTTTGTGCCGAGGAGGAATTTTACTCTGAAATACAACATAGTCTTCGCTTCCTATTTGCATGAGCGAGTGAAAGTTTCCGTGGAGTTAGTAGATAACTCTACGAAGATCTTGGTTTGTATTGTTTGAAAGGTTATTAAATTTATTCTCTTAACTTTTTAGAAGAAACCACATGAACGGTGTAACAGCGTCCTAAACCATGATTAGATATCGCTCTATTATGGGAAAAATATCAACGACACTGCTACACAGTAGATAAATTAGAGGGACAAAGCTGCATGGAATACCACTCTCCTGGCTTCCATTTTTCTTTGCAAGACTTCTCTTCCTACTGTAGGGGGAACTTGAAATGAAACTTTCAAAAATATCTGGAAATTTTGACTTATGTTAGGTTATCTTAGATTATCTTGACTTAGACTGATAGGATATTTTGTCCGGTTAATGTTCAAAGGATAAAGAAAAAGTTGATTCATTTTGCTCCCGCAAGAAACGAGTTCTTTTTTTAGTTTGGATTATCTAAATGATTGAGCGCGGATCCGGCTTCGTAAAAATAACTTAAGACTCGGCCTGCACTCAATCTTTTGAAGCTGAGTTACAACCAAATTAGATTGAAACGGAATTTGAGCAATGAACTCCTAAATATTTATAATACCGTTTTGGGATGAATCCCGTCACCAGCAAAAAAAAGTCAAGATATAGTTCAAACATAAGAAACATACAGTACGAGAATGAACACTGGTTACAGGTATAGAGCAGGCGGAGATGCGCAGGAGAAAAGAACTGGACGCATCACTGAGACTCGGTTTGCTTTTTATAACATGCAAGAACTTAACACGTCGCTTGCGGTACGACCCACCCACTGAAGTTTTCCTGCTGCGATAAGACCCATCGAGGGGTCGCTTAAAATTCCTAATAATCCTTTATAATTGAAAGTATTCTATGAACCCAGTTAATGTTTGGTATTTTTAAAATTTCTACCAACTGCTGAATTTAAATTTAAGTTGAATACTGAACAGCAGTTTAACCAACCACAGCCAACGCGTCAAGACAGCGTACGGGAGGGCCGCATAATCTGCTATAGCTCCAGCTCACTTCTCGCAAGGTCGATTCTGGCCGCTCGGGCAGCAAAGAGAGGAGACATGTTGGGTCGTTAGTAAGGATAAGAGGCCGGGCTCGTATCGGCAAGCGATAACGTGTTCGGATAGCTCGCTCCTCTGACACCTCGCCACATAACGAGTCTTCCGCCGTTAGGTTTGGAGTCGATGTCATTGTAACTGCAGTCCTGAGTCTTTCTTCCCGAGGTGGAGCAAAATGCGTCGGTGCGAGATCGTGCAGATTCTTATTGATAAAGTTTGGTAAGTTTATGGGTTTTTGATATTGATTTACGAGGTTTAACACGTTAAGTGCGATGGGTTAAACTGAAGTTCAATATTCAATTCAAATTTAAAGTCGATTGTGTTAATCAAATTTGGAAATTGCAATCGTTAACTGGATTGAGCCTTTATTTAGCTTTCATTAAGTATTAATAAAAAATGAGTTGGTGACTGCAGGTGGGTCAGCAGCACTATGAAAATCACCTAAGTGACCACCGGTGGGTCACTTCGCAGGAAATGTGTCAAGTTTTGGAAAAATTCTGTTGAGCTTGGGCCCTCGTAGATTTGAGGCTATCAAAATGGTTTGTATTAACTTAAAAGTGAAGGGCTTTGATGAATGAAACTAAAATTCAGATTGAAACTTAGCTAGTCCTTCTACGTCTCACGCAACGAAATGTAAGATCATCTTTAAATGACTGACTGAACTTGAGAGACATCGACCTCTATTTACATTATCGTTAGTTTGGCCAACGCATATCTTATCACAAGCGCTTGATGCATTATAAGGAGAATATCTAAGTTGAACAATACATTGGTGTTCGCCTATTGCAGATTTGGGATCTACTTGATCATAATCACGGTATGCCAATACTAGACCCAATATTAATAGTGCATTCTTCAATTTTATATTCAATTGCTCTAATGTCTGTGTTCCTGCTTGAAGTACAACGTGGTGTTGAATCGATATTATCAGGTTTATTTATTACTGACGTTTTCCCACAAAATATAAAGTTATGGATGGATATTTCAAATTAAACTAATTTTAACATAATATGTGAATGAACTTAAGAAAATTAACGTCACCATAAACCGTGGGGTCCATCTGAACCCCATATGAAATTTTCACGTCCTATCATTGAAAAATGGGGAATTTTTTTAAACTCATACGCGAAAGTTGTCGCCTATTGAAAAGGTTGGAGGTATTAAGTCGTTAATTCAAAAATTATGAACATTTCACACCTCTCAGAAAATTTTCTATCCGAAAAGGGCTCATGAATACAGTTGAACACCTAGATTAAAAATCAAACGCACCACTGAAATGAAGCGCAATAATATTTTGAAAAGCTGCACATCATGTAGTGAATGTGGGGGGAAACATCACCAAATTTAGCTAACTACATAGTCCACCCCTCCCCCCTTTATTTGAAATGAGAAAGAAGGCAATATTAAAGAAAGACCGTAAGAAATAAAAAATTAAATCTCTCGAGAGTTGATGAGGCCGAGTTGTATCACAGATACGCTCATCACACACTTTTGACTGGCTTCGGACAGACGGGGCTCTAATTATAGTATAGATTAGCTGCTTCATACGATGCCTGCATCCTCTATAGTCGTCACAAAAGTTGACGGAAAGTAGCGTACGGACCGGGCTCCGAACGCCTTAATTCCTCTACGTACGCCTTAATTCCACGCGTAACACTTTTACTGCGGCAGGTAAAATTGAAGTTCAATATTCACCTCAAATTTCAAGTCAACTGTAGTAGGCAATTTTGAAAATAGCAAACTTCAACTGGATCATGCTTTCGTTAGGTTTTAATTAGGTATTTATGAAAATTGAGTTTGTGACTGCTGGTCGTTCAGCAGCATTATGAACATCCCCTCGAAGCCATCGGGGGCGCACGTCGCATGCAAAACATTAATGTAGAGTAAAAGTCATTCCATTTATATGCATTAAATTCTAAGTGCGGGGTTTAAGTAGCAAGCAGGAGCATAGAGGAAGAAAGATATGATGCTTGCAAAGATGAAAGTCGAATTTGTACACTTTAAATGAAACGAAGAAGAGCTGAGCGTACAACGAAGTATTTCGGGCATGAGAAGTAAGATGACGCGAAAGATTTGTTTGTCTGCAAAATAATTGAAAGTCGAGCCGACGTTCGAAAAAAATGAGACGCTTCTTCGTGCGTTACGCTTTTAACTGAGAGGAGAGTATCAGTGTCAAATGAATTTCAACGAAGTTACCGCTTTGGTACTTTTAAATTGAAAAGTTTAGGGAGCTTTATCAGAACACGCGTGTAGGCGAAAAAGACCACCTTGACGAGACTTTATGCGAATAGAGAGAGGGACGATCCTGTGAAACGTGAAATTTGTTTGGAACCTATATATGTCAAATACTACAATTACAGAACACTTACTAGGCTTTTACCCACACAACGCCTCTGCGAAGAAAAGGAGATGATGTCACAGCGTCAAAAATTTACACGGCCCTAGAGAACATTCATCTTACATCAACACGACAGAAGATTCAGGCAGAGACAAGATCACCATGGAGAAGAGAAAATTCGATAAATAGCCGGAATGAGCTGGAAACAAGTAAAAATTGTACAGGCGATAAGTTGTTAAGTTTATTTTTTCTGTAAACTTGACCAAAAAAGCGACTTTAACCTGTGACCTTGATGGGTTTAACTAAAGTTCAATATTCAACTAAAATTTAAAGTCAAAAGTCGCTAGTAATTTTATAAATGCCAAAAATTAACTGGGTCCACCACCGACTTAACTCCTCTGATACATTTCAATCGTTCTTTAGGAGTAAAACATATAATCGTAGGAAAATATTTTATCATGTACGCTAAGATTTACAAGAAAAAACGGTCAATATTTACTTTAATGCGTTCACGGAAATTAAAATGTTGGATCCCTAGAATCACTAAAGGAACAAATATAAGAACGTTTTACATGAGTGAAACTTTGCTCGCTGATGCGTAATTTTTGAGTTATTTAACTCTAAAGTTATAGGAACGTCATATATATGAAAGTGAACGAACGGACACATAAATACGCTGTAATACGGTATTGCCGCCACGATGGGGGTAACTTTAGGTTAGCTAAATACACTAACCTAAGCTAACCGAAATAAACCTCATATAACCTAACTTAACTTAGCTATACCGACACTGATGTTTTCGCGCCTAAAAGTTGCGCGTGTCCAACAATGCAGCGACTACGCAACAGACAATATAATGTTGTCCCTACCTAAATGTTATTAATGATATATCTCAAAAATCATGCATCAGCGAGCAAAATGTCACTTATGTAAAACATTCTTAAATGTGTTCCTATTGGGATTTTTAGGAACCAAATTTCTGAATTTCGTAAACGCATTAGAGTAAATATAAAAACTAGTGAAGTAATTTGAAATGCAGCGCGTCTGTGCCATTAAATAAGTGAACAATATACGTAGTGACACAAATACTTACCATTACGTAATTAATATGAAATCAAGAAGAATGGTATAAGATATCAAGAGATGAGTGAAATCAAGAAGAAAGCAGTTAACGTATGTATGAAGGCCCAACGACAACTGGAAAAGTTACAGTTTATATCACATAAATTTTTATTCAAGTGAAACTCAATTCTCGGGTTGATTTGAAGCTAAAGAAAGTATTTTAACATATCTTCAGGTTTAATAAATTTACGCCTTCTAGTAAATTACTCCTGAAATCAGATACAGACGGCAAAATTTCGGTGAGCATCCTTTATTAGCTAATTTAGTTTTTGCCATAGCAGCCTGTATATAATAATTAACAACCAAATCACATGTAACAATTTAACACTTGAATGAGGCTGGTAATACTGAAGTTTAATATTCAACTCAAATTTAAAGTCAATTGAAGTAAGCAGTGTTGAAAGTATCAAACGTCAACTGGATCGGGCCTTCTTGTAGTTTTCGACTAAGTATTTATGAAAATAGAGTTTATGACTACTGGTTGGTCAGCAGCATTGGGAAAACTCCCTCAGATATCACCGGTAGCTCACGTCGCAGTCAAAGTGTTAATGATGAACCTAGAATTAAGAAGATTGAAAGCTCATTAGCACCATTTAATACGAATGAAAAGCATATATAGGTCAATATTGAGTTTAGCGCATCAACGATTTTCAAAATTTTGTTGCCGTTTATATGTAATTTGAAAGATTTTAAGAGGTTTTACATGAATGACATCTTGCTCGCAAATGCTTATTTTTCGAGTTATTTAACTTTGAAGTTATTGGAACATCGTATATAAAATTGAACGGGCACGTAAATAAGCTGAAATACGGTATTGACGTTACGATGGGTAAGGTTAGGTTAGGCATTGTTAGGTTAGTTGGTAGATGTGTAGCGTTGGTCGGTAATCGATTTTCAACTTTTCGGTGCCTGGAAATAGGTAATTAGATCTAAATAAACAATTTTTCTTCTACGCACTTTCCGTTGGAAATGAGTATTTAACAAGTTATGGCGCTAGGTTTAGTTTCGTCTTTGATGACGAATGCGCTCGAATAAACAGCTACTCGTCGATTTTCGAATTTTTGTTGCTTGAATCATGGTAGGTAATAAGATCGAAATAAACAACTTTTCTTCTACACACTTTTTTCGTCAAATGAGTATTTAATGAGGTATAGCGGTAGGTTTGGTTTCGCCTTTGATGACGATTGCGCTGGAAGTGAGGGTCAATGTGAAGTTTAATGCAATCACGGTAAATAATAATTCCGATCCCAGGAATCACTAAAGGAACACATTTCAGAACGTTTTACAAGAATGACATTCTGCTCGCTCATGCGTTATTTTTGAATTATTCAGATTTGATGTTATAGGTGAAATCGCTTTCCCGCGAAAAATGTGCAACACAGATTACGACCAGGTTGAGTCGGGAAAGGCAAAGTTCGGATCACGAGATGTTAAAGTTTCCGTTAGAACTTCGTGGAAATAAAAGAATGATAGAAATTGTTAATAAAATGATAAGAAATATTGTTATCAGTTAATAACACAAATAAGTTAATGTACTATTTCTCGTACTTGGTGATTTTGACGTTTTTTTAGTCATCATTACGTCGTCACCTTTACAGTCAGCTCATAGATGGCGCCACCCGGTACGGCCGCCGCCATCATGGAGCAGATCTAAACACAATTGTTAACGTGACCTTAATGGGTTGCTTTAAACCTTTATTTATAATTTTCACTAGAAGAACTGTGGCTTCTCCTCACGACCCAACATCTTTACGTTTGTAATAGGGGGTTAGCTTCCTTTATTAATTAAATTCTGCTCGGCGCGGTCGCTTCCTTTTGCGCACGAAAGCCAACTTCGAAGTTTAATAATTCGAAAATAACGCATCAGCGAGCAGAATGCCATTCCTGTATAACGTTTTTGAATGGGTTTCTTTAGTGATTCCTTGGAATAAAATTATTATTTTCCGTGATTGCATTAAACTTCACATTGACCGAAGCGAGACTTCATTGCAGTGATGCCCTACCACGGGATCGATGAATTTCTTTCCGCTTCTAACACTGGAGTTGCGGTAACTTATTTACCGCTATAACTCGTAAAGTATTCATTTCCGACGTTAAGTGCATAGATGAAAACTTGTTTATTTCGATCTAATTAACTACGATTAGACACAGAAAACTGGAAAATTGATTATTCACCAGCGTTACACATTTACCGGTTAGTTAAATAAATTACCCTGAACCCACACAAGTAAACCTAAAATAATATAACTCAACTTAGCCACACGGAGACCGATATCACCTCCAAATAACAGCGCATGTTCCAACAATGTACGAACGACGCGAAGAGCCAAAAGCCGTATCGAAACTGCCGTTAATGCTATTCTTACCTGAACGTTATTCAAGCTATAACTTGAAAAGTATATGCGAGTACCAAATCATTCATGTAAAACGTCTTAAAATGTCTCCGATCACCTAAATATAACAAAAGAATTTTCAAAATCGTTGACGCGCTAAACTTAATACTGACCCATATTTATGGTAGATTTTCCGGTAAATGTCCAGGAGATGACCATAATCGATTTCCCACTTTTCGGTGCCTAAGCAGAGTTAGTTAGATGTAAATAAACAATTTTTCTTTCATGCACTTTCCGTCTGAAATAAGTATTTTAAGAGTAATAGCGGTAAGTTCAGTTTGGGTAGAGTACGTTTGGGTACTTTGTAATTTATTATTTGCCGGCCCCGCGGAACCTGAACCCACTTCTAGGATCTTTTAGTCAATAACAATAGAAATTATGGTAAATCTGAAGGAGATGACAGTTGTCGATTTTCCACTTTTTGGTGCCTGAACCTAATTAATTGAATCAAAATAAACAAGTTTTCTTCTATTTTTTTCGTCTCAAATGAGTATTTTACGATTTATAGCGGTAAGTTTAGTTTCGTCATTGATGACGAATGCGCTCGAATAAACAGCTACTCATGGATTTCCGAATTTTTGTTGCTTGAAAGTTGAAACATGGTAATAACATCGAAATAAACAACTTTTATTCTATACACTTTTTTCGTCAAATGAGTATTTAACGAGGTATAGCGGTAGGTTTGGTTTCGTCTTTCAAGACAGAGCGCTGGAAGCGAGACGCCATTACAGTATTGCCATACAACTCGATCAAAGAATTTCTTTCCGCTTCAAAGACTGGAGTTGCGGTAAGTCATTTACCGCTATAACTAATAAAATACTCATTTGAGACAAAAAGTGCATAGAAGAAAACTTGTTTATTTTGATCTAATTAACTATGCTAAGGCATCGAAATTTACAAAATCGACAACTGTCATCTCCTTCAGATTTACCGAAATTATAACCCAAAAATAACGAGTTATAGCGGTATGTTAACTTCCGTCTTAGATGGCGGGAATTCGCTCGAGCATTCGAGCGCGTCGGAAGGGAGAGTCCATTGCGGTGGTGCCATACGACGCGCTCGATAAATTACTTCCCGCTTCAAACACTAAAATTGCGGTAAATAATTTACCGCTATAACTCGTAAAATACTCATTTCAGGCGGAAAGTGCATTTAAGAAAACTTGTTTATTTCGATCTAATTAACTATGTTTAGGCACCGAAAACTGGAAAATAGATATGGTCATCTCCTGGACATTTACCGATTTTCCTTTTTCAGCGAAAGTTGGTGGCATTTCACCCGTAAACTAACCATCTGACATGGAGACGATTTTAATGCCAGATTAGAACCCATCAGCAGGATGCACGTTAGTGATCATCTCAATATTGGTCTAAAACAAGCTCAGTTTGTCCGAGGAAGAATAAGAAATGGAATCATCAAACCAATGAATGTACCAGCGATTTCAACCCAGTAGGCAACAGCAGCAGCGCGCAGCCACTCAGCATTTATGAAAACTCAGAAGCCGAAGGTAAGGATAGGAGTACCTAGGAGAAATTATTCCCAACTGAAGCCATAATGCACATTCCTTTAAAGCCAATAGATAAAAAAAAATTCGGTGCCACTTGTTTGCCGACATGGAATTGAGAATTTCAGGTTCGTGTTGCCTATGGTACTCTTCTATTGAAATCGAACGAAAGTAAACAATATAAGTTAAAATGAATGATTTTTATGTTAGATATACTTGATTGTCCATAAATTTATTCAACACAAAGTTTTATTTTCACTAAAAAATGCCCCTTTTCAGTTTGTTATGAGTATCTAAAAATTCGACGCTTAGAAAAAACAGCAATAAGCATGCATGGCATAAACAAAAATATGAAAGTTCCAGTATTAATTAAAACTAGTAAAATTGACCCGTCTCATATTTTTTCAGTCAGCTGCCGTTTACGTATAGGTTTGCACGAGTAACAAATCTTCAGTAAGACGACTTCAGAGCTAAATCCCTCGGCTGAACGCAAGGGAGCTAATAGAGGCGTCCAGCCCTTGCCCCAGCATCACAGCTAGTGCAGCTTATTTAAATGTTCGTGTCGATTTAGATATTCGGTCTTTAACACATTAACCGCCACCTGAGCCACTGGTGGTACACAGAGGGGATTTTCATAATACTGTTGACCGACTGGTAGTAATAAACTCAATTTTCATGAATACTTAAACAAAGCTAAATGAAGGCACGATTCTGTTAATGATTGCTATTTTTGAATTTTTTTACTACGAACTGACTTTAAATTTGAGTTGAATACTAAATGTTAGTTTATCCCATGGCGGTTAACGTGTTTTATAGAAGCTCCCATGTATATGCATCCCTCTACTCGACGTGGACACCCACGTCACGAACGAAAAGCGCAGCGAAAAGACTTTTTAGAAAGAGCTCATTTGCGCAGAAAGAGTCCGTACACAGCCTTTTCGGGCATCGGGTATGCTATACACGAGAATTATTGTATAATTTCAGCAAATGTAGAAGGTCCTAGGGAGATTCAATTCTTCAAAGATGGAGTAAAATATTCAGTGTAACTGATGTTTATTCAAATTAGTACATATGCAGCCAACTGATGGTTGTACTCAGTATTTGTGGGGACCGTCCTCCAGTAGATTTTTACAGAAACAGCAGTTGCAAATCAATGCGTTGACTGGAATGGATTAAAATGAAGTCACATATTGAACTCAAATTGAGAGTAACTCGTAGTAAGCCATTTTCAAAAAAGCAAACATTACCTGGAACTTGCTTTTATTCAGCTTTGATTTAGTGTTTATGAAAATTGAGTTCGTGATTACTGGTCGGTCAGCAGCATTTTGAAAATTCCCTCTGTGTGCATACACAGGCGGCGAATAACACGTTGGTAGCATTGAAAGCGTGAAATAAGATGACCTGATATAAAGACATGGCCAGATTTTAAACAAAATATCAACACATGTCCACCTAATCAACTGTTGCTCTCAGAGGTTGTTGGGGAATTCGTAGTTCAAAAAAAGAGAAAGTGGTGAACTATGATTGCGCGAAAATGATATTTATTTTTGCAGGCAAACTTACGCGCTGCATTGTTTCGTCGCAAAATAAAAAGCATCCAATCTTGATTCAACTATTGATCTCCATGGTCTGTCCTTGCTCACTATGCCCGAGATATATAGTTTATCTTTCGCGTTCGGTAATTCGAAAATAGGCTTTCGTAAATTCGAAAATAGGCTTTCAGAAATTCGAAAACGTAACAAATACACGCATGACTCCATGTACTGTAATGTTAGTCAAACTTTATCACTATGCTCGATTTCTGCTCGTCCGTGAAACTTGCCAGCGTTGGTGATGATTTTTACACGTCGATTGTAAATTGTTCTTGAAGCCGTAAATAAGTTAAACAATCGCTCAAGCAAATACTTTTATGATAAACAAAGAATTACATGCCTTTAAAACAAACAGGAGTTATTTTTTAAATTAACTTAATGGGAGATTCCGATCGTCCAAGCAGAAGAAATGAACTTGTCCCGTCTACTAAGACAAGCTTATTCAATAAATTTGAGAAGCGATCAATTCAGAAGTTAGCCTCCAAGAATGTAGGCCAAGGGCCTCACGGGGCAGTGGTGGGAGAGACAGCGGGCCAAAGGAATGAAATTGGCACAGCGTGACTCAGGCGCTGCTTGGCAGCTATGTGTAAACAGGGCACAAGCCGGTGGAGTGTACTAGCGAGCTTAATTTTATAGGAGTCATTGACATCTACCCTGATATAACGTTAATTTTCTTAGTGTTTCACGGGTCTTCGCTGTTGAGATTGACTCACTCAACACGCCTCAGGAAGTTCAGTCACTGAGAAACTAAATTCTAGACCGTTGTTGTCATTTGAACGTCCCTTGCTATTACAGGCTTAAAGTAATTCTGAATTGTTTTAGAAATCGTGTTTCATGGACCTCAAAGCCGCTATATATCTCTCTGCTTTTATTGCAACACTGTCAACAAACTCATATTCCTCAAGCATGACTCGAGGCCAGTTCTTTCACTTTCATTTCGTGTTGCCCGATCTACACATCCTAAATGTCTCAGCTGTCACACATCCTAAATGTCTCAGCTGTCCCTCTTAGTGCCTCAGCCTGCACTTTCTGATTCATGATGAGAGCTTTGCTGTTTAACACTTGAGCTTCCACTTACTTCTTTGCTACTTGAAGTATCTGCTATTATAAAACATCCGCTATTTTTCAGCTTCAACCTACTTCGTTGCTACTTACATTGTGTGTTCAATGCATGTAAAACATCCGCTATTTTTCAGCTATCAAATACACGGGTGTAATATAATATGACGAGCTGACATTACACTTCACGCAAGAACCGAACGTTCATGATTGCCATTTGAGGAAAATTACGCGTAGTCTGAGAGACGCATTCAATAAACAAACAACATTTTAAAGTGTGCATCACTCATCATGGGAAACATCTTTGATGAAATGCTTAGAAAGATCGTCTCGCGATGCTCCTGAGATGAATCATGCATATTACTCAGTCTAAAATTCGCATACCGTACATCTAAAGTTGAAAGATGTGTTGTATTCTAAGGGGCATTTTTGAAAGAATACAATTGTGTGTAATTGCAATGTTAAAACACAGCAATAATTTGATAGAGATTTCTAATCATTAAAATGCTAGTACTCTTGTTAAAATTCTAGTGAATACTCGTGATTATTTCTTTATTTTTTTTCAATATAATCTTCGGTTGTTGAATGCATTGGATATGAAACAGCAGGTACAGCGTCCTGGCGCTTAATACTGACTCATTTCATCTCTTCTGACACGCAGAATTTCAGCTCATAGGCGCGTCGCGGCCGATGTTTATGTGTGTAGGTGCAAAGATGACAGACATGGAATAACATTCGATTATCATTCTAGTACTCCCAAGTTATTGGTCAAAATTTATTTCTGGGACTCCCAAGTTATCGGTTGAGATTTCTTTCTTGCTCTATCAAGTTATTATTGGTTGAAATGTCTTTCTGACTTCATGTCCTCATGAAATGTGATTGGAATATCATTAGGATCAAGGCCCAAGCATTAATAGTGTTGAATAGTTCAGTAATATTCCATTACTCAATGTTCAAAAACATTAATAATACTAATTAGTGTTCACTAGCACAGCAGTAGGTGAACTTTCACGAACGATATTTTCATCTCCTGACTGTCCCGCTACTCTAAGTAAAAAATATTATGTGTACCGCTGCAATATTTCACGTCCAACATAAATAAGCTTGTGCACATTAATTAATTCATGTAGGCAGTAGCTAACAAGTTTTCAGACTTAAAACAAGAGATATCTCATTGTTTTATTCGAGTTTGAAGTATTCTAAACTTACTGATGTAGCTTTCATTTAATAGTTACAAAAGAGCTACGCCTTGTACAATGTATGTTGAAAGCGTCGTATGTAGTCTGCTAAGAACAATTACAAGAATGAACCTCTGAATATATGACCTTTCTCATCTGCTTCCGAACGTAACAAAGCTTTTTACAAACATGAGTGGGTATGCCGGGAAATAGAAAAGAAAGAAAACAGTTTATTTCCAATAAAGTACAAACATAAAATGGTAATACATTGGTTTTTAAAATACCTTAACATTAACATCCTCAACTGATAATAACACATTGGTATCGTAATGCCCTTGCAAGATGTTGAAACAAAAAATGATTGACAGAAAAGCACAACAAAAATGAGTTCCATTCGTTGCGTAATCTGATTTTGACAGTGCATATAAATATAAGTAAATAAGAGAACTCAATCCTCGTAACGCTTAGTTGGAAAATGCATAAGTTCGTGCGCACTTGTATTGAAATAAAAGCGAAGATCGCATTCAAATACCTTAACTTAGAAAAAGGAAAAAACAGCTTATTTCCAGTAGAGAGAGGTTGCCTTTCTTCTCCACTTGTCTTATAAACATTAAAAAACTATTAGAAATTGTAGTTATCATGTTCGCTCTATCATATTATAATAAAGGAAGTGATATGATGAGAAGTATTTGCGGGACTAAATTCATCTTAAAAGTTTTAATGAAGTGTCGAAGTAGTAATGACTCGAGATTGTTAGCGCACAGTAGTTTGTTGATGATAAATTGTTGAGGGATGAGAGAGTTTCTTTTTCTCTTTGTTAACTTTGAATTGTAAATTTTTCATTTCGCATAGAGTGTTTTATACAACTTGTTAATATTGTTACGTTCATTTACAAGGGAAACATTTTCTATTTTGTGTCTTCAAAAGTTCTTGCCTGTGCTTTGGTCTTCTAATACGAGCAAGATTCGCGGATCACTTTATTCGAAGAAAATAACACTCTATTTTCAAGACCGATCAAAAATACTCTTTATTTTTATATAATTCATCCCAATGCACAAATCAGGCAACTCTTAAATATGTGCTCACCATCTCGGTCCCTAAAATGACAGGGATTTTTCGGCTATAAAAGTACAAGTGAAAAGCGAAACAACCGTTCAGACGCCAAGGGAAAAAATGTCATACTGGGTATTACAGAACAGGAACTTTCATTTCATTTACTAAAACCAACTTGTCAAATTTGTATGTTAAAAAAAACAAGCAACATCTTGTTAAACAAAAGATCAAATGCTCTGCAGAGAATTTAAAGCTTGGAGAGAATGGAGTGTGCGGAAGTTTCCTACAGACGCGACCCTCACATGTCCCAGGAGGGCAAGTTGCAGCGGTGCTCGCCGTCAATGAAGAGCTCACTCTATGTATTAAAGACAATATACCCTTTTGACCTTGAGGAGTTAAACTGCGCGTTACATTATTTCTCTTTCGAGTATTAACTTTCTTAGGGGATCAATTTTTTTAGAGTATTTATTCTTTTAGAGTATTAATTTTCCTGGAGTAATAATTTTCTTGGGGTATTAATTTTCTTAGAGTATTAATTTTTTTGGATTAAAAATTTTCTTAAAGTATTAGTTTCTTGGAATATTAATTTTCTAAAAGTATTAATTTTCTTGGAGTATTAATTTTTCTGGAGTATTATTTTTCTAGGAGTATTAATTTTCTTGGATTTTTAATTTTCTTGTAGTAATAATTTTTTTAAAGTATTAATTTACTTGGATTATTAATTTTCTTAGAGAATTACTTTTTTAAACTATTAGATCAGTTATATTTTGAAGTCTTATTTTTTGAAAAGAAAATGATTCTGCGTAATTGAAATATTAAAACACAGCAATAATTTGGTAGAAGAAGTAGTAATACATAAAGTATTACTGTTTTCTTAGAGTATTACTTTTGCTCGATTTCTCTTCTTAGAGCATTACTTACTGATTTGACAAAAACCGTTGTAACATTTTTCCCGTTATATCACACATGAATGGTGGTCTTGAAGATGAAACATCCTGTTTGGCTCAGAATTTGCATCTCTTAACGGATTCAACGTTGAATACGTCCTGTATTCTACGTTGAATGCTCCGTTGAAGTGAATTTAAGGTGCGGATAATTCCCTGAGCTTTAAGTGAATGTTCAACTCGACAAAACTCAGGATTATCTAGTTATAAATTACAGTTAGGATAAATTACCTAGTTAGTACTAATGTTTATCAGTATTTCAAGAACAATGTAAGTGAAAACCATGCAATGATCGAACACAACTCTTATGACTTGAAGATCTTTAACCACTGTTGAACTGGATGATAGTTCTGAATACATTTGGCAAGATCAGTCGCTACTGCTGGTATCACTGATACGGTGTACAGTGCGCAAAGTCTGTTCTTATTTTCTTTAAAGTTATCATTAAAAGCTGCGTTCCATGCAATGATTGAGAATCACTCGTGATTCTAGGAGGTATTTTACACCTGATTTACTGGATGATAGTTCTGAATACATCTGGCAAAATTAGTCGTAGCTACTAATCTTTGCCGGTAGCACTGATACGATGTGCGGTGCGCAAAGTCTGTCCTTATGATCTTTAAAGCAATCATTATACGCTGCGTTGTATTGCTTACAATGGCTAAAGTACCTTCGCGTGCGGCAAAGTGATAACAACATGTATTGCCGCAGTTTCTCCTCCATCAGCTCATTCAGACTTGGCATTCTTTCTGCAGCCCGAACAGTGTTTTGCGACGCGCCTGCACATTAGAGGTTGTTTGGGCACTGAGAGCAATTTTAGGTGGCCAGAAGTTGTGTTGCTCTGAGAGATTAATGCTCCAACAAACCGGGTCATTTTGTTGTTAGCAAGGCTAAAGACGGATGGAATATTGGATCATTTTCAGGGAATAACGTTTAAAGGTGTAATATTACGCACTGGGATAAAAAGTAGAGCAATAATATTTGTTGTTGTTGTGAGAAACATTTAATTCACTAAGCGGTGTCATATATGATGATTTTGAAAAAAATGAGCAGTTTCTTCCCCAAAAAATAACAAACACTTTGCTAAGAAAGCAAGGTCTAGAGGTTTGATCCAGGTTCCTCTATTAATTTGTGCTACTGCACACACTTTTGCAAAATAAATTAATTTGAAAAACTGTCGTCCACAGTATAACACTTAAGTGCCGTTTGAAAGTTTGCTCTGAAAATATTAAAATGGAAAATACCTTTACGTCTATGTCGTATGTGAGTAAATTGGACAATAAAGTAAATATAAATGGTCAAATTTGAACGATAATTAAAATAATGAATATTTTTAAAAATATATGTAGCATACTCATCAACACCATAAAAATCAGGTAATTTTTTTCACAATAATGGTCCCTGAGCGTTTGCTCTTTAACTAACTACGCTAATTTACATGAATTGTTAATCTTATGCAGTAAATAACGCATTGTAAAAAATAAAAGAGTTCAAATTCATTATTCATCAATTTTTCATGGCTCTGTACTAACGAGCTCGAAGCAATTCCCAGCAATTATTAAGTTTTCCAAACTGTCAAAAAAAAAAATACGTTGCGTGAATTTCGTCGAATAACATTCGTAACTCTGGAATGAAAATCTATTTTCAAAATCTAATGACAGTGTGTGTGCTGTAACTGTGATACTCTGAGCAGTACAAAGAGAATGTGCTAAAATAATTCCACATTTTGGAGTACATATCTAATGTGTGAACAAAATGTAAGACCAGCCTCCCAGTCTAACTTTTTCACCGGAGCATGCATGTTTTTCGCCGCCTAAGCGATTTAAATTACTTTGACGGCGAAAAACATGCATGCAGGCGGCGAAAAAGTTGGACTGGGATGTATGCTGCAGCGGTAGTTTTTTGATCTGTATAAATCTGAGATTTTTATAAAAATAGGGCAATTACCAATTGTGCAGTTGGAAAAATTGAAAAGGCGATGTTTGCTATGATCAGTCGGAGGCATCTCTTAGCTGCACACACATCGAGTCACGCATCACACATGTATCAATCACACACACACACAAGTCACACATCACACATGTATCCATCACACATCAACTCACTACCGGGCACACTGATGTGATGCACAGTACACATGTACGGCGCACTACACCACAGAGCCGCACACTTCTGAAATGACGCGTACGTTGGTCAATAATAATTAGTGCGGGGACTTCAATAAGATCATGATCATCAAACTGGCAGCTTTGGTTAGTTTGTGATAGGTTTAAATTTAATTCTGTTGCTTCAGTTGAAAATCTTTGTCGTAAATTTTGAAAATCTTTGTCGTAAATTTTGAATATTTTTGTGGTAAATTTTGGTCATCGCTCGAGTCAAAGCCTTGTTTCAGTTACCAGGAAAATGTAGCGTTGCGGACTCGAAAACTGGAACACGAGGCCAAGTACACCGATAGTTTAGCGCTTATGTCGCGTGTAACCTTTGGTAACGCCACGTGCTCTTCACTGCGACGTGACCCACCGGTGGTCACTGAGGGAATTTTCATAATACTGCTGACCGACAAGCAGTCACTACCTTAATTTCGGTAAATTCTTGATGAGAACTTAATGAAGGCGCGATCTATTTAATGTTCGTTATTTTTAAAATATTGGTTTTTAAAATTAACTCTAATTTGAGTTGAATGTTCAACTTCAGTTTAACCTTAATGGGATAAATTAAATTCATATTTTCATTATTTTTCCGTTTTCGATAACTTCGTAACAAAAACAATAATAATTTATTTCTAGTGAACAACAATAAGGGTGTGAAATACAGTCAATATAAACAATTAGTTCCACGACACAAGCTAAATGTTCATATTTTATATTATCGTGCTCTCCGTGGCACAGTGGTTAAGGGATCGGGCTCGAATGTTGGAGTCGCGGGTTCGTATCCCGGCGCTGGCGCGGAGATTTTCCCCGTTGGGTATAAGGGAAAGCTCAAGCACAATACCCCACTCAACCCAGGTGTCGGAAATGGGTACCGGCTTTACGGGGGAACCGTCATGGTGTCCTATATATAGTGTTAGTTATGAGACATTAGAAAAACCAATGCTAAGATCATATGTATCAGGCTTGATTGGAAATAAAGCATCCCAAAGATGCCGATGTTAACTTAACCTTTATTTCATTTTCTACAGCATTTTAGTTTTTTTCCACAGCATTGTCGCGGGTAGCTATTCTTTAATCCTTTTTTTGGTCGCTCGTCTGTCACGCCAGAGCCGATACAAACATCCCTCGTGTCATGACAAGCTTTACAAAAGAGCACTTCATTAAAAGCTTTGATGATAATCCTCTTCAGTAAATAAGGCACCGTCGGGGTAATGAAGATCCTTGTGATAGTGTAAGACGTTCAAGATAACACATCGATAAATTTCAACCCATCGAAAACAGTTGAAAACTAAACGTAGCTCATTATGCGTGCGAGCTGTAAGGTAGTTGTCGTACCAATCGAGTTAGTTTGTGTGAGCCGTCTACCAATAAATTAAACAGGTCGGCAGCGTCTGAAATTCAGAAGCGCATCAGGTGGGCCGAAGAAGCGTGGTGCCAGATTGTCAGTGTGTGACGTGACGTCGTTGTGTGAGAAGTGCGTCACTCGCGTCTCGTGCCCCGCCTGACTATGCTTGGCTTGTCCATATGTTCTCGATGTACTTGACGGGAGAGGGCTATCGTTGTGACCAGGGCTGAAAAATGTCGTTCATGAATTTAGTGAAGATTTAGTCCTCCCTGAATCTGCGATTTTTTCACCATGAATAAAAAGAGTTGATTTGGAAAATCAAGAGTTTCTTTACATTGAATCTTACATGAAGGTCATATAAAATCTATTTGTAAGAACAGTGGAATTTTTGTAATTTTCTCGCTTATTTTCATGCATTAAAATGTAATAACTTTGATGTCACAGTTGTCCCGAGGGTAGTTCAAATTTTGATACATCTGAGCTTAGAGTGCGTGGAATATATTCACTCCGGGAAAAAAGCGTTTTCCTTGGAGGGATCCCTAATTTATTCTTTCCCCATTCACGAACTCTAAAAGAGGGCGAAACGCCCTCTTTTCATAATAACTAACGCTTTAGTTGCACGCCAAAACAGTTTTAAACGGGTTACACTGTGAACAGAGTCCTTCATTTTATCAGAACGGCATAGGATACAAGCTCGGCATCTCCCAGCCCTCGCTGTCTGGGTGGTCTGCTGCGTGAGATAGAGTGTGGGAGAGATATCGCAAGACCGACACACTCTCTTGCTTTTTTTACCTAAAACGAAAATGTCAGTATTTGTAACCTAAACCAAAAATGCTAGTATTTGTAACCTAGAACAAAAATGCCAGTATTTGTAACCTAGAACAAAAATGCCAGTATTTGTTACCTAAAACAAAAATGCTAGTATTTGTTACCTAAAAAATGTCACCATTTGTAACCTAAAACAAAAACGCCATTTTTTGCAACCTAAAACAAAAATGCCAGTGTGGAATGTTAAATGTCAGATTTTTTGATTTTAGAAGAAAGTGTGAGAAAATGAATCAGATTTAGCGAGTTGAAACAGTGTCGTTATCAGCGAAGTGGTGAAAATTGGCCGTCGGTTCAAGATTGAGCGGCAGTTGATATAAAAGTAACAGCAAAAAATTTTTTTTAGAAAACCTGCGTTGCAAGTGCTAGATTTGTCTGAAGCTACTGTGAAAAAAGGCTCGTGTTCGCTCAAATTTTTGTTGTGGTTCATAATTGTCGACATGAATGAATTGTACGATCGGGTGTTTTGAAGGACTACGAAACTTGCGTACTGAGTGGGCAAATAGTGAAGAAATCAAGCGGAAATAAACCTCCCTGAGGCAATCGGTCGTCTAATTCGAACCGATAGAAGAACTGGACTAACGCAACAGGTGAGATGACAGTGCAACATTTCCAGTAAGGTACGTTTGTTGATCTTCTTAGCAAAAATGTTCACTGAAGTTCAATATTCAACTCAAACTTAAAGTGAATTGTGGAAATCAACTTTGAAAATAGCAAACACCAACTGGATTGGGCCTTCACTTAGCTTTCATTAAGTATTAATAAAAAATGAGTTAGAGACTGCAGGTGGGTCAGCAGCACTATGAAAATCACCAAAGTGACCACCGGTGGGTCACTTCGCAGGAAATGTGTCTCTGCATCACAATTTTCGTACTGTATTTCTGCAATTACCTACAAATTGTGAATTACTTACTACTATTTACGAACTACTACCTACCAACTACTATTTTTAACTCTTCTGAAAGAGTCTGAAATTCGTTCACGCGGACGTAATAGTAAAGAAGTTGTGCCGGAAATTCTCGGAAAAGTGTTATTTAAAATTACATTTGCGCTTAAATAATATCAACTCAGTAAAAAAAATTAACTGAAACGAAGTATTGATATTCAACAGGATTTTTGTTGAAAATTTTAATTGAAATTAACAGTTTTGAGAATCATAAGAGCTTCAAAATAAAAATTATTTTACTCTCACCCGTTACATGCGTGATGGAAGACATAATTCAACAATTTTAAAGAGTACTAAGTCAATTGAAACATTGCGCAAAACTATTGTACACGATAGACTGAACTATAACATCGCATCGGCAAGTTCAGTAATGTCTAAGGTATCTTACGAAAAAATAATAATACTGTAGTGACTACACTTTGGTCATCCTTCAAATCTATCAAGCATTTCTAGCTCAGTTTCGACTCAAATTCTATCTAATCATTTCAAGTGTTCAGTAATCTTCAGATGTATCAATGTAAATTTGTATTATGAACATGTTCCGACTTCTCACAATGGTATCACCGGTACGCAACATCGCAGAAGCATAAGTAAGACTGCTACGTCGCTTGCCGCTAATGGAACTCTATGGTCGAAGTAGCAATAAGATCTCTTACAAAACGTTAACTCTTACAAGTATTCCAGAACATTTCACGTAAACGTACACGAGACGGATCGAGAATTTTTTTCCAACGAAAGAGGAAGAATGCATAATAAAATTTATATAAATGATTATCTTGGATAATCGTGCAAGCGAGGACTGCATATCCAAATACTGATTTAGGTTTAACGAGAAGCGTACATTCAAAGATAGAGATTTCGTTTTAGTTCCATTTAAATACGACAGCAAAATAACCGTGGGAATAAACGTATAGACTCCTTTTAAGATCAGACAGTCGACGACCACCACAATATTGCGGCTGCTCCATTTTCAAAGACGCCACTTGGAAAACCTGAATTCATCAACTTTATATACACTATGTGAAACGAAACTTTTAATCAACTTTGAGAGTTCCACCCAATAATGTAAACGAGGTTTTACCTTTAACGTAGACTATGTTTGAGCGTTTCATTCATGGCTTCTCAACCTATATATTGTGGTGTACCCTCTTAGCTTAAAGGTGTAACCTAAGCCCCCAGCACAGTTAAAGTCTTAGGAAACTATAGAAATACACTTAGTGATTATTATTTATTTATACCTATACGGTTACATGTAAGTATATATTGTAGATTTTAACATATGAAGTACGTTTAATGTACTCTTAGGGGTACATGTACCCCCGGTTGAGAAGCCCTGGTTCGATTCAAAGTTTGAGCTGGCCCGAGTAGTGTTTCTCCACAACCGAATCTTTGTGACAATCAAACTTATTAATAACTATACGCAAGGTCTTCACAGAACAGCAGCTCGTCACACCTTCCCTCGCAATACGTCTCTCTACATCGCTACGCAACAGTATTTACGAGGGGAATTATGAGGGAATCCCTTCGAGGGATATAATGAGGGAATCCTTACGAGGGAAATAATAAGGGAATCTCTACGAGGGGAATAATGAGGGAATCCCTACGAGGGGAATTATGAGGGAATCCCAACGAGGGGAATTATGAGGGAATCTCTATGAGGGGAATTATGAGGGAATCCCTACGAGGGAAATAATGAGGGGATCTTTCCCAGTAATTCAAGAAACGATCTGAAGATTAGCGAAAATACTCAGTAAGACTAGTTTTTTAATTTTCTGAATAAAAGTGAAGAGCGTTAGTTAGAATGTTTTAAATTGGTTGATACCTTTGGAAATACTGCAAGGTTAGCAGATAGGAAATAATAGTTAAATGAGCTAGTCCCTCGTAATAAGACAAATTCATTCCGAGTTAGAACACACACGTGTTTTGCCTGATCGAAATTGCTCACAAACTGAAACAATCGAATGTAAGAAAAAAATTTATGGAAGGATGCGTCTTTCGTTTTGCCGCGACCTCAGCAAAGCTGATAAAGGGCTTAAATACTTGGAAGCACCAAATTTTTGTACTCTATACAACATTTCTGTACTCAAGAGTCATCATATCAATGGCGTCTCGCTCCGAGTTCAGGCGAAAATGAACAATTTTGGATCTGACGCTGCGTGTGGCGGTGAAAGTCGAACTCAATGTGCTTTCTAGCAGCCATGCACTCACGCGCGGCATTTTGGCGGCTCTCTATGTGAATTTTGATTGAAACAGACGTGAGTTAGCTTCAATTAATGATTGTTGTGCGCCACCTAAACTGAAGCTGGTCACCTGAACTACAGCTGGTTATCTGAACAGCAGCTGGTCACCTGAACTGCAGCTGGCCACCTGAACTGCGGCTGGGCACCTGAACTGCAGCTGGACACCTGAACTGCAGCTGGGCATCTGAACTGCAGCTGGGCACCTGAACTTCAGCTGGCCACCTGAACTGCAGCTGGGCACCTGAACTGCAGCTGGACACCTGAACTGCAGCTGGTCACCTGAACTGCAGCTGGGCACCTGAACTGCAGCTGAGCACCTGAACTGCAGCTGGTCACCTGAACTGCAGCTGGTCACCTGAACTGCAGCTGGGCACCTTAACTGCAGCTGGAAACCTGAACTGCAGCTGGGCACCTGAACTGCAGCTGGGCACCTGAACTGCAGCTGGGCACCTGAACTGCAGCTGGGCACCTGAACTGTAGCTGGGCACCTGAACTGCAGCTGGGCACCTGAACTGCAGCTGGACACCTGAACTGCAGCTGGTCACCTGAACTGCAGCTGGGCACCTACCGCAAGCATTTATTTTGAAATAAAGTTTTGTGCGACAGACAAACTGCAAAAGTGTTGGCGGTGCGATGAATGGTCTCGCTTCAAAATGGGTGCAGAGGAATTAAGGCGTTTTTGATATTTGAATGACTTCTCATATCAGAGAATGAAATGCATTTTCGTCGAAATAATATTAAATCTCTCGATGCTGCAGAAGAGGATTTAAATGCGTTTAGTGCGGCGGAATATGAGAAGAAAAAAAGGAAAAAGAAAAATAGTTCATTTTCAATAAAGACGGTACAAAAAAGATAGTACATCATTGTTTTTAGAATATCTTAAAGTAAATACACTTAAATGATACGCACACATGAGTATTGCAATACCCATGTCCCTAGTCGAAAAGAAATTATTGAGGGCAATGTACTCCTAATGTTGCAAGACTCGGAAGCTCAACCACCGCATTGCAATCATTTTCTCTTCGGTTGTTAAAACTAAAACATTTATAGAAATGAATTCACCTCCTCGTTTCATATAACTTCTTTCGTTTCACTTCTGGAGAGGTTCATGGAAATCGTCAACGAAAAGAGAGAGGTCAGGTTTTACGGTTCATATTCTGCATAGAAAATCAATTGTGAAAAAAAAAGAATTCATGAATTAACGAATCATACATTAATTGCAAAGTTCCAACATGCGCAAAATTGTTCAACTACTCCAAAAGTGGTTTAAATCGTTATAAGTTGCTTAAATGTTCAAGTTTTAACGGTAAACTTTGGGCCTGACAACGGATTCGAAAACTTCGAAATTCTTGCATATTTTCTACGAAAAATTGCTTGAAGACATCGTCGCCTCAGGGAAGTACGAGTAAGAATCTAATAAATGTTTTTCTCCTAGTGCCTCAGCCGTGACATCCGCCAATTCTTTGCGTTTGGATGCTCAAAAAGCGCATAAAAAACGAATTCTAAATAGAATTCGTGGAAATGGAGATCGTTTAAAATTCTAAATACACGTGGAAAACTATCAAGCTATTTGACAGAGTGTGAGGCTTCGTCCTTTCGACAAGGCTTTTTAAGCATAACATTTTGAGTAATTTTTTCTTCAATCGGTTGAGTTCATTGCGGAAAATTATTGAATTTGCACTTTTCTATTTTATCTTGACGTTATTTATTTGTGAATGACATCCAAGCAACGGCACATGCGACTCCCATGAGGGCTTGGAATCAGAAGGGATTTTTTTTCCCGCGAAAATAATGAAGTTTTGGGCTAGCTCAAACCAAGCGGGCTACTTTATGAATTATGAAAAGCGGATCAACTGAGAAGCTTTTACTCGATATAATTTCAAATTCTTGCTTTTTTTCACTGAAAGATCGGGAGGATGAGAATTTTGGGGGGTTGTTACTTATGCGCTGAAAGTGACCTGTGTCAAATCAAGTTAGAACGGGGATTTTGTACTTATAAAATTCTGGGTTGATAACTTTGAGTGTTTGCACGTAATTCTGCTAAACGTCGTTCAACTTCAGGAAGAACTGACGTGTTTTCTATCTTTTAAAGGAAAATACTTCTGAAATCGGTAAATATTGTTGAATATCGAACATTCTAATGAAAAATAAGATATTTCTATCGTTTTTTGGGCCGTTATCAAGACTACAATGAAAATATCATCAATTAAATTATTGCTTTTTTTGAAAACCACTTGTGTTAAATGCTAAAATGGCTTAAATTTGAAATTTTTTGTGTGCGCAAAGCCAAAATCTCTTTTGATGAAGATCATTAAGAACAAAACGAGGCTGATTTAATTATTTATTCCATGAAAAGAACTTTCAACAATGAAATGCATTATGACTGTTATTGTGATTGAATAAACTTCGATTCGAGTCTCGAAAATATCGGAACGCAATTTGTATTGAAAATTTTTGGCAAGTAGATAAATTTGTAGTTCGGGTTGGAATACAAGGAATTGTGATGTCCAGCTCATGTTGGCGTTCGGTAAATATTATTATTGAAAAAATTAAATAAATAGCTTAAAAATTAATTTACATTGAGATCAATCTTAGGGAAATGCTAACTTTTGAGCGAGAATAAAGGTGTGGAATTAAATAATATAAAATTTAAATTTAGAATTATAGCTACGTTTCTACGTTTATAGTTTTGTTATCACACCATAATTTTCTACAAATCAGTTTCACTTACGAAGTTATCGGCCTCATCGATAAGAGTTTAAGAGAACTCACCCTACGTTCCATAACTTGCAACACAAATGTTTCATCACAAATGTTTCATCACAAATGTTTCATCACAAATGTTTCATCACAAATGTTTCATCACAAATGTTTCATCACAAATGTTTCATCACAGATGTTTCATCACAAATGTTTCATCACAAATGTTTCATCACAAATGTTTCATCACAAATGTTTCATCCAGTCAGTGCAAAGAAATTTAAAATGATAAATTTTGTGAAAATTGGTTTCACTCACACTTGACGTTCTCTTGACGGATAATTTAAACAATCTAATGGATGTATTAACTAAGAATTTGATCATATATTTGACTGATGGAAGCTCGTTTCTCCATCTGCTGCTCGTTCACGGTTACCGCCAACTTAAGAATACGAGCAAACGCAGGGAGCGTTTTTGTCTCCCTAACCTTAACGTCATCAAAATATAGCTCGACGAATTCTGGAACATTCCACCTTTTTGAACATTACACCTTTTTGAACATTACACCTTTTTGAACATTAACCCTTTTTAAACATTCCACCTTTTTGAACATTCCGCCTTTTTGAACATTCCGCCTATGTGAATATTCCACCTTTTTGAACATCCCACCTATTTGAACATTCCATCGAGAGCATCAACAAAGAACTGAGGCTCGTCATGCTTATGCGTGATTCGATTCATGCTCCGAATAATGAGACAAATTCTGGGATGCAGGCGCATTCGCTCATGATTCGGTTTGTGTTGGAACATTTCAAGCCACTAATTGACAAACGGGCTGTCGCGTGGCACTGCCTTTCTTTCTGGCTGCATTCAAGCAACCCTCTCGTGTTAGAAGCAGATGTCAGAGTGAAGAATAAATTTAGGCCATCGTGCTAGTACCACAATGTTCAACAACATCATCATTTATGCACAATATCATATAAATGATGTATTGCCCAATATCAATATCAACAATATCATTTTCGTTCACTTTCAAACACGGTTCCTTGTTCTTTTGATTCCGTCTTGAGTGAGGCTTTGCCTCTTTTTTTTCTGCACATTTTCGTTGTCATGAGGGAAGCTTAGACTAACCTGCCGTTTAATGCTATCAAATCTGGGGTTGTTCAGTTATGTTAATATACAAGGCGAGCTCTCATATGAAGGGAATGAACATTTTATAAAAAATTAGAAATTTTACAAAAATCAATTTTACCAAAAAATCAAAAATGAAATTGATCTCACGATGTTGGTCTTCGTGATTTTTTTTGTCTGCTCAATGATATGAATTTATTCTGTCAAATAGTTCAAAAATACAAAAATACAATTCATAGAAATACAATTCATAGAAACATTTTCAAAAATACAATTCATAGAAATACAATTCATAGAAATACAATTCATAGAAACATTTTCAAAAATACAATTCATAGAAATACAATTCATAGAAACATTTTCAAAAATTCAATTCATAGAAACATTTTCAAAAATACAATTCATAGAAACATTTTCAAAAATACAATTCATAGAAATACAATTCATAGAAACATTTTCAAAAATACAATTCATAGAAACATTTTCAAAAATACAATTTATAGGAACATTTTCAGAAATACATTGCATGGAACTATAAAAACTGCTTCACAGCGCATCCCAAAATAAAACTCCTAATCGTTTTTAAACAAAATAGAGCTGAGCTTGCATGTTTTTTTCTTCGCATGACAGAGAGCTCTAATAAATTTACGCTTTGAAGTTCACCGTAACTATTTCTCTACGCTATTCCCACGCTGCGAAACATTTAAGACATTTAAATTTTTTAAATGTTTCTGCAAAAATTTAAAACTGATTCCTTTTCTTTTGATTAGATTTTTTATTTTCTCAACGATTGCGATTTTAGCTTTGACGTTGATTTTGACAAGGACTGTCCTAGTAATTGGCGACTGTTGCTCGCTTGTCAACTTGATGACATTTTTGCTGATTCTTTCGCTCTCGAGTCCACAACAGACGATATTCTAGAACGGCAGCGAATGCAGCCTTTTCTGCGCATTTTCAAGTGTCTCAATTACAATATAACGTCAATGCAAATTTGATCTTTTGATTAATTTATTCCTCATTGATTAGCTCGAGTGGCTGTTTCATCATTGATACGTTCGCAATATACTATTCTGTATATTCATATACGTTGAAGCTTCTTATCAGCGCAATGAACATGGATAAGATATTGTTATGGTAGTCTATTTTTCTCCGAGCCTTTATTTTCTAATTTAAGGTACAGCATCGATGAATGCATGAAATCTCCTTCTATGCCTCTCTCGGATTATATTATAACTTAATTATAATTATATATGTATTAAAAACATAATAGAATTAAAATATATTATACCTACATTATAATTAAGTTGACAATCGTTGAATTCCGAGCTTTGAGCGCCCGTTAACGAGCGCATTACGCAAACAAGCTGAAGGCCTGTGATGTTTTTCTTTAAAATTTTTAATTTTTACATCAATAACAACTTAACAAACATGCAACGTTTTTCTCCATTGTGTTTAATTTTTACATCAATAACAACTTTACAAATTTACCGTGACGGGAGAACTGACGTGATCTCGTACGATTAGATTCCAATATGACAGGGATCCAACTCGCCACGTTGGATAACAAGTTCCTTTACACAGAGAAACTAATTTGTACTCGATTTGAAAAGCTGATAAATAATTTTATTGAAGTAGGATAGATATCTAAATGACTATTGTTATTCTATTCCCGTGGCTTGCCCTGACTAAGGATAAAATAATGAAATTTCAAATAAAGATTAAATTTTAATGCAATAATATGGCGTGTTAGGAGCGAATGCTTTCTGTAAAATAAATAAGCCTGCAAATTAAAAAAGTATAGAATTATTACAAAGATTCTCATCTCTACGTAGTTTTGGAACTTATATGCTAAAGTGCAAACATTTTAATGTTATTTTTGAACATTTTATTAATCAAGGAAAATTTGTAAAAGATTATAGACGCATTTTGGAAGCAAGTATGTAAGGAAAACCGTTAAAATTATAATATAAAACCTTAGCCATTAGGTCCTAGTTGTACACCTTTGAAAAACGTTAATGATAGGATGCCCTAGAAGTCGCTGAACTTATTCGGGCCCACAGGTAGCTACACTCAAATGTGTCCATTGTACTAGACTTAAGAAACAACCTAATGCTGTCTCGCTCGTTGTAAATAAATTGTTTGCAACTGTTTAAAAATTGTTTAAATTGTATTTATATTACTTCAGCAATGTTGTGTATGGGAGAAGACGTAATTTCCCAAATGTTGCTGAAGTGTTGCTGAAATGTTGCTGAAATGTTGCTGAAATGTTGCCGAAATGTTGCTCAAATGTTGCTCAAATGTTGCTCAAATGTTGCTGAAATGTTGCTGAAATGTTGCTGAAATGTTGCCGAAATGTTGCTCAAATGTTCCTCAAATGTTGCTCAAATGTTGCTGAAATGTTGCTGAAATGTTGCTGAAATGTTGCCGAAATGTTGCTCAAATGTTCCTCAAATGTTGCTGGAGTGTTGCTGAAATGTTGCTGAAATGTTGCTGAAATGTTGCCGAAATGTTGCTCAAATGTTCCTCAAATGTTGCTCAAATGTTGCTGAAATGTTGCTGAAATGTTGCTGAAATGTTGCTGAAATGTTGCTGAAATGTTGCCGAAATGTTGCTCAAATGTTGCTCAAATGTTGCTCAAATGTTGCTGAAATGTAGCTGAAATGTTGCCGAAATGTTGCTTAAATGTTGCTCAAATGTTGCTAAAATGTTGCTGAAATGTTGCTGAAATGTTGCCGAAATGTTGCTGAAATGTTGCTGAAATGTTGCTGAAATGTTGCTGAAATGTTGCTGAAATGTTGCCGAAATGTTCCTCAAATGTTGCTCAAATGTTGCTCAAATGTTGCTGAAATGTTGCTGAAATGTTGCCGAAATGTTGCTCAAATGTTCCTCAAATGTTGCTCAAATGTTGCTGAAATGTTGCTGAAATGTTGCTGAAATGTTGCTGAAATGTTGCTGAAATGTTGCCGAAATGTTGCTCAAATGTTGCTCAAATGTTGCTCAAATGTTGCTGAAATGTTGCTGAAATGTTGCCGAAATGTTGCTTAAATGTTGCTCAAATGTTGCTAAAATGTTGCTGAAATGTTGCTGAAATGTTGCCGAAATGTTGCCGAAATATTGCTGAAATGTTGCTGAAATGTTGCTGAAATGTTGCTGAAATGTTGCCGAAATGTTGCTGAAATGTTGCTGAAATGTTGCCGAAATGTTGCTGAAATGTTGCTGAAATGTTGCTGAAATGTTGCTGAAATGTTGCTGAAATGTTGCTCAAATGTTGCTGAAATGTTGCTCAAATGTTGCTCAAATGTTGATGAAATGTTGCTGAAATGTTGCTGAAATGTTGCTGAAATGTTGCTGAAATGTTGCTGAAATGTTGCCGAAATGTTGCTGAAATGTTGCTGAAATGTTGCTGAAATGTTGCTGAAATGTTGCCGAAATGTTGCTGAAATGTTGCTGAAATGTTGCTGAAATGTTGCTGAAATGTTGCTGAAATGTTGCCGAAATGTTGCTGAAATGTTGGTGAAATGTTGCTGAAATGTTGCTGAAATGTTGCTGAAATGTTGCCGAAATGTTGCTGAAATGTTGGTGAAATGTTGCTGAAATGTTGCTGAAATGTTGCTCGAAGTTCGGGCCTGCAGGCGGGTGCGCTTTGAGCTCGCCATAAAAGTCGTCTTCCAAATATTCCAAAAGAAATTTGCGTCATGCAATTTATTGCCCTAGTCATATAATAAATATAATTGAGGGTCAACTTAGGGGAAAAATTCGTACATTGTTGAAAATATTTATAGGAAGGTCGATATAGAAATGACTTAAACGAAAAAATATCATACGAAAACCTGGAGCGCTTTGAATTTATAGCAGATCATCACCGACCTTTGAGTTGTCTCCAGCGTGAGAATTTCAAAAAGCAGCCTGAGCGTTGTCCGGTAAAATCCAACAGCAATTTAATTTCATTTCCCCGTAAAATTATGTGAAGTTTTGCGCATAATTTCGCAATGAGTATATTGTTAAGCCGTCATTCATTAGGACGATTAATCTAACCTGACACTGAACAGCGGGCATTTAACCTGACATGCAACAGAGGGATTCTGAGTAATTTTGTGCGCAGCGTTGTATTCAAAAACAATTAGGTGTGTTTAAAAGGGTTAATGATAAATTGATGTTGAAACGAATTTCAAATTCACCATAGAGACATGTTTCAAATTTGACGTAAAGGTAAATTTCTTCTCTAACATAAAGACGAAGGTCAAATCCGTAATAGAAATTTAAATTTAATTCGTATAACAGAAGGCCATTAAGTGGAGCTTTGCTAGTTTTAGCAGATGACCACTCGCAACTACTGAAATTAGAGGGCAGGAATGGTCTGTAATAATTTCACATGCTACACGGAATAAAAAATCCAATAAATAGAGAATTAAGTTAGACTCGAACTGCGATTTTTAAGTTAGATCAACAGTACATCTTGGGAAAAGTTTAGAAAGGGACGAACGTTTCACTCCGCTTCAAGCAGTTGTAAAAAATTCAGATTCTATCTTACCGTGGGTCGTTCCAAAGAGTTAAATGCGCAGAAAATATTCTTTTGCTTATAAAAGAGCTGGCGTCTTTCACGCAAGCAGTACTGAGAGACTCGTCAGTGAGAGAGACGTTACAGCCGGCTCGAGTTGCTGCAACTTTAACGAGGGCAAAAAGTTCACTTCCAACGCCTTGCACTTCGGAACGAAATGCCATTTTCATCTCCACAAGTCCACCCCCAAATTTGAAATAAGAATACGAAAAAAATGAAAGAAAGGCCGTAAGAAATAAAAAGTTCAATGAGAGTTGATGAAGCTCGTATCACAGATACGCTCATCACACACTTTCGGCTGGCTTCGGATAGACGGACGGACGGGGCTCTTATTATAGTATAGATTGTTAACTCGTATCCATTGACTCGAGCATTTTTACTCGCGAGTAAAAGTATCAAATTAAAGTTGGAACCAGATCTTTGAGTGTTAACGTGATGTACTGATGGATCGTGACTACGGCATAACTATCCGGAGTTGAAGGATAAGCTGAACTTTAGAAATTTTACAGACGTTTTTTTGGCATACAGCCGTCGTCTCCAAGGTACTAGAGAGGCATTTGCCAAGCTTTACATTTTTAAAAAAGAAGCTCACGCGAGATTCTTTGCCGACTGTGTTTGAAGTTTAAAGAATCATGGACGATAAATGTTTGGTTTTCAGCTTTAGTCTCATGTTGATGAAAGCTCTCGACTAGCTTTATTCAGCAGTTGAATATGTTACATTACGCCCGGACTCCACTGAGATGTACTCCAGAAAAAAAAGCCTTATTTGAGAGTTCTACATACCTGATTTCACGCATCAAAGTGAACAGTTGACGCTAAAATAAAGTGCAAAGTGCTTGTGTGAATTAGGAGTATGCAACTGTTTGTGTACGAACGAATACAAATTAAGGTTCTTAGACATACAGAAAATTTTGTGGAATATACATGTATTTTTTTATTAAGATCATAAAAAATTATTTTTTCTCCTGTTCCAGCACTGGTGATGTAATTTTAATAATTCCGAAACGTATGCAGTAAACGTAATGTTCGTGTTTACCCTGGTTCTTCTTTTTATTCTACGGGTAAGATTTTCCTATTAGAAGTATAAAATGAAGTCATTCTTAATTTGCCTTGGTACTGGCTGCACTTTCAGTACTTTATACTCAGTGGATTTTCATAAAATAGTACGCTTAGGCTAATACAACTCATCTGCACGAACATAGTGATTAAAAAAGCGTCGTGCGACCTCCGCTGCACACAAGCCGGGAGCTAATTTCACCACCTATAGTTTTTTTTGGAAGTTGTAATCATTAGTAATCATTCAGTGTAAGTAATTTTCCCAGCGCTACTAAACCTTTTTTTGGAAGTTATGGATACTAACCATTCAGTGCAAATACTTTTCCCAGTGCTAACATTGCTATTTCATTCGTGATTTAAACTCCTCATTTTTGATCTAGGTGTATTGAGTGTATAATATACTCGTATGGTCTGCTTTGCAGCACTCCATTAACAATTGCATCACAACTCGAGCGTTGATGCTCAAATCTTTCTTCAGTTCGTTTTTGTACGCAGGTAACAATTCATAAACAGTGAAGCGATGAACAAGACTCATTCATTCGTGTATGAGCATCTTTTATGGGCACAAAATATTATAGCACAGACATTTATGTACCGTATTTGAAAAACGGAGTACAGACGCCTCATAAATATTAGTTTTTATAAGAGGGTTTCAGCCCAACGAGCACAGAACTCTGCCAGAATTTCTCCAATAATAGAGATGTGAACTTACTTGACTTTATCGTATGGAGTTTTCACAGCAGTTCATCTATAATATCAATGTTAATTAATTAATTGCATTTCGCTTCACGTTATTAAGACAAAGATATAAAAATAAAATAATTGTTGTGCAATAAACTGCAACTCGGTCACTTTAACTTCAGCTTGGTCAGTGTCTATAATTTGCATTAAATGAAACTAATGAGTTGCCTGCAATGAATGAGACATATGCATGATGACCATACAAGGTCGTTAGTGAGTTAGGTTAAACATAACTGTACACTTTAGAATAGCGTTGATGGTAGGATGCCCTAAAGTCGCTGGACTTGTTCGGGTCCACAAGTAATTATGCTCAAATGTGTCCATAATATTAGACTTGAGATACAATCCACTGCTGCATTGCTCGTCGTAAATAAATGGCTTAAAATTGTCATTGTAGTATGTAGACGTGATCACTCATCTTCGGGTTTATCAAATGCAATCAACTGTTATAAACTAATAAAAATATAATTCACTCTTATAGAGCGCAAGCATGTCTATTCGTCGTGATGTCCGAACACCAAAATATCATGTTTGAAAACGAGACGTGAACGCATATGTTATAATATAAACATACCTCCAGTTGAAATGATATTTAATAAACATCAAAAGTCAACAGAAAACATAATCTATGTAATTACGAGCCTACGTCGTAATTATTCCCTGAACACCTTACCTAAATCTGGGAGCAAATTTATGCCGTGGTCCTATGATCAAGCGTTTGGTCCCTCCGGCCTGCCTCCGTGCCTCCTAATCTCCTGTAATCTGTTCATCAGTCCAGCGTCCGAGCTCGAGGTTCCCTGCTGCGAGGTCTGGGTTTGCGTCACGATAGAGGAAACAAGGCAGGGTCATTTCTATGAGGAAAATACACCTCCTCTTGCTTGGCTAGCCAATAGTACGGCTTCATTTCAAACAAACTTTATGACGTCACCATTGCGGCATGTCGTTAGGCCAATAGCGCGTTCAGATTTTGGGCTAACAGCGTTGCCAGATGAATATGAGCACTGCTATTCGTCCGTTGCCATGACGTCAGCATTGCCACACGGTCGACGAAATAAGACTTGTTTGACCCTACCTTGTTTCTTCTACCGTGGTTTGCCCTCACAATTATTTGCTCGACTTATTATCGTCGGATGGTATTGAAGAATTGCTGGCTAAAGCATACGGAAATTATGGCATGTCCTATTCGCTTTGCGCTTGGAAAAAAATCTTTGTACGTTGCTCTTGACGTATTTCCCGTGAATTTTTTTCCAGTATGACAGATATTTTCTTTGTGACTAAAGGGAATTGAATTTGAATTGATCATGAGTAGTAATAAAAAAACATGTTCCTTTTTTCATTCCATGAAATATATTATTTTTTTCATTCCATGAAAAAAGTTGACTGTTTGAGAAACTTTCCATGATATTTCTCGATAGCCGTCTTTTGAAGCAGTGGCAATTTCATTCGGCTAAGTGTTAGTTGAACAGAAAATTATATCATAGGAAGGGGGAATTTAAACACTTTTTTCACTTTAATAAACATGTAGCGAGCCAACTACGAAATTTTGCATCCACCTTAACACCTTGAGTGCGACGTGAGCCACCGGTGGTCACTGAGGGAGTTTTCATAATGCTGCTGATCGACCTGTAGTCACAAACTCGATTTTCATAAATACTTAATCAAACCTAAATGAAAACGCGGTCCAGTTAATTTTTGCTATTTTCAACATTGCTGACCACAATTGACTTTAAATTTGAGTTGAATATTAAACTTTAGTTTTACCTGCCTCAGTCAAAGTGTCAAAGAATTTGCCAAACATGCAGTTTTCGTGGAACATCCTGGGACATTTTATGGACACAACCCAAGCAATGAGCGATAAAAATCCAAAGTTCGTAGTGCAACAGCAAAACAAAATTTCTATTCTGTGGGATTCCATTCACATTTGTTGAGCACAAAACGCAACGTCATCAAATTGTCTGTATTTCGAATGCATCTAGTTTTGATTGCTGGCACGCGTAATATTTCTCGTGTGCTGGAAAGCAGTGACGCGACTGTCCCCTTAATTGCAGTGTTTGTACTTTCGGCTACCCTCGCAACATGACCGGGTTCAGGGTAGAAGAAACAAGGTAGGGTCAAACCAGTCTTTTTTCGTCGACCGTATGGCAATACTGACATCATGGCAACGAACCAATAGCAGCGCTTATGTTGCATCTGACAACACTGCTAGTCCCTAACACCTGGCCCTACTATTGGCCGAACGACATGTCGCAATGGTGACGTCATAAAGTTTGTTTGAAATGAAGCCGTTTTATTGGCTAGCCGAACTAGAGGAGGTGTATTTTCCCCCATAGAAAGAACTCTACCTTGTTTTTCTAACCGTGACCGGGCCTTATTCTGTGTGATGGGAATGCCTTTCTTTATGTCATATGCTTTTCGTTTGAAACTGCTTCGCTTGTGGGGACGGATTTTCAAGCAATACTCGTCGTCGTGGAGGGGTGTCAGAAAGCACTAAGTCTGCTTAGACTTCCGTGAAGTTACGCTTCACGGAAGTTACGTTTCTTTAAGCGGTTGGGAAGTTAAAAACGAAGAATGCGATAGCCATTGAAGTCATATTCAATAAAGATATTACATAGTATGAATTTGAAATATGTCATTCGTATTTTGCGAAATCTTTATTCAATATGATTACAATGCTCAGTGCACTCTCCGTTTATAAATTCTCTAGTTACGTTCCCTGCTGTATAGTTACGATGAAATATAAATTGGCGGAAAATTCAAATCCTTGTTGAGATCACAGTACTCCTACGTATGTATCAGCTATTTCTATATATGAAAATTCAACTCCTGATTGAGCTCACTGTACTCCTTCATATGTCTTATCTATTTCTGGATATGAAAATTCAACTCCTGGTTTAGATCACAGTACTCCTACGTATGTATTATTTATATATAGATATGAAAATTCAACTGGTTTAGATCACAGTACTCCTACATATGTCTTTCCTATTTCTAGATATACATGTATAATTACAAGTACCATTGTGTAAACATATAAACTAAGAAATCTATGTACAAACCGTGATGCCTTCTTCATGAACTTGGATTTGGACTTTGAAAGGCCAGGGCCCAGTAACCCTCGTTAATTTTGCCTTCCTTTTCGGTCGACTGATGGCGTACGCCGACTCGTTTCATCTTCCAACCATTCGGGACGCCTCGAGACTCAGCGACTTTCTACGCATTGGGATCTTTCCCAGACAAGCCCCGCCACTAATGCAACACATAAGTTCACCCACCTGTAACTTACGAAATAATGCACCTATCGAACTCAAATTACCCTCAAACGAAAAATTGAAAATTCTTTCGTTTGAGAGTAATTTGAAGTCGATTGGTGCATTATTTCGAAAGTTGCAAGTGGGTGAACTTATGTGTTACATTAGTGGCGGGGCTTGTCTGGAAAAGATCCTGCGTTGGTGCTCCAGCTAATTGTTGCAGTCGGGGTCTTTGCAAATGACGACATCGCCACTAGGTATAAACTGCGCTTTGGTAGTTTTTGCGTTTTACCTTGGGGATACGCTACGTTTTATATAGCTGTTAGGGGAATGTTTTTAACAAGGTTTTGTATCTTGATCTGTCGAAAAATTAAACATTTAAATGTGCCTTTGATAATTTCTGCGTTTTAATGGTTTACTTTTTATAATTATTCATTTATTTGTATTTTTTAATCTTTTATTTTTCAATTATACATTTATTTTTAATGATTGATATATGTATATTTATTTTATATTTTTTATAATATAATTCAGGATGATTTCGTGTTTTGGTGGACGCGCTACATTTTATTTAGCCGTTAGGGGAATATTTTTAGCAAGATTTTGGATCTTCATGTGAAGAAAATTTTAAAATTCAAAAAAGCCGTCTTCTGGTTGCTGCTAAATAGGAATGATATTTTGCTGGTGCACAGCACGCTTGAACTACGGAGTGCAATGAAGCAAATAAACTAAATTCTAAGCTTCATTGCCTATTTAAACCTACGGATACATGTTTAGGTTCTACACTTACATAGAGTAAAAATTATGTATTCGAGGGAAGTAAAAATTACTTTCAGGGCGCTGTTTCGATGTACATTGAATTAGAGATTTTTTTGCGTTGGGTGTCGACATTTGCATTTATTTCCCTTCTTTTCATTTTCAATTTTTTCCCTTTTTTCGCATTTGCATTGTTTTAATTTTTTCGCATGAGCAATTTTTTAATTTTTGAAGAATTGCGGGCTGTTGTTGAGCTTCTAACGCGGTAGAGAACAAGTTATAACAAGTCTGGATTTATTTCATTAAGTTCGTGTTAGAAGCTCAACAACAGAAGCTACCATTTGCATTTATTTATTTGAATTTTTTCATTTTTTCGCATTTGCATTTTTTTCACTTTTTCGCATTCGCAGTGAGCGGACTAAATAAAGACGTCCGAGAAGGAGGCCGGGGAGGAGGCGACGGCTGATGGATGAATGCAAAACTCATCAACTCCCTCGGGGCTGGAATTTCTAGAAGAAACAGGAATTTGTCCGTACAATCTCTGACGAATTGAACTAACTTTTTTTGCGCTTATTTTTCTAAATGCTATGGAGATTGCAGTAAGATGTATTTATGTTGAGATGGATGATTCTTACGTTCCTGAAAAACGTTACTCAAATGTTTTTTTTCTGTAAGTTGTTCCATTTTGCGCATCCACACAGAATGACCAACTGCTGTACAATACTTTAACCAAAGTCGTGCTTATATCTACATGTTATTCGAGGGTCCAAAAATGAAGTCAACAACACCTATTGCATCAAAGTGTTGTAATGCAGCAAAGTATTCGGTTAGAAGCGGAGGTAAGGTTTAACTTGCAAGTAAGAAGAGACCTTCATTTTGGCACACGAATGGTGATAATCAATTTGCGCAGTGTAAGCAACCTGTTGACATGGAAGAGCAACTTCTCAGCCTCTGAAATCTTTTGCTGAACGCGTTCTGTGAGCAATCATCACCGTGAGGAAGGATGACAGGCAGTTCAATAAAAAAAGGTTTCTCATCGATACCCTGTAGAGAAAATAATCGCAATTATCATTTGCATGGCATTGCTTCAATCATTAACACATATCCTGAAACACATATGTACACTTGCATGTGCAAACTCATTCTCTCACTCCCTCCTCTATACGAATCGTGGCTCAGCGTGAATTATTTTCCGAATGCCCGAAGGCTAACATACGTAAGTTCAAGTGTAATTTAATTATCTAACACCCATGAATTTTCATTTCCTTCTGATGTCGTGCAGCGCGTTTGCGAATACGAAATTCGTGTTAAGTATGCGATGAAAGTTAACGTCTTGATTTGTTTAATTATAACAAGTATTGATTTGCTTAATTATAACAAGTCTTGTTTTGTTTAATTATAACAAGTCTTGATTTACTTAATTATAACAAGTATTGATTTGCTTTAATATAAAAAGTCTTGTTTTGTTTAATTATAACAAGTCTTGATTTGTTTAATTATAACAAGTCTTGATTTATTTAATTATAACAAGTCTTGATTTACTTAATTATAACAAGTATTGATTTGCTTAATTATAACAAGTCTTGATTTGTTTAATTATAACAAGTCTTGATTTACTTAATTATAACAAGTATTGATTTACTTAATTATAACAAGTCTTGATTTGTTTAATTATAACAAGTCTTGATTTAATAAATTATAACAAGTTTTGATTTGTTTAATTATAACAAGTCTTGATTTGTTTAATTATAACAAGTCTTGATTTACTTAATTATAACAAGTATTGATTTGCTTAATTATAACAAGTATTGATTTACTTAATTATAACAAGTACTGATTTACTTAATTATAACAAGTCTTGATTTACTAAATTATAACAAGTTTTGATTTGTTTAATTATTACAAGTCTTGATTTGTTTAATTATAACAAGTCTTGATTTAATAAATTATAACAAGTCTTGATTTATTTAATTATAACAAGTCTTGATTTGTTTAATTATAACAAGTATTGATTTGCTTAATTATAACAAGTACTGATTTACTTAATTATAACAAGTCTTGATTTACTAAATTATAACAAGTTTTGATTTGTTTAATTATTACAAGTCTTGATTTGTTTAATTATAACAAGTCTTGATTTAATAAATTATAACAAGTCTTGATTTATTTAATTATAACAAGTCTTGATTTGTTTAATTATAACAAGTATTGATTTGCTTAATTATAACAAGTCTTGTTTTGTTTAATTATTACAAGTCTTGATTTATTTAATTATAACAAGTCTTGATTTGTTTAATTAAAACAAGTCTT
This sequence comes from Morinoia aosen, assembly GCA_030386875.1. Taxonomy (NCBI): domain Eukaryota; kingdom Metazoa; phylum Arthropoda; class Malacostraca; order Amphipoda; family Talitridae; genus Morinoia; species Morinoia aosen. The sequence goes on along the minus strand of CM059567.1, from coordinate 44,628,338 downwards.
GATTTATTTAATTATAACAAGTCTGGATTTATTTAATTATAAAAAGTCTTGGTTTGTTTAATTATAACAAGCCTTGATTTATTTCATTAAGTTCGTGTTAGAAGCTCAACAAAAACACAAAAACAAACACGAGCTCAAGCCCAGATTGGAGCCAAGGATGCAAGTTAATTGCCAGAATTTTGATGCATTTTTCTAAGTTTTACCAGTCTGACCAGCCTGAGGCAGTAAGCCATTATGCAAGCGTTTCTGAAGATTTATTTGGGAAGGAAAAGATGAGTCATTTTTATGCACGTGCCTTCGTTTCAGAAATGCTTCTCGAATTGTTCCCAAAAATGACTTTAGAGAGGTAGAACACGTTCGATGTTAGAAGTCAGCAAATATTGCTAATTCTCAAGTCGAAAAATTTACAAACACGCTTTGTAAATGTAAATTCTGATAGTAGCAGGGTTGCGGAGTCGGAGGAATAAATTTGCGACTCCGACTCCGACTCCACCACACTTCAGAGAAGCGACTCTGACTCCGACTCCGACTCCACCCTAAAACATGCGACTCCGGCGACTCCGACTCCCGACTCCGACTCCGCAACCCTGGATAGTAGTATTACATTTATTTCCTCCACTTTAGTTGTCTACTTTTCCAGTTTACATAAAACTTGAAATTAAAAATACAAGATAAACAACATCGCTTTGATCACAATTCCAGTGAAGGCCTAGCAGCATTAAGCTATTCTGTAAAGTAATGAGAGCATGAAACTATTTCATTAATATTTTGCGCGGCTGCGGGTAATTTCATGATGCAGCAGATTGATGTGAAAGTTGAGGTTAATTTTTTACGACATTATTATCATTATTATTAATGTTTTAGTTGTGCAATAAAGTGCAAGCTATTAGCATTTTTCTGTAAACGCGGTAGAGAGATTATTCATATATAAATGAATAAAAATATATAAATCAATGAAGTTGTGCAATAAAGTGCATTGATCGTAAAAACAAGATACTCAACTTTTTTCTAGCAGCAGTCATGGATAAGGAAAGTATTTATTTGACACACTTGCTTTAAATAAATTTATTAATGATGTTGTTACACTCACGCCTCAACGGAGAATATTACTCATAACTTTCATGAGTAATATCTCGTCGTCGTTTTAATGTAGAGCGCAAAAAATGCGTTCTTTTTTGCCAACAATCCTAAAGTGTTGGGGTGTTGCTATGTAGCGTGAGGGCTGAGGGGAAACTTGAAGTTTTCTTTTAGAAATTCAAGCTTCCATATTCCGTGATATGATTAACTTCAGCGAAGCTTAAAGTTCTGAAACTAACTACTGAACCACCAAGTATTAACGTTATTAACTACAAAACTACCAAGAATGGTCGTCATTAATAATCAAACTACCAAACATAGTTGTCATTACCTACCAAACGACCAAGCATTGTTGTCATTGTTACCAATAACTATCAAACAACCAATTATTCTTGTCATTAACTACCAAACAACCAAGTATTGTTGTCATTACCTACCAAACAACCAAGTATTGTTGTCATTACCTAACAAACAACCAAGTATTGTTGTCGTTACCTACCAAACAACCAAGTATTGATTACCTACCAAACAACCAAGTATCGTTGTCATTAACTACCAAACAACCAAGTATTGTTGTCATTAAATACCAAACAATTATGTATCCTTGTCGTTCACTTTAAAATGCCAACAAAGTCCCGTACAAAACGCCACTGCCGTTTCGTCCGCCCCATTAACGCTTCGCAGCAGCTGCGGCCGTTGGCGTACGAACAGCTGTTTTATAATGGCCACACCTCCGGCCTGTAATAATTCATCAATATACCTCATATGTAATAAAATTTATAATTTAGTGATAGGTCGTTTCTCATCGCAGCACTTTTACTCAGAATGGTTGATAACGGAAATTTGAATGCGTTGCTTCAAAAAAAAATAATAAAAAATTGAATTTTTTTTCACAGGAAAATGGTCACAAAAAGATTCGATAAATTTGCGTTTGGAGAAGATTGTGATTAGCGTAAGCGCTCGCTTACATTTGCACTTTTTAATTTTAGTTGATGAAGAAATCATTTTAGATATTTTATTAGTGATCCTTCACTTCATTATGGGAGTTTTTGATTTTCGGGGTGCGGTATAATAAGAACAAGTTAAAAAAAGTTGATATCTTCATCACTTTGAATTTTTATTTGAAGACAATTTGATCCTCCTCTATTTCTTCACATTAGGTTTCCTTGCCTGTATATTATGGGGAATAGGTGTAATTTCATCTGAAGAAGACCAAACGTAGAAGGCACTTTTCTAACTGATAATAAAAACGTAAGAATAAGGCAAGCCCCCTTAAACTTCATCATATGTTCTGAAAAAAAAACTCATGTCAAACGTTTCGGCCGCCGGTTATCATCGCTTAAAATCACTATTTGTTTGAGAAAAACACACAGTTAAATGAAAAGTCACCAACATTATGAATATTCTTGAAAGGAATGTATGATAAATGCGATTACTTATGTATCGTAAAAACACTTTCGTAACTACCTGTGAAGCACTTTTGTAATTTCCCATCAAAGCAAACATGCTCCGGCTGGACAATTCCGACGACATGAGGCCGAACATTCGGCTGCCAGGCCTTCCCTCAACACTTGCGTATGTGAACAACTGTGTAACATGTGGAAACGTTTCCTCTCGCCTCGCCTGTGTAGAAAGAGAACACAATGAAAATTTTATCAATTCCCTTGGGGGCCGAGCTCTGAGTGTCTCACTCGGAGGTCAGAGAAGTATTTTCACTACAACATCAATGTTATTAATAGACGTCGATGTAGCCAATGTTCTCACTCGTCAGTCATAAAAACATTTTCACTACAACATCAAACCGCAGATTTGTTTTTTTCTACGCAAGGAACGGAAGAGAAACGGACAATGTTTTGTAACCTAACTCAGATAGATTCAGTTTATAACTTCATTAAGGGGCACTGGCTGAATATTACACACATGAAATTTATGCATGTTCATAATTTTCGCTATGTGTTTGTGAATGATGGGTGATCTGATCGATCGAAGTTGGTATCACAAAAGCAGCTGTCACTCCGTTCTTCCGCTATCAACACCAGAAACTTTCAAATCGACCAGGGGCTGCCTTAAAAAAATTCCCAGCCAACAAAAATTCCTTACTTACCTCTTTAAAAAAAGTGGGTCAAAAACAGTCACGAAGTGAATCCCTGGGAAAAAAGTTCAGAGCTGAAAATGAGAACATTGAAGTCCAAACCTGAGTCACACGCTGTTATTAATTCAAATAAGTCGAAACATTTGTACTGTCGTACTTGCTGACCGCGTAGGATGAACGAAAAAAAGAAAATTATAAAAATGTTATTCGGCGCATCGAAGCTCATTGTATTTAATTGTGCGGTGATATTACTTTTATTGTAATGCTTTTAGCAATGCCCTATGATGAATGATGGGCGCGCTTATTCAAATATTTCACAACACTATATATTATTTTCCACATACATATATATTAATATATTGAACATATTTAGATATAAATATATGTATTTACAAGTGTATAGTATATATTTATATGTATAGATATATTATTGTTATATTGCATTATACACTTGCAATAATATAATAGTTGCTTTATTTTCGTCCAGCAAGGTTTATCGTCACAGTTATTTAGCTTTCTTACAATCATGGTCATAACACAACCATCTGGGCACTGAAGTTCACAAACGATGACGCAGCAAGACTAGAAGCTTATATTTCAAGCCTAAAGGTACTATCGCGTACATTATACCTTCGTAATGACATCACCGGAACGAAAATAAAGCGGGTTTTTTCATTTTTCACTTGAGAACACGGGATCTCCAATAGGGCACCGCCGAACGTTGCAATATTCTTTAATTTAATTAAGGACATTTTCTTTTTTCTCGAGTGAGCTTCTGTTCAATTACTCTTGAAGAGCTGAAGCGCTTTGCTTTTGCTTCTAAGGTCGCTCGTGTTGGAGCAAATTAGATCTGGGAGATTTCTGGCCTGAATGAAACGCGAAGGTTCCAAGGGAGCTGGCGTTCCCCTCAACTTTTCTGGGAAGCACCGCCAAGACTTGACTTTATTTCTACGAGTGATGACAATAGCATAAATTGCCAGTTTCTACGAGTGATGCCAGTAGGACAAATTGCCAGTTTCTACGAGTGATGCCAATAGCATAAATTGCCAGTTTCTACGAGTGATGCCAGTAGGACAAATTGCCAGTTTCTACGAGTGATACCAGTAGGACAAATTGCCAGTTTCTACGAGTGATGCCAATAAGAAAAATTGTCAATTACTTCTTACAAATCGGCCATTCCAACAAATGCGTAAAATAAAAAGGTGAACCAAAGTAAAAGATAACATTATTTTAATTGCAAACCTTTCGGAACAAGAAACGTTTAAAAATACCGAATTTACGCACAAGATTTCCAAAAAATCGCTCTTTAAATTCTATTCCAACGAATGATGCAAGGTAAGGTTTAGACTTCTCTGCTACTGTATGCAGCAACAACTTACCCGCATTTGCTACGCACGCAAACTCAACGAGCTTTTCAGCAGGATTTCTCAGAAATTTTCCTCGTACGCTAATCTTTAAGCATGAATATGCTCTTGTTCACGTCGACCCAACCGGTCACGCTAGCCTATATCTCGGCAACCTCCGGTCGGCTTCCCTAATTATAAAGCCTCTTTGAGCCCATACTTATTCACTTGATCTTGTCTAGTTTGTTTCACGGAGCGGCTTCAATAAATTAATAAATATGGCTTTTATAATAATGAAGCAGATTCAATAAATATGGGCTCGAGATATGAACGAAAGCTGTTCGTTCGAGGCAGTGCAATGGAACAAAAAGATGTGCTTGCAGAACTGACGTATACAGCTGCAACATATACAGTCAGTGTGGCTTGATTTAAGGCGTATTGCTAAATCAACTCACCAAAAATGAGCACGTCAGATGCTGGTAATGAAGCCAGTTGGAAACAATTGTACGCTGGTTTCTCTCATTTCTTATCGAAAGTCATGAATGAAAATCGAGCCCTTGCAAATTGCTCGGTTGATCTTCCGTGCCTTTTGATTAAAGCTTGTGATTTATTATGGCGATCACTCAGATAGTTCCTGTAATCTCAAATGCAATCAACGGGACTAATTTTAGTGAGCCTGTGCAGCTTAATCGCTGAGGACTAAAATTATGATTCTCCTTTGCATGTTCCTCAGCCCATTACTCCTGTTTGAATTTTGCACATAAGATATTGACAATCGGATATTGCCATACGGATATTGTCATTCGGATATTGCCATTCGGATATTACCATTCGGATTTTGTCATTCGAATATTGCCATTCGGATATTGTCATTCGGATATTGCCATCCGGATATTGCCTTTCAGATATTCCCATTCGGATATTGCTATTTGGATATTGCCTTTCAGATATTGCCATTCGGATATTGCCATTCGTAGTACAGTACAAGTTAGCAAGAGGAGGAAGGTTTTTTATTAGACTTTAAGTTTTTGCTGCACTTGATAGCTTTACTCTCACGAACTAGCGCGTGATGTTCTGATAAAGAATTATTGAATAGTGATTTCTTGAAATTTAGATTTGATTCTTTAAAATTCCGACTTTTACCGTCCCTGGGGAACATTTCAGTCGTGTTCCCCAAAAATTAATAAAACGATTTTCAATAAATATTCTCTCCGAGTATTTTTTTTCATCCAAGTTACAAGAAACATGTTGTTTTTGTTTTGCTGGTGAGTGTAAGTCAATGTGTAAGTAAATTGACTCACTCAATTGACTTTTGTAACGACGCTCTGCACTGTGAACATAACTGCACTTCCTCACCCTACGCCTTCTCGTGCGACGTGTGATTCACGAGGAGAAGGACCATTTAACGCGCACTTGTTTTTACACATTTACTTATATTTACTTTATTTATTTACTTCACTTGCTTGAACCTTATTAACGATGTATTAATTCCAAGACGAAAAATCCCTTAAGGACAATTCCCATTCAATGATCACAAAAGGTTAACATTAATCCCAAGGCCAATTTCCCTCTCATTTGACATTCAGTCGGTCGACTGTCGAGGGGAAAATTCCTTAGAAACTGCTCACTTTTCCGTCCACGTCGAGGTAATATTAATCCGATGGTGCAGCAGGCGAGGTTGCTACAAAAATCTCCTGCTCTTAAATTTTTGTTATCATGTCTTTGTCCAGCTCTTAAATCACTGTTATTGTGTCTTTGTCCAGCTCTTAAATCTTTGTTATTGTATCTTTGTCCAGCTCTTAAATCTTTGTTATTGTGTCTTTGTCCAGCTCTTGAGTCTTTGTTATTGTGTCTTTGTCCAGCTCTTAAATCTTTGCTGTAGTCGCCGTATTCATGATACCGTCGCTGCGCGGTCCGAAATTAATCTCCCGTCCGCCGTCCGTCGGAATTTCGCTCCAGTTTTGAAATCTCATTCTGGCCGCTGATTACAATGCGTCACTTAGCATTTTTCAATTTTCGACGAAGGTTATTAAGCCAGCACCAAGCTTTAGCGAGTTAAATGTTGAGAACTCTCCGGTAACTGACGTAAAGGAAAGCTCAGAATGAAGGTCTCGCGAGAGGTTTCCATTTTACACTTTGTTTTTTATGCTACGTAAGAAATGCTGTCACTGTTCATAATGTATCACGAGCGATCTCTTATTCTTTTATTTATTAAGGATTCAGTGATTTGGACAACTTTTCGGTTGCATTAGGCAAAATAACACATGATTCAATGTTACCAAATGCAAATTTTGAAATCGGTTAATTTATTATAAATATTACTGAAAAAACTATATAGTATCCCGAGATTCATTAATTTATCTTTCCAAATATTTCGTTTGAGCAGTGTAGTGGTGACGTCGTGTATACTAGTGACCGGTGATTGAAGAAAATTCATTTGGAAGAGGGTGGTTTCATTCACGGTTGAAGAAACGAGGTAAAGTCATTTTTATGGGAGAAAATACACCTCATCTTGTTTGGCTGGCCAATAGAAAGGCTTTATTTCAATGACGTCACCAAAACGCCATGTCGTTAGGCCAATAGCGGAGCCAGATTTGGAGTTAGCAGTGCTACCAGACGCAATATGAGTGCTGCTATTGGTTCGTTGCCGTGACGTCAGCAAAACCACACCGTCAACGAAAAAAAAACTGGTTTGACTCTACCTTGTTTCCTTTAGGTGATTTCATTCTTTCAACCTCTATGTTCTACGACTCACCTTTCAAAACACCCAGAAATGCCATACGATGGCATCAGAATGCCTGCCATGGCTCAACAAAACCGGGTGTTTTAATTATAGTACATAAGTTCATATAGTAGTTTTATGGTACATGCTCTTATTTTCATTCTAGTGAGAGGGGAAAGAAAGAACAGCTTGCAATAATTACTCAAGCCTTACGGGCGTTTTCTTTCCCAAAATGCATTCTCTCTCAAAGAAGGAGGTTTTTTTATGTTTATAACCAAAAAGTACAATTATGTAGTTGAATTTTGCTCAACATCGTTGAATCATCGTTGAATAAACCAACTTTTCAACTACATATTTCTGGTGCAGAGAAGCACATAAAGAGTGTGGAGTCATACAAGCAAAATTCTAATAAAAGACTGAAGGATTGCTGGAATATTTTTTAGGCTGACTGTATAAAAGTTGATCTCACTTTTTGAGAACGATGCAAAAGAGAAGTATTTTTAAATTTTAATAAATGAAACTATTTTCTATGAATAACTAAGTATTAATTAAAATCCTCGCTAGCAATTTATTCGTTACGCCCTTCAATGCCCGTTTTAAAGCGAAAGAAAGCAAGTGAAATCCAAATTTACAGATTGAAAGAAACAAGCAGAAACAAAATTTTACTCAGTTCAACGGTGACGATTGATGATTAAGCGACGATTGTTTCTCAACGATTGAGCTGACAAAAAATAATACATGAAATACCTCACGAATTTACTGCCCTTCTTTAAAAATAAAAAAAAACAGGAAAAGAATAAAAATTTTCACTGAGTAATCCGTGCAAAACATGTGTAACCCGTGGCCTTCTTTGGCCCTCACACACATACACACACACACACACACACACACTACAGGGTTTGTTCCATTTCATTTGTATTCGGGGCGAGGTGGAGGCAGCGGCACAATGGGCTCCATTGAGGCAACTTTGGGGCGTTCCGAACCCCTGAACTTTCAGAAGAAATGTAGAACATGACGGGTACTTCTGAGAGTACTTGGAAGAGTGCTCTGCTACGGCGCTTCAACATCTACGAGTACTGTCGATGTTGTCGAAGTCGTGTGAGATTTTTCGACACTTCTACGAGTACTGTTGATGTTGTCGAAGTGGTAGTGTCCAACAATATGTACTCTTGGGCAGTGTCCGGTAGGAGTTAGGGAAACTCGAAGCTCTCTACTGAAAATCAACCGAGTTTTTCATCACCTTATCCTGAGGAGAGTTAGTCGGAGAGGAAGAGCAAGCTCCTCGAGTAATGGAGTTCCCTCTCCAACTTCTTCCATCCGTCTTCTCCCGTTTATACAGTCATCAAAAGGTAACGTTTTATAAATAATACCAGGGGAGATATGCCTGGATCAATTTTATCTTGTTGCAAGGCCAAGTGACTTGTGTGAGATTTGGCCCATCCATAAGGCGTCACAAATCTTCTAAGGGCATCACAAATATCTTGAGGGCGTCAAAATCCTGCTAATATCACATTTCATGCCCGACTAGCTTCCGATTGTTGTTATCTCTGTCATGTTCCGGCAAAGAGAACAACATTCTGTCTGTTCCAGAGAACAACATTCGGTCTGTTCCAGCAAAGAGAACAAGAGTTACTTCCAGCAAAGAGAACAAGAGTTTGTCTGTTCCAGTCCGGAGGTTCCAAAAATAGTTCCAGGAGTGATACCACAACGCGCACCCCGACACAGACGTACGGTGCTGCTGGGCTCGTCCCGCGCTCTGCATACAAATTCTGACAATTTCCTATGACAGAACAGCCAGTCTTCAGAAATGTTTCCTTGTGAAGACGCGTCTTCAGCTTCGCAGAAAATGCTTTCTTAACATCGCCTTGTGGATTGCTGCTCTTAAGTATAAATAGCGACTTTAGTATGCTGCAAATAATAACTTTAGTGTGTTGTAAATAACGACTTTTATATGTTCTAAATAACGACCTCAGTATGCTGTAAATAACGACAACAGTATGCTGTAAATAACGACTTTAGTATGTTATTATTGCCTCATGATTAGGGCAGCGATCAATGCGTGAAAATATGTAAGTGGGAGTATTTGTACTTACGCTAGTAATATTCACGTAACTTATGGTTGGGAAAATGAATTTTTGGTTCTAACTGTTGTCACTCATTTATTTCACGAAATATAGTGTAAGTTATTCCTACAAGCAAAATTTTATTTAATGGTTACAAAGTAGTAAGTACTCTCATATGCTTCAATATGAGCTTCGCTTTATCATCATACCGCACTTGTCGTGATGCATGTTTTAGAACATCACCCACACCATTTATTAGACTTTGGTAAACTTAAAAACATAGGTATTATAATACCCATAAGTGTGTATCATATAAGTGTATTTTACTTACTTTAAGATATTTGAAAAACCAATGATGAACCATTTTTTGTACCATCTGTATAGGAAATAACCGTTTTTCTTTTTTCTTTCCTTTCCTTGCTAGTGCATCTGAAGCTTTAACAGGCACGAGTAGACTCCAACCAAATCCAAACAAGCCTGATTGGATCGAATCCTTTAAACTTAACTTGGGAGCCCAAATGGCCGGGGTTTATGTTTGGGGAACAGAACCGAAAAAGTTCTGTCTTAAGTCTGGAAACAATTCTTTTAGCTCCGTGTGACTAAGGCCCGATGTTTGGTTCATACATGATAACCGTTCTTCAAAACATAATTTTTTAGTCATTGACTTAGTTGCATTGTCTTCTATGCGTGGGGATATTTAAACAGGGAACGGAACTTTAGACGATTTGGAATGTTGGCGACGGGGAGTCCGCTCACCAAAGTTCCTCTTTGTTTGAGTCTTGCACGGTGCTGACGCTGGGGAAAATCAGAGTTTTGTAGAACAAACCAAACAGGACCAGTTCCCTTTCATAAGCATAATCATGAAAACCTTTCCATAAAATTGTATTTATGTAATTTTTGAGTTTTTCATTTTAACATGTAGAAAATTATGGCACAAACAGCTATACTAAAAATTTGTGGCCAGTACAAGTAATAAACATCAATTTCTGGTCTAATAGGCAAGCTTCGTTATTTAACATCTGTACGCTAATTTCAAGTTTGAAGTCGTAAAAACCTTTTTCTCAATCTTTCCGTAAAACTTTTTCTGAACAAATTTCGTAAGATTTTTTTTAAATTTCAGATGAATTTCTGGTCAAATAATTAGTTTTCTTGATGTGCAACCGACTATTAGAGTTGACGAAAAGTTGTTTTCGTCGCTTTTTTAAACATTGAAAGAAAATTGAAAAAATATTTAACATGAGTTGCTAAAAATTATGTTTCTGATATAAAATTTCGCATAATTAAAATGTTAGAAATTCTCTGATTTCTCCCTATGAATGAATTGAGAATTTCAAAACAAGGTTTTAAAGTTAATTTCAGTTTGATTCGCCAGAGAAAAACTCGAAATTAAATTTGTGGAGTTTGCCCTTTACATAAATGATCTTTCTGAATATTTTATAGGAATTTCTATTCAAATTATTCGCTAGGAATTGAAAGAAAATATTGAATGCAAATGTGAAAAAGTATTTTAAATACCCTTACGTTTGTGACATAAAATTTTGGGAATTTTTTTAAACATTACAAACGAGCATTTCCCTACGTTGCAAAATTGAACGTCATCCACCTCAAATCTTAACACTTTGACTCCATCATGCACAACGAAAGATTAAAACATTCTTTCTTTTGAGAGTAATTTGAAGTCGATAGGTGCATTATTTCGAAAGTTACATGTGGGTGAACTTACGTGTTGCATTAGTGGCGGGGCTTGCCTGGAAAAGATCCCTTAAATTTTGTATCGGTAATGTCTGCCTAATGAGCGAGCCAGTTTAGACGACATCTTCTTTTTGGCTTGCATGTTCTTCCAAGCTAAAGGCCTTCCTACGACGCGCCGTGAGAGCTAAAAGTGGATTGGTTTATTATTCTCTCATCAGGGAAATTCGGCCGGCAACATTTTCATGAGCTCCAGTTTCAAGGCCGACCGAGAAAAATGTTAACTCGTTTTGGGAATATTTAAGCAAGGTATTTCCACGGCGTAAAATTCAGTTTTTAACGATCAGTCTTGCATTTAATAGCGACATGAGAGTTTTAGTTTCAGTAATTTACATTTCATCTGCAGAAGGCCAATATCAAAGTTGTTCTTTGGACTAAATTTCAGTGAAAAAATTGCACGAGTTTAGCAAGGTTATTTCGTTAAAATAACGCCGTGTTTTTATTTATTTATTTAGACAGGCCATGGTGACAGGGAATTAATTTATGCAAAGTGATTCATTCGAAAAAGATGGCGGACTCAGACTTTGTCACAATTTATCTGAGAAGAAATAGAAAACCTTTTCAAGTGTCAACATTGCGCAACTTATCTAATTCTGATCCAGGCGAATAGTTCCTTATTTTTCCTGCTACGATTGGCAAAAAATTCTCAGGAATGGCTACTTGAGCGTACAATATTGATGAGATTAAATACGGCGAGTTAGCAATTTTGATCCTGTGTTTTTAATTTTGATTCTCAGGGAAACTTTCAGAAAGTATTCTTCAAAGAAGGAAGAAGTGTTTCAAGCATTCGATTTTCCAAGCCATCACGAAGAGCGTTAATTGGAGAGCAAGTATGCAGAGTGGCATAACCAACAAAACAGAGAATTTTAGGACACTCAAGCTAGAGGCGTGGTGTTCATCGCAGGGTTGCCAAACTGGCTTTCCCTAGCCAAGTTACTAACTAGGAACTGAACTAGGAACTAGGCCACTCTGCCTGAAAGACATCTATGCAATAGTCATTGTTTGGCTGCTATTGCATGCGATCTTAATTCGTAATAAGAAATGTCTGATCTGAGGTATAATTTTTGGAAATCAGCAAGCTGAAGTTTGGACACAGTGTATGAAGGCTTGTACCCAGTCTAACTTTTTCGCCGCCTGCATGCATGTTTTTCGCCGCCTAAGCGATTTAAGCGATTGAATCGGTTAGGCGGCGAAAAACATGTACGCAGGCGGCAGAAAAGTTAGACTGAGGTAGAGGTAACATGGGTCCGAAGAGCGCATTCGATATCGAGTATGTAGGTTTGTAAATTTGTTTTCTCTCACTACTGGAGTTTTGGCTTTAACATTCAGGTCTACTCATGTCTCTTTCCTTCTATTTGAAGCTTCGCTTGTGAATTATCAGGTTTTCTACAACCAAATTTCCGTGTTTTTCAGCTCTTCGTTAAACTGCGCTCGATGCAATTCTGGATTCCTTTTTCTGGAACGAATTCTTTATGTTCGGTTGGCGACCGAAGAAGCGACAGACCTTCTGGGAAATTAAAGTCATTCTTAGGCCATATTTCCATACGTAAATCTTCGCTCGTCTCTAGAGTGGTCGAATTTCTCGCTTGCACGGAATGATCATGTTGCTGTGCAGCGTTTGAGAGCTCGCAAAATCGGTTCTGAAGAATTCAAGTCTGTGTCGCATTTCTCCGAGTTGAGTCGTTCTCTCTGAACCAGATGTTCTCAGCAAGGGGTAAATTTACCCCTAGGGGTAAAGAATTATACAGTCGAGGGGTAAATAATTGAAGTACCTGATAAATTAAAAATTTTAATTTAATTTGATTTTGTAAAATGAGAGAGAGAATGCGGACAAAGTGTGCGTGTGTGTTTTGTATGGGAGAAGGGAGTTAATGGAGAAATTCAGAAAACAAAGCGGGTCAATAAAGGAGTTGAAAATAGCGGGTAATGAAGGAAGAAGGGTTGAGAATAGCTGCACTGGACCTTCTTTGTCTTGGTTTCCGATATGACTGACGATAAATTTCTACGACAGAGTTAAGGTACTTGACTTCATTGACGTACATGCAGTATGTCCCACAAAAACCCGAACCGAGTATTTTTTTTTCTCGTATCGGTAATAACGTCACAATCAGTAATGCCTTTTCTATATGTTTATTTTGAAGGATAATTTCGCTTGAAATTAAACGCTTATTCTTATGGCGGTATTACTGATACGGGAAAATAAATACTCGGTTCGGGTTTTTAGGGGACATACTGTATATATATATATATATATATATATATATCTATAAATATTCTTACATTAAGCAGGCTCTCCATATATTTATATATATATATAAATATATATATAAATATATATATATATATATATATAAATATATGGAGAGCCTGCTTAATGTAAGAACTTTGGCTGTCATAAAGGTGATGGTTACTAAAGTCACGAATCCTCCACAAGCAACATCACACATGTTTCTGAAAACGTTGCCAATATTCACGGGTGCTTGAGTCATGATTATATGAGAACAGGGCGTAATTAGACCATTAATTTTAATGCAAACACGCGACATCGCAGGCATTGTTGGATGCGCCTTTGTGAGGGGTTGACTTAGAGCACCGTGATGGCATACTTATCCGTGGTTGCGCACTGGCTGCTTATGACCTTTGTTATTTCGGGCACTTAGCAATTGTCATTGTGCGTTTGTGGAGTCTTTTTTAAGTATAATATAATCTTTAAATAAATATGATCTTTAAATCATATAATAAATGATAATATATTTTTTAGATATAATATTTTTAAAAGAAAAAATTATCTATGAATGTAACTTTTTTCGCTAATACATTCTTTAAATGAGTATAATCTTGAATATTATAATAAATGATGATATATTCTTTAAATAGAATCTTTAAATAATATAATAAATGATAATGTAATCTCTAAACAACATCATATATGATAATATCATCTTTAAACAATATAATAAATGATAAAATAATCTTTAAATATAATAATTTCAAATAATGATACAATGAACAACAAAGAACACTCAGCATCTGGTAACTTTTAAAAAATTTTTTTATTAACGTTACTGATTTCATACAAGAACTTTACTCATCCGTGGCTGGCTTTTAGATCAAGCTTAACAATAAAATTGTTCTCTGTGAACAATGAACAACAGTAAAATTGTTCTCTACAAACTATTAATACTACTAGAGAACAATTTTCCTGTTGTAGAGCTATTAAATGTCGGTACTTACATTAACTTGAACATGATTTATTAGCTCATATTTGTTGACGTATCCTCTAACTTTATTGAACTATAAAAATTATAAAATACTGATAGTGGACGTGTGCAAGCCAAAACACAAAACATTCTTTTTTCCGTAACGAAGCTGAATGGAAGTCGGCAGACTCTAAAGTTCACGTGTCTTTTCCAAGAATAAACTTTCCTACGAATGCTACAAAAGCTGAAGAAAGCCAAATCAGGCCAAGGACGCGCTGGCCTTCACGATGTAGGCGAAAACAATCTTCCCATTTCGCGAGAAAGGTGGCCAGTTGCAGCCTCCACTTGCAAGCTAGCATCGTAGAACAGAATGTCGGATTGTTTGTTTTTCTGATTGAAATTCTCAAGTTGAAATCAAGGAAACAGTTTCCGAAAATCTAAATAAATATTCCTTGGCAGATTTCTTCCTGAAAACGGGTTTCCCTGAGAACAATTTTTCCTGAAAACGGATTTTTGTGAGAACACTTCTTCCTGACAACGGATCTTCTTGAGAATAGTCCTTAACTTGTAAACGGATCTTCCCGAGAATAGTCCTTGAAAACAGATATTTTTGAAGACAGTCCTTGAAAAAAGGTCTTCCTGAGAAGAGTTCTTCTTGAAAACGGATTTTACTGAGAATTATCCTTGCTGAAAACGGATATTCAGTCGCGCGAGCTATAGCGGGCCATACAAGTCACATCCCACATTTGTGTTGGATCCCGTTTTCTGGAAGAAATATTTCAGGAAGAACTGGGATATTCATTATCAGAAAGAACACTCCTTTTAAGATGATCCGTTTTCATTTCCAGGAACTGTCTGGGTGATCCATTTTCAGGAAGAATTCTTCTCAGGAAGATCTGTTTTGAGGAAAATGATCAGATCTTCTTGAGGAAGAATGATCAGGAAAATGTCAAAGTAGATCGCCAGTTATTGCATTGTTGATTTGCGCGTAATTGATGAAACCAGTACGCGTCCGAGTGGCTCTGGTCTAGCATCCGTCTACACCAGGGCTTCTCAACTTTTCTATTGTGGTGTACCCTCTTAGCTTAATGGTGTATCTTCATGTACCCCCAGCACAGTTAAAGGTTCAAGAAACAATAAAATACACTTAATGTTTAATAAGTATTTATACTTTTAAGGTTGTATGTAAGTATATAATGTACATTTCAACATATGAAGTATGTTAAATGTACCCCTAGGAGTACATGTACCCCCTGTTGAGAAGCTCTGGTTTACACGCTGACGCACTTAGTACAAGTTCTGTCCCCGCCTTTGTCGCGTCGGACACAGAATGGCTTCTGCGTGTTGCGCGATGCAGACTGTATTTCTCGTGATGGTCACCATAAAATCGATGGCGTCGCTCAAAAATGGAAACACAGTCCCCCCGATGCTAGACGTTGAAAACATAAGAACATCATTGAAATAGCAGGTACGACTCGGATGTGTTTTTATATTCAAGTATTACGGAAGCTAGCAGCCGCTTTTTCTACGCTGCTCTTCTTTACATTTCTCAATAAACTCCACTTCTACTTTTTTTCGAAAGGTACGTTAAAATTTTTTATACGTTCGTGGTTCAAATCAAGTTATGATATTTTACCCCAATATCAAATACGAGTTTGAAAATTGTCCTGCGTTGAGGTTTCGATCATAACCTTGTTTGCATTTGTACTTGTGTAGTCTGTTTCAATATCATCATTCTAGTGTACCAAATGACAATGCTGGGACGTCACAAATGTGTATGTTGTGTTTTACTTCAATGTTAGGCCGTTTGCAAAATCAATGTTTCAAAGTTTGCTTTGTGATCGAAACGTTCATTTTTTTCGTGTATATTTTTAGTTCTGACATATTAAACTCTCTGAAAAATAGTGTCTATTTTAAAAATGACTATCCTTGCTATTTTATTTGTATGTTGTATGTTACAGACTATGAAGCTGTATGAATTAGCTAGATTAAAGTTATCATGATATGGTTTCAGATTTTTAGTCGGCATGTTACCTAGGGCTTGAAGCGCTTCATAACTCGCTGTGAGAATTAAAAGAATTACGTCATGACGCGAAGTGTTGGTGTAATGCATGGCGGGTCATGAAATATTATTCGGCAGCGGAGAAATGGTCAATAAATATAAATTTTAAAAGGTAGAAGTGGCGGTGTCAAAAGAGCAAATATATACAAACCCTCAAGCCGAGCACATAAGTCATATTCAATAGTTTCCTCCACTTCAGAGAACCACACGCGAGCTCTACATAAATTGCGTGAGTACTCCGAGCTGTCACGAAGTTCTTTGGCCTTCTTTCACCGGCCTTCACAGATAAGGATCAGAGTGTGTCTAAACCTAGTTTTTATCGGAAGTTTATATTTCATGGATTTTTAGTTTATTCTCGTGGATTTCAAGTTTATTTTTGGAGTATTTTAATTTTTTTACTTTTCGGGGATTTAAAGTTAATTTTTCGTGGACTTCAAGTTTATTTTTCGTGGATTTTGAGTTCATTTTCGTGGATTTCATGTTTATTTTTCGTGCTTTTCTAATTTATTTTTTGCGTATTTTAATTTTTTTTTTTTTGTGGATTTCAAGTTTATTTTTTGTGTGTTTTAATTTTTTTTCGCGGATTTCAAGTTTATTTCCCATGTATTTGAGCACGCAACGGTGCGTGTGCGAAACGCTGGTGCTGCAGACAGATTAATATGACCACGTTAGGTATCAAAAGTTGTTTCTTTGACTCGCACTTCTTTGCACGTAGATGTCATTCATGAATATATTCTCTTCTAGAATGGAGATGGTATCGGTATAAAATCGTCATAGTGTCTTCGTTTCGTCATTGGCATTTTTGTAAAGACATCGTCATACTCTTTGGAAATGGTCACCTTGATAAATTGGTTGAGATTGCATGTTTTTCGGGTGAAATGGGCTCGAGACCCCGCAGTGTGAGCCCAGTATATCTTCCTTTTTTGAAAAGATGATAAGCAATTCCTAGTCACCATCTTAATTAACCTAAATTCATGAAAAGGACACAGGCTCACCCACGAGTAGCTCTCTTTGTTTCCTAGCTTTAACACATTTCCTGCGAGGTGACCCACCGGTGGTCACTTAGGTGATTTTCATAGTGCTGCTGACCCACCTGCAGTCACTAACTCATTTTTTATTAATACTTAATGAAAGCTAAATGAAGGCCCGATCCAGTTATTGTTTGCTATTTTCAAAGTTGATTGCCACAATTATCAAGACTTTAAATTTGAATTGAATATTGAACTTCAGTTTAACCCATTGCAGTTAATGTGCTAATGACGGAGAACTAATTCGTTATTCAACATGTTTAAACTTGATTGGAATAAAATGTCCATTCAAGAATCGTCCAACAACTCCTTTTCTAGGCGCCACAAATGCGACCAAGAGCGCTGATATCTCAATTCGACATGTCTCAACTTGATGAGACTAAAGCGTCCATTGAAGAATTTTCAAATAAGTCGCTTTTAAGTGCCAGAAATGCTGCTATAATAGCGTCGGTAAAATATCGTAATTTATAGATGTCATTTATCGATGCGTGAGCTCATTGACGGACGGGTGAATTCATTTAGTGCTCCGACACTAGGTGTAATCAGTTAACACTTCGACCGCAATTATTTGAAATAAAGTTCTATACACAACCCAAATTCACAGTGAACTGAAGTGAAAAATTTTGAAAATAGCAAACATTAACTGGAACGTGCCTTCATTTAGCTTTCATTAAGTTTATTTGAAAGTTGAGTTTGTGACTACTGGTCGGTCAGCATCATTATGAAAATCCCTTCCGTGTCCACCGGTGGTGCACGTCGCAGTCAAATTGTTAAAGCACAACCGTGTGGCGTGTGCGCCGTACAGACAGTCGTTCGCCTCAGCTCTCAGGGAGGCACTTCAGCCACAACGTCTTGCGAAGCGCTGGCTCAAAGGTGCTTCGTCAAGTCGCAATTATGGACGATTAAAGAAGATATGCGGGCCATAATGAGCAGTTGCCTCGTTCCCAAAACAATAGTAAATAAGTTATATGAATTGGAGGCTGTTTATCGGCCCCGAGAGGGTGCGAGGGCTGGCTTTGTCTCGGCGATGTTCCGTCTCATTAGCTCCTTTGCAGACGGTTGAATTGATGGTGAAGTTATTTCATTTTATTTCATTTCTCAACCACGTGAGGTGCGCACGAGCAAAGGCATTTTATTCATTGATGCTCGGATGAGAGAAATGAAATGAGAGGCTTCAGGTGCAAATTTTATGAATGCGATAAAGTCTTTTGTGCGAGTGAAGAAATGTAGAACTTTAAATTGGTATGAATTTTTACAATATTTAACGTACATTTATTTTTAAAACATGTTTTGGAAAGCGAATAAAGAGAACTGTCGTATGAAAAATGCAGACACTATGTTTCTACGAATGATAAAACTAGCTAACTGGCAAATAGTTAGAATTTCGACAACGATTAGTACAAATAGCAATAGCAAAGAACGCCAACATTGAATGTAAAAATAGATATTTTTACATTATAATAATAGAAAAAAGCTATAATTTCTTAAAGTTTAGCATATCCTACATTACCTGGGATATTCTCAAAACTCAGACTCTTATAACTTCACTGCTACATCACCTTGGATATTCTCGAGATAAATTTTATTGGATAAGTTCGCAAAGTACTGTGACACGTCTTATGACAGTGTGGAGTGTGACACGTCTTATGACAGTGTGGAGTGTGACACGTCTTATGACAGTGTGGAGTGTGACACGTCTTATGACTGTGTGGAGTGTGACACGTCTTATGACAGTGTGGAGTGTGACACGTCTTATGACTGTGTGGAGTGTGACACGTCTTATGACAGTGTGGAGTGTGACACGTCTTATGACAGTGTGGAGTGTGACACGTCTTATGACAGTGTGGAGTGTGACACGTCTTATGACAGTGTGGAGTGTGACACGTCTTATGACAGTGTGGAGTGTGACACGTCTTATGACAGTGTGGAGTGTGACACGTCTTATGACTGTGTGGAGTGTGACACGTCTTATGACAGTGTGGAGTGTGACACGTCTTATGACTGTGTGGAGTGTGACACGTCTTATGACAGTGTGGAGTGTGACACGTCTTATGACTGTGTGGAGTGTGACACGTCTTATGACAGTGTGGAGTGTGACACGTCTTATGACAGTGTGGAGTGTGACACGTCTTATGACAGTGTGGAGTGTGACACGTCTTATGACAGTGTGGAGTGTGACACGTCTTATGACTGTGTGGAGTGTGACACGTCTTATGACAGTGTGGAGTGTGACACGTCTTATGACAGTGTGGAGTGTGACACGTCTTATGACAGTGTGGAGTGTGACACGTCTTATGACAGTGTGGAGTGTGACACGTCTTTTGACTGTGTGGAGTGTGACACGTCTTATGACAGTGTGGAGTGTGACACGTCTTATGACAGTGTGGAGTGTGACACGTCTTATGACAGAGTGGAGTGTGACACGTCTTATGACAGTGTGGAGTGTGACACGTCTTATGACAGTGTGGAGTGTCACACGTCTTATGACAGTGTGGAGTGTGACACGTCTTATGACTGTGTGGAGTGTGACACGTCTTATGACAGTGTGGAGTGTGACACGTCTTATGACAGTGTAGAGTGTGACACGTCTTATGACAGTGTGGAGTGTGACACGTCTTATGACAGAGTGGAGTGTGACACGTCTTATGACAGTGTGGAGTGTGACACGTCTTATGACAGTGTGGAGTGTGACACGTCTTATGACAGAGTGGAGTGTGACACGTCTTATGACAGTGTGGAGTGTGACACGTCTTATGACAGTGTGGAGTGTGACACGTCTTATGACAGTGTGGAGTGTGACACGTCTTATGACAGTGTGGAGTGTGACACGTCTTATGACAGAGTGGAGTGTGACACGTCTTATGACAGTGTGGAGTGTGACACGTCTTATGACAGTGTGGAGTGTGACACGTCTTATGGCAGTGTGGAGTGTGACACGTCGTATGACAGTGTGGAGTGTGACACGTCTTATGACAGAGTGGAGTGTGACACGTCTTATGACAGTGTGGAGTGTGACACGTCTTATGACAGTGTGGAGTGTGACACGTCTTATGACAGAGTGGAGTGTGACACGTCTTATGACAGAGTGGAGTGTGACACGTCTTATGACAGTGTGGAGTGTGACACGTCTTATGACAGTGTGGAGTGTGACACGTCTTATGACAGAGTGGACTGTGACACGTCTTATGACAGTGTGGAGTGTGACACGTCTTATGACAGTGTGGAGTGTGACACGTCTTATGACAGAGTGGAGTGTGACACGTCTTATGACAGTGTGGAGTGTGACACGTCTTATGACAGTGTGGAGTGTGACACGTCTTATGACAGTGTGGAGTGTGACACGTCTTATGACAGTGTGGAGTGTGACACGTCTTATGACAGTGTGGAGTGTGACACGTCTTATGACAGTGTGGAGTGTGACACGTCTTATGACAGTGTGGAGTGTGACACGTCTTATGACAGTGTGGAGTGTGACACGTCTTATGACAGTGTGGAGTGTGACACGTCTTATGACAGTGTGGAGTGTGACACGTCTTATGGCAGTGTGGAGTGTGACACGTCTTATGACAGTGTGGAGTGTGACACGTCTTATGACAGAGTGGAGTGTGACACGTCTTATGGCAGTGTGGAGTGTGACACGTCCTATGACAGTGTGGAGTGTGACACGTCTTATGACAATGTGGAGTGTGACACGTCTTATGACAGTGTGGAGTGTGACACGTCTTATGACAGAGTGGAGTGTGACACGTCTTATGACAGTGTGGAGTGTGACACGTCTTATGACAGTGTGGAGTGGGACACGTCTTATGACAGTGTGGAGTGTGACACGTCTTATGACAGTGTGGAGTGTGACACGTCTTATGACAGAGTGGAGTGTGACACGTCTTATGACAGAGTGGAGTATGACACGTCTTATGACAGTGTGGAGTGTGACACGTCTTATGACAGAGTGGAGTGTGACACGTCTTATGACAGTGTGGAGTGTGACACGTCTTATGACAGTGTGGAGTGTGACACGTCTTATGACAGAGTGGAGTGTGACACGTCTTATGACAGAGTGGAGTGTGACACGTCTTATGACAGTGTGGAGTGTGACACGTCTTATGACAGTGTGGAGTGTGACACGTCTTATGACAGTGTGGAGTGTGACACGTCTTATGACAGTGTGGAGTGTGACACGTCTTATGACAGTGTGGAGTGTGACACGTCTTATGACAGCGTGGAGTGTGACACGTCTTATGACAGTGTGGAGTGTGACACGTCTTATGACAGTGTGGAGTGTGACACGTCTTATGACAGTGTGGAGTGTGACACGTCTTATGACAGTGTGGAGTGTGACACGTCTTATGACAGTGTGGAGTGTGACACGTCTTATGACAGAGTGGAGTGTGACACGTCTTATGACAGTGTGGAGTGTAACACGTCTTATGACAGTGTGGAGTGTGACACGTCTTATGACAGTGTGGAGTGTGACAAGTCTTATGACAGTGTGGAGTGTGACACGTCTTATGACAGTGTGGAGTGTGACACGTCTTATGACAGTGTGGAGTGTGACAAGTCTTATGACAGAGTGGAGTGTGACACGTCTTATGACAGTGTGGAGTGTGACACGTCTTATGACAGTGTGGAGTGTGACACGTCTTATGACAGTGTGGAGTGTGACAAGTCTTATGACAGAGTGGAGTGTGACACGTCTTATGACAGAGTGGAGTGTGACACGTCTTATGACAGTGTGGAGTGTGACACGTCTTATGACAGTGTGGAGTGTGACACGTCTTATGACAGTGTGGAGTGTGACACGTCTTATGACAGTGTGGAGTGTGACACGTCTTATGACAGAGTGGAGTGTGACACGTCTTATGACAGAGTGGAGTGTGACACGTCTTATGACAGTGTGGAGTGTGACACGTCTTATGTCAGTGTGGAGTGTGACAAGTCTTATGACAGTGTGGAGTGTGACACGTCTTATGACAGTGTGGAGTGTGACACGTCTTATGACAGTGTGGAGTGTGACACGTCTTATGACAGAGTGGAGTGTGACACGTCTTATGACAGTGTGGAGTGTGACACGTCTTATGACAGTGTGGAGTGTGACACGTCTTATGACAGTGTGGAGTGTGACACGTCATATGACAGTGTGGAGTGTGACACGTCTTATGACAGTGTGGAGTGTGACACGTCTTATGACAGTGTGGAGTGTGACACGTCTTATGACAGTGTGGAGTGTGACACGTCTTATGACAGTGTGGAGTGTGACACGTCTTATGACAGTGTGGAGTGTGACACGTCTTATGACAGTGTGGAGTGTGACACGTCTTATGACAGTGTGGAGTGTGACACGTCTTATGACAGTGTGGAGTGTGACACGTCTTATGACAGTGTGGAGTGTGACACGTCTTATGACAGTGTGGAGTGTGACACGTCATGCAATCTTAGACTCGTGACTCCAGTAGGTGTAACACGCTCTACGTTTCTGCCAAGTTCATGCTCCTTACACACATACCACTAGACAGTGCAAAGGGAAGGATGTCCCTTGCTTTCATGAAATCAAACTGCCGCCACTTAACCGCGAGAGACCAACAGGATTTGCGTGTGTCGAGTCCACTTTACTTAACCAAGAGCAATGCGCCTTGGCGGCATCAAGCTAACTGCACTTCCAGAAGGCCGAAGTCCTCTCAGTCTCAGGTCACCGTGGCCGAGTGGTTAAAAGCGCGCCCTACCGAGAAGGTGTCGGCAGTTCGAATCCCGTCGCTGTGCGGTGATTTCTCCCCGATGGGTAAAGGAACTCATGCACAATTCTCCACCCTACCCAGGTGTCGGAAATGAGCACCGGATTGACCGGGGGTAATCATCATGGCGTCCTGGTGTTAGTTATACGGCATTTGAAAAACCAATGTACGAGATGATATGTATTAGACTTGATTGATTGGAATAAAGCATCTTTTTTTGGCGTCAGGGTTGCTGTATGGTGCTGTAGGTTTCGCGTTTGCTCGTGCGTCCTCGCTGCCCTAACTTCCTGACTATTACAAGCGTTCTGGCTGGCCAGAGTCTTTCAAAAAAAATTGCCCCAAAAAATTCCTCAACGTCTCTCGCGGCCGTCCAAGATATCTTCGTTGTCCAAAATATCCCCGTCTTCCCATGCGCTATGCAGCTGCTTTAATTTTTCGATAGTCCCAAGCGTCCTAGATGCCCTAATTTCCCGGTTGTCTGAGCACCCTAGCTGCTCTAGTTTTCAAGTTGTTCCACGTGTCCTAGATGTTCTAGTTTTTGGATTGCCTTAAAGGTCCTAGATGTTCTAGTTTCCAGGTTGTCCCACCTGTCCTGGATGCCCTAGTTTCCAGGTTGTCCCACCCGTCCTGGATGTCCTAGTTTCCAATTTGTCCCACCCGTCCCATATTCTCTAGCTTTTTCTGTTGTCCTGAAGGTCCAATGTTACCCGGTCGTCTCAAGCGTTTTAGTAGCTGTAGGTCTCCGGTCTGTTATAAGTGCTCCAGGTCTCATGCATTTCCCGGTCGTCTGTTAGGGTCCTAATGCCCCCAGTGTTCCATGTTGTGATGCAGCGGCTCGCTGCAGTTGAGGCACAGCTCTGGTCGGTCAACATAAACTGGCGATTGAGTCATCTATAAAAAAAGAAACTGAAGAAATAAATCTTACTATTATAACGGGTAAATGAAGATGGGAAGCTTAGTTTTTTGTGATTTTTCTGAACGCTGCAATAGCTGGAATATTGGCATCTTTGAAGGAGCATGAACTTAGCGAATTCATTTTCTGCTCTGTCTGATATTTTACAAAATATAAATTAACTTTGCGTTAGTTATATTTATGATTGAACTGCGAGCTTACTATAAAAAATAAACTTTTTGTCTTTGCAGTATGATGGTGTTAGAGGTTATCTAAACTGAAATAAAATCGTAAAATATATTTAAAACTATTATTCATTTCATGTTCTAGCTTATATATATTTTAATTAATAAGATATGCAATTTTACATTCAATAAACAGCATTGTTCATCGTGTGCACCATTATAGTTTATAAATAAGGACGAGAACTTGAAAAAAATTTGCGGAACCCTACCAGCTTTCGCAACATTATAAACCAGTCACTCGCTTTTTCCACATTCCTTAAATTAGTTCAGTAAGCTGTCTTTCGCTGGCTTTTTCTGTTTTCGGAACCTTTCGCACGAGCGATTGAAGAGATGAAAACTGATCCTTCATGAAGCAATTTTTAAATGTTTTGCCTTGACTTTAGACAACAAGCTCTCAAGGCACGCCATTGCGCGAGGCATTTACATTATGTTTAAGCGGTTGAAGGCGCCCTCGTTTAGCAGCTCACCTGGAATCTGCCCGTGCTCCACTTTTGAATTGAGTGAACTTTCAATTTAGCATTGAGTGAACTTTCACTTTAGCATTGAGTGAACTTTCACTTTAGCATTGAGTGAACTTTCACTTTAGCATTGAGTGAACTTTCACTTTAGCATTGAGTGAACTTTCACTTTAGCATTGAGTGAACTTTCACTTTAGCATTGCGTGAACTTTCACTTTAGCATTGAGTGAACTTTCACTTTAGCATTGCGTGAACTTTCACTTTAGCATTGCGTGAACTTTCACTTTAGCATTGAGTGAACTTTCACTTTAGCATTGAGTGAACTTTCACTTTAGCATTGAGTGAACTTTCACTTTAGCATTGAGTGAACTTTCACTTTAGCATTGAGTGAACTTTCACTTTAGCATTGCGTGAACTTTCACTTTAGCATTGAGTGAACTTTCACTTTAGCATTGAGTGAACTTTCACTTTAGCATTGCGTGAACTTTCACTTTAGCATTGAGTGAACTTTCACTTTAGCATTGAGTGAACTTTCACTTTAGCATTGAGTGAACTTTCACTTTAGCATTGAGTGAACTTTCATTTTAGCATTGCGTGAACTTTCACTTTAGCATTGCGTGAACTTTCACTTTAGCATTGAGTGAACTTTCATTTTAGCATTGAGTGAACTTTCACTTTAGCATTGAGTGAACTTTCACTTTAGCATTGAGTGAACTTTCACTTTAGCATTGAGTGAACTTTCACTTTAGCATTGCGTGAACTTTCACTTTAGCATTGAGTGAACTTTCACTTTAGCATTGAGTGAACTTTCATTTTAGCATTGAGTGAACTTTCACTTTAGCATTGAGTGAACTTTCACTTTAGCATTGAGTGAACTTTCACTTTAGCATTGAGTGAACTTTCATTTTAGCATTGAGTGAACTTTCACTTTAGCATTGAGTGAACTTTCACTTTAGCATTGCGTGAACTTTCACTTTAGCATTGAGTGAACTTTCACTTTAGCATTGAGTGAACTTTCATTTTAGCATTGAGTGAACTTTCACTTTAGCATTGAGTGAACTTTCACTTTAGCATTGAGTGAACTTTCACTTTAGCATTGAGTGAACTTTCACTTTAGCATTGCGTGAACTTTCACTTTAGCATTGAGTGAACTTTCACTTTAGCATTGAGTGAACTTTCACTTTAGCATTGAGTGAACTTTCACTTTAGCATTGAGTGAACTTTCACTTTAGCATTGAGTGAACTTTCATTTTAGCATTGAGTGAACTTTCACTTTAGCATTGAGTGAACTTTCATTTTAGCATTGAGTGAACTTTCACTTTAGCATTGAGTGAACTTTCATTTTAGCATTGAGTGAACTTTCATTTTAGCATTGAGTGAACTTTCATTTTAGCATTGAGTGAACTTTCACTTTAGCATTGAGTGAACTTTCATTTTAGCATTGAGTGAACTTTCATTTTAGCATTGAGTGAACTTTCACTTTAGCATTGAGTGAACTTTCACTTTAGCATTGAGTGAACGTCCATGAAACTCAGGGAATAACGAGCTCGTTCGCTTAGGCATGAGCGTCTCAGCCTTGACCCAAGCCAAATGAATGACCGTCATTGGAACTACCTCAGTCCGTTGTGAGCCGACGTCGCGGCGCTGACTAAACTTCGCGATTTACGACCCCATTTTTATCCATCGATCAAAGAGTACATTTTCTCGACCTTTTTATAAATGCAGACTTTGGACGTCCAGCGCAGGCTGCGCTTCATTCTTCAGCTCGTGATTATTTAGGATTTTTTTGCCGAAAGCGGGACGCTCAAAAATATGATCGATGGATCTTCGTCTTTCAAATGTCTTCATTCCAAGCCTGTAGAACGAGTTTGCTTCCACGATGAAACGTTTTTGGCTTTACGATAGAACGTTTTTGATTTTACAATGAAACGTAGTTGAACCTTTTTGCTTCCACGATGAAACGTTTTTGGCTTAACGATAGAACGTTTTTGATTTTACAATGAAACGTAGTTGAACCTTTTTGCTTCCACGATGAAACGTTTTTGGCTTCACGATAGAACGTTTTTGATTTTACGATGACACGTTTTTGATATTGGGGGTCTGTTTGAGATGTTCATGCGTTTTAAAAATTTGTATTTTTGCGAAATCTTGCGTTATTTCTAGACTCATTTAAACCGAACAAAAGGATACATGTAAATCATGTCTACATAGAATCATGTGACGTTGTCCTCGCCATGCGCGGGGCTGGGATTCACGACAGTTTACATGTCAGACTTGGAGGATAGTGAAAGAGTGTGAAATGTTCGATTCGATCTACTCTCCTCGCTCGGGTACCTGATTGTTCATTCAAATGATTAAAAGATTCAAATTCATTCTTTTATAAAGAAATTGCTTTGGAGTAATTCTTCTTATGACTGTACTATGATCTTTTTATGCAATAATACTGTCCTATAATTATTTAATGCCTTCATGTTTTTTTGTTTGCTACTCATTACTATATAGAGTACGTTCAAATTATTCTTTTTTTGAGTCTATTCGTGGTTTGAATTCACTTATAAGTTGGAATGGAATAAAGGCAAGTTCTGGACTAATCCGTTCAGCCCGAGTCGAGGGGAAATTCTGTAGGAATATATATTGTTTATTTTTAAAACTGTACGACTAGGAAATACATATTGAAATACAGATTTATGTTTTCATTTCTCAATCAATATTTAAGAATCTTGACCTCTTAAAGCACTCTCTGTTCTTGAGTGTATTTTTTCTGATTCTCATAAACATCAAATATTTGAATAGTTCTTTAAGCGCCATCGAAACCAGACATTAGATCTTTTAACAAATATTCTTGAGACTAAGATTGGGTTATCTCTTTTATTCCTATGCAATACAATTTTATTGAAAAATGAATTAGTTAGAATGAAATGCGACAATTTTAAGGGACTTTCATTCCAGTGGTTTATTTGTAGCCACGAATTTCAACAGCGAGTTATTTGAATTCAAAAGATGTTAGTATCATTGTTGACATAATGTTATCTTTTATTCAAAATCACCCATCCTTTTCAGAGCGAGAATCTCAAACCCTCAAATGCACGAGAAATGAAATAAAAACTTTGGCTGCATTCTTCTCAATCCAGATAAAAATGAAGTAACTCTTATTGAAATTTGTTCAAGCGAATCAATTTTCCCACTAAGGATTGGCATAAATAACTTTTCTCTCGATGTTGGTAACGAGTGTAAAATACACTGACCAGTCATGCTCCTTTTCATCAGCATCAGCGCACGGTGTGTAGTTCTAAGTTCTTGAAATAGCAGATCCGTAACTTGAAAAAGTTTAAAGATGGATTCATTACATCCAACAATAGTTTAAAATCGGACACTAAAAAGTTTGAGCATACATGTGCTAGTATTAAAAAAGGTTCTCATAGCTTTAACTGTATCTTTGGCATGCTATTCGCATTAAAAAAGGTTCTCGCATTAGTCGAACTCACCAAGACCGAGTTCAAATGAAAGCTTCAAGGCCTTTGGTCAGAAATTAATCGCTCCTCTCGATTCATAGAACGGCTTCCTTTACATAGAATGGCTTTACCCTCACGATAGGAGGCTGCAGCCAGTTCCAGTCTTCATTTAGAAGAGCCTCGTGTTCTGTCGCTCTGGTGACACCGTTGTTCTCCGAAATGTGGATAAACATGTCAGAGCTGACAGACTTGTAAACATGGCAGACTTGACAGGCTTGTAACATGACAGAGTTGACAGGCTTGTAAATATGGCAGAGTTGACAGGCTTGTAACATGACAGAGTTGACAGGCTTGTAAACATGGCAGAGTTGACAGGCTTATCAACATGGCAGAGTAGACGGGCTGCCCCCGGGTAATGTGGGAAGTGCCGCTTCTTACAACAGCAACGAGCGACCACCGTATCTTCATAATCATTAGCATTTCTCTTACGGTACGCCTGCTAATGATGTTTCCTTTCAGTAGAGACAGTTCCTTGATGAATGCGTATTAACAATTATAGCGTCATTTGCTTCCAGTTTTTACTAATGCGACTCAACCTCAGCTGCATCATCGGTCTAGCCAAAATTTTTGAGTTTGTGCATCTTCAGAATTTATTTTGGGCACTAAACATCTGGCAACCTTACAGCGTTGCCAAAGCTACGTAGGGTAAAATTCTCATGTATTCCATCCAAAATTATCATGAAAACTTCCCATATAAAATTCTCTTAAAAAACTCCCTGAGATTTTAGAGATTTTACCCAAAAAAACAGCATGTGGCATAACCAAGTTCACAGGAGATCTTTCGATACCAGCTGTACCGCTACAATGACGAAAGTTGTTAAATTCTTTCGATGAAGAAAATTTTTTTAAATTTTTTGGTGAAGAAAATTGTTTAAAATTGTTTCCATGCATGAAGAAAATATTTTAAAAATTGTTTCAATTTGGAAAAATTTTTAAAATTCTTTCGATGTAGAAAATTTTTCAAATTGTTTCGATGAAGAAAATTTGTTAACATTGTTTGGTGAAGCCACCAAATAGCTTGGGACGGTCCAATTCACGCTCTACTGCTGCCATATAAGTTCATGGTAAAGATACATTTCTGGCCGCGATATCTCATTAAGGGCTTCCGTACAGCGATGACCTGGCAGCTTTGCCATACCCGCGAAGTAGGCAGAGGAGGCAAAGAGCCTTCATGAAGCATAAATTATATGAAGCATAAATTATCATGAAGCAAAGCATAAATTGTCATGAAGCATAAATTATCATGAAGCAAAGCATAAATTTTCATGAAGCATAAATTATCATGAAGCAAAGCATAAATTTTCATGAAGCATAAATTATCATGAAGCATAAATTATCATGAAGCATTAATTATCATGAAGCATAAATTATCATGAAGCATAAATTATCATAGAATATAAATTTTCATGAAGCATAAATTATCATTGAATATAAATTTTCATGAAGCATAAATTATCATGGAATATAAATTTTCATGAATCATAAATTTTTATAAAGCATGTATTTTCATGAAGTATAAATGAAGCATAAATTGAAGTCTCTAAATTCACGGCCTATCAGGGTAGTTTTATAGCAGAAAATTCTTCATACGCATGCGTTGAAATAAATCGTTTTCAACTCACGACTAACATTTTTGTTGCAAAAAAGTTATTTTCTAGTTTTATAGCAAAAAATTCCTCATCCCCACGCTTTAAAATAAATCGTTTTAAACGCAACCGCGAGGGACTAGATCGAACTTTAACGCAAGACATCGTGGAGTTGAGTTGAAAAAATTTAGCGTTTATATCTCGCAACAATTATTTATCGGTGTTAAAATTCTTCAGGGTGAGATGAAATAATATTTTATGCAAAGACACGGACTTAATTTCAAAATTTTGGAATGTGGCATATTTAAAATTTTGGAATGTAAGATATCTAAAGTTGTGGAATGTAGCATATCTAAGACTGTGGACTGTAACATATCTAAAACTGTGGAATGTAACATATCTAAAATTGTGGAATGTAACATATCTAAAGTTGTGGAATGTAGCATATCTAAGACTGTGGACTGTAACATATCTAAAACTGTGGAATGTAACATATCTAAAACTGTGGAATGTAACATATCTAAAGTTGTGGAATGTAACATATCTAAAGTTGTGGAATGTAGCATATCTAAGACTGTGGACTGTAACATATCTAAAACTGTGGAATGTAACATATCTAAAATTGTGGAATGTAACATATCTAAAATTGTGGAATGTAACATATCTAAAGTTGTGGAATGTAACATATCTAAAGTTGTGCAATGTAGCATATCTAAGACTGTGGAATGTAACATATATAAAGTTGTGGAATGTAACATGTCTAAAACTTCGGAATGTAACTTATCTAAAATTGTGGAATGTAACATATCTAAAATTGTGGAATGTAACATATCTAAAATTGTGGAATGTAACATATCTAAAGTTGTGGAATGTAACATATCTATATTGTGGAATGTAACATGTCTAAAGTTGTGGAATGGCACATACCTAAAGTTGTGGAATGTAACATATATAAAATTGTGGAATGTAACATGTCTAAAGTTGTGGAATGTAACATATCTAAAGTTGTGGAATGTAACATGTCTAAAACTGTGGAATGTAACATATCTAAAGTTGTGGAATGTAACATATCTAAAACTGTGGAATGTAACATGTCTAAAACTGTGGAATGTAACATATCTAAAATTGTGGAATGTAACATTTCTAAAATTGTGGAATGCAACATGTCTAAAACTGTGGAATGTAACATATCTAAAATTGTGGAATGTAACATATCTAAAATTGTGGAATGTAACATAGCTAGAGTTGTGGAATGTAACATATCTAAAGTTGTGGAATGTAACATGTCTAAAACTGTGGAATGTAACATATCTAAAGTTGTGGAATGTATCATATTTTGCATCAAATTCCCAGTCTCGGTAGGTATTCTATTTTATCCCACAATTTGAGCTGTATATTACGACTTCCATATCGGGCTCTAGTACTTTCTCACACGGTCTTACATCAGTCCTTTGCTCTCATAAGTCATGTCTCTGATGCAATTCAGTTATTTTTTGCCGATTCATACATCGTTCAGAAATAAATCTGATCATGTGAACCGCTACCTGAATTGCGTTATACGGTTATATAATTTATAAGTGCGTTATAATAGCGTTATGATATGAATTTCCAAGTTATATGTACTAGTAAATTGAATATAGATTTGGAAGGAATTTTGCTCCGGTTATAGTCATTGATGAGAATATTGGACACCTGATGCATTCATTGCGGTGTGACCCACCGGTGGGTCACGCTTTAGTTTTTCCAGCTGCAAAACGGCCTATCGATGGGTCGTTTCAAAATTTTTTAAAAACCTTTTTAAATTAACGGCATGAATTTATTTTACCCATTTAATGTTAGCCATTTATAAAATTTTTAATAACTTTTGGCCCTGAATTTGAGTTGGATATTGGACTTCAGTTTAACCCATCGCAGTCACTGCTCACTCTCCTTTCTTCAAACTCAGCCGAGGAAAAAGAATGAATATCTTGGAAAAGTTTTCCGCTCTCTTTTACAGGACGAATAGCAGCGAGGCTATATTTCACATTCATCGTTACTTTATCGAGTGACTTTGGGAAACTTTGGGTTCTCCCTTGAGTCGTTGATAAATCACCTAAAACTTAGGCGTAAGCAAATATCTCCACCGTCTTTGGCTCGGAAAAAATGTGTTCGTCGTCCATCAGTGACGGAGAGGCTGTTCTCTGTTAGCAAGACGTCTTCAACGCTCTCTGCGGACGGAATAAATCGTCGACCTTTCGTTCAATTTTTCCATTCAAAAGCAATTTTGGGCCACTAATCTTTCGGTTGCCATCATTCGGGTCCAAACGATTTCATCTTGAGGCCGATGTTTAGGAAAAGTGGCCGGCGTTCTCGCTTCGGCCTGCCCTTTCGAAAGCTCCGTTTTTAACAGCAATCCTCCGATTTTTGCCCTCCAGAAGGTTAATTTAGTCTTGAGGGGCCGAGTCTACTCAGTTGAAGAGTCTAGTGCCAGCCCGTCGATCTTAAGTCTTATATCGAAACAAAGAGTCCAGACTCTAATATTTATCGCTCGCAACAAAACAATTCTTATTAAAACTTGAATGAGCGTCTCAGAAATGAAGGTGGGTTAATATTTTGAATAGAGTTCAGCTTAAGAAGGTACGATTCACACCACGCTTAACTGGCTTTCTATCATATATGTGTATATGTAGTTATGGATGTCAGTAGAAGTTTTGCTTTTGCAAAGTCTAACGATGAATACACGAGCAAAGAAAATCGCTTTAATAGGAATCGTATTTCTTTACATTTCAATGATAAAAAAGAACGTTACCAACACATTGGTCGAAACGTGCTTTTTTATCGTTGATATGTTGTAAAGAAAAATGATTCCTATTAAAGCAATTCTCTTTGATCGTTTATTCATCATTATGTGTAGTTATATTATATATTTATGTATATATATATATATATATATATATTTGAGTGTGAGTATATGAGTAGCTTTTTCTATGATTAGTCGCGCACAATTTAGGGTAGATTTTGAGTACCCAAATTTTCTGAAAATGTCACATAAAAAGAGAGAAATTTCTTATTGTGGCATTACATAAAAACCCGGTGCACAATTTTAGACTGAACAAGTGTTTCGCCGACAAAAGCTACGTAGAGTAAAATTCCCATGCATTCCCATACAAAATTATCATCAAAACTTCCCATACGGAATTCCCGTGTAAAACTTCCATGTTCACTTGAAATATCTCATCGTGCTCGCTAAGTTTTTCAAGTTTTAATTTGCTGCTATGACAATCCAATGGAAAGTGATAAATGAAGACTAGGAAGGCTGTTCTATAAATTCATTGCTTGGTGACTCAGCAAGTCTCTAGGTCGTCAAGATCAAAAATATGGTGAAATGAAACACAATCCAGTCTAGCTTTTTCGCCGCCTGCATGCATGTTTTTCACCACCTAAGCGATTTAAGTGATTAAATCGCTTAGGCGGCGAAAAAAATGCATGCAGGGGGCGAAAAAGTTAGACTAGAAATGTGCATTCCGTTTACCATAAACTTGCGCATAAAATTATTTCAGAAAACATTTTTCACTTCAGAGCTACAGCAAGGAAAATAAACATGTTTGAACTGTGATCATAACGATTTTGTCACACCATGAATTTAAAATGACTAATTAGTAAATGTACGAGGAGTTCGCGAGACTCGAACTCAGGACTAGAAATTACCCCGCCAGCACGCTATCGACCGCGTGCTAATACTAATACTTTGAACTCTTGACTAATTAGTTACACTGATAGCTCTAACTGTAATGTTTGGAAGCTCTGAGCGACGTAAAGAACTGTTGTGACGCAACTACAACGTCAGAAAGTGACTTGGTTCGGTATTTAAACTTCTCAAAAACCCTCTCTAGGTAAAATTCACTTAGATTTCCCCTGTGTTCTCTAAATTGACTTTATTTTTTTTTAACTTTAAGCCGACAGAAGTTTGCACGGCAGTTAAGCAAGATGACGAGAAGACGCTGTGGATGAAGCAGCCTTACAGAAGAAAAGTTTTAATAAAAAAAAGATCATGAACTTCACCTGCTTTTCACGGAACTTAGACCGAGCTGCTTTGCATCGCCCTCGCATGCGTAACCCGCTTAGCTCGAATGCATTCAAATTCCGTGCGGGATTTCTACACAGCCTCGAATTCTGCGTCGCGACGGATTTCAGCACCTAAATAAAACAGGACAACATTGTCTCCGTATAACTGTAGCTCGCTCATGAAACGCTCGGAGTGACCCTGTAAGTAGAGTTGTTAACATATGCAAGAATCGCCTCTTCTGAATTTTTTGAGAATAAGTGAAATCGGTTGAGATAGTTTTGTAATTGAACAATTATAATTAAAAAATTATTTAAGCCGATGAGCTGGTTACTGAATCGATAATTAATTATCGATTCAGTTACCAGCTCATCGGTTGAAACAACTAAATAATTTTTTAATTAAAAAAACTGTATAATATTACTCAAAACAAAAAACTTGATACAAATTTGATCTTATTTTGTAGTTTCATTTTTGAGCACTCTCGTCATGTGTATTTTATGAAGTTTCTGGTCCCCAAAGAGGCAATAAGGTTTCATCTTATTTTTAAAAGCCCTTTATCTCTTTTTCTCTGACATTCAAGCCGTGCTTCGGCTGTTTGTGTTTTTGTTTCTATTTTTTAAACCTCTCGGCTGCTTAATGCGATTATTTGCGGCTTGCCACGGTGGTGATTCTTTGAAAAGCATTTTATTCGGCGATAGCCATCGGTACAAAGCCTCCTATTTATTGTTTATTTATTATTTTTTCTGAAAATAGAATTTGGAAGCCCTTGCATTTCCTGAATTTAGGCCACGTGTTGCATTTATTGCCAGATCCGTCTGATAACAAACATTAAATTGCGTCTTGCAATTGAGTCCCTGCACTCAAGGTGGCACTGAATACAAGCGAGACGCAAGAAGGTCGGAAATAAAAACATAGGTTCAAGCCTAACCAGTTGTCGTGTGGGCTTTCTGCAGAAAAGTGGGTGGCAGTTTTTTTTGACAGGGCCAAAATTGTGTTTGTTTGACAGAGACATACCTCAGCGGGGCTGTTGCAGTGTTGATTTTAAGATAGAGAGTTGATTCATCTAAATGACAAAGGCAGGCTTCAACATTGCCGTTGCAGCGTTGATTTCAAGATAGAGAGTTGACTCACCTAAAAAATAAAGACATGCTTCTGTATGGATGGTGAGACAGCTGCGTGCTGCTCAGCTACAGACACGTCAGGCAGAGCTCACGGTCTGTTTACTCGCATCTTCAGCTGTCGCCTGCACTGCCTATGTCTGTTCTAAGGAACAGCGCAAAGGAGTATTTTCTGAGGGGAGTTTGCTACTGACATAACAAACTAACGTCCTGCTAATACCGATTCGATGTTCTTTTATATCAATACTTCAAATTTCCTTCGGAAATATGTGTGTGATATTCGGGGTATATCTTTGAAAACTCTACGGTTTTTGAGTTTAACATTTCAGTATCTCAAACGAATGCGTTTAGGGGGAATAATGTTCTACTCTTACGAAATAATCGCTATGAGCAATAGAATTCTCGATTTGGAAAAACAGAGAGAAAGAAAATATATAATAATGACAAAAAATTTTTTAAAAAGGAATTTGCATCATAATGAAGCAAAATGCCGACAAAGAAATCGATGCTGTTCATTTGCAACCACAAAAGCTACGATTATAATGTCCAGGTATCTTGATGTCTTTAACGATAGAAATCAGAGAAAATTATTATAATAAATGGGTATTAGTAGGTTTAACTGGTAATTTTTTTGTTTTCTATTAGAAAGCTAAAGTGTCAGTTTACCAAATGAATACTCTATTTGATTACTATTTTTTTTATCTCAAATTGGTAAGAAAATGAGGCGGTCAAGTTTTCCTTGTGAAGTCTACATAAATTTCTCCCAAATTGTTTATTAAATTTTGGCAGTTCAATTCGCAATTTTTTCGTTGTTGTTCTCGTAAAGTTGAGTTTAATTCTAAAATTATATTAAATTATGCAATGTGAAGCCAATATGAATGATATTTTCTATTTAATTTTTGCATTACTCTTGTAAATTTTGTGGCAGCTGGTAAGAAATGCGCAAACTCAGCAGATATCTGCATTAGTTTTGCCATTCTGCTGTTTTTACTTGTAATATTACTTGTATACTACTTTTACTTGTATTTTTATTTGTATTATTACTTTATTAATACTTGTATACTACTTTTACTTGTATTTTTACTAATATACTATTTTTACTGGTATTTCTACTTGCATACTATTTTTAATTTCAGTCCTATTTCGTTATGAATAGGATTAATGCGCTTGTGAATGCACTAAAGTCACGGCACCTTATATCAGCAAGCACTTTATTTTCTGCGTTTCAGTATTTTATCGAAAAAAATTCCATGCCGGGCTTTTATGAGCATAAATATTTCCTCATTTTTTTAAACGACTTTGTTCTCATCAGATGCAACATTTGTTCTGAATATTTACTCAGTCAGAGCGAGATGCACATAATAAATAAAAAAGTAATGAAAAATTAAGTAAAAAATTAATAAGAGTCCGATGTCGTACACTTGTACGCTGCTGCACAGCGTACTCTAGCTGTAGCACGCATTTTATTTGTATGGTGCTTAATGACGTATTGCATAAAATAAAAATTACGCGGCATTGACTCTTAACTAATTCCACCACTCGTGAGCTACTCCCACGTGACCACTCGAGAGCTACTCCCACACACCACTCGAGAGCTACTCCCACACACCACTCGAGAGCTACTCCCACACACCACTCGAGAGCTACTCCCACACACCACTCGAGAGCTACTCCCACACACCACTCGAGAGCTACTCCCACACACCACTCGTGAGCTACTCCCACACACCACTCGAGAGCTACTCCCACACACCACTCGTGAGCTACTCCCACACACCACTCGTGAGCTACTCCCACACACCACTCGTGAGCTACTCCCACACACCACTCGTGAGCTACTCCCACACACCACTCGTGAGCTACTCCCACACACCACTCGTGAGCTACTCCCACACACCACTCGTGAGCTACTCCCACACACCACTCGAGAGCTACTCCCACACACCACTCGTGAGCTACTCCCACACACCACTCGTGAGCTACTCCCACACACCACTGGAGAGCTACTCCCACTCGCCCCTCTCGCAACAGCCCACGAGTGGCCGCGCTGATGAAGACTGATGCTCGACTTGAGAATTTTCTCAAATTTTCTCGGAAGTCCGCAGAAAATCCTGCGCAAAGTCGGCGGCTTCGCGAGCGGATCCAGAGGCGCGAGCGGCACAAATGAGGTCTGCCCGAGCAGCAGAGCTCGGACTTTGCTCGTACCAATTGAAAGACGCTGATTTGGTATAAAAAACGCAGATTTTATAACAGTGGGCATATTAGGACTTTTGACTTGTTTTTTCTCTACTCGTTTCCAGGTTGATGACAACTCCGATTTCGTTCGCACAAATTGAAAGACCCAGATTTTGGGTTCGTGTTGCAGTGAACGTAAATGGGAATGCGTAGATTTTTTAGGTGGATATTGACCGTGACGACTAGTTTTGCGGTGGAATATTGACAGTGATGAATAGTTTTGATTTAGAAGCGGCTTTCGAAAATTGAATCGTCTTTTGTTATTTTCTTAGCAAGCGAAATCACCGGCCGAGAAGAATCTTTCTGGCCTCCATTTAAAAGCGCATAAGTTCTCTGTCCATAAGTCCATAAGTCCTTTGAAGACATAAGTCCTTTGTCCATAAATCCATGAGCCCTTCGAAGACATCAATTCTTTGTCCATAAATCCGTAAGTCCTTTGAAGACATCAGTCCTTTGTCCATAAATCCATAAGTTCTTTGAAGACATCAGTCCTTTGTCCATAAATCCATAAGTTCTTTGAAGACATCAGTCCTTTGTCTATATAAATACATAAGTCCTTTGAAGACATCAGTCCTTTGTCCATAAATCTATAAGACCTTTGTTCATAAATTCCTAAGTCCTTCGAAGACATAAGTCCTTTGTCCATAAGTCCATAAGTCCTTTGAAGACACAAGTCTTCAAACAGTAACATGGAAGGAATAATTTTTTTAGTTACTTTCGATACTTCCACCCTGTCAAGGAGTTCGTCCAGCGGTCTTCGTAGCGAGATTTTTGATAGGAGTTGACAGCGATCATCAAGTGATGAAATTTGATACAGAAAGCGAGAAAGTAATTTGCAATTCAGCATTTGCATAATTCAAAACATTGAATCTCTAGCTAAAGGTCACTGAATTCTATGATGAGAATCAATCCCAGAAAGCTAACGCTTCACTGAAGTTTTGGCGCTTTCCACCCCCTGATCGATGCAGCACGACGGCAACGTCATTTCCATACATGCAGATATTCTCGCAGCTACGCGGGGAAAATGCGTACGAATCAAATTATTAATCTTCTCTGTACGGAGGACGAAAACCAATTCGATGTGCACGAATAAAATTATTAATCGTCTCTGTACGGATGACGAAAACCAACTCGTTGTGCACGAATAAAATTATTAATCTTCTCTGTACGGAGACTGGAAACCAATTCGTTGCACACGAATAAAATTATTAATCGTCTCTGTACGGATGACGAAAACCAACTCGTTGTGCACGAATAAAATTATTAATCTTCTCTGTACGGAGACTGGAAACCAATTCGTTGCACACGAATAAAATTATTAATCGCCTCTGTATGTGGAGTGGAAACCAATTATTAAAAATGTAATGTTCAAATTTATGTTTCGCCAATTTTAAGTTGATTCAAATGTTTTCTCCTTTTCAATAAATGAATTCAGTACAAGCTTGCACTGTTTGTTTCAACGTTAGATATTAATTAATTCATTCAACAGATTGAATAATATCTAACGTTGATATTTACATTCATTCATAAAATTATGTACACTGAAAAAGTACTAAATTTAAAACGGATGCATTTTTTCACAATATGATTTTCATGAATTTCATGACTTAACACAGTCAAGGGAGGGAAAAGTGACCAAATACCAATGTTTTGTGTTCTTAGTGTTTACAAAAAGTGTTCTTTGGCAGCAAATGTGTAAAATTAGAAGATTAAAAAGTGTTCTTAAGCAAACAACGTTCAGAATTAGGAGGTTAAAAAGTGTTTTTTTTGGCAGCAAACGCAAGCAATTTGAAGTATTAAAATAAGCTGGTCAGCATTTTGATTTATAGCACCGTATTCTCAAAGAGTGCTTGGGTTCCCGCACTGTCTTGGTGCTAGACAGAAGTTTACAAGACAGGAACGGACAGCATAGGAAGGTCTTTCTGTCGTATACACCGATTTTTATTGCCCCTCCAGAAACGTCCTGTCAATTCGCAAGTCACATTTTCTTTGCACCCAACATCAACATCCCTCATATTAAGTCACTCAACCGAGAAATTTCTATTAAACATTATTGTACAGCTCAAAATAGCGTTGATGGTATGATGCCCTAGATGTCGCTGAACTTATTCGGGCACACAGGTAGCTACACTCAAATGTGAACATAGTACTAGACTTAAGAAACAATTTACTTCTGTATCGTTTGTGGTAAATGAATAGTTTAAATTGTTGAAGTTTCTTAGGTCTGCCATCATTTGTTAATTAGACAACAATTTTTGAGACTACTGTTCTCTTCATGCTTAATATCGCTTACCTCACCAAAGCACCTCTTGCTGCTGCTTGAAAAGCAGCCTCAAACCATTCTCATTAAGGTTCGCGCGGTGAAAACTCTTGCAACACGCAACGGAATTTTTTAGATTTAGGAATTTTCTAGCTGCTTGAAACCGCATAGCTTAGACTCTAGTTTTTATTTCGAGGAAAAAGCGGGAAAAATAGCAACCGCTTTAGAGGGTTTACAGTCCTACTGAGTCGAGCAATTGAGCGTGACAGTGAATGACGAGACAGTGAATGTATAGACAGTGAATGAATAGTCAGTGAATGAATAGTCAGTGAATGAATAAAGTGAAAGAATAGACAGTGAATGAACAGAGTTAATGAATAGACAGTGAATGAACAGAGTTAATGAATAGACAGTGAATGAATAGACAGTGAATGAATAGAGTGAAAGAATAGACAGTGAATGAACAGAGTTAATGAATAGACAGTGAATGAATAGACAGTGAATGAATAGAGTGAAAGAATAGACAGTGAATGAACAGAGTTAATGAATAGACAGTGAATGAATAGACAGTGAATGAATAGAGTGAATGAATAGACAGTGAATGAATAGACAGTGAATGAATAGAGAGTGAATGAATAGACAGTGAATGAATAGAGTGAATGAATAGACAGTGAATGAACAGAGTTAATGAATAGACAGTGAATGAATAGAGTGAATGAATAGAGTGAAAGAATAGACAGTGAATGAACAGAGTTAATGAATAGACAGTGAATGAATAGACAGTGAATGAATAGAGTGAATGAATAGACAGTGAATGAATAGACAGTGAATGAATAAAGTGAAAGAATAGACAGTGAATGAACAGAGTTAATGAATAGACAGTGAATGAATAGAGTGAATGAATAGACAGTGAATGAATAGAGTGAATGAATAGACAGTGAATGAATAGACAGTGAATGAATAAAGTGAAAGAATAGACAGTGAATGAACAGAGTTAATGAATAGACAGTGAATGAATAGAGAGTGAATGAATAGACAGTGAATGAATAAAGTGAAAGAATAGACAGTGAATGAACAGAGTTAATGAATAGACAGTGAATGAATAGAGTGAATGAATAGACAGTGAATGTATAGACAGTGACTGAATAGAGTGATGAATAGACAGTGAATGTATAGATTGTGAATGAATAGACAGTGAATGAATAAAGTGAATGAATAGAGTGAATGAATAGACAGTGAATGTATAGACTGAGAATGAATAGAGTGATGAATAGACAGTGAATGTATAGATTGTGAATGAATAGACAGGGAATGTATAGACAGTTAATGAATAGACAGCGAATGGATAGAGTGAATGAATAGACAGTGAATGTATAGACAGTGAATGTAAAGACAGTGAATGTATAGATAGTGAGTGAATAGAGTGAATGAATATACAGTGAATGTATAGACAGTGAATGAATAGACAGTGAATGTATAGACAGTGAATGTATAGACAGTGAATGAATAAACAGTGAATGAATAAAGTGAATGAATAGACAGTGAATGAATTGAGTGAATGAATAGACAGTGAATGAATAGAGTGAATGAATAGACAGTGAATGTATAGACAGTGAATGAATAGACAGTGAATGAGTAGATCAAGAAGCACTTTCACGGCTGAGTGCTTCAGAGAACCGCTCTGTGTAGTTTAGGAAGTAAAGTTGGGAAAAGAGTAAAACATGTGTAAATATGTGTAAATATGTGTAAATATGTGTAAATTTCCAGATTAAAAATATATGTTTTACTATTTTAACATATATTTATGTGAAATATTAAAATATAGAAGTTATACATAAACGAATTTCCAAATAAATGGGAAAATGGAAAATAAAAAACGTGGCGTACAAAAATTCATTTAAGGATCCTGAATTTAAGCCATACCAATGTGAAATGAACAAAACTTTAAGCCATACCAATGTGAAATGAACAAAACTTTAAGCCATACCAATGTGAAATGAACAAAACTTTAAGCCATACCAATGTGAAATGAACAAAACTTTAAGCCATACCAATGTGAAATGAACAAAACTTTAAGCCATACCAATGTGAAATGAACAAAACTTTAAGCCATACCAATGTGAAATGAACAAAACTTTAAGCCATACCAATGTGAAATGAACAAAACTTTAAGCCATACCAATGTGAAATGAACAAAACTTTAAGCCATACCAATGTGAAATGAACAAAACTTTGTGAAATGAGAGAAGCCATGCTGACCCACGCTGCAATTCTGAGCCTCTCGGTGCTTTCGAGCAGCTCGACGCGAATCATCTCAAAGAAGCTCATTAAGCATGACAGCGAAAAGAAACTCGTGCTCTGTTTCAAGACGAGTTTTCTCGAGGAGTTCGCTGTTGAAGCCAAATATCTGCGAAGCTAACTCGTCATGCCTTCCTTCTTTTGTTGACTCCAAGAACTTGCAAACCTGGACCATTATTCTGAAGAGCTCGGGAATCTGTTAAAGAGGACGCTTTACTTAAAATCGTAACACGTTTTTATCTGTTGGGAATTATTAGAACTTGGGAATCTGTTGAAGAGGACGCTTCACTTAGAAATCGTAACACGTTTTTATCTGTTGGAAATTATTAGAACTTGGGAATCTGTTAAAGGAATGCTGCACTGAAAAATTGCTGCAGGTTTTAGCTCACTTATGGTTATCCCATCTGTTGCTGAAGCTGATTCCTCTATGTGTACCACATGACGCAAAATATAGTTAATTTCGAGAATTTTGAGGCAGTTTTAACTTTGACCAAAAAGAAATTCAATGAATGGGAACTGAACGAGTGATTTACGCTTACAAACCGCTCGATTTTGCGGTCAGTGGTGCCACACCACGGTAGAGGAAAAAAGTTTAATAATTTGAAATTTCAAACATTTGTGCTCATTTGACATTTAAGGAAACTTATTTTAAAGTGATCACTTTGATTTTATTTCAGGATCCCTGTTCTTAAAACATTTTCTACCCTATATTTCTTTATGATCATAATTATTTTATTTTTGGCACTCTCGCATCGAGGCGCCCATGCACCTTTTAACAGCAAGTCTCATTTATTTGCTTAGTATCATCTAAGTGAGCGAGGAAGCTCAGGAATCCATAAATTTCTCCAGAGCCATCTATTGAGCCTCACAGGACGCTCTAGCCACCCTACTCTGGCTTTAGA
Source organism: Morinoia aosen (assembly GCA_030386875.1). Taxonomy (NCBI): domain Eukaryota; kingdom Metazoa; phylum Arthropoda; class Malacostraca; order Amphipoda; family Talitridae; genus Morinoia; species Morinoia aosen. The sequence goes on along the minus strand of CM059567.1, from coordinate 44,585,722 downwards.
GGCTTTCGTGCTCCAAGTCTTTGGGACTTGGAGCCTGTCTCCGTGCTCCAGGACTGAGGGACTTGGAGCCTGTCTCCGTGCTCCAGGACTGAGGGACTTGAACCCTGTCTCCGTGCTCCAAGACTGAGAGACTTGGAGCCTGTCTCCGTGCTCCAGGACTGAGGGACTTGGAGCCTGTCTCCGTGCTCCAGGACTGAGGGACTTGGAGCCTGTCTCCGTGCTCCAGGACTGAGGGACTTGGAGCCTGTCTCCGTGCTCCAGGACTGAGGGACTTGGAGCCTGTCTCCGTGCTCCAAGACTGAGAGACTTGGAGCCTGTCTCCGTGCTCCAGGACTGAGGGACTTGGAGCCTGTCTCCGTGCTCTAGGACTGAGGGACTTGAAGCCTGTCTCCGTGCTCCAAGACTGAGAGACTTGGAGCCTGTCTCCGTGCTCCAGGACTGAGGGACTTGGAGCCTGTCTCCGTGCTCCAGGACTGAGGGACTTGGAGCCTGTCTCCGTGCTCCAGGACTGAGGGACTTGGAGCCTGTCTCCGTGCTCCAAGACTGAGAGACTTGGAGCCTGTCTCCGTGCTCCAGGACTGAGGGACTTGGAGCCTGTCTCCGTGCTCCAGGACTGAGGGACTTGGAGCCTGTCTCCGTGCTCCAGGACTGAGGGACTTGGAGCCTGTCTCCGTGCTCCAGGACTGAGGGACTTGGAGCCTGTCTCCGTGCTCCAAGACTGAGAGACTTGGAGCCTGTCTCCGTGCTCCAGGACTGAGGGACTTGGAGCCTGTCTCCGTGCTCCAGGACTGAGGGACTTGGAGCCTGTCTCCGTGCTCCAGGACTGAGGGACTTGAAGCCTGTCTCCGTGCTCCAGGACTGAGGGACTTGGAGCCTGTCTCCGTGCTCCAGGACTGAGGGACTTGGAGCCTGTCTCCGTGCTCCAGGACTGAGGGACTTGGAGCCTGTCTCCGTGCTCCAAGACTGAGAGACTTGGAGCCTGTCTCCGTGCTCCAGGACTGAGGGACTTGGAGCCTGTCTCCGTGCTCCAAGACTGAGAGACTTGGAGCCTGTCTCCGTGCTCCAGGACTGAGGGACTTGGAGCCTGTCTCCGTGCTCCAGGACTGAGGGACTTGGAGCCTGTCTCCGTGCTCCAGGACTGAGAGACTTGGAGCCTGTCTCCGTGCTCCAGGACTGAGGGACTTGAAGCCTGTCTCCGTGCTCCAGGACTGAGGGACTTGGAGCCTGTCTCCGTGCTCCAAGACTGAGAGACTTGGAGCCTGTCTCCGTGCTCCAGGACTGAGGGACTTGGAGCCTGTCTCCGTGCTCTAGGACTGAGGGACTTGAAGCCTGTCTCCGTGCTCCAAGACTGAGAGACTTGGAGCCTGTCTCCGTGCTCCAGGACTGAGGGACTTGGAGCCTGTCTCCATGGGTGCCTTCAAAACTGCCAAATATCGGGACTTGTTTTTTAGCAATGAATTTCACCGAGGGCTCAGTGTTTGCTCTTGCTGCTCTTAATAAGTCCTTGAAGTTCATTATTGATGTTCATTATTGATGTAGTCCTGCATAGGTCGCTGGCAGCAGCACGTAATTCAGTTTTAAGCCTGCGGATGTGTGAGCATGATTTGATGAGGAGAAAATTTCTACGCTTCTGCGTTGGGGAATACTTGAATCCCGTTAAATATTTCTTCGACATTTCGAAAAAATTTAAAAGATCGCTTATTTGAAGGTGAGTTAGCTTAGGAAATATAGTTGATCAAGATATGTGGGTATTAAAGACGTTGAAATGCGGTATAGTTAACATCACCCCAGCAGGGAGCTCTAACATGGTAGAGGAAGCAAGGTAAATCATTATTATAGGAAAAAATACACCTCCTCTTCTTCGGCTAGCCAATAGAAAGGCTTCATTTCAAACCAACTTCATGAGGTCACCATTGCGACATGTCGCTAGACCAATAGTGGAGCCAGATTTGGGGGCGAGCAGTGTTGCCAGATGCAATATGAGCGCTGCAATTGGTTCGTTGCCATGACGTCAGCATTGCCTCACGGTCGATGAAAAATGACTGGTTTGACCCTACCTTGTTTCTTCTACTGTGAGCTTTAGTTAAATAGCTCAAAGAGCAGCCAACTTCACTACATTACGCGAAAGTTATCTTCGAGCGCCTACGCATGTGACTCCTTGAAACAACACAAGGCTTTGCAGGATTAATTTTACGAATGCATGTGGACACTTAGGATAGAAAGCTTTGCAGTGAAGATTCTATGGGAAGACTCGAGTATGAAAAAAAGATTTTTAATCATAACGCTACTGAAATAATTCTCGTGGACGTAATTTAAATCTTCATCGCAGGACCGTATTTCAAAGAAAATATGAATAGATTTAACATTATGAATCTAATGCTTCACGAACTTCCAATCTCATAAATCAATCGAACTGGTAGAGCAACTAAATCATTTAATTTATTAAGACACTCCTAAAGATATCGAGAGACTCGCTGTTTGCTCCATGACACCGAACTCATTCGTCAATAAGGACTGCTAGAAACAGCGGTCGGGAAAATAACGCTCCAGAGCACGCATATCTACGAGTAATATTTCCTCTATGTGACACTGCGGGAACTATCGGTAATGCCTCTTGGTTCTCATAAAACTTGATGGGACTTCGCAGGCCATTTTCGCGGGTTTTATTTCTTCGTACTTGGGATCATTCGGTGGCAGCCGAGTCTAGTCGTTGCTGTTGCTGGTTAAAAAATAGCAGACGATGAGCGAGTAACTGGATTTTTTAGCGTTTGACGTGTGATTTTTTTTTCGATTTGCGAGGGGATCTACACCATTTCTACACGACGCGCGCCCGCCGATTAGTTTTCGAACAAGGAAGGAAGATGTGTGTGGTTCTTATATAAGCTTATAGTTGTTCAGACCTTCTGCATCTTTTTGAGTGGGGTTGAAGGAGAAGAAAAATGTGCTACCTTTTTTAAGAACTGATTTGATTACGCGAAATGAACTTTCTCGCAATCTTGTGCAAATTTTCATGAGGATCGCTTTGCAAGTTTATTCATGTTTCGTAAAAGCCTACGTCTTGTAAAATTCCGCTGTCTGAAGCAAAATGTCTCGAGTTTTTCAACGAGTGGGATTTTATAACACGCTATGCTACATATTTAATTAATCTCCTGAAATGCAAGGGTAAAACTCCAGTATTCTGAAGCAAAATGTCTTGAGGTTTTCAACGAGTGGGATTTTATAACACGCTGTGTTTTCATTTGATCTCCTGAAATGCGAAGTTTTATTTTTTGAGAAGAACGTTCGGCGTTTATGCAGATGCTAATAAACGTTATCTTGACGGGCATCAAATTAATCCACGCGCCTCCCAAGGGACTTGCACATTTCTCAAGTGATCCTCCCTAGTATACATTTTTTCCACTGCATCTATATATAATTTTGGCCGCACAATGTAGATTTCACACCCACGCGGCTAAAGTTATAGATGCCCCCGCGAAAAAAGTTAGACAGAATCAAGCTTTCTAAACGACCCATGTTCTTGCGACTCCAAATCTGACGATCAGACTAAAAAATGCGCCAAGTCTATTTTACAAGATTTTTCAGATCTCTTTTTATGGAATTTAAATTTTTTATTACTTGAATAGCACCTCGTACCAACACAACAGAACAGCAACTGGAAGCTTAGAGGGTGTCTTGCATTTAAGAGAACCTACTTCTTTTTTAAAAATAAAAATGGAAATTTTTGGAGTTGGAGCTTGTTTTTGTCTGATTGACAGAATTTAATGCTTCTTGTAGTCACTACGCTACCACTGCACTCTCTCGATGCGGGTGTTATTGAAAATAAAATGATGTTTGCTTGATATTTCTACATTGTGAAATCAGCGATCGCGCGCCCATGGCTTGATGCCAGTTGAAGTTCAAAGGTAATTTATAATTTATACGGCAAAATGAATTTCGGTTCTTGATTCAAACACTCGGGATAGATTGTAAATGTACATTTTACAGTACACCGGTGACACTGCATCTTCAAATGCGTCAGCTCATTAATGTCAGGCATGAAATTGGAGTGAACTTCAATCGAAAATTATTTTCAGTTGATATGTTCGTGTTGGCACTCGAATCCATCAGCACGAAGAGGAAGCCTTTGATATCGAGTAGTGAATAATGTTGCGTCGAAGTGAAATATGTTGCAAGAAAGTCTTTGACCCAGAACCCGGAAGATGTATAACGGAAAGCTTCACTGTCTCTGAAAGGCATAAGGTGCTTCTCCATTTTGAACACGATCCCAACTTCGGTTAAACTGATGTTAATTATTGACAGGAAGTTATGAATTCACGAATGAGTAATAGGAGTAAGAGTCCATTATGGATAAGGTCCCAAGTAATTTTTAGGTGATCCCAACTTCGGTAGAACTGATACTAAGCATTCGTAGGAAATCACAAATTCACGGACAACTTATCAGCTAAGCGTCAAACATGGAGAAGGTCCTCAGTAAATTTGAAGGCAAATAGATTTTTCTAGGGCTTATTTTCCAGGAGTCGTGTTTTTTTAACTATTTCCGGACCAGCTTTATTTCTTGTGAGGAAATACTATGATAATATTGAGTAAATTATCACTCATAATATACCATAGTGAAGACTTTTACAATATTGAGTACATTATCACTCATAATATGCCATAGTGAAGACCTTTACAATATTGTGTCAATTATCACTCATAATATACCATATAGCAGACCTTTACAATATTGAGTAAATTATCACTCATAATATGCCATAGTGAAGACCTTTACAATATTGAGTAAATTATCACTCATAATATACCATAGCGAAGACCTTTACAATATTGTGTCAATTATCACTCATAATATGCCATAGTGAAGACCTTTACAATATTGTGTCAATTATCACTCATAATATGCCATAGTGAAGACCTTTACAATATTGTGTCAATTATCACTCATAATATGCCATAGCGAAGACCTTTACAATATTGTGTCAATTATCACTCATAATATGCCATAGTGAAGACCTTTACAATATTGTGTCAATTATCACTCATAATATACCATAGCGAAGACCTTTACAATATTGTGTCAATTATCACTCATAATATGCCATAGTGAAGACCTTTACAATATTGTGTCAATTATCACTCATAATATGCCATAGTGAAGACCTTTACAATATTGAGTAAATTATCACTCATAATATACCATAGCGAAGACCTTTACAATATTGAGTAAATTATCACTCATAATATACCATATAGCAGACCTTTACAATATTGAGTAAATTATCACTCATAATATACCATAGCGAAGACCTTTACAATATTGAGTAAATTATCACTCATAATATACCATATAGCAGACCTTTACAATATTGAGTAAATTATCACTCATAATATGCCATAGTGAAGACCTTTACAATATTGAGTAAATTATCACTCATAATATGCCATAGTGAAGACCTTTACAATATTGAGTAAATTATCACTCATAATATACCATAGTGAAGACCTTTACAATATTGTGTCAATTATCACTCATAATATGCCATAGTGAAGACCTTTACAATATTGAGTAAATTATCACTCATAATATGCCATAGTGAAGACCTTTACAATATTGTGTCAATTATCACTCATAATATACCATAGCGAAGACCTTTACAATATTGAGTAAATTATCACTCATAATATACCATAGTGAAGACCTTTACAATATTGTGTCAATTATCACTCATAATATGCCATAGTGAAGACCTTTACAATATTGTGTCAATTATCACTCATAATATGCCATAGTGAAGACCTTTACAATATTGTGTCAATTATCACTCATAATATGCCATAGTGAAGACCTTTACAATATTGTGTCAATTATCACTCATAATATACCATAGTGAAGACCTTTACAATATTGAGTAAATTATCACTCATAATATGCCATAGTGAAGACCTTTACAATATTGAGTAAATTATCACTCATAATATGCCATAGTGAAGACCTTTACAATATTGAGTAAATTATCACTCATAATATGCCATAGTGAAGACCTTTACAATATTGAGTAAATTATCACTCATAATATACCATAGTGAAGACCTTTACAATATTGAGTAAATTATCACTCATAATATGCCATAGTGAAGACCTTTACAATATTGTGTCAATTATCACTCATAATATACCATAGTGAAGACCTTTACAATATTGAGTAAATTATCACTCATAATATACCATAGCGAAGACCTTTACAATATTGTGTCAATTATCACTCATAATATACCATAGTGAAGACCTTTACAATATTGAGTAAATTATCACTCATAATATGCCATAGTGAAGACCTTTACAATATTGAGTAAATTATCACTCATAATATACCATAGCGAAGACCTTTACAATATTGAGTAAATTATCACTCATAATATGCCATAGTGAAGACCTTTACAATATTGTGTCAATTATCACTCATAATATACCATAGTGAAGACCTTTACAATATTGAGTAAATTATCACTCATAATATGCCATAGTGAAGACCTTTACAATATTGTGTCAATTATCACTCATAATATACCATAGCGAAGACCTTTACAATATTGAGTAAATTATCACTCATAATATGCCATAGTGAAGACCTTTACAATATTGAGTAAATTATCACTCATAATATGCCATAGTGAAGACCTTTACAATATTGTGTCAATTATCACTCATAATATACCATAGTGAAGACCTTTACAATATTGTGTCAATTATCACTCATAATATACCATAGTGCAGACCTTTACAATATTGTGTCAATTATCACTCATCATATACCATAGTGAAGACCTTTACAATATTGTGTCAATTATCACTCATAATATACCATAGTGAAGACCTTTACAATATTGTGTCAATTATCACTCATAATATGCCATAGTGAAGACCTTTACAATATTGAGTAAATTATCACTCATAATATGCCATAGCGAAGACCTTTACAATATTGTGTCAATTATCACTCATAATATACCATAGCGAAGACCTTTACAATATTGAGTAAATTATCACTCATAATATGCCATAGTGAAGACCTTTACAATATTGAGTAAATTATCACTTATAATATGCCATAGTGAAGACCTTTACAATATTGAGTAAATTATCACTCATAATATGCCATAGTGAAGACCTTTACAATATTGTGTCAATTATCACTCATAATATGCCATAGTGAAGACCTTTACAATATTGAGTAAATTATCACTCATAATATGCCATAGTGAAGACCTTTACAATATTGTGTCAATTATCACTCATAATATGCCATAGTGAAGACCTTTACAATATTGAGTAAATTATCACTCATAATATGCCATAGTGAAGACCTTTACAATATTGAGTAAATTATCACTCATAATATGCCATAGTGAAGACCTTTACAATATTGTGTCAATTATCACTCATAATATACCATAGTGAAGACCTTTACAATATTGTGTCAATTATCACTCATAATATACCATAGTGAAGACCTTTACAATATTGAGTAAATTATCACTCATAATATGCCATAGTGAAGACCTTTACAATATTGAGTAAATTATCACTCATAATATACCATAGCGAAGACCTTTACAATATTGAGTAAATTATCACTCATAATATACCATAGTGAAGACCTTTACAATATTGTGTCAATTATCACTCATAATATGCCATAGTGAAGACCTTTACAATATTGTGTCAATTATCACTCATAATATGCCATAGTGAAGACCTTTACAATATTGTGTCAATTATCACTCATAATATGCCATTGCGAAGACCTTTACAATATTGTGTCAATTATCACTCATAATATACCATAGTGAAGACCTTTACAATATTGTGTCAATTATCACTCATAATATACCATAGTGCAGACCTTTACAATATTGTGTCAATTATCACTCATAATATGCCATAGTGAAGACCTTTACAATATTGAGTAAATTATCACTCATAATATACCATAGTGAAGACCTTTACAATATTGAGTAAATTATCACTCATAATATACCATAGCGAAGACCTTTACAATATTGTGTCAATTATCACTCATAATATACCACAGTGCAGACCTTTACAATATTGTGTCAATTATCACTCATAATATGCCATAGTGAAGACCTTTACAATATTGAGTAAATTATCACTCATAATATACCACAGTGCAGACCTTTACAATATTGTGTCAATTATCACTCATAATATACCATAGTGAAGACCTTTACAATATTGAGTAAATTATCACTCATAATATACCATAGTGAAGACCTTTACAATATTGAGTAAATTATCACTCATAATATGCCATAGTGCAGACCTTTACAATATTGTGTCAATTATCACTCATAATATGCCATAGTGAAGACCTTTACAATATTGTGTCAATTATCACTCATAATATACCATAGTGAAGACCTTTACAATATTGTGTCAATTATCACTCATAATATACCATAGTGAAGACCTTTACAATATTGTGTCAATTATCACTCATAATATGCCATAGTGAAGACCTTTACAATATTGTGTCAATTATCACTCATAATATGCCATAGTGAAGACCTTTACAATATTGTGTCAATTATCACTCATAATATACCATAGTGAAGACCTTTACAATATTGTGTCAATTATCACTCATAATATGCCATAGTGAAGACCTTTACAATATTGTGTCAATTATCACTCATAATATACCATAGTGAAGACCTTTACAATATTGTGTCAATTATCACTCATAATATACCATAGTGAAGACCTTTACAATATTGTGTCAATTATCACTCATAATATGCCATAGTGAAGACCTTTACAATATTGTGTCAATTATCACTCATAATATACCATAGTGCAGACCTTTACAATATTGTGTCAATTATCACTCATAATATGCCATAGTGAAGACCTTTACAATATTGTGTCAATTATCACTCATAATATACCATAGTGAAGACCTTTACAATATTGAGTAAATTATCACTCATAATATACCATAGCGAAGACCTTTACAATATTGAGTAAATTATCACTCATAATATACCATAGCGAAGACCTTTACAATATTGTGTCAATTATCACTCATAATATGCCATAGTGAAGACCTTTACAATATTGTGTCAATTATCACTCATAATATACCATAGTGAAGACCTTTACAATATTGTGTCAATTATCACTCATAATATGCCATAGTGAAGACCTTTACAATATTGTGTCAATTATCACTCATAATATACCATAGTGAAGACCTTTACAATATTGAGTAAATTATCACTCATAATATACCATAGCGAAGACCTTTACAATATTGAGTAAATTATCACTCATAATATACCATAGCGAAGACCTTTACAATATTGTGTCAATTATCACTCATAATATGCCATAGTGAAGACCTTTACAATATTGTGTCAATTATCACTCATAATATACCATAGTGAAGACCTTTACAATATTGTGTCAATTATCACTCATAATATACCATAGTGAAGACCTTTACAATATTGAGTAAATTATCACTCATAATATACCATAGTGAAGACCTTTACAATATTGTGTCAATTATCACTCATAATATGCCATAGTGAAGACCTTTACAATATTGAGTAAATTATCACTCATAATATACCATAGTGAAGACCTTTACAATATTGAGTAAATTATCACTCATAATATACCATAGTGCAGACCTTTACAATATTGAGTAAATTATCACTCATAATATGCCATAGTGAAGACCTTTACAATATTGTGTCAATTATCACTCATAATATGCCATAGTGAAGACCTTTACAATATTGAGTAAATTATCACTCATAATATACCATAGTGAAGACCTTTACAATATTGTGTCAATTATCACTCATAATATACCATAGCGAAGACCTTTACAATATTGAGTAAATTATCACTCATAATATACCATAGTGAAGACCTTTACAATATTGTGTCAATTATCACTCATAATATACCATAGTGAAGACCTTTACAATATTGTGTCAATTATCACTCATAATATACCATAGTGCAGACCTTTACAATATTGTGTCAATTATCACTCATAATATGCCATAGTGAAGACCTTTACAATATTGTGTCAATTATCACTCATAATATACCATAGTGAAGACCTTTACAATATTGTGTCAATTATCACTCATAATATACCATAGTGCAGACCTTTACAATATTGTGTCAATTATCACTCATAATATGCCATAGTGAAGACCTTTACAATATTGAGTAAATTATCACTCATAATATACCATAGTGAAGACCTTTACAATATTGTGTCAATTATCACTCATAATATACCAAAGCGAAGACCTTTACAATATTGAGTAAATTATCACTCATAATATGCCATAGTGAAGACCTTTACAATATTGAGTAAATTATCACTCATAATATGCCATAGTGAAGACCTTTACAATATTGTGTCAATTATCACTCATAATATACCATAGTGAAGACCTTTACAATATTGAGTAAATTATCACTCATAATATGCCATAGTGAAGACCTTTACAATATTGTGTCAATTATCACTCATAATATACCATAGCGAAGACCTTTACAATATTGAGTAAATTATCACTCATAATATGCCATAGTGAAGACCTTTACAATATTGAGTAAATTATCACTCATAATATGCCATAGTGAAGACCTTTACAATATTGTGTCAATTATCACTCATAATATACCATAGTGAAGACCTTTACAATATTGTGTCAATTATCACTCATAATATACCATAGTGCAGACCTTTACAATATTGTGTCAATTATCACTCATAATATACCATAGTGAAGACCTTTACAATATTGTGTCAATTATCACTCATAATATACCATAGTGAAGACCTTTACAATATTGTGTCAATTATCACTCATAATATGCCATAGTGAAGACCTTTACAATATTGAGTAAATTATCACTCATAATATGCCATAGCGAAGACCTTTACAATATTGTGTCAATTATCACTCATAATATACCATAGCGAAGACCTTTACAATATTGAGTAAATTATCACTCATAATATGCCATAGTGAAGACCTTTACAATATTGAGTAAATTATCACTTATAATATGCCATAGTGAAGACCTTTACAATATTGAGTAAATTATCACTCATAATATGCCATAGTGAAGACCTTTACAATATTGTGTCAATTATCACTCATAATATGCCATAGTGAAGACCTTTACAATATTGTGTCAATTATCACTCATAATATACCACAGTGCAGACCTTTACAATATTGAGTAAATTATCACTCATAATATGCCATAGTGAAGACCTTTACAATATTGAGTAAATTATCACTCATAATATGCCATAGTGAAGACCTTTACAATATTGTGTCAATTATCACTCATAATATACCATAGTGAAGACCTTTACAATATTGTGTCAATTATCACTCATAATATACCATAGTGAAGACCTTTACAATATTGAGTAAATTATCACTCATAATATGCCATAGTGAAGACCTTTACAATATTGAGTAAATTATCACTCATAATATACCATAGCGAAGACCTTTACAATATTGAGTAAATTATCACTCATAATATACCATAGTGAAGACCTTTACAATATTGTGTCAATTATCACTCATAATATGCCATAGTGAAGACCTTTACAATATTGTGTCAATTATCACTCATAATATGCCATAGTGAAGACCTTTACAATATTGTGTCAATTATCACTCATAATATGCCATTGCGAAGACCTTTACAATATTGTGTCAATTATCACTCATAATATACCATAGTGAAGACCTTTACAATATTGTGTCAATTATCACTCATAATATACCATAGTGCAGACCTTTACAATATTGTGTCAATTATCACTCATAATATGCCATAGTGAAGACCTTTACAATATTGAGTAAATTATCACTCATAATATACCATAGTGAAGACCTTTACAATATTGAGTAAATTATCACTCATAATATACCATAGCGAAGACCTTTACAATATTGTGTCAATTATCACTCATAATATACCACAGTGCAGACCTTTACAATATTGTGTCAATTATCACTCATAATATGCCATAGTGAAGACCTTTACAATATTGAGTAAATTATCACTCATAATATACCACAGTGCAGACCTTTACAATATTGTGTCAATTATCACTCATAATATACCATAGTGAAGACCTTTACAATATTGAGTAAATTATCACTCATAATATACCATAGTGAAGACCTTTACAATATTGAGTAAATTATCACTCATAATATGCCATAGTGCAGACCTTTACAATATTGTGTCAATTATCACTCATAATATGCCATAGTGAAGACCTTTACAATATTGTGTCAATTATCACTCATAATATACCATAGTGAAGACCTTTACAATATTGTGTCAATTATCACTCATAATATACCATAGTGAAGACCTTTACAATATTGTGTCAATTATCACTCATAATATGCCATAGTGAAGACCTTTACAATATTGTGTCAATTATCACTCATAATATGCCATAGTGAAGACCTTTACAATATTGTGTCAATTATCACTCATAATATACCATAGTGAAGACCTTTACAATATTGTGTCAATTATCACTCATAATATGCCATAGTGAAGACCTTTACAATATTGTGTCAATTATCACTCATAATATACCATAGTGAAGACCTTTACAATATTGTGTCAATTATCACTCATAATATACCATAGTGAAGACCTTTACAATATTGTGTCAATTATCACTCATAATATGCCATAGTGAAGACCTTTACAATATTGTGTCAATTATCACTCATAATATACCATAGTGCAGACCTTTACAATATTGTGTCAATTATCACTCATAATATGCCATAGTGAAGACCTTTACAATATTGTGTCAATTATCACTCATAATATACCATAGTGAAGACCTTTACAATATTGAGTAAATTATCACTCATAATATACCATAGCGAAGACCTTTACAATATTGAGTAAATTATCACTCATAATATACCATAGCGAAGACCTTTACAATATTGTGTCAATTATCACTCATAATATGCCATAGTGAAGACCTTTACAATATTGTGTCAATTATCACTCATAATATACCATAGTGAAGACCTTTACAATATTGTGTCAATTATCACTCATAATATACCATAGTGAAGACCTTTACAATATTGAGTAAATTATCACTCATAATATACCATAGTGAAGACCTTTACAATATTGTGTCAATTATCACTCATAATATGCCATAGTGAAGACCTTTACAATATTGAGTAAATTATCACTCATAATATACCATAGTGAAGACCTTTACAATATTGAGTAAATTATCACTCATAATATACCATAGTGCAGACCTTTACAATATTGAGTAAATTATCACTCATAATATGCCATAGTGAAGACCTTTACAATATTGTGTCAATTATCACTCATAATATGCCATAGTGAAGACCTTTACAATATTGAGTAAATTATCACTCATAATATACCATAGTGAAGACCTTTACAATATTGTGTCAATTATCACTCATAATATACCATAGCGAAGACCTTTACAATATTGAGTAAATTATCACTCATAATATACCATAGTGAAGACCTTTACAATATTGTGTCAATTATCACTCATAATATACCATAGTGAAGACCTTTACAATATTGTGTCAATTATCACTCATAATATACCATAGTGCAGACCTTTACAATATTGTGTCAATTATCACTCATAATATGCCATAGTGAAGACCTTTACAATATTGTGTCAATTATCACTCATAATATACCATAGTGAAGACCTTTACAATATTGTGTCAATTATCACTCATAATATACCATAGTGCAGACCTTTACAATATTGTGTCAATTATCACTCATAATATGCCATAGTGAAGACCTTTACAATATTGTGTCAATTATCACTCATAATATACCATAGTGAAGACCTTTACAATATTGAGTAAATTATCACTCATAATATGCCATAGTGAAGACCTTTACAATATTGTGCCAATTATCACTCATAATATGCCATAGTGAAGACCTTTACAATATTGTGTCAATTATCACTCATAATATGCCATAGTGAAGACCTTTACAATATTGTGTCAATTATCACTCATAATATACCATAGTGAAGACCTTTACAATATTGTGTCAATTATCACTCATAATATGCCATAGCGAAGACCTTTACAATATTGTGTCAATTATCACTCATAATATACCATAGCGAAGACCTTTACAATATTGTGTCAATTATCACTCATAATATGCCATAGTGAAGACCTTTACAATATTGAGTAAATTATCACTCATAATATACCATAGTGAAGACCTTTACAATATTGTGTCAATTATCACTCATAATATGCCATAGTGAAGACCTTTACAATATTGTGTCAATTATCACTCATAATATGCCATAGTGCAGACCTTTCCTTTGAAACACCTGGAGTTTAGGAACGTTTCAATAATATTTTTTTGTCCTCTATGAATGCTTTCTGGTAGAATCCAGTAGATAAATTCAATTTTTGTAGCAGAAACATTGTCGCCCATTAGGCATTTTTTCAAGGTACGTACAGAAAAAGGCCTTTATTTTACTAATGAGTGAGTGGGCAAATTCCATTGACTGTTAAGAGTGCCACCTTTTGAAATAACTGGTTACTACTTCTGATTACCTTAGGGATGACGGGAAAATAGTAAGGTTTCATGGTATTTTGAAATTATGCTTGATTGAAATTTGTGCATATAAAGCCCATCAATAATAAATTTGTGCCGATATTACGCTTCTCTTCGCTCAGCTGAACTTTCAAGCAAGCTTCCAAGCTTATCGCCTCGGTTTCACGGAAAATTTTATTTCGTTATCACAGCTGAGGCTCAACACTAAAGCCTATCGAAAGAAGTACCTTTTTTACGAAAACAATTGCAAGTCTGATATTGCTTCCCATTTGGCCCTTGGATAGCCGAGAGCGGCATAGTATCTGTGATACGATGTCACAAGGCGAGTATCTGTGATACGATGCCACAAGGCGAGTATCTGTGATACGATGTCCCAAGGCGAGTATCTGTGATACGATGTCACAAGGCGAGTATCTGTGATACGATGTCACAGGGCGAGTATCTGTGATACGATGTCACAAGGCAAGTATCTGTGATACGATGTCACAAGGCGAGTATCTGTGATACGATGCCACAAGGCGAGTATCTGTGATACGATGTCACAAGGCGAGTATCTGTGATACGATGTCACAAGGCGAGTATCTGTGATACGATGTCACAGGGCGAGTATCTGTGATACGATGTCACAAGGCAAGTATCTGTGATACGATGTCACAAGGCGAGTATCTGTGATACGATGTCACAAGGCGAGTATCTGTGATACGATGCCACAAGGCGAGTATCTGTGATACGATGTCACAAGGCAAGTATCTGTGATGCGATGTCACAAGGCGAGTATCTGTGATACGATGTCACAAGGCGAGTATCTGTGATACGATGTCACAAGGCGAGTATCTGTGATACGATGTCACAAGGCAAGTATCTGTGATTCGATGTCACAAGGCAAGTATCTGTGATACGATGCCACAAGGCGAGTATCTGTGATACGATGTCACAAGGCGAGTATCTGTGATACGATGAGGTCACAAGGCGAGTATCTGTGATACGATGAGGCTACAAGGCAAGTATCTGTGATACGATGAGGCTACAAGGCAAGTATCTGTGCTATGATGTCACAAGGCGAGTATCTGTGATGCGATGTCACAAGGCGAGTATCTGTGATACGATGTCACAAGGCGAGTATCTGTGATACAATGAGGTCACATGCCAAGTATCTGTGATACGATGATGGTTACAAGGGAAGCCAAAGCCCAACGCTGAAACATTTCGTTTTAATGGTTTTTGAAAATACTAATGCAACTAAAGAGCTCACTTGGCAAACAGTATGTTCACTGAACTGTTCTCCCGTGTTCTACTATGTATGTGCAGTCAGTATACTGCGAACCAATAATTGCGACTACAAATTGCAAATAATACTGAAATTCTGACTTACACTGTTTCTATGACTACTGTTATTATGATATTATCGAATACAGCAATATTACAAACCATTCTATTACTACTCGTACCAGTGCTACTTTTATTGGCCAGAGGCTTTAAACAGGAGGCACAAATAATTGCATTAATAATAATATCATAGTTTCACTGTTACTGTAATAGATGAGAATACCATCTGTGGAATGGGACAGCACTTAACGTGCAAACCTTTCTATGGTTTTGTTCTTTCTGTTCTTTCAGTCGCATGGCCAACGATGTTTAAAAAATTTTCATTAGTTCTGCAACCGTCAGTAAAAAATTATGTTTGTGTATTTCGGCAATGGCGTCATGACGCGGAAGAATCTCAATGAGCAAAGAATTTTCAAGAGGCGACAGAAAATTATTCAATGTAACTTGAGCAATGCAAAATTGTGAATTGATTAAAAGTTATTCCGTATGTTAGATCATTTTTGAAAAGTGGAGAACTGATCCATTGCGGGTGAAAGTTTGTCGATATTTCCCTGTTCATTAATTTGTAGAAGTACAGCTGGAGGAAAAATATTCAAATTTCTCCTCAGGAACAACTGCTAAATTTCAGCCCTTCACAAGAACCTCTATTTTTACAGCACTCAACGCACAACGTACATTTTCAAGTCAAGCGCATCGGGAAAATATTTTTTTCTTATTCGTTGCTTTTAAAAAAAGGAATCCTTTCACTGTTTGTATCGCAATGATTATTGTAGGGATTTTGTGGAGTTGATGAAGCCTGTATCACAGATACGCTCATCACACTTCTGTGGTATGAGTTATCGTAGAGAATTTAAAACTTTTATTATATTATATATTCGGGACCATTACCCGAATGATTGATGTTCTGCATCGGTAAATCATTGGATGGAGACAGCTTTAGTTGTTATTACTTTCTACGCTTGTGCTCTGTAGATCTCCTCTGAAATAAAATAACTTATTTAACGCGTTGCTTGCAGTACGACCCATCGATGGGTCGCTTGAAAAATGTTAACCAGCGTTTGATATGAATGGTATTCAGGGAACGCAGGTAATGTTTGGTATTTATATAATTGCTAACAACTTTTTACTTCAAATTTAAGTTGACTGTCGAACTTCACTTTAGATCATCGCAGTCGATACGTTAAAACATTTGAGTGCGCTATAAAACTTTTTATTTCATTCTAAAACATTGTTTTCTGTTATTTTGAAGAGTCGCGAGCGTAATGATTTCATAAAAATCGATTCCCGACGCTGTCATCAGAAGTATTCAAGCTTCAAAATAGGCCGAGTTAAGTTAGTTAGAGCAGCGGCACAAAGAGGGTCATAATGAAATGCGTCAATCAACGACGACGTTCCCATGGTGTAATCGTGGCTTGAAAATTAGCTCGTCGTGTTGACGTTGTGTGACGTTATGGGCCGTTTAAAAAAATGACGTTTTCGAATAAATGACGTTTTAAAAAAGTTGACGTTTTCAAATAGCTGACGTTTTCAAAAAGTTGACGTTTTCGAAAAGTTGACGTTTTCAAAAAAGTTGACGTTTTCAAAAAAAGTTGACGTTTTCAAAAAAGTTGACGTTTTCAAAAAAGTTGACGTTTTCAAAAAAGTTGACGTTTTCAAAAAGTTGACGTTTTCAAAAAAGTTGACGTTTTCAAAAAGTTGACGTTTTCAAAAAAGTTGACGTTTTCAAAAAAGTTGACGTTTTAAAAAAAGTTGACGTTTTCAAAAAAGTTGACGTTTTCAAAAAATTTGACGTTTTCAAAAAGTTTACGTTTTCAAGAAGTTAACGTTTTCAAGTATTACCAGCGTTACGTGTTTGTAGTGCGACAAAAAAGGGGAACGATAACTTTTTGAAATTTAGTTAACTTGGTCTAAAAATGCTGACAGGTACCAGGCTCGAGTGAAGATCAGAACACCGACACAGGCACCGGAACCAAATCAGTGCCTTGAAAAGTCTGTGTAAAAATACTATCCGCTGAGTTTGTCACAGGCGCACCAAAATAAGTTTCATTGTATTTCGTAACGAAATGAAATTAATTTTATTAAATGGGGAGCATGTATTTCGTAACGAAATTAAATTAAATAACTAAATTTGAATAATTTCATTAGGTTTGGAGCATGTATTTTGTAACGAAATTAAACTAATTAAATAAATTAAATTAATTAAATTAACTGTGTAGGATGCATTTAAAAACAATATTCGAGCGGCTCTAGGTGGCCTAGGCAAATGAAAACCAAAAGACGGACTTTTGAAGGCGTACTGTGTTAGTAAAATCAATATAATAGAGTAAACATAAAATATGTAGCGTACCCGGTTTTACTAAAATCGAAGAAATTATTACAAAGGTATCCGTTATTGAGAGCAAAATGGAGGCTATGTCACATCTCCTGAGGACAGTTGGCTCCTTTTTTAAAATTGATTTAGGGTTTCAAAGACCTAGGGTTTCAGGACTCTCACCTTTCGGCCAATATTTTCCCGGCCTTAATATCTACCATAAACTTGCTGGCAATCGTCAAGAGAAGGTTTATATGAATGAGTGTCAGCTCATATCCATATTTTATTTATAAAACCATATTATTGAAATTTATTTGTCCTCTTTCTTCACATTGAAACAGTCCAGAACGTAAAAAAACAACGATCAAGCAAAAATTTCCCTGCGAGAATATGTTGCCCATCCTTTTATTTATTTATAGCTTAACGTTGGATGTAAAGTTCTATTCTGAGTCTGAGTCTAAAAACACACTCATGTAGTTCTGGAAGGCTTTTGCGAAAGACAGAGATAGCAACAAAATTCTGAATTTTCTTTCTTTGTTCCAGGTGAGACAAGAGAGAGCCAACCTGCGCTTCTCTGCCTCGTTTAGACAGTGGAAACTTCAAAAAAGAGGGCGCCAACTTTGAGCATTGTGCTACGTTGGCTCAAACCTAAGCCAGCAAAGGGGGTACGTAGCGAGCATACTGACCAAATCCTCACCCATGAAGCAGGCCTTTTAAAATACTACATCACTCTTCATTTATTATTCGTGATGCCTAGAAAGGCAGCGATTTTATTTCCGTTTTTAGCACTTATGGTTAAATCCCGATCATCGACATGCTTTAGGGTTCAAACATTTGCGTTTGAACACGCGACGCTTTATTGCTGGTAAATTATCCTCTTCGTTGTTGTACCCTTAGAGTGTCTTATACCGTAGCCTTGATGATACCATGCCTTTGCCTCGTCTGTTGTACCCTTGCCGTCTCGTATACCGTAGCCTTGATACCATGCCTTTGCCTCGTCTGTTGTACTCTTGCCGTCTCGTATACCGTAGCCTACATACCGCCTTTGCCTCGTCTGTTGTACCCTTGCCGTCTCGTATACCGTAGCCTTGATACCATGCCTTTGCCTCGTCTGTTGTACTCTTGCCGTCTCGTATACCGTAGCCTTGATATCGCCTTTGCCGCGTCTGTTGTACCCTTGCCGTCTCGTATACCGTAGCCTTGATACCATGCCTTTGCCTCGTCTGTTGTACCCTTGCCGTCTCGTATACCGTAGCCTTGATATCGCCTTTGCCGCGTCTGTTGTACCCTTGCCGTCTCGTATACCGTAGCCTTGATACCCTGCCTTTGCCTCGTCTGTTGTACCCTTGCCGTCTCGTATACCGTAGCCTACATACCGCCTTTGCCTCGTCTGTTGTACCCTTGCCGTCTCGTATACCGTAGCCTTGATATCGCCTTTGCCGCGTCTGTTGTACCCTTGCCGTCTCGTATACCGTAGCCTTGATACCCTGCCTTTGCCGCGTCTGTTGTACCCTTGCCGTCTCGTATACCGTAGCCTACATACCGCCTTTGCCTCGTCTGTTGTACCCTTGCCGTCTCGTATACCGTAGCCTTGATATCGCCTTTGCCGCGTCTGTTGTACCCTTGCCGTCTCGTATACCGTAGCCTTGATACCATGCCTTTGCCTCGTCTGTTGTACTCTTGCCGTCTCGTATACCGTAGCCTTGATGCCGCCTTTGCCTCGTCTGTTGTACCCTTGTCGCGCCGTATACCGTATAGCCTTGATACCCTGCCGTTACCTCGCCTGTTCTACCCTTACCGTGCCGTATACCGTAGCCTTGATACCCTGCCTTTGCCTTCGCCTTTGCTCGAGACAACCTCGTGATAATTTAACGCCAGCCCTGAAATACAGTGCGCTCTATTTACGAGACAAGACAAGTTTGCTAGACACGCATCAAGTGAACACTTAGGAAATAAAAGAGCAAGGTTAAGAGCTTCTCAGGAGGCAGGTTAAGCCGTTCTTAAGAGTTGAACTGAGGGATCCTTGTGAAAATTTGTGGGCATTAAGCCTTCCGATTTGTGTATGTTAAACTAACGAACAATTTTGGTAACACAGCGCATAATTTCAGAGATAACCTAAGGTTCCTTCGAAAATTTTAGTAAAAATATTTGAGATCGTTTTGGTAGTTCTGAAGTTCAAATCTATTCTGCATGTAGGATATGAATTACGTTAAAACTGAACCTGATCCGACATAACACAAGGGGAAAAGTATGTTTTAAATTGAGATTATAGTTTCAGCCGAAATTTTGCGCAAATCTAAGCATTTTTTGAATTTCTCAAAGGCTTATTTCTCAACATGAACCCTCAGTGAACAAACTTTTGATGTTCCACTTAATTAATACTTAATTAACGCAGTTTTGATTTAGTAATACAGAGACTCCGGTTTCAGATGGTATAGAAAATGTCGTAAAAATTGTTACCACTACTGCCAAAAAGTGCGTACTCATTGTACATTTAGGTATTTTTATATCTTTAATCTAACACTACATATGTAAAATTTCGGCTGGTTAATTAGTTCTGAATTTGTTCACACATATTCACATTTTGTTTGGAATTATCCCAGATGCTTTAATTCAACTGGTATCTATTTTTTTAAATGGATTCATGAAATAATATTTGATTTATTCCAGATGCTATAATTCAACTGGCTTCTACTTGTTTGAATGGATTCATGAAATGATATTTGATTTGCACTTTCTACGATAACCTATATACCAACCATTAGCAGAACTATCTGAGGTATGCAGCCATTGATCTCTTTAAACAGCCTCAAGTTCTTCGATGACATGTCCACTGAGCAATACCCCAAATGTATTAGAATTTCAGTCTGTGTTTTTTAGTTTTTTTCGAGCGTGACGGAAACGAGTGCAACTGGCGAAAAATATTCCAAATGCTCTAAATAAAAAAAATCCCAAAATATGGCATTGTTATTTAAACTCGTGTCACAACGCTCGGGTACACCTGACAAAATTGTTCGAGTACTCTAAATTTGAAGTATTCGCAACTACTGCATAGTTATACCATTACGTTTGGGTACATCTAGCATAAGCGTCCGAATACTTTAAATTCAAAAACAATCCACATCGCCGCCTAGTCATATTTATATCATAACGCTTGGGTGCATATGCTGAAATATGTTCGAATGTTTTGAATTGCAAAATTTTCCCCGTCGCAGTTCAGTTATAGTTTTGTCAGCACACGAATTAATAATAATTTTGTCAAAATTATAATGAATTTATAACACTGTGGTTAAATTAGTTACTTATAATTTTGTGAAGACGTAAAGGTGACGTACAGTATTCACACTGCCACTCAGTGTAGGTCGGTGTGAGGCGAGCGCGTTGACTGTTTTAATAGAATGAAGCAAATAATTGGATCTTTTCCATATCCGCCCCGCTACTAATGCAACACATAAGTTCACACACTTGTAACTTTCGAAATAACGCACCTATGGGCTTCAGATTCTAATTGAAACAAAAACTTGAAACATTCTTTCGTTTTAGAGTAATTTGAGGTCGATAGGTGCATTATTTCGATGTTAAAGTGAGTGAATTTATGTGTTGCATTGGTGGCGGGGCTTATGCGGAAAAGATCCGGTGATTGGAAGGCATGTTCACCAGACCTCCGGCTTGCATCGCAAAGATATCGAAACTTATTTTACCGCTAGTAAAACGAGCAAATTATTTTTGGCCTTTCAAGTATTTTTTCATCGTGAACCTGCGAGGTTTGTCCTCATGATCTTGAAAGGTGACGTCCAGGACTGATTGGTGTGAAAAATGTCCTATTCTATGCTGCATATACCTGCTTTCCCTACGAGTTCTGGTTTGTCATGCAGAATCATTTCGAACTCGTCCAAATACATCTATGGTGGCTTAAATTAAAAAATAAATAAAATAAACCCACAGACTAAAACAAAAAAAAAATAATTAAAATGAAACCCACACAGACTAAAATAAATGCAAAACAACAAAAAATAAATAAAATAAACCCTCACAGACTAAAATAAAAAAATAAAACCCACACAGACTAAAATGAAAAAATTTAAATTAAATAAAACCCACAGAGACTAAAATAAGTTAAAAAAATAAATAAAATAAAACCCATACAGACTAAATAAAAAAAGACACCTATAAAGACACCTATAAATAAAAAAATAAATAAAACCCCCTCAGACTGAAATAAATAAAATAAAATAAAACCCACTGAAACTAAAATAGAAAAAATAAAAATAAAATTAAACCCACACAGACTAAAATAAGAAAAAATAAAATAGAACCCACACAGACTACAATAAAAAAAATAAATAAATAAAATAAAACCCAAAAAGACTAAATAAAAAAATAAAAATAAAATAAAACCCACACAGACTAAGACTTACATAAAGAAAAAAAATAAAATAGAACCCACACACATTCTCAGGACCGGAGCCGTTAGTTGAGAGTTTACCCTCTGTTGGGACGAACTTCTTGAGACAAGTCGCTGTATGTACTTCATGGTAGCTCGAACGACTTCATTTATTGGACATTTTCAATGCATTTATCGCGTATTTACTGTGGTGTAGAGGCCATGTTCCATGGAGGTATGGGCCGGCCGTAACACTTGTGCGATGGTTCATGTGACGCGAGGTGACATTAAATGTCGGAGTGACGGGTCTTATCAGCTTCATATGTCCACCTCTCATGTACTGAACGTATTGTGAAGTTTACTAGATCGTACTCTGATGTTCCTCTATTGAAGGTATTGTGAAGTTTACAGGGTCGAAGTATCATGTTCCTCTCTTGAACGTATTGTGAAGTTTACTAGATCGTACTCTGATATTCTTTTCAACTTGAGCGCTGTCTACCCCTGAATGACATGGTTTAAAGGAATGTAAAAATGAAAGTGCAATGAATGAAGAATAAACGAACAGGATAGTTATACGAGAATTTAACATCATTGATCACCGCAACGTAAAACACGGAAAATTATAGGCCTCAAAAGGCCTAAAGACATTTATTCTAAAAACGGTGCCAGCAAATTGATGACTCATCAACACTTATTGAATAATCGCATTCTACAGCAAGTTAATATTCGTTATATTGTGTAACACTCGTACTATAAGTCCATGTGATAAGAAGTAATTTATTAATTTAAAAAATTGATTCAAATTCATTGATTTTATTTATTATAATGATTGCTTTATATAGGTGCGTGTCTGAACTCTTATTTGTTACGAAAGGATTAGCGACGCGAAGCTCTGAAGTCTGGAAAGATGTCACATGTTAGCGATGAGAGAAAATGCAATGGGAGACAAAAAATTCCATCAAAGATTGAATTAAATCAAAATTTCTATTCCGTTTACGTTTGCCAGCACACCACTAGGGGGCAGCACACCACCAGGAGGCAGCACACCACCAGGGGGCAGCACACCACCAGGAGGCAGCACACCACCAGGGGGCAGCACACCACCAGGGGGCAGCACACCACCAGGGGGCAGCACACCACCAGGGGGCAGCACACCACCAGGGGGCAGCACACCACCAGGGGGCAGCACACCACCAGGGGGCAGCACACCACCAGGGGGCAGCACACCACCAGGAGGCAGCACACCACCAGGGGGCAGCACACCACCAGGAGGCAGCACACCACCAGGGGGCAGCACACCACCAGGGGGCAGCACACCACCAGGGGGCAGCACACCACCAGGGGGCAGCACACCACCAGGAGGCAGCACACCACCAGGGGGCAGCACACCACCAGGGGGCAGCACACCACCAGGGGGCAGCACACCACCAGGAGGCAGCACACCACCAGGGGGCAGCACACCATCAGGAGGCAGCACACCACCAGGAGGCAGCACACCACCAGGGGGCAGCACACCACCAGGAGGCAGCACGCCACCAGGGGGCAGCACACCACCAGGGGGCAGCACACCACCAGGGGGCAGCACACCACCAGGGGGCAGCACACCACCAGGGGGCAGCACACCACCAGGGGGCAGCACACCACCAGGGGGCAGCACACCACCAGGAGGCAGCACACCACCAGGGGGCAGCACACCACCAGGGGGCAGCACACCACCAGGAGGCAGCACACCACCAGGAGGCAGCACACCACCAGGGGGCAGCACACCACCAGGGGGCAGCACACCACCAGGAGGCAGCACACCACCAGGGGGCAGCACACCACCAGGGGGCAGCACACCACCAGGGGGCAGCACACCATCAGGAGGCAGCACACCACCAGGAGGCAGCACACCACCAGGGGGCAGCACACCACCAGGAGGCAGCACACCACCAGGGGGCAGCACACCACCAGGGGGCAGCACACCACCAGGGGGCAGCACACCACCAGGGGGCAGCACACCACCAGGGGGCAGCACACCACCAGGGGGCAGCACACCACCAGGGGGCAGCCCACCACCAGGTGGCAGCACACCACCAGGGGGCAGCACACCACCAGGGGGCAGCACACCACCAGGAGGCAGCACACCACCAGGCAGCACACCACCAGGAGGCAGCACACCACCAGGCAGCACACCACCAGGGGGCAGCACACCACCAGGCAGCACACCACCAGGGGGCAGCACACCACCAGGCAGCACACCACCAGGGGGCAGCACACCACCAGGGGCCAGCACACCACCAGGAGGCAGCACACCACCAGGCAGCACACCACCAGGGGGCAGCACACCACCAGGCAGCACACCACCAGGGGGCAGCACACCACCAGGGGCCAGCACACCACCAGGGGGCAGCACACCACCAGGAGGCAGCACACCACCAGGGGGCAGCACACCACCAGGGGCCAGCACACCACCAGGCAGCACACCACCAGGGGGCAGCACACCACCAGGCAGCACACCACCAGGGGCCAGCACACCACCAGGCAGCACACCACCAGGGGCCAGCACACCACCAGGCAGCACACCACCAGGGGCCAGCACACCACCAGGCAGCACACCACCAGGGGCCAGCACACCACCAGGCAGCACACCACCAGGGGGCAGCACACCACCAGGGGGCAGCACACCACCAGGAGGCAGCACACCACCAGGCAGCACACCACCAGGGGGCAGCACACCACCAGGCAGCACACCACCAGGGGGCAGCACACCACCAGGGGCCAGCACACCACCAGGGGGCAGCACAGGGTTTCCAGAATAAACTTCTGGACTATTTGAGGAGTCACTGGACGGAGATGGCAGAAATCGACTTCCCATGTAGCGAGCGGTGACCCTTGGTCTTGTCAGACCCTCTTCGTTTCCTGACCCTGTGCTCTAGCTGCTCGGGCTCATTACTTCAAACTTTTTTAACTCTTTGACTGCGACGTGACCCACCGGTGGTCACTGAGAGCATTTACATGACTCTGATGACTGACCAGCCATCACAAACTCAATTTTCATACACACTGAACACGGTGATTACGATACAACCCGTCGATGGGCCGTTTGAAAATTGTTACCAATCTTTTAAATCTAATGGAATTTAATATACCCAGTTAATGTTTGGTATTTATAAATTTTTCATCAACTTAAGACTTTAAGTTTGAGTTGAATATTGAACTTCAGTGCAACGCATCGCAGTAAATGTGGTAATAAAAACTAAGTGAATGTGCGATTTATTTAACGTTCTTTTATTTTAAAGTGAATCTCAACAATTAACAATGATTTCAGTTCAACATGAACTGCAGTTTAATTAGTTGCAGTTGACGTGATAATTTGGCACCCTGCAGACAAGTATATAAATTACTTGTCCAATGCTACGCTTGGAGAACGGTTTGTTGTCCCAGAAGAAGCAGGCTGATCTACATGTGCTTTAACACTTTGACCGCAACGTGCCCCACCGGTGGCCACGGGTGGAATTTGCATGCTGCCTACCTACGAGTAGTCACAAACTCAACTTTCGTAAATACTTAGTTGAAGCTAAATGAAGGTGTAGTGTCCTACCTTAGTCACCCCTCAAATCCAAATTCCAACCTTTCTGTGCTCAGTAATTGTAGTATGTCTCAATGTAAATTATTCAAGCTAAAGTTGCAACTTCTCCGCCGCGTATCACCGATACCAACTGCCGGAGATATATGTAAGGCCTCTGCCTCGCTCGCCTCAAACGGAACTCAAAGGCCGAAGCATAAAAATCAGGCCTTACAAAAGTATGAACAAATCAATGTTTGCAATTATCAAAATTGCTTAATGCAATTAACTTTAAATTTGTGTTGAATATTGAACTTCAGTGTAACCAAATGCGGTCAAAGTGCAAATTAGCTTTAGGTACTGAGAGCGTGCTGGTGAGATGCTGTGGGCTTATCTCCTATATAAGAGTTCGATATTCAAGTGAGTATTTGATGAGTCAGATCTTTTCCAGACAAGCCCCGCCACTAATGCAACACATAAGTTCACCCCCTTGTAACTTTCGAAATAATGCACCTATCGACTTCAAATTACTCTCAAACGAAAGATTGAAACATTCTTTCGTTTGAGTAATTTGAGAGTAATTTGCATTAGTGGTGGGGCTTGTCTGGAAAAGATCCGATGAGTCTATTCGTGTGAGTCTATTTACTTGTACATGATAACTAAGTCTGTGTCTTTACCATAACATCAACAGAGACGATGCTAATTATTTCTACTTTCTGAATAAAGTAACTTTTTGGTAACATTCACTTAGGGTTTCCCGAAAGCGTTGTTAAACAATTTGGTCCTCTTCAGCAGGATTTAAAGATGATTTCCATCTGCTTAGAGTTGAGAATAATTTGAAACCTGAAGAGGTCGAAAAAATCTTTTTCCGGTCTTTCACGTCTACTGCCGTCTTTGCTCCATTGATGATTTCAATAAAAACTTGGTGACAAATAAATTGAAAACTGGAGGTCGTTTTTGCAGTCTTTCTTTCACGTCTGTTGACGTCTTTGCTCAACTGATGATTTTAAGAAGAATTGGCTTACGGTAGGGCAGCGCTCTTGTCAGGCACCGAAGAGCGCGGGGTCTCGAAAACCTGACTCCTCGCCTCCAAATTCTGCCTTCGTAAAAATGCAATTTTAGGCGAAAAAGCAACGCAATTTTAGGCGAAAAGGGTGAGTGATCCGAGAAGTTCTGCAACAAAAACAGGACGGCATTCTTCGGGCTGCACATGTCTTTTGATAGCGCCCACTATAGCAAAAACATTTAGTGACTTCTCTCTGATCTTCGTTTGTCTTCAGGTTCTAGCCACCCACACTTGAAACGAACAAAAACAGCTTTGCTGCAGCTGTTAGTGAGCAACTTTACCGCAGCTGTTTGTGATCAACGTTGCTGCAGCTGTTAGTGAGCAACTTTGCTGCAGCTGTTAGTGAGCAACTTTACCGCAGCTGTTTGTGATCAACTTTGCAGCAGCTGTTAGTGAGCAACTTTGCTGCAGCTGTTTGTGATCAACTTTGCTTCAGCTGTTAGTGAGCAACTTTACCGCAGCTGTTTGTGATCAACTTTGCTGCAGCTGTTAGTGATCAACTTTACCGCAGCTGTTTGTGATCAACTTTGCTGCAGCTGTTAGTGAGCAACTTTACCGCAGCTGTTTGTGATCAACTTTGCTGCAGCTGTTAGTGAGTAACTTTACCGCAGCTGTTTGTGATCAACTTTGCTGCAGCTGTTAGTGAGCAACTTTACCGCAGCTGTTTGTGATCAACTTTGCTGCAGCTGTTAGTGAGTAACTTTACCGCAGCTGTTTGTGATCAACTTTGCTGCAGCTGTTAGTGAGCAACTTTACCGCAGCTGTTTGTGATCAACTTTGCTGCAGCTGTTAGTGAGTAACTTTACCGCAGCTGTTTGTGATCAACTTTGCTGCAGCTGTTAGTGAGTAACTTTACCACAGCTGTTTGTGATCAACTTTGCTGCAGCTGTTAGTGAGTAACTTTACCGCAGCTGTTTGTGATCAACTTTGCTGCAGCTGTTTGTGATCAACTTTACCGCAGCTGTTTGTGATCAACTTTGCTGCAGCTGTTAGTGAGCAACTTTGCCGCAGCTCTTTGTGATCACCTTTGCTGCAGCTGTTTGTGATCAACTTTACCGCAGCTGTTTGTGAGTCGAAATCTCTTCAGAATTCAAAACCATTCCCGTTCATTTTCTCAGGTGTGTGTGTGTCAAATTATGAAGTTGGTTGCCATGTGCGGTGTATTTGCCGTTTCTTTTCGAATAACGAACAAAAATAACAAACAAAAAGTTGTAATTTGAGTGTAGCTCTGAGTAGTAGCCCTTCTAATCCAATGCTTAACTTCCAATGAATTGGAGAAATTGCGCACAAAATATATAAATTCATTTATTTACTCACATATTCGTATATAAAAGTAAACGCCTGTTCGTTTTATTGTATAATATTGATTCAAGATGTCCAAGTTTCTGGGAACACATTCTGACATTCACCATCTCCGCTGTCGACTGATCAGGACTGATGTCGACGGGTTCGGCATGTGACAGAAAATAAACCTTTTTGTTTCACTCAAACGTATTTCTTGGCTCATTATGACTATGACTCATTGTGTAGAGCGTCATGAGGTGACTCATTGTGTAGAGCGTCATGAGGTGACTCATTGTGTAGAGCGTCATGAGGTGACTCATTGTGTAGAGCGTCATGAGGTGACTCATTGTGTAGAGCGTCATGAGGTGACTCATTGTGTAGAGCGTCATGAGGTGACTCATTGTGTAGAGCGTCATGAGGTGACTCATTGTGTAGAGCGTCATGAAGTAACTCATTGTGTAGAGCGTCATGAAGTAACTCATTGTGTAGAGCGTCATGAGCTGACTCATTGTGTAGAGCGTCATGAGGTGACTCATTGTGTAGAGCGTCATGAAGTAACTCATTGTGTAGAGCGTCATGAGGTGACTCATTGTGTAGAGCGTCATGAGGTGACTCATTGTGTAGAGCGTCATGAAGTGACTCATTGTGTAGAGCGTCATGAGGTGACTCATTGTGTAGAGCGTCATGAGGTGACTCATTGTGTAGAGCGTCATGAGGTGACTCATTGTGTAGAGCGTTATGAGGTGACTCATTGTGTAGAGCGTCATGAGGTGACTCATTGTGTAGAGCGTCATGAGGTGACTCATTGTGTAGAGCGTTATGAGGTGACTCATTGTGTAGAGTGTCATGAGGTGACTCATTGTGTAGAGCGTCATGAGGTGACTCATTGTGTAGAGCGTCATGAGGTGACTCATTGTGTAGAGCGTCATGAGGTGACTCATTGTGTAGAGCGTCATGAGGTGACTCATTGTGTAGAGCGTCATGAAGTAACTCATTGTGTAGAGCGTCATGAAGTAACTCATTGTGTAGAGCGTCATGAGGTGACTCATTGTGTAGAGCGTCATGAGGTGACTCATTGTGTAGAGCGTCATGAGGTGACTCATTGTGTAGAGCGTCATGAGGTGACTCATTGTGTAGAGCGTCATGAGGTGACTCATTGTGTAGAGCGTCATGAAGTAACTCATTGTGTAGAGCGTCATGAAGTAACTCATTGTGTAGAGCGTCATGAGCTGACTCATTGTGTAGAGCGTCATGAGGTGACTCATTGTGTAGAGCGTCATGAAGTAACTCATTGTGTAGAGCGTCATGAGGTGACTCATTGTGTAGAGCGTCATGAGGTGACTCATTGTGTAGAGCGTCATGAAGTGACTCATTGTGTAGAGCGTCATGAGGTGACTCATTGTGTAGAGCGTCATGAGGTGACTCATTGTGTAGAGCGTCATGAAGTGACTCATTGTGTAGAGCGTCATGAGGTGACTCATTGTGTAGAGCGTCATGAGGTGACTCATTGTGTAGAGCGTCATGAGGTGACTCATTGTGTAGAGCGTTATGAGGTGACTCATTGTGTAGAGCGTCATGAGGTGACTCATTGTGTAGAGCGTCATGAGGTGACTCATTGTGTAGAGCGTTATGAGGTGACTCATTGTGTAGAGTGTCATGAGGTGACTCATTGTGTAGAGCGTCATGAGGTGACTCATTGTGTAGAGCGTCATGAGGTGACTCATTGTGTAGAGTGTCATGAGGTGACTCATTGTGTAGAGCGTCATGAGGTGACTCATTGTGTAGAGTGTCATGAGGTGACTCATTGTGTAGAGCGTCATGAGGTGACTCATTGTGTAGAGCGTCATGAGGTGACTCATTGTGTAGAGCGTCATGAGGTGACTCATTGTGTAGAGCGTCATGAGGTGACTCATTGTGTAGAGCGTTATGAGGTGACTCATTGTGTAGAGCGTCATGAGGTGACTCATTGTGTAGAGCGTCATGAGGTGACTCATTGTGTAGAGCGTCATGAGATGACTCATTGTGTAGAGTGTCATGAGGTGACTCATTGTGTAGAGCGTCATGAGGTGACTCATTGTGTAGAGCGTCATGAGGTGACTCATTGTGTAGAGTGTCATGAGGTGACTCATTGTGTAGAGCGTCATGAGGTGACTCATTGTGTAGAGCGTCATGAGGTGACTCATTGTGTAGAGCGTCATGAGGTGACTCGTTGTGTAGAGCGTCATGAGGTGACTCATTGTGTAGAGCGTCATGAGGTGACTCATTGTGTAGAGTGTCATGAGGTGACTCATTGTGTAGAGCGTCATGAGGTGACTCATTGTGTAGAGCGTCATGAGGTGACTCATTGTGTAGAGCGTCATGAGGTGAATCATTGTGTAGAGCGTCATGAGGTGACTCATTGTGTAGAGCGTCATGAAGTGACTCATTGTGTAGAGCGTCATGAGGTGACTCATTGTGTAGAGCGTCATGAGGTGACTCATTGTGTAGAGCGTCATGAGGTGACTCACTGTGTAGAGCGTCATGAGGTGACTCACTGTGTAGAGCGTCATGAGGTTACTCACTGTGTAGAGCGTCATGAGGTGACTCACTGTGTAGAGCGTCATGAGGTGACTCACTGTGTAGAGCGTCATGAGGTTACTCACTGTGTAGAGCGTCATGAGGTGACTCACTGTGTAGAGCGTCATGAGGTTACTCACTGTGTAGAGCGTCATGAGGTGACTCACTGTGTAGAGCGTCATGAGGTGACTCACTGTGTAGAGCGTCATGAAGTGACTCATTGTGTAGAGCGTCATGAGGTTACTCACTGTGTAGAGCGTCATGAGGTGACTCATTGTGTAGAGCGTCATGAGGTTACTCACTGTGTAGAGCGTCATGAGGTGACTCACTGTGTAGAGCGTCATGAGGTGACTCACTGTGTAGAGCGTCATGAAGTGACTCATTGTGTAGAGCGTCATGAGGTGACTCGTTGTGTAGAGCGTCATGAGGTGACTCATTGTGTAGAGCGTCATGAGGTGACTCATTGTGTAGAGCGTCATGAGGTGACTCATTGTGTAGAGCGTCATGAGGTGACTCATTGTGTAGAGCGTCATGAGGTGACTCATTGTGTAGAGCGTCATGAGGTGACTCATTGTGTAGAGCGTCATGAGGTGACTCATTGTGTAGAGCGTCATGAGGTGACTCATTGTGTAGAGCGTCATGAGGTGACTCATTGTGTAGAGCGTCATGAGGTGACTCATTGTGTAGAGCGTCATGAGGTGACTCATTGTGTAGAGCGTCATGAAGTGACTCATTGTGTAGAGCGTCATGAGGTGACTCATTGTGTAGAGCGTCATGAGGTGACTCATTGTGTAGAGCGTCATGAGGTGACTCATTGTGTAGAGCGTCATGAGGTGACTCATTGTGTAGAGCGTCATGAGGTGACTCATTGTGTAGAGCGTCATGAGGTGACTCATTGTGTAGAGCGTCATGAAGTGACTCATTGTGTAGAGCGTCATGAGGTGACTCATTGTGTAGAGCGTCATGAGGTGACTCACTGTGTAGAGCGTCATGAGGTGACTCATTGTGTAGAGCGTCATGAGGTGACTCATTGTGTAGAGCGTCATGAGGTGACTCATTGTGTAGAGCGTCATGAGGTGACTCATTGTGTAGAGCGTCATGAGGTGACTCATTGTGTAGAGCGTCATGAGGTGACTCATTGTGTAGAGCGTCATGAGGTGACTCATTGTGTAGAGCGTCATGAAGTGACTCATTAAGTAGAGCGTTATGAGGTGACTCATTGTGTAGAGCGTCATGAGGTGACTCATTGTGTAGAGCGTCATGAAGTGACTCATTGTGTAGAGCGTCATGAAGGGACTCATTGTGTAGAGCGTCATGAGGTGACTCATTGTGTAGAGCGTCATGAGGTGACTCATTGTGTAGAGCGTCATGAGGTGACTCATTGTGTAGAGCGTCATGAAGTGACTCATTGTGTAGAGCGTCATGAAGTGACTCATTGTGTAGAGCGTCATGAGGTGACTCATTGTGTAGAGCGTCATGAGGTGACTCATTGTGTAGAGCGTCATGAAGTGACTCATTGTGTAGAGCGTCATGAAGGGACTCATTGTGTAGAGCGTCATGAAGTGACTCATTGTGTAGAGCGTCATGAGGTGACTCATTGTGTAGAGCGTCATGAGGTGACTCATTGTGTAGAGCGTCATGAGGTGACTCATTGTGTAGAGCGTCATGAAGTGACTCATTGTGTAGAGCGTCATGAAGTGACTCACTGTGTAGAGCGTCATGAGGTGACTCATTGTGTAGAGCGTCATGAGGTGACTCATTGTGTAGAGCGTCATGAAGGGACTCATTGTGTAGAGCGTCATGAAGTGACTCATTGTGTAGAGCGTCATGAGGTGACTCACTGTGTAGAGCGTCATGAGGTGACTCACTGTGTAGAGCGTCATGAGGTGACTCACTGTGTAGAGCGTCATGAGGTGACTCACTGTGTAGAGCGTCATGAGGTGACTCATTGTGTAGAGCGTCATGAGGTGACTCATTGTGTAGAGCGTCATGAGGTGACTCACTGTGTAGAGCGTCATGAGGTGACTCACTGTGTAGAGCGTCATGAAGTGACTCACTGTGTAGAGCGTCATGAGGTGACTCACTGTGTAGAGCGTCATGAGGTGACTCACTGTGTAGAGCGTCATGGGGTGACTCACTGTGTAGAGCGTCATGAGGTGACTCACTGTGTAGAGCGTCATGAGGTGACTCACTGTGTAGAGCGTCATGAAGTGACTCACTGTGTAGAGCGTCATGAGGTGACTCACTGTGTAGAGCGTCATGAGGTGACTCACTGTGTAGAGCGTCATGAGGTGACTCACTGTGTAGAGCGTCATG
This sequence comes from Morinoia aosen, assembly GCA_030386875.1. Classification (NCBI taxonomy): domain Eukaryota; kingdom Metazoa; phylum Arthropoda; class Malacostraca; order Amphipoda; family Talitridae; genus Morinoia; species Morinoia aosen. Next base: position 44,552,219 of record CM059567.1, on the reverse strand, counting down.
AGGTGACTCACTGTGTAGAGCGTCATGAAGTGACTCACTGTGTAGAGCGTCATGAGGTGACTCACTGTGTAGAGCGTCATGAGGTGACTCACTGTGTAGAGCGTCATGAGGTGACTCATTGTGTAGAGCGTCATGAAGTGACTCATTGTGTAGAGCGTCATGAGGTGACTCATTGTGTAGAGCGTCATGAGGTGACTCACTGTGTAGAGCGTCATGAGGTGACTCATTATGTAGAGCGTCATGAGGTGACTCATTGTGTAGAGCGTCATGAGGTGACTCACTGTGTAGAGCGTCATGAGTTGGCTCACTGTGTAGAACGTCATGAGGTGACTCACTGTGTAGAGCGTCATGAGGTGACTCACTGTGTAGAGCGTCATGAGGTGACTCACTGTGTAGAGCGTCATGAGGTGACTCACTGTGTAGAGCGTCATGAGGTGACTCACTGTGTAGAGCGTCATGAGGTGACTCACTGTGTAGAGCGTCATGAGGTGACTCACTGTGTAGAGCGTCATGAGGTGACTCATTGTGTAGAGCGTCATGAGGTGACTCATTGTGTAGAGCGTCATGAGGTGACTCACTGTGTAGAGCGTCATGAGGTGACTCACTGTGTAGAGCGTCATGAGGTGACTCACTGTGTAGAGCGTCATGAGGTGACTCACTGTGTAGAGCGTCATGAGGTGACTCATTGTGTAGAGCGTCATGAGGTGACTCATTGTGTAGAGCGTCATGAGGTGACTCACTGTGTAGAGCGTCATGAGGTGACTCATTGTGTAGAGCGTCATGAGGTGACTCACTGTGTAGAGCGTCATGAAGTGACTCATTGTGTAGAGCGTCATGAGGTGACTCATTGTGTAGAGCGTCATGAGGTGACTCACTGTGTAGAGCGTCATGAGGTGACTCATTGTGTAGAGCGTCATGAGGTGACTCATAACACATTGTTTGAATTAATTTAATTCTGCACTTTGATGACTGATTGAAAATCTAAATTTCATTTGTTTCGGGTCTTCTAAACGATTGCGTTGACGGTTACCTAATTAGACAGCCATCACATCAAATGCAACGCTCATTGTTCAATGAATTGAATGTATCTCTTTTTCATTTTCATCAGGAAAAACGAGAGGTAACGGTTATTTAATAGAGATTAATTTAATGTGTCATGATTTCTCACTGTTTGAAAAATAAAATTCTAAATACTGACAACAAATGAGTCTGGTTAGAGCATTCAGTTGACATTTGCTTATTTTGAAATGCGTGCGGCTCCAAAAAAGTTTGTAGAAAACGAATAGAAAAAGTTGAATTGAGCTTGCATTTCCCTAACTCAGTTCATATCGTTTGCTAAAGAAGCTCGAAATCATTTTCACGAACCGATTGTTATAAGAAAGCGGACCAATAACGCAAAAATCAATGAAAGATGCCTCCAAGTTTTTAATCCATGGAAAACATCGCACTTTTCACACTAAGAACACTACACGCCAACAACCACCACAAACTCCACTCGCCTTTTCGTATAATTGAAAAATGGAAGTCCTTTGGTTTCCGTTTTCATTGCCTAGCGGGACCAGCTTTCCGTTTCCAGAAGTGGACCCCAAAATTCGATTAGTTGGCCCGATTCTCCGGCAGCCGTTAAAAGCTTTCCCTAAGCGCCGAGTTTTTACACTGAGGCAATCTTGTGGGGAGATTGGTGCTCGGGAGGCTGCGAGCAGCTGAGGTGTGGCATGATTGGTGCTCGGGAGGCTGCGAGCAGCTGAGGTGTGGCATGATTGGTGCTCGGGAGGCTGCGAGGCTGCTGGTGTGGCATGATTGGTGCTAGGGAGGCTGCGAGGCTGCTGAGGTGTGGCATGATTGGTGCTCGGGAGGCTGCGAGGCTGCTGGTGTGGCATGATTGGTGCTCGGGAGGCTGCGAGGCTGCTGAGGTGTGGCATGATTGGTGCTAGGGAGGCTGTGAGCAGCTGAGGTGTGGCATGATTGGTGCCAGGGAGGCTGCGAGGCTGCTGGTGTGGCATGATTGGTGCTAGGGAGGCTGCGAGGCTGCTGAGGTGTGGCATGATTGGTGCTAGGGAGGCTGCGAGCAGCTGAGGTGTGGCATGATTGGTGCTCGGGAGGCTGTGAGGCTGCTGGTGTGGCATGATTGGTGCTAGGGAGGCTGCGAGGCTGCTGAGGTGTGGCATGATTGGTGCTAGGGAGGCTGCGAGCAGCTGAGGTGTGGCATGATTGGTGCTCGGGAGGCTGTGAGGCTGCTGGTGTGGCATGATTGGTGCTAGGGAGGCTGCGAGGCTGCTGAGGTGTGGCATGATTGGTGCTCGGGAGGCTGCGAGGCTGCTGAGGTGTGGCATGATTGGTGCTAGGGAGGCTGCGAGCAGCTGAGGTGTGGCATGATTGGTGCTCGGGAGGCTGCGAGCTGCTGAGGTGTGGCATGATTGGTGCTCGGAAGGCTGCGAGTTGCATTTAATTAACTCAGTTCAATTTGTTAGGTTGAGAAGCTCGAAATCAATTCCACAATGAGATTTATGTAATAAAACGGTTCAACTGCGTTGTAACACATGGATCCTTAGGGAGTAAACGCTCGTGGACATCATAGCAGCCCACGCCAATGTTTGTACCAAAGATTACGAGAAAAGCATATAAATAAATTCCCTCGGTCAAGTAATTTTAAAGTTGATAATGCTTGTAAATATGTACACTATTGAGCAATACGAAGACACTGACAGGGTCAGCTGTGAAAGAACATTCGAATGGTGAAAGTTGATTTGAATTTTTGTGTATTACACAGCTTCCCTGCACGTTCGCTTGGCGAGCTTACTTTATCATCTAACGTAATTTTTCACGTTTATTGCGCTAATGTTGTTGTTTTTGCCGATTTTGTATCCTGTTTGATGCGATTATATTTTTATTACAAACTATGAGAGTAATTTTTTATTAATTATTATGCCGTACTCTAATGACTTGTATTATTCCAATAATTAACATAACCAGTTAATTATTATTAGATTTATTATTTAGTTCAAATAAGTTCTTTAGTATCATCAGAATATTCTTCAAAAAGCGCAGAAATTGAATAAAAATCCCTTAAGTCCTTTCTTGTATAAATAATTATCATCTTAAAAACAAAGCATTTTTCTGAGACCAACTTTAGATATCATTCGTTGTGCATAATAATTATAAACAGCATCTAATTCCGCCATGTGAGCCACCGGTGGTTCACGGAGGGAATTTTCATAATGCTTCTGACCGACCAGTAGTCACTAACTCTGTATTCATGTATACTTAATAAAAAATAAATGCAGGTACGATTCATCTAACATTTGCTATTTTCAAAATGGCTCAATACAATTGACTTTAAATTCGATTTGAATATTGAACTTTAGTTTAACCCGTGGGGGTTAACGAGTTAACTCTAACTCATATCGTACCTGAAGTTCAACAAACAACGCATTTTAAAAATGTTCCACGTCCTCTGCCAGACAATTATTTCAAAGTCGTACCCCTGACTTCTCGCGTTCGACTTTAGCTGAAAAAAACGACCGCTCAGTTTACAGTCCAACGAAGCAAATGTCTACCGCAAGCAATTGGGTATGCCTGTAGAAACACACACATTTCTTTACGCGCTCTTCTACAAATCGTTGTTCTTTTACATAAGCTTCGTATAAAAAACGATAGATTTTTTCTTCAGACCGCCGGAAACATTTCCAAACACCCACTGGTGCACAAAAAATTGAGCAAGAATAAAATCCCGTGACTTTTTCTTGAAAATCACGAGCGAGACCGAAACCGGGTTGCAGAAAGACTTCCTATTCAATTTAAAAAATCCCTGCAGTAATTCAATTTAAATAAAAGACAGCACGGAGAACCAGTGTTCAATTGATATTAACACACTCTGGTATTCGCGTATGAGCATCAAGCAGTCAAGGTGCAGGGAAGAGCAACACTTGAAAATCTGGTGAGCAGAGAACAGTCTTCCTTCAATGGCCCGGGCTCCCAGCAACACTTCTTTGAATAGCGCGAGTCTGCATGTAGTCCCTAATAAGAGGTGCCATTGTAATTACTGATCTCGACGGCTGTAAAGAGGATATTTATGCTGCAGTAAACATCGTTGAGCTTTTTTTATGTTTCCCTTGCTCTGATTTGTGAACACGACCGCCACTCAAATATATGTACTGAAAGGTTACTTGTTGATTAAAAATGCGAGATATATTGTTTGCTATTTTATGAGGAGTCATGCGTGTAATGATAGATCCGAGCTTCCTGAATGTTGAAATTCTTGAAATTCATGAACGTGGAAAGTTTTCTCTAAGGTTTTATCTGGAACTATACCTTAAATAATTAAATGGTTAATGTAGATTATTTTGCCCTTTCATTTTTAGAACGGTTGCCATACGGCTCATTGATGACTCTTTTTGGATAAATTACGATAAATTGGTCTTCTTTTTGGATAAATTACGTACAGTGAAATGCAGAAATGGCTTTCATATGTGATCAAGACATGGACGCGTTTGAAAAGTGAATTTTTACAATAAAAAACAACTCATTTCATCGTTTTCGAAAGTTTTATTTGTAGCTCTGACTGAAAAGAACTTAGACAGTGCTTCGATACTATCTCCTGTAGTTAATAAGTTCAAATAGAGGAAATTTGAACAGTCATTAAAAGTAAGAGCTCCAATTCCAAAGTTGCCTTCAAAAAGGATTATTGAATTTGGCGATGACGTCGGGACGACTGGGGCTTCATACAAAACAGATGTGCTACTGCCCGGTCTAACTTTTTCGTCGGAGCATGCATGTTTTTCGCCGCCTAAGCGATTTAATTACTGGGGCGGCGAAAAACATGCATGCAGGAAGCGAAAAAGTTAGACTGGGTACGTGAGTGGCTTCCGAGCAACTGCATTATTTTTTTTTCAGCGTCATTTGCCGTACATTTTGACGTTGGCAAAAACCTCAGCTTCTGACGAACGTTAACGTTAGGGTCCTCCTTATAGAATTTATTGCAAAGCTTCAGGATGAATACTTAGGGAGGTCTGAGCTGCCCTTATGAGGACTTCTAAGAAAATACAAAAATACGTGCTTACTCGAGGAAGTTCAGTTTCTGGAACTGATAATAATGAACTACACCAGCATGATTGGGAATCTTGCAGACCCGAGAAGTTCCGTTTCAAGGACTGATAATAATGAACTACACCAGCATGATCGGAAATTTTATGTACTCGAGGGAGATTGCTTCTGGAGCAGATATAAAGAAACTCGCTGCTATAGAAATTTGCGAGAGAACATTTGAGAAAGCGTACGAAATTCCCGAATTATTTTGTCTAAGCAAACACCCCGAACTTGAATAATTTGTCTTCCTAGAAACAGAAAAGCATAACATTACATAACATTACAACATCTCTTCCTTAAAACAGAAACGCATAACATTACATAACATTACATAACATTACATAACATTACATAACATTACATAACATTACATAACATTACATAACATTACATAACATTACATAACATTACATAACATTACAACATCTCTTCCTTAAAACAGAAACGCATAACATTACATAACATTACATAACATTACATAACATTACATAACATTACATAACATTACATAACATTACATAACATTACATAACATTACATAACATTACATAACATTACAACATCTCTTCCTTAAAACAGAAACGCATAACATTACATAACATTACATAACATTACATAACATTACATAACATTACATAACATTACATAACATTACATAACATTACATAACATTACATAACATTACATAACATTACATAACATTACATAACATTACATAACATTACATAACATTACATAACATTACATAACATTACATAACATTACATAACATTACATAACATTACATAACATTACATAACATTACATAACATTACATAACATTACATAACATTACATAACATTACATAACATTACATAACATTACATAACATTACATAACATTACATAACATTACATAACATTACATAACATTACATAACATTACATAACATTACATAACATTACATAACATTACATAACATTACATAACATTACATAACATTACATAACATTACATAACATTACATAACATTACATAACATTACATAACATTACATAACATTACAACATATTGCAATAGGCAACGAGTGGCATTTGAGTTCGAGGGTCAGTCTCGTCAAAGGACTCTGCTTATATCAAATCATTGCAAAAATACTACTGAGGCTTTTCAAGTGAACGTCCTTTCGTTGCTCTCGAGAAACTCGCAAAAAAAGGAAGCGCGTTTCAAAAAGAATGATTTATTGATATTTCAAGTACATCGTGGACGCTGCTTATGAATAGTTCTGTGAAAAGGGCGAGCGCTCAATGGAATAGCCCAGTCAGGTGAAATCTTTGAATTCCGTAGAAAAATTATTTGCAAGGACAGCAAGGACGTTTTGAGGAACTGCAAACCTTTGATTTGAAGGTGATTTGCAATTAATGAAGTTCGGAGTCAGTTCTACGAAAGACAGAACAATGACTCTGCACTAGTCGCAGATTAACGCGTCGTCACAACCTAGAATGAAGGAAAGTTACCGCCGGTGAGCCGGCGTGAGTTGCTCTAAGCACTTGGAGCTTATTTCTCATCTAACATCAAAGCACAAGCATTTTCAAAATTAAATTAACTGGACAACCTTTAATCTTTAAAGCCACTTTTATATGGGATGTAGCACTATCGAATTAAACGTCATTGAACGAAAAGGAACGACACGTCTGTTTCTTTCATTCTCAGTTTTTCATTTCGACACGTCCATATTAAATTGATGTAGATATCATTTTGATTTGCATAGTAGTCAAAGTTTTTATGAGTTATATATTGAGTAAACCTGGAATTTCGTATGTGATCAGTGTGAACCGTGTGCTGTCGGTGCACTGTTGTCATGTATGTACGGTGCTCCAAACTGCAGTGCGGGCCACACTTCCGCAATTATGTTCATGTTGGTAAATTATGCTTATGTTGGTCAATTGTGCTTATGTTGGTCAATTATGCTCATGTTGGTCAATTATGCTTGTGTTGGTCAATTATGCTTGTGTTGGTCAATTATGCTTGTGTTGGTCAATTATGCTTGTGTTGGTCAATTATGCTTATGTTGGTCAATTATGCTTGTGTTGGTCAATTATACTTGTGTTGGTCAATTATGCTTGTGTTGGTCAATTATGCTTATTTAAGCAATTTAAACAATTTAAACAATTTATTTAAACAATTTATGTTGGTCAATTATGCTTGTGTTGGTCAATTATGCTTGTGTTGGTCAATTATGCTTGTGTTGGTCAATGATGCTTGTGTTGGTCAATTATGTTCATGCTGGTCAATTATGCTTATGTTGGTCAATTATGCTTGTGTTGGTCAATTATGCTTGTGTTGGTCAATTAGGCTTGTGTTGGTCAATTATGCTTGTGTTGGTCAATTATGATTGTGTTGGTCAATTATGTTCATGTTGGTCAATTATGCTTATGTTGGTCAATTATGCTTGTGTTGGTCAATTATGCTTGTGTTGGTCAATTATGTTCATGTTAGTCAATTATGCTTATGTTGGTCAATTATGCTTGTGTTGGTCAATTTCAACATGACAGTGTTGCGTGTTCTTCTCAACGACGTTAATTTTTTCGCTGCGTGTGCTTCCATAACCATTAAAATTATTTTCTTTGGACACATTTTTATTTTTTTTGAAGATCTTTTTGAAGATCGCTTTTTCGTATGAAGATTTTTAATTGAAATCGCATCATTTAACGAAAGCACTAAGTGCTACCATACCCGTACCAGGGCACCGAGTATCGTTGTAATCGAGGACTTGTCATCGTATTTTCTTCTTTTGAGGAAAACCGGTCTTTTTATGAAACTTGTCGCAAATCCAGCCGTTTAAAAAACCTTATGTTAGATCATTTGACCTCATCCAGAGAAATTGTCAAGAAAATATGACAACTCTAAGTGCTGCAGTGTGTTTCCACATTGCAGAGCGTCACAAAACAAAAATGAGATAAAGAAAATTCTTCTCTGGATGCGAAACAAAATGTTCGAGGCGTTTAGTCGCATAAATTAACTCTCTTACACATTCCCTGAGTAGCATTTTGTTGACAAATATTCCGCAAAGAAACATCACATTTCAATGTTGCTCAATTGAGAAATGCACACATACACACATGCATGTCGCAAGCAGCCCAGTAAGCCCCAATATCACTACAGAAATCGGTCCCAATCACAATTATGTCCCTTTTTCATTAATTAACCAAAGTTCTTAATCCTCAAGAACAATATCGCTACAGAAATTGATCTCAATTACAATTACGTCCCGTTCTCATTAATGAACAGAAGCACTTAATGCTCACGAAAGTTGGAATAATTGTAGCTCGAAAGTGGCTCTGCGACAGACAGAGAACTGGGTAATGCCGAGAGCATCTTGGAAGGCAATCAGGGGACCTGAGGCTTGCTTCCGTCCTGGGACATAGCTCTCAACGTGCGCTGAGTGCGTTGCTCGCTAATTACCTGCGCTTATGAGTTGCCGAGCCAAATCTCGGCTTCATCAATCAATCGGAGGGCATTTGCCAGGCTCGTGAGGAACTCGGGATGAGCACAACTCGGGATGAGCGCAACTCGTAATGAGCGCAACGCGCAATGAGCGCAACTCGTAATGAGCACAACTCGCAATGAGCGCAATTCGTAATGATCACAACTGTCACGAGAGAAGGGTCCTGCCCCCTTATTAATTTGCTTTAATAAAGAAACCATGTTCTCGGAATAGAGGAAATGGCGTACCTCCAAAAAAAAAATAAACACAAAAACACAAGAAATCACGGGTAAAAAACAAAATGCACAAGTTTCTAACAATACTAAAACAAGGACGGTACTTACCAACGTGAAGGGAACCACTTACCAACAGCGTGCTTTTCTGTGCGCATTTTTCTCTGTTGACGAGAGTCGCTGCTCCTGTGGTGTTCGGGTATAATACTCGAGTTTCGGCACACAGGTTTATGTATTATAGAAGACCATCCTATTACACTTTGTGAGGCTACTGCACAATGCTTATCATGAAGGGCATTCACGCAATGCCTAACAATCCACAGACCTACAATTTTTGCCTCTGAACACAACACACTATAATGCAAGACCTAAGCGCTATCGCCAAATTTTGAGGTAATTGGAACATGACATTTCCCATGACAACGTTAATTTACCTATTGGCCGGCCAGCCCGTGTCATCAAACTAGATACCAATAATGCATGTAGACAATGCTGGACACAAGTAATACATGTAGACAATGCTAGACACCAGTAATACATGTAGACAATGCTAGACACCAATAATCCATGTGGAATATTAAGACATTCTCTGTCGTCTTGACCGCTTTCATTTCACAATCACTCGTCAACAAGCACACCGCGGCATTCTCAAGGAACCGAATCTCAAGAGCGTTTTCTGTATTGACGAGCGACAGTTCATTTAAGCACGACTCAGTTCATGTTGTGGATAGGCCTTTCTGAGCGCTGACGTGATACGTTGACTTGAATTGGTGACCTTTAACTTCTCTTCTTCATCATTATTTGATTATTCATTCATTCCCCCATCTGCAATATAAGAAATTTTGCTCTCCTCAATTCACTTCACAGCTAAATCCAATTAGCATTTGCTTTTATGTTGAAGAATATATCAATACATATATATATGTAACACCAAATTTTTGGCAACCAAGTTTCTGAACAATTTCTTAGTAATAGGACTTATGTCTCACCCCTGCCCAAAGGATTTATTCGGACGTGTACATTTTGAACATTGCTCCGGTCGTATTTTCCTGGTTTTCCTATTTGAAATTCTACTCTGAAATAAAAACGAGAACATACATCAGTACACTTATTACATTTTATCGTTTAACTTGTATGCTCAATATGGGTACTTTTTCCCGTCATTTCTTTAAACACGTATGTCACCGCGAACACACCTGTACTTATTCGTACCTCACTTCACGGCCTCGTCAGTAGAACTGCTTTCCCTTACACGCCGGATCTTTATTGTGGTTCTGTTCTTTTTATCACGCCCTTTTGAAGGAACCAATCATGTTAGAGGTGTTCGTTCAGCTCCACCTTATTCACACGCAAAGTGAACACCATTGGCTGCTCTGATGCTCGCATTCCCTCCTCTTAAGTGTTCATGTCTAAGATTTTGTAATTTTTGTAGGAGATTTTATGCTTCGTGGTGCGAGGTTCGCTTATCGCTCTTCTAAACACAAGAGCGAGGGTCCCAAGCCCCTAATTCAACCTTTGCCCTCTTTCGGTCCTCAGAATGCCAGCCTTCTCACCGCTAAAACAAACTTACAGCTTTTGGGGCTATACACACACACACCATACACACAACGTTGAAAGTTTTATCACGCGACACATTTTTTTTTGCAAAAGGATCTTAGTCAATGCTACAACGACGACTTACAACAGTTTTCAAAGGCAAAATTTGTTAAGCTATTAACTTCTGAAAAATTATTGCCCGTTAAATTTTGTTTTAAAACAAAGCATATTTCGTAAAAAGTAGTTCTCGTTACATCTTTCTTAACATCCCTGAACCTCTAGAAGCAAAAATTTGTCTCGACAATTTTTTCGTATAAGACTTGTGCTATTTATTTGAACAATGATAACTCCACTCTCAGCTAACTTAAAATACGCGTGATAACCTCTACTTGTGCATATTCTATTTCTAAAATTAACTCGCTAAAATAAATGCACATACGATTAGAAATTCTACTCCTTACAATTAGCAATAGTGTGAGTATATTGTTTCACATTTCTGTAATCGACATGTTAGTGTACCGCCAAAGTTAAATAGGTTATAAATGCTTGAGAGCTCCAGAGTATGCGCCCAAATTTTCGCGAGCATATTCCTTACAAAGTTGAAACATCCTAAAGAATGAAGATTATGTTCCAGAGGTTCCAACTTCTGTGGTGCACGTTCGGTGGCACCATTTCCAAGCTTTCCATTCTTGCGTTGACGACGACTTCGTCCGTGATGTGCTGAATTTTCTTTCATCTTATATGCTTTTTCCGTGGTATAATCATTGCTTCGTACACGTGCTGATGCCAGTCCCTTTTTGCAGGAAGGAGTCTTACAATTCCAATAATTCATTTTTCAAAATGTTATCCGCCACATTATCCTCACGACTTCGTTTTGTCAGATAGATCGTTGTTTCGATCCAAATAACCGTTCGATCATGGGAAATGCAGTGTGTTATAACTTGTATTTTAATTGCTCCTTCGACTTTATTTTCAAACATCAGGTTGTTCATCAAGCTTAGTTCGGTGATCAATCGAATCAGCTTTTCATGAATCAAGTAACTCCGTTGCTGAAATTGAGTTGATGTTCTAGAAAATCCAATTTGACACAACATCAATCCGAGGGGTTTTTTCACTGTATCGAGATCGATCTCTGTTAGCTGCGAGGTTATTGTCAAATCAGCCAGCATCCAAGTATTCGTTTCCTTCATCCACGATAATACTCCTCTTTTTATGCGAGTAAATATTCATATCTGTGCGAGACAATACGATGGTTAATGGAATTTGAAAAGTGGCCATCTTGTTCAAATCTATCCAATGTCATCTCTATGTTACTATTCTTCTTAACATGTTGACAAAGATGCCGAAAATTTGGCTTCCGTATCCCACGGTGAACATTGAGCCTAATTATTATTTTCTCAGGAGAAGTGCATTCGAGATCCAGGACACCCTATCAGGCGTTACTGTCATAATGCAATTCAACATCAATGATGTCATATTTCGTGCTCAATAATATTAACACAACTCGCAATGAGCGCAATTCGTAATGAGCACAACTCGCAATGAGCGCAACTCGCAATAACCGTAACTCATAATGAGCGCAACTCCGAGGTCCATGAGCGCAATTCGCAAAGAGCGCAACTCCTAAAGTCGTACTAGATCTCGAGCCAAGGCCAAGGCGCGCGCCAGCTCGAGGCACGGTCCGGCTCAGTAGTTGCGTTTGCCGTGCAAATCTCAGCCATGTTTTCCGTGTTTGAGGCTTCACAATGTTCACATCCGCTGATATTTACGACCCATGTACCACTTGCAGGCTATACATTCAGACGCTCGCTACAGCTCCTCCAGCAGTCACCTGCCATGCTTCATAAGGGAACATTCCGTGAGCGTAGAACTAGGACTCCTCTCCCAAGGTCTACCCTCAAGGACGGGAAAGCAATTTGTCAAGAGATGGAATAAACTGTTCTGTCATTGCTGTGCTGTTTCGTGTTAGCTTCTAACTTCGTGTTGAATTGTGATGGCCGAGGCTGTAGTTGTGCTAGATCTTGAATGAAGGTCGCTCCAGTTTTGTAAGGCTAGCATTTTGGTTACGGTTAAATGCATATTTTTACATAATAACACAAGTAAGACATGCAAGCTAATACTGTTACTAAATGAGCTCACTTCTACATGAAATTAATGACGCATATTTTACTCGCCTTTACACACCTTAAGAGCTCTAACTAGAATTATAAATGTTGTACTGACTTCAAATAACTGACTTTGTTGTACTTCAAATAACGGATGCTAATTCATTTGTACGTTGATGTCATGCATATTTATGCATTGCTGATGTAGATGTTCGTGTAAAAATATTGAAATGCCCTTGGTCATCCAAGTGGTAAAACAACATCCAAGCTCACCAAGCGGCCCAAAGACTTCCTAGCTCTCCTCCTAGCACAAAAATGAAATCCCAGCTATTCTAAAGGGTAAACAACATCCTAGCTATTTGGTTGAGTTACGATATGAAGACAATCATGATTCCCAGATTGGTTACAAAGTTACTCAACAACGTGAAAGCGTCTCCGTTAAAACAGCAGTGTTGAGAGGCACATTTTCCGAGACAACGCATGGCTCGAACGCTGCATTGTTGTCACACGTAATATGGCTGAAGGTGTTTTTCTGCGTCATGTCTTCTAATGATTTGGTAATGGTAACGGCTTCCTTAGGATTGTATCAGTCAATACAATACATCTATCCCCAAAAACTTCTTGGTTCTCATGCAAAAATTTCACAAGTACCGATCCAAATCTACCTCTCCTCTGCAAAAGCCACCTTTACGTAGTCTAGAGATCAGATGAACGAAGTACGGTTCCTTTTGTTGCAAGTATTAATACCGAGATTTAGGTATAGTCTGTTATTCCACTTACCGAATTAACGCCTCGCTTGAAAATATCATTACTGTTAGTTAGTTTAAGATTACCTATAGTCCATATAAAACGATCTCAAGTGAGCGAAGAAAAGGTACAATTAAAGAAGAACTACATAAAACCAGGAGTTTATTCACAAAGTGTGTTCCCACACAGAATACTTTGTGCATAGAAATCGCAATTTAGAAGAGGAGAGAAAGAATAAAAAAGAGATTATCATGAAAGCATGAAAACAAGAAGAAATAGAGTTGTCAACACAGATAAAAATCCCGAAGGCTTATCAAGATTTCAAGAAACCTAAGAGAAACCTAAGAGGATGCCAGTTTCCTAAGGCTAGGAGTGACTAACCTGAAAAAAACTAAACTAATTACTTATCCTGTGGTCCCTGAGGGGCCTCATTTGGGAAGGGAAAGTTATCTTATTTTGTTATTCATTTAAAGGAATTATGTACCATGGGCTGCGTGTAGTACGGTATTTGATTCTAAACTCGAGCTAGTGCTGCGGCTGATGACTATGTACACGGATGTTATTATCCCAGCCAGCACTCATACCCTAGCCAGCCCTCACCTACAACAGCCAGCACTCTTACTCTAATCAACCCTCACCTACTGCAGCCAGCCCTCGTACTCTACTCAACCCTCACCTACAGCAGTTGAACTGCGTTCAGTAACTGCGGCGGTCGTCGCTCTCACAGACATGACAGCGCACCAAAAGACACTGTCCTTACATGGACCCGATGTTGCTGCTGCGTTCTCAGCCGAGCTGCTCACCACCTGGCCGCACTGCTCTGCATACTTGTTAATGATCTGATTATCAAAGAATTTGCGTCGACTTGGCTGGCTGCGCAATGTTTTCAACGTTGACTGTGGTGTGTTTTTTATCAAAGAAGAATTTACGTTCACGCGGAGGTGCACCTGGCTGTATAAGTTCTTTAAAGTTGACTTGAAGTGATGCTTTGTTGTTTTTTTAATGGCAGAAGTTCATAGATTTCATATGAAACTGCATAAATTTGAGTACTTCAATCAGAAAAACACAGCTTTAAATACAGTCAAATAAAACTAGATGATCTTACGCTGTTTGCATTACTGCTACAACGATGTAAAGTATTTAAAAATCAGTCCCCTCGGTCGCCCTATACACCTTATCTGCACAATGTCCGAGCTCCCTTTTTTGACTTCTGTACCGTGCCCTTATAGGCAGCGTTAACCATACACGGGCTGTCAAGCGAGCTTCGTAGGGCAGGAAGCATCTCCGTTTAAGGCGCACGGGCATTCAAATCACGCTACTTATCGTACAAGAAGCGCGAGCTTGTCCGAATTTACGATGACTAGGGACATGAAGTAATACTGTCAACAATTTCGCTTGTCGGAAACCTCTTCACCTTTTAAGGCCGTCACTTCAGAAGTTATCATAACAAGCGTCGGTTTTTCATCCTGCTTGGTGGGTTGGTTTGCTCTTTTTAAAGTTAGGAACACTCGCTCAAAAGGAGAGGCGTTTAGTTTCTCCCCTTACTGGAGCAACTTTATAGTCATGGTGTTAGGTTATCACTTTGACTGCGGTAGGTAAAACTGAAGTTCAATATTTGACTCAAATTTACGCTGATTGCAATGGGCTTAACGATGGGGAGTTCAATATTCAACTCAAATTTAAATTCGAAAGATGTTAGAAATTTTTAAAAATCCCAAACATTAATTGGGTCCATTAAATACCTTAATTTTTACAGCTTGTTAAGACTTTTCAAACGATTCACCGGTGGGTCGTTTCGCAGCAGGAAAAACTTAAAGTACGACCCACCGGTGGTTTGTATCGCAGTCAATGTGTTAAATCTGTGTACGTATACCAACACAAGTTTCCATGTGCCCATGGCTTCTAGATATTTCCCTAGACTAATATCGCTTAAAGTATTCAAGATCAACTAACTTTTCAAGTTACATCCAAAGTAAGAAAATTTCGAGTTATACCGGGTATCCCAAAAACGTTCTCATTTTCCAACTCCCTAGTAATCATGTTTTTGGCTTGATGTTAGTGTTTATTGACGCTAACACAAGCCTAATGAGTTGAGCCAAAAGAAAGAACATGAAATGGAAGAAAATTGTATTTATAAAAGTAAACTCAGCTGCACCTGAAACCAAAAACCAAAAACACACGAGTATTCGGGAGTTAAATCAAGAAGAAAAGGATCTTTTCCAGATAAGCCCCGCCACTAATGCAACACTTAAGTTCATCCACATGTAACTTTCGAAATAATGCACTTATCGACTTCAAGTTACTTTCAAACGAAAAAATAGTTCAGTCTTTCGTTTGAGAGAAATTTGAAGTCGATAGGTGCATTATTTCGAAAGTTACAAGGGGGTGAACTTATGTGTTGCATTAGTGGCAGGGCTTATCTGGAAAAGATCCTTTTCTTCTCGATTTAACTCATGATTACTCTTGTGTTTTTGGTTTCATAAAAAAACTCAGCTGCACATGAAATCAAAAACCAAAAAAGCACAGAAGTTAGTTATTCAAAGATGAGTACATTTATTTTGGGGGACATTCTGACGCTTGTCTGCAGCGCCACAGCCTCACAAAACGAGACTTACCTGCCGTTGATGATTAGCATGTCGGGCTAAATTACAACTGATGGTTTTTTGGAGCCAAAGCTAACGAAGCGGACTTGTTAAATTTAAAACAAAGGTCCAGCGTACAGTGAATATTGAAATTGGAACCATCGCGAATGTCGACCTTCGTTTGATCGACGTACGCTGGTAAAAAGTGTATTTTTTACGTTGTTAAAAAAAATGGTTTGGGTTTAGCATATGATGCTTGTTGGTAAAAGGTTTTAGTAAATTTTTTAGCTCTCAGTAAAAGATTTTAATACGTCGCTCTCGTAGTGGTACATATGTATCCGTATCATGAGGTAAGCTGCTCGTTTAGTTACCGGTATTACGTGTACAAATTCAATTATTTCAGAGTTTTTTCAAAATATATTTTAGCGTACAAAGTGAAATAACATCGCGCGATGATGCTTTTCGCACTTTTTAGAAAGGACAGCAATGTATTCGAGCAGCTAAGTAGTTTTTTTTTAAATTCTGCCGCCTACAACTTAGCTTAACCAACGGTAGCAAATGTGCATGCGTAGTCAATGGGCCAAATTCTTTAGAATCATGCTAGACATTTTAAATTTGGTGCTTTCATCGTGGCGAAAATCAAATTCTAAGAAAAAAGCAACGTTCGTAAATTGATGGCCTAAAAAAAATTCTTGTTTCGTCGACTGCTGCGCTCTGCAATCAAAATCACAGCTTGCAACACCAGCAAAATTTTTAGTAATATTTATTGCACCGATTTTTCATAAAAAAGATAGAAAAGAAAAACATTTTATTCCTATAAAGATGGTACAAAAATGATGATACATAAAGCAATTTTCATTGCAGTTCTCGGTCTAACTTGTCGGAATAAAGACAAATTTATTTTGGGGAGCTCCAGTGATTAACATTAAACCTACAACTTTTGCTGACAAAATTTTGTTGCGGAATTCAAAATGTTTGCTATTTTTCCTTCCGAAAGTGGATCGTTTTTTCCCTGATGGCCACTTTTTGCCTGCAGATTTGGACCTCGAACTCTTGTTTTAGCTGAGTAAGTCTTCAAATCGCGGTCAAAACAACAGTTTTCGTGTGGCATCAAAATACCGCGATACAATGGAGGTCCTAATTTTAGCCCTCAAAAAAAAAAAATATATATTCCATGAAACTCTCAAAACATGTTATATATTTTAACGCTCGTTTATTTCACTTTGTTTTAGAATTAGCGTTTTGATTTCGTCGCTTTTGATTCGCTTATGTTTCGTTGCTTTTGTATTGCGCTTTTTTTCGCCTTTCATTCAGAGCAAAGCTTTTCGGAACGACTGAATTCCTTGGGACACGTTTTACAAATCGGCTTTCCTAACTTCGAAGCTCACACAGCATCTACTACTTTCTTCTTCGTTTTTGATCTTGCTTCATAATCTTTTTTCTCAACTTACTGTTTCTCTGCCCTTTCTGCGTAGATTCCACGCTCCTTTAACTTCATATTAAATGGTACCTTCCTCGCTCCTGTCTTTGGATCACCGATGTGGCGGATAGGGAGGCTTAAACTAACTAATAATAATCTAATCAAAGCTCACATCGGAGTAACAACAGGCAAGATGAGTGTATGGGAATATATTTAGGGTGCAAAAATTAAACTGGATTCGCCAATGACCCATCGGTGGGTCGCGCTCAAGTTTTTCTCATCGATGCGTCTTTTAAAAAGTCTAAAAAATCGTTCAAAATTAATGGTATTTAATGAACCCAGTAAATTTTTCTTATTTATAAAATTTCTAACAACTTTTGAATTTAAATTTGGGTTAAATGCTGAGCTTCACTTTAACCCGTCGCGGTGAACGTGTTAACTGCGACGTGAGCCACCGGTCACTCGTATCACAGATACGGTCAATAAACATCCTCAATACTTTGACCGCAATTGGTTAAACTGAATTTCAACATTCAACTCAAGCCTAAAGTTAATCGTAGTAAGGAATTTTGAAAAAAAAAACAAATATTAACTGGATCATGCCTTCATTTAGCTTCAATTAAGCATTGATGGAAATTGAGTCTGTGACCACTGGTCGGTCAGCAGCATTATGAAAATCCCCTCCGTGGCCACCGGTGGCGCACGTTGCGGTCAAAGTATTACAGGTTTTATTTTATGAGTCACATTTATTGGCGTGCGTAACTGTGATGATCGAGTGAGTTAACAGCTGGCCGGGCATTTGAATAAGTACTGTGCTACAGCTGAGTAAGCATCGTTATGAGTATGAGGGCAAGTATATGTGCTCGTTAACACGTTAACTACGCTTGTGCAGTTGCTACGATTTTTTATGTTGTAAGAATGGAAAAAAACACTTTAATGCTCAAACATATTTTTATCTTTCCTAAGGTGAACAAAAAATTTAATTTCTCCATTTCATTTTATCGAGTACTTCTGAATTTATTTTTCAGAATTTTGTGTAAGGATGAAAATGCTGCTTCATTATACCGGTACGTGAATGAGCGATTTACCTACTGGTACACCTATGTACCATGTATATAGTCACCGTATTAAGAGCTCAGTATTATTTTAAGGAGTATAATAGTAATTAAATCAATTATTTTATTAAAATAATATAAAATAATAATTATTAGTATGAAATTATTGTGATTAACATTGTTATAAAATTGTAATTAATATTACAACTTAAAATAATTGTTTGCTTCTATTCTAGCGTTTGAAATTTTGATGACTTCGGCTGGTATTTTGCGGAACGCATCTTTGATTTCCCAAGTATTAACTTCTTCCGTAATTGCAAGCAGCCTGTACTTGTGATTAAAATAATCTCAATTTATAGATCCCGTTGTTGGTCCCGATCCCGTTGATACATAATACTAGAATGTTATATATTACTCGTTAAATAATCATGTGCTAGAAACATGTGATTACTGGTGATTACACATATGTTTACTGGTACTGCACAATTGCACATGAAAATGGATGATTACAGTAATCACCTCTGAAAAATGGATGATTACAGTAATCACCTCTGAAAAATGGATGAGTACAGTAATCACCTCTAAAAAATGGATGATTACAGTAATCACCTCTGAAAAATGGATGAGTACAGTCATCACCTCTGAAAAATGGATGATTACAGTAATCACCTCTGAAAAATGGATGATTACAGTAATCACCTCTGAAAAATGGATGATTACAGTAATCACCTCTGAAAAATGGATGATTACAGTAATCACCTCTGAAAAATGGATGATTACAGTAATCACCTCTGAAAAATGGATGATTACAGTAATCACCTCTGAAAAATGGATGATCGCGTTATAAACATCAATGGAAAGAGTGCGGTGATTTCTCTGGCTGCTGGAAACGTTTGCTTTTTTTGAAAATAAAGAGGATATCTTCATATTTCTGAACTAATATGATTTAATCTTTATTTAAACTAAAGTAACCTTCCATTCTTCGGAAAAAATTCGCTATATGTTCACATAAAACATTTAGCGCTTTCTTAACTTACTATTTTGTTTAACATTTATTTCTTCTTCGAGCGGAATTGAAGCTTCTTTTTTTTGCACGTCATTTTATTTGTTCGCGGACGAGAGCGCAGAGCATCGCTGAAGAGCTTATACTGTAGTACCTGTGTTGTGTAGTGACAGTGTAGTACCTGTGTGTGTTGTGTAGTGACAGTGTAGTACCTGTGTGTGTTGTGTAGTGACAGTGTAGTACCTGTGTGTGTTGTGTAGTGACAGTGTAGTACCTGTGTGTGTTGTGTAGTGACAGTGTAGTACCTGTGTGTTGTGTAGTGACAGTGTAGTACCTGTGTGTGTTGTGTAGTGACAGTGTAGTACCTGTGTGTGTTGTGTAGTGACAGTGTAGTACCTGTGTGTGTTGTGTAGTGACAGTGTAGTACCTGTGTGTTGTGTAGTGACAGTGTAGTACCTGTGTGTGTTGTGTAGTGACAGTGTAGTACCTGTGTGTGTTGTGTAGTGACAGTGTAGTACCTGTGTGTGTTGTGTAGTGACAGTGTAGTACCTGTGTGTTGTGTAGTGACAGTGTAGTACCTGTGTGTGTTGTGTAGTGACAGTGTAGTACCTGTGTGTGTTGTGTAGTGACAGTGTAGAAACGGTGTAGTGGTAACAGTGCAGTAGCAACAGTGCAGTAGCAACAGTGCAGTAGCAACAGTGCAGTAGCAACAGTGCAGTAGCAACAGTGCAGTAGCAACAGTGCAGTAGCAACAGTGCAGTAGCAACAGTGCAGTAGCAACAGTGCAGTAGCAACAGTGCAGTAGCAACAGTGCAGTAGCAACAGTGCAGTAGCAACAGTGCAGTAGCAACAGTGCAGTAGCAACAGTGCAGTAGCAACAGTGCAGTAGCAACAGTGCAGTAGCAACAGTGCAGTAGCAACAGTGCAGTAGCAACAGTGCAGTAGCAACAGTGCAGTAGCAACAGTGTAGTAGCAACAGAGCAGTAGCAACAGTGCAATAGCAACAGTGCAGTAGCAACAGTGCAGTAGCAACAGTGCAGTAGCAACAGTGCAGTAGCAACAGTGCAGTAGCAACAGTGCAGTAGCAACAGTGCAGTAGCAACAGTGCAGTAGCAACAGTGCAGTAGCAACAGTGCAGTAGCAACAGAGCAGTAGCAACAGTGCAGTAGCAACAGTGCAGTAGCAACAGTGCAGTAGCAACAGTGCAGTAGCAACAGTGCAGTAGCAACAGTGCAGTAGCAACAGTGCAGTAGCAACAGTGCAGTAGCAACAGTGCAGTAGCAACAGTGCAGTAGTAACAGTGCAGTAGCAACAGAGCAGTAGCAACAGTGCAGTAGCAACAGTGCAGTAGCAACAGTGCAGTAGCAACAGTGCAGTAGCAACAGTGCAGTAGCAACAGAGCAGTAGCAACAGTGCAGTAGCAACAGTGCAGTAGCAACAGTGCAGTAGCAACAGTGCAGTAGCAACAGTTGCAACAGTCGCAGCAACAGCGTGTTCTGTAGCAACAGTTGCAACATTCGCAGCAACAGCGTGTTCTGTAGAAACAGTTGCAACAGCCGCAGCAACAGCATGTTCTGTAGAAACAGTTGCAACAGCCGCAGCAACAGCGTGTTCTGTACCAACAGTTGTAACAGTCGCAGCAACAGCGTGTTCTGTACCAACAGTTGTAACAGTCGCAGCCACAGCGTGTTCTGTACCAACAGTTGCAACAGTCGCAGTAACAGCGTGTTCTGTACCAACAGTTGCAACAGTCGCAGCCACAGCGTGTTCTGTACCAACAGTTGCAACAGTCGCAGCCACAGCGTGTTCTGTACCAACAGTTGCAACAGTCGCAGCAACAGCGTGTTCTGTACCAACAGTTGCAACAGTCGCAGCAACAGCGTGTTCTGTACCAACAGTTGCAACAGTCGCAGCAACAGCGTGTTCTGTACCAACAGTTGCAACAGTCGCAGCCACAGCGTGTTCTGTACCAACAGTTGCAACAGTCGCAGTAACAGCGTGTTCTGTAGCAACAGTTGCAACAGTCGCAGTAACAGCGTGTTCTGTACCAACAGTTGCAACAGTCGCAGCAACAGCGTGTTCTGTAGCAACAGTTGCAACAGTCGCAGTAACAGCGTGTTCTGTACCAACAGTTGCAACAGTCGCAGCCACAGCGTGTTCTGTACCAACAGTTGCAACAGTCGCAGCCACAGCGTGTTCTGTAGCAACAGTTGCAACAGTCGCAGTAACAGCGTGTTCTGTACCAACAGTTGCAACAGCCGCAGTAACAGCGTGTTCTGTACCAACAGTTGCAACAGCCGCAGCAACAGCGTGTTCTGTACCAACAGTTGCAACAGCCGCAGCAACAGCGTGTTCTGTACCCACAGTTGCAACAGCCGCAGTAACAGCGTGTTCTGTACCAACAGTTGCAACAGCCGCAGCAACAGCGTGTTCTGTACCAACAGTTGCAACAGCCGCAGCCACAGCGTGTTCTGTACCAACAGTTGCAACAGTCGCAGCAACAGCGTGTTCTGTACCAACAGTTGCAACAGCCGCAGCAACAGCGTGTTCTGTACCAACAGTTGCAACAGTCGCAGCAACAGCGTGTTCTGTACCAACAGTTGCAACAGCCGCAGCAACAGCGTGTTCTGTACCAACAGTTGCAACAGTCGCAGCCACAGCGTGTTCTGTACCAACAGTTGCAACAGTTGCAGCAACAGCGTGTTCTGTAGCAACAGTTGCAACAGTCGCAGCAACAGCGTGTTCTGTACCAACAGTTGCAACAGCCGCAGCAACAGCGTGTTCTGTACCAACAGTTGCAACAGTCGCAGCCACAGCGTGTTCTGTACCAACAGTTGCAACAGCCGCAGCAACAGCGTGTTCTGTACCAACAGTTGCAACAGTTGCAGCAACAGCGTGTTCTGTAGCAACAGGTGCAACAGTCGCAGCAACAGCGTGTTCTGTACCAACAGTTGCAACAGTCGCAGCAACAGCGTGTTCTGTACCAACAGTTGCAACAGTTGCAGCAACAGCGTGTTCTGTAGCAACAGGTGCAACAGTCGCAGCAACAGCGTGTTCTGTACCAACAGTTGCAACAGTTGCAGCAACAGCGTGTTCTGTAGCAACAGTTGCAACAGTCGCAGCAACAGCGTGTTCTGTACCAACAGTTGCAACAGTTGCAGCAACAGCGTGTTCTGTAGCAACAGGTGCAACAGTCGCAGCAACAGCGTGTTCTGTACCAACAGTTGCAACAGTTGCAGCAACAGCGTGTTCTGTAGCAACAGTTGCAACAGTCGCAGCAACAGCGTGTTCTGTAGCAACAGGTGCAACAGTCGCAGCAACAGCGTGTTCTGTACCAACAGTTGCAACAGTCGCAGCAACAGCGTGTTCTGTACCAACAGTTGCAACAGCCGCAGCAACAGCGTGTTCTGTACCAACAGTTGCAACAGTCGCAGCAACAGCGTGTTCTGTACCAACAGTTGCAACAGCCGCAGCAACAGCGTGTTCTGTACCAACAGTTGCAACAGCCGCAGCAACAGCGTGTTCTGTACCAACAGTTGCAACAGCCGCAGCAACAGCGTGTTCTGTACCAACAGTTGCAACAGCCGCAGCAACAGCGTGTTCTGTACCAACAGTTGCAACAGTCGCAGCAACAGCGTGTTCTGTACCAACAGTTGCAACAGTCGCAGCAACAGCGTGTTCTTTACCAACAGTTGCAACAGTCGCAGCAACAGCGTGTTCTGTACCAACAGTTGCAACAGTCGCAGCAACAGCGTGTTCTGTACCAACAGGTGCAACAGCCGCAGCAACAGCGTGTTCTGTACCAACAGTTGCAACAGCCGCAGTAACAGCATGTTCTGTACCAACAGTTGCAACAGTCGCAGCAACAGCGTGTTCTGTACCAACAGTTGCAACAGCCGCAGCAACAGCGTGTTCTGTACCAACAGTTGCAACAGTCGCAGCAACAGCGTGTTCTGTACCAACAGTTGCAACAGCCGCAGCAACAGCGTGTTCTGTACCAACAGTTGCAACAGTCGCAGCAACAGCGTGTTCTGTACCAACAGTTGCAACAGTCGCAGCAACAGCGTGTTCTGTACCAACAGTTGCAACAGCCGCAGCAACAGCGTGTTCTGTACCAACAGTTGCAACAGTCGCAGCAACAGCGTGTTCTGTACCAACAGTTGCAACAGCCGCAGCAACAGCGTGTTCTGTACCAACAGTTGCAACAGTCGCAGCAACAGCGTGTTCTGTACCAACAGTTGCAACAGTCGCAGCAACAGCGTGTTCTGTAGCAACAGTTGCAACAGCCGCAGTAACAGCGTGTTCTGTACCAACAGTTGCAACAGTCGCAGCAACAGCGTGTTCTGTACCAACAGTTGCAACAGTCGCAGCAACAGCGTGTTCTGTACCAACAGTTGCAACAGCCGCAGCAACAGCGTGTTCTGTACCAACAGTTGCAACAGTCGCAGCAACAGCGTGTTCTGTACCAACAGTTGCAACAGCCGCAGCAACAGCGTGTTCTGTACCAACAGTTGCAACAGTCGCAGCAACAGCGTGTTCTGTACCAACAGTTGCAACAGTCGCAGCAACAGCGTGTTCTGTAGCAACAGTTGCAACAGCCGCAGCAACAGCGTGTTCTGTACCAACAG
Organism: Morinoia aosen; assembly: GCA_030386875.1. Lineage (NCBI taxonomy): Eukaryota > Metazoa > Arthropoda > Malacostraca > Amphipoda > Talitridae > Morinoia > Morinoia aosen. Next base: position 44,528,361 of record CM059567.1, on the reverse strand, counting down.
TTGCAACAGCCGCAGCAACAGCGTGTTCTGTACCAACAGTTGCAACAGCCGCAGCAACAGCGTGTTCTGTACCAACAGTTGCAACAGTCGCAGCAACAGCGTGTTCTGTACCAACAGGTGCAACAGTCGCAGCAACAGCGTGTTCTGTACCAACAGGTGCAACAGTCGCAGCAATAGCGTGTTCTGTACCAACAGGTGCAACAGCCGCAGCAACAGCGTGTTCTGTACCAACAGTTGCAACAGTCGCAGCAACAGCGTGTTCTGTACCAACAGTTGCAACAGTCGCAGCAACAGCGTGTTCTGTAGCAACAGTTGCAACAGCCGCAGTAACAGCGTGTTCTGTACCAACAGTTGCAACAGCCGCAGCAACAGCGTGTTCTGTACCAACAGTTGCAACAGCCGCAGCAACAGCGTGTTCTGTACCAACAGTTGCAACAGTCGCAGCAACAGCGTGTTCTGTACCAACAGTTGCAACAGTCGCAGCAACAGCGTGTTCTGTACCAACAGTTGCAACAGTCGCAGCAACAGCGTGTTCTGTACCAACAGTTGCAACAGTCGCAGCAACAGCGTGTTCTGTACCAACAGGTGCAACAGCCGCAGCAACAGCGTGTTCTGTACCAACAGTTGCAACAGCCGCAGTAACAGCATGTTCTGTACCAACAGTTGCAACAGTCGCAGCAACAGCGTGTTCTGTACCAACAGTTGCAACAGCCGCAGCAACAGCGTGTTCTGTACCAACAGTTGCAACAGTCGCAGCAACAGCGTGTTCTGTACCAACAGTTGCAACAGCCGCAGCAACAGCGTGTTCTGTACCAACAGTTGCAACAGTCGCAGCAACAGCGTGTTCTGTACCAACAGTTGCAACAGTCGCAGCAACAGCGTGTTCTGTACCAACAGTTGCAACAGCCGCAGCAACAGCGTGTTCTGTACCAACAGTTGCAACAGTCGCAGCAACAGCGTGTTCTGTACCAACAGTTGCAACAGCCGCAGCAACAGCGTGTTCTGTACCAACAGTTGCAACAGTCGCAGCAACAGCGTGTTCTGTACCAACAGTTGCAACAGTCGCAGCAACAGCGTGTTCTGTAGCAACAGTTGCAACAGCCGCAATAACAGCGTGTTCTGTACCAACAGTTGCAACAGTCGCAGCAACAGCGTGTTCTGTACCAACAGTTGCAACAGTCGCAGCAACAGCGTGTTCTGTACCAACAGTTGCAACAGCCGCAGCAACAGCGTGTTCTGTACCAACAGTTGCAACAGTCGCAGCAACAGCGTGTTCTGTACCAACAGTTGCAACAGCCGCAGCAACAGCGTGTTCTGTACCAACAGTTGCAACAGTCGCAGCAACAGCGTGTTCTGTACCAACAGTTGCAACAGTCGCAGCAACAGCGTGTTCTGTAGCAACAGTTGCAACAGCCGCAGCAACAGCGTGTTCTGTACCAACAGTTGCAACAGCCGCAGCAACAGCGTGTTCTGTACCAACAGTTGCAACAGTCGCAGCAACAGCGTGTTCTGTACCAACAGGTGCAACAGTCGCAGCAACAGCGTGTTCTGTACCAACAGTTGCAACAGTCGCAGCCACAGCGTGTTCTGTAGCAACAGTTGCAACAGCCGCAGCAACAGCGTGTTCTGTACCAACAGTTGTAACAGTCGCAGCCACAGCGTGTTCTGTACCAACAGTTGCAACAGCCGCAGCAACAGCGTGTTCTGTAGCAACAGTTGCAACAGTTGCAGCAACAGCGTGTTCTGTACCAACAGGTGCAACAGTCGCAGCAATAGCGTGTTCTGTACCAACAGGTGCAACAGCCGCAGCAACAGCGTGTTCTGTACCAACAGTTGCAACAGTCGCAGCAACAGCGTGTTCTGTACCAACAGTTGCAACAGTCGCAGCAACAGCGTGTTCTGTACCAACAGTTGCAACAGCCGCAGCAACAGCGTGTTCTGTACCAACAGTTGCAACAGCCGCAGCAACAGCGTGTTCTGTACCAACAGTTGCAACAGTCGCAGCAACAGCGTGTTCAGTAACAGAGGCCCGTTGCCTCGGAAGGCCGGCTCTACTCTCACTATGCGCGGAGTTGGCGGCCGTCGAAGCGATCTCGATGTCGTGCAGAAATGAGGAACTTTTTTCGCGATGTTTAGGAGGTCTTGCAGAAGATGATCCTTTTAGCATCGTGTGATGCGTCGCTGAGCATCCTTCATCAAAGGAAAGCTCTTCAAGCTTTGTGGCTTTCGGCGGCGCGAGTAATCATATTTTTTGTGTGTTTTCGTGATGCGCATCTACAGCCCTTTGCGTGTATTAGCTATGGCTCTATTACATTATATTTACTACTCTATTATATCTACTACTGAACAGATTGCAACTTTTGATGGTTTTGTCCTACGTTGTACACAAAAACTGTTATAATTCACTAAGATGACTGTAATTATTATTATTATTAATTATAGTTTACTAAGATTAGTATTGAAAAAAGGTACAGGCACTTACAGAATCTTTTTACTCCACATTTTGGAGATTTTGAAAAGCGCACTGCCTTACAGTCGCCTGACCTTTCCTATACCAACTTGATGCGATTTTCAAGCCCTACGAGTGAAAGTGGAGAAAACTTTGACATCTGTTCACGGATTTCAGACTTGGGTAATAAAATTTTATTTTATACATCACAATGAGTCACTGCTTCTTACACTGAACAGTACTTCCACTCTTAACATTGATAATATTTTCACCGATCGATTGTTGCGCTGTGAACTTTATTTTATTTGTTACTGGTTCATATGTGTTCGTGTGTGTGTCTGTGTGCGGTTGTATGTGTATGTGTGTATGAATTTTGAACCTTGTTGACGTCTTTCGCAGTGCGTAATGTACGTAGGTCGTGCACTCGATCGAACGTACCATTCTAAAATGTATCGACGCGAGATTGTAGCGCTGTGAGCTGCATTTCATTATTGGTGATCCTCGTGCAAGTGCGTTACTGTTGAACTTTGCTTGATTTTTCCACACTGCCACGTGAATGTATGTGGTGCACTCGATCAAACCGTACATCATGCGTCTTGTAATTAAAGATCTGGGCGAACACCGCATGAAATGGGAAAGCTTTCTCCCACTTTCTTTGAAGATAAATTCTACGTTGTTTTTATCATTACAAGTAGAATATCATCCGATGAATTCTACGTTAAGATGAATTCTACGTAATTTTTATCATTACAAGTAGAATATCCATCGGTGAATTCTACGTTAAGATGAATTCTACGTTATTTATATCATTACAAGTAGAATATCATCCGATGAATTCTACGTTAAGATGAATTCTACGTTATTTTTATCATTACAAGTAGAATATCATCCGATGAATTCTACGTTAAGATGAATTCTATGTTGTTTTTATCATTAAAAGTAGAATATCCTCCTATGAATTCTACGTTGTTTTTATCATTACAAGTAGAATATCCACCGGTGAATTCTACGTTAAGATGAATTCTACGTTGTTTTTATCATTACAAGTAGAATATCCTCCGATGAATTCAACGTTAAGATGAATTCTACGTTGTTTTTATCATTACAAGTAGAATATCCTCCGGTGAATTCTACGTTAAGATGAATTCTACGTTATTTTTATCATTAAAAGTAGAATATCCTCCGATGAATTCTACGTTAAGATGAATTCTACGTTGTTTTTATCATTACAAGTAGAATATCCTCCGATGAATTCTACGTTAAGATGAATTCTACGTTGTTTTTATCATTACAAGTAGAATATCCTCCGATGAATTCTACGTTATTTTTTATTATTAAAAGTAGAATATCCTCCGATAAATTCTACGTTAAGATGAATTATACGGTTTTTTTCATCATTACCAGTAGAATAAATGAAGTCCCTTAGGTTTTTTTCTATTTCCATTATGTTTCAACATATGGGAATAAGACTTGTGTGGCAGTGTAAGTAAGAAATTAAAAGCTACACAAATTGATTTTTAGACATTTTTGTTTAAAACATAACACTTTGCAGTTGAACTACTGCACATAATGGTGTCATCACTGTCCCTTGAGCTTGGACGTACATAATTCTCAACACATGTCTGCTCTATCAATAATTCGTTAGGTTAAATTTTCTTAATATGAAGCACGTTGAGCCGTAGGTACTCTGTTATCAAAACAAATAGCTTATCATGTCACTCTCCCCTAACAAAATTTTGGTTGAACTCATTCCATCACCGTAATTTTCAATATATTCTAACGTACTAATGGGCTGCGAATGTGCTTGAATTTATGCGTTGCAAATGAAAATATTAAGCTAGGACAGACTGCGAAAATCAATCGTTATCTTCACTTTGTATCAAAATTTTATTTTCGCTAAGGCAGCCATCAACACTTTGACTGCCGCTGGAAAAACTGGACGCTTATGTCTAATTCAAATTTAAAGTCAAATGTGGTAAGCAATGTTGAAAATATCGAGCATCAACCAACTGTATCATGTTCCATTTAGTTTTGATTGAGTGATTTTAAAAATTGAGTTCGTGGCTCCTGGTTGGTCAGCATCAGAGTGAAAACTCCCTCAGTGACCAAATATGGCTCATCTCGCAGTCAAAACGTCAATGTCTCGAGTTTGGCGAACGCACGAGCTCGCAAAGGTCTCATCATAGCGCGTTGAAGCTTCCTAACTTCCATCTCTTGAACAGTTTAGTGAACTTGACCAAATTGCACGGATATCCCATCTCGCAATTTCCAGGGCACCTCACGTCGGCGCCATTAATGTTCGAGACTCGGAGTGCTTCTTCTCCGGCCTCCGTATATGAGCGCTGGCAAATCCCAGCCCTAATCTGAAGGCCCGGGGGCCTTTTTATACTCGGCAATGATATCAATTTGAGCGACTGACAGGCCTCGGAAGCCGGCCGTAATACCGCTCGCTTTACAGCAGAAAAGAAGTCATCAAGTGTCGCTTTTTCTGCGCCAGTGGGTGGCATTCTCAGCTCGAAGGGCCCTCGAGAGTCTAGGCAAATACAATATTTTCGGCGCGACTGAACGAGGCAGGCGGATAACGCCTAAAGGGCTCAGCCTCTCAAAGACTCGCATGGCTTGTATCATTTTAATTCGACGAATCGTTGCGCTGAGCAGCAGAAATGAAATGAAATCTTCCGGAGCTCACAGGTTAGACGCATCTCATCAGCCAGATCGACGTGGAATTTGTGTTTTGGGTCAATTGGACCGTCTGATTGCTTGCTCTGAGCCCGAATCGCTTTAGTTGTGGAGCGAATTCAAGATTCTTTCATTGTTTTCGAACGAACGCAATTAGTGATTTAAGCATTCATGCGTCAGTATGTTCGCCAGTTTAACAAGCTGGTCCTTCCTAAGGAGTTTTTCTTCGGTGACGTATTGCTAGATTCTAATTTAAGACAGTAGCTACAAGTACTTAAAGTACACAAGCAAGTAACGTACACAAGCAAGTAACGTACACAAGCAAGTAACGTACACAAGCAAGCAACGTACACAAGCAAGTAACGTACTCAAGCAAGTAACGTACACAAGCAAGTAACGTACACAAGCAAGTAACGTACACAAGCAAGTATCGTACACAAGAGAGTAACGTACACAACCAAGTAACGTACACAAGCAAGTAACGTACACAAGCAAGCAACGTACACAAGCAAGTAACGTACTCAAGCAAGTAACGTACACAAGCAAGTAACGTACACAAGAGAGTAACGTACACAACCAAGTAACGTACACAAGCAAGTAACGTACACAAGCAAGCAACGTACACAAGCAAGTAACGTACTCAAGCAAGTAACGTACACAAGCAAGTAACGTACACAAGCAAGTAACGTACACAAGCAAGTATCGTACACAAGCAAGTAACGTACACAACCAAGTAACGTACACAAGCAAGCAACGTACACAAGCAAGTAACGTACACAAGCAAGTAACGTACACAAGCAAGCAACGTACACAAGCAAGTAACGTACACAAGCAAGTAACGTACACAAGCAAGTAACGTACACAAGCATATAACGAACACAAGCAAGTAACGTACACAAACAAGTAACGTACACAAGCAAGTAACGTACACAAGAGAGTAACGTACACAAGCAAGTAACGTACACAAGCAAGTAACGTACACAAGCAAGTAACGTACACAAGCAAGTAACGTACACAAGCAAGTAACGTACACAAGCAAGTAACGTACACAAGCAAGTAACGTACACAACCAAGTAACGTACACAAGCAAGCAACGTACACAAGCAAGTAACGTACACAAGCAAGTAACGTACACAAGCAAGTAACGTACACAAGCAAGCAACGTACACAAGCAAGTAACGTACACAAGCAAGTAACGTACACAAGCACTCCAAAGATGCATGGTCATCATTTTAAAACACTCCCAAACGTTCTTTCCTTGAAGCGTTCAGCATAATGCAAGCATGTACAGCATCAACAATAATAGCCGATGCACTGTAAATAAAAACATGAGTAATGATCAAAACCGTCAAGTGTAATGAATTTTCGAACCAGCGGAACTAGACCAAGCGTATCTGTAACGTAGAAATTACATACAACGTATATAGGCGCAGCTGAACAATCTTGCTCAAGGAACCACCTGTTAGAATAGGAACCACCTGTTCCTATTCTAACTACTTGAACTGGACCACGCCTATCTGCGACGAAGAGCATAGTACCCAAGGTGTAACCATGCCATCTTGCTCATAGTTATGGTTAATAGCTCTTTCTCTGAGCACAATTCTTAGTTTTCCCTTTTTAGGCAAGGTGCATATTTCATCAGGGTTGTTTCGTTAGCCGTTTAGGTAAACCAAGTTTCCCGTTTATGATTTTGTTATGTTAGTCACCAAAGCTATGCATAACTGTAAGAAGGTAGTAGCGAATGGATGGGATAGAGTAATTTCCTGACAGATTCCTGCTTGATTACTGCCTTTCATGAGCCCCATTCGCCAGAACACCCGAAAAACGACGCTTTTTTTGAATGCCTCCATGAATTTCCGACGGCGCTTCCGTCTATACACGAACGAAGCATTCTTTGTCGGGAAACACGACTTGACATACGGACGAACTCCTCTACGTAAAAACTTCATTCATCTACAGCTTACGACGTTGTACGTAATCGGACGACGGTGCCCAAACCCGATCAATCAGGCGAGTTTGGTCGGGTCCATCTGAAGTTTTGGACAGAACTGCATCAGTCAGTCAGTCTCGCTGGCTGGAATTTGGCTTTGCCAGTAATGCTCAACGTCACATTTTGCTGTGCTTGCACAGCATCGATCTTGTCTGATGATTAAAATGGCAAAGCAATCAACTCGCGATTGAGATTTATGCACAAATTTTTAAACTAAATTCCCGCCTCACTGATTTAGAGCCACAAAAATTGCTTGGTCATCAAGTCGACCAAACGAGCTGAGATGAAAATGATAGCTTTAATAGTTCTTCTAGGTTAATAGGAGGTCATTGTCAGCGTGCATTTGTTGGTTGTAAATGCACTTTTTAAATACGGCCAAAATTGTTCAAAAACTGCAACCATTTTAAATCGACCGCTATGGAATGGTGTCAGGTTCCTCGTCCGTCTTGAGAAACATGCCTTTATTGCAAAGGATCAGTTTGGTCAGACGAGAGTCATAGTTTTAAACTTTTATAGCGAAATATTTCTTAAATACTTTGCTAAAGTCTATTATGTTGAATATTGAAAGAGGGTTTCGATCATTTTGTGAGCTTAAAAATGAAATATTCAATCTATTTTCCAAACCATTTTACGTCATCGTTCTTACATGCCGCGAGCTTTCCTCACGAGGGAAACGCAGGCACAACTCAAATTTACACGGAGAAATAGGGTAGATAAAAAAAATTATACCTTAAAAATGGATCTGGGATACATGAGCTTTTAAGAGATATAATTAAATTACAGTTGTTATTTATCATAAATTCTGTATATATATTGAAGAAAATCTTGTGGCAAATTTGTACAATGAAAGTAGGTAACTTTGGTTGACACCAGAGACACCAAAGTCGCAACAATGACGCAGGCAAAAACTCTCCTTTCAGACTTATCATCGCTGAACTTTATTCTCAAAGAAGAGCTTTCTTAACAGAACCAATGGACGTTAATAAGTCATAGAAGATGTACTCGTTTGACACTTAAAGAACCGAGCAATCTTCCTTGCTACAACGCCACGCCTCCAAAACATCGGGACAGCGACCGAAACCTATCTAAAAGCAAAGAATTCCTTTCAGTCCAGCATTTGCTGCTTGATAAAAAGCTTCGCCCATGTCAACATTTGGCGCTGTTTCGGGATGGTAAAATATTTGAGCTGAAATTGAAGAGCTGGTTCCAAATCTCATGGATGGGATTTTTTCCATCCTTGGTCCGTTTTGCGCGCCTGGTGCCCGTCATCATTGGCTGGCGCTGCAGCGCAGGGACCGAAGATCTGAGTGCGGAGCATTGGAAAAATTTTCTTGGAAAAAGTGGGTCATTCGCTGGTATTGCAGCCATGATTCTTCGGTGAGGAGACTCAAATACTCACGGTGAGGAGACTTACAATACACACGGTGAGGAGACTCACAATACATACGGTGAGGAGACTCACAATACACACTCTGAGGAGACTCACAATACACACGGTGAGGAGACTCACAATACTCACGGTGAGGAGACTCCCAATACACACTCTGAGGAGACTCACAATACACACGGTGAGGAGACTCACAATACTCACGGTGAGGAGACTCCCAATACACACTCTGAGGAGACTCACAATACACACGGTGAGGAGACTCACAATACACACGGTGAGGAGACTCACAATACACACTCTGAGGAGACTCACAATACACACGGTGAGGAGACTCACAATACATACGGTGAGGAGACTCACAATACACACTCTGAGGAGACTCACAATACACACGGTGAGGAGACTCACAATACTCACGGTGAGGAGACTCCCAATACACACTCTGAGGAGACTCACAATACACACGGTGAGGAGACTCACAATACTCACGGTGAGGAGACTCCCAATACACACTCTGAGGAGACTCACAATACACACGGTGAGGAGACTCACAATACACACGGTGAGGAGACTCACAATACACACTCTGAGGAGACTCTCAATACACACGGTGAGGAGACTCACAATACACACGGTGAGGAGACTCACAATACACACGGTGAGGAGACTCACAATACACACGGTGAGGAGACTCACAATACACACGATGAGGAGACTCACAATACACACGGTGAGGAGACTCACAATACACACGGTGAGGAGACTCACAATACACACGGTGAGGAGACTCACAATACACACGGTGAGGAGACTCCCAATACACACGGTGAGGAGACTCAAATACTCACGGTGAGGAGACTCCCAATACACACGGTGAGGAGACTCACAATACACACGGCGAGGAGACTCACAATACACACGGTGAGGAGACTCACAATACACACGGTGAGGAGACTCACAATACTCACGGTGAGGAGACTCCCAATACACACTCTGAGGAGACTCACAATACACACGGTGAGGAGACTCACAATACACACGGTGAGGAGACTCACAATACACACTCTGAGGAGACTCTCAATACACACGGTGAGGAGACTCACAATACACACGGTGAGGAGACTCACAATGCACACGGTGAGGAGACTCTAAATATACACGGTAAGAATACTCAAAATACACCCTGTCTACGAATGTAGACAATAAGGTAAAGCGTGCAAGTATCAAAACTCTTATATACTTTTCCATAAAGCTTATGTGTTGTGCTCATTTGCTAAGCTGCCCACCGCTTGCTTATACGAGCACACAAAGTTAGTATAATACACGGTAGAGGAAACAAGGTAGGTGCAAACCAGTATTTTTTTCGTTCAAGATATGGTTTTGCTGACGTCACGACAACGAACCAATAGCAGCGCTCATATTGCATCTGGTAGCACTGCTACCCCCAAGTCTAGCTCTACTATGGGCTAACGCCATGGCGTTTCTGTGACATCATGAAGTTTGTTAAAAATAAAGCCTTTCTATTGGCTAGCCGAACAAGAGGAGGTGTATTTTCCCCCATAAAAATGACCCTACCTGGTTTTTTCTACCGTGATATGTATTGACGGCATCGAAAGCTTCGAAACTTTTTGCCGCTCTCGAGAGAACGCCTGTGGAATAACTGATTCGTAATTCTGGAGCAGAATTAGAAGGCGGCTTTACTTTTCACTTTTGTTTTTTAGTCGTAATATTGTTGTTCAAACCGACGCTCGTGGCAAGAAGACCAAGCACTTGCGCAGGGTAATTAGTGTTGTTGTGCTGTGTTTGGCAAAGTATCAAGTATAAAAATATGTTTTATTGCAGTCAAGCACGATACGTAGCATCTTGTTCTTTGGTTTTCAAATGCCCTATGACTAACACCAGCACGCAATGATGGTTATAGCTCGTTCCCAATTTGTCGCATCTGGAGGGAGGAGGGATTTATTTGTAAGTTTTCCATTTTTCCAGCGGTAAAATCACCGGGTTGGCATTGCCAGAAATCAAACCTGAGACTTTGCGAAAGAAAATTTTGACTGCTTTTAGAACTCAATTAATAAGGGCAAATTAAATCTGTGTGAAAAATAAGGCACCAAGAACATGTATTTGTGTTTCCTTTTTGGTAATGAACGGTTTGGAAAACCGTTGGAATAGAAATCCTTCTTTGGAAATAAACGGTTTTTCTTTTTTCGTACTTGACATGCATTTTGGAAGAGTTTCATGTTCTGAGAATTACCCAAAGAGAAATATCTATTCTTGCGCTCTCTTATCTTAGTATTGCTGGTGAAAATTTGGTTGTAAAGGTGCTGGTACGCGCAGAGTGAATGGTGAAGAAAGTCACAACTCACTCTTTCTCTCAGCTTAAGTTTCGAAGTGAAGCTTTCCCATCGACAGTACTTCTACATCGACAGTAAGCTTCTACATCGACAGTAAGCTTCTACATCGACAGGACTGCAATAGGAAAAGATTATGCTATCAGAAGAATGAACAACCATAGATCGAATTCATTCTCAGGTTCCCATGATTCGTTTTTCGATATTTTGCTTTCGCACGAGGATGTTGTACGGGACAGCCGGCGTTACTTACGACCGCAGCTCACGCCCATAACTTAAAACACGCCCATAACTTCGCAAACTCACGGCAAATTTTGCCGAGCGAGACGCTCGCGGTGCCGCAGATCGGCTTCTTATAGCGAGAGAACTTTGGTGGGAATTACCTTCTTTTGAAGCGCGTCTTGGGGAGATCTGAGTTTCCTTTGCTTATATTTATTTGCTCTTATCATTGTTCTTTGAGAAAGTTAGGTTCTCCTTTGTGTTGGTAAGATCTGAGTATCTCTCCACCCTTATTTATTTGTTCTTGCATCACTGTTCTTTGAGAAAGTTATGTTTTCCTTTGTTCTGGTGTAATTTGAGTCTCCTCTACCCTTATTTATTTGTTCTTTCATCACTGTTCTTTGTGAAAGTTACATTTTCATTTGTTCTGGTTTGATTTGAGTATGCTCTACCTTTATTTATTTGTTCTTTCATCACTGTTCTTTGAGAAAGATGTGATTCCCCTCGTCCTGGGAAGATCCGAGTCCCCACAGACAGATATGTTTGTTTCCCTATCACTATTTTTCGGGACAGCTGTGAGATCATTTTCATTGCGGCCAACATTTGTCCGAGGCATGGTTCGCTTATTTGCCGCACCTGATGCAGCTCCCTTTATTTCCTTCAGGAATTGCACCGAAGGAATGTTAATCAAATGCAATTACTGACAGCGAGGGAACTATTTACTCTCACAACACCGTAATTCACCACACACTTCGTTACAACAGAGGACCATTCATAAGTAGATGAGTGTCGATGACTTGTTTAGCTCATGAGGACGTGCAACTTATTATACCTCGAAACTTATTCGCCAGAGCTAGCCATTGTTTATAAATTCACCCTTGAATTTGGGAGGGCTTGACTCAAATTTAGAGACTAATTTATTGCGGTGTTCGATAGCGTCGAGCTAGCAACAAGCGTCCTATTGATCCTTCTGCTCGGCCTCCGACGCTCGGCATCTCTCACTGGCAATTTGCAGGCAAATGTTCCATTACGGGGCTACTTTAGGTCAAACTTTGGCTAATGTGCAAAAAGCCTCGAGTCTTATTGTCATTTTTCGAGGTAATTAAATTTGTGCTCGTTAAAATGAAGGTCTTGTTATGGATAAGTGCTGTTCAAAGCGAGGAAGCTGTTTGTGTTGAGGTAAGACCGGCTTGGTCGGTATGCTTGCCAGGCGTTCTAAAGTGCCTAACATTACTAACGGTAATCTTCAATGATTTTACTGCAGAGGCTGACAATACAGAAACTTCGTCTCAAATGATGACGCTCAGCCACGAATGACACGAGGCACAGCGCCCTAAAATTTTCACTTGATTCCGACTTATTAATGTTTTAAGCGGTACCTCTTTGCAAGCCGGAGAAATCAAAGTTCACAATTGATTGACATTGATTTATCATCACAACTCATAGATGTTGATAACTCGCTCTCAGATACTGGTATCCCGGTTCGTCGAATGAAAGAGGCATTTAAATGAAAACTACTTGGTTCGACGAATGAAAACGGCACTCAAATGAAGAAAAGTACTCGGTTCGATGAGTGAAAATGGGTTTTAAATAAAAATTACTCGGTTCGACAAATGAAAACGGCATTTAAATGATAACTGCGACGCACTATTGAAAGATGGACCCTGTATTTTCGTATGGCGGGTCATGCGCTGTTTATGGATCTACGTACGATGAGCTGGAAAGAAGGCAAGTTGAAGAATATGAAGTTTGTGCCGACTACCCACGCTCAACTATCAATAATTAACAATCACTCGCAATAGTGAACAATGTCTCGTAATAGTGAACAATCACTCGCAATAGTGAACAATGTCTCGCAATAATCAACAATCACTCGCACTAATGAACATTGAACAATCAAGAGTTGGAGAAAACTATTGCTCACTGACGACGAGAATTAAAGAAGTGTTTTTATTTATTTTTGGACGGAAGCCGCGGAATAAAGCTTGGCCAAGGCGAAGATTGTAGATCGGGCTCTTGTTCTGCGAAAGATCAAAAATTTGACGAGATGAGTTCAAAATTTTCCTCATTCTCTTGTAACGAAATCATCGCTTTAGGTGATAAATCATGCTCGCTCATTATTCATAAAAGAACACGAAAGGACTATTTAGTATTTAGTTCACTTTTACAATTTACGGTTTAATATTTACTTTTATTTACTATTTATTCCCTTTTACTGAGAGAAGGTGGAAGAAAGTTTTGGCAAAGAGTGTGCCCGTGCGGGCAATTTCTGCCCGTGTGCCCGTGCGGGCAATTTCTGCCAGTGTGCCCTTGCGGGCAATTTCTGCCCGTGTGGCCGTGCGGGCAATTTCTGCCCGTGTGCCCGTGCGGGCAATTTCTGCCAGTGTGCCCGTGCGGGCAATTTCTGCCCGTGTGCCCGTGCGGGCAATTTCTGCCAGTGTGCCCTTGCGGGCAATTTCTGCCCGTGTGGCCGTGCGGGCAATTTCTGCCAGTGTGCCCGTGCGGGCAATTTCTGCTAGTGTGCCCGAGCGGGCAATTTTTGCCCATGTGCACACAGCAACAGGAGCACCAATATAGCGAATGACGGCCATCTGATCTGAGGACGCTCTCCCCCACACCCGCTTATGCAGGGACATGTGTGCGGCCGCTGCTGCCTGCGCCTCGTTTCGGCTGATCTCTTCGGGCGCAGCCGTCGGTAACTCGCTTGGGTTCTGGTAACTTGCTTTGGTTACTTGCTTCATTTTAAATTTAATTTGCTTTGATAATTTGCTTCATTTTACAAATGTAAAATGAAGCATTTTACATTTAATTAGCTTTGGTAATTTGCTTCATTTTACATTTAATTTGCTTTGGTAATTTGCTTCATTTTACAAATGTAAAATGAAGCATTTTACATTTAATTTGCTTTGGTAATTTGCTTCATTTTAGATTTAATTTGCTTTGGTAATTTGCTTCATTTTACAAATGTAAAATGAAGCATTTTACATTTAATTTGCTTTGGTAATTTGCTTCATTTTAAATTCATTTTTGCTTTGATAATTAGCTTCATTTTACAAATGTAAAATGAAGCATTTTACATATAATTTGCTTCGGTAATTTGCTTCATTTTACATTTAATTTGCTTCGGTAATTTGCTTCATTTTACATTTAATTTGCTTTGGTAATTTGCTTCATTTTACATTTAATTTGCTTCGGTAATTTGCTTCATTTTACATTTAATTTGCTTTGGTAATTTGCTTCATTTTACATTTAATTTGCTTTGGTAATTTGCTTCATTTTACATTTAATTTGCTTTGGTAATTTGCTTCATTTTACATTTAATTTGCTTCGGTAATTTGCTTCATTTTACATTTAATTTGCTTCGGTAATTTGCTTCATTTTACATTTAATTTGCTTTGGTAATTTGCTTCATTTTACATTTAATTTGCTTTGGTAATTTGCTTCATTTTACATTTAATTTGCTTCGGTAATTTGCTTCATTTTACATTTAATTTGCTTTGGTAATTTGCTTCATTTTACATTTAATTTGCTTTGGTAATTTGCTTCATTTTACATTTAATTTGCTTTGGTAATTTGCTTCATTTTACATTTAATTTGCTTTGGTAATTTGCTTCATTTTACATTTAATTTGCTTTGGTAATTTGCTTCATTTTAAACATAACTTTTAAACTGAAGTCAAAAATCAAACAGCGTCAGAATTTTCTTCGTATTTTCTTCTCTTCTTTCTTCTTTTCTTCGTATTTTCTTAGTTGTCCTAAGTATCTAAGCGTGTAATCAATGAGTGTTCGGGCTATCATCGAAGCCAGTTACCAGTATCTAAGGTAGTAGGTAAGACAGTTACCAAAACAAAACCGAGTTACCAAAACAATCAAGCAGATTACCAAAAATTATCAAAGCAAATTGAATTTAATGGCGTCATCATTGCAAACTGTGTGCACAACTGACGGTAAATGTGATGTAAGTCATACAACACAATGGTGTGTGAGTTATAATACATGTTTTTATTTTGCTTGATAGGAGATGCAACCACACCACACCACCTCTTCATATGAGACTCACATCACACCACACCACACCACAACACACTACACCACACCACCACTTCATATGAGACTCACATCACACCACACCACACCACAACAAAACACATCACACCACAACACACCACATCACTTGACATAGGACGCACAACACACCACACCACAACAAAACATACCACACCACAACACACCACTTCACTTGACATAGGACGCACAACACACCACACCACACCACTAGACACAAGACCCTCACCACACTTGCAGCTCAGAAAGAGCTGCGAGTGAGAAAGACTCACCACTCCCAGACTCAACATTACTCATCCCTACAAAGGCTGGAAAAGCGATCGCTCTCCCTAGAACATCAGTCTGAGAAGCTCTATAATTACAGAGAAAAGTTATGTAGTGTTTGTTTTGATAAAGTTGTGTAGTGTTTGCTTTGATAAAGTTGTGTAGTGTTTGTTTTGGTAAAGTTGTGTAGTGTTTGCTTTGATAAAGTTGTGTAGTGTTTGTTTTGGTAAAGTTGTGTAGTGTTTGTTTTGATAAATTTTTGTAGTGTTTGCTTTGATAAAGTTGTGTAGTGTTTGTTTTGGTAAAGTTGTGTAGTGTTTGCTTTGATAAAGTTACTTTCATGGTGCAGTTTTCATTAGCTCTCTTATTTTTTCCCGAATTTAGGGTCTAATATATTTTCCTCCGTTCACTCCTTCGTGGTTCATGGATAAGATTTTTCAAATATCCGCAAGAGATGATCAGGCTGAATCATAAAATTTGTAATTTTTGCACCAATCGTTTTTAATTATAAGTATAAATTATTAATTATAAACATTCATTCATCATTTCTGTACTATTCACGCTAAATTACAATAACTTTCAATTTATCATTCCTTCATGTTCGTGTAAAATCATAACTAACATTAATTCATTTTTTTTTGCAAATCTCGCTAATTCATAACAAACATTAATCATTTCTCTACAAATTATTTTGAATCATAGAAAAAATTCGTTCATATTTTCCCCATTGATGTGTAAAATCTGTGCCCGAGTAAATAATTCTAGAGAACATACAGCACTACAACTCACAGCACAACAACACACAGCGCAGTAGCGGACACACACAAGCGTATCAGGCAACAGAGATACCGACCTAGTCTCGTGTTCGCGCGATTACTACCAACATGATCTGCCTGCTCAATGAGTATGAACCGCACACACAAGTTCAGGTTTGTGTGCGACCTTGTGTGATGCTTGTTTTCGTGCTTGTTTACCATGCAGCATGAATCTTCACTCGGTGATGCGATGTTTTGCTGATCGTGTTTTCATATTAATGACATGTTCTCCTGGCCTGATGATGCTAGGCCTTGATTTTTGAAAAATTTTCCCTTGGCCTGATGCTAGTTCTCGCACACTGTTTGTGAGGTAAAAATTTCACAAGTTATGAATTTGTGACGAAAATTTACACAACGGAACAATTCTCTATTTAGCTAAAGATGCTGGTGATTTTAGGACGAATTTTTTCATTGTCCACCTCGCTTAATTTTCAACATTTTAAAGATTTAATTCTTCAGTAGTTGCGCATCTAGTGCTGTCCCGATTGATTATGATCAATTTTCTAATTACAACCGCCTACCACACTTCACCCCTGAAGCGAAAGCTGTATTTCAAAATTCCTTTATAATATTCATTACTCATGAACATTGGGTTTAAATCACCTAAAAGAAGAAAAAATGTTTTATTCTAATCAAGCCCGATACATATCATCATGTAGATTGGATTTTCAAATGCCTTATTACTAACACCAGAACGCAATGACGGTTACCCCCGGTCAAGCCGGTACCCATTTCCGACACCTGGGTAGAGAAGGGAATTGTGGCTGAGTTCTCCCTTTTCCTAATGGGGAAAAAAACAGATCATCACCGCCGGGATTCGAACCTCTGACACTTCCCGTGAAGCGTGCGCTCTCACCACTCGGTCAAAGTGACCAATACAAATAAATCAATTAGCGAAGGAACTGTGGAATTCCCGATAGCTCAAATGTAAATGGCGACGTTGAGCGTGTAAAATGACAGAAAAAATTACTATTACCGATGCTAGCGGATTGTTTTCGTGATGAAGTTTCGGTTCCACATCATTGAATCATAGCAAACATGTTAATTTAGTTAATAATTCTTTCCAAAATAATGTCAGACCTCATTATATTGGTAGAATAATTATGTGCTTTTCTTTAACTTCACAAGGCAGGCTATTTGTTTTGCTCAGTGAATGTTGTCTGATCTTCAGAGCTACATATATTCTGTTTGTATGTACAATCACCGAACACAGGAGGCAGTACTAGAAGCACTGGAGAAAGAAACGCAGAAAGTAATATAGAAACCTCACACATGAAGCAGTCTTATCGAAGACGCAGGTGATTTCAACACGAATTTTTGCTACAAGGTCTTGCACTTGTGAAAGTAATACAGGAAGTGTTGTAGAAAATAACACATGAATCAATCTTATTTGAATATTTTAATTCAAAAGCTCTTAACTCTTCTATAGTTAGTAATGGTATCCGAAGGCGCTGAATTTCTATTGTTTAAGATAACTTTCGTATGATCGATGTTGTTGGAACTTCACTGCGTTGAAGGTTAAAACAAACACACACCTTGTGTAAAGGGTCATTAATCACGAAATATTAACTCTAGAATGTCAAATTTTGGAAATTAACCTTTCATGAAACACAAGCTGTTCACTTTTGTATGTCAAACTTTGGAAAAAAGTTTTTTAAGGTTTTAAAATACATTAAATTTATATTTTTGGTAATGACTTATTTCTCTGTATTTTCTTGTGGTTTAGTACAACCACAAAGCCATTATATTTCCCTTAAGTTAGAAGTAAAGTATGTGCGTTACGTACACTGAACTCATCGTCATCACAGAGGCTTTCACGATAAAGTTTACCAGTTTTAAATACGTCATATGAATTACATATTTCATTGCTGAACGTAAGTCAATGAGACGTCACAAAATTATGCAAAACATACGGACCGAAGTATAAATAAAAAATAAAAAATTAAATAAGATAAAAAACCAACACAAGAACGAATGCACAAAATTATACAAAACATATGCACGGAAGTAAAAATATAAAATAAAAAATGAAATAAAAAATAAAATAAATTGAAAAACCAGCACAAGAACAAATGCACAAAATTATACAAAACACATGCACGAAAGCAAAATAAAAAGTAAAAAATGAAAAAAAAAATAAAAAAACACCAGAACTCGGAAAAACTCGTGCTGATGGAGACATCAGTTCTGCTGGCCTATTTGTTTTCTTCACAAAATTACAGGTGTCACACATATACTTTGTTTGTAAAGATAGGCTGAAAAAAGAGAACAGGTGTTCGTTGAGTCGCTCCGCTAAGCGTCGACGACGTTCGTGTGGAACATCGATCGCGTTGCAGCTGCGACACCGAGAAGTAGAAGTGAAATGAGAGTCAGGCTGTCACGTTAATGTCATTGCGCCGAGGACTATGTGTGATTTTGTGTGGAATCCTATAAAATAACTTTCCGGCCACGAATTCCCTTATTTTTACTGATTGACATTTATAGACAATAACGGTGGTTACATCTACGGACAAAAACGGTGGTTATGCATACTGACAATAACGGTGGCTACATCTACGTACAATAACAGTAGTTATACAAACTGACATTAACGGGGGCTACATCTACGAATAATAAGGGTGGTTATATGTACGGACAATAACGGTGGTTTCATCTTCGGACATATATGGTGGTTATATATACGAATAATAATGGTGGTTACATCTAGGTAAAGAACCGTTGAGATACATCTACAATAACGTTGAGAGACATCTACAATAACGTTGAGTCACGTTCACAATGAATTACAATGAGTCACATCTACAATGAAGATGCGGCATGAAACATCAGTGGAACTTCAGCAATTGAAGGACGGCTACTTTTTTTTAAATTATCAAAATAAATTTTCAGACTTTTGATCTACTGTGACTTGTAGGCCGGCCTACCACGGTCAAGAAACTGCTGACCTCTCTCGTGAGACCTATAATTTTGGATCAATTTCTGATATTTATTGAAAAACTCTAAATCTACGTCATATAAAAAACCTATTTAATTTCACTTTTTCAATTTTCGAGAGATCATTCTTTAGTTAATAAATGCTTACCCGTATATTTATTTGCATTATGAGTGAAATAAATTCTTGAATGAGGTTTCAGTTGTTAAACTTCTCCTAAAAAAAGTTATTCATAAACGTAGAAAGTTCACCGAAACATTTGCTTGTGTAACCTTTTTTAAGGATAGACTGATCCAGAAAAGACATGCGCAAGTCAGAATTAATTTTCTTGATTATAGGTCTGTACACCTGCAGCCTGAGGTATAATTCAAACTTGCATTGAAAGTCTGTATGTTGAGTTAGATGAATGATCACCACCCACACATGTGGTGTAGGTGATAGAGACACATACTGCACGATCTTTTCCTTTTGGTAACACACCATTGCTAGGCCGGTAACATTTTCAATCTACTTCCAAGCATCTTCCTTCTCCATTTTTGAGACTAACTAAGAAAATGCGTGCAAATTTCAACATGATAATTTTCAATTCTACTTCCAAGCATCTTCCTTCTCCATTTTTGAGACTAAGAAGATGCGTGCAAATTTCAATAGGACGTCAAATTTTTCAAATCTTCTTTCAAGCATCTTCCCTTTACATTTTATGGCCTAACGAAGAAGATACGTGCATATTTCAACAGAATAACTGACTTAGAACATACCATGTTTTCTTCAGAAGCTCGGATTCGCATCCTCGTACAGCCAATACTTTCCAAAGAGCGAGGGAAGATTTCATTGAGTCGATTGGCTATTGCGGCTGGCCAGGAAAGAGGTCATTTTCCGTCGCCCCAGGTTCCGATGCTGTCAAAATTTGAAGACAAATTAAATTCGTTCGGGACAAAAAAGCTCGTTGAGGCGCGTCGTGCGGACGGTCGACATGTGTTCTGAGGTCAGTTGGAGCCGAACACGCGCTGGGCCGCAGCTTGTGTTTGTGTTTATATATTCTGCAGGTCCATTATCTTTTTACCAACACATTATCTTTTTGTCAATACATTATCTTTTTACCAACACATTATCTTTTTACCAGCACATTATCTTTTTACCAACACATTATCTTTTTGTCAATACATTATCTTTTTACCAACACATTATCTTTTTACCAGCACATTATCTTTTTACCAACACATTATCTTTTTACCAACACATTATCTTTTTGGCATCATATTATCTTTTTACCAACACATTATATTTTTACCAACACATTATCTTTTTACCAACACATTATCTTTTTACCGACACATTATCTTTTTACCAACACATTATCTTTTTACCAACACATTATCTTTTTACCAACACATTATCTTTTTACCAACACATTATCTTTTTACCAACACATTATATTTTTACCAACACACCTTTTTACCAACACATTATCTTTTTACCAACACATTATCTTTTTACCAACACATTATCTTTTTACCAACCCATTATCTTTTTACCAACACATTATCTTTTTACCAACACATTATCTTTTTGCCAACATATTATCTTTTTACCAACACATTATCTTTTTACCAACACATTATCTTTTTACCAACACATTATCTTTTTACCAACACATTATATTTTTACCAACACATTATCTTTTTACCAACACATTATCTTTTTACCAACACATTATCTTTTTGCCAACATATTATCTTTTTACCAACACATTATCTTTTACCAACACATAATCTTTTTACCAACACATTATCTTTTTACCAACACATTATCTTTTTAACAACACATTATCTTTTTACCAACACAATATCTTTTTGCCAACACATTATCTTTTTACCAACATATTATATTTTTACCAACACATTATCTTTTTACCAACATATTATATTTTTACCAACACATTATCGTTTTACCAACACATTATCGGTTTACCAACATATTATCTTTTTACC
Organism: Morinoia aosen; assembly: GCA_030386875.1. NCBI lineage: Eukaryota > Metazoa > Arthropoda > Malacostraca > Amphipoda > Talitridae > Morinoia > Morinoia aosen. Next base: position 44,507,220 of record CM059567.1, on the reverse strand, counting down.
AACACATTACCTTTTTACCAACACATTATCTTTTTACCAACACATTATCTTTTTACCAACACATTATCATTTTACCAACACATTATCTTTTTACCAACACATTATCTTTTACCAACACATTATCTTTTTACCAACACATTATCTTTTTACCAACCCATTATCTTTTTACCAACACATTATCTTTTTACCAACACATTATCTTTTTGCCAACACATTATCTTTTTACCAACATATTATATTTTTACCAACACATTATCTTTTTACCAAAATTATATTTTTACCAACACATTATCTTTTTACCAACACATTATCTTTTTACCAACATATTATATTTTTACCAACACATTATCTTTTTACCAACACATTATCTTTTTACCAACACATTATCTTTTTACCAACACATTATCTTTTTACCAACACATTATCTTTTTACCAACACATTATCTTTTTACCAACACATTATCTTTTTACCAACACATTATCTTTTTGCCAACACATTATCTTTTTACCGACACATTATCTTTTTACCAACACATTATCTTTTTACCAACACATTATCTTTTTACCAACATATTATATTTTTACCAACACATTATCTTTTTACCAACACATTATCTTTTTACCAACACATTATCTTTTTACCAACACATTATCTTTTTACCAACACATTATCTTTTTACCAACACATTATCTTTTTACCAACACATTATCTTTTTACCAACACATTATCTTTTTACCAACACATTACTTTTTACCAACACATTATCTTTTTACCAACACATTATCTTTTTCCCAACACATTATCTTTTTACCAACACATTATCTTTTTACCAACACATTATCTTTTTACCAACACATTATCTTTTTACCAACACATTATCTTTTTACCAACACATTATCTTTTTACCAACACATTATCTTTTTACCAACACATTATCTTTTTACCAACACATTACTTTTTACCAACACATTATCTTTTTACCAACACATTATCTTTTTCCCAACACATTATCTTTTTACCAACACAGTTCTACCAAGTTTGTGTTGAAACGCAACATATTATTGTGTAGACACAAAAATTCAACTGCTATGTGCTGGCTGCAGCTGCCAGGAGTGACATTTGACTGCCATGTACTAGTTGCAGCTGCCAGGAGTGGCATACATCTGAGAAAGCATCTGCTAGATCAAATATCGGCAGAATTTCCCACTTAGATTGTCCACAAACAAAATATATAAAGATATTATCTGCAACTCGATCATGCACTGAGTTGTGAGCTGAATAACGTAAACTGGTTGCTCTTTTGTCCTGCATTTTTCATTTTGAAATAACAAGGAACGGGAGTTTTGTACTTTAAGAAGTTATTTACTCAGCTTTTAGATATTTATTTGGGACGCATGTGGGCAAAAAGTATTGTGTTTTCTGCGTATTCTTGGCATTAATGATCACATGTATTGATTTCAACGAACAAATTTAAAAAGTTAATTCAGAACAAACTCCGTGGAGTCCTTAAGGAAATTCTCTTTGTATTAGAGAAAATGATGACTTCAAAATAAAAGAATAACCACACTTGAAACACGATCGAGAAAAGAGCGACAGTACTGATGGAAAATTACAAAGTGGTTCAAAAAATTTTGTTCGAGAAGACAACCGCGACACGGAACATTTAAAACACGCACAAACCATATTAAGTTCCTCTGAATTGGATAACTCTCTAGAAAAAAGCAGGATTTTGACCGACCGACGAATTCATGAATAATAATATAAGCATCACTCGTAACTCAGAATTCCGTGAGGGATTGCCTCCAACATGACAGTCATTGCCGCTAAGAACTCTGAAAACGGGGACAGGAATCAAACTCTGTGAATGCCGATTGAATTAGCAAGCAGTAGTTTTGCGTAGGTTTTATTTTTTTCAAACGAAGCCATGGGGGGTCCTGTGACTCTGTCCAATATTGCTCCGCTGTAATGAAAACTGGAGACAAGTGCTCTTTTAGAGCGGGTCAGGTGGGTGAACCATGTCGGTCTCTTTGTCGCCGAGTCAGGGTGAGTTTTGTGAGGTCGTGTATGAGCGACGGGATGAATCACAAAATGTATTTATTTAGATCTGGTTTCTCGTCCAAGGTCAACTGCATCATCTTTGTGATAGAATTTTAGCTTTTACTTTGGACGACGAGACGCGTCCTTGGACTTTGGTCTTCGTGGGTTTCGTTGAATTCCCGGAGTGTGGACCTGAAAAAAACATTTTTTGAAGTTTTATTTCTATCATTGAATTATTTGGCTCACCGTACCACGACTGAAGTTTTTCATTGGAGTATTACAATGTCTTTGTACAAATTTCTTTGCTATTGAATTTATGACCCTCTTATTTACTAACATTAATTCTCATCTCATATTTATAACCCACACGCAAAACAGTCTAACTTTTTCGCTGCCTGCATGCATGTTTTTCGCCGCATAAGCGATATGAGCGATTAAATCGCTTAGGCGGCGAAAACATGCATGCAGGCGGCGAAAAAATTCAAACTGGGTAGTGTTCGCTGCACTACTAATCGTGAACAAAAAATCCATTCGACCATTTTTTCTAGAGATACAATTAATTCAATTGCAACACTCAAATACGTTACAATATCATACATTATACGCTACATTATGAAAGTTTTAACGGGTCATTGTAAACAGGAACATTTTAACGGGTCATTGTGAACAGGAACGTTTTAACGGGTCATTGTGAACAGGAACGTTTTAACGGGTCATTGTGAACAGGAACGTTTTAACGGGTCATTGTGAACAGGAACGTTTTAACGGGTCATTGTGAACAGGAACGTTTTAACGGGTCATTGTAAACAGGAACATTTTAACGGGTCATTGTGAACAGGAACATTTTAACGGGTCATTGTGAACAGGAACGTTTTAACGGGTCATTGTGAACAGGAACGTTTTAACGGGTCATTGTGAACAGGAACGTTTTAACGGGTCATTGTGAACAGGAACGTTTCAACAGGTCATTGTGAACAGAAAAGCCGACTGAAATGACTATATTCATTCAAACCTCACACACAAAACTGACTTACATAGCTGCGTGTGTAAGATGTCCTATGAAGAGACCCACAACGGCAAGATGCGGTAGTATCTTTCAAAATTCATTGAATAAGAAGCCAATGTTGAGTTAACATATTCTGCAAGTCCATTATCTTTTTACCATTAAGGATTGGGAGGCGCCTTTTAAATCAATTATACTTAAGCCGCGCCAAGCTCTAGCGGAGAAAAATGGATCCGAGCGAAAAAATGGCTTCATATTATGGATTTAAACCTGCCCTTCGCCGTCCTAACTTAACCTTGTGAATAAACAAAAACTACGAGAAGTATTAGCCACCCAAAACTTTACCTTGTCGATTCAAACTTGAAGCTGGAAAATAATTTAGTGAACAATGAAATGCTAAAGTAAATAGTAAGAAACTTGGAGATGTGTAAATACAGGTTGCTTTAATTAAAGCAAACGCATGCAGCGGTCACTATAGAAATCTCGCGGATACAAACTGCTGTAAAAATGCGTTACAGAAAACTGAGTTGCTGAAGATTTTACTGTGATAAAAATACGTGTATCGTGCCTGGGACTCTTCAGACACACAAGTATATGGCAGCTCGCTGAGACACACAAGTATGTGGCAGCTCGCTGAGACACACAAGTATGTGGCAGCTCACTGAGACACACAAGTATGTGGCAGCTCACTGAGACACACAAGTATGTGGCAGCTCGCTGAGACACACAAGTATGTGGCAGCTCGCTGAGACACACAAGTATGTGGCAGCTCACTGAGACACACAAGTATGTGGCAGCTCGCTGAGACACACAAGTATGTGGCAGCTCGCTGAGACACACAAGTATGTGGCAGCTCACTGAGACACACAAGTATGTGGCAGCTCGCTGAGACACACAAGTATGTGGCAGCTCGCTGAGACACACAAGTATGTGGCAGCTCACTGAGACACACAAGTATGTGGCAGCTCGCTGAGACACACAAGTATGTGGCAGCTCGCTGAGACACACAAGTATGTGGCAGCTCACTGAGACACACAAGTATGTGGCAGCTCACTGAGACACACAAGTATGTGGCAGCTCGCTGAGACACACAAGTATGTGGCAGCTCGCTGAGACACACAAGTATGTGGCAGCTCACTGAGACACACAAGTATGTGGCAGCTCGCTGAGACACACAAGTATGTGGCAGCTCGCTGAGACACACAAGTTTGTGGCAGCTCGCTGAGACACACAAGTATATGGCAGCTCGCTGAGACACACAAGTATATGGCAGCTCGCTGAGACACACAAGTATATGGCAGCTCGCTGGGACACACAAGTATGTGGCAGCTCGCTGAGACACACAAGTATGTGGCAGCTCGCTGAGACACACAAGTATGTGGCAGCTCACTGAGACACACAAGTATGTGGCAGCTCACTGAGACACACAAGTATGTGGCAGCTCGCTGAGACACACAAGTATGTGGCAGCTCGCTGAGACACACAAGTATGTGGCAGCTCGCTGAGACACACAAGTTTGTGGCAGCTCGCTGAGACACACAAGTATATGGCAGCTCGCTGAGACACACAAGTATATGGCAGCTCGCTGAGACACACAAGTATATGGCAGCTCGCTGAGACACACAAGTATGTGGCAGCTCGCTGAGACACACAAGTATGTGGCAGCTCGCTGAGACACACAAGTATGTGGCAGCTCGCTGAGACACACAAGTATGTGGCAGCTCGCTGAGACACACAAGTTTGTGGCAGCTCGCTGAGACACACAAGTATATGGCAGCTCGCTGAGACACACAAGTATATGGCAGCTCGCTGAGACACACAAGTATGTGGCAGCTCGCTGAGACACACAAGTATGTGGCAGCTCACTGAGACACACAAGTATGTGGCAGCTCGCTGAGACACACAAGTATGTGGCAGCTCATTGAGACACACAAGTATGTGGCAGCTCACTGAGACACACAAGTATGTGGCAGCTCGCTGAGACACACAAGTATGTGGCAGCTCACTGAGACACACAAGTATGTGGCAGCTCGCTGAGACACACAAGTATGTGGCAGCTCGCTGAGACACACAAGTATGTGGCAGCTCGCTGAGACACACAAGTTTGTGGCAGCTCGCTGAGACACACAAGTTTGTGGCAGCTCGCTGAGACACACAAGTATGTGGCAGCTCACTGAGACACACAAGTATGTGGCAGCTCGCTGAGACACACAAGTATGTGGCAGCTCACTGAGACACACAAGTATGTGGCAGCTCGCTGAGACACACAAGTATGTGGCAGCTCGCTGAGACACACAAGTATGTGGCAGCTCGCTGAGACACACAAGTTTGTGGCAGCTTGCTGAGACACACAAGTATGTGGCAGCTCACTGAGACACAGAAGTATGTGGCAGCTCGCTGAGACACACAAGTATGTGGCAGCTCACTGAGACACACAAGTATGTGGCAGCTCACTGAGACACACAAGTATGTGGCAGCTCACTGAGACACACAAGTATGTGGCAGCTCGCTGAGACACACAAGTATGTGGCAGCTCAATGAGACACACAAGTATGTTGCAGCTCGCTGCGACACACAAGTATGTGGCAGCTCGCTGAGACACACAAGTACGTGGCAGCTCACTGAGACACACAAGTATGTTGCAGCTCGCTGCGACACACAAGTATGTGGCAGCTTGCTTGTCTCCCATCGTCTCGGGTACAGAAAGTAAGAGTGAAGACATCGCCTCACATACAAGCACGTGGAGCGAACGTCGTCCAGTAAATATCAATACCAGCACAGGTGCGGGAACGCGTATCACTTGCAGGCCTGGCTCAATTCAGTTTTAGGTGCAGAACACGGTAAAGGAAAAAAGGTAGGGTCAAACCCGTCTTTTTTTAGTTAACTGTGTGGGTTTGCTGATGTTACGGCGACGAACCAATGGCAGCGTTTATGTTGCTTCTGGTAGCACTGCTACCCCCAAATCCGTCTCCACTATTGGCCTAACGACAAGGCGTTTTGGTGACGTCACAACGTTTGCTTGAAATAAAGCCTTTCTATTGGCTAGTCGCACAAGAAGAAGCGTATTTTCCCCCATAGAATTGACCCTACCTTGTTTCTGCTACCGTGGTTCAGAACCTGGCTCATTCTTTCAGACATCCGCGGAAGAAAAAGTAACTGGAATGAAAAATCGGATCACAGAGCTGCGAAAGCGAAGTAATTATTGCAGGTTGCGATGCGTTAAATGAGTTTGTTTTTTTGCAAATTTTTCGTTTCACAATCCGAAAGTGTTATAAGTACTGTAGATTACCTTGCGTTTGGAAGATTTTTTTCCATTATTAATCGGTTAAGATTTTTTGAGAATATGTCACAAGCAGACTTACATATGGTGTTGCAGAAAGCGCTCCTCCGATGCATTGACTATAGCTTTAAGGATATCTCCGCTGTATTGACGGAGGTATAAAATTTTAAAGACTCACCAAGTGTCGATCAAAACGATGAGCAATTTTTTCTTATATTAACACGTGAAGAACGAGAACAATTTCACTTGGTAGAAAAACTCGAGAAGAAATAGAAAAATTCGAGAAGAAATAGAAAAATTAGAGAAGAAATAGAAAAATTAGAAAACAAATAAAAAATAAAATAGAAATAGAAAAATTAGAAAAGAAATAGAAAAATTAGAAAAGAAATTGAAAAATTAGAGAAGAAATAGAAAAATTAGAAAACAAATAAAAATTGAAATAGAAATAGAAAAATTAGAAAAGAAATAGAAAAATTAGAAAAGAAATAGAAAAATTCGAGAAGAAATAGATAAATTAGAAAAGAAATAGAAAAATTAGAGAAGCAATAGAAAAATTAGAAAACAAATAAAGAAATTGAAATAGAAATAGAAAAATTAGAAAAGAAATAGAAAAACTAGAAAAGAAATTGAAAAATTAAAAAAAAATAGAAAAATTTGAAAAGAAATAGAAAATTAGAAAAGAAATACAAAATTAGAGAAGTAATAGAAAAATTAGAAAAGAAATAGAAAAATTAGAAAAGAAATAAAAAATTAGGAAAGAAATAGAAGAATTAGAAAAGAAATAAAAAATTAGGAAAGTAATAGAAAAATTAGAACAGAAATAGAAAAATTCGAAAAGAAACAATCTCGACTATCTTGAGGCCGTTCAGTTGAGCGGCACAGAACTGTTTACTAACTGGCCCTGAAGTGTCCTCCAACTGATTGCATCCTGCCGCCCTACACATCACAGCCGCATCCTACGCCTCTCAGAGCGCTCTCTACATCAGTACATGGCCACATGTGGCTTTGTTGCACCAGCGCTGCTTCGTAGTCGCCACCTGTACTGAATATGCAAACAATTTTTTACCTCTACTGAAAGTCGACAGGTTCTTTATTTTCTGGAAGTGCAATATTTTGAACTTCTTCTGACAGCGCTGAAATTTTTCACTTCTATTGACTGTGAACAGATTTTTTCCTTTTTTAACCTCTTCTGACACTAGATGGATTTTTGTACTGCTATTGACAGTGCTAAAGTTTTTTACTTCTACTGACAAGGCAAAAATTTTTGAAATTTACCGGCAATGTAGAGATTTTTGAACTTCACCGACAGTGCAAAGGTTTGCGTAACGTAATTCTGGCACTGAACTTAAGAACAATTTACGCCTTCGCAGTGGTGCACCTAGTAGCGTAGGTTCCTGGTCTTAGGTTCTTTGTCGTAGCGTAAGTTCTTGTAAGTCGACTTGGCAACATGACGTGACGTTGCAAGTAGCGGAGTTCATCAGTTTCGAAGAACTTAAGCTACCATTTGTGTCGCTGCGATGGAGTAAAATACTTGAAAATTTTACGTACGTTGATGTTGCTTTCTTACAGACGCAGAGTAACTGGTTGAATCACGGATTAAAAAATAGGAGCAATATTGAAAAGAAATATAATTTACAAACTGATACACTGCTTGAATTATTTACCAAGGAACTAAAATTAAGCACCATCATTATTAGCATAATTGTTATTGTTACTATTATTGTTACTATCAGGTGGGCCAAAAGAAGTCACCCCATTGTAAAATGCCTTTTTTTGTGCAGATTGCGGCCAATGTGAAATCTGTTTTTGAAATTTGTGAAGTTGACAGATGTAAATATCGGACAGATGTAAATATCGGTTGTGGCTCGTGCACTGTGTGCGCGAGCCACAACCGATATTCTGAAGGCGGCGTTCCCGGGTCGCCTGATTTCTCGTTTTGGCGATTTGGACTGGCCCGCAAGATCGCCCGATTTGACCGTTCCAGACTTTTTTCTGTGTTTTTTTTGAAGTCCCGTGTGTATGTGAACAAGCCCGAGACCCTGGAAGCACTTAAGGACAACATTCGACACGAGTGCGAGAATCTGTCGCCCGAAGTTCTCGCGGAAGTGATGAAAAATGCCATAAAACGAGCCCGTATAGCAATCAATTGTGGCGGCGCCCACTTAGCCGATATCATCTTCTCGACTTGAAAAATATAATTGTAAAGGTTCAAATTAACATATTAGAAAATCAGAATAGAGGTTTTATATTTAAAAAAAAAATTAGAGCCAAACAATATCGGATGACTTCATTTGGCCCACCCTGTATTATTAAGCACCAACGCAGCAACATTAGATTACCATCAGCCCCCAAAACGTCACGTTACTCATGCTTTCGACACAACTTTAGAAATAAGAAACAGTATTCTACAGTTTTTTAACCCTCACGAATCAATTTATTCAGAACTGTTCGCGATGAAGTTAAGAGTAACTCCATATCGTTTTTCCAAAGATATAGTTTACTGATGGCGTTCGACATGTATCAACGCACGGATATATATAGTACATATACACACGTACTGTGCAGTACGGTGATTGCGGCACTACTGAGTACACGGATATAACTTGTGTTGCATCAGACCTTCGGTTGTGTTGCATCAGGCCTTCGGTTGTGTTGCATCAGGCCTTCGGTTGTGTTGCATCAGACCTTCGGTTGTGTTGCATCAGGCCTTCGGTTGTGTTGCATCAGGCCTTCGGTTGTGTTGCATCAGACCTTCGGTTGTGTTGCATCAGACCTTCGGTTGTGTTGCATCAGACCTTCGGTTGTGTTGCATCAGACCTTCGGTTGTGTTGCATCAGACCTTCGGTTGTGTTGCATCAGACCTTCGGTTGTGTTGCATCAGACCTTCGGTTGTGTTGCATCAGGCCTTCGGTTGTGTTGCATCAGGCCTTCGGTTGCGTTGCATCAGACCTTCGGTTGTGTTGCATCAGACCTTCGGTTGTGTTGCATCAGACCTTCGGTTGTGTTGCATCAAGCCTTCGGTTGTGTTGCATTAGACCTTCGGTTGTGTTGCATCAGACCTTCGGTTGTGTTGCATCAGACCTTCGGTTGTGTTGCATCAGACCTTCGGTTGTGTTGCATCAGACCTTCGGTTGTGTTGCATCAGACCTTCGGTTGTGTTGCATCAGACCTTCGGTTGTGTTTCATCAGACCTTCGGTTGTGTTACATCAGACCTTCGGTTGTGTTGCATCAGACCTTCGGTTGTTTTGCATCAGACCTTCGGTTGTGTTGCATCAGACCTTCGGTTGTGTTGCATCAGACCTTCGGTTGTGTTGCATCAGACCTTCGGTTGTGTTGCATCAGACCTTCGGTTGTGTTGCATCAGACCTTCGGTTGTGTTGCATCAGACCTTCGGTTGTGTTGCATCAGACCTTCGGTTGTGTTGCATCAGACCTTCGGTTGTGTTGCATGAGACCTTCGGTTGTGTTGCATCAGACCTTCGGTTGTGTTGCATCAGACCTTCGGTTGTGTTGCATGAGACCTTCGGTTGTGTTGCATCAGACCTTCGGTTGTTTTGCATCAGACCTTCGGTTGTGTTGCATCAGACCTTCGGTTGTGTTGCATCAGACCTTCGGTTGTGTTGCATCAGACCTTCGGTTGTGTTGCATGAGACCTTCGGTTGTGTTGCATCAGACCTTCGGTTGTGTTGCATCAGACCTTCGGTTGTGTTGCATCAGACCTTCGGTTGTGTTGCATCAGACCTTCGGCTGTGTTGCATCAGATCTTCGGTTGTGTTGCATCAGACCTTCGGTTGTGTTGCATCAGACCTTCGGTTGTGTTGCATCAGACCTTCGGTTGTGTGTGCTGCACTGCTGCATGTGTTGCACAGTTAAACTAGTTGCATGGCCTCATTTGTTGCGCACATGTACATTCTTCTCAGTTGAATCAACATGACAGCTTCATATATTGCTAAGTTGCAACAGCTGCGTGTATTGCTAAGTTGTACTTGCTAAGTTGTTATATATTTCTATGTTGTATACAACGTTCACAACGTTCACAACGTTCATGGTATACAACGTTCACAACGCACGCTCCATGCCACCGGAGCTAAATTGTTTCAGAATGTGAGGGAAGGAAAACTCCACGAAGTACGAAATTAGAACTGAGTGTCCGTGAATGTGCCGTCTACCTAACTAAATGGTAAAAGTGAACTTTCTGTGTTTCGGTGATTCAATTATGATCATTTTAACAAGTAGATCAGACCGGCGAGATGTGAAAACTCTGTATAGCCCTCGCAGTGCCGGTGAGGAACAGCGCGGACATGCTCACCCCTACCCCCTCCATCCCCCCTCCATCTCCGCTCCATCCCTTCAAAACACCCCAACTCTTAACGTGAAAGAACAAGTGCCGTTATCTCCAGAAACAAAATGGAAAGTGTGCTCTGTCAAACTCGCATCTTTTGGAAAATAATGGTGACCATTTTTTTGTGAACTACTTTTTGTTACAATAGAGCATGAATGTTGAAAATTTCTAATGTACTCATTCAATTTCTGATTAAAAAAAAAATTAGCTTACCTTATTATCATGTTCTTTTGATGGACAATTTTGGTTAACTATTGACGTTATATGTGAGAAGGAGAAAAAACTTCTTCTTCTTTGAAGGAACTTTTAAATATAAAAATTAAATAAACTTGATCCAGCAACTTCGGAAATAATTTACCATGTTAAACATAGTAAGCCTGTGTTCACAGACAGAGCATAATTCCACAATGTGAAGTAAATTTGAACAATACGACGTTTCTCGAATAGTTCACCAAAGCAATCTTCTGATGGAAAAGTTGAAGTTCTTTTTTTTCTTCTCCCTTTTCTTCCCCAAGCAGGACAGCAAGCAACGCTGCTCTGCTCTGCCGACCGCAAGCATCCTGCCCCCTCCTCCCGCTCACACTCTGTCCTCCTCTGGCTTACACCCCAAGCCCCCCCCCCCCCTTGCTTTCCTACTGGCAGTCTCTCTTTATCTACCTTTAAAAGGCGAGGTCTTCTACTTTAACCCAATGAACAAAATTTAATTTTTTTTTTTTCTTCCTTTCTATCAACGTCACAATGTATCAATATAGAACTCGTTCAACTACTCGGAAGGTTGCCCAATCTGAAAAAACAACATCCTCCAGTACAGCTTCGTACGAAAAGCTCAGTAAAAATCGCAAAGCATCAGCCATAAAGCGGAAAGGCAGACCTAATAAATCCGCCCCTGTAAATCCATCAGCTCAAGGTCCTCAAACACTCAAAACGAAAAATGCTTCTCGGACGTTCGTGAAGTCTGGTATCAGCAAGTGTTTCTCAGCCCCTGAAGCATCACTAATGACTGCAAAATCTGAGTCATCTGACACGGGCGAAAATCTCTCAGGCGCTGTTTGTAATAATTCAGCTCCCAGTAATAATTCATCTTCTCAAGTTCTGAAACCTGCTACTGGCACACCCGAAGCGAGTTCAAGAAATTACGTACAAGCAACACTCGACTCGCAACCCCACGCTTTGGACTGTGTCCGAGAAGACTCATCGTCCACAAAGCCGAGATTCTTCAGTAAAGAAGATACCGCGTCACTGGCGGAATCTGCCACAGCACTGAGAGCTCCTTCGTCTCGCCAAAACGGTTGCGTCATGGCGACGTCGCCCCTGCCCTGCGTCACTGAGAAGGCTCAAAATCGTTCACCGCCGGCGGAAACACCAACGTCATCGTTAGAACGCGATAAAATTTTGGAAAGTAAAAGGGGTAATTTTAATTATAATTTTAACGATAAATTGTGTGTAGACCTTTCAGGTGGCGAAGTTATGTTTGAAAATGCATACGAAGCAGCTAATACTGGCAGTAAAATACCTCAGAGCGTAAACTGCGAGGATAACGTAAGATTTTCAGTGGAGAACAATACAAACGGACCTGTTACCGCTTTTGAGGGGTACTTACATCCTCTCCAAATGACCAGTTCTCAAACTATTCACGAAATAAATAACACGCTGTCTCTTACAGCTGCATTTCTCAATAAAGCTTTGAGACAAAATCGTCCCCCAAGCCCAGCGTCGATTTCTTCCACTGTATCAAATATTCAAGTGATTACAGAACAGCTTTTTGCTTTAAATTATCGTATCAGCGCTCATGATTTTACGCCGGTGGTAGCTGTGAGTAACCATCCTTATGCGAAACCCCCTTTAGACACTTTTCTCGTTGGAGACAATAGTCTCACAAAAATCAACAGAGATGACATTGATAGTGCATGCAAAATTCAAACCATAACTTCGGAACGTCTCAATGATCTCTATGGTGAGATTGAACGCGCACCTCCTTTCAGGAACTATATAATTAGTTTCAAAGGTTTGAGCCTCTCGTCCCAAAATCTCACCAAGTTAAAAAATCTGATCATGACAAAGAATCTTCTTTCACGTATTTATGTGGTGAGTGCCTGCAGTGGGCAGCAATTGTACATGGCATCGAGCCTGTGCAGAAAAATAGGTCTTAAACTGATCCCGCTGCGAGCAAATGTAAAAACCGTTACTGTTAATGAAGCTTACAACAACGTCCGCACTTGGCCTGTTACGCGAGAAGACACGCATCATTTTCTTCAACAAATCGCTCTAAGATCACCTTTGAGACTAACTTCACATTTTATCTCCTGTGTCAGAAACTCCCATGACCTGAATGAAGAAATTGAATACTCTAATGATGATGCAAAACAGCAAAATGAGTTGAATGATTGTTCTAAGTTGACCGCCTTTCCACGTGAAACCCTCGGGAGCATAAACCGATGTTTGCCTTCATATAAGAAACCCTCTCCCCCCCTCTCCTCCCCATGTTTGCCCTCATATAACAAGCCCTCTCCTGCATCTGCCACAGACAATTGCGGAGTGCCTACAAAAAATAGGTTTTCATTGCTATACAATGCTGATGCAGGGGATGAAAAGCCCCTCTTAGACACGAGTATAAACCAACATCCAATCACATACTCGGAAGCAGTGAAATCAACAGGAAGAGAGAAATCGCTGCAAAATTGCAGTCGACAATCAATGGAAAACCCACAACCCAACTGTGTTCACAATCATCGCCAGAAAAATGGAATTGACACGAGCATTTCTCAGTTCTATGCAAATCCCCATACAAGAATTCACCACAGCCCGCCCTTTCAGAGCCAGAAAAACGTAATTTCCCCGCACCTCTCAAAACCTCTTAATGACGTAAAAAGTACGCAAAAAAACGTCTCCAGCCCTATTTGTGAACGCATGAATTCCACAATGGAGGAATTGAAACGATCATGGAACATAAAACTGATTCCGACCAAAGCCGATGGACACTGCCTCCTCCATGCAGTAGCTCATCTACTTACAAAACAACCGGCATCAAATTGGAATTACAATTCCCTAAAGGCTGCAATCAAAACAGAGAGTAAAGCAAACTATAGCACATATGCTAAGTTTTTCGACAAGAACAGTGGCGACATGCAAAACCTCATAGATAATTACATTGACGACAAACATTTTGATCAAGCTGTTGTAGACCTTATACCACTAATCATTTCAAATGTGACACGCCAAAAACTTCTCGTCCTGGATGAAAAAGACCATTGTGTTTTGAAAATACCAGTTAATCCCTTTTCAGAGTTATCAAATAATAACCCTCCACTACTGCTCCATCGTAAAAGCGATCACTACAGTGCTCTTGTCACACAAGGCAAAAATCAGACCGGGATCACCCCATCTTGACAGAGTGCCGCTGCCCAGCCAAATAGTAGACTTTCTTACATAGCAGAAGCTGGGCCAAACACCCTGGGCAACTCAGACAAAATCGATAAATCCCCTGAACGATCCCATCGAAATAGTAACTTTGCTACCGTCAAAAAGAGTGCTAATATAGGTAAAATCAAAATTAAGCATGTAAATGCTCGAAGCCTGAATGGTAAATTGGATGAAATCAGAGTAATGTTGGTCACTGAAGAAATTGACATTTTGTGTGTCTCAGAAACATGGTTTGATTCACGAACCCAAAGTTCATTTTTTAACATTCCTGATTACGTGTTGTACCGCTACGATGGCGCTAAAACCAGCCGAGGTAGTGGATCTTGTATTTTTGTGAAAGAAATGTACTCAACATCTTCATTATTAGCGAATAAAGTTTGCGAAGGCATTGAAATGGTTTGGCTAGAAGCGCAAATAAATAAACACAAATCAATCATCATTGGCAGCCTTTACCGGCACCCATCGTCTCCCCTAAATCTAACACTAGATTTCATTGAGGAAACCTTCACAGAAATCCTTCAGGCAAAAAAATCATTCTTTGCTTTCGGAGATTTTAATGTTGACCTAACGGACAAAAACAATCAGCTAAGCAAACTATTGTATAAACTAAGCTTATCACAAATGGTCAAAGAACCGACTCGCATCACTAAAGTCTCTGCAACTCTCCTCGATCTAGCAATCACAAATAATCCCACTGCAATACTTAGTACAGTAATATCACCTTCTATTTCCGATCACCACTCTATAGAATGTGAAATTAATATTGCAAAGGAAAGACAAAAATACCACTTAATGACCTATCGCTCGAAAAGGCACTATTCAGTAGAACTATTTCAAGAAAAACTTCTCGATAGGTCCACCGAATTCCAGAAAATGATGCAAACTGACGATGTTGACATTCAAGTGTCAATCTTCAACGAGAACTTCACAGCAGCTCTCAACGAATGTGCACCTTACGTTACCAAAAAAACCAAGCCAAAACGAACTGCTTGGATTACTGACGAAGTGAAAGATATGAGCAGAACAAAGAAAGCTAACTTGCGAGAGTACAAAAAAAATAGATCAAACAGTACCTTGTACAAGAGATATAAAGAACATGAGATAATTCTTCGAAAGAAAATCACTGAAGCGAAACAAACTCACTTCCACCGGGCACTGATAACGGCTAAAAATAACCCGAAACGAACTTGGGAAATCATTAGTGAGGTAGCCCCATATAAAAATCTAGATCGCAAAAGTAAATTTGAAAATCCCTTGGCAACAGCCACAGATTTCAACACATTCTTTTCAAAAGTAGGGGCTCAAGTTTTCAGTGAGGTGTGTACCAATCCAGATGAAACGACAATTGAAAATTCATGCCCCACTGCACCCTCGAGGACTGATGTCAAGTGGAGACCACGCCCTGTCGATTTACCGGAGTTACGAAACATCTTATACTCACTAAAAAACACAAAGGCAGTTGGACATGATGGTATCAGTCTTCAATATATCAAAGACAGTTTCCCTGTTACAGCACCATGGATTCGTCTGATAATTAATACATCAATAGCAACCAACATGTTTCCAAACCAATGGAAACACTCCATTATTAGACCGTTGCATAAAAGTGGTGACCTAAATACAGCATCAAACTACAGGCCCATCAGTCTTTTGCCTGTCATGTCAAAACTATTAGAGAAAGTGGTGACGAATCAACTGTCGTTTCACCTGGACGAGTCAAATCTACTCCACCAAAATCAATATGCCTATAGAAGAAATACTAGCACTCAAGACGCTCTGCTCAATATCTCTGAAAAAATATACAGTGACATCGATCAAAAGAATGTAACACTCTTGCTGCTACTCGATCTCTCTAAGGCGTTCGATAGCGTCGAACATAATAGACTTCTACGTAAAATACTGAACTTGGGAATAGACACGCAATGGTTTGAAAGTTACTTGTCAAACCGATCTCATGCAGTCCGCATAGAAAACAAATTGTCCCCATTCATTCAAAACAATTTTGGTGTTCCCCAAGGATCAATTCTTGGTCCGCTACTGTTTTCTATTTTCATAAATGATTTCCCTCCAATGCCTTCTAACACACGGATCTCGATGTATGCAGATGATGTTCAAATTGCAATAACAAGTTCTGTATCGGAAATACCACAGACGCAAATTAAAGCCGAAACTTTACTGACTAGCCTGAAATCATGGTACGACCGAAATGGTCTTAAATTAAATGCTAATAAAACACAATGCATTATTTTTGGATCCAAAGATGCAATTAAAAAAACTTCAGATCTTACTCTTGCAGTTGGAAATGATAAAATAAATGCATCAGAAAAAGTTAAAAATCTAGGAATCTGGTTCGATAGAAATATGTCCTTCAAATCTCACGTTGAGACTACTTGCAACAAAATCTACGGAACTTTAATGTTTTTTCATCGTATAAAAAGTATGCTAGACGAAAAATCCAGATTATTAGCAATTCAATCCCTTGTGTTATCACGCATTGACTACTGCAGCCTAGTATGGGGAGACTTACCTAAATACCTTCAAAGGGACTTACAAAAGTGCATGAATTTTGCAGCGAAGGTGGTATGCAACGGTAATTTCAAAAGAAGTGACCACGTAACCCCTCTCCTCAATAAACTCGGCTGGATTCCTATCCAAGAAAGGCTCCTCTTGCAGAAGGCCCAATACGTATTCTCCTCGTTATATCTTCCTCAGAGCAATGCTGAGATAGTGTGTTTCCATCCACCCACTGCAACCAATCAAAAACCGAATAGAAACAATAATGTCTTAGTCAACTATCGTTCATCTCGCTTAGGGCAGAAGGCTCTGTCCATATCAGGCGCTTTACTGTGGAACAAACTTCCCCTGAGTATTAAAGTCCCTCAAAGACCGAGAGAATTTAAAGCCAAAATAACTCGTCATCTAGCGTCTCAAGAATAATTCTTAGTTACAGAACACACAAAATAAGTCCTGTCGAATCTCATTTGCCTGGTATCTCCATTGCTCAAAAATCTCCCTCGCTTATTGTTTTATAATACAAGATATCACAAAACAGTTTTAGAGTAAGCGTAGGTAGTGTGATTTGATCGCCTATACGCTGCCGTCTGCAAACATGCTTACTTGAATATTTGTGTACGTATATAGGTGTATGTGGGCATATGGGTGTGCACATGTGCACGTACACCTGTGTGCACTAGAGTAGATAAACCAATCGAAGGTTGCATTTTATGTCATTCCTCTCCATTTCTGTGCAAGCATCAAACTAGACCGTCATGGTACCTATGTGTGTGTGTGTGTTTATCAATTGCAGACATTCTGCACCATACTACAAAGATATTGTGATTTACTCTCTAATTTGAAATTGTAAAGCAACCATGTATAAAAAGCAATAAATTCGTTGCGTGATCACCCACTTATACTGCAGTATTATGCTTATAGTTATATGCTTATAATAATGTGATTCCTATGTCTGTTTATCAATTGCCGACAATTTGCGCCATATTTCAAAGATAATGCGATTTTCTTTTCTAATATGAAACCTTTATAGGACATTAATGTTTTCTTTCTTATTCACATCCCAAAATCGTTTTCATGTTTCAGACTTAGGTAGACTGTTTTGTGCCACTATTTGTAGTACGAAATTTTATAAAATTCATGCCATAATAAAAGATATTTTCTCCGTTTCCCTCGATTGGAATTTCTGGTTTATACTGACTGGTTTTACACTGATATTCGCGCACATGCTTACTTGTATAAATCTGTACGTGTGCACGCTGTGCGTATGACACTAAATAGAATGCGTATGTATTGCTTCGATGAATAGAAATGCATTTGTGTATCCTTACGAGTTTGGTGTAATTATGTGCGTGCATGTGTATATGTGTATATTTGCGTGTATATGTGCACACATGTGTGTACTAGACTGACAACTAGCATTTTACTGAAGATAATGGTCTTTTTTCTGTTTACTCTCAACTTGTAACATTACCTTACTCGTCTTGTCTTTATTATTGTAAAGCATTCATGTAAAAACTATACATTTGTTGTGCGATCATCCACTTTTTGTTTAAATAAAATGCTTATCAACTAATGACCGCTATGTTAAAATTGTTGGATTAGAAATACAAAACTTATTATCTTCTTGGTCCTCATGCTTATGTGTACGTGTATACATGTATATGTATGTGTGTATATGTACATGTATGTATATGTATGAATATATATGTGTGTGTATATGTATACGGATGTATATTTATATATACATATATTTTTTTCATGCTTCCTCACAATGACACTTTTGAACATTGGCCGAAACAAGCGATTCATGTATTATTTCCTGGCTTCAAGAATTGCGAAGTTTTATGTCATGTACATGTAAACTGTCAAAAATGTTTTCACCTCACAATGAAAATGCATCGTCCATGAAATTGTGTTGTCTCTTATAATTATCATTACATGTATTATCAAATGTAGATTAAGCAAGATTAGGAGTACATTGCCCTCAATCATTTCTTTTCGACTAGTGACACGAGTTTTACAATACTCGTGTGTGTGTATCATCTAAATGTATTAATTTTAAGAGATTTTAAAAACCAATGATGGTACTTTTGTACCATCTATATTGGAAATATACTGTTTTCTTGGTCCTCATGCTTATGTGTACGTGTATACATGTATATGTATGTGTGTATATGTACATGTATGTATATGTATGAATATATATGTGTGTGTATATGTATACGGATGTATATTTATATATACATATATTTTTTTCATGCTTCCTCACAATGACACTTTTGAACATTGGCCGAAACAAGCGATTCATGTATTATTTCCTGGCTTCAAGAATTGCGAAGTTTTATGTCATGTACATGTAAACTGTCAAAAATGTTTTCACCTCACAATGAAAATGCATCGTCCATGAAATTGTGTTGTCTCTTATAATTATCATTACATGTATTATCAAATGTAGATTAAGCAAGATTAGGAGTACATTGCCCTCAATCTTTCTTTTCGACTAGTGACACGAGTTTTACAATACTCGTGTGTGTGTATCATCTAAATGTATTAATTTTAAGAGATTTTAAAAACCAATGATGGTACTTTTGTACCATCTATATTGGAAATATACTGTTTTTCTTTCTTTTTTTTTTGTACTCATCTGCACAGCTGCAGTCATTTACGACTGCTACACAGCTGCAGTCCCGTGCAGTAACTGTAAACCGGCACTATACTGCACACCTGCAGTAATGTACAGTAACTGTGTACAACAGCCGGTGTTGCAGTGTCGTAATATGTCTACATGGCCTTGTTTTGTGCTCTGTATTTCTACACAACCTCTCGCAGAAATTTGCATCCTCGTACACAACGAAATAGTTCAATAAACAAAGGAATAAAAATTACGCAAACGAATAAATAAGTAAATGAAAAATAAATAAATAGGTAAACAAATAAATAAATAAAGGGGTTCAGTTCCTGATATTTGGGGAATAATTTGACAGCAGCCAGTCGCGCCAAGGCCGTCTGAAGAGACCGACACACTGACAGAGATACTGAACAAAAAGAAGACTCTCTTCGAAACAGCTGCGTGCGGCACGTGTACATGTACTGTTTGTTCTGAAGGACAATCCTGCGAGAACAATTCCTAAGAGGACCCGTGTAAGTTTCATGTAGGCGTGATGTTGCAAAAAACATAACAAAAAACTTTGTTTGAACCAAGTTAAGAAGCTATGTTGGCTCCACAGATGGTTAGTTTCATATGTTATAGTTCTATGATTATTATATCCTACCGATGCTAAGTCATTGTTACGGTTACTCCTGCGTGGGATCTTTTTTCTTTTGTCGTTTATCGTCGTGACTTTTTCATTTTTCACTTAATTTTATTCTATTAATCAAAGTTACTTAAGACTTTTCAACGTCCTCGTCGTAATTAATAATTGATAGTCGTGCTGATCTTTCGTTATTTATGTATTGACGTTAATTAAATCAATTCTGTTTGGCAGCGCAAACTTTAACATATACGATAAACTATCCTTATCCTTAATGGGGAATCTACGAGACTCGAACCACATCAATTAGTTTAGTACCTAAAAGGTAGTTACAGCAGATGAACGCGACAGGAAAATCCTCTGACATCAGATGAACCCAACGCACCTAGTTCACACTTCAAGTAACATCACGTATGCAGGCTTAAGGCGCAACATCAATGAGCCTACGCACACGAAGATTACATCCGAAGATATCATGAGGGCACTGTGGGAAAATGTAGATGTGTGTTAAGCGGCCCACAGACGATCATTTTATTGTCAATATCATTGACAATGATGAATATTGACAATTTATTTGATCGTCTGTGGGTTTGATTGACGACCGTCAATTAATTGACTTAGACGGCAAAAAAAATTCATCAATATATTGAGTCAGTGATATTGACAATTGAATTTATCGTCTATGGGCTGCCTAAGACACTCGTCTCGTTTGTGGATTCCATGATGATGATTATAGTGGGCTCCGTGGCTGGTTTACTTTACGTTCATATGTGACCACAAGATATCAATTACAGAAAGGTTAAGCCAAGCCCCGAGGGGCTGGCGGGCAGAGAAGCACTTCCTCTCTTAGTTACACCACGGTAGAGGAAACAAGGTAGGGTCATACCAGTCTTTTTTCGTCCACTGCGTGGTTTTGCTGACGTCACGGCAACGAACCAATGGCAGCGCTTATATTGCATCTGGTAGCACTGCTACCCTAAATCCATCTCCACTATTGGCCTAACGTCACTGCGTTTTGATAACGACATAAATTTTGTTTGAAATAAAGCCTTTCTATTGGCTAGCTGAACAAGAAGAAGTGTATTTTCCCACATAGAAATGACCCTACCTTGTTTCCTCTACCGTGGTTACAGCCACGAGCTTTCTGACGTGGAGGGTAGCCCTCATGTTCACCTCGGAGAGGCAGAGCGCAAAGTAGTGTCTGCCTTGACACGATGATTTCTTTTTGTCTTAAGACAGATTAATTCCACAAACAAGCGGTTTCATTTGAGTCTAGCGCATTGAATTATACTCGTAATAGGAACATCTATTCTCGATAATTGGGGTGGTAATCTGATTGACATTAAGCTGTTAAATAATGATGTAAATCCTAATTCTACCAAGACCTTCCCCGATGTCGACGTTAGGCAACCCCTTTGGCTGGACGATGCCCTTGTTCCTTCGTGGTCGTGAAGTTGTCTCGAAGTCGATGTGAAGAAGCTGATATGAATAGCCGCCACCACGGTAGAGGAACAAGGTAGGGTCATTTCTATGGGAGAAATACACCTCCTCTTGTTCGGTTAGCCAATAGAAAGGATTTATTTCAAACAAACTTTATGACATCACTAAAACGCAACGTCGTTAGGCCAATAGGGGAGCCAGATTTGTGGGTAGCAGTGATACCAGATGCAATATGAGCGCTGCTATTGGTTCGTTGCCGTGACGGCAGCAAAACCACACCGTCAACGAAAAAAACTGGTTTGCACCTACCTTGTTTCTACTACCTTTTTTCTACTTCGCAGTATTTCGCACACAGGAGTGCAGTGTCCGACTGTCGTCAGAATGAAGCGAAGATTACTATCATCCATTATTAGTTTACCGAGCATCAATGAATTGATTACTCTATCGTGGAGTTAGGCTCAATAAATTTGCAACTTCAGCGAACAGTTAAGTTCTGTAAACTCGTTGCTTCAGCGGCAATCAACACGAGAAGCGGGCGGGTTGGCTCAAAGCCGCACAGTGTTTGTAGTGTTGGCAAATTGATCAGAAGTTGTCGATATGAGATGCCGTAACTCAAGTAATTCTCGCCCTAAACACCAACATGACTTTAAGTTGCGACTTGAATTTGCATGGACTTTCTGCCTGGAAGAGAACTGGAAGGTGATGTGCCGTGCTGCGGTATCTGTGATACTGCAAAATGGCACATCATTACCCTTGTTTTTGTATGGACATTCTGCCTGGAAGAGGACTAGAAGGTGATGTGCAGTGCTGCGGTATCTGTGATACTGCAAAATGGCAAACCGTTAATTCCAAGAAGCACATTTTTTTTGTAACTCTGCGTCTCGGTTACCAAACCTCGAAGGGAAGACCATTTTTATTCAAAGCTTCTGGAATTGAATACGATGTTTAGTTAATAATAATGAAGGGCCTTCACACCACGGGAGAGAAAGCAATATAAAGTCAATTATGTGGGGAAAATACACCGCCTCTTGTTCGGCTAGCCAATAGAACGGCTTCATTTCAAGCCAGCTTTATGACGTCACCATTGCAACATGTCGTTAGGCCAATAGTGGTGTCAGATATGGGGCTAGCAGTGGTGCCAGATGCAATATGAGCGCTGCTATTGGTTCGTTGCCATGACGTCAGAGTTGCCACACGGTCGACGAAAAATAAGGTTGGCTTAACCCTACCTTGTTTCTTCTACCGCGCTTCGCACTGACGTCTTGCGTAGGTATCGTCTACATTTATTAAAGCAATTTCCTCAGACACGTATCATTTTATAGTGAAAATTATCAGAGTGCTGTGCATAATAACTTTTAATATAACTTTTAATGTTATAACGTTTAATGTTATAACTATATAACTTTTAATGTTATCGTGTACATTGTTACTTCCGACCACAGTACTGCATTAGCTAACAGGAATTGTTGCAGGGACAATATAACTGTGAATCTTCACCGTCGCTCCAAGATTCCCAGTTGATATCCATGATTTATACATTATATGAGACTAATTAACCTAAATTATTCTGTTCTAACCTAACGGGAACCCATCTTCCGATTTGGATGTTAAAAAACGTAAAAAGTCAGATACTTTGATAAAAAAAAGTCTTATGTATAGGGTGTCCGATGTAGGTATACATGATACCGGAACCATACAGCAGTTCAATTCTGAATTATTTTTCCGTTATCATATACCTACATACACATATCGGTCAGTGGATATATTTTTCGTAGACGCTCTATGTAGTAGGTGAAGAAAGTTATTATAATATTGAAAATAACAAGGCAAGAAAGAATTTTTGGGGTCCTCACTCGGCCATCAGTCAATCCCTCCACTATTGACCGGTCGATGGGCGATGATAACAGGATAACAGGCGACGATAACAGGGTAACAGGCGACGATAACAGGATAACAGGCGACGATAACAGGATAACAGGCGACGATAACAAGATAACAGGCGACGATTACATGATAACAGGTGACGATAACAAGATAACAGGCGACGATTACATGATAACAGGTGACGATAACAAGATTTTCATAGTGCTGCTGACCCACCTGCAGTCACTAACTCATTTTTTATAAATACTTAATGAAAGCTAAATGAAGGCTCGATCCAGTTAATGTTTGCTATTTTCAAAGTTGACTACCACAATTGACTTTAAATTTGAATTGAATATCGAACTTCAGTTTAACCCACCGCAGTTAACGTGTTAAGAAAGAACGATGAAAACGCAAGCATGTGCCAGATCTCGTTAACTGAACAAGGTCGTGGCTTCAAATCTGACATCCTGGTTTTGTTGAAAGATAAGCTCTCAATGCTGTAATTTATTCCAGATATTCATCATTCAAACGACTTATTTGGAATATTTCTGAGCTATGTAAATGAGTCCCAACAACACCACACTCTCAATGCTCTATACACACACGCATGAATATGTATGAAACACATAAACCATGAGGAGAATGTATGCAGATGTTAGTTTTGGTTGAGTATATTTTACTTTGATTATATCTACTGTTCAATGCACATAACTTTTTCATGGGAACTTATTTTTTATTTTTATGGAAGATTCAGTGACATTTTTATTTGTTCGTGTGGTCATTGATGCATTGAATAATTTTCCGAGGTTTAAATACATGAAGTCGCTCTGTTACGTTTTTAAGGGAGATGAAATTAAACGAAGAAATTTTGAAGCATTAGGTTAGTCTCGACTCGAGCGCATTTCAATTAAATATTGTACATTTTTTACAACTTTCACATTTTTCACAACTCTCAAATATAGCGAAAGAAACACGAAAATTTCTTGAGACTGAGTCAGGTAAGAATTTAAAGTAGTTACAATATGAGGCCCTGGAGAAAATTCTCCTTAAGTTCAAAGTTAGTTCAAGTTAATGAGGAAATGCTACTTTAAGTTCAAGTTAACAAGTTATGGAAAAAAGTTTCTCTACTGACCATTCCTTCGGACACTGGATAGACTCGGTCACCACTGAAGACTTGAAAACTATGAACCAAGCGCTGTAGCGAGAGTGTATTTCGTTGCTAAAAAATAGCAGAAAACATAATTTATTCGTGAACAGTTGTTCGCTAGAGACATTTTTCATAAATTAGTACTACATGTTTATTTCGGTAAATACCAATGAAATAAATTTACCTCGGATTTCAAGCCGAACTTCTCTGTTGAATTAGATGGTCCAAATAAAACACTTTTCTCCAAATAACACTCTGGAGAAAACCTCACTGATAATTAGTGTATTTGTAACCACGTAAAGACGATGTCTAAAACCTTTGCAAATGTAAGGGAACCAACGGTACTTTCTCGCTTGTATTTGTCCCTCATTATAAAGACAATGTCGGAGACGTTCGCAAAAGAAGATGAGCTAACATCACTTTCGCACTTTCTCTACAACAACTTCTTGCTCGAACTTGTCCCTCTTTATGAAGGCGATGTCGGAGGCGATGTCGGAGACCCCCGCCAATGATGATGAACTACCAGCACTTTCTAGGTTGCACTTGTCGCGCAGTCAAAACTCTCTGGTTTGAAGCGATGCAAACCTGAACGATCAATTCTAGGTACTACACATTTGCTGCTAGACCCCAACGCGAACTTGGCTCGTAGCTCATTACCTCTGAGAGGACAGAGAACTTCTGAGAATATTATTGTTGCGTTGCGCGCAGACCAGGCAGAACTGGCAGCAAAATGGGCACCGTAGTCGACTTTCCAGATATGCGAGTGAGGAACTTTCTCCAGATTTACTCTTAACTTGTAAGGATGAATATTTGATCGGTTATTCATCTAATACGGTGCTTGATTCAAGTTACGAATAATTGTGACTAATTATTCACCTGGTGAGTTGAGGTTTTTATGAGTTAGCGTTGATATTCGACTGTGTTTCCTTTAGACGAAAGAGGTTACAAAAATTGCTGGATAGTTCATGAAACGTCGACACAAATAGAATTTATTATCTTTTTGAAGATAATAAATTAATTAAAGAATTAATTAAAGAATTTATAAGGAACAATTAAAGAATTACATTTTGGGAGATAAAAATGCTCACGGTCTTCTGGATGAATGGTGAAAAACGTCAAAATGATGAACAATGACACGTAAGTAAATCCATCCTCTACTGTAGCCCCGCTGCCACAGAATTTCCAATACTGTCAAAAATGTAACAAAGGAAGATGACACGAAAGTGCGGCGGGTTAAACTGAAGTTCAATATTCAACTCAAATTAGAGTTAATTCTAGAGATCAACTTTGAATTTAACGAACATTAAATAGGTCGCGCCTTCATTTAGTTTTCATTAGGCATTTATCTAAATTGAGTTTGTGACTGCTGGTCGGTCAGCAGCATCATGAAAATCCCATCAGTGCCCACCGGTGGGTCACGTCGCACTTAAAGTGTTCGTATTAAGTTCTATAATTCTCTATTGCGCTAACCGAAACATAGTTTCCTTCTCACATAGTAGTAGTCGTAACATTGGTTTGCTAGGGCTTCAGTTATTCGAACTATATCGCACCAAAGGTCCCAGAATTTAATCAGTATCAGGCTTTTCCAATTTACCACATAAGATGAACGTCAACATTATATGTACATCAAAAAACATAGTCATGATTATAATCACAACTCAAGATTATAATTGTCTCCCTATTAAAATTTTGTACAAACTGCAGTACATTCAAACATACTGGGCAGCCCAACCCCGTAGGGCATTGGTTCCCAACCTGGGGGTAAATTACCCCCTGGGGGTAATTTAGCAATTTTTCGGGGGTAATGGAGGGGTGATAGAAAAATGTTAAGAATTCTGAAAATCAAGTAAGCATTGGTATTAAGATTAATGTAAACTTAGTCTTAGTATTTTAAGTTGTAAAGTAATCCTATTATAAGTAAGTAACAAAGCTAAACCAAATAACAATAAATATCAAAAACTAATATACAGTATTAGAAAAGAAAAAAATACATAGCTAAGTGTGCGGTAACCGAAAAGTATTTTCACAACTATGTTTCAAGACACAAGTCAAAGAGAGCCTTGAAGTTGTTCGTATCATTCTCAACAACGTATCTGTGCGAGAAGGGGTTCTCAACTGTGCTGGGGATGAAAACAAAAAAGAGGACTCGCTTGAATGTTGCAAACGATGCCAGGCTGGCACTTTCAACCACGAAGCCAAGAATTCCTCAACTGGCTTCAAATATGCACCTCCAACATCTCACTGATGCTCTTGACATCTTAGATGCAAAATGTACTAATACAATAAAGAAAAGAAATATCTCTAGTGCTTTAGTTTAGCCGTATATATATTAATGTTGACAACATTTTGTGAAAGGGGTAACATGCTTAATGTGGCATGCTAAATTGGGTAACAAGCTAAAAAAGGTTGGGAACCACTGCCGTAGGGGGTTTCAGCTGCCCATACAGCAATGCAAACCTGAAGAAGGACTAATTACTCCTACCAACCTTTAATTGGGCTCTGTTATTATGAAAGGCCCTCAGAAACAATGTTTGACTTCTATTATTATTCTTTTTTCACTTGCAAATCTCTCAGCGAGTTGTGCTTCGCAGCCTGTTCTTCTATTTTCTGTTCTTCTTTTCTGTTCTTCTTTTTCTTTTTCCTGTTCAAACAAACTGGTTGCCTAGTTCTATTTCCAGCAGCAACTTCCTTTCAGTAACAAAATTTGTTTCTGTGTTAGCTATTTTTTTACGTAAATTTAAATTATACGTGAAGCATATAGGACAGGTCACCGTTGACTTCAAAACAAGTGTCCTAATAAACAATGCAGCGTTTTATCCGTTTTTTTTCTGAGCATTGAAGCGTCTCATTAGTCATGTTTTTTTTAAGTATTGAAGCGATTTATTCGTGTATTCTACAGCGCAAAAAAGGTGTTTGATCCGTCACGTAAAGAAACCAATCGACTCTCACGAAGAGAGAACAGCGAAATTGCGACTCGATGGAAGTTACATCTGCCAAAATAGAAGAAAACAAACGTCTAAAGTCGACGTTGATTATTGAAGTATTATGGTATTTATTTTGCACAACGATAAGGTTATAGTAGTAAAAATCATAATAGCGATGACAACTATATTAATAACAATTAAAGTAATAATAATATCTTACTGGCATTTGAGAGTGTCCACCTCGCCATTATAAGCTACTGGGGCAAAATTTCCACCTCAAGAGAATTTTTTTTAGAAAAAATCTGTGCGTGAGTGCAAATTCGTTCACTCTTGATCAGTGCGGCCGCAGCCATCAAGCAGAGACTTTTGGCAGATTTTGGACTTAATTTTCGTTTGTACTGATTCAACTTTCGTGTTTTCACACTGAATTTTTGCATTTCATGACCATACATTGATGTGTTTATGACTAGATTTTTGCATTTTCAGGCTGAATTTTAGTATTTGGGGACTGAATTAACTTTGTCGCGCAGCGACATACGATCTCACTCACAACTGACTACAGTCTCTTGATCTGCTGCCACCGCTGCTGCCACTGCTGCTGCCACTGCTGCTGCCACTGCTGCTGCCACTGATGCTGCCACTGCTACTGCCTCTGCTGCTGCTGCCACCGCTGCTGCCACTGCTGCTGCCACTGCTGCTGCCACTGCTGCTGCCACCGCTGCTGCCACTGCTGCTGCCACCGCTGCTGCCACCGCTGCTGCCACTGCTGCTGCCACTGCAGTTGCCACTGTTGCCACAGTTAGGTGGCAGCAGAAGGGAGTCACAACCCAAACCCACCTTTAAAGACGCGTGCTCCTCTAACGCCCTCCTGCTGCGCTCGAGTCGAGACTTGGCCATCCAGCGTTCTTTTAAATTTCCTCCGCCTCCTCCGATCGTCTTCTTAGCCAGGGAGCTAAGTCATGTGAAAAGGGATGCGAGCGAAATTCAGGGTTTGTCCTGCTAAGTTGAAAGTGCTGGGATGGGATCGTTGCAGTTGGGGTTTTGAAGTGAAGGAAGGTGGAGTGAAAGTTGAGGTACTGAAGGAGGGTCGTTATCTTCACGGCTTGTGCTAATAAGTTGAAAGTGCTGAGATGGGATCGTTGGAGTTGAGGTCTTGAAGTGAAGGTAGGTGAAGTGAAAGTTGAGGTACTGAAGGAGGGTCGTTATCTTCACGGCTTGTGCTAATAAGTTGAAAGTGCTGAGATGGGATCGTTGGAGTTGAGGTCTTGAAGTGAAGGAAGGTGAAGTGAAAGTTGAGGTACTGAAGGAGGGTCGTTATCTTCACGGCTTGTGCTAATAAGTTGAAAGTGCTGAGATGGGATCGTTGGAGTTGAGGTCTTGAAGTGAAGGTAGGTGAAGTGAAAGTTGAGGTACTGAAGGAGGGTCGTTATCTTCACGGCTTGTGCTAATAAGTTGAAAGTGCTGAGATGGGATCGTTGGAGTTGAGGTCTTGAAGTGAAGGTAGGTGAAGTGAAAGTTGAGGTACTGAAGTAAGGTCGTTGGAGTGGAAGTTGAGGTTTTCAAGTGACGGTAGTTAGAGTTATAGTTTGGAAGGACCGGTCGTGGGAAATGCTACTTCGAACATAGCTTTCTCAAAGCCGCTTAGTTAGGGTGAAATTTCCGATGGATGTCAAATTGATGAACATTTAAAATCGACTTCATGTAAAAATAGCGAGACAAAGAAACAAATGCTGAAGATTTCATAGCTCGTCTACCAACTGACTTTGCTAAAGCAACCCGTTGCAACTCTGAAATTCTCGATCAAAATTATAATCAAAATAAAGTATGAAATGGAAGTGAATGCAAAAAATAGATGAACTAAGAACTCACCGCACACTAACGTTACGGGCTCATATCAATAAATATCACAAATCAAAGTAAGGAACTCATCACAGTCCGACGCTTGTGATCTGTAGTGGAACCAGGCATCTGTTCAATAGTTTACGGTACAGCAGTTGAGTGACGTTGAGTAAGTGCCGCAGCACAATAGATGAATGCTACAATAATTTGTGGTACAATGTTTGAATAGTACAGTGATTTCCGGTACAACAGTTAAATGCTACAATCACTTCCGGTACAACGGTTGACTGCTACAATCACTTCCAATACAACAGTCGCTACCATGACAGCCGCAACAACGGGTGAACGGTACTGTAACTTCCGTTACAACGGTTAAATGCGGAACCTATATCGATGAGGTTGTGCATGAGAATATGATCGCGGCTTCTATGAAGGGTTTGGAAATCTTATTCTCAATGTAAAGCGGCACATAGACGATCAATTTAAGTGTCAAATCATTAACTCAATATATTGGTGAAATTTTTTTGCCCACCAAGTCAATTATTTGACGGTCGTCAATCAAGCCCACAGACGATCAATTAAATTGTCAATATTCATCATTGTCAATTATATTGACAATAAAATTGATCGTCTATGGGCCGCTTAAAAGGATAAAGCTTTTTATAAAAAATCTCAGTAATTCTTGAAGTTTAACACAACTAAGAAATGTGTTATAGAGACTACAGAATAAAATTAAAGAGATTGACGAGGTAACATTATTATCCCGTCCAGTCTTAGTCTTCAGTTTGGTTTAATGTCGTGGCGGAAAGTATTTTAACTGTTTTATGTTCATTTGATACGTAGTTTTACGGTCGTTTTAATTAGTTAAAGAAATAATTCTCTCACGTTTCGGAAACAAGATAATGGGTCGCCAATACTTTGCGTGCACGCTAAATCGGTAAACTGAAAATCTTGTTTTAAAATGAATTACCTTACAAGGTACAGGAATCCGTGAAAGAATTCAAAATTTTAATGTTGTGCTTGATTCTGGAAGTGTCTGATGAACGCAAGCATACTAATGTTTCTTCGTAATATTTTACTGCCCCAAGCAACAATTACTGACGTACAATAATATTTTTCTTCCACGAGCAAAATTGTATTGTGACTGACGCACAATAAATATCTCGCCTACGCGAACTCCACAACAGGTAATTATAAAAAAAAACATACTCCGTCACTCCGTAATTCGATGATACCAATAAGAAGGAGATGGGATCTGTGGCTCTCTATCGCACCATTTTTATGTCTGAAGCGAAGTTAAATGTTCTTAGAATTGAAATCGATTGTCAAAGTTCATTCTTATCAACGAAATTCACGGTTATCTACATGTCGTTACACTTCAGCAGAGAATAGGAAATAACTTGCACATGAACAAAATTCTAATCTACATAGCGTTACACTACAGCATGGAATGAAAAACCACTCGCAGATGAACACGGAGCATTCCCTGTTGTCGACCGTCCGAGTTTAATTGCAAATCATTCAAAGGCTTCAATAGCTGTCATCAACGCAGCGATGAACTCGATCAAGCCGCGCATGATTTAACTTGGACCAGATGCCACCCTCAAAGGGGATTCGATTGTTTAACCTAGACCAGATGCCACTCCCTACGTGGGATTGGATTCGATTAAGGCTCGACCACAACTGAGCGTCTCTCATTGGAAGGCTTTGAGCATCTAAGGTGCGTTTTCTTCATCCTGAATGACGATGAGCGAATCTTCGTTAAAGCTGCATGTGATTTTGATGTTCCTGCCATTTGTTTATCTATACGAGACGGTGAATCTTCCATAAACTTATGTCTCTCAATTTTGCCTCCTTTAAATGTATGTCTCTCAAATATACATCGTGTGAATTAGAATGTTTTTCAGTAACTGTTCAAAATACTTAGTGCGAAGCGCTGTTTGATGTAAATGAAAATGAAAACAAACCTCCTGTAAATAAACATGTTTTTCAGTTCACCATTCAAAACACTTGGTGCAAAGCGCTGGTTGACGTTGGATAAGGTCAGCAGTAATCTGCATTTTGCTCCGTTTTCAACTACCGGGATATGGACTGAGTTATGCAGATGCTTCCAGCGTTTCTAGGGAAGGCGCATCCGTGTCGAGCAGCGATAATATTTCATTGAGACGAGACGCATTTCTTAGTAAGAGATCTTCGTATCACTATCGCCCAATACTCCACGATGACAAGCTGGTCGAAATGAGCGCCAAGATTTCTTAAACAAACTTTCGGAAAGCCTTCCATAAAGCTCCTCACGGAAGGCACTGCAGTTCTTGGCTAAAGTGGAAGCACAGGGCATTCATGAGCTAAAGTGGAAGATCATGGTCAAAGTGGAAGATCATGGTCAAAGTGGAAGATCATGGTCAAAGTGGAAGATCATGGTCAAAGTGGAAGCACAGGGCATTCATGAGCTAAAGTGGAAGCACATGGCATCCAGCAGAACTGCTTTCGATGGATACGTAATTGGCTCACTGGTTGCACTCAGAGAGCAGCGATTCACGAGCAATTCATGCAGCGTTTTATTGTGTAGTAAGAAACGTGACTAAAACGCTGTATTGTGTAGTAAGAAACGTGACTAAAACGCTGTATTGTATAGTAAAGAACATGAATAAAACGCTGCATTGTATAGTAAGGAACATGACGAATAAGACGAGCAGAATTCAGAGCAAACCAACGACAATTATTCCAGAAGTATTAAACTCCAGCGGCATCGTAAGCGTTTAAATTTGTTACTCCTGAAGAAATAAAGCTACGAGGTCAATTACTCGAGACTTGGAAACATCTCAGTGGCTTAATCAACGTTAGCTCAGAAAGGCTTTTAGACTCCGAGAAAAAAAAGTCTTGCAGTGGTTCAAAACCTTAAAGATTGAGGTATTATTTGAAAGGCAAATGTCTTAATTGACTTCCATTATCCGCTTCACTGAATTCAGACTTCATTTTATACGTAGTTTCAATGCCATCATTTAGGCAAGAGAAATAAGGTGGACGTGAAGAAAACTCGATAACAAGAGATTTGAGGAATTTAATTCCTGTGAGAGTTTTACTTTACGAATAATGAATTCGAAGAGATTCGTAATAATTCGAAAGTTGAATTCGAAATAATTCGTGGAATTATTTCGCTTGGGAAAAGAAGCATTTTAAGAGAGTGCCTGAAGGTGTTTGTAGAAAATAGTGAGCTAACGTAAATGGTGTAACCTTCACAATTGTTTCATAATTAGTGATCCATTTAGAGAGCTTTTCATTATCCAGCAGGCGAAGAATTGAAATAAAAACAAATACGGATACTAAACTTTGCACGCGCAATTAATTCATGGGTTTACTCATGAAGAAAATGTAAAATTCGCACATTTTAAATTTACCTTTTCTTTTACTTCTTTTACATGCTCTCACCGAGCTTGCCCGTCACACCTCGTCTCTTTTATATACCGCGTGGTATGAACCGATGCGCTAAAAGAGGAATTAATCTTTTGCCGAATTTTATTTCATCAAACCTCAGCGCTGCATAGTTGATTCACCGAATTTCAGTTTACAGAATCTCAGCAAAGTCAACTTGACAAATTTATTTTCAACGAATCTCATCACATGCCATTCGCCAAATTTGGTTTCACCGAATTTCAGTATATCGATATGCCAAATCTGGTTTCACTGGAGCCCAGCATTTTCGAGATGCCAAATCTGGTTTCATCGAACCTCATCATACACCATTCACCATATATGGCTTCACCAAATGTCACCACATTCGATAAGCCAGATCTGAATTCACTGAACCTCAGCAAATTCTATCCACCAAGGCTGCCCTCACTACACTGCATTTAAACGCTCAAATTTCCCTCACACTGCAGTTCTTGACGCAGTCACCCCTCAGCAGTCACCCCTCAGCAGTCACCCCGCAGCAGTTACCCCGCAGCAGTCACCCCGCAGCAGTCACCCCGCAGCAGTCACCCCGCAGCAGTCACCCCTCAGCAGTCACCCCTCAGCAGTCACCCCGCAGCAGTCACCCCGCAGCAGTCACCCCTCAGCAGTCACCTCTCAGCAGTCACCCCTCAGCAGTCACCCCTCCGCAGTCACCCCTCAGCATTCACCCCGCAGCAGTCACCCCGCAGCAGTCACCCCTCAGCAGTCACCTCGCAGCAGTCACCCCGCAGCAGTCACCCCGCAGCAGTCACCCCGCAGCAGTCACTTCGCAGCAGTCACCCCGCAGCAGTCACCCCGCAGCAGTCACCCCTCAGAGTAGTCACCCCTCAGCAGTCACCCCTCAGCAGCCTTCCCCTCGCGGAGAATGCAAACACGGCTCAGCTTTGACCGTCCCAGCTAACGAGTTCCGTCTCTGATTGTCGGAGCGGCGACCGTCTTGGTGAAGACGTGACTATTGATTAATGTGTGACTGCTTCATGCTTCACTGCACTGTTGATTAATGTGTGACTGCTTCATGCTTCGCTGCACTGTTGATTAATGTGTGACTGCTTCATGCTTCACTGCACTGTTGATTAATGTGTGACTGCTTCATGCTTCACTGCACTGTTGATTAATGTGTGACTGCTTCATGCTTTGCTGCACTGTTGATTAATGTGTGACTGCTTCATGCTTCGCTGCACTGTTGATTAATGTGTGACTGCTTCATGCTTTGCTGCATTGTTGATTAATGTGTGACTGCTTCATGCTTCGCTGCACTGTTGATTAATGTGTGACTGCTTCATGCTTTGCTGCACTGTTGATTAATGTGTGACTGCTTCATGCTTCGCTGCACTGTTGATTAATGTGTGACTGCTTCATGCTTTGCTGCACTGTTGATTAATGTGTGACTGCTTCATGCTTTGCTGCACTGTTGATTAATGTGTGACTGCTTCATGCTTTGCTGCACTGTTGATTAATGTGTGACTGCTTCATGCTTCGCTGCACTGTTGATTAATGTGTGACTGCTTCATGCTTCGCTGCACTGTTGATTAATGTGTGACTGCTTCATGCTTCGCTGCACTGTTGATTAATGTGTGACTGCTTCATGCTTTGCTGCACTGTTGATTAATGTGTGACTGCTTCATGCTTTGCTGCACTGCTGATTAATGTGTGACTGCTTCATGCTTCGCTGCACTGTTGATTAATGTGTGACTGCTTCATGCTTCGCTGCACTGTTGATTAATGTGTGACTGCGTCATGCTTCGCTGCACTGTTGATTAATGTGTGACTGCTTCATGCTTCGCTGCACTGTTGATTAATGTGTGACTGCTTCATGCTTTGCTGCACTGTTGATTAATGTGTGACTGCTTCATGCTTCGCTGCACTGTTGATTAATGTGTGACTGCTTCATGCTTCGCTGCACTGTTGATTAATGTGTGACTGCATCAAGCTTTGCTGCACTGTTGATTAATGTGTGACTGCTTCATGCTTCGCTGCACTGTTGATTAATTTGTGACTGCTTCATGCTTCGCTGCACTGTTGATTAATGTGTGACTGCTTCATGCTTCACTGCACTGTTGATTAATGTGTGACTGCTTCATGCTTCGCTGCACTGTTGATTAATGTGTGACTGCTTCATGCTTCGCTGCACTGTTGATTAATGTGTGACTGCTTCATGCTTTGCTGCACTGTTGATTAATGTGTGACTGCTTCATGCTTCGCTGCACTGTTGATTAATGTGTGACTGCTTCATGCTTTGCTGCACTGTTGATTAATGTGTGACTGCTTCATGCTTTGCTGCACTGTTGATTAATTTGTGACTGCTTCATGCTTCGCTGCACTGTTGATTAATGTGTGACTGCTTCATGCTTTGCTGCACTGTTGATTAATTTGTGACTGCTTCATGCTTCGCTGCACTGTTGATTAATGTGTGACTGCTTCATGCTTCGCTGCACTGTTGATTAATGTGTGACTGCTTCATGCTTCGCTGCACTGTTGATTAATGTGTGACTGCTTCATGCTTCGCTGCACTGTTGATTAATGTGTGACTGCTTCATGCTTCGCTGCACTGTTGATTAATGTGTGACTGCTTCATGCTTCGCTGCACTGTTGATTAATGTGTGACTGCTTCATGCTTCGCTGCACTGTTGATTAATGTGTGACTGCTTCATGCTTTGCTGCACTGTTGATTAATGTGTGACTGCTTCATGCTTTGCTGCACTGTTGATTAATTTGTGACTGCTTCATGCTTCGCTGCACTGTTGATTAATGTGTGACTGCTTCATGCTTTGCTGCACTGTTGATTAATTTGTGACTGCTTCATGCTTCGCTGCACTGTTGATTAATGTGTGACTGCTTCATGCTTCGCTGCACTGTTGATTAATGTGTGACTGCTTCATGCTTCGCTGCACTGTTGATTAATGTGTGACTGCTTCATGCTTCGCTGCACTGTTGATTAATGTGTGACTGCTTCATGCTTCGCTGCACTGTTGATTAATGTGTGACTGCTTCATGCTTCGCTGCACTGTTGATTAATGTGTGACTGCTTCATGCTTCGCTGCACTGTTGATTAATGTGTGACTGCTTCATGCTTCGCTGCACTGTTGATTAATGTGTGACTGCTTCATGCTTCGCTGCACTGTTGAATAATGTGTGACTGCTTCATGCTTCGCTGCACTGTTGATTAATGTGTGACTGCTTCATGCTTCGCTGCACTGTTGATTAATGTGTGACTGCTTCATGCTTTGCTGCACTGTTGATTAATGTGTGACTGCTTCATGCTTTGCTGCACTGTTGATTAATTTGTGACTGCTTCATGCTTCGCTGCACTGTTGATTAATGTGTGACTGCTTCATGCTTCGCTGCACTGTTGATTAATGTGTGACTGCTTCATGCTTCGCTGCACTGTTGATTAATGTGTGACTGCTTCATGCTTCGCTGCACTGTTGATTAATGTGTGACTGCTTCATGCTTTGCTGCACTGTTGATTAATTTGTGACTGCTTCATGCTTCGCTGCACTGTTAATTAATGTGTGACTGCTTCATGCTTTGCTGCACTGTTGATTAATTTGTGACTGCTTCATGCTTCGCTGCACTGTTGAATAATGTGTGACTGCTTCATGCTTCGCTGCACTGTTGATTAATGTGTGACTGCTTCATGCTTCGCTGCACTGTTGATTAATGTGTGACTGCTTCATGCTTCGCTGCACTGTTGATTAATGTGTGACTGCTTCATGCTTCACTGCACTGTTGATTAATGTGTGACTGCTTCATGCTTTGCTGCACTGTTGATTAATGTGTGACTGCTTCATGCTTTGCTGCACTGTTGATTAATGTGTGACTGCTTCATGCTTTGCTGCACTGTTGATTAATGTGTGACTGCTTCATGCTTTGCTGCACTGTTGATTAATTTGTGACTGCTTCATGCTTTGCTGCACTGTTGATTAATGTGTGACTCATTTTTACATTTGATTGAAAAGCGTTGGATTAGTTGTGCGTCGTAGTTTGCGTTGGATTAGTTGTGCGTCGTAGTTTGCGTTGGATTAGTTGTGCGTCGTAGTTTGCGTTGGATTAGTTGTGCGTCGTAGTTTGCGTTGGATTAGTTGTGCGTCGTAGTTTGCGTTGGATTAGTTGTGCGTCGTAGTTTGCGTTGGATTAGTTGTGCGTCGTAGTTTGCGTTGGATTAGTTGTGCGTCGTAGTTTGCGTTGGATTAGTTGTGCGTCGTAGTTTGCGTTGGATTAGTTGTGCGTCGTAGTTTGCGTTGGATTAGTTGTGCGTCGTAGTTTGCGTTGGATTAGTTGTGCGTCGTAGTTTGCGTTGGATTAGTTGTGCGTCGTAGTTTGCGTTGGATTAGTTGTGCGTCGTAGTTTGCGTTGGATTAGTTGTGCGTCGTAGTTTGCGTTGGATTAGTTGTGCGTCGATTATTTTATAGCAACTAGTCCACCCCCACCCCCCCCCCTTTATTTGAAATGAGAGAGAAGGCGAAATGAAAGAAAATCTCTAAAATAAAAAAATTCAATCGCTTGAAAGTTGATGAGGCCGAGTGCACATGGCCCTTATCACACATACGCTCATCACCCTCTTCCGGGAGGCTTCGGACAGAGAGACAGACAGACAGACAGACAAACGGCTCTTATTATAGTATTGATTTCTCATACGGTTCAGAATATTTCCCTTAAAAAACTTAAACATAGACTGCATTGTTTTCTGTCAAAATTCCAGTCGCAGTCGAGACCCTAAAAACGCTAGCGTTTCGTAATATAAAAGTAGATTCGAAGCTAGAATTGTCAGCGCTGTTGGACTCGCTAGTTCTTTGAGCCTCAATCCAATCTGCATCGAAAGGAAGCATGGAATCTCCGCCTGAATATTGAGTATCGTGAAGACCAACGGTTTGAAAGCACCTACAGCGATCGAAGAGAGACCTGACCACTACTTGCTCCAAGCGGCCATCTGCAATCTCTGCGGGATTCATGAATTCCACACTTTTCTGTTGAAAAAATACTTGAATCGATGATACCGCAATAGTTCAACTCTTTTTCTCCGAAAAGTTGCCTGTATCGATGATACTACGATAATTTTGTCGACAAAATTCTGTTTAAAAATTGCCTACATCTATGATACCGCAATAATTCAACACTTTTCCGTTTACACATCCGTTTAAAAGTAGCCTGTATCGATGATACCGTAATGATGCTATACTCTTACGTTTAAAAGTAGCCTGTATCGATGATACCGCAATAATAATAGTACCCTTCTTATGTATTTTTTGATGAAGTAACAGTAAATATAATAGGAAATGGTGAAATATTAGTTAAGTAATTTTAAACGTAAAGAACATAATGCAGAGAGTCACGTGGATGAAGATGACATAAAAACAAAAAGCAGCTCTGTCAGCTGCTGATGGCACTTTGTGCTTTGTGATCCAGAGTCGCCACAGCTCTGACAATTTGCCCATGCGATTTTTAATCCGATGATTCACAGCTCATTTTTTAACAAATGAAAAACAAAACAGACAACCTATAGAAATATAAATAAAGCAACCGTTTTGATCACAAAAAGGGGTAGTTTGGGACCACGATGTGAAGGAAGGGAGAGTTCAGTGGCTTCATTTAGGCCGTAAATGGATGGTGGCCGCTGGGGCACCGGGGTAGTAGCGGGCGATGTCGGCCTCTTGGATACAATACATGTGGTCCGGCCCTCTGTAGAGCTTATTCATCTCGCTCATGTAACTGCGAACCATTCTGGTCGTTATTACAAACATGTTATCATTTCCTTTGCTTCGTTAACTATCTTTAGCGTTGGAAAAAACATGTTATCATTGCCTTTGCTTCGTAAACTATCTTAAGCGTTAGAACAATCATGTTATCATCGCCTTGCTTCGTTAATGTCTGAGACCAAACATGTTATCATTACCTTTGTTGCTTAATTAGCTTAAACTTGATTTAGAACAAACATGTTTTCAGTACCAACCCTTCATTTGCTATTTGAAGCGTTGGAGCAAACAGGTTATCATTGTCATTGCTGCGTTAACTATCTTGAAGAGGCCGTCTGGGTAAAAAAAGTCTGTTATTTATGGATGGATTTCTCTGATATTTTCACAGTAGGTGTAAAATGATGCATATATAATTTGTTATTTCGACGAAATTTTTGTAGCTGCACTTTTTTTAATTTTTTTTCGAAAAATATGATAAAATAGGGTTTTTTAAAAATCTATCTCATTCTACAATTTTGAAGTTACAGAACCAGTACTTCGTTTTTAGATTGCTTATATGTCTATATAACCATAAGTAATAGGGAATTTCGATAACTTCTTTTTGTGGATTTTGGGAATTAAAAAAAAAGACCTTTTTTTCATTTTTTTTTTCATGTGGTGTAATTTTCAAAATAATAAATGTATCAAAATATGCTATTGCTTATGCATACACCTTGCTAAGCCCTATCGAATGGTATATAAACCTTTCTTGTAGCTCTAAAATTGTGGAAGGAGTAGCATTTGAGAAACCAATTATCAGTTTCCAGAAAAACTTGTTTTTTCACAAAAAAAATTGTTTTCCTTTTTATCTTTTGAGCTACAGGGTTTTTACAATGAACTCTTGAGCGTTTGTAGCTCTTTTCAAGCTCTTTCAATTGATATATTTTACATTGCTGTAGCTCTTACTCTGGGAAAAAATATACAACAAAAGAGAATAGGTGCAATTCCTGAAAACAACCAATTTTTTTAATTTTTCATTTTTTTCGACCAAAATACGTTTTTTCGTCAAGTCAACTCCTTTGTTTTATAGCTCTTTTCAAGCCCTTTGGATTGGTGTGCTCGCCATTGCTGTAGCTATGATACTGCAGCTGTCATCGAGGTATGAATGAAAGCTGCGGTATCATAGATACGGCAGAACAGCTAAATTCTGAAATTGTCAAAAATTACAAAAAAATATTTACTCAGCGTTAGAATGTCACGTTTGAATAATGCATGCACTTTGAGTAGCTAATTGACGAACTATAATGCAATTCCCGCAGAGAAACACGCTCAATTGACCCCCAATAATGAGGGGGGTGAGGATTCAAGGTCACTCCACCCCCATCGCTTTCCTCCCCTCTTGTTGGCGCACTATTCGGAGTAGACGTAAACGAAAAGTACCGATGGAAGCGCAAGAAAATCTTCTATAAGATGCATATAAAAACAGAAAATCAACACATATCCTGATTTCTACCCGGACGGCCTCCTTAACGTTGAAAAAAACATGTTATCATCACCTTGCTTCGTTAATTATCTTAAATAAGGTTTAGAACAAAGGCAAAATGCCTTGCTGCTCTTCGTCCACGGCAGTTTTATGAGTGATAATGATTGTTTTAACCCTTAAACGTTAGGATCTTTGTTACAGTTATCACTACCACTATCACTTCATTGGTAGAGACATCAGGTAGTCACCGACATCACAATGAGTAAGTGAGTTCCAAGGAACACTTTAGGTAGCAAGTCCAACAAGAAATGCAAAATGTTGAGGGTATTTTCGATGAAGGACTGTATAAGTTTGTGAAATCTTAATCTAAAGCGATAATCCAGTCTTTGGAATCGTGCAATCAAAAGTGAAATGTAGTCGGCGCTGTCAAACTTTTTTATTTTTTCGCCAATGAAAATCAAGCCAAGTCGTTACTAGCATATACTTTTAACATCTAGCCGATATGAACTACTTTGTAAAATTAAGCATCGAATCTCAAATGACTGATTCTTTGATCATTCAATTGCTTAAATAGATTAAGTGAATTGAGTTAAATATAACTGTACACCTTAAAATAGCGTTGGTGGTTGGGTGCCCTAGTAGTCGCTGAACTTATCCGGGCCCACAGGTAGCTATACTCAAATTTAACCATTGTAGTAGACTTAAGGAACAATCTACCTCTGTATCACTTGTGGTACATAAATTGATTAAATTGTTTAAAAGCATTCTTATAGCCGAGTTTCAAACACTTTTATCACCGATTTCAAGCTCAGCAATATTCGCGCAGAGAAAAGACAATATTTTATTGCCGCCTAAAACATCATGACGTGAATTTGTAGCATGGACATCATGACATTTATGAGCCACTTAAATGTTACCCCAAATAACAGAAACTCATCTAGCTTCCTGTCTGGTCCGTGAATAATGAGTCTCGCATGGAGACCGTCTCCAACGTCAATCCACATCTCGTGCATCTGCATTATTAATCCATCTTGCATTTAGGCAATCTCTTTGATCAATTCGTCTTGCGTTCTGTTCGAAAAACACCTCAACGTCGCTTAGAGCAGACGCTCCTTTTTTGCGGGGCTCATGGACAGCTGTTTGAGAGAATTTTTGGGGCTTGACTGACTGAAGCATCCTGTCCGCTCTTTTAGGACTTGACTGAGGCCGTTCTTTTAGGGCTTGACTGAGGCCGTTCTTTTAGGGCTTGACTGAGGCATCCTGTCCGCTCTTTTAGGACTTGACTGAGGCCGTTCTTTTAGGGCTTGACTAAGGCATCCTGTCCGCTCTTTTAGGACTTGATTGAGGCCGTTTTTTTAGGGCTTGACTGAGGCTGTTCTTTTAGGACTTGACTCAGGCATCCTGCCCGCTCATTTAGGACTTGACTGAGGCCGTTCTTTTAGGAACTGACTGAGGCATCCTGTCCGCTCTTTTAGGACTTGACTGAGGCCGTTCTTTTAGGACTTGACTAAGGCATCTTGTCCGCTTTTTTAGGACTTGACTGAGGCATCTTGTCCGCTCTTTTAGGACTTGGCTGAGGCATCCTGTCCGCTCTTTTAGGACTTGACTGAGGCATCCTGTTCGCTCTTTTAGTACTTGACTGAGGTACCCTGTCCGCTCTTTTAGGGTTTGACTGAAGTATCGGTGTCGCCCCATACTGGCCCCAGAACGCGTATCGTCTACACAGGCAGCTGAACAAATATTGTGAGCGAAGAGTAAGCTGATCTGCCCGATGGAAGTTGCGTCATCATTCACTTTTTACGAGAAATACAGGCGCTAAGGACTTGAATGAAAACTTTGATGAGTTAAGAGAAGAGTATTTATAAGAAAATTGCACCAAAAACTTGCTATTCGCTGTACCGTCTCAATTTTTTGCGGTGGGAAGGAAGTTAACGTTAACTTTGCGCGTTCAGAAGAATTGGATTTGCTGGAGAATTTTTTCATTGGAATTTACTTATTAATTGGAGAATTTATTTATTTACTGGAGAATGTGTTTATTGGAGAATTGGAAGTTAATATTAACTTCGCTCGCTCACGGAGAATTGGATTTGTTGTTGTGTTTTGATCATTATTTGGAAGGCATGATTTTAGGCAGCTAGGATGGCGTTTAGCGCTCTCTTCTCAGCATCGACCAGCGCACTGGAAAAAATTCAACGGGGGGGATCAGGTTTCTTATAACGGTCAAATGAATCGGCGTCTCATTCTGTCTAATGGTAACGTGTGCTACAAATTTTGTTTAACAGCAATATGAAGCATTAGGGGAATTACATAGAAAATTATTTGCTATTAGAATGCCTCGTTTATCGCTCTAAAATTAATAATTGATGTGCAATTTTGATCACATCTGAATTAACCATTAAAATACATTTCTCATTTCACAAATTACAATGACTGAATATGGTGTTCTATCACAGTTCTGAAGTGCAGTAGCAGAGTCACACGTGATTGGGTCAAACGAAAGTTTTATCCGCCAATGGTTGCGGCTGCAGCAAACAAGAACTGGAGAGGACAACCAATTAGCGCACGGCTGAAAGGTCACGTGGTGTGCGGGGTAACACAGTCTATTTATACCATAGTCCATTAATAACACAGTCTATTAATAACAGTCTATTTATAACACAGTCTATCTATACCACAGTCTATTAATAACAGAGTCTATTTATAACACAGTCCATTTCTAACACAAGTTATTTATAACACAAGTTATTCATAACACAGTCTATTTATAACACAGTCTATTTATAACACAGTCTATTTATAACACAGTCTATTTATAACAGCATATTTATAACGCAGTCTATTTATAACAGTCTATTTATAACACAGTAATTTATAACAGCCTATTTATAACACAATCTATTTATAACAGTCTATTTATAACACAGTCTATTTATAACAGCATATTTATAACACAGTCTATTTATAACAGTCTATTTATAACACAGTAATTTATAACAGCCTATTTATAACACAATCTATTTATAACAGTCTATTTATAACAGCATATTTATAACACAGTCTATTTATAACAGTCTATTTATAACAGCCTATTTATAACACAGTCTATTTATAACAGTCTATTTATAACACAGTCTATTTATAACAGTCTATTTATTATAGAAGAAACCAACAACATGAATCCGTGAAATACCTCTCGTTAGTGTGATTGAATGATAAATTGAAGAAACTTTTAATTCCGATAATTTGAAACACAACGCGAGCACTATGCGAGGCGTGACATGTTGAAGATCTATTGCGCACAACACGTGACTTGTCAAGGAACTATGTGTACCGCGTGACACGAGACATACCCCAGTCTAACTTTTTCGCCACCTGCATGCATGTTTTTCGCTGCCCATTCAATTAAGTCTCTTAGGTGGCGAAAACCAAGCATGCCCTGGCGAAAAAGTTTGACTAGGATGTTAAGGAACTGCCATACGTGACACGACGGATCAAACTCTCCCAAGACTACCTTCTCAGTATGTCAACTCAGTATGTCAACTCAGTATGTCAACTCAGTATGTCAACTCAGTATGTCAACTAGAAAAAAGTAGTTTCGAGGAATGTAGTAACTCGTAAATATTCAAGCAAACAACCGCTGAATATTTGTCCCTTAAATAATTACGGGAACAAGTTCATCGCTGATGATATTTATCCTTATAACATCCATTTAAAAATGCTCTTCAATGTTACCCCGAAAATATTTTGCGTGGAGTTTTTTAGGAGAGTTATATAACATCTCTTAAGTTTACATTTCGTTGTATAGTCCCGAGTATCAATGAAGACCTCAGTTTACGCAAGCCTTCGTGGTAATAATTAATTAAAAAGATAACACACACTCAGCAGGCATCACAACAAAGAGCGCATTCGTCTCATGCTGCTGCGGATTCCGAGAAATTCGCTCGGTTGAGTTGCCAGTGTGTGTCTCAAAAAAATGTTCCCACTCTTTGACTGCTCGAAAATAGCGTATTTTTGCCTTGAAGTGAGTTAAAAAAATACTCCCACTCTTTGTCTTCCCAGTATAAACGTATTTTTTGCTGAGGTATGTTTAAAAAAATATTTCCACTCTTTGACTGACCATTAATAACGTATTCTTGCCTTGATGTAAGTGTTTGCAGACGTGCAAACAAGTCTGATGAGGTAAAATTAATAAAAATTGTTAACCTCGAGAAAATTTGATGTCATTGGAGAAAACTTGTGGCATCTGGACCAGAAACAAAAATTGTGTAATTGTCAGTCAAAACAGAACAGAAACGTAATTTATGGGATATTATATATGCCATATATTGCCATGTATATTGATTGACTATTAATTAATAATCCCTTCTATGGCAGGATAATGCGTCTGCTGTCATAATAACTAAATATCATACGTTATCAAGTTAATTATAAAAACTAAAATTTGTGTCTGCTTCCTCAACTAAATGACAGATCCCATTAATAAATTGAAACTTTCATGACGATGTCAT
Source organism: Morinoia aosen (assembly GCA_030386875.1). Classification (NCBI taxonomy): domain Eukaryota; kingdom Metazoa; phylum Arthropoda; class Malacostraca; order Amphipoda; family Talitridae; genus Morinoia; species Morinoia aosen. Next base: position 44,463,040 of record CM059567.1, on the reverse strand, counting down.
ATTTATTGATTTAAAATTTCCCATATAAAAAGCTCCCTATTTCTTTTTAGTGATAAATCGAACAAGCGACAACTGAGGGAACGCACGAAAAGGCGTTTTTTAAGAAGAAAAAATAAAAAAATTATTAATTAGGACGAAAAAATTGAAAAGTCGCTTAAGATGAAAAAAAACTTTCAGCCGCTGTACGCAATTGATCTCAACGCTACGGCGATACAAACATCGTTTCATATTTCCATCATCAATACACGTTGTGAATTATTCACAAAATTTCAAATTTTCATCATCGTATCATCGTTTTATATACGAATTTTGCGCGCACGTAAGTTCAAATTAATCCGTCACGTCCAACAAGAAGAAAGGCTTCATAGACCAAATGTTTCCGGGCTGGCTGGAGTTTTTGCAGCATTAGCTGGCAGTTGTCATCTTATTCTTCAGTGTTTGCTTCAAGACGTTTCGGTTACTTCAAGCCATTTGATAATGGCTAGCATTTGTGTCATTTTCTGATGCGAATTTTCGGTGCCTGCAGCTGCTTCTGTGCCGTGCTTGTTCGGTGCCTGCAGCTGCTTCTGTGCCGTGCTTGTTCGGTGCCTGCAGCTGCTTCTGTGCCGTGCTTGTTCGGTGCCTGCAGCTGCTTCTGTGCCGTGCTTGTTCGGTGCCTGCAGCTGCTTCTGTGCCGTGCTTGTTCGGTGCCTGCAGCTGCTTCTGTGCCGTGCTTGTTCGGTGCCTGCAGCTGCTTCTGTGCCGTGCTTGTTCGGTGCCTGCAGCTGCTTCTGTGCCGTGCTTGTTCGGTGCCTGCAGCTGCTTCTGTGCCGTGCTTGTTCGGTGAAAACCAGAAATAGGACAAACATTTCATACGACAAACGCAAAAAAAACGCATCGGGGTAGCATCTAAAGACAAGATTTCACTTAACTCACACGCGCACAAACGTTTTACTTCAATTCCCACGAACACAAACATTTTTCTTTAATTCCCACGTACAAAAACGTTTTACTTCAATTCCCACGAACACAAACATTTTTCTTTAATTCCCACGTACAAAAACGTTTTACTTTAATTCCCACGTACACTAACGTTTTACTTTAATTCCCACGTACACTAACGTTTTACTTTAATTCCCACGTACAAAAACGTTTTACTTTAATTCCCACGTACAAAAACGTTTTACTTTAATTCCCACGTACAAAAACGTTTTTCTTTAATTCCCACGTACAAAAACGTTTTACTTTAATTCCCACGTACACTAACGTTTTACTTTAATTCCCACGTACACTAACGTTTTACTTTAATTCCCACGTACAAAAACGTTTTTCTTTAATTCCCACGTACAAAAACGTTTTACTTTAATTCCCACGTACACTAACGTTTTACTTTAATTCCCACGTACAAAAACGTTTTACTTTAATTCCCACGTACACTAACGTTTTACTTTAATTCCCACGTACAAAAACGTTTTACTTTAATTCCCACGTACAAAAACGTTTTACTTTAATTCCCACGTACAAAAACGTTTTACTTTAATTCCCACGTGCACAAACGTTTTACTTTAATTCCCACGTACAAAAACGTTTTTCTTTAATTCCCACGTACACAAACGTTTTACTTTAATTCCCACGTACAAAAACGCTTTTCTTTAATTCCCACGTACAAAAACGTTTTACTTTAATTCCCACGTACAAAAACGTTTTACTTTAATTCCCACGTACAAAAACGTTTTACTTTAATTCCCACGTGCACAAACGTTTTACTTTAATTCCCACGTACAAAAACGTTTTTCTTTAATTCCCACGTACACAAACGTTTTACTTTAATTCCCACGTACAAAAACGCTTTTCTTTAATTCCCACGTACAAAAACGTTTTACTTTAATTCTCACGTACAAAAAAAGTTTTACTTTAATTCTCACGTACAAAATCGCTTTACTTTAATTCCCACGTACACAAACGTTTTACTTTAATTCCCACTTACAAAAACGTTTTTACTTTAATTCCCACGTACACAAATGTTTTACATAACTCCCGCGTCCCGAGCGTGGATTCTAAGAGTCCTACGGAATCGCTTTCCTCGCGCGATTTTTTTTTCAACTTTTTTTTCCTCAAAAAATAGCGATTTTTCCAAAGGCAGGCAAAGCCGCTGAATAAAACGCTGACCTGCACAGCCTCGGCTGCGCGCAGGAAAGAAACAACACTACAATTTATGGCGAAAACTCTCGAGCGACTTCCATGGAAGCGACGCTCTTATTTACTGCAAACTTCGCTTCTTTAAATAACGCGAAATAACCTTCCTCGTCCTCAGAGCGCAGCCTCGGCAGGGCTCCCTTGATTGCTTGCTGCGCGAGTCTTTTAAATGGCGTTGCTGCGTAAGCAAAAATTGAATCTAAACTTTTTCCAAAAATCAAGAAGCCTCAAGGGCCAAACTCGCTGGTCTACGGACAGTTGGGGCTGTGCTGAATGTCAGGGGACAGTCGGGGGCTGTGCTGAATGTCAGGGGACAGTCGGGGGCTGTGCTGAATGTCAGGGGACAGTTGGAGAACTGTGCCAAAAATCAAAGCTGTGCGGGAGCTTCTGTGAAGTACTGCCTTGCTTCAGGCTGCTCTGAAAAGTGACCTTTAAGCTTTGACACTTCCAACGTCCCGTTCGAGAAAGGTAAGCCCCTTAACAGTGAGAGAGAGGAATGCGAAAGAATTAGAGATGAAAGGTGCACAGAAAGAAAACGTGAAAGAAATTCAGGTGGAAAATAGAGGAAGAGTTTGTTCTACTATCATGTACGACTTACTGGGTCAACGTGGCATAATAACGACCACGTAGAAATTGTTCGAGGCACGCATAAATCCAACCAGCGGTTGGATTTTCAAACAATTTCGTCTCGGCAAAACAGCCGGCAATGAACTTTTTCGGTCTACTTGGCTACGCTTCATTTAGTTTCGGCCCAAATTCTTCAAGTTTGAGCTGTTTCAAATAAAATTCCATCACCGATCGTCTCGAAAACATCACCATTGCTTAAAAAAACTCAACATTGAGGATTTTGGGCAGAAAGTTCAACGCGTTAAGCATGTTGACGAGCTTTCATCGTAGGCTGGAGGGAGAGTTGGTTTTGAAATTCGACCGCAGATTTGAAATAATTTTAAAATTTGACAATTGGTTTAAAATGAATTTAAAGTTCAGCCCTTAAAAATGAATGAACGAAGCATCACAGAGGCAGCATCGCCTCTCTTGCGGATGTGCTGTGGCTGATCTCTTCCTGCCTCTGCTGACACTCGTGCTGATGTGTGTTGTGTGTGTGTTGTGTGCTGACAGTCGTGCTGATGTGTGTTGTGTGTGTGTTGTTGTTAGCGGGTGCCGAATTAGAGAAAAGGATAATGCCCTCTCAATTACCAGAGGGCTTTAAGAAAAATGCAGGAGAATATCCAAAAGCGTTCAGGTATATTTATAACAGAAACATATAAACGGCGTAAATTACACAGGGGGGAAGACAGAATGAAGACTAGTGGTAAAAAGAACGTAAGGAAAATCAGGAAACGCAACGATAATAGTTAGGAGAGCCCCAGAAATGGAGCGTGGGCGGGAAACACAGGGGTGTTTACACATCGGCTCAGCCACAGTTCCTACATACCGAAATTTATTCGCGTAATTTAGTCCGGTTTAATTTATTCAAGTTTATTTATTCGATTTAGATTATTCACTTTTAGTTGGTCACTTGGTGATTTTAGGAATAATCATTACTGGAAAGAACAAAAAAATAGCGTTAAATACACGTTCAAAAGCAGGTGTCCCAGCGTCACATCCTCACGAGTCAACAAGTAGCCACCAAATGACACGTCACGAGCAAGGTAATCCACAGATAGGTTGAGGTTTAACCTATATTAAAGTGCGCACGGTAACATTGTGTGCTGACAGCCGTGCTGATGTGTGTTGTGTGTGTGTTGTGTGCTGACAGTCGTGCTGATGTGTGTTGTGTGTGTGTTGTGTGCTGCCACTCGTGCTGGTGCTGATGTGGCTCTCTGATGTGTGTTGTGTGCTGACAGTCGTGCTGATGTGTGTTGTGTGCTGCCACTCGTGCTGATGTGGCTCTCTGCTGTGTGTTGTGTGCTGACAGTCGTGCTGATGTGTGTTGTGTGTGTGTTGTGTGCTGCCACTCGTGCTGATGTGGCTCTCTGCTGTGTGTTGTGTGCTGAAAGTCGTGCTGATGTGTGTTGTGTGTGTGTTGTGTGCTGCCACTCGTGCTGATGTGGCTCTCTGCTGTGTGTTGTGTGCTGACAGTCGTGCTGATGTGTGTTGTGTGTGTGTTGTGTGCTGACAGTCGTGCTGATGTGTGTTGTGTGTGTGTTGTGTGCTGACACTCGTGCTGGTGCTGATGTGGCTCTCTGCTGTGTGTTGTGTGCTGACAGTCGTGCTGATGTGTGTTGTGTGCTGCAACTCGTGCTGATGTGGCTCTCTGCTGTGTGTTGTGTGCTGACAGTCGTGCTGATGTGTGTTGTGTGTGTGTTGTGTGCTGCAACTCGTGCTGATGTGGCTCTCTGCTGTGTTTTGTGTGCTGACAGTCGTGCTGATGTGTGTTGTGTGTGTGTTGTGTGCTGACAGTCGTGCTGATGTGGCTCTCTGCTGTGTGTTGTGTGCTGACAGTCGTGCTGATGTGTGTTGTGTGTGTGTTGTGTGCTGCCACTCGTGCTGATGTGGCTCTCTGCTGTGTGTTGTGTGCTGACAGTCGTGCTGATGTGTGTTGTGTGTGTGTTGTGTGCTGCCACTCGTGCTGATGTGGCTCTCTGCTGTGTGTTGTGTGCTGACAGTCGTGTTGATGTGTGTTGTGTGTGTGTTGTGTGCTGACAGTCGTGCTGACGTTGAGCGCTAACCACACATATGAAGGTTTGTTGCACACAGCAGCTCTAGGGCCTGCAGACAAAGATACGACTTTCTATTAACACAAAAGGCCCATCGTCTTTTGCCTTCCATGTAAATCCAGCCTGGAATGCAAACGCAAAAACGAATTATCACCCAAGACGCCTCGTACACAAGTCTCTCTCGTATGTGGTCATACGGCATCACCTACATCTGTCACACTGTCATGTGATGGTCAGTTCACGAATATTTTGTCCAGAATAACGGTTTTTGAGCAGAATTATGGTGAGCAGAAAACTTTTTTGAGTGGTACTACAGTGAGCAGAATGACATTTTTGAGCGGAATAACGGTGAGCAGAAAACATTTTTGAGTGCTATAACGGTGAGCAGAATGAAGGTTTCGAGCAGAATAGTGGAGTGGGTGAGAAAATAGCTCACAGGAGACGCCTGGTGTGGGTCTAGTGTGAAATTTTTAGTGTACGGACCAAGGTTAGGGAAACGCTGGAGAACTGCGACGTGTACTGGTAGCGATGTTGTTACAGGATGGGATGCAGACCAAATGCGCGGGCCTGAGGGGCTAACCGCTTATGAAGCCTCTGAGGCGTACAGGAAAAAGGGACATATGTGTGCGTGCGCGCACACATAACCTTGGTCCGTACATTGGTGGCCAGTATGGGGACCGAACCCACGACATCCGCGTTATCAGCACGGCACTCTATTTTCTCAGAGTTCAATGTCTTGGATACCTTTTTTTTCCGTAGCTCACTCTAATCACTGCTGGTGGGTTTGAAGTTACGTTCAACGAGTTTGAAATTGTGTTTAACGAGTTTTAAATTGTGTTCAACAAGTTTGAAACTGCGTTCAACGAGTTTGAAACTGCGTTCAACGTGTTTGAAATTACGTCCAACGAGTTTGAAAATGCATTCAACGAGTTTGAAATCGCGTTCAACGAGTTTGAGATAGCGACCATTAGTGATGACTTGAGTACTATCAGCTACGCCAAGAGCTGCAAGCGGGCGACAGCCGGATCTGAGAGGCTGGTTAACAGCTCTTCATTGCGAGCATGGATAGTGAATGAACGATGAACATGAACAATGCATGAACAATGAACACGAACAAGGCATGAACAACGAACACGAACAATGCATGAACAATGAACATGAACAATGCATGAACAATGAACACGAACAATGCAGTGTGTGCTTCAGATGACAAATTGACAGCCCAAGCCTGCCTCGTTTGACGGAGCTGCTCAGCTTTAATGAGCCCTCACTCACGTGCTCGACACTCACGATCTGCACGTAATTTATGCATGTCGAGCTGGCCCACACATGCTCCTGCAGCACTGACGAGCACCAGCCTCATCTGAGCTCGTCAACACAAGGAATGAGTCATCAGCCTCAGCTGTGCTCGCCTATATCGGAGAGCGTCAGCCGTGCTCGTCTGTCAACTGACGAACACCATGCAGGAGCTGTAGACACATGCCTTTGATATGAGTCTGTGTTCCCGAATAAAAACTCAATATCAAGAGAAAAAATCAGATTATAAAGACTTATTGACTATAGAAACGAAGTAGGCTCAGGCTGCTCTCGCTGTTCCGTCAGAGATTTTGTTGATGTTGAAGAGGACCAAAAAGTCTTAACGTGTTGAGTTGTAAAAATATCACAAAAAATCAGGTAGAAAAGGTAGAAAAAGATCAGCGTGTTCCAAGCGAAAGAGTGATGTTAGACTTAATTAAGTTTATTCAATTAAGTTTGCTGTAAAGTTTGAGCTAAGCCCGTAATGATAAAATGAAATTGCTTTTCAAATAGAAATTAAAACTCCGTCATTCTATACTATAGCGTCTTAACTTTTTTACTTGGAAAAGGTACCGTAAAATTCGTAGTTACGTAATAGTGTTGTGTCCCGTGTACGAACCGTTAAGTTTTCGCCACAAAAAAGAATAAAGGGCGGTTGGACGTGAGAGCTTACACCGAACTCTGCTATCAGGAAATCTCAAAGATCAGCATTATACAACGCGCCAGATGTCGATGCTTACCCAGCGAAGGCTCGACCGTTACAAAAAAGAGGCAACGCCTGCGCTCCTGGGGCCAGCGTGGCAGCGTGGCAACAGCATGGCACCAGCATGGCACCAGCATGGCACCAGCGTGGCACCAACGTGGCACCGGACGGCAACAGCAGATGGCGACGGTTGACGCTACCCGAGGGCGCGGCTGAGCCTAAGCGACGACAGGGGTATTCAGCTGCGGCATTTTGCTGCGTGCTCCAGAAGTAACGGTCACGGCGCGAGTCTACTTAAAGGGCACGACGAGGGCTAGGGCATCATCATTATAGAGCGAAACTCCGACGCTAGAAGGTCTCATCGTGCCACTTCATTAGATGTGTTAAATTTGCATACGGCGAGGCACTCCGTATTTGACTCTGACTCTGTGTTAACGTTACGTGATAATTTAACGTACAATTCGAGACCTTATTGTAAAACTTCGTCACCGCTGCATACTCAAGTTGCGTGAGACCTAAGTAACAATTGTTCCTATATATATTTGCTAGTCTCATCTACCCCATTGTCATATTTTGTGTACACCTTTCATCATAACAAGTAAAAATGACGTGGCCACGTTGAAAGAATCGTGTTTCCTTTCGGAAAAAAATTCCTTTGATTTTTAGACTTGAAAAGAAAGAAAATTTGAAAAATCATAAACTCGGATTCTATAAGGAAAAGAGGATACAACAATAGTAATATGAACGTTTTCGGCGAGATTTAATGCCTGTGTATAAATTGCGTGAAATGCAGTTGATTACAATCAATTAATATTCATTCTGGAATCCTTTTTTGATTGATGCATTTCTTAAATCAAGATAGGATTTTTTTATAAGAACGCAGTCGCTATTATAACAACATTTTTGATTGACGCAATCCCAAAATGAGAATTGATTATTTTATTAGAACGCAGTTGCTTTTATAAAAACATAAAGCTGCAATGCTCACACTTCTCCGATTGCTAATGAACGGCTTTTCACGAGACACGTTGGTGGCATTGTCTTCGTCACCGACGTCTTCTCTAATGCAACTTGACATCTGGAGACGCTAGTAGAATATTTCAGATTAATTTTTTAGCAAGTTAATTTATGGACTTGGAGAACAGCATTTCTGTTGTTTATGTAAGATAATTATTGATTTCTTTTTAAAATTTGTAATGGATGTAATAATTTCCCAGGGGGGAGAGAAGTATATCCTTATTTTGAGCTCCCTAATCAAATGTCAACGAGCTTATCCAGCTTAAAGACCGACTGTCCATTAAGCGCAAAACACGAGTCAATGTAATTCCTCCATTGAGAGTGGTGTAAATTTTCTTCGAAAGCATCTGAAAGTATACCGAAAAATTACCTTCAGAAAATGGCAGAATCCTAACCCCCCAGTGAGATTTTTTCGCCACCTGTATGCATGTTTTTTGCCGCCTAAGCGATTTAAGTGATTAAATCGCTTAGGCGGCCTAAAACAAGCATGCAGGTGGCGAAAAAGTAAGACTGGGCATTACCAACTTCTTTGAAATAACCAAAGAAGTCAGCAAGCAACAACAGCGTTCTTGTTCCACAGCACTTTTACGCTGGCCTGATGCACATTAATTAGACTTGCTTTCTGCGCTACGGCGCTCGAGATGAAGAGTTCACGCTGTCGAGTTTTGGCTTTGCGACAGGGACCAAACCTGGGTAGATGAACTCTGCGTTCTGGGACAATGCGCTTGTTTATGTTGGATGTGGTGAGTGATGTTGTCCTTCAGAGTATGATGTTATTCATCAAACACAGCATGATGTTATTCGATAAACACAGCATGAGTTGATTCGACAAACACAGCAAGTCTTTGTTCAACAAACACAGCATGACGTTATTCGACAAACACAGCATGACTTTATTCGACAAACACAGCATGACATTATTCGACAAACACAGCATGACTTTATTCGACAAACACAGCATGACGTTATTCGACAAACACAGCATGACTTTATTCGACAAACACAGCAAAACTTTGTCCGAAAACATAGCATAGTATCATTCAATATACAAAGTATGATATGATGTTTTCCAACAAACACAACATGACAAACATTCGACAAAAAAAGCATGATGTAATGCAACCAACAGAGGGATGTTATCCAAATCCATAGGCCTCAAAACAGACGTTCTGGGACATCCTTCTTTTTCATATGACGTACAACTAAAGCATGGCATTGATAAAATACTCCGTAAAGCTGAAGCCTAATATTACACAACATATAGCTCACATCTGAAGCTTGATATTAGATAAAACATGACGTATATCTGACTCGTAAAACTGAATAAAACCTACCTAAGGGCTTCGCTTGATGTGTGTGACGTCACAAGTTGAACTGACGCGTTTAGTTGACCACGAATGTCATATTAATATTTTAATCACAATTAATGAGCTCTCACGCCCTACGGTGCGAGTTGCCACAAAGTTCAACTGGAAAACTAAGAATTTTTCAGACTGACGACGTAGTTCCATTCCCTCTTTCCCTCGTGAGGTTATTGGACCACCTTTTCCGTGTGACGGATGTGTGTGTGTGTGGCGTACGTGTGTGTGTGTGTGTGTGGTGTACGTGTGTGTGTGTGCCGTACGTGTGTGTGTGTGTGTGTGTGTGGCGAACGTGTGTGTGTGTGTGGCGTACGTGTGTGAATGTGGCGTACGTGTGTGTATGTGAGGTTGAGTGCCTTGCGAACGGTCCGTAGGTGACTGTGGCGGAGCTGGTAATGCATTGACAAAGTCATCGTAGCGGCATAGCTGATGATGCAAATTGTTCTGAGTGGACTCGGCTTAGCTTTACTTGTACCCCATACCGTAGTGAAATTGGCACAGCAAAACTTACGCTGCTCGCTACACAGGTTGCGTGACGATATTCGTTGAAAAATTCGGGAACATGTCACAAAAAAAAACATTTAAATATTAGTTCCATGGATCTTGATAAACTTAGGTTCTGGGAACTGCCGCAGTTGACATTGGAAAATTTCGGTTTGAGGCAATTTAGGACATATAGACAACAACGAGCTGTAAAGCCAAACCCTGAGACTAAGATGAAATAATGCTAAATATCGAAGACTAAATATTGGATTGGCAATAGAAATGGTTAGCATACTATCAGGAATTAACAGTCGCATCTTGTTATGTCGGACAGTCAAAAGCATCGAGAGCGCAAAACAGCACTGAAGAACATCGACGTGCATTCTCTTGACTACCATGACGTAACAAGCATTGCCCGATAAATTACATTGAGCAAAACGATAATCCGGGAAGAATCTCGTGTTGAGCAAACCAAATATACGAGCCCGTGTATATGCGTGCGTACCAATAACACGGTAAACAATACAGTGGCACTAGACACAATCATATCAGTAATAATAATAATAATAATACTAATGATAATAATAATAATAATATCATCAATAGTGAGAGCAATAATGACTCCAGCAAGCCTGCTTTCAATTGCTGTCCTTAAAAATTAAACGTTGTTAAATTAATATTTATAAATTAACAAATTGCTAAATAAATTATTGCCAACGTATTGAAGTTGGTACATCGCTGATATTAACCACAAATAAACGCTAACAAAGTAATAACAAAACACACCAGCAATAATTACATCAACAACAGCGAGAGCAGCAACAACTTCAGGTAGCTTGCTTTCAACACATATCTTTAAAACTGAATCTCTGACAAAAAATCCTTGAAATAAACAAATCAACGGGCCGACTTCTCAATAATATCGGTACCGCAGCGAACGTCTTTGTGCGCGTCTGCGTAGCTACCCTCAGTTATTTGTGTCGCGCCGAGGGCTAGACAGAACAGCTGTTGAGCTTCCTTTACATCCGCCAAGTGAGGGGTACTGCGTGAGGTTACGCTGTGTGAGGGTACGCTGCGTGAGGGTACGCTGCGTGAGGGTACGCTGCGTGAGGGTACGCTGCGTGAGGGTACGCTGCGTTAGGGTACACTGTGTGAGGGTAAGCTGCGTGAGGGTACGCTGCGTTAGTGTACGATGCGTGAGGGTACGCTGTGTGAGGGTAAGCTGCGTGATGGTACGCTGTGTGAGGGTACGCTGTGTGAGGGTACGCTGCGTGAGGGTACGCTGCGTTAGGGTACGCTGTGTGAGGGTACGCTGCGTGAGGGTACGCTGCGTGAGGGTACGCTGCGTGAGGGTACGCTGCGTGAGGGTACGCTGCGTGAGGGTACGCTGTGTGAGGGTACGCTGCGTGAGGGTACGCTATGTGAGGGTACGCTGTGTGAGGGTACGCTGTATGAGGGTACGCTGTGTGAGGGTACGCTGCGTGAGGGTACGCTGTGTGAGGGTACGCTGCGTGAGGGTACGCTGCGTGAGGGTACGCTGTGTGAGGGTACGCTGCGTGAGGGTACGCTGTGTGAGGGTACGCTGCGTGAGGGTCCGCTGCGTGAGGGTACGCTATGTGAGGGTACGCTGTGTGAGGGTACGCTGTATGAGGGTACGCTGTGTGAGGGTACGCTGCGTGAGGGTACGCTGCGTGAGGGTACGCTGTGTGAGGGTACGCTGTGTGAGGGTACGCTGCGTGAGGGTTCGCTGCGTGAGGGTACGCTGTGTGAGGGTACGCTGCGTGAGGGTACGCTGCGTGAGGGTACGCTGTGTGAGGGTACGCTGCGTGAGGGTACGCTGTGTGAGGGTACGCTGCGTGAGGGTACGCTGTGTGAGGGTACGCTGCGTGAGGGTACGCTGTATGAGGGTACGATGCCCTGGACGCAGACGGGCCAGAATGACGTAGTCACGGCGATCAGCGCCTCCGTCCCTCAGTTTTTGAGCACAAAAGTAGTCCTACTTTTGGTGACGCATACCCTGACTCTACAAACACTTCACTCGAGCTGCTCATGAACCTTTTATCACTCGTGAGCTCACAGCATTTGAAACCAGATGCATTTTTGCCGCTGCTGAAGTTGTCTTCCACTCGACTTAATCGGTCATTCTGCTGTATTGGGCGCTTGAGGATTGGACGCCATTGGGTGCGTCTCACTCTCGAGGTGTCATGTTATCGATGAAAGTTTTTGGCCAAGTTGATTTGGTCTCATCTTTTTAAACTGGGGTGTCTGAAAAGACGACTAATGAAGTATCTATGTGTACTTCAGACGCGCCTGGTTCAATATGGAATTGGGCATCAGGATGCAGGAAAATAAGTTTTTCCTTTCGATGTTATTTCGATGAACCGCAGATGATAACGATAGGAAGGTGATGGCGAGAGATACTGTCAGATAATAAAAATCCTGCAGACATTATTGCGTAGATTTAGATGTTTGCCTATTGTGAATCATTCCGTCCTGGTGTTTGCGATAAGGCGTTTGAAGAACCAAGGTACAAGATGATGTGTGTGTATCAGGCTTGATGGGAATAAAAAACATATTTTTCAGTGTTGCTGTGGGGCACAAAAGATATCGCTGTGGCGCAGCTCGTTGCGAATAACAAGATAAAACCTGACGCTGCTCCACCCTCCCTGATTCGTGTTTCAAACGCATTCTGCCGGGGATCTGTGGGTACATTCTGCATGCATTTTGTTTACATACACTACCACGTTTTGAGCGCGGCTCAGTATATTTTGTAATAAACCACGTCTGGTGTTTGGTGTCTGGTTTCAAAAGCTGTGAAACACGTCTGAGGCTTGGTGTCTTGTTTTAAAAATGTGTGTTTCAAAAACTGTGAACCACGTCTGGTGTTGGGTGTCCGGTTCCAAAAGCTGTGAGCTCACGAGTGATGAAAGGTTCATGAGCAGCTCGAATGAAGTGTTTGTAGAGTCAGGGTTTGCGTCACCAAAAGTAGGACTACATTTGTGCCCAAAAACTGAGGGGCGGAGGCGTTGATTGCAGTGACTAGGTCATTCTGGCGCGTCTGCATCCAGCGCCACGTCGTTTCGTACGCGTCGTGTTCATTTACAGTCGCAAAATTATAGACCGGAATAATTCGTGGATAAAAATGCAGCAAAACACTAATCCTTTCATTATTTGACTTTTTTCCCACTATGCCCTGAATTGATTAAAATAATTTTTTTATTAAAGGTAAATTAAAATAATTTTGTTAAATTATTAAAATGAGATATTAAATTAAAATTATTATCTAATTTTAAAACTTAGGTATTAAATTAGATATTAAATTAAAATAAAATTAGAAAAAATAAATTGAAATAAAGTGCAGTAAATATTTCTTTAATAATAGCAATGTTCGCATTTGTACTTTTTTCTTGAAAAGCAAAACCGATTAAGTTTTTTGCTTAATTGAAATATATCAATTGATAGTGAGCGTTCTAAAATTAACATTCATGTCCTGTTGCGCCGGGCGGTCGAAGCCGTCATGGTTGTAGAACGACAGCTGGCTCCGAGATGAATAAATTTCCTGAAGAAAACCCGATAAAATGAAACGTAAATCAGTACCATGATAGATGATATATGACATATATCTGAATCATGATAGATGATAAATGACATATATCTGAATCATGATAGATGAAATATGACATATATCTGAATCATGATAGATGAAACATGACATATATCTGAATCATGATAGATGAAACATGACATATATCTGAATCATGATAGATGATATATGACATATATCTGAATCATGATAGATGATATATGACATATATCTGAATCATGATAGATGATAAATGACATATATCTGAATCATGATAGATGAAATATGACATATATCTGAATCATGATAGATGAAACATGCACGGTCGAAGCCGTCTTGGTTGTAGAACGACAGCCGCTCCGAGATGAATAAATTTCCTGAAGGGAACCCGATAAAATGAAACGTTAATCAGTACCATGATAGATGATATATGACATATATCTGAATCGTGATAGATGATATATGACATATATCTGAATCATGATAGATGAAATATGACATATATCTGAATCATGATAGATGATATATGACATATATCTGAATCATGATAGATGAAATATGACATATATCTGAATCGTGATAGATGATATATGACATATATCTGAATCGTGATAGATGATATATGACATATATCTGAATCATGATAGATGAAATATGACATATATCTGAATCATGATAGATGAAATATGACATATATCTGAATCATGATAGATGAAATATGACATATATCTGAATCATGATAGATGATATATGACATATATCTGAATCATGATAGATGATATATGACATATATCTGAATCATGATAGATGAAATATGACATATATCTGAATCATGATAGATGATATATGACATATATCTGAATCATGATAGATGATATATGACATATATCTGAATCATGATAGATGATATATGACATATATCTGAATCATGATAGATGATATATGACATATATCTGAATCATGATAGATGAAATATGACATATATCTGAATCATGATAGATGAAATATGACATATATCTGAATCATGATAGATGATATATGACATATATCTGAATCGTGATAGATGATATATGACATATATCTGAATCATGATAGATGAAATATGACATATATCTGAATCATGATAGATGATATATGACATATATCTGAATCATGATAGATGAAATATGACATATATCTGAATCATGATAGATGATATATGACATATATCTGAATCATGATAGATGATATATGACATATATCTGAATCGTGATAGATGATATATGACATATATCTGAATCATGATAGATGAAATATGACATATATCTGAATCATGATAGATGATATATGACATATATCTGAATCATGATAGATGAAATATGACATATATCTGAATCATGATAGATGATATATGACATATATCTGAATCATGATAGATGATATATGACATATATCTGAATCGTGATAGATGATATATGACATATATCTGAATCATGATAGATGAAATATGACATATATCTGAATCATGATAGATGATATATGACATATATCTGAATCATGATAGATGAAATATGACATATATCTGAATCATGATAGATGAAATATGACATATATCTGAATCGTGATAGATGATTTATGACATATATCTGAATCATGATAGATGAAATATGACATATATCTGAATCATGATAGATGAAATATGACATATATCTGAATCATGATAGATGAAATATGACATATATCTGAATCATGATAGATGATATATGACATATATCTGAATCATGATAGATGATATATGACATATATCTGAATCATGATAGATGAAATATGACATATATCTGAATCATGATAGATGATATATGACATATATCTGAATCATGATAGATGATATATGACATATATCTGAATCATGATAGATGAAATATGACATATATCTGAATCATGATAGATGAAATATGACATATATCTGAATCATGATAGATGATATATGACATATATCTGAATCATGATAGATGAAATATGACATATATCTGAATCATGATAGATGAAATATGACATATATCTGAATCATGATAGATGATATATGACATATATCTGAATCATGATAGATGAAATATGACATATATCTGAATCATGATAGATGATATATGACATATATCTGAATCATGATAGATGAAATATGACATATATCTGAATCATGATAGATGAAATATGACATTTATCTGAATCATGATAGATGAAATATGACATATATCTGAATCATGATTGATGAAATATGACATATATCTGAATCATGATAGATGAAATATGACATATATCTGAATCATGATAGATGAAATATGACATATATCTGAATCATGATAGATGAAATATGACATATATCTGAATCATGATAGATGAAATATGACATATATCTGAATCATGATAGATGAAATATGACATATATCTGAATCATGATAGATGAAATATGACATATATCTGAATCATGATAGATGAAATATGACATATATCTGAATCATGATTGATGAAATATGACATATATCTGAATCATGATTGATGAAATATGACATATATCTGAATCATGATAGATGAAATATGACATATATCTGAATCATGATAGATGAAATATGACATATATCTGAATCATGAATCATGAAATATGACGTATATCTGATCCATGCGAGATAGACTATAGTCTGTGCAAGATGTTCATGGTTTAGGAGTATGTTTCTACCTAAAATTCTCACACATCCTGTCATCGTTTAGTGATGGCCAAATATGCCCACGATCTCAGGTTCTTCATATGCTCTACTTGATGTTTGAATTCGTTTCAGCTATTTTTTATCGATGGAGAAGCACACTTACAGCTGAAAGTATAGCGGTAGGATCATTTCTTAAATAATCATGTAGATTCATTTCCCATTGATCCTATTACTGTACTTACAGCTGAAAGTATGTATAGCATTAGGATCATTTCTTGAATAATCATGCAGCTGTTCATTTACTCCTATTTTTTGACGATTCCTCCTTACAATTCTTCAGTAAGCTATGATCTTCCTGAAATGCCGAGGTTCAACATACGAGAAGGTTGGCAATTCCATCCATCTCTCTCCATTTGGGGAATGGCCCGAACAAAGAGGTAGGAGGCTTTTGAATGTACGTAGAACGACGTCCTAGCCTGGGTTACTTCACCTTTGGGATCGACAATATTCTTGCAATCAATTCCCTTCATACAAGTCTATATTCATCTCTGCTTTTCATCAAAAAGTTCAAAATTTAAAAAGAAAATTTTCAGCCACAACAGTCTGACAGGCTCCGTTTCTGAATAGCGTCATCAAAAAAACAATAGGCGCTTTTGCTGAATCAAAAACACGCTCCTCCTTCAAACATTGAACTACAACTGACGTTGCAATTGTGATTGAAGTGTCCTTTCTTTCCAACCTGCGCGTCATTAATGAAATGAACATCGTAGGTAAAATTTCTTTTATACTAAAGAGTATCTTCAATTTCAATAAAAGAGTATCTTATATTAACATTCGACGACATAAATTAATAAATATCATGGTAGGACGCTAAAACTACATCACATTGAAAACCGGTCACGTTTAGGAAAGGAAGTAGCCTTTGCTTCCACAGGAGCTCCATTTGACGTTCTTTTTTGAAGTGTGTTGAGATTTTGCTCGGCCTTGTAGTAAGTTTGTCATGCCAAGTAGACCAGAGAGTTTTTCTATTTTTTGAAGAAAGGAGCGTTCTTAGCCCTGTCTTGTTGTACGTCAGTGAGACTACTATACGCAGTAGACCATAGAGTCTACCTGTTCTTTGAAGAGTAGTGCGTTCATAGCCGGCTTTTGTTAATAAGTCTGAGAGGCTACTATACGCAGTAGACCAAAGAGTCTACCTGTTCTTTGAAGAGTAGTGAGTCCATAGCCTGCCATTGTTAATGAGTCTGAGATGCTACTATACTCAGTAGACCAAAGAGTCTACCTGTTCTTTGAAGAG
This sequence comes from Morinoia aosen, assembly GCA_030386875.1. Taxonomy (NCBI): domain Eukaryota; kingdom Metazoa; phylum Arthropoda; class Malacostraca; order Amphipoda; family Talitridae; genus Morinoia; species Morinoia aosen. Next base: position 44,445,784 of record CM059567.1, on the reverse strand, counting down.
TTGTGAGTCCATAGCCTGCCATTGTTAATAAGTCTGAGAGGCTACTATACGCAGTAGACCAAAGGGTCTATCTGCTCTCCTCTTTCTTTTAACCATGTGCACTCTCTCGTCATGTCGAACCAAGCGTTTGTTTTGCTCCTCGGATCGTACTGCGTCCTGGTCACGAATCTTATTGACAGGTTCGTTGAATTCTATTCAGGTGTAAATATTAATAAAATTTGCTGGAAATTGAACAATTGGAAAGTGTTTCAGTGGTTTGGAAGTTTGAGATATCCTTACAGATAAATGCAAGCTGAAATTATTTCTAGTCTAGTATAGAGTTATTGATTTTAAAAATCACAGTAAAATGGACATTATTTTTGAACAGAATTTGAGTAACGCACGGACGATAGAATATACACCAGAACGGTAATATTACATTTAGCTCCCAATCATTGTTTCTACTTCGGTGCAAAATGAACAACTCACATAGAACTGCAATATTGAAAATAAAAGAATCCAAAGGCAGGAGTGATTGTAGATGCTTGCGATCTCGGGACGAAGTTTTGGACAAAAATTCAAAAGCAGAAATCAAGGTGAACGTGTTTCTTTCAAGTTTTGTCGCTTTCATCATCGTCTACAAGAAATATTCTCTCATATTTAAAAAAAGGAACTTAAGAGCTACAAATCTTCGTCGAACAACACGTGCTTCAGGAGTTACAGCTAATAAGAAAACAGTTTTATTTGTCAAACTATATATGTTGTGCCATTTGTGCATCCCTTCCTGTTAGATTTAAAAAAATAATAATTTGCACATTTTCGCTACACCTACCTTCCAAAAAGAGTATGGCGATCTGTTGCTATCTTTCTGGACAAGAGAGTACTCAGATCTCAAGCTGCGGTGTTTCAGCTGTTCCAGATAAGATTGGATTAGAATAGATAAGATGGTTTGAGCACTCTTAACCTCAACAAATAAGTTCCAAAGAGAAAAAGGAGGAAAGCGCCATCTGTCATGGAGTTCAGAGAATGTGTAACTTTTGCACAAGGTGTGACTCATCCCTTCTTTTTGTACTCAAGATCCCCTTCGCACAGAAGAGCAAGTTAAGAAATATTTCATGAAATAAGATAAAAGTTGAAGAAAAAAGTCATACGGCTGAAAATTACAGCTGTCAACCGAAAAATGATGGACCGAGACAATAAAAAAAACCTATTCCATTTCAACAAAAGAAAGGCTTTCTCAGCCTTCAAATCGCAACCCTCTAGAATATCGTGACTAGTTGTTGCCGCATCCTGACCAGTATCCGAATCCTGACCAATTGTTGCCGTATCTTGACCAGTTGTGTTGCCACATCCTGACCAATTGTTGCCACGTCCTGAGCAATAGTTGCCGCATCCTGGAGATCTAACTCTGATTAATGAAGCCAGAGCTCGGAGCAGCTTGTTTTCATGTCGCAGCGACAACTCTAACCTCCCGTATTGAATTTTCCTGCACTTAAATACCCAGCTATCTTTTCGCGTACGAAGATTTATACCTCTTCAGCCGTATCGTTATCCTATCAAACAAACAAAGTTTGGCTCAAAATACGTTGCCATCGTTATAAGTTTGTTAACATGTTTCCTGCGGGTGAACCCACGGCTGATTACTGAGGGGATATTCACGATGCTACTGACCGACCTGCAGTCACTGACTCAATTTTTGTAAATGCCTAATGAAAGCTAAAAAAGGCTCGATCCTGTTAATGCTTGCTATTTTCCAAATTGCTTACTACAGTTGACTTTAAATGGGAATTGAATGATGAATTCAGTTTAGCCCATCGCAGATAACGAGCTAAATATAATTTGCGGCGACGAATACGGAGAAACGTCGTTAACCATAGCTTGGCGGCGTTGGTTATAACCAATCGAGCTTCGTTAAGCGCCATTTCGTTGAGACTAAAACAAAACCGAGTGATTCAGCGCTTGCTTCTCTCAACTAAAACGCAAGAATGATCGCTCACGCCAACTTTGTCAATGCCACACGCAAGTATTATTTGTCCACAGCAGCTTTGTCGGTGTTGAAAGTGAGCTGAGCTTGGCCAAAAGGGCTTTCTCGCCGCTGTAGGGGAAAAGGCTTGTTAAGAAGTGCTTCGATAATGCTGAACCCAAACGATTTTGCCTTGTCAGGGCTAAGGATGCAGAAAATTCCTTCAGAAGACCCATTTTCCGGCTACAACTGGAAAAGAACTCGCCTTGAACTTTTTTCAACCTGATGGTGAACAAGGCTCTTTTAAAATCGTTTTGCCACAGCTGTAGGTTGAAATGGCAAGTTGAGAACTGCCTGTTTGGGGCTGAAATTAAATAGCCTGGGGCTTAGAATGGCTAGTTGAAGAACTGCCATTATGGCTGAAAGTGAACAGACTGGGGTAGACGGCAGCGTGTGGGAGAAACCAAGTCTTTCTTCAGTCAGACGACGGAGACGAAGTCTATTCTCGGTGAGCGTCGATCAGCGTCCGCTCTTGCGGAAATAATGTTAAACTGCATTCATCTCTCCTGATTTTCTCGGCTCCTGGCGAAGAATTTTGAAGTTTCTGAAAGGCCTGCTCGAAAACGTTAACTGCTGGCATTTTTCTATGTGTACATTGATGTAAATTTATCTATTTAAATTTAAATGTTCGTAAATTTGAATTTCTCGATTAAACTCACACTGCTCGAAATTCTTGTAGAATATACGGGTGCACATTTCAAGTGTTGTGCGTAAAAGAGAGTCAAAGAATCCTAGTTGAAAGAGGGTAAGTGTTTTCTCTGTACGATGCATTTCTCTTGAATTGTTTTCCATTTGAAGAGAAATGTTCTATGTTCTTATTTATCATCTGAAGTTATCGCTGAATCGATGTTCCATCAGTTTTACTGTGCTGCTATAGCGTGAGGTCTACCGCACTACAGAGTGAGATCTGCCTCTAGCTAGTACTATAGCGTGAGGCCCACTGCACTACAGCATGAGATCTACTTCTAGGTAGTACTATAGCGTAAGGTCTACCACTCGAAGGCATGAGATCTACTTCTAGGTAGTAATATACCGTGAGGTCTACCACACTATAGCATACCTACCCCTGGCAAGTACTATAGCGTGAGGTTAGGTCAGGTTAATAATCGATATCAGTTATTTCCACACATTAAATTTTTCGACCAACACTCAATTAGTACATCTCAAACAGCACCTGGGTCGGCGATATACGGCGGTAGACCTCACGCTGTAGTAGCACTAATATTACTTACAATATTACCTACACCAATATTACATCTTGAAAGACGCTGCCCAGCGTCGAGTGTGTTTACAAGAAGCGGGAGGGTTCGCTTGAAGGGTTCGCTTGCTTAATCTTGATTTGATAATATAAGTAACTAGTGCGTTCAAGCGGACAAAAACAAGAGTTCATTGCAGTGAGTTCCTCCTGGAGCTCAGGCATTTCGTACGTGAATATCGGGTCGCTGCGACGTTACAACGAATTTGAAATTACCGCCGTTATGCGCCCCTCGGCTGATGAAAATTAATATGGAAATGAAGCCTCAGTTTGGCAGCGCATTTCGGGAACATTGTCGCGCAAAATGTTGAAGGAAGGTGCTGCAAAAATGCTTCTGCTTACATATTCTAGTAAGCCATGGAGTTGCATAGAGTAAAACGACTTGGTTTTGACTGCATAAGCTGATATATACAGTGGTAAGAACATTTGTAATTTTACATGTACGCTTACACAGGGTGGGCCAAAAATAATTTATCGAATTTCAGCATATTAACTACTGCAAAGGTATCAATCGTGCAAAAATGGGATTAGTCTCGTTCGATGCCAAATTTCATTTTGTAGCCATCTCTGATCTTTTGATTGTTCACTGCTAAATTCAGGCACATTTACCGTCACAGAGGGGAACCACAACTGGCTTTGGTGTATATGAAAAGACAAACAGTTATCTCTGATTTACATAGAGGATTTGTTTAAAATATTGCCTTTTTCCAAAACAAATTTACACCACGCACCACACATCACACACCACACCACGCACCACACATCACACACTACACCATGCACCACACATCACACACCACACCACGCACCACACATCACACACTACACCATGCACCACACATCACACACTACACCACGCACCACACATCACACACTACACCATGCACCACACATCACACACCACACCACGCACCACACATCACACACTACACCACGCACCACACATCACACACCACACCACGCACCACACATCACACACTACACCATGCACCACACATCACACACTACACCACGCACCACACATCACACACTACACCGCGCACCACACATCACACACTGCACCACGCACCATACACCACACACTACACCACACACTACACCACGCACCACACATCACACACTACACCACGCACCACACATCACACACTACACCACGCACCACACATCACACACTACACCACGCACCACACACCACACACTACACCGCGCACCACACACCACACACTGCACCACGCACCACACACCACACACTACACCGCGCACCACACACCACACACTGCACCACGCACCACACATCACACACTACACCGCGCACCACACATCACACACTACACCGCGCACCACACATCACACACTGCACCACACATCACACACTACACCACGCTCCACACATCACACACTACACCGCGCACTACACACCACACACTACACCGCGCACCACACATCACACACTGCACCACGCACCACACACCACACACTACACCACGCACCACACATCACACACTGCACCACGCACCACACACCACACACTGCACCACGCACCACACACCACACACTACACCACGCACCACACATCACACACTACACCACGCACCACACACCACATACTGCACCACGCACCACACACCACACACTACACCACGCACCACACATCACACACTACACCACGCACCACACACCACACACTGCACCACGCACCACACACCACACACTACACCACGCACCACACACCACACACTACACCGCGCACCACACACCACACACTGCACCACGCACCACACACCACACACTACACCACGCACCATACACCACACACTACACCGCGCACCACACATCACACACTGCACCACGCACCACACATCACACACTACACCACGCACCACACATCACACACTACACCGCGCACCACACACTGCACCACGCACCACACACCACACACTGCACCACGCACCACACATCACACACTACACCACGCACCACACATCACACACTACACCGCGCACCACACATCACACACTGCACCACGCACCACACATCACACACTACACCACGCACCACACATCACACACTACACCGCGCACCACACATCACACACTACACCACGCACCACACATCACACACTGCACCACGCACCACACATCACACACTACACCGCGCACCACACATCACACACTGCACCACGCACCACACACCACACACTACACCCCACACTACACCACGCACCACACATCACACACTACACCACGCACCACACATCACACACTACACCACGCACCACACATCACACACTACACCGCGCACCACACATCACACACTGCACCACGCACCACACACCACACACTACACCACGCACCACACACCACACACTACACCACGCACCACACATCACACACTACACCACGCACCACACACCACATACTGCACCACGCACCACACACCACACACTACACCACGCACCACACATCACACACTACACCACGCACCACACACCACACACTGCACCACGCACCACACACCACACACTACACCACGCACCACACACCACACACTACACCGCGCACCACACACCACACACTGCACCACGCACCACACACCACACACTACACCACGCACCATACACCACACACTACACCGCGCACCACACATCACACACTGCACCACGCACCACACATCACACACTACACCACGCACCACACATCACACACTACACCGCGCACCACACACTGCACCACGCACCACACACCACACACTGCACCACGCACCACACATCACACACTACACCACGCACCACACATCACACACTACACCGCGCACCACACATCACACACTGCACCACGCACCACACATCACACACTACACCACGCACCACACATCACACACTACACCGCGCACCACACATCACACACTACACCACGCACCACACATCACACACTGCACCACGCACCACACATCACACACTACACCGCGCACCACACATCACACACTGCACCACGCACCACACACCACACACTACACCCCACACTACACCACGCACCACACATCACACACTACACCACGCACCACACATCACACACTACACCACGCACCACACATCACACACTACACCGCGCACCACACATCACACACTGCACCACGCACCACACACCACACACTGCACCACGCACCACACATCACACACTACACCGCGCACCACACATCACACACTACACCGCGCACCACACATCACACACTGCACCACGCACCACACATCACACACTACACCGCGCACCACACATCACACACTGCACCACGCACCACACATCACACACTACACCACGCACCACACATCACACACTACACCGCGCACCACACATCACACACTGCACCACGCACCACACACCACACACTGCACCACGCACCACACACTACACCACGCACCACACATCACACACTACACCACGCACCACACACCACACACTGCACCACGCACCACACACCACACACTGCACCACGCACCACACACACACCACACACTGCACCACGCACCACACACCACACACTGCACCACGCACCACACACTACACCACGCACCACACATCACACACTACACCACGCACCACACACCACACACTGCACCACGCACCACACACCACACACTGCACCACGCACCACACACCACACACTGCACCACGCACCACACATCACACACTGCACCACGCACCACACATCACACACTACACCACGCACCACACATCACACACTACACTGCGCACCACACATCACACACTGCACCACGCACCACACACCACACACTGCACCACGCACCACACACTACACCACGCACCACACATCACACACTACACCACGCACTACACACCACACACTGCACCACGCACCACACACCACACACTGCACCACGCACCACACACCACACACTGCACCACGCACCACACACTACACCACGCACCACACATCACACACTACACCACGCACCACACACCACACACTGCACCACGCACCACACACCACACACTGCACCACGCACCACACACCACACACTGCACCACGCACCACACATCACACACTGCACCACGCACCACACATCACACACTACACCGCGCACCACACATCACACACTGCACCACGCACCACACATCACACACTACACCACGCACCACACATCACACACTGCACCACGCACCACACACCACACACTGCACCACGCACCACACACTACACCACGCACCACACATCACACACTACACCACGCACTACACACCACACACTGCACCACGCACCACACACCACACACTGCACCACGCACCACACACCACACACTGCACCACGCACCACACACTACACCACGCACCACACATCACACACTACACCACGCACCACACACCACACACTGCACCACGCACCACACACCACACACTGCACCACGCACCACACACCACACACTGCACCACGCACCACACATCACACACTGCACCACGCACCACACATCACACACTACACCGCGCACCACACATCACACACTGCACCACGCACCACACATCACACACTACACCACGCACCACACATCACACACTACACTGCGCACCACACATCACACACTGCACCACGCACCACACACCACACACTGCACCACGCACCACACACTACACCACGCACCACACATCACACACTACACCACGCACTACACACCACACACTGCACCACGCACCACACACCACACACTGCACCACGCACCACACACCTCACACTGCACCACGCACCACACACCACACACTGCACCACGCACCACACACTACACCACGCACCACACATCACACACTACACCACGCACTACACACCACACACTGCACCACGCACCACACACCACACACTGCACCACGCACCACACACCTCACACTGCACCACGCACCACACACCACACACTGCACCACGCACCACACATCACACACTGCACCACGCACCACACACCACACACTGCACCACGCACCACACACCTCACACTGCACCACGCACCACACACCACACACTGCACCACACACCACACATCACACACTACACCATACACCACACGCTGATTACTTGGAAATTAGCAATATTCAAATAAATGAGCTTCTAAATGAGTGATATTTGTTTGATGCATTCATACCTCAAAGATATGAATTCAGAAAACATTTAGATTAGGCAACTCAAAAAGACATTGCCCTCATTTTGAACACCAGGGTACCGGAGTTAAAATTGGTTGGCGGTAAATAACTTGGGCGTGTTTACCAAAATGAAATTCTGTCGCAGTTGAGACAAAGTCAATCTCCTGCAACTGATGCTTATTGGGTTTTAAATATTTTGAAATTAGGCAACATTCTTTTTCGAGCTAACCCGTTATAATGCTTTTGAGTAGGTAATGTGAACTTTTTGTGTCTTTTTATTTGGAATAAATAAATATAATGGCGTGGAATATATGAATTTTTATCTTGAAACATAAGCTCCTGTCACTTGCTGATGTTTCCGATAATATAGGTCAGTGTATATGACGGAAATATAAAAATTTCATCAGTACAAAACAAAAAATGCTATTTTCGAAACAAGAAACTACGAGAAAGTTGGGCTTCTCTCATAGCATTTTAATTGAAATAAATATTCCAAGAGGTAACTCAAATAATTTTTTGACCATATGAGTATTTATGACGCCTCAGTGAATAATATTTATTTTGAATAATATTTTTTATTAATATTTTTGTTAATAATATTTTTTAATAATATTTTTTAATAATATTTGTTTTGAATAATATTTACAGTAAAAAAATTTATTTTTGAATAAAATTTATTTTGAATGCCATTTAAATTGAATAACAATAATTTGAATAACATTTATTTAAATAATATTTTTTTCTATGGGGTTGAACTTTAAATAGAACCAGAACTCCAGCCAGACAAGCCGTTAGATCTTTGTATATACGAGATAAAATGCTCTTCGCCTCGCAGACGCATTTGCTTTACGCGCCTAAGGGGCTAAAAATTAAATTAACGTACAAATAATAATATAGTTCGCATAAAAATGCATCTTTTTAAATAATAATAAATGCCAGTTTATATTAAAATACATCTTTTTTCACAGACTTGACAAAAATTTCATCAGGACAAAACGTTCATCAAAATAGACGACTGACTTTTTTTGTCGAATTAAACTTTAAAAAACTTTATTCAAGAGCTGTAATTGTTTTTAATCCCTGGCCTGAACTGAGAATTTTAAGTACTAAACAATTTGTCGTGTACGAGTCCAGGCGTCGGGCAGTTGAGCAATTTCTAAATTTACGAACATTTACAGAATTTTGAACATTTCATTCCTTCTTACGTCATGAATACATTTTTCGCACCTACACGGATTTTTAAGACGTTCTGTATCGTTGCCATGAGTTGTAGGATAAATGATTGAGTTGATACTCACACATGAGTATTGTAATACCCATGTCACTAGTCGGAACAATTAAAAGGGCAATGTATTCCTTTTATTGCTTAATTTAGATCCAAAAAAGATTCTGCATGGAGTAGTGAGAACATTTGCACTTTCTACATCATTGCAGCACTAAGAGACAACTTTCCTCTCTCTTGCGAATTGTATTACATTATTTAGATTTATTTATTAAACAGTGAGAGTTTATCGCAACTATTTTATCGCAAATTAGTGAAACTGACGAATTAGGCGGTGATGATCGGAGACCTTTTCTACCGTTTACTAATTTGGATTTACAAAACCCGTTCCATCTGTAGACTTCGCTTCAAAAAGAATCGAAGCGAATTGCCCTAACGTTTTCCAAACTTTTGTTGATTGTATAGAACAACTTAAAAAGACTTAGATGGAGTTCCTGAGAATTTTATCTCACTACTTTAGATGCATGAGTTTAGCAAATTGACTTAGCCGAATTTTTGTTTGCAGGTTGATGCTGCGCCGACACTTCTCAACGTACTGCTAGAAGGTAATAGATATAAATTAACATTCCAAGGTGATTTAAGTTTCATATTTATCACACGAGCTTCTAAAAGCGTGGCACATACTCTGGGAAATACTATTCTAATACACGAGCTTCTAAAAGCGTGTTCATACATTCTCTGGAAAATAATATTCTAATACACGGGCTTCTAAAAGCGTGGCACATACTCTGGAAAATACTATTCTAATACACGGGCTTCTAAAAGCGTGTTCATACATTCTTTGAAAATGTTATTCTAATACACGGGCTTCTAAAAGCTTGCTCATACATTCTTTGAAAAATACTATTCTAATAAACGGGCTTCTAAAAGCGTGTTCATACATTCTATGGAAATGCTATTCAAATACACGGGCTTCTAAAAGCTTGCTCATACATTCTTTGAAAAATACTATTCTAATAAACGGGCTTCTAAAAGCGTGTTCATACATTCTATGGAAATGCTATTCAAATACACGGGCTTCTAAAAGCGTGTTCATACATTCTCTGGAAAATAATATTCTAATACACGGGTTTCTAAAAGCGTGGCACATACTCTGGAAAATACTATTCTAATACACGGGCTTCTAAAAGCGTGTTCATACATTCTTTGAAAATGTTATTCTAATACACGAGCTTCTAAAAGCTTGCTCATACATTCTTTGAAAAATACTATTCTAATAAACGAGCTTCTAAAAGCGTATTCATACATTCTATGGAAATGCTATTCAAATACACGGGCTTCTAAAAGCGTGCTCATACATTCTTTGAAAATGTTATTCTAATACACGGGCTTCTAAAAGCTTGCTCATACATTCTCTGAAAATGTTATTCTAATACACGAGCTTCTAAAAGCTTGCTCATACATTCTCTGAAAAATACTATTCTAATAAGCGGGCTTCTAAAAGCTTGCTAATACATTCTATGGAAATGCTATTCAAATACACGGGCTTCTAAAAGCGTGCTCATACATTCTCTGAAAATGCCCAACAACTCAGCTTGTGCATCTTTACTTTCTATGCGTTGTATTTGCAATGCTCTTACGGCATCAATGAAATGAAGCCCGTGGGACTTCATGCTATCGAGCACGGCGGAGAGTCCATGAGACTGACGGAGTTCGTTCTACTGCCATCACGGTAGAGGAAACAAGGTAGGTTCAAACCATTCTTTTTTTTGTTGACGGCGTGGTTTTGCTGACGTCACGGCCACGAACCAATAGCAGCGCTCATATTGCATCTGGTAGCACTGCTACCCTCAAATCTGGCTCCACTATTGGCCTGACGACATGGCGTTTTGGTGACGTTACAAAGTTTGTTTGAAATAAAGCCGTTCTATTGGCTAGCCGAACAAGAGGAGGTGTATTCTCCCATAGAAATGACCCTACCTTGTTTCCCCTACCGTGACTGCCAATACGAGGGCGCCGAGATCGCTTGAGAGCTTTTCTCTGTCATTCGGAAACGGTGCGTCGAAGGTAAACTGCACTTCATTTTAAATAAGCTCATTACGTCGGGCCGTCGATATTACGGCGTCTCCAGGGGCAAATTTGCCTTTCAGGTTTCTTTTAGGAGATTACTCGCAATGAGGGAAGAAAATTCGACTGCTCGCAGCCTTTGATATTGGAATTATAAAGATGTTGTTTTTTTCGCTGGTTCAAGACTATATTGAGATGGAGGGAAATTTGGGGTGTGCTCCAAACTTAAAGTGTATTTTCTATTAATCATTTGGCATTGATCAAAGCTCATTCCGACACATAGCACTCTGCGATTTGGAGCATCAAACTTTCATGTAAAAATTTTCTAAGCAACGAATTACAGAGTTATACGTTGACGGTTTACCCCCCAGTCTAACTTTTTCGCCGGAGCATAGATGTTTTTCACCGCCTAAACGATTCAATTACTTGGGCGGCGAAAAACATGCTTGCAGGCGGTGAAAAAGTTGGACTGGGCGTAAGCTCAACTACGTTGAACCTTGAGTTTTTTACACTTTCACTGCGTCATGAAATTCAACCGAACAAATTATTAGGCATTGTAGGCTGTTTAATTGTACGTTCTTGAAGTAAGGTTACACTCACCAATGACTAAAATGCACGCATTCCTCATCAATACCTTTATTCAAACATGAACGCGCCGGTGCAGGCACGATCTCCTGTTCTGAAGTTACTAAAAAATCATTTACTTGCCTTACGTTGAGCTAGAAATGGCGAACAAGTACTTGTTTTAAGTGAATTACCGGCTCAGGTCTGCTGCCTCGTTCGTCTAAAACGATTTGCCGATCTTTCTTTCCTTCTCAAGTTTGCCCTGCCAGGGACTCCTGCGAGTAATGTCAAGTTCAGGATTCATCCGCTCGTAAGTTCAGGATTTATCCGCGCGTTTTAGGTGCACAAACACAGGTAATTAATGTCGTCGTGGGACACAAAACAGCGAAATAAAGGCAAGAGTGCCTCGCAGGCCTGGGTGCATAGACGCTCAGCTCTGCCAGCTGCTCGCCAATTTCTGGGCGCGAGCGACTGCGGCACCGAAAGACTGTGTAAATAGTGAGACAGTGAGCAGAATCTCTTAAATTTTGAAAATTGAACGAGAAAGTAGTGGAAAGGACGGTTCAGTTGTGAAAGGTAAAGTACTAAAAATCTAAATAATGAAAGTCCGCTTAAAATAGAATACATGGAAGAGTTGATAGAATTTCATGCCGCTCAGTCACTGCATTTTTGGTGTGAGGAGCTGCTGTGGCAAACTCAGCAGCTGACGTCCATATAACGCACAGCTACTCTCCGTCCGCTGTGTGCGCAATTAGTATTAGTTCTTTGTATATTTACAACCTCATTATAAATTTACAACCTTATTATAAATTTACAACCTCATCATAAATTTACAACCTCATCATAAATTTACAACCTCATTATAAATTTACAACCTCATTATAAATTTACAACCTCATTATAAATTTACAACCTTATTATAAATTTACAACCTCATCATAAATTTACAACCTCATTATAAATTTACGACCTCACTACAAATTTACAACCTCATTATAAATTTACAACCTTATTATAAATTTACAACCTCATCATAAATTTACAACCTCATTATAAATTTACAACCTCACTACAAATTTACAACTTCATTATAAATTTACAACCTCATTATAAATTTACAACCTCACTACAAATTTACAACCTCATTATAAATTTACAACCTCATTATAAATTTACAACCTCACTACAAATTTACAGCCCAACTTCTGAAAGAATTGAACCCAAATGTAAAAAAAGTTCAGTATATTGAAACCTTTAAGTGTTGAGTGTATTGAAAATTTAGTTCAGTAATATTCTGGCTTTTTACAATTGAAAACTATCTCACAGTCTAGTTTAGAACACAGAACAAAACAAGCGTACGCACTAGATATTAAGAATGATCCGAGCTCTCGGAAACTTCAGAAAAGACGAAACGCAGAGACTCCTACGAAGAATCATGCCGAACGTCATAAACCTGAAAAAAACTTTGAAATTTGCTTCAAAAAAAAAGCTTTGCTAATGAGGTCATGACTAAGCACATTGCAGCAATTAGCTGTCTCTTGCTGAGTGCTTCGCGAGAGCGAACTTAGCTTGCTTTCGTCCGAACTTCTCCTAACTCAGCAGACTCTGCGCTGTGTGTACCTGTGACTTGGTCCCATGACAGCCTTGGTGTGTAAACCTCCCTCCTGTTCCCTCCTGTTCCCTCTTGTTCCCTCCTGTTCCCTCCTGTTCTCTCCTGGCCCTTCCTGTTCCCTCCTGTTCCTTCCTGTTCCCTCATGTTCCCTTCTGTTCCCTCCTGTTCTCTCCTGTTCCTTCCTGATCCCTCCTGTTCCCTCCTGTTCTCTCCTGGTCCCTCCTGTTCCCTCCTGTTCCTTCCTGTTCCCTCATGTTCCCTCCTGTTCCCTCCTGTTCCTTCCTGTTCCCTCATGTTCCCTTCTGTTCCCTCCTGTTCTCTCCTATTCCCTCCTCGAGCAAAGTTTCACCCTCCTTCCTTACATGCGGATTGCATGCTCACGAGCGCCTCTGAATCTCTTATAAACTAAATCGAAAAAGCGAGAGTGTAATAGAATGACAACAACTATGTAACAACAACTATGAAACAACAACTATGTGGCAACAACAACTATGTAACAACAACAACAACTATGTCACAACAACAACTATGTAACGACAACAATTATGAAACGAGAGCGAGAAAACCAATTGTAAAGCCTTTCCATCTGTCACTTTGCTAACAATATTTCCCGCTACCGGAGCTTACGACTCTTTCCTACTGAAAGAAAACTTCCCATGAGTGAAGAGAATATTTATTTTTAAAAAGTTCGTTTGCATCATAAACCGAACACCATAATCACCATCAAAATGTCCCTTTCTTTTTAAAAAGTTTCTTTGCATCATAAACCGAACACCATAATCACCATCAAAATGTCCCTTTCTTTTCAAAAAGTGTCTTTGCATCATAAACCGAACACCATCATCACCATCAAAATGTCCCTTTCTTTTTAAAAAGCTCGTTTGCATCATAAACCGAACGCCACCATCACCATCATAATGGCCTCCCAGTAACCGACACTTCAAACACGGATCGACCAAGCGTCACGCCATCACGGCTGATGTTAGCCAGAGTTTTCGTTCATTCATTAGACGTTTGGAATAGTCATTAATTTCAGAGGGAGGTCTTAAAACCCTCAAACTGCTCTTAACATCCATCGAAATTAGCTGGTTAATTATTCTCTCCGGCTCCGTCCGCTGCCTGCTTTGGGAGCGGCTCACGTAGACAGTCGCTGTGTCAAAGATATTGACGTCAGATATTTTAAGATAACGTCAGACATTTCAAGATAACGTCAGATATTTTAAGATAACGTCAGATATTCTAAGATAACGTTATATATTTTAAGACAACGTCAGATATTATAAGATAACGTCTGACATTTCAAGATAACGTCAGGCATTTCAAGATAAGGTCAGATATTTTAGGATAACGTCAGATATTCTAAGATAACGTTAAATATTTTAAGATAACGTCAGATATTATAAGATAACGTCAGACATTTCAAGATAACGTCAGGTATTTCAAGATAACGTCAGATATTTTAAGATAACGTCAGATATTATAAGATAACGTCAGACATTTCAAGATAACGTCAGGCATTTCAAGATAACGTCAGATATTATAAGATAACGTCAGATATTTTAAGATAACGTCAAATATTATAAGATAACGTCTGACATTTCAAGATAACGTCAGATATTTTAGGATAACGTCAGATATTTTAAAATAACGTCAGATATTTTAAGATAACGTCAGAAATTTTAAGATAATGTCAGATATTATAAGATAACGTCAGATATTTTAGAATAACGTCAGATATTTCAAGTTGTCAGAAATTTTAAGAAAACGTCACATATATCAAGATAACGTCAGGTATTTCAAGACAACGTCAGGTATTTTAAAATAACGTCAGATATTTCAAGATGTCAGAAATTTTAAGAAAACGTCACATATATCAAGATAACTTCAGGTATTTTAAAATAACGTCAGATATTTCAAGATGTCAGAAATTTTAAGAAAACGTCACATATATCAAGATAACGTCATGTATTTTAAGATAACTTCAGGTATTTTAAAATAACGTCAGATATTTCAAGATGTCAGACATTTTAAGAAAACGTCACATATATCAAGATAACTTCAGGTATTTTAAAATAACGTCAGATATTTCAAGATGTCAGAAATTTTAAGAAAACGTCACATATATCAAGATAACGTCATGTATTTTAAGATAACTTCAGGTATTTTAAAATAACGTCAGATATTTCAAGTTGTCAGAAATTTTAAGAAAACGTCACATATATCAAGACAACGTCAGGTATTTTAAGATAACGTCAGGTATTTTAAGATAACGTCAGGTATTTTAAGATAACGTGATATATTTTAAGATAACTGCAGATAACGTCACACATTTAAAGTATTTTGTGATGGGCTCAAACTCAAGCTGTGTGCCTGAATAACACGTGCGCGCAAAACTGGGTGTGTGAGAAATGTTACACATAGACAAAACTGTCGCAACGATTTCGGTTCTAAATTCTGCTCATGAATGAAACAGAAAATGGCGTCTGAAGCGAGCCAAGTATTTTTAGGTCCATTTCACACCGAATTAGTACAGCAGCATCTAGCAAGCTCGCATGTGCTATCTAGCAGACTCTCTGCGAGACTGGTAGGTAGGAATAGCACTAGTAGGTTGGAATGGCACTGGTAGGTAGAAATAGCACTATTACGAGACTGGTAGGTAGGAATGGCACTATTACGAGACTGGTAGGTACGTATAGCACTATTACGAGCCGTTGCCTTCACACTGAACTCGCACGTTTTATCCAGCATCCAGCATGCGAGGTGACAATGCTATTCCTACCTACCAGTCTCGCAGACCATCTGTAGATAACTCATGCGAGCTTGCTAGATATTGCTTTGCTAGCTCGGTTTCAAACGAGCCTTAGGTTGTCCCCGAGTCCCGGGCCTTCTAACGCTAGTCACGCGCAGGCACCAACATAACACATTCAAAATCATCAATTTTCACGCACAAGCATTTATGTCAAGGCAATCATGTACATTCATGCCAAGGCAATCATGTACATTCATGTCAAGGCAATCATGTACATTCATGTCAAGGCAATCTATACTATAATAAGAGCCGCGTCCGTCTGTCTGTCCGAAGCCAGCCTGCAGTGTGTGATGAGCGTATCTGTGATACAAGCTCCATCAACTCCACAATTTCCAGTGCATTAATCCATCAGATTCGAGTAGGAATGAATATCGCGTGAATTCTTAGGAAATAAGAATCTCCTTAATCTCCTTAAACGCAGCCGTCACACAAAGTGGAGTCCCATGAAAGGATTGTTCTCTTCGCATAACTGTATTTTCCAGAGCCGCTACGAACTGATGAAGTATTACTTATGCAATCGTGTTCATATCGCACAAATAAATGCGGTTTAGGATAATTACCTCTGAAGCATGTGAATAAAAATAATAAAGTTTATTTGTTCATAGAACCATTTCATAATTAACAAAATTTTAGACACTGCTTCTTTTAAACCCCCGACTACAACACGGTGCGGAAGATTTCTTTTGTTTTTTATAAAAAAAGTAAATTGAGTAAATTTAAAGTAAATATAGGTAAATTGAAAAATGTGCACATTAATCTTTCAATGACACTAACGGTGTGAGAAATAAACATAATGAGGCAAACTAAACAAAGCGTTTCGAAATGAACGCTCACGTTTTCGACCATGCAGACATGAAATTTTTAAACTTGTAAGTTGTAAGGTTTAAATTTGCAAAATCAAGTGTTCTTTCGGGTCGTCAGTCTAACTAACCAGCACGCAGAACCATTCCTTTCATCCGACAGGAATCAAAAATAAATTCTCGATGCAGATCTTCACTCGAGTTGCAATTATCATTCCAGTTGCTGGGATCTCGATAAAAAAATTGACGCAGAAAAGCATCTGTAGATAAAATTAAAAAAAAATATCGGTGCTAACGGGGCACGAATCGCAAGTTTAATTCGTTGAGTCCGATTGGAAAAATGAGACAATGTTTCCAGCGACCGTTACCATTCTAGAAATTGATATGGAGTTGATATGGATTAATATGGATTAATATGATATTGATTGATATTAAGTTAATAGAGCATTACCTGCTCTAAAAATGAGAAGGTGCTTTTACAGACGGTAACACTGGTCAAATATAATATTACTCATAAAAATTAAGAACTTTTCCGTCATACGAAGACAGGCATCGCTTGGATATAGAAGGAAAGTTTTGAAAACAAATCTTCGAATTCGTCTATTGACAGCATGAGTTCAGACAGCGTGAGTTCTGTTACTGATAACATTTGATGATTGCTTCTAAGTTGTCTGATGTATTTTTTCTTTCACACATCAAGGTACCAGTTGCTAAAAATATCCACACAAATTAGCCTGATGACGCACCCATTTTAAGATGGACTCCTTCTTATTATTGATGTTTAGGCTAACAAAACCCTATTTATCTCCCCCATAAAAAACAAGAACATTAAGGCTATATACCACGTTAGACGAAACAAGGCAGGGTCAAACCAATCTTTTTTGGTTGACCTTGTGGCAATGCTGACGTCATGGCAACGAACCAATAGCAGCGCTCATATTGCATCGGGCACCACTGCTAGCCCCAAATCTGGCACCACTATGGGCCTAACGACATGTCGCAATGGTGACGTCATAAAGTTTGTTTGAAATGAAGCCGTTCTATTGGCTAGCCGAACAAGAGTAGGTGTATTTTCCCCATAGAAATGACCTTAACTTGTTTCCTCCACCGTGCTATGTACCCTGTAGGACAATTTACTAAAGCAACCTGTTCCAAGTGAAGCAAACTTCCCTCTATATAGTGCACTTGAGAGTACACATAGTAAGGCATTTACGAGCACAACAATTGCGAATAACTGCTCCCTACTCCGTCGAGCAATCTCCATTCTAGCGAGATAGCACGCAAAGAAACTGGAAATTTCGCTGCTGTGCCCACATGAGAGGCGGATTGCAAGATGCAACACTCATCATCACGATTCATATTTGCCAGCCGCCTCTGAAGCAAAGCTGGCTCGTTCTCGTTCGCAAGGAGTGTGTAAAAAGCTCGTGAGCTGTGCCATTTAGGTTTTGATATTTCAGCTACAGAGCTCAAATGTGTTTGCAAGAAATGCGTTGAGAACGCATATAGGAAAAAGTATATCAGTTGAAAATTTTATGTGTGAATAATGAAAATTAAATCCAGTGTTTCAAAGCTCGGTTTCGCGTTGGGTTAAATAACATTTAATACATACAACAGCGAATTAAATCCCAAAATTTGGGAAATGGTCGGTCAATTTATTGCCAGTTGCACCGACTAAATTTAAGGGTAACGCAAGAAATTTGTGAGCATATAAAATAAATCATTTCTGACTCGAGACTATACCTCGTTTTCATGAACAATGCTTGTTGCGCAGCACTTGTATTTAGAATATGAATACCTTAACGCTTTGACTGCGACGTGCGCCACCGGTGGTACACGAAAGTAGTTTTCATAATGCTGCTGACCGACCAGTAGTCACGAACTCAATTTTCATAAATACTTCATCAAAACTTAAAGAAGACGCGGTCCAGTTGACGTTTGCCATTTTCAAAATTACTCACTACAATTTACTTTAAATTTGCGTCGAACTTTGAACGTTAGTTTTACCTGCCGCAGTCAAAGTGATGAATATGCTTCGTACCCACTCGTTTGACGTGCAGCCCACAAATATAAGTTCGCTACAAACAATAACAAAATTGAAACATTTTAATAAAAACTACGGCTTGCAAACGACTGAAATTCAAGAGCAATATGTGTACATATACACACAGAATGGCTCATCCCGTAAGTGAAACGGGATGGAATATCACATGATGACGGTTTTATTTTACTCGAAATATCACCCAACGATGAGGTTTTAGCAAATTACGCTACTTCCCGTTTTTGGAAAATTCTTTACTTTTTAAATGCATTGTCAAGTGTTTGAATTTTGCAACTTACTTACTTTCCGTCTTCAGCAAATTACTCTACTTTTCAAATGCTGCTTCATGTATAAAAATGCATTTACAAACGCATTGTTCAGTGTTTTTCTCACCACTTCGGGTACTTTCGGACGAAGTAAAAAAGTGACTGGATTAGTGCTTCACACTCCTATTAATGGTCAGATCTGCCTCTTTTGACACTGAATATTGAATTACCTACTGTTATATGTCGTTAATTTCGTGGCTGATTTTGAAAATGTAATAATTTGTAAGTGCGCAAATAATTACCTCACAAAAATGAGTTAGGCGTGTTACCATTTTGGAGAAAAATACTGAATAATGATTGAATAATGAATACCATTTCGAGAATTTATTCGAATTTTCATGGTTGAACAAATGCATACGGAATTTTGACGACGCACCGAAATGACTGGAAGACGCTTGAAGTTTCAGCTTTAATGGCAGAAGGAATGATGTAGCGACCCGTCTTGTACCATTGACGACAACGTTCAAATATTCCGCCATTGCCTGGACTCCGTAGAGAATTTCTTTGGTCTCTTGTCTGATTCCTGAGTAATTTTCAGCGATGATGGAAGCCTCGAAAGTAGACTTAGTGCACAGATGATTGTATCGTAGTAGAATCAACTCCAGTCATTCTTAGTTTTTGACTCCAGTCATTTTTCGTTATCCATGGCACAGAAATTATTTCAACGTCAATGACCTTCGTTCAACCCAATGACCTGGGGTTGAATGGAGTCATATGACCTGGGGTTGAATGGAGTCACATGACCTGGGGTAGAATGGAGTCACATGACCTGGGGTTGAACGGAGTCACATGACCTGTTCAAATTGAAGCCGGTACCCGTAAGAGTGGCCACAGGCTCAAGACCTGCCATTGCAGGACTCAATAATGACGACTTTGAGGTCGTCCATCAGGGGAAGACACGAGGGTCTCAGTGGCGATTTGCTTCTTTTTCTTCGGTCGTCAGATTCTGGCGGCGAAAGTGTCGCTTTTTGAGCCAGAGTGGGATCAGCTTGAGGTGGATCGTGAGATTCAATCCAATCGTGGGATCTAATCCAATAGTGGAATCCAATCTAATCGTGTACCATGTATGGCGGATATCCGTCATACATAATACCCATCACACCTGGTACCCGTCACACATGGTACGCACCATGCTTTCGTTATTCTCATTCTGACTCCTCAATGTGGCTGCGCTGACGGATAGAAAGAGAAGTTAAAAGACAAAGAATTTAGAATGGAAACACAAAGAGCGCCCACGCCCTGAGCCGTCAGGGCTCAATTAGCAGCGAACACCACGACAAATTGGAACTCCGAGCTGTTCATAAATTTGAAGGCAGCGACGAACAGCCGAGATATACACATTAGCAAACAGCAGCAGACCAATTTAGGCCCATGCTCCTTATTTTGAATTTCTGTTAAGAAATGTATAAGAAGAATAGTTTATAAAAAATTCTGACGAAAATTTTACGTAAGCTATATATGTAAGCGCGGGATCATTTATGTCAGTTTTCATGAACGATCTTTCACTTCGTGAAGTTGGTGAACAATTGACAGATATTTCGATATTTCGATTACTCTGCGGCGACTGTCGTTCACTGTTCTGTGATTCCTAAGTTCCACTTTGTAGTTTTCGTCTTGTATTTAACATTTATTAACAGTGTATACAAGAGATTCGTGCAAGGCCTGCAGAGCAACAAGAAAAAGTTCAATAATTTTCAAAAAAAGAAGAACTTGATTCCGTCAAAGTTAAGCATATCATTCACTGTTCTATGATTTCCATGTTCCAGTTCGTATTTTTTAATATTTGTCTTGCATTAGTAATTTATCTACAGTATATACAAGAGCTTTGTGCAAGGCCTGCTGAGCAAAAAGCGCTTAAAAAGGAAGTTAACAAATCGTGAAAAAGAAGAACTCTATTCCGTCAAAGGACTGTTAAGAATAATGAAACAGCTGTAACTGATCTCCACTATATCCAACCTGCTCGACAGCGCTCGCATGGAAAGCAATTTGGACTCATATGTTCGCGCACTTAAAAATCGCTCGCTAAAAATCTTTTACGTTGTCGTTTCTATCAGCTGTACTTGTGCTCTAGGGCTCATCTTGCTGTGAAAAAGAGGAAACTCTTTGCGAAATTTTAATTAGTAATAAGAGAGGTTGGGTTTTGGTCTCCAATACCGTTTTTTTGCGTTTGATGTGCACAATTTTTTTAGTTTGATTTTGGAGTGCCATAAAGGCGATCGAGGCTAAAGGTAAAGGATCCAATTCCATTATTTGATGCCCTTTACCGATCATTCCTTCCCTTCGTTGTGTTACGTTTTGTTGCTCTTCAAAGTCTCCCTCACGGAAGTGTTTCTGACAAACTTCAAATAAATAGAGCTTAAATAAATAAATAGATTAACTTGAGACCATCAGGCTCTGTTCCATTACCTTCCACGACTACCGGATATTTGTGAGAGACTTCTCGTCACATTTCCTCATGTCTTCTCATAACATTTCCTCATGTCTTCTCGTCACATTTCCTCATGTCTTCTCATAACATTTCCTCATGTCTTCTCATAACATTTCCTCATGTCTTCTCATAACATTTCCTCATGTCTTCTCATAACATTTCCTCATGTCTTCTCATAACATTTCCTCATGTCTTCTCATAACATTTCCTCATGTCTTCTCGTTACATTTCCTCATGTCTTCTCATAACATTTCCTCATGTCTTCTCATAACATTTCCTCATGTCTTCTCATAACATTTCCTCATGTCTTCTCGTCACATTTCCTCATGTCTTCTCATAACATTTCCTCATGTCTTCTCATAACATTTCCTCATGTCTTCTCATAACATTTCCTCATGTCTTCTCGTCACATTTCCTCATGTCTTCTCATAACATTTCCTCATGTCTTCTCATAACATTTCCTCATGTCTTCTCATAACATTTCCTCATGTCTTCTCGTCACATTTCCTCATGTCTTCTCATAACATTTCCTCATGTCTTCTCATAACATTTCCTCATGTCTTCTCGTCACATTTCCTCATGTCTTCTCATAACATTTCCTCATGTCTTCTCATAACATTTCCTCATGTCTTCTCATAACATTTCCTCATGTCTTCTCGTTACATTTCCTCATGTCTTCTCATAACATTTCCTCATGTCTTCTCATAACATTTCCTCATGTCTTCTCATAACATTTCCTCATGTCTTCTCGTCACATTTCCTCATGTCTTCTCATAACATTTCCTCATGTCTTCTCATAACATTTCCTCATGTCTTCTCATAACATTTCCTCATGTCTTCTCGTAACATTTCCTCATGTCTTCTCATAACATTTCCTCATGTCTTCTCATAACATTTCCTCATGTCTTCTCATAACATTTCCTCATGTCTTCTCGTCACATTTCCTCATGTCTTCTCATAACATTTCCTCATGTCTTCTCATAACATTTCCTCATGTCTTCTCGTCACATTTCCTCATGTCTTCTCATAACATTTCCTCATGTCTTCTCATAACATTTCCTCATGTCTTCTCATAACATTTCCTCATGTCTTCTCGTCACATTTCCTCATGTCTTCTCATAACATTTCCTCATGTCTTCTCGTCACATTTCCTCATGTCTTCTCATAACATTTCCTCATGTCTTCTCATAACATTTCCTCATGTCTTCTCATAACATTTCCTCATGTCTTCTCATAACATTTCCTCATGTCTTCTCATACCATTTCCTCATGTCTTCTCATAACATTTCCTCATGTCTTCTCGTCACATTTCCTCATGTCTTCTCATAACATTTCCTCATGTCTTCTCATAACATTTCCTCATGTCTTCTCATAACATTTCCTCATGTCTTCTCATAACATTTCCTCATGTCTTCTCATAACATTTCCTCATGTCTTCTCGTCACATTTCCTCATGTCTTCTCATAACATTTCCTCATGTCTTCTCATAACATTTCCTCATGTCTTCTCGTCACATTTCCTCATGTCTTCTCATAACATTTCCTCATGTCTTCTCGTCACATTTCCTCATGTCTTCTCATAACATTTCCTCATGTCTTCTCGTCACATTTCCTCATGTCTTCTCATAACATTTCCTCATGTCTTCTCGTCACATTTCCTCATGTCTTCTCATAACATTTCCTCATGTCTTCTCATAACATTTCCTCATGTCTTCTCATAACATTTCCTCATGTCTTCTCGTCACATTTCCTCATGTCTTCTCATAACATTTCCTCATGTCTTCTCATAACATTTCCTCATGTCTTCTCATAACATTTCCTCATGTCTTCTCGTCACATTTCCTCATGTCTTCTCATAACATTTCCTCATGTCTTCTCATAACATTTCCTCATGTCTTCTCGTCACATTTCCTCATGTCTTCTCATAACATTTCCTCATGTCTTCTCGTCACATTTCCTCATGTCTTCTCATAACATTTCCTCATGTCTTCTCATAACATTTCCTCATGTCTTCTCGTCACATTTCCTCATGTCTTCTCATAACATTTCCTCATGTCTTCTCGTCACATTTCCTCATGTCTTCTCATAACATTTCCTCATGTCTTCTCGTCACATTTCCTCATGTCTTCTCGTCACATTTCCTCATGTCTTCTCATAACATTTCCTCATGTCTTCTCGTCACATTTCCTCATGTCTTCTCATAACATTTCCTCATGTCTTCTCGTCACATTTCCTCATGTCTTCTCGTCACATTTCCTCATGTCTTCTCGTCACATTTCCTCATGTCTTCTCATAACATTTCCTCATGTCTTCTCGTCACATTTCCTCATGTCTTCTCATAACATTTCCTCATGTCTTCTCGTCACATTTCCTCATGTCTTCTCGTCACATTTCCTCATGTCTTCTCATAACATTTCCTCATGTCTTCTCGTCACATTTCCTCATGTCTTCTCGTCACATTTCCTCATGTCTTCTCGTCACATTTCCTCATGTCTTCTCATAACATTTCCTCATGTCTTCTCGTCACATTTCCTCATGTCTTCTCGTCACATTTCCTCATGTCTTCTCGTCACATTTCCTCATGTCTTCTCATAACATTTCCTCATGTCTTCTCATAACATTTCCTCATGTCTTCTCGTCACATTTCCTCATGTCTTCTCGTCACATTTCCTCATGTCTTCTCATAACATTTCCTCATGTCTTCTCGTCACATTTCCTCATGTCTTCTCATAATATTTCCTCATGTCTTCTCGTCACATTTCCTCATGTCTTCTCAAAACATTTCCTCATGTCTTCTCGTCACATTTCCTCATGTCTTCTCATAACATTTCCTCATGTCTTCTCATAACATTTCCTCATGTCTTCTCGTCACATTTCCTCATGTCTTCTCATAACATTTCCTCATGTCTTCTCGTCACATTTCCTCATGTCTTCTCATAATATTTCCTCATGTCTTCTCGTCACATTTCCTCATGTCTTCTCATAACATTTCCTCATGTCTTCTCATAACATTTCTTCATGTCTTCTCGTCACATTTCCTCATGTCTTCTCATAATATTTCCTCATGTCTTCTCGTCACATTTCCTCATGTCTTCTCATAACATTTCCTCATGTCTTCTCGTCACATTTCCTCATGTCTTCTCATAACATTTCCTCATGTCTTCTCATAACATTTCCTCATGTCTTCTCGTCACATTTCCTCATGTCTTCTCATAACATTTCCTCATGTCTTCTCGTCACATTTCCTCATGTCTTCTCGTCACATTTCCTCATGTCTTCTCATAACATTTCCTCATGTCTTCTCATAACATTTCCTCATGTCTTCTCGTCACATTTCCTCATGTCTTCTCATAACATTTCCTCATGTCTTCTCATAACATTTCCTCATGTCTTCTCGTCACATTTCCTCATGTCTTCTCGTCACATTTCCTCATGTCTTCTCATAACATTTCCTCATGTCTTCTCGTCACATTTCCTCATGTCTTCTCATAACATTTCCTCATGTCTTCTCGTCACATTTCCTCATGTCTTCTCATAACATTTCCTCATGTCTTCTCGTTACATTTCCTCATGTCTTCTCATAACATTTCCTCATGTCTTCTCGTCACATTTCCTCATGTCTTCTCATAACATTTCCTCATGTCTTCTCATAACATTTCCTCATGTCTTCTCGTCACATTTCCTCATGTCTTCTCATAACATTTCCTCATGTCTTCTCATAACATTTCCTCATGTCTTCTCGTCACATTTCCTCATGTCTTCTCGTCACATTTCCTCATGTCTTCTCATAACATTTCCTCATGTCTTCTCATAACATTTCCTCCTGTCTTCTCGTCACATTTCCTCATGTCTTCTCATAACATTTCCTCATGTCTTCTCGTCACGTCACATTTCCTCATGTCTTCTCATAACATTTCCTCATGTCTTCTCATAACATTTCCTCATGTCTTCTCGTCACATTTCCTCATGTCTTCTCGTCACATTTCCTCATGTCTTCTCATAACATTTCCTCATGTCTTCTCGTCACATTTCCTCATGTCTTCTCGTCACATTTCCTCATGTCTTCTCATAACATTTCCTCATGTCTTCTCATAACATTTCCTCATGTCTTCTCGTCACATTTCCTCATGTCTTCTCATAACATTTCCTCATGTCTTCTCATAACATTTCCTCATGTCTTCTCGTCACATTTCCTCATGTCTTCTCGTCACATTTCCTCATGTCTTCTCATAACATTTCCTCATGTCTTCTCGTCACATTTCCTCATGTCTTCTCATAACATTTCCTCATGTCTTCTCGTCACATTTCCTCATGTCTTCTCATAACATTTCCTCATGTCTTCTCGTTACATTTCCTCATGTCTTCTCATAACATTTCCTCATGTCTTCTCGTCACATTTCCTCATGTCTTCTCATAACATTTCCTCATGTCTTCTCATAACATTTCCTCATGTCTTCTCGTCACATTTCCTCATGTCTTCTCATAACATTTCCTCATGTCTTCTCATAACATTTCCTCATGTCTTCTCGTCACATTTCCTCATGTCTTCTCGTCACATTTCCTCATGTCTTCTCATAACATTTCCTCATGTCTTCTCATAACATTTCCTCCTGTCTTCTCGTCACATTTCCTCATGTCTTCTCATAACATTTCCTCATGTCTTCTCGTCACGTCACATTTCCTCATGTCTTCTCATAACATTTCCTCATGTCTTCTCATAACATTTCCTCATGTCTTCTCATAACATTTCCTCATGTCTTCTCATAACATTTCCTCATGTCTTCTCATAACATTTCCTCATGTCTTCTCGTCACATTTCCTCATGTCTTCTCATAACATTTCCTCATTTCTTCTCATAACATTTCCTCATGTCTTCTCGTCACATTTCCTCATGTCTTCTCGTCACATTTCCTCATGTCTTCTCGTCACATTTCCTCATGTCTTCTCATAACATTTCCTCATGTCTTCTCATAACATTTCCTCATGTCTTCTCATAACATTTCCTCATGTCTTCTCGTCACATTTCCTCATGTCTTCTCATAACATTTCCTCATGTCTTCTCATAACATTTCCTCATGTCTTCTCATAACATTTCCTCATGTCTTCTCATAACATTTCCTCATGTCTTCTCATAACATTTCCTCATGTCTTCTCGTCACATTTCCTCATGTCTTCTCGTCACATTTCCTCATGTCTTCTCATAACATTTCCTCATGTCTTCTCATAACATTTCCTCATGTCTTCTCATAACATTTCCTCATGTCTTCTCATAACATTTCCTCATGTCTTCTCATAACATTTCCTCATGTCTTCTCATAACATTTCCTCATGTCTTCTCATAACATTTCCTCATGTCTTCTCGTCACATTTCCTCATGTCTTCTCGTCACATTTCCTCACGTCTTCTCATAACATTTCCTCATGTCTTCTCATAACATTTCCTCATGTCTTCTCATAACATTTCCTCATGTCTTCTCGTCACATTTCCTCATGTCTTCTCATAACATTTCCTCATGTCTTCTCATAACATTTCCTCATGTCTTCTCATAACATTTCCTCATGTCTTCTCATAACATTTCCTCATGTCTTCTCGTCACATTTCCTCATGTCTTCTCGTCACATTTCCTCATGTCTTCTCATAACATTTCCTCATGTCTTCTCATAACATTTCCTGATGTCTTCTCATAACATTTCCTCATGTCTTCTCATAACATTTCCTCATGTCTTCTCATAACATTTCCTCATGTCTTCTCATAACATTTCCTCATGTCTTCTCATAACATTTCCTCATGTCTTCTCATAACATTTCCTCATGTCTTCTCATAACATTTCCTCATGTCTTCTCATAACATTTCCTCATGTCTTCTCATAACATTTCCTCCTGTCTTCTCGTCACATTTCCTCATGTCTTCTCGTCACATTTCCTCATGTCTTCTCATAACATTTCCTCATGTCTTCTCATAACATTTCCTCATGTCTTCTCATAACATTTCCTCATGTCTTCTCATAACATTTCCTCATGTCTTCTCATAACATTTCCTCATGTCTTCTCATAACATTTCCTCATGTCTTCTCATAACATTTCCTCATGTCTTCTCATAACATTTCCTCATGTCTTCTCGTCACATTTCCTCATGTCTTCTCATAACATTTCCTCATGTCTTCTCATAACATTTCCTCATGTCTTCTCATAACATTTCCTCATGTCTTCTCATAACATTTCCTCATGTCTTCTCATAACATTTCCTCATGTCTTCTCATAACATTTCCTCATGTCTTCTCATAACATTTCCTCATGTCTTCTCATAACATTTCCTCATGTCTTCTCATAACATTTCCTCATGTCTTCTCATAACATTTCCTCATGTCTTCTCATAACATTCCCTCATGTCTTCTCATAACATTTCCTCATTTCTTCTCATAACATTTCCTCATGTCTTCTCATAACATTTCCTCATGTCTTCTCGTCACATTTCCTCATGTCTTCTCATAACATTTCCTCATGTCTTCTCGTCACATTTCCTCATGTCTTCTCATAACATTTCCTCATGTCTTCTCATAACATTTCCTCATGTCTTCTCATAACATTTCCTCATGTCTTCTCGTCACATTTCCTCATGTCTTCTCATAACATTTCCTCATGTCTTCTCGTTACATTTCCTCATGTCTTCTCATAACATTTCCTCATGTCTTCTCGTCACATTTCCTCATGTCTTCTCATAACATTTCCTCATGTCTTCTCATAAAATTTCCTCATGTCTTCTCATAACATTTCCTCATGTCTTCTCGTCACATTTCCTCATGTCTTCTCATAACATTTCCTCATGTCTTCTCGTCACATTTCCTCATGTCTTCTCGTCACATTTCCTCATGTCTTCTCATAACATTTCCTCATGTCTTCTCATAACATTTCCTCATGTCTTCTCGTCACATTTCCTCATGTCTTCTCATAACATTTCCTCATGTCTTCTCATAACATTTCCTCATGTCTTCTCATAAAATTTCCTCATGTCTTCTCATAACATTTCCTCATGTCTTCTCGTCACATTTCCTCATGTCTTCTCATAACATTTCCTCATGTCTTCTCGTCACATTTCCTCATGTCTTCTCATAACATTTCCTCATGTCTTCTCGTCACATTTCCTCATGTCTTCTCGTCACATTTCCTCATGTCTTCTCATAAAATTTCCTCATGTCTTCTCATAACATTTCCTCATGTCTTCTCGTCACATTTCCTCATGTCTTCTCATAACATTTCCTCATGTCTTCTCATAACATTTCCTCATGTCTTCTCATAAAATTTCCTCATGTCTTCTCATAACATTTCCTCATGTCTTCTCGTCACATTTCCTCATGTCTTCTCATAACATTTCCTCATGTCTTCTCATAACATTTCCTCATGTCTTCTCGTCACATTTCCTCATGTCTTCTCGTCACATTTCCTCATGTCTTCTCATAACATTTCCTCATGTCTTCTCATAACATTTCCTCCTGTCTTCTCGTCACATTTCCTCATGTCTTCTCGTCACATTTCCTCATGTCTTCTCATAACATTTCCTCATGTCTTCTCGTCACATTTCCTCATGTCTTCTCATAACATTTCCTCATGTCTTCTCATAACATTTCCTCATGTCTTCTCGTCACATTTCCTCATGTCTTCTCGTCACATTTCCTCATGTCTTCTCGTCACATTTCCTCATGTCTTCTCATAACATTTCCTCATGTCTTCTCGTCACATTTCCTCATGTCTTCTCATAACATTTCCTCATGTCTTCTCATAACATTTCCTCATGTCTTCTCATAACATTTCCTCATGTCTTCTCATAACATTTCCTCATGTCTTCTCATAACATTTCCTCATGTCTTCTCATAACATTTCCTCATGTCTTCTCATAACATTTCCTCATGTCTTCTCGTCACATTTCCTCATGTCTTCTCATAACATTTCCTCATGTCTTCTCATAACATTTCCTCATGTCTTCTCGTCACATTTCCTCATGTCTTCTCGTCACATTTCCTCATGTCTTCTCATAACATTTCCTCATGTCTTCTCATAACATTTCCTCATGTCTTCTCATAACATTTCCTCATGTCTTCTCGTCACATTTCCTCATGTCTTCTCATAACATTTCCTCATGTCTTCTCATAACATTTCCTCATGTCTTCTCATAACATTTCCTCATGTCTTCTCATAACATTTCCTCATGTCTTCTCGTCACATTTCCTCATGTCTTCTCGTCACATTTCCTCATGTCTTCTCATAACATTTCCTCATGTCTTCTCATAACATTTCCTCATGTCTTCTCATAACATTTCCTCATGTCTTCTCATAACATTTCCTCATGTCTTCTCATAACATTTCCTCATGTCTTCTCATAACATTTCCTCATGTCTTCTCATAACATTTCCTCATGTCTTCTCATAACATTTCCTCATGTCTTCTCATAACATTTCCTCATGTCTTCTCATAACATTTCCTCCTGTCTTCTCGTCACATTTCCTCATGTCTTCTCGTCACATTTCCTCATGTCTTCTCATAACATTTCCTCATGTCTTCTCATAACATTTCCTCATGTCTTCTCATAACATTTCCTCATGTCTTCTCATAACATTTCCTCATGTCTTCTCATAACATTTCCTCATGTCTTCTCATAACATTTCCTCATGTCTTCTCATAACATTTCCTCATGTCTTCTCATAACATTTCCTCATGTCTTCTCGTCACATTTCCTCATGTCTTCTCATAACATTTCCTCATGTCTTCTCATAACATTTCCTCATGTCTTCTCATAACATTTCCTCATGTCTTCTCATAACATTTCCTCATGTCTTCTCATAACATTTCCTCATGTCTTCTCATAACATTTCCTCATGTCTTCTCATAACATTCCCTCATGTCTTCTCATAACATTTCCTCATTTCTTCTCATAACATTTCCTCATGTCTTCTCATAACATTTCCTCATGTCTTCTCATAACATTTCCTCATGTCTTCTCATAACATTTCCTCATGTCTTCTCATAACATTTCCTCATGTCTTCTCATAACATTTCCTCATGTCTTCTCATAACATTTCCTCATGTCTTCTCATAACATTTCCTCATGTCTTCTCATAACATTTCCTCATGTCTTCTCATAACATTCCCTCATGTCTTCTCATAACATTTCCTCATGTCTTCTCATAACATTCCCTCATGTCTTCTCATAACATTTCCTCATGTCTTCTCATAACATTTCCTCATGTCTTCTCATAACATTTCCTCATGTCTTCTCATAACATTTCCTCATGTCTTCTCATAACATTCCCTCATGTCTTCTCATAACATTTCCTCATGTCTTCTCATAACATTTCCTCATGTCTTCTCATAACATTTCCTCATGTCTTCTCATAACATTTCCTCATGTCTTCTCATAACATTTCCTCATGTCTTCTCATAACATTTCCTCATGTCTTCTCATAACATTTCCTCATGTCTTCTCATAACATTTCCTCATGTCTTCTCATAACATTTCCTCATGTCTTCTCGTCACATTTCCTCATGTCTTCTCATAACATTTCCTCATGTCTTCTCATAACATTTCCTCATGTCTTCTCATAACATTTCCTCATGTCTTCACATAACATTTCCTCATGTCTTCTCGTCACATTTCCTCATGTCTTCTCATAACATTTCCTCATGTCTTCTCATAACATTTTCTCATGTCTTCTCGTCACATTTCCTCATGTCTTCTCATAACATTTCCTCATGTCTTCTCATAACATTTACTCATGTCTTCTCATAACATTTCCTCATGTCTTCTCATAACATTTCCTCATGTCTTCTCGTCACATTTCCTCGTGTCTTCTCATAACATTTCCTCATGTCTTCTCATAACATTTCCTCATGTCTTCTCGTCACGTTTCCTCATGTCTTCTCATAATATTTCCTCATGTCTTCTCATAACATTTCTTCATGTCTTCTCATAATATTTCCTCATGTCTTCTCGTCACATTTCCTCATGTCTTCTCATAACATTTCCTCATGTCTTCTCGTCACATTTCCTCATGTCTTCTCATAACATTTCTTCATGTCTTCTCGTCACATTTCCTCATGTCTTCTCGTCACATTTCCTCATGTCTTCTCATAACATTTCCTCATGTCTTCTCATAACATTTCTTCATGTCTTCTCATAACATTTCCTCATGTCTTCTCGTCACATTTCCTCATGTCTTCTCATAACATTTCCTCATGTCTTCTCGTCACATTTCCTCATGTCTTCTCATAACATTTCCTCATGTCTTCTCATAACATTTCCTCATGTCTTCTCGTCACATTTCCTCATGTCTTCTCATAACATTTCCTCATGTCTTCTCGTCACATTTCCTCATGTCTTCTCGTCACATTTCCTCATGTCTTCTCATAACATTTCCTCATGTCTTCTCATAACATTTCCTCATGTCTTCTCGTCACATTTCCTCATGTCTTCTCATAACATTTCCTCATGTCTTCTCATAACATTTCCTCATGTCTTCTCATAACATTTCCTCATGTCTTCTCGTCACATTTCCTCATGTCTTCTCATAACATTTCCTCATGTCTTCTCATAACATTTCCTCGTGTCTTCTCATAACATTTCCTCATGTCTTCTCATAACATTTCCTCATGTCTTCTCATAACATTTCCTCATGTCTTCTCATAACATTTCCTCATGTCTTCTCGTCACATTTCCTCATGTCTTCTCATAACATTTCCTCATGTCTTCTCATAACATTTCCTCATGTCTTCTCGTCACATTTCCTCATGTCTTCTCATAACATTTCCTCATGTCTTCTCATAACATTTCCTCGTGTCTTCTCATAACATTTCCTCATGTCTTCTCATAACATTTCCTCATGTCTTCTCATAACATTTCCTCATGTCTTCTCATAACATTTCCTCATGTCTTCTCATAACATTTCCTCATGTCTTCTCATAACATTTCCTCATGTCTTCTCATAACATTTCCTCATGTCTTCTCGTCACATTTCCTCATGTCTTCTCATAACATTTCCTCATGTCTTCTCGTCACATTTCCTCATGTCTTCTCATAACATTTCCTCATGTCTTCTCATAACATTTCCTCATGTCTTCTCATAACATTTCCTCATGTCTTCTCGTCACATTTCCTCATGTCTTCTCATAACATTTCCTCATGTCTTCTCATAACATTTCCTCATGTCTTCTCATAACATTTCCTCATGTCTTCTCGTAACATTTCCTCATGTCTTCTCATAACATTTCCTCATGTCTTCTCATAACATTTCCTCATGTCTTCTCATAACATTTCCTCATGTCTTCTCGTCACATTTCCTCATGTCTTCTCATAACATTTCCTCATGTCTTCTCGTCACATTTCCTCATGTCTTCTCGTCACATTTCCTCATGTCTTCTCATAACATTTCCTCATGTCTTCTCGTCACATTTCCTCATGTCTTCTCGTCACATTTCCTCATGTCTTCTCGTCACATTTCCTCATGTCTTCTCATAACATTTCCTCATGTCTTCTCGTCACATTTCCTCATGTCTTCTCATAACATTTCCTCATGTCTTCTCATAACATTTCCTCATGTCTTCTCGTCACATTTCCTCATGTCTTCTCATAACATTTCCTCATGTCTTCTCGTCACATTTCCTCATGTCTTCTCGTCACATTTCCTCATGTCTTCTCGTCACATTTCCTCATGTCTTCTCGTCACATTTCCTCATGTCTTCTCATAACATTTCCTCATGTCTTCTCATAACATTTCCTCATGTCTTCTCATAACATTTCCTCATGTCTTCTCATAACATTTCCTCATGTCTTCTCATAACATTTCCTCATGTCTTCTCGTCACATTTCCTCATGTCTTCTCATAACATTTCCTCATGTCTTCTCGTCACATTTCCTCATGTCTTCTCATAACATTTCCTCATGTCTTCTCATAACATTTCCTCATGTCTTCTCATAACATTTCCTCATGTCTTCTCATAACATTTCCTCATGTCTTCTCGTCACATTTCCTCATGTCTTCTCATAACATTTCCTCATGTCTTCTCGTCACATTTCCTCATGTCTTCTCGTCACATTTCCTCATGTCTTCTTGTCACATTTCCTCATGTCTTCTCATAACATTTCCTCATGTCTTCTCATAACATTTCCTCATGTCTTCTCATAACATTTCCTCATGTCTTCTCATAACATTTCCTCATGTCTTCTCATAACATTTCCTCATGTCTTCTCATAACATTTCCTCATGTCTTCTCATAACATTTCCTCATGTCTTCTCATAACATTTCCTCATGTCTTCTCATAACATTTCCTCATGTCTTCTCGTCACATTTCCTCATGTCTTCTCATAACATTTCCTCATGTCTTCTCGTCACATTTCCTCATGTCTTCTCATAACATTTCCTCATGTCTTCTCATAACATTTCCTCATGTCTTCTCATAACATTTCCTCATGTCTTCTCATAACATTTCCTCATGTCTTCTCGTCACATTTCCTCATGTCTTCTCATAACATTTCCTCATGTCTTCTCGTCACATTTCCTCATGTCTTCTCGTCACATTTCCTCATGTCTTCTCGTCACATTTCCTCATGTCTTCTCGTCACATTTCCTCATGTCTTCTCATAACATTTCCTCATGTCTTCTCATGACATTTCCTCATGTCTTCTCATAACATTTACTCATGTCTTCTCGTCACATTTCCTCATGTCTCCTCATAACATTTCCTCATGTCTTCTCATAACATTTCCTCATGTCTTCTCATAACATTTCCTCATGTCTTCCCATAACATTTCCTCATGTCTTCTCGTCACATTTCCTCATGTCTTCTCATAACATTTCCTCATGTCTTCTCGTCACATTTCCTCATGTCTTCTCGTCACATTTCCTCATGTCTTCTCATAACATTTCCTCATGTCTTCTCATAACATTTCCTCATGTCTTCTCGTCACATTTCCTCATGTCTTCTCGTCACATTTCCTCATGTCTTCTCATAACATTTCCTCATGTCTTCTCATAACATTTCCTCATGTCTTCTCGTCACATTTCCTCATGTCTTCTCATAACATTTCCTCATGTCTTCTCATAACATTTCCTCATGTCTTCTCATAACATTTCCTCATGTCTTCTCATAACATTTCCTCATGTCTTCTCATAACATTTCCTCATGTCTTCTCGTCACATTCCCTCATGTCTTCTCATAACATTTCCTCATGTCTTCTCATAACATTTCCTCATGTCTTCTCATAACATTTCCTCATGTCTTCTCGTCACATTTCCTCATGTCTTCTCGTCACATTTCCTCATGTCTTCTCATAACATTTCCTCATGTCTTCTCATAACATTTCCTCATGTCTTCTCATAACATTTCCTTATGTCTTCTCGTCACATTTCCTCATGTCTTCTCATAACATTTCCTCATGTCTTCTCATAACATTTCCTCATGTCTTCTCATAACATTTCCTCATGTCTTCTCATAACATTTCCTCATGTCTTCTCATAACATTTCCTCATGTCTTCTCATAACATTTCCTCATGTCTTCTCGTCACATTTCCTCATGTCTTCTCATAACATTTCCTCATGTCTTTTCATAACATTTCCTCATGTCTTCTCATAACATTTCCTCATGTCTTCTCATAACATTTCCTCATGTCTTCTCATAACATTTCCTCATGTCTTCTCATAACATTCCCTCATGTCTTCTCATAACATTTCCTAATGTCTTCTCATAACATTTCCTCATGTCTTCTCGTCACATTTCCTCATGTCTTCTCATAACATTTCCTCATGTCTTCTCATAACATTTCCTCATGTCTTCTCGTCACATTTCCTCATGTCTTCTCATAACATTTCCTCATGTCTTCTCATAACATTTCCTCATGTCTTCTCGTCACATTTCCTCATGTCTTCTCATAACATTTCCTCATGTCTTCTCATAACATTTCCTCATGTCTTCTCATAACATTTCCTAATGTCTTCTCATAACATTTCCTCATGTCTTCTCATAACATTTCCTCATGTCTTCTCATAACATTTCCTCATGTCTTCTCATAACATTCCCTCATGTCTTCTCATAACATTTCCTAATGTCTTCTCATAACATTTCCTCATGTCTTCTCATAACATTCCCTCATGTCTTCTCATAACATTTCCTAATGTCTTCTCATAACATTTCCTCATGTCTTCTCATAACATTTCCTCATGTCTTCTCATAACATTTCCTCATGTCTTCTCATAACATTTCCTCATGTCTTCTCATAACATTTCCTCATGTCTTCTCATAACATTTCCTCATGTATTCCGTCACATTTCTTCCTGAGTCTCCATCTTCAATCAGGCTCTCCGTCTCCACATTCACCTCCATGTAACCCAAGTCGCAGCGTCGACCACCACGCGCCGCCCGACAGCTGCTGGATGTTCAGGCCTCCTGCTGCCTGGAGCTGCTGGAATGCTGGCAGCTATTCCCGGCTCATTTGAAATACTGGACATTCCTGCGCTTCATTCCTGGAGACTGTCGTAACTCATTCCAGCGAGAGATTCTTCGCTCATTCCAGGGAGAGATTCTTGAACACTTGCTGTTATTGGCTCTCGCAGTGCTGCTGGTGAAGTGGGTTTTTTTACCTAGAATAACTTTGTTGATGTTCCCTGAAAAGTTTCCAGAAATGCGGAAGTTTTTTAGCGTGATTTTCTGCCGTCAGTATTCGCTGTGCTATTCACTATCCTCTAAAATTTGCAGTATTTTTTTTTTGTGCTTGCAGTGAAGTTCACGAGAGATGTCTGTCTGTGGCTTGTTGATATTTATTTGTGAAACGGAGAAATCTAAAATTCTCATTCTTTGTCTATAATATCAATAGATCTATTAAAAACATGTTGCTATAAGATGAGATGCTTCTCATTTTTGCAGTATTTAAAGTTTTACAGCTTGGTCGGAAGAAGTTCAAAAACTCTGCTTTTTGTTTCTGCATTTTAAATTTGTCAGCAAAATTATTGTCTGACCTACAATAGCAAATATCTCTATAGTACACCAATGCTATATTATATGAAATCTAAATGAACACACTTTGTTGGCTGGCATTTCAATTTTTACTAACTACTAAC
Organism: Morinoia aosen; assembly: GCA_030386875.1. Classification (NCBI taxonomy): domain Eukaryota; kingdom Metazoa; phylum Arthropoda; class Malacostraca; order Amphipoda; family Talitridae; genus Morinoia; species Morinoia aosen. The sequence continues at coordinate 44,408,418 of CM059567.1, read as the reverse complement.
TTTTTCTTTCGATAAAAGTTTGTCTTAAACGACGTAGGCCGGCTAGCACCAAGCTTTTCCGTTAATACTCTTTATCACACATAAATCTTGAATAACTTCCAAAACTCAATGTTATAATTTACTTTGTAGTTTAGCTTCCACTTCCATAAATAAATAAATCATTGAATGCATTGATAGAAGATCTATTCTCTCTACGTAACTATTATGTAATTAAGATACTTAAATCTTCGGAGCAATTTCCGTAGAGTTTTGCTTGTTCCATTCTTTGATGGTTGGATCATAAATTCTAGCGTCAATTTCTATTGCTCATATCATCCGTTCCGTTGCAAATGAAAAAGTGATGTATCGTGTTTCCTGTCATTGAACAAAAATTTTTAACTTTTAAAAGTATAAAAAGAAACTTTTTCAAATTTTTGATCTTTCATACACCAAAAAGCGTGAAATAAGCGAAATGAAAATTTTTTACTTGAAAATTACTTTTTCCTATTTTTAATGATCTCATAGAGCAAAAAAGTTGAAATGAGTGCACTGGAACAGAGGGCAAAGGCCCTGAAGCCTTGCGATAAGGATGTCTCCATAATGGCTGATGTAATCCGCGCTGGAAGTCGGCGTTATTCTCGAGCACCCATAACCTGGAACTTTATGAACTGCATTCGATGTAATCACGTCACCGTCACAACTTATTGCAATGAAAAAATCTCTCGTAGGAACAGGTATAAGCAATAATGTGTGGCATTATGCTTGACACTTACTTTTAAATACGACGTTTCTACCAGACATATTCACGAGGGCAGCCAAAAAGCTTTCAAAGGGAATGAAGCAAGATTTCTCCCTCTCTAGCAGAGATTACAGCTTATGACGCTAATAGAAGGTCATGCTTTTCTGCCGGCAAGCCTTACCGCTTTATTTTGTTAACGAAACTCGATTTTGAAATAATAATATATTGATCCTGATATATAAATATTAAAAATATCATTTATATGCTTATATATATATTATTGATTAATTATTAATGTATTAAAATATAATAGTACGAAATATATTTAAAAGGAGTTTCATTAGCCGAGTTACGCTAATACTGAGCAAGAGCACGAGATCGTAGACACTATTCATCTAACATTATATATATTCAAAAGCTTCACCACTTGGACACAAATGCGAATTAACAGAAAGAAATAAAAACAATAATTAATAAAAGTACAAATTATCTGGATCCATGAGGGAAGGAAATAGGTGTCACAACGAAAGTTCAATTGTATTGTATAATCTTGAAAGTAAAAGGTTCAATAAATGCGAATAATTTATTTAATTGAAAAAGTTCTGTCGGTAAAATTTTCAGACGTTGTGCATTTCAACACTGAAATCAAGTACATCATATGTAAGAGCGCTTAGGTTTCAGTAAGTTTACAATTTAAAAATATCAATTTTTTAAATAAATGCTAAAATAATCTCGTAGGTCTGAGAGTTCTCTTAAGACAGTACGTCTGAAAGTTTCCATTTCAAAAATGTTGCTCTATTACACCAAAAAAAAAATTGGAGAAAGAATTTTTCATCTCAGTCATGCTTCCTTATATTTAGCAGCTGACAATATAAATCAATGATTTAAAGAGAGACGTTCGTAAGAAAGTTTTGCTATTTCTTCGAACATGAAATATTCTCCCTATTTTTTCATTAAAAAATTGTTTGTCGAATTATTTGTTCACTGCATTCGTTGTTCATAGACATTTCGACTAGAAATTATCGCTCAGTAATAACAAAGAAAGTAAGATTCAATTTCAAAAATTCGAGCGCAGGAACAGAGAAAATGTTTTTTAATCCACCATAGTGCAATTGTCTATTATTAATATGTTTCTCGAAATCGATTACTTTCTCGAGTGTCATGTATTCTGAAAACTGATTGACGTAGGTCGAAGGAAGGATTCAAAGAAAAACTTATCTAATTTCTCAGGCACATCATACAGGACTCGCCAACAACGAGTTCATTTGTTCTTTTTAGTCGTTGAGTGCAATTTGTGTTTCAAAAGAAGTCGCTCCGTCAGGAGGTTGTTGGAGTCGATCCAAAAGAATTTTGTAAAGAAGATGAACTCAGCAAGAATGGATGGCATTAAGCGGCAGCGGGTATCTCCAGCTCCCAGCTGCGCCGGGCTGCTGGGCCTTTCTTTCTGTCAAACTTTTCCTAACCCTGCCTGGGCGGCACAAATTGTGTTGTGTCTTGCTAATGTCATACCTTGTTAATGTTAAATGTTAATGTTAATGTTATACTTTGTTATTGTTATATGTTAATGTTAATGTTCATCCTTGTTAATGTTAAATGTTAATGTTAATGTTATACCTTGTTATTGTTATATGTTAATGTTAATGTGCATCCTTGTTAATGTTATTTGTTAATTTTTATATTTTTTAATGTTATTGTTATATGTTAATGGTAATGTTCATCCTTGTTAATGTTATTTGTTAATTTTTATATTTTTTAATGTTATATGTTATATGTTAATGTTATACCTTGTTAATGTTATGCGTTAACGTTAATGTTATACCTTCTTAGTGTTTTATGTGAATGATATACCTCTGGCAGCACCGATAATGTTATTTCTTGATAATCCTATACGTTAATGTTAATGTTATACCTTATTATTGTTACATATTAATGTTAATTTTATACCTATTTAATGTTATATGTTAATGTTAATGTTATACCTTGATATTGTTACATGTTAATGTTTATGTTATACCTTGATGTTGTTATATGCTAATGTTAATGTTATACCTTTTCAATATTATATGTTAATAATAATGTTATACCTCGGACAGCACAAACAATGTTATGCCTTATTAATTTTATACCTTTAATATACCTTTCTTGACTGGTCTTCAATTGTAGCGTTTCAAAATATAAATCAGCGAGGAAATATCTTGAATGTAGACTGACGTTCATCGGATTTCCTCGTGGTGTTAATTTTGGCGCTCGTTATTTATTTAGGAAAGTAAGACAAAACTAAAAATTAGTCCACTACATTCATTACAATTATCAATCCGTAATGGATTTTTTGCATAATTCAAAGTTTATGATACATAAACTGACGCACATAAAATTTAGGGGAATATAAATGTAATTTGATGGAATTAATGGACTCGGTTAAATAAATCTTTTAAGTACATGCCCACAACCAGTACTAAATATCCGTTCCTACACGGCGGCTGATAGAAACAATTTTTTTAAATGAGTTCGTAACTGATTCAATTCAGTAGTATGCTCAATTTTCAGGTAAAATTGGTCACCTAAAGTAGAAAATTTTGACAAGTTTCTGCACATTTTGATTTGATGATATTTAAATTTCATTTAAACTCTAGCGACTTTCGTTGCTTCAATTGGAATTTTGTCTATATCAAAGAGTTACACAAATGTCTTTTTGAGTATCTTGGCATGCTTATGAAGTAAGATTTTACACCCAAGTATATCTATAAGAAATTCTATATGATTTCAACGTGAACGTGAAATTGTAAATATTTCAACATGAATGATAAAATATTGTACTGTGATAAATCAATTTAAAAAATCACAATTTCTTTTCTTATCATTGCAATTTCAAAAATGTATAACAACTCGATTCATTTCAGCGAAAAGACTCTCAAGACATTTCACTCATCATTTCCGTAAAAAATCGCGATTATTTTTTTAATCATGCGAACCAAAAATATTTTAACTTTTTTTCCCTCACTTTGAGTTGAAAAACTCCCTTCAACTTTAAAAATTTCCGTCTCATTTCAAAGCAACTACATTAAACTTCACTTCACGATTTAATAAAGACCTCTGAGCTCCACAATGACGCTCACACTAAACTAACACTTCAAAACTAAATACAAGTTGATTCTAGAACTTCGTTATCATTTTGGCGTCGTTATGTACACCTAAATAGAAAGAGGACAAATGCCCCGATACTGTCAAAGTAAAAGATTATCTAGTATAATAAATCTGTTTCTGCATTTGAAGCCGTCGTGTCACTGATCCTGTTCCTAGTCCTTGGATTTTATTCTAACATGGCATAATTCAAGCAAAATTCATAATTTTATCCAGTCTCGACTTGCGCGTTCATTAACAGACCTTTGTTGTGTTCCTTATGATCAAAAAACATAAGTACCTTCTCGGGTAATCCCTTTTGATATTATTTGAGTTGCATTAGCGATATCTCCTCAAGCACTTAGCATAAGTAGTGCTCGTGGATATTTGCATGCATTAATAAATGTCGTAGAGCGGTGATATCTTTCTCAAATCAAAATACAACGCTTTGTTTAGTAATACAGCAGTGGAGCCAGCGTGTTTGCTAATCCGCAGTAATTTAAGACTAAAAAGTGCTTCGCTGAAGTTAAATAACATTGAGAGCTAGCGAATCATCAAAATTAAATCACTTAGTGGTACCTTGTTCTCTAAATATAATACCACCTTACTTTCGTATTTGCATTGCGTGTGAAATTATTAATCCGATAATGCTTTTTTAATTACATCAAAAACTAAAATCTAAAATACCAAGCGAATGTTGGCGCTCTTAACTAGCGCATGCTGTGAAAAAATTACCGTTCATACTGGTATTGTGATAATAGCATTCATTCTGAACTGCTGTAGATCTTAGCGTGCCAAATTTTTGGCGAGGGTCATTCAAACTCATTGAGCCCGAACGATATTTAAGATAAATAAACAAATTAGAGAAGTGAACAAAAGTGCAGAAGGGTTTAAATGAACATCTACAAAGCATTAGTAATAAATAATCATTCTTTTCCAAAAAAAGGTACTTGAGTTAGTCTTTGAAACAGATTTCACTGAGTTAGCAATTTCCTTCGAATAATGACATCGATGTTTCTTAATCCATTTTTAATTTAGTATGATTAAGAATTTCTTCCAGTGTTAATCTAGTTCTTTTTTCAGCTTCACGTTCATTTCACGGCCTATAAGGACATGAAATATCTCTCAATTTACCATTATCAGCCCACTAACATAGCTTAGTGCAATCAACAGGAATGTTTTTCGCAGTTTGATAAAATCCAATGAGCATTTTTGGCTATTTCCAGCGTAATTTTACCTTATACGATTTCCGAGTAATGGTACCTTTTTCGTAATTGGTCAAGCTACATTTATGACCCATATTAAAATATAATTATACGTCTCGTTATACTTTGGCATAAGGAGAACTTTGGGATTTTAGCAAACATGGTTTCAGTTTTTTCAACAGCTAGAATTGGTACGATATTTTTGACAGCAAAGCTATTTCAACAGCGCCAATATTCTTCAAAAAATTCATGTAAATATGTAGTCTAATTTTGTGATAATTGTGAAAATGTTCACTTATTAGGAATTTGGCGATCAGCGCTGAGGTGGATTTAAACTTAACGTTTAAAGTTAATTTAAAGTTTAAAGTATTTAAGTAATTAATAAAGATATCAACTTATTTATGTAATCAGATACTCATGTAAATAGTACAATCATGATCATGTATTTCATTAAAGCACTCAAAGAATGGGCTTAAATTAATTTTCTCTCATGAAAGCTAATATATTTTAATGGTTATTTCAAATTTGGGCACAATAATATTTGTATTAAAAATAGCATTTCTTCTTACTAATGACCTTCAATAGTACAGTGACTTTCATCATTGAACATTGAACTGAATATAAACGCGAACTTTTATTTTATCACTTGATATACCTGGGCTTGTTCTGAAACATAACTACGATTGAATAAAACAGAACAGAAAAGAACAGAACGAAACAGAGTGTAGCAGAAGAGAACAGTATAATCCAAAAACAGAACAGAACAAAACAAAATAAGACATAAAAGAACAGAACAAAACAAAACAGAACAGAACAATACATGACAGAACAAAACAAAACAAAACAGAACAACACAATACATGACAGAAAAGAACAAAACAAAATAGAACAAGCCAAAACAATACATGATAGAATTGAACAAAACAAAACAGAACAAAGCAAAACATAACAGAATTGAACAAAACAGAACAAAACAAAACAATACATGACAGAATTGAACAAAACAAAACCGAACAGAACAGGATTCGCTATAGCGAAGCCAGCTCACTAAACTGTCTGTGCAGGACAAGAAGATCCAATGTCAAACAGCACACACAGTTTAGATGCCCCCAAAGCCCGCGCTGTTTACACAGCCCGAGCTCGCAGCCTGGAATGCCCGAGGAAAGCCACGGCGGCTTCCAGTAGCGCAGGCCCGTCTGGTCACGATCCGACCGTTCCAGGATGAATGGAAGGCGCCAATTGGCCGCATTGAGCTGAGGCGTCGCACAAATGCTGCCTGAATTCCTCTTTCAAAGGCTAATTTTGCAGCTATGATTCAAGCTCAAATATCATATTTAGTGTTATTTATTTGACGGGAATGTGTAATACAAGCTAGCGTGAGTGATTTGTTTTGGGGTTTGTTTCTTATGAATGCAAGATGAGTTCGAATAATAACTCGTAAAATAAGCGAACGTGAATTTCCCTGAGCGGTATTTCAATCAAATTGATCAAGTTATTCGGTTTTGAAAGACTAGGGCTCCATCTATAGGTTCATTGTAATTTGCATATTCTCTGGTTATAAAAATTGTATAACGTCGAATTTCATTAGGTGCCTGCAATGGGGTCATGCGGTACATTAGAAACATTACTGTAAATAGCGACCGGCAGTCAGTGCTGGGCAACAATAGCAAAACTAGGCAACAATAGCTAGGCTACAGTAGCAAAACTGGGCAACAATAGCTAGGCTACAGTAGCAAAACTAGGCAACAATAGCTAGGCTACAGTAGCAAAACTAGGCAACAATAGCTAGGCTACAGTAGCAAAACTAGGCAACAATAGCTAGGCTACAGTAGCAAAACTAGGCAACAATAGCTAGGCAACAATAACAAAACTAGGCAACAATAGCAAAACTATGCAACAATAACAAAACTAGGCAACAATAGCAAAACTAGGCAACAATAGCTAGGCTACAGTAGCAAAATTAGGCAACAATAGCTAGGCTACAGTAGCAAAACTAGGCAACAATAGCTAGGCTACAGTAACAAAACTAGGCAACAATAGCTAGGCTACAGTAGCAAAACTAGGCAACAATAGCTAGGCTACAGTAGCAAAATTAGGCAACAATAGCTAGGCTACAGTAGCAAAACTAGGCAACAATAGCTAGGCTACAGTAGCAAAATTAAGCAACAATAGCTAGGCTACAGTAGCAAAACTAGGCAACAATAGCTAGGCAACAATAGCAAAACCAGGCAACAATAGCAAAACTATGCAACAATAGCAAAACTAGGCAACAATAGCTAGGCAACAATAGCAAAACTAGGCAACAATAGCAAAACTATGCAACAATAGCAAAACTAGGCAACAATAGCAAAACTATGCAACAATAGCAAAACTAGGCAACAATAGCAAAACTAGGCAACAATAGCTAGGCTACAGTAGCAAAACATGCTGGCCATCTTCACGAGACACAGAAGCGAAGAAATGATTCAGGTCGCTTTGATCTGAAACATATGAGTGTAGCATCAGAAAGTTTCTTCTAAATGAAGTTACGATGTTGAGTAATCTTGCGTTTTCCTAGACAAACCGTCAGACTTGGACAAAAGTACACTAATTACGTCGAATTGTTATATAGGTTAAATTAATTTTCTAGTTGTCGAATTGAAAATAGCTTTGGACTTTCAAATGAAGGGAAACAGAAGCAAGGAATGTTCATGATAAATATTCATGTTGGACTCTGAAATTAACTCCTGGAAGATCAAAAATCATGGCTACATAACATCATACAATTCTTGATCAGAAATACGTGCCTGAAGACTCAAGACTTCTACAAGAAAAGTAATGCAGTGGGCTTGGAAATGAGCAAATGGCGAGTGTGAAAATATATTTTCATTTCGCAAATGTTACTGCAACCTAAAATTCTTTTCAACCCATTATATTTTCATTCCGTTACAATAATTTTCAGTTTTGTTTCAAACAATTGACGTTCGAAAAACTGGTCTACAGGGTAGTGAAGTGAAATTCAATTACACGTAGAATTTTAATCGACTTATGGAGCTCCCTAGAACTACAGTTATTCCCTGTTTTGTCTCTGACAGTTGACGTACGGGAAACTTTCTACAGGGTAGCGAAGTGAAATACTATTACACGGAGAATTTTAAACGACTTATGAAACTCCCTAGAATTACAGTCATTCCCAAGGTCCCTCCATTCCTAAACGCATCAGCCAATTGCCGTCAATCGTGAAGTCCGCAGGGAGCTGAATGCCGGAGTCTCGCTTCCATTCCAGGGCTCCTGGAAACGACGCAACTTTGGGGTGGTCTCCATAACCGTTCATTAGCGGGCATACCCATAAATAAGAGGCAGCCCACCAGGTTATGTTCTCAGCTTTTGTCCTGCTGACGCCGCTTGTGGCTCTCAGCCAACCTTTCCATTATTCCAGCTCCGGTTCTGCCAAACAGAGGTGCGCCGTGTAAAACATTTCTTCCCAGAAAATGGAATCGAGCCAAAAATTTTTAGTGCCCCTAGTAAAGTTTTTTATCCTTCATCTGCGTGATTTTGGTTTTGGAATTAGTGCACCTTTGAAAAAAGTCTTCATGGTGATTAGATTTTTTAGCATTATTGAACTTGTGAAAAAAGTCGTTATGGTATTTAGATTTTTGTTTTTAGAATTACTGAACTTGTGAAAAAAGTCTCTATGGCGTTTGGAGGCTAAGAGGTAGTTTTTGCGTTTAATGTATTTTGAAGTCGTTACTTTAGCTTTCAAGAATGTTTACGCTGCCGGGCCGGTATGAAAAGAATATCCTTGCGAAAGCCATCCAAACATTTAGTATGGAACTCACAATGAGCACTTCTATCACACACCAAAATTAGATGAATCCAAATAAGCTTTACAAGATTTCTCCTTTATTTTACAAGGCCAATGATAGATTGCACTTAGTAAACTCTGAGCATAACTTTGACTGTAGGATAATTTTCTTTAGAGAAAACCTTCGTTACGCTGCAGGGGAATGACATAGCGCTGGTCACCGTCTAACTTATTCTTCGAAGCATCTATGATTTTAGCCGCTCAGTGCAAAGGTTATACTTTGGCGGCTAAAATCATAGATGATGAGGTGCAAAAGTTAGACTGGACGTAGCGGGAGCGATTGTCGAGCGTTTTCTGCGTCGCCATAGCAACGCTTTGTATGTTGGCATTGCGAACTAAATTGAGGTCCTGCGAGCATGTATGTCAACTGCACGGAGCGTTGAATTTTCTAGTTTCATTCTTTTTTTGGCAACTGCCACGCAATTTACTTTAGCTCCTCTTACACTTTCACTGCAACATTTTTTGCGGTACGGACGATAATGTTTATCAGCATCATTCCACTTGGGTAAACAGATATTACTCACCTAGGGAAAAATGCACAGCGGCAAGATGCATTACTATGCTTATGAATCGTGGCGTGACAATAACTTGCACATATAGTGAAAATTTTCCACGAAGTAATTAATTTTTGAAATCGTTGAGTGAAGTGAAAATAAAGCGAATATTTTCATGGTGTTGTTGTTGCTGAATTTATCTGAAATCAACTCGTTGTGAGTGCGATGGACTAAGAGTTCTGACCTCCCACACCATGTTGAAGGTGATTTTTAGGCAAGGGACCTAAAATAATTTCGAATAAAGTAGTATAACATTTTACAAGTAGTGTATATATATATATATATATGTATAAATAAATGAAGCCTAAAAAAGAATTACGTAAATATTTCCAGTGTTAGCTGGGCACATCGTGAGTCTGTGCACCACTGAAACATTTGTGTATGGAGTTATTTGACACCCTGGTACATCAGACGCATTTTTTTTTTTTTTTTTGCTGGCAGTGACTCCCTTTGTAGCCGCCCGTTGAGATTGTGGCCGCATCAGAAGTGCGAGAGTTGCGCTAAGTTGAAAGCACGGCAGAGGAAACAAGGTAGGGTCATTTCTATTGAGGAAAATACACCTCGTATGGTTTGGCTAGTTGATAGAAAGGCTTTATTTCAAACAAACTTTATGACGTCACCAAACGCCATGTCGTTAGACCAATAGTGGAGCCGGGATTAGGGGTAGCAGTACTACCAGATGCAATATGAGTGCTGCTATTGGTTCGTTGCCATGACGTCAGCAAACCCACACGGTCACACGGTCATCGAAAAAAAAGACTAGCTCGACCCTACCTTGTTTCCTCAACAGTGGTCGAAAGCGAGAGAAAAGGTACAAGGTTGACGTGCGGGCGGCGCTGGTATAGTGTCCACTTTAAGGATGCTATTTTGGGCACGCTGACACTCGTCTCCACTTTATCTGAAGCCCTCATCGCCCTAGCGTCGCAAACTGTCTGCCTTGTGAAACCGCAGCGGCCTCAAAACACATTGTACTTTACCGCGTCAGAGAAGTTCAACATTGGATGCAACACCAGCGCCAAAAACGGATATTTTTCGATAGTGAGAATTGCAGGCGTGCTTTTAAGACGTTCTATAAATGTTAGCAAACACTCGTATCCTTGATACTGAACTCGCTCTCTAGCTTATTCTAGTGGAACAGATAAGTGGCAGAAACACGGAGATAAAAGCTCTAATTTTGCTTTACACGCAACTTTACACTCGCAAGCACAAATGTGTTGAATCTGAAAACGCTTGCTCAGCCGATAAATGTTATTGAATGCTAAGTTTATTAAGCAAAAGGCCGCTTACTTTACGGTTATTTAAATACATACCCGAGGCCTTTATTGCTGTTGTTGTTGAGAACTTCCATGGTCTTCATTAATCTTCATTTATTTCTCGTTGTTACCGTCATCCTAATGCTCTCTTCTGAACATTAAAGGTAGGCAATATCGAAGTGGGCTCTCATCTGTCACTATCATTCAAGACAATTGAGTCTGACAGCATCAAGGTAACATAAGTAACGTCTACGTCACATTTCACTGGAAGAAGTTGGAAAAACAGACCAGGGGTCATTAAGAACCGATTTATCTTCCAGACCCAGAAGCACTCCGAACTTCGGAGATTTGAATGACCAGATACACAGTCAAACTTTTTCGCCGGAGCATGCATGTTTTTCGCCGCCCAACCGATTTAATTACTTGGGCGGTGAAAAACAAGCATGCAGGCTTCGAAAAAGTTAGACTGGGTACAGAAGCAATGACGTTAAATCATCTTTCGCATTGCGTTAAGTCTTTCAAGCGAGGCGAAAGAAGGTGTGGGATTTGGGCTGAATAGCAGAACGATGAGTCGAGTATGAAGATATGCCGAGTCACGTGAACATCAAAACCTCATGTGGTGGAGCTAGCTTTAAACTACTCAATGTGTGTCTATAGTTTACGCTCATCTGAAATGACTATACCATGAAAATACATCTCACAATTGAGAAAAAACTCAATTCTGAAACAAATTAAGCTATTAGATCCATGCGAAAGTGATATGCTTTACATTTTATTCATAAAAATAGTGCTTGCGCATGAATTTTTTGTATATTTTTGAAAGTTTGTTGTTTAAACTTTACGATTTGCTAACAGCGATTCTACATATTGTGAAACCTGACGTGACTCAGATGATAAGTGTTAACTTATATTTAATATGCCCTATTTATGTATTAATATTTAGAATGCCCTATTTATGTATTAATATTTAATATGCCCTATTTATGTATTAATATTTAATATGCCCTATTTATGTATTAATATTTAATATGCCCTATTTATGTATTAATATTTAGAATGCCCTATTTATGTATTAATATTTAATATGCCCTATTTATGTATTAATATTTAATATGCCCTATTTATGTATTAATGTTTAGAATGCCCTATTTATGTATTAATATTTAATATGCCCTATATATGTATTAATATTTAATATGCCCTATTTATGTATTAATATTTATTATGCCCTATTTATGTATTAATATTTAGAATGCCCTATTTATGTATTAATATTTAATATGCCCTATTTATGTATTAATATTTAATAAGCCCTATTTATGTATTAATATTTAATATGCCCTATATATGTAATAATATTTAATATGCCCTATTTATGTATTAATATTTTTTATGCCCTATTTATGTATTAATGTTTAATATGCCCTATTTATGTATTAATATATAATATGCTCTATTTATGTATTAATATTTAATATGCCCTATTTATGTATTAATATTTAATATGCCCCATTTATGTATTAATATTTAATATGCCCTATTTATGTATTAATATTTATTATGCCCTATTTATGTATTAATATTTAATATGCCCTATTTATGTATTAATATTTAATATGCCCTATTTATGTATTAATATTTAATATGCCCTATTTATGTATTAATATTTAATATGCCCTATTTATGTATTAATATTTAATATGCCCTATTTATGTATTAATATTTAATATGCCCTATTTATGTATTAATATTTAGAATGCCCTATTTATGTATTAATGTTTAATATGCCCTATTTATGTATTAATATTTAATATGCCCTATTTATGTATTAATATTTAATATGCCCTATTTATGTATTAATATTTATTATGCCCTATTTATGTATTAATATCTAATATGCCCTATTTATGTATTAATATTTAATATGCCCTATTTATGTACTCTCAGAATTCAAGGTATCACAAAAAGAAAGAGTAATTGTGCGTCGGGGAGTATCAGCGTTGAAGGCCGTTAGAAAATTGGTACGTTTTATTTGAATGCTTCAAAGTTCATTTTAATATGAATAGTTTTCAAGTACATCATTGAAATGGATAATGAACATTTCAATCAGGAAAGATTCAGCGAAAAAAAATCTTGAAATCTTGAAATCTTGAAATCTTGAAATCTTGAAATCTTGAAATCTTGAAATCTTGAAATCTTGAAATCTTGAAATCTTGAAATCTTGAAATCTTGAAATCTTGAAATCTTGAAATCTTGAAATCTTGAAATCTTGAAATCTTGAAATCTTGAAATCTTGAAATCTTGAAATCTTGAAATCTTGAAATCTTGAAATCATGAATTCTTGAAATCTTGAAATCTTGAAATCTTGAAATCTTGAAATCATGAAATCATGAAATCTTGAAATCTTGAAATCTTGAAATCATGAAATCTTGAAATCTTGAAATCTTGAAATCTTGAAATCTTGAAATCTTGAAATCATGAAATCATGAATTCTTGAAATCTTGAAATCTTGAAATCTTGAAATCTTGAAATCATGAAATCATGAAATCTTGAAATCTTGAAATCATGAAATCATGAATTCTTGAAATCTTGAAATCTTGAAAACTTGAAATCTTGAAATCATGAAATCATGAAATCTTGAAATCTTGAAATCTTGAAATCATGAATTCTTGAAATCTTAAAAATCTTTAAATCTTGAAATTTTGATATCATGAAATCTTGAAATCTTGAAATCTTGATATCTTGAAATCATGAAATCATGAAATCTTGCAATCTTGAAATCATGAATTCTTGAAATCTTAAAATCATGAATTCTTGAAATCTTAAAAACTTTATATCTTGAAATTTTGAAATCATGAAATCTTGAAATCTTGAAATCCTGAAATCTTTAAATCTTTTAATCTTGAAATCTTTTCTAAAGCCTAAATAATTTCAAAGGAAACATCCTTTTACTTACAGGCACTCTTAAATACTGTAATTATTTCTTAATGCACATATTTCGAGTCACTTACAATGTTACAAAGTTCAGACACGTTTCAATTTAAATTTAAACCTAATATATTTCAAATATCTCAAAAATTTATCGGTTGAAAATAGCCTCATAGATTAGATACTAAGCTAGAAATTTGTTGTAATATGCCTTCACAAGTCTAGTTTGGCGCTCATAATCTATTTGCATTTCAATGAAGTCATACGAGGCTCATCTGAAGCCATGAATAATTTGCTGCCAGCGCTGGGACGGAGGTTGGTACGCTGTGCTGTGTGGGCCCCACTTCCAATTATGCTTTCCCAACGAATTTTTAAATTATCTTTTCCATATAATATTCCGGGACCTGCACTTCATGCTAATACACCGGAATTATGTTCCAAAAAATGAAGCATCAAATGACACTGACGTTTCCAAATACGGTTTCTGCCCAAATTTGCATGTCATCTTTTCTATATAACATTCCGAGACCTTCACTTCTTCCCCCGAATTCTACTGCTCTGTACGCGTATTGTGACTTTGGGTTGATTTCTCTCGCAACATCAAAAAAACAAGGTGCAAATGAATGACGCTTCCCATTACGCTTTCCGCCCGAATATTCCAGTCTTCTTTTCCACATAACATTTTGTGACTTTTGCTTCTTTCTAATTCACCAAAATTATATTAAAAAACGAGGCTTCAAATTACTTTCTCACTCCCAATTATACTTTCCGCCCGAATTTCCAAGTCATCTTTTCCATATAAGCCACGACAGTTCGTGACCTTCCTTCCATTCTCCCTAATTCACCGAAATTTGATTACTCGGTGCACGTGGTTCGATTTTGCATTGATTTTCTTCGCAACATCACCAAAAAACGAGGCATCAAATGACTCTGACGTTTCCAATGACGGTTTCCGTCCGATTTTAAAGTCATCTCTCCCACATAAGTCACGACATTCAGAGACCATCCCTTCTTCTCAGTTCACTGAAATTTTATTACTTTGTACTCGTATTCTCAGTCTAACTTTTTCGCCGCCTGTATGCATGTTTTTCGCCACCCCAGTTATTAAATCGCTTAGGCGGCGAAAAAAATGCATGCTCCGGCAAAAAATTTAGGCTGGGTTGTGGCTTTGTGTTGCTTCCTGCAGCAACATCATCAACTTTCTATAGGTTATCACCCGTTAAAAGACGAGGGAATTGTTCTTCATATTTACTAAAATTCATGAACAGATTCATTCCGTGGCGTTCGCCTATTCACAATTCACTAAAATTTCATCATTCTGTCTACATAGTGAGTCTTGTTCTTGGTCGCGACACTACTTTCGCTGAGGCGTCAAGAGACTCCTTGCATCAAGTTATAGTAGTGTGCTACTATTTTGAATCTCTATTATTGTTAGTTGCGTTTTGTTTGTTGGTAGTTGCGTTTTGTATACTCTGGAAAGTAACATCCACGTGCGACCTGTTACGCGTAATAGCGAGAGCATGTGGAGGGTTGCCGAGGATAGGTTGGGAGAGTTAGTTTTTGGAGCCTGTAGAGGTCGGTTTGGCTGTCATTGTACTCCTCCGTGTATACTTCCGTCGGTGACTACGTTGTGCGTGATATGGTGGGTCTGAGCAAGGACAAGTTAATAAAGGCTAACGTCCGGTGCTAGAAGACTCCGCCATAAGATAGTCGCCCATGTATGAAGCAGGATTGTATAGTTGCATGTAGCCTAGCCATGCCGACCGGTTTTTCGTAAGTGGTGGTATGTTTTAAAGTGTAATATCTTGAATGTGGATATCAATAAACGTAAGTCTTTGCATTTTGTTGTTTTCCATGTAGGCCGGCTTGAGTATAGCGCCACAAGTTTGGGTCTGGAAATTAACAGGAAACTGGTGCAAATTCAAAAGAGAAGTTCGGTCGTAATTTGCGTTCGGGTGTGTTTTGGTAAACCCTTTTGTTGGCGACTGTACCGAAGTCTGGGACGACTCTGGAGTTTGTCGGCTGAGTCGAGCCTTGGATGCTCTGCAGATAGGTTGATTGATTGAGACGGATCCTGGGGTGCATTGAAAATAAGGTAGCAGCGCTACGACCCGTGCTTTACGTTGGCTAGGCTGGTGAAGTGGGGGCGCGCAGCCCAATTTATATAAATTCCGCGACCCCGCAAAGCCAGAACTACCACAAAGTGACTGGATTGAATTAGAGCGTTGACTGAACAAATTGATGAAATTTATCCTTATTAGAGCGTTGACTGAACAGATTGATTAAATTGATCCTTATTAGAGCGTTGACTGATCAATTGGTTTGAGCTAATCCTGAAATTAATAAGCCAAATTTTTTTTGTTAAACCAGGATTGTTTTCTAGACTTCACGGCTCATTTATGATTTCCTTCCTTAGGCCGCTGAAGCATCGGTAGAATAGCAGTGAAATTTTATTCGATCCTTTTTAATAAATATGACTTTACGTGTGGCGATTTTCGCATTGCTTTTGATTCTCAAGCTTAGAAGCATCAATGCTAGATTTATTTTATATTATAGACACCTCATTACAAACTTTCTATACCGATGCGAAAAACTCTAAGTTTTCAAGTAACTTTACCGAATTTGATTTTGAAACTACTCTATGTCGCAGACTTGAACTTTAACTTTTCTAAGAAAACTTGGTATAACTTTTAACAACTTTCAACCACTTTATGTCGCGGACTGAACTTTAACTTTACTAGGAAGACTGGGTCTAACTTTTAACTACTTTTAACCACTTTATGACGCGGACTGAACTTTAACTTTACTAGGTAGACTGGGTCTAACTTTTAACTACTTTTAACCACTTTATGACGCGGACTGAACTTTAACTTTACTAGGTAGACTGGGTCTAACTTTTAACTACTTTTAACCACTTTATGACGCGGACTGAACTTTAACTTTACTAGGTAGACTGGGTCTAACTTTTAACTACTTTTAACCACTTTATGACGCGGACTGAACTTTAACTTTACTAGGTAGACTGGGTCTAACTTTTAACTACTTTTAACCACTTTATGACGCGGACTGAACTTTAACTTTACTAGGTAGACTGGGTCTAACTTTTAACTACTTTTAACCACTTTATGACGCGGACTGAACTTTACCTTTACTAGGTAGACTGGGTCTAACTTTTAACTACTTTTAACCACTTTATGTCGCGGACTGAACTTTAACTTTACTAGGTAGACTGGGTCTAACTTTTAACTACTTTCAACCACTTTATGTCGCGGACTGAACTTTAACTTTACTAGGAAGACTTGGTCTAACTTTTAACTACTTTTAACCACTTTATGACGCGGACTGAACTTTACCTTTACTAGGTAGACTGGGTCTAACTTTTAACTACTTTTAACCACTTTATGACGCGGACTGAACTTTACCTTTACTAGGTAGACTGGGTCTAACTTTTAACTACTTTTAACCACTTTATGACGCGGACTGAACTTTAACTTTACTAGGTAGACTGGGTCTAACTTTTAACCACTTTTAACCACTTTATGACGCGGACTGAACTTTACCTTTACTAGGTAGACTGGGTCTAACTTTTAACTACTTTTAACCACTTTATGACGCGGACTGAACTTTAACTTTACTAGGAAGACTTGGTCTAACTTTTAACTACTTTTAACCACTTAATGACGCGGACTGAACTTTACCTTTACTAGGTAGACTGGGTCTAACTTTTAACTACTTTTAACCACTTTATGACGCGGACTGAACTTTACCTTTACTAGGAAGACTTGGTCTAACTTTTAACTACTTTTAACCACTTTATGACGCGGACTGAACTTTAACTTTACTAGGTAGACTGGGTCTAATTTTTAACTACTTTTAACCACTTTATGACGCGGACTGAACTTTAACTTTACTAGGTAGACTGGGTCTAACTTTTAACTACTTTTAACCACTTTATGACGCGGACTGAACTTTAACTTTACTAGGTAGACTGGGTCTAACTTTTAACTACTTTTAACCACTTTATGACGCGGACTGAACTTTAACTTTACTAGGTAGACTGGGTCTAACTTTTAACTACTTTTAACCACTTTATGACGCGGACTGAACTTTACCTTTACTAGGAAGACTTGGTCTAACTTTTAACTACTTTTAACCACTTTATGACGCGGACTGAACTTTAACTTTACTAGGTAGACTGGGTCTAACTTTTAACTACTTTTAACCACTTTATGACGCGGACTGAACTTTACCTTTACTAGGTAGACTGGGTCTAACTTTTAACTACTTTTAACCACTTTATGACGCGGACTGAACTTTACCTTTACTAGGTAGACTGGGTCTAACTTTTAACTACTTTTAATCACTTTATGACGCGGACTGAACTTTAACTTTACTAGGTAGACTGGGTCTAACTTTTAACTACTTTTAACCACTTTATGTCGCGGACTGAACTTTAACTTTACTAGGAAGACTTGGTCTAACTTTTAACTACTTTTAACCACTTTATGACGCGGACTGAACTTTAACTTTACTAGGTAGACTGGGTCTAACTTTTAACTACTTTTAACCACTTTATGACGCGGACTGAACTTTAACTTTACTAGGTAGACTGGGTCTAACTTTTAACTACTTTTAACCACTTTATGACGCGGACTGAACTTTAACTTTACTAGGAAGACTTGGTCTAACTTTTAACTACTTTTAACCACTTTATGACACGGACTGAACTTTACCTTTACTAGGTAGACTGGGTCTAACTTTTAACTACTTTTAACCACTTTATGACGCGGACTGAACTTTAACTTTACTAGGTAGACTGGGTCTAACTTTTAACTACTTTTAACCACTTTATGTCGCGGACTGAACTTTAACTTTACTAGAAAGACTGGGTCTAACTTTTAACTACTTTTAACCACTTTATGACGCGGACTTGAACTTTAACTTTACTAGGAAGACTTGATCTAACTTCTAACCACTTTTAACCACATTATGTCACAGACTTTAATT
Source organism: Morinoia aosen (assembly GCA_030386875.1). Classification (NCBI taxonomy): domain Eukaryota; kingdom Metazoa; phylum Arthropoda; class Malacostraca; order Amphipoda; family Talitridae; genus Morinoia; species Morinoia aosen. The sequence continues at coordinate 44,389,789 of CM059567.1, read as the reverse complement.
TCAGTTTTTTAAGAAAACTTGGTTTAACTTAATCATATGGAGATTTAGGCTACCTCCCGACCTAACGATTCTATTCCGGGAATCGTACGACGAAGAAAATAAAAGTACAAAGGCTTCCTGACAAAAGGAAAGTTTTCTAATCAAGAAAATAATTGAGCTGCTGCTCGCAATAGGAATACTCACCCAAATGAATTAAAAAATGCTAATGAAACATGTTAAAAAGAGAGGCGTTGTCTGATGCCGAACGTTATTCGACTTCTAATAGAATTGTTAGTGATCGCCTGATAAATTAAAATGTAACTTTTCAGAGTCACAGTTCAATTTTATTGCATACGAATAAGCTTGAGTATCGATTTTGCAGACAGTTTTCCTCAGACAATGTTGATTTCTAATACATTTGCGAAATTGAAAAATAACACATGTGTTTTGTTAAACTAACGAGTTCACGTCGTATTTTCAACTTTTTGTAATGTTAAGCTAACGAGTTCACTTCGTATTTTCAACTTTTTGTAATGTTAAACTGAAGAGTTCACTTCGTATTTTTAACTTTTTGTAATGTTAAACTGAAGAGTTCACTTCGTATTTTTAACTTTTTGTAATGTTAAACTGAAGAGTTCACTTCGTATTTTTAACTTTTTGTAATGTTAAACTGAAGAGTTCACTTCGTATTTTTAACTTTTTGTAATGTTAAACTGAAGAGTTCACTTCGTATTTTTAACCTTTTGTAATGTTAAACTAACGAGTTCACTTCGTATTTTTAACCTTTTGTAATGTTAAACTAACGAGTTCACTTCGTATTTTTAACCTTTTGTAATGTTAAACTGAAGAGTTCACTTCGTATTTTTAACCTTTTGTAATGTTAAACTAACGAGTTCACTTCGTACTTTTAACCTTTTGTAATGTTAAACTAACGAGTTCACTTCGTACTTTTAACTTTATGTGATATCAGTTTACTCCTAAGGTTGCAGACCCCAACTTTCAAAACCTCGTGTGCTCTGCTTCCAATTCGTTTTAGAATTTAACTATTTTTTTCGGTGGCATTTTTCTGCCAAAACAACCAAGAATTTTACGACAAATTTTGAAGGCGCTCACAATTTTATGACTATTTTCGAAGTTACGTATTTTTCAGACAAATCCAAAAAATGCCTATTAAGTAACCCGTAAATGTTTCTAGTCCGTCATGTCATTGCGCTAGTGAACACCATCTGTGATGCTTTGTTGCTTTTGAAAAAAGTATCTTTGCTAGAGCGGTGCGTCAAAGTGCGGGATCATTCGGACGCATGATATTCACGGTGATCGAATAGCAGCTGCACATTCCTTGCGCTCTCTGCAGCAGGTGAAGGGTAGAGGAAAAAAAGACTCAGAGGAAAAAAAATTAAAAAAAATAAATAACGACTATCAGACACGCCAGTGACGCTCGCAGGCTCTGGGAGTCATAGAGCTGAACAAATGGCTATCGTCGAACTTAGTGCTCGAATATGAAAAAAAGTTTCATATTAAACATTTTATTATTCATTTAGCTTACACTTATTGTTATATAAGATTAGTGCACTATGCTCTTATTCTGTAAAGTTCATTTAATTTTCACTTAATTTAAATAACACTAGAGCACCATGCTCTTATTCTTTAAAATTCATTTAATTTTCACTTAATTTATACCACAATTGTGCACTGTGCTCTTATTCTTTTAAATTCACTTAGTTTTCACTTAATTTTACATTACACTTGTGCACTATGCATTCATTCTAACGCTACGCTGATTTAGTTCAACATGAAGTGCTAGTGTTGCTATTCTAGCACTAACGCGGTTTGATAGTTTACGGTTCCTTAGCACTGCTTCAACAAGTTCTTTAGCTGCTCAACTCGTCAAGGTATTATTCTTATCTTATTATCGTTGTGGCTGCGCTTTCTGGGAACAAAATTCGAAATACTTACTGAAGATTACCCCTTGAACATTCTTATTCAGTTAACCGTAGAAATTATCTTTCAATTCTAAGCTTATTGATATGTTGCACGAAAATGGCAGTAGATGTATCTATAATACCTGATGGCTAAACATTTACTTCAGAGAATTCTTACCATCTCAGGACCCCTCTGGATAAACACGCGGATTTCTCAAGCAGGAATTTATGTAGCATATAATAATAAGAAATAATAAGCATTTAATAATAAGAAATAATAAGCATCTAATAATAAGAAATAATGAGCATCTAATTATGAAAAATAATAAGCATCTAATAAGAAATATTGTACAGAGATTGCCCACCAAATGCTTGGCCTTCTCCTCAAAGAGGGCTACCAGATTTTCCTAACTTAGCACCAAACTCCTCAGTTTTGCCTCATAAAGTCCCATCATTGCAATCATTGGGGGCTCGTCAGATGCCGGGTGTATTTAATGCTCAAATAGAGTTAGAAAAAGAGTCAAATTTGAAAGTGAGGACGTGAGAATTGGAAACTGAAATTCATCTATAGAGGGACGCCCTCGGCTTGGTTTATCATCTGGCGGCTTCCACCTCACGATCTTATGGACAGATTAACGGAGAGACTTACTAGGAGAGACTTACAAGGAGAGACTCAAAAGGAGAGACTTACAAGGAGAGACTTACGAGGAGAGACTTAAAAGGAGAGACTTAAAAGGACAGACTTAAAAGGAGAGACTTAAAAGGAAAGACTTACAAGGAGAGACTCAAAAGGAGAGACTTACAAGGAGAGACTTACGAGGAGAGACTTACAAGGAGAGACTTACGAGGAGAGACTTAAAAGGAGAGACTTAAAAGGAGAGACTTGAAAGGAGAGACTTACATGGAGGGACTTAAAAGGAGAAACTTAAAAGAAGAGACTTAAAAGAAGAGACTTAAAAGGAGAGACTTACAAGGAGAGACTCAAAAGGAGAGACTTACAAGGAGAGACTTACGAGGAGAGACTTAAAAGGAGAGACTTAAAAGGAGAGACTTAAAAGGACAGACTTAAAAGGAGAGACTTAAAAGGACAGACTTAAAAGGAGAGACTTAAAAGGAGAGACTTACTAGGAGAGACTCAAAAGGAGAGACTTACAAGGAGAGACTTACGAGGAGAGACTTAAAAGGACAGACTTAAAAGGACCGACTAAAAAGGAGAGACTTAAAAGGAGAGACTTACAAGGAGAGACTCAAAAGGAGAGACTTGCGAGAAGAGACTTAAAAGGACAGACTTAAAAGGACAGACTTAAAAGAAGAGACTTACAAGGAGGCACCTACAAGTTATTATGAAGCGTAAATTTCGCGTAGTACTTACTTTCTAATTTGCTCACTTTTCATTTTCGAAGATTTTAAATGATCAAACTTAGAATATAGATAATCTAGACTACCTCTTTTCAGATTATAAATTCATTTGCGCCGAGACGTTTTTCATTAATTTGACTAGTAAATAACATGTTTGTTCGTTGTGTAGCTCATGACTGATATTGATCACTGCTGGGTCGTGATCAGAATGAGTGCAGCTGTTCAGAGTGTGTTGGTTTTCGGGAATATACTTAATCATTGCTGCATCTAGCAAAGATTTTTTTCTAATTTCATTGCAACGACAATAACATTTATGGTACGTAGGAAATAGCCCAGATATGTTGACGAGTAAAATATGCATTTGTGTTAACGAGGACAAGCCTATTTTGTTAACATGAAAGCCAAATTTGTGTCATGGGGAAGAAAATAAATTCATGTTTACAAGGAGGATAACCTTTTCATGTTTAGAAGAAATATATTTCATTTAAATTAGCGCACTCATGTCCACGAGCAATACAACATCTTTCGCATTCAAAATACTAACAAGTTGTATTAGACGATCACTCGAAAAATAATCATTCTGTCGAATGATCATGCCTTGTTACGCTACCCTTGAAAAGTCAATTATTATGTTTCATTTCATTTATCACATTTCATCTCATCGATTTTCTGCTTTTTAATATCTATTTTTTTCTCATTTTATTTATTTATTTTTTTTTCATCTTTTTTTCTATTTATGTAATTTTATTTTGGTTTATTTTGTTTTACTTGATTTGACTTGATTCATTTCTTAATGAAATATCAGAAAAAATGAAATATCTTAATGAAATATCAGAAAAATCACCAACACGTTGAGGTGACAACGTCTTCTGAAGCCGATCGTCTCGCCGCTTGTCGAGATGACGCAGCGGATTTTTTCCGCAATTTAGAGGGAGACCTCTGTGCATTCAATAGTTTGAGTTTTTCGATTCAGGCTAAGTTACGCTACGTGTTTAGTCACTTCGTAAGATCGAGTCCACTTGGAAGAACTTACGCTCCAGCTGTACAGTCACAACCACGCAAATTGGTTGAAAATCTAACCACAGACAATCATGGCCTCTAGAAACGCAAGTCTGCCTGATGCTTCCGAGCTCAGGGGGCGATGCCCTAAAAAATTCCTTTTCTCATTCTGGCCAAAAAACACACAAAAAATAGAATAAAAAAAGGATGTGTTATTCCAATCAAGAATGTTACATTTCACCTTAAACACCGGTTTTTCAAATGCCTTATAACTAACACCAGGATGCAATGACGGTTACCCGCGGTCAAGCAGGTACCCATTTCCGACACCTGGGTAGAGTGGGGAGTAGTGGCTGAGTTCTTCCTTTTCCCAAAGGGAAGAATTACCGGGTGGCACTGCCAATATAGTGATAGATTAAAAAATATTTGCAAATAATTTGAGCAAAAAAAATATCTTATTATATACGATTGAAATTTGCAGCGGATTTATCGCAGGCGAAATCTAGAACTTTGATTTTCTCCCAACTGTTTATTTTCCGTGAGCTTAAAATTTCTGATTTTCTCTGCCAAAAATTTCAGAAATGGATTCGCTGCTCATCAGACGTTCGCCAGCCCCGACTCAACTTAAAAAATTGTAAGTTGAAATCTAGTATTCCTAGGTAACATTAGATGGTATCATATGCTAAAAGTATAATGATTTCAGTCAATTTTTTTCGCCGCCTGCTTGCAAGTTTTTCGCTGCCTAAGCGATTTAATCGCGTTAATAGCTTAGGCGGCGAAAAACATGCATGCAGGCAGCGAAAAAGTTAGACTGGGTAGTAATCATGTAGAAAAATGACGGTTTCTGTGACGTAATTGTTAATGTACCACAGTCTCTCTAAATTGCAATTAAGAGATTATAAATAAGTACTTTTATTCAGCAGAAGACCGAAATTCTTCATGGCTTATTGGGATTCCTGAGGGCTTAAACTTTACTCTTTTGGCTGAAACACTCACCCGTCACAGAAAAAATCATTTAGAAGTGAAACACACACACAGCAGCAGCGCCGCAATATTGAAAAGTCAGGCTAAACTCGCCAGATAGCGTACAGCAAGGACACATCTACAGTACCTTCTACGTTTTGGTTGAACGAGAGCCAGCTACAAACAGCCTCCCCTGCCTAAAAGCTGGCCTCGCTGAAGGCACGGAAGCTCTGCTACTTTAAGACGCTCGCTCTCTTCCTAATGCTCGCAGAATTTGAGCTTTCCGAGCTAAGGTCTCAAGACAACCGCTAAGGGGGTGACACGACCGCTAAGGGGGTAACACAACCGCTGAGGGGGTGACACAACCGCAAAGGGGGTGACACAACCACTAAGGGGGTAACACAACCACTAAGGGGGTAACACAACCGGTAAGGGGGTAACACAACCGCTAAGGGGGTAACACAACCGCTAAGGGGGTGACACAACCACTAAGGGGGTAACACAACCACTAAGGGGGTAACACAACCGCTAAGGGGGTAACACAACCGGTAAGGGGGTAACACAACCGCTAAGGGGGTAACACAACCGGTAAGGGGGTAACACAACCGCTAAGGGGGTAACACAACCGGTAAGGGGGTAACACAACCGCTAAGGGGGTAACACAACCGCTGAGGGGGTAACACAACCGGTAAGGGGGTAACACAACCGCTAAGGGGGTAACACAACCGCTAAGGGGGTAACACAACCGGTAAGGGGGTAACACAACCGCTAAGGGGGTGACACAACCGCTAAGGGGGTAACACAACCACTAAGGGGGTAACACAACCGCTAAGGGGGTAACACAACCACTAAGGGGGTAACACAACCGCTAAGGGGGTAACACAACCACTAAGGGGGTAACACAACCACTAAGGGGGTAACACAACCGCTAAGGGGGTAACACAACCACTAAGGGGGTAACACAACCACTAAGGGGGTAACACAACCGCTAAGGGGTAACACAACCACTAAGGGGGTAACACAACCACTAAGGGGGTAACACAACCGGTAAGGGGGTAACACAACCGCTAAGGGGGTGACACAACCGGTAAGGGGGTAACACAACCACTAAGGGGGTAACACAACCGCTAAGGGGGTGACACAACCACTAAGGGGGTAACACAACCACTAAGGGGGTAACACAACCGGTAAGGGGGTAACACAACCGCTAAGGGGGTAACACAACCGGTAAGGGGGTAACACAACCGCTAAGGGGGTAACACAACCACTAAGGGGGTAACACAACCGCTAAGGGGGTAACACAACCGCTAAGGGGGTGACACAACCGCTAAGGAGGTAACACAACCGCTAAGGGGGTAACACAACCGGTAAGGGGGTAACACAACCACTAAGGGGGTGACACAACCGCTAAGGGGGTAACACAACCGCTAAGGGGGTAACACAACCACTAAGGGGGTAACACAACCACTAAGGGGGTAACACAACCGCTAAGGGGGGTAACACAACCACTAAGGGAGTAACACAACCGCTAAGGGGGGTGACACAACCACTAAGGGGGTAACACAACCGCTAAGGGGGGTAACACAACCGCTAAGGGGGGTAACACAACCACTAAGGGGGTAACACAACCACTAAGGGGGTAACACAACCGCTAAGGGGGTAACACAACCGCTAAGGGGGTAACACAACCGGTAAGGGGGGTAACACAACCACTAAGGGGGGTGACACAACCGCTAAGGGGTGGTAACACAACCGCTAAGGGGGTAACACAACCACTAAGGGGGTAACACAACCACTAAGGGGGTAACACAACCGCTAAGGGGGTAACACAACCACTAAGGGGGTAAAACAACCGCTAAGGGGGTGACACAACCACTAAGGGGGTAACACAACCGCTAAGGGGGGTAACACAACCGCTAAGGGGGTAACACAACCACTAAGGGGGTAACACAACCACTAAGGGGGTAACACAACCACTAAGGGGGTAACACAACCGCTAAGGGGGTGACACAACCACTAAGGGGGGTAACACAACCGCTAAGGGGGTAACACAACCACTAAGGGGGTAACACAACCACTAAGGGGGTAACACAACCACTAAGGGGGTAACACAACCACTAAGGGGGTAACACAACCACTAAGGGGGTAACACAACCGCTAAGGGGGGTAACACAACCACTAAGGGGGTAACACAACCGCTAAGGGGGTAACACAACCACTAAGGGGGTAACACAACCACTAAGGGGGTAACACAACCGCTAAGGGGGTGACACAACCACTAAGGGGGTAACACAACCGCTAAGGGGGTAACACAACCACTAAGGGGGTAACACAACCACTAAGGGGGTAACACAACCACTAAGGGGGTAACACAACCACTAAGGGGGTAACACAACCACTAAGGAGGTAACACAACCACTAAGGGGGTAACACAACCGCTAAGGGGGTGACACAACCACTAAGGGGGTAACACAACCGCTAAGGGGGTAACACAACCGGTAAGGGGGTAACACAACCACTAAGGGGGTGACACAACCACTAAGGGGGTAACACAACCGCTAAGGGGGTAACACAACCGCTAAGGGGGTAACGTAACCGCTAAGGGGGTAACACAACCGCTAAGGGGGTAACACAACCACTAAGGGGGTAACACAACCGCTAAGGGGGTAACACAACCGCTAAGGGGGTAACACAACCGCTAAAGGGGTAACACAACCGCTAAGGGGGTAACACAACCGCTAAGGGGGTAACACAACCGCTAAGGGGGTAACACAACCGCTAAGGGGGTAACACAACCGCTAAGGGGGTGACACAACCGCTAAGGGGGTAACACAACCGGTAAGGGGGTAACACAACCGCTAAGGGGGTAACACAACCACTAAGGGGGTAACACAACCGCTAAGGGGGTAACACAACCGCTAAGGGGGTAACACAACCACTAAGGGGGTAACACAACCGCTAAGGGGGTAACACAACCGCTAAGGGGGTGACACAACCGCTAAGGAGGTAACACAACCGCTAAGGGGGTAACACAACCGGCAAGGGGGTAACACAACCACTAAGGGGGTGACACAACCGCTAAGGGGGTAACACAACCGCTAAGGGGGTAACACAACCACTAAGGGGGTAACACAACCACTAAGGGGGTAACACAACCGCTAAGGGGGTAACACAACCACTAAGGGGGTAACACAACCGCTAAGGGGGTGACACAACCACTAAGGGGGTAACACAACCGCTAAGGGGGTAACACAACCGCTAAGGGGGGTAACATAACCGGTAAGGGGGTAACACAACCGCTAAGGGGGTAACACAACCGGTAAGGGGGTAACACAACCGCTAAGGGGGTAACACAACCACTAAGGGGGTAACACAACCGCTAAGGGGGTAACACAACCGCTAAGGGGGTGACACAACCGCTAAGGAGGTAACACAACCGCTAAGGGGGTAACACAACCGGTAAGGGGGTAACACAACCACTAAGGGGGTGACACAACCGCTAAGGGGGGTAACACAACCGCTAAGGGGGTAACACAACCACTAAGGGGGTAACACAACCACTAAGGGGGTAACACAACCGCTAAGGGGGTAACACAACCACTAAGGGGGTAACACAACCGCTAAGGGGGTGACACAACCACTAAGGGGGTAACACAACCGCTAAGGGGGTAACACAACCGCTAAGGGGGTAACACAACCACTAAGGGGGTAACACAACCGGTAAGGGGGTAACACAACCGCTAAGGGGGTAACACAACCGCTAAGGGGGTAACACAACCGGTAAGGGGGTAACACAACCACTAAGGGGGTGACACAACCGCTAAGGGGGTAACACAACCGCTAAGGGGGTAACACAACCACTAAGGGGGTAACACAACCACTAAGGGGGTAACACAACCGCTAAGGGGGTAACACAACCACTAAGGGGGTAACACAACCGCTAAGGGGGTGACACAACCACTAAGGGGGTAACACAACCGCTAAGGGGGTAACACAACCGCTAAGGGGGTAACACAACCACTAAGGGGGTAACACAACCACTAAGGGGGTAACACAACCACTAAGGGGGTAACACAACCGCTAAGGGGGTGACACAACCACTAAGGGGGTAACACAACCGCTAAGGGGGTAACACAACCACTAAGGGGGTAACACAACCACTAAGGGGGTAACACAACCACTAAGGGGGTAACACAACCACTAAGGGGGTAACACAACCACTAAGGGGGTAACACAACCGCTAAGGGGGTAACACAACCACTAAGGGGGTAACACAACCGCTAAGGGGGTAACACAACCACTAAGGGGGTAACACAACCACTAAGGGGGTAACACAACCGCTAAGGGGGTGACACAACCACTAAGGGGGTAACACAACCGCTAAGGGGGGTAACACAACCACTAAGGGGGTAACACAACCACTAAGGGGGTAACACAACCACTAAGGGGGTAACACAACCACTAAGGGGGTAACACAACCACTAAGGAGGTAACACAACCACTAAGGGGGTAACACAACCGCTAAGGGGGTGACACAACCACTAAGGGGGTAACACAACCGCTAAGGGGGTAACACAACCGGTAAGGGGGTAACACAACCACTAAGGGGGTGACACAACCACTAAGGGGGTAACACAACCGCTAAGGGGGTAACACAACCGCTAAGGGGGTAACGTAACCGCTAAGGGGGTAACACAACCGCTAAGGGGGTAACACAACCACTAAGGGGGTAACACAACCGCTAAGGGGGTAACACAACCGCTAAGGGGGTAACACAACCGCTAAGGGGGTAACACAACCGCTAAGGGGGGTAACACAACCGCTAAGGGGGTAACACAACCGCTAAGGGGGTAACACAACCGCTAAGGGGGTAACACAACCGCTAAGGGGGTAACACAACCGCTAAGGGGGTAACACAACCGCTAAGGGGGTAACACAACCGCTAAGGGGGTGACACAACCGCTAAGGGGGTAACACAACCGCTAAGGGGGTAACACAACCGCTAAGGGGGTAACACAACCGCTAAGGGGGTAACACAACCGCTAAGGGGGTGACACAACCGCTAAGGGGGTAACACAACCGCTAAGGGGGTAACACAACCGCTAAGGGGGTAACACAACCGCTAAGTGGGTAACACAACCACTAAGGGGGTAACACAACCGCTAAGGGGGTAACACAACCACTAAGGGGGTAACACAACCGCTAAGGGGGTAACACAACCGCTAAGGGGGTAACACAACCGCTAAGGGGGTAACACAACCGCTAAGGGGGTAACACAACCGCTAAGGGGGTAACACAACCGCTAAGGGGGTAACACAACCGCTAAGTGGGTAACACAACCACTAAGGGGGTAACACAACCGCTAAGGGGGTAACACAACCGCTAAGGGGGTAACACAACCGCTAAGGGGGTAACACAACCGCTAAGGGGGTAACACAACCACTAAGGGGGTAACACAACCGCTAAGTGGGTAACACAACCACTAAGGGGGTAACACAACCGCTAAGGGGGTAACACAACCGCTAAGGGGGTAACACAACCGCTAAGGGGGTAACACAACCGCTAAGGGGGTAACACAACCGCTAAGGGGGTAACACAACCGCTAAGGGGGTAACACAACCGCTAAGGGGGTAACACAACCGCTAAGGGGGTAACACAACCACTAAGGGGGTAACACAACCACTAAGGGGGTAACACAACCGCTAAGGGGGTAACACAACCGCTAAGGGGGTAACACAACCGCTAAGGGGGTAACACAACCGCTAAGGGGGTAACACAACCGCTAAGGGGGTAACACAACCGCTAAGGGGGTAACACAACCGCTAAGGGGGTAACACAACCACTAAGGGGGTAACACAACCGCTAAGGGGGTAACACAACCGCTAAGGGGGTAACACAACCGCTAAGGGGGTAACACAACCGCTAAGGGGGTAACACAACCTCTCCAGTCGCCGTGATGGCACTCATTCTTTCCATCCATCATTCGTTACATCCGTCATTCTTCTCGCTGGGATAACTTGCGTTGGTTCCAAGGAGTGGTTCGCTATTTTTTTGTACGTGAAGAATTTTCCCCAACGTAAAATGGAGGTGATCAATTTTTGGATATAAGACGATGCACAGAGCACGATTTTTTCACTAGATAAATTTACTTTTAAGGTTTTCTCTAAAACTTCCAGTATCAAATACGGAACTAAAATAGGAAATATCAGCGCAATGGTGCATTTCTTTGAAAATATAAAACTTTTGTACAACCGAAACGTGAGAATATTATAATGGAATTATAAAACAAACAGTATAAAGTCGAAGTTTTGGGGACAGAAATTCGCTCACTGCCGGGTAGGTTCTCGAAAGAGTGCTGTATCCAGTGATTGTATTCTCAAAAAAACGTCTACAACTCGAATATAAAGAATTGATCGTCCAGGACATGTAGTGGAGCTGTTCAGCACTCAGTAATGTGATCCTAGTCAAATAGTCGAAACCCAGTCTAACTTTTCCGCCGCCAGCATGCGTGTTTTTCGATGCCCAAATAATTAAGTCGCTTAGGCGGCGAAAAACATGCATGGTCCGGTGAAAACGTTAAACTGGGGAGTTCAAACGAGAGAGAAAATGCCCCTAATGAAAAAAGAGGAAACGTACCAAGTTTTTGGGCAGAAATAGTAAATTTTAATTTCACTTTTGTTACAAAATATCCCATTCGCCACTTGATTTTGTGACCGGGTAAATTGCGATTAATTAATATTCCAAATCCTAATATCCAGCTCAAATCTGCAGTGAAAATTCTTTATAGGACCATCCAACACGTTTCTCTACTTTTTCGAGCTTTTAAGGCAAGATCTTCATCTTTACGCTGTATGAAAATAATCTCAAGCTGTAGCCTCCAGACTTGACTAAACAGAACAATATCAATCGGATTAAAATTCAGCTAAATGAGAGCAGGTGAAAGGACTAATTTCCAAAATTTACAAACTTTCAAAGATGGCGGTGATACTTTAATTGTGTCTAGTCTGACGTGTGAGAGGGTGCGCTGTTGTGTTGGAAGTGATTGGTTCGATTTTAATGAACTTTTTAGCGTCCTTAAGCGCAAGAGTTAAAATTTTGCCAGTGTACGACATTTCATTTACTTCTGTACTTGATGAATAAAAATGAGAAATGATTTTCATGTTTGGGAAATGGTGGTCCACTCAGTGCCATGGAACGTGCTATTGGGATCATTTTGTAGTTCAAGTTCTTATGATTTAAATTTTTTCAATCGCTTTAAAACCAATTAAACTTATGTTCATCGCCGATTTGAATTTTATCGAGTTGAAATCTCTGACTCTCTCGAAAAAAAATTTCTTTCGTGAGTAATTAAAAGGCCTTAAATACTGAAATACTTTTTCAAATGAAAGATCATACATAATAACTTTTTCAACTCGCTCACCATATCTTCATCTTTCTCGTACAGTAACAAAAGAATCGTCATGTCAACTGAAATTTGCTGCCATGAATTTTCTAAAAATTATGACACAAACAAGTAAATACTTGTAAAAATGCAGTGCTAAATTCTCAACCACAAGCCTTTGAAATTATTTGCGTGCAGCGTATTTCGAGAAAGGAATCAACACAGGAACAGCTTTTGAAGCAGGAATTCCAATAGAAGCTGTTATAAATAAATCGGGTCGCCTACCCGCCGTCGCAATCAAACACTTATTCTATATTCACCAACGTTGTGCGCAGGTCAAAAAATAAAAATGAACAGTACAAGCATTCAGAGCGAAATATCACGAGCATACATTTGTCATATTTTACATTCGTACGCTCTTGAGATGGGAAAGTAACACAAGGACGTAAATTATTTCAGATTCAGGTATAATTTTCTTAGAGAAAGCTCGCAGCTTGAGGGTATTCTATTAATTTTTACCTTGCTGGATCCCACAATAGGCACCTGGTCTGGGAATAATTGTAAAATGACTGGATATACCTGGACAAAATTAAAATTTCGAAGCATACAGTATTTAACACTTTCAATGCGGTTAATAAAAATTTAATTTGACGTTAAACTCTAATTTGGAGTCAATTGTAGAAAGTATTGTTGAAAATTCCAAACATTAAGTGGATTTTATCTTTAATTAGTTTTGTTGTAGTATTTAAATAAGTGACTACTGGTCGGTCAGCAGCATTATGAAAACTCTCTCCGTGTACCACCGGTGGCTCACGTCACAGTCAAAGTGTTCAAATCCCCCATTTATTTTGAACTCCATCTAAATAAAAAAGATAATTTTAAAACATATTAAGAATACCACATTTTCTTTTAACTCTTATTTAAATAATAACGCCAATTTAGAACTATTATTAATAATTAGTAATTCTGTTCTGGAAACTTGTCCAGCTAATTTGGCGTACCAATCTATAAATTACAAGCAGCATGTGATGTATCCCACATCTGAACTTCTGAAATAAGTAGAAATGCATTTAGCACACACACAATTTTGCTGTTTACTTCGTGTAGTCAACGAAGCAACTGAATTAAAATTCTGTATTAGGTATACGGTTTAATAATGAAATATACGGTTTACTAATGGAATATACGGTATAATAATGAAATGTTCTGTATAATAATGAAATATACGGTATAATAATGAAATATACGGTATAATAATGAAATACACGGTTTACTAATGGAATTTACGGTATAATAATGAAATATACGGTATAATAATGAAATATAAGGTTTAATAATGATATATACGGTTTTACAATGAAATATACGGTATAATAATGAAATATACGGTATAATAATGAAATATACGGTTTACTAATGGAATATACTGTATAATAATGAAATATACGGTATAATAATAAAATATAAGGTTTAATAATGATATATACGGTTTAATAATGAAATATACGATTTAAAAATGAAATATACTGTTTAATAATAATGAAAATATTAAACATACGGTTAAGATTCGGTTACGGTTTAATAGTGAAGTTTTCGAGCATTTGCAGCTGAATGTTCCTATCTATGTCTGATTTGAACCTTCTCTTCATAACTCTTTCTTGCAAATTCCATGTTAATTAGACGTTCAGCTTACTTCGTTAATGGGAAGCTATAAGATTCAGCGTAAAATTTTCTATTTTATTCTTTGACCTCCAAAATTCTACGAAATACATCAATATGAGAGACTGTTTCATGTACTCTTAGAGATGTAGGTTATTTTAGATGTAGGTTATTTTAGATGTAGGTTATTTTAGATGTAGGTTATTTTAGATGTAGGTTATTTTAGATGTAGGTTATTCTAGATGTAGGTTATTTTAGATGTAGGTTATTTTAGATGTAGGTTATTTTAGATGTAGGTTATATTAGATGTAGGTTATTTTAGATGTAGGTTATTTTAGATGTAGGTTATTTTAGATGTAGGGTATTTTAGATGTATGTTATTTTAGATGTAGGTTATTTTAGATGTAGGTTATTTTAGATGTAGGTTATTTTAGATGTAGGTTATTTTAGATGTAGGTTATTTTAGATGTAGGTTATTCTAGATGTAGGTTATTCTAGATGTAGGTTATTTTAGATGTAGGTTATTTAGGATGTAGGTTATTTTAGATGTAGGTTATTTTAGATGTAGGTTTTTTTTAGATGTAGGTTATTTTAGATGTAGGTTATTTTAGATGTAGGTTATTTTAGATGTAGGGTATTTTAGATGTAGGTTATTTTAGATGTAGGTTATTTTAGATGTAGGTTATTTTAGATGTAGGTTATTTTAGATGTAGGGTATTTTAGATGTAGGTTATTTTAGATGTAGGTTATTTTAGATGTAGGTTATATTATATGTAGGTTATTTTATATGTAGGTTATTTTAAATGTTGTTATTTTAGATGTAGGTTATTTTAGATGTAGGTTATTTTAGATGTAGGGGATTTTAAATGTTGGTTATTTTAGATGTAGGTTATTTTAGATGTAGGTTATTTCAAATGTAGGTTATTTTAGATGTAGGTTATTTTAGATGTTGGTTATTTTAGATGTAGGTTATTTTAGATGTAGGTTATTTTAGATGTAGGTTATTTTAGATGTAGGGTTTTTTAGATGTGGGTGATTTTAGATGTAGGTTATTTTAGATGTAGGCTATTTTAGATGTAGGTTATTTTAGATGTAGGTGATTTTAGATATAGGTTATTTCAGATGTAGGTTATTTTAGATGTAGGGTTTTTTAGATGTAGGTTATTTTAGATGTAGGTTATTTTAGATGTAGGTTATTTATCTTAGAGATGTAAGGTTATTTTACCTGTAAGGTAAAATTGTCCATTATTTGAATTGACGGACTTAGAGATGCAATTGAAAACATAATAATTTTTTTTTGTGCGTATTCAGCTCAATCCCTAATAGATTGTATCTTTGAGTATGTGAAGTTTTTGAAAAATTTCAGTCTTTTCTAAAACGAACTACAGAGTTTCAAAAATAGGAATAGCTCTATAAGAGTTAGATCTAACTTTGAAAAATACAAAAAATAGATATTATATATATCTATATATATATATATGATATATATATATGTTCTCTTCATATATATATATGAAGAGAACTAGCAGCTGTACTGGGACGAACGTGACAATATTTACGGTGTCTCCGTTACACACAAATAAAAGAAGTTCCATCAATCGAACGAACTTTTTTCATATAACCCAAGTTCTCGGGGACTTTTGAAGTTAGCGTAAATTTCAGTTTTCATGAAAGCTACTTTCCCATAACTCAAGTTTTCATGCACTTATAAAGTTTGCATAAATTTCATTTTTTCGAGAAAGCCGCACTAAAAGTCGTGGTCGTCTCATTTCACAGTCCTCGGCCGAGCTCATGTTGCCTGTCGCAGTCACCACGCTTCCGAAGGTCGGTTTTCAAAAGAATTTCCCCGAGCTGCCCACCGCTGAGTCAGCAGAACTCGATGTAGGTTTATATGAAAGCCTTTCTTTTTTATCACGCTATTTCTCCCGTTATTTTCGTCAAGCAATGGCAAGACCCGTCTCCGACCGTCGGGCAAATTTCATTAGCAAAATGTGGCTAAACTATTCTGAGTACTCCGAGTGAGTCTGAGTGTAGAAGATCAAGTGTAGGAAAAAAAGTTTGCGCGTGAAATAATAATTGGTGGACCATCAATCATGAGCACTTTTTTCTTCAAGAATTCTTGACTATTCAACCACTTGAGAGGCTTCCAAGGTATTGGTTAGGAATTAGACTTGTTAATTAGCTAAAGAAAAAAAGAACATACAAACATCCATCGGACAGAAAATATTGAACTTTCGCTCGAGACAAACTCAGAGATGATGTCTAGAATTTCTTTCACGACTACTTTCCATTCACTCTACGATCTTCTCAGCTAGCAATTCACCTTACTTCACTTACTATGAACTTCTCAGCAGAGAATTAGCTTTTATTGCCGATGCAGTAATTTGTGGAGGCAGTTCTTCATGAGACGGAGGAGCGAGCTGTTTTGGCTGCACTCCAAAAGAATCCCAGCACTCTCCGAAATTTGTCCCTGACGTCAAACTTAAGAAGGCAAGCCAAGAGGTTCAAGGCTGTCAACATCACCATGCTTCCCTACACCAGCCCTGACGTTCTTTGTGCATCACATTACTGTGTGTAATACTATAGAAGCTTTTCCATCCAAGTTTTCAACATCACCATGCTTCCCTACTCCAGCTTCAACATTCTTTTGGCATCACTTTACAGTATGTGAAATATTATAGATGTTTTTTTATTCAATTAATTCCTATTAAAGTCCGAGGAGAAGGTATCCCTCGAAATCGACCAATGTGTTAGCCAATTACTTGAGCAGATTTAAAAAATATAGGAAGAGCGTGGGTCTTTTTTAGAGATTATCGAACGAGAACCGGCATCAAAGTTTTAATTTTTACTGCGGCAAGTATGCACTTTTGTGATGGCGTAGAATGATAAAATGCTATCTCTAATTGATATATTTAGAAACTCAATTCGTTTTCATCAAAAGGAGACGACGTGAGTTTATGCAGAAGATATTTAGCCAATTCTTTCTTATAAACACGACAATGAACTTAAAATTTACCTATGTTTAGGCTGAACGAATGCCTACGGTGCAGCAAATCAAATAACAGATGAATATTGTTACACAGTCAAATTTTTTCGCCAGGGCATGCATGTTTTTCGCTGCCTAAGCGATTTAATTACTTGGGCAGCGAAAACATGCATGCAGGCGGCGAAAAAGTTAGACTGAAAATTAAAAAGAGTTCGCGTTCTCTGCGAGCTATGGTGTTGATGACATCAAACTGGTAACTGGTTGGACAACGTAAACAAATTGCATCGTCGCTATGGAAATGAAATTATTTAAATACAAACTAAAATCCACGCCGGCAGAGTACTTTGACTTCTGAATGGAAGTTTTAAATACTTAGACTAGTCCTGGCCGAACAATGGGGAGATCTTCAGGTATTCCCGGGGGTACATACTGTTTTTTACAGAGCAGTGCGGTAGGAGAGCTGTTCTGTACTACACTACGCAGTACACTGCAATATTGTGGCTGTGCAGTACTGTATAGCAGTCTGTACTGCGCAGTGCACTGCAGTTTATAGCAGTGCTGTACTGCGCAGTGCACTGCAGTGCATAGCAGTGCTCTACTGCGCAGTGCACTGCAGTTTATAGCAGTGCTGTACTGCGCAGTGCACTGCAGTGCATAGCAGTGCTGTACTGCGCAGTGCACTGCAGTTGCATGATGCGCCGGTAATTCTTAATTGATGTAAATTTTGCTTGTTCTTTTATTGGTTAACAAATTTTCTCCGATCTCTTGAGTACTGAAGTTAGAAAATACGATACTCAAAAATGTTGTACGAAGCTTACGTCCGTGCAAGCGCAGAAAAGAAAATAACGCGACAACTGTTATGGTTTGTTGGTGCTGACCCGCTCCTAGATTTGTTCACTCGTAGCTTTAAAAACTCCAAAAATACATACATCCTAACATTGCAGTTCACTATTTGAACAGGCGCTTAGTAATTTTTTCAAGTTTTACAGCGCTTTTGTGCTTTAATCTGCAGTCACAGTAGCCTTGTTACACGGAGTGTTGTTTGTTGTGTTAACTTTTCTGTTACTGTTTATATAGTCCTGCGATGTCCCCGGTCCAGCGACGGAGTCTCTTCATTGTATTAATTTAGAAATTTCTAAGTTTTACGACGGGGTCTGCTCTAAGTAAAGTTACGACGGGTACTGCTCTAAGTAAAGTTACGACGGCACAGCTCTAAGTAAAGTTACGACGGGTACTGCTCTAAGTAAAGTTACGACGGGTACTGCTCTAAGTAAAGTTACGACGGGTACTGCTCTAAGTAAAGTTACGACGGTACTGCACTAAGTAAAGTTACGACGGCACAGCTCTAAGTAAAGTTACGACGGGTACTGCTCTAAGTAAAGTTACGACGGTACTGCTCTAAGTAAAGTTACGACGGGTACTGCTATAAGTAAAGTTACGACGGTACTGCTCTAAGTAAAGTTACGACGGGTACTGCTATAAGTAAAGTTACGACGGTACTGCTCTAAGTAAAGTTGCGACGGGTACTGCTATAAGTAAAGTTACGACGGTACTGCTATAAGTAAAGTTACGACGGGTACTGCTATAAGTAAAGTTACGACGGTACTGCTCTAAGTAAAATTACGACGGTACTGCTCTAAGTAAAGTTACGACGGTACTGCTATAAGTAAAGTTACGACGGTACTGCTATAAGTAAAGTTACGACGGTACTGCTATAAGTAAAGTTACGACGGGTACTGCTATAAGTAAAGTTACGACGGTACTGCTCTAAGTAAAGTTACGACGGGTACTGCTCTAAGTAAAGTTACGACGGTACTGCTCTAAGTAAAGTTACGACGGGTACTGCTATAAGTAAAGTTACGAAGGTACTGCTCTAAGTAAAGTTACGACGGGTACTGCTATAAGTAAAGTTACGACGGTACTGCTCTAAGTAAAGTTACGACGGGTACTGCTATAAGTAAAGTTACGACGGTACTGCTCTAAGTAAAGTTACGACGGGTACTGCTATAAGTAAAGTTACGACGAGAGCCTTCTAGAATTGAGCATCAGCTCGAGAAGTCTTGGTACCGAAATACTTCGCAGGCTTTTGTGCTTTTGAAGCTTTTTGTTGCTGAATTTTATAGCAGCAGTTCACGGAGTACTGAAAAGTGTCGTCTATTTTTGGATTACCAGAAAAATAATCGCCATAGAAAAAGCAATCATCTATTTTTGAATTTCCTGCACATTGAGAAAAAATGTTGCTATGGAAATGGCCAACTATCATTTCCATGTGTGGTTTTCTATCGAAAAGCTGGTTCTGATCCTCGGTAACAAGCTTGGTTTTCATTCTAGGCATGCGTTTTTTTCCAAGAAATTCGCTGCATTTGTAGATCGGATAACATAAGACAGCCTACCACAATAATAAGATGCCAGGATGCCAGTCAGAAAACTGGGAGATGGATGACGCTTCTCGGAAAATTGCAATATTTCCATTGTATTCACCAAATGGCAAGTCTACTTTTGGAACGTTCTTTGCAGGTGCCGCATTTACGATGCATCAAGTCAACCAAACTTAGAAATGATTCTCCGCCAAAAAAGGCTGCTTCTAGGAATCATGAATGGCGAAATCGCGTTCCGAAAGCATCAGAAATACGTAAAAACATTTAAATTCTAACCTTTGGGTCAGTGAAGTTTCCCCATAGAGCCTTGTACAAAAAAAGGAAAGTTTGTTTTTTACTCATATGTACACACATATCGCTCTCAAAAATCGAGAGTGAGAAAATAGTTTGAAAATTAGGTATTTATTGCCTTGAAAATACTCGCATATAAAGATTCAGTAGCAGTTGGTAACCAATTTTATTCTTGGCAAAATTAAATTGTAAAAATATTTCAAAGTGCGCCATTATGATAAGATTTCCCTGGACCATATATCACTCAAATGACATTCAATTGGATAAACAAATTTTATTTGCGACGAGAAGTGGCAGTTGTTGCACGGCAACGAATGAAAGTCTTTAGAGATATTAGATTAGAGTTATTGACATGGAGCAATTTTATTAATTACATTAAGAATATGCATTACAATGAAGCAGGTATGCGAGTATTTGTTCACACATTCGCCATTTGAAATTTGTTAAGTAACTTCAATGACATCATCAATATCATTCTCGTCATTGGATGTTCTCATGTTTCCCCTAACAATTCATGCGAACACGATATATTTTTTATTTTTTTCACATGATATTCAACAACTACAACGTATCAGCAAATAGCAGAAACGGTCACTACTCAATATCTCGGTTTCGTTTCTAAAAATAAATCCGTCATTCGAATAGTTCCAACGAACATCTGATGTTCGGGGATTTTAACAATTACCGTGACAGCTTTATTTATACAACTTCAGAATGCATCGCCATAATATGTAGCACTTACATTCAGGTAATTCAGGTAAATACTTTATCACAATGTACATAAAAAAAAGAAATTATTACTGAAAATAAAATTAGGAAAATTAAAAACAAGCATTATACCCGATGTCCATGGATGCTTGCAGCCAGCGGGAAGCACCACCAAGCGTCGCCGCCGAACTTCTAGAAAGAAATATCAGATAGCGACATTCCATAAGTCGGTGCGACTGCACCTGTCTCCGTGTCTGAATTTCTGCGGATGTGGATCTTTTACTTTACAGTTGTACCTCAGGAGCAACAGTTTTGTATACGTGCGGACTTTAGGACAATTTCGTCACATGTTTCATAAATTCTAATGCATAAAGTCCTGACATTGGCATAAATGTTTGTTATGTGTAGCTGTGTGATGTGAATTAGTTAAATAGAATTAATTTTAAACTGCGACAGATTTGAAGACGTGCGGACTTTCTAACAATTTCTCCACATGTTTCATGAATTTGAATTCAGCAAGTGCCAACATTTATGAAAATGTTTGTTATGTGTAGCTGTGTGATGTGACTAAGTCAAATGAAATTAATGTTAGACATGAAACTCAGAGTTGCAGTTTTCACTCGAGTTTGACGTTCGTGAGTTTCTAAACAACGCGACGGTCGTCGTCTTCCTCTAAGAGATATTGAAAGCCTTGTTTTTGTAGCACAAGTCGTTGCATTCAAGACAAAATGTTACGAAAAGCGTCGTGTACAATAGACGGCTAATATCGTTGCAGTAATTTATAAAAGCAGCCAAGCTTAAACACGATAGAATGTTAAGAGTGAGAACCAGAGAGAGAGAGATGCTTACCCATCAAACACCTCGTGAGAGGCTCGGGTCGTGAGGGAGATTGCGAGATTTCCTTTGATTTAATTGATCGAGGATTTTAGATCAAGGATTTCTCTCATTTAACTTGTCAGAGATTTCTCTGAGAGGAGATCTGATTTAATTGACTGGACATTTTTCTGGTTGAGGATTTCTCTCATATAATTGGCTTAGGATTTTTTCATTGTGGGTTTTGCGTATTTATTGGGTTTGAGAATTTTCTGAATGGGGGTTATTTTAGTCCAATTTCGGGGAGAGTTATTGGCCTCTGCAGAGCGTGTATGGTTAAGAGTTTATTCGTTCAGAGACGGTTTATTTAATTTGTTTATTAAATTTATTCACCATCAGTAACTGCGATCAGCAATTATGAATTTATTTATTTATTCACTCCATTAGATCATTTATGTCGCTCAGAATCATGAGAGAAAAGTTCACTTCTCAATATAAAGGCTATCAATGAAAAAAAGCACATAATTCTACAGCCATCTGGTGTAAGAAAATCTATGCTCTAAATTTACTATTGCTTACCTTTTTTTATTTTCTGATACTGGAATACTGGATACGAATGAAGAAGAAAAGGAAAAGACGTTAAATATATTAACTTAGCTGTCGGAATTAATAAAATAGATTGATTCCTGGGAAATCTCACTTTTAGGATAAAAAGGAAAACCAACGTGGCTAAGAATATCATGATAAAAAACAAATTTTTCGTATCCTATTGTTAACTATCAGGTGACAGCAACTATCGTGTCATCAGCATCAAGCACAATTTTTAAAAGAAATTCACATATGGTAGCTGATGCAAATAATCTCGCAAAAAAAATAATAAAAGATTGCAAGTATTCAGAACTCCGATGCGGCACTGCAAACAACCGATTCAACGCTCCGATGCTGAGAGAGACAACTTTGTTTGGGCAGCCCCCGATGTGTTAATCTAATTTCTGCCTCGATCCCGGGCCTTTTTAATGTGTAACTTAAGTTGTTGAAGCCGTAATGCGGGGCAGCGGCTGCGAAATTCAATAGGAGGACCTAAAACGACCGACTCAGCCAAAAATTTCACCGCACTGCGCCACCTGTGGTGAGATTTTTAAATAATTCGCTTCATTGTGGCATTACATACAACTGGCAGCGTAGGTTCTTCCTAAGCGATTACGCTACGATAAGCGAGTAGCGGGACAAGTCGACTTTGAAAGACATATGCTACGACCCAGTCTAACTATTTCGCAGCCTGCATGCTTGTTTTTCGCTGCCCAAGTAATTAAATCGCTTGGGCGGTGAAAAACATGCTTGCTCCGGCGAAAAAGTTGTAATGGGGACTTTCTCCAGTGCGACGAAATAGAAAACTTCAAAAATCAGCCACCAGTCGACGGAAAATAACGCTTGCAAAATTCTGGATCATTTCAGAACACGACCGAGGTGTTCAGAGCTATCGTTCCGGCCACCTTATGTAAAGAGGGAACCACTAAGAACTTTCTCCCGTAGGCTGCGTCCAACTTATTGCTATGGAAGTAACACTTAGTCATCCCTACAGCGCTTAACATGGCCAAGGGCTGCCGCTCCAGCGACGCAAGTTTACGGAAGCTGCTGCCACACTGACCAAACCTCAGAACTTTTAGTTCGCAAGGATTTTACTTTGCCCATTGGAAGCGTAGAAGAACTTTCCGGAATCTTATCCCACGCTCTTCGGCTAGCGGGAAAATCTTCAAAAGCTTTTCGCGGTCGCTATGACGCTTTCGAGTTCTGTGAGGGAAAATGCTTTCCGTTACTTTTGCATTATTTTTCTATCCATCCGTGGTGAGTCGTACTCATTTATACTTCTTTGATTTTTTATAGTTGAAGATGAAGAAGATTTGAAGATTTAAAGATTTTTTGTTTTCAAGATTAAAAGTGTTTAAATTTGTGTTTCAATTTATTCCATATTGAGGCGAGGGGAGACCTCAATAAAAGGTGTTAGATCATTAAGCATTTTTGTTGAGCTCGCTTATTCTGTTGGAATAAGCCAACAGAATAAGCAACCGAAAGTAACGTACAAGCTTGAGTTGTTATTTTCATAAGTCATAAATGCTTAGTTTCTTTGTATCGCGTCTGAGGCACAGTTTTTCTGCTAAGTGATACTTCGTTGTTCTTTTTCATGAAAGTCACGTTGCGGGTTGTTCTTTTTTATGCGTCGTGAACACTTCATTTCTATGTATCATGCATGAGACACAGGTATTCAGCTATAGAACTCTCCGTTGTTCTTTTTCATAATAGTTATGAATACTTAGTTTCTGTCTCGCGTCTGGGACACTGCATTGTTCTTTTTCATAAGTCATGAATACTTAGTTCCTGTCTCGCGTCTGGGACACTGCATTGTTCTTTTTCATAAGTCATGAATACTTAGTTTCTTTCTCGCGTCTGGGACACTGCATTGTTCTTTTTCATAAGCCATGAATACTTAGTTTCTGTCTCGCGTCTGGGACACTGCATTGTTCTTTTTCATAAGTCATGAATACTTAGTTTCTGTCTCGCGCCTGGGACACTGTATTGTTCTTTTTCATAAGTCATGAATACTTAGTTTCTGTCTCGCGTCTGGGACACAGTTATTCTGGCAAGGAACTCTACGTTGCCCGCGCCAGCAGGACTCATTAGAGATAATGGAATAGGAAATCTATTCTTGGGGCCAAGATTGACGAGGCGAAGCTTTCTTGTAGCCTCGCAACGGAGCGCCGGTCCTGTTGAGTCAGCAATGACATTCCCGTGCATCGGCCGCCTCCACTTTTATCTTTGCATTAAATTTATGAGAATATTTTACGAAGTAGTCGCTTCAAAGCCGCCCTTATGATTACCTCCCGTGGGACTTTAGGCTCCGAGGTCCATTGGAGTTTTGTAACTATAGATTCTTTGAACGCGAGGAGCCAAGATGTGGAAGTTCAATGATGTGTGTGTCTTTTTTATCCGTCTTCGGAGTGAATTCTGTTCCCAACTAATGAGCTGTTTGACCAGTGTTAGCCCGATTTTGAATAGCAAAATCATACACAGTTCCACGTACAATTCAAGGGTTTTCGTACTCGTAGTGCGATCAAATCTCAGAAATCGTACTTCCTAAACGCTTGCAGGCAAAAACCAACATCGCTTCCGTAAGTTTGACCGTTCTTTTTCAACTTTAGCTAATAAACATGTCTAATTCCCATCAAATCTGATATTTTCAAGTTTTCTGATTATCTCTAATGCTTATATCACTCGTCAGCATTGACTGAATAATTCTGTAAAAGGACATCAAGATTACGCAAGATTTTCTCATGACCACAACAGTTTGGATATATTTTCCACGCTCTTCCATCCCCTGCGAGCTCAACAAAAATGCTTAATGATCTAACACCTTTTATTGAAGCCTCCCCTCGCCTCAATATCGAATAAGCCAAGAAGCCTGAAAATATTCGAATTTTATCAGCAGCCAACCATCTGTGATGAGGCGTTTCAACCGATGCTGGAGCTCGCTTTTACGGGTGCGTTGAGTCATCAGATTCATTAATTCTATCAAAAAATTAACCAATACCACTTAGGTCATTGTAAAAAAATTAGTTTGCCATCTGTAAAAGAACCAACCCAGTCAAACTTTTTGGCTGGAGCATGCATGTTCTTCGCCACCCAAGCGATGTAATTACTTGGGCGGAAAAACACTCATGCAATCGGCGAAAAAAGCATTCATATCACACACGGAAATCCTGTGTGCAGGATCAACTTTTGTTCACCGCAATCACCTCACATCAACTCACTCTCACACGAAGCTCTGCCTTGCAGACAGGATATCGTTACTTGTAAAAAATATCACCATCCAGGTAAAAAATATTCCTCATCTGGTAAAAAATATCGCCATTCAGATAAAAAATATTAATATTCTTGTAAAAATTTTACCATTCACGTAAAAAATATTACAATCATGTACGTCCTAGCGGTTCTACAGAAATATTCCATTAGCTACGAGCATAAAAAACATTCTGATTTTAAGCACACTTGAAAGCAAATTTATTCACAAACTGCTACTCATACTCGTATTACCATTAAAGGATAGCTGCAATGCGCTAAATTTGTACCCTAGAAGGATACAAATAAAAAAAAGATGCCCTAGAAGTCGCTGAACTCATTCGGGCCCACAAGTGGCTATACTCAAATGTGTCTATTGTACTACACTTAAGAGACAATCTATTTTTGTAACACTTGTGATATATAAAGTGTTGTTTAAATTCTTTACAACTGAAGCCGATGAGATGAATCGACATTAGAAAATGAGAGACTAAATAAAAGAATTAATACATGCTTATATAAGTACCAGACAGCGTTGATGAATGGTAGAGATAAACCATGGTTCCAAACAGCACGAAGCGCATTAGTGTTCGTTATTTTACTGCACTGAAATGCCAGCAGCCGCCATCGATTTGCTGCAATCGGAATTACAAAACCAGCGCAGCGCGTGGTCCACCATTAAATTACACCTCCATTGGTGAACTGCACAGGATAAAATCTTTGAAAACGAAACCGATTTTTGGCTGGAATGACAGGCCATGGATCACATTAGGCCGTGATGTGCGAAATGCGAAAGCCTGGAGTTGCCTTGAATGGAGTACTATGGAGGGGCACGGGTATGGGTAACATATAACACCTGTGTAGGACTTTTAGTATTTACAGAACAACTATCCCAAGTTTCCTAATCTTTGGACATGTTTTTTTTGACGCTTTCGTCACTTCTACTAAATTTACGCAAGTCAGGTGGTTACGTTGACCTGTTGTTTTTCTTAGATATCTATTAAAGTCAATGGTCTGTGGCTCATGGTAGGTAGAGGTCAAGCTTCAGTAGCGAAATAAAAAAAAGTTGCCTCTATTGCGGTGACTTGCACGGAACTTTCCTCAGTCACGTCATTATAGCGGACTTTGCATGGACACCTCGCGATAATGGTGGCTGTTCGTGGTGAATTCGATACGTGACCTGACGAATGGGTTTCTCTTGCGGGACTTAGAAGAAAAAGATGATATTTTCAAAAGTGTCTATGCCCCGAGTTTCTAAAATGTTCCAATCTTATGAGGGTATGAAGAGGTCATTTTTGTGAGGGTGTGAAGAGCTCATTTTTGTGAGGGTGTGAAGAGGTCATTTTTGTGAGGGTGTGAAGAGCTCATTTTTGTGAGGGTGTGAAGACGTCATTTTTGTGAGGGTGTGAAGAGGTCATTTTTGTGAGGGTGTGAAGAGGTCTTTTTTTGAGGGCGTGAAGACGTCATTTTTGTGAGGGCGGGAAAAGTTTTCTTTTTTGTTATATTATTGAGATTGAGTCTCGATTTCTGCGCAAAAATATTTACGATATTTCTATGATTCGAATACTAGAACTAAGAAATAAACGAATTTTCGCAGTCTTCTTACTTCTCCTTCAAAATACCTTTTTAATGAATTCGAAATTGTTGTATACATATTAACAATGAGTAGTTAACACATTTTTTTGTAAGACGTTCATCAAAACTCGAGCCCTGTCTTTTTAGAAACAACTAATTAAGGTCTCAAAAGGTAATTAAATGTTCGTTTGTATCTCCGTAGACTTTCTGATGTTTTGGCTACTGTGTAAATTCAATATTGCCTATGTAGGAGAAGGTTCATGTATCCATGTAAATTGATTTGTCAAATATTTTAATAAAGCCCAAATTCTTCCCTAACTCATTGCAGCGAGAAATAACTCAAAACATAATTTTTCTACGTCTTCTAGAGATAATTTACTTCTAAATGTTAGTTAAATATTCGTTTGCTTCTCCGTAGAATTTTTCGTGATGAATCGTGATGAGGGTTAAAATAAACAACATCTGGATAGGAGACGGATTGCCCGAACCATTCCTGTATCCCGTTGAGTGGCATCGCCAGACACTTCAATATAACTCACAATTCGTTCTCACTTACAACAGCTAGAAATCGCTCTAAAAAAAATCGTTTAGCCTTGTTTTAAAACAGAACAAAAGTGACTCACTTCTGGCAAAATTTGGTTTCTTAGAATTTTCCTAATTTTCTAATTGCAAAAGGATTTTTTTATGATTTCTGCATCCTATGGAATAGAATACGCACTTAATTAATTAGTGTAACTGCATTGATTTGTATTTGTGCAATTGCCTTGTACAAATGTAATATTCTTCTTAGCGATAAGCGTTTTAAATGCTAAAAATATTGAAATTTTGAAAGAATAGGAATCAAGACAAATCTCACTGAAATATTGACGGAGAAATATGAAAAAATCCTCAAAAACATCACCGGTCTATGAATCGCTACACTCTAATTACGCTAACTAAATGAATTAGAGATGTCCAAATATTGCTGCCCACGCTCAATAACCTGCATTTAAGCCACGGTAGAAGAAACAAGGTAGGTTCACACCAGCCTTTTTTTCGTTGACGGTGTGGTTTTGCTGATGTCACGGCGACGAACCAATAGCAGCGCTCATATTGCATCTGGTAGCACTGCTACTCCCAAATCTGCCTCCACTATTGGCCTACCGACATGTAGCTTATGTGACGTCATAAAGGTTGTTTGTACTCGTAATAAAGCCAATCTATTGGCTAGCCGAGCAAGAGGAGGTGTATTTTCGCCCACAGAAATGACCCTACCTTGTTTCCTCCACCGTGGTCTAAACTCGCATATGCTAACGTTCGTCCGAAATTTCACTCTAACAACATCCCGAACATTTATTGTAAAATACTGTGAGAAAATGATCCTATATGTTGATGTTCTTAGATGAGTATCACTTTTTTTCATTACACATTGTCTACCAGCATTGATTATTTTTTGATTCGTACTCAAAGCTCCAACACAAATAGAAAGGCACGCATGGACTGCATCACGCCTTACTTGAGATAAGGGTTTTTTATTGAAGATATTGTTTTTCATCCTCTAGATTTAAGACTATACTAAGATAGTCACGCTAAATATTCTAGCATATGAATCCAACACTGAAATATTATGTATCTTACGAGTGAAATAATTCTAGCATAGGAACCCTACACTGAAAAAAAAAACTATTTTATCATACCTTTCTCTTAAGTCTTTGTGAATAGATGTCGAGTTTTTAAATCATTTACATCATCGCAGCTGGCAGCTTAAGCTCTTTTATTAATTACACGCTACAGCATAATGAAGTAAAAACTGCAATAATTAACATGTCCTACTGCACAGCTACAACAACGAAAATTGCTTGAAAATCAGACTCGGTTATAGACCGCAATGTGCAGGTGTTGTGAGAGCGAAGTCGAGCTCGACTCTAGCAACAGACACCCAGATGTCGAATGACTTCTTCAGGTTCAACTTATGTAGCAATCATCAGCTGGACCACATGGTTCATGGCATGAAGATATATCTACGTCTAATAGAATCTAATGCTCTTTTAAATTTACCATACTAGACGTCGGAAGATATAGGTGAGCTGCTTTGTTCATTTTGACGCAGTTCAGGTTGGGAGTCAATCTGATGGCCATGTTTTATCTTCAATGTAGCACTGTCCCAGGTGTTGTTCTACCGAACTCTAATTGGAAAATTTATATTTGTGATTGTCAGAACAAATGCCTGTACGTTACTCTAATGAATAACGTCATTCTATCGCCTAAGAAAATTTTTATGCACCAGTTTACACGTAATTGCTAAGAAAATTCTGCTTTCGATCTGTCTAGAAATTTTAAAGCTTTTCAAATACAAATGAAGAGTTAGTATCGGCAAGCATGAGGTTTTACAATTTCAGCTCTGAATTTACACTTCAAGTAAGTGCCTGATCTAAAGAAAGCCACACTTCAGTTCGGTAGATAACTTCGAGCGACTCAGTAAAGTTCCCAGCGGCTTCTCTGCTCGATCGCAACTAGAACGTGGTTATAAGTCTGCGGAGTTTCAAAGTTTAATTTGCGCTGAGGCCTCGAAAGTTACAAGTAACCGCAAAATGCGGCAGGACGAGGCTTAATTTCGAAGGAGTTGATTAGTTCTAAAGCCAGTAAAATTGCTGTATCCTCTTTTCTCGCTCGGTTGCTGTAATAACTCCCTAACTGGATGTAAAGATACTGTATGTTTCTAAACAACCATAGTATAAACTCACTTCGAACAAGTGAAATGCAATTCTTATTTCTTCATAATCATGGAAGCTACATAGAACGCGAAAGTGATTGTTTATTTTAAAATGAGTTTGTATTCAGAACGCAAAATCCATTATATTTTCAAAGCATTGAAGATAATTTATTTTCTAAATTTTGAACTTTGAGAAATAGTTCAAGCTCATCACGTGTTATAAAGTAAGAAGAAATAAAAAAATGTTTAGTGAATTTCTCCCTACTTGGACACGTGATGAACTTGAAGCATTAAAGATGATGATTCATTGAACTCTTATTCAAGGATCGGGTTATGTCCACATACGAGTATTTTCAGTCGCAACATCCCTTCAGTTTTGTTGGTGTGCCCATTCTGCCGTCAGTAACACGATATGTGATGACTAGTTTTCCTAGCATCCCCGTAGTAAATAAAGACTTCCTTTTGGTCTTCAGGGTAACTCGAAAAACTGCTTCGCCATTTTAGCATTAGGGTGTAAACTTATAACTTTTCATGTACTTCTAGTTAAAATGCAACGTTTCATGCGCCGACAAAATGTTAAAATATATAAACCTGGAATATTTCAGCCAGCTTATCCTTTTCAAGTTGTTTAGAAGAACTTCTGTTTAAGACAGTCGTTTTTCCTTTTGGAGGTCTGTGAGCTGAAGACACTTTTACACCTCGGATGTTGGGAAGTTCCAAGTCCTTTTGGCAGGCAGCTTTCTCCGTACTTTTCGCTGCCATTCACGCCTCTGGGTAACTTCCGCATGACGTCTTCGAGCATCGTCTACCCTTCGCGTTGACGGTTTTGACGGTCTTGGGCTGTGTGAGAGATCCGAGAGTGGCGATTACCAGTCCATTTTTTTCGCCGCCTGCATGCATGTTTTTCGTCGCCCAAGTAATTGAATCGCTTGGGCAGCGAAAAACATGCAAATAAAAAGTTTGACTGGATTTTGGGGACGGTCGTTGATGGTTTCATGTTGGTGAGACCGTCACAAAATGTTTAAATCGGAATTTTGTTAATTGAAGCAATTCAAAACCCTCTTTTTTGCATTTACTCTAGTTCCTCAATAGATACACTTGCATCATTGTTTTTACTCAATTTTATTATTAATAGTAACTTACGTAAAAGAATAATGCAAAAACACTCGGGGCCGCATATCCAGTCACTCTTTTCAGAATACGATAGTCGCCGTCGCCAAAACTTTCTTTGTATTGAAAACGTTTCCATGAACATTGTTTCACTTCTGTGAATATAAATTAGCTAATCTACCATTATTGTTCCATTATTGTTCAAGTTGAATAAGATTTCTGCATTTTAGATTCCTTATGTATATTCACTCACATACGTCATTTGAATAGTGATTCATGTAATTCCAGGTTATTCATTCCCCTTATTTCCTGATTTTTATGATTTAAATTAAGTTTCATAAATATGAAATAAATTAAGTTTTATAAATAAAAAATAAATTAGGTTTTATAAATATGAAATAAATTAAGTTTTATAAATATGAAATAAATTAAGTTTTATAAATATGAAATCAATTACGTTTTATAACTATGAAATAAATTACGTTTTATAAATATGAAATAAATTATGTTTTATAAATATGAAATAAATTACGTTTCATAAATATGAAGTAAATTAAGTTTTATAAATATGAAATAAATTACGTTTTATAACTATGAAATAAATTAGGTTTTATAAATATGAAATAAATTACGTTTTATAAATATGAAATAAATTACGTTTTATAACTATGAAATAAATTAAGTTTTATAAATATGAAATAAATTTCGTTTTATAACTATGAAATAAATTAAGTTTTATGAGTATGAAATAAATTACGTTTTATAACTATGAAATAAATTAGGTTTCATGATATGAAATAAATTACGCTTTATAACTATGAAATAAATTAGGTTTCATGATATGAAATAAATTAAGTTTTATAAATATGAAATGAATTACGTTTTATAAATATGAAATAAATTAGGTTTCTTGATATAAAATAAATTAAGTTTTATAAATATGAAATAAATTACGTTTTATAAATATGAAATAAATTAGGTTTCATGATATGGAATAAATTACGTTTTATAACTATGAAATAAATTAGGTTTCATGATATGAAATAAATTAAGTTTTATAAATATGAAATAAATTACGTTTCATAAATATGAAATAAATTAGGTTTCATGATATGAAATAAATTAAGTTTTATAAATATGAAATAAATTACGTTTTATAAATATGAAATAAATTAGGTTTCATGATATGAAATAAATCAAGTTTCTCGCTCAAACCACGCTCGGTGACTCGATTACCGCGCCCTAATTGTACGCCAGTGTTTTTATTTAATCATTTAGCAAATATCTTCTATCAACAAAGTTAACTTATATCTCTATTAAAATAAATTAGATCTCGTGTACCAATCCAATGTGAATAAAAGGTTAGACTATATGCCGCAAATTTAAACGATTACGTATAATGTCGCCAACCGTTCATAGCAGCCAACAAAATTAATGCAAAGTGCTTCCGCATCGCAAGCTTGTTTTCAGAGCGGAACAAAAAGAAATATATTTTGAATTTTACACAAAACCTCACGCATTAACTTTCCGCAGATAAAACGAAAACAAAGTCCGAGGACTTCGTTTGCTCGGCGAACGTGCAGAAAATTTAGATTTAACTTGCCAACTCCCGCATGGGAGTTTTCGCAGACAGCTGCCGGACGGACTCGTTTGGAAGTGCGTTCTAAGTTCCACTCCCCTCGTAACTACTTCAAATTTCGAGCGAGGTCCATCCCACGGCAGAGGAAACAAGGTAGGTTCAAACCAGTATTTTTTTCGTTGACGGTGTAGTTTTACTGACGTCGCGGCAACAAACCAATAGCAGCGCTCATATTGCATCTGGTAGCACTGCTACCCCAAAATCTGGCTCCACTATTGGCCGAACGACATGGCGTTTTGATGTCGTCATAAAGTTTGTTTGAAATAAAGCCTTTCGATCGGGTAGCCGAAAAAGAGGAGGTGTATTTTCTCCCATAGAAATGACCCTACCGTGGTCCATCCCAAGTGAATTCGAACTTTTCCTCTGCAAGAGCGTTGCTGCAACTCCAGTATTCACGTTTTGGTAAAACAAAAATTTCTAACAAGTTATTGCCACCCTGGTGATTTCAAAGAATTCTAATCAACTTGGAATGGCGTAGTTTCCGAGTAAGTTATTCAGGAGAATCTACTGAGAAAGAAATCGGAAATTAAATTATAAGTTTTTCTCATTGATTTTGATTTTTATCATTATTTATCTTTTTGTCGATATAAGCCTATAAATTCTGCATTCGAAAAATAGTTATCTCTGCAACTCACCTTTGATTTTATTTTTCTGCTCAATTTTCACCGGCGATTGTAGGCTATTCTTTACTAAAGGAAACCGCGCGTAGCTTTGGTAGAAGACAAAGTTTGAGTTAACAAAGATAAATACCGTAATACTTCATCTCTACTTACAATAGTCTTGTGATATTAGAGTCAAACTTTGTTGAAAAATAAATAAATTTCAGCTCCAAACTTTCATCACTCAATGGGACTACTTATTACGAACTTTAGCTGTTTATTAAGCCTAAACTTGTTTATTCTTGTATCATTTTACGAAAAGTTTACGAGATTAGAAAAATAACAGGGAGTTTCCCGAAGTTTATAGAGAATGTAAGAAGAGTTCATCGCTAACGAGAAGAGGCTTTTCATCTCGTTCACTTGAAATCAGACAATGGATAGTCCAAGGGATGGATGTTCAAAAAATATAAGTCAACGAAACGATAAGTTAGCAACATAAATTTTTCTAAGTCGAATTAAAAAAACGCGTCAACTACGGGAATTTCCTTTAAAATCTAACCTAAGACTCCAAGCATCAACGAGTGTAAGATGTTAGCAACGTCGTGTGTGGTTGTTGGTGAGCAGGCAACTATGATACAAACATATCAGTGCCTTCTTAGTCACGTAGAGCACGGTAGAGGAAACAAGGTAGGGTCATATCTATGGGAGAAAATACACCTCCTCTTGTTCGGCTAGCCAATAGAAAAGCTTTATTTCAAACAAACTTTATGACGTCACCAAAACGCCATGTCGTTAGTGGAGCCAGATTTGGAGGTAGCAGTGCTACCAGATACAATATGAGCGCTGCTATTGGTTTGTTGCCGTGACGTCAGCAAAACGACACCGTCAACGAAAAAAAGACTGGTTTGAACCTACCTTGTTTCTTTTGCCGAGCGGGAGAGGAAACAAGGTAGGTTCATACCAGTCTTTTTTTCGTGATAAATATGGATTTCCAAGAGTGTTCCCAATTCGACACTACTCCTGAAGTCATGAAATGCTTTTAAATTATACTCTAGATCAGGGCTTCTGAACCGGGGGTACATGCACTTCTAGGGGTACATTTAAACTACTTCATATGTTAAAATGAACAATACATATTTACATACAACTGTATAGATATATGTAATTATTTATCATTAAGTTCATTTTTATAGTTTCTTAAACCTTTAACTGTGCTGGGGATACATGAAGATAAACAAGTAAGCTAAGGGGGCACACGACAATAGAAAGGTTGAGAAGCCCTGGTGTAGATCGATGATACTTTAAGTAAAGCTGAAAAGCCAATAACTCGTTGTTGATTGATCGCCATTGTGTTAATGTTATTGAAAGTGAATACATCGAAATACGACGTGTTCAGGGAGGATCTACCAGCTAAGGAGATGTGATTAGAGGAGACCAATTACCAAGAGAGAAGCTCACGGCTCACGCATGACTTATGAGCTACAGAAACGTCTCTGGCTTCATCAAAGTTATTCCATAAATCGCCCCAAGTTTCAAACTCAGAGACTAGAATTTCCCAACTTTGAAGTCTCAAAAGACAAATGTGTTTACAGCTGAAATAGATATCGCTTTGCGAACCAAAACTTCTGATCTTCTCGAATTCCAGTTCAATTTTAACAGATAAACAACATTATTGTCAAATCGACCAGGTGATCTTTGCTGCAAACATTAGAGCGCATTTGATTTAACAACAAGGGCTGTCATTGCAGAGTAAAAATATCATTGCAGAACAAAAAATAAACAAGTTCATCTTCTCGTGAGAAACCGTCATGTTGTTGGGGCAATACCAAAAACCTTATTAAATCAATGAAACACATTACCGTTACGGTTCTCAATAACCTTGTTAGCTTTCCTTTATAAGATCAAAAGACTTAGTCCAATGTTTGGTGAGGTGGTCTGTGATACGAGCTCCAGCCCTATTTATTTTGACGGGTCGCAAATGTCGTCTAAATATGCAAGACTTTCGAGGAACTTTGGTTATACATAAAATCAAGTAAAAACATACGTCCTTCTAAACATGCAAAAATTTCGAGGATCACACCACCACGATAAAACGAAATTATGTTTAGCCAATCCTGAAAACCACGACAGAATTTTTAGACCAGATACGCTCATCACACACTGCAGGCTGGCTTCGGACAGACCGACCGACCGACGGATGGACGCGGCTCTTATTATAGTATAGATTTATGCATTACTAACTTGTAAGTTATGTACGTACTACTTTTTGCACGAAACTCCCGCACTTGATGTTTTATTTTACAAAAATGGGTGTTAAGCAAACAAGGCGTGAGATGTAGTGCATTAAAATGAGGAAGCGAAACTAAAAGCGAAAATTTTACATAAATGGGTGTTAAGCAAACAAGGCGTGAGATGTAGTGCATTAAAATGAGGAGGCGAAACTAAAAGCGAAAATTTTACAAAAATGGGTGTTAAGCAAACAAGGCGTGAGATGTAGTGCATTAAAATGAGGAGGCGAAACTAAAAGCGAAAATTTTACAAAAATGGGTGTTAAGCAAACAAGGCGTGAGATGTAGTGCATTAAAATGAGGAGGCGAAACTAAAAGCGAAAATTTTACAAAAATGGGTGTTAAGCAAACAAGGCGTGAGATGTAGTGCATTAAAATGAGGAGGCGAAACTAAAAGCGAAAATTTTACAAAAATGGGTGTTAAGCAAACAAGGCGTGAGATGTAGTGCATTAAAATGAGGAGGCGAAACTAAAAGCGAAAATTTTACAAAAATGGGTGTTAAGCAAACAAGGCGTGAGATGTAGTGCATTAAAATGAGGAGGCGAAACTAAAAGCGAAAATTTTACATAAATGGGTGTTAAGCAAACAAGGCGTGAGATATAGTGCATTAAAATGAGGAAGCGAAACTAAAAGCGAAAATTTTACAAAAATGGGTGTTAAGCAAACAAGGCGTGAGATGTAGTGCATTAAAATGAGGAGGCGAAACTAAAAGCGAAAATTTTACAAAAATGGGTGTTAAGCAAACAAGGCGTGAGATGTAGTGCATTAAAATGAGGAAGCGAAACTAGAAGAGTACTCGTTAAATTCTGCAATGATTACTTGAAAACATTCTCGTGCCTAAAAATTTTTAAATTTGAAAATTCCGAATGAAATTCACTATTTTTACATTTTACGCTGCGGCATTGAGAGTATTTTGATCATCCGGTCGTTATTTCCGATTCATTCTATGAAAAAACAAGTCAGGCTTTTCAAAGTGCCAGCAATCCTGCCTCTGTAGAGAAATTTATCTATCTGCGGGGTGGACTTCTTCTATTTGTAGACAAGGCTGGGTAGAATGGAGGATTGACTTTGGCCAGACCCGACTGGATTTCCATGTGTGTTTGGCTTGCAGAGTGCTGGTGTCGGTTGCTGAGTGCTGCTCGGTCTCCTTCCAATCCTCCCTAACAGAAGCGCGAGGGGGATTAGAAAAAGTAAGTCACAGAAAAAGGAAAAAGGAATACAGAAAAACTGAGGAAAAGGAAGACACAGGAAAATAAAAAATGAACACCGAAAAAAATGAAGAAATGGGAAAGAGGAAACAATGAAAAAATTAGGATTCCTGAGGTGAAAAATGAAAGAAAATAAATTTTTAAACTCACAGTCACTGATGGTTGAGGAAGCATAGGATTTAATCTGCGTTAGTGATGGTAAAATGAAGGAATAGAATTTCAGTGAAAGCATCATAGGCTTAAACTTAGACTCTCACGCCGTCCACAGCGATGGGTAGGATGAGAACTCATCTTATTTGTTGATAGCTCTATTTCTTATTTCACTGTACATTTAATAGCAATTTCCATTTTTTTTCTATCCACATGAGCTGAAAATTTTGGAATTCGTGTAGGTGTGCGATTTGTAGTCATTGAAAAAAGGTGAAAATTGCAAAGAATGGGGATTTTTTTCCAATGTTGTCTGTGGCGCAAATGTTGTCTGAAACGTGAAATAATAAATAAGCCATTAAGTTGTGATGTTAATGATGTCAAAGTTTATAGAAAACAAACTTTACTCGCTCGACAAACAAGTTTGTAACTAAAAGTACGGCACGTTTTCTCACGACCGCCTCTGCATGACCAGAGCTTCTCAGTCTGTCATTGAGAATCATTCTGTTTAACGGCAGCTAATCACTCATTAAAAGAGATGTGACCCATTTAATACATCTCAACGACTCTAAATAGATACAGTACAAAACAGTGCAATATGCAGTACAAGTTTTACAACTCCAGCACAAGGTGTTTCCCAGTCGATGAATACGAAAACCGAATTTTGTTTTGGAGTACAAGAATAAAGATTTTCATAATTACCTTTCATTTTTATCAGAAAAACAACTGGCGGTAATGAGCGAGATAACCAGCACAAACACCACACTTCCTCCACCATTGCAGCGCTTTACAAGTGGAGAACAATCAAGTCTTTGCTGTTCTTAGGCTTCACCTCATTGAGAAGCTTGAACAACAATATTAATAAAATTATTATAAAAGTTTAATTATTATGATTAATTATATCATTGTTATAATTAATAACATAATTATTATAATTAATGACATAAATATTATAGTTACTAATATATTTTTTATAATTAATAACATAATTATCATAATTAAAAATACAATTATTATAATTAATAAATAATTATTATCTCCGGACTGCCATCTCCATGGCGACTGTGCTTATTCTTGCAAACACCTGAGCTGTTTGATTTAAGCAGACGACACTCGAGCTGAACTGTCGCCTGCTCTCTGTCGTGGTGAGGCATCGCTGTCAACGAAAAAAAAATCTTGAGGGTTTTTGATGAAAGGGGATAGTTAATGGATGGATAATTAATTAATAAATAATTAATGGATAATTTAATGAAATTAATGAATGGGTAATTTAATGAAATTAATGAATGGAAAATATAATGAAATTAATGAAGGGATAATTTAATGCATGATTAAATGGATAATTCAACGGATAATTAATGACAACACTGACTTTAGCTAACGAAATATCTAATTTCGATCGCTTAGCGTGCCGGCAAAGGGTGATAAAATAGTTCTTCCTAGGTCGGCAAAATTCCGTAGGCTTATCCGGCAACAGCAGCATGGCTGTGACAATACAGTTGCAGGAAATGCGCAACCGCGCTCTGCCATTTTGTTCGCTGTAAGACTTCTTAGCAAAATATGGGACTATTTTTGTGAGTTAGAGGACGGCTTGCGGTCCTGTGGAAATTTAGTCATATGCAACATGTGACTACCAGAAGGTAGTAGACACAGTATGTAGACAGCTACTGGGGGCAGTAGACAACTAGCAGGAGGCAGCAGTAGAAGTTCACGGTAGACAACTACTGGGAGGCAGTAGACACAGTATAGAACTTCCGGGAAGCAGTAGACAACTAGCAGGAGGCAGCAGTAGAAGTTCACGGTAGACAATTACTGGAAGGCAGTAGACACAGTATAGAACTACCGGGAAGCAGTAGACAACTACCAGAAAGCAGTAGACACAGTAGACAACTACCGGGAGGCAGTAGACAACTACCAGAAGGCAGTAGACACAGTAGACAACTACCGGGAGGCAGTAGACCACTACCAGAAGGCAGTAGACACAGTAGACAACTACCGGGAGGCAGTAGACAACTACCAGAAGGCAGTAGACACTGTAGACAACTACCGGAAGAAGTAGACAACTACCAGAAAGCAGTAGACACAGTAGACAACTACCGGGAGGCGGTAAACAACTACCAGAAAGCAGTAGACACAGTAGACAACTACCGGGAGGTGGTAAACAACTACCAGAAGGCAGTAGACACAGTACACAACCACCAGGAAACAGTTTCACACAACTGCATTAACCAGGTATCACTTCACGCTTGAGTTAGCTCAAAGTATGACCCTAACAACCTTCCTGTATCTCACAGCAGCAACAGTATCCCAACGAACTTGACCTTTACGTCCAGCCACGGCTGGGAACCGCTCGTACGCTCGCTATTTCGTACCACGAACTCCGACCATTTTCGTCCCACTGATATTGAACCTCTTCCATAGTAATTTTTAAATAATTTGACATGCAATTTATTTACCACAAGCGATATAGAAGTAGATTGTTTTTTAAGTCTAGTACAATGGTCATATTTGAGTATAGCTACCTGCATGTGGGCCCGAATAAGTTCAGCGACTTCTAGGGCACCCTACCACCAACGCTATTCTAAGGTGTACAGTTATATTTAACCTAATTCACTTAATCTAGTTGCGCACTAGAATGATCAATGAATCGGT
The DNA here is from genome assembly GCA_030386875.1 of Morinoia aosen. Taxonomy (NCBI): domain Eukaryota; kingdom Metazoa; phylum Arthropoda; class Malacostraca; order Amphipoda; family Talitridae; genus Morinoia; species Morinoia aosen. The sequence continues at coordinate 44,350,606 of CM059567.1, read as the reverse complement.
TCACTCGGAATTTAATGCTTAATTTTACAAAAGTAGTTCAAATGGGCTAGATGTTAACAGTACATTCTAGGAATGATTCTAGAAATCATTTTATCTAGATATCATTCTAGAAATCATTTCGTACAGTCTGGTTATGAGCTGTCGTATTTTGCCTTTGAAACATTTAAATGTCATTAGTTTTTTTCATTTTCCCCCTTCCAAACTCGTCTTAAGTTGCGTCTTCCGCACAGAAGATACCATTTCATCTCGTTAAAATTAATGGAAATCGAGCGTGGATCAACCATGCGCTTTCAGAGCGCAAAAACCATAGTTGCTAGAGCATTAACATGAATGACAAATTGAAACATAACACTTTTACTTTCAATTAGTGTAGATTCTAACTTCCACTACTAACACCATTCATTTAATTACTCGTACTTTCATTGGATCCTGAGTTTTTCTTCACAAATCTTATTAGCGACCTTTTGTTTACCCGTTAGCAATTGTTGACTGCTGAGCTCATATTCAGAGGGTATTTATTATTTAAACTAAACTGAAGTGCTGTACATTAAAGAATGAACTGAGGCATTATATTCAATCGACTATACACTGTACATTGTAGACTGAACTGAGGCTCTGTATATTGTGGACTGAATCCGTGCTAAACCGGTTGTTTGCATCATATTCATGCTGTATAATCCGTGCTGAACCAGACGTATTCATGCTGTATAACCCATGCAGAACCAGTCGTATTCATGCTGTATAACCCGTGCTGAACCAGACGTATTCATGCTGTATAACCCGTGCTGAATCAGACGTATTCATGCTGTATAACCCGTGCAGAACCAGACGTATTCATGCTGTATAACCCGTGCTGAACCAGACGTATTCATGCTGTATAACCCATGCAGAACCAGTCGTATTCATGCTGTATAACCCGTGCTGAACCAGACGTATTCATGCTGTATAACCCGTGCTGAACCAGACGTATTCATGCTGTATAACCCGTGCTGAACCAGACGTATTCATGCTGTATAACCCGTGCAGAACCAGACGTATTCATGCTGTATAACCCGTTCTGAACCAGACGTATTCATGCTGTATAACCCGTGCTGAACCAGACGTATTCATGCTGTATAACCCGTGCTGAACCAGACGTATTCATGCTGTATAACCCATGCAGAACCAGTCGTATTCATGCTGTATAACCCGTGCTGAACCAGACGTATTCATGCTGTATAACCCGTGTTGAACCAGACGTATTCATGCTGTATAACCCGTTCTGAACCAGACGTATTCATGCTGTATAACCCATGCAGAACCAGTCGTATTCATGCTGTATAACCCGTGTTGAACCAGACGTATTCATGCTGTATAACCCGTTCTGAACCAGACGTATTCATGCTGTATAACCCATGCAGAACCAGACGTATTCATGCTGTATAACCCGTTCTGAACCAGACGTATTCATGCTGTATAACCCATGCAGAACCAGACGTATTCATGCTGTATAACCCGTGCTGAACCAGACGTATTCATGCTGTATAACCCGTGTTGAACCAGACGTATTCATGCTGTATAACCCGTGCTGAACCAGACGTATTCATGCTGTATAACCCATGCAGAACCAGTCGTATTCATGCTGTATAACCCGTGTTGAACCAGACGTATTCATGTTGTATAACCCGTTCTGAACCAGACGTATTCATGCTGTATAACCCGTGCTGAACCAGACGTATTCATGCTGTATAACCCGTGCTAAACCAGACGTATTCATGCTGTATAACCCGTGCTGAATCAGACGTATTCATGCTGTATAACCCGTGCAGAACCAGACGTATTCATGCTGTATAACCCGTGCTGAACCAGACGTATTCATGCTGTATAACCCGTGCTGAACCAGTCGTATTCATGCTGTATAACCCGTGCTGAACCAGACGTATTCATGCTGTATAACCCGTGCTGAACGTGTTGTGTCGCATCATATTCATGCTGCATAATCCGAGCTGAAAAAGATGCCTAGTCACGCGAGTCCAGGAATGAACGGACGACATTAACAAAATTCTAGAAGATCTTGGGAGCCAAAAAATACCTCAAATAACCTGCATCGGTTTTCGAAGTCTGGGACAAAACTTTAGCATTGGGAGGACGGGTGGAAATGCTAAATATCGGCCTAAAATCCGTACAGTTGAGGATGAGGCATTGCTGGGAATCGATTAAAATCGATCTTGAGAATTTCAGCTTATGGAAATTACATAAAAATTAAGAGTTTATCTTGCAGAGTGCGTGATTAGGTCGATTGAAGCCGTGCGTATTAATTTAATGGTCAATCTTAAATAAAATAGTTTGGCTAACCTTGGAAAATGACATGCTTTCTTCAACACAGTTCTCTCAGTGATGGCTGTCCTATAATTTACTGAGAGTACCCTCATATTAACTGAGAGTACCCTCATATTAACTGAGAGTACCCTCATATTAACTGAGAGTACCCTCATATTAGCGATCTCAGGATAAAAAACAACGACCATTTTCGTTTAAGAAACAGAAGTTACAAGCTTACAGCGACACCTGTTTGCTACATCTTTCAAGTTATTAATATTATAATATTATAAAATCAATATTATAACATTGTAGTCTGCAGTTGAGCTCGACAGAATCTCATCCGTAGGTGATGCTTGACTAAAAAAATAGCATTCAAAAGTCTGCTGTTCAGCATGACAGAATGCAGTCGAATTCTTTGGGTTTGGAATTGAAAGGAATCCTGCAAATCTCGCTGATCTCCGATCTGACGAGCCAATAGCTGGCGGATGTGGCGCTGGATTCCAAAACTGCAGCCTCCATGCTGTTCCAGCTGCTAATCCTCTTACCTGCCAATATGTGCCGAGCTCAGGCTTTCACTGTGTAATTTTACCGCGTTGTGGTGAATACTTCCGCTTGCGGTAGATAGCGACCACGGTATATATTGTGTTGTATGGCCCACAAAAACCCGAAACGAGTATTTGTTTTCCCGTATCAGTAATATCACGATAGAGGAAACAAGGTAGGGTCATTTCTATGGGAGAAAATGTACCTCCTCTTGTTCGGCTAGCCAATAGAAAGGCTTTATTTCAAACAAACTTTATGACGTCACCAAAATGCCATGTCATTGGGCCAATAGTGGAGCCAGATTTGGGGGTAGCAGTTCTACCAGATGCAATATGAGCGCTGCTATTGGTTCGTTGCCGTGACGCCAGCAAAACCACACCGTCAACGAAAAAAAGACTGGTTTGAACCTACCTTGTTTCCTCTACCGGGATAGGAGCCAAGAAATACGAGTTCGCAGGTAACCGAAAAAGAAGCTAATTATGATACAAAAAATTTCAAATAACAGTAAAACACATAGAATGAATTTATTTTGAGATTTTTTAAAAATTCCAACACTTTGGGGGCGATGCAGTTATGAAATATCTTCCAAAAGTTCACCAGACGTTGACAATGAAGACTTTTTGATGCAAAGATTTTAATTAAGGTAAGATCTCTATAATTTTCAAAACACGTTTTGAACATATCGAGTACCATGATAAAAACATTTGATAATTTGATAATGCAGGGTAAAAGTATACATAACCGATCACTATTATGTTGCAATTTTCCTGCAGGTTGCATTGGAGCTTCATATTTGATAGACTATGAACATTTCATTCATCCTAATATGTCAAACTTTTACTGTGCGTGAAATTCTCGACCGTGCATTCATATATAAATACAGCCCTATTGCTTTCGCAGACAAAATAAAAAAGTTCTACTCCTTTTTTGCTCCATTTCTGCATCAAGGATATTAAAATGATTATTTCATTGATTTTAATTCAAATTCAAATCATTCGCTTTATTTACTCACCGTTTGACGCAAAAGACAAACATTCATGGCCGTTAAATTTTTGAAAAGGAATGAATTCTGTCGAGCATTATGGCGGCAAACAAATTCCATCGCACAAATATGATCCCAGAAGCGATGTTGCAATTACTGAAGCAAGTGAACCGCGAAATTCTGGAGTTGATCTTCATCACTGACGGACTCACCATTCGTGTTGGTGAGAATGGTGAGCACGAGTAATGGTGAGACTTGGTGCACGGTATTCCACTGTGCCAATAATGTGCAGTATTCCACTGTACACGCATGCCAAAATATAAAATTAAATACTCAGGTATGAACGAACCTTACTGTAAAATTAAACCCTTCCACAAAGTATAAAACACAAATCTTTATTCAACTATTTTTTTCAGAATTATTTATGTTAGTGATACGTCCGTATTGCCGGTGATGTTGTAACTCATTCGGCGTGTAATTATTTTGATGCTAAGTGTGAGTCGCGGTAGAAGAAACAAGGTAGGGTCAAACCAGTATTTTTTCGTTGACCGTGTGGCAATGCTGACGTCATGGCAACAAACCAATACCAGCGCTCATATTGCGTCTGGAAACACTGCTAGCCCCAAATCTGGCGCCACTATTGGCCTAACGACATGTCGAAATGGTGACGTCATAAAGTTTGTTTGAAATAAAGCCGTTCTATTGGCTAGCCGAACAAGAGGCGGTGTATTTCCCTCCATAGAAATGACTCTACCTTGTTTCCTCTACCGTGATCAGCATCCACATCTTTCGTTGCAATTTCCTGACATTTCTTCGTTGCCTCTGATGCCTCATTGCTCAGAGGCCAAACTTTGACGAGGACCTTATCGACCATCGAGGTAATAAGAGCGCTCATTTTATCAATACGATCGAGGTAGCAGGAACTTGCCATCGTTTGATGGCTGAGGAAAAATGGAAAGTGCGCATTGGCTGTCAAATCGTCGAGCAATACGTTGCTCCGGATAAATTTGTCTTGTTTTCCGTGAATATGAATAGGGGATTAGCGAGTGAGGGTGTGTGGTGTGTATGGCCTGTGAAGCTACGAGGACAGTTGAGCCATTATCTAATCCTAAATTTCTATAGATAAATAAGATAATTTCGCATTCCGGATGACTTTGTAGTAAGCCTCACTCAAAGTTCTCAAAGATTAACATGCAATTTGAAGATGCAAGGAACCTCTTTGGCGCACATGGAACAGCGAATGCAGCTATAGAGACCTTTCGTGGAACAAAGATCACTACTGTTTGCTAAGTTGTTGATTTAATAACCTGCTATCCTGTATTACATAGTGATATATGAACACACAACCCTCAGAGAGTTAGACAGATGTGGAAGGCCTTCTGAAAGAACATGCCATACAATTTTTTTCTTGTCATCCACATGTTATATCAAAAACATGTGCGTTTCTATATCAGGCACACATTTTTATACCAAAAACATGTGTTACGTGTGTGCCCACTATGTACAACACACGTAACACATTTGTAACACTCGTTAGCTGGATATTAAATCTTATTTATTCAAGTGCCGCAGCAGAAAATCCTGATCCCAATTTTCACAATGACACCGGCTTTGTAAATTAACATAAGTGACTTTTGGTGCCAGAACTGTTTGTGTAGCTATAGCCTGCACAATCCAAACGAGTTGAAAACGAGTTTTTTTACTACCATGTCTTGATACCGCCACAGCTCAGCCACACGTGGGTGCCACACCACACGTGGCTGAGTGAGACACTTCTCACATCAGTGTCTCACAAAAAAAGTGAGACACTTCTATTATTGTAGATACATAACTGCCATTGAGTGGCAGCACAAAAGTTAGACAGTTTTACTAGTGCATGTACAGTACTGTCATTGAGTGGCAGTAGAGAAGTGAGACAGTTTTACAAGCACATATACACAACCATCATTAAGTGGAAGCGTTTCGATCTGTCGTAAAATTCTTGCAATCGCAGCTTCGAGATGATGGTTAGTCTCACTTATCGCTCTCTGAACAGCCTGCTCGTAAAATTCAAACGCGATCCTATTGGCTGCCAAAAGATTACTAAACAAACTTCAAAATGCAAACGCACGCGCGATTTAAAAGCTCGTGGTACGTTCCATAAAACGGATTCTTACATCCTCAGTAAATAAACGTAAATGTCACTGAGTCCACAAAATTGCCGGCAACCCCGTAAACGTCGCAAAAAATTATTCAAGATGGCGGGTCCTGCAAAGACTTTTAGAACGAATTAGCTCGAATCTGACGAAAAACGAGTTATGCGCTTCGTGCTTATACAACATTTCTTAATAATAATTTACAAAACGAAAATGATTTTTTAGAGCGGCGTTGCCGTTGCTCGTGGTGTAGCCATGGAGTTCTGTCACCGAACATAAATACGCTAGCATTAAAAGACAACTTTTACCTTTTAACCTGGGTTACAGTTTTATTTCATTGCTTCATGTTTTTACGCTGGAATGTTCGCGAGGAATATTTCCATGGGACACAGATGGAAGAAATATTATGCAATGCTTGGGAGCCTGGAAGTTTACTTTTTTTCTTGGTTCTGTTCATAAAAAATATTGATAATATCAAAAGTGAATATAACATTATTCTTTTACGTAATATTAGGACATTTTCAGGCGATTTCTCTTGAGATGACAGAAGACTAAAACAGACTTCTGTAGCGTATATGATTTATGCATTATTTTCACACTGCTAAAACTTATGAAAGAACACTTTAGAAGTCATTATAAGAGTCAAGTTACATGTGCATTTCAATAAGCATTGCCTCTTCTAATTCACTTCGCAGCTTATTTTCTGCTTAGTCTTTACCGCATGAACGGTTTTAGGGGAAGTTCATGACTGCTTGTGTAGTTAGTTAATTGATGCAATAATTTTTAATAATTGGATAGTTAATTACTGCAAGTTAGTAATTGGATAGTTAATTACTGCAATAATTTTTAATAATTGGATAGTTAATTACTGCAAGTTAATAATTGTATAGTAAATTACTGCAAGCTAATAATTGGATAGTTAACTGCTGCAATAATTGTTAATAATTGCATAGTTAATTGCTGCAATAATTGTTAGTTATTGTATAGTTAATTGCTACTCTGTGAAGACACCACCAAAACCTCTTATTTTAGTAAAATCGTTTTCCTGTTCCGTTTTCCATTAGATGAGCAAAGTTACTCGTGTTATTTCACTTGAAAATCCGAGAGATAGAAGAGGCATTTTTTTGCTCAGTGTTTTGTGTCTTCCAGATCATAAAACGGTATAAAGTCGGTTCTTTTTTCTTGCACAATAATAGAAAGCGCAATTTTGTTCAGAATTATCACACCCTTATATTCAAATTGGGAAATTATCTACAGTAATTGGGAGTTTTTATGAGCTAGACGACCGTCAGCATTGCCACACGGTCGTCGAAAAAAGGCTGGTTTGACCCTACCTTGTTTCCTCTACCGTGGTGCACTTCAAGCGAGCAACAGCAGCAGCTGGCGCTCACTATCACACATACATCCATTCACAACTGCTGGAAAAAGAGCAGTTGCATTTCCGCTCGGCAACACCGGTACTAAATATATGCAGTACAGCGTTGCTCTTCCAAATGCTTCAGAAGTGTCTTAGTATGGAAGACACTAAATATTTTAAGGGTAGTGTGAATTTAAATATAAGAATTTGGAGCTATGATTTTCGATGATTTTCAAGAATTTATTAGAGTTCGAAAGTTTCTTTTTGAGTGAAGGAATAAATGCAATTAAATTTAGTATAGATTGAACTTTGAACTAAACCATTCACCAGTAGCAACGACTGATAAATGGCAAAACCATAGTTGACCGATATTCTTTATTTCACGATATTTTGTGCATTGGGAATAAATGATTGATTGATATCTGGGTAACAAATGGTTTGCTGGTATTTTGTATTTTGAGAATGAATAGCTAGCTGACATTTTGTATTTTAGCAGCTAATGATCGACTGATATGCTGTATTCTGGCAACAAATGACACTTATTTTCTGTATTTTAAAAATGAATTGCTGACTGATATTTGTATTGTGGAAATGAATTGTTAACTGATATTTTGTCAGATGTGAAGTTTTGAAGAATTCTATTTTCCATCAATATGGAGTTAGGTGACTATTCGCCTGGCGGCTCACTCGCTTGCTGCTGGGTTCTCTCTTCTTTCCTTCCACACCAACATTAAGACTACACACCCATAAATTGGCAGCTCAAAGATAAATTACTTGGAAAATATTTACACAGTAGAGAGTTTCTTGATTGTCATATTAAGATACATACCACGGTAGAGGAAACAAGGTAGGTTTATACCATTTTTTTTTTGTTTACTGTGTGGTTTTGCTGACGTCACGGCAACGAACCAATAGCTGCGCTCAAATTTCTTCTGGTAGCACTGCTACCCCCCAAATCTGCGCCACTATTGGCCCAGCGACATGGCGTTTTGGTGACGTCATTAAGTTTGTCCGAAATAAAGCCTTTCTATTGGCTAGCTGAGCAAGAGGATGTGTATTTTCTCCCATAGAAATTACCCTACCTTGTTTTTTCTACCATGATACATACCGGAATGCTTTAAAACATCTCAAAATTTCTTTTTCGGGAATTTTACTTTTTGTTACTGAAATAATTTTTATAATTTCATTGTAGCATTAGTAAGAGAAGCGTTGGAGAGGTAGTGAAGCTAGCATCACAGATACCAATATTAGCTATACAACAAATCTGAGAGTAATCATTATTGTTATGCATATATCATCTTGGCTGAATGGTTTGCGTCTTGAATAAGTTTAGTAGTTAGCTTAAAGGCTCCGTTCACATTGAAAATTTATTTTCACAGAAAAGAGGAGTGACCATTTAGTACGGACTAAGTAAAACCTGGCAACTATGCATATCTACCATCCTAAACAATATACCTCTCGGTGCATAGAAACAAATATTAGAAAGGAAGAGGAATGAAGACGGGGGAGAGATGGCAAAGAAGGCATGAAGACTGAAAGAAGTGAAGGGTGCCCTGAAAAAAGTAGTCCCAAAGGATTATTTAGAGCAGAAGCAACTTAAAAGGGTCTCCCCTCGGGCGTGCTTCTCTTAAGAGTTGAATGAATCTTAAAAGAAAAAGATTATTTTCAACTGCGCAGGCACGCTAATACATGGATAAATTTAAAGAAATATAAACTTAATTTTTGACCGTGAAGTAATCAGACTAAATGAGTCCGTTGTAATAGACCTACTGACATTTGCAAAAGTGCTAACCTCTTTGAATATCAATAGCACAGTCTGCTGCTTGCTTGTTTGCTTGGTCTGTCTGTCTGTCGCTACCACGGTAAAGGAAACAAGGTAGGGTCATTTCTATGGGAGAAAATACACCTCCTCTTGTTCGGCTAGCCAATAGGAAGGCTTTATTTCAAACAAACTTTACGACTTCACCAAAATGCCATGTCGTTAGGCCAATAGTAGAGCCAGATTTGAGGGTAACAGTGCTACCAGATGCAATATGAGCGCTGCTATTGGTTTGTTGCTGTGACGTCAGTAAAACCACACCGTCAACGAAAAAAACTGGTTTGCACCTACCTTGTTTCCTCTACCGTGGTCGCTACTCCCACCACGTAAACTGGATACCAGAACACTACACAATGACTACAAATTTCTGTGCTCTCAGTCGTACTTTTATTGCTTGAAATTCCGTGACGGGTTCTCCTACTATAAAAGTATAAGAAAAGAAAGAAGAAAGAGTTCGAATTCGAATGTTTATTTTAAAATAGTTTATGGGTAAAAATACCAGCATTTTTACGGCTGTAGTGTAATGGTATATCAAAGAGTCAGTAAATTTCATAAACCAATGAATGTTTTCTCATTGAAATGAATTTCAAGAAGTTTTCTTTAAATTTTTTTTCAAAACACACATTAAAATCCTTATAGTGTTGCGTGAATAACAATAATAGTTTTGTCTATTCCTTGGAAAAAGTCATTTAATTCAAACTAAGTGTTTTATTATGCATAGAATACATAACGAATTAAAAGAGCGTACGGAATAAATTTCATGGAAATAAAATAATTTGTTTCTTTTTGGGATTTGAAGACTTTCAAATAAAATTATCTATCCATCTATGTAATATTTAACTAACCTGCTTCTATGTTATATTTATATACCTTACCTACTTCTATGTTCTATTTACCTTACCTGTTTCTATGTTACATATAGCAGCTTCTAAGTTAGATTTAGCTTCTTCTACGTTAGGTTTATCTACATCTAACTTAGATTCATCAGAATTTTTTCATGTAGGACTCAGCATTTTCTTTAGAGCATTTGTATTTTTTCAAAATTTGGGCAACTGGCTTTGCGAACGAATCCATTTTACCGCAATAGACGACGGGCCGCGGAGCCGAGCGTCAGTGGGCCGAGCCCTACCAAAATGTGCTTACGGCCGCCGACCTCTGGCACCAATACCGTAAAACTTCCCCAGCCGCAAAAGCCTTGAAGGTTCGAATGATTTAGGAATTCAGCTCGGCTCCTCGACCATATTTCGCTTACTGCATCGTATTTCAAAAACCGACTGCCAGATGGAGATATTTGCATCCATACTTGGGGTATTTCTGGGCCGAGATACCCTGAGCGCCGCTGCAGAGCGAGACATGTTGCTGCTGCAGGGAGGACTAAATTCGCCTACTTCGAAGCTAAATGGCCCATTTGAAAGTTTTCAAGGAAAGACAAGAAATTAATCATTTATGCATTTTATGAAAAAGTGTTGGCCGTCTTAGACACGTGATACATATCATGAATTTGAACAGCTGTTTCATATGAATAACTGTTTTCAAACTGTTTTAAAGAGTCTGACATGCTAAGGTTGTGTAGATTACGTTCCAATGATACAGAAACGGTGGATTACATGCACTGCTATAGACTTGTTTTTTTATTATCTCTCAACTTTCAACATCAGTACTTGTGTTAGAGTAAACAGAATATTTCATGAACGAATGACTATTGGAAAATCAAATGTTTTCAGATGCATTTTTGCACGTTAAGTTATACTGGTAATAGTATTCAATGACCTGGCTTTCAGGTGAGCTGTTGCCTAAACAAAACACTACCTTCGTCATGAAGCTCTACACACTCTTGTCTTCAAAGCATTGTAATGAGATTTTGTGGAATCAGAGTTAGGTTTTAAGGCACTCGTAATATCGCTCTATTTTTACCTACAAATTTCCTGATTATTTATAAGAAATACTGCTATTAAGTTTATTGATCCAAATCCCATGCATGGCTGTCAAAATACAAAACTTTTATACATCTGCGTGACTGGTAGGTAGGAATAGCACTATTACGAGCCGTTGCCGTCACACTGAACTCGCACGTTTTATCCAGCATCCAGCATGCGAGGTGACAATGCTATTCCTACCTTCCAGTCTCGCATACCGTCTGCTAGATAGCTCATGCGAGCTTGCTAGATGCTGCCTTGCTAGCTCGGTGTCAAAGGGGCCTAAGGGAGAGGCAAGCGAACTTTAGTAGGTGCTCTAGATTACTACGCATGCAAAGTGTCCTGGAATAATTATTATCGAACAACTTAGGACGTAGTATCGGTACACCGTCGACGAAAGTTCTTTTGTCGACTTTGACGAAAGTTCTTTTGCCTATAAAATTTGTCACAAATAAAAAAATATAGCCCTCAACATCTATCAAGTGTGCAAGAATGCCGGACGCTGACTTTTTTTCACGAAAAATGCGCAATCTGATGTTTCAGCGGCGCTTAGTACATTTCATGCGCACATAGCCAAACCTGCTCCAAAACTCACGCTGCCGTGCGTCGTGCTGACCAGCACACCTGCTTTGTAAGTCAAGAATGAAGTCGGGCTGATGCTATTCTGAAAATGCCTTAGAAAATTGAGGTCATTTTTATTGCATCAAACTTCAACGGACACAAACAACGGGAATATTTGGTGGCACGTCGATGAGATTAGCGCAGGATTACCAACGTACACACACGTTGGTGGCCTTAGTGGATAACAAAAAATTATCTCAAATGCTTAACGAAAAATTCCAGTGCGATATCGTATTGTTCAATATTATCTATCATGTCCAAGCTCTGCTAGATTCCTCGCCTCTCACGTTAGAACAAACACCTTTTTCAGTAATCCTTTTCTGATGCATCGAAGCGAACTCTATTTGTTGGAATTTATCGTAAATACTTATCAGGCTGGCTGTGCATTTCAGTATTTAATCAGCTGGCTACAGCTCGCCAGAATACTTTTCAAGCGCGTTGTTCACAGATTAAGTACGTAAATACGATTAAATACGTAATTCCGCTTACGTAATAATGTTCGTGTTTAACATTTTGGCTGCGGCAGGTTCAACTGAATTTGAACCTTTAACTCAAATTTAAAGTCAACTGTAGTAAGCAATGTTTAAAGTAGGAAACATTATTTGGGTCGTGCTTTCTTTTAGTTTGGATTTTGTATTTATGAAGTTGAATTTGTGACTAGTGGTCGGTCAGCAGCATTAGGAAAATCGCCTCCGTGTACCACCGGGAGCTCACGCCGCAGCCAAATCGTTAACATTTTATTTTAAATATTGCACTCACTAATGCAATGACTTTGGACTGTTCAAACATTGGAGCGCGCTAATGTAATGTGGAAGGGCTTTTCACTTCGATAATGATAGCGCAAAAAAATTATTGTAGCCTGAAAACTGAATATTATATTAGCTAATTAAAACAACTCAAAAAAATAACTTGGAAGAGTAACTTCTACTTGATATATTTGATCTAATAAATGAACAATCATAGCAACACCAGTGCTAGAACACAATATTTTTAAATTAGGAATTTACTAAAAAACCTTTTGAAGGCTGAATGGTAATTAACTCGTCAAGAAATAGAAAAATGGAAAAGATTACGTTGCATAGAGCGCACAGAAGTTGAAACATTTTATTTCTTTTTATTCTGGTCACATTTCATACTAACACTGTTCAAATTTTGACTCCCTTGAAGTAAAGTTTGCCAGTAAAGTTTGTTTATAAAGTTTACCAATAAAGTTAGCCAATAAATTTCGCAAAAAAGTTTGCCAATAAAATTTGCCAAAAAATTTAGCCAATAAAGTTTGTCGATAACTTTTTTAGAAAACTTTACCAATAAAATTTGCCAATTAAGTTTATCAATGAAAATTGCCAATAATTTTAGCCAATAAGTTTGTCGATAAAGTTTGCCAACAAAGTTTACCAATAAAGTTTGCAAATAAAGTTACCAATAAATTTTTCCAAATAAAATAGGAAAACAGTCACTATTGTTACGTATATTATGCACAAAGAACGCCACACTGGTTTGTAAACACGACATTTTCTGCTATTGATCTCCCCTGAGGCAGCGTCTACCAAATCTTTAACCCTTTCCAGCACCATTTGAAATAGTGAACGAAGCGCTTTTCCTCTGAAAAGTGCACTATTATGCAACTGAAAGTATAAGGTTAATTACTCCTATTACTAATGTGAAATATTAGTAAAAGGATGCATTACATAAATATGACAAATTGTAATTCAGTATTTTGTTTCTTTTTTGTAATTCGGTTTGTACCATATCTGGCACGCAGTGCATGAAAGATTTAAAGATGATAGTGACAACGTAGTTGATTCTCATAATGAGGAATTTAGTTGAAAGATAATTTGTTTTTGCAAGTTACACTAGATGTAAGGAACAAATTGCTTGAATATATGTAGCTATATAATAATAATAATAATAATAATAATAGTAATAATAATAATGGTAATGAGAATAATGGTAGTAATAATAATAACGAGGTAATGACAATGGCGCTTTTCACATACAACTATGTGAGATGACGCATTACAGTGAAACGTCCCACATCAGCTGGGTCTTATATTCCTTGAAAATGTGCGTTTGGTTTCTTTTACTTTCGCGAAATTTAAACTCAAGAAGAAAATATATACGATTTTTTTGAGCGGTGGCTCCACTTGAAACTTGAAAATTTGAATTTTGTGTTCATTACTGTCAGAATATCTGCGTGAAGAGCTTAATTACTATGTGCACGGGTGGGACACAAGAGCACAGTGTGATGACAACCTTTTCATAAAAATTATCTAGTTTTCCAACCGAATACAAAATACCAGACGTCGTCGTGGAAGATTTAGGCATTTTAATTACCGCTACCTTGTTGCATTTTTTTGAGCCCTCCATTTATTGCTGTTTTTCGTCTCCCGAGATCAGCCAATTCATTTTTTTTTTTTTTTTTGCAATGGGAAAAATTTCATTCCGGAGACCAACTGTTCCGCGCTGACGAAGTGCTGCCCTGGGAACAATTGAGTCGCGTCCTGCGCTGACGAAAGCAATGTACGTGCTGGGGACGGACTAAAGTAATAAATATCCATTTTAGATATTTATATCTTTAGATATCTGTCATATCTAAAGTAATAAATTGCTGCAATCTAGTCCAGTTGTCCCAACAACTTATTTGGTGTTGTTTTGAAGCAGAAACATTTTGTAGAATAAAAAGAAGAACCAGAGTGAAAACGAACATTACGTTTATTGCATACGTTTCGGAATTTTTTAAATTCCATCATCAGTGCTGAAACAGGAAATTTTTCTGTTTCCTCCTGTTTCAGCACTGATGATGGAATTTCAAAAATTCCAAAACGTATGCAATAAACGTAGTGTTCGTTTTTACTCTGGTTCTTCTTTTTATTCTACGAGTAAGATTCTCTACGAATCGTCCAATTGGAAGTACAAACATTTTGTTTTCATTCTTTGTTGGAAACCAGCACGCAGTTTACGCCATATCTAGTATAAGAAATACTGTCGTCAACATTAGTCGTCTGAACGATATATTTGATGTTATTTTGAAGCATAAACGTTTTGTGTTCATCCTTCGATGGACAACTGCACACTTCAGCTCCGGTACAAACCGTATGCCTCTGTGATGTGTTGCCTCTGTACGAGCGTTGCTGAAGCTATCGCTGGTCCGCAGACTGGCGCTTCATTCAAACTTTTACTTATCAAAACGCGGCAAACTTTCAGCTTACGTTGCCTTTTCATCAAACTCCACTCGCAAGAAAAGATCACGGTCAATTTCCATAAGTTTGGTGTGTGCGTCAAGATTATTTCGTGGACCTGAGCGCCACGAACACTAATGATTGTGTTGAAAATCGAATAGTAGACTGAAATTGCGCCGGTTCGTTCCCCTGACACTCTGATGCTGGTTGTAACTCTGCACAGGCGGAGGTAAAATTCCACAGCTTTTCAAATGTTTAAATTTAAATTTTCAGATTCAGCAATATGAAAAAATACATTTATGTGTTTTTGATAACCATTTCAACAGCCTGTCAAACTGACATTGATAACCATTTCAACAGCTTGTCAAACTGACATTGATAACCATTTCAACAGCTTGTCAAACTGACATTGATAACCATTTCAATAGCTTTTCAAACTGACATTGATAAATATTTCAACAGCTTGTCAAACTGACATTGATAACCATTTCAACAGCTTGTCAAACTGACACTGATAAACATTTCAACACCTTGTCAAACTGACGTTGATAAACACTTCAAAAACTTGTCAAACTGCCATTCTGAAGGAATACGGAGACAAGATTGGTTGGCTGAATTCTTTATCTCAAGTTGACGCAGTCAGCTCATGTTTCGAAGGACTGATTGGAATGTTAGTCCCACAACACCACGGACCGACAGGAAATGGATCCTGCTGCAGTTTTTATACAACTTTTATTTTTCAACTAAGCGTTACGAGGATTATGTTTTCTTAGTTACTTATATTCAAATGCACTGTCAAAATCAGATTACGCGATGAAGGGAACTCATTTTTGTTGTGCTTTTCTGTCAATCATTTTTTGTTTCGACATTTTACATGGGTATTACGATACCGATCTGTAATTAACAACTAAGATGTTAATGTTAAGATATGTAAAAAACAATGTTAAACATTTCATGTTTTAACTCTATTCGAAATAGAATTTTTTTTCTTGCCTCTAAGGCGAGCGAGGCCTATCTGTACCAGAACATTCTACGGCTCGTCCCAGTCCAGAGCCCGCGAGAAGACACCTCCTCATTGACAACTTCTTTTCGTGGTCTATTTTTGTGTCTGGGCCGCGGCTTGCTGTAAACAGTGCAAGAATCAATTTACCGCCTGAATCCTGCTCAAGGAAAGATCGCCAGTCAAGTTTCAGGTTTCCTGAAGCCAGAAAAAGAAAGAAAAACAGTTTATTTTCAATAAAGTTGATAACTGAAATGTGCAACATTGGTTTTTGAAATATCTTAACATTAGGATCCTTGATTGAGAGTCACACGTGGGTATCGTAATACCCATGTCAATTGTCGAAACAACAAAATGATTGCGAGAGAGGCGCGAAAAATGCGTACCCTTCGCTGAGTTAATCAGATTTTGACAATGCAAACATTATAATGTTTGCCGAGTTATTATAATGTGCCGAGCAAACATTATAATGTTTGCTCGAACCGAGTATTTATTTTCACGTATCAGTAATGCTGTTATAATCAGTAATATTTATTCTTTAGGTTAATTTTGAAGGATAATTTTGCTAGAAATGTTTATGGTATTCTTATGATGGTATCACTGATACGGGAAAATAAATACTCGGTTCGGGTTTTTGTGGGACATACTGTATATTGAAGAATTATTTTAAATTATTTTAAAAACTATTTTAATTAGTTTTAAAAACGATTTTAAATTGTTTCAAAAACGATTTTAAATTGTTTTAAAAACGATTTTCAATTATTTTAAAATTATTTTAAAAATAAGGATGCCAAACCCTGAGGCAAGGGCTTCCAGTGACGTCAGCAAGCGACAAAAATTCCGAAGAGACGCTCTCGCTCGTTAGCAATTGTTCAGCCCGCATGTCTGTTTGGTCGCCAGCTTCTAGGTTCCAGAATTTAAGACTACATTGACGCGGTTGTGAACTTGAAATAGAAATTCTCGTGTGCAAAAATATTTACTCACTGGTTGAAGCAGGGTGGTAAGACGTGCGGCGGATGGTTACGAGCGCAAACATGAGGTGCAAGTGTTTTATCAAATGATTCCAATGCTTTGATATTGTGCAAAATTATTTCTGCCATTGATCACTATTCAATACTTTGATAACATGCAAAATTACTTCTGCCATTGATCACTATTGCTTCGAGGACACCAAACGATTCACACTCTAAGAGCTGATTTGAAAATTGAAATTCTTGAGCGCAAATTATGAAACAGAAGAACACCATTTCATAAATTTAAACGCCTTACTTGTTTGAAATAGGTATTTTAGAAAAAATAGTATGCACCCCGATCATAAACAAATCATAAGCATTTTACAGAATACGTATACATCAAATTATGTACTTTTATATATTAAGACTCAAAATGCATATTGCCTATTGAGTCTATTGATTTTTTGAGACGAACAAAAAAGAAGGCCTTTTTTTCTAGAGGATAACTGTGATGTAATGGTGTGAGTGGTGAGTATAGTGGTGAGGGTAGTGGTGGTTGTGGCGTGTGAGTTGTGAGTGTGGTGGTGTTTGTGGCGTGTGAGTGGTAAGTGTGGTGGTGTTTGTTGTGTGTGAGTGGCGAGTGTAGTGGTGGTTGTGGTGTGTGAGTGGTGAGTGTAGTGGTGGTTGTGGTATGTGAGTGGTGAGTGTAGTGGTGTTTGTGGTGTGTGAGTGGTGAGTGTGGTGGTAGTTGTGGCGTGTGAGTGGTGAGTGTGGTGGTGGTTGTGGCGTGTGAGTGGTGAGTGTGGTGGTGGTTGTGGTGCGTGAGTGGTGAGTGTGGTGGTGGTTGTGGCGTGTGAGTGGTGAGTGTAGTGGTGGTTGTGGTGTGTGAGTGGTGAGTGTAGTGGTGGTTGTGGCGTGTAAGTGGTGTATGGGGGATGCATAATCATTATAATTCAAAGGAAACTGTATTAGGCACAACCAGAAATTGTGTTTTGGTTCAATTGTGTAGTGCATTGTTTTCAACGTTGATTTTCAACATTGAATGCAAAATAATGAATTTTGCTTATCTGATTACAAGCAATTTTTAGACTAAAGGAACATATGTGTACACCTTCAGTAAGAAAAGTTACAATAGTGAGGCAATGACGATTCAATATATTAAAAATTTTAGTGCAATGTTCAGCAGAAGGTCTTGTCAATAAGCTGATACAAATACCGTTGAACTACGCATTCTCCCATGGAAAGCATATAATGCTTCTTTACTTTGGTGCACATAAAGTTTCAATTCAACACCCTATCTATGTAACAAATCTTTAATCAATAAAGACGTTTTTTGCAAAAATAATTAAACATGGTAGTTTATAGTAGATAGCCAAGGTGAGGACATAATTCACTTTTTTGCTATTGATTGAGACAACTTTCGAAAAACTGAAACACACGAATTTTCGGTATCCAGAATACCAATGTCCGTTTCTCAAGTTTTCGATATTGGATGAAAAATTTTTGGTAAAACTGAAACGCATGGATTTTCGGTATCCAGAATACCAATGTCCGTTTCTCAAGTCTTCGATAATGGATGAGAAAATTTTGGTAAAACTGAAACGCATGGATTTTCGGTATCCAGAATACCATTGTCCGTTTCTGAAGTCTTTGATGTTTCAGGATTTTAGGGCTGTAATCTCAAAAATCAAATCTGACGCCCGTTTTCTTCCTTCTTCGCAGATGCGGGCGCCCGGACACCGGCAACATTTCATCCAGACTGCTGGATTCAGTCCAGCCTGTGCCTGGCGCCCTGACCTGTGATGCAGCAGTCTAAAGGACCCTCATGTTAACCAACCTTTTCAATGACCGTGAAACACAATACATGCACGAACCTTCTCTTGTTGTGGATACTCGTTCAATCATCTACAGTGATGGCTCTGTTTCGCAACTCCAACTCGTACAGAAAAGAACCTGAAGATGTGAACTCCAGCCTCAGCAACCAATGGCTGGAAGAGACGCAGAGCAGCTATTTGCTTCCAGCCGATAAACTGGACGCCGGAGATGACGTTCAGTTATTTTCAAAGACCGCATCCCCAAGCATGCTTGTCACTACCCCAACTGAGGAGTACGATACCAACTGCTCCGATCCTCTGGTCCACGTGGAGTGGAAAGACGCAGGGCTCGTGGGCTCTTTCGCGGTACTCATTCTCATCAACATTTTAGTGGTGGCCGGGAACACTTTAGTGATCGCCGCCGTGTTCTCGTCCAACAAACTTCGGTCGGTGACTAACCTGTTCATCGTGTCTTTAGCCGTGGCTGACATGTCGCTCGGGATCATGGTGCTGCCGTTCAGCGTCACTGTTGAAGTCTTCGATACTTGGCTCTTCGGCCCGCTGTGGTGCTCCGTGTGGCTCGCTGTAGACGTCTGGATGTCCACTTCGTCCATACTCAACCTGGTCGTCATCAGTTTTGACAGGTGAGGGTTTTGTGTCATCAGTTTTGTCCTCAGCTTTGACAGGTGGGTGTTTTGTTTAAAACTCCCACATGCATGCTCTCACTTGTTGTCTACAAGTATTGTTGCGCACGTTGTGCGTCTGAGTACGTGGGCTCAACTAAACGGGCCCTCAGTATTCGCGTTGCGGAGCATGGTGGTAGGAGTTTTAGAACAGGCCTCCTTCTCTCTACGCCATCCCATTCTGCCATCCGTTCTCATGTAGAGAAGTGCGATCTTCCAGTCCGCTTAAACGATTTTAAAGTAATTGCATCTACATCTGGTATTATAAATCTTCGTATTTTTGAATTCCTGTATATTTTAACGACAAAACGAGTTTTGAATGATAGTCGGTTCGCTTTCCTCCTTCAGCTAGTTTAGGTTGCATTTGTTGGTTTTTAGTATGGTTTTTTTTTTGTCTAACATTTTACTTGAAATTGGACTGGATTTTGTGATTTTCTACTGACAGAAGATGAAAATGGCCTTACATGTTTTAGCATTAGATTGTCTTAACAAGAGTGTGTAATTTAAAAGCGACTTTCTTTGCTCTTTTATTTGTAATTAAGATGCATTTTAAATGTAATAAATGTATTTTAAATGTATTAGATGTATTTTAAATGTGTTAAATGTATTTTAAATTTAGTAGTTGTATTTTAAATGTATTAGATGTTTTTCAAATGTATTAAATAGATTTCAAATGTAATAGTTTTATTTTAAATGTATTAGATGCATTTTCAAGTATTAGACATATTTTAACTGTAATAGATATATTTTAAATGAATTAAATGTATTTTAAATGTAATAGTTGTATTTTAAATGTATTAGATGTATTTTAAATGTATTAGATGTATTCCAAATGTATTAGATGTATTTAAAACCCTTGCTGGGGAAATTTTTAGGGCAAATTCCGCATTTCTGTAAGAACTGTAAGTAAAATTTCTGTAAGAACAGTGAGTAAAATTTCTGTAAGAACAGTAAGTAAAATTTCTGTAAGAACAGTGAGTAAAATTTCTGTAAGAACAGTAAGTAAAATTTCTGTAAGAACAGTGAGTAAAATTTCTGTACGAACAGTGAGTAAAATTTCTGTAAGAACAGTGAGTAAAATTTCTGTAAGAACAGTGAGTAAAATAGCCTGTGGAGCAAAAGTTAGCAGATCAGTAATGAGGGAAGTGCTGCAAAATAAAGCAAAGTTTCACCAGGCCTGCGAGAATCTCCTTTATAAGCCTACGTGAGGGCGCCTGAGCTCGTCTGAAGTTATCTAAAATCCAATGGAAAGCATCCATAAAAAAATTTTGGTAGCTCTACACCGCGGGCATGATGATATCAAAATTGAACTATAATGCTTAAATAGGGATGTATAGTATATGCCACAAGTACACACCTGACAAACAACACAAGTCACAAGTACACACCCGACACACAACAAAATCACAAGTACACACCTGACTCACAACACAAGTCACAAGTACACACCCGACACACAACACAAGTCACAAGTACACACCTGACACACAACACAAGTCACAAGTACACACCCTGACACACAACACAAGTCACAAGTACACACCTGACACACAACACAAGTCACATGTACACACCCTGACACACAACACAAGTCACAAGTACACACCTGACACAAACACAAGTCACAAGTACACACCCTGACACACAACACAAGTCACAAGTACACACCTGACACACAACACAAGTCACAAGTACACACCCTGACACACAACACAAGTCACAAGTACACACCTGACACACAACACAAGTCACAAGTGCACACCTGACACGCAACACAAGTCATAAGTACACACCCTGACACACAACACAAGTCACAAGTACACACGTGACACACAACACAAGTCACAAGTACACACCTGACACACAACACAAGTCACAAGTACTCACCCGACACACAACACAAGTCACAAGTACACACCTGACATACAACACAAGTCACAAGCACACACCCTGACACACAACACAAATCACAAGTACACACCTGTCACACAACACAAGTCACAAGTACACACCCTGACACACAACACTAGTCACAAGTACACACCCTGACACATGGGTATAGGTTAAAGCCGATCACTAACAAGATGCACAAGCCTCACCAGCACTGCAGAGCAGCGAGCTCTGCCCTAGGATAAGCTAGCAAGGGTTTGTGTGCGTGTGTGTGTGTTTGTGCCTGAGTTTGAGAGTGTGTGTGCAGGGGTTGGTTAGTGTGTTTGTTTGTGTGTGTTTGTGCGAGTGTGTGTGTATGAGAAAGAATGTGTGTGTTCGTGCGTGTGTGTTGTGTTTCTACGTATATGTGTGTGTGAGTGTGTGTATTTGTGTGTATATATGTGTGTGTGAATAAAAATGACCTGTGGCCGAAACGTTTCGGGATTGCTTTTATTCATATTAATAGGTTTTCATTATGACTGTTTCGGCTCCTTGATGATTTTCATATTTATATAAACTTATGTAACACTTCTGGCACGCACATTTTCCGCGTCACTGATTTCCCAAACAAAGATGTATGGTTTGAGTTAAACTCCTACCTGAACTCAGCATCTGATCTTGCTAGAGCCAAGATAAAATTCTCGCTGCATCTTTAAATCATTTCTTAATACACTTTTTCATGCTGACTTGATGTATCTCATGTGTGTGCAAGAATTTCATGGTGGCTTGATGTATCCCATGTGTTCCATTGACTGTGCAAGAAGTTGAGACACTTAATACTCGCCTATCTCTTAATACTTTAACTGCGACTACTAAATATTAAGTTCAACACCAAACTCAAGTTTAATGTCAATTGTAGTAAGTTATTTGGAAAATGCGAAACATGAACTGGATCGTGTCTTCATTTAGCTTTGATTAAATATTTATGAAAATTGAGTTTGCGACTACTGGCCGGTCAGCAGCAATAATGAAAATTACCTTCGTGTACCACAGGTGACGCACGTCGCAGTCAAAGTGTTAATTAGAGTCAGTTAGCTACGCGTATGGCGAGGAGGGCACAGATACACACTCAACTCCTAAATATTGGTCTTCTTGCCTCAAAGAAATTACTGAAGCAATCGAAAGACTTTACCTCCTGCGTTCGATCTGCCCAGTGCGATCTTAATAGACGATCAATTTAATTGTCAATATCATTGACTCAATATATTGATGAAATTTTTTTGCCTGCTAAGTCAATTATTTGACGGTCGTCAATCAAGCCCACAGACGATCAATTAAATTGACAATATTCATCATTGTCAATTATATTGACAATAAAATCGATCATCTATGGGCCGCTTTACAAATGCCTGACGGATCTTACAGATTTCGATCTTACTGTTGACGTGAAGCTGTTCCTGAGCTCGTGAATGCCCCACTCTTGACACCAAAGTTTCAAACTTTTGGGCTATCAGTAAGAGTAATTAATTCTTGCTTCATACACTTCTCTCTTTCTTGTGAAATGTTAATAATGATGATCGAAGAAAATTTGTGGACCAATTTTTCGATAAATCCATGAATTGGCATTGATGCGTGAGCATTCAAGAGGACTCTAAATGATCGGAACAGCAGACTCTGATATTAATCTCAGTTAATTTGAAGCAAATTCTATGGCTGTTATGTCATTTACTATATGAAGCGTCATCCACTGATAAATTTTCTCTTCTACAGATTTAACTTTCCTGCTGACGTGGTTAATAAGGCATGAGCCCTGATGCATTTATTAAAGTTTATAAAAAAAATACAAGATAAAGCTTACGACATCAGTTTTTATAAAGATAACGTTTCATTGTAAATGTGCTAGGTGTGGAAAATGATACAAGCAGGTCTATCTGTAATTCTTTACTTAGCAGAGGCTACGTCGATGCCTTGTTTTAAATCGTGCCTTTTCTTCCTAAATGAGCAAGTACACAAAAAGAAAGCTTAATGAGGTTACAGAGACAAGCCAACAACAAGATCTTCAATACCAATGTGCCTTTTGGCGTTTCTCAGCACCCATAATAACACGAGGATGTTGTCTAAAGACTTGCTACTAATGAGAAGGATCGATTTTTACTCAACTCTGACCTCTCCTGGCCCATGTACGTGAGGAGCATATCGAGATAGTACAGTGTAATTACAGAACATGCATACATATACCAGGCTTATCCTCCCTACGAAAGGGTAGCCGACAGAAGGCCACAATCATGCACCTTTAGCCAATAGGAGGCGAGAGAGGCAGCACTGGCTGCACCAGAACTGCCCGGATCAGCAGCAGCCCAGCACAACCCTTTTCCACAGTCAGGTTATAGCTGGTTTACCCCTACCGCTTCATTGTGTGCGTTTCACAGTACTGTAATTATATTAAATCTGCCTGCTTCTACTTGGACAAAAAGACATAAATAAACCCGCTTCTACTTGGACATAAATGTCGATTTTTTTCGCGATAGTAACAGTTTTTCAATGTTAGTTACTTCCTTCTTTAAGTTTGACCGTATGTTGTCGTAGCATAAATACGTAAATTCATCAAGTACAGTATTTTGGAATCTTTACATGTAAGTGAAAAATCGTAAAAACAAGGTACAAAAATCAGTTTAGAAATATGGTACAGACCAAAATCGTTAAAGTTGCTATCAAGAAAGCGAAGAACACTGATAGATTTTCCAGTGGATAGAAAAAGGATGCATTAATTATTTTGCATCGATACTTTTAGAGCCGATAACTTTCAAGACCTTTGAGTAATAAAACTTCCTTAAGTTCAGATTTTATTAGGAATATATTCGAGCACCGCATTTCTGCGTATATTCGAACAAAAAACTGGAATTTTGAAACACAAAGTAACTTTCAAATGAAGCTCAGCCGGGTTCTGAAGAACGTTCATCTTTCACTAGTGCACACGGCCCGTCAAAAATGACGGGATTCATTATTTTCCCTGCATAAATCCTTCAGATGTGGATGCCCAACAAATATATCCATCCCAACAGTACCCGCCATTAAAATATTCTTGTACTTGTGCACTGGTGAAACTCGTATCACAGATACGGTCATTGAGCGTCCTTGTGAGCGTCACAGACACACGCAACAAGCGGACACCAAACAAATAAATAAACACACCGAGGGTATTAGTAGGTAAGATTTGAGATCATCTTTAGTCGCTGCCTGTACTCTATTGAGCTGAGCAAGTTTTTAAAGCATCACCGAGTTGGCAAGATAATCGCATGCAAATGATAATGCTGCTCTCAGAGCATAGTAACACCAGCCTTGCTATTGCTAGCAAAAAAATCAACTCAATTAGACTTTTCCGCTAACACATCCCCAGAGCGACACGATGCATGGAAACTCTCCAAGAGATGCCTGCTTCTGAAGTCATTAGCACGTGAATCGTTCACGTGTGTTGAGTTTGAGAGCTGATCCCTAATTATGTAAATTCTGCAAGTGTTCATGCCTTGCTAATGATAAAGACATCTTTACACCACGGAAATAAACTGCATCTTCCATGTTCCGCAACAGAAATATATACTAGTACTGCAGTGTTTAAATACATTCTTTTCATTTTAAGGCCCTAATTCACTGAATAACGATACGCTTCCAGGTATTTTATGAAAGGTTATTTAGAAAAACTTGGGCCCAACACATATTCCTATACCGTCAATGTCGGCGTCATGTTTCTATACACTCAGCAGACACGAGTATAACAGTATTTAACCCTTTCGGTACGATAATTCTAATGGTTTGGGTAAAAACTTGCAGGGGAAAAAGTTGTCGTTACCCTGAATTGTCAGTGAAATTGTCCTAATGTGGATGCTTTCAGCTTAAGTAAGTGCCTACTTCATTATTTTAATTTTTAAAAATTTTCAATCTTTGAAGCTCTTTGCTTGGCGACAGAAATTTTTGATGTTGATAAATAGGTTTTTGTATTTACGAAGAAATTATCTACGAGTTCTTGCCCGAATTTATAAAATATAAACAAAGTTCAGTAAACTTGTTCAAGTGCAATGGAAAGGGTATTGAATGTGTTGCACGGACCCTGTAGCATGAACATACGCGAGCCTATGCAACAGGGTCCTTTGGTAATTACAGGGTCCTATGGTAACCTATGGTAATTTACACGTGCAGGTTTCTGGAATTGTTGAAAAACTAGTTTAATGATTGTTTTCAATTTCCCTAAGTTTTTTATTTACTCTAAAATATTCCCTCACTAGTTAAATTACATTAAAACTAGGTTATATGCCCTAAATTGGAAGCACTAGCAAACTTGGCACTGGAGTAGCCGTTAGTACCGAAAGGGTTAAATACGTGAAATTTATTTAAAACCTCTAATTCACCGAATAACAATACGTTTCCAGGTATTTTGAGAAAGGCTATTTGGCAAAAACTTGGGCCCAACACAACTTCCGATGCCGTCAATGTCGGCGCCGGCTTGAGCCTGGATCACTCTCGGCTTTCGTCTTCCTGCATTTCGTTGTGCCGGCGTCCAGAGCCCTGGAAGAAGCTGTTCAATATTCTCAGCAAAAAGGCCGGTGCTCCAAAATAGCGAGAGGGTATAAACTCGCGAGGTTATGGCTGCGGATTATCGGAGCGCCAGGAAGCCATTGTGCCACACGGAGGTGCATTTAAAAAGTTCCCTGCCCGATCTCGAGGCCGTCGTTCGCCTCCAATGTTTGCGGGGCTTACGGCGCAAATGAAACCTCAATGGTAGTCTTAAGCCAACGAACGGTGATAAGAAATGCCGCTTAAACTCGTGTAAAATCAAGCTGAGTCCTGCTAAAGGTGAGTTTGCTTGAATTTTATCACTGCAAGGATGCATGTTCTCACAGAAACAACATGGTTGTACGAGAACGAAACGTTTTTAATGCGGTAAGAAGTTTTCTCAGCTCTGTTGTGTTCAACTATCTTGGTTCTATTTATTAGAAAAATTTGCTCTGTTATATGTACGGCCCATTGTACAGTAGATTCTATCAGTATGTCCTTCTTTAAATCGCCAATGCGTATCTTTATTTGTTTGTCTCATAGTCGTTTTCGTGATCAAATCCGGCCACTGACGATCCAGTAGAGCAAAATTAGTTATTTCATTGTAGAAATACATGCAGTGCACTGAACTTTATATGAATGAACATCAAGTAAATATTTTTTTTGTTTCAGATACGTGGCTGTGACTCGGCCGGTTTCGTACCCAACTTTGATGACCTCAACTCGCGCGAAGATCTTGATCGCCGTCGTGTGGGTGACGTCATTCGTAATTTGCTTCCCGCCGCTGGTCGGTTGGAACGACAAGCACCAAACGTTGGCCGCCAGTGGAGCGTCCTGTCATCTAACGTGTGAACTCACCAACGAAATCGGCTACGTTCTGTACTCTGCGTTGGGGTCTTTCTTCCTTCCCATGTTCGTGATGATGTTCTTCTACTGGAAGATCTACCTGGCCGCTGCAGAAACTACGAAAGCCATCAACAGGGGCTTCAAAACCACCAGAGATCAAAAAGACGGGACCGCCAAAAGGTTTGACAACGATCGAGTCACCCTGCGAATTCATAGAGGAGCGAACCACTCAGATCGGAGTCGAGACAGGCCTGTAAAGGCACACTACACCACCGTGCGTAAAGCAAAGTCCAATTTCTTGAAACCTCAAAATCTGTATGACGCTCCAGCGAACTTGCAGGGCGAGAACGTCGAGCTCGTATCTATAGAGAAAAACAGGAAGACAAAAACTCGGCTAATCAAATGTCAGAATAACTTGAATCAGTTGGAGGCTTCGTCGAAGTTCCCTATGGAGTCCAGCACTTCGGGAGGTGCTGCGTCTGGCGGAAGCGATACGAGCGGCGCCGAGAGCTCGACGAGTTGCAACAACGGCACTGCCGCGCCCACCGCAACTCGGACAGCGTCCAGAATGGGAAGGCGTAACATCAAAATGCAAGTGAAGCGTTTCCGAATGGAGACCAAAGCTGCGAAGACTCTGGGCATCATTGTGGGCGTGTTCATCATGTGCTGGCTGCCGTTTTTCTGTATGTACCTCGTGCGAGGGTTTTGTCCGCACTGTATAAATCCGCTGCTTTTCTCCGTGCTCTTCTGGCTCGGGTACTGCAATTCAGCCATTAATCCTTTCATTTACGCGCTTTTTAGCAAGGATTTTAGATTCGCTTTCAAAACTATTCTCTGCAAATGCGTGTGTCAAAAAGTGCGAAGTAAAGGCATCGTTAGGGCACCGACCATATACGTTCCTTCTTATGGAGAAGAAAGCGAAGAGTCGAAACCTGTCGCTCTGTCTTAGAGTACATTCCTTCTGTTAGATGTATGTTTCTGTCTTAGGTGTTCGTCATCTACTCATAAGTCATGTTCAAGTGTCTATGTACGTCAGAACTATGGTGTGATGGATTGCTGAAGTTATTTCGCTCCAAATCGATGGTTTTTAAATATCCATTCAGTATTAGTGTGACACGAGTACTGCCTCGAAATACTCACCGTGTTTGTTTGGATCATACGGACGCGTAGATGAGAATTTTATGCTCAATTCTAAATTAATGTAAGTTTTAGTGGAGGAGTTCGTGAGTAGGTAGCCGGCCATGATCTGTTGTGCGTTTTGAAAGTCTAAATGATGAAAAAGTCTAAATGATTTACTAGAGGTCTGCGTAAAAATGTTGTCCGCACTTTTCTTCTAAATGATAATTCCTTTCCTAACGATGAAGTCCGCATGTTTTTTGTAGATTTTGGTACGTTTCTCATTGTTGGAAGCTTGAAGGAGATATTTGAAAGTTGGGGAAGTTTGAGCTTTATCAAAAATAACAAAAACATAAAATCATATTCGTCTCAACTTCATCTTAAACAAAACTTACGATGCCGCACAAAACCAAAGAAATTCTTAGATTCACGCTGAAAATAAATAAGAACTTCCACTTGCCTCTTCCTGGGACAAATACAAACTTTAAACAGTTTTGTCAAGTTCTTTTGAGTGCACCAAAGGTGTCTGTGCAGTTTTCCCCCCTGAAACTGGAAGGTTTTAACCAATTTTTTTTTTCCCTTAAAGGGAATTTTTGAATGAAAGTTGCGATCGTCGATCAGAGACAATTCAGCTCACAACGACCTTAGACAGACCTAAGAAAGCTGTTAATTTTCATTCCGTACTATAGTTCCATAGAAAAAGTTAGACCGGGATCCAGTCAATCGCAGCCCGTATGAGGTGTACTTGTTGATTCGTAACTTCATCATCAACTCTGATTTGCGATGCATTTAAATGCCATTTTTCATCCCTCAAAATTTCAGGTAAAGTCCAAACGCTTCCCTCACTGGCACAAAACATAGTCAAAAAAACATAGTCAAAAAACATAGTCCTCGAAATCCACGAATCTATCGCTCTCAAACTCAGTGTACGGTTACGGGGAGGTACGGTAACGGGGAGGTTTGGAGCTTCTGGTGACTGAAGAAGTATTCTCTTTTTCATGCCAAATTATGATAAGGTAAAAATCCTAACTCTAGACATTGCTTGTCATATCTTACGCGTTCTATTCATTGGCATCATGACGATCACCACCGGTGTTACCTCGTGGGGTGGGTTAAGAAGACCCACAAAAGGCTGTTTTAAATGGGCTGAAGCCTACGGTCTACATGCTACAGAGGGCCTCTCAGAACAAAAATTAAAACTTGCATGAGCGTTTAAGGTTTTAGTTAGCTTCTTAAATCATATTAAATCATAAATCAAATGATCTAGGATTTAATTTCTTAGATCAAATGATCTTAGATTTAATTTCGTTCAAATTTTTAATATTTTATAGTCACACACATTCCTCGATGTCATTTTGTTTAAAGCTTCGTGGCTATGTAAGGATTGGCGAAGTGACGTTAGCGTGTGTTAATATCGATAAAGAGAGCTCGTTGCTTATCATGAGATTATCTTGATGTTGCACTACACGTGTTTTTGGTAAATTAATATTTATTTCAAACCTTTTTTGTATTGAAAATTTGGTTTTGAGGAAAAAGTTTTAATTTTCTATTTCTGCTAGGCGTTATAAATTATGGGTATTTACTATAATAGAAATGAAAACATGACTTTCCATTTCTGGTTGGCGATATAAATTGAGCGCATTTACAACTAAACGAGCGATAGCATGACCTGCAATTCTAATTATGTAGGCTTTAAAGTTTGTGAAGTCAATTTAAAAGGATTTTCCCTGATAACTCAACCAATAAAACAACGCATCAGGAATTTTTGAAAATCAGGTTGTAAGTTTTATAACTACATCATGTCTGGCCTGTGAAGCCTAATCAATTAGATAATTAATGTATCATTTGCTATTTACCTTGAGTGAGTTTCAGTCCAAGATATCCTGAAGGAACTTCTGTAGTTTTTTCTCAGTAGAAACAGATCCTGGTGGCTAAATGTTCAAGTCTATTCATGCAGATTCCAGTCACAACATTATTTCTTCCAATTTGAATACCTTAATTTGCTATTTACCTAGATTAAGTTCAGTCCATGATATTCTAAAATAATTTCTGCAGTTGTTCAACAATTGCAACATTTTCTAAGTATCAAAATCTATTCATGCAGTTTCCAGCCACATCATTTCTTCTTCCGACTATAATGCCTGCGCTCGTTATCCTCGCCCTTAACAAGCCACACAATGTTTCAATTTTTCAATTTTCACTTTTTCAATTTTCACTTTTTCAATTTTCATTTTTTCAATTTTCACTTTTTCAATTTTCACTTTTTCAATTTTCACTTTCTCAATTTTCACTTTCTCAATTTTCACTTTCTCAATTTTCACTTTCTCAATTTTCACTTTCTCAATTTTCACTTTCTCAATTTTCACTTTCTCAATTTTCCCTTTTTCAATTTTATCAAAACTAATTCACTAACGCCACGAAGTAAAGCTCAACACGACACTTGGCTTTCCTTCGAAAACTCATCCATCACAATCGTCCTCCATCTATTCACACACTCGTTATCGCTCGCTTGAAAAGGAGCTACTAGACCATCAATTCTCGTTGAACTCATCTACTTATCGCGGCTTCTGCGCCAGCGAGTTTTCTTTCAACTCATTTTAAATGCTTTGTATAGAGATGAAATTTGAAGCAGCGTAATAAATAATGCATGTTTATTTTGTTTTGGAGCTTGTTGATCATTTTTGAAGTTTTCACGCCCAAGGAGCCCTTGTATAAAATGTTCTGTTGGTTAGGCCGTGCTCGAAAACTGAATGAATAACATAGTATGTTTGTGAGAATTTGCGCAAGCTTGAAAATGTATTTTTGAAAAGTGAAAGTTTAAATTTATTTTTCACACGTCATTCAAGAAAATCTCTAAAATGGCGAGCAATATGAGAATCGAAGGTGCGGCAGGCAACATGTTATTTGTGTCTATGTTAGTTGTGCTTAAATATGACCAGCGTACTATGTGTCCGAAATATGGCACACTGTCATACATTGTGCCTGAAGTGTGGAACACTGGCATACATTGTGCCTAAAATGTGGCACAACGTCACGTTGTGTCTGGAGTGACGCACGGTGTAAATTGCGTCTGAAATGTGCCACAGTGTTGCGTCTGAGATGTGCCACAGTGTTGCGTCTGAGATGTTACACGTTGTAAGTTACGTCCAGGTTGTGCAGAGTCTACGCTGCGTTTAAGATATGGCAAACTGTAAGTTCGAGAACTTAGTTTCTTCAACTAAACCCATATACGGACATCGTTACACACGCTCTTTAAATCATTCTTGCTGCTTCGATTTCATTATATTAAACGAGCTCCTAAGTTATGTTACGGAAGTACCTGAGCTTCAAACACCTGTTGCTTCTCATAATTTTGGGTTTATCATTTCGTTCGATTGAACTATAAGTTCAGCCGAGTCTAACATAGTCTAAAATGGCCCATTTTTCTCTTAGGAAATAGTTTTCGATAGTTTGTATTCAAGTCTACCTTGCTAGCTTTCAGATCATTTTTAAATTTTTTACCAGATCCCTTTCAGGATTTTATAGCAGATCCATTTCCAATTTTTGCTTCAGATCCCTTTCTAAATCTTATATCAGATCCTTCTCCAATTTGCGAGTACTCGCTCTCAATCTGACGACCTGTGCAAACTACAGAACATCATTTTAATAACGCAAAAGTACCTTCCGCAGTACGATTAAAACAGAACATTCATGTTCCAAAGGAAGTACGCGCGGCTGCGTCTCTTTTTCGATGACATGTCGGTCTTATTCTGCAGCTCTTGGTCGTAAATGATGGTGGAGATACAGCTATATGATATCACAATATTGTCCCTGTGAATATATCTTCATTATTCTTCACTGTCGAGCCTCTCTAGCTCACCGAACAGTATTATTGTAAATTTATTTATTCCCTTTCCTGAACATGAATCGCTCTCTGTCGTAAATAATCGTGCAGACACAGCCCCATGATATCTTACGGCGATGAATCCCTGATGATTTGTTGCTTTTATTCTTCAATAATGTCGAGGCTCTCTAGTTCACTGAACAGTATTAATCTAAATTTAGTTCTTCCCTTTCCTAAACTTAATTCCGTTTCGGCTCACTTTGAAACTAATGAAGTATTACGACGTGTAATCATTGTCTACAATTCCATCGTTTCATGCGCGTTTTTAGTATGCGGAAAGTAGCTTCGTTGAAACTCAATAAATCGTAATTTTTGGTTCATGTGACCTATACCTGAGGAAAAAAGTTGTGGTTACTTTAGGGTAAAGTTGTTGAAGATATTTGTTGAGTTCGACTACGTTCGGCTGATTTAAATTTCGTTGACAAGTTTCGTTGACAAAAAAATTCGGTGACTAAAATTTCGTCGACGAATTTTTTTGACAAATTTCGTTGACAAATTTTGTTTGCAAATTTCGTTGACAAAAAATTCCGTTGACAAAAAATTATTTCGGAATTCCAGACCGAAAGCTCAGCAGTCAAACAAATTACAGACAGCAAGTTGCGAGCATCAAAGCTTCAAGTTTTTGGGGAAAATTCAATTAAGCTACGCCCCTTTTTTTTCCTTTTTTTTTTGGAGCGTTAATCACGTGTACGAAAGCCTGGTATATTTCAACCATGATAATTTCTCGTAAGACTATTTTGTACTTTGGAGATTTTTTCCAAACGTTCGTGAAACATACGAGGTCGTAGGCGTTCTAAGAAAAAAATGTTATATGTGTGCCATTTTTTCTACATAACTTTAATGGTTATTCTGTATATTCAATGTTATGCATGAATTACTTGTATATCATTCGATTGTGTAACTAGATAAATATTTAATTATTTAGTTCAAAAGCAAGGGTATTGTTAGTAGCAGCGTAACAGCTGCGTAGAACAGACTGTTGTCTCGGTATACGTTAGTGCAGTATTGTTTGTTTCTATGTGAAGAGTATATTTTCCTATATAAATAAATACCATCTTGGGCTGCTGGAGCATTCTTCTAGCAGCCTGCATGAATAACAAAACTTACTCCAAAAGCTGTTAGTGCCGAGTACATGTTAACTTTTTTCTGTGTCGTGTTCCATTGGGGTTCTGTCATGGTATGGGGTACCAGTTTGCAGCGATGTTCCAGAGCTTATACGAGTATTCCTGCAATACTCGTACGCTGGAGGGTCTGTCACGGTATGGGGTGCCAGTTTGCAGCGATGTTCCAGAGCTTATACGAGTATTCCTACAATACTCGTACGCTGGAGGGTCTGTCACGGAATGGGGGTACCAGTTTGCAGCGATGTTCCAGAGCTTATACGAGTATTCCTACAATACTCGTACGCTGGAGGGTCTGTCACGGAATGGGGTACCAGTTTGCAGCGATGTTCCAGAGCTTATACGAGTATTCCTACAATACTCGTACGCTGGAGGGTCTGTCACGGTATGGGGTGCCAGTTTGCAGCGATGTTCCAGAGCTTATACGAGTATTCCTACAATACTCGTACGCTGGAGGGTCTGTCACGGTATGGGGTGCCAGTTTGCAGCGATGTTCCAGAGCTTATACGAGTATTCCTACAATACTCGTACGCTGGAGGGTCTGTCACGGAATGGGGTACCAGTTTGCAGCGATGTTCCAGAGCTTATACGAGTATTCCTACAATACTCGTACGCTGGAGGGTCTGTCACGGAATGGGGTACCAGTTTGCAGCGATGTTCTAGAGCTTATACGAGTATTCCTACAATACTCGTACGCTGGAGGGTCTGTCACGGAATGGGGTACCAGTTTGCAGCGATGTTCCAGAGCTTATACGAGTATTCCTACAATACTCGTACGCTGGAGGGTCTGTCACGGAATGGGGTACCAGTTTGCAGCGATGTTCCAGAGCTTATACGAGTATTCCTACAATACTCGTACGCTGGAGGTTCTGTCACGGTATGGGGTGCCAGTTTGCAGCGATGTTCCAGAGCTTATACGAGTATTCCTACAATACTCGTACGCTGGAGGGTCTGTCACGGAATGGGGTACCAGTTTGCAGCAATGTTCCAGAGCTTATACGAGTATTCCTACAATACTCGTACGCTGGAGGTTCTGTCACGGTATGGGGTGCCAGTTTGCAGCGATGTTCCAGAGCATATACGAGTATTCCTACAATACTCGTACGCTGGAGGTTCTGTCACGGTATGGGGTGCCAGTTTGCAGCGATGTTCCAGAGCTTATACGAGTATTCCTACAATACTCGTACGCTGGAGGTTCTGTCACGGTATGGGGTGCCAGTTTGCAGCGATGTTCCAGAGCTTATACGAGTATTCCTACAATACTCGTACGCTGGAGGGTCTGTCACGGAATGGGGTACCAGTTTGCAGCAATGTTCCAGAGCTTATACGAGTATTCCTGCAATACTCGTACGCTGGAGGGTCTGTCACGGAATGGGGTGCCAGTTTGCAGCGATGTTCCAGAGCTTATACGAGTATTCCTGCAATACTCGTACGCTGGAGGTTCTGTCACGGTATGGGGTGCCAGTTTGCAGCGATGTTCCAGAGCTTATACGAGTATTCCTGCAATACTCGTACGCTGGAGGGTCTGTCACGGAATGGGGTACCAGTTTGCAGCAATGTTCCAGAGCTTATACGAGTATTCCTGCAATACTCGTACGCTGGAGGGTCTGTCACGGAATGGGGTACCAGTTTGCAGCAATGTTCCAGAGCTTATACGAGTATTCCTGCAATACTCGCACGCTGGAGGGTCTGTCACGGTATGGGGTGCCAGTTTGCAGCGATGTTCCAGAGCTAATATGAGTATTCCTGCAATACTCGTACGCTGGAGGGTCTGTCACGGAATGGGGTACCAGTTTGCAGCAATGTTCCAGAGCTTATACGAGTATTCCTGCAATACTCGTACGCTGGAGGGTCTGTCACGGAATGGGGTACCAGTTTGCAGCAATGTTCCAGAGCTTATACGAGTATTCCTGCAATACTCGTACGCTGGAGGGTCTGTCACGGAATGGGGTACCAGTTTGCAGCAATGTTCCAGAGCTTATACGAGTATTCCTGCAATACTCGTACGCTGGAGGGTCTGTCACGGAATGGGGTACCAGTTTGCAGCAATGTTCCAGAGCTTATACGAGTATTCCTGCAATACTCGTACGCTGGAGGGTCTGTCACGGAATGGGGGTACCAGTTTGCAGCAATGTTCCAGAGCTTATACGAGTATTCCTGCAATACTCGTACGCTGGAGGGTCTGTCACGGAATGGGGTACCAGTTTGCAGCGATGTTCCAGAGCTTATACGAGTATTCCTGCAATACTCGTACGCTGGAGGGTCTGTCACGGAATGGGGTACCAGTTTGCAGCAATGTTCCAGAGCTTATACGAGTATTCCTGCAATACTCGCACGCTGGTAGACTCAACTGTGTGTGTTTGTGTGTATGTGTGTGTGTGTGGGTGTGGGTGTGGGTGCTGCATGTTCCTAATTCTCTTCGTTATCGTTGGTAAATGGATACTGATAAATGACGACGGAGTAACAGAATATTCGATACATTGGGTCAAATCATATTACCGCCACGCAAAAAAAGCGTGCTTAGCTCGACGCATTCTATACCTGCAGAATAAATAGCAACTGCACCTGCAGATGTAAGAACAAGTTTTGGGTTTCCAAAAAATGGAAACTAAATCTCGCAGTGATTCTCATAATTTCGCGGTCTGCAGTGCCTATGAGCAATCGAGTCTACGAGATGGGACTTTCTGTCATTTGCAATAATTAGTAACATTTTTTACTCAACGGTTTGTGTTATTGGTCATATTCAGCAACAATTTTCACATGGCTCGTTACAGCTTCTGGGCACACAAGAAACGACGACACCGTTGTTGATAGAATTTTAATGGATGTCCAAGCAACAAAACACGCGGGCTGTTTCAAGGTGAAAAATGAGATAAGAAAAACTGAGAAAACCATGCGCCGTTTATTAATTGAAATATTGGTGTGCCTCTAAAATATCCAACCGAATTCCTACTCGTTATCATACTGTGGAATAATTTTTCAAACACCTAACTTGTAACACATATATGCCACTTCTGCCTTCTCATTAACGAATTTTTTCGAGAGCAAATGTTCTTTCTACGCCACTCTCAGCGCTCAAAACTAAACGCTTCACAATGCTGTCGCATCACGGGAGCGTTCAACGGCTTTGTGGCAAAGAATGGAGCGCTCTACTTTTCAAAATAACGTTCACAATTCCTTAGTTCTCGTCCTGCTGGTGGTATGCCAGTGTCTCCAGAGGTGCTTAGTCACGAGCGCCAAGATGGCATGCCAGTGCCTCTAGTGCCATTCAGCCAAGAGCGCCGAGATGGCATGCAAGTGCCTCTAGTGCCATTCAGCCAAGAGCGCCAAGATGGCATGCCAGTGCCTCTAGTGCCATTCAGCCAAGAGCGCCGAGATAGCATGCCAGTGTAATTCAGCCAAGAGCGCCAAGATGGCATGCCAGTGCCTCTAGTGCCATTCAGCCAAGAGCGCCGAGATGGCATGCCAGTGCAATTCAGCCAAGAGCGCCAAGTTGGCATGCCAATGCCATTCAGCCAAGAGTGCCTGCATTACCCAACAAAAGCAGGGCTTTTGAGCAATGTACGCAGCCGTAGCGGAGCAGCGAGCGAAGCGTAAACTGTTTTGAATTATCTTAGTTACGCTACGTGTTGTATAGTTAAGTTCACTTAGCAGGCCTCTCGCTGCCGCTTACTCCACTACAACAACGTGAGATGTGTGGCACTTTGACCGTAACGTGCGCCACCGGTGGTCACGGAAAGGATTTTCATAATGCTACTGACAAACAAGTAGTCTCAAACTCATTTTCCATAACTACTTAATTAAAGCAAAATGCAGGCATGATCCACTTAATATTTGCCACTTTCGAAATTGCTTTCTACAATTGACTTTAATTTGAGTCGAATATTGAACTTCGGTTCAACCAAATGCGGTCAAAGTGTTAAAAATCCTACATCAGCTCCGGACCCTATCCCCTTTGTAACTGTTGGGAGCCAAACAGACAACCGCTTGGGAGAGTACAAGTATTAACTCGAAGCCATGATCTGTCCAATGACGGCCACCGAAGTTGGATGCAATCACTCGGAAATTGGCTCAATTATTGATTCTAAATTATTTCGAATTTCGAGGGTTTTAATCGTGTGGCAAGGCAATTTCAAGGCAACGCTTTTTTGCAATTGATTCTAAATTATTTCGCATTCCATCTGACTAGGCGTTTAATAGTGTGGGTACTTTCATTACTATTACACTTGCCTAGGATAGAAATCCCACGTCGATTTTTTTACAGGCCAACGGTTGTTGGTTCAAGCACATCAAATTAATAGTGTAAGCACTGAAATATAATCTATATTGGAATTATTTTCAGGATCACATAATACGAGGTTGCAATTAGTGAAATATAAAAATTCGAAAATGAAGCACAAATTACGTTGCACAGAAAAAACTTCATAAAATCACTTTAGGTTCCCTTCGAGCTCCAATAAACCTATCTAAGAAAACTAAACGCATATCGAATGGCATTATGCGTGCGAGTTTAGGTAAAATAATTTCATTGACCTCAGCTGAAAGTTCTCTTGCCCGAGTGATGAATTTTAAAAAATTAAAAAATCTTCGAAGTCGAACATTTTTTTGTCGATGAGAACGGATTCGTAGATGTTGTGAGATGCGCGGTGATGTGTGATGTGTTGTGGTTGAAGTGATGCACTGCAGGGAGTGTGGTGCCCGTTGATGTGTGATGTGTTGTTGTGGAAGTGATGTGTTGCAGAGGGTGTGGTGCCCAGTGATGTGTGACGTGCTGTGGTGGATTTCGCCCTCTGTCTCCCCAAATATGGCAGGAAGTAATGTCCTGTTCAGGTGTCCTAATGTAACTTAGCTTTAAATCTATGTACCAAAGAAATATATGAGACTGAACACGAAAACATGACACTGTGCGAGAGACGCTAAACATGACACGCTCATTGAAATTCTAATAATTTTACCAAAAAAAAGTTCAAGTATTTTTTACAGAACTCCGTTTATCGGTTAACTGCAACGTCAAAATTTCATTGAAATGAACCGAACGTAAGGTTCAAAATGAATTTTACTCTGAACTCAGTTTGTGTTTGTGCAAATTCAATAATCGCACCGAAAACTTTTCATTTAAAACGTGAGGGACAGTTCAACAAGTCCTTCTCAATGATCACGACGCTTCTCTGCATGAGCCAAGCGATCGGCGTTCGGGAATAAGTTTTAAATTGAGATTCAAAAACAAAGTTAATACACAGTCTTCTTTTTTCGCCGCCTTTATGCGTGTTTTTCGCCGCCCAAGTAATTGAATCGCTTAGGCTGCGAAAAACATGCATGCGAAAAAGTTTGACTGGGGAATGTTGTCGACCCTCACCGTTTTTTATTCACAAACTCAAACTTTAACTCAAATCAGTAAACAAGCCACACTGTAGACAACCTGTCACACTTGAAAGCCTCTTCGTGAGGAGCAACCTTTAACACTTTGACTGCGGCACGTAAACTGAAGTTCCGTATTCAACTTAAATTTAAAGTCAGTTGTCGCAAGCCATTTTGAAAGAAGGAAACATTAACTGGATCGTGCTTTTATAAAGTTTTGCTTAAGTATTCATGAAAATTGAGTTTGTGACTACTGGTCGGTCAGCAGCATTATGAAAATCCCCTCCGTGTCGCATCAGCGGGTCAAACCCAGTCTAAATTTTTCGCCGCCTGCATGTATTTTGTTTCGCCGCCTACGTAATTCAAGATCTTAAATCGCTAAGGCGGCGAAAAACATGCGTGCAGGCGGCGAAAAAGTTAGACTAGGAAGTGTCAAGAAGCAACAACGCGAAGTATTTAGCGTGTCGGAAAATAAAGCATTCCTGTGGGTCTGTCGGACGAAGGAAGTTGTCGGAGTGACTTTCTCCTTGACGTATATTTCTGTGGCATTAAGCGTCTCCGTGTTCATTGTCTCTCGATGTTCAAACTCTCATCGTCAGGCTATTAAGCATCCCAGTCTAACTTTTTCACCGCATGTTTTTCGCCGCCCAAGTAATTAAATCGCTAAGGCGGCGAAAAACATGCATGCTCCGGCACAAAAGTTTGACTGGGATAGCGTCAGTTGTTGATGTTATAATGTGATCATTTATGAAGGGGCTCTGACTCCTCTCAAAGAATTTATGATAGAATTCCAATCAATAAAGGATTCATCATAGCCTGTATTTTTATTCTCCCATGCAAACAATCGTGACGGCTCCCAGTAAGTTGAGTAGAAATTATAATACCTGTATAGCGATGTGAATTAGATTTGTACTGGTTTTTATCGCCAGTATTACATGCACAAAATATCATTGAATTATAACTAGTCGTCTTTCTTCAGCTTTGATTCTCGTAGCATATGAGTCACGGTAGAGGAAACAAGGTAGGGTCAATTCTATGGGAGAAAATACGCCTCTTGTTCGGCTAGCCAATAGGAAGGCTTTATTTCAAACAAACTTCATGACGTCACCAAAATGTCATGTCGTTAGGCCAATAGTGGAGCCAGATTTGGAGGTAGCAGTGCTACCAGATGCAATATGAGAACTGCTATTGGTTAGTTGCCGTGCCGTCAGCAAAACCACACCGTCAACGAAAAAAAGACGGGTTTGAACCTACCTTGTTTCCTCTACCATGATATGAGCGTTAAGGTGATGGCTCAAATCAGAGAGCACCCTTGAATAGAATAGAGCAGTAAAGTAGCAGTAGAGGTTATGAGCTCATATGTACTATAGATTTGATTCCCGTGATCTTCTGAGAATTAATTAGGCAGTGTCTAATTAAATAATGAATTAATGTTAATTCAATTTATTCAATTAATAAATAATTGGTTCAATCATTTTTAATTCAATTAATAATAATTAAATTAATAATCATTCAATTATCAATTATTAATCATTCAATTATCAATTAATTACTTCAAATATTAATAATTCAATTAATAATAATTCAATTAATAATCATTCAATTAATTCAATTATCAACTAATCACTCCAATTATTATTAATTCAATTATTTCAAGAGAGGCTGTAAGGAAAGGAGACCGGGTCTGAGAAATGGCCGTTGGCTCAACAGTAGCGAAGATAGACGGTGCTTGCTCTAAAAAAGTGAAATCAAGCCAAATGAAATTAACCCGCACAATCTTGGAGATTCCTTGAGAGGTTTGAATGTACAAGTGAAAATTTTGAATGAACAAAAAACCTCAGTATATATTGGAAATTATTATCACCGCATTATTATTTACCATTTATTTTATAATAATATAATATTAAACATAATGATATAATGTTTATAATTTATCACCGCATTTATCTGGACCGGCCTCAATAATTACTCAAAGGCTTTTCAAAAGGCTTTATTTTTACCTTACCTGCGTTCAACGTTGGTTTGTCTGCAATGTTCGTCCGAGGGTAAACTGAAGTAAACAATGCAAATTTCAACGGAACTTCCAGATGATTCGAGATAAACATCCGCTTTTTGTTGGAACGATTGCTGATGTAAAATTGGTTAAAAAACACTGTGACTTTATCCATCGTACTCCAGAACTATCGCATGAAACATCAAGACAAATCTTCTATGCATATGTTGCACAACACCTTCGTTAGCAATTATTAACTTTCATTTGTCTTTCATGACTTTATATTTTAATGGAAAAATGATCGCACTGTGCGAAAACCCTAAATTCTCTTGAATGATGACACGATCAATAGCTTTGCAGGAGAACCCTAAATTCTCAAGAATTTAGCGATCAATAACTTTGCAGGAGAACCCTGAATTCTCTAGAATGATGACACGATCAATAGCTTTGCAGGAGAACCCTAAATTCTCAAGAATTTAGCGATCAATAACTTTGCAGGAGAACCCTAAATTCTCTTGAATGATGACACGATCAATAGCTTTGCAGGAGAACCCTAAATTCTCAAGAATTTAGCGATCAATAACTTTGCAGGAGAACCCTAAATTCTCTAGAATGATGACACGATCAATAACTTTGCAGGAGAACCC
Source organism: Morinoia aosen (assembly GCA_030386875.1). Lineage (NCBI taxonomy): Eukaryota > Metazoa > Arthropoda > Malacostraca > Amphipoda > Talitridae > Morinoia > Morinoia aosen. The sequence continues at coordinate 44,309,922 of CM059567.1, read as the reverse complement.
TAAATTCTCTAGAATGATGACATGATCAATAACTTTGCAGGAGAACCCTAAATTCTCTAGATTGATGACACGATCGATAACTTTGCAGGAGAACCCTAAATTCTCTAGAATGATGACACGATCAATAACTTTACAGGAGAACCCTAAATTCTCTAGAATTTAGCGACCAATAACTTTGCAGGAGAACCCTAAATTCTCTAGAATGATGACACGATCAATAACTTTACAGGAGAACCCTAAATTCTCTAGAATGATGACACGATCAATAACTTTGCAGGAGAACCCTAAATTCTCTAGAATGATGACACGATCAATAACTTTGCAGGAGAACCCTAAATTCTCTTGAATTATGACACGATCAATAACTTTGCAGGAGAACCCTAAATTCTCTACAATGATGACACGATCAATAACTTTGCAGGAGAACCCTAAATTCTCTAGAATTTAGCGATCAATAACTTTGCAGGAGAACCCTAAATTCTCTAGAATGATGACACGATCAATAACGTTACAGGAGAACCCTAAATTCTCTAGAATGATGACACGATCAATAGCTTTGCAGGAGAACCCTAAATTCTCTAAAATGATGATACGATCAATAGCTTTGCGGGAGAACCCTAAATTCTCTAGAATGATGACACGGTCAATAGCTTTGCAGGAGAACCCTAAATTCTCTAGAATTTAGCGATCAATAACTTTGCAGGAGAACCCTAAATTCTCTAGAATGATGACACGATCAACAACTTTGCAGGAGAACCCTAAATTCTCTAGAACGATGACACGATCAATAACTTTGCAGGAGAACCCTAAATTCTCTAGAATGATGACACGATCAATAACTTTGCAGGAGAACCCTAAATTCTCTAGAATGATGACACGATCAATAACTTTGCAGGAGAACCCTAAATTCTCTAGAATTTAGCGATCAATAACTTTGCAGGAGAACCCTAAATTCTCTAGAATAATGACACGATCAATAACTTTGCAGGAGAACCCTAAATTCTCTAGAATTTAGCGATGAATAACTTTGCAGGAGAACCCTAAATTCTCTAGAATGATGACACGATCAATAACTTTGCAGGAGAACCCTAAATTCTCTAGAATGATGATACGATCAATAGCTTTGCAGGAGAACCCTAAATTCTCTAGAATGATGACACGATCAATAGCTTTGCAGGAGAACCCTAAATTCTCTAGAATTTAGCGATCAATAACTTTGCAGGAGAACCCTAAATTCTTTAGAATGATGACACGATCAATAACTTGGCAGGAGAACCCTAAATTCTCTAGAATTTAGCGATCAATAACTTTGCAGGAGAACCCTAAATTCTCTAGAATGATGACACGATCAATAGCTTTGCAGGAGAACCCTAAATTCTCTAGAATGATGACACGATCAATAACTTTGCAGGAGAACCCTAAATTCTCTAGAATGATGACACGATCAATAACCTTGCAGGAGAACCCTAAATTCTCTAGAATTTAGCGATCAATAACTTTGCAGGAGAACCCTAAATTCTCTATAATGATGACACGATCAATAACTTTGCAGGAGAACCCTAAATTCTCTAGAATGATGACACGATCAATAACTTTGCAGGAGAACCCTAAATTCTCTAGAATTTAGCGATCAATAACTTTGCAGGAGAACCCTAAATTCTCTAGAATGATGACACGACCAATAACTTTACCGGAGAACCCTAAATCCTCTAGAATTTAGCGATCAATAACTTTGCAGGGAACCCTAAATTCTCTAGAATGATGACACGATCGATAACTTTGCAGGAGAACCCTAAATTCTCTAGAATTTAGCGATCAATAACTTTGCAGGAGAACCCTAAATTGTCTAGAATGATGACACGATCAATAAATTTGCAGGAGAACCCTAAATTCTCTAGAACTTAGCGATTAATAACTTTGCATGAGAACCCTAAATTTTCTAGAAAGATTACACGATCAATAGCTTTGCAGGAGAACCCTAAATTCTCTAGAATGATGACACGATCAATAACTTTGCAGGAGAACCCTAAATTCTCTAGAATTTAGCGATCAATAACTTTGCAGGAGAACCCTAAATTCTCTAGAATGATGACACGATCAATAACTTTGCAGGAGAACCCTAAATTCTCTAGAACTTAGCGATTAATAACTTTGCAGGAGAACCCTAAATTTTCTAGAAAGATTACACGATCAATAGCTTTGCAGGAGAACCCTAAATTCTCTAGAATGATGACACGATCAATAACTTTGCAGGAGAACCCTAAATTCTCTAGAATTTAGCGATCAATAACTTTGCAGGAGACCCCTAAATTCTCTAGAATGATGACACGATCAATAACTTTGCAGGAGACCCCTAAATTCTCTAGAATGATGACACGATCAATAACTTTGCAGGAGAACCCTAAATTCTCTAGAATGATGACACGATCAATAACTTTGCAGGAGAACCCTAAATTCTCTAGAATTTAGCGATCAATAACTTTGCAGGAGAACCCTAAATTCTCTATAATGATGACACGATCAATAACTTTGCAGGAGAACCGTAAATTCTCTAGAATGATGACACGATCAATAACTTTACAGGAGAACCCTAAATTTTCTAGAATTTAGCGATCAATGACTTTGCAGGAGAACCCTAAATTCTCTAGAATGATGACACGATCAATAACTTTGCAGGAGAACCCTAAATTCTCTAGAATGATGACACGATCAATAACTTTGCAGGAGAACCCTAAATTCTCTAGAATTTAGCGATCAATAACTTTGCAGGAGAACCCTAAATTCTCTAGAATGATGACACGATCAATAGCTTTGCAGGAGAACCCTAAATTCTCTAGAATGATGACACGATCAATAACTTTGCAGGAGAACCCTAAATTCTTTAGAATGATGACACGATCAATAACCTTGCAGGAGAACCCTAAATTCTCTAGAATTTAGCGATCAATAACTTTGCAGGAGAACCCTAAATTCTCTATAATGATGACACGATCAATAGCTTTGCAGGAGAACCCTAAATTCTCTAGAATGATGACACGATCAATAACTTTGCAGGAGAACCCTAAATTCTCTAGAATTTAGCGATCAATAACTTTGCAGGAGAACCCTAAATTCTCTAGAATGATGACACGATCAATAACTTTACCGGAGAACCCTAAATCCTCTAGAATTTAGCGATCAATAACTTTGCAGGGAACCCTAAATTCTCTAGAATGATGACACGATCGATAACTTTGCAGGAGAACCCTAAATTCTCTAGAATTTAGCGATCAATAACTTTGCAGGAGAACCCTAAATTGTCTAGAATGATGACACGATCAATAAATTTGCAGGAGAACCCTAAATTCTCTAGAACTTAGCGATTAATAACTTTGCAGGAGAACCCTAAATTTTCTAGAAAGATTACACGATCAATAGCTTTGCAGGAGAACCCTAAATTCTCTAGAATGATGACACGATCAATAACTTTGCAGGAGAACCCTAAATTCTCTAGAATTTAGCGATCAATAACTTTGCAGGAGACCCCTAAATTCTCTAGAATGATGACACGATCAATAACTTTGCAGGAGACCCCTAAATTCTCTAGAATGATGACACGATCAATAACTTTGCAGGAGAACCCTAAATTCTCTAGAATGATGACACGATCAATAACTTTGCAGGAGAACCCTAAATTCTCTAGAATTTAGCGATCAATAACTTTGCAGGAGAACCCTAAATTCTCTATAATGATGACACGATCAATAACTTTGCAGGAGAACCGTAAATTCTCTAGAATGATGACACGATCAATAACTTTACAGGAGAACCCTAAATTTTCTAGAATTTAGCGATCAATGACTTTGCAGGAGAACCCTAAATTCTCTAGAATGATGACACGATCAATAACTTTGCAAGAGAACCCTAAATTCTCTAGAATTTAGCGATCAATAACTTTGCAGGAGAACCCTAAATTCTCTAGAATGATGACACGATCAATAACTTTGCAGGAGAACCCTAAATTCTCTAGAATTTAGCGATCAATAACTTTGCAGGAGAACCCTAAATTCTCTAGAATGATGACACGATCAATAGCTTTGCAGGAGAACCCTAAATTCTCTAGAATGATGACACGATCAATAACTTTGCAGGAGAACCCTAAATTCTCTAGAATGATGACACGATCAATAACCTTGCAGGAGAACCCTAAATTCTCTAGAATTTAGCGATCAATAACTTTGCAGGAGAACCCTAAATTCTCTATAATGATGACACGATCAATAACTTTGCAGGAGAACCCTAAATTCTCTAGAATGATGACACGATCAATAACTTTGCAGGAGAACCCTAAATTCTCTAGAATTTAGCGATCAATAACTTTGCAGGAGAACCCTAAATTCTCTAGAATGATGACACGATCAATAACTTTACCGGAGAACCCTAAATCCTCTAGAATTTAGCGATCAATAACTTTGCAGGGAACCCTAAATTCTCTAGAATGATGACACGATCGATAACTTTGCAGGAGAACCCTAAATTCTCTAGAATTTAGCGATCAATAACTTTGCAGGAGAACCCTAAATTGTCTAGAATGATGACACGATCAATAAATTTGCAGGAGAACCCTAAATTCTCTAGAACTTAGCGATTAATAACTTTGCAGGAGAACCCTAAATTTTCTAGAAAGATTACACGACCAATAGCTTTGCAGGAGAACCCTAAATTCTCTAGAATGATGACACGATCAATAACTTTGCAGGAGAACCCTAAATTCTCTAGAATTTAGCGATCAATAACTTTGCAGGAGAACCCTAAATTCTCTAGAATGATGACACGATCAATAACTTTGCAGGAGAACCCTAAATTCTCTAGAATGATGACACGATCAATAACTTTGCAGGAGAACCCTAAATTCTTTAGAATTTAGCGATCAATAACTTTGCAGGAGAACCCTAAATTCTCTATAATGATGACACGATCAATAACTTTGCAAGAGAACCCTAAATTCTCTAGAATGATGACACGATCAATAACTTTGCAGGAGAACCCTAAATTCTCTAGAACTTAGCGATCAATAACTTTGCAGGAGAACCCTAAATTTTCTAGAATGATGACACGATCAATAGCTTTGCAGGAGAACCCTAAATTCTCTAGAATGATGACACGATCAATAACTTTGCAGGAGAACCCTAAATTCTCTAGAATTTAGCGATCAATAACTTTGCAGAAGAACCCTAAATTCTCTAGAATGATGACACGATCAATAACTTTGCAGGAGAACCCTAAATTCTCTAGAATTTAGCGATCAATAACTTTGCAGGAGATCCCTAAATTCTCTAGAATGATGACGTGATCAATAACTTTGCAGGAGAACCCTAAATTCTCTAGAATTTTGCGATCAATAACTTTGCAGGAGAACCCTAAATTCTCTAGAATGATGACACGATCAATAACTTTACAGGAGAACCCTAAATTCTCTAGAATGATGACACGATCAATAGCTTTGCAGGAGAACCCTAAATTCTCTAGAATGATGACACGATCAATAACTTTGCAGGAGAACCCTAAATTTTCTAGAATTTAGCGATCAATAACTTTGCAGGAGAACCCTAAATTCTCTAGAATGATGACACGATCAATAGCTTTGCAGGAGAACCCTAAATTCTCTAGAATTTAGCGATCAATAGCTTTGCAGGAGAACCCTAAATTCTCTAGAATGATGACACGATCAATAACTTTGCAGGAGAACCCTAAATTCTCTAGAATTTAGCGATCAATAACTTTGCAGGAGAACCCTAAATTCTCTAGAATGATGACACGATCAATAGCTTTGCAGGAGAACCCTAAATTCTCTAGAATTTAGCGATCAATAGCTTTGCAGGAGAACCCTAAATTCTCTAGAATGATGACACGATCAATAACTTTGCAGGAGAACCCTAAATTCTCTAGAATTTAGCGATCAATAGCTTTGCAGGAGAACCCTAAATTCTCTAGAATGATGACACAATCAATAACTTTGCAGGAGAACCCTAAATTCTCTAGAATTTAGCGATCAATAACTTTGCAGGAGAACCCTAAATTCTCTAGAATGATGACACGATCAATAGCTTTGCAGGAGAACCCTAAATTCTCTAGAATTTAGCGATCAATAGCTTTGCAGGAGAACCCTAAATTCTCTAGAATGATGACACGATCAATAACTTTGCAGGAGAACCCTAAATTCTCTAGAATTTAGCGATCAATAACTTTGCAGGAGAACCCTAAATTCTCTAGAATGATGACACGATCAATAGCTTTGCAGGAGAACCCTAAATTCTCTAGAATTTAGCGATCAATAGCTTTGCAGGAGAACCCTAAATTCTCTAGAATGATGACACGATCAATAACTTTGCAGGAGAACCCTAAATTCTCTAGAATTTAGCGATCAATAGCTTTGCAGGAGAACCCTAAATTCTCTAGAATGATGACACGATCAATAACTTTGCAGGAGAACCCTAAATTCTCTAGAATTTAGCGATCAATAACTTTGCAGGAGAACCCTAAATTCTCTAGAATGATGACACGATCAATAGCTTTGCAGGAGAACCCTAAATTCTCTAGAATGATGACACGATCAATAACTTTGCAGGAGAACCCTAAATTCTCTAGAATGATGACATGATCAATAATTTGACGGTACGAGCTCCTACGACAGTTTCGATGAACTGAGCCTTGTCCTGAAATTTCCGCTTTTTCTCTCAAAGTAAGGCCACATTTTGCGTTCTGTCGAGCCGTTCAGAAGAGTCTCTGAATATCTCGGCGCGACATAATTTCGGGAAGAAAATTTTCCCAGCGAAATAAAGGGAGGAACGGTGAGCTTTGCTAACCTTCGCTACCATTTTGCGGCCAGAGATGGAAATGCAGTTTCCTGGAGAGGCTGGCAAACGTGAGCCTTGAGCTAGTGTTCTCTACTTGAAGCATTCGAGGCCTTGAGCACGTCCTAGTCTAAATTTTCCGCCGCCTGCGTGCATGTTTTTCCCCGCCCAAGCGATTTAACCGCGTAAATCGCATAGGCGGCGAAAAACATGCATGCAGGCGGCGAAAAAGTTAGACTGGGGTTGCTGCGGAGAAATGTTTTCGAGGAAATGCAAGACAGATAAGTAATCGGCTTTTCAAGTGAAGCGTCAATATTATTTTTCCCTCCTTACCGTACGTGTAAGAAGGTTCACGGTAACAAACACGTCTACCTCGCTTGCGTGTTTCTGAAGTTTACTGTGTACGGCGTACCCCAGCAACAAAGTTTCAAGAATTTCATTTCGGCGTTTAATTTCATAATGGTTTTCATAAATTTCTCCATTTCTCTAAAAACACGTTTTAGTTCATCGGAAATTTAAAAAAAACGACTCTATGTAGAGTAAAGTAAAAATTATAACTTAATTTTTACGTACTCTTAAGTAAGTAAAAATTATAACCTAATTGAAAATTATAATTATTAATTGTGCAAAGATATTTTTACGTAGTTGCAAAGTAATACAAAGAAACGTATTCTTCCTGTTTGCTCGTTACAATCGGACTGAATGATCAAACACAATACTCATTAAAGCGAAATGGCTTTTTGAAAACATAGATTTCCTAAATAAAACGGATATTAAGTACAAGAAAACACGGAAGCTAATAATAAATGCATGGAAACTCGGCGTTAAAAAGCAAGATAAAAACACACAATCTATAATAATATACGAACTTCACTTGTTAAGACTGAACCAGTTACAATACTTTAACTTAAATCAGATCGACGTTCAATGATCTGGCTCAGGATAAGAATTTCTTTATAATTGGTTCGTTGGACATTCAATTTCGGCAAATTCATTCACACGGATTAACTAAAATTTACATATATTCTCATTAACTAAAATTTATTCGCAAGGATTTTTTCTCGGGCAAATTCCCTTCTATAAAAAGGTTGATTTATTATTGAATTTGAATATTTTTACTTATGCTGAACCTCAATAAAATGTAGACTAAAAATGCATCGTAAAAAGTCTTTACGGCAAAACTGTAACTTTTATGCTAGAATAGAAGTTACTGCACTAAAGCTTGACCGGCATAAGAGTTACATCAAAATCTTGTGCTGATTTTTTGAGGAGGTACAATTTTTAAAGTTTATAAAATTCCACAAGTTCTCTGAAGAAAGCAGTTGAAATAGAAATTCTAAAGGTTTCTTGGAATAAAAATCTAGTACGATATTTTATCTTCAGCTCCGCAAGCACGGTATCACATTTACCATACAAGGAAAAATCGGCAACTGAAATGTTATTTTTGGCTTCAACTTGGTGGATAAAAATGTCAGTGAGACTTTATTTTCATCCCATTTTTAACTGAAAAAGTGAAATGCAAAAAAATGGAGTACCTCTTAGACGATATTTTGCGTTGCTGCTCCGTATGTTCTTTGATCTGCTGTTCTATGAACGTTTGTTTTACGAAACAAATCACGATATTGATGGAAGTAATTTGAAGTCGATAGGTGCATTATTTCGAAAGTTACAAGTGGGTGATCTTATGTGTTGCATTAGTGGCGGGGCGCATCTGGAAAAGATCCATATTTTTTCTTATCTCAGCTTGTAACCAGGTCTCTTTCTCGCATACTTTTACATTCATCAGTTCCAATGATGGCATATAGTCACTGATACTTTTTATTTGGGCTGGTACAACAGTTCGCACTTTTTTATGCAATTTAAGAATTCACGTTTTTCAAATTTAGGTACACGCTCTTTATATTTTGATGCTGACGCCTCTTTGTAGATGCCTCAGATTACAAAAAAAAATAGTCCCTTAATAACATGAAAGTCATGTACTATTTTTTAATGATCAAACCATTTTTTCAAGTCAATTCATACGTCTCACTTGGATTTTAAACGCTGTCAGAATTTACATCCCAACCTGACTACTCTGAGACCAACGAATCAAGCTCTAATTTATGGTTCGGAAGCCAAAAAAGAGCCTTCGTTGGAGCGTGTTCATTTTCCTGACTGCTTTGATATCTGGACGAACGAAAGTTTCATAATTCGATACTAGGAATTTGAATGATACAGATAGATATTTCCTAAAAGAAACTTGGAATTTGAGTGATAAAGTTAGGTATTTCCTAAAAGAAACTTGGAACTTGAGTGATGCAGTTAGGTATTTCCTAAAAGAATCTTGGAATTTGTGAGAGAAACATTACACTAAAATGAACTATGGATTTGCGAGCAGCAATTAGGTAATTCCTAAAAGGACCCACAATTCGTAGTCCTGTTTTATCATGTAAATGTATTGTCAGAGCCGGCTGTGTACAGATGGCTCACTAAGCCCTCGTCAGCTCGAGTGTTGAGGAGGCTTTCGACAGATGGTAAGGACGCTCGACGGATGGTAAGGACTTGGAGTCCCAGCGTAATCTCCTCATCATGGCGATGTCATCAGACTTATAGCCCGCCGGTAATCTCCCTCGTGATACCGATGAGTTAATCAATGTTCGTCGTTTTGGAGGTAAACTGAAAGCTAAAAACATACTCCAATGTTCGTTGCATTCGAGATCACCTGAAGCGTTGAAAATATCGGTAATTCTCACGTTGCTGTTTGGGCGACACGAAACTTCATTCTTTGTTCTCTCTGACTCTCTGATTTTGATTTCTCATGAATCGATGACAAGTCAAAGAAGCCACGGATGTTCATTGTTGAAAAACTGTCCTCAATTTACGAAACCAATATTTTGTATTTTTCATGTTTAGGTAAATGTCAGGGAGCAAATGAGGCAAATACTAAGTCATTACCTTCATTATAGGCTGATATTAGAAGGTAGAAGGAGAAAAATAGGCTCACATGACTGGAAACATTTGAACGTTTCAACCGAATAAGTCAGACGAAAATATTTTAAATAAAGCCTGATTCTTGAGCTATAGGTACTGAATAGGAAAGAAATACTTTCTGTGCATTAAAAACTTTGAGAAACCTAAAAACCTATGCTATTTGAATTAGAAACCGTTAGTGAATCATTTGAAATAGGTTGTCTAGTAAAAATGAGTGAGGCGGATGTACTGCATCGCAAAAATTATCGCCATTTCTAAAGCTTCAACAGTTTGTCTGCAGCAGGTAAAACAGACGTTTACTATTCAATTGAAATTCAAAGTCAATTATAGTAATTAATGTAAAAACACAAAACATTAACTAGATCATGTTTTCATTTATTTTGATTAAGTATATTTCTTACATCTCTAGAGAGTTTGTGACAATTGATAGGTCAGCAACATAATGAAAACTCCCTCAGTGACCAAATATGGCTTGCGTCGCAGTCAGAGTGTTGGCCGTATCTGAATACGTTGGCTCTACCGCCAGAGCACTCACTGTTCCCTTGGCGGAGTATACACGATAGCAGGAGTCTCTGCATTGACTGCCGCCTTTCTTCTCATTGCATGATGCCCGCAGAAAAACCCTAGCCGAAAATAAAATAAGATTTACAGATAATCTCTTCCAGATAGTATAAATCAACCGTATTATATTTGCGCATTTTAACGTCATTGTTCATTTTAAGAGATGAAACTCGTTTGAACTATTAACAAGCCTTTACGTGATGAACGGTTACATTCCACTCATCCTCTTCAAATAAATAGAATAGATTTATTACTTTTTAGCATTTTAGAGCCTGATTTCATTATCCACTTTCATCAGGTAAAAATTGTTCCCCTGAATTCCAAACCGATTCTTTAAAATGTTTATTACAGACGTTAAAAAAGACTTTTGTTTAGTTTCTTAAAGATATTTTCACAAATATTTTTTCTATTTGATGTTTATTCATATTTTAAACGATAAACTGACAACGCTAAAAAAAACTTCTTAGCTCTTTTATTCCCTATTCTCAGTTCAATATGTCCACGAACTTAGTACTACTGCCGACATTCAAAAGGCAACAGTTAAAATTGGATTCTTTAGAACTAGCATCATCGAAAGTTCTATTGAAGTTACCTGATGCGTTGAAAACCAGGGTCGGCCAGTGGGGGAACCAAGCTGCTTTTCAAACTCAGCTCACTTTCTCATCCAGAATTTTGGCAGCGATTGAGATGTAATATAATTTTCATAAGGAATATATAATGAGCGGATAAATTGTAATATGTAACAAGAGGATAAATATATGTAACGAGAGGATACATTTGAATATGTAATGAGCGGATAAATTGTAATATGTAACGAGAGGATAAATATATGTAACGAGAGGATAAATATATGTAACGAGAGGATAAATTTGAATATGTAATGAGCGGATAAATTAGAATATGTAACGAGAGGATAAATGTATGTAACGAAAGGATAAATTGGAATATGTAATGAGAGGATAAATAGTAATATGTAACGAGAGGATAAATATATGTAACGAGAAGATAAATTGGAATATGTAATGAGAGGATAAATAGTAATATGTAACGAGAGGATAAATACATGTAACGAGAGGATAAATTGTAATATGTAACGAGAGGATAAATTGTAATATGTAACGAGAGGATAAATTGTAATATGTAACGAGAGGATACACTAATATTCGAGCAAAGAAACATCTTTCCTGTACGACCATCAGTCACCAATTTTAAAGGTGCTGGAGTTAAAGAGCTGAAATTAGTATATGGTACTAGAATTATCGAAAAATTAACGTCTAATTATGTTAGAAACCAATAATTAGAATGAGATAAATGCTTTTACCTGCATCCTTGCTCATATACCTTTTTGCAATGAGATTTGTAGTCACGCACAGCTGCTGGACTTTAGAATCTATTCCTCTACAACAGAGATTCTCAACCGGGGGTACATGTGCCCCTAGGGGTACATTTAACATACTTCATATGGAAAAATGTACAATATATATTTACAAATAACCGTTTAATTATATATAATTGCTTATCATTAGGTGTATTTTTATAGTTTCTTAAACCTTTAACTGCGCTGGGGGTACATGAAAGTACACCATTAAGCCTAGGGGGTACACCACAATAGAAAGTTTGAGAATCCCTGCTCTAGAATCTAGAGCAGCCATTCTCAACCTTTCCTCCATCATTGACCCCCTTGCACTAAGTATATAAGGCCGAAATTTACCCCTGGTGGAGAACCTCCGATCTAGAAGAATAAATAACATGGTACGAAAGTCGGCAGATCTCTGAAGCGAAACACAGGGAAGCAAAGCGTTTCGATGTCTTCGTTTTATTTATTTCTACGAAACTTTTGTACGCTCAAACGTAAATCAACAACAACAACAACGACTATTATAAACAACTTTATATCGACATACCCTTCAATTTTGCATTTAGGTTTCTAATCTTCTATCAAAGGGAAAGTGTAAACTTAATATTTTTTAACGTAAACGAGGTACATGGAGAGCTGATCGAGTTACGAAGTTTCAAGCTCAGTCAAAGTAAGTACAGCGAAAAATACGATATAAATTCTTTTAATTTAATTCAACCTCAAATGCTTTGATACACAATGCATGTACAAAATAAACGACATAAGTCACTTGATGTAATCCGCTTTGCTTTTTCCCTTTGCATTAACAAATTCGCTAATACATTCCATACAAGGCTAATTCCAGACCCATACTCGACCTGGGGCAAGGAAGCTTATTCGTCCTAGAAGATAAAGTATGTATATTTATTTTAATCAAACATCACTTAATCAACTAATTATTCCATTCGATTGTCGGTTCCAGGTTGCGTGAGGCAGACTTGCTGAAATCTTGAAATCTGAAGAAAAGAACCTCAGTCGCTCTCGGACACAACGCGATAATTTCGGTTGTCTGAACATTTACCCGCGGTTGAGTTGTTCTAAAGAGAAAATTGAGCATCCTATGATCTTATTTACTTAGAACACGTTTCTAGTTTATATTATCTGAATTTAAAGCTTCCATGGAACAGTGTATCTAGAATAATCTTAATATTATAATATAATCAGCGCCTGAAGCTATTGCGCGATCACAAAATATATCTTCTGTCTGTCGGTTCTGGTTCTGTTTCCCTCGACAAATTACATGCAACAAAAAGAAAAATGTGCTTCATTGAAAACTGGCTTCTGTAATTCTCATCAGTTTTCTCTTTTTTGGGAACTTTTTCGCATTTTTTCGTATCAGGAAATTATTTTTACTTGATGATTCATGTCGACTCATAGTAAAAATCTTTATTGAGTGATTAAGCCCAATTGGTAATTTTTATCTAATTAGGTTACTCTTTCAGTCAGTATTATCAGTATTATTATAATTGAGATGTATTTATTCCAATGAGTTAATCTGCATCGTCTAGAATGCACCGAAATGTAATTCAATGTAAGATTCTACAACAAATATTGTATATTTTGAAATAAGTCTATGACTGCTGAACCAAACTTACACACAACTTTTCTACATCAGTACAACGTCGAAAATTATTAATGGTAACTCTCAAAGACTATTTTCCTACCGATTAAAAATATAAACAAACAATTTTTATCACGAAATACATGTACAATTTTCAATCGACGCCCTTTTATAAATTTCCTTTTATCGATTTTCATGAGTCCTTCCAGAATTAAGTTCATGACCAAAAACTGACATCAAACAATGAGATAGAATTATCTCAAACCGTATTAAATCTTATTTAAATCGCCCTAAGATAATCATGCAAGAGTAGTTCGGTTCCTTCTTTCAACATCATTATAACTATACATAGCTGAATAATATTCGAGAAAATCTATAACAAACCGGAACTAATTAATAGAAAATAGGCATCAACTCATCTCTCGACTTATTCTTACACGGTTACAATTAACATAAATGATATAAGTGAAATAGAACTCAAATTGAGCGATACCAATGCATCTCAACTGTATCACTATCAATATCAGCAACGCGCCATGCTCGAAAGCCGTCACAAAAAAATATTCTAGTCTAGTCGTATTTCTATTTAAAATTCGAAGCGAATTTCTATTTCGGGCTCAAAATCTCTTTGAGTTCTTGCAAATATGTTAACTAAAGTCATCTATACCGAGTCAAAAAACTTATTGGGTCTATTGTTGGAACTATTGTTGTTGGAATGCAGGTTAGGCATAACCTAATGCGTTTCTTTGGTCTTCCATTTATTGCTCATTTTTTAAAGATTACTGTTAATAATAAGTCTTTTACCATCGAAAATTCCGTTGAAATTATCCGATGCGTTAGAATCTGAAGCGTTGAAATAGCAATGCAAATACAACCCACAACAAGAAACACACGTTGAACACGGTTTGCTGCCCCTGAACTCCCCATATTTTGCGGGAGTCACCAACGTCCTGTTCACATTTTGCAGATCCCTGGCTGCTCATTCCAGGTAAGACAGACGCCCGCACGCCGCAGCGGAGAATCTTACAAGCGTGTTGCATCACCGCACCCGGGGCTACGAGGCTGACCTTAGCGCTAAAATTTTGAAATTTGACCCGTTTTTTAATTATTCACCTTCAAATTCCTAATTCAGGTTACATTTGGGTGATTTTTAGCCATCTTTTTCCATGAAAACAAGGGTCTTTCCCAAATAAGCCCCGCCACTAATGCAAGACGTAAGTTCAACCACTTGTAACAATCGAAATAATGCATCTATTAACTTCAAATTACTCTCAAACGAAAGATTGAAACATTCCTTTTTCTATTTAGTTGACGGTACGGAAACAGTTTTCTGCAGACTACATCAATTTCTGGATATATCTATCCGACTCGCGCGCCGTCATAACACATAAGTTCACCCACTTGTAACTTTCGAAATAATGCACACTCAAATTAAAATTACTCTCAAACGAAAGGCTGTTTAAATCTTTCGTTTGAGAGTAATTTGAAGTCGATAGATGCATCTTTTCGAAAGTTATAAGTGGGTGAACTTATGTGTTGCATTAGTGGCAGGGCGCATCTAGGAAAGATCCGAAAACAGGACAAATTTAAGAATTTTACCTTCAAATTCCCAATTTGGGTTATTTTAGTCCCATGAAAGAGGCCAAATTTGAGAATTATGTCCCTGGAAAAGCGGAACCTGGCAAAGCTGATCTAGGCTGGCTACAAGCACGGCTGCTGCACGTAGTTGAGACAGAAGCCTCTGTTGTTGGTGTCTCCGTTGTCGGTCTCAACACCGTTTGTGTGGTAGAAAATGTTGAATGGGCGCACAAAGCCTGAAAAGGAGATAAGTTTAAGCTAAGGATGATGTCAAATTAAATTTTAAATTAAATGCTACATGAACTTAAAATAAAACTGGGGAATCGAAAATGTAAGTTTCCATCCCACGCCAGAGTGTTCGAAAAAGGGTGACAGCTTGCTTTTGTTTTAGATACGATCTCTATTCTAGTGATTCTGCCGTTAATGTAAAGGTTCACGTTCTCTATTCCAGAGATTCTGCCGTAATGTAAAGGTTCACGTTCTCTATTCCAGCGATTCTGCCGTCAATGTAAAGGTTCACGTTCTCTATTCCAGCGATTCTGCCGTCAATGTAAAGGTTCACGTTCTCTATTCCAGCGATTCTGCCGTTAATGTAAAGGTTCACGTTCTCTATTCCAGCGATTCTGCCGTCAATGTAAAGGTTCACGTTCTCTATTCCAGCGATTCTGCCGTCAATGTAAAGGTTCACGTTCTCTATTCCAGCGATTCTGCCGTCAATGTAAAGGTTCACGTTCTCTATTCCAGCGATTCTGCCGTCAATGTAAAGGTTCACGTTCTCTATTCCAGCGATTCTGCCGTTAATGTAAAGGTTCACGTTCTCTATTCCAGCGATTCTGCCGTCAATGTAAAGGTTCACGTTCTCTATTCCAGCGATTCTGCCGTCAATGTAAAGGTTCACGTTCTCTATTCCAGCGATTCTGCCGTCAATGTAAAGGTTCACGTTCTCTATTCCAGCGATTCTGCCGTCAATGTAAAGGTTCACGTTCTCTATTCCAGCGATTCTGCCGTCAATGTAAAGGTTCACGTTCTCTATTCCAGCGATTCTGCCGTCAATGTAAAGGTTCACGTTCTCTATTCCAGCGATTCTGCCGTCAATGTAAAGGTTCACGTTCTCTATTCCAGCGATTCTGCCGTCAACGTAAAGGTTCACGTTCTCTATTCCAGCGATTCTGCCGTCAATGTAAAGGTTCACGTTCTCTATTCCAGCGATTCTGCCGTTAATGTAAAGGTTCACGTTCTCTATTCCAGCGATTCTGCCGTCAATGTAAAGGTTCACGTTCTCTATTCCAGCGATTCTGCCGTCAATGTAAAGGTTCACGTTCTCTATTCCAGCGATTCTGCCGTCAACGTAAAGGTTCACGTTCTCTATTCCAGCGATTCTGCCGTCAACGTAAAGGTTCACGTTCTCTATTCCAGCGATTCTGCCGTTAATGTAAAGGTTCACGTTCTCTATTCCAGCGATTCTGCCGTCAATGTAAAGGTTCACGTTCTCTATTCCAGCGATTCTGCCGTCAACGTAAAGGTTCACGTTCTCTATTCCAGCGATTCTGCCGTCAACGTAAAGGTTCACGTTCTCTATTCCAGCGATTCTGCCGTCAATGTAAAGGTTCACGTTCTCTATTCCAGCGATTCTGCCGTCAATGTAAAGGTTCACGTTCTCTATTCCAGCGATTCTGCCGTCAATGTAAAGGTTCACGTTTTCTATTCCAGCGATTCTGCCGTCAATGTAAAGGTTCACGTTTTCTATTCCAGCGATTCTGCCGTCAATGTAAAGGTTCACGTTCTCTATTCCAGCGATTCTGCCGTCAACGTAAAGGTTCACGTTCTCTATTCCAGCGATTCTGCCGTCAACGTAAAGGTTCACGTTCTCTATTCCAGCGATTCTGCCGTCAATGTAAAGGTTCACGTTTTCTATTCCAGCGATTCTGCCGTCAATGTAAAGGTTCACGTTCTCTATTCCAGCGATTCTGCCGTTAATGTAAAGGTTCACGTTTTCTATTCCAGCGATTCTGCCGTCAATGTAAAGGTTCACGTTCTCTATTCCAGCGATTCTGCCGTCAATGTAAAGGTTCACGTTCTCTATTCCAGCGATTCTGCCGTTAATGTAAAGGTTCACGTTCTCTATTCCAGCGATTCTGCCGTCAATGTAAAGGTTCACGTTCTCTATTCCAGCGATTCTGCCGTCAATGTAAAGGTTCACGTTCTCTATTCCAGCGATTCTGCCGTCAACGTAAAGGTTCACGTTCTCTATTCCAGCGATTCTGCCGTCAATGTAAAGGTTCACGTTCTCTATTCCAGCGATTCTGCCGTCAATGTAAAGGTTCACGTTCTCTATTCCAGCGATTCTGCCGTTAATGTAAAGGTTCACGTTCTCTATTCCAGCGATTCTGCCGTCAATGTAAAGGTTCACGTTCTCTATTCCAGCGATTCTGCCGTTAATGTAAAGGTTCACGTTCTCTATTCCAGCGATTCTGCCGTTAATGTAAAGGTTCACGTTCTCTATTCCAGCGATTCTGCCGTTAATGTAAAGGTTCACGTTCTCTATTCCAGCGATTCTGCCGTCAACGTAAAGGTTCACGTTCTCTATTCCAGCGATTCTGCCGTCAATGTAAAGGTTCAGCTCAGGACCCGCTCTGCCTGCAGATGCGCGGTAGCTCAGGAGGGATGAAGGAAAGTCGTTGAAAACTAAAAAGCGTTGAAAACTCAACTTAAATTCCATCGTTTCAGAGGTATGCAATTCTTTTTAGTTGCGAACTATTCGATTATTTACCTTATTCTTGAGGATGGTATTCTGAACTAGAAGCCAATTTTTGAGAACTCACAACTGGCTGCACTTCACAGGAATGAACGGCTTCTTTGGTAACGCAGAAAACGATGATGAGCAGGAGAAGTCATTGAGAAACATTCCTAGTCAAAGAGCTTGCTTGAGAGAAAGTAAAGCAAAATTGAAATGTAAGGTGAAAAACGAGATGATTTACCGTGTAAAATTATCATGTCGAGGTAATTCAATGCAATACTGTTCATTTTTCAGTGATGTTCATAGAGTAGGTTGCACTGAAACAAATCCCAGGCATAGCATTCGAGCGAGCTCAGCACATCAAGGGAAGCGATTATTCAGAGGGCAATTTTCTCAAGTCGACATCGCGATAAGCTTGAGGGAGAAGGAAATTATGGACAGGATGAACAGAACTCTGATTACAGGAACTTCAATTTTGTTCACTTGTGAAAAACACTCGACGAAGAAGAAGGGAACGCCTCTTGAATAGATGTCTGCATTTCGAGGAAAGATTTCTTATTCTAAAATTATTCTGACTATTTTCTTTCTTATTCTTTCTTTCAATAACTATTTTAAGTCACTGACTTGACTGCTTGAAGAATTGCTTATTTTGAGCATTTGTTTCACATAATTTGTATAAATAAATAAGGGTTATTCGGCACATCACCAGTTCTTCGAATTACCTCATTCATTTATGGCTGTTTAAAATCTTATTTTAAAGAAATCTTATTTTAAAAACTTATTATAAAAATCTAATCAAAAATCTTACCATAAACAAATGCCAGCTTCGTAGCGATCAAACCAAGTCTTTCACCACAAACTTTAAAAAAAGAGTAACTCTCTGTTTGTGTCTAATAATCTTAGGGGGGGAACACAATATTAAGCAATAATATTGGGTCGACTTTTGCAATTTAACAAATTGAAAATTTCGTCTGAAGAGAGTCAGAATGAAATGGAGCTTCGTAGCTGGCCCCTATGATTACCAGATTTTAACGTCCACCAAGTATTTCTTTAACGCAACCTAGAATGGATGTTACAAATACACAAACCACCAGCATTTCCTATCATTGGTAACCTTGATCACACCGAAAACAACTAAAAGTTCTTCCGACTGACTAGCGCTATAAAAATACCGCCTGATGATAACCATGATAGATGATGATAACTCACTGTAGAGAATTTGATCCTGAGTGTTGCCGTTGGTCGAAAAAGCTCCCCCACATATCCTGTCGTCGCAGTCAGCAAACGGGTCGAGCGAGGTGGTAGAGAGGCACGGGATGATGAGCCAGTCGTTGTTGCAGCTGGTACCTACTTGCCCACCGCCCGTGTTGCTGCCCGTAATTGAGAACGACTGCGAATCCGTGTTTACTGCACAGGGTCAAGTCATGTCAGCTGATACTTCTGATAATGTGAAGAAAACAGTCAAATCTAGGGACCACACTATGCGTAACGGTTGCGTTAAGAGATATTGTATTGAAGTAATGCACAATGCTCGACCGTGAGTGATAATTGATGATTGTAAATATACTTCGTTGGTTCCTGTGCTTTATTCGTGTCTGACGGCCCTGGACTTGGGGACAACCCGAGGATGGGTCTCTTGGGTCATGTCTGTAGTCCTATTCTTTCTATTCCATTCTATTCTAGAATGAATCGGAATGCTCTTACTCTACGAAAAAATTGAAATGAATTTAAATGCACCCTAAAATTTGCAGTCAAGTCATATATATTTGACATTTGCTCAGGCGCTAGGCTGCGATGGCCACTAGTTCCAATTAAAAGATCGTTGCCACCCAAACGTTCTTAGAGAGTTTGGTTCCTAAATAGTTTTACTTAATAATTATCATAGTTAATACTAATTACACCATAGACAGATGACATTTATGTCATCAGGTTACGAACTAAGCTCTTTATTTTCCGCAAAAATTCAGTTATCGTCATGCAGGTGATGAAAAGGTTCATGGGCTAAATCATGTTCGGCTTAACTTGTGAAATTCAAGCGAGCTGCCATATTAAAGTACGTTCAAGTGATATACCAGCACGTACAAAATAACTCCTCAACACTGCAAGAAAACCAAAACATACGTGATGCATTTTCTGCCAATTTTCCCACAATTACTTTGATTCTCAAGTTAAAGGAAAGCTTGTATTCTGGCCACATTTTTCATTCTCTGACGACCTGAGTATCAAAGGCAGGAGTCGGCAAATTACTGAAGGGAAAATTGGCGAGATCAAAGAAGGCAACCGAGTTGCGACCGTCCGCAATTCCTAATTAGCAGCTAATGGAACCCCTCTCGACAATAGTATTGCATTTCAAATGCGTGTTACGTTTGATCGGAAAACAGAATTTGCCGAGCAAGGCTCTTCTATTCAGGCTCGTCTCCAAGCCGTGGATTACGAACAATGAATTAACTCCCAATGAAAATTTCAAGTTAAAACAACTTTGATTAGCGCAAAATTCTCTTGCAAGCCAAATGAAATTTTTAAAATGATTTACGAACTTCAGCTAATCTATGCGAATCGTGGACAATACCTGAAAATACTTTAGTTTTACCAAAACTTGTTCACTTGTGTTAGGACTGAAAAATCTTTGAAGTTAACGAAACATAGCATAGACTAATAAGCATTACAATACGACGTATGCAAAGGCTCTTGCACGAGTGAAACTCGTTTCTGGGGCTACAATAATGTACTGAAAATTAAGCAAAAACTAAAATAACTCTCAAAAACTGAAGGCCAGTTTCAATTTCAATTTTCTTAAAGCAGCGAAATGAATTCATTCCTCAGAACGTTCGGCATGGACAGCTAAGGAGAAATAATATGTTAAAAAGAACTAATATGATAAGAAGAACTAATATTGTAAGGAGAACTAATATATTAAAGAACTAATATGTTAAAGGAGAACTAATATGTTAAAGAACTAATATGTTAAAGAACTAATATGTTAAAGAGAACTAATATGTTAAGGAGAACTAATATGTTAAGGAGAACTAATATGTTAAGGAGAACTAATATGTTAAGGAGAACTAATATGTTAAGGAGAACTAATATGTTAAGGAGAACTAATATGTTAAGGAGAACTAATATGTTAAGGAGAACTAATATGTTGAAGAACTAATATGTTAAGGAGAACTAATATGTTAAGGAGAACTAATATGTTAAGGAGAACTAATATGTTGAAGAACTAATATGTTAAAGAACTAATATGTTAAGGAGAACTAATATGTTAAGTCTTCGTTTGTCTTGAACTAAAATTGAAAATGATTTAGCATTTTTGTTTTCTATACTATTTGTAAAATTTCATCAACTAGTCTTACTGCAGTGTATGATTGAGTACAGTTTTGAGGAAATAGTGTTCGAATATGACAAGAAAGATCTTTACTGGAAGGTGTTAAGAACTGAGTCCGGGGAATGTGCGATTGGGTGGAATTTCCGGCTGGTGCTTCATAGATGATCTGTGGGGAGTGACAGAATTTCGAACATTGAAGCTCGATCAAATATCACCTAACACTTGACTAAGCTGGATAATACTGGACAAAGCTGGATAATACATCGCTGCTAAAATCCTCCCACTCCCAGCACACACCACCACACCTGCACCAGTGCAACTTGGATCACTTCTGCACCACCGCACCTGCGCACCACCTGCACACACACGCACCATACCATCTGCGCAGTATGCACCATACCACCTGCACAGCATGCAATATACCACCTGCACCACAGCATACACTATACCACCTGTACAGCATACACTATACCACCTGCACCACAGTATGCACTATACCACCTGCACAGCATACACTATACCACCTGCATCACAGCATACACTATACCACCTGCACAGCATGCAATATACCACCTGCACCACAGTATGCACTATACCACCTGCACAGCATACACTATACCACCTGCACCACAGTATGCACTATACCACCTGCACAGCATACACTATACCACCTGCATCACAGCATACACTATACCACCTGCACAGCATGCAATATACCACCTACACCACAGTATGCACTATACCACCTGCACCACAGTATGCACTATAACACCCGCATCACAGTATGCACTATACCACCTGCACAGCATACACTATACCACCTGCATCACAGCATACACTATACCACCTGCACCACAGTATGCACTATACCACCTGCACCACAGTATGCACTATACCACCTGCACCACAGTATGCACTATAACACATGCACCACAGTATGCACCATACCTGAGTCAGTGCACGCGGTGTACTGTATACCACAGAAGTTCTTCTCAGTCCTGATGCAGGTGGTGTAGTCCTGGTTGGAGAGCTGGAGGCCGGTCGAGGTGTCGTAGTTGTAGCTGCTCACCGTGCCCGTCACGCCCGTGTGGTACTGCAGGCAGTTCGCCGGCGCTGCAACCGAGCGGCAGTGAAAATAGCGCCTTTGTCGATGGTTGATTGAAAATGTTGTCGTTCTTAATGGTTGGGGGAAAATTTTGTTTTTCTTGATGGTGGGGAAAATTTTATCTTTCTCAGTGATTGGATGAAAATTTGGTCTGTTGCAATGATTTGTTGAAAATTTTGATTTTTTCTCAAAATGTTGTCTTTGTGTGTGATTCGTTGAAAATGATTTATCAATGATTGATTGAAACTGTTGCCCTTCTCGATTTTTGGCTGAAAAATGTTTTTTTTTAAAGATTGGTTGAAAATGTTCTTTTCATCAACAATTGGTTGAAAATTTGCTTTTTCTCAATGATTGGTTGAAAATATTGTCTTTCTCAATGATTGGCTGAAAATTTGTTTTCTGTCTTAATAAATGATTGGTTAACAATTGTCTTTCTCGATAATCGGTAGAGAATATTGTCTTTCTCGACGATTGTTTTTTATCTCCGCCGAAGTCATACACATTATACCATTATACCCGTTACTGACTCCTTTGATGACTGACAGATGATTTAGCATACATGAAATGAATAATCTTGAGAATTATGTTCAAGTCTCTGTGGAACAACAATAATGAATGGGAATTTTTAACTTAAATGAATAATTTTTTGCGGCAGATTAGTTAATAAGTAAATTTATATATTAGATACTCTGCGTCAAATGAAAAGACAGAAAAGTTAATATAATAAAATTGAAGAGTTATCATTTTTCACAATTACTCATATCATTTGTCAGCCATTTGCCAAAATGTTTTCATCCATATTATATTTTAAGAATGTATTCAAAAGATATATTAAAAATGTATTCATCGTTAAGAAACGTTAAATATGTATTAAAATGGTAAGGAAATTTAAGTTTTAATAACCTATTTAAATATATAAAAGTCGCCATGAGGTCCAACAGTTATATATGTTATATATTCAGCACCCCATGCGAACTTCAACATGTACGTGCAAAAATTATGCCAAGTTATTCATAACATGAATCAAGATACTCATCAAACTAAAAACTGAGACCAATTTTTGTCCACACAAGTTGAGGCTCGCATGAGATTATATTCCACAACTCGCAGCCCGACTGCATGATAGCGGGATAATTACATACACTCTGGCTTCTGAACTTCCTTGTGAAGTGCTTAACACACTTCCTGCGAAGTGACCCACCGGTGGTCACTTTGGTGATTTTCAAAGTGCTGCTGACCCACCTGCAGTCACTAACTCATTTTTTATTAATACTTAATGAAAGCTAAATGAGGGCCTGATCCAGTAAATCTTTCCTATTAGCAAAGTTGATTGCCACAATCGACTTTAAATTTGAATTGAATGTTGAACGTCAGTTTAACCCACCGCAAATAAAACGTTAAGCCCACAAATTCCATTTTCACGACCCGTAGACGGAAACTTCATTTGCATCCATTTTTAGCTCGCTTCCCTTTCATTTCTTTATTTACTTCTCTCAAGAAACCGAACACCAAACGCTTCGAAACGTTCCCTAATTACTAGAAATTCATAGAAAACGAGCGCTTGCACCAAGTTGAGCCTGTCACTCAAGAAACTGCTTCTTTTGCTGTTAGATTTGTGTTTAATGAAAGCGTGAGGCCGTCAAAGCCTTGCTTGGCCTGCCGTATCTTCATCTCGGCAGCCACACAAAGGATGGGAGGCCTGCGCTATCTTCGCCTCGCTCCACGCCATGGAATATTTCTAAGTCTCTCTGCAAAAAACTTCAAGTTAATTTAGGACCCGCTGTAGCTGCTGAGTTTAATTTTGTTCCACTGGTTGGTCTTGGGTGGATGTCAGGTTTCTTGCACCCAGAACTTCATCATCGCATTCCAAAGTGCTACGAGAGGACATGGTTCGACTACTGCGTTCTAGGGTGCACTCGAGTATTTATTATACTTTCTTTTACGAGCGAGACAATATTGCACTTTCATTTACGAGCGAGACAATATTGCACTTTCATTTACGAGCGAGACAATATTGCACTTTAATTTACGAGCGAGACAATATTGCACTTTAATTTACGAGCGAGACAATATTGCACTTTAATTTACGAGCGAGACAATATTGCACTTTCATTTGCGAGCGAGACAATATTGCACTTTAATTTACGAGCGAGACAATATTGCACTTTAATTTACGAGCGAGACAATATTGCACTTTCATTTACGAGCGAGACAATATTGCACTTTCATTTACGAGCGAGACAATATTGCACTTTAATTTACGAGCGGGCAGCTTTCAAATTTTGTTTGAGTAATTTCAAAGCTGTTTGCTACTTGTTCAAATTCAAGTTAACGAGATATGAAATTTGATCTGAACCAGGAACAAAATACCTGCATAATATTAAATCGCAGGTGGATTTTTTCTCCCAAATTCCGTCAAGAAACGGACAATATTCTTAAAGTAATTTTAACAAGTCAATAACGAACGCTATTGCAGATATTATATATTGTAGCTTTATAACATAACTGCCTACTGTATAAGCCATTAAATGAGGACAATAACTATGAGATAGAAGTTTGCAACCTAATCGTCCAGAGATTAGACCTTCACAGTTCAATTCCACAGTTGAAGCCTCAGCGCCAATTAAATTCTCCCTTGAAGGGTCTTTAATTTTCATCAGACTTTCGGTTTTAAGTTCGGCTCATGCGACCTTTGCGGCATGGACTGTATATCCTGAATTTGTGCTCAATCTGGTGCGTATTGGCAGATCCAAGCACTAGCCCCTGGCGCAATCCAATCAAAACTCTGCCTAATTCCTTCCCGTCTCGGCCAAAAGCGCTAAATGGAAGCCGTTCTAGCCGAGTCTGGCCCTTACTAAGCGTGAGTGGGCCTCATGGACTACAGCTCGCACATCGAGCAGGTTTGGCTTTGAAAACCCCAAACAAAAACACGAAACGTAATAAAAAAGCACTCGAAATAGCGAACAAAGTTCAATTTAGTAATTATTTTCTCCTTGTTTTTTAAATGTTCTTGTGACTGTTCGTTGGCTTTTTGTTCGCGTTTTTAAGGCCAATATTGATTTTCAAACCTAAACTTCGAGCATAGATTGATAGGCAATTTGGCCTCGTATTTTGACGACACAATCACAACTTGATAGGTTTTCTCTATCAAGAAAACTTAAGCCGTGCTAGTCATAGCTGAGTGGTTAAAGGACCTGACCTTCCGTGAAGGTGTCGAGGGTTCGAATCCCGGCGCTGTGTGGCGACTTTCTCCGTTGGGTATAGGGGAAAAACTCAAAGCACAATGCCCCACTCTACCCAGGGGTCTGAAATAGGTACCGGTCTTTACCGGGGGAAACCGTCATGGGGTCCTGGTGTTAGTTACAAGGCATTTGAAAAGCCAGTGTACAAGGTGATATGTATCGGGTTTGATTGGAAATAAAGCATCCTTAGATGCCGATGTTTGTTTAAAGATCTGCCCACCCACGGCAATGTTTTAGTTTCGCTCCGAGTGTCTTTTTTCGATTTATTTTAACATTGTCTGTTGCTTCATCACTCTCTGGTACTTTAGCAGCCTCTATATTCATGGACTTGAAAAAAGAGTAATTGTTGGCGGTGTCTTGAAACCGACTTTAAAGGAAGCGAGTGGGTCTATGACACGAACCGTCATGACAAAGACATTAAAATACTATGTTTATACAATATTTACCATCAATATATCATATTCTATATAATATGTACCGTTAAGTCGAAGTTAAAATACATTCTATCTTATATGCTCATTTGATATTACATGCTCTCCTCGCAGCTTCACAAGTCCCTCGAGACTTTCTCCCTTACCTTATCTGCTAAAACATGCAAAGTCACGGCACAAAAGCCCATGAGATGAAACGAAATTCTTCTCTGCCTATCATAAATTTAGAAAATTATAGCCTCTTATTTTGCACGGGAACTCTTTCGCCACGAGTGCATTATATTCCCGTGCAAAACTAAGTAGGTAAACTTATGTGAGTGTGCAGTACGAGAAAATTTCACTTATACCCTGAAGCCTCATTCTAGCATTTTGTGCAGAATATCTCCTAAGAACCCTGAATCAATATAGTATCAAAATTGCGCTTCTGTGCAGAGTATCTGCCAAGAATAATTGGGAGAAAATTACAAAATATCTCCCAAGAATCTCTTATCAACATGCTTTCAAAACTGCGCTTATGTACTGATCGTCCCTGATTTTTATTTAAAATTGCCATTTCTTGGGAAACCAAAAAGGCAAAGAAAGGAAAACGAAAGGCAAGGAAAGGAAAAATAAAAAGGCAAGGGTAGGGAAACGAAAGGCAAAAGGGTGAGGAAAGGAAAACGAAAGACAAAAAAGATGGGAAAGGAAAACAAAAAGCAAGGAAAGGCAAGGAACGGAAGACATTGGCAGCAGCGGGTCGCAGTGATAAGAGTTGTGTTGCGGGAGAAAGTATCAAGTGGCAACCACGCCTTATTCTCTCAGGCAACAGATAAAATTGCCTTCCTTTCCCGATGTCGACACGAAATCCAATTAACCTTCGCTGCAGAAATAAAGTTTATCCTTTTGCCGCAGTCGTGGAAGAGCTCCTGCTATTTCGATGGCAATAAATAGCGCCTTGATGTGAGGCAGGAGTAATGTTGTGTGGTTTATTGATGTTGGTCTACCGATGACTTTGTGAGACTCGAGGCTTTTCTGACGTAGTCAATGAATATAAAATTTCCATTCAGGACAACCTTAATTGGAAGTTACAGCAGTTTTACGCAAGTGAACGTGTGAAAACATCATGGGTTCAACTCACAAAGTTGAATCTGTCTTTAAAATACTTTTAAGTGTTTCTAGTATGCTCCAAATTGATATTATCATATTTGAATCTGTTGTTACAATACTGTTAAGGCTTAAAATACGTTCTAAATTGATACTCTCAGAGGTAAATTGACTTTTAAAATAATTTTAAACGTTTCCAACACGTTCCAAATTGATCAGGGCAGTCGGTGCAGAAAACAAATACTAGAAAAAGACTCCCGCACCAAAAGGCGGAGGAAAAAGCAACATCGTTTTAGAAATGCCCAAAATTAAGATGTATTTAAAGCCTACACGTCTTGAGGTTTGTGTCATTAACTACTCAGGCCGAGAACTTTTTTTGCTGTCATGAAAAGAATTGAAAACATCGAAATATGAGCATTAAAGACTCCCGCACCAGAGCCTGAGGGACCGTCTAATGTCACACCACTCGTCCCACGAACCCAGTCAAACTTTTTCGCCCAAAACATGCATGTTTTTCGCCGCCTAAGCAATTTAATTACTTGGGCGGCGAAAAACATGCATGCAGGCGGCAAAAGAGTAAGGCTACGACTAGCATGCTACACGTCGCAGCTGCTCGATCTCCAGGACGTGCTCTTCTTCAGGACGACGAGGTTGTGTTTTTGGCTGGAAAGTCGGGGATCCCAACGTCAGCATAACCCAAAGTTTGCCAAACTCCAAGTCGACATAAGACGCAGAGTCCCAACACCAGCGCATGACGCAGCGTCCCAACACCAACGCATGACGCAGCGTCCCAACACCAGCGAATGACGCAGCGTCCCAACACCAGCACATGACGCAGAGTCCCAACACCAGCGCATGACGCAGCGTCCCAACACCAGCGCATGACGCAGCGTCCCAACACCAGCACATGACGCAGAGTCCCAACACCAGCGCATGACGCAGTGTCCCAACACCAGCGCATGACGCAGCGTCTCAACACCAGCACATGACGCAGAGTTCCAACACCAGCGCCTGACGCAGCGTCCCAACACCAGCGCATGACGCAGCGTCCCAACACCAGCGAATGACGCAGCGTCCCAACACCAGCACATGACGCAGACTCCCAACACCAGCGCATGACGCAGCGTCCCAACACCAGCGCATGACGCAGCGTCCCAACACCAGCACATGACGCAGCGTCCCAACACCAGCGCACGACGCAGCGTCCCAACACCAGCGCATGACGCAGCGTCCCAACACCAGCTCATGACGCAGCGTCCCAACACTAGCGCATGACGCAGCGTCCCAACACCAGCGCATGACGCAGCGTCCCAACACCAGCACATGACGCAGCGTCCCAACACCAGCTCATGACGCAGCGTCCCAACACCAGCGCATGACGCAGCGTCCCAACACCAGCGCATGACGCAGCGTCCCAACACCAGCGCATGACGCAGCATCCCAACACCTGCGCATGACGCAGCGTCCCAACACCTGCGCATGACGCAGCGTCCCAACACCAGCGCATGACGCAGCGTCCCAACACCAGCGCATGACGCAGCGTCCCAACACCAGCACATGACGCAGCGTCCCAACACCAGCGCATGACGCAGCGTCCCAACACCAGCTCATGACGCAGCGTCCCAACACTAGCGCATGATGCAGCGTCCCAACACCAGCACATGACGCAGCGTCCCAACACCAGCACATGACGCAGCGTCCCAACACCAACGCATGACGCAGCGTCCCAACACCAGCGAATGACGCAGCGTCCCAACACCAGCACATGACGCAGAGTCCCAACACCAGCGCATGACGCAGCGTCCCAACACCAGCTCATGACGCAGCGTCCCAACACCAGCTCATGACGCAGCGTCCCAACACTAGCGCATGATGCAGCGTCCCAACACCAGCACATGACGCAGCGTCCCAACACCAGCACATGACGCAGCGTCCCAACACAGCGCATGACGCAGCGACCCAACACCAGCTCATGACGCAGCGTCCCAACACTAGCGCATGATGCAGCGTCCCAACACCAGCACATGACGCAGCGTCCCAACACCAGCACATGACGCAGCGTCCCAACACCAGCACATGACGCAGAGTCCCAAAGGGCGCGACATCGAAGAGCTCAAAAGATGAAAGGAAGGCCCGCAGCGACGACGAGTTTGTAGGTGAAATCGAGTTATTGTTTTCTTGAGAACGTCGAAAAAGAAGACAATAAATCAGAGGAGCTCCATTGAAGGGGATTACGTTCTAAATTGTTTTCGAAGAGAGCGGCTTCCGTAATTTGGGTCTGGTGCGGACTGGAGCTACAGAAAATAAATTCCTGGCTGGTACCGAAAACATTTTGATTGGTCCCCTCGTCCGAGATCCAGATTGCTGAAGGCATTTCAAGGTAGCTTTTTCTTCGTTTCCAGTGTTGTTTTTTTGTGTGTTTGAATTTAGCAGTTCACTCAAAAGCGTTGAGTGAAGTGTTTGTGTCATGTTTATTTATTTAAAAAATGTTTCAGTAAGGTTAAATGAAATGTTTGACACGATGAACTCAATCGCTGAAAATCCTTTCAAAATTAAAAAAAAATGTCGCTATGAAATAAATTCTGTAGCTCTATGCATCTTTGTGCTTAGTATATATCGATTCATCTTCATACACTCACGCCGGACGCTTGCTTATTCATTTTGTGGTCTTACTCAGCCCGTTCCAATCAACCCATTCATTCCAGCAAGGAATTACTGCAGATCTCAGTTCAACTTATTATGACGGAGCATCTTTGATTTTTACCGCCCAAGTAAAGCCTCTGCTCTGGGCAGCTAAATTCATAGATGCTGAGACGAAAACTTGGGCTGGGTTCACGTGATATTTGAAACATCATGCATCCCAGAAGCTGCCTTAGTTTAGCAGAAACAATTTCATTGATGGCAAATAAATTCACTTTCTGCACAATATAGCCCCAGACGATCACCAGCAACTCATTTTAACGCTAAGCGAAACGAAAAAGACAGATTTTCACCGGTACTTGTTGGTGTACCCTGCCACAAAGCGTTCCGCTCTTTTTCATTACACTCATCAAAATGATGTAGAAAAACGCTTCACCGAGGAGAACGCCAGTGAATTTCATCAAGCCAACTTTCCTAAAAGGGACTGCATTGTAAATGTCGAGGAATACATCAGTAAATATCATCTAACGGGCTTTCTTAAAAGTTATTGTACTACAACCACAGAAGAATACGTCAGCGGATTTCATCAAACGAGCTTTCTTAGAATTGATTGCATTGCAACCACCGAGGAATACGTCAGTAAATATCATCTAACGGGTTTTCTTATAAGTGATTACATTCCAAATTCCTCATTAGGAGAACACTACGCGAGCAACACCTCCCAAACTCAACCAACTCCCGATTACGGCAGGCTTGAGAAAGCCAAAGTTTGGTGGACTGACTCGAAACCGAGGCTGCTTAAGCTGCCCTAATTACTGTGCTCGGCATTTCAAAGCACTTCATTACTAAGCAGAAGGAAGGAGCTGCTGCCTCTCGAGGCTAGCGTTGACGTTGCAGCCAATTGCTGTGGCCACAAACTGCTGCCTCCGAAGCTCATAATCAAATGAGCCTATTCCGGTCATGAAGAAGCGAAGAGCGAAAAGTCGCTTCGTGAGAGAACCTTAGCTTAGAGCGTAGGCTCAAAATCACTTCACTGTAGGCACAAAATTCATTTCACTGTAGGCACAAAATTCATTTCACTGTAGGCACAAAATTCATTTCACTGTAGGCACAAAATTCATTTCACTGTAGGCACAAAATTCATTCCACTGTAGGCACAAAATTCATTCCACTGTAGGCACAAAATTCATTTCACTGTAGGCACAAAATTCATTTCACTGTAGGCACAAAATTCATTTCACTGTAGGCACAAAATTCATTTCACTGTAGGCACAAAATTCATTTCACTGTAGGCACAAAATTCATTTCACTGTGGGCACAAAATTCATTTCACTGTAGGCACAAAATTCATTTCATTGTAGGCACAAAATTCATCTCACTGTAGGCACAAAATTCATTTCACTGTAGGCACAAAATTCATTTCACTGTAGGCACAAAATTCATTTCACTGTAGGCACAAAATTCATTTCACTGTAGGCACAAAATTCATTTCACTGTAGGCACAAAATTCATTTCACTGTAGGCACAAAATTCATTTCACTGTAGGCACAAAATTCATTTCACTGTAGGCACAAAATTCATTTCACTGTAGGCACAAAATTCATTTCACTGTAGGCACAAAATTCATTTCACTGTAGGCACAAAATTCATTTCACTGTAGGCACAAAATTCATTTCACTGTAGGCACAAAATTCATTTCACTGTAGGCACAAAATTCATTTCACTGTAGGCACAAAATTCATTTCACTGTAGGCACGAAATTCATTTCACTGTAGGCACAAAATTCATTTCACTGTAGGCACAAAATTCATTTCACTGTAGGCACAAAATTCATTTCACTGTAGGCACAAAATTCATTTCACTGTAGGCACAAAATTCATTTCACTGTAGGCACAAAATTCATTTCACTGTGGCACAAAATTCATTTCACTGTAGGCACAAAATTCATTTCACTGTAGGCACAAAATTCATTTCACTGTAGGCACAAAATTCATTTCACTGTAGGCACAAAATTCATTTCACTGTAGGCACAAAATTCATTTCACTGTAGGCACAAAATTCATTTCACTGTAGGCACAAAATTCATTTCATTGTAGGCACAAAATTCATTTCACTGTAGGCACGAAATTCATTTCACTGTAGGCACGAAATTCATTTCACTGTAGGCACAAAATTCATTTCACTGTAGGCACAAAATTCATTTCACTGTAGGCACAAAATTCATTTCACTGTAGGCACAAAATATATTTCACTGTAGGCACAAAATTCATTTCACTGTAGGCACAAAATTCATTTCACTGTAGGCACAAAATTCATTTCACTGTAGGCACAAAATTCATTTCACTGTAGGCACAAAATTCATTTCACTGTAGGCACAAAATTCATTTCACTGTAGGCACAAAATTCATTTCACTGTAGGCACGAAATTCATTTCACTGTAGGCACAAAATTCATTTCACTGTAGGCACAAAATTCATTTCACTGTAGGCACAAAATTCATTTCACTGTAGGCACAAAATTCATTTCACTGTAGGCACAAAATTCATTTCACTGTAGGCACGAAATTCATTTCACTGTAGGCACAAAATTCATTTCACTGTAGGCACAAAATTCATTTCACTGTAGGCACAAAATTCATTTCACTGTAGGCACAAAATTCATTTCACTGTAGGCACAAAATTCATTTCACTGTAGGCACAAAATTCATTTCACTGTAGGCACAAAATTCATTTCACTGTAGGCACAAAATTCATTTCACTGTAGGCACAAAATTCATTTCACTGTAGGCACAAAATTCATTTCACTGTAGGCACAAAATTCATTTCACTGTAGGCACAAAATTCATTTCACTGTAGGCACAAAATTCATTTCACTGTAGGCACAAAATTCATTTCACTGTAGGCACAAAATTCATTTCACTGTAGGCACAAAATTCATTTCACTGTAGGCACAAAATTCATTTCACTGTAGGCACAAAATTCATTTCACTGTAGGCACAAAATTCATTTCACTGTAGGCACAAAATTCATTTCATTGTAGGCACAAAATTCATTTCACTGTAGGCACAAAATTCATTTCACTGTAGGCACAAAATTCATTTCACTGTAGGCACAAAATTCATTTCACTGTAGGCACAAAATTCATTTCACTGTAGGCACAAAATTCATTTCACTGTAGGCACAAAATTCATTTCACTGTAGGCACAAAATTCATTTCACTGTAGGCACAAAATTCATTTCACTGTAGGCACAAAATTCATTTCACTGTAGGCACAAAATTCATTTCACTGTAGGCACAAAATTCATTTCACTGTAGGCACAAAATTCATTTCACTGTAGGCACAAAATTCATTTCACTGTAGGCACAAAATTCATTTCACTGTAGGCACAAAATTCATTTCACTGTAGGCACAAAATTCATTTCACTGTAGGCACAAAATTCATTTCACTGTAGGCACAAAATTCATTTCACTGTAGGCACAAAATTCATTTCACTGTAGGCACAAAATTCATTTCATTGTAGGCACAAAATTCATTTCATTGTAGGCACAAAATTCATTTCATTGTAGGCACAAAATTCATTTCACTGTAGGCACAAAATTCATTTCACTGTAGGCACAAAATTCATTTCACTGTAGGCACAAAATTCATTTCACTGTAGGCACAAAATTCATTTCACTGTAGGCACAAAATTCATTTCACTGTAGGCCCAAAATTCATTTCACTGTAGGCACGAAATTCATTTCACTGTAGGCACAAAATTCATTTCACTGTAGGCACGAAATTCATTTCACTGTAGGCACAAAATTCATTTCACTGTAGGCACAAAATTCATTTCACTGTAGGCACAAAATTCATTTCACTGTAGGCACAAAATTCATTTCACTGTAGGCACAAAATTCATTTCACTGTAGGCACAAAATATATTTCACTGTAGGCACAAAATTCATTTCACTGTAGGCAC
Organism: Morinoia aosen; assembly: GCA_030386875.1. Classification (NCBI taxonomy): domain Eukaryota; kingdom Metazoa; phylum Arthropoda; class Malacostraca; order Amphipoda; family Talitridae; genus Morinoia; species Morinoia aosen. Next base: position 44,276,497 of record CM059567.1, on the reverse strand, counting down.
AAAATTCATTTCACTGTAGGCACAAAATTCATTTCACTGTAGGCACAAAATTCATTTCACTGTAGGCACAAAATTCATTTCACTGTAGGCACAAAATTCATTTCACTGTAGGCACAAAATTCATTTCACTGTAGGCACAAAATTCATTTCACTGTAGGCACGAAATTCATTTCACTGTAGGCACAAAATTCATTTCACTGTGGGCACAAAATTCATTTCACTGTAGGCACAAAATTCATTTCACTGTAGGCACAAAATTCATTTCACTGTAGGCACGAAATTCATTTCACTGTAGGCACAAAATTCATTTCACTGTAGGCACAAAATTCATTTCACTGTAGGCACAAAATTCATTTCACTGTAGGCACAAAATTCATTTCACTGTAGGCACAAAATTCATTTCACTGTAGGCACAAAATTCATTTCACTGTAGGCACAAAATTCATTTCACTGTAGGCACAAAATTCATTTCACTGTAGGCACAAAATTCATTTCACTGTAGGCACAAAATTCATTTCACTGTAGGCACAAAATTCATTTCACTGTAGGCACAAAATTCATTTCACTGTAGGCACAAAATTCATTTCACTGTAGGCACAAAATTCATTTCACTGTAGGCACAAAATTCATTTCACTGTAGGCACAAAATTCATTTCACTGTAGGCACAAAATTCATTTCACTGTAGGCACAAAATTCATTTCACTGTAGGCACAAAATTCATTTCACTGTAGGCACAAAATTCATTTCACTGTAGGCACAAAATTCATTTCATTGTAGGCACAAAATTCATTTCACTGTAGGCACAAAATTCATTTCACTGTAGGCACAAAATTCATTTCACTGTAGGCACAAAATTCATTTCACTGTAGGCACAAAATTCATTTCACTGTAGGCACAAAATTCATTTCACTGTAGGCACAAAATTCATTTCACTGTAGGCACAAAATTCATTTCACTGTAGGCACAAAATTCATTTCACTGTAGGCACAAAATTCATTTCACTGTAGGCACAAAATTCATTTCACTGTAGGCACAAAATTCATTTCACTGTAGGCACAAAATTCATTTCACTGTAGGCACAAAATTCATTTCACTGTAGGCACAAAATTCATTTCACTGTAGGCACAAAATTCATTTCACTGTAGGCACAAAATTCATTTCACTGTAGGCACAAAATTCATTTCACTGTAGGCACAAAATTCATTTCACTGTAGGCACAAAATTCATTTCACTGTAGGCACAAAATTCATTTCACTGTAGGCACAAAATTCATTTCACTGTAGGCACAAAATTCATTTCACTGTAGGCACAAAATTCATTTCACTGTAGGCACAAAATTCATTTCACTGTAGGCACAAAATTCATTTCATTGTAGGCACAAAATTCATTTCATTGTAGGCACAAAATTCATTTCATTGTAGGCACAAAATTCATTTCACTGTAGGCACAAAATTCATTTCACTGTAGGCACAAAATTCATTTCACTGTAGGCACAAAATTCATTTCACTGTAGGCACAAAATTCATTTCACTGTAGGCACAAAATTCATTTCACTGTAGGCACAAAATTCATTTCACTGTAGGCACAAAATTCATTTCACTGTAGGCACAAAATTCATTTCATTGTAGGCACAAAATTCATTTCATTGTAGGCACAAAATTCATTTCACTGTAGGCACAAAATTCATTTCACTGTAGGCACAAAATTCATTTCACTGTAGGCACAAAATTCATTTCACTGTAGGCACAAAATTCATTTCACTGTAGGCACAAAATTCATTTCACTGTAGGCACAAAATTCATTTCACTGTAGGCACAAAATTCATTTCACTGTAGGCACAAAATTCATTTCACTGTAGGCACAAAATTCATTTCACTGTAGGCACAAAATTCATTTCACTGTAGGCACAAAATTCATTTCATTGTAGGCACAAAATTCATTTCACTGTAGGCACAACGAAAAATCCAAGAATTTAGTTACTGAACTTGGGCTGTAGTAAGGTAAAAACGGTAATTTGCACTGATGAGTCTTATTTCATTTGCTATGCTATGTTTATTTCCACATTCCTCTTTTCGCATTGTTGTTGGGCTATTGCTTTATTAATATGTAATCTATGCCTCTAATACTACATCTAATTCATATGAATTTTCTTTTCATGTAGGTAATTGTTCTGCTGTATCTTAATCGACACCTCATGAGAACATGCTAGTTAAACCTCTACTAAACTTTAACATAACCCAAATATCTTAACTTGCCCTAGTTTCAAGAACCAGATCAAAAACTTGCAAAGTAGTTGCTAGAACATTCTGGAGTAAAAATAATCAAAGAAAAATTCTGATGTTCTACCACTAATACATAGTTTACTGATCGGATGTCGTTCAAGGTATACTTAACATATTTAATATACCTAATACACCTACAAGACAAATTCAGTCAAACCTAAAGAACACAAGTTTTTTTTCATTAAAAATCTACGTATAAATTTGTAGTGGAAATGAACTATTTGTAATATTAAGGACAGGCTTTTATTTGGCTATGTATAGGGACTCTAAAATACGCAAGTCTAATTCATTCAGAGCAGAAGATGATTTTAAATTTTACGCACTGCTCCGAATGAATTAGATTTGCGTATTTTAGAGTCCCTATACGTAGCCAAAGAAAAGCCTGTCCTTAATAGTGCGAATAATTCATTTTTACCTGCAAAACATACCAAAGAAGATACCGTCAAAGATATGTGCAATCGTAATAATATCCGAGATATCCTAAGACATCCTTCAAATAATAGCTGTATGGGAATAAGTAGGATGACCACGCACCTGTATAAGGAGTGTTGCACGGAATTTGCGTGATTTTGATCTTCCACTTGCGGTCGAAGTCTGTGCCGAGTGTGACGGCGGTGAGGACAGGAGGCGTGGTGGTCCCGGGCCCCAGCGTCACGTACACTGGGACACGAAAGTTTTATGCAAGCGGATTCCATAAGGGGCAAAAAAAGGAAGATTTGATGAAAAATGAATGGCGTTAATTGGGGAGATCATTACGCTGAAGTAAATGTGATCACATGGCACGGAAGATTTCATGAAGGTGAAAATCAGTCGGAGAACTGAAGAGAAAGCCAAAATCTGAGGCGCAAAAGCAGATGTGTCGGGGGGTTGTTGATGGAGTCCATGGTGATAGTTTTGACGCTGGAAATCGCTTACGAAAGAGAGTGGCGATAATAGTGTTGGAAGTGGTAACAGTTTTCGATAAGGAGATTGTTATAATAATAATTGAACAGAGGGATCGATTTATTTATGGCATTAGCGGCTGTAATAGAGTTGGAAGTGTCAGTAATTTTCGGTGAGGAGATTGTGGTTATAACAGGTGTACAAAAGGAGCAATTTGCGACATGAGTAAGAGCAAAAACCGTGGCTAATAAAACAACGATTTTTGCAAGTACTGGGATGATGCAATAGTTCTACGCCGTAAGACTGAGCAGAACATGCGAGCGAGAGCTAGTAGAAGCTGGAAAATAGCACCCACTGTGGTAGTGGCGTGTGGTGCAACTCAGTATGAGCGTGACAGCAGTCCGTTACAGGGAAGTTTGCTTCAATATCTGTCTGTGAAAGGAACGGCGGTAGGGATGTAGCAGAGGTTCGTGAACGGATTGTGGTTTGGAGGTAGAGTCATAAGATAGGGTTGTTGTCTGCGTTAAGAAAGTAAATGGCCTGGTATGTGGGAGCAGTGTTTGTCATACTTGGTAGAGAAGGTATATGTGAAGTGTTGGCCAAGTAACGCAAAAAGAGTACATGTGCCTTGTTCCATTTTAATTAAATATATTGCTTTAGGTTCCCAGTCATTCATGTTTCTATCCAGTGCGTAGATTAGGCCTCATTTTCAAAGATGAAATATTCCAACCACTAAAATGGATAAAAAATTGTCCCAATTTGAACCCTGCATCCGCGCAGTTATAGGCTTAATAAAAAAATAAACGCTTTAAAATTTGCACAAATTCAACACTGAACAAAGAAAACCATTAATTAATGTGGAATGCAAAAAACTCTACGAAATACCGTCTGATGATCAAAGTGACCCCTCACTGTGTTGATATGCAAGTGACCTACGGTGCCGATGCAAGGGACCACCTACAGTCCTGATGTAAGTGACCACCTAGTGTCACCCATCCAAGAACTAACCTAACCCAACGATACTTAACTTCCCTGATCGGACGAGACCCCCTTCACGCCGATGACCACCTACTGTGCTGGCCGGTGTTGGTGCCGCAGATGGAGGGAGTGGAGGTGCCGCCCGACACCGTGAAGCGGTCGTTCACACACAGGTGGTCGGCGGTCTCCGGGCCCGCCATCACGAACTCCTGGAAGTCCAGCCTGCTCAGCGGGGGGGGGGGCATTATCTTATCATTATGTTGCCTAACATGTTTATGGTAACATTATGTTATCGTTGTGTTACCTAACATGTTTATGGTAACATTATGTTATCGTTGTGTTACCTAACATGTTTATGGTAACATTATCTTATCATTATGCTGCCTAACATGTTTATGGTAACATTATCTTATCATTATGTTGCCTAACATGTTTATGGTAACATTATGTTTTCATTATGTTGCCTAACATGTTTATGGTAACATTATCTTATCATTATGTTGCCTAACATGTTTATGGTAACATTATGTTTTCATTACGTTACCTAACATGTTTATGGTAACATTATGTTTTCATCATGTTACCTAACATGTTTATGGTAACATCATCTTTTCATTATGTTACTTAAGGTTTTTGTTAACATGATGTTATCATTATATTACCATTATGTAGGCATTACGTACGAGCTAACATAACGATCGAAAGGATGCGCGTATTAACATTAACAAGTTGGTCGCGACGTGCGCCACCGGTGGCCACGGAGGAAATTTTCACAATGCTGCTGACCGACCAGTAGTCACAAACTCAATTTTCATTTGTGCTCGAAAAAGGCTAAATGAAAAGATGATCTAGTAAACGTTTGCTTTTTTAAAATAACTTGCTACATTTGACTTTAAATTCGACTTGAATACTGAACATCAGTTTGATTTATCACAGTAAATGAATGTGTTAAAAATCGAAATAGAAACATTTCTTGTTAGGTCTTTGGTCCCTGAATACTAATTATCATTTAAAAAGTGAAATTAAACCCTTTACTTGCCAAATTATTTGTGTTCTGAAGACATTTTTATTTAAAAACCGACATAAAAACCTCGAATTTATGTTCTAAAGCCATTTCACTATTTAAAGCGCAAAATACAATTCTTTATTCTAGGCATTTGAGTTATAAAAATTTTGTTGTCAGCGAAACCTGCGAAGACACTAATTCACAGTACGAGAAAAGTTATTTAAAATTTATAAAAACTTAAAACTTGAAAACTTAAAAAAATAAAAACTTAAAACTCATTCAGTGATGAATACAGAGTTCATGTGTAGCCCATTCTACTTAGTATTTAGGTCCCAGTATTACGGAGGATTATTTCACAGTTCATTCGACCAGTGAAGTTCCGGGGCTAATCATTTTTTGGTCCAAGTTTGAAGATTAATATTGATCTCTTATTAATTAGTGTCAGCGACGGGACTTGCCTGCTTGAAATAAGCCTTCTTATGCTAACTCTGCCAGCAATTGCCAGGAGACTTGAGCTGAGTTCCTGTCACGCTCTGCAACTCCTGTCACGCACCACATCTCCTGTCACGCACCACAACTCCTGTCACGCACCACAACTCCTGTCACGCACCACAACTCCTGTCACGCACCACATCTTCTGTCACGCACCACAACTCCTGTCACGCACCACAACTCCTGTCACGCACCACAACCCCTGTCACGTACCACAACTTCTGTCACGCACCACAACTCCTGTCACGCACCACAACTCCTGTCACGCACCACAACTCCTGTCACGCACCACAACTCCTGTCACGCACCACAACTCCTGTCACGCACCACAACCCTTGTCATGCACCACAACTCCTGTCATGCACCACAACTCCTGTCATGCACCACAACTCCTGTCATGCACCACATCTCCTGTCACGCACCACAACTCCTGTCACGCACCACAACTCCTGTCACGCACCACAACTCCTGTCACGCACCACAACTCCTGTCACGCACCACAACTCCTGTCACGCACCACAACTCCTGTCACGCACCACAACTCCTGTCATGCACCACATCTTCTGTCACTTACCACAACTACAATCCATTCAGAGAGTAAAATTAGGTCTCGGGAACTGATACAAGCGGCGGACTCGGGTCCAATTTATCACACACTGCCTCACCTAAACACCTGAGAACACCTGCCTCAAATGAACACCTGCTTCACCTGAACACCTGAGAACACCCGCCTCAGCCTCACCTGAACACCTGAGAACACCTGCCTCAGCCTCACCTGAACACCAGAGAACACCCGCCTCACCTGAACACCAGAGAACACCCGCCTCACCTGAACACCAGAGAACACCCGCCTCAGCCTCACCTCAGCTGGCAGATGTTGCTGTTGAGCTTCTCGACGGTGATCTGACAGGACCCGACGTCGTTGAAGGCGGTGGGGTAGTTCTGGTTGACGAAGTACGTGCAGTTCTGCATCGCGACTCCGCCGCACGTCTCCTGGACTGCAGGCAGAACGCGTCGCTTTCAAATTTCCTTCATGTCTGCTATGGTATTTTAATTTAGGGAGGGAATAAGCGGTACTGTTTCACTGAAAAATATTCTAATATAGAGAGGAATAAGGTCCAGAACGTGGTAGGGTTTCATTTCCGAATGTCTTTCAGGTTGTGCCTTGGTATTTTGATTTTTAAGGGAGGAATTAAGGTCCCCGTGTACGCACATGTTGATTAACTTTAGTATCTTACTCATTTCTCTTTTCAAGAATCTTTCTTTTAAGTCTCTACCTCTTTTATACAGGGTGTTGGTGGAACTCTTGGTGCAAACTTCGGCTACTAGTAGAAAATACAAATTTAAACACTTTTTTATCAGTGAAAAAATATCGAAAAACGCTCTGTTTTTTAATTATTGGGCTTAGCAGTTTTTAATGCTACGCTTCAAAAACTCACGGCGATCCTAGTTAACCACATGCACTAATGTTCAATAATAACACACGAGGGTAATGAAAAACGTTAAATAACATGAGGTACTTTAATATATAATAGAAAGTAACGCATCAAAGTAGGTGTTCAAAATTTCGAGCTTTAACATCGATACATGCACGACATATTCGTCGAAGCGAGTTGCGTACGTTGCCAAACATTCCTGGGTTGTCAACGATATCTCCAGCAGCGACTGCAATTCGAGCGACAAGGTCTTCTTCCGACTCTACAGGTGTCGCATAAATCAGAGATTTCAAGTGCCCTCATAAGAAAAAATCTAACGGAGTAAAATCAGATGATCTCGGTGGCCAGGACACAGCACCACCACGACCAATCCATCGATTTGAAAATTGTTGGTCAAGAAACCGTCGCACATTTAGAGCATAATGTGCCGGAGCTCCATCGTGTTGAAACCAAAGTCGTCTACGATTACCTAATGGCACATTTTCGAATAAACCAGGAAGGACTTCTTCAAGAAAGATTTTGTACACATCTCCAGTAAGACGCTCTGGCAGAATGTATGGACCAATGAGTTGATTGTGAACGATACCTGCCCAAACATTGACAGTGTAGCGATGTTGGTGATGACGTTCATGGATGACATGAGGGTTGTTCTGCTGCCATGAGTGAAAGTTATGATAATCAAAAATTCCATCCCGGCTGAAGGTTGCTTCATCCGTAAACAACACACACTCTGCAAAATTGGCATCTTCTACCCCCCCGATCTAAAAACCACTGCGCGAATCGCTCACGCGGACCATAATCAACGGAAGGAGACCCTGGACTCTCTGGATGTGATACGGATGATAATTATTCCGGTTCAATACATGCCACACTGTACTATGGTCACGAATACCCAAAGATGCTACTGCGGCACGGGTGCTCGTACGCGGGTTTATACGGAAATGTTCCAACACTTTTTGTTCTTGATGATAATATATTGGGCGACCAACGTCTACTCTGTTTACACTAAAACTGTCGGTTTCCGTCAATCTTCGGTGCAATGCAGTGAATAATCGATGATCAGGGACTTCTCGATTAGGGTAACGTTCGTGATAGATTCTCGTGGCACGTCTTGCATTACCATTAGCAGCACCATAAGTGAAATGCATGTATGCCATTTGTGCATTTTGTAAGGCGATACATCTTACCACTTCAGTGCCACGGTGCTAACTTTCAAAAGATACACATACGCTTCTCACCAGGGGTCGCTAACGTTGACTAGGAATTTCTATAAATTTCCTGAATCTGTGAATTAATGTTTTAAACTGTAAATAAAACCTGTTCGATTCTGCCAACACTTGTTCATTCTAATTCCCCATATTGCCCTTATTCCTGTCTGTTGCGAAATCGTTGTTGTGTTCTTGTAGCGCAGCATTAAAACCTTCTAAGCCCAATGATTAAAAAACTAAGCGTTTTTCGATATTTTTTCACTGATGAAAAAGCGTTTAAATTTGTATTTCCTACTAGTAGCCGGAGTTTGTACCAAGAGTTTCACCAACACCCTGTATAAGCGTGCCAATTTAGAATGAGTAATTACCCTGTGTATGGAAGTAAGCACGCATCAAATAAGTTTAGGAAGGGAGTATCTGACTCTTTCATGTAAGTGTGCACACGTCCATCACTGGGGTGCGGGACGATATTCCAGGGGTGCGAGAAATGTCCAGGTGTATAATGTGATGCCGGCTATATGTCGGCATTGTGTTTAGGGGGTGTGAGGTCCGAATGAAAACTGCATCACAACACCATCACACCACACAACCCCAAAACCACACCACCACAACACCACACTATCACAACAAGCCCACCACACCTCCACACCCCTCCACCACACCCCTCCACCACACCCCTCCACCACACCACACTACACACCACCACACCACACTACACACCACCACACCGCACCCCACCACTCACAGATGCAGCACACCCCGAAGCCGCCCCCACACGACCCCGAGGACGCCCCCCCCAGGGTCCGGCACTGCCCGGCGGTGTAGCAGGTGCCGTTGTCGCCGGATGTGCCCACGCACGACGTCGCCGGGATCTTCACCAGCGAGAACAGCGGGAACGCTGCCCAAGAAAAATTTTTGAAAAAATTATTTTTTTATTGATTTATTTTTTTAAGAATTTGAATGCTTTTTAAATAGTTTGATTGATTCCCTACAATTAAAATGATTTTAAAACAATTTAAATACTTTTTGAATAATTCAAACAATTTTTGAATAATTTAATTAGTTAGCGATTTAAATAATTTTTAAACACTTTAAATAATTTTAAAACAATTTATGTAATTTTCAAACAATTTAAATAATTTATAAGCCATTTAAATAACTTTTAAACTATTTAAATAATTTTTAAAAAAATTAAATTATTTTTAAGCAATTTAATTACCACAAGCGGTACAGAAGTAGACTGTTTCTTAAGGCTAGTACAATGATCACATTTAAGAATGGCTACCTGTATATGAAAAAAAAACTTTTTCAAAAGTTAATTTTCAAAGCGCGATGTCTAGTTTTGATTTTCAGTTTCTTGAAATTAATTCGTTCAATAACGTTTTTGGTTTAAATCATTATTAGTTCTATATTTACCAGTTTTGGTTTCAATTATTTCATATTAATTCGTTCAATAACGTTTTTGGTTTAAATCATTATTAGTTCTATATTTACCAGTTTTGGTTTCAATTATTTCATATTAATTCGTTCAATAACGTTTTTGGTTTAAATCATTATTAGTTCTATATTTACCAGTTTTGGTTTCAATTATTTCATATTAATTCGTTCAATAACGTTTTTGTTTTAAATCATTATTAGTTCTATATTTACCAGTTTTGGTTTCAATTATTTCATATTAATTCGTTCAATAACGTTTTTGGTTTAAATCATTATTAGTTCTATATTTACCAGTTTTGGTTTCAATTATTTCATATTAATTCGTTCAATAACGTTTTTGTTTTAAATCATTATTAGTTCTATATTTACCAGTTTTGGTTTCAATTATTTCATATTAATTCGTTCAATAACGTTTTTGTTTTAAATCATTATTAGTTCTATATTTACCAGTTTTGGTTTCAATTATTTCATATTAATTCGTTCAATAACGTTTTTGTTTTAAATCATTATTAGTTCTATATTTACCAGTTTTGGTTTTAATTATTTCATATTAATTCGTTCAATAACGTTTTTGTTTTATCGATGACCTACTCATAATTTTTAATTTTTGTATAAATTCATTTCCTTGTTTATTGATGTATCTATTTTATGTTTTATCTATTTAAGCAAATATGCAAATAAGCCACTCTTTCAACAACGTATTACAACGCAGCATTCGTGATATTTTATAGCTAACTTAAATTACTAAGCCCGAATTCATTTGAAAAAATTACTGATACTGATTATTATTGTTGCCGATATTATTACTTATTATTGTTGTCGATAATATGGTTTATTATTGTTGGCGATATAATATTTTATTATTATTGCCGATATTATTGTTTTTAGTGATACGCTGATATTCATACTTGCAGAATAGATACAAAAATAAGCTGGCCAAAATGACGACTGGGCTTGCGTCTGATCGGCTCCGGCCAAACTCTTCGTAACTTTGTATTTATCGAAACATGGCGTCGATGTCACGACAAATTGCTCTTTCAGGTCGTCAGAAGCACTTGTTTTGTCAGGGAAAACTTTTTCGACGAGGCGAGAAAAATCGCTGGCAAAAATAGACCTGGCCAAAATAGTGATCATGAAGCGCCCCGAGCAGGAGAAATGATCTCGACCTGTCAATATCGCGCCAACTTCTGCGGAGAGTTCCGGTTTTTGTTCCGATCTGATCCTACTTGTAAGAATTCGGTTTGTATACTAATCTGATCCTACTCGTAAGAAACGGTGCGTGGCATAGTTAGGAGAGAGGACTATTTGCGTTTATGGGACGCTTCGAAGCAATTTACTTCGTAACTGATCTTCAATAAGCGTCCGGTACTGGTAGGCCCAATGTTATAAAGTATTAATGGGCCCGGACTATCGAATTAATTAAGTAAAAAGATGAGAAAAACAAACGAAGTTAAATTTCTACAAGTCAAAATTGATTGGCTGATATTATGTACAGGCCCAGACCAACAGACCCACAATGCATTAATTTTAGCAGAAAATTAAACAGTTTCGAAACCGTCTGTTCATGTATCCCTTCGGAAAAGCTGCGGGAGAGCTGGCGTCATTGGCGACTTTCGACTCACAGGGTGTAACAGTCAACCCTGTATTCCAACCAAAACTCCAAAATTTTAGATTTAAAAGCGATAAGTCATGCAGTTGTTTCCCGTAGGATAGAATCTTTCAGTTAATCTATGCTATATTTATATTGAGCTTCCCATGATATTGAGTAACTTGTGCAAATCAGTTTTCACAAAGCACTTCACTAAAGTCTTCAGTGCTTCACAGCTCTCGAGAAGCAATGAACACGTCTCAAGATACGAAGGAATTGAAGGTATTTACTCGCGTTATGTCCTCATTCGTGTCTCACTACAAAATTTAAGTATCTTTTATGAAAACAACATGATTGTTCATGTCCGTAGATTTTGAAAACTGAAAATCTCTAATTACAATTCGCACATGCAGGTTGCTCAACTCTTTCGTATCTCAACACAAAATTTTAAGTATCATATTTGTGAAAACAACATGGTTGTTCATGTCCGTAGATTTTGAAGACTGAAAATGTCTCATTGCAATTCGAGGAAAGGTGAGGTCGAACTGAGCTAAATCAGCGGTGCGTTGGGCTAAATCCTGGCTTCTACATCTCGTTTTATCGCATATTTTCTAAGACAAAATTGAAGAAACTAAAGAAGAACGAGCCGAAGGAGTTGCTTTTTCTCAGAACCAAATTGTAGGTAACAAACTTAACGACATCGTCAAAGTTTGCAGAAAGAACTTACGTGTCTAGAATACTGTATTTGCAACTTTCGCTGCTCGTACCATTTTCTGGGAATTCCTGATGAAAAGCATGCAAGTGCCCTTCTTGACTTCTGCAGCAGCTACAGTGTGTGTGTGTGTGTTGAATGTGTGCTGTGTGTGTGTATGTATGTATGTGTTGTGTGTGTGTGTTGTGTTGTGCGTGTACGTGGTGTGTGTGCGTGTTGTATGTGCTGTGTGTATGTGCGTGTTGTGTGTGTTGCGTTGTGCGTGTTGTGTGCGCTGTGTGTGTGTGTTGTGTGTATGTGTGTGTTGTGTTGTGTTCGTGGTAGCAAAAGCCGCTGAAATATTGGGATCTCCCTTATCTTATTAAGTATTAATCAGAGGTATTTGATTAATGCTTGATACGATAAGTATTAATCAGAGTTGTGTGATTAATGCTTGATACGATAAGTATTAATCAGAGGTGTTTGATCAATGCATGATACGATAAGTTCGAGGGAAATGTCGACTCATATATACAGTCTAACTTTTGTCGCCGGGGCATCGTTGATTTTAGCCGCCCAAGCCCAGCCTCGCCATGGGGCGGCCAAAATTGCCGGCGCATCAGCGAGAAGTTACACTAGGCAGCAGAGGCAAATTCACATTTATGTGACCCATTCATCATCGTTTTATAAAGTATAGATTTATTCACAAAGGAATCAAACCCCTGCCATGTCCGTTCTATAAGAAACGAATCGATGATGTGCAGAATTAATTCTTGGAGCTGAAAAATCAAAAGCGTCTCACACGAAAACAAGTTTTTTCAACCCAAGATAGGCGGTTGCACCAGCTGTTGTTTATCAGGCCGGGAGACTTACCTTTAACGAGCGAGGTGAAATAGAGAGGTGAAATACTTACCTTTAACGAGCGAGGTGAAATAGAGAGGTGAAATACTTACCTTTAACGAGCGAGGTGAAAACTGAAAAAAGAAAAAATGTATGTTAGTCAAAGTTTAGTTTTTTCATTTAACGGGAACTGCTAAACCAGAATTACCATCAACTCATGATGTTCAACATAAAATCTATTTTTTTCACATTCTTACTTGCTGGAAACTTGGAAACCCACTACACTGCCTCTCTTTTTCTGAACATTTAATGCATAACAATTACATGTAATTTCTTAGCATAAGCTCTCCTGTGCAGACACCCGGTTACAAACACAACAAACACAACACCTGCATTCAGGTTCGACAAATTAAATATCGTTAATGGCGTGCGCTGAAGAAGCAAGAAAAGCTACAAATTATTTAGCTCAACAGCCGTTGTCGCAAGGCAGCGTTTCCCACAGTACAATAATTCAAACAATTTAAATAATTTAAACAATTTATTCACCACAATCGATACAGAAGTAGATTGTTTCTTAAGTCTGGTGCAATGGTCAAATTATTTACCACCAGCAATACAGAAGTAGATTGTTTCTTAAATCTAGTACAATAGTCAAATTTGAGTATAGCTACCTGTGGGCCCGAATAAGTTCAGAATGAACGAAGCGTCCAACCAATTCAATGTTGGGACCACTTACGCCACAGAATCAATGATCCAAACCTTCTCCAGTTCTGACAATCCTGCATCATACTTACTCGTATTTGTCTCCTATAGCTTTCACCCCTCTCCCATTTCCTCATCGATCCAACTCTCACCATCTTCTAACTCTGACTTCATCATTCAATTATCACCATCCAACTCTCACCATCCTCAAACTCTGATGTCATTATTCTACTCTCATCATCCAACTTTCACCATCCTCTTTACTAGCTTTGACTTCAAAATTTTTTCAGAGATATTGTTCACTTCCGTTTTGGGACAACACGAGCTAGTCCAGCCCCTTTATATCTAGCAATGGTGCTGTATTTCTTTACCCCTTTCCATAGGTCATTACTCTACCAGGCCCGCTACTGCATATTTGATCCCCTTGCCCTCATATTGGCACTGAAGATAAAATATTATTTGCGACATTGTCGCATAAATTATTCTCGGAGACATAAAAGCGTCACCATACCATTCAGTGCACTTTTTTGCTTGCATTAAATACCCTCGACAAAAAATACCCTTAGCGTTGGAAGATGCATGCGGGAAAGTAAGGTAGAAGAGTCTAGCTAATCAGGTAACATCTGCTTGCATCTATCACTTGCAGTCATGCAATTTGTAGGTCCGTGGTCTAGAAACTAGTAGAAAGCCCACTGTGCCTTGCAATGCATGTGTATCAGTTAGTAGATCGTTAAGCTGATACAAGAGAGTAATTATCAAGACTGACATTAATTATCAAGCCATACTGACAGTAATTACCAAGACTGACATAAATTATCAAGCCATACTGACAGTAATTATCAAGACATACTGACACCAATTACTAAGACTGACATAAATTATTAAGCCACACTGACAGTAATTATCAAGCCATACTGACAGTAATTATCAAGACATACTGACAGTAATTATCAAGAAATACTGACACCAATTACTAAGACTGACATAAATTATCAAGACATACTGACAGTAATTATCAAGACATACTGACACCAATTACTAAGACTGACATAAATTATCAAGCCATACTGACAGTAATTATCAAGACATACTGACAGTAATTATCAAGAAATACTGACACCAATTACTAAGACTGACATAAATTATCAAGCCATACTGACAGTAATTATCAAGCCATACTGACAGTAATTATCAAGACATACTGACAGTAATTATCAAGAAATACTGACACCAATTACTAAGACTGACATAAATTATCAAGCCATACTGACAGTAATTATCAAGACATACTGACAGTAATTATCAAGAAATACTGACACCAATTACTAAGACTGACATAAATTATCAAGCCATACTGACAGTAATTATCAAGACATACTGACAGTAATTATCAAGAAATACTGACACCAATTACTAAGACTGACATAAATTATCAAGCCATACTGACAGTAATTATCAAGACATACTGACAGTAATTATCAAGAAATACTGACACCAATTACTAAGACTGACATAAATTATCAAGCCATACTGACAGTAATTATCAAGACATACTGACACCAATTACTAAGACTGACACAAATTATCAAGCCATACTGACAGTAATTATCAAGACATACTGATAGTAATTATCAAGACATACTGACACCAATTACTAAGACTGACATAAATTATCAAGCCAAACTGACAGTAATTATCAAAACATACTAACACCAATTACTAAGACTGACATAAATTATTAAGCCATACTGACAGTAATTAAGCTGACACAAAACAATAAATATCAAGATATTGTCAGTACAACTCATATGCATCTTTATATGAGTTTAAATTTTCCCAGTGACTTTACGCTTGTTTGCTTGACTTCATTCCGTATTTCTTCATCGAAGCCAAGAGACAAATCTCATTTTTCGAGGACTCACCAACTCTTAGAAATTCAATAACGTATAAACCAGTTTTCAAAGTATATTTGAACGACGCTTCCGGTTCAAATGCCTATACCTACCGGTTTCTAGTATTTTTGTTATTTCAAACTACCTTTGAGCCTGCAATATCAACGACCGCCTCACCAGGAGGCACTGCGAAAGACAGCTCTGATAAATTTGGCCAATAAAAGTTTTGAGTTGCGCAGCACTTGGCACAATATCGACGCTGGCGAGGCCAAGCTTCGCACGGATCTTGCTAGCTCAGCAGCGGCGGCGTCAGTACCGTCATCTCGGCTCGTCCAATCTTCATTGAGCGCTAATTCCGACCTGCAACTTCTCAGCGGTTGCTCAACAACTTTGAATATTTTCAATATAAACTTTTAACCAACGTCTTACGCAAGTTTGAGGAGAGATTCGTTTCGAAAGAAGCGATGAAGCGCGGCCGGATCTCGCGGGGCCTGTAAGTTAGGCCTATTTCACACCGAGCTAGCAAAGCAGCATCTAGCAAGCTCGAATGAGCTATCTAGCAGACGGTCTGCGAGACTAGTAGGTAGGAATAGCATCGTCACCTCGCACGCTGAATTCTGGATAAAACGAGCGAGTTCAGTGTGAAAGCAACGGCTCGCAATAGTGCTATTCCTACTTGCCAGTCTCGCAGACCATCTGCTATATAGCTCATGCGAGCTTGCTAGATGCTGCTTTGCTAGCTCAGTGTAACACGGGCCTTACAGAAGGACTCCGGCCTACAAAGCCCATGGGGCAGTTGGAGCGTAAACCAATTTACGAGGGCGGCTCAAAAATGCAGCAAGAACTGGGATGTGCGTTATAGCGATAACCGCCATTTAGTACTCGAGTTATGGAAGCTCTACATGACGATAGTGGACACTTTCCTCCCTAAAGCTCGAATTAAAGCAGTTTCAAGGGCGATTGAAGGCTGGCAATTTAATCACGGCCGTATTTTAGATGTGGCTACCGCCTCGATGCATCAGCACAGGGTTAAAGGACAGCCCCTGTTACAAATAACATCGGCAAGGTAATTTTTTAACGGAAAAGTTGTCAGTAGTTTCATTTCATTTCTCAAATCTCAGTATAGCGGAGTTGAAGTTGATGAACTTTTCAGTGTCACTCTTGAAAATTTTAGGTTGTTGCTAGTTTGCGTTGAACGTTTTGCGCTCGGAATTTTTCCTTCTGGATAACTACACAAGATTGTAAATTGATTGCGATGAATATCTTTACATGCTGATTTTCCTCCGCAATAAGAGGAGCTGATATTCTCCTACTGAAGCCTAAATTTATGCCTTCATGATATTTTGCAAAAGACATAAGACAATTGGATTCAAAGTAAAAAAAGAAAAAATTATTCGCGTTAATCACGATTTCATCTTTCATCTCGCATACATCATTTTGAGCATCTCTAAGTCTCTAACTCACTTCTTCTTAGGAAATTACAAACCGCATTTAACAATTTAAAGTTCTCTTAGTATTAACTCTGATCTTGTTCATGTCCAAAGTGAATTTGTAACTCTTGATCTCATTAGAATGAAAAATGAATTATTAACAAGTTATTTACTACAGTAGATTGAATACGGTGAAAAAAATTAAGTGTGGGCCACAAGTGAGAAGTTTTTTGCTTCACTAGCTACACAGAAAAAATTTTCTTCATAAAGAAAATAATGAGGTTGCTTCATTGCTCGAATTTGCTTTCTCACTGTCTCGTCATACTTATACTATTTTGTTTAAGCGGAATGTTTGTGTCTGATCTTTCTATTCGGTACGATAGCTCATTTTATGTTTTTGAAACATAAAGAGAGAGTGCTCTCAGAAATACAGAAAGCCTAAGATGCCATTTAACACGTCGATTTAAACTGCATGGCGATATCCAATTTAAATTAAAAGGCAATTGTAGTAAGTAATATTGAACTTGGTAAACATTTACTGGATCGTACCTTCATTAAGTTTTGATAAAGCATTTATGGAAATTGAATTTGTGACTACTGGTCGGTCAGCAGCATTATATAAATCCCCTGTGCGTCCACCGGCATCAAACATCGCAGCCAAAGTGCTGAAGAAACAATGCTAAATAAGAATGTTCTATGTACTCAGGTTTATGGTAGCTCCTACGAGCAAAGAAACCTTCACTGTTTCTTGTTTCTCAAAACAACTTTGGAAATTTGGGAAGTTTACTAAAGACTTTTACTCATTTCCTTGTCGTATCCTCGCTCTTTGCAACACCATTGCGTGTGTGATGGAGAATTCCTTCAAATTCCCGGTGAAAATCTAATTCTCAGTTGGAAGTTACTCGAAGGTGAAGTTTTTGCTTTATCAGGCTACAATTTTTGGCAAGGCAAGACGGGTAAATCCCCGAAAAAAATATGTTTTGCTTTAAGAAAGTTGGCTACTCGTTAGAGTCTCGGCGACAGGAGAGGGACAAAAAGAAAGAGGGCTTTGTCGGAGAGAATTATGGCCGCGCAGGACACAGCAGCAAGCACCAAATTTCAGAGACTCCATTTGCTGTTGAAAAACCGTTCTTATATATTTTATGGAGCTCATTTTTGGTAGCTTGTCAAGAAGGGAAGCGATGCCTTTTCATAACACGGGTCGTAAATCTGTAACAGAGAGTTCGTGAGCTGTGTGTATAGATAATAATTTGAGCACTGCCTCACCTTATTTTCCCTGGTCTGAATCAATATTTGAGCAACGCTCATCAATTCAAGGCTACCTTTGAATTGAAACTACAATAAAACGTAAAATTTACGCTTATTGGTTGGTAATTTTGATGGTGTGAGGTCTTCCTTTTTCAACTCAACACAATGTATGGAATATGTGGGCAAAATGAACAGAATTTTTGAAGCAATATTCCAACACAACGTGCATTGATATCTCAAGTGAAAACTCTAGACAAAAGTCAGACTCCAGTTACTCTCACTGTTTACATTTAGTCAGTGCAGACCGCACTTTTCCTCACAATGAGCCGCAAAAAAATCAGAGCCCAGCAACGAAGGCCTTTTTTTTTGCTCAATTAACAGCCATAAGAGTGCAGAGTCAGGCTACGAAAGGTTTTATTTTGCTCAAGAATGCGGTTAACAAAGCTGTGGTCACCGCTACAAGTCCTGATGCCTCCCAAAAGGACCAGGTGAGATTGCCCTCGCGGCATCTTGGATGTTTTTATTTAGTTGCCCCGTCTTTGTGTTGTGTTTACAGACGCCAGCCCTTCTCGCCCGTATCCCAGCGCACCTCCCGCTCTGGTTGGTGGTCAGGGTATATTGACCGATGTAAGACTATATTGACCGAGGTCAGGTTGTATTGACCGAGGTCAGGTTGTATTGACCGAGGTCAGGTTATATTGACCGAGTTGAGGTTATGTTGACTGAAATGAGGTTACAATATACTATATTGATCATGGTAACTCAATGATAATGACGGAGGTAAAGCAACATTGACCGAAGTAATGTTACTTTAATCAAGCTTAATAAAGTCACATTGATGGAGATGAGTCTACGTTGACCGAAGTGAGTTACATTTACCGTGGTAAAATTACATCCTAAAGTCGACTTTTCAAGTTACGCAGACGATCCTCCAATGCAGAAGACGGCGCTCGTCACACGTCACTTCTGGCGATGACGCGAACTAGCCCACCAATAATTTTGAAGGAGAGTACATTTAATTTTTGTATCGAGTTTCAGAAATAAATTATTGAAGAAGTGTAGTGTGTTGTCCTTCTAGAATTTGAATAAGGTTCTATGCCTTTTTTAAAATCATGCAGACACTGCTCATGGTCACCAACTACGTCCACGCTTCCGCTTGTTCGTGCAGGCTTTTTATAACTATGCATGACTTTTTCAAAAATCTAAAACTTTCTGTTCACAGTTTTGAATGAAGTTTGTTGTAAAAAAAGCATTCAGTCTCTCTTGTCATTACTTTTTATGATTAGCGCATCTTTCAAGTGCTTTAGTGCGTTATGCAGATTGTATTCGAGTTCGAGAGTCACCGATATTGCCACCAGGAACGTGATGAAGGGCGCTACGATGTGTACCACGCAGTCGCAGGCGGAGGAGTCACTCAAAACATCATATGATAAGTTTAGGTTTGGTCCATTGTCTCTTTTTACACCATGCTCTCCGTGGCACAGTGGTTAAGGGATCGGGCTCGTATGTTGGAGACGAGGGTTCGTATCCCGGCGCTGGCGCGGAGATTTTCCCCGTTGGGTATAAGAGAAAGCTCAAGCACAATACCCCACTCAACCCAGGTGTCGGAAATGGGTACCGGCTTTACGGGGGAACCGTCATGGTGTCCTATATATAGGGTTAGTTATAAGACATTTGAAAAACCAATGCTTAAGATCATATGTATCAGGCTTGATTGGAAATAAAGCATCCCAAAGATGCCGATGTTAACCTAACCTAACGTCACAGTCGGGGACTTGAGTCTGGAATCATGTCCAGACAAGCCCCGCCACAAATGCAACACATAAGTTCACCCACTTGTAACTTTCGAAATAATGCACCTATCGACTTCAAATGACTCTCAAACAAAAGATTGAAACATTCTTTCGTTTGAGAGTAATTATAAGTGCATTATTTTGAAAGTTACAAGTGGGTGAACTTATGTGTTGCATTAGTGGCGGGGCTTATCTGTCAAAGATCCTAAGTCTGAATAGCCTTCCCGAAGTAACCAAGATCCGGAGTGTTTAGACCATAATTACAACAATAGCCTTTCTGAAGTAACCAAGATCCGGAGTGTTTAGACCATAATTACAACAATAGCCTTCCCGAAGTAACCAAGATCCGGAGTGTTTAGACCATAATTACAACAATAGCCTTCCCGAAGTAACCAAGATCCGGAGTGTTTAGACCATAATTACAACAATAGCCTTCCCGAAGTAACCAAGATCCCGAGTGTTTAGACCATAATTACAACAATAGCCTTCCCGAAGTAACCAAGATCCGGAGTGCTTAGACCATAATTACAACAATAGCCTTCCCGAAGTAACCAAGATCCGGAGTGTTTAGACCATAATTACAACAATAGCCTTCCCGAAGTAACCAAGATCCGGAGTGTTTAGACCATAATTACAACAATAACCTTCCCGAAGTAACCAAGATCCGGAGTGTTTAGACCATAATTACAACAATAGCCTTCCCGAAGTAACCAAGATCCGGAGTGTTTAGACCATAATTACAACAATAGCCTTCCCGAAGTAACCAAGATCCGGAGTGCTTAGACCATAATTACAACAATAACCTTCCCGAAGTAACCAAGATCCGGAGTGTTTAGACCATAATTACAACAATAGCCTTCCCGAAGTAACCAAGATCCGGAGTGTTTAGACCATAATTACAACAATAACCTTCCCGAAGTAACCAAGATCCGGAGTGTTTAGACCATAATTACAACAATAGCCTTCCCGAAGTAACCAAGATCCCGAGTGTTTAGACCATAATTACAACAATAGCCTTCCCGAAGTAACCAAGATCCGGAGTGTTTAGACCATAATTACAACAATAGCCTTCCCGAAGTAACCAAGATCCGGAGTGTTTAGACCATAATTACAACAATAGCCTTCCCGAAGTAACCAAGATCCGGAGTGTTTAGACCATAATTACAACAATAGCCTTCCCGAAGTAACCAAGATCCGGAGTGTTTAGACCATAATTACAACAATAGCCTTCCCGAAGTAGCCAAGATCCGGAGTGTTTAGACCATAATTACAACAATAGCCTTCCCGAAGTAACCAAGATCCGGAGTGTTTAGACCATAATTACAACAATAGCCTTCCCGAAGTACCCAAGATCCGGAGTGTTTAGACCATAATTACAACAATAGCCTTCCCGAAGTAGCCAAGATCCGGAGTGTTTAGACCATAATTACAACAATAGCCTTCCCGAAGTACCCAAGATCCGGAGTGTTTAGACCATAATTACAACAATAGCCTTCCCGAAGTAGCCAAGATCCGGAGTGTTTAGACCATAATTACAACAATAGCCTTCCCGAAGTAACCAAGATCCGGAGTGTTTAGACCATAATTACAACAATAGCCTTCCCGAAGTAGCCAAGATCCGGAGTGTTTAGACCATAATTACAACAATAGCCTTCCCGAAGTAACCAAGATCCGGAGTGTTTAGACCATAATTACAACAATAGCCTTCCCGAAGTACCCAAGATCCGGAGTGTTTAGACCATAATTACAACAATAGCCTTCCCGAAGTAACCAAGATCCGGAGTGTTTAGACCATAATTACAACAATAGCCTTCCCGAAGTAACCAAGATCCGGAGTGTTTAGACCATAATTACAACAATAGCCTTCCCGAAGTAACCAAGATCCGGAGTGTTTAGACCATAATTACAACAATAACCTTCCCGAAGTAACCAAGATCCGGAGTGTTTAGACCATAATTACAACAATAGCCTTCCCGAAGTAACCAAGATCCCGAGTGTTTAGACCATAATTACAACAATAGCCTTCCCGAAGTAACCAAGATCCGGAGTGTTTAGACCATAATTACAACAATAGCCTTCCCGAAGTAACCAAGATCCGGAGTGTTTAGACCATAATTACAACAATAGCCTTCCCGAAGTAACCAAGATCCGGAGTGTTTAGACCATAATTACAACAATAGCCTTCCCGAAGTAACCAAGATCCGGAGTGTTTAGACCATAATTACAACAATAGCCTTCCCGAAGTAGCCAAGATCCGGAGTGTTTAGACCATAATTACAACAATAGCCTTCCCGAAGTAACCAAGATCCGGAGTGTTTAGACCATAATTACAACAATAGCCTTCCCGAAGTACCCAAGATCCGGAGTGTTTAGACCATAATTACAACAATAGCCTTCCCGAAGTAGCCAAGATCCGGAGTGTTTAGACCATAATTACAACAATAGCCTTCCCGAAGTACCCAAGATCCGGAGTGTTTAGACCATAATTACAACAATAGCCTTCCCGAAGTAGCCAAGATCCGGAGTGTTTAGACCATAATTACAACAATAGCCTTCCCGAAGTAACCAAGATCCGGAGTGTTTAGACCATAATTACAACAATAGCCTTCCCGAAGTAGCCAAGATCCGGAGTGTTTAGACCATAATTACAACAATAGCCTTCCCGAAGTAACCAAGATCCGGAGTGTTTAGACCATAATTACAACAATAGCCTTCCCGAAGTACCCAAGATCCGGAGTGTTTAGACCATAATTACAACAATAGCCTTCCCGAAGTAACCAAGATCCGGAGTGTTTAGACCATAATTACAACAATAGCCTTCCCGAAGTAACCAAGATCCGGAGTGTTTAGACCATAATTACAACAATAGCCTTCCCGAAGTAACCAAGATCCGGAGTGTTTAGACCATAATTACAACAATAGCCTTCCCGAAGTAACCAAGATCCGGAGTGTTTAGACCATAATTACAACAATAACCTTCCCGAAGTAACCAAGATCCGGAGTGTTTAGACCATAATTACAACAATAGCGTTTCCGAAGTAGCCAAGATCCGGAGTGTTTAGACCATAATTACAACAATAGCGTTTCCGAAGTAGCCAAGATCCGGAGTGTTTAGACCATAATTACAACAATAGCCTTCCCGAAGTAACCAAGATCCGGAGTGTTTAGACCATAATTACAACAATAGCCTTCCCGAAGTAACCAAGATCCGGAGTGTTTAGACCATAATTACAACAATAGCGTTTCCGAAGTAGCCAAGATACAGAGTATTCACATCAGAAGTAGATCCATCCATCGCTTCTTTGTGAGTTTACGTCCCTACACCACCTCCCATGCCTACTGCTCGGTATATTCCCTTGTCTAACTTTACCGTCCGCTCGTTTCATAAATGTCGGAATAGTGTTCCAAAACTATTAAAATGGAAAGTAATTTAGGTGTAAAATGCAGGAGTATTATTTCATTCAAATCCTAATATTGTTACAATGAAACGGGGAATCTATCTGGGCTTATTCCTGGTTCCAATTTCAGATTGTAGTTTCCAGGGTCTTTGATGAACACGAGGCTCCTGCTGATGAGCCCTAACTTTTGGGGTGACTGTAACGAAACGAGTCTAGAATATTAGTCTTTCAAATATTTTCATCGAGAGGCTAAGGACCGTGCGCAATACGACACGAAAATATCGTTTGATGGATGCAAAAAGACAGAACATTCAGTTAGAAAAACAGTGTGGTGGAAAATCTCGGCCCCGCGCTTCTGTACAAAGATGCCAACCACAAGAAAAAACAGTAAAAGATTTCCTGGATAAGAACTTAATTTTAACGACGACGCGTCGTTGCATATCTTGACGCACGCACCTCGCCCCTGCCAGGGAAGGCTTGCATTTTCTTAGCCCAGAATGAGTTTTACGTTCACCGTAAAATTCTGGAGAGCAGATTCAACATTTTAAGCCGAAACGGTGGCGTTTACGGCACCAAATTACGGAGCTGCCAGCCTCCAACATTTGTTGCGCGCTGGAACATGGTTGCAGGATCGCACTTTTTCAGGTCTAAATTTTAGAACCTTGCAAAATTTTGAAATATACTTTTGAAAATTTCGAAACAAACTTTTCAAAATTTTGAAACAAATTTTTTTCCAGGTCAAAATTTTGGAATCTTGCGAATTCAAATGAAATTAAACCAAATAAAATGCCTCATCTGGTTGCCAGAGACAGTTTTCTTTCATCCTATAATTCATCATCACCATGCTGCTTCAACACCATCTGGTTACCAAGTACTTGTTGTCATGTGTTAACACTTTGATAGCAACGTGCGCCACCGGTGGCCACGGCGGATATTTTCACAATACTGCTAACCGACCAGTCGTTATAAACTCAATTTTCATAAATATTTAATTAAAGCTAAATGAAGGCCTGATCCGGCTAATGGTTGCAATTCATAAAATTACTTATTACAATTAACTTTAAATTTGAGTTGAATATCGAACTTCAGTTTGTCCATTGCGGTTATGCGATAAAATATCTTATTGAATTTTATTATATTTTGTCATTTAAAAACAGAAGCGGGTGAAGAGCAAACAGATAGGACGGCCTTTACTCTGCTGGGTTACTGAACGATGTGAGGTTTTAGTCCCATACAGATATTATTTGGCCAATGATCAAATCTGAGAAATTGTACCAGAGAACAGCCAATCTGTCAACCATGCCCTGGAACTTGCAGCCGGCCCCCGTCAGCAGTACCTTGCCACGTGTACTACATCGTGAATACAAGTGAACAAGTGTAGTGGAATTTATCTTGGTTAAATAGTGAAATTCACTAACTTTAAATAGTCCTCGACGGAAATTATTAACACGATATACGCCGCAAATCTGTCGAGTGATTGCCTCCTTCCTATCTTGTTTCTATCCTCCCTTCCATCCTTCCTTCTCTTGTGCCTTCCTTCTTCCCTTTCTTCCTTCCTTCTTGTCTTCTTTCCTTCCTACTTTCCTCCCTTCCTCCTCCCCTTCCTTCCTTATTTCCTTCCTTCCTGCCTTTCATCAGTACTTCCCTCCTTCCTTTTTCCTTCCTTCCATCCTTCCTCTCTTCTCTCGCGCCTTCCTTCTTCCCTTTCTTCATTCCTTCCTTCTTTCCTTCATTCCTTCCCTCTTTCCATCTTCCCTTCCTCCATTCGGAAAAAGAGGGAATTGCGTCCATTTTCGAAATCTGCCACTCCTACTCCGGGCTGCCACTCCTACTCCGGGCTGCTCGAATGTAAGAGCAATGGCAAACCTCCGCTGCCCCAATTACTGCGCAAGTGACCTTACGGGAAGTGATTGCCGAACTCTTCCCAAGTTTGCCCTCAACACAGTTCAGTAAGAGTAACTCTAACACTCGAGTTCCATGCTAAAGCGCTTTTGCCAGACCCGCCAGCTCTCACTTCCTTGACTATGCAGGGCCCTGTCGAGAAGACTTGCCAACTTCTCTCCGAGACTTCATTAACAATTACCCCATAGAAAGGGAGTCATCAATAGCGATAATGCGACGCAATTGGATAGGTCTACAGAGAAAGCAGGGAATATCATGGAGAACTTCTGAAAGAGCAATCAAGCTACGAAGCACGTCAGACTGCTTTCTTCGAATGCGTGGAAATCAAGTTGGTTTTTGTCTCAAAAAATGACGCATTTTGCGCGAGTGATTTCATTAGAAGATTCTTTTTCATGCTTCCCAAGTCGACGTGGTAATTGAAGTCGGCAATAAAAAAATTTCTCATTTTACTCCGATGGGTTCTCATTCAACGAGAAGCTAGTTTCAACGCAGGCAAAAAAATAAACGTTTTTTCAGATTTGTGAAATGATGCGATGAAAACTTCGTCGAGTCGTTTTTCTTTAGACTTTCTATTCACATGCACGAGTAAACATCGAGATTAATTTTTAGGGAATGTTTTCAAACAGGGGAAGTATTTTCTAATTATTGATGGAGGGAAAATGCGATCATGTGTATTATTAACGACATTAAAAATTTATCACAAATTTGACAGCTAGATCAACATACACCTGTTCGGGATACAGCCGTATCGCGATCAAACATTCCTTGGTCTTACCGATGTCAGATACTTCGCAAAAAGCACGCACATAAAATGAAAAAAATAGCCTCGTCATAAACGGATGCTGTTTCTCACGTGAAAATAAAGGTTGAAAAAAGACAACGGATCAAAGATTAAAAATTTTCAATATAAGAATGAAAAATGAAAAAATGCAACGTCTGAAGCCAGGTAATAATTGGCTTGAGAGCTAAAATTATCCCATGAAGGACAAGCCACATATTTTGTAAAAAATAGCCCTGAATTGTTTTATTATTTTCTGCCGCACAGTAAGAAGATGACAGCAAGACCTAGCTAGCACAACAGTCAACGCCAACACCGGCGAGCAGAGCTTACTGGGGACTGGTGAGGTCAACTGAAGATGTATTCACTCTTTCCTAAAAATGTATTCACTCTTCCCTAAAAATGCATTCACTCTTTCCTAAAAATTTATTCACTCTTCCCTAAAAATGTATTCACTCTTTCCAAGAAATGTATTCACTCTTTCCTAAAAATGTATTCACTCTTCCCTAAAAATGCATTCACTCTTTCCTAAAAATGTATTCACTCTTTCCAAAAAACGTATTCACTCTTTCCTAAAAATGCATTCACTCTTCCCTAAAAATGTATTTACTCTTTCCAAAAAATGTATTCACTCTTCCCTAAAAATGCATTCACTCTTCCCTAAAAATGTATTCATCTTTGACTCGCCAGTACTCACGTACTTAGTTTTGCTGTAGGTGTTTATTGACATGGATGCAAGTCTAATGAAATAAATCATGAAGAAGAGCATTAAATTTCAGAAAATCATACGCCATAAAAGAAAACTTACTCGCACCTCACACAAAACAAAAAATATTTGAGTAATCATCAGTAATGGGATGAGAGCATTTTTTCGGACACCCTGTATTGTTGCTCTCTCAATTTACCTTGTTACCACATCTGGATACGAACGTGGACGTTTACTGATACAATTTACCACCCTAGTCAGTGTCAGCACATAGTCACCTAATGGATCACATACCCCTAGTTTGTTAGCACATTGGGTTACCAACGTGAACGTTTACTGATGCAATTTACCCTAGTCAGTTTCTGCAAAACTGCCTCGATCATCCAGCCAAAGCGATGATTTAAGCATCAATCTAAATAAAAAATACCCGATACGTCCTGCAGAGGACGGCGTTCAGAACGACGAATGTAAAAATGAGCAAAATGTCAGACAAAAAACGTTCTAATCATTCCTCAGGCAATCCCCTTCGGCGCTCCTACGAATGACGGATGGATTGTCCCCAGCGCGCCGATGGCGTCTGTCAACATGGAGCAAATTTTACAGCAGCTCGCCAAAACTCGGCAAAACAGCCATGCGGAAATTGAAGTGAGCTGACTGATTTGATGCATTTGCAGTTTTTTCTCGCTCGACTTGAAATGATTTCCGCAATTTGGGATTAGTTTAGATTACATGTTGGTTTAAGCCTCCCTATTCGCAACAAAAGCTTTCCCAAAGAGAGGAAGGAGGAAGGCACTGTTTAGTATGGAGTTAAGGAAACGCGGGATCTATACACAAGGTGCTTAAAAACAGTAAGTTCAGAAAGAAGCTCATATGAAACAAGATATAAGTCGAAAATAAAAAGTTCTAAAAACAAGAAAATCGTGAAACGAAAAAATTTGGTTCGTAACAAAACCAAAACCTATTTTATTTACTGCTCGCGACAGCCGTGTGCTATAGGTTCCGCCGCCGTGCGGCCGGGACCCGGGTTCGAAACTCGGCGCTGGCAGTGGCGATTTTCTCTGTTGGGTATAGGAGAAAAATTCCAAGCACAATACCCCACTCTACCCAGGTGTCTGAAATGGGTACCGGTCTTGACCGGGGGAAAGCGTTATGGCGTCCTGGCGTTAGTTATAAGGCGTTTGAAAATCCAATGTACAAGGTGATATGTATCAGGCTTGATTGGAAATAAAGCATCCGTAGATGCCTTCATTATTTAAGCAATATTTAGACTACCTTACTCTCAGCGCGGGACCTCGCCTATTTCCCTTGGAACGCTAATTCCCACCGATACAATAGTTAATTGCATCCCCCTGAGAGACCCGAAACTTGGGGTAGTTGTGGTGGGGTGCTGTGATTGCTTCCCCTTCAGTCCCACACGCGTAGGTCTGAACCATAACCTAACATATTTACTCAAAAAATTTCTAGCCACGCCTTGAACATTTCATGGCAAAAAATAATTATAACAAATCCCCACAGTTTCATCTTGTCGCTCAGTATCTCAGCAAATGTAAAGAACCTCAAGAGTCGTGTCCTGAAAAAATGACGAACTTGTCAGTGTTGAGCGCTGCTGTTCAATTCTGCCTCTCCTGAGAATGCAGACAATTGGCGAATGAGTTCCCTATTGGCATTGAATTTCCTGTCTTTTGCGCCTTATTAGGCATTTTGAAGAATGCAACGGCAATGTCCTCATCTTCCAATATAATCTCATTGCCCTGATGTTGAGCGCATGCGAAATAAATACTGCCAAACGAAAAATTCCATAGAAAATGTAAGATAAATATTGCCAAACTTAGCATTCCATGAAAAATTTAAAGCAAATAATGCCAAAACTTGAAACGCCATAAAAAATGCAAAATAAATATTTCCAAACTTAAAATTTCATAAAAAAGTGCAAAATAAATTTCGCCAAACTGAAAATTCCATAAAAATGCAAAATAAATATCGCCAAACTTAAAATTCCGTAAAAAATATAGAACAAACAATGCCAAAAGTTAAAATTCCATTAAAAAATGTCGTCGACACGACGGCTATAAAGTTTTAAATTTGTATTCTGCACTAGAATTTCTCAGTCGATGAGACTCATGAAAGCTGTGAGAGATGCCCAGCCCCCGGGACCGCCAAGAAGAAAATTTCATCACCTTGAAAATGTAACTCACGAGGAAATAAAAGCGATGTGTCTTTTGGAGATGAATTTGGAATGAGGATGAAATGAGCCTTTGAAACATTGAACATTGTTCCCGTGGTCCGTTCGTTGACTTTAAAAGATTAAATTCACAAAAATTTACAAAAAAATCGAATTCACAAAAATTTTCAGTAAAAGCAACAATTTGAATTAAAAGCAGCGTAAGCCGTGGCTCAAAAAAGTCACGGCACAAGGTAGAAAATGTGGTCGCTTTTTGAGCATGTACATTACCAGCTGATTAAATCAATCTGGATCTCAAGTTCAAATAAAACCTTAGAACCGAGCCTTTAAGTAGGTTCCCGTAAAATACATATGTATAATCAATATGAATCGGAGACTGCGAAACAACTGCTAACGCTCTAAATTTAACGCCGCTAAAATCCCTTCCTTTCCTTTTCGGTAAATCTTATCAGCAAACCAATTTCCGCAACCGCTACCTCATTGATAGATAAGATTTTTGTAATGCATCTCATTCGTACTCATACTAATATTTTAATGTCTAATAAAATAATATTTTCATATTTTCTCAATAAAGGAGATATCTTTCGTGAACAAAGTTCTTACTCAATTGTGAGACTTTTACGCACCAACGCTTCAGTTCACTGACTCAAGACGACATGAATAAATCGTTATCAGGAATACACTTGAATCACATTGTATATGAAATAGATCTTTTCCAGATGCGCCCCGTCACTAATGCAACACACAAGTGCACCCACTTGTAACTTTCGAAATAATGTACCAACCGAATTCAAATTACTCTCAAACGAAAGAATGTTTCAATTTTTCTTTGAGAGTAATTTGAAGTCGATAGGTGCATTATTTCGAAAGCTACAAATGCGTGAACTTATGTGTTGCATTAGTGGCGGGGCTTGTCTGGGAAAGATCCTATGAAATAGACCGTGATAAAACTACCATTGTTCACACAAACTTTGCTGAATGAAACGTTCAACAGATGGTGCTATATCGACGAAGTCACACCAAGAGACTGACAAAGGCCATGGATTACGATGGAATTTTTCTCCAATTTTATAATAAAAACAAGAATGTACGACTTAACAACGTGAAAAAAAATTAAAATGTACCTAAGGTTTTGCAACTACGTCACCAGCCAAGTCATGGTCTCAAAGTAAAACTATTTCACTGAAAATTTGACTCGGGTCAAGAATATCACATTTGTGTTTTTTTTTCAGTCAAAACATAAACAAATTAAAAACCGTCAAAATTAAATTGAAACAGCTTTGCAAGATAATGTAATCAATCCATCATGATGAGGAAGACGTCGCGGAACATCCAATAATTATTTTGTTCATGCGGGAAAATTTTTACTGAAAAGGGAAATAAGGATTCGATTAATAACTTACTCTGCCCCCCAGATCCGCACCCACAACATCTGCACCCACACTCGAACAGCATTAACGCATAAAAAAATAAACGAAGCAGAAAAAATACCACCTCATTTGAAGTGCTTTAATGATACTCCTTTGATTTAGACTATTTTCACTTATTTTATAAATAGGATGTTCTATTCATGCACCTTTCCTAACTCATTCAAAATTGCCAGAGTGACCTATATCTTAAAGACCTATAGCAAAACCTAGATTGCAAATTGAAGACCAATCTTTACGCTCCTGATCGATGAAAATATTTTTGAAAAATAGCACATAACAAATTATTCTCATATCTCTGTGCAAATAATTCGGTTTTCATTCCCAAAAACCAACAACCTAAGTCATTCTAAATCCCCTACAATTTCTCTATTCAAATACTGATGCAGGAAACCTAGTGCCTACAATTTTCCTAGACTTCAAATAGCATTTGACTGTGTATCTTAAGCTCTGCCACTTAGGCATAAGAATACTTCCTTAAGAAAGGCGTAAATCCTACTTCACAAACAGTAAACAATACTTTGTAACTGACAATTCAAATTCAGAGCTAAAAAGTATAGCTCACAGCGATCCTTAGAGACCAGTTCTCGGGCACCTTCCATTCCTCATTTTTATTAATGATATTATAAAATCAAAACATCCTTAAGATTTACATTTTTTGATGACGATGGAACATTACATGTACGAGACCGAACATTAGCTCAATGTAAGGTCATTGAGTGAATTCTTTTAGATTAGATAACTTAGTTTAGGCCTCCCTAACCATAACAAAGGATTCCAAAGAGAGGAAAGAGGAATGTATCATTTCGTTAAGGGAAGGAAGAATCTATTCACAAGGTGTGTCCTTACCCAAACCCCCTGCGCATAGAAATAGTTAGATAAAAATGGAGTTTATGAAACACGATAAAATTTAACGAAGAAAGTTAGAGGTGCTAAAGAACAAGATAGCGGTGAACCAGAAAAAGATGGTCCGTATAAATTTCGAATGTTCGCTGTACAGGTTAAATTACCTACATGTAATACAGTTTAGTTTAGTATGTATGCAATGCAGTTTAGTTTAGTACGAATTGTATAGGAATTAGTGCAGCATGCGTGCTGCGCAATTCAACCATGTGTGCTGTATTTTAGCTTGATTTTACATAATTAGAGGAAAAACTCCCATGCAAACTCATCAAGCGTTTCCAGGTTTCACAAGTCATCGCAGAGTTCTGCAACAGCATAGCGTAAGTGCAGAGAGCTGAGTAGGTTACGGTTGGTAGTCGCCACGGTAGTAGTAACACCCTATCATCAGCAGGGATAGTTGAAAGATAGTTGAAACCTATCATCAGCAAATAGTTGAAGATAGTTGATAGTTGCAGATAGTTGATAGTTGAAGATAGTTGAAGAAGTTGAAACCTAGCATCAGCAGGGAAAGTTGATGCCTGACTCGATTTCTTCTCGTTACGAACTAGTTCACAACTGCTTTATTTTTTCGACTTTTTCCTTGCATTTAGCTCCTGCATTTAAATTTGACAAAAGCCAGATCGTTTCTAAATTTTCTTTTTTATAGCAAGTCAGACTTCATGTATATTTCCCGCATCTCGCGCTCTGAAGCCTAATTGTATGCTAGTATCGTACCAGGGAATTAACAATCCCTCGTCCGTTCCCTCAATCGCATGAATTAAAATCATACCCGTTCATTGTTCTTGAGCCTAACTCGCAGCCGACGTGCACAGTGAAAGTATGTATACGATACCAGACCCGCATTACTTTAGAAATACGGCCTCTCAGTATTTCCATAGCCCTGCCAAATCTCCACTCCTTTGAGCGATGAAACTATTCAAGACCGATGAAACTTTTAAAAACCGATGAGACTATTCAAGAATCTAACAACTTTCAAGTTCACACTTAAAACTTGGAAATGCGTCAAAAAAATACCTGAGATTTAACTAAATTAACAAATTGCTAATTCTTCCTTCTTTTTTATCGCTCTCCTCACTGTGCTCCAGTTCTTATTCGTTGAGTTGATGCAGGAGTTCTGGAAAACATCATTCGTAAATTAAAACAAAAAACTCACGTAAACGGTATCATAGTTACGTCATTTTCTAACATCCATAGTTTAAAATAATGAATATTTTGAGGCTATATATATTGTATATTTCAAGCTTTGCCTATTCTTACATTAGAAAGCACATTACACGCTCTGTTCAACACTCCTTTATTTATCGCAGGCTTGAGAACGAAAAAGCTGACCGTAATTCGAACATCATTTTTCACCCTCGGATCTTATCTAATTAATGATAGTGTACATTCATTCCTTGAACATTAGCATTACACTCTGGGACACAGCACGGTTACAGCATGGAAATAATTTGACACTATGACTCAAATTTTTCTAAGGTATTCAGCTATTTTGCCTTGAATTTTACCGAAAATGTTTTTTGTAGTATAAAGAAGCCTAAATATGTCGTTCACATCAAAGACCTCGTTGGGCATCCGAGAGGCGCATTTCTTCAGGAATTTCCTCAGAGTTTTTACTTTGATGATCAACCTTCTATCATGCATAAATTTTTTGCAACTTTTGAGCGTCATTTTAGCTCGTCCCCAGAAGTGATATTCGTTCTGTATGGGACACGCCTACATTGACTGCCTAAAGTCCTTGACTAACAACTTCATTCTTTTTCACTTAAAATCAAATTTCACTCCCGTCAAGCTTAGCATCCTTATTTTCTGATTACGCGATGTTATTCAAACTCCCAGTTTGAAACTAACAAATGAGCGTAATCGCCAATTATCACCGAGGCAATGCCCAAACATGAGTCTTCATTCGATAAAACGATGTGCACTTCGTTCTCTCTGCCCTGAGCTTCACGCAGGAATTAAGCTCTCCCTCAACAGCCCCACCGCTGCACAGCTCAATCAGAGAGTCATTGTGAGCAGCTAACTCTCGTGAACGTTCGCTCTGGAACAAGGCGTTTAATCGCGTTTAGATCACGCCACAGTAAAGCAGACGCCTTACTAACTGCCGTCAGTAGCGTGACGCCCGAGTGAAAGGGCAGGTGAAATTTATGACGTAACTGCAAAACGTAGATCTCAAACTTTCCCCTCTCATCACTCCACCACGTACGAAAAAAAAGAGAAGGAAACGTTTGCTAAGAACATACTTTTGATCAATAGCGCTGAGTTGTAGCCAGTTTATGGCTGCGTCATGCAGGTGATAAATATTCAGAGTTTACAGGAAACATTAGTTTGAAGGTAAAAAATTACATGTTGTTCGAAGATAGATGACATAATCCTGCAAGACAGGACTGCCTGAAATGACATCAGACCATCTTGTTCTCTGGTCAGCCGCTGGCTGGTGGTTGGGAAACAAGTACCAATACTTTTAGCTCTCAAAAACAGCATTGATATTCTTTCTTGATAACGTCGGGAGGAATGCTCGTATTGGCTTACAGCATGAGTAGCCCATATCATATATTGACTGATCGTGCACTCTATTATCTCGACCAAAGTCAAAGAGGAACGTGTGTCTTACCAACATTCACTGGCGGTTGCCCAAGCTAATAGGATATAGCAGACCGTCAGGTCGGCTGCAGTGATGAAGCGGACCAGATGACGTCCCAAACTCGACGGGATTGCCGAGCTCGAGTCTGGTCCTGACGTTCGCTCTACTCAAAAAAATATCATATTTGCTACGTGGATGTGAATTAGCGAAAGAAAGTAACATGAAATGCAGGGAGTTGCTTTTGGTCCAGATCTACTGTAAATACATGTCTTCGAAAATTATTGATAAAATTGACGTGTGATGTTGAATTGCGCTCAAATTATGATTTCGAAAATAATTACTACAGTTTGTTGGTGTTGAATTGCATTGAAATTATGATCATATTTTGCGCACCTTTGGTACATGTTGCAGACAAAACACCACCATTGGTCAGCACCAACCACAAAAAAAAATGATCGCTTCAAAGACAATGACAGAATATATTTAAAAATATCGAAACAAAGTCGTATTGGCTTCACTACTTATTTACTTTTCTTCTGTGTAACTGATACTGCCAAACACATGAAATTCACCCAAAATGTACGCAAAACTGGCGTTAATGCTATTGTGCATTTTATTTCTCTGTAGCGATGACGCAAAACGCAATTTTCCTCTGTGTACAGCTTTTGCATTCTCTTCGAGAAGGAGGCACTCATCGCTCACCTGAAATGCTGATTCTAACTGCAGCTTCGCATTCAATTTTGAAACTCCTAACTTTCCGTGAACAAATTCGCTATAGACTGCCCTGATATTGCACTTTCACAGCATTTTCTTTACAAGGATATATGACTGTTCGCAGCTGAGTTTTGCCGACGAAGCGCTTTCGTTATGCCGTTCCTCCACGAAGCCTATCTTTTTTGTCTCTCCAGCGAATGTAAGACCTCTTAATTTTATTGGATCTTCTACGGGGAACTTTTTCCCGTAGTTTACGAGGCTCAAGCCGAGATTCTCCTACTTAAAATTCTATCGTAAAATGAGACGCAGTTTAAGAGATTTCTAGCCAAGTGGGGACGAGCTTGGCTGAAAGAAGACTTAATCCTAGAGCGAACTTTGGGATGATGACTCGTAAACAGGTTTATCTCATCGAACCTTCTCGAGATCTCGGCCACTTCAAAATTGATTGGATAAATCACCAACTTCTCGCCCCGCACACAAAGCTTGTTTTTGACCCGATCTCTGTTTTTGACCCTCTTATACACCTTGAGTTTTGTGGTGGAAAGTTAAATCTAGCCATCTTTGTTGAAAGAAACTTATAAAAAATGGTTAGATATTAGTTGCTGCCAAAACCATGTAACCCTGGAGTTATTGTTCAGTATATGTTGAAATGGATGACTTAGTCGCACTAAATGATAACAATATGAAGTCATAGTAAAATGAAGGGGCATTGCGTAATATATTAACGGGACCAACGCTTAGGTTGTGTGTGAGGTGTGAGTTGTTGGATGGTGTGTCTGTGTAGCGCGTGTGTGTGATGGGAGTTGTTGGATGGTGTGTCTGTGTAGCGCGTGTGTGTGAGGTGTGAGTTGTTGGATGGTGTGTCTGTGTAGCGCGTGTGTGTGATGGGAGTTGTTGGATGGTGTGTCTGTGTAGCGCGTGTGTGTGATGGGAGTTGTTGGATGGTGTGTCTGTGTAGTGTGTGTGGAGGGGAGTATACATTTCTTCAATTGTTCAGGGCAGTTTTCGGTAACAGTGCTAAGAAGAGTTTGTAGTGAAAACAACGCTGGAAATTTCGTTCCCTTCAAAATACTGCATAAAGTTGTCAATAGCGCTACAGAACAATAAAATGATGTAAATAAATGCAGGAAGATAATTGGGGATTTTTAAAATTTGCTCAGATATTTTGGTGGATAGTTAACGAAGGATTATTATAATAAGAATTATTTAACCAAACCTACAACATAATGGGCCAAGAATGTAGATGCAAAGTCTGACTGAAGTTAAAAAAATATGAAGTCCGTGATATCTGGGGAACTTTTGCAAGTTTATGTTTAATAACTTAATTGTCAGCTCACTGAGGCAATACGACGTATTTAGAAAACAAATGAACAATAGACTCCTGCTACATTATGAGCCAACAACATTTAGGCTCACAACAACATTTTCCTTAAGCCAGGAGACGGCCAACTTGTTCACATTCAAGCAGAGAGAAAGGAATTCCCAACCTTTCGCCTCAGCGCCCTCTCCATTCAAAAAAGAAAAGAAAGAAAATAAAAAACTGTTTATTTCCAGTAAAGTTTATACATGCAGTGCGTAACAGTGGGTTTTAAAATATCTTCACATTAAGATCCTTAGTTGATATTCACACATGGATATCGTAATACTCATATGCATTGCTGTCGACAAGAAGCTGAGCCCTGGGTCGAATTTTCGAACAACTCGCGTCGTTGTTCTAAAATTCGACCCAGTTATTGTTGTTATTGTTTCATCTAAATTTCAAAATTTCTTCTACCGCACTTTCCGTTTTGTTCTCGCCAAAATACTCAAGTTTCAGTTAGAACTTGCGAATTTTGGCAGATCCAGAACTTTTGTTGGTGACTGTACCTACTGTCACGACGACGTTGTTTATGTGATGCTGTCGTTGCTGTCGATAAAATTGAAAATGTCATTGCAAAATTCGACCAGAAAAATTTTTATTAAAGCATATTCATGCTTAACATTCCCACTCGCACACATTGAAAAACGACCCCAGTTCCATCGTTTCATCGTAAATATTCCAACCAACTTTATAAAACGGGATGCACGCAAACAATATTTTGCATCTCCAAATGAAACAGAAGAAAATTTTTATATTTTTTTCTATTGACCCAACGAAACCCAAATTTTATTCAGCACAAGATTTCGGCTGGAACGATTTACTCCAACCATCATTAGAGAACGAATGCATATTATGAAAATAGATATCAGCGCTTATAAATAACATATGAACAAAACAGTTCATCTTCATTCAGTTTAATGTAAATTTATTTTTATCCGAGTAGTAAAATTTCAGAGAGCAATGAAGGAATTGAGGACGGCACAAGGTTAGGGTAAAATTTTTCCTGTTCTTTGCGCCCAGGAAAATCATTCAAAATCATACCCAAGTATTTATTCTAAATTTCATAAAACAGAACTTTACTTTATCCGGTATTTTTGTTTTTTTATCTCAATGTCAATTTAATTTCACATTTTCTACATGCTCCTGCATTAAAATTTGAATTATTTTACAAAGTTTCCCAATTCAATGAGTCGGGTAATCTTAAGATTATAAATTTAATTTTAAACTGCCATTTTTAATCGAAACATTTTTGTCTTCCTATCCAATAAGTTCTTCCGGTATAGGCCAATTTGTGATAAAATTCATCATCGAATGATTTTAAAATTCTTTACGCCTTCCCTAAACTTTTGAGAGGAGCTCAAAGCAAATGAAAAACGCGATTTTAAGAGTTTGTAGAATTTTGTGAAATTTATCTTGCTTCTTCTCGATACAAATTGTTCGCTGGTTTGATTTGGAGTTTTAATTCTAAAATTGAGGAAGAAAGTTATTTCACTATTTTGTTTCGTTAGGTACAAAGAAAAAATCGAAATGAATCTCCACGTTGTGTAATTTTTGTTATTAAGACGCAAAGCTTGAAGAGATGAGGGATAATTTGAAGTTGCGACTCACAATATGAACATGAAAGGAAGAAACTGTGGTTTTGTTCACGCACGCACCAAGGCTACTCACATCTCGGGTCCCGATCGTCCTCACTCATGAACTGCCCCAACTCACTCGATGGCACGGAATTTTCTTTGACCAGCACAGGCAGGGTAGACGAGCTGTTGCGCAGCTGAGGAGCCACTTGCCTGGCCAAAGACACAGATGATCCTGACATCAACAGACCTGCACCACGCGCTGTCATGTTAGATTCACCAGGTTCATCAACGATCGAAGGAGAAAATCGATCAGGACCGTAAACAACCGGACGAAATCTTCGGTCAACCGATGTGTCCAAATGAGCAGGTGACAATAGAGCTGAGGCTGACGCCTTAGGGACATGAGAGTTTATGTTCGGAGGATCATGAGTTTTTTGACCTTCGTGATCCAGAGTATTTTGACTTGTGCTCGGTTTATGAAATGCTACTGCATTCGAATGTCGTTCAGATCTTTCAACTGTGGGCTTCGTTCTATACACTTCGGCTCTAAATTTCGTCGGTCGAGAGTCGTGATGCGCTAGAGCCAGTTGTTGAAAGTTCGGCACTGTGGAAATATCGCTTGCCCATCTGGACAAATAGTAGGACTGGTCTCTTGCACAATTAACCACGACTGACAAGGACAGTAGAAGCAGATTACCCCATCCGGAAGTCATTGCGATGATTTTAGATTCGATTTTCAGTCATTAGATCACGACCAACCATTTAAATATTACCACAGCATTCGGAACGATCTAATTTCGAAGATTATTTTCAGGCAAATTTTCGATCGAGTTAATATAATCTAGACTTAGGTATCGTTGAGCGGTATCAAGTTTACCGGTCCACTCCTGAAGTATCACTGAAAGAGAAAGGGTGCTCCATGTAGTAGGCTGAGCGTGATGCGAGGATTTAGATCGGCGCTCACGAAAGTGAAGCTGAGCCGCCCTAGCGATCGCATCAGATATCATTTAAGCTCTTCACTAGAGCGTGCAGGCGGTGACATTCACGCTGGAGGCTCTATTCCTTCTGATAAACCATGAATTTCCGCCCAAAAGCGGATGTATTTCTTTGATTAAGATGCAGTTTTTCAAGCCTCGCTGTTACCGCCTCATTATTTGATGCTTAGTGAATGTAGGAAAGTGATTGTGCCTTGAAATAGAGAGTTTTGTAATAGATCTCTTGGAACTTCTAGGGCTTATCCAAAATATAGCGTGGTTAGTCTAAATTGTCTCGTGGAATTTAGATCAGTAATGCTGAACGAGCATTTATCAATCGTTGAGCAAATAAAGAGTTCTCTAATAAAGAAATAAAGAAATATATAGCAAATAAAGAATTCTCTAATGAAGTTTGTGCGCTCAAATTATGGTTCTGCAGGCGTGTGTATGGACTGTATTTTAAATAAAAACTTGAGCCACTCGTTTATCATTAAATGCATTAAACATTTGACTAACTTATGGAAAAGTTAAACAAATCGACTGAAACACAAAACTAGATTCAATGCATTACCTGTGTAGCATTACCTTGGAAATAGTTCGAAGGACTTTGTAAAAAGTTCTTCGTTAAAAGAACAATTTTGACGCAAGTTTTTTAAGTTTTGTAATCTTAACGTCTATGCTTCCTTGCAGATGATGTAACATTCAGAACAAACAAAGTATTTATGATAATTTAATGTAGATATCTCTATGAGAATAAACAAAGCAGTCCTCAATGAAATAGATGGCAAATATATTAGTTGATTACCGACTTACGTAATCGTAAATGATGTTATAGATAGATAGTAATCCTACCTAATGTCAGAGCCAAATCAACGTACAAATTGACATATACTTCCGTCCGCTGCGACAGCAAAAATGACAGACGAAGGACGTTGATCTGGCTGCAAAGTCCAATGAGGCTCTGTAAAGCAATACTCCGGAAACTTCCAACTGTTGCGGTAATCGCAGCACTCCACAGATACGAAGACCATTAGGTGAGCTCGCGTCACCACATCTAGGAAGCTGCTCCACGGCGCGTGCCTTTATCTCGGTTAAGTGTATCGTGGATACCGATATTTTCTTCATGGATAAGAGTGGGAAAAAGCTTACTAGGGATTTTTAATCACGTGCTTGCTGGTGTACAATGCCACGAGGAACCTGTCGATGACTCGTTGAAATGCATTTTGGTTTGGAACCTGACGAGGATTTTTCGGGTAGAACTTTGTTCCATAAGCCCTCCTCACTGCTGCAGTGTACTTGACTTCTCCTTACTTCAGAATGATGAACTTGGATTCTTCGGAAGAGAAGGGAGAATCTTTCCTGAAGCTGAACTTCTGGTGTGCAGGGGCAACCATTTTCAAAGTCGAGTTGTATTAAATGACACAAAGACAGCCACAAATATCCATGCGTCCGGTTTCATATCCACGGAATAATTAAACCTCCGTATGTGGAGAGCCGGAAAAACGTTGGTGATATTAGTTTTTTTTTTAGTTCTCCAGATTTAACAATACTCAAAATTGTCACTCAAGTGTGATCACCCTGTATTATACTTTTTCTGTCAAGTTTTTTGGAAGGACACTTTTTTAAGCGTTCTGTTTTCCTGCCTCACGCATGTTAAGAGTGGCAGACTACCTGAATACCAACTGAATATTTTACGTCGGACTGCACTTGAAGAACTAACTCGTTCCTTTTGAAATGATTACCAATCCCTATGAAAATTATTCATTTGATCTTCCTTGAAATGAAACATCACCACTTCATGTATCTTGGCCCTATTCAATGCGGGATTTGAAGGTTTGGTTGGTACAAAACTGATTCTTCATGAAGCCCAAAACGTGATGAGGTAACCGTGTGAACGGGACAGTGTTTGAGAGGCGACGTACAAAAGCTCTTTGAAGCGTCGAAAACTAGAATTTCATCGTGATAGTGCTACTTTAAACACTTTCAGCAATTTAAACAATTTGAATAATTGAAACATTTTAAACAATGAAAGCAATTAAAACAATTTTAACAATTTATTTACCACAAGCGATATAGCAGTAGATTGTTTCTTAAATCTAGTACAGTGGACACATTTGAGTATACTACTTGTGTCTTTCGTTTATGAATTGTTTAAGCAAGTTACACAATTTTAAACAATTATTATTAAACTTGTTTCACTTTTTTCATTAATCTTTGCAAACGGATTGGCGCTACTCATTGCTGGTAATATTTCACACTACTTACTCGAAACGGACAAAGTAATTAGTTTTCTAATGTTTAACGAGCTTTTAGCTTCTCAACAACGCAATGCTGATTCAAATCATGTTTCAAATTTAAACCTAACTAAAAAATATAAAAATCATTACCAAACTTTTCAGCATCAGTTTGACGATACATCAGAAAATGTCTTCAGATTGTCGATGTTCCGGTAAAATGTCTTGAATTCACACATGCGTGAGTATTTTCACTCAAACGCACGTTATTTTGAAAGTCAAAAGTAGCAACGTTTGGCCATTTGTTGTAAGATATAAGATCTAAATTCGTTCCACTTCAATGACTGGCAATACAGTACACGTTCTAGAAAGTCATGCGCTCTCCGAGCTTTATTTTCATGCGTCTCCAAAAATCAGC
Source organism: Morinoia aosen (assembly GCA_030386875.1). Classification (NCBI taxonomy): domain Eukaryota; kingdom Metazoa; phylum Arthropoda; class Malacostraca; order Amphipoda; family Talitridae; genus Morinoia; species Morinoia aosen. The sequence continues at coordinate 44,235,437 of CM059567.1, read as the reverse complement.
ATGAGAGAGTTGCATGGAAAATATAACAAGTCCTCCCAAAAAAAATACTTCTGAATTTTCTCTCACGTTGACGGAAATTACAAGAGAAAGTATCGAAACTTGCGGTTGCGGAACGCGTCCGAGCGGAGAAGCTGGGAGAGGCAGCTAGTGTGAACTTATTCTTGTACTTCTGGAAAACGTAGATGTGCATCGGAGGGTGGAATTTCTCGTACAGAATTTTGGTGTCGATTTATTTTGATTGCAAACGTGCGTCATGAAAAATGAAAATGAAGATAATTACTTTGTAATAATCTGAAATATAAGAAATTGCAGCTTGTCATAAATAGGGCAGTGTAAGAACAGCCCATGAAACAAAGAATATTTATAATAAATGAAACCAATTTTAAACAATTTATGTACCACAAGCGACACAGCAGTAGATTGTTTCTCAAGTCGAGTACAAAGGGCACATTTGAGTACAGCTACCTGTGAGCCCGAATAGGTTCAGCGACTTCTAGGGCATCTTATCAACAATGCTATATCAAGGTGTACAATTATGCTTAACCTAATTCACTTAACCTAGTTGCACGCTAAACTGATCAATGAATTGGTTCTCTCAAGATTCAACGGTTATTTCTGCAAAAATAGTTTATATGGGCCAGATGTGGACAGTATATTCTAGAAAAAATTGTGACCAGACTAAAGATCCATGTCAATAATCACGGAAAATTACCCAATCAATATGAGTCATATCACAGAAAATATTTGACTTGATAACCTTATGCGATTAATACTCTCATAGGCAGAGGGATTCAAGATTCGTTTTGAAAGCTTTGTAAGAACTTTTTCCATGGAAGACAGCAAGAAAAAGAAAAAAGAAAGAAAAACGTTTATTTTCCAAGTTGCCACATGACATACATGTCAACATATTGGGTTTTAAAAAGTTTCTTAATATAGGACGTCCTAAAACAAAAGTTCCATACGAGGAGTACTAATTGACAAACCATCCGAGGTGTACAAATAGGTAAGCCATACGAGGCATAATAATTGACAAACTATACGAGGTGTACTAATAAAAAAAACTATCAGAGGTGTACAAATAGATAGACCATACGAGGCATATTAATGGACAAAATATACGAGGCGTACTATAGACAAACCATACGTGGCGTGCTAATAGTCTAACAAAAGTTCCATACGAGGAGAACTAATTGACAAACCGTCCGAGGTGTACAAATAGATAAGCCATACGAGGCATAATAATAGGCAAACTATACGAGGTGAACTATAAGAGACAAAATATCAGAGGTGTACAAATAGATAGACCATACGAGGCATATTAATGGACAAAATATACGAGGCGTACTAATAGACAAACCATACATGGCGCGCTAATAGTCTAACTCTGTCAAGGGTAGTTGAATGAGGAATGAAAAGTATCATCTCTTGGATATTTTATGTTCCAAGAGATGGCTAACAACTTGTAAATAATTCGAATACTGCTAAGGAATTATTCGAAACTCCCAAGTTCTTAGTTGAAATTATCGAAGTAGGAAAAAGACAAAAAACGCTATACCGGAGCAGATTGAAACACCATCGTAGATGACAATCAAGTATTGGTTAGTCACGAAGTAATTTATAAAGAACATCGCGCAACACAGCACGCACATATATAGAAATGCGTAAACAAACACACTCAAAACTCAAAAATGAAATGCATGGCTTTTTCAGCATACAAATATAGAGTTAATTTTTGCACGAGCGCTTTATTTCATTTATCTGTTTATACTTTTAATTTCTTCTATTCACAGAATTGCCCTTCGGGGCCGTGATAGATCGATTTATAAATCATTAAGCAAGCGCAATCAATTTGTTTATTTCTTGAATTTGGTTCAGTGTTAACTGATCGCAGAGCTTTAGGTAAAATGTAATGTGTCATGAGGTTTTACTTTTTACGCAAAAAGTAGAAATAGAAACATATATATGTGCATGTGCTAATTATATATATGTACGAAACGTGTGCATGTGTACACTGATACATAGACTTTATGTTTGCGTGCTCACACATACACACCCATGCACATACTAACACACATTTTCATATATATACGCATTGAAAATGAATGTAAGAGAAATGCTAATAAACATGAAAGAAAAAAGAAAAGAAAAAATGTGTATTTCCAAGTTGTCACATGAGATTCATGCCAACATATTGGCTTTTAAAAGTTTCTTAACATAGAACATCCTAAAACAAATGTTCCATACGAGGAGTACTAATTGACAAACCATCCGAGGTGTACAAGTAGATAAGCCAAACGAGGCATAGTAATATACAAACTATACGAGGTGTACTAATAGACAAACTATCAGAGGTGTACAAGTAGATAGACCATACGAGGCATATTAATTGACAAAATATACGAGGCGTACTAATAGACAAACCATTCGTGGTGTGCTAGTAGTCTAACAAAAGTTCTATACTAAGAGTACTGATTGACAAACCATCCGAGGTGTACAAATAGATAAGCCATACGAGGCATAATAATAGGCAAACTATACGAGGTGTACTATTAGACAAGCTATCAGAGGTGTACTAATAGATAGACCATACGAGGCAGATTAATTGACAAAATATACGAGGCGTACTAGTAGACAAACCATACGTGGTGTGCCAATAGTCTATCTCTGTCAAGGGTAGTTGAATGAGAAATGAAAAATATGCCCTAAAAATATGCAAAGCCCTATCACCACCAAAAACATATTTCATATCTTCTCGATATTCACCACATCATGCGGACATGGGTACATGGGATAAAATAGAGATACAGTGTAAGCCGGTTACCACTCATGATTGACAAATATCTACAAAATTTTGTCAGAAATTCGTAAACAAACATATACTCAACATCAAAATTCATAGCTTGTACAACATACGAACAGAAAGATAATTTTACCACGATTTATATGTTCAAATTGCGCTTTATATCATTAATTGTATATGTCATTAATCCGATTCACAGAAACGCCCTCTGGGGAAGTGATAGATCTATTTTTGAATCATTTCGCTAGTGCAATAAATGTATTAACCGGATGGATTTTGCGTAAAGAAATGAAATAGAAACATGTATATCTATTTATGTAGATATATATATATATATATATATATATACCTACATACGTACACACACACATTAATATATATTACTTATTGAAAATGAAATATAAGAAAAAAAAAATACATTTATAGAATAAAAGATAAAAAGATAAAAACAACCTACCATCTACTACACCGAAAATGACAGTTGAGATCACTGTAATCCTAAGAAATTATTCGGAAAAAATAACTATAAAGAAAAGAAGACTTCGAAAAACGTAGAAATGAACTGGTTTCTAATTTATTCATAGAAATTTTTAAGAAAACTCAGGTTACAGTCAAGAAACAACACAACTCTTCAGCATTATACGGACATGTGTACATGGGATAAAATGGAGTAACATTGTAGCCGGATATCACATCTGAGTGGAGAATATTTACAAAATTTGGCACATGTAGGTAGATTAAGCAATGGTCCAAAGTGATAATTTTAAAACAGAAATTTAGAGTTTTTTCGATTTGAAAGTTCAGTGCTAGTGTACACTGAACGCACGGAAAAATATAAAAAGACTAAATGCAATGCTTAAATTACCCCCTCCCCCCTGCTCAGCCGAAATCGATTGAAAACATCTTCGAGAATGATTTTGAAATAGCGAGACAACGTTAGCCAAAATCTAATTCATTAAAAACTTTGCACAACCCTCACATCTATTAACTTGTTTATTGATGTACACACAAAATGTATTTAATGGTATATTTGTCATACGGACGTTAAATATTAATCCTGAAAAGAGAATTATTAATCCAGCAGGGATCGAATGCCAAGTCTTGGTTCCAATGGAGAGAACACTGTGTTGTGACCAGGCTTTTGAATAATGAGGAAGTATGAAGTAACTTCTATTTCAGGTTAAATAATCATGAGGGCCAGTTTGTTCAGTAAAAAATTGTTTGACGTCTCTATCGCCGTCATTAGTCAGTGTTTTATACATGATATTACGTATGGATAGCTTGTAGAGATCCAAAAACCTTTATTTTTTTAAACTTTTTATCAAATCATTTGTGTGAGCATTATATTCCAATTTCCTTACCGATATGATGGCTCTTTTTTGCAGCGCAAAGAGTAAATTGGTTTTATTTTTATTAGAAACGTGCCATGCTTTAATTCCCTTTTGTAAATAGATTAGATTAGTCGTTAGTTTAGCCTCCCTACCCAGCAACAAATGCGATCCAAAGAGAGGAAAAAGGAAGGCAATATTTAGTATGGAGTTAAGGAAACGCAGAATCTACCCAGAAAGGGCATAGAAACAGTAAGTTGTGAAAGAAGATTATGAAACAAGACCAAAGTTGAAAAAGAAAGTATCAGGTGCTGAAGAACAGGACAGCAGTGAACCGAAAAAAGATGGGCCATAACATAATAAAAACATTTTATTTGAACAAAAAGAAGGCCTACCTAACTCTCAGCTCGGGCCCGCACATTGTCCCCCTGGGAGCGCTAATTCCCATAGATACAATAATTGTAATCCCCTGAGGGGTTTGTAAATATGGTGAAATTAACGTTCGATAAAGTACCTTTAAAGCTTCTTCAGATAATATATTTTTCACCTTATTGAGGATTCCTACGGATATTTATAACTTAGTACTGATAATTGCAATTTGCTCTTTGAAAGTCAAATGTTTATCTACTATAATGCCCAGGAACTTTAAAGAGTTAGTTTATTCAATTTCAACTTCATAAATTTCAATGCATGGAAGAGACGCATGAGAATATAATGTATTATGTCTTATCGATCTTGATGCTCATTTCATTATCTTCAAGCCACGTTGAACTTTCTGCAGAGAGTTATTTACACTCTCACAATTAAAATAGATTTTCATTACGAAGAGCCGTAGAAAGCGTGCTATCGTTGACAAAACTATGAATTTGAAAAATGAAAAAGGTTTAACAATATCTTTAATAAAGATCAAGAAGAGGATAGACCCAAAAACAGACCCTTCTGGTACCCCATAGTTGATTGTTACTAGTTTTGATTGGACATCGTCAATGGCAAAGTATACTTCCGATTTGTTTAGTATGATTTGAACCAATCATGTGCAACTTCTGTAATGCCATAACAGTGGATTTTTAGGAATAAAAACTGTCATTTTATGATTATTTTAGTTCAAGACTTGGCCACAACACGGCGGGGGCTTCAGAATAATCTAAGAAAGAAAGAAAAACGGTTTATTTCCAATAGAGATGGTACAAAAGTACCATCATTGGTTTTTAAAATATCTTAAAATTAATACACTTAGATGATACACACACACGAGTATTGAAAAACTCGTGTCACTAGTCAAAAGAAATGATTGAGGGCAATGAACTCCTAATCTAGCTTAATCTACATTTGATAATACATGTAATGATAATTGTAAGAGATAACACAATTTCATAGACGATGCATTTTCATTGTGGGGTGAAAACACTTTTGACAGTTTACATGTACATGACATAAAACTTCGCAGTTCTTGACGCCAGGAAATAATATATGAAATCGCTTGTTTCGGTCAATGTTCACAAGTGTCATTTTAAGGAAGCATGAAAAAAAGAAAAATATATATATATATAAATATATATCCATATACACACATATGTACACATACGTATGCATGTGTGTATATATCCATACACACACTCACACACACATACACACACACACACACACATATATACATATGTGTACATATAAGCATGAGGACCAAGAAGATTATAGGTTTTGTATTTCTGATTCAACAATTTTACCATAAGGGTCATTAGTTAACAAGCATTTTATTTAAATATAAATGGATGATCGCACAACAAATGTATAGTTTTTACATGAATGCTTTACAATACTAAAGATATGACGAGTTAGGTAATGTTACAAGTTGAGAGTGAACAGAAAAAAGACCATTATCTCTAGTAAAATGCTAGTTGTCAGTCTAGTACACACATATGTGCACGTATATATGTAAATATTTGCACATACACATTCACACATATACCCACGCACATATTTACACCTAACTCGTAAGCATACACAAATGCATTTCTATGCATCGAGGCAATACATACGCATTCTACAGAGTGTCATACGCATAGCGTGGACACGTACACATTTACACAAGTAAGCATGTGCGCAAATATCAGCGTAAACTAGTCATTATAAACCAGAATTCCAATCGAGGGAAACGGAGAAAATATCTTTTATTATAGCATGAATTTTATAAAATTTCGTACTAAAAATAGTGGCACAAAACAGTCTACTTAAGTCAGAAACATGAAAACGATTGTGGGACGTGAATAAGAAAGAAAACATTAATGTCCTATAAAGGTTTCATATTAGAAAAAAAATCCCATTATCTTTGAAATATGGCGCAAATTGTCGTCAATTGATAAACAAACATAGGTATCACATTATTATAAGCATATAACTATAAGCCGAATAAGTATATTACTGCAGTATAAATGGATGATCGCACAACGAATTTATTTTTTTTACATGGATGCTTTACAATTTCATATTATAAAAAATACATTATCTTTGTAATATGGTGCAGAATGTCTGTAATTGATCAACACACACACACATAGGTACCATGACGGTCTAGTTTGATGCTTGCACAGAAACGGAGAGGAATGACATAAAATGCACCTTCGACTGGTTCATCTACTCTAGTGCACACAGTTGTACGTGCACATATACACACCCATATGCGCACACACACCTATATACGTACACACATATACAAGTAAGCATGTCCGCAAATGACAACGTATAGGCGGTCAAATCATAATACCTACGCATACTTCAAAACTGTTGTTTGATGTCTTGAATTATAAAACAATGAGCGAGGGAGATTGTTCAGCAATGGAGATACCAGGTAAATGAGATTCGTCAGTACTCATTCAGTATGTTCTGTAACTAAGGATTATTATTGAGACACAAGATGACGAGTTATTTTGGCTTTAAATTCTCTCGGTCTTTGAGGGACTTTAATACTCAGGGGAAGTTTGTTCCACAGTAAGGCGCCTGATATGGACAGAGCCTTCTGCCCTAAGTGAGATGAACGATAGTTGACTAAGACATTATTGTTTCTGTTCGATTTTTGATTGGTTACAGTGGGTGGATGGAAACGCACTATCTCAGCATTGCTCTGAGGAAGATATAACGAGGAGAATATGTATTGGGCCTTCTGCATGAGGAGCCTTTCTTGGATAGGGATCCAGCCGAGTTTATTGAGGAGAGGGGTTACGTGATCACTTCTTTTGAAATTACCGTTGCATACCACCTTGGCTGCAAAATTCATGCATTTTTGTAAGTCTCTTTGAAGGTATTGAGGTAAGTCTCCCCATACTAGGCTGCAGTAGTCAATGCGCGATAACACAAGGGATTGAATGGCAAATAATCTGGATTTTTCGTCTAGCATACTTTTTATACGATGAAAAAACATTAAAGTTCCGTAGATTTTGTTGCAAGTAGTCTCAACGTGAGATTTGAAGGACATATTTCTATCGAACCAGATACCTAGATTTTTAACTTTTTCTGATGCATTAATTTTATCATTTCCAACTGCAAGAGTAAGATCTGAAGTTTTATTAATTGCATCTTTGGATCCAAAAATAATGCATTGTGTTTTATTAGCATTTAATTTGAGACCATTACGGTCGTACTATGATTTCAGGCTAGTCAGTAAAGTTTCGGCTTTAACTTGCGTCTGTGGTATTTCCGATACAGAACTTGTTATTGCAATTTGAAGATCATCTGCATACATTGAGATCCGTGTGTTAGAAGGCATTGGAGGGACATCATTAATGAAAATAGAAAACAGTAGCGGACCAAGAATGGATCATTGGGGAACACCAAAATTGTTTTGAATGAATGGGGACAATTTGTTTTCTATGCGGACTGCATGAGATCGATTTGACAAGTAACTTTCAAACCATTGCGTGTCTATTCCCAAGTTCAGTATTTTACGTAGAAGTCTTTCGTGTTGGACGCTATCGAACGCCTTAGAGAGATCGAGTAGTAGCAAGAGTGTTACATTCTTTTGATCGATGTCACTGTATATTTTTTCAGATATATTGAGCAGAGCGTCTTGAGTGCTAGTATTTCTTCTATAGGCATATTGATTATGGTGGAGTAAATTTGACTCGTCCAGGTGAAATGACAGTTGATTTGTCACCACTTTCTCCAATAGTTTGGACATGACAGGCAAAAGACTGATGGGCCTGTAGTTTGATGCTGTATTTAGGTCACCACTTTTGTGCAACGGTCAAATAATGGAGTGTTTCCATTGGTTTGGAAACGTATGGGTTACTATTGATGTATTAATTATCAGACGAATCCATGGTGCTGTAACAGGGAAACTGTCTTTGATATATTGAAGACTGATACCATCATGTCCAACTGCCTTTGTGTTTTTTAGTGAGTATCAGATGTTTCGTAACTCTGGTAAATCGACAGGGCGTGGTCTCCACTTGACATCAGTCCTCGAGGGTGCAGTGGGGCATGAATTTTTAATTGTCGTTTCATCTGGATTGGTACACACCTCACTGAAAACTTGAGCCCCTACTTTTGAAAAGAATGTGTTGAAATCCGTGGCTGTTGCCAAGGGATTTTCAAAATTACTTATACGATCTAAATTTTTATATGGGGCTACCTCACTAATGATTTCCCAAGTTCGCTTCGGGTTATTTTTAGCCGTTATCAGTGCCTGGTGGAAGTGAGTTTGTTTCGCTTCAGTGATTTTCTTTCGAAGAATTTTTTCATGTTCTTTATATCTCTTGTATAAGGTACTGTTTGATCTATTGTTTTTGTACTCTCGCAAGTTAGCTTTCTTTATTCTGCTCATCTCTTTAACTTCGTCAGTAATCCAAACAGTCCGTTTTGGCTTGGTTTTTTTGGTGACGTAAGGTGCACATTCGTCGAGAGCTGCTGTGAAGTTCTCGTTGAAAATTGACACTTGTATGTCAACATCGTCAGATTGCATCATTTTCTGGAATTCGGTAGACCTATCGAGTAGTTTTTCTTGAAATAGTTCTCCTGAATAGTGCCTTTTCGAGCGATAGGTCATTAAGCGGTATTTTTGTCTTTCCTTCGCAATATTAATTTCACATTCTATACAGTGGTGATCGGAAATAGAAGGTGATATTACTGTACTAAGTATTGCGGTGGGATTATTTGTGATTGCTAGATCGAGGAGAGTTGCAGAGACTTTAGTGATGCGAGTCGGTTCTTTGACCATTTGTGATAAGCTTAGTTTATACAATAGTTTGCTTAGCTGATTGTTTTTGTCCGTTAGGTCAATATTGAAATCTCCGAAAGCAAAGAATGATTTTTTTGCCTGAAGGATTTCTTTGAAGGTTTCCTCAATGAAATCTAGTGTTAGATTTAGGGGAGACGATGGGTGCCGGTAAAGGCTTCCAATGATTATTGATTTGTGTTTATTTATTTGCACTTCTAACCAAACCATTTCAATGCCTTCGCAAACTTTATTCGCTAGTAGTGAAGATGTTGAGTACATTTCTTTCACAAAAATACAAGATCCACTACCTCGGCTGGTTTTAGCGCCATCGTAGCGGTACAACACGTAATCAGGAATGTTAAAAAATGAACTTTGGGTTCGTGAATCAAACCATGTTTCTGAGACACACAAAATGTCAATTTTTTCAGTGACCAACATTACTCTGATTTCATCCAATTTAAGATTCAGGCTTCGAGCATTTACATGCTTGATTTTGATTTTACCTATATTAGCACTCTTTTTAAAGGTAGCGAGGTTACTATCTCGATGGGATCGTTCAGGGGATTTAACGATTTTGTCTAAGTTGCCCAGGGTGTTTGGCCCAGCATCTGCTATGTAAGAAAGTCTACTATTTGGCTGGGCAGCGGCACTTTGTCAAGATGAGGTAACCCCGGTCTGATTTTTGTCTTGTGTGACAAGAGCACTGTAGTGATCGTTTTTACGATGGAGCAGTAGTGGAGGGTTATTATTTGATAACTCTGAAATGGGAACGACTGATATTTTCAAAACACAATGATCTCGTTCATCCAGGACGAGAAGTTTTTGGCCTGTCACATTTGAAATGATTAGTGGTATAAGGTCTACAGCAGCTTGGTCAAAATGTTTTTCGTCAATGTAATTATCTATGAGGTTTTGCATGTCGCCACTGTTCTTGTCAAAAAACTTAGCATATGTGCTGCAGTTTGCTTTACTCTCTGATTTGATTGCAGCCTTTAGGGAATTGTAATTCCATTTTGATGCTGGTTGTTTTGTAAGTAGATGAGCTACTGCGTGGAGGAGGCAGTGTCCATCGGCTTTGGTGAGAATCAGTTTTATGTTCCATGATCGTTTCAATTCATCCATTGTGGAATTCATGCGTTCACAAATGGGGCTGGAGACGTTTTTTTCGCACTTTTTTCGTCATTAAGAGGTTCTGAGAGGTGCGGGGAATTTACGTTTTTCTGGCTCTGAATTCCCGTTCTGTGGTGATTTCTCGTATGGGGATTTGCAGAGAACTGAGAAATGCTCGTGTCAAATTGTCAATTATATTTTTCTGGTGATGATTGTGCATACCGTTGGGTAGTGGATTTTCCATCGATTGTCGACTGCAATTTTGCAGCGATTTCTCTCTTCCTGTTGATTTTACTGCTTCCGAGTATGTGATTGGATGTTGATTTATACTCGTGTCTGAGAGGGGCTTTTCATCCTCTTCATCAGCATTGGATAGCAATGAAAACCTATTTTTTGTAGGCACTCCGCAGTTGTTTGTGGCGGATGCAGGAGAGGGCTTGTTATATGAGGGCAAACATCGGGAGGAGAGGGGAGGAGAGGGTTTGTTATATGAAGGCAAACATCGGTTTATGCTGCTGGAGTTTTCACGTGGATAGGCGGTCAACTTAGAACAATCATTCAACTCATTTTGCTGTTTTGAATAATCATTAGAGTATTCAATTTCTTCATTCAGATCATGGGAGTTTCTGACACAGGAGATAAAATGTGAAGTTAGTCTCAAAGGTGATTTTAGAGCAATTTGTTGAAGAAAATGATGCGTGTCTTCTCGCGTAACGGGCCAAGTGCGGACATTGTTGTAAGCTTCATCAACAGGACCGGTTTTTACATTTGCTCGCAGCGGAATCAGTTTAAGAACAATTTTTCTGCACAGGCTCGATGCCATGTACAATTGCTGCCCACTGCAGGCACTCACCACATAAATACGAGAAAGAAGATTCTTTGTCATGATCAGATTTTTTAACTTCGTGAGATTTTGGGACGAGAGGCTCAAACCTTTGAAACTAATTATATAGTTCCTGAAAGGAGGTGCGCGTTCAATCTCATCATAGCGATCATTTAGACGTTCCGAAGTTATGGTCTGAATCCTGCATGCACTATCAATGTCATCTCTGTTGATTTTTGTGAGACTATTGTCTCCAACGAGAAAAGTGTCTAAAGGGGGGGATTTCGCATAAGGATGGTTACTCGCAGCTACCACCGGCGTAAAATCATGAGCGCTGATACGATAATTTAAAGCAAAAAGCTGTTCTGTAATCACTTGAATATTTGATACAGTGGAAAAAATCGACGCTGGGCTTGGGGGACAATTTTGTCTCAAAGCTTTATTGAGAAATGCAGCTGTAAGAGACAGCGTGTTATTTATTTCGTGAATAGTTTGGGAACTGGTCATTTGGAGAAGATGTAAGTACCCATCAAAAGCGGTAACAGGTCTGGTTGTATTTTTCTCCACTGAAAATCTTACGTTATCCTCGCAGTTTACGCTCTGAGGTATTTTACTGCCAGTATCAGCTGCTGCGTATGCATTTTCAAACATAACTTCGCCACCTGAAAGGTCTACACACAATTTATCTTTAAAATTATAATTAAAATTACCCCTTTTACTTTCTGACTGATTGCACACATCCAAACTTTTATCGCGTTCTAACGATGACGTTGGTGTTTCCGTCGGCGGTGAACGATTTTGGGCTTTCTCAGTGACGCAGGGCAGAGGTGACGTCGCCATGACGCAATCGTTTAGGCGAGACGAAGGAGCTCGCAGTGCTGTGGCAGATTCCGCCAGTGACGCGGTATCTTCTTTACTAAAGATTCTCGGCTTTGTGGACGACGAGTCTTCTCGGACACAGTCCAAAGCGTGGGGTTGCGAGTCGAGTGTTGCTTGTACGTAATTTCTTGAACTCGCTTCGGGTGTGCCCGTAGCAGGTTTCAGAACTTGAGAAGATGAATTATTACTGGGAGCTGAATTATTACAAGCAGCGTCTGAGAGATTTTATAAGCGCAAGGTGTCTTCCCAGACAAGATACCTTATGATAAAATACACCAAGTTAGAAAATAAAAGATTAAAAATGAAGAATTGAAAGCGAAAAAGCAAAGAAAACGAATAGAAGCTAATTCAGCGTAGAGAATAGAAGCCCCGAAAGCGGATCTATTGGTCATATAATCGTATAGTATCTCTCTGGGGGGGCTGACCTACTCGCAATAGTATAGGACATATAAACCTAGCTAACTTAAACATATTGCCTATCTTTTGCCTTCAAGTGTGCCAAAACCATCATAAAAAGTACAATGACTGTTCGTAATCAAAGAAAGTTATTGAGTAGGCTGTTACGATACATTTTACAATAGTTGAGTAAAATTGAGAGTGGTATTAGTTAACCATTTCAGCAAAAATTTTGCATCAGAGACGAAATACGATTTCAAAAATCTACTAATCTGTACACGTTTGCATTACGAATAAGTCGTGTAATTCGCTTTGCTCGTGCGCTCAAATAACCGAACAAATCTGGCGAGATGACCAAATTTTAAGAAAGTTTACCCTCGATTGTCATTTTCTTCAAAAAAAAGTTGTAGAAAAATGATTAAGTAAGACTTCATAAATATGTTAAGAATTTTTGAAAAGACACGATAAACTGAATTATTTAGCATTTTCTGCACATTTGCAGCATTTTAATAAACTTTCGTGTCCAATGCCGTATACAAATGGAAGAATGTGTTATAATTTCTCTTATGAGCTCAAATTGTGAGCAAAAAAATTAGAAATTGTGATTCATTCTTCGTAAATCAACGAATTAGGAATTATGGCAAAAACCGAGGGTTTCACTAAATAAGTCGCCATGAAGAGATCAGGTGCAAATGTCAAAACAGGAAGATTAGCCAATAATTTTATTCAAGGAACAAAACACACCTATATTTAGCGCTTCTTAAAACAATGTTAAAATAGCCAAGTCGAAGGAAGGCGATCTTGGCATTCAACACAAAACACAATTTTAGACCTTAATTAAATACTAAGTTTAAACAATAGGTTTCGTTAAGTTTATTTACGTTCATAGTTCGCAAAACGTCAACAAGTTTAAATTTTTACGATTAACGCACAAAAACGGTACATCGGCAGCACACGGCGGGCCCCGTAGCACCTCGTGCCGACTGCGCAGTAAGTTAAAACCTAATAGAAGTATTATTCAAAGGTAGGTCGCTTGCCAACGGCCTTCAACACTTGTAGCTTGAACACCTGCCAGTCCTTCTCCAGGTCCGTACAACACGGACAGCCACGGACGGTTAGCGTCTAGCTGACTAGCAGACGCTATGACTCCTCTCGTCCTGCGACGAACGGACGGACAGTGACGACAGTAACGGACGGTCGTCGTCGCCGCCCTCGCCGTGGTGTAGCCGATCGGAAAACGGCTTGGCACAATTACTCAGCCGGTCCAAGGGAGGCACCACTCGCAAACAACTGGGCGATCGCAAGAGTAGCTGGAAAAATTATGAAGGCTCAGGAAAGCTCGTAATGACGGTAATAATAGTAATGATGAATTTAATTATTGGTCGAATAAAAAATAAGCAAGGTTCAAAGATAAGACATGTAACGACATTAGTACCTTTCAAATAGCGGCTGCTGCAACCGTAGACCCAGTTGACCAGCAGAGACAGCTCCCAAACGTATACTATGTGTGCAAAGAGAAAAAACGATTAAGTATATTGAAATTGGACGAGCCAGCAGTAAAATGTCAACGAAATAAATGCAATTATGTTCAGTTATCTTTACGTTAATTATACCCACCAAAGGAAATGGTGCCCTCAGTGTGTTAACTTGCAGAACAGAGTGATGGATGACGATGCAATTAGTCAAGAGGTCAAAAAGTCAAGATGTCAAGTAATTCAACAAGATCAAGTGTCCCAAGGTTGAGGACAGGCAAGTCGTCCCCCAGCAAAACCAAGTGCAAACAACACTATTAAGCAAGAGAGCTGGGAGAACGAAATAGAGAGACAAACTCAAGTAAAGTAACCTAATTCATAACCAAATACCCCAATTACCAATTCTAAACCAACTTCAATAAATAATGACAATATAAACAAACAAACTCCAGCGACTCCGCAATCAAAGCCACAGCGAAGGAACGTACGTTACGAAGACGAGCCACCACCAGCGCCACATACGACCGCCCTTACAAAGTGAAGGTCTGACGATCAAGGTAGTACGAGCAGGAGACCAAAGGCCAGGAAGCGCCCGTTCTCGGCGATGGCAAGCGAACCCCTACCTAACCAGGCAAAACACCACTGAGTAAACACGCACAGAGACAAAAAAAAACAAGAATTCAATTTAAAATGTTAACCTCACGCACACCCTGTGGGGATTTTTTCCCACAGAATAGCACAAATTAAAAGTGTTCAAACTCCGATGTATTTCTGCAACACTTGAATTTCATTCTGTTTATATGTGACCTAGAAGCCCAATATAGTGCAGCTGATAAAAAAAGTAGCTTTGACGCTGGTTTTGATTCTGTACCTCTGATGGAGTAGACGATGTTTCGCAGTAGCTTTCAATAGTTGCTGCAAGTATTGCAACCTGTAATATGTTTGTATTCTTTATTTACCTTTCCCTATTTTTTCCAACTATCTCAAATGGTGATGTCTGAAATTATCAGCCATTGTTATTTGTTATTATTGTTAAGATATTCACACCCCAGATATTACATTAGTTCAGTAATTTGTTGCCTATATTTAGATGATGGAGTACAGAATAGTTCAACTATGGGATGCTCAAAGTGGTTTAAGCTCTCCGTGGGACAGCAGACATTAATATTCAGCTAATCAGGCTAAATATTTGGCATTGATATATTAGGTGATATTCATGCCGAGCTACAAATTTTTGGCCGCACACAAAGTGAAATTTTGCTAATATGGTTTAATGGTCCGATTCTCCCTTTATTACTGGCGCTCAGTGATGCTCGATTGCGTGTTATCATGAGTCATTTTCCAAGGTATTTTTTGCGTCTGCTTTCGGTCATCCGAAATTGTTTCAGAGGAGTCACGTCACATAAAGATGCGCACAGACTCGGTCTACCTTCGTTAAAAAAACGAAAACTTTCACGGCTTTGCCAGTTTCTAATACACGGTAAAAGATCCTCTTCGCATGTGAAGAGCCTTGGAAAGCTCAAATTTGTTCAATTTTAACAGCCCTTTAGCATGCGATCTATTCAAGCCGTTTTAAAAATAGTTCGACAAGCCAGTATTAGAAATATTTTCGTGATCAGTCTTGGGTACACAATTAATTAAATTTTATAAAAAAATTGTTATTTGATTTAAAAGAAAATTTGAAAATGATCCAAGAGGAAAATAAGAGACGTGCTGTAGTGAATGATATACTCAAAATTCGTCCTTAAAAGGCAATAGAATACTCTTAGAACTATGTATCACAAATTTACAAGATACGCCCTCTGTTATTTACAGCAGGAACACGATTATCAAGCATACTCATTACAGGAGAACGTAACCGAAAATAGAACGCGTCCCAGTCTAACTTTTCGCCGCGTGCATGCATGTTTTTCGCCGTCTAAGCGATTCAGTCGCTTAAATCGCTTAAGCGGCGAAAAACATTCATTCGAACGGCGAAAAAAGTTAGACTGGGTTGGTTACACAACGAGGGCCGCTGAGGTTAGCATTGCGCGAAAATTAAGCACGAAATGAAGCGAGACGCTTGAACGGAACACTGTATATAAAGTGCCTTGTATATTGAGAGGACACCCGCATCATGAAGAGCTCGACTCGATACAAGTCAACCACGCCATCCAGAGTCAAAGGCCGAACCGCACTCCACCACACGACGTCGGAGCAGAACACCTAGAGGCGCGAGATCTTCAAAATCGACATTGCTATGCCATGAGCATTATTATATTATGCGCGAATTGACCACATATCGTAGCTAAGACTTTTCCAAAGAACTTGCGCTGCCACCTGAACCGCTACGATGGCGTGAATAGGATGAAAAATCTGCCCTAGGAGTACAAGTTAAGATTTTGTCCTCAAAGAGAGGCGGTGGTCACGCTGAGTCCGGATTTTTAAGCATGACCTTAATTTAAATACTTTGAATGTGACGTGACCCACCGGTGGTCACTGATGGGATTTCCATGATGTGGCTGACCGACCAGCAGTCACTGACTCAATTTTCATAAATACTCAATGAAAACTAAACAAAGGCACGATCTATTTATTTAAAGTTCGTATTTTCGAACTTGATCTCTACAAATAACTTTAATTTGAGTTGGATATTGAACTTCAGTAAAACCCATGGCAGTCAACGTGTTAAGGAAGCATCGCGCACATACACGGCACCCTGATTTCATTCATTGCACTGTGAATGTATAGTAAATTTGGCGTGAATATCAATTCTCATGCTTTTCTCATCAATTTCATGTGATTCCAAACTTTAGAATCAAACGCGACACAAACACGCGTGTCCAAACCACAATACGAAGACAACAACACACGCCAGTAATGACAAAAAAAGACATACTTCTAAAGAGTTTGTCATTTGAGCAGTGCAAAGCGAGTCCGAGTGAAAAACTGATTGGGTGAACGTAATTCCACAGTGTGAAGGATAGCGCTACACACAAGTAAGCCAGCACCTCATACACTCGAGTCTCTTCCTGCCTTCAAGTTACACAATAGCAGGGCTTTCAAATCCAAAGAAAAAGGTTAGCATCAATCACACGCGAAATAAAATGATTCAAATTGATAATATTACAATAAATATACTTTTTTACACAGAAATGTATAAGTAAAGCAGGAAACCTGTCTCGCCTTGAAACTGATTTGTTTACGCAAGAGCACGCAATCTCTTAACAGAAGAGAATCGATTAAATATCTCTAAGACACTTACACGACTTCTCGAAGTCCAAATACGTCATCATTGCGTAACACGGACACAACAATACACATTTAAGATACTCTCCGAGTAAAACCAGTTTAAATTATAATGCTCTAACCGGATAAAATATATTTTGGCCTCTTTCTTTCTCGATTGAATAGCCGTTTAACGTAATTTGGTATTCTAAACAAGATCTTTATAGTGAAAGCCTCGCTGACAATTCTGTTCATCTGATAAAAAAAGCGCCAAGTCTCGAAATTTAGAAATTGTTATTATTTAACAGGTTTGGGTTCTCTTACATGCAAGAGACCCTCTAAACTTTCAGTTGCTGTTCTGTTGTGGCGGTAGGAGGTGCTATTCACGTAATAAAACTCCCAACTCCATAAGCTCTCCTGAAAAATCTTGTAAAATGGACTTTACGCTTTTTAGTGTGATCGACAGAATTGCATAACACCGGCTGTATCTGAAAGCAATGTCATCCCACACGGTGTTGATGGTGAAGCACATACGACCAACCACGACACTGCCACCTGCCTGCCGATATTCTCCCAGTAGACTTGGTCACCAGCGGTCTGCCTCCTCAATTGTGACCGTAGCTGTGATACTGCAGCTCATTAATGATTGGAGATCATACACAACCGTAGCTGTGATGAGCTCATTAGTGTCATACGGACTCGCACAGAACCGTATCTGCGATACCATGAATGTGACACAAGACAGTGACTGTCGCTCGTTCACGCAAAATTAGAAATCAGGACATAGTGTATTAGATATTTAGATAAATAAATATTCAACCATATTTCATAAACCGTTGTGCTTTATTTAAACATAGACACGATAGTGTACACCTTAGATGCGAGACAATTACTTGGAACTGCTCACGTATCGATTAAACTGACATGAAATGTATAGGGGTGATGATGTAAGTGAATTTTTACTAAATTCAAAGCGTCAATTCCACATGCGAATTGACCAACAAACAGTTTGCTTTACTACCAAGCTTCAGACACTTAGCAAGTAATATTTACAATTTACAACACACGACTTCAGAGAACACAAACAAACCTACCAACATAAACAAGTTGACATTTAAGCTGCTAACGATACGGATTTTTAAGCAAAACTTGCTGACACATAAGGCAACCAATTCAAAATCAGACAAAGACGCTATGTACCTCGGTATTTCAAAAAAGACTTGTATTCACAACGAGACTAGAACTTCACTACATCATGAAGCCTTGGAGGAGCAACAAACGCAACTCGTGCTATAGAATCAAAACTCACAGGCCATGCACCGTATCACGGATACCGTAAATCTCCTGCAAAAACTATACCCTTAGCCGATGACGGAAACTTATGTGCTGTTCCTCACGCGCTGTAAGATCATTAAACAGTACCAGAGGTACCTACATTACGCAGCGCATATAAAAACGAACAACACATTCGGTGACTGAGAACACAACTAATGAAGTTTTTCCTGAACGTTCATCATCCCACTATTTTTTTAAGCTTAATAATTAAAGTTACTAAGGTTAGTATTAAATCAGGTAGATCGCTATTGACTACATATGCTAAGAACCGCAAGTGGCGTGAAGCATTTCAATGCACCTACGACGCCAGACGTTAGTCGAGCGATAAGCTTCGGCCAACACGAGTGACATACAAAATAGCACACGATCGTAGCTGTGATACTCCAGTTAATTAGTGGCACACAAAGTGGCACACAACCGTAGCTGTGATACTCCAGCTGATCAGTGGACCTAACTGGCACACGATAACGCTACCACACATCACGGGATGCATTTGTAATCCTGAAATTAAACGCTCTGACTTCTACTGTACTACTGAAGCGACCAACAAAATGCTACACAAATTTCGACCAAACGTCAAACAATTTAAAAGAACACTACTGTTAGTACACTACTACGATAAAGCCTAAATCAAATTCTTAAAACATTAAGGACGCTAATACCAGTGTCTAAAAGACATGGGTGTCAGAAGGACGCTCGCGGTTGAGAATTAAAAATAATCTAATGAATCTATTACGTAATGACAATATCTGTTGGACCAGAGTGAAGAAATATCAAGAGATTCACATTGGGGCTATTGAATATAGGCGTCGGGTTTGATGACACTCAAAGAAAAATAAACCCTGTTGAGGAAATGAATGGTAAAACTAATGTAAAATAACACGCGTCAGTTAACTTTTAACTTATCACTCTAAAATGGATTTGGGCAAAATTATAAGGGCTTAATAGAAAGCGATACTCTTGCTCAAAAGACAAAAGGCAGATGATGTAAGGTTGGAGTTACTGAAGTGATCGAGACAGCAGTTCGGATGGAAAACAATATAGTCAATTCTTTTTTAGAGCTAAGTAACCTTATAAGAGATGCTGAGGATGAGCTCTAAAATAAGGTCATAACTCGAGCAAGTGGATGAGTTACAGCCGCATAAGATGCGACGCGCATCCTTCAAAAAGATATCCGTCTGCACCAACAGCTCTCACAATGACTGTCCCTCATATTAACTAACAATAAAAAGATCTCTAATAACACCTCGCACATTCTCAGCGAATTGCTGCATCATCTTTTTTGTACAAACACTAATGGAAATAAACGGTTTTTCTGTCTTTTCTTTGGAGTGCGCTCTTGTAAAAAAACTTAGCCAACTCATCAACAGGTGTTCAAGATGCACAAACTTCAGAAACTCTGAGGCACTCATGCTGTTGAAGCATGAATGCCTTTTCACATTTGTGCCCTCACACATTTCCCCCCCTGGGAGCGCTAATTCCAATACATACGGATATGTTGAGAAAAGCACGAGCTTCAAGCCCAGATACGCTGAAGAACATTCCTCTCAGCTCATCTCTCTCGGGAGGTGGTGAGAATGCACGGCTGTTGGCATTTACGTAGGGTACAACCACACTCAAACCAGGAATAAAATGGCAGCATGTGCCATAGCCACCACGGAAAAATAAATACTAAAAGTTTCATAGCACAACCCAACACACTCAAACATAAGTATACGCATATATGTAGGTTAAGTTAAGGTCATTAAAATGTGACTTGAAGCAGTTCGCACGATTCGCAAGTATGGCAAGAGGCGAACACAGCATCACGATAAAATCACTGAAGAACACGGGAGGAACACATGAGTTATGACCCTGAACACGTCCCTCTTTGTAGCCCAACGCAAAAAAAGAGCATTATTTGAGAGGCCATCTCTGAAGGATAATATTTGGACAAGTTTCCGACTTCATTGAGCTGCCACGTGACACTCTACCAGGGAAATACAGCGCATCAAAAATCTCCAGGCCACTTCAAGTCCATTGAAGGTCACCTGGACAAATATACATAGCTGCCCTTTGACAAGCAAGCAAGATTTACTAGCACGCCAGTTAACGGAAATTTTTCACAAAAACCTGAATAATAAATAGTACATTACTCATGCGTCATAGCTGGTCTAAAAAATCTCTTATTTATAGACACCACTGAAAATTTCTTCCCTCTGCAGATATGTTGGCTCAAACGCCACGCTGGCATCAAGCCAGCAGCCTTGTCGTCCAATAGACGTCACGATAACAGGTGCCACTGCTTCTCAAATCTGCACCCAATAGAGCTGTTGTAGGCCCAATGAACGTAACGTGAACATGGACGATGACTGATGTGCAGGCTAGTAGAGCTGTACAGTAGAGCCTCATCTGAACGTGGGGTGCAGTAGCGGCGTGTCATCTGCCGCACCTTGATTAGAAGGGCCAGGCTGTTGGTGCTGCATTGGCTGAGCAGGAGATGGCTGTGTTCTAAGCTGCTGCTGTTGAATCATGTTTGAGGCTCCATAAAGCATCTCTTGGTACTGAGACGAAATGGAGTCAGTCGGGGGTTGTTGTGAAGAATCCATGTGAGACACCATTGCGTCTCGGAAAGGATCTATGGCAGGAGGAGACGGCGTTCGTTGGTACATTCTGCTGCGAGGGTCGTAACTTGTGGACGCTTGAGATCGAACAAGATGAGTGCCATCATTGTACTCATGTCTAGCGCCCTGATAAGCGCTGGGGCGATGGTCATCATGGTACTGAAGACCATACCGCCTCCTGTTGTTCAGACCTCTGAGGTACAAACAGCTCATGCCCATATCGTAAGCAGTCTGAACAGGAGGCTGCCACGCGCCCAAAGTGTTATGGTCCGCGTCCTCCATGGCGGGATGAACGCTGCCAGGCATGCCAATGCTCGAGGGCTGTAACAAAGAACCCTGCAGCGACTGTGGGCCGCTGTGAGTCGAGCTGTGCAAGGGGCCCTCCAAACGGGTCACACTGCCGTTTAGGCCGCGCGCAACGTAGGTCAACTCAGAGGGCCCTTCTATATTACGTCTGCCCAGCATGGGCCCCTGCCACAGAGCATGTCCAGTGAGGTTCAGGGAGTTGATGGAGTGAGCCAGGTCTCCTCCTCCTTCAGCCACGGCAGCCAAGCCAGCTGCATCGGAGCGCGGGCGCAACTTGAGGGCCGTGAGGAACGCGGCGCCCGCCTTTGGGGGCTGCCAGTCAGGGTTTGTGAGCGCGAAGTGCATGAGGGAGAGCTCAGTGCGGCCTTTATCAGGGGCGTACATTTTCTCCTCCTTGCGATCGTCAGCTTCAGGAGGAGGGGCGTTGGCCACGTCCGGCTGCCAGTTCGGACTGCCGTGCTGCTTGATGTCCATCTGAGCAAACGAGCACACGTCGCCGATGCCTTCAACAGAAACTGTGAACATGTGAAAAAAGTCGACGATTTCCTTCGCGCGACTCCTCAAACTGAAGCACAGAATGAACGGGACGAAAAGAGGCGAAAAAAGTTCCTCAAGAATGTGCACAAACTTGTACTGGAAGAGCTTGGAAAACTCGTCCCTGACTTGCGTTGTGTGGAACTTTCCAGTCCAGGCATCAGGCAAGTAGTGGATCTGAGCAACAATGCGTTCCATGAGCAAGTCAGGCACCCAAACAAGGTTTTCATCGGGGATGAACCCCTTGCAGACAGAGCAGATCATCACGAGAATGGCGATCACTTCAATGACGTGTTCGACACGCAGGAAGTCACTATCAATGATGGAGGTGGCAATGAAGACTGCCAAACAAGCAGCAGCCATGAAGTAGACAGCACTAGCAACGCTGGCAAGCATGGGAGAAGAGAAGCTGTTGAGGTATGCCATGGAGGGCTTGTAAGCGCGGTTGAGGCGCGCGTTGAGCTCGTGATCCAGCTCGTTGTAGTGGCGCAGGTAAATGCGGCCGTAGTGCGACCAGCACCGGCCGGCTAGAGATCCAGGCTCGTTTTTCATGCGCTCTGCGTTCTGGTACAAAGAGCACAGCACCTGGTAAACAAATATGAAGAACATGCAAAAAAAGTTCAAGATGGAGAGGAAGAGTATGTTTTTCTCAAGTTGTGCAATGATTTCCTTCTTTTTGTGCGGCTGCCGCAGTGCTTCTGGGGAAATGCTCTGCAACAAGGACCTGGGGCCCCAAAACAGCAGCAGGTTTAGGTTGAACTCGTAGCCTTTGGTGAAGAAAACGAGCTCTCCTATGAGTGGGGCTGTGAACCTCACAGGAATCAAGCCCTGGTTCACCAGAGCTACCATGTAGTTCTGGTGACGCAGGATGCGCTGGTAGATGTCCAGCGACGTCAGGATGTCCTTGTGGACGCACATGCGCTGTTGCAACTGAAACAA
Source organism: Morinoia aosen (assembly GCA_030386875.1). NCBI lineage: Eukaryota > Metazoa > Arthropoda > Malacostraca > Amphipoda > Talitridae > Morinoia > Morinoia aosen. The sequence goes on along the minus strand of CM059567.1, from coordinate 44,212,496 downwards.
AGCAAATTATATTAATAATGACTCTACTACTACACTGTTGTATGGCCACGCATCACTCATGACCCTCCTGTCAAATGAAAACGCTAGAATGGATAGATTCCATTTACCAACTGCTCAGTTAAACCTATCGACAATAAACTCACTACTCTTAACTTTATTAATTCTGTGGCGCACTTAGAGGGATGCTACTGAGAACACTGAAGTTGAAGACGCTCAATACAATGGCATGGTCACCATCGTCACTTACAGAGGAGTTCAGATTCTGACAACAACAAGATGTTAGGCTACTAAGACATCCCCATTCGATGCAAAAGTACATGCCCAGCAGAATTGAACTTTGCCAAAATTGAGACGCAATATTCCCAGTAAATGAGGAAGAGACACCTGGAAGACGACGGTATGTGACAGTGAGTTATTTGACTAGGTAAGAAGGGGGAGAGGTGAATTTGGTTTCCGTTGGTTGCCCATCCATCCTTTGTGGAAAGGATAGGATTTGGCATATAGAATAGCTGGAGCCCAAGGAAATTATTCCAGCAAGCCAAGACAATTGCCAGCTTTGTAGTCACAGAAGTTGACATTTGATGGTCAAGAAACTGGTTTGATGGCGTTTGTAGGTCAACGATTAACACAATATTTTTAGTCAATAAGAGCTTAATTGAAACATCAAGGAAATGAAACTAGATAGATATATGTATTGGAGTATTTTTACTAACAGACACTGCCTGGGTTGTCAAATTGGACTTAGTCTTGTCAAAATTATGAATTTTGTGTTTTTAAATAAAACAGTCTTGATAGCTCAGTAAATGGTAACCTTACATGGTGGGCAGAACTTGAGTTGTTCCTACGATTAAATTTGCATGAAAAAAATACTGATCTATATGCGCTCACACCTCAAACATTTTTGTGCTCTACCATTATGGATGATTCAACATTTGACAAAGAAATAGCTGAAAAACGTAAATTTATAATATACTGACAACTTGTTGTTTGCATATATAGGCGTCAAACTTTAAGGCAGTTTCAATATCAAAATAAACAATGACACTTCTAGTACATCACTTTTCAGTCCAGCTCACCTGAACTTCCATGAGTTGTTTCTTGACTTCATCCCATGTGACATTTAGCAGCTGGTCATCTCGGATTTTGAGGGCATTGGTGAAGAACTCTTTGGTATCGCGATAATGGTAGGCATTGTGCATGGCATACGCGATCCTGCCCAGGAGAAATATCACAGCCGCCACGAGGATGATGCCCACTGGCCAGTTCACGTGCGACATCGTCTCCGAGAAGCTATAGAAGCCATCCCACAGCGAAATTCTGATCACTTCTCCAGTGTGGTTCGTGTTCACGGTGACCATCTCATTGCTGAAGAGCAAACCATAGTCAACACCGCAGAGCACCATCACGGTGACCCACACCATGAACAGGTACTGAGCGAGGTCCAGCACTTCTCGGGTCAGCATCACTTTGTAGCCGCAGCCTTGGTGGAATCTGGACACCAACACCATTGATTACATTAGATTATCAGTTAATTTAAGCCTCCCTATCTGCCACAAAGGCAATCCAAAGAGAAGATGAACAAAGGCACCATTTAGTATGGAGTTAAGAGAATGCAGAATCTATGCAGAAGGGCATAGAAACAGTAAGTTGAGAAAGAAACAAGATCAAAGTCAAAGAAGAAAGTAGTAGGTACAGAAAAATAACTAACACCATTGATTGATTGTTTATAAATAAGCTTTAGCCTCCCTTACCACGTACAGTTCAGTTCCACACAAAGACCAAAGTACAACAACAAAGATGTTCAAAGAGAGGAAATATGAAGGCACCATTTAGTATGGAGTTAAAAGGAACAGGGAATCTATGCACAATGGAGGTTTTCACACAGGATCCTGTGCGCATAGAAACAGTCAGTTAAGAAGAAAAGTCATGAAACAAGATAAAATTTGAGGAAGAAAGTAGCAGAAATCGACCTATCGGTCGACCGAAAAATCGACCTATCAGCTCAAGAAAGTAGTAGGTGCTGAAAAACAGGACAGCCGTGAGCCTTAAAAAGATGGTCTTTAGCATAACAAAAAACTTTTATTATAACAAAATGTGGGCTTACCTAACTCTCAGCTCAGGACCTCACATTTTCCCCCAGGGAGTGCTAATTCCCAGATACAATAGTTGTGTCCCCCAGAGGAGACCAACACCATTGACTGCTTAGCACTAACATATTGTGCTACAATGCAAATAACTCTTGCATACAATGCAAAATAAAAATGGTGATGAGACTTGTTAGCAAAACCAAGATGCGTGTATGTAATATGTAAATGTTAAACTTTCTCTATAAATACAAATTGTGATTTTCAAAATTATATTTTCAGAGGCTCGTTTTATATCAAATTTTTTGTTAGTTTCCCTTACAAATTATAATAAAGTACAGAACATTTTCCAAGAAACAATGTTCACCAAATGAATAAATCAAGTAAGATGCCTATAAGTTTACAACTAGAGGGTAAAAATCTAGGGGAAAAATTCTTTAAAAAATTTAAAGAAAAAATGAAACCAAGTCAAATTTTGATACAAATGGTCAATGAAATTCAAGCCCATTCAACAATATAGATAATTCTATAAGATTGTAAGTTATTTTAAGCCTCCATAACAACACCAGTGAGATCTAAACAATGTACCATGGGATTGAGGGAACAAAATTGATGCACGTGATGTTTCCAGAAACGCTGTGAATGAAAACAGAAAAATTAAAAGAACCAGTGAACCAAAAAATGGTTCGTAGCACATCAAAAATTCTATTCATCTCAACAATAAAAAGAAAAGCCCACCTAACGTTCAACTCGTGACCTTGCATTTTCTCTCTGGCAGGTATTCTTTGACACAGATACAATAGGTATGTTTCTCTCAAGGGGCCTTCACCAATGTCACAAAAAGAGCACACCCAAACACAGTAACACAACAGAAAGAAAGAAAATAAAGTTTATTTCAGAGACGAGCCTCACCTGTAAACCCTCCTGAAGAAGCTGTCAAGGTCCTCAACATGATGCCAGTCCCTGACCCGCTCCGGCACCCGGTGCATGAGGACGTTGTCCGAAGAGGTCCTGGTCTCCTCCGAGCTGCCAAGCCCGCCATCGCCAGAGAAACCCTGAAACCAGACAACCAGGTCAATGCTGATTCCAGAATATAGGAACAAACTGTCATGTCAAAACAAGTACTTACTACATTGATATTCTGTATTACTTGTCATTTCCCACTCAACTTAGATATGCAAAGTGAGCACTAGCCAGGTCAATGTTAGTTCCAGAATATAGGAACAAACTCTCGTGTCAAAAGAAGTCCTTACTACATTGATATTCTGTATTACTTGTCATTTCCCACCCAACTTAGATATGCAAAGTGAGCACTAGCCAGGTCAATGTTAGTTCCAGAATATAGGAACAAACTCTCATGTCAAAACAAGTACTTACTACATTGATATTCTGTATTACTTGTCATTTCCCACCCAACTTAGATATGCAAAGTGAGCACTAGCCAGGTCAATGTTAGTTCCAGAATAAAGGAATAAACTCTCATGTTAAAACAAGTACTACAAGTGTGAAGTGAGCACTGGCTTAACAAGAAGTGACCATCATTGTGTCCTGGTACTACAAAGCAATTGTACAACCAATGTGATTAAAATAACTCAAGATGAATATGTAAAGTCCATTTTATTCAGTTCAAGTGCATGTATGGAAGACGTATTCCATAAAATTGTGAAGTGAGACAAAGTGACATAGTTGGTCAAATAGTTACAAATTGAAGAGCTGAACCCATTTATAAAAGATGTATGAAAACTTAGATCAAGGACACGTATGCATTTGCATAGCCAATAATTCCAACTGAACCTATTGGAAATGAGCTGGCAGTGGCAATGAGGCCAGTAACACTTAACACGCCAGCATTTTAATTTCAGCATAAAATAACACAATAGATGTTACTAGCTGACAATGAAGAAGGGAGTGCCCTTGAAATACAATATTCTCTCAGCACACTGCAGCCACTAGCACCAACTGAAGGAAGCACAGGAATTGTGCTTGGATATATAAAGCTGGACAAAACTTCTAAGTTACCTTGAAATATACAGAGCACAATGAAGAATAATCTGCAGACTAAAGGGAATTTAGCCACTTTTATTCAATAAGCTACATACAAAAAGTACATCATGTATTCATTCTAGTGTAAATTTATTCAACATTGATGTGTCCCTTCAAAACAGCGATTCAGCATTCTTACTACATACCATCACATTTGGCACTCCATCTCTTAATTCATCTACCTCAGCTTGAGGAAGAGCAAGTTTTTGAGAAATAATTTTCTACCCAACCCTCCAACCAAATTGAGTTATGATTCTTAAGGCTAAATGTATCTAAAATAATCATGCAAATAAATTAATTTATAACTCTGAAGACAAAACAAAGGAAACCTCAAGAGGGCAAACAGAAGATACCATTCACAATGAACTGTAAAAAATCAAGAACTTATGCACAAGGTGTGTTTCAACCCAGAATACCCTGGTCATAGAAACTGCAAATTAAGAATTGCAGGAAGAAAAGAAAAATGAGAGATAGCAACAAAAACATGATAACTGAAAAGTTCAAAGTGAGCACAAAAAGGCTTATATTAGGTAAGGAAACCCAATTCTATTTTCCTAGTGGAACTAGTCTCCACAGCATAGGACAGACCTCCCAAAACAAAACATAGTGCAAATACTTTTGTGTTCAAGAATGCTTCTCTATACATTACTATTCAAACAGTTTTCTTTTGAACAGGAATAAATATGTTAGAGACACTACAATTAAAAATAAACCTCATAAATAGATAATAATTTTGCAATCATAGCACTGTCCATTCAATCAATGAAATAATGATAACATGTATCAAAAGCAATGAATTGTGTAACACTATACTGTGCCATAGGAACACTTGTTACTTAAAATCTACTAAACAAACAAGCTATCCATTAAACATAGGTCCTACCACTTAGAATCTATTCAACAAACAAGCTATCCATTGTACATACCATTTATTTGACAAGTCAGGTTTAGTTAGAAAATGACAAACCATGTTGGACATGCTGAACTTACCACATGTGGAGACTCGTGCAGTCTATTGAAGCCTTCATACGTGGGTGGATCTTCTAGACGCAAGTAACGCTTGTCATACTGGCTATTCTCCATCACTGTTCCTCACAACATATCACTTGTTTGCAATTTCTGAAAATGTAAAATATAATTAGGACATCCAATATTAGACTTATTTTAATCAAATAGTATTGATAATTTTACTTTTTCATTACATAACCAAATCTGCAATGCTAAAATAAACGTATTAAAAAATACTTTACATGTCTTCAAATTTCAATTTAGTTGTAATTATACTAGAACTACCAAAATTAGAACATAATCGTACTGGGACGTGCTACAGCTGATTGATTGTTATCATCAGAAGTTAACAATTTTTTTATATAGGAACATTTTAAACTGAAGTTCCTTTAAAATGTCATCAGGGATAAATTATATTGAATTACAATCTCTGGTCAATGTTAAGTGTAATGCGATCATGGAAAATAAAAATTTTATTCTAAAGAATCACTAAAGAAACCCATTTAAGAACGTTTTATACGAATGGCATTCTGCTCGCTGATGCGTTATTTTTGTATTATTAAACTTTGAAGTTGGCTTTTGCGTACCAAGCGGAATTTAATTAACAACGGAAGCTAACATTCTATTACAAGCGTAAAGAGGTTAGGTCGTGAAGGGGAGCCACAGTTCTTCTAGTGAAAATTATAAATAAAAGTTCAAACCCACCCATTAGGGTGACGTCAACAATTTGACATCAGCTCCAAGATGGCGCCCACCCGGTACGGTTGCAGCCATCTTGGAGCTGATGTAAACACAAGTGGGGATACACCCTAATGGGTGGGTTAAAACCTTTATTTATAATTTTCAGTAGAAGAAATAAGGCTCCCCCTTACGACCTAACCTCTTTACGTTTGTAATAGGGGGTTAGCTTCCGTTATTAATTAAATTCCGCTTGGCGCACTCGCTTCCTTTGACGCGCGAAAGCCAACTTCAAAGTTTTATAATTCGAAAATAATGCATCAGCGAGCAAAATTTCATTCTTCTAAAACGTTCTTAAATGGGTTCCTTTAGTGATTCTTTGGAATAAAATTTTCATTTTCCGTGATCGGAACTTAATATTGACCCAATCTCTTGTTATACTATTATTTGCTCCATAAATTTCGGTTTTCCTTCCACCTCATATAATGCATTTAAAACTTAATACAAATAATATGGTAAATCTGAAGGATATGTCAGTTGTCGATTTTCCACTTTTTGGTGCCTGAACCTAATTAATTGAATCAAAATAAACAAGTTTTCTTCTATGCACTTTCCGTCTCAAATAAGTATTTCACAATTTATAGCGGTAAGTTTAGTTTTGTCTGTGATGACGAATGCGCTCGAATAAACAGCTACTCATCGATTTTCGAATTTTTGTTGCTGGAATCATGGTATTAACATCAAAATAAACAACTTTTTTTCTATACACTTTTTTCGTCAAATGAGTATTTAACGAGGTATAGCGGTAGGTTTGGTTTCGTCTTTGATGACGATCGCGCTGGAAGCGAGTGCGCATTGCAGTGTTGCTGTCCGAGGTGCTCCTTGAATAACTTGCCGCTTCAAACACTGGAGATGCGGTGAGTCTTTTACCGCTACAACTAATAAAATACTCATTTGAGACAAAAAGTGCATAGAAGAAAACTTGTTTATTTCAATCTAATTAACTATGCTAAGGCATCAAAATTTACAAAATCGATAACTGACATATCCTTCAGATTTACCAATAATACTATCACTATATCCTTAATGATGGTATTTAATTCAAAGGAAAAAAAGGAAATATAACATTGTTTGGTAAATCTGAAGGAGATGACAGCTGTCGATTTTGCAAATTGTAATGGCTAAACATGGTTAATGACACCAAAATAAACAAGTTTTCTTCTATGCACTTTTCGTCTCAAGTGAGTATTTTATTAGTTATAGCGGTAAATGACTTACCGCAACTCCAGTCTTTGAAGCGGAAAGAAATTCCTTGATCGAGTTGTATGGCAATACTGCAATGGCGTCTCGCTTCCAGCGCTCTGTTTTGAAAGACGAAACCAAACCTACCGCTATACCTCGTTAAATACTCATTTGACGAAAAAAGTGTATAGAAGAAAAGTTGTTTATTTCGATGTTATTACCATGTTTCAAGCAACAAAAATTCGAAAATCGATGAGTAGCTGTTTATTCAAGCGCATTCGTCATCAATGACGAAACTAAACTTACCGCTATAAATCGGAAAATACTCATTTGAGACGAAAAGTGCATAGAAGAAAACTTGTTTATTTCGATTCAATTAATTAGATTCAGGCACCAAAAAGTGGAAAATTGACAACTGTCATCTCCTTCAGATTTACCCATTGTTTAGTTAATATCAAATTTGCAAAAAAAATTATAACATTAAAATCATAATTCTAATTGTTGAATGTATTGAGAGGAATCTCTCTTTAATCTTAGAAATGGATGAATAAGCTAATGAGTGCTAATATTTATAAATAAATAAAAACTATACTGCATTGCATACAATACATAATAGAGTAATAGGCTGCAAATACAGTTTAAAATATGAAATTTTTCTATTTTAAAAATTTTATGGTTTTACAATTTTTTTCCCAAACGTGCTAACTAACTTAACTTGTTTTGTGTCATAAGTGTTAGGATCTATAAAATATTTTAAATACTTAAATACTTCCTAGGTAAAATTTCATTCAGTCACCAATATTATTTATAAAAATTAAAAAGCTAGCCTATGAGAAAAAACTATAAAATCAGTGCATGATAGGCTGCACAAAGAAATATTCATAATTGTGTTTTAATATTGAAAAGAATGATTATTATTCAAGTTGAGATTTATTAAATTTTGAAACATGCAGTTTGTGAATATTAAAGTAATTTTTCATATACGCTTTTGTCACAAAGATAAGCTTCAAAAAGGTAACTAATAGATATAGGTCTAGCATCACCTACTAACACAGTAACCTCATTAATACTTATCAAACAAATGAATGAAGATATAATTAAATTAGTTTTCTCCAGCTGAATGATATATTTTCTAATAAACGACGTAAACAAAATCATACACACTCCGCGAGATCCTCTTCTCTTATAATTACATTTGTATCCTCAACTTTAAACGTACACTGTACTTGTTTGTTGACACTGAGCGTTCTTCAGCGAGCTCTCAGCTGTAATGCGCAAAACAAAGGGTTGACTTGCCAAACATAAAAGTTACTTCTGCAGCGTACTAAGACCACAGCTGCATTCCAGAAATGGCTTTCATGTGATCTAAATTTGAACTTACTACATTTTGATTCCTCTTCAACTACACAAAATTATTGTAAGATACTATATGGATATGATCCCTTACATTCAAAAAGAAGAATTTCTTCACCTAATTATACTGATATTTTTATCGCGTGTATAATCAACTTAATTCGCAAATAATTTTAACTAATATCCAAATAAAAATTGCGTATAATGATATTGATGCCGGTCATATATTTTATTTACTATGATTTCCATGGCATTCTTATATCATGTATGTGCTCGCGATAGCCGTGTGCTAAAGGTTCCGCCGCCGTGCGGCCGGGACCCGGGTTCGAAACTCGGCGCTGGCAGTGGCGATTTTCTCTGTTGGGTATAGGAGAAAAATTCCAAGCACAATACCCCACTCTACCCAGGTGTCTGAAATGGGTACCGGTCTTGACCGGGGGAAAGCGTCATGGCGTCCTGGCGTTCGTTATAAGGCATTTGAAAATCCAATGTATGTAGCATCCCGCTACATAAGCGTAAAAATTAGAAATTCGCTATTCATACTTAAATAAATTAATTAGTAGCATTAAAAATATTACTCTAATTTATTATTAATTATTTTCTACTTCTAATTCACCATCATTGAAGTTTTTGTGTAAATGCATGAAATAATAAAAATAAACTTGACATTTCTCGAGAGAGAAGCCCTCTGGTGGCAACATTGCGCAGTTGCGCGTCTCTTCTTTCAAAAAGCCATTCTTACTCTGGCGTCCTACTTAGCGGTGTTTCAGCAAATTCTCGACCTCTACATCATCGCCATACACACACCCTCACAGCTTTGAATCTCCCTGGGTTTTTTCCTGAGTGCCATGCTGATTGCTATCCTCACATAAGCAGTGACTAAACTTGCTCCTACTGATACGAGCACGTCACTTAACTTTCCCCTGCTAATGTGCCGACTTGATTCTGCTCACATGAGCCTGATATTACTTGCTCACTCACACCCATCTTATTTTGGAGTCATTAGTTATTCCTGAACTACGTCATTGACTCTCGCTCAATCATCTCAAATTACCTAATTCAACTTCCCCAAATACACTTCACTCACCCTGCCTACTCCATCGCGTGCCGGCCTTCGTCAACGCCAGCTGGTCCTCCGGCAAGGATTGCCCACCTCGACAAGCTCTCCGAGATCAAGATCCAAGAAGCCAGTTTTCCTGGTTTCCTCTTCAAATAAACTCCACCTAAAAACGAGCTGAGTCCTAAACCGCTTTTATTATCCCTCTCAGAATTTTCCCAGAGAACATTTCGAGAATTGATCGAGTTTTTCTTAGCCGTTCAAATTTATATTCACATTCAAACCACCCAACGGCTTAAAAACCCGACACTGGTGCATTGGCCGGGAAATTATTCCTTAAAAATAAAAGACTCAACTCGAAGTTTGGGAGATTGTGAGAGGATAATGTTGGCGTATCATTGTAGTGATAAATTTTCCCATGTCGTAGCGATTTGAGAAATTTCCTGTGGAGTTTGTCCGTGCTAATATCTCTCTGAGCAGCTCTAACAAAATTTTTTTTTTCAGCGCTTTACTGTCCTTTTTTTGTTTTATGTGCCTCAGTAGGTAGGGAAAATATTTTTTTCTATTTCCGTGCTGTGCGTTAATTTCTGACTACCGTAAAAATCTTCGCTTCCATTCTCTCTCTTTCCGTTTTCTTCAACGTTATTGATTGATTGAGTAGGTAGGAAAATAATTTTTTTCTCACCTGCTTTATTTTTGTGCCTACGCAAATTGCCGCATACCGCATAAATTTTTTCTCGTTTCCCATTTCATATTTCCTTCCTCCTGTTTCAACCTAATTTGAATGATTGAGTAGGTAAAGAATTAACGCAAACCCTTGCTACCTCATCCCAAGTCTTAGGCACTGATATCATTAATTGCGCATCCCCAAAAGAGATTGCTAGCATGCCTGACTCAGATAATGAAGATCGAGCCCACACAAATCCCATTAGACTCCCGCCCTTTATTCCGGAGGACGCCCACACCTGGTTCCAGCAGTGTGAGGCGGTATTTAGGTATAATAAAATACGTAGTGAGATAGACAAATTCTACGCGCTTGTGAGCGCCGCGCCCACAAAACTCCTTAATGACTCCAATGAGCTCTTAGAAAACCCTCCAGATCGCAATCCTTACGGAATCTTGAAAGGCAAAATTTTGGCAAGGCTTCAGATGTCCGATGCGGACAAATTTCGCAGTTTGGTAGACGCCTCAGCTATTCCTTCTGTCTCTAGTTCTTTCTCTCCCACTTCGCTAGTTAAAGAGCTGCGGAAACTCGCTACAGGTGTTGCCGTAGCTGAGGGATTTCTGAAAGAAGTTTTCATGACGAAGCTCGCCCCTAATGTGCGTCCTTTCCTCTCGTTAGCAGGGCCCGAGCAAACGTTAGAGAAATTAGCGGAAGCCGCAGAGACGGTGATCCGAAATATTAATTTGCCACGAGAACCACAAGTTGCTTCCTTGAATGTAGGAGCTACCAATTTCAGCCCGTCAAATACGGCGCAAAATCAATCCTCAGCCACAATAGATAAGCTGCAGCAGGACATCGCTGAAATAAAGCAAGCTCTCCAAAATTTTCAAATAGGTCAGAGTGTGGCTCACATTCAGCAAGACCCAGGGAGATTCCAAAGCCACCAAAATGCCTACGACTATCCCTCTGACTATCACTCTAACTATCCTCCTCCTCCTCCTCAACGCTTTGATAGAGGTAGATCTTATGATAGGTCAAATCAAGACCGCCGCTTCAGGTCGCGCTCTCGTGATGCTAGTAGCAATTTATGCTGGTACCACATGAAATTTGGTGACCAAGCTCGCAAATGTGCCTCTAGATACTGTCCTCGTTATACCGAAATGACTTCGGGAAACGCCATCTGCGACGCATAGTAGCGAGTACTGCGTTGCCTCATTCCCAGACTACTCGCCTCCTTACTATTCTCGATCCCGTCACCAAATACCGATTTTTAATCGACACTGGATCCAGTGTATCAATTATCCCAGCCACGGTGAAAGACAAAAATAATCCATTATTGGCGACATTACGCGCCGCAAACGGCACGCCTATACCTTGCTACGGCGAGAGAATTTTAGAGTGCGGTCTGGGATTGAGGAGAAAATTTGTATTCACTTTCATGATAGCTGATGTTCAAGAACCAATAATTGGCGCCGATTTCCTAGCCAAATTTGGCATAGTTGTAGACATTAAGAATAGGTGTATTAGGGACGAGGAGACACAGATCTCAATTCCCGCTTGTAGCATAACTAGAGCTAATGTCTTGCATTCCTTCTCGATTGCTTTCAAAGATGAGTGCATGTTTGAACAAGAACTTAAAAATTTCCCAGCATTAACAAACCCTAATTTAGCTTCTAACAACATGCAAACGTGCAGAAAGCATTTCATAGAGACGACGGGACCGCCAGTTTTCTCCCGTGCTAGGCGACTGCCGCCCGATCGATTGGCGTTAGCTAAGAAAGAATTTGCGCGCTTACTCGAAGATGGCATCATCCGCACCTCCAAAAGCCCTTGGGCTAGCCCTCTTTTGCTAGTACCCAAGGCTAACGGTGAATTCAGACCATGCGGGGATTTCCGCAGGCTGAATGCCGTTACTTTACCTGATCGATATCCTATCCCCTACCTTCACGATTTCAGCGCAAATTTAGAGGGAGCACAAATTTTCTCTAAGATAGACCTTCAGTCTGCCTTTCATCAAATTCCCTTGGATGAGTCTGCGATTCCTAAGACCGCGGTAATCACTTCGTTTGGTCTCTTCGAATTCCTAAAAATGCCTTACGGCTTGCGGAACGCTCCTCAGACGTTCCAAAGGCACATGGCTGAAATTTTCTCTGATCTCACTTTCGCCTATGTCTACCTAGACGACATCCTTGTGGCGTCCACAACCCCAGAGTTGCACAAAGACCGTCTTAGGGTCGTTTTTCAAAGATTGTCCGACAATGGACTCCTCGTAAATCCTGCAAAATGTGAGCTCGGAAAGCCAGCACTGATTTACTTAGGTCATGAAATCTCTAGCCTAGGTCTAAAACCTTTGCCTTCCAAAGTAGAAGTGATCAGAAACTTTCCTCTTCCACAGACCCAGAAGGAACTAAGAAGGTTCCTAGGTTCTGTTAACTTCTACCATCGTTTCATACGCAACTGTGCTCAAACTTTAGCGCCCCTGTCTGACCTCCTCGAACCGAAACGTAAAGGCAAATCTATTGAGGTAAAATGGACAGAAGAAGCGCGCGAAGCTTTTGAAACTATCAAGCACAAGTTAGCATCCGCGACTGAATTATCCTACCCTATTGCTAATGCTGATTTCAGCCTCGTTGTGGACGCATCCAGTACCGCCGTAGGTGCTGTGTTGCAACAGCAAGTAGGTACTAATATCTCTCCTCTTGCTTTCTTTTCCAAAAAGCTGTCGCCCACTGAGCGTGCTTATAGCGCGTTCGGTAGGGAACTTCTTGCTATCTACCTATCTGTGAGACACTTTCGCTATGCTCTAGAGGCGAGGGAGTTTGTGATCTACACAGATCACAAACCTCTGACCTCAGCGATCAAAATGCCTTCTGAAAGACATTCCCCTAGGGAAGCTCGACACTTGTCGTTTATAAGTCAGTTTACCACTGACATCCGTTACATTAAGGGACTAGACAATACCGTTGCCGATGCCCTCTCCCGAATTAATTCTGTCCAAACCGGTGGTGAAATCACTTTCGGCAACATTGAAAGAGCGCAGAAGGAGGATCCTGAACTTCAGGACCTTCTCAAACCTTCTAACACTTCCCTTCCGAAACTAACCTTGGTTGACGGCGTGTATCGTGATGCCGAGCGACCTTCCCGTTTGTATCTTCCTGCGACGCTCCGCAGAGTAGCTGTCCTCCACTACCATTCCCTCAGTCACCCTGGTATTAACCGTACATTGCGTTTGATTTCTGATCGTTACGTCTGGCCAGCGATGCGTAAGGAGGTCAAGCAAATTGTGCAAAATTGCCATGCGTGTCAGAGTAGTAAGGTGGTGAAACATAATCGTGCAGCGCTGCAGAGTTGTGCATTCACGGGACACAAGTTTGACTCTGTGCACCTAGATTTGGTGGGTCCCTTGCCTTTATCGCGCGGGCATTCTTATTTGTTGACCATCATTGATAGGTTCACGCGTTGGGTTGAGGCTGTCCCTCTCCCTGATACACAAACTGAGACTGTAGCTCGCGCCTTCTTGTCAAACTGGATCTCTAGATTTGGGGTTCCCTTAAGTGTCACACATGACCGGGGATCACAATTTACCTCCAAATTCTGGAGTGAGCTTAGCACCGCCTTAGGATGTGCCAATACATCCACGACAGCGTATCATCCGCAATCAAATGGACTTATTGAGAGAGTCCACAGAGACCTAAAGGTTGCTTTGCGCTGCCTTAATTGCAGTCACGATTGGACTGATAGACTTCCAGTAGTACTACTTAGCATCAGAAATTTGCACAGACAGGATCAGCAATGCACAGCGGCTGAAATGTTGTACGGGAAGACCCTTCGTCTCCCCGGCGACATTGTCGACCCAAAACCTTTGCCTGAATTTTCATCCGCTGACCGTTCCGCTTATGTAACCTGTCTCAAAGATTGCATGCGCCAGATCAAGTATGTGGCTCCGCGAATGCCTCAGACTCAAGACAGACTGGATTCTGCCCTGCAAGACTGCACACATGTGTATGTCCGAAATGATGCTATAAAACCTACACTCACGCGCCCTTATGATGGCCCATTTAAAGTACTTAAACGCAAGCAAAAATATTTCATCCTCGAACGTTTCGGCTCACACGACCCTGTGAGCATTGATCGATTAAAAGTCGCATATACTTCTGATCATAGTGTAACTTATAACTCATCATCTTCTCCGCAGATTTCCTTTCCCACTGAGACTCGATCATATCTACCATCTCAGCTTCCTCAGTTGGCTGCATTATTGCCTAGTCAACTTGAGTGTAATCCTTTCTATATGCCTGTACATTCAAACCCTATCTCTAACCCTGTCGTAGATTCTAACTCTAGTCCTCTTACTGACACAGCGACAAGTCTGGAGAGACCAGACGAGCCCGCTGCAGTAACTCCTGTTCCCAGGACTCTTGCCGACCTAAACTTGCAGACCCGTTTGGTGAAACTTCCCCGCTCAGTATCATTCGCCCATTGCCGAACTCGGCAGGGTCGTGTAGTTCGCCCTCCTTCCCGCTACAGATGATTGCAGCGGGTGGACCTTTCGGTCTGCGCCTTGGGGGGTAATGTAGCATACCGCTACATAAGCGTAAAAATTAGAAATTCGCTATTCATACTTAAATAAATTAATTAGTAGCATTAAAAATATTACTCTAATTTATTATTAATTATTTTCTACTTCTAATTCACCATCATTGAAGTTTTTGTGTAAATGCATGAAATAATAAAAATAAACTTGACATTTCTCGAGAGAGAAGCCCTCTGGTGGCAACATTGCGCAGTTGCGCGTCTCTTCTTTCAAAAAGCCATTCTTACTCTGGCGTCCTACTTAGCGGTGTTTCAGCAAATTCTCGACCTCTACATCATCGCCATACACACACCCTCACAGCTTTGAATCTCCCTGGGTTTTTTCCTGAGTGCCATGCTGATTGCTATCCTCACATAAGCAGTGACTAAACTTGCTCCTACTGATACGAGCACGTCACTTAACTTTCCCCTGCTAATGTGCCGACTTGATTCTGCTCACATGAGCCTGATATTACTTGCTCACTCACACCCATCTTATTTTGGAGTCATTAGTTATTCCTGAACTACGTCATTGACTCTCGCTCAATCATCTCAAATTACCTAATTCAACTTCCCCAAATACACTTCACTCACCCTGCCTACTCCATCGCGTGCCGGCCTTCGTCAACGCCAGCTGGTCCTCCGGCAAGGATTGCCCACCTCGACAAGCTCTCCGAGATCAAGATCCAAGAAGCCAGTTTTCCTGGTTTCCTCTTCAAATAAACTCCACCTAAAAACGAGCTGAGTCCTAAACCGCTTTTATTATCCCTCTCAGAATTTTCCCAGAGAACATTTCGAGAATTGATCGAGTTTTTCTTAGCCGTTCAAATTAATATTCACATTCAAACCACCCAACGGCTTAAAAACCCGACATGTACAAGGTGACATGTATCAGGCTTGATTGAAAATAAAGCATCCGTAGATGCCTTCATTATTATTATTATTATTATTATTATTATTATAATGCACGAATAAAGGAATAAGTGACAACTTCTCCGCAGTTATTTTACTTCTGCAAATTGAAAATTTCAGTCAAAATATTAATAGTATATTTTTCCCTGAGATTTTTGTGAGATTCGTAGGATTTTAGTCAAATGTGTCATTTTTCAATATAAAAAATGGTTTTAGAAACGATACCCATCGAAATTTGAAAATTTAAATTACGTTCAATGTTTTCGGCGTTTCTCTTTTATTTTTCAGACAGGCAGTGCATTCAAATACAGACAGGCAGTAAAAACAGTTTGCTCTCTTCAATTATAACGCGATATAACCATTGCGATTTTAATCTTTGGAAACATTCCTATTAAAATAGCCAGCGTATGAAACCAGAGTTTCAAATAAGTATTTTAAGCTTTTGGTTATTTTTATGCGTTCGTTTTATAGACACAGGGGCGTAATAAAAATTTTAGTTGCAAAAAATGTAATTGTCACAAGCATTAATTTGGTACGAATTTCAAGACTGTACGTCTTATAGTTCAAAAATTACCCTATTTGTAAGGGTAACTCCTGAAGGGTCTCAGATGGGTTCTCAAAAACGGCGAGCCGGTGTTGTATGAACTGCTATCAATATTTGTATAATATAAAATTGTTACTGTCGATACAGAGTTTGATTAACTACTATACTCGTAGTAAACGTAACTCTCTGCTGCCGAGTAAATGTTCGCTTCATCATTCAGAGTTTCTCAGCGTCGCAAGGAAATCTTTCCATATTATTCTTAGTAATGCTTCTGAGCAAAGTTGTCCAAATAAGAAACTTTTTCCCGTTCGATGATCATGTACTCTGGCAGTATAGGCTTGTTACATGTACGTACTTTGGTGGTTTGTATGCAATATTTCTCATTTCCAGGTGGTCGGCAAATTATTTTTAATATCAACCTCAGCCACTATCGCATAACCGCAGACATGTATCGAAGTCAACAGATAGCCATCAGAGACTCTGTTTATTGTCCTTAGAATTTAATCACCTAAATAAAATATAACAGTCAGTGCTTGCTGCAATAAACTGAAGCTACTGCAAATACTTATTTTTCCACTACAATTATTTGCCACACTATTTCTTAGTAATTACATCAAGTTCGCTCGGCAATTCAGGTCACGACTCCACCGACCACGCTAAGTAGAGGACTGTTCTGAATTTTTGTCTTTTACCAGCAAATGAAGCTAACGTTTCAAGCAACGACAGTAATGTAATGTATTTCTTTTTGCTATTTAATCCCTATTAAATCGTTCCGGAGTCTCACAGCAGCTACAACGTTGTCCATTACTATCGCGTGCCAACTACTGCCAAAACCTTGAAATTCCATTGAGCCACGAATGGATTGGTAGAGAAAAACTCGATTAGTCGAGAAAAAACTGCCGATCCCTGAAGAGGCAGTAAATAATAATAATAAACTCAGTTAACGACAACTTCGGTCAAGGACTATTTAGTTGTCGCTTTGGTAGTTTACCAAAGTAATCTTCGTATACATGTGTATGTGTAAATGCACGTATACATGTGTATGTGTAAATATTTACATGTATACGTGCATATATGTGTGTACTAGACTGACAACTAGCATTTTACTAGAGATAATGGTCTTTTTTTCAGTGCACTCTCAACTTGTAACATTACCTAACTCGTCATATCTTTAGTATTGTAAAGCATTCATGTAAAAACTATACATTTGTTGTGCGATCATCCATTTATATTTAAATAAAATGCTTGTTAACTAATGACCGTTATGTTAAAATTGTTGAATCAGAAATACAAAACCTATAATCTTCTTGGTCCTCTTGCTTATATGTACACACGTGTGTGTCCATGTTAACGAAACCGGTGTTCTTCGTAACCTAGGCACACACATGGCCGTAAAACGCGTGTATATATATGTGTGTGTGTGTATGTGTGTATGGATATATACACACATGCATACGTATATGTACATATGTGTGTATGTGGGTATATATTTATATATATTTTTCTTTTTTTTATGCTTCCTCAAAATGACACTTGTGAACATTGACCGAAACAAGCGATTTCATATATTATTTCCTGGCGTCAAGAATTGCGAAGTCTTATGTCATGTATATGTAAACTGTCAAAAGTGTTTTCACCCCACAATGAAAATGCATCGTCCATGAAATTGTGTTATCTCTTACAATTTTCATTACATGTATTATCAGATGTAGATTAAGCTAGATTAGGAGTTCATTGCCCTCAATCATTTCTTTTGACTAGTGACACGAGTTTTTCAATACTCGTGTGTGTGTGTATCATCTAAGTGTATTAATTTTAAGATATTTTAAAAACCAATGATGGTACTTTTGTGCCATCTCTATTGGAAATAAACCATTTTTTTTTTCTTCTTTTTTATGTGTACATATATGTGTATATATTTACATGTATGTGTGCACATATGTGTGTACTAAACTGACAACTAGCATTTTACTAGAGATAATGGTCATTTTCTGTTCACTCTCAACTTGTAACATTACCTAACTCGTCATCTCTTTATTATTGTAAAGCATTCATGTACAAACTATACATTTTTTGTACGATCATCCATTTATATTTAAATAAAATGCTTATTAACTAACGACCGTTATGTTAAAATTGTTGAATTAGAAATACAAAACTTATAATCTTCTTGGTCCTCATGCTTATGCGTACATATATATATATATATATCTGTATGTGTGTGTGTGTGTATGTATATATATATATATATGTACGTATATATATGTATATGGATTTGTATTTATATTTTTTATTTCATGCTTCCTTAAAATGACACTTTTGAACATTTGCCGAAACAAGCGATTCATATATTATTTCCTGGCATCAATAATTGCGAAGTTTTATGTCATGTACATGTAAACTGTCAAAAGTTTTTTCACCCCACAATGAAAATGCATCGTCCATGAATTTGCGTTATCTCATATAATTATCATTACATGTATTGTCAAATGTAGATTAAGCAAGATTAGGAGTACATTGCCCTCAATCATTTATTTTCGACTAGTGACACGAGTTTTTCAATACTCGTGTGTGTGTATCATCTTAGTGTATTAATTTTAAGATATTTAAAAACCAATGATTGTAATATTGTACAATCTCTATTGGAAATAAAGTTTTTTCTTTTTTCTTTCTTCTTTCTTCGTCTTGATGCAATTATGATTTCAAAGCAATGTTATTAAGAGTAATCTTAGCCCGTAAGTTCAATTTCATCCACCGAGGACTTCACGGAACCAACCACGCCGAGGCAAACCTGATAGAGCGAGACACAAAAATTTGGTGCATATCAATATTCTTCCCGTACTTGACGATGCATGGAGGTTATCCAGAGTTTAATTTCATTGATAGTAGCTAGAACCCCCGGGTGGGGTTCCAGCTACCCGCCCTCACTATGGCCGAGCGCTGACCCATGCTGGAACCCCCTCTCAACAGAGATTTGAGGATATAAGCACGGAGCGCTCGGCCATTTGCTTATCAAAATTCCAAGATAGTGTCATACCTCCACTTGTCCACTTTCACCTTCACAGATTCACCCACTTTCACCCATTCACGTCGCGTATTTTCTGAGTACTCTCATGGACAATTTTACGAGCACTGGCGTGGAACTTTGTAGCCTTTTACCTGGAACAGACCGCTGTACAGATTTTTCGTTTTTTTTTTTTAATCTGCCTCAACATCGCTGAACCTAATTTCCAGAACTTTACCTGGCACGAAAAAAATACGTCATAAGCTAAAAAAAAACTAATCGTGGCGAAACCTCATGGTAAGCCACTGAACGCGCTTTTCAGGGGAAGGTGTCGGCATTTCGAATCCCGGCAGTGCCGCCCGGTGATTCTCCCCGTTGGGAAAAGGGAGACCTCGGCCAAAATTCCCACTCTACCCAGGTATCGGAAATGGGTACCGGCTTGGCCAAGGGTAAATGTCATGGCGTTATGGTGCTGGCTATAAGGGATTTGAAAAAATAGTGTACAAAATAAGTACCACGCTTGACTGATTGGAATAATGCATTCTTCTTAACCCGTCTCCACATGGCCGACCTACCGGGAGGTTTGAAGAAAATGGGTCAAATGTGCAACTTACTGTACATTCATTATTCAAGTTAGAAGTTTCATTGGGGGTTCATTGTAAAGAAAGAGAGTTGCTCTTTCTGTCAGTGGGGAAAAAAATGCTGCTACCCCAACAAAAATCTACGAAATTTGAGTTTTTATTTCGGTAAAATATAAAAAACAGAAATCAGAAAATCACTGGCCATTTTTTATTTATTGCACATTCATGTTTTTTTATGATGCATTTTCATAGATTTTGAGTTGCTGAATCTTGTGGTATGTGAATTTTTTTTCAGGCCTAATAGTTCCGGAGTTATGTGCATTATATGTAAAACACAGTTTTTATTTTTTTAGTTCATTTTGTGTATAAGCTGTTATCAAGCAGTTTCATTGCTTGTGAAGAGTTTGATATGCATGGAGCTTTTCCTCCCGAATACAATGGTGGTATTATTTTTTGCCTAGAAGTAAATCTGGGGATTTGGACTCCCATTTTTGGAACAAAAAATATAAAAAATAAAAATGATGGCGACCTTCTAAGAGGCAGAGTGTGTGCTGGTATGCCTCAGCTACACTGCTGGCCTTCTAAGAGGTTGTGCAGCGCCTGTAGCTACACTCCAGACTGAGCAGAATTCATACTGATTTGAGCTTGTTACCTCTCCTTCCCTGTTCCCCCCACCTAATTTTACATTACACCAATGAATAGCGCTCAACGAGACGCTTAAGACCATATATGGCAACCCTAGGTTTGCTGATGTGAAACATGTACTAGCTTTGCCGACCTTCTAAGAGTCCAGGACGTGGCGACGGGTTAAGTTAGGCCAAAAGGTCGCATGTTGGACCCTTTCTCAACGGGACTTACGGAGTATTAGCATACAACACTCTGCCATTTTTGCTTTCATACATTAGTCCAGTGCACTTTCTCTGCTCTCAATCTCGCCCAAGTTTATTGTAGATCTTCTCTAATTTGGTGGCTCTAAAGAGGTCAATGAAGAATAGAAGTTGTAACCGAGGCCAAGATCATCTTTGATGATTAACTAGTAAGCCTCCATGATCACACAAGTAATGTGATGGGAAGTGAGCAAGGAGGGTGATACCATTCAATATAGAAATAAAGGAACGAGGAATCTAAAAAACAAAGTGTGTCCCTATACCCTGCGCATAAAAACATGATCGACAGAAGGATTAAGAATAAGATAAAGTTGAAGAAGTAAGAGTTCCAGAAAAAGAGGGCAGCAGGTGACCGAAACTAAATGATCCGTAGCAAAACCAAAAACTTTTCTCATTTGAAGAAAAGGGAGACCCACCTTACATTTATCTCGGGACCTCAGCTCTTCTCTCTGGAATCTGATACATCACCTACTGATTTTCTTGACGTCATTCATGTACGTTTTTGAATCAGGTTACGCACGCAAAAAATCTATGCTTAAAGCAAAGTGCTTAGAAGAATATGATCGATTTTGGTCAGCCTATATTATCAATAACCTCACCTATAGAAGTACTTTCAAAAGAATGGCTGCACCACCGCGCACTGACATAGGATTAGGAAATTGATAGAACACTCGATGGGAAGCAGATGTATTTTAAAAATTACCAACAGGTACAATAAAATAAATCACGAAGCTCGACTCCAACGCAGAGCCAAGAAAGCCAAACCAGAAATAATTTGAATGTTCAATTGAGATTCCCAGTTCGAAGCAAAGGCAGGCATAGGAGACAATGAAAGATTAACATCAATGCTCAGGAATTAACAGAAGTTCCCACACACACCACTTGACTAAGAAGAAGAAGAAAAAGACGGGAGCAAAGCAAAAACTTGAGCATAGAGTACAAGCCAACGCCTGGGCAAGCGGTGTTCCAAGATCAGCTATACGCACGCGACTTACAATGACGAACGAATCCATCTTTCAACGCCACACTAAGATTACCATTAAAATAGACTCCTGACACTTATTACGTAGAGGAAGTGAGAGAACTAAGGCCTAAATTAAGCTAGCTAGACACGAAGGAATCGCACTATACATACGGAAGAGAGCAAGCCGCATAGCTGAGAAGGCAGCTATGCCAGCTACTCACGCACCTCCTACGCAGAGATGAATATTTGTGAGGGGTTGTGCGGCTCGCGTCCGACGTATATCACCTTCAGGACCTCATACGCCATCAGGATAATAACACCAGCATTCGAGACTGCGTATACTCTAAATACGAACTAAATGGAGTAATACCATATAATGCGCGTTCTCCAACGCGACGGCACGACGTCAATCCGAGGGACCTACGTGAGAGAGAGAGATCGCTTGCTCCGCAAACGTGCCGCTGGCAGACGGAAGTCCTACCGCCACTTTATCGCTCGCGTCTATCTATGCTAGCGGCCTGAATGACCAGCTGAGAGAGGCATAGCATAGACTGGCGACGTATGTTTAGTAGCGCCGGATGGGAGGAGGAGCGCCGTACCTGAATCAACAAAAACACTTGCAATCAAGTCAACGCATTTCTCATCCTGATGTCGGGGTAATTGCACTTTCCAGTAGATCATCGCGTTAACATGAGACGGACCTCGGGGCGTGTGTGTGTGCCTCAGTCTTCTGATTAGGCGTATCGGAAAGGCGCAACTTTTTTGCTTAAGGCAATGTTACGGTAGCAGAAACAGGGTAGGGTCAAACTTGTATTTTTAGACGGCTGTGGGGCAATGCTGACGTAACGTCAACGAACCAATAGCAGCACTCATATTGCATCTGGCAACACTGCTAGCCTCAAATCTGGCTCTAATATTGGCTTAACAACATTTCGCAATGGTGACGTCATAAAGTTTGTTTGAAATTAAGCCGTTCTATTGGCTAGCCGAACAAGAGGAGGTGTATTTTCCCCCACAAAAATAACCCTACCTTGTTTCCACTACCGTGGGCAATGTTCTCACTACACTCATTGATTGTATTTACGTACTCGAAAGGTTTTTTTTTACTGAGAACGCAAGGATGATTCAGTGAATACGCTCACATATTACATTTAAGCGCCGGTTTCAAAAAATTTTCAAGTAAAAATGAGCGCGGATCCATTTAAGAAATTTATTCGCAAGTTACGTAAGTCTGAGGCTTGCCAAATAACTTTCCGTACGAGGTATCTCAACATTGTGGCGAAAATCACGACAGAAAATTGCTAGCAAATTACTGATCGCAATCCAACAACGAACATAAGATCGCAACAATGAGAATAACATTCAAGTCATAACGGGTCCTGGATAAAATACAAAGAGTAGGTAGCACTGATACACTCGGTAATACCAATACTTCAATATTGGAAGGGACGTCATACGTACCGTACCTACCGTGGCAGCGACAGTGCCTCGTGCTCGTCAACCTAAATAAATAACTCAGGAACGTGTGAACTCAATAAGAGCTCACTCACCTACCGTCCAGACACGATGATATCGCAGACTTTATCAGCAGTTGACAGCAGCCAGACTGGCCTTGTTTTCCTGAATAACGTTCTCAAATTTCCTTATTATTCTCATTAGACTTTGATCACAAAATTGAACAAAAGCTCATTTTATGATAAGGCCTTGGACTTTAAGGCTACGTTACAGGAGTGAAAAAGTCAAATCTGTCAATTTAGAAGAGAAAAAAGGCTCATCTGGTAGGCGCACAGCAGGTGTTTTGATATCGTAGTTTTTCGTCATCAAAGTTTAGTTTCAAGACCCATTTGACATGCAAACCATATTGAAGGTGCCATTAGTATACTTTAGGATAATACAAAATTTCCGTAAAGTTTAGCAAAATACAACTGTCTAATAAGAGGCACAGATCAGCTTGCACAGCTGCGTTAACAACAAAAGGACGCCATGCACCAACTTAGCTACGTTTCTCTCACGCAAGTTGAACAACGGAAACGGTCCTTTTGAAATCATCCGGCATCTCGCTTTTGACGCAACGTATCTTGACTGCGGTCTTCCACGCGTGAGAATTATCAATACCCTAACGCAGATCACCTGCTCAATAATAACATACGCTTGCTGATGGTATAACCCAGCAAGACCGACACCTGGCGCCTGAACGTAGAATGAAGCCATACTTTACACAATTTCATATAATAGATATTGAGCAGGTCGCAAGAACACCATACTTTTAACTTCATGATTGCTGATAGAAGAAAGCAGGTCGCAAGAAAACCTAAACGCTGTGTGGTGACATCGTTTGTTACCTGTAGTGGTAAGGTCGGTCGGATCCTTGCAGTCGCCGAAGCTTCAAGAGAAGCGTAAGTTAAGGCGCATCCTCATCTCCCACCGCATGCAACAACCCCTCACCGACGCTGTCTCACGAGGCTCCGAGGCCACATACGCATGTACGCTCTACGACGCTCGTTCAGTAAATCCATAGTAGATCCATATATTTCATTGCAAGAGTGCAGGAATCCCTTGAATAACGCTACATAATGCCAATTCAGAGTGCCGTAACTTAACGCTTTGACTGCAATGTGAGTCACCGGTGGTACACAAAGGGGATTTTCATGATGCTGCTGACTGACCAATAGTCACAAACTCAATTTTCACTTAATGAGAACTAAATAAAGGTATGATCCAGTAAATGTGTGCCATTTTCAACATTGCTTATTACAATTGAGTTGAACATTAAATTTCAGTTTTACTTGTCACAGTCAAAGTTTTAAAATACACAATCACTTTCGTTAAATAAATTTAGCAAATTGAATAGCCACATTCGCCCCAGAGCACGAGGAGGCGCTCAGTACGAGACGGCTACAGCAAAAGAAAAATTTTAGTTCTCTCACTTCCTCTCGTCAGCAGTTGAACTGCAATACAGATCTACAGAAAAGCACGATTTTTGGATTGTGTGCTACTGCTACAGGCTTATATATCAATATTAATTAAACAATCTTCTGTGTGGAAGTGACACTGAAGTTTACGTAGACTAACTTGCTAGATGACTCATTTAACGTGACTCGCTATTGCATTCCTTCAAGGGATTCCTGTCGAGCGCTCTTCAGAAGCCTTTATACATTTCCCAGAGGAGATTCTGAGCCGGACATCCTAATAATTTACGTCGTAGTAGCGGTACGGCTCTCAGCACAAGTTCTTGTAATACAACTGAACTGCATTACCTACTATTTCAAGGTTGGACATTTATACAAAATACTTTGTACACAAACAGCATTTAGCTCAGGGGTTGTCACCCCCACAGAGCCCAGTTCATGCACAAATTTTTTCCCTTCATTTCACTGCTTTAAGTCGAAATTATTCCACACCATCCCCTTTTTTAGGCAGAAATTTTTCCATCCCTGTCCACTTTTCAAGCCCAAATTTTAATGCAGCAACAAAACTCCAGCTTGACGTCTCGCATAACGCTGCCAATCCAACCACCTCGCAACCAAGAGCAGTACCGCTACCACGAAAGGACTACTGACGAAGAGGAGCATACGCACTGGTCCCAGGACCTCTACTGAACCTAAAACATAAGCACTGGCCCCAAGAAATACTGGCATAGAGGAGCGTCCCCAACGAAGAGGAGGACCCAACCTACCTGGGTGGGGAGGGAGCTCGGCCTGTGGGGGAAGGCACCCTTGGAGGGTACAGCAGGTCCCGCTGGGGGGCCGGTGTGGCGTAGTAGGGGTCTCGCGGCCGCCTGTAACCACATCGCAACATGAAACTTATCCTCAGAATATAGGCGAGACCTTTGAAATGAAACTTATCTAGAGAAAATGTGACACTTTTCATGTCAACTTATTCTGAGAAAATGTGACATTTTTAAAATGAAACTAATCTTGAGGAAAATGCATGAAACTTTCCACATGAAATTTATCAGAGAAAATGTGTGACACTTTTAACATATAATACAGTGACATGCTAAAGTATTGGATGCACCACATTTTTTATAAAAACTTCGAGATTATAATTTTTACCAGAAAGGTACAAAAAAAAACTTTAATTGACAGAATTGACACCCTCGATTCGACCTCAATCCAATTAAAAATTTGCAAAAGATTTCGAAACTTCTCAGACAAACAACAACAACAAAAAGCTGCAAGTCACGAGTCCTCAGATAAACAACACTGATGCCGCAAGTCAGCGGAGAGCTCAACTCACACGTCAAAAGACAACTTCCTCAGGCAAACAACACTAAGGCTGCAAGTCACCGGCCCTCAATCAACAACAAAGAACACCACCGCGGGGAGAGTGCAGCAACTCACACATCGTAAGACAACTTACTCAGACAAACAACAAAGGCCATAAGTCAGTAGAGGTCCCAGACAAACCACACCAGTGAGGGGAGAGCGCAGCAACTCACACATCGTAAGGCTCAGGGCGGCGGTCGTAGGTGAGGGAGACGGTGGGGATGGGGCGGCGGTCAGGCGGCGGCGGACTGCGGCGCGCGCTCAGCGTAGGGGCAGGGACAGCGGGACGCCTCTCGTACGCGTCGTATCTGTCGTAAGGATCACGCCTTCAAGCATGACAACGACCCATTAGAATACGCTAGAGGAATTTTTTTTTTTCATTACACATGTGGGAATCTTTCAATCAATCGATCGATTATAAGTTTTAGCCTCTCTTTACCACAACAAAGATGTTTGAAGAGAAGGAGGAATACATATAGTACGGAATACGGGAACGCAAAATCCATGTTTGCAGAAAGGTCATAGAAACAGTAAGTTGAGAAAGAAGTTTGTAAAACAAGCTAAAAGTTGAAAAAGAAAGTAGGTGCTGAAAAACAGGAAAGCAGTGAACTGAAAAAAAATGGTCCGTAACAAAACAAAAAACCTATTTTATTTCAACAAAAAGAAGGCCTACCTAACCTTCAACTCGTGACCTCACATAATTCCCCTGGGAGCGCCAATTCCCATAGATACAATAGCTGTATCCCCCTGAGGAGAAACCTCTTAATCCACACGGGAAATCAGAGATTAACACGTTGACTGCGATGGGCTAAACTGAAGTTAAATATCTAACTCAAATTTACAGTCAAAAGTTGTTGAAAATTTTATGAATAGCAAACATTAACTGGGTAAAGTAAATACCCTTAAGTTTAAAAGACTGTTAAAAATTTTCAAACAACCCTTAGATCGTCGTAGTAGGAAAATCCAAGGCACGACCCACCGGTGGGTCATACTGCAGTGAATGGGTTGAATAAAGAATCGTGCAACGCGTACATAATAGAGAACGAATTACACACACAACCAAGCACAGAATACTGATCATGCATGTACACATAACCGTGAAATTTTTACGCATTATTGTCTCAATTAATTGACAATTGTTTGCATGCAGTTGATTCATCACATGGCAGAATGAAGAAAAAAATGCATACATTTTGACTAATTTTAACATTTCAAAATAATTCTATAATAAGGAATGAACAGACCTCCTAAGTTTATTACCATTAGCAAACATTACTCTCCTACCGAGGTCTATGAAAATAATGATCACTAGAAGTACCTCAATAGTCTATACACTTTAGTAGTAGTAACATATGTTTGCTAGCGCTGATCTATACACTTTAGTGTTCTTAATTTTAAAATGAATCTAAGTGCTGACTGTCCCATAGATGCTTGCTAACGATTGTACATTAAAATAATTAAAGAACTGCTTGGATGAGAGCGTAACTGTAACATAAGCTTTGGCAACAGCAAAATTAGTCGCTTTTTCAACAGATAGATAAGGAATTTCAATGCTAGTTAGAGAACCCATGAGAGCCCTGAGAGTTAGTAAAGCATCCCTGGCTCCATAAGGTCAAGATTAGTGATGACCTGCAAATGCTTGTAACTTACTTT
Source organism: Morinoia aosen (assembly GCA_030386875.1). Lineage (NCBI taxonomy): Eukaryota > Metazoa > Arthropoda > Malacostraca > Amphipoda > Talitridae > Morinoia > Morinoia aosen. The sequence goes on along the minus strand of CM059567.1, from coordinate 44,184,982 downwards.
GATATGAATTGGAATAGATGTTAGTTTAAGCCTCCCTAACCACTAAAAAAAAAAGAAGTGAGTTTCAAAGAGAAGAAGGGGAAGGCACCATTTAGTATGGAGTTAAGGGAATGCAAAATCTATGCAGAAGGGGCATAGAAACAGTAAGTTGAGAAAGAAGTTCATGAAACAAGATCAAAGTCGAAGAAGAAAGTAGCAGATGCTGAAAAACAGGACAGCAGTGAACCGAACAAAGATAGTCCTTAGTATAACAAAGATGTTTAATTTCAACAAAAAAGGCCTACCTAACTCTACACATACCCGTATGGGATGGCACGTCTTTCAGGTGCTCGGTCATACTCATCGTAGTAGCCTCCGTTGCGCATGGGAGGTGGTGGTGGCATGGGTCCGTACCTGGAGAATCAGAGCACATTAGAGGCCTAGATTTGGACTTGTACGCAATTTATACCAATGGAGTTGTACAGCCAACAAATAAACTCAGCAAATTCACTTCGTATGTGTCCGACTAGGAAAATTGCTCATTGACGTACCAGTAACAATGGCTACCACGGCATTGATTTCACTCCCTTTACTTTAATTGGACTATGGCGTGCAAGTTAAAATGTTATTGTACAATTATATTTCTTCCCCGCTTGTTAGAAAGGATAAGACTGTAATCAAGCAGTAAAGATGGCTTTTCAGTTCTGCTTCTTCCAACCTAACTAAACCAACCAATGCAACGGTAGAAACGTAGTGAACATGGTAAGGCCAACTTAGTTATGCTTGGAGAGATTAAGATTATAAGTTAGTTTAAGCCTCCCTAACCACTACAAAATAAGAGCGTATCGAAGAAAGGAAAGAAGGGAAGGCACCATTTAGTTTGGAAATAAGAGAATGGGGAATCTATGCAGAAGGGGCATAGAAACAGTAAGATGAGAAAATAAGTTCATGAAACAAGATCATAGTTGAAGACGAAAGTAGTAGGTGCTGAAAAACAGGACAGCAGTGAACCAAAAAAAGATGGTCCGTCACACAAAAAAAACCTATTCTATTTCAACAAAAAAGAAAGCCTACCTAACCTTTAGCACGGGCCCTCACATTGTCCCCCTGGGAGTGCTAATTCCCACAGATACAATACCCGTATCCTCCTGAGGGGAGTTATGCTTAGAGATCAGTAACCAGATCTTCAAGCAATTCAAGTCAATACTGCTAAAAATATGCCTGATTATTCTACAAGCTGGTTTTTCAACTCAAAGATTCACAGGCTTGAGCTTTTTCTGCGAATTAAATTTGAGCACTGAAATCTATCCCAAAAACTTTACAGAAACAATGAGGTAACCTCAAACTCTACACATCAGGCAGTGCACTCTTACAACTCAGATGTGCCCTAGTACTCCTCGTCAGAACAAAAACAGTCGTTCTATGAGTAGATAACACATTCTTCAAACAAATGATGCAAATAAGTGTAAATGTTGCTCCTGCTTTTCACTTTGGAATGTTTGAATGAAGAATAAAAAGTACTAAATGTAGAACATTATCATCAGCTTCGAGTGCAAATAAAATATGATGTAAATGCATACACAAAATTGCGTGTTTCAAAATGACAAATAATTCATACAATGGTTCCAAATTTTATATTACACAGTAATAATATATACAGAAGGGTGGAAGGAGCTTATCAGAATTACAGAAGTTACGTTTTTCACCGACCACAGAAATTAATTACATTTCAAATGCACTAAATACAAGAAGCATTATCTCAAATCTTGAACAGTTCTGTACATAATTCAAACACTTGAATAAGAAGCTGTGAGCAAATGAATGAATGGCACAACCAACACTAACTTTGAAATTCAATAATAAACTCATTAAGTCACAATAACCACGACACTCCAGTTGATTCCTTGTAAAGCTCTCATTCCAACTATGTACACTGAGGTCAATACAACTTTCACACTAAGGTACCCAATATTATAAAAATATTATGCCCATCATGAATCAATTAAATATGAAACATAAATAATATAAACCATAAATAAATACAAATGGAATAAACACAAAACAGAGCTGTGAAAAGGTCATGACATAAAAAGCAGAGAATCCTCATCTTCAGCAGAAGCTAAATTTTCCAATATGCATTGCATCATTGCAGTGTATAGCTGGCAACAAAATCCTTTGTCAACCTAGAAATATTTATGCTGTAAGTTGAACTGCTTGCTACTAGTTTAGTTCTGTGGAATATATATACACGTTTTGTATCAAGATTTCAAACTTTTTTGCTGTTCTCCTGTTTCAGCACCAATGATGAAATTTTAATAATTCACAAACTGTTGCAATAAATGTAACGATTGATTTTTTTACACTGATGCTTCATCTTATTCCACAAGAAAAATTCTCAACAAATTGCACAATTGGAAATATAACAGCTGAAACCTCATAAGGCACTGAGACACATCAATAGGCAAAATATTTATGCTACAAGCTGAATTACTGCCACAAGTTGAACTGCTACAACAAATATAACTTAAAAATCAATCCTAGGTGAACAGCTGAAACCTCACAAGACGCCCAGACACACCTGTCGGCAGGATGAGGTGGGAGCGGCCTGCGATCATAGCCTGGCCTGTCGTAAGGACTGGGCCGATAACTGTCATAGGCATCACCTCCTCGTGGGGGGTATGGTTCCCCGCGCCCTCCTCTCATGGGACCACCACCACCACCACCACCACCACCCCCACGACCCCAGCCACCTCTGTCCATTCCACGACCACCTCTGAACATGCCTCTTCCACGGCCACGCCCACCTCCTCTCTTCTCACCTGTGGATTGCTGTAAAATACATAAGGTCATTAACACTTGGACCATAATTGTTGAACCTCAAGTCCAATACACAACTCAAATTAGAGTCAATTGTAGTTTTTAATTTCAAAAATGGTGAACATCAACTGGATAATACCTGCATTTAGCTTTCATTCAATATTTATGAAAATTGAGTAAGTGACTATTGGTTGGTCAGCAGCATTATGAAAATCCCCTCTGTGGTCATTCCAGGTGCACGTTGCAATCAAAGGGTTAAGAATGGAGTTCTTATTGAATATTTTTTTTAAAAACTTCTTTTCTACAGCTTACACTAGAAAATACAATTTTTGGTTTTCAAATTCAAGAGATCACTTAGGAAAGCTTCTAAGAAAGAACATGAACTCTTGAATTTGTATACCCTAAGTGGCAGTTATTAATTAATTATAACTGGTTCTATAATGTGGGTTGAGTTTTACTACAAAAAATTCACCTTATGGAGCTCATATTTTACTCAAACATGTACAATTAGCCACAATTTGAAACATTTTATAGAAATTAACAGCTTGTTAGTCCAGATTATGGGTATATAAAACATATGGTATTTTAAAAAATGCATTAGAATGCATGGTAACATGTTGAACTTGAGGTATCTTTCTATGATTCAAATCCATAAATACTAATTTATTACATGGTATTGAATTAAATGGATTAATTAACACAGAGGAGAATATCAAATCAGTACTCTACCAATACAGCCACACATTAAATGATATCCATACCTAGCATCAAGAGTTGAATGCAATTCTTAACTACTAGAGTTATTGAGAGCATTAAAATGAACCCCCATCCATGGGTTAAAGTGTAAAGCAAGTGCAAGCAGCTCAACTCTAAATCACAAGTACTGAATTCAATGGTTCTTATAGAACTGCACAAAGTGACCATCAAAAATTGCAAGAATTGTCTGGATCAATATGTAGAAAGCTCTGTACAACAGCATGTGCTTACCCAAGTTGAGCAAAACCAAACATGCATTAGATCATAAACATCCAAACCAAAAATACTTCTCTACTGATGGTATAACCATGCAATTCATTTTAAAACTCACTAAATTTTCTGTTCAAACATGAATACCTCAGAGATCACATAATAAAATTATTGCACTCTAAAAAAACATTTTTTATCTATCTCTGTGTCAATTTACACTAAATTTAAAAGCATTTCAAAATAGTAAAAAAATTAATAGTTACAGTGCATCACAATCAGCAAATAAAATCACTGCTATATACATTTGAACAGCTTCACAAATTATATCTATCCATACCCTTAACAACTACTGACCTCCACACTTATGTTGTATCCGTTAACTTCGTGCTGATTGAGAGCCTGAATCGCCGCCTCAGCCTCCTCTTCAGTTTTCATGTGAACAAAAGCATAACTGCCCATTATGGAGCACTCGACAACCTCTCCGTGCCTTTCAAAAAGCTTCCGCAGGGTCAGTTCCCTGCAGTTTGGAGGCAACATGCCAACGAAAAGTTTGGTTTTGGGTGGCATTTTGCTCATCAATTCAATGAATGGGAACAAATTCTAAAAAATAAGCTAGTATTAACCAAGTCCTCTGCAGGAAAAAAATAATTACTTGAGGTATTGTTCATAAAAAAGTCAGTATCTCAATATTGAAATTTCCAACAGCATTCTCTTACGGAGTAAAATTGAATTCTCTTCAACAAGAGAACTAGCTCAACCACATCTAATAGAACAAGTAAAATGCACAGAATTATGACAAAGGTGCTGCTATGAAAACACAGGCATATATTAAGGCAAAGCAATGACAAAGTCAATCTTTTGTATGACTAAATCTGGAGGTCTAGCCAAAATAAATATTAAATGAGGGGTAATGAACACAACACATGACAGCTTCGATGGCATGAAACAAGAATGTAAAAAGTCAATAGCAGATACTCAAATTACATCATAGACAGCAAATCATGAATCAGGAAACTAGGTAATATTTACATAATTTATTGAAACAAGCATAAGCTTTATTAATCACTTTTGTGCTTTTTGAGATGACATGTCCTTACACATTAAAATCAATGCATGGCTTTTTCATAGTGATGTACCAATGAATTGGTATCAGCAGCATCGGTCATTTTTACTTGTATTGGTATCGGCAAAATCCGGCCGATAGTTTCCAATAATACGTATTTCATCATGAAAATGAAGGTCATAAAGAATGCAAGTAAAAAAATGATCCAATAAAGATCCTATTCATACCTAGTGTATTAGATAGCAAACTGTTGAATTACAGCGTTTAATCAGAGCGGCTAACTGAATTTACTACTTTGAATTCCCGACAAGTCACGTACGGTCAGTAAGTAAAAGATGCGTAGCATGAATAGTTAAACACAGTAGCGACATAAAATTATTATACTTTATTAACTAAAACCTTCATAGTTCGATCTAATTTCCATTTTATAAAGTATGTGACAGGCTACAAAATCAAACCAATTAAATAATGTTGAAGGTGCATTTCAAGTTTTTGACAATTTAATTAAGTAGCTGAAAACTCTATTTTAATTCAGCTTGTAAATCATCAAATATTACGAAGCTAATCATTTTATTTTAATTTAGCATGTAAATTGCCATACATTACAAATCTTGCATTTTTCTTCTATTTCAAGATGTTTGAAAAATTTACGAACAATCTTATAGTACTATAGTTCATATAGTACATACAAACAATTATTTTTGTTTCAAATTGATTTCAGAGATTGTTGTGGTCCACTTTTGGAACCAGTTGCTATTATAGTTGGTCTACAATAAGCTTAGAAACACTTATCTATCAAATGGATTTCATTTGAGTATAATTGAAGCTATGAAAGTTTTCCTTGTACGTGCCTGGAAAGTTAGTGACTGGAATGAGCCAGTCATGTAGGGTGGACTGTAGTGACCCATCATGCCTGAGGGTGGTTGCTTTGATGTGCTGGTTATCCCAGTGATGCCATCCAATGGTAGCTTATGACAAGGATTAGTGGATCCTGGGTAGCTTATTGGACAAGTCTGGTAAACAGGGAGTGAATTTTTTGTCTGAACATAGCGAACATTGCAAAGGGAGGTAAATGTCCAGGAGATGACCACGATCAATTTTCCAGTTTTCAGTGCCTAAACATAGTTAATTAGATCAAAAAACAAGTTCTCTTAAATGCACTTTCCGTCTGAAATGAGTATTTTACAAGTTATAGCAGTAAATAAGTTACCGCAATTCTGGTGTTAGAAGCGGGAAGTAATTCGTTGAGCGCATCGTATGGAAACACTGCAATGGACTCTCCAGACACGCTCGAATGATCAACCGGATTCCCGCCATCTAAAACGAAAGTTAACAATGCTAGAACTCATTTTTTGGTGATAATTTTTATTGTGTCATTAAGTACAAATATCCTAGAAGTATGTTCAGGCCACGAAGGGCCGGCAAATAATAAATTACAAAGTACTTGAACGTACTTCAACAGTTCAATTGCACAAAAAATAAAACCTACCGCTCTAACTCGTAAAATACTCATTTGCCGCAAATAATGTATAGCAGAAAAGTAGTGTATTTTGATGTTATTACCATGATTCAAGCAACAAAAATTCAAAAATCAATTAATACCTGTTCATTCGATTGCATTCGTCATCAAACGAAAATGAACATAACACTATAACTCATAAAATACTCATTTCAGATGAAAATTGCATAGAACAAAAGTTGTTTATTTACTTCTAACTAGCTATGTTTAGGCACCAAAAAGTGGGAAATTGATTATGGTCATCTCCTGGACATTTACCATTGAGGGAATAGTATGCCATTATTACAAAGACCCTGATACTGTTTGTCCCTCCCCTTTCAAATTATTAGAAAACAAATTATGTGCAATACTGTTAGGGTACACTATCATTTCTAAATACAGTAACTAAAAATTAAACGGTCAATATGCAGTTTAGGGGATCCACAGAAATTAAGAATTCCATTCAAAAGAAACACTGAAAAACCCATTTAACACTTTAACCGTAACTACTAAATATTAAGTTCAACACCAAACTCAAATTAAAAGTCAACTGCAGCGCGCGATGTTGAAAATAGCGAACATGAACTGGATCGTGCCTTCATTTAGCTTTGATTAAGTATTTATGGAAATTGTGTTTGTGACTACTGGTCGGTCTGCAGAGTTGTGAAAATTACCTCCGTGTACCACCGGTGGGTCACGCTGCGGTCAAAGTGTTAATAATGTTTTACAAGAATGACAATCTGCTCTTTATTTTTTTGATGTGTTATTTATAATGCGTTATTCAAGAGTTATTCAACTTTGAAATGTTCGTCTTCCATTGCAGTTGCGTTGCGCGCTTGAGCCATTATAGTACGCTTGGGTACTTGGTAATGTATTATTTGCTAACCTCGCGGAGCATAAATCCACTTCTAGGATGTTTTAGTTGACAACACAATAAAGGTTATTGCCGAAAAATATTTTGTTTTGAAAATATCATGACATTAAATCTACGGTATTCACTCGTACGGTTTTGCTAACGTTTTACGGTTGCCGCCATCTTGAAAGTGATGTCGAGAGCATATTGATTCAAGTTTTCACTATTCCAGTCACGCTAATATCTATGGGTTATAACCTCTATTGTGTTTCTACCTAAAACATTCTAGAAGTGGGCTCAGGCTCCGCAGGGTCAGCAAATAATAAATTACGCAATATATTGCATAAACAATAACTTTTCCCCTGCTTGGCGTGCTCGCTGCATTGATGGAACACCCTCTCCTTTGGCGCACGAAAGCCAGTTCATGAGCGACGTTCCTATAACCTCTAAGTTGAATAACTCGAAAAATAACTCATCAGCGAGCAGAATGTCATTCTTATGAAACATTTTTAAGTGGGTCCATTAGTGATTCTTTGGAATGGAATTCTTAATTTTCATGGATCACCTCATCTGCATATTGACCAATCGAACATTTAAAACTTTTCCAACACATTAATTTCAGAAAAATTATCAGATAGGGCCTCATCTATTCTAGGATTTTATTGTACATCATAACAACTCTATAGAGTAGCCTATGCTATTTTTGGTCAATATTGAGTTTAGGTGATCCACCAAAATTAAACATTCCGCTTCAAACAATCAGTAAAGGAGCCCATTTAAAAATGTTTCACAAGAATGACATTCTGGGGGCTGATGCGTTATTTCCGAATTATTCAACTTTGAAGTTGGCTTTCGTGCGCCAAGTGGAATTTAATTAATAACAGAAGCTAACCCCTATTACAAACAAACAGGTTGGGTCGTAAGGGGGAGCCACATATCTTCTAGTGAAAATGATAAATAAAGGTTCTAACCCACCCATTAGGGTGACGTCCGCGGTAAATTAGTTACCAAAACTCAAGTCTTTGAAGCGGGAGCTCGCGTATGGCAACACTGTCATGAACTCTCACTTCCAGAGCCAGCGCGCCGCGCCAAGCAGCGTGCCGGGAGGCCGCCATTTTGGAGCTAATGTAACACAATTGTGGACGTCGCCCTAATGGGTGGGTTAGGACCTTTATTTATATTTTTCACTAGAGGAACTGGGGCTCCCATTCATGAACCAACCTGTTTACGTTCGTAATAGGATGTTAACTTTTGTTATTAATTAAATTCTGATACAAAGAATCAGGTTGAACCTGAAGAAAATTTGACGCCGCGAAAGCCAACTGCAAAGTTAAATAACTCAAAAAAATAACGCATCAGCGCCCAGAATGCCATACATTTAAAACATTTTTAAATGGGCTTCTTTAGTGATTGCTGGAAACGGAATGTTTAATTTTGGTGGATCGCCTTAACTCAATATTGACCCAATTTTTGGTCAAAATGCAGCTTAACCCGTTCATGGAAATTAAAAATTCTGTTCCAAAAAATCACTAAAGGAACACATTTAAGAATGTTTTACATGAATGATTTTCTGCTCACTGATGCGTTACTTTTTGATGAGTTATTAAAGTTGTGAATTTTAGTGTTCTATAGAAGTTCCAGTCAGTTGCACGCTTAAGTTGTTAGAGTATGTTTGGGTCCTTTGTAATTAATTATTAGCCTACGTAAAATAGCAATTTCCAACAGAAATGTATATTTTTCCTTGCCTCAAACACTGGAGTTACCGTAACTCCAGTGTTTGAGGCGAGGAAAAATATACCGCGCAGTCCGACATGAAAGTAAACAGGCGTTCCCGCGCGCCAACCAAGCCGACGAAGAGCAAACCCCCTATTACAAACGTAAAGAGGTTGGGTCGTGAGGGGTAGCAACAGTTCTTCTAGTGAAAATTATAAAACTAAAAGAACTGTGGCTACCCCTCACAACCCAACCTCTTTCCCTTTCTAATAGGGTGATGCACACTGGAGTTCTGGTAACTCATTTAAGGATACCATCCCAGGCCCTTGCCAGATTCTGTCGATTCCATGGTCATTTTGCATGCTTTTGTTGTAAAAGGACCCTTAGGTGGTAGACTATTCGTTCCTAAAATTTTATGGCGCTACGGACAATAATTCCCCCCCCCCGGGGGGGTAAGGCGACCAAACTTTTTCAATTTTTCCGATTTTGACCCCACATAAAAAGAGGAAATGGGAAAAAAAGCTCAATGTGAGTTTGTTAGAAATGTTCCAGGGATTCTAAAACTGCATTTTTTTTGTTCTAGCATCAAAACTGAAGGAGGAGTCCCATTTTGAAATATCAATATTAGTGAAATATCAATACCTAAAAACCAATATGTCAAATTTTTGCAAAATCTAAGGCCTGAATCAAAAAAATGAATAGAATCAATTGTGTTTCTTTTCAAAGGTTACATATCATAGTCAAATTTCATAAGAATCAGACTGAAAAAAGAAAAAAATTATTTTTTTGATAAAAAAGTAAAAAATTTTATAATTTTTTTTATGAAATCACAATTCACAGTTTGAATATGAAGTTATGTATGGAAAGTATCGAAATAAAAATTAAAACTGCATTCAATTACATCAATTGTTCATTATATTACACTTCAACACAAAATTTTATTTTTTGCTTATACCCAACACTTTGAATTTTCAACATTCATCCTGGGACTAGTTCTCGAGTTTTGATGCTAGAACAAATCCAAAGACAGTTTTAGAATCCTTGAAACATTTCTAACAAACGCTCGTTCGGCTTTTTTCAAATTCGAATTCTTCGAAAAAATATATAGCTCTAAACCCAAAAAATTGTTGCTGATTTTTGAAATTTTAAAAATTTTTGAAAAAATAGAAAAAATTTGAATTTGAAAAAAACTGAATGAGTGTTTGTTAGAAATGTTCCAAGGGTTCTAAAACTGTCTTTGTTTTTGTTCTAGCATCAAAACTGAAGGAGGAGTTCCAATCTGAAATTTCAATAAAAATATACCAAAAACACATTTTTTGTGAAAAAAAAAAAAGTAAGGCCTAAATCGAAAAAATGACACGAGTAAAAAACGTTTACTTTTACAAAATACATATACTGGCCAACTTTCAAACGAATCGGACTAAAAAAGTTGAACAAGTGGGATGGTTTCCTTAACGTCATAACTTTTAAAATACTCATTTCCACCGGAAAGTGCATTGAAGAAAACTTGTTTATTTTGGTCTCATCAACAATCTTTGTTGATCAAAAAGTGGAAAATTGATTATGGTCAAGTCCTCAACATTTACCATAATTATAAATAAAGCTTCTAACCGACCAATTAGGGTGACGACCGCAATCTTGGAGCCGGCCGATGTAAACAAGATTGCGGTCATCACCCTAATGGGTCAGTTAGAAGCTTTATTTATAATTTTCACTACAAGAACTGTGCCTCCCCCTCACGACTCAACCTCTTAACGTTTTTAATAGGGGGTTAGGCTTCCGTTACTAATTAAATTCCGCATGGCGCGCTCGCTTCCTTGGCGCCCAAAAGCCAACTTCAAAGTTTAATAATTGGAAAATAACGCATCAGCGGTAAAAATGTCATTCCGGTTGACGGTAAGACTGGAGTTGCGGTAAGTCATTTACCGCTATAACTAATAAAATACTCACTTGAGACGGAAAGTGCATAGAAGAAAACTTGTTTATTTTGGTGTCATTAACCATGTTTAGCCATTATAATTTGCAAAATCGACAACTGTCTCCTTCAGATTTACCGTCATTCCTGTAAGACGTTCTTAAATGGGCTTCTTAAAAGATTATGTGAAACGGAATGCTTAGTTTCCCCACATCACCTAAACTCAATATTGACCGCCGCTTCAAACACTGGTGTTGTGGTAAGTCATTTAGGCCTACTGCTATAACAAATATAATACTCATTTGAGACAGAAAGTGCATAGATGAAAACTTGTTTATTTCAATCTAATTAACTATGCTAAGGCATCAAAATTTACAAAATCGATAACTTTCATATCCTTCAGATTTACCACCAAATGCTACACATTTACCATATATTCTTTTCAATACTATAGGAGTCTCTGATACAACAATGGCCTTGTCCTCAATGCTAATCAATTGAACTAATACATAACTTTTAAGTTATAAATAATTAACCTTAAAACTAACATTAAGCCAACCTGCACATTTATGAACACCCTTCAACAATAAGTAACAGCTACTATGCTGGCATAGGAACAAGTCATGAAATCAATGGCACTACACCAAATATTTTTGTCCTTGAAAATCAAATTGAATTAGAAAAAACTCGGCGGCCAAACCTGGCATAGTAGTTTACACAAGAAAACGTTTTGAAGCACTGTGCCAGCCTTTAATAGCTAGAAAATTCTGACCAGTAGAAACAGCATTCTGACTCAAAAAATCCTGAACAGTAGAAACAGCATCTCTCCACCTCACTCATACACTCAACAAAATGGGCGCATAACAATAAATAATATAAAAAATTGAATAAATAACGATGAATACGCGAACTATATAGAAACATAAACAAAAGTGTTTAACTGAACGAAACATCGTATTAGACACATAGTAAGCGCCCTACTGAACGCTTTTCTTCCAGTAACCGTCAACTCCCTTTCACAAATTCATGTTCAACAAGATGGACATTACTGAAAGGTTTTTCAACTCAAATAAGAAAGTAGAACACAAGCTTTCACATCAGTGTGCAAATACTATTATAACAATCTAAACTTGACTAATAAATTGACTATTTCTCCTAAAATAGCGTCAATGGCGGACTATTCATGACACACCAAAACCCCGGCTCGTGTTTACAATATTGCCACAAATGAGAGTTCATGACTGGAAAGCCTAGGTTCAAACTTCAAACGCATTGGGCAAATAATTTGCTAATAAGAGTTCATTTTACCTTGTACATTATTGGTATTTAATCAGAATACCTAATATAAGAGGATAGAACAAATCTTTATGCATAAATATTTCGATGTTTCTTTCAAAACAAATCGATCTTCATTTGACATGTATGTACTTCAAAAAAATTGGTAAAAAATTTTTAACCCTAAAATTTGCTCGTGTATTTTGATGTCTTAAGAGTTCTATATCTTCCCCATAATATTGTTATACATATCGCATGGCAAAATTTGTCATAAATACGACCCAGAGTAAATGAGTTAGGTGTATGCTCAGCGCATGAACACATTGCTGTTTGGATCTGACCGAGGGGTATAGCCAGTCCTCACGAAACCTCGACAAGCATCTGGGGAAAATTATGAGAGGGATAATAAGGCTCTTTGGACTCAGCTTTTTTTTTTGTATGGTTTTATTGGAAGAAGCCGGGAAGGTCGCCGAGACTTGATCCTGCGGATCGACGAGACTTGATCCTGCAGATCTTGACTGAAGATACTTCGCAGTCCGGAGGCAGTCGCTCCGGCCGGTGGATGAGATTTTTAAGTGTATTGTGTTCAGAATATTATATTTACTGAGAGCAATTTGTAAACAAGCACAACAATCGGTGCGTAGCTATTTGTGTGGGCAAAGCCTGCTTTATTTTGGAGCAGGTGAGTTTGATCAAGGTGCCGAGCCTGATGGCGATGATGACTCTTGGTTTGAATAGTAATTATGATCCAGGCACGCTGAATTCGGCAATCGAGGGGCTAATTCAATGGTGCCCGTAATTTTAGGCAGTTGAGAATTAAGGCCCGTAATTAGGGAATATATAAGGCTGAAGGTTTTTTTTGAGCATAGCCAAATCTAATCCAAGTAGAGAAATCCCAACAGCGGCCCAGGGAGAATGTTGTAAGTGGTGTGTGTGATGACGTGGAGGTCCTGCAAGGAGTCCAAAAAGCTGGATAAACAGTCCAAGGAGACATCAAGGAAACACCACTGACAGTCCACATCATAAAATAATAATAAAACTCCCACACGGCAGAATCCGAGAATTCCTACAGATTTGACTCTAGTTAATTTCATTTGTTCTCTTCCTCGTCAAGCTCGAAAGTGGAGAGATAGGACAGAAGCCATTAAGAAAACTCTTATACAGCTGCTCCTGCTTTAAATACAAGGCATAAAGTTCAAGAATTTTTAGTAATACTATTGGTGATTATCTAAAGCATAATCGGGGATCAAATCCCTGGAACCATTTCAAAACACATGACTTAACAGGACATGGTTCAAGAAGCAGAAGAAAAGAATTACAGCAATTAAGAATTTCCTATAAAGAGAATTAATGCTTCTTTAAGTACTCTAGAACATCTCTATAACTTGTACAAGAAATAACAGAGAAAAATTCTAAGGTTTCATTTGATATAACTCCTACTGAAAATCACGGGTAAATATCAGGTGCAATTAATAAATGGTAAGGAATAATACCCAATAATAAGAAAAGGAAGCACTAAACGTTTTTGCTTGCGCGGAAAGGAAATGTGCGCGAGATGAAACATGAAGATCAGTGCGGCGAATGTAGCATACCGCTACATAAGCGGTATGCTACATATGCCTGAGCTTACTAGTATCCTAGTATGCTATGCTAATATGAGCAGTAACTTAACTTGCTCCTGCTAATGTGCTAAGGTGCTAATGTGCCGACTTGCTTCTGCTCACATGAGCCGGATTTAACTTGCTCACTCACACCTCACCTTATTTTGAGTCATTAGTTCTACCTGAGCTACGTCATTGACCCTCGCTCAATTATCTCAAATTGCCTAATTCAAGTTCCCAAATACAACTCACTCACCCTGCCTACTCCATCGCGTGACGGCCTTCGCCAACGCCAGCCTGGCTCTCCGGCACGGATTGCCCACCTAGACAAGCTCTCCGAGATCAAGATCCAAGCCAGTTCTCCTTGGTTTTCCTTCAATAAACTACACGGCAGGAAAAAGCTGAGTTAACCAAAAATTGTCATTCATTATCCCTCTTATAGTCGCTCAAATTTACTTGTCGAGAGATGTTGTAGTCTTTGCCCGTCAATTTACCCCAGCGGACAACCAGACCAACACACTGGTGACCCCAAGTTAATATACCCCAGTTAAAATAACCCAAAACTTTCTTAAAAAAACTTAAAAACAATTCAACTCGACAAGGTTTGAGAGATTGTGAGAGGATAATTTTGGCATGTCATTGTAGTGATAAATTTCCCATGTCGTAGTCTTTGAGAATTTTCTATAGATGTCACTGTGCTAATCTTTCTCTGAGCAGCTCTAAAAAATTTTTATGCTGTTTTCCTGTCTTTGTTTGTTTTCGTGCCTCAGTAGGTAGGAAAAATATTTTTCCCCTATTTCCGTGCTGTGCATTTATTTCTGACTACCGTAAAAATCTTCGCTTCCATTCTCTCTCTTTCCGGTTTTTTTTTCAACGTTATGGATTGATTGAGTAGGTAGGAAAATAATTTTTTTTCTCACCTGCTTTATTTTTGTGCCTACGCAAAATTGCCGCATACCGCATAATTTTTTCTCGTTTCCAACTTCATATTTCCTTCCTTCTGTTTCAACTTAATTTGAATGATTGAGTAGGTAAAGAATTAACGCAAATCCTTGCCACTTAATTCCAAGTCATAGGCACTGATATCTTAATTGCGCATCCCCAAAGAGATTGCTAGCATGCCTGACTCAGATAATGAAGATCGAGCCTCCACAAAACCCATTAGGCTCCCTCCCTTCATTCCGGAGGACGCCCACACCTGGTTTCAACAGTGTGAGGCGATGTTTAGGTATCATAAGGTCACTAATAACACTGACCAATTCTACGCCCTTGTTTCCGCAGCCCCCACAAAATTGTTGAATGATTCAAATCAATTGCTCGAAAGCCCTCCCGCCGTTGATCCGTACGGCACCTTAAAAAGAAAGATTCTGCAGAAGTTGCAGATGTCCGATGCGGACAAATTTCGCAGTTTGGTAGACGCCTCAGCAATTCCATCTGTCTCTAGCTCTTTCTCTCCCACTTCGCTAGTAAAAGAGCTGCGAAAACTCGCTACGGGTGTTGCCGTAGCTGAGGGATTTCTGAAAGAAGTTTTCATGACTAAGCTTCCCCCGAATGTGCGTTCATTTTTATCGCTAGCAGGCCCCGATCAAACGCTGGAAAAGCTGGCGGAGTCCACCGAGACGGTGATGCGCAACATTAATTCGCCACAGGCACCGCAAGTTGCGTCCCTTAATGCAGCTGCTGCAAATTTTAGCCCCGCAAATACTCAGAATCAATCCTCAGCCATAATAGATAAGATGCAGCAAGACATCGCTGAGATAAAGCAAGCTCTCCAGAATTGTCAGTTAGGTCAGAGTGGTCAGAGCGTAGCTCACATTCAGCAAGGCCCAGGGAGATTCCAAAGCCACCAAAATGCCTACGACTATCCATATGACTATCCCTCCAACTATCATCCTTTTCCTCCTCCTCAACGCTTTGATAGAGGTAGATCTTATGATAGGTCAAATCAAGACCGCCGCTTCAGGTCACGCTCTCGTGATGCCAGTAGTAATTTATGCTGGTACCACCAGAAATTTGGTGACCAAGCTCGCAAATGTGCCTCTAGATGCTGTCCGCGTTATACCGAAATGACTTCGGGAAACGCGAACAGCAACGCATAGTAGCGAGTACTGCGTTGCCGCATTCCCAGACTACTCGCCTCCTTACTATTCTCGATCCCGTTACCAAATATCGATTTCTCATCGACACTGGCTCAAGCGTGTCAATTATCCCAGCCACGGCAAAAGACAAAAACAACCCATTGTTGGCGACATTACGCGCCGCGAACGGCACGCCAATTCCTTGTTACGGTGAAAGAGTATTAGAGTGCAGTCTGGGATTGAGGCGATCTTTCCTTTTCACCTTCTTAATCGCGGAAGTCCAAGAGCCTATCATTGGCGCGGATTTCCTAGAGAAGTATGGGATTATGTGCGGGCAGAGAAACACTGGGGAAGCTTGGCGAGTTTATTCCACTAGATGTTGACAGCAGGATGGGAATCGGTAGATTGAGCAACTGGCTTCGACATTAGCAGCCTTTATATAAGTGTCGTACAGATACAGAACGACGCGGAATACAGACATGTGCGGAGATGGCCGCACATAGTTCCCCCCCCTCACGCAACTGGTGAGCGAGTACCATAATCAAAACGTTTAACTCGAAATTCAAATCGTCATACTAATCAAAAGCTCAGAAGCCACGCAATCAACTAGCGTGCTCAAATACAACGAGAGAAAAAAAAATTTATGAATGACAATTAATTGACAAATTGAATGACAATTCAAAATCAAATAACATTATGAAGTTAATTCAACCAAACAGACCGTAAATCGTTATCAATTACGTTAAATCAATCTCAAATCAACCTATCAACAAGATCAACTTCACCAACCACTTTATACTTCAAGAAAAACAAGCAAAACGAGGGTAACTTCGCGAACATAATACGTACACACTCGCTCTAAAACTTCGATACATTAGGCTTAATAGCCTTTAACTAACACGCACAGTAAAACTGTTAAAGTAAAAGAGCAAGTCAAACTGTTGAGGAGAAACCGCTAACACCCTTATGATTAAAGATTAAACGCAAGCAAAACAGATTATAGGTAAAACGCATGCTAGAAAAAATGCTTTTTACCCATTCACCCCCTGCCGAATCAGTTAGGTTATCTATATGGTAAAAATAACGGAACGCTAAAACCCGCTTAAGGAACAAGCCAAAAAAAAAAAATTTTTTAGAACACTAAAAAAAAATAAAATTAATTCACCGCAGAAAAATAATATTGTAGCAAAACCGCATTCAACTAAAATGTTAAAACTTTTTCCAACTCATTAAAATTCGTAACTCATTACCTCAATCAACCTTTAAGAAAAGGATTCAACCACGTTTAGTACTTTTTCAACACAAAATTTAAAACATGTCATCATAAAAAAACTTAATAACTAAAAGCAAAAAGCAAAGCAATGAAAAATATGCAAAGAAGCAAAGCAACTAACTTACCGTGCTTAAATATAATCAGCACGCCGACAGCCGTGAAGAACGGTGTAAAAGGGTTATATTGAAACGCCATTTTAATATTTTTAAAACAACCTACCACAAATCAATTAAAAAAATTCACCCGTTGCATCATCGCAAATACCTTTTGTGTTTTTCGCATAATATTTCTACTAGAAAAATTTACACCAAACAAAAATAAAAAGTCGCAATGAATCATTTTTTAAAAATCCGCCATGTTCGAATTTCGAACTGTCACACATACTGGCCACCACTTAATGTGCGGGCAGAGAAACACTGGGGAAGCTTGGCGAGTTTATTCCACTAGATGTTGACAGCAGGATGGGAATCGGTAGATTGAGCAACTGGCTTCGACATTAGCAGCCTTTATATAAGTGTCGTACAGATACAGAACGACGCGGAATACAGACATGTGTTTAGAAACCGTAGAAACCGTAGAATTAGGGACGAGGAGACACAGATCTCAATTCCCGCTGGTAGCATAACTAGAGCAAATGTCTTGCATTCCTTCTCGATTGCTTTCAAGGAGGAGTGCATGTTTGAACAAGAACTTAAAAATTTCCCAGCATTAACAAACCCTAACTTAGCTTCTAATCACATGCAAACATGCACAAAGCACTTCATAGAGACGCAAGGTCCGCCAGTTTTCTCCCGTGCTAGGCGATTGCCGCCTGATCGATTGGCGTTAGCCAAGAAAGAGTTTGCGCGCATGCAAGAGAATGGCATCATCCGCACCTCCAAAAGTCCTTGGGCTAGTCCTCTTTTGCTAGTACCCAAGGCTAACGGTGAATTCAGACCGTGCGGGGATTTCCGCAGGTTGAACGCCGTTACTTTACCTGATCGATACCCTATTCCCTACCTTCATGATTTCAGTGCAAATTTAGAGGGAGCACAAATTTTCTCTAAGATAGACCTGCAGTCTGCCTTCCATCAAATCCCCTTGGATGAGTCTGCGATTCCTAAGACCGCGGTAATCACTCCGTTTGGTCTCTTTGAATTCCTAAAGATGCCATATGGTCTCCGGAACGCACCTCAAACGTTCCAGAGACACATGGCTGAAATTTTCTCTGATCTCACTTTCGCCTATGTCTATCTATACGACATCCTAGAGGCATCCACAACCCCAGAGTTGCACAAAGACCATCTTAGGGTCGTTTTTCAAAGACTGTCCGACAATGGACTCCTCGTAAACCCTGAGAAATGTGAGTTCGGAAAGTCATCACTGATTTACTTAGGTCATGAAATTTCTAGCCTAGGTCTAAAACCTTTGCCTTCCAAAGTAGAAGTGATCAAAAACTTTCCTCTTCCACAGACCCAGAAGGAACTAAGAAGGTTCCTAGGTTCTGTTAACTTCTATCATCGTTTCATACGCAACTGTGCCCAAACTTTAGCGCCCTTGTCTGACCTCCTCGAACCGAAACGAAAAGGAAAATCTATTGAGGTAAAATGGACAGAAGAAGCGCGCAAGGCTTTTGGGGAAATCAAGCACAAGTTAGCTTCCGCGACTGAATTATCCTACCCTATTGCTAATGCTGATTTTAGTCTAGTAGTGGACGCTTCCAGTACTGCTGTAGGTGCTGTTTTGCAACAACAAGTAGGGACTAACATCTCTCCTCTTGCTTTTTTTTCCAAAAAGCTGTCGCCCACTGAGCGTGCTTATAGCGCGTTCGGTAGGGAACTTCTTGCTATCTACTTATCTGTAAGACACTTTCGCTATGCTCTAGAGGCGAGGGAGTTTGTGATCTACACAGATCACAAACCTTTGACCTCAGCGATCAAAATGTCTTCTGAAAGACATTTCCCAAGGGAAGCTCGACACTTGTCGTTCATAAGTCAGTTTACCACTGACATCCGCTTCATAAAAGGGTTGGACAATACTGTCGCTGACTGTCTTTCCAGAATCAACACTGTCCAAACCAGTGGTGAAATCACCTTCGGCAACATTGAAAGAGCGCAGAAGGAGGATCCTGAACTTCAGGACCTTCTTAAACCTTCTAACACTTCCTCTCTGAAATTAACCTTGGTTGACGGCGTGTACCGTGATGCCGAGCGACTTTCTCGTTTGTACCTTCCTGCAACTCTCCGCAGAGTAGCTATCCTGCATTACCATTCTCTCTCTCACCCTGGTATTAACCGTACATTGCGTTTGATTTCTGATCGTTACGTCTGGCCAGCGATGCGTAAGGAGGTCAAGCAAATTGTGCAAAATTGCCATGCATGTCAGAGTAGTAAAGTGATGAAACATAATCGTGCAGCGCTGCAGAGTTGTGCATTCACAGGTCACAAGTTCGACTCGGTCCACCTAGATTTGGTGGGTCCTTTGCCTTTATCGCGCGGTTATTCTTATTTGTTAACCATCATCGATAGGTTCACACGTTGGGTTGAGGCTGTCCCTCTTCCTGATACCCAAACCGAGACTGTAGCGCGCGCTTTCATGTCAAACTGGATCTCTAGATTTGGTGTCCCCTTAAAGGTCACGCATGACCGGGGATCACAATTTACCTCAAAATTCTGGAGTAAGCTCAGCAATGCTTTAGGTTGTACTAACACCTCTACGACCTCTTACCATCCGCAGTCAAATGGACTTATTGAGAGAGTCCACAGGGACTTGAAGGCTGCATTACGTTGCTTGAACTGCAGTCACGATTGGACTGACAGACTTCCAGTTGTATTGTTGAGCATCCGCAATCTGTACAGACAAGATCAGCAGTGCACAGCAGCAGAGATGCTCTATGGTCAGACACTTCGTCTCCCCGGCGACATTGTTGACCCAAAACCTTTGCCTGAATTTTCATCCGCTGACCGTTTCGCCTATGTAACCTGCCTTAAAGACTGCATGCGTAAGATTGAGTATGTTGCTCCACGAATGCCGCAGTCTAAGGACAAACTGGATCCTGCATTGCGAGACTGCACACATGTGTATGTCCGAAACGACGCCCTCAAACCTACACTCACGCGCCCTTATGATGGTCCGTTCAAAATTATCAAACGCACGCCCAAATATTTCATCCTTGAAAGATCGGGTTCACACGACCCTGTGAGCATTGATCGATTAAAAGTCGCGTACACTTCCGATCATAGTGTAACTGCTAAACCATCATTCTCTCCACAGAATTCCTTTCCCACTGAGACTCGATCATATCTACCATCTCAGCTTCCTCAGTTGGCGGCAATGTTGCCTAGTCAACTTGAGTGTAACCCTTTCTATGTGTCTGTACATTCAAACCCTATCCCTAAGCCTATCGTAGACTCTAATTCTAGCCCTCTTACTGACACAGCGACAAGTCTGGAGAGACCAGACGAGCCCGCTGCAGTAACTCCTGTTCCTAGGACTCTTGCCGATCTAAACTTGCAGACCCGTTTGGTGAAACTTCCCCGCTCAGTATCATTTGCCAATTGCCGAACCCGGCAGGGTCGTGTAGTTCGCCCTCCTTCCCGCTACAGATGATTGCAGCGGGTGGACCTTTCGGTCTGCGCCTTGGGGGGTAATGTAGCATACCGCTACATAAGCGTAAAAATTAGAAATTTGCCATTCTCACTGAAATAAATTAATCATTAGCATTAAAATCTTACTATGATTTATTATTAATTATTTTCTACTTCTAACTCGTAATCATTGAATTTTTGTGTGTAAATACATGAGAGACCAAATAATCAATCGACATTTCGAGCCTTTAAGCACCCCGATTTGGAAACATTCAAGCGCGTCGCTTGAACTGCTCACTCTTTCTTGTGGCGTGCTAGCGTGCGAACATCACCTTGACCTCTACATCATCGCCATACACACAACACTCACAGTTTTGAATCTCCCTGGGTTCCTGAGTGCCATGCTAAATGCTATTCTCACATAAGCTGTGACTTAACTTGCTCCTACTAATATGAGCTGTGACATAATATGCTAAATGCTAAGGACCTGGGCTTACTAGTATCCTAGTATGCTATGCTAATATGAGCAGTAACTTAACTTGCTCCTGCTAATGTGCTAATGCGCTATTGTGCTAATGTGCCGACTTGTTTCTGCTCACATGAGCCGGATTTAACTTGCTCACTCACACCTCACCTTATTTTGAGTCATTAGTTCTACCTGAGCTACGTCATTGACCTTCGCTCAATTATCTCAAATTGCCTAATTCAAGTTCCCAAATACAACTCACTCACCCTGCCTACTCCATCGCGTGACGGCCTTCGCCAACGCCAGCCTGGCTCTCCGGCACGGATTGCCCACCTAGACAAGCTCTCCGAGATCAAGATCCAAGCCAGTTCTCCTTGGTTTTCCTTCAATAAACTACACGGCAGGAAAAAGCTGAGTTAACCAAAAATTGTCATTCATTATCCCTCTTATAGTCGCTCAAATTTACTTGTCGAAAGATGTTGTAGTCTTTGCCCGTCAATTCACCCCAGTGGACAACCAGACCAACACACGAATAACCCGGCGGCTCTACACGTCGGCATTCGCCAAAGCCGCCGGCATAATTTGTGCGCACTGGTGAGGCAAATGGTAGTGGGTATTTTTGTCACAAGAATGAGCAGAATGAAATTAAATTGTTATTAAAAATGATTTAAACTGAAATAAGTGCGATTACGCAAGGTTCAAGGAGTATGAGCTATAAAAAAGACGACTCAAAACTTTAGCAAGTATAGACATGAATAACCTTCGTAATTTGTACACATACGAGATTATTAGGAGACGTCTTTAATTATTATTTCGCGTTGAAACATTATTTAAGAGAAACTACTGCAAGTACGCCTTGTAAAAAAAGAAGATACTATTATAACACATGCTTATAGTGCAGTTATGGTCACGGCGTAGTGACGGAAAACGGCAGTATCTGCTCCGCCATTGAAAACAACAAAGACACCTATCGACAAAGAACGCCGGCGATTTAGCCGCGTGCGTTCACGAGTCAGTTTTTATGAGTAATTCTCGATATGATACTGGCAACCACAATATAAGTTTTGCCGTAAAAAGAAACAATGACGTTAGCTGAATATCTAGTATGAAATTTCAACACGTGAATCTGGAAATGACACGCAATATTCACTCTATCTCACCGAGTTAGCACTCTAGATAACACATGCTAGTCTAAGAATCTTAACACTATTTGAGAGTTTATCACACTGAGCAGTTCTTTAAGTTTAACACAATCACACGAAAAAAACACATGGCACATTTAATTTTACCCGGTTTCTTTCTATTCTAAGCCTAAATTTCACTTGCACTTACAAGATGATGTTCGCACGCTAAAGCCACAAGCAAGAGTGAGCTAGTTCAAGTGACGCTCTTCGATGTTGCCGTATCGGGCTGCTTTAAACTCGAAATGTCGAATGATTATTGATCTCTCATGTATTTACACAAAAACTTCAATGATTACGAATTAGAAGTAGAAAATAATTAATAATAAATTATAGTAAGATTTTTAACGCCAATGATTAATTTTATTTAAGTGCGAAAGGGAAAATTCATAATTCTTACGCTTTGTAGCGATATGCTACATTGCCTTGAACTTGAAACTTGAACTTGAAATTGAGAGCCTTTTATGTTTGGGTTGGTCTGGATTTTTAGTATAACCAACTACAAAACATAAAGATCTCGAGAAGGTTTTCGATTAACGCGAGGGAGGTAAATGAAGACGCATTGGGGTTACTCAGCTTGTAAGCGTCTTTATTTGAAGGGGCCGGGAGGATCGCTGAGACTTGTTTCTGCAGATCTTGACTGAAGATACTTCTCGGTCTTGAGGCAGTGGCTCCGGCCGGTTGACGAGGTCATACGTGTATTTGTGTTTAGGGTATTTAGTCCAATGAGGGGCAGTTTAAAATAGGCATAAGATTGATGCGTTTCTATGTGTGGGCTAAAGCCTGTTGGATTTGAGCAGGTAAGATACATCAAGGGTGCCGTGACTAGAGGCGATAATAGATCTTGATAGAGGTGGCAATTAAAGATCAAGTCCCACCAAATTAGCAGATGATGTTTTAATCAACTCGTGTCCGTAATGGAGGCAGTTTAAAATTTGGCCAGTATAATAGATAATCTAAAGACCCAGGTGATTCTGTGTTAATGTTCAGTGTAGTGTGTGTCAACGTCGGAGAATCTGGAAATATTCAAGGACGCTGGATGACAATATCCACGGAAAGACACAGAAGATGACCACAAACACTGTTCACCCAGCAAGCTCTAAATTCACATCACGGGGAAACCCAGAGTTCTCTCTAATGATTTACGTCAGCGTTTTTATTTCTCTTTTTAAGCTCAATTATAGAATAAGGACAGATTAAACATGCTGACAAAATATCCTTCTACTAATCTCCCGATTTCAATATAAGCCGGACACGAACGAAAAGTTAATTGCGTCAAAATCGTAAATGGTTAGACATATTAGTAGAAACTACATGTGATTTTGTACGCGATCGGGCGTATAATTTTCAACCACGATCATCATATAAATCCTGGTAAATTTATAATACATCTATATGGCACCACAACCAATGTTTCTGGCACGAGGAGTCTCACACTATTTCACGAAGCCCCCAGGCAGCAATGCACTGTCACTGTGCTGACTATACATGGAAATATTGAACACTGCACAAGTGTGCTGAATATAACTGGAATAATCATTACCACTGCACGAGTGTGCTGAATATAAATAGGATAAACTTTAACACTGCACAAGTGTGCTGAATATAAATGGAATAATCTTTAAAACTGCACAAGTGTGCTGAATATAAATGGAATACTGAACACCCTACTCAATACGCCAGCGCCACTAAAGGGGTGTTTACACTAGGGGACATTTCGGCCTTGAGGCGCGACTCGTGTAGACGAGGCTCACCACAGAGGTTCATATTTGTGTGTGTGTGTTCGAAATTCCCGATTCGCTTTGCTCGAATCCGTGCGGCACCGCATGTGTGAGAGGTGCAGCTCTAGACCGGTCAGTGTGCAATTGGTAGTCATCAAGTGAGGTTGCGCCTCTCGCTCACCCGTTATGGCTGACTCAACACTGCCGCGAGAAACTACACTGCTTTTAATTGAAATGTACTAAGCCCATCAATTGCCTTTGGCAGACTAAAAGCTGCGAATATAAGGAGGCTGCTTTCCATTTTATTTTAATGAAAATGAACGAATATAGTAACATTTCACTCATGCGAATAAAAAAGAGATTACGTAGCTTTACGATGTAGCAACAATATTCACACAAGCTCGTCTACAGCAATCCATATTTCTGTAGCATTAGCTACAAAGTGTAAAATTATAAAATTTCTCATTCGCACTTAAATAGCATAATTATTGACATTAAAAATCTAACTCTAAATTATTATTAATAATTTTCTACTTATAATTAGTATTCCTTGAAGTTTTTGTGCAAATGCATAACATATAAAATAACGGTCGACATTTTCGAGTTTGAAGCCTTTGGAATTGGCAACACCGCGCGGGACGCGTTGTTTGAGCGTCACTCTCTCGCGCGTCTTTAGCTTGTGCGTTACAGCGTTCTTGTAAGTGAAAAATTATGTGTTCAAATAGAGCAAATCTGGTTTAAAAAATATCGTGTTCATTTCTTAGTGTGCATTGTGTTTAAGTATAAGGAGCTGGACAGTGTCGTGCTATATAAACATGTAAATAGTCGTAGAAATCATAAAATAGCATGGCTCATTCCGAGTGCTATCTCAACATGACATAGCGTGAATTTTGCGTGTCATGTTCATTTCTTGTGTCAAGAGTATAGTATAGATGTTTAACCACGTCTTTCTTCCATACTACAAAAATTATATACTTGCAGCTGTCATTATGATATTGCAATTCGCTCATTGGATTACTTCGTGAGAGCGCACGGTGGATTTGCCGGCGTTTTTGCGGAAGATGGCGGAGCGTAAACTGTTGTCATGTCATTTTTATGTTCACTGTATTAGGTTTTGAATATTTTTCTTTTGCTGCAAGAGATACGTTTAGTGTTTCTTTTTCAATATGATTGGCATATGGATGAATCTAGGACTGCCCTTTTTATTTCTCGTACGGATATAGATATGTTAGAGAGGACGAAATTTATTCATTCATATTCTTGCATTTTTTAGCTGTTTCGTATTTCAGTTAAATTCCACGAATCATGGTGCTTAAATCACATGTATTTTCCATAATTCCACAAAATTGAATAACAGATTATTACTGCTCTAAAAATCACAAGTCTTGTACTGTCATGCTTATACTGTAATTCAAGCATAAAGGAACAGCCATTGCCAGCTGGTAACCTTCCTATTTTCTACCTGAGCCTGTAAAGATATTAATAGCTTTGAGTTAAATCTATGGAAAAAGTTCAGGGTTTTCTCCGTGATCGGAAATTTACCATTGCAGTGTAGGGATTGTAGCATACCGCTACATAAGCGTAAAAATTAGAAATTTGCCATTCGTACTTAAATAAATTAATTAGTAGCATTAAAAATCTTACTCTAATTTATTATTAATTATTTTCTACTTCTAATTCACCATCATTGAAGTTTTTGTGTAAATACATGAGACGATAAAATAACAATTTACATTTTTCGAGAGAGAAGCCCTCTGGTGGCAATACTGCGCAGTTGCGCGTCTCTTCTTTCAAAAAGCCACTCTTACTTTGGCGTCCTACTTTAGCGGTGTTACAGCAAATTCTCGTGAGTTTAAAAGTGTTAGAAAATAATCGTGTTCTTTCTTCGTTCTCGTGAGTAATCAATGTTAGAATGTAATCGTGTTTTTTCTTCGTGTTCAGTGAGTATTAATAGTTGACAGGCAGTGTGTTACGATACGTAGTTATGCGTCGGAATATTGATGTTGCATGTTTTTCATTCAGTGCGTTGTTTGTCTTTTCTCAACGTGACTTAGCGTAAAAATATTGCGTCAGATGTGCATTGCATTTCCGTGTCATGATTTTATTATCAAAGCATAATCATGTTCGTTCCTTTTCTTTACGATAATAGTATATACCTGCAGTTCCATTCATGATTCGATACTCGGAACGAACGCGGCTGAACTTGCCGGCTTTTCGTTGCCGATAGAGCCTTGTTTAATGGCGGAACCTCATACCGTCGTCTTTTGTCACTACTCTGTGATTATAAATACTATAGGCATGTGTTATAGTAGCATTTATTCTTTTTGTTATAAACCGACTCGCAGTAGTCTTAAATTACGAAAAGTATTCCTGTCTATGCTTGCTGAGTTTTGGAATTTCATTTCTTAATTCCATACTCTTTTGGAAACCTTTACGTAAACGCCCTTATTTCAATAGAGAAACATTCCAATGAAATTTAATTTAACTCATCGCATTCTTGTGACAAAACACCCACTACCATCTGCCTATCTTGAGTGTGTGCAAATTGCTGGCGGCTCTGGCTGAGGCCGACGCGTAAAGCCGCCGGCTAAATCGCCACACAGAACTTTCATGCTTTCGTTTTTCTTTCTTCGCGTATTTTCCGCCCGTGAAATCAACGCTTAGGTTTCCTTTTCCTTTTATCATTGGGGATATATATTATTCCTTAATTCCTTTATTATTGCAATTGATATCTACCAGGATTTTTTCAGTAGGATTTTTATCCATGAACTTTGGGATTTTTATGTTTTTTTTTGCTGCTTTCAAAAGTGCAGTCACTTGATATTTTCACGATATTCCGTAGATCTCGTGTTTACTTGCCCGTAGTCTCTGTAAGGAATCACGATCCTTATTACCGGAAGTTCTTAAACCTAATACTCAGATTTTTAAAGCCAGAGGCATTAGTGAACAGTTGACAGCTAAACAGCTTAAACCATTTATTTATTGTTAAAATCTGTCAACCAAAAATCTGTCCTATCTCTTTTGAGTTTGCCAAAAGTGAGAATCCTAAAGTAGCTGGAGTCAAACCCGTAGGAGTTTCTCGGATTTCTCCGTGTGGGAAGAGTTGTCATTATATGTTGGATTGTCAGTGGTGGAATGTCTTGATGTCTCTCCTGGAACGTTTCATCCAGCGTCTTGGACTCCTGTGCAGGACCTCTACATCATCGCCATACACACAACCCTCACAGTTTTGAATCTCCCTGGGTTTCCTGAGTGCCATGCTAAATGCTATTCTCACATAAGCAGTAACTTAACTTGCTCCCGTTAAGGTGCTAATGTGCTAATGTGCCGACTTGCTTCTGCTCACATGAGCCGGATTTAACTTGCTCACTCACACCTCACCTTATTTTGAGTCATTAGTTCTACCTGAACTAAGTCACTGACCCTCGATCAATTACCTCCAATTGCCTAATTCAAGTTCCCAAATACAACTCACTCACCCTGCTTACTCCATCGCGTGACGGCCTTCGTCAACGCCAGCCTGGTCCTCCGGCACGGATTGCCCACCTAGACAAGCTCTCCGAGATCAAGATCCAAGCCAGTTTTCCTGGTGTCCTCTTCCAATAAACTCCACCTGACTTAAGCTGAGTTCCAATCCGTTTTTCATTATCCCTCTCATAATTTTCCCAGATCACTATCGAGAATTGTTCGAGATTTTTGGCCGAGTAAAATTAATATTTACATTCAAACTACTCAACGGCTAAAATCCCGACACTGGTGCATCGGCCGGGAAATCATAAAAATAAAAAAAAACTCTACTCGAAGTGTGTGAGAGATTGTGAGAGGATAATGTTGACGTATCATTGTAGTGATAAATTTTCCCATGTCGTAGTAGTTTGAGAGATTCCTGTGGATTTTGACCGTGCTAATTGTTCTCTGAGCAGCTCTAACAAAATTTTTTTTCAGCGCTATCCAGTCCTTGTTTGTTTGTTTCATGTGCCACAGTAGGTAGGGAAAATATTTTTTTTTTTCTATTTCCTGCTTACGTGCATTCTGTCTACCGTAAAAATTCGCGTTTCCATTCTCCATTTTCCCTCCGTTTTCTTCAACGTATTGATTGAGTGAGTAGGTAGAAAAATAATTTTTTTTTTCACCTGCTTTATTTTGTGCCTACGCAAATGGCCGCATACCGCAGAAATTTTTTCTCGTTTCCAATTTCATATTTCCTTCCTTCTGTTTCAACTTAATTTGAATGATTGAGTAGGTAAAGAAATAACGCAAATCCTTGCCACTTAACCCCAAGTCTTAGGCACTGATATCATTAATTGTGCACCCCAAAAGTGATCGCTAGCATGACTGAATCAGATAATGAAGATCGAGCCCCCTCAAAACCCATTAGGCTCCCGCCCTTTATTCCGGAGGACGCTCACACCTGGTTCCAACAGTGTGAAGCCGTGTTTAGGTATCATAAAATAATAAGTGACATAGACAAATTCTATGCACTTGTCTCCGTCGCGCCCACAAAACTATTGAATGACTCTAACCAAATTTTAGAAAACCCTCCACCTCTCAATCCTTACGGAATCTTGAAAGGCAAAATTTTGGCAAGGCTTCAGATGTCCGATGCGGACAAATTCCGAAGTCTTGTAGACGCCTCAGCTATTCCTTCTGTCTCTAGTTCTTTCTCTCCCACTTCGCTAGTG
The DNA here is from genome assembly GCA_030386875.1 of Morinoia aosen. Classification (NCBI taxonomy): domain Eukaryota; kingdom Metazoa; phylum Arthropoda; class Malacostraca; order Amphipoda; family Talitridae; genus Morinoia; species Morinoia aosen. Next base: position 44,156,335 of record CM059567.1, on the reverse strand, counting down.
AAAGAACTGCGGAAACTCGCTACGGGTGTTGCCGTAGCTGAGGGATTTCTGAAGGAAGTTTTCATGACTAAGCTTCCCCCGAACGTCCGTCCATTTCTATCGCTAGCAGGGCCCGAGCAAACGTTAGAAAAATTAGCGGAGTCCGCAGAGACTGTGATGAGAAATATTAATTCGTCACGAGAACCGCAAGTTGCTTCCTTGAATGTAGGAGCTACAAATTTTAGCCCGTCAAATACGGCGCAAAATCAATCCTCAGCCACAATAGATAAGATGCAGCAGGACATCGCTGAAATAAAGCAAGCTCTCCAAAATTTTCAAATGGGTCAGAGTGTGGCTCACATTCAGCAAGGCCCAGGGAGATTCCAAAGCCACCAAAATGCCCCTGACTATCCCTATGACTATCACTCAAACTATCCTTCTCCTCCTCCTCAACGCTTTGATAGAGGTAGATCTTATGATAGGTCAAATCAAGACCGCCGCTTCAGGTCGCGCTCTCGTGATGCTAGTAGCAATTTATGCTGGTACCACATGAAATTTGGTGACCAAGCTCGCAAATGCGCCTCTAGATACTGTCCTCGTTATACCGAAATGACTTCGGGAAACGCCATCAGCGACGCATAGTAGCGAGTGCTGCGTTGCCTCATTCCCAGACTACTCGCCTTCTTACTATTCTCGATCCCGTCACCAAGTATCGATTTTTAATAGACACTGGCTCCAGTGTGTCAATTATCCCAGCCACAGCAAAAGACAAAAACAACCCATCGTTGGCGACATTACGCGCCGCAAACGGCACGCCAATACCATGTTACGGTGAAAGAATTTTAGAGTGCGGTCTGGGATTGAGGAGAACATTCCGATTTACCTTCTTGGTAGCTGAAGTTCAAGAGCCAATAATAGGTGCTGACTTTCTAGCCAAGTTTGGCATAGTTGTAGACGTTAAGAATCGGTGTATTAGGGACGAGGAGACACAGATCTCAATTCCCGCTTGTAGCATAACTAGAGCTAATGTCTTGCATTCTTTCTCTATCGCCTTAAATGAAGGGTGCATGTTTGAGCAATTACTAAAAGATTTTCCTGCATTGACAAATTCTAACTTAGTTTCTACAAAAATGCAAACCAGCACAAAGCACTTCATAGAGACGCAAGGTCCGCCAGTTTTCTCCCGTGCAAGGCGACTGCCGCCCGATCGATTGGCGTTAGCTAAGAAAGAATTTGCGCGCATGCTCGAAGATGGCATCATCCGCACCTCCAAAAGCCCTTGGGCTAGCCCTCTTTTGCTAGTACCCAAGGCTAACGGTGAATTCAGACCGTGCGGGGATTTCCGCAGGTTGAACGCCGTTACTTTACCTGATCGATACCCTATTCCCTACCTTCATGATTTCAGTGCAAATTTAGAGGGAGCACAAATTTTCTCTAAGATAGACCTGCAGTCTGCCTTCCATCAAATTCCCTTGGATGAGTCTGCGATTCCTAAGACCGCGGTAATCACTCCGTTTGGTCTCTTCGAATTCTTAAAGATGCCATATGGCTTGAGGAACGCTCCTCAGACGTTCCAAAGGCACATGGCTGAAATTTTCTCTGATCTCACTTTCGCCTACGTCTATCTAGACGACATCCTAGTGGCATCCACAACCCCAGAGTTGCACAAAGACCATCTTAGGGTCGTTTTTCAAAGATTGTCCGACAATGGACTCCTCGTAAATCCTGCAAAATGTGAGCTCGGAAAGCCATCACTGATTTACTTAGGTCATGAAATCTCTAGCCTAGGTCTAAAACCTTTGCCTTCCAAAGTAGAAGTGATCAAAAACTTTCCTCTTCCACAGACCCAGAAGGAACTAAGAAGGTTCCTAGGTTCTGTTAACTTCTACCATCGTTTCATACGCAACTGTGCTCAAACTTTAGCGCCTTTGTCTGACCTCCTCGAACCGAAACGTAAAGGCAAATCTATTGAGGTAAAATGGACAGAAGAAGCGCGCAAAGCTTTTGAGACAATCAAGACCAAATTAGCTTCCGCGACGGAATTATCCTACCCTATTGCTAACGCTGATTTCAGCCTCGTTGTGGACGCATCCAGTACCGCCGTAGGTGCTGTGTTGCAACAACAAGTAGGTACTAATTTCTCTCCTCTTGCTTTCTTTTCCAAAAAGCTGTCGCCCACTGAACGTGGTTATAGCGCGTTCGGTAGGGAACTTCTTGCTATCTACTTATCTGTGAGACACTTTCGCTATGCTCTAGAGGCAAGGGAGTTTGTGATCTACACAGATCACAAACCTCTGACCTCAGCGATCAAAATGCCTTCTGAAAGGCATTCCCCTAGGGAAGCTCGACACTTGTCGTTTATAAGTCAGTTTACCACTGACATCCGTTTCATAAAAGGGTTGGACAATACTGTCGCTGACTGTCTTTCCAGAATTAACTCTGTCCAAACCAATGGTGAAATCACCTTCGGCAACATTGAAAGAGCGCAGAAGGAGGATCCTGAACTTCAGGACCTTCTCAAACCTTCTAACACTTCCCCTCCAAAACTAACCTTGGTTGACGGCGTGTACCGTGATGCCGAGCGACCTTCTCGTTTGTATCTTCCTGCGACGCTCCGCAGAGTAGCTGTCCTCCATTACCATTTCATCTCTCACCCTGGTATTAACCGTACAGTGCGTTTGATTTCTGATCGTTTCGTCTGGCCAGCGATGCGCAAGGAGGTCAAGCAAATTGTGCAAAATTGCCATGCGTGTCAGAGTAGTAAGGTGGTGAAACATAATCGTGCAGCGCTGCAGAGTTGTGCATTCACAGGACACAAGTTTGACTCTGTACACCTAGATTTGGTGGGTCCCTTGCCTTTATCGCGTGGGCATTCTTATTTGTTAACCATCATAGATAGGTTCACGCGTTGGGTTGAGGCTGTCCCTCTTCCTGATACCCAAACTGAGACTGTAGCGCGCGCCTTCTTGTCAAACTGGATCTCTAGATTTGGGGTTCCCTTAAGTGTCACACATGACCGGGGATCACAATTCACCTCCAAATTCTGGGGTGAGCTTAGCACCGCCTTAGGGTGTGCAAATACATCCACGACAGCGTATCATCCGCAGTCAAATGGACTTATTGAGAGAGTCCACAGAGACCTCAAGGTTGCGTTGCGCTGCCTTAATTGCAGTCACGATTGGACTGATAGACTTCCAGTAGTACTACTTAGCATCCGAAATTTGCACAGACAGGATCAGCAATGCACAGCGGCTGAAATGTTGTACGGGAAAACGCTTCGTCTCCCCGGCGACATTGTTGACCCAAAACCTTTGCCTGAATTTTCATCCGCTGACCGTTCCGCTTATGTAACCTGTCTCAAAGATTGCATGCGTAAGATCAAGTATGTGGCTCCACGAATGCCTCAGACTCAGGACAGACTGGATTCTGCCCTGCAAGACTGCACACATGTGTATGTCCGCAATGATGCTATAAAACCTGCACTCACGCGCCCTTATGATGGCCCATTCAAAGTACTTAAACGCTAGCAAAAATATTTCATCCTCGAAAGATTCGGCTCACACGACCCTGTGAGCATTGATCGATTAAAAGTCGCATATACTTCTGATCATAGTGTAACTTATAACTCATCATCTTCTCCGCAGATTTCCTTTCCCACTGAGACTCGATCATATCTACCATCTCAGCTTCCTCAGTTGGCTGCCTTGTTGCCTAGTCAACTTGAGTGTAACCCTTTCTACGTGTCTGTGCCTTCAAACCCTATCCCTAAGCCTATCGTAGACTCTAATTCTACCCCTCTTACTGACACAGCGACAAGTCTGGAGAGACCAGACGAGCCCGCTGCAGTAACTCCTGTTCCTAGGACTCTTGCCGATCTAAACTTGCAGACCCGTTTGGTGAAACTTCCCCGCTCAGTATCATTTGCCAATTGCCGTACTCGGCAGGGTCGTGTAGTTCGCCCTCCTTCCCGCTACAGATGATTGCAGCGGGTGGACCTTTCGGTCTGCGCCTTGGGGGGTAATGTAGCATACCGCTACATAAGCGTAAAAATTAGAAATTTGCCATTCGTACTTAAATAAATTAATTAGTAGCATTAAAAATCTTACTCTAATTTATTATTAATTATTTTCTACTTCTAATTCACCATCATTGAAGTTTTTGTGTAAATACATGAGACGATAAAATAACAATTTACATTTTTCGAGAGAGAAGCCCTCTGGTGGCAATACTGCGCAGTTGCGCGTCTCTTCTTTCAAAAAGCCACTCTTACTTTGGCGTCCTACTTTAGCGGTGTTACAGCAAATTCTCGTGAGTTTAAAAGTGTTAGAAAATAATCGTGTTCTTTCTTCGTTCTCGTGAGTAATCAATGTTAGAATGTAATCGTGTTTTTTCTTCGTGTTCAGTGAGTATTAATAGTTGACAGGCAGTGTGTTACGATACGTAGTTATGCGTGGGAATATTGATGTTGCATGTTTTTCATTCAGTGCGTTGTTTGTCTTTTCTCAACGTGACTTAGCGTAAAAATATTGCGTCAGATGTGCATTGCATTTCCGTGTCATGATTTTATTATCAAAGCATAATCATGTTCGTTCCTTTTCTTTACGATAATAGTATATACCTGCAGTTCCATTCATGATTCGATACTCGGAACGAACGCGGCTGAACTTGCCGGCTTTTCGTTGCCGATAGAGCCTTGTTTAATGGCGGAACCTCATACCGTCGTCTTTTGTCACTACTCTGTGATTATAAATACTATAGGCATGTGTTATAGTAGCATTTATTCTTTTTGTTATAAACCGACTCGCAGTAGTCTTAAATTACGAAAAGTATTCCTGTCTATGCTTGCTGAGTTTTGGAATTTCATTTCTTAATTCCATACTCTTTTGGAAACCTTTACGTAAACGCCCTTATTTCAATAGAGAAACATTCCAATGAAATTTAATTTAACTCATCGCATTCTTGTGACAAAACACCCACTACCATCTGCCTATCTTGAGTGTGTGCAAATTGCTGGCGGCTCTGGCTGAGGCCGACGCGTAAAGCCGCCGGCTAAATCGCCACACAGAACTTTCATGCTTTCGTTTTTCTTTCTTCGCGTATTTTCCGCCCGTGAAATCAACGCTTAGGTTTCCTTTTCCTTTTATCATTGGGGATATATATTATTCCTTAATTCCTTTATTATTGCAATTGATATCTACCAGGATTTTTTCAGTAGGATTTTTATCCATGAACTTTGGGATTTTTATGTTTTTTTTGCTGCTTTCAAAAGTGCAGTCACTTGATATTTTCACGATATTCCGTAGATCTCGTGTTTACTTGCCCGTAGTCTCTGTAAGGAATCACGATCCTTATTACCGGAAGTTCTTAAACCTAATACTCAGATTTTTAAAGCCAGAGGCATTAGTGAACAGTTGACAGCTAAACAGCTTAAACCATTTATTTATTGTTAAAATCTGTCAACCAAAAATCTGTCCTATCTCTTTTGAGTTTGCCAAAAGTGAGAATCCTAAAGTAGCTGGAGTCAAACCCGTAGGAGTTTCTCGGATTTCTCCGTGTGGGAAGAGTTGTCATTATATGTTGGATTGTCAGTGGTGGAATGTCTTGATGTCTCTCCTGGAACGTTTCATCCAGCGTCTTGGACTCCTGTGCAGGACCTCTACATCATCGCCATACACACAACCCTCACAGTTTTGAATCTCCCTGGGTTTCCTGAGTGCCATGCTAAATGCTATTCTCACATAAGCAGTAACTTAACTTGCTCCCGTTAAGGTGCTAATGTGCTAATGTGCTAATGTGCCGACTTGCTTCTGCTCACATGAGCCGGATTTAACTTGCTCACTCACACCTCACCTTATTTTGAGTCATTAGTTCTACCTGAACTAAGTCACTGACCCTCGATCAATTACCTCCAATTGCCTAATTCAAGTTCCCAAATACAACTCACTCACCCTGCTTACTCCATCGCGTGACGGCCTTCGTCAACGCCAGCCTGGTCCTCCGGCACGGATTGCCTACCTAGACAAGCTCTCCGAGATCAAGATCCAAGCCAGTTTTCCTGGTGTCCTCTTCCAATAAACTCCACCTGACTTAAGCTGAGTTCCAATCCGTTTTTCATTATCCCTCTCATAATTTTCCCAGATCACTATCGAGAATTGTTCGAGATTTTTGGCCGAGTAAAATTAATATTTACATTCAAACTACTCAACGGCTAAAATCCCGACAGGATTGTCAGTTGTGGAATTTTTCCTTGATGCCTCTTCGAGAACCTTCTCATTCAGCGTCTTCGATTATTGCAGATCCTCGACGGCACCAAACGCCACAACACACATTCCCTGGGTCTGAGCTTTACAAGTTGTAAATTTACGTGGCATATTATCTCTCACTAAACCACCGTGTTACACCACGTAAATTACCTATCTGTGACGTGAGACGGTCTGACCTTTGGTAATATATCACATTGCAATCACTTGGTTCGGAGCTAGTAGAGCCTAGTATATTACAACAAATGGCTAACTAATCTACCCGCTCAACCACGACAACTTGCTTTTCACATCGTGGAATTATTCTGAAGTCTGAACCCATAAATAGTGACTCATCCACACGTCACGGGTGGAATTGATATTCTGACAGTCGCTAAAATTTAACAGATTGTGAACCTCCACAAACACACTCACTTACACTTGGCCAACGTCAACGCTCACCGGACCTCGCCTGCAAGGATTTGTAGCATCAGCTACAAAAGAGTAAAATTATAAAATTTCTCATTCGCACGTAAATAGCTTAACTATTAGCATTAAAAATCTTACTCTAAATTATGATTACTAATTTTCTACTTATAATTAGTATTCCTTGAAGTTTTTGTGTAAATGCATGAGATATAAATAACACTCGACATTTTTCGAGAGAGAAGCCCCTGAATGGCAATACTGCGCAGTGGCGCGTCTCTTTCAAACTCACTCTCACTTGTGCGTCTCTCTAGTTTGGTGTTACAGCAGTTCTCGTAAGTAGACCTGTGTTAGAAAATATCGTGTTCCTTTTCGTGTTCAGGTTAAGTATAATTTTAGTGTCCATTGTGCTAAGTATAAGTGATCGTGTCAGTCGTGATTTATAGATAACATGCAAATAGTCGTAGAAGTTGCAAATCAAATTAAATGGTAGCGTGATGAAATATGTCTCCAACAGCTTCGACAACTTTCTCCTATATAACGGGAAATTTATAAGGCGTTGACATCAATCATTTATTCCCTAATCTCGACATATGAAAAACGACACATTTAATGGAAAGAATTTAACGCACCTACTTTTACAATACAGAAAATATTCCTATATAAACCTATGCACAGGGAGGATCAGTACGAACATGCTAAATGGGAATATGCACAGAATAGATCTCATCTTAGTTGTTGTTGACTCCAGGATGATGTTCCAGGAGTGTTCCGTTACTGCTTAGATTTACGTTAAAGAGATGTACGTAATTTACACTGGTTTACATTATAAAGCAAAGACAGAACCAAGCCCGAAGGCTGGTTGACTTATGGACAGCAGCTTCTTTCTGTGGCAGCTCGGTGTTCTATGATGACGATCTGATCCCTCCTAACTCTCGGTCTTCCCCTAAATAGGGATAATATCCGTTAAAATTGCCGCCGCTGATTGAGTCATCTAACGGTCATGATACGCAGCTACAGTTTCCGTTGGTGGCTCTTGCCATGCTGTCGTCAGGCGAGCCGCAGTTGCTACCCGAACTCCGGAGTGCTGAGCTTGCAGTTTTGACAGTTAATGTTGTTCTTGAGGTCGATGCGAAGTGGTCGAATGAGTAATCCGCCAGCGACCTCCGCATTCCTCAGGCTGATTCGTATCATTTCGAATTATTGAGGCGTCCCTCCTTTCGAAAGATCGTTACGTCGTGGTAGATCACGACAGTAGCGTAAATTTTGCGTCAGATGTTCATTGCATTTCGGTGTCAAGATTTCATTATCAACATTTAAATCATGTTCCTTTTTTATTTTTGCGGCAAAAATATATACTTGCATCTGCCATGGTGATATTGCTACTCGCGCACAAAAAAATACTTCGTGAACGCGTACGGTGCTATGCCGGCGTCCCGCGGAAGATGGCGAACGCGATAACTGCCGCGTCATGTCATTTCTACGTGCAAGAATTTCACCTCCTTTATGTGTAAATATTATCCTGTGACTACAGGACATTCTTGCAGTTTTTTCTTTGTCAATACGATTTGACATTAATGAATTTAGGACTGCCTTTTTATTTCTCGTGTGAACCTAGTTATTGTAGAGTACGAAAAAGTATCAATTCTCATTCCATGCATTTTAGCTATTTTTTATATTTCCTGTCTGCTTCATGAATCATGTGTTATTAAGTCACATGTATTTTCCATAATTCCACAAAATGGAATCACCGATATTACAGCTCTAAAAAAAATCACAAGTCTTACTGTCTTGCATATTCTTGCAAAAGTTTTAGCAGTGTGGATATGTCATTATATTCCGTAGATCTTGTGCTTAATCGCATGTAGTTTCGGTAATGAATAACGATTGTCATTACCGGAAGTTCTTGTAAATCTCATGCTCTGATATTAAAGCAAAAGGCATTAGTGAAAAAGCTTGCCAGCTGCAAAAAAAAAATCTATCCTATCTCCTGAGCTTGACAAAAAGAGAACAAATTCAAATAGCTCGTGTTGAATCTGTAGGAAGACTCAGTGTTTCTCCGTGATGGTGTCATGGTTCTTCTGGGGCAGACTTTCGCCGTGCTCAAATAAACGTTAAGGCCACCATCCCAGGCCCTTGCCAGATGCTCTCGATTCCATGGTCATTTTGCATGTTTTTGTTGTAAAAGGACCCTTAGGTGGTAGACTATTCGTTCCTAAAATTTTATGGCGCTACGGAAAATAATTTCCCCCCCCCCGGGGGGAGTAAGGCGACCAAACTTTTTCAATTTTTCCGATTTTGACCCCACATAAAAAGAGAACAAATAAGAAATGGAAAAAAAGCTCAATGTGAGTTTGTTAGAAGTGTTCCAAGGATTCTAAAACTGTCTTTGCTTTTGTTCTAGCATCAAAACTGAAGGAGGAGTTACATTTTGAAATATCAATATAATTGAAAAGCACCCAAAATTTTAAATTTTTTCCCGATTTTGACCCCATATAAAAAGAGAAAAAATAGGAAATGGAAAAAAAGCTCAATGTGAGTTTGTTAGAAATGTTCCAAGGATTCTAAAACTGTCTTTGCTTTTGTTCTAGCATCAAAACTGAAGGAGGAGTCCCATTTTGAAATATCAATATTAGTGAAATATCAATACCTAAAAACCAATATGTCAAATTTTTGCAAAATCTAAGGCCTGAATCAAAAAAATGAATAGAATCAATTGTGTTTATTTTCAAAGGTTACATATCATAGTCAAATTTTATAAGAATCAGACTGAAAATAAAAAAAATCATTTTGTTGAAAAAAATGATAATTTTTTTTTTTTTTAAATCACAATTCACACTTCGAATATGAAGTTATGTATGGAAATTGTTAAAATAAAAATTAAAACTGCATTCAATTACATCAATTGTTTATTATATTACACTTCAACACAAAATTTTATTTTTTGCTTATACCCAACACTTTGAATTTTCAACATTCATCCTGGGACTAGTTCTCGAGTTTTGATGCTAGAACAAATCCAAAGACAGTTTTAGAATCCTTGAAGCATTTCTAGCAAACGCTCGTTCGGTTTTTTCAAATTCGAATTCTTTGAAAAAATATATAGCTCTAAACCCAAAAAAAAGTTGCTGATTTTTGAAATATTAAAAATTTCTGAAAAAATAGAAAAAATTTGAATTTGAAAAAAACTGAACGAGCGTTTGTTAGAAATGTTCCAAGGGTTTTAAAACTGTCTTTGTTTTTGTTCTAGCATCAAAACTAAAAGAGGAGTTACAATCTGAAATTTCAATAAAAATATACCAAAAACACATTTTTCGTCAAAAAAAGTAAGGCCTAAATCGAAAAAATGACAGGAGTAAAAAAGGTTTACTTTTACAAAATACATATACTGGCCATTTTTCAAACGAATCGGACTAAAAAAGTTGAAAAAGTGGGATGGTTTCCTTAAAATGAAGGGTTGTCCGGCCAAACAACCATCTTCTAAAAAGATCCGGCTTTGGATTATGCATTCTCGTCATTGAGCACAGCATTTCTGAACTCTACGACCTATGCTTCGAGCCAAGCGTCACCAACCGCCAGCATCATTCGAATCAACCAGCGAACCTCGCCCACCCCCCCCCCCCCCCCCTCTACAAACATCCACCATCGGACTTCGTACTCACTGCTCCGCAACCGTCATCTGTACCGGGGATCATTTCCTGATGTCACCATATTTCTCTTCGTACATTTAACTCCTTCCTTAGAGGCCTAGAGTCTCATTCATTCTACATATATTACTTGTTCATTAATTGTAAAGCTTAATCCATTCTAATTATCTCACGACACTTCCTATTTCCTATGATACATTGACGTAAAGCTTCGTTACGAAAGAACGTGTTTGTTCTCACTCGCGAGGGAGACACGCAAGTGCTCTGGGCGGACGTGCGCGAGCGGCATTAGGAGCGCTGCCGTAGCAGTGATAGGAGGTGTGATTCTCTCGCCTTTTCTCACGGACAGGTGGGAGAGGGCTCTTTGCCCAAGAGTTCCAATGGCTGTTAAAGTCGTGCATAGACTAACTGAGCGTTTCTCAAGACCGAGCTAAGTATATTCCCAATTTGTCTATCCATACTCTCACTCATGTCTTAGTAGCTTCATGTCTAGGTGTAGGATAGTATCGTTGGAAGTGTTTGACGATCTTTGCTTTCCAACTAAATAACCTAGCGTCGAGGCTCCACCTCTTATACAATGTTCTTGTCAGACTTCTCAATATATTAATAATCTATATTTCGTCTGTTGGTCACGTTTAAGGCTTCACCTGCTTATTTAAAGTAAGAATGCGAACTCCTATGAATGTGTCATCTGATAGACCAGAACTAACGTAATCACCGAGATCTGATAGTGCTATTGTCATTTAATTAACGGTAAATTCTTTATTACGCTATGTAGATTTAGAATACGATATATATATTGTGTGTTATTCAACTTCCCGAATGTGTCATCCATTTGCTAATTAAACGACGTCATCATTATAACATTAAATTACGTTGCAACCATCTCGTCATTCACCTAATAAGGCCCTATTTGATTTGATAACAAAATTACCATTGATAGTAAAAGACATTGAAAATTCTCAGCCTATTTGATCCTTATTATAAATAAAATAGAATAATGGAGACCTTCTGTCTCGACCTTAAGAACATGAAAGCAAAGAGAAAATAACGATGGATAATAAAAGGAAAAGAATTGCCTCCTGAAAATTGGCCAACGAACAATACGTACATCGATGAGAGAAAACAGAGCTCGTAACAATGGGAAAATTTATCTGCAGTGTAGGGAATGTCAGTGTGGAATTTTTCCTTGATGCCTCTTCGAGAGCTTTTCATTCAGCGACCTCGATTATTGCAGATTCCTCGACGGCACATCACAACGCCACAACACTTCCTTGGGTCTTAACCGGAAAACCTATACATTCATCTGAGTTACACAAGTCGCATATTAACTTGGCAAATCTTATCTCTAACTCATTCATCGAGTTATACAACATAATTGCCTATGTGTGATGTGAGACGTTTCTAAACTGTTGTCATCTCTAAACTGCCACCACTTGCCGGTCTTTCAGTCGCTAAAACTTATACACTGAACCTCCCCAAAAACACTCACTTTCACTTTGCCAACGTCATCGCTCACCGGACCTCACCATCGTTCGCAGGACTTCGCCGGCACGGAGTGCCCACCTAGACAAGTTCTTCCAGTCAAGCTCATCGCCAGTCCTCCCGGGTTTCCCTTCAATAAATACCCGAGCTGAGTCCCGTATGGTCGTCATTATCCCTTTCTTGCCATTTCGAAAAACACTATTGAGCATGATTACGTTTGGCCGGTAACAGCGAATATTCTGGTATAAACCATACCACGGCAAACGTAACAGATTTCCCCATCTAAGAGAAGATCGTCAGAAGTCAAGCACGCCATCGGTCATCACGGCTTCCTTCATTAAAATATTCAAGCTGAGTTTTCCCATAAAGTGTCTTTATTATCCCTCTCTTGCAACTTCGAAAAACACTATTGAGAAAACGTTAACGATTGGATGTTAATAACTAACCATACCCACCAATCTTAACATTTCATAGCAGCAGGCCACACTGACTGGTTTTGTGCTGCATGGCTGCCACTTTTGTTTGACCAAAAAAATCTAGTGTGACCTCAAAAATATCGAGAAACATCTAGATTTAAAAATAAAACATCCAAAAATATATCTAGAAATAAATTAATTATGTACTATAATAAATTCGTTGAACAATATCATATAAGGATATTTATATCGTAAATTGCTTTATATTTGGCAATTTATCTTTATATTAAATATCTAGTATCTTGATATTTACCCTAATAAAGCTTGGTATCCAAATATTCTTCAATTCCACACGTGTTGCGAGTAGAAAGGTCAGTCTCTATTGCATTGCAAATTATCAATGCTCAGATTCCTACTTATCAACAATTATTGTTTTAAGGCTTTCACGTCGCTATCTTCATCACTTTTAATAATTTTGCAATTGCTAAGTAAGTTGATTCTACTTCATTAGATGCATTACTTTAGAATATAACTGATACACCAAGTAGTTTCATGATAGAAATATCATTGCTTCCATCCAACAATAAACTGAACTCATTGTTACCAATATCATTGGTCAGTCTTTCGTCAAAATGAGGCCACAATACATTCTTGATAATGTATGTGCATTTTATTCCATGATTTTTTTATATCATCACTAGTTTTGCAATTGGAGATAGTGTGCTTTAGCTTATGAACCGTGAAATAGCCGTCTTGGTGTCGTTCATAATCTGAACATAACATGATCAGAATATGGTTGCTTCACTATTCAGACAATTTGCTTAAGTAAATTAACAAATATTATAAGAATGAAGTAGTAACCAACCATTATGGTAAATTCCTAATTCGAATTTACAGTAATCTATCATATACATAGCTTAATTGTAATTCTATCTAGAAAATTTCTAGCACGCTGAAAAACTATATAGATTTTATAGCTAATATCTAGGTTCGAAATTTTACATCTAGGCTTCAGCAAAAACATCTAGATATAGCTATATAATATCTAGAGTCGCAGCCCTGTTGAGCAGCGCGCTCTCCATGGCTCGCTCCAATGGTGTCTAGTCTAAACGCGCATGGCTCTTGTGAAGCTCCACACGAGGCGTCTACACGTGAGCCTGCAGCAAAATGTAGACCAGTGTAAACGGCCCTTAACGCGAAAAGCTTAGAAATGCTAAAAAAACACACAAAAATATCTTAAGGAAATACTAGCAATAACGCCCAAAACCAATGTTCAAGACCAACTGGTCATAAGCTCTATCCTGACATCACAAGCAGCAACACAACTGAGTATGTAATCTAGATGAACTAACAGCTAGAAGTAAAATAGCTACAGCACTGAGGTAATTCAATAATGTACTAAAAGTAAATATGAGAAAAGGGGAAGCCTCTATTCTCTATAATTCAGATGAGCAAGAATTGCTTCTAGGCGCAGCAAAAATATATAAAAAGGAGTAGCATATAAAAAACACAACAGTAAAAACAAACTAAAGATGGAAATAAAGTTACAGTGATTTAACAAAGGATAGCACGCTCAATTAAATTCAGGGAAACAATATTGAACTCACTCAAAAATGATCTTTGTGGACAGCAAGTGTCTTAAAACACTATGGCTCAGCACTGATAATATATCTAAGGAGCTAATGCCAACATCGTAATAATATTAAGAGCACAATAAAGATTCATCGAAGACTAGCAAATACAAAAGGGAAAAACAATGACAAGGATGACGCCGTAAGCTTGAAGCTTGTGCCCAACTAACACCGGCAGTGAGAAAACATAGTGAATGTTCCTAAGTTAATCACAAAAATGAGCTCTCACTACACCGATTAATATAATGTAGTCTAGACACAATAAAACATTTAACATTAAACCCTTGTTACTTAGATATGCCCCCTCTGGGGCCCAAGCACTACACTCAGGAGAATCTTTTACGTGAATGACGAGTCGACGACTCTGCCTGGAAAGCTGGCTTTATATACGCTGTGAGCGCTTGCGAAATGGTTCTGCGCAGTATTTCCAAACGGAAGTGACGGACGGAAACGTGATCGGTAAATATTTTCGAAACACATTTTTGGTAAAATTTCGGGTTTTATCGAATGAATTTGGTCTTGTAAATTTATAAAAATAATTACATGTGCATAATTTCATTTTAGGATGTTAGTTTTTAATATTTATGAAATTAGGCTGAAGTGTGGCTGAGGGCGTTCACTACAGAGGTATGTAAAACCGTGGTCAACTACTATGCACTTCGGCGTGAGCTCTTTACCATTTATTTTGCGATGGTTGTGCGAGAGGCTGGTCAACATGCCTTCGATGCTGTTGGCTGAATTCTGTTTTGACAACGTGGAGATTGTCGGTAATGGTGAAGGGCCACTCTCATATTCGCAAACAAGAAAAACGTTTAGAAAGAAAGAAAGAAAAACGTTTATTTCCAAGTTGCCACGTGAGATCACATGCCAACATATTGGCTTTTGAAAATTTCTTAATATAAGACGTTCTAAAACAAAAGTTCCATACAAGGCGTACTAATTGACAAACCATCCGAGGTGTACAAATAGATAAGCCATACGAGGCATAATAATAGACAAAATTATTTCGATCTAATTACCTATGCTTAGGCATCGAAATTTACAAAATCGATAACTGACATAACCTTCAGATTTACCCAAAAATCGTATAGAGAAGTGGAAAAATGCTCTAAACCATGGTATAACCAAGACACTACCAATCAAGAATTTAACATAGCCCTCAAAAATATCAGCTCCAACAACCCAGGACCAGATAAAATACCTGTAACATTTATAACCCATCTACCTAATCCGGTAAATGTTGAGGACTTGACCATAATTGATTTTCGAATTTTCGATGCCTAAATAATATAGTGTGGGTTCGACGTATCTGTAAACATTCGAATTAAGTCTTTCGCATCGAAAATATAACTCGTCATCTCATTAACTATGTTTATGCATAGTAGAATTTAAATTGTTTTATAATTTTCACTAAAAGAACTGTGGCTACCCCTCTTGACCCAACCTCTTTACGTTTGTATAGGGTGATGCTTCCCTTATTTATTTATCCCCACCTCAAACACTGGAGTTCCGTTAACTCATTTACCGCTATAACTTTTAAAATATTTGTTTCCGACGGAAAGTGCATTGAAGAAAACTTGTTTCTTTTGATCTGATTAACATTATTTAGGCATCGAAAATTCGAAAATCAATTATGGTCAAGTCCTCAACATTTATCCCTAATCCTCAAAAGGAGAATCCAACAACCTTCTACAACTACATATGGCACACTGGTTTCCCCCACCAATGGAAATATTCACGTATCATTCCTATTCCTTGTTAAGCCAAATAAACCATCCAACAGAGGAGATTCCTACCGGCCAATTGCTTTAACTAATGTAAAGTCATGGAACGTATTATTACAAAAAGACTTGGTGAATGTGTTAATAAATAAAAGACAACGGACGTTCGCTGAGGTTTTATTCGAGGAGCAGCCGTTTGTAACAAGAGGCGAGGAGTCAGTACGCACTAGCAACCACGGAAGCTAGGTCACTGCAATGAAATAAAGAAGCTAATAAATCCCATGACGAGACCAAAAGAAACTATAACCAAATTTATAACAAACCATTTCAAGATTTAGCAAAATATCACGCTAGTTTCGTTATTATTCCTAGCAACGTACCGAACTAACTTCGTGCAGTCCACTTTAGAAGTAGTGACGAACAGGCTTTCATCGCTAGGAAGGAATTTCGGCAGGTTACTGAAAGAAAACATTGAGTGTTTAAATTAGGATACCTAGCACGCGAACGATATCAATATCTGAGCTTATATCATTTTCCATTAATTACGTTGATCACTTAAGAGATTACTAACCTTCGAATTATATTCCTCGAAGTGGCGATTTCACCGCTTAATAGAAACACAGAAGAGGAAACCGAAGGACCGGCCAGAACAGTAAGAATGCTAAGGTTAATTAAGATTAGTACCGCAAGACGAGGGGACCTCTAATTTTCATAAGTTAAGTTAGAGAAAGCTGATCAGTCAAATTAAGACTTCGACTGCTGTCTAGCTGCTTTCTACTAGAGTAGTGAATTTAATAGCAAAGTTAAGGGACTCTGCTACCAGAGTAGATAATTGAGCCAATTCGCTCTTCACATCCATTAAAAGCCCCCCCTAATTAAGGATTTAAGCTGACCGGCCCTCCAACAGGAGTAACAAAACTCATGCAAAACTGAACATAACTGAACACTAAATACTAGGGCGCTAGAAACCAAATTTGTTACCAAACAAAAGACGAAAAATATAGCGCTGACAGAGACACCGCTCTCTCAGGAAACTAAACATCAAAAGAAATGGCAACTCTTCTCCTAAATCCCGGACCGCCGAGAAAACTTCGGACGACATCCCGATGGCCCAGACGGTTCCATTCACTTTTTCGACAGCGAATAGAACACCTCAAATATAAATTCCTTTCAAATGTTGAGGACTTGACCATGATCGATTTTCCACTTTTGGATCCCTAAATATTGTTAATGAGATCAAAATAAGCAAGTTTTCATCAATGCACTTTCCGTCTGAAATGAGTATTTTACAAGTTATAGCGGTAAATGAGTTACCGGAACTCCAGTGTTTTAGGCAGGGAAAAATAAATAAGGAAAGCAAACACTTTATTACAAACGTAAAGAGGTTGGATTGTGAGGGGTAGCCACAGTTCTTTTAGTGAAAATTATAAATCAATTGAAATTCTACTGTGCATAAACATAGTTAATGAGATGACGAGTTATATTGTCGATGCGAAAGACTTAATTCGAATGTTCCCAGATAAGTCGAACATACGATATACCGGGGTTGAAATTCCGGACCTGCGGTCATCTCAAGGCTGCCAGTTGCGTCAAAGCAGCGGTGCGCGCTTGCACACACTCGAATCTCGATCATTCGATGTAATGGGTTGGTTACAACCTTTATTTATAATTTTCACTAGAAGAACTGTGGCTACCCCTCAGGACCCAACCTCTTTACGTTTGTAATACGATGTTAGCTTCCGTTATTATTGCTGCAAAAGGCAACTTCAAAGTTTAATACTTAATTACTTCCCACTCCAAACACTTCAGTTGCCGTAAGTAATTCATTCCTATAGCTCGTTAAATAATTATTTCAGACGGAAAGTGCATAGAAGAAAAGTTGTTCATTTACACATAATTAACTAGGATTAGGCATCCAAAAGTGGAAAATCAATTATGAGTCCTCAACATTTACCTATGACTCCACAAGTATCTCGAAAGCACCCAAAAATTAAATCCACACCTAAGCGGCTTTAGAACCGGGCACTCCACACTTGACGCGCTTTTCCACCTAGAAACCAGCATCCGCAGCGCTTTCATTCAAAATGACAGTGTAATTGCCATCTTTATTGATATAACACAGGCCTTTGACTCTGTCAATCATTCTCTACTCTTGCAAAAGCTCATGAACATAGGAATAAGTGGCAACATGTTCTGCTTTATTAGAGACTTCTTTTCAAACAGGAAACTTCAAACAAAGGTGGGGAACACACTCTCACACCCCTTTCCAGCCCTACAGGGTGTCCCCCAAGGATCTGTTCTGTGTCCAATTCTTTTTAATATCTTCATAAATGATATCTCTGAAGCATTCACACCCAACATAGAATACTCATTCTATGCTGATGACTGTGCACTGTGGGTAACTTCCTCTGACATCCCTGCAGCCATCAAATCTCTACAACTTGCACAAGATAACATCTTGAAATGGGCTCACAAGTGGAGTCTCTCTCTGGCTCCAAACAAATCAAAAGCAATGATCTTTACTCATCGGAGGTTACCACAGATCCCACCACTCACAATGCAAGGAACCCTCCTGGAATTTGTTCTAAACTACAAGTTTTAGGCATTACATTTGACTGTAGGCTCACATACTGCAAGCACATAAAGTCTCTAAGAGACAAATCCATGAAAGACATGAGACTTCTAAGAATAGTTTCAGCCCAAAATGGGAAACAGATTATGACACACTTAAAACCCTGTACAAATCGCTAATCCGCAGCAAGTTAGACTATGGCGCTTTCCTCTTCCATGCCGCAGCACCATCAACCCTAATAATCCTGGATCGAATACAATACTCTGCGGCTAGGCTATTACTGGGTGCATTAAAATGTATCCCAGTAATATCTCTGGAACCAGAAACTGACTTGATGCCCCTTTCCTTCCGACGTAAAATGCTGCTATCTCAGTATGTGACCAGAATTCTCACAATAAAAGACCACCCAGTATACAAACTCCTAAATTCCTTCTACCCCTTCAAATTTTACAACGTACAACCCAGACCTCTACCACTAACTGCAATAGCGCACAACGAGCTTCAAAATGCAGGCATCAAAGAAAACTAGTATCCCAGCCCTGGAAAAACACGTTTTCCACTGCATCCCCCCCCCACGTCAAGCACACCCTGCATCAGTTCATGAATGCCTCGTTGCCAAATTCAGCATGGCAACAGATTTTTGTTGAACTTCTATCGCAATACCCAACCTGCACTCCCATATTCAGTGATGGCTCCCGAAGCGCTAACGGGTGCGGGGCAGCAGCGTGGGCAGGTGGAACCTCAATTCTTGCTCACCTACCGGACTACTCCTCAGTACTAACTACAGAACTCTATGCTATCCTCATTGCAATATCCTTCTTCTCAAGGCAACCCGGTCAATTTCTCATATTAACAGACTCTCTCAGCTCAATCAGAGCAATTCAAAACCTGCGCCCAAAGTTGCACTTCCTAACTTTCAGTATTACTACCTTACTTTACAAATTCCCTAACAAATTCACTCTAGAATGGGTTCCCTCCCATGTTGGAATTCCTGGCAATGAAAGGGTGGACCAACTGGCCTGGAATGCACTAAGTCAACCTACTGCATTGGTATGCTACTCTTCAAAGGAAATAAAGCAACTCATCATGAATTACTATAGAGAGCAGTGGCAAGAACATTGGGCTGCGTCTCACTGTGCCTGGACACAAACCAAACCTACTCTGGGAGTTGCTCCCTACCTCTCCCTCCCACGTCGAGAGCAAGTAATCCTCTCACGTATGAGACTTGGGGTCAGTCGACTCACTCACCAGCACCTCTTCTCAGGTTCATCTCCAGCCTCCTGCTCGTCCTGCAAGTGCAAAATTTCATTCAAACATATCTTTGTGGATTGCCCATCTCTGACTGCCCCGTGCCATCAGCTGATCTTGGAGTGCAGCAAGACTGGGAAGACCCTGTCTTTGAACACACTGTTATCAGAGGACTTCCCTCCAAAACTGCTAATCAAGTTCCTTGAAGACACTGGCTTCTTGGCCATGATCTAGCAGTGCATCAAAACTTCCGTAAACAAGGCCCCAATGCCCCTGCAGGCTGGGGGCCTAACTCAACAAGTAAACAAGTAAGTAAACCAAAGAGCAACTTTTGATGCAAGTAATGTGCTTGATGAGGGATTCAGTGCTTAGTTGGACCTTAAATTCATTGCCAATACTGGGATGATGAATCAAATCTAAATGCCCCATGATCTAGTTGCTGTAACATCTGGCACTCTTACCTGAAACTGGTGATGTGCCTTATTGGATTAAAGTGACGAAAGTAAGTTTAGAATGACGCTAGGAAAACTACAGTCCAACAACTTTTAAGATCCTGGAAGAAGAAGAAAAAAACGCTAGGAAAACTACAAAATTTTCTACAAGTGGAGTCCCATTTTTTCTCCCTTGGATATCCATCCCATAAAGAACTGCTCATATGCAGATATTATTGTAGATTAATTCAGCTACCATTGTGCCCTATAATTAATGACTTTTTCAGTTAGGCCTACTCATTATGATGTTGTACTGCTGCCTCCAAGGAAGAAACAATGATTTTAATTCATGATCTTCTGTTTGCACGCTGGAGTAGCAGGTGGGGAAATAATGTGAGAGTTACGGGGAGAGACCACTACTGTTAAGGAAGATGGTACAGTAAAATTGTGTTCGAAATAGAATTGAAATGAAACTAGTGTTTCTTAGAATTGTACTGTTTCATCTAATATTGGTAAAGTTACCCAAAATATTTCAAAGACCTAGATTGGTATTTGGTAAAATGACCTTGCACAATGTCATGTGGAGGATGCAAGTTTGATTGCAAGAAAAATATAAAAAATTTTAGGCCTATTGTTTTAATGAATGAAAGCCTAAAAAAATTTGCTTCTAGTTAGCAATGGTAAGATGTTTTATATTCCTAAAATACAAGCCAGAATTTTTTTCTTGCCTTTGGAATGCTATGTAGAGTGATTTAGATAGTTGAATATAACATAGATTTGCTGGTAGCTTAATGTAAATATACTAGGGCTGTTTTTTTTTGTTTTGATAGGCTATAAAAAAACACAAATTGTGATTACAAAATGATTTTATTACTGAAAGATTCCCAATGTCTTAGTTATTTTTCTGTATAGTCATCATGAAGGTTGAGGCATTTGTCATAACGTGAGACAAGTTTTCCTATATCCTCTTCTAAGAAGTCAGCGGCCAGTGATCCCAGGTAGGTCGTCACCGCCTCTTGAAGCAAAGCGTTGTTAGCGAGCTCGTAGTGGGGGCCATCTGATTCAAGAAATGAAGGGGTGGTTGGGGGGCTAGCGCTTCACTAACAATGACGAGATTTGAGACGTGGTGATGACCTACTTGGGATCACTGGCGGCTGACTTCTTTGAAGAGGGTATAGGAAAACTTGTTTCACGTTATGACAAATGGGCTCAACCTTCATGTGACTATATAGAAAAATAACCAAGACATTGTGAATCTTTTAGTAATAAAATCATCTTGTCATCACAATTTGTCTTCTTTTATAGCCTATCGGAACTTGAAAAAAACAGCCCTCGGATATTAAATATATTTCTGATTTTTTGTATCAGATGTTTCAAATTTTTCTGTTACTATGTGTGACTAGAGAATTATTACAAATGGACCTTCAATAGAAATTGTTAGGTCCATCAAACTTACCTTATGGAAACCATACCATGATTTTGAAAAATGTTTCATTGCAGATATATTTTTGAAACTTTGTACACATATTTGAAATGTGATTCTAAGTCTTTTTTTTTTACTGCTGGCATTTTTTGTTTGGCCCATAGTAAACAGGTTATTTGAAAAAAAAACCATTTTATTTTTTCAAAATGTATGTCCTCCCTCAATTTTAAAGCTAAAGTGATACAGTTTCTTGCGTTCAATTTTACTTTTCTCATTCCAAAAAGGATTAGATGTAGAATTTTAGATTTTGCTTTGTTTTGAGTTATTAATTTCTTTATGTTCCATGATGATTTTTTCCAAGTTTTTCAAAAATTGTTATTAAACTCAGAAACAAAAATTAAACTCAAAAAACAGAGCAGAAGTTTTCCTGTGGTTTTACATTCTTTTTGATGTAACCAATTATGCCAGACATGTTTCTGAATGCTTTAATGAGATAAAATACAATTCTGAAAATTTTTCCAATTTTTGATGGTATGGTTTCCTTAATAAAATTGTATTCTCATGAGAGGCACAGTATATGGTTCTTTATTGAATAATTAGCTCTCCTGATTTTCCAGGTTTTTCATTGTATACTTTGGAATACCTAATCCTATTGTACTTCATATCATTTTTTGTGTAAGGTTATCACCCCTCAGGGGGATACAACTATTGTATCTATGGGAATTAGGGCTCCCAGGGGGACTATGTAAGGGCCTGAGCTAAAGGTTAGGTAGGCTTTCCTTTTTTGTTGAAATAGAATAGGTTTTGTTTTGTTATGGACCATCTTTTTTCGGTTCACTGCTGTCCTGTTTTTCAGCACCTACTACTTTCTTCTTCAACTTTTTTCTTGTTTCATGAACTTCTTTCCTAGCTTACTGTTTCTGTGCACCTTGTGCATAGATTCCACGTTCCCTCAACTCCATACTAAATGGTGCTTTCCTTTTTCCTCTCTTGGAACATCTTTGTTGTGGTTAAGGGAGGCTAAAAATTTCTTATATAATAATAATAATGTGTATGGTTATCAAGAAAATTTGGGTGTTCAACATCATAATGCCATATGAAGTTTAAATATCTGTTTTTTATGCCATATACTATTATGCATAAAATTTTTGTGCAATGGGTGAAATATTTTTTGTCTGCTGAATTATTACATGTATTTCTTAAGATAAAATTTGTTCCTTTTTATATTGTATTTAAGAATTGAAAGATAAGATTTATTACTATGGGCCTCCACAGCATTTTGAAAAAACTGAAGCAAAAGGAGCATGAAGTGCGACTTCTCATGCTGTATCCTTTTTAAGCTTTTGCGGTAAATGTGCTCAGTGTATTATATATGGCAAATTATTCCTGAATAGAATCTTATTGTCATGGTGGCTTTTGCTGTCATAAGCAACATGGATTTGTTGTCATGAGCAAGCATGGGGATTGTCCTGAATTTAAAGCAAAAACCTTAAAACAGGTTTTAATCAACTAAAAATTAACATTAACATTGAAAATATAGATTGCTTCGTACATCTAACCTAAATGCCGGTAGACAGGATACACAACGAAGTTTTGACATTTCAGTCTTGATATGACAGGGATTTTGAAATAATCTCAAAGATGTGGTACTTGACATGCATGCTGTAGTATTGCAGTCAGGTTTGATTTTTCATGATTTCTTTTTATCTTTTAAATTTGTTGTGCTTTTGTCTTGTCTGTCTTTAATGCATTCAAGACAGTCTGTTGTGCTTTTGTCTTGTCTATCTTTAATGAGAACAGTAAATTTTTTGTGTGAAAAACTTGCTGAATCAAATCTGTACACTCAAATATATTTATTATATAATGCATCCTTAATGCGTTGATTGCGATGTGAGCCGCTGGTGTACATGGAGGTGACTTTCATGATGCTTTTAACCAACCAGTAGTGACAAAATTAAGCTTTAAGGAGAGCGTCCCCCTTATGAATCCATGTTTTTGAGATATCTTGCGAAACTGGGATTTTTGCTGCAATAAGAAGTGTAAGAGGTCAGGTACATCCTGTGAAAAATGAGACTCGTACGTTCACTCGTTCGCCCGCTATGGGGGTTTAAAGAATGGGGGGGAGGGGGAGTGGTATTTTGTCATGTTACACCTCCTTCATGGCACTTTCTTCACGGCGCAAAGTTGCCATGTCATCTCCTATGTCTCTGGATTACTCTATAATGATTTCAGGGGTCTAACTTGAACCAAAAACTTTACAAAATTTTTTATTTGAATTGTTTGTTTCTTTGTTGCTTATAATGTAAACAAAGGTTTTTGGGGTTTCAAAATGCTTCTCCTCCTACAGTTTTTGAGCTACAGTGATGATTTTGGTATCATTGGATGCGGGAAAACGCGGGCTTTTATGGAAACTAAAATTTGTTTCCTCAAATTTCCATTTTTAATATGAATAAGTGTAAAAATTGGAAAAAAAGTCCTGTTTCGAAAATGTGCAGCTTCATGATGTCATAACTTATGAAAAATAAATAATTTTGGAATGAATTTTAGTTTTCATAAAATTCCGTGTATTCTCGCATCCAATAATACCAAAACCATCACTGTAGCTCAAAAACTGTAGGAGGAGAAGATTTTTGAAAAACCCCCCCTCAAATTTCGTTTTCTTTGATTTCCCATTTTCTTTTCAAGAAAACCAAACTTTTACTCTAAGCAAAAACGATTCCAAATTAAATTTCCTATCAGTATACCAAATTTCATTGTTCTAGGTTCAATAATAAAGAAAAAAGTCCATATGGGGGACGCTCTCCGTAAAAAGACTTAACCAAAGTTAAATAAAGCCACAATCCAGTTAATGTTTGCCATTTTCAAAATTGCTTGCTACAACTGACTTTAAAATTTGAGTTAGATACTGAACTTCAGCTAACCTATTGCTGTCAACGTGTTGAACAAATTTCAGTTTTTCTATCCTACAGTATTGTGTGCAATTGTGTACTTACTTCCAAAAACTTCTGCTCAATTACAAGAGGACTGCAAAACTGTCTTGTTGTTGATCTCATTTTCATGTAGATCTGTGCACATCTGGTCTGAGGAATTTGTTTTGAGGCTGAACTTTTATTTTTATATCATAGAAGGTTATTGTTGGAAACTCACAGTGCTGAATAATGAGCTCACTTGTTCCTGATTAAAGTAAATTTATTTTGAGGTTGAATTATTTTTAATTTCAAAAAAAGCCATTGTTGGAAACTCATAGTGCTGAATAATTAGCTCACTTCTCATTAGAGCAGACAGCTTGACTAGACTTTGATATCTCGTTTCAATCAGGAATGACAAAAGCTGAAAATCCCCCAAAAATGGTTAAAAAAGAAAGGAGAGATATTGCAACAGTATTTTAACCCTTTTCATTTAGTTTTAGTTATCAAGATTGATTATATAGTTTTCTGTGTTTTTATATGGTGTTTCAACCTATATATTTCAAGTACTGTCCTTGTGTACAAGACACAGTTTTCCTTAGCAAGTCATCACAGCGGTCTAGACAATGCCGGCAAAACAACTGTAGTCAAGCGGTTCTGTGGGGAAGACATCAGCACCATTTCTCCTACCTTTGGCTTCAGCATCAAGACTGTAGAACACACTGTTGATAACTATGAGTGAGTACATTATTTGCAGTGTTTTATAGACAGCTTTTCCCTCCTTTTTCTGCATATACTTTTTTTGTGGAAGCTAAGTGTCCTTTCAGTTCATTAACCCTTTCTTGCCTGAAAGAACTTTGCAGTCCTCTTTTGAAAATAGCTTCAATGTATTGTATTTTTTGTTAAATTAGTTCCATAGTGTGTTCTTTGGAGTTCACTGCCAAGTGGCAGTTCCTGATTTCGGCACCAGTATTGTTAAAATAGTTGTGATATTGAGTACAAATATTCCATTGTTGAAGGGTTAATGGACTTGAATGCTGCCCATGTCAAGATTGTTCCATAAAATGTGGAGCTTCAAAACTTCTGAAAGCTCATTGTTATTTGCTGTAAATTCATTTCTTGTTTCCAATTTATTTTTCATAGTTAGGTTTATTTTGAAATACGTCAACCTGCAAGTTTGAGTTAAAAATCAATGCTGTTCATGATACAGTCTCCAAACTTCCTGCTTGTGTGTCAAATCCACAACTGCACATTGTATCTCATCTGTGAGAGCACAAATTTGTATTTGTGATCAAGCCCCACATAACTCTTGCATGCACACACACCTAAAGTTTAGCGAGTCTTAGAATTCTTATTGGATACACTGAATGCATTAGTGTTATGTGAATCCAATTTTCCCATTAACCAATATTGTGTGTAATGTGAATTTACCACATAAATCCAAAAACTGTGTTCATGGAAACTGTGTTCAGCTAGATTCTACTGGAATTACAAATGTTTCATAATAAGTAAGCTTTCAAATTTTGTTGCATATTGCATCACATTTTGTATTTCTTTGATCAGATACAAACTGAACATATGGGACGTTGGTGGGCAGAGCTCACTGCGCTCATACTGGCGCAACTATTTCGAGTGCACGGACGGCCTCATTTGGGTGGTGGACTCGGCTGATGTCGACCGACTCAAGGACTGTGAAAAGGAGCTCCACAAGCTGCTTATGGAAGAGGTTTGTAGTAGCCATTCTTGGGCAGGAACTTGAATTTTGCTTTAATGAGTTCTCTTGTAAGGTTTAGGTCTGATGAATCTTCTTCTTGCCTTTCATTGATTCTATCATATCTCAATGAAGAATGCTTCAGATTACAATGTAAAGGATGAACTTCAATTAAATTACAATGTTGGGTTTCACCATGTAATAGGTGACTAGTGACAGTGACACAAAAGGCATGGTATAGACTGAAAA
The DNA here is from genome assembly GCA_030386875.1 of Morinoia aosen. Lineage (NCBI taxonomy): Eukaryota > Metazoa > Arthropoda > Malacostraca > Amphipoda > Talitridae > Morinoia > Morinoia aosen. The sequence continues at coordinate 44,130,251 of CM059567.1, read as the reverse complement.
CACTGGCTGGGAGAGAGCAGGAAAAAAGGTTTATTATGAACAATTGAAAAATTGATTAATCAAAAACAATTAAATTAAAAACAATAAAAGTAAAAAAATAGAATTACAAACAATCAAAATTAAAAACAGTCAAATTAAAAACAATCAAATTACAAACAATAAAATTGAAGACAATTAAAGTAAAAAAAAATTTAGTGATGAAATGAATGAACTAGTGAAGGTAGCACAGTTCTACTGAGATGTTCTCTCACTCCCAACTTAGCGCTGAAGGGATAAGAGTCCCTGTTCTCTGGTGTTTAGGCTTCATGCAAGGCCTTAATATGCAGTCTTTCTCAGCTCTCAAGCAAGACTTAGAGCTATTATGCTTCTTTCTCTCTTCCACTCCCAGCTGCCAGACAAAATTCGTCTTATAGTTGTTGTTTAACTGTAAACTTTTTGTTCAAGTATTTTGCTATTTTATTTTTTCTTATTTTTTTGAGGCTGTGTTGAAGTGTGAGTTACAAGAATTGACATCAGTGTAAAGTGTGAGAAAAATACCACATTTTATGGGAGCAACTATTTGAAATTTAACCAAATAAGCTTTGTCCTAGAGAAATACTGTTGAGGTCAAATCTTTGTAAAATGTTTCCATCATTTTTCATATGATTAAATGCACTATGAGTTACATTTAATAATGTGTGTTTTCAAATTGGCAAAATCAGCTGTTATAAACCAGTGCACAAAATGAATGCATTAAACTATAGGAAAACTGACTGTGGGGTGTAGGGGCGTTATGCAAGCTTTACTGTTGCAGAGGCTGTGCGGGGCAACGCTGCTTGTGCTCGCCAACAAGCAGGACCTGCCTGAAGCTCTCTCATCGGAAGACATCCGTGATGTAAGTCCTTGGCCTTTTCATCCTCTCTTCACTCCTTCTTCTAGTTGGTAGACTGACCCTGACAGCCTTGCTTGCTCTCTGTCTTCATAAATAGTGTTAGATGGAAAATAGCCTCTGAGTGACATGACGTATGTCTTCTGAAATAGTGGTAGATTAAAAATAGCTTCTGAGTGCCGTGGCGTGGCAGTGATTGAGTGTGTTGTTGCTGCTAGCACTTCCCATGATCAGATTCTTGAGAGTTCACTGCTGCATGAAGTGTCCAGCTCTGAGCTTTGTTTTAACAGTGACATCAATGTTTCATTTTTTTACTCCTATGACGTACTTAGTTGATGGATTGCATATCAAAATATCACTTATAAATTGTGCATCAAATTCGAGAGCTGGTGTGACATGTTTTTGTCACACTAGCCTCAAAATGTCAGCATCGAAGCAGCAAATGTTGAATGATTTCTAATAAACCATGTAAATCCAAAAATTGTGTTAATAGATACTGTGTTCAGCTAGATTTTACTGGAGTAACATTAGAAGAGCCTTTTACTTGAAAATGTTCATTATCAAACAATCATTATATGTTCAGCGTAAGCACTTTGTTGTAAGATTTTGAGGTATGAAACTACCATGGCAACCTCAAACCACCGAATGTTGAATTATTTCAAATAAACTTCCAACACTTATGTAAGCAATTTGTTGCTGGATTACAAGGTACATAACTGCCGTGGATGTGCAGGTGCTGAACCTGGAGCAGCTGAAGACCCACCACTGGAGCATCGTGCCGTGCAGCGCTGTCACGGGGCAGAACCTCGTGAAGGGTGTAGACTGGCTAGTCAGGGATATTGCCGCCAGGATATTTACCCTCGACTGATTCCTGCCCTTTGTTGAGGTATGCTCAGTGTGTGGTAGATTCAGTATTTACTATCGTGAGGGTCATTTCCCTGCATATTGGGCCATCTGTGTCCAACTAGAAAAATTGCTCATTCACATTCCAATCTAAGTGAAAGGCATCTTGTGTTTCGCGACGCCTTCAAGAAATAACTAATCAAACGGGGTGAAATGTCGTGCAATTGTATTTCCGTGTTTCTTAGAAGGATAAAAATGTATTTGAGCAGTATAGTTGGTTTCTCAACTCTGCTGCTTATAACCTACAAAACCAACTGCGGAAACGCGGTGAACGTGTAAATAAATGTTAGCTTAATTCTCTCATTTCGTTATGATGGCGTGATATCTTCTTGCTTCTCCTACTTGGCCCTCAAAGCTAAATCTTTAAGTTTGTTAATGCTAAGAAAACGTTTCTGAAATTTTGTTGCTCGCTTCACCTCCATCGAATTATCCTTGTAAGATGGTACTTAAACCTGTGTTTTCGAGCTATCTCATAGATGAATCTTGTAGATTTGGCTACCTGGCTAATGTTCCTTTGACGACTGCCGATCCATAGGTGGCTGGTTTTATTCTTCACCTCTTGGATAGTGTTTTTTTTTCATACATTTGGCAGGCTAATGTGTGATAACATTTTCTGTGTGCTTCGTTTGATAGAACTATTGGTTTCTGTAAATATGTCTTGAGAAGGAGACCACCACAGAAAGGTAATGCCAGCTGAAATCTTAAGGAGCTGAATGCTACTGTATTCCGAAGGGAATTTTAGCAAACACTCCTAATTGAATGCGTAAAACTGTCGTGGGTAGAGTCTACTCTAATTGTTCTGTAACGTCATTTTACACTTTAGCTCCCAGGGGGAAAATGTGAGGGCCCAAGCTGAGAGTTAAGTAGGCCTTCTTTTTGTTGAAATAAAAATTGTTTTTGTTATGTTAAAGACCAGCCTTTTTCGGTTCACTAATGTCCTGTTTTTTAGCACCTCTGACTTTCTTCTTCAACTTATATCTCATTTCATGAACTTTTCTTAACTTGCTGTTTCTATGCCCCCTTATGCATAGATTCCTCATTCTCTTATCTCCATACTAAATGGTGCCTTCCTCTCTTCGACACGCTTTTTTGTAGCAGTTAGGGAGGCTTAAACTAACTTATAATCTTAATCTTTTACACTTGAGCAAGTGCTCACTCTGGTGTCTATGGGTAGATATGGCTGCCTATAAACAATGCTTACAAGAAATACATGAAGTGTGAGCAATACTCTTTTATTTTCTGAATTTAGTAATACATCTCACGCTTATCACTGCTGCTGTCTTAGAGAGGCTGCCCATCTCTGTAATGAAAACGTGGTTCAATTCCGATGCCTTTATCCAACATTTTAGATGAAATTGCGCTAAGGATCAGGTTATCAATTGAGAAAGCTAAACTAATTCATCTCATGTTATTCAGATTCTTGCCAACCAATGGAATATTTGAAACCAATTCAAAGAATTAACTACGTATCTTATTCTCAAATATTTCTATTTCGATTAAACGATTATATCGCTTAATTTAGTGATATAATCTTAACTGAAAATATTTGGTCAATGCACGATAAATCTGATCGAATTGTAGATTAGTCCCAGGCTTATTTCCAATACGACTTGGTGTTTTTGAGTGTGGGTGTATGGTTTAGTTAGCCAGGCGATGCTAGCCATGTGTATAGCATATACTCAAGCTTCAGTTATGAAGCAGAACCATTCAGTTTACAAGCACAGACTTGCATTAGATTCTCTACTTTAAGCCTCATACCTCGCTGTGGATATAACTCTTGTATCTGTGGGAATTAGCACTCTCGGGGGAAAATATGGGAGAGCTCGAGCTGAGATTTAGATGGTCTGCTGCCCAATTTGCTATAGAATCCCTTAATGCGACAAGCCATGATCAACCAGTATAGACAGTTACACGTTTGGGAGTTAATGAACTATTTTTGTGTAATAAATGTTTACGACCGAATTTTAATGTTTCTGTAGTTTTGCTTTGCAGTTGACTACGGTTAAACTAATCTTTCGGTCGCATAAGGGGTGCAGTAAAGAATTCGTATCCGTGATTTAATGTTGATTTATCAACACTCCTCAATTGTATTATTAAGCCTCATTTTCTAACACAAATTTGTCATAATCTCCCTTTTGTGTATGTGTAAACCAGTGTTCTCCCATAGGCCATTGACCTGAAGCATTGCCTCTGTCCGTGACGGCTGCTGCTGTACGAGCCTGGTCCTGAAGAGACGCTGTCTGATCGCGCTGCTCAACTGCCCATCTCTGCTGCTCTGGTTTCTTTGATGTTCATCATGGAAAAACATGATTGTGTACCGCTTTAACTGCGGTAGGTAAAACTGAAGGTAAACATTGAACTCAAATTTATTAAAGTCAATTGTAGTGAGCAAAGTTGAAAATAGCCAACACGAACTGGCTCTGTGTAAAATTTCTCATATATGAAGCAAGCTGGTTTTCGGAGGCGTTAGCATTTGTCAGGCGTGTTATTCTCAATGTGAGGATATTTTGTAATCTAACGAACGTTTGTTTAATATACAGAATGTTTGCGTGAATGAATAAGTTAACAAAGAATGTGGGGAAAAAACTGTTTTCTGAGTATATTTGTTTCTATTGTCAGAAACGGGAGGACTGTTTTAAAAAAATGGTGAACGGAGGCGGAAGCGATCTTTCTATAGAATGTTTCACATTCCTAGCATTATGGGTGCATCGCCTGAAGCGGTAGTGCATTAGTTGACGCTGATCTGACTGGGGGAATGTGAATTGTTGATGCGATTTGATATTAGCTCTCCTGGGAGTCCTGAAATTTCCGTTTTATTCTAAAATGCTTGCACGAGTCGACCTTTAGCTTTGATCACATGTAATTTTATCAGGCCATGCATGTCCAGAATTTAAGAATGAAGCTATCGAAGCTTCGATGAACACTGAATGAGAACCTCATTTTAGACCCAGCAATTGAGTTGAGCACCGTTAATAACAATTTTTTGTGCGCGAAATTGTCAACTATTTTGAGAGATTGCATCACTACAGTGAGCAGGCAAGGCAAGTGGGTTTTACCGAGAATACGATCTTGATGCTAAAATTTTTGAAATTTTAGTAAAATGAAGTATCCTGCAACTTGTGAGAATGAATATTCTGTGATATTAGTCGAGGTAGTCAGAGTGCTCCCCTCAGGTTGCATAGGTTAGGCTGTAAGTTAAGGTTTGTTACTTTGTCTATCCCATCAAATTAGGACTAGCGTCCCCACAGTGTACACTGTTAGGTCACCATAGCTATAAATTGGCATCTTGACTCGTCTTTTGTATTCACTTGTCTCCTATCTTCATTTCTTTTTTCCTAACTTGTTTCTATGCGCACGGCATCGCCTTTATTAAAATTTTAAGAAATTAATATAATACGATATGAAGTGCTTGAATAAACCTTTTATTTTGATGTAAGTGCTAATCTTTTTTTGTTTGTCAAGTCCGTGATGGAATGTGTCAAAGATCAAACTTACCTCAAACGAAAGTTTCTTATAATGGATTGTTTAAACTGATTTTATATACTAAAGAGTGAATTAATAGAATTCGGCTGTTTTTATGTCTAACAAATTCTCGTTCGTTAAAATACATTATCTTTATTTAATTAAATCTTAAGTACACGGTCAATCGATCGTCATTTTTATTATGTCCTGAGGTATACATGACGGAACGAATCACGTGTGTGAATCAACCGTCCATTTTTATATGCATTTCTGAAGTGATCACATCTGCAAAGCTGACGTCTCAAAATTTCGTATCTGAAGTGTAGCAGTTGCTCAATTTTTCTTTTTTCACAATGACGAGAAACTGAGGCTTGCCACAAATTTTAGATTACCAATGTAAATCGAGTGAAATACGTAAGGGAATGAAACACTTTGTTAGTTAGCATAAAATCAATTAGACTGGGTAACAAAAAAGTACAGATTTCTTCCAGTCCTAGTAGCTCACCAGCGGTGACCAATGTCTTTCCTTTCAAGGTTGAACCTATCATGAAAATACAGCGAATAGATGTGTACTTAAAGTTGTGGTCACATAAAAATGTCATCTAATAAATGTATGCAAACAATTGTACAAATGATGAACATCAAACCCAATATTCAGGCGACCAAATCAACGATGGGCAGCTTGGTGCCTTCTGTGGCTTGGAATGCATGCAGCACACACATAGTGATTGGTTTTAACTGAAGAGAACAAACAAAAGACATTGTTTCCAAGTAATCAACATTTCAAGTCCTCCTCCAACACGATACTCTTTGAGTTGATGAAGTACTTCGCTTGAACGATGTGCTGTGAACAGTGGCGTTGATATGCTAAAAAAAAAACATCTCGGAGATCTGCAAGGCCTCAAATACCAAGTCAGTGATAGCAAAGGCACAAGTAGGAAAGCAATAGTTTCTTAATGTACTTACAGACCCTTCTCAGAAAATCTACTTCAAAACATTGCACATAAATGTACATAAACTTCGAACTTGGTACAAAATATTACTAAAAATATCAAAACCCTAAAGTTTGCGCAGGCGAGAGTCGCAGTGTCAAATTGTTACACGTGAATCAATTCAGCTCAAGTATTTATAACGATATTCGCACCGCACGTGCTCCGAAATCCTAATCAATTTGAACCACCACGCATTTAAAAAAATTTGAAATGCCCAAACGTTTTTGGAAACAGAACCTATTACTTTTAGGGGTGGAAATTGCGGTCTTCCGACTGAGCAAGAACAGCTAACGAAAAGGCAAGACTGTACGATGGTGTCTCCTCAGCTTAGAGCTGAAGTAGACGTGAAACGGGGATTCAGTCGCAATTAACCCTTTAACGCCCCAGAGGACACCAGTGTCCTCTTTCAAACTTCCCCTTCAATATATTTTATTTCTTATTCAATTAGTTCCCTAATGTGTTCTTTGAAGTTCTCTGCCGAGTGGCAGTTCTTATCCCATCCTGATATCGGTGACTGCCAGATGCCAGCGCCAGTTTAGTGACGGTGGTTGTGTTAACGGTAATATGAGTACAAAAATTCGGACGTTAAAGGGTTAACAGTTTTGCTTCCACGAACGGACCTAGGCTTATTTAGAGTTGAAGGACAAAACTGTGAAAAAATCGAGTAATACCCAACTAGTGTTACATGTAACATAGAAAGATTAAAGAACATGGCAAAACGGGAAGTAAAAGTGATAGATACGCTTGACTGGCGTACCTCAGGTGGTTCTCTGACATGAGCTTACCCAATATTGAGGCGCGCTCACTGGCTTCTACGAGCACTAACAATATATCAATTTTAATTTGGACACTTTCAAAGAAACAAAACATGACATATCATCCGAGGGTATGTCCCTGTCCTCTGAACCATCCACCTCCACCTCCTCCTCCGCCGCCTCCACCACCACCACCACCACCGCCACCTGCAGCAGCTTGAGGCGCCTGGCCAAAGCCCGACATGACCCCGCGTTGGTTGGGGAAGTAGTCGTACCTGCAATACCAACCAGTACCTCGTCAGATGTGCTGTAGATGTTAGTGGTATGAACTGTCTAGCTGGATTGGATCAGGAATGTAATTTGAGTATTATTGATGCTTTAAAAATTTTTCTATACCGTGCCTGGAGTAAATGACAGTGACTGGAATGAGTTACTCATGCAGAAAGGATTGTAGTGACCCATTATGCTTGAGGGTGTTTTTTATTTCGACACACTGGTTCTCCCTCCCAGTGATGCCGTTCAATGGTAGCTTGTGACAAGGATTGGTGGATCCTGAGCAGTACATTGGACAAATCTGATGCACAGGCACTTATTTCTTGAGTGAATATTGTGAGTGGTTCTGAGGAAATTGGAGGCTCTTGCAAAGGCCCCAACACTGTCTGCCCTAACCTTCAAGATCAAGTAAAACAAATGGCAAATTTTGCTTGGCTATTTTAACAAAAAATAAAAGGGCTTGGTCATGACGCTGTTCCGCAAGCCTACATTCAACACACGCTTTCACTCGTTCTATGCAAGACTACAGCTGTTATCCAAATAAAGATAGCATGACTTGATCCTATTAATCCAAACACTAAGGGGGAAATTCAAGTGTGTATCATACATACATGACATCTGAAATTGGGATTCCCAATAGTCTAGTATTAAAATGAATTATTTCTGGAGGATACTTGCAGAAATTGCGGCGTGCTAAGCAGGGACGGCCCCCCAAAGTCTTGAGGGTATTTGAAAGCCAGGAAGAAGTAAAGATGGCCAACCAAAATGCCAACAAACTCCATCAGTCCACTGAAAAACAACAAATTTAGATAAACATAATATTTACAGAAAATTCAATGCAGTTGTCAATATAACAAGTTCTTTAGAGCTGGTGAAAGTTTGCAGTAGATGTGTTGAGTTTCGGTAGATAGATCCAGTTTTCTCAAATACGATTCCTTTTTCTTAGTTTGTTTCTCGGTCCAACCGCTAGGTCGCTTCCAGTATTGCGCTGTCCTCCTGCCCCGTCATTGGTGAGTTTCAATTGATGTCAATAATCTTAATTTACTTGCGCTTACTTTGTTTATACTAAATGCCCTAATCAGGTCACTGGTTTCAATTTTTGTTTTCTTATTTCATTACAGGTCTTACGAGTACCCACTTCCCCATGCCAGTATAGTACAGCTCAGTCTCAGGTTATCATCAGTTTTGAATTTTTTTGTCAAGTGGTGTATGTTGATTTTCAAAGTGCTGTATTTAACTGAAGCTAAGTATTAGGCTTACAAAGAAAATAAATAATAAATAAGAAAAAAAATAAATCAAATAATATGTAAGATCAATCTTACCTGCTTCCCAGTATAGTTTGTGTTCAGTTAGTGTTCTTCCTACGTGTTCAGTAGAAGTTAAGATTATTGTATTCCCTCGTGTTAAACTTTTGCCTTCGTTCAACTTAAATGTCATTACCTTCTGAGATTGTTTATCCTTGTATTATAAATATATTAAACTTGTTCATGCAAGCCCTCAAATACGGTTCTTCAACAAATCCTTCGCCCTAGTAGGCATTTTCGAACTAAGGGCTAGAGTTTGCCCTGACATTAAGGACACCGTCTGGGTAAAAAAAAGGTCCGTTATTTACGGATGGATTTCTCTGAAATTGTTACAGTAGGTGTGAAATGATGCGAAGATCATTTGTTACCTGGACAAAATTTTTGTATCTGCTCTGAATTTTTTTTTATTTTCGAAAAATATGATAAAATAGGCTTTTTTTTAAAATCTATCTTCTACAATTTTGAAGTTAAAGAACCAGTACTTCGTTTTTAGATTGCTTATATGTCTATATAACCATACGCAATAGGGAATTTCGATAACTTCTTTTTGTGGATTTTGGGAACTTTTTAAAAAAAAAGGTGACCTTTTTTCAATTTTTTTTCATGTCGTGTAATTTTCTAAATAATAGATGTATCAAAAAGTTCAATTGCGTATGGATACACCTTGCTAAGCCCTATCAAATGGTATATAAACCATTCTTGTAGCTCTAAAATTGTGGAAGAAGATACATTTGAGAAACCAATTATCAAGTTTCCCTAAAAACGTGTTTTTTTCACAAAAAAAAAAAATTTTTTCTTCTTATCTTTTGTACTACTAAGTTTTCTACAATGAACTCTTGGGCTTTTGTAGCTCTTTTCAAGCCCTTTCGATTGATATAATTTACATTGCTGTAGCTCTGGAACTCTCGGAAAAAATATACAACAAAAGAGAATAGGTGTAATTCTTGAAAACAACCAATTTTTTTTAATTTTTCATTTTTTCGACCAAAATACGTTTTTTTGTCAAGTCAACTCCTTTGTTTTATAGCTCTTTTCAAGCCCTTTGGATTGGTGTGCTCGCCATAACTGTAGCTATGATACTGCAGCTGTCATCGAGCTATGAATGAAAGCTGCGGTATCATAGATACCGCAAAACAGCTAAATTCTGAAATTGTCAAAATTTTATAAAAAAAATATTCATTCAGCGTTAGAATGTTTCGTTTGAATAATGAAAGCACTTTGAGTAGCCCATGAACGAACTATATTGCCATTGCCGCAGAGAAACACGCTCAATTGACCCCCAATAATGAGGGGGGGAGGGGTCAAGTCACGCCACCCCCATCGCTTTCCCCCCCTCTGGTGGGCGCACTATTCGGAGTAGACGTAAACGGAAAGTACCAATGGAAGCGCAAGAAAATCCTCTATAAGATGCATATAAAAAAATCAACACATATCCTGATTTCTACCCAGACGGCCTCCTTAAATTGAGTACACATTTAGCTATCTAATGATAATGAGAACAGCCTTATTCTACTACATTACTTTTTGGTTATACACACTTCTTTACATTTACTACAAGCATAAAAATTCTGACATTCGTCTGTAAGGCACAAATTAAAATTTCTATTTCAGTATCACAAGTACAACATTAATAAAACTCAGGTAGGCACCAGCATTTTTAAACGCAAAATGAACACATTAAAGATGCATAGCAGGAGAAATACAACTGTGCACTATGGCTTGCCTAACTCATGTTCTACTAATATTTGGGTAGCCTGCAAAAACTTCCATAAAGTTTGGTGCACAGTAGAGGAAACAAGGTAGAGTCATTCCTAAGGGGGAAAATACACCTTGTTTGGCTAGGCAATAGAACGACTTCATTTCAAACAAACTTTATAACGTCACCATTGCGACATGGCGTTAGGCCGATACTGGTGCCAGATTTGGGGGTAGCAGTGTTACCAGATGCAATATGAGCACTGTTATTGGTTCATTGCCATGACATCACCAATGTCACACAATCAACGAAAAAAAACTGGTTTGACCCTACCTCATTTCCTCTACGGTGGTTTGATGCAAGGGAATAAACATTAGTGCTAGAGATGACAATAGCAAAGGACATGCTCACCCGCCAGCTACAATGAGGTTGAAGCCTAGCAGCACCCAAGGCAAGTACATGGCCTTGAATTGCGTTCCAAACCAGAAAGACACGATGGTTTCCTGGTTGAGCTGGCACCAGACGTACAGCACTGCCATCACCATCGGGTCCATCAGCATCAGGATGCTGCCCATCAGCGCCACGATCACGCAGCACAGCCACGTGAACAGCAGCATGAACAGGTAGTCCGCAGGTCGTCCCACAAACAGCCCTAGGATCAAGATTTGAGTTAATTTACTTGTCATATTTAAGATATTTAAGATACTGACCATATTTAAGTAAAATTTTGTCAAGTGGTGTATGTTGATTTTCAAAGTGCTGTACTTAACTGAAGCCAAGTAACCGGTCTTGACCGGGGGAAAGCGTCATGGCGTCCTGGCGTTAGTTATAAGGCATTTGAAAATCCAATGTACAAGGTGATATGTATCAGGCTTGATTGGAAATAAAGCATCCGTAGATGCCTTCATTATTTAAGTATTAGGCTTACAGGTTAGAGAAAATAAATCAAATGATATGTAAGATCAATCTTACCTGTTTCTAATCTTAATGAGTAATTATAAAGGAAATACAAGTTGATCAGGAAATGAAATCCTGTTTGAGGCGTGATGGGATAGTAGAAGAGAGCTGTCACTGGACGCCAGATCTGGAACAGACAAACTTAAGCATTACACAAGGTAATAATTTGAAATGAGTGCAATTGAAGCTAAACTTGGTTTCCTCTTCTCGATAAAAATCATGAACTATGACTTTATAGCTTTCACTAAAAAGCAATGCTATGTGACTAATACCAAAGAAAAGGCTTGAAAAACGTATGAAATGGAATTTATTTCCCCAACTCAAACTTTTGAATGATTATAAACTCTACAAAGAATAAGCATGAAAATTATTGCACCCATTTACTGGCATGCTGAACTTATCATTTCTGTGAGACAACATAAGTTCTTTCTTTCAAAGCTAAAATGAATACTAAAGAGCAACAACTATCAAAAAATGCTGGTCAACACTAATAAGAAAATTCAAATTACAAATCTATTAGAGGAGAATTTTTGCAGTAGAATCTCACAGTTAAAAATTTTTCAAAGTCGGGTTTCATGATACATAAATAACAAGTACATAATATATAATACTATGCACACACTTCATTATTGTGGAATAAATTACAAACAATGCATCACTAACAAGAACAATAATGGGCAAAATTTACACTCTTGAAAACTTGTTTACCTGAAAACTGTAGAATAGAGGATGGTAGTGAAGAATGAGCCACATGTCTTTCAAGATGCCAAAGCGGCCCAGCAAGGAGAAGGCCACAGTGCCACCAAACCAGTATCGGGTCATGGGAGGTAAACTTTGGAACCATTGGCTTACATCCCCCATCTTGGTGCTGTCAGTAAAACTAATAACAGATGCAGATGAACTATATAAACTCAACTAACTAGAAAAATTCTGAAAAATTTATCACAATGTGAATAGACAATATGGGTATCAACAATATATAACTGAAAATAAATGCATGACCTAGAAGAAGCAAATTTAAATCGGCCCTGTGCCATAAAGGATTAGAATTTTTTCTTTTTGGGTAGTTTTTCCAGACTAACAAATAAATAGCTTTAATTAATTTATTTTCTTCAAAAACAAATTGAATGATGAGCTTGCAATGTTGGAGTCACTTGCAGTGTTAGTGCCACTAAGTTATAATGGTCCAGGAAAGAAGGTACGATTAAAATGCTTCTGCTTAGTTGTCCATGTACTCAGGTTGAATCATTCTTTGGCTCTAATGTTATTAATACTTTATGCAATCAAGTCCTTTGTCTTCAATGAACATAGGCTACTTGACAATAAGTTAAAAATTTGTTAACACAGTCAACAAATTCGGCTATTGTTATTACATGAATCATCAATTTAACACATTCACTGCATTTATGTAGTGGTTAAAAGTTAGTTTAGTTAAGTAGCAAGTAACAAAATATGAAAATCAGCTTTACTACTTCCATACATTTTTTATCCTCTCTAAGTAATATGGGAAATACAATTGAATGATACATTTGTGTAGACCAATACAAAGGCCCCAATGCTGTTGGCCCTCAACTTCAAGTTCAGCCTTGTAGGTATGACAAGTTTGTTTAGGAAAGGTCTTAAAACAGATGAAGACATGAAGTGTAATACATTTATACTAGTAGCTACACAAACAAATTATCTACTGGTACACATATGGTTAAAAATGCAGAATAGCTTTATGAAACCTAAAATTTATTTCCGGAAAAATTGTTAGTAGAAAGTCATATTGGCAAATGTTGAGGATTAACCGAGAATCAATTTTCAACTTTTCAAATCCTAAAACATAGTTAATTAGATTGAAATAAACAAGTTTTCTTTTATACACTTTCTGTCATAAATGAGTATTTTATAAATTATAGCAATAGGTTAAGTTTCGTCTTTGATGACGAATGCGCTCGAATGAACAGCTACTCATCGATTTTTGAATTTTTGTTGCTTGAATCATGGTAATAACAATGAAATAAACTACTTTTTTTCTATACACTTTTTTGTCAAATGAATATTTTATGAGTTAGCACAGTAGGTTTAGTTTCGTCTTTGATGATGAGCGCGCTGGAAGGGAGACTCCATTGCAGTGTTGCCATACGCCGAGCTCAATGAATTACTGCTTCCAACACTTGAGTTGCGGTAAGTAATTTACCGCTATAACTCGTAAAATACTTATTTCCGACGGTAAGTGCATAGAAGAAAACTTGTTTATTTCAATCTAACAATGTTTAGGCACCAAAAAATCAAATATTGATTCCCAGTTAATCCTCAACATTTACCGTCACATTTAATGTTCGATACATTTGGAATTGTTTTAATCATTTAGCACATAATTGTATATATCTAGTTCAACAGATGCATCTGCATTTACACTAAATTTTGGTAAATGTTGAGGACTTGACCATAATTGATTTTTGAATTTTTGATGCCTAAATATCGTTAATGAGATCAAAAGAAACAAGTTTTATTCAATGCACTTTCCGTCGGGAACAAGTATTTTAAAAGTTATAACGGTAAACGAGTTACCGGAACTCCAGTGTTTGAGGCGGGAATAAATAAATAAGGGAAGCATCACCCTATTACAAATGTAAAGAGGTTGGGTCGTGAGGGGTTGCCACAGTTCTTTTAGTGAAAATTATAAATCAATTGAAATTCTACTATGCATAAACATAGTTAATGAGATGGCGAGTTATATTGTCGATGCGAAAGACTTAATTCGAATGTTCCCAGATACGTCAAACCCACACTATACCGGGGTTAAAGTCACGGACGGACCTGCGGTCATCTCAACTGCCAGTTACGTCGAAGCAGCGGTGATGGCTACATGTGTTTCGTATCATTCGACGTAATGGGTCGGTTACAACCTTCCTTTATAATTTTCACTAAAAGAACTGTGGCTACCCCTCACAACCCAACCTCTTTACGTTTGTAATAGGGGGTTTGCTTCTCTTATTTATTTTTTCCCGCCTTAAATATTGGAGTTATGGCAAAGTCGGCTTGGTTGGCGCCCGGCAAGCGGCAACGCCTGTTTACTTTCACGTCGGACCGCGCGGTATATTTTTCCTGCCTCGAACACTTAAGTTCCGGTAACTCATTTACTGCTATTACTTGTAAAATACTTATTTCCGACGATAAGTGCATTGAAGAAAACTAATTTATTTTGATCTCATTAATATTTAGGCATCCAAAACTAGAAAATCAATTATGGTCAAGTCCTCAACATTTACCCAATCTTTTCTTAACTTAGAAATTAGAAATAACTTGAGATTATCATCTTGACTTTAATACTTAACAAAATAAATCTGTAAATCTGAAGGATATGTCATTTATCGATTTACCACTTTTTGGTGCCTGAACCTAATTAATTGAATCAAAGTAAACAAGTTTTCTTCTATGCACTTTCCGTCTCAAATGAGTATTTTACGATTTATAGGGTACGTTTAGTTTTGTCTCTGATGATGAATGCGCTCAAATAAACAGCTACTCATCGATTTTCGAATTTTGATGCTAGTATCATAGCAATAAAATCAAAATAAACAACTTTTCTTCTAGGGTAATTCATCAAATATCGAACAGAAACCACGTGTGTCTAGAAAAAACCTTCATAAATCGGTAAATTTTGCTCTGAATAACTGTTGCGGGCCTCAAGATTATTCTTGAACAGTTGCTTTCTTGTTCTGTGATGTCGCTTTAAAGACAACGTAGATTGTCGGAATTTATTCATTGTTCTAAAAATCGAATTCTTCAATAACATAATTTCATCAATATCGAACATGAATCGAACAAGAATTTTGATCCGAACAGGTTTTTTGTTCGAATTTTGAATCCGAACACAACTTATTAAGAACTATGTAGGCCTATCTAGGATTAGGGAAAAAAGGCTGAGAGATACCCAATATCAATATATTTAAGGAGCGCCTTCTTCTTTATACTACAGTACATTTTCTAGTTCTTAGATTTACGATTATGGCTAAGTACTGCAACGTAGCCTATATCGTCTGGGGAGGTAGACCGAGCTTGTATACAGTTAAGACGGAGATATTATTTTATTTTACTTATTTTTGTAACAAATATATTCTTCAGTAATTAAATTGACTTTATATTGACCTTTGACCCGTATAATACACTTTGTAATGTTAAGCACGTCCGTATATATTGCCATAGGCTAATTGACACGAAATAAATTCCTTTTTAACTCAATGGACTTCCGCGCAACTAGATATGTCTCAAGACTATACCTAGCCAATTATACTTACAGTAAACCCCCCGCACAACGGACTTCCGCACAAATAAATAAATAAGGAAGGCATCTACGGATGCTTCATTTCCAATTTCAAGCCTGATACATATCACCTTGTACATTGGATTTTCAAATGCCTTATAACTAACGCCAGGACGCTTTCCCCCGGTCAAGACCGGTATCCATTTCAGACACCTGGGTAGAGTGGGGTATTGTGCTTGGAATTTTTCCCTTATACCCAACAGAGAAAATCGCCCTCAGCGCCGGGACTCGAACCAGGGTCTGCCTACACGGAGGCGGGTTCGATAGCCACACAGCTACGACGAGCACAACATAGAAAACTGATCAAAGTTCGTTGTGCAGAGAGATTATCAATTGTGTCGAGGAAGGTATTCCCCCCCCCCCCCCCCTGCACAACGGACCCTCTGTACAACGAACAAGGCGTTCCTCCCACAAATATATTCTTCAGTAATTAAATTTACTTTTTATTAAACTTTTACCCGTATAATACACTTTGTAATGTTAAGCTAGTCTGTATATATTGCCATAGGCTTGTGGAAGGTTGCTAATTTTCTGTAGCACCTCCCTCGAGTCTATCATGGGGTTTAAGGCCCGGTAAGGGATAGTAACAAATCGGTCGGAGAAATGGGTTTATTGTTTAGATTACTGAGGCCAGTAATCTCAAGAAGTAACGAGAACGTAAAATAGTGATTGTTGCAATTGGAATGCCATATTTTACTGACACTGCTCGGTATGTTGAGGATCCATTTTTAAACTCTGCAATAGCACATAATAGGTTCTCTTCGCTGTATTTCTAGCGAGTTGGAGCCATCTCTGTAAACACTTGTTTTTCTCATCTAAAGGTTAGTTTGGGTAAATGTAAAGGACTTGACCATAATCGATTTTCCACTTTTTGATCAACAAATATTGTTGATGAGACCAAAATAAACAAGTTTTCTTCAATGCACTTTCCGTCGGAAATGAGTATTTTAAAAGTTATGGCATTAAATGAGTTACCGGAACTCCATTGTGCATCACCCTATTACAAACGTAAAGAGGTTGGGTCGTGAGGGGTAGCCACAGTTCTTTTAGTTTTATAATTTTCACTAAAAGAACTGTTGCTACCCCTCACGACCCAACCTCTTTACGTTTGTAATAGGGGGTTTGCTCTTCGTCGGCTTGGTTGGCGCGCGGGAACGCCTGTTTACTTTCACGTCGGACCGCGCGGTATATTTTTCCCCGACTCAAAGACTGGAGTTACGGTAACTCATTTAATGCCATAACTTTCAAAATACTCATTTCCGACGGAAAGTGCATTGAAGAAAACTTGCTTATTTTGGTTTAATTAACAGTCTTTGTTGATCAAAAAGTAGGAAATCGATTATGGTCAAGTCCTTTACATTTACCTTAGTTTGTACTATCAATCGCCTGAAATAAACATAGAACAATATATAGATGAATGCAAAACACACAATTGCTAAGTATATACAATATTTTAAGGAAATGAAACAGGCGTTCAATAGATCGATTCAGTTATTTAAAGGAATTAAGAATCGAAAAGCCTTGTTCGAAGCATATATTCATGATTTATAAGGAATTTTGATTCGAACACCTTTGTTCACTAATTAATACTGACATGAAAAAGGAACTGAATGTCGAACATGGAATAATTATCAATGTTTTGGCGGGAAAGAAAAAAAATACAGCAACATAACATCATATGACAATACTACTCTCTAGTTATGACTGGAGGTTGACGGTGACCCAACAACAATTAAACCGTCGCAATTTTCCCGAGGTGCGTAAGATTTTTCAAGCAAAAAAATATGACCAATTTGTAAGGGTCGTACAGAAAATGCGTTCGCAACAGCTGGTAGCAGTTTGCAGCTCACAGAAATAAGTTTTTATCACTAAAATAGGAGTTTAAGATGTAAGATCACCGGCACTGAGCAAGTTTGGATGCTTACTAAATTTATTACGCGCATATTACCGAAGTTGTTCGATAATCAGTCCAGTTCGATATATGATGAATTATCCTATACACTTTTTTTGTCAAATGAGTATTTAACAAGTAAAGCGGTAGGTTTGGTTTCGTCTTTGATGACGATTGCGCTGGAAGCGAGTGCGCATTGCAGTGTTGCTGTCCGACGTGCTCCTTGAATTACTTGCTGCTTCAAACACTGGAGTTGCGGTATGTCATTTACCGCTATAACTAAGAAAATACTCATTCGAGACAGAAAGTGCATAGATAAAAACTTGTTTATTTCGATCTAATTAACTATGCTTAGGCATCAAAATTTACAAAATCGATAACTGACATATCCTTCAGATTTACCAATAAATCTGGTGAATCAGAAGCTTAGACAATGCAAATAAGCACTTTCTCACAAATAGCAAATGAGAAATCACTTAAAAACTACATGGGTCTTATTAGTTTTGTTATCAAGTATTTAAAACACATCCTACACGTCCCAGAAGTTTACATCCTACACACGTCCAAAACTAGTAAACTTGTAACATTTGGTCTTAGTACTCTTAGTCAAGCCTGACTTTTTACATAGTACATCAAGCCTAGTTAGAATCCAAACTGGAAATAAACCACTCAACATTTCCCAGTTTATCTTGACAACAGTGAAAAACTCGTGTTCTCGCACCATATGGACGATCGTTCTTTAGTTGAAAATCGTGGACAGAAGTCAGAACATTAGTTTCAGTTTTATATTGTGAGGGGCGACGAACATTTGAGTCGCACACAGCTGTTCCGCTGCTCACCAGTCAAGCCGAATTCACCACTGCGATGACACGAATCACAGATCAACATTCGATTCCAATTGCAGCACACTAACCACACGTAGTGTCCGAATTACAAACTGTTACGTGAGAAACAAAGTAACGGAACGGCAATTATGACGTGTCATAATTTTTCAATTCCTGCTGGAATGTTCCAAAATAAAAACAAGTATTATTTTCAATAATTAGGCAAATTGAGCTCAATTAGTTGGATATACTTAGAAATATTTCAGCACGGACACAAGTTTGTAGAGGTTATCTAACTATCAGGCCTTCAACTCCGAATGGGCTCATGATTATATTTCTCAATTTTAACCGTTTTTGTACAGGGCTAGGAGAGCATGTCTGGGAGACTGGGAAATCGGTATGATAGCAATGATAACATTAGCATTACTACAATGTATGTTTGAATTTAGCATCTAGCCGTGCAAGCTGCCTCGGTTGATGATTTTACACAAAGCAAAGTAAAGATAATATCCGGATGCGATGCCTTCAACTTTGTACAGCTTTGTTAGCCGTGTAGAGTGGGCTGTAGTGACCCATTGTGCCTAAAAATGTTTATTTTTTTGACGTACTGGCAGTGGTTATCCCAGTGAAGCTGTCCGATGGTAGCTTGTGACAAGGATTAGTGGATACTAGGTAAATTATTGTACAAGTCTGGTACACAGGCAATGAATTCTTGCGTAAATATTTTGAGTGTTTCCGGGGGGGGGGGGGGGGGGGCCGTTACAAAGGCCCTGACACTGGCCTTCATTTTCAAGTTCCAGCTTGGGAAGCAGTAGTGCGAGTTTGCGTGTCCAAATGAACTCCACAGAGAGAACTCAGGGTGGCGTGACTCGTTTTTGTGTGAAGACTTGGTGTTGCTAACTACTTGTTTTGTAGGACCTTAGAACTTCGGAGGGAGGAGAGCCTCCCAGAAGTGGTTTGTAGCAAACGAGAAGTGGTTTGTAGTGCGCGCTGCACTGTAGCAATATATAGTCGAGTAAAAAGCGGTCAATCCACCAAAGTGCAGCTCTCTGGTAATTAGAGCAAACGAAGAAGAGTACAAGAGATTCGACAAGATATTCTTTTATTTTGAGATTGCACTTAAATCACTACCTTCCGTTGGTTTTAAAAGACTAAAAGCTTATTTCGCATCATTTTTAGAACGAAGTGATCAATAATTTATAAAGAGGTTCCTTTAGATTTATTGTTAGTTTCAGCTTCCCCTAACACAACATGTATGTTCAAAGAGAGGAAGGATGCAGGTCCCATTTAGAATGGAGATAAGGGACTGCGCAATCTATGCATACGGGTTGTTCTCGTACAGGATCGCTTGCGCACTGAAACAGTAAGTTGAGCAGGAAGGTTAGGTACTGAAAAATAAACAGCAGTAAATCGAAAAAATTAGCCCTTAATAAGACCGAAAATATTTCAAAAAGGCCGTACTAACCATGCTTGGGACGTCACATATTCCCTTGGGAGAGCCAATTGTTACAAATATGATAGTTTCATTACCTTGAAGGAATATTGCTTTAGAACGGAGCAAGAATTTTCAGTTGCTTCTTGTTCTGTTGTATCGAGGACAGAGTTCCGATTGAATAATTGGCAAAAAAAAATTGTGTATGCCTAATACCACAATGATGAAGAGTGCACAGTTATTGGAAACCATGGTCAAAGGATGATGACCTTCTTAAAAATTAAACCTCAGCACTCGGGTGAAATTACATCTCGAACAATTTAAACTACGATAATTTCAATGGTACAAAATTGTTGCACTATATCCTCAAGTCTTGCTTCTCTTGGCACCAAGTGATCCAACCGGTAGGTTACATTAATACAGACATTTTTTTGGTGTCAACATGCTTCGTTTAATTATCATTGACTAGATATTTTAATTTACCAAAAACCGCTGTGCTAGGATATCAAAATTGAGCCTTTTAAAACTATTGAATGAAAAGGCAAAAGCCAGGCGACATATCAGTTTTAGAAAATCTGTGTCAAAATTAGAACGTTTCGGGCCTAGACCCATCTTCAGCTAAACAATCTGAAATGACAATAGTGAAACATTAATAACCTAGATCCATCATTGGCTAAAAATCTGAAATGACAATAGTGAAACATTGAAAACCTATGCTAGAGAAACTGTTAGTATCTCGACAGTGGCAAACATAAGAATGGAAGAAAATGACAGGGGGATGAGTAAAGGTTCCAACTATGTGAAGAGGGTGAGCGCTCTGCATGTTAATAAGCCGAGACTTTAATTTGTGGATGTAGAGGGAATTAGCATGAATGCATCATGGACAGATACAGAACTTGAGGCTTTACATCATAACACCACAAGTGTAGTGTATGTCCACTTACGTATAATCCTGTACGTAAGAGAGAATACGTTGTCCGACTCCAGCATAATTTCATTAACTTATCAAGGACCAAATTGTTTTGCGTTTTAACGAAATACTACGGCAATTTACTTTATATTATCATCCATGAAACTCAGTACGGGGTGAACTTATCATCGAAGTACTTAGAATAACAGATCAATGTGAGGGATGCCTAAATGTCCTTTAAAAATGACGTGAGCCGATATTGGATTAACACACGCTTTCGAAACCACTTTGACTGCGACGTGATTTAGCGGTGGTACACGGCGGGAATTTTCACAATGCTGCTGATCGACCACTAGTCAAAACGCAATTTTCATAAACACTTTATGAAAACTAAATGAAGGCATGATGCAGTTCATGTTTGCTATTGTCAACTTTATTTAAGATAGTTGACCAACTTTGAATTGAATACTAAACTTCAGTGTTAAAAAGGACGTTGGCAGATAATGGGTTAAACACGCGCTTTCCAACCACAACACGCATGCCATCTACTCCCAAGACGGTTTATATTCTCTAACTCAGTGATGGACCAAGGAAACTGAAACAAACTATAGTGTGATCAATATATAAAAACGCTATAAGTACGGCACCAGACAAGAGCCAGAGATCACATTTCAAACACAACGAATGTAGAAGAAAACATTAAATTACAGCACACCGAGCAGCAGACGTCTCGCAGTCAACTCACTTCAGGAGGAAACTGCACAAGAAACACAGATTGTAAGTCAATGATCCAGCAAAATGGGAAAAATACCAAGAACGACAAGTCAGCATGGTACGCGTGAAAAAATTCTTTGTAGTGGCTGGAATCCTTTTATAAAGAATATAACGAATTATGAACCTCACACAGCTGCATGGTGAATAAAACCTCGATCACAAAGTCAGAGTCAAATCCTAAACATGGAATAAAGGAACTCTCCCCTGTCCGCCATGCCAGGGTAATGCAGCGAGGTGATTGAGACAAGTCAGGTTATCGACGCAGCCTCCAATGCTCCTCATATCTCATCCTTAACACTGAAATCTGATTTGCAAGCATCAACACAACGCGCACTATTCCGTTGCATTTTTCAGTTCTTTCACGGGTTGCCAACTTAGCCCTTTCCGCTCAAATTTTATAAAGTTATAGCTCTCGGCAAATAAAATTTGCCCAAAATAACCACTCAATCGTATGCGATCCTACACGGTCACCGTGTGTGTTCCCTTGTGTTATATTTTATTTTGGTAAATTAACTTAAGAGGAAACAACTGATACCGTGTTTGTTGTATTTCATGCACGTCACAGAAGCCCCTGGTTGGAACCACGGAACCTAGCATTTCTAGTCCCAGAGAAACCAAAAATCATACACACTAAGCTTTTATCACCTCATCGTTCAAACGTAACTACTTCAGGAAAGTACATGACTACAATAGGAAATGGCTTTAGATTTCATCCGCTTTTACGACATAGACAATACCCAAAAAGCATTCACATGATATGTTTCTACGGCTCAGCTCATATGACGGAATCATGCGCTCTGTCACACACATCGTACTGCGCCTCTACCAACAGCAAGTCCAAAGCTACATGCCCATATTGAAGAAGATATTTACTGATGCTCGGTACTTGGACGATGTAAATAAATTGCTATAACATTGGTATACATTAAACCTTCAACACAAGGGTATAAACGTAGAAAATAGTCTAATTGTAGATATAAACGCAAATATAGTCACACACAGCGCTCTAGTCACGAAGAATCGATGGAAAATTTTACAACAAGCTTTAGAAGAGTAGGCAAACACTGGCCTGGTCATATAAGGCAGTGAGTGTTGATGAACGTAGAATATGGTGTTGTGCATTCTTCCTGATGAAGTGAAAATAACCACTGAATTTCTAACCGCTACAAAAGCTCATTGAGAAAAATAATTGAAAGCCTGTTTGAAACTACTGTCAATAGGTGAATTGATTCAAGAGTTCCTAACCATACCAGAAGCTATTTCCAGAGAACTTAGAGAAGGGACCATGTAGTGTAGACTGCATAATGCATATAAATAAAAGAGAATCGATGCACAAGATGTGTTCCCATACCCTGCACTTAGAGACAGCAAGTTAAAAAGGAAGAGGAAAAAAGACAGAGTAGAAGGCATAAAAACTGAAAAAAGTAAAGTGGGTAAGAAAGGCACAAATCCCGAAAGACTACCTGTAGCTGAGGTAACTTAACACTATCCCCACAGACAGCATACATGTCTCCATCGGTAAGAGGTGTGGGTGCTGCTACAGCGTGAGGTCTATCTCTAGCTAGTTTTCAGCTAATTTGCTATGGTTTTCATAGTTAGTATAGTTTTTACTATATTTTTCATAGTTAGTATAGTTTTTACTATAGTTTCCATGGTTAGTATAGTTTTTACTATAGTTTCCATAGTTAGTATGGTTTTTACAATAGCATGGTTTTTATGGTTAGTATGGTTTTTACTCAAACAGCAGCTGGATAGACGATACATGGCGGTAGACCTCTCACTATAGCAGCACCGAGACGAGATAGAGACGCCCACTCACCTGTAGGGGTAGCCCTGAGCTTTGGTGCGGAAGATGGAGAGCAGCAGCGAGAAGAAGAAGACGACCAAAGCCAGGCCGATCATGGCAAAGATGCGGCGCTTGCCAACCTCCTCTCGCTTGCCTGCAGACTCTGTGAGCAGCACCATGCCCAGAGACACTGATGCGTCTGTGGCAGAGGGAAAATCAGCTTGCTGCTTCACAGTGCTTTCACCACGCAAATACCTCAATACCTGGACCGATGCATCTGTGATAGTGGGATCAATACCAGGAGTGAAGTAACTCGAGGATGGCCCTGCACCCAATAGCTCCTCACTCTATATCTGGAGCGTGGGGTGAGGTAAAAAGAGGATGGCTCTGGTATCACACTCTACGTTCAGTGATTACGGCTGAAAGACCCACAAAATTATTCTATAGAATTAATTAACACGCGCTTTTTATCCCAAATTTATACAGAATGAACAAGTGCTTCTTATCCCAAGATTCTACAGAAAATTGATGAACTATTGTTCCAAACTGAAAACATAGATACAGTGCTAATGAATGAACACAATAAAATCACGCACTGTCAGCAATCAGGTGTTTTTCTACAATTGAATCATTTCCAGCTTTACTTAAATTTGTCTTACTTGTGCCAGCATAAGATAAAAAATACTACACACCGAAGTTCTGCGGAAATTTAGTGTTCATTTGGCTTCTCTCAGGGAAGTTCATTAACCTTTCTAACTCCCTAACACAGAGCGCTTGCACCGCAACCAGATTGGCGGGAACGAGTATAAAAACGTTTTTCAAGTTGTTCTGATCGCCCACTTCCCACAACAAACATGAGTGCAATCCCTTTTCCCAAGAGAAAGGGTGTGCTTAAAAGCATTAACTACCATGATAAGAGAACTTCATACTTCACAATTTTGGCAACCATTTGAGCCGCTACAGAAGCTGCTTCCACACACTATTAGGAAAAAAGAGCCCGTTTCCCAATGCATGGAACTAAACAGAACAGAAGACGAAGAGGTTGTCTTGATATCAAAGGCAATAAAAAGCGGAACCGAGACGGGAGGGGTGCGCAGGAGTGGGGCACTCACAGAGTGTGGCGATGATGTAGGTCTCGACGATGAACTGGCCCTGGGACGAGCCGTGGATGTAGGCAATGTTGCCGCCCTGAGTCTTCTGCAGGAACGGCGGCCCGCGGATGTGGTTCCACATCTGCCCTGATGTCATCACGAATACAAAGGCCTGGAGGGAAGTACATATCAAATTAAGACTTGGAAGCAGCTTCAATTAAATTCATCAGTGAACAAAATAACTTTACACAGATTGAATTGAAACTGTAGCTACACAACAGAGTGACCAACATGATACAAAAACAAGCGCTAAATTACCTTCATCATCTAAGATATCCCGCATAAATTAATGCTATTGTGAGTCAATGCTTTCAATACACACTGAAGATGAACATCAGTCAACAGAGGTCATGTCAGAACAAGGATTGTATATGAAATCTGGTCATGTAAGCACAACACGGATCTCTGCTAGCACTCCCACAAACAGTAAGTATTTAGACAGGACACCTTGGTGTTGAGTTGAAATCACCAGCTAGCGCAAACTCTCACCAAATATACCTGCATTTGAATGCCAACAAAATTACCTTGGAACATAACCCAACTTTTTGCTACCTGTATTTGAAGGTATTGAAACTGTTATATTTAGAAAACACCTGTCACAGTTCTCAAGCACTTGTAAAGAAAGATATTGAACACCATATTACAGCCTATGTGAACACAATGGCCTGTCTGACCAGTGCGATGAGGCCCCAGGTGGTGGAATTGTAGAGGAAGTCGAGGTTGTTCTTGCGCAGGTAGAGCAGCCCCACGACCATGGCGAGCAGCACAACCAGCGCAAGCAGACCCGTGTAGTTCGGGGGGCGGAACACGCGGATCTGACACACATCAAACACAAGTTGAGGCAGCAGTCATAGCACTAGGAAATTGGTAGATGAGGTTGAGTGGGTAACATACGATGCGGTAACATACGTGAAAATTAGTGAAAAAATATGCATGGCAGGGAGTTGGACGATGGCACAACATCAGTGAGAGATATTCCAGAAGTATGCATGGCAGGGAATTGGACAAAGAGGCAACATCAGTGAGATATTGCAGAAGTATGCATGGCAGGGAATTGGACGGTGGGACATCAGACGTATTGAGAGCTATTGCAGAAATTTTAACAGCAGTATCAAATAGAGAAGTAATCGAAGGCATAACTCCTCACCTGAATCTCTGTACGCTCAGCGACCCAGCGAGCGATGCTCTCTGAACTGAAACCAACTCGCTGAATTTCGAGAGTGTCCAGCTTCTTGGGCTTGCCTTTGGCTGGGAAGTGCATGAATACCGGAGCAGAGTTCAGGTGCAGCTGAGGGAACAAAGAAATTCTTTAGAACAAGTGCACTGCTACTTCAAACCATCATTCATTTCTGTGCTTGAGCTCTTAACTGGTCCTTCATTCACACAACAGGATGTTTAGGGCCAATTTCAATTGAATTTAAATATTTCAACATGCCATAAAATCTTAAAAGTTTGACAAATTTTGCACATATTTACCTCAAATTCTTGTAACAGTCGTATGATTTTAATTTTACAGTACTAGTGAAATATTAACATTTTCAAATGTACCATTAGCACAAGCACTACAATGAGAAAATCTGTAAGGAGACTAACACCATGCAACACTCAAAAGTCCTTAATCACACTCACCTGTTGGAAGATATCAGAACCTTCATCAAAGTCAAGCATGGCAAAGAAGAGTTTGTTGGAGACACTAGGAGAGTAGCGCCATGAGTTGCCAACCAGCTGGAACTCGTCACTTGCGTGCCTGCACATCAGCATAGCCAACATCACACTACCGCCTCATAGCTTCCCCTGCATCCCTATGCACCAATGTGACCAACATCACACAGCAATTATTCAATATTTTACACATACAAAAATTCTTGATTGCATGAAGACTTTTTTTAAAGCTCATAGAGTACAATATATTTCCTGGGACTTTCCAGATTGGAATAGATGTTAGTTTAAGCCTCCCTAACTCCTAAAAAAAAAGGGTTCCAAAGAGAGGAAGGCACCATTAAGCATGGAGATAAGGGAATGCAGAATCTATGCAGAAGGGGCATAGAAACAGCAAGTTGAGAAAGAAGTTTATGAAACAAGATTAAATTGAAGAAGAAAGTAGTAGGTGCTGAAAAACAGGACAGCAGCGAATCAAGAAAATGTGGTCCTTAATATAACTAATAAATTTTATTTCAACAAAAAGATGGCCTACTTAACTTGCAGCTTAGCAGGATTTTCCAGAACATGAACAAATCTCAAGACAAAAATAATAATCACCATGACATGGAATCCTGAGATAGAATTGCTTACTGATGACCTAAAAATGCGTTCATTTAATCAATTGAAATAAAATGTACATGTTTAAAATATAAGGAAATGAAACCAACTACTAATTTTAAAATACATTTTATCTTTTAACTTATAGGCATAGATCCTATCTATAATCATTACCTAACCAATTAATTATGCAGAAATACATATTATGTAAATACATTCAATGCTTTCATTGACAAAGCTAGATTTCACTTCATACCAATTTATTAATATAAAATATCAGCAGCATCTAAGAGCCTCTTTTCAAATCCAAAGTGCAGACTTATGTTTTAGCTTTGAGATCAAATTTGCATATCACCAAAAAACAAAAGAGTAAACTAGAGAAAATGTTAGAAAGGGAAGATTGGACCACCTTTTTATTCATTCCCATAGAACAAAAAACATTTTATTTCAACAGAAAAAAAATCTACCTAACTCACATTTTCCCCTGAGTCTGTTAAGGCCCCCACACACTACACGCGCCACGAGCCGAGCCTTAGCAAACAAGCCGAGCCCCGAGCCAGTTCGTGTAGTGTGTGGGCATGTTGAGCCGAGCCACGAGCCGCGCAATCAGGCTCGTGGCTCGGCTCGTGCTGATCTGTCACTTCCAGATATTTGGCCTGGCTTGCGGCTCGGCTCGGGTAGTGTGTGGTGGTAAATTAGCACGAGCCGAGCCTGCGGTCAGCTTAGTGCATAATGTTAATGAATTTTTCTTTTTCAGAAGGTGTTTGATGTACGACGCACTATAGAATTTCAAGTGTGATAAAAGTATATTGAATAAAAGTGAATATGATTAAGAAAGATTTTTTTGTAGAATTTATTGAACTTTTTCGGAGTTATCCTTGTATGTGGAAAGTAAAAAGTCAAGACTATTCAAACCAAGTAAAAAAAACGAAGCATATGGTGTCTTGGTCTTGGTTTCTCAACAATGAATCCTTCCTTTTTATAAATGGGGTCATCATTGATAGCAATTCCAAGTACGTTGATTCATCCATTCTCAAGTAATTAGCGTAGTCTCGAGGCTCTAGTCTCAATTTCTGAATTAAATGGCCATGAGACAGTTCTTCCCTCTTCAATAGCCAAGACTAGCACCATTTAGACCTTTTTCAAGGTTATTTAGCGCTTAAGCAAATTGCAATCTCTAATAGGTCATCTGAATCGGAATCGGAGAAGTCCATGTTGTCTCTAAAAAAACACTTGCAAACTAATGCTCGGCTCGTGTGATGTGTGGGGAGGCAGAAAGCCCGAGCCGAGCCAAGCAGGCTCGCGCAACCCTCAGGCCCTGCTCGCGGCTCGGCTCGTGGCGCGTGTAATGTGTGGGGGCCTTTAGTTTCCATTACAAATATCTTGGAATCAAACCGTTGTACAGTATCACAGATACATCATTTAACTAATATTTAAAACCAGTGGCTGGTTTTTCTTGGACACCATGTAGGCTACATGGGTGCCCCAGCATGGCAGCAGCGCCACACACGTAATTTGTCACCTGCAAATACCACACTGCCTGTTGGCAGCCAGAGCAGTGAACATGACAACAACAGAGTAGTTTCGAGGAGTCGCCTTCACGAACTGCCGGAACTTCTCCGAGTTCAGGTTGATGATGGGCTTCTTCATTGCAGCATCAGTGAGCTGCTGTACTCGCTCACCCAGGGTCAACTGAAATGTTACAACACAATTCAGCAAAATGTAAGAAATATTCAATAAATTTATTCAAAAAATGTCTTGTTCATTAATTTTATGCCTTCCCTTGTCAATTTGAAATTAGATATTGATATAAAACTGTCAAACTCTCTAATATAAACTTATCACTTTTTCAACACAGTATGCTAACTTGAAACAATCCAGACCTCTAAATTCAGGAATAATTTTTAATTTTGGTAAATCTGAAGGATATGTCAGTGGTCGATTTTCCACTTTTTGGTGCTTGAACCTAATTATTTGAATCAAAATAAACAAGTTTTCTTCTATGCACTTTCCGTCTTAAATAAGTATTTTATGATTTATAGCGGTAAGTTTAGTTTCGTCTTTGATGACGAATGCGCTCGAATGAACTCGAATACTCATCGATTTTCGAATTTTTGTTGCTTGAATCATGGTAATAACATCAAAATAAACAACTTTTCTTCTATACACTTTTTTTGTCAAATGAGTATTTAACGAGGTATAGCGGTAGGTTTGGTTTCGTCTTTGATGACGATCGCGCTGGAAGCGAGTGCGCATTGCAGTGTTGCTGTCCGACGTGCTCCTTGAATAATTTGCCGCTTCAAACACTGGAGTTGCGGTAAGTCATTTACCGCTTTACGCTATAAATAATAAAATACTCATTTGAGACGGAAAGTGCATAGAAGAAAACTTGTTTATTTCGGTCTAATGAACTATGCTCAGGCATCGAAATTTACAAAATTGATAACTGACATATCCTTCAGATTTACCTTAATTTTCATCAACAAACCAGAGTTAAACAATGAAAAAAGTTGGCTGAATTCAGCTACTGCCCTTACATTTCAGTGCACTTATACCCTGTCAGATTAGCTTCCCTATTTTACTTGATATAAATGTAACCCACCCTTATGCTTTTACCTTTAATCAACTGTTTCAGCACTGAAAGTAGAGCAAAGTTTCAAACCACTTGCAAGTGAATAACTTCATTGTCACATCGGTTCACATTTTTATGATGATAGTGCGATTTCCACAGAATCATCTACTCGAGTACCATAAAATACCAAAAAATAATCAATTCATAACTCAAGCTACAAATGATAAATTATTTTTCATCATGAAGTATAGTACTCAAAAAATACCCCTGATAGTCTAAAGCCTTTACATCTATGGATATGTCAAATAGATCATTCGTTGAATACCGTCCCATACCTCTTTTTTAACTCCATGGCAGCTGATCACAGCACTTAATAATATAATGCATAGAGCGGATACCCTTATAGCGTCCATGATTGATTTGCGTAAGTTTGGACAAGAGAAAAATTCACTGGCACTCGCATTCCCACGAACTGGGAAGCCGATCGGTAAAGTGCCAAACAAACACCTATCAATCGACGTTACAACAGTTCCATCAGCTGTCTCCAATATATGTCCGGTAAGTTCAAAATTGATGCTCTGAAGTTTTTTCATTGCCAAATTATAAGTTTTATCCGTAAAAGAACTGTTTAATGATATTCATTACTGAAAAACAATTATTTTATTGTAATTTAATTTCTTGGGGGAAAGGAAATAAAGAGTTAAACCTTTTTTCAAATAGTTTCAGAGGCTTCTTGTGGAATTTATTGGAAACAGGTTGCACAAGTTCATTGGTGGATGGTATAGTTCTGTATCTAAAATATACTAACAGGTTGAGAGAGGTGGGAGAAAAACTTGTAAACATGTACTTTTATTAATTCACTGTATTTTTTACTATCATCGTAATACATTTAAAATATAGTGCTGAGCAACGTTAGTGTCATATTAGCTCTAGTGACTCATTGCCATAGCTTTTGTAGTCAAAATCATGCAATATCCTATGCAGTTTATATTAGTATGCAGAATACCCCGCAAAATAATAGCTAATGTGTTTTCATATTTATTTAGCTAGCGGAAATTTAAGCCAAAGTATGACAGATGCCATACATTTTCATAAAAGTATTATAATTTGCATTAAAACAAGGACTAATTGAAATCAGTTTATCAATTTTTATTATGCTTGTATTAGTTACTATACAAGCAGAGCCAACTTATTGAATATTTTCACCCAGCCACCTGTAGACTGAGTCAGAAGCATGGCATTAGTTCATTTTGAAGAAAAATGACCTGTGGTAGGGTAATCTCACAATATTTAGGGTATAAATAGCGGTAACCCAAACAGTCAAAATTTCTGAAAATCAGCCTTCTCCAAAATTAAGTCCTTTTATTTAACCTGTACTTTACGGTTACCTTTTCGTGACCCTTAAAACTGCTGTTGAAGTACGGTTCTGCTGTCAGGCATACAGAATATACTGGTGATTAGATTCTGCTCATATCTGTCCAGAGGCAATTGGCGATGAATGTGAATAGGCTGGGAGTTGCATTATGGAGTGATATTCAGGTATAGAATATTATTTTGCTTGAGGGAGATTACCAAGTGCAAATTTCATTAAATTATGTGAGGTCTTAATTGATTCGGTCGGACAGCGATTGTCTGCTTCATCGCCTTATGGTTTTACTTCATGGTAGGTGCTCCAGGGGCCATTCTCATGAACTTACGATGTCATTTGTCGCACCGATAATCAAAGCAATTTTTTTTTTGAGGCTAGAGGTTTGCTTCTTTAGAACAGCTTTGCCATCCGAGGTGGTTAACTGTGGGGCACTTCTACCTTTTACGAGGATGTTGACGGATTAATTTGCCTATGCACAATTTGAGGGTTGGTTTCTGGCTGGTTGATTATATGACGACATCAATATCGCAGTGATTCTAGGGGTTGTTCTCCTTTCGTTGGTTCGCTTCCGAGTGGCTGTTGTGGATATTTCTGGCCTCCCAACACTTATCTGCCAACCGGGCTTTAGATACCGGTTAGGCTGCAAAGGTAAGAACATAGATAAGAAAACGGTTCATGGAATGTGTTATCAAGAATCAGATTTTTATTTGGCAAGTTATTTTTAAAAAAATGCCAATACGAATAAAAAGTGCTTGAAATAATTCAGGAAGCTTTTTCTCAGGGTAAATGCAGCTCTTTGAGGGTAATCTGATCCATACTTTAGGGTAGTGGAAACTCATTTCGTGGTATTTTGAGGCTTGAGTAAAATAAAAGACGAATCAGCCAGTCCTGCCACTCAGCCACTGGCTACCTGCTACCAGTCAGTTGAGTGAAGTCCGAGTTGGAAGGTAGTGTGCGGTTCTGGATTTTGGTCCCCTAACTCTGGCTTTAATTTGCGGAAATATTTGGTAAGTCTTTACATTTGTAGCTTGATGAGAGTCAACAACTTTGAAAGTATAACATTACTACTTTAATCAAAAGCTCCTTGTACACTCAGGTGTGTACTTCTCTGCGATTAAACGTTATCTCTCCAAGAAATGTTTTAAAATTAATATTTAGGAACATTTTTCAAATATTTGCGTGCAAATGGAAGATAGGTTTAAAGCTCGTAATTCATTTTTCTTTCAACTAACCTTACATTTTATGTACAATATTTGTACCAGCGCATGAAATATAATATTTTTATGTGTATCCGTTGCAAATAAAAACGATAACAGAACTCGGAAATCACTCCTTTACTGTGTGCAATTCTTACGAACAGTGAAGCCATGAAAGCTTCCGTAAGCGCTTCTTAAATTGAGCCTCGTTGGATTAGCTGCCCAGTGATGTGAAGATCTTTTATAAGGCCATTTTACACTGACTGTGTCCTCGCGCTTTTCACCGTCGCTCCATCCATGTTCTGCAAATTATTCTGGCAGTATTGCAAGAGCAATCCTGACGATTACTGTCTCGGGGGAAGGAGCGTCGAATTGAGCGGCAATGTAAAAGCAAGCCGGTGTGCTCTGACGCTCAATCTTTGCGTGGGAGGAGCTGTAAGAATCTTTCCGTCGCTCCACACCTCTAGTGTAAAATGAGCT
This sequence comes from Morinoia aosen, assembly GCA_030386875.1. Taxonomy (NCBI): domain Eukaryota; kingdom Metazoa; phylum Arthropoda; class Malacostraca; order Amphipoda; family Talitridae; genus Morinoia; species Morinoia aosen. The sequence continues at coordinate 44,098,085 of CM059567.1, read as the reverse complement.
CTAGAGATTTTTTCGGCCTCCATCCCCCAATTGGAGGAAGTTCGTCCTCCCAAAGCCGAAGGCGCTCCGGGCTTTGTTTGGTTATAGCTTACCTGACATGTTTCTTGTGATGGATTAAACTGAAGTTTAATTAATCAATTAATTAATAGTACAATAATTGTTTAAAATTGATAATAATGTTCAATTTGAAATGCGTTCAAATTAAACTGACGTTCAATATTCAATACAAATTTAGAGTCAATGGCAGTAAGCAATTTCGTAAATAGCGAACAATACCTAGATCGTGCCTTCATTCAGCTTTCATCAAGTATTTATAAAAATTGAGTTTGTGAATGAATATCGATGCATGCGTTTTGAAAATCCCTTCGGTGATACCGGTTAGTCCTCTCGCAGAAAACGTCAATTCTGGCCTTATGACACAATGGCTGCCACGCACGGCAAGCCTACCGACTTTATTTTAGCTTCATTTTATGGTAATCTCATTTGGTTCTGATATTGTCGGAGGCTTCGACTTGGAAGTCAAGTCAACTAAAACATTAGTGGGCGAACTGAAAATTAAAATTGATTACTGAAATACAAGAATCTCCTTATGATTATGGTTAGAAATATGGTACTGTTTGGTGTCTTCCATCTAGTATGTTAAATTTAAACAATTTTTAAACAATTTATTTAAACAATTTATTTACCACAGGTGATACAGAGGTAGAATGATTCTTAAGTCTAGTACAATGGTTAAATTTGAGTATAGCTACCTGTGGGCCCGAACAAGTTCAGCGACTTCTAGGGCATCCTACCATCACGTTATTCTAAGGTGTACAATAATGTTTAACCTAGTTTACTTAACCTAGTTTCGCATTAGACTGATCATTGAGATAATTTACTCGATATTTTATGCTGTATTTTACAATATAGGTCAAATCAAAGAGCAGATAACCAGATTAAAACGATTACCCAAAGCAAGTTATTTTGAATGAATTAGGAATTTTGAATGAATTAGGTCGTGATGAATTTTCTTTCCTATCTCGCAATCACTTACATGATTTGAGAAACGATATACTTATATGAAATTAGGTTTCCAAATTATTACAAGAATTACAATTAAAATCCCATAAATAAGGTTTCCATGGGATAATCTGAACTACTCTAACGATTAACGGACCTAGGTGTAACAGTGGCAGAAATATCGAGATTAAGGAACTGGTTTATTTTAGATTACAAGAACACCACCATAAGCGTGTAACCCATGCTGCTAAAGAGTAAAAATAAAAAAATTGTCATCAAGAAGTACTGGCATTTTTCAGAGCTGGGAAACATAACTGAGAAAGAACACGACACATGTGCGTACGAACATCCGAGTGGAAAACTAAGCAAGCAGGAGTTGCGCTGACTGCGTAACATCGTAATGTTGACCGTGTCATCGTGAATAAATTGTTCAATAGTCACGTAAGCTGGCTTGAAAACTCCATGATTCGCTTGCGGAAGATGCTTGTGCAGTGATGAACGACCTGTTCGGTCGTTGGATCATTATATAATTTTATCCACTTTGAAATATTTACCCACTTTGAAATATTTATCCACTATTAAATAATTATCTACGATATTGTCCTTCTACGGATTGTCCTTGAGTGCATCTACACTAGGGGTTCTCAAACTTATTCAACCAAAGACCCCTTTTATTGCACAAAAATAAGCTGAGGACCCCTCACATGTGTTCCCCTCAGGAATATATGCATATGTACATTGTACGCACTGTTTCATAACAGCAGTCATGGGACGCTGTAAGTTAATACCTTAACTGCATCCACTTTTAAATTCGGTAAATTTTGCGGACCCCTGTCAAAGTGCCACGGACCTCTTGGAGCCCGCGGGCCTCTTGGGGCCCGCGGACCCCACTTTGACAACCCCTGATCTAGGGGACTTAGTTCTCAGGTATACGTGGGGTTCCTGCGCTACACTCATTGGGGTGTGGTGAGAGTGTCTGTCGTCGTCAGAATACCTTGAACAACTAGCGTTCTTCTTCTTCTTCCCTCAATTTCATATCAAATTATGCCGTATTTATTTCTCGATTGGGAAAACGTAGTATGTAATTACAGGCCCATAACGTATACCCTAATCTAATCTTTGCGTACTTTTCAGCCATACTTACATTGCAAAAGGAAATTCCCTATTAACCAACCGCTCGTTGTGAGCTCACGTTTGTGATTAATTAGCGTTGCAGAACACCCGCGTTGTGTTCACCCAGAGCGAGCGCAGTTCACTCAGAGTGAGCGCATAAATCACCCAGAGTGAGCGCATAAATCACCCAGAGTGAGCGCATAAATCACCCAGAGTGAGCGCATAAATCACCCAGAGTGAGCGCATAAATCACCCAGAGTGAGCGCATAAATCACCCAGAGTGAGCGCATAAATCACCCAGAGTGAGCGCATAAATCACCCAGAGTGAGCGCATAAATCACCCAGAGTGAGCGCATAAATCACCAAGAGTGAGCGCAAATCACCCACCACGCGAGGATGACGACCTGGGGCAAGACTGTGGCGGTTGTGACGGGCGCATCTCGCGGCATCGGCGCCACCCTGTGCGAGATGCTAGCGCCACGTCTCGCTCAAGGCTCCGTCATCGTCGCCGTCGCGAGAGACGGCAGCAAGCTGCGCGAACTCGGCCAGCGCATCACCGTCGCCGCGCAGGGCGTAACTGTGAGTTGACAGGCGATCGGATTTAAAAACGAAGAATCCCGTAAGCACTCAGATCTTGTCCAGATAAGCCACGCCTCTAGTGCAACGCGCGTTGTAACTTTTGAAATAATGCACCCATCGACTTCAAATTGCTCTCAAACGAAAGATTAAAAGATTCTTTAGTTTGAGAGTAATTTAAAGTCGATAGGTGCATTATTTAGAAAGTTGCAAGTGGGTGAACTTATGTGTTGCATTAGTGGCGGGGCTTATCTGGAAAAGATCCAAGCATTCTTCGCGCTGCTTCCAAAAGATGGGTTTTATGCATGTGCTGTAGTTTTGACTGTCATGTCCACAACCAGCTGTAGAGTTTTTAAAGAAGTGCGTGAATAATGTCTGTTGAGAATTGCCAGCATCAACAAGAAGCATTTTCTGGCAATATTGAGTGAGTCGTTAGAAGAAGCCGAGGGCGAATGAGGATGATGAGGGTGTGAGAAATCGACCTTACCTTATAGACTTCACTGGCAAATTGTGTAGTTTGTATTCATGCACCAATATCATGCACAACTAGTGAGCATGCAATTTGAGCACTGGATTCCAAACTTCATACTAAGCGCTTTCCGAATATAATTCGAGTTGCTAAAATTTGACACAATTATTTTTACTAAATTAGTATAACCGGCATACGTTATCAAATTTGAAAATCACATAGCGTTAAAATGAATGACTACATTTCCGCAAAAGCAGTACAAGTCATTGCAACAAGTCATTATCTTGGTAAAAAGGAATTTTCGAAGACTGATAAAATGTTTGCTAGGTTGTTAAGAAAAGTTTACTCTTGGATCCGGGAATAGGGTTCCAGATTCCCAGTCCCAGGTATTAAAGCTTGAACAAAACTCCTATTCAGGGGTTATCCCGTTTTACGAGGCAAGACATGGGGCAAGACTCATTTACGACGCTGTTTCAGTCTGGTTCGATAAACCGTTTTTTGTCTTTTCTTATTTTGTTTCAACACATAATTAAGGAATTTCGAGGGATTCTCTACTAGTATTTAAATTATTCATAAGTTTTCAGCCATCTCTTTGTGTATAAAATATCCAAGAGATGATATTTTGACTCTTTCTCTGAATAACACAATTAGCCCACGACACTGCTATGATACGCCTGGTTTGGTTTTGTCTATCAATTTAGGAGCTTTATATTAAGAAATTTTAAAATCCAATGCGTTATACATCTCATGTATTAACCTTTTGGAAATAAGCTGGTTTTCTTTTTCTTTCTTTCTTTCTTACATCCATTGTGTTTATCACGTTACTGAGCTCCCTCAACTTAGACACATCGCAACCACGCCTTTAATGTCGCTGATGACGCTACCCATGTACAAACTTCGAATTTCTTCATTTCTTTTCAGTTCGTACCAGTGGAACAAGACTTGAGCAACCCTGATTCGGAAGAACTGAATCGTGTTTTTGCGTCAAGCTTCGAGCAAGCTCGAAACTCCCCTGGGGATCCCATCAATACGGCGCTGATGGTGCACAACGCTGGGTCACTTGAACCTTTAGCTCATGTGAGGAACCTCGACGACTTTGCCGCCATCTGCAAGTACTATGACTTAAACCTCAGGTCAGTGGCTGCCAAAGCCAAGCTTCTCCTAGTGATGGTGTGTGTGGATTTGCACTTGCTTGAAGGGAAAAAAAGCGAGGTCTTATACCTTTTTCTTTTTAATTTGATGCACATATTTTCACCAGATGCAGAAAAACGCAAACTAAAATTATTGCAGGTCATCATTTCTCGAAAACGAAGGAGTTTTGTGGTTTTTGTCACTCATGAAAATCATGTTAGTTTACGTTTTTCTGCATATGGTTAAATATGTGCATCGAATTACGCAGCCCCCTTTATGAAGATTCATTTCATATACAGTCAAGATCTTGGCATTTCTGCAGGCCGCATTTGCGGCAATTTTAGGGGTGTACATCAAACCCAGAACTACCCATCGCCGAGTTATTTTTTTCACTCCCTCTGAAATTGAAGTCAAAGTTGGTTTAACGAATTATTTAAACTCTCGGTGTGCAGGTAAGATTTGAAGGAATACGTCGTGTCATTCACACGAAAATTCCTTCGTATCTCGCAATGCAGACAGAACTTTTTTCATCTCCATATCAAGCTTGTGCAGATCGTTACTGAAGAAATTTAACGTACCTGATACTAGCTGAGTTCAGAGCAATAAATTAATGGGTCTGCCATAATTCATTTAACGATCATGGCAAAATAACTTCTAACTCATTCCACTATATAACATCCAAATTGAGAATTACACTCATAAAATGACGAACGAGCGTCAATGCAAGCAGCTATTGTGAATTTCACAATTTACCTTCACTTCCCTCACGCAAAGTAGTACTTGTAAAACTAATAATGGTTGGTTCCGGCAGTTCCGTGTATGTGGTGAACGCTGCGTTCTTGCGTTCGGCCAAGACTCTGCAAGATGATCAGCCAAGCCTGGCCGTGAAGGTGGGTTGAGGGACCAGCTTTTCTAATTTCTTCCCCAGGATTGCCTAGCACGCTTTTGTTCAGACCAAAATTTCCAGATTGGAGTTTTTCTAATGAAATTATGTCTTGAAAATAACTCAGCATCTGGTCACGTTACCGCGTGGTAACCTTCTCGGTCAAATACAATTTGAAAACAATTCAAACTTGAAGATTATGGCCAGGAAAAGGACTGTTGTATATTAAAATATGCATCGTATAATGTGATACTGCCTCGTGCTATTGACACTTCGACCGACGTGAGCCACCGGTGGTACACGGAGGCAATTATAATAATGCTCCTGACCGACCAGTTATCACAAACATAATCTTCATAAATACTTAAAACGAAATGAAGGCACGATCCATTTAATGCTAACTATTTCCAAAACGGCTTACTACAATTGACTATAAATTTTAGTTGAATATTGCGCAGTCAACGTGTTGAAAATAAATCTTGAAACAGAAAATGGAGCTTTAAAAAATGATCTAAAATTTGCTCTGATGCAAACTATGTTGCGATTTCTGAACAGTCAAAACTATATTTTTCATCTATTAAAAACCCTTGTGAAATTATTTCATGCTGGCGATAGTGACTAGTCACTACATGACAATCTTCTATACTTAATTTTTTTTAAGTTGCTTCACGACTGTTTTACGGTACGCTTATTGAAAGACATGTTGGTTCAAAAATTTAATCTCTACTTCATTTCAGGTGGTGAATATCACATCCCTCGCTGCAGTCTCAACTTTCAAATCCTGGGCTCTCTACTGCTCCGGTGAGTGGCGGGGCAGGATGCCACTAACTGCCTCTGTACGCTGAGCTTCGAGGTGTACTATTAGTACGCCTCGTGTGTTTTTTTTTAATACGCCTCGTGTGGTTTTTCTTTTAATACGCCTCGTATGGTTTGTCTATTGGTACGTCTCGTATGGTTTGTCTATTGGTACGCCTTGTATGGTCTGTCTATAAGTACACCTCGTATGGTTTGTCTATTGGTACGTCTCGTATGGTTTGTCTATTGGTACGCCTCGTATGGTTTGTCTATTGGTACGTCTCGTATGGTTTGTCTATTGGTACGTCTCGTATGGTTTGTCTATTGGTACGCCTTGTATGGTCTGTCTATAAGTACACCTCGTATGGTTTGTCTATTGGTACGTCTCGTATGGTTTGTCTATTGGTACGCCTCGTATGGTTTGTCTATTGGTACACCTCGTATGGTTTGTCTATTGGTACGCCTTGTATGGTCTGTCTATAAGTACACCTCGTATGGTTTGTCTATTGGTACGTCTCGTATGGTTTGTCTATTGGTACGCCTTGTATGGTCTGTGTATAAGTACACCTCGTACGGTTTGTCTATTGGTACGCCTCGTACGGTTTGTCTATTGGTACGCCTCGTACGGTTTGTCTATTGGTACGCCTCGTACGGTTTGTCTATTGGTACGCCTCGTATAGTTTGTCTATTGGTACGCCTCGTATGGTTTGTCTATTGGTACGCCTCGTATGGTTTGTCTATTGGTACACCTCGTATGGTTTGTCTATTGGTACACCTCGTATGGTTTGTCTATTGGTACGCCTCGTATGGTACGTTTGCCCCTAAGGACGTCTTATACTAAGAAATTTTTAAAAGTCAATATGTTGTCATGTATCTCATGTGTCAAATTTTTGGAAAAACGATTTTTTTCTTTCTTCAGTGCTGAAATCAGTGCGTTTCTTGCCAGTCACTGAGACCTGCAATGTTGAATAGAAGTATAGTAGATAGAATAGTTAAATCCCCTTGAGGGGGATTTAGTCGAAGCAATAACAAAGCATTGATGTACAGTGTGCCCACAGGCAAGGCAGAAAGTTCGACAAGTCGACATTTAACTTTAGGACTGACTGTATTTAGCCAACAACAAAACACTGCTGTGCCCACAGGCAAGGCAGGCCGGGACATGCTGTTCAGGGTGATGGCAGCAGAGGAGCCGAGCGTGTCCGTGCTCAGCTACGCGCCGGGGCCCGTCAGCACTAACATGCATGTAAGCCTAATCTATCTAACCTAATAATACCTGTTGTGTGTTTTATATATTTACTTATATACTTATTTATATACTTTTTTGGTGTCCGCTTCTTCCATTTCTCTGTCACGCTAATAAGGATAGCAATATTGACCGTATCTGTGATACGAGAATCACCAGTGCCAGTCACTGAGAAGAATATTTTTCATCACGAGTTCTGTTAGGATGGATATATTTGTTTGTCATCTACATCTGAAAAATTTGTTCAAAAAAGTATTGAATCCCGTCATTTTTGATGGGCCGTGTACACCAGTACTATAATGAGAGCCGCGTCCGCCAGTCTGTCCGTGTGTCACACCCACGGTAGAGGAAACAAGGTAAAGTCAATTTAAGTCATTTCTATGAGGGAAAATTACACTGCACCTTGTTCGGCTAGCCAATAAACGGCTTCATTTCAAACCAACTTTATGACATCACCATTGAAACATGTCGTTAGGCCAAAAGTGGTACCAGATTTAGGGCTAGCAGTGTTGCCAGATGTAATATGAGCGCTGCTATTGGTTCGTTGCCATGACGTCAGCATTGCGACACGGTTGACGAAAAAGACTGGTTTAACCGGTTACTACCTTGTTTCCTCTACCATGGTTCTCACCCACCAGCCTGCAGTGCGAGATGAGCGTATCTGTGATACAAGCTTCACCAACTCCACAATTTCGGTGCCTTAACCCAGCAGATTGGGTGTCGGAATGAATATCACGTGTATTGGTAGGTTAGATTAGGTTGTACAGAATATCAACAGTGGAGACTTGGGAAAGTATTGAAAAGACATAGAATAGCATGGGAAATCTTAGGGAAGCCATGTTAGTCCGTTATCTAATCCTGTCATTTTTTGGCCCGTGTACACTTGGATTCACTAATTTTTGCAAGAGATCCACTCGGATTAAACTCATTGATTGAAAGAGCCGCATCTAGCTGCAAGTTTGCGTATATGATATAAATTATATATATAAATTAAATGATTCATATATTTTTCTCGACCCCTCAGGGGGATACAACTATTGTATCTATGAGAATTGACGCTCCCAGGGGAACCATGTGAGGGCCCGAGCTAAAGGTTAGGTAGGCTTCCTTTTTGTTGTAATAAAATAGGTTTTTGTTTTGTTACGGACCATCTTTTTTCGGTTCACTGCTGTCCTGTTTTTCAGCAGCTACTACTTTCTTCTTCAACTTTTTTCTAATTTCATGAACTTCTTTCATAGCTTACTGTTTCTGTGCACCTTGTGCATAGCTTCCGCGTTCCCTCAACTCCATACTAAATGGTGCCTTCCTCTTTCCTCTCTTGGAACATCTTAGTCACAGTCAAGGGAAGCTAAAACTTTCTTGTATAATAATAATATTTTTCTAGAGCCGTGAATTGAGTCATAGAGAGCCGCGCTATGAATTTCATTGAGCCGTAAGGCATCTCTATCCAGCCTCAGACTGGAATTACTCGAAGATTGACACGTTCACTGGTACATATTCACTGGTACGTCTTGGTACACATGTGTACCAATACGAAATGAACGTGTTAAGCACTCGCTCGCGTGCAAGGGAAAATACGATGTTACAGACGTTCCATAAGCGTTCCTCTTTAGCCGTGGCCGAGTGGTTTAGAGCGCTCCTTTCACGGGAAGGTGTCGGCAGTTCGAATATCGGCACCACGCGATGAGTTCTCCCCGTTGGGAAAAGGGAATTCCCCACTCTACCCAGGTGTCGGAAATGGGTACCGGCTTGACCGGGGGTAACCGCCATTGCGTCCTGGTGTTAGTTATAAGGCATTTGAAAAACCAATGTACGAGATGATGTGTATAAGGAATATGACATGTTGAATATATCTTGATAGATTGGAATAAAGCATCCTCCTTTGGCCATGTCTTGAGTACAAGGTTGTCTGCAGAAGCTGGCTGCGACGCAGACGCCTGACGAAGAGCTGCGCGAGATAATCCGGGAATCTATACAACAGGACAAGGTGCTGACGCCTCAACAGACGGTGGAGAAGCTGCTCCACATCCTCGAAAATGGCCTCTACACTTCCGGTGATCATGTTGATTATTACGACCGGTAAACTTGCTCTGTCGCCATTGGTATTATTCTACTGGTACTTTACTGAGGACCATTGGTATAACTCTACTGTAACAGTACGAAAGAACCTATATGCAGGCATTCCCGCCAGTACGCTTAATTGGACACTGTAGCAGAATTTCGAATCTCGCCATGTAGTTGTACTACGTCGTAACATGCAGCTTTTCCTGATTTTGTCACCTGTCTCTCTACGCTTGACAGCTCCTCCGTCTTACAACTTTGAACGTACGCGAGACTCTCAATCCATGGTACGTACGAGGCCCCCGGAATCTTGCGGTACAAACCACCATAAATGGCAAAAGGAGTCCTGTATGCCACAGTCATCCCTGAACTTTCCGCTGTCTGAGGGTGTCGTAGGTACTGTAATATGCTCACAAAATGGTCGAAAATCAATGCAAGTCGACCTGAGATACGCGGGTTTCAAAGTCGCCACTTTGAAGTAGTTTTCTGTATGTTTCTAGAGGCCTCGTGTATTTATGTTATAGCCGTCTGTGTTATTTCTTTCTTCTCGGGGATTTGTGTGCAAAGTTCGGAGTCAGAAAGACCGAAGTGAACCAATACTTTTCGAATTAATCGCTGGCTAATTATAATACGACTGCTAAAAGACAGTCAGTGTTCTACAAGAAATTCATGTAGACCTTGACCGGGCCTAGAAAATGTGAAGAATCCTCTTTCAATTACGTACTGTTTAACTGTGAGACCGAGTGTTGGGAAGAGCAATTTTTGGGATTTATATCCTGTCTTTCCCGTGTTCACGCAAAGAAATGTTCGACTGTTTACTGACATGGTGAACAAAAGTGCAGACGACCGCCGCCAACGCAGCGTCAAGCCAAACCCCACCGAGGGAAAGGGAACCTCCGAACGCTGCTGCTGCTGCTGCTGCTGACAGTCCCGTCAAACCTGCGGACTGTAGCACGCGAAGAAAGCGGAAAAACTCCGAACATCAGGAGCGCCCTACGGAAAAGAAGCAACTAACAGAGGCAGTGTGTATGAATCCTGATGCCGGCGAACTGTATACGACATCAATTCAAATGACCCCAAATTACGATTCCGCTCTCAGCGATTGTGAAATAACCAGCGAGAACAATCCTGCAGTCAGAAGAGAAACCGAAGAAATTTTCTATGAATATAAAACAAATCTATCCATACCTGAGCAATGAACAACCCAACCTCAATTCTACAATGGAACTGTCAAGGAGTTCGAGCCAAGAAAGACGAACTGCTGGAATTGATACACCAGCACCGACCAGCAGTCGTAGCGCTGCAGGAAACCAAACTCTGGCACAATTGCACATTCTCCATACCCCAATACTCCCTTCTCATCAAGCATGGCCACTTCAACTTCACCCCCCATGGAGGGGTGGGTTTGCTCATCCATAACTCGGTCCCATTCAGAGAACACGTTTTGACATCCCAGTTTCAAGTCATCGCCGCCACCATCCAACTTAATCGGCCGATCACAGTCGTCTCAATGTACACGTCTAGAAATCATAGCCTTACCCAAGAGGCACTCCATGACCTCGAGAATCAACTCCCTACTCCAAGTATTATTATGGGCGATTTTAACAGTTATAACACAATTTGGGGATGCAGAACCACGGACACTCGGGGGCGCATTCTTGAGCAATATATAGAACAGTCAAACCTCATTCTACTGAATACGGGATCCCCAACCAGAATCTCGTACAACTCAGAATCCACCATAGATCTAACACTAGCCTCTCCCCGCCTGAACGCGGAGTTGCAGTGGTCCACCTGTCTCTCCCCCGAGGACAGCGATCACTGCCCCATCTTAATCCAGCAAATGAACGCACAACAAAACGAGTCTAGCAGAAGAGTGTGGTGCCTAAAAAGAGCAGATTGGTGCTCCTATGAAAACCACGCAAAGTGGAACGAGCTGGAAATCTCGCCGGAGACTGACTGTGAAGAACACCTCCAGGCCTTCATTAATGCCATACTGGCTGTAGCGGCGGATTGCATACCGACCATTGAAATTAAAACCTTCTTTCCAAAGCCATATTGGAGCGCAAAATTGACCGAAACACGACGAAACCGCGAACGCCTCTACCAAAAATACCGCCAGACCAGATCGGTACAAAATGCTCTTCGTTTGAAAAGAGCACGAGCAGTCCACAGAAACCTCTTACGTGACGAAAAGCGGAAGGCGTGGATAAGTTTTGCAAATACGTTCACTAAAAATACACCTCTAACAACAGTTTATGCAAATATTCGCAAAATAAAAGGCCAACCCCAACGGAAAATCTCCATCTTGCAAGAAAACAACATCACGTATGCCACCGTACCCCAAATAGCTAAGAAGCTAGCGATGACCTTCAGCAATACCAGCAGAGCCACAAACTACCCTGCCGAATTTCAACGAGAAAGAGAAAAAGTCCAAAACGAAGGTTTAAATTTTTCATCCACGAACTCTGAAGTGTACAATATACCGTTCACAGCAGCTGAGCTAGAAGCTGCTTTGTATAACACCAAAGACACCTCTCCTGGAGCCGACCAAATCTCCTACCAAATGTTAAAGCACCTACCCGAAGCCGGCAAGCAGCACCTACTATCGATGATGAACAAACTTTGGCTAAACGGATATTTCCCTCCAAGGTGGCGGGAGGCCATTATAATCCCCTTTCCAAAACTGCATAAATCTCCACAGTCGCCCCAAAATTACAGACCCATCGCACTAACCAGTTGCCTCTGTAAAACAATGGAACGTCTTGTCAGCAATAGACTCGTGGACTTCTGTGACATGCACGGCTGCCTCACGAACATCCAGTGCGGCGGTAGGCGAAGCAGATCTACAACCGACCACCTAGTGCGCCTTGAAACTACGATCAGGAGAGCCTTCGTACACAATGAACACTTTGTGAGTGTGTTCTTTGACCTTACAAAAGCGTATGATACAACATGGAAATTCGGAATAATGCGAGACCTTCACCATATGAAACTACGAGGAAGACTTCCCTCGTTCATCCAAGAATTCCTGCGCGATCGGACCTTTAGGGTCCGAATAAATAATTATTTGCCCGACCCCTTCCCTCAAGAAGAAGGCGTCCCGCAGGGCTCAGTGCTCTCGGTCACCCTGTTTGCCATCAAAATCAATGGTATCGCCTCTCTGATCCCTCAGGATCCGCGATTTCATGCCTCACTATTTGTTGACGACTTCCAGCTCGGCTATCGACATAGTGACCTAAATATCATCAAAACTAAACTCCAGGAATGTATTAATCATGCAGTACGATGGACCCAGACGAATGGTTTCACCTTCTCAACAGAAAAATCCAAAGCCGTCCATTTCACCACGCTGCCCGGTATCCAGATGCCCCCTTCCCTAAAAATCGCAAATGAAGATATCGCATTTGTAGAGGCAATCAAATTCCTTGGACTTACCTGGGACACAAAGCTCACATGGAAAAAGCACATAGATGAAATTAAAGCAAAATGTAAGAAGGGATGCGCTATGATCAAATCAATATCCTCTCACGATTGAGGAGGGGACCAGCACATTCTCCTCCACATGTACAAACTTTTTGTCCGATCAATAATGGATTACGGATGCATTGTCTATGCATCAGCCGCCGACACCACCCTTAAGCTCTTGGATCCCGTCGCAAACGACTGTCTGCGTCTGGCCACCGGAGCCTTCAAGTCCACACCTGTCGCAAGCCTCCAAGTTCTAACTGGCGAAATGCCGCTGAACCTGCGAAGGCAGTTGCTTTCCCTAAAATATTATTTTAAAATGAAGAGCCACTTGGGTAACCCAGCTTTCAACTCTGTTATCCCACCTACTGACAGAAGATTGTTCATAAATAAGAAAGTTATGCCTTCATTTGCCATTCGCACCCTCAATATTATGGAATCTCTAAATCTCGAACCCCTTTCTATCAAACCCGCTTTCTCGTACCGGCTACTGAACATTGACATCCCAACATGGAACACGGTCATCGTCGACATAAACATGGACCTAACAGCCCTAAAAAAGGAAACTACACATCCAACCACATACATCCAAGAATACCACCGACTAGAAAACGAAAACTACCAAGGCTGCATTGCAATCTTCACAGATGGTTCCAAAAGCAACGACGGCGTTGGAGCGGCTGCATTCTGTGGCAGCATTCAGAAACAGATCTCACTTCCCCAAACATCCACTATATTCACTGCAGAACTGTATGCCATTGACTTAGCACTACAGATCATTCGTGGTCGTTTTGAGAGCCAGTTTATTATTTTTAGTGATTCCCTGAGTGTTTTGCGAGTGCTCCTCAACAAACGCACGGACCATCCTCATGCCCGCCTTCTTCAACATCAGATTCACGACCTTGCCCAGAATCGGAAAACCATTAAATTCTGCTGGATCCCGAGCCATGTGGGGATTCGGGGCAACGAGACCGTCGATGGCCTAGCAAAAGCAGCTGCACTTCGCCCACCCGAGCGAGTCCCAACATTTTATAGGGACTGGTTCTCAGTACTTGAGAAAAAGATTCACACCAAATGGATGGAGGACTGGCACCAGCGTAGGAGCCTCATGCACGAGGCCCAGCTGGAACCGGGATCATGGCCCAAAAGAAAACTGCCACGCCGAGTGGAGGTCGTACTAAATCGACTCAGAAGCGGCCACACGTACCTCACCCACAGCTACCTCATGAACAGGGAGGTACAGGAGCCTCCGCCTGGCTGCCCTTTGTGCCTGGGGGCGCGCCTCACAGTGCGCCACGTACTCATCGACTGCGCCGCGCTGCGCAGCACGCGACGACAATGCTTTGATGTCTTCTCCGACAATAGCCGGCCACCTTCAGTAAGCAATATACTTGGCCACAATGCGCCTGTAGATCAGCTGATCACCTTCCTTAAAAAAGTAAATGCTTACGACATGATCTGATACGGGGAACTGTTCAAACTCTTAAAATTACGATTCTTCAAGCCTAAGCCACGCACCATCAAAATTTACCCGCTAATTGCCCCTCTTGTATGTTCAGTACGACGTGTCATAATGCGTGAGCCTCTTTTCTCTTGCTGTAATCTGCCTTAGTAGTAATCTCTGAGTTTTTCCCGGCCAGTGGCGTTACGCTGGCGACCCCGGTAGAAACGTTTCCGTAAAATTATTATTATTATGGTGAACAAACAGTCACTTGGCATGTTCGCGCATCTGTGTAGGAATATGTATTAACTCGAAGCATTGTGCTCGTCATAGCAGGGTGGTTTCAAGACTTGCCTCCGTGCGGGTAACGAGGGTTCGAATCCTGGCGCTGGATGGCGATTTTCTCCGTTGGGTATAGGGGAAAAATTCCAAGCACAATACCCCACTCTACCCAGGTGTTTGAAATGGGCACTGGTCTTGACCGGGGGAAAGCGTCATGGCGTCCTGGTGTTAGTTATAAGGCATCTGAAAATCCAATGTACAAGGTGCTATGCATCAGGCTTGAACTGGAAATAACGCATCGGTAGATGCCTTTGTTATTTGAAGCTGTAATTCGCTCCATTACAATGACGGTTTTAAGGAAAAAGATTATTTTCAATTTACTAGGATACGACAAGCTTTCGCCGAGCAGCTTACTCTGATATTTAGCAAAACAAAGCCTTAACTTAGTCCAGATTGGACGTAAGAAACCAAATACTGCTTAGTACCCTGAGAATGATAGGAGACGCGAGAATGCTAAGATAACTTATTAGTCCAAAGAAATGAAACACATAGTCTCATGTTGTCTACATATGCGTATGCTGTATGTATAAAAAGTCCTTTATATTTTTTTTTGAAGTAATTTGTAATTTAGCTGATTTTTAAAAAATTAAAGTTTTTGTCTTTACGCCTCCTGAGCCTGTACAGAACAGTGGTTCTTAACCCGAGTCGCGACCCAAGGTTGGGTCGCCAAGCCATTTCATGGGGACGCTAAGGGTTTGTATAGATTAGAGTATTAGTTTAAGCCTCCTTATAATCAACAAATGAGATCCAAAGAGAGGAAGGAGGAAGGCGCCATTTAGTATGGAGTAAGGAAACGCGGAATCAATGCAGAAAGGGCATAGTCGCAGTTTTAGGTAAAAGAATAAACAGATTGCTGATATTTAATGTCTGGACTTCCCCCAATTATTTATCGGGGATCCTGTCAGTTTTCTACCGAAGAGACGTTTGCTCTTATAAGCTCACAGTGAAAATGAGGGATACGAAACCCAAACCTCATACCTGTTCACCTGAAAGCACGAGTTGACATTAGTTCCAAACTCCCGTCACATGACAAAATTTGAAAAAATACATCTAAACTCCGTCAATGTACAAAATGCAACATTATTTCAGTTTTTAAATGAAAAAAACAGAAGACACTAGTAACATTACATTCATCCCAGTGTAAATAAAGATCACAACCGCAACCACACAGAAGATGGGCTGACTTGAACCAAGCCGTTATTTCAGACAGGCAAGCCAAATCGAGGGGATCACATATTCTTCTCACTAAATAAACTACCTAATCTTCCCTAGCAATCAACGTTATGAAAGTGGCCTTCTTTACAATCATTTTAGCACATTTTCTTAACAAAAACATGTCAATGAGTACCCGCGAATATAAAATTTCAACTCTTTAGCTGTAAGCAAAAATTCCTCTGGAACGAAGTGAAGCAAATATTCATCGACTCAAAATACGTGTTTTTTCATGCAGTAATGTCAAGATGTACCGATACATTTTGTTCAATATTTTTTGTAGCCACACAGTGATAGCTAGCACAGCAAATCTGTGGACGCTCCTAAAGTTATTCAGACCCGCACAGGATATATCGTTGTGTCGCACGGGCTAAGGTGAGAGAAGGAAACTAAAGTAACATTCGACTATTTATTATTTGATTACAATAGATGAATGCCCTTGTAGTGCTTAGCGTTCATATTCCCTCTAATGGTTTGAAGGATCATATGTTTGTGAGCCTGCCTGTTCAACTTCTTTTGTTGTCTCTCGGCCTGTAAAAAAAAAAAGTTCATTAAAATTTGTTGCAAGAAAATTTTTTGAATGTTATTCAAAACTAGGCTACAGATATGTCTGCATTAAATGCTAATGCTAAGACAATGACAGAAAATACGAGGGGACACGTAAAGCGCGGCCACAGCACAGGCGAAGACCCATTTTGTGCTTTAGCTGTCTGTCGCTTATTTCTTTGGTAAACAGAGGAAGCAGCTGCGACACGACAGGGATATGCAAGAGGGATCATTCCACAGCAGAGTAAGGTAGATAAATATAGAATATAACAAAATATTCATTTATACTTAAAACAGAGTTACATCTTCGTATTTGCAATGAAGAGCTAAACAGACGCACTCAGATGGCGCGTGAATGTTACTAGAACGCACCAAACACTTGCCCACACCTAGAACAGCTCTCGACTACATTTCTCTCTTGAAGTGGTCGCAACACAGACACAAGCAACCAACTCCACATTAGATAACTCTGCTTTGGAGAGGCAGCCAGCAACCTCGTGCAAGCTAAATGATGTGATCGATGTTTGAGGCAAAATCTGCAGCTCTTCGATTGTGCAGTTGAATTGTTGTAGCTCTGTTCAACTCCTACACTACTCAGCACCCAGAAAAAGAGCCACTCGAACACGTGTCCCACTGAAGACGCTGTTTGTACAGACGACATGCGAGCCTGAGGCACCTACCCTTTCTATTTCCTTGAGAGCAGCTTTGCGTTGACGGCGCTGCTCGGGGGTCTCGCCGGGAGACCGATACGACAGCTCAGACCGCATCGTTTTGAACGTCATTGCCTCTTCATCAACTGCCCATGAAATCAAGTGCTTCCAATGTAAAAGAAATAAATTATCACACGTGTGCTTTTTTCATTCAAATACAAAAATGCCATTACTTTAGATACGTTTTTAGATTTTATGGACATTCTTATCAGAAGCTCAACTTATCCTGCCCCAAAGCAGAAATTCTGTAACAATCTAACTTTCCCTATTTCAACAAAATTTGCTTGTAAAATACTCGGAAGCAATCCGCCAATAGCAATTATCTAGTTAATGTTCTGCACACATGCACCTCCACTCTCTCAGGTAAAATCTGACGCTCCTCGTGACCCTTAAGGCGACAGCAATTGCTGCACCAAGCCACTCAAGCAAGTTCATATAAAGCAGAGACTTGAACGCACCTTCCCTGTGGGGAGTGTTGAGTTCAGCGTCGTGCTGCTTCAAATCCTTGACACTGAGGCTCTTCTTGCGGCGGCTGAGGAAAGGCAGCTCGTTCTTGATGACAATGGGCATGTTCTTGTTGAGCACCGTGGGCACGTTCGTCACGTTGTACTTCATGGCGCTAGCGTCGGGCACGCACACCTGCAACGTCGCGTATCCAGCTGCAGCACTTCAATGCAAACCAACACCAATGCTCTCCTAGTAAATCTAGTAAACGAATCGCTCACTAAACATAAATTACCCCGCAAAACTAGAACTGGCTTTAACTCCTAGTTAGATATCTTAGCTTGCTCCTCCAACAATGATCAATCTGCCTTAATTAGCTTCGAAGCAAGCAAATTAGAAATCGTAATTGTGCTGCTGACTCTTAGTTTACAGCTTTATTCATAGAACTGGACTTGTGTAGTAAAGTTAAACAATTATCAAATATAACTGAATAGTAGCTAAAGTATGGTACACAAATATTGGAATGGGAGACTGCCGTCTCATTGCACCTACGCAATGACTACCGTCCTCGTGTTCCTTGAGTTAGGTGTGGTGCACATCGTGCACAGCCATATTCATAAGGAATGGAACACCAACCAGAAAGACTCCTAAGACAAGAAAGACAATATTGAAGTTTCCCTTAAAGCACTTGCAAGTCAATTAAAAAGCAACTGAACATTCAAGGCCAATATCTCCTCGGATAGAGGAAGCGAGCACCGAAATGTGAAAGAGCAACAGTTTGTTATGAGGCCCGTCAGTTTAGAAATACTATTATATTTTTTTAGGCAGAACCCGATAATCTGTGACAGGCACATTGAAAATTCGTTTTATATAACTTCTTCCCTAATGCAAGATTGATTACTAGCCATCCAATTGTTGAGATTACTGACATTTTTCCTTGAAAATAATTCCCTTCACTAACTAACACTGAATTGAGCTCAACAGCTTTACAGGTCGGAATGTATCCTAGTAATGTGGTCTCTAATTGCCTCCCATGTTTGATGGCGGTATTTATCACTCGGAATGGAAACCTTGCCCATCATTTTCTTGGCCATCACACAAAACAAACCTGGGCCAACAAACGAATGCCACCTTGAAGTTAGGTCTATAATCTGCAGCTCCATTATCTATGGGCTTTCTTAGTACGGTAGGAATTACGTAAGCACAGGTGCAAAACTTATGATAGAAGGTAGATTATATATCTATATTTTTAGTAATTCTTGATTCAAGATTGTGAAATTTAAATTTCAAGTCGTCAGTTTTCAGAGACAGAATCCTAAGCCACAATAAAGGCGATTTCACGAGAGTAGGAACTATTTAGCATGGACTGTAGAAAAGAGGGATTGTATGGAGAAGGGGCGTTCCCCCACGGCGCTCACCTCAAAAGGCTTGTCCCGGGCCTCCCAGTAGGCCTTGCAGAACTGCAGCGCCTGGAGGCGCATCTGCGAGTCCTCCGTGGTCTCCTGCTCCTTGTGCGGCCCCACGAGGGCGACGCGCTCGTCCCGGTCGCGCACGGGCCGCAGCCCATGCGCCAGCTGCAATGCCGCGTCCTCCCCCAGGTAGCCCTCCACCTCCTCCAGCCGCGCGTCGCCCACCTCCGCGTCCTGGTAGTCCCGCAGCTGCTGCAACGTCAAACACATTATCATCCTTATTATGACCATTCCTACTTCTGTTATTATCATCATCATGGTGATCATTGTAACATTTTCTAGGCATCATAGTCATCAGAAAGGGGACTTCAGAAGATTAAAGAAAAAGGAAAATTTCGTGTTGACTACAGAAAAAGGAATGTAAGCAGAAGTGTTCCTACACAGAACATCCTGTGCATAAAAAAAGGCAAATCAGGAGAGCAAAGTTTGGGAAAACAAAGAAAAGATCCCGAAAAAGGTATGACAACTCAAAAATGAAAGACAAAAGACAGAAAATCCTAAGGTCTACCTACACCTAAGGTAGTTAACTATGCCACTCTCCATGGAGATTTACTCCTCACAGCACAGAATGGCAAAACTCAACGAACACGAACCTGTTGCTTGTCCCGCAGCCCTGAGGGGACACCGTACAAGGTAAGGAAGCTGGCAGCAAGGCAAAATATAACATAGCATGAGCACACTATCGTCTAATTGGTCATTTGATCACTCCATGCAGTTGCTTATGGAAGAAATTTCGAGTAGAAGTATTTTAGAATCCAACATGCTTTCACAATCTATTTAGAATAGACACGACGAGATGGCTACAACGCTGCTCACTCACTTGGGCATCAAACTTTGCATTTAAGCGCTCGCACTCTGCCGTGACGGGCCTGGCGCCGCGTGAGGACTGCAGAGGGACGGACACAGCTGGCCTCGGGAGCTCCTCCGCCTCCTCCACGCCAGGGATGCGCTCGAAGAAGCTGTCCATGTGGGAGCCCGTTGCCTGGTCCCGCGGTGCGGCGCCATCAGCGCATGCTGGGGGCAGCTGCGAGCTGCTGCTGCTTGTGTTGTGCTCCTCCTTCTCCTCCTCATCACCATTGTCGTCACTCACGTCCATGTAGCCATCACTGTCTAGTGCATCCTCTTCGTCACAATCGTAGCTACTGCAATGCAAAAACATGTAAACCACTCCATGGTAGTTTATGGTAGTTTGTTCAATTAATTAAGAGAGTATGTGGAACACACTATTTTTTAATGTTAAAATACGACGATAACAAACATTGCAGTGCCACTACCTTACTATAGTCTCCTGTAAAAAGTTGCAGCTATAAATCTCTGCCAGACGATCGATTGTAAGTAAATTTCAGCCTCCTTTAACATAAATGTTCACATTAAGGGCGGAAATGAAGACACCATTTAGTATGAAGATATGGGAAGGAAGAAGCTATGCACAAAGTGTGTTCCCACACTGGACCCCCTGCATATAAAAACAAAAAGTCGAGAAGGTAGGTCAGGTAACGAAATAAAAATTAGGAAGAAATAATGAAAGTAAAAGGAGCTAAAAACAGGACAGAAGAAAAGCTGGCCTTCAAAACAACAAAAATTTTATCAAAAAAAATGCTCCAGTCTGAAACCTGAGCTTCCCTCAGGAAGTGCATGTTCCCATAAATACAATAGTTGTCTCCTCCTGACCAACTCTGCCTGACAAATTGAAATTACTAATTGCTAAGAAATACATCCACTAAGGATCCCTCCATGGGATCTGCCCACGTTGGTTCTAGCCAGAAGAACTAAATATATGGAAAAATTTATAATCAATACTATCAGTTACAATGTTAACTGTATGCTAACGCAGCTGGCTGTACTAACGGTATCACCTTGGGAAGGTGCAGGTCGGCTCAGTACAGACAAATTAATGAAGGTACCATACAATCAATATCCTTGTCTGCATTTGATGTTCCCTTTATCACAGTTATAATAAGTTCAATTAGATACCAGTAAAACGTGGTAAAGGGAACAGTGAAAATTTCTATTAAGAAATGAGATAAATGCACTCACCCATCATCTCCAACAAGTAAGCGCCCCATGTCGTCAGGAAGATACCCCTTCTCAGCATCGCCAAACTCATAATAAAGCTCCTTTTCAGATTTTGAAACTGAACCTTCTGTAAGCACGGATTTCCAATCAGAAAATGTACAATTTGTAACCATGCATGCTGTGTCTATGCAACAAGTTGTGAAAAAATACTGGAATTAGATGAAATCAAAATTCACGTACAAACACACGAGCAAAGAACTCCAGTGTCTCCTAATCTAACCAGTCCACTTAGATTTTAACCCTTTATTGGCCAACATCCTAACTGGAGGACATCAAGAAACTCCTCACTGTTCACATATATTCTATAAGCTTCACTGAAAAGTTTACACCATACTGGGTTCCATGAAATATAATTCAAGAGAAATTACTGCAATACTTTGTTCTAAAACCAAAATTTTGGCCATAACTGGGTTGGTATGCCTTACCCCCATTTTGTTGAAAAATCTTTATCCTTTCCGACTCAGCAATCCTCTGTTCAAAAATGCTTCAATCTAAGATTCACAGCAAAAAGTGAGAGCCTTTAATTGCATCAAACTCAGAAAGGAAATGCAGCAAGTGCAACAGCAAGATTACTAAAAAAGCATCCTTATGTGACTGTTGTGGTAAGTGAAGCCACATGCACATGATTTCATTTCAAAAAGGACTCCAGTCTAAAATACAAACCAAGAGACAAACCTGCAAGCCACATTTTTTTAGAAGACTTGCAAGCTGCAGCAGCAGAAAATCACTCCAAACTCTTAGAAAAGCTGCATTGGGAAACAGAGTAATACCACAATCACTATATTCACCTGGCCATCAGGTCTGCTTCATCAATTACACAAAAAGATTACTACCCTACAAAACCAAGATAGACAAAATGAATCCATAAGAATAGACTTACGAGACTTGCTTGCAGTGGCATCATAGGGAGGAGCTTCATAGCTGAACGCCTCTGAAATTGGGCCCAGTTTCTTAGCCCCATTCTCTTTGTGAGCCTGAAGACAGAAGTTGTTTTGTTTGGCTCAACCATAAAGCAATGCTCAATCATTACACACCCAACCAATGTATAGCCAACAGGAAAAATTTTACAATATAAATCAGAGGACAATATAACTTTAGAGTAATGTCCGGGATTTTGACCTTTTTTCGTCCGATTCGCTTGAAAATTGGCCAGTATATGTATTTTTTTAAAGTAAACCTTTTTTACTCCTGTCATTTTTTTGATTTAAGCTTTATTTTCTTTTTTACAAAAAATTAGCTTTTTGATGCATTTTTATGCAAATTTCAAGACGTATCAACTCACTGAATTTAGATGCTAGAACAAAACCAAAGACAGTTTTAGAATCCTTAAAGCATTTCTAACAAAGTTATAATTTAAAATTTTAACATTTCAAAAAAGTTTCTGTGATAAGCGATAATTTATAACATCACAAACAATTATTTTTGGGTTTGGAGCCATATAACTTTTTTGTTTTCTAAAATTTGGGAGAGTCCAAATTATAACTTTGTTAGAAATGTTTCAAGGATTCCAAAACTGTCTTTGGTTTTGTTCTAGCATCAAAACTCAATGAGTTGATACAGTTTGAATGTTGAAAGGTATCGGTTTTGGGTATAAACCAAAACAAATTTTTGTTGAAGTGTAATATAATGGACAATTTATCTAACTCAATGCAGTTTTAATTTTTTATTTCAATAATTTCCATGCGTAACTTCATATTCACAGTGTGAATTGTGATTTTCCAAAAAAATACAAAAAAAATTGTTATATATAATTAAAAATTATGAAATTCTTCATTTTCAGTCTGATTCTTATGAAATTTGACTATAATAAGTAACTTTAGAAAGCAACAATTTCTTCTATTCATTTTTTGATTCAGGCCTTAGTTTTAAAAAAAAATTGAGAACTTGTTTTTGAGTTCATGTTCATGGACATTTCAAAACGTATCAACTCATTGAGTTTTGCTGCTAGAACAAAACCAGACAGTTTTAGAATCTATGGAACATTTCCAACAGAAGTATATTGGGAAACTATTTATTTCCATTTATATTTTATGTTTATATGGGGTCAAAATCAGGTCGAAAATTCAAAATTTTTGTCCCATTACCCCCCCTGGAGGGGGGGGGAGGGGGGATTTATTGTCCGTAGCGTCATAAAATTTTAGGGCCGAAGAGTCCACCACCTAAGGGTTCTTTTCCAACAATAACATGAAAAAAGCTCACCGGACCGACAGGGGCCTGGCAGGGGCTTTGGACGGTACCCTTAAACACAACTGATGCAATGTTCATCACATAACAGAAACATTCAATATTAAGTTCCAGTTATTTATAATGAATAAAATAATTAGAAAGTAAGATTTCATTACAAAATTTAATGCAACAGATTTCAGGTCAATAAACACAAAAACCTGATAAAGACCAACAAAAAGTGAGCAATTCTAGTCAGATGTGATACTATAACAGCATCCTCAACTGCTCCACTTTCTAAAGTATTTCAGAAACAGTTTTAAATACAAGGAGAATTTACTACAACCCCCAAGGACTACTGGAGGAAACATCCCCAGCCAATTTCCAAGCATTGCTAGTTAAGACCATCAAAGTTATCAAGTTCATATTTTCATATAAATTAAAGCTTTTAGAGCTAGAATTTTATACAAATAGCACTTCAAACCAAATTGTATAGAACACATAATACAATGATTTATGGATCTTTTAAAAGCGACTATCCTTGCTATTTTATTTATTGTTAGACTTGGCAATAAGCAAAACTTAGATGTGTACAATGATTTATTTCAATGTTTTGCCTTTTGCAAAGTCTAACTACAAATAAAATAGCAAGGATAGTCACTTTTAAAATAGACATTTCTTAGAGAGTTTAATAGGTCAGAACTAAAAACATTAACAAAAAAAATGAACGTTTCGACCACAAGGGTCATCTTCAGCATCTGGGAAAATACAAGAGATTTTTCATAGACAAAAAAACACACATATATGATTAATATTTGTAATTGCTAACAGGAAATTTGCAAGGGAAAGGAAGATTATAGATTTATATTTTAGCTCTGACCTATTAAACTCTAAGAAATAATGTCTATTTTAAAAGTGACTATCCTTTGCTATTTTATTTGTAGTTACACATAATACGATATCATTTTAATTTATTTCAGTAGTATTCATATGTTTAAGAGATTAGAGTATCATGCATAGCAAACAAGATAATGCTTAGCACTCTTCAATCAGTAAAATTTATGAAAGTTGTCAGTAATTTAGATTATAAATCATAAATAAGTTTAAGCCATTCTAATAACAAGATATACTCCAATGAGAGGAAGGTTGAAGGCACCAGTTAGTACAGTTATAGTAATGCAGAATCTATGCACAAGATGTGTTCTCACACAAGATCCCTTGTTCACTGAAACAGTAAATTAAGAAAGAAGCTTTTGAAACAAGATAAAAAATGAAGAAAGAAGTAGGTGATGAAAAGCGGGAAAGAAGAGAGCCAAAAAAGATGTTCCATAATGAATAAAAAAGTATTATAATTTCAACAAAAAAAAAAAAAGCCTACTCAACTCTCAACTGAGAAAATTCTATTTTCCACCTAGGAGAGCTACTTTAAATAGATACAATAGTAGTACACCTTGAGTTAGGAGTAATTTTTCCAAACTTAATATAAGTATATATGGCAGGTATATTTTCTGTGAAAATCTACAGTTACAATACACATAGAACATCAAATATCAGCACCAATTAACCTATCAGAGTAACCAGATTGTCCACTAGTGTACCCAGGCTAAACTCAAATTAAGTGATAATGAACTACCATGAACAAGATACAAACACAAAAATTGCACTTTATTAGACTAATGCATACATTAACATATTTTTCTAAGAGCACAAACTTGTATGTAGTTGTGGAACATGATAATTCAGTTCTACAACTATTAAACCAGTGTTTTACAAACTCATTGGACTTGTGTTAAATGTTAAATTTGATATTCTATTTTATTTCTTTGATGGAAATTAAGACATGGATTTTCAGAAAATATCATAATTAATTCAGAAAATTACTATTACAATAATTAAATCAGAAAATAGCATATATTGCAAAAGAAATATGTAATTCTGTCACAAATTTTTAGTTGATAATACTGCATGATGCAGTGGAAACAAACAAAATGAAATTTTGTCTCCTACTATTACATTTTGGAAATGAATGTTATTGAAACTAGTTTGTAACGTCTGACCCAACAGATTTGGCTTACTAACAGAATTTTTAATTTGCATAATGCTTCATTACACAACTGAAACACTCAGCTCTTTTGGCATAATTTCATTTCATTGGAATATGCAACAACCAAACTTCACACGCCTGCTCCATATATGTCACAATGATATTCAGTTTTCTAATTGAAGAACAGCAATTGCATGCTATTTCTGATTGCTATCTCATCCAAGCTGGACTTCAAGCTAAAGTAATACAACATAAGATATACCTACCCAAGACAACTCAGCTCAAGTATGATAAAAATATAAAGCCAGTAGAATACTCGAAGCTTGAAACAAAATAAATTTCATAAATTATAATAGTACCACGAAGAAACTGAAAAAGCCATACCTGTGGATGCTCCTTTGGAAGTAAATCCAATTCTGTTCCAGCATTTGCTAAAGGCCAATTGTTGGGATCAGGAAAATGCTGTCCATAATCATAGTCATCATCAAAATAGATTCCATATGATGCCAACTTTGGCTCATTACTCTTGTCATAACCATTGTGGTCTGCATCAGGTTCTGATGTAGCAGCTGCATTCGCTTGCCCTGGTGACGAACAAGACTTTTCCATTGATCCAAGCGAGTTATGTCCTTTCTCTTCAGGTGTATTTTTGCTTTTCACCGAATGCTTTGCACCAAGTGATTTTTCACCTAAAGCTGGGAGGTCGTCAGAAAATCTCACACTGCCAGGAGAAGCCACATCACTAGAAGCAAGCACATCACATGCAGGTGACTTGGCACTTTCTTCTGCAGATATATCACATCTCAGCTGAAATGGCAAGGCTTTTGAAGGCTCGACCTCTTTAGAAGCTTCAGGACGAGCAGGCAAGGCTTTTGAAGGCTCGACCTCTTTAGAAGCTTCAGGACGAGCAGGCAAGTCTTTTGAAGGCTTGACCTCTTTAGAAGCTTCAGGACGAGCAGGCAAGTCTTTTGAAGGCTTGACCTCTTTAGAAGCTTCAGGACGAGCAGGCAAGTCTTTTGAAGGCTGGACCTCTTTAGAAGCTTCAGGACGAGCAGGCAAGTCTTTTGAAGGCTTGACCTCTTTAGAAGCTTCAGGACGAGCAGGCAAGTCTTTTGAAGGCTTGACCTCTTTAGAAGCTTCAGGACGAGCAGGCAAGTCTTTTGAAGGCTTGACCTCTTTAGAAGCTTCAGGACGAGCAGGCAAGGCACCTCCAAGTCCTGGTAGTTTTTTACTTGATAAGACAATTGTGTGTACAACATCTTTTTTGGGGTCAATGAAACGTTTCTTCCCCTGTAAAGAAATCATTATTTATGAAATCAAAATCAGTGAAGAAAAATTACAATGCTACAACTCAAGCAAATACTATTGGTGGTATAGGTATCAGAATTATGAATGTCCTCAAGACCATGTATGTAGAGAAAAAAATTATATATCACTTATCCTGCATAAAAACTTTCAATACAAAATATGTTCCATTACATATATCACACTCTGCTTTTGCATCCACCATCAGTACAAGAGAACATGGAAACAAGAACAAGTCAAGTTCCTGTTGTATGGTCACATTACTACCCAAGTCCTATCCTGTATAGTGTATAACATGTTCACACTTGATTAAGCTCTTAAGCATGTATGGAAATATTACAATTCAACATTGATCAAGATTGTTTTTCAATTTACTCAGTGACAGCAACAAGAATTGGTTCCAGCAGTCTTTTCCAGATTTTTACAGTTTACTCAAGAGAAGTTAAAAGCTTGAGACATCCTAGAATGTTTTCCTATAAATTGCAGAACATAACTTACTGTACAGACATAATACTACCAATTGCAAAATATCTAGTGAAATACTTTGACTAAGCTATCAAGATAATTGTAGGCCTTGATCTGGTAGTTTTCTTCCACTAATAGAAAAAGATTCAAATTTCTAAACAAAGTTTGGTATTTGTTGTGGACTTCACACTAATAGACTTTTTAATTTTTGATGCTTTAATAATGGTAATGACATGAAAATTAACAACTTTTCTTCTATGCACTTTCCATCGCAAATGAGTATTTAACAAGTTATAGCAGTAGGTTAATTTTCTTCTTCCATAGCAGTTCCGTTGTTGTAACAGCAAAAATTGTTTTTTTTTTCTGTTAGACGGCTCGAATGCATGTTATGTTACGTTAGTTTAGGTTGGGTTAGGTCATGTTAGACATAACCGCAGCTGTGACGTAAATGGGTTACGCTCGTGTCATTTCAGTCAGCAGTCTTTCCAATGGTTTTAATACCAGACAATGAGCGTTATAACTTGTTAAATACTCTATATACTAAAGTATATAGAAGTAAAGTTGTTTATTTTGACTTCATTAACATTATACAGTCAACCCTCGATAATCTGGTTATCAGATAAGACGGACGTCGTACCGCGGTAAAGGGGGTTGTCCGAGCTACTGGCGTTAGTGACAAAAGTTGCCAATAGATGGCACACCAGTCCCGCCTAAATATTTTAAAGTATACAGCAGTATAACGCATACAGTATAATATATTATGTATTTAGGCCTTATTAAGGTGATTATTTGTGCATATATATATATACAGGGTGTTTCAAAAATACACAGCATAATTTCAGGTATGTATTTCCCACATGTAGACAATCAAAATAGTTCATTACAACATATGTCCGGAAATGCTTCATTTCCGAGTTATGGCCTTCACAACATTGAAATTCACCGGAACGTTTTTCTTTCCGCAGGTCGTTGCCATTACAGAAGATGTTCAAAATGACCACCTCCTGCTTGAATACAGACCTCACATCGATGTCTCATTGACCTGCGAACACGATCCCACACTCCAGGAATGTTGCGTATGTCCTCAGAGCGTGCCACAATTCGATTCCGAAGGGATTCCAAATCAGGCACCGGAGACGAATAAACCAATGATTTTAAATGGCCCCACAAGTAGAAATCGAGAGGGTTCAGATCAGGTGAGCGTGGAGGCCAAGCAATTGGGCCACCTCTACCTATCCATCGATCAGGAAATCTTCGATCCAAGTACCGGCGAGCCGTACGACTGAAGTGTGCAGGAGCGCCGTCATGCAAGAAGTGAGCGTGCTGACGATCGATCAGTGGAGTGTCGTCATAAACATCAGGTATGATGTTTTCCAGGACGTTTGTGTACGCCTGCCCCGTAAGTCTGTTTACAAGTACATGGGGTCCAACTAACCGATCACCAATGATACCGGCCCACATGTTGAGGGAGAACCGCACCTGGTGATGAGATACAACAGTTGCATTTGGGTTTTCATACGCCCATACATGCTGATTGTGGAGATTTGTTATGCCATCTCGTGTGAACTGTGCTTCATCTGTAAATAATACTAAGACAGGAAAGTTCGGATTTGCAGCACATTGCTGCAAGAACCACTGACAGTACCTAACTCGTGCAGGGTAATCTGCTGGTGACAGCGCCTGTACACGTTGCAAATGGTAAGGATACAATTGTTACTCTTTCAGCAGTCTCCAGACAGTCGTATGGGGAACATTCACTTGCAACGCTAACCTTCGTGTGCTGATAGAAGGAGTTCTGTTCACAATCTCCAGAATCTCCTCCTGTTCTTCTGGAGTTGTAGATCTTGGTCGTCCCCTTCCCAATCCAGGAGAGTCAAATTTTCCATACTCGCACAGACGCTGATGGAGACTTACAAATGTCTTCCGATCTGGACATTGTCGCTGTGGGTACCTCTCCTGGTACAAACGACGAGCCAGCGCAGCATTGCCGTCTGCCTTACCGTAGATCAAGTGCATCTCTGCCAGCTCCTGATTTGTGTACATGACACACAGTCGAACGCCAAACACAACACTGAATTTAACCTTCGCCTAGGAATGATCTGTCAGAGTGCCCTCTTAATGTGTCCTTTGACGGCAACGACCTGCGGAAAGAAAAACGTTCCGGTGAATTTCAATGTTGTGAAGGCCATAACTCGGAAATGAAGCATTTCCGGACATATGTTGTAATGAACTATTTTGATTGTCTACATGTGGGAAATACATACCTGAAATTATGCCGTGTATTTTTGAAACACCCTGTATATAGGCATATCGATTATTCCGGACAATCGGCTAATCCGGACCACCCTTCCTACCTAGCAGTCCGTCTTATCGTGGGTTGACTGTACAAGCAACAAAAATTTAAAAATCGATTAAGGAGATCATCCGGGTTTGAGACCTTTTTTCGTCCCGCTTGAAAATTGGCGAGTATACGTCTTTTGTGAAAGTAAAACTTTTTTGTTCCTGTCATTTTTTCGATTTAGGCCTTTGTTTTTTTTTGACAAAAATTGTGTTGTTGATATATTTTTATTGATATTTCAAAATGAAACTTCTTCAGTTTTGATGTAGAACAAAAACAAAGACAGTTTTAGAATCCTTGGAACATTTCTAACACACTAAAATTCGTTTTTTTTCATTTCTCATTTGTTCTCTTAATATATGGGGTCAAAATCAGGAAAAAGTTAAAAATTTTGGGTGCTTTTCACTAATATTGATATTTCAAAATGAAACTCCTCCTTCATTTTTGATGCTAGAACAAAAACAAATGCAGTTTTAGAATCCCTGACACATTTCTAACAAACTCAAATTGAGCTTTTTTTCCATTTTCCATTTGTTCTCTATTTATATGGGATCAAAATCGGGAAAATTGAAAGATTTTGGTCCCTTCACCCCCCCCCCTCCCCCAGGAGGGGGGGAATTAATGTCGTAGCGCCATAAAATTTTAGGAGCGAATAGTCCACCAACTGAGGGTCCTTCTACAACAAAAACATGCAAAATGAACATGACATTGACAGGATCTGGCAAGGGCCTGAGATGATCTCCTTAATGTGAAGTCCTCAACATTTCCCCTAAGTTTCAGCAAAAATTACTGAATTAAACAATTTTAATTGCTTCAAACTGGAGTATCACTTACCCTGACAGCATTGAAGCATTAAATTACATTAAAAATTTTAGTAGCCATGTTATATATTGTAAGCATAAATTTTGTTAGAGCCTCAAGCAAAAACACCATGGCACTGCGTTCTCAATGTGTGTGAACTAACCTACCATCATCATATAATGTGTCCCAAAAAAAAAGGTTCAAGTAAAATCTGATGCAAATCTTGATTTACTGCCAATTAACACATTGACTGCGATACGACCCACCGGTGGGTCGTGGTTAGGTTTTTCCTGCTGCGAAACGACCCATCGATGGGTCGTTTTGAAAAATTCTAACAACCTTTCTAAAGTAATGGTATTTAACAGGCCTGGTTAATGTTTGATATTTACAGATTTGGTTATCACTTTTGACTTTAAATTTCATTTGAATATTGAACTTCTGTTTAACCTATCGCAGTTAAGGTGTTAAAGGAGCTAATTTGTTTCAAATTAATGGTTAACAGCTTTATCAGCAAAATACTCATTTATTGGTGTATACGTTCAAAATAAGATTTAAAACATACAGAAAAAGTGCACTAGAAAACTAAAGACACATATGGTAAATGTTGAGAACACACTTTTTGATTTTTGAACTTTTATTTCTTGTCAAGTGTTTATTACATCAAAATAAAAAACTTGTCTTCCATGCACTTTCCATTGCAAATGAGGGTCAATTTGCAGTTTAACCCATTCACGGAAATTAAAAATTTTGTTCCAAAGAATCACTTAAGGAACACATCTAAAAACATTGTACAAGAAAAACATTCTGCTCGCTGATGCATTATTTCCAAGTTATTCATGTTTTGAATTTTTATTTTCCATAGCAGTTGTGTTGCATGCTTGAGCTGTTATAGTATGCTTGAGTATTTTGGAATTTATTATTTGACATGCCAGCAGAGCCTGAACCACTTCTAGGATAATTTAGTTAATAACACAATAAAGGTTATCACCTAAAACGTTCGCGGGACTGGAGTAGTGAATACTGAAATCGATATGCAGTTGACATCAGTTTTAATATGGCGGCCCCCGTAGAACATTAGCAAAACCGTAGGAGTGAATACCGTAGATTTAAGTATTAGTTCCGCTAATATTTTTGGGTGATAACCTTCATTGTGTTATTAACTAAAACATCCTAGAAGTGGGTTCAGGCTCTGCAGGGTTTGCCAATAATAAATTACAAAATACCCAAACCTACTCTAACAGCTCCAGCTCAAGCACGCAAGTTGACGCAACTGACTGGAACTTCTACGGAACACAAAAATTTAAAACTTGAATAACTCATAAATAACGCATCAATGATCAGAACGCCATTCTTCTAAAACGTTTTTAAATGTATTCCTTTAGCGATTCTTTGAAACAGAATTATTAATTTCCGTGAACGGGTTGAACAGCACATTGACACAAATGAGTATTCAATGAATTATTGCAATGACGTAAAACATAACTAATCTAATCAAACCCAACATAATGTAACCTTATGCAACCAAACCTAACAGTCACTCGAACGCATTTGAGCCAGCAGGAGAGTCTTCCTATCGGAGTGTTCCAATTTTTCCCCGCTCAAAAGACTGGAATTGCAATATTTAACCTACTGCTATAACTTTTTTAATAATAATTTGCAGCAGAAAGTGTATACAAGAAAAGTTGTTAATTTTGGGTAAATTTTCAGCACAACATACTACCTAAAGTCTAGGATATTTACTTCTACAGTTTTGCTGATATTTTAGGGTGATAATCTTTCATGTGTTATCAACTAAAAGATCCTAGAAGTAGATTCAGATTCTGCAGGCTCCACAGGGTTGGCTAATAATAAAGTACAAAGTACCCAAACGTACTCAACAGCTCAAGCATGCCGGTTTCTGCTGTTTCAATGACTGGAACTGCTATGGAACACAAAACTAAATCTACTGCTTCAACTCATTAAATTCTCATTTTTGCTGGAAATGCCACAGAAGAAAAGTTGTTTATTTTGATGTGATTACCATGATTCAAGCAAGAAAATTTAGTGAATGTGTAGCGTTTGGCAAGAATCAATTTTCCAATTTTTTGGGCCTAAACATAGTTAATAGGTTAAAATAAACAAGTTTTCTTCTATGCACTTTTTGTTACAAATGAGTATTTGATGAGTTATAACGGTAGGTTTAGTTTAGTCTTTGATGACGAATGTGCTCGAATAAACAGCCACTGATCAATTCACGAATTTTTGTTGCTTGAATCATGGTAATAACATTGAAATAAACTACTTTTAGTCTATAAGTTAACTATTTTGCAGCAAATAAGTATTTAACGAGTTAGAGCGGTAGCTTTTATTGGTCAATATTTACTTTAATGTTGTCAATGATTTTCATAATTTTGTTGCAAAGAATCAATGAAGGAACACATTTAAGAATGTTTTACAAGAATGACATTCTGCCCGGTGATGCGTTATTTTTGAATTATTCAACTTTGAAGCTGGCTTGTGCTCCCCATGGAAGCGCGCGCGGCTAGCGTAATTTAATTAATAACGGAAGCTAACCCCCTATTACAAACGCAAAGAGGTTGGGTCGTGAGGGTTAGCCACAGTCCTTTCAGTGAAAATTATAAATAAAGGTTTCTAGTGACGTTATTTTACATCGACTCCGAGGTGGCTGCCGCCATGGCGCCAATTGGTACTGAAGATGGCGGCAGCCATCTTGGAGTTGATGTAAACAAACATCACTAGAAACCTTTATTTATAATTTTCACTAGAAGAACTGTGGCTACCCCTCACGACTCAACCTTTTTACGTTTGAAATAGGGGGTTAGCTTCCGTTTCCAGTGCAAAAACAATGACTGTTTTTGCGCAAAAAAGGCCATTCAGGAGCGCCGTTTGTATAACTTCAAACTTAAATAACTCGAAAACTAAGCATTTCCGCGCATATTGTCATTTGTGTAAAACATCTTAAAATTAACTACATATTACATATCTATAGCTACAAAATTATGAAAATCGTTGACAACATATAAGTAAATATTGACCATTTTATTTTTTGCGTGATTGAGCTGTTAGAGTACGTTTGAATACTTTGTAATTTATTATTGGCTTGCCCCACAGAGCTTGAACTTACTTCTAAGATCTTTTATTTAATAACATTAGAAATTATAACCCAAAAATAACGAATTATAGTGGTACATTAACTTTTGTCGTCAATGGCAAGAAACGCTTGAGCATTCGAGCACGTCGGATCAGAGCGTCCATGACAGTATTGCCAGACGTGCGGTCGATGAATTACTTGCCGCTTCAAACACTAGAGTTGCCGTAACTAATTTACCGCTATAACTCATAAAAAAACTTATTTGCGACGGAAAGTGCACAGAAGAAAACTTGTTTGATTTGATCTAATTAACTATGTTTTGGCATCAAAAATTCAGAAGTCGATTCTTACCAAACGCTACACATTTACCGAAAACTTCAAAAATCGATTAACTAGTTAGGCCTAGGTAGTATGTTCTGAAAAAATACCGGTCAATGTATATTTTATCTTCGGCAGGGAAATTAAAGATGTCGTTGCTGATAATCACTAAATGAGCACAATTAAAAACCTTTTACAAGACTGACATTATGCTCGCTGATGCGGTATTTTTGAATAATTGAACTTTGAAGTTGGCCTTTGCGCCAAAGAAAGCGAGCGCGTGAAACGGAATTTAATTAATAACGGAAGCTATTACAAACGTAAAGAGGTTGAGTCGTGAGAATTAGCCACAGTTCTTATAGTGAAAATTATAAATAAAGGTTTCGATTGATGTTTGTTTACATCAACGCCAAGGTGGCTGCCGCCATGGCGCCAACCGGCTGAAGATGGCTGAAGATGGCAGCAGCCATTTTCCGATGTAAACAAACGTCACTAGAAAGCTTTATTTATAATTTTCACTAAAAGAACTGTTGCTACCCCTCACAACCCAACCTCTTTACGTTTGTAATAGGGGTTAGCTTCCATTTTCATTGCTAAAACAATGACTGTTTTTGCGTTAAAAGGACCATTCAGGAGCGCCGATCGTATAACTTCAAACTTGAATAACTCGAAAACTAAGCATTGCTTAGTTTTCGAGTTATTCAAGTTTGAAGTTATACGATCGGCGCTCCTGAATGGTCCTTTTAACGCAAAAACAGTCATTGTTTTAGCAATGAAAATGGAAGCTAACCCCTATTACAAACGTAAAGAGGTTGGGTTGTGAGGGGTAGCAACAGTTCTTTTAGTGAAAATTACACATTGTCATTCGTGTAAAACGTCTTAAAATTGACTATATTACCCATCTATAACTAGGAAATTATGAAATTCGTTGACAACATTATATTCAATATTGACCTTTTGTTTATATCAGCTCAAAGATGGCGACCACCATGGGCGCCGCCATCTTGGACCCGATGTAAACAAGATTGCGGTCGTCACCCTAATGGGTGGGTTAGAAGCATTTTTTTGTAATTTTCACTATAAGAACTGTGGCTAACCCTCACGACCCAACCTCTTTACGTTTGTAATAGGGGATTAAGTACCCTTATTAACTAAATTACGGCGCTGGCGCGCGAGCGCCGGCACCAACTTCAAAGTACAATTATTAAAAAAAAACGCATCAGCGAGCAGAATGTCATTCTTGTAAAAGGTTCTTAAATGTGCTCTTCAAGTGATTCTAAGCAATGAAATTTTTAATTTCCGTGCAGCACCTAAAATAGATATTGACCGTGTGTTGTCCTCAACAAATCCCTAGTTATTATATTAACAATAGACTAACAGTGATATAAATTTATATAATAAAAAGAATCAAACAATATCAATATAAACTATATCAGAATTTAATGACAATGCATTTTATCATTTTGAAGTAGTTTTTTGTTGGGTTCATTTATGCTATCAAGACCAGTCATTAATTGGAACTAGATGCCAAATTGGTTAACATATGAAATTCTTGAGAAATCTCATTTAATTTGCAAACTGAGTCTTATTCTAACCTACGTGTCATTACAATTTTTACTCTTTGACTTCAGCGCTCCATTGGATACTTTTAAAGGTGTAAAAGAATTCACTTTCTTAACTCTAAAACTGAATAACATAATAAATTTAAATTCAATGAATTGTTTGCCAGTAAATTTGTAAAGGCAATGTAAGGGCAAAATTTAAATATTGATATTCTCACCATTTTGTAACTAATTAACGTTGACAACGACGATACCTTCCGTACGCAGTCACAGTGGCGTGTATCCAACTCTCGTCAAGTCTAGCGGAGCTGCGGAAGTAACGATCCCATCAGTCCATGACAACGTTACACGTTATAACTAAAATGTTGCCTCTCAGTTTAAAAGAATAAGAATAAGTTACACAAATTACAATCACCCAGTGAAGAGAAATTCTATATTTTGAACAAGAAATTTATATTCTGATGAAATTTTTCACTGCATGAGCGAAATAGATTTTTCATTGTCTATGCAACAAACTCAAACAAATGTGTTAAAAAACTGATAATGTAGGTGATTACTTCACACAATACATCATAGGATGAAACTAATCTATTACAAAAACTTGTATTTTCTCGAAAGTTTTCATCCTTTAGTTTAGGGTCTGATTTTGGTTCATAGGTTTTTATTTATCGTTCGCGAACAATAGTTTATGCATAACGTACGATGAACTGTGGTGCCCGGAAATTACCAGAATACATAATACAAATTTAGAGTTAAATATTGAAGTAATTTTTTACCTTTTAAAAAGTCTTTTATTTAAAATATAAAAAATAAATAATCTACACGTCTTACGAGCGAGTTGCGAGAACCTTTATGGCAACATTCACGCTCTTCAAACATTGTTCTGAAAGTCTACCCTTAATGAAATTATTCATTGAGTGGGTTCCCAGCCACATGGGTATCACGGGAAATGAAAAAGCTGATCAACTGGCAAAAGAAGTATGTAACTTGGAAACAATATGTTCACCCCATCTTCCACACCTTGATCTCACACCCCATGTCAGGCAACATTTCAGACAAAAATGGCAAGATGCATGGGACTCAAGCATTAGCCAATACCATGTAATCAAATCAAAACTGGAGCCAACGGTAAATTCCTCTGTATCAAGCAAAGAGCAAGTGGTTTTGACGCTATGCAGACTACTTACAACTAAACTTACTCATAATTCTCTTTATACAAGAGATCCACAGCCCTTGTGTCGTCAATGCCAATGTGTGCTCAGTGTTGGACACATTATGATCGACTGCCCTGCATACGCTACATAACGAATAAATTTAAAGAACTATGCATATGCAAATGAATTTCAATTTAACTTGGAAAATGTTCTGAGTGGCTCCTTTAATCATAAACTAATAATGAACTTTTCGGACAAACTCAAATTTATCAGTCAAATATAAAATGCCCCAAGTCCTAAAAGCTTATTTATCAGGCAATCCTGCCTGTAATTGGTGATGCGCCTGAATTTACACAAGTAGGTAAGCATTGTTCGCTGCTCAGCGGCTCATTATTCCACTATCCATTACGCCGACAAGTGCCTTGATCACTGGATCCTCATCGAGCTACCCTATTTTTACGTCAATATCACCTTTATCATTTCCATTTCAGACTCGTCATAAATTATTACCTAGAGCTGCCCACTTCTAGATACTTTAAATAGTAGGTTTTAACTTACATTCGCACGCCGCCTTGCGTTGCGTACGCACCAGAAACGCAACCCCTTGTTGCTTAGGACCGATTGATGCGTAATCTATTAATAAAACCCGTGATCTTCTCGGCTTGTTAATACCCATCCAATAACACCTATTCTCCTTGATAACATTCGTGGGGAAACATCGACAGAAAATCGCGATACTCCCTCAGAACAAGCTATATGTGCCGCCATAGCCATGTGGTAGAGGTTCTGCCGCCGTGCGGCAAGGACCCGGGATCGAATCTCGGCGCTGGCAGTGGCGATTTTCTCTGTTGGGTATAGGAGAAAAACTCCAAGCACAATACCCCACTCTACCCAGGTGTCTGAAATGGGTACCGGTCTTGACCGGGGGAAAGCGTCATGGCGTCCTGGCGTTAGTTTGTCCCGCCGTCCGGCCAACGGCGAAACTTCCAGCAAAAGCTGGCTCAGAAAGACATAGTCTTGCCAACTGGCCTCAAGAAGGTCAGGGAACACTGCAAACGAACGCTTAATCATGACGAAGGGAACAAATAATAGGAGGCTCACCTTAAGGTTTCGAAAATAATGTCTCAGGTGACACCTTCTTCAATATAGCCGGCTGTCCAAGGCGAGATGCCCGTAGAAGCAGGGTCGGAACCGGTCAGTCAAAACGCGCATAAGCACATGCGCTCACGACCGAGGCTTGTTGGAATCTGACGTGACGAGCCAGGCGCAGCTCTCACGTCATCTTGCTCAAATCCGCCGATAGAGGTTTATATTCGATCAAGGAGATAAGTTGAACAAATTATTTTTATGTTCATGATGTTAGTCGCCAGGAAACGTGCAGCACTCCCACCAATGCCCCGCTTTGTCATAGATTAGCAGCGTTTACAATTTAGGCTTGGTTTTAAAGAAACCAAAGCCCTAGTCCCTTATTATGCAAGGTGTTGGGTGACTTGCAGGACTTTAGTATTCAACAATGGCTGGATTTGCCACACAATCCCAGCAAGACAAAAAACGGAGTTTTCTTTAGAAACTTCCGTTACACAGAAACATTTACATATCAGGGTTGCCTTCCAGCAAAAGCATGGTAAGGACTTTTATACATTTTATGCGTGTAATATAGCGAGTAGTGTAAGTTCTAGTTAGAGAGACCGAAAGTTGGCAACGCTCGATAGGGCAACACTCGCGAGCCAGTCTACAAGTGAACTCGGGCTCGACAACAAGTAAATGTTGACCGAGTGTGTAAATAATATTACCTACTGTGGTTGGTATCTAAATTCTTAATTTCTAAACTAATGTACTAATTCTATGCTACCCTATTCTATATATTCCTTTCTATCTCCGCTCTGCTCTCGCTAACCACATTCTGGTATCTGAGTATCTAGTTATGTTGTAAGGTATCCAAGAGGTGAGTAAACTATTTTACCTAACTTGATGTCTATTACTATGTGGTGTCTATGTCTATGTGGAACCCTTGCTGTGCTCTAGTGTAGGGCTATCCAATCTATAATATTGGCGACGAGGATTTGGTAGAACTGCTGGAAGTGACTAAGTGGTAGTGACTACTGACTAGTGAGGGAACATAAAATTTACCTAGTGAAATTTTTGTTATTGTTTTTCTGCTCACTGGTGTTGCTAGACTGGCTAGACTAGTGGAGAAGATTAAAATTGATCAAGTGATTGTACTATTTGTGCTGTGAAAATTTTTTTTTACAGTGGTTTTTGACTTACTAAAAATTCTAAAATGCCAATGCTAGGCTCAGTGGGAGAATTCAATCCTTTAGAGGAAGAATTCCCAGAATATGAAGTCAGGCTAAACTGCTTCCTTAGTATTAATAAAGTGGAAGATTCAAATAAAGCTAAAACATTTATTGCTCTGGTGGGTCCTAAAATTGTTAGGTTGACCAAAGACCTACTATCACCTAAAAGACTTTTAGATGCTACCTATGAGGAGATCATGGAAGCGTTAAGACGGCATTTTAAGCCGACACGCAACCAGATCTTTGAAAGGTTTAGGTTCCATAAGCGGAACCAGAAACAAGGGGAGAGCATTGCTGATTTTGTGGCTAGCTTAAAGGCCCTTTCAGACACCTGTAATTTCAAACAGGAAGTTCTGGAAGAGACGCTTCTTGATAGGTTCATACTGGGTGTGGCCAGTAATGATGTTCAAAATTGTTTGCTCAATGAAAATGACCTCACATGGAAAAAAGCCGTGGATCTGGCAACTGCCAAAGAAACTCAACTGAGGGAGACGGTTGTGTTAAGGCAACCTAATTCCATACTAAATGTGGGCCAGCATAGAGTAAAGCAAACTGCTATTAAGCCTCAGGGCAAAACTCAGGCTCAAGCTAGCCCCAAATCAGCATGCAGCGGCTGTGGTAATCTGCACTGGCGTAGAGATTGCCCCTATAAAGACAGTGTTTGTCATGGTTGTGGCCAAAAAGGCCATCTTAAGAAGTGTTGCTTTAAATTGAAAAAGCAAAATTCTGCTAAAGACAACAAAAATAATTTTGTGCATGCTATGCATGAGAAAAGGGGGAGGGAACACCACCCTAACCCTAATAGAACTAACAATGCAGCCTGTGCAGACTATCCAGTTGCTAATCTAGGCTGTTATGGAGAGATTTTCTCAATAGCCGAGGAAATGAAACCCCCAATCAAAATAAAATTGTTACTAAATGGTGTGCCATTAGAGATGGAGGTAGATACAGGTGCTGCCAGGTCTATCCTTTCAATGGCCACCTACTCTAAAATACCAGCAAAGTCCAGACCCAAGCTGAGACTTTCTGATGTTAAGCTTAGGACTTATGGGGGAGCGGAGCTAGTAGTTTGCGGAGAGATTAGAGCTAACATCCAGCGTGAATCTGGTAATATTGTTCCTAAACTAGCAACTATTGTGATTGTAGACAGGGAGGGGCCAGCTTTGCTGGGTAGGGACCTGATTGATTCCCTTGGGCTAACTATAGTATCAAATAATGTCAACAAATTGACTACCTGCCCTGAAGAGTTAGCAAATAAATTCCCCGACCTGTTTCAACCAGGTCTAGGTTGCTTTAAGGGAAGGAATTTCAAAATAGAAGTGGATCCAGCCATACCACCAAAGTTTTGTAAGGCCAGGAACGTGCCTTACACACTGAGACCTAAGGTGGAGGCAGAACTTGATAGACTGGTGCAGGAAGGTATCCTCACCCCTGTACAGTACTCAAGATGGGCAGCGGCGATCGTCCCTGTGCTCAAAGCTGATCAAAGCATCCGCATCTGTGGGGACTACAAATTAACAGTCAACAGAGCCACTAGGCTTGATACCTACCCTATACCCAGAGTGGAAGATCTATTCAGCGGGTTAGCAGGAGGAGTTATATACTCCAAGCTAGATATGTCTCAGGCATACGCCCAACTACCCTTGGATGAAGACTCCAAGGATCTCACGGTAATAAACACCCACAGAGGTTTATTTGCCTACAACCGTCTCAGTTTTGGAATTGCGTCCGCACCTGGAATCTTCCAGCGTGCCATGGAAGGACTATTGCAGGGCCTCCCAGGAGTGTTCTGCTACCTGGATGACGTCCTGGTGAGTGCCACTAATGAGCAAGAGCACAACAAGCGTCTCTATCAAGTCTTATCTAAACTACAGGAGGCAGGACTAAAACTGAAAATGGATAAATGCCAAATTGGAGTGCCACAGGTATCCTACCTTGGATACCAAATTGACAAGGATGGATTGCACCCCACTGCAGAGAAGGTAGCAGCAATCCAGAATGCACCAGCCCCTACTAATGTAACTCAACTGAGAGCCTACCTTGGGCTGCTAAATTTCTATAGGAAATTTTTAAAATCATCTGCAACTATGCTGGAGCCCCTAAATACCTTACTGAGAGACAAAACCCCTTGGAAATGGGATGCAAGTCAGGAGAGAGCCTTCCAGAAATCTAAACAAGCCCTCCTGGACTCTCAGACTCTAGTCCACTTTGACCCTCAGAAACCCATAGTGGTAGTGGCTGACAGTAGTGCGTATGGTGTGGGAGCGGTGCTGTGTCACCTTATTGATGGGATTGAACGCCCCGCCTATTTTGCCTCCCGAACTCTAACAGCAACAGAACGCAACTACTCTCAAACTGAGAAAGAAGCCCTAGCTATGGTGTTCGCACTTCGAAAATTTCATTGCTACCTGTGGGGACAAGATTTCACTGTGGTTACGGACCACAAACCTTTGTTAGGACTATTTGATCCGGGTAGAAGCATTCCTCCGATGGCATCCGGGCGCATTCAAAGGTGGGCTTTACTACTGCAGTCCTACAAGTTCACCTTGCGTCACCGGTCCGGCGTGCTGTTGGGCACGGCTGATGCTCTCAGTCGTCTACCTTTGACAACTCCCGAGGAAGCCACACCTATTCCTGCGGAATGGACGTCCTTAGTGAATTTCCTCGAGTCAGCTCCAGTCACCAGCACCCACATCCGCGACGGCACCCTAAGGGACCCAGTACTTTCAAAGGTGTACAAATACTGCCAAGTAGGCTGGCCTTCGACGGTAATTGGTGACCCTGATCTCGCTCCGTATACTAGGAGGCGGGACGAATTGTCCACACAAAATGGCTGTGTGCTCTGGGGAGCAAGAATTATTGTACCCCAAGCCCTCAGACAAGCCATTGTGGATGAACTTCACTCTGGTCATGCTGGATCATCCAGGATGAAGGAGTTAGCTCGCAGCTACGTGTGGTGGCCCCTTCTGGATAAAGACCTAGAAGAAACAACTAAGTCATGCAGCGAGTGCCTGAGCATTCGAGCTGCACCAACGAAAGCTGAACTCCATCCGTGGGAATGGCCTGCGAAGCCTTGGCATCGCATACACATTGACTACGCGGGCCCAATGGATGGAAAATACTATCTAGTGATCGTGGATGCACACTCTAAGTGGGTTGAAATTTTTCCCACATCTACTACAACCTCTAGCGAAACGATCTCGTGCCTGAAACACACTTTTGCGACATTTGGATTTCCAGTAACAATTGTTTCTGACAATGCAACGTGTTTCACATCGGCTGAATTCCAAGAATTTGTGAAGGCATGTGGTATGCGACATATTACGAGCGCACCATACCACCCTTCAACTAATGGACTGGCAGAGCGCATGGTACAAACTTTCAAGAAGAATATACGAAAGTCAACGGAACCCCTACGCCTAGCACTAGACAGGTTTCTGTTCAACTATCGGCTAACACCCCACACGACAACAGGTGTTACGCCCGCCGAACTGATGTTAGGCAGAAAAGTTCGCTCTCGTCTTGATCTGCTTTGGCCGTCAGAAGCAATCGCGTCCAAAGTTGCTCAACGCCAGGACGCTCAGAAAAGATACCACCCAGGGTCTCGCGCGGTTGATATTCTGCCGGAGTCTCCTGTGATGGTCCGTCAATACACGCCGGGTTCCCCAAAATGGACCCCTGCTACCACCATTGAGAAAACAGGCCCGGTATCCTACAAGTGCCAACTGAAGGGGGGAGAGGTCGTTCGTCGACACCAGGACCAAGTTATTACCCGCTCGAACACCATCCCTGAACCTTTGGAACAACCTACGGAGGAAACCGTCGTGTTTCCACAACCTGCTCAAAATTCATACCCACCACCTCCGACCAATGAACCTGACACCGGAACACCTGATTACCCGACTCCCACCCAGGAGGCTAGGATGCACGAGCCTCCAAGTGCTAACATCTCACGCAGGTCTACCCGGGCTCGGAAGCCTGTGGTGAGAATGGACCTTTAGGATTGACTATATTGAATAAGGGGACTGGGGATACAGGGAGGGGTTTCTAATTAAGGAGGGAGGGGTGTAATATAGCGAGTAGTGTAAGTTCTAGTTAGAGAGACCGAAAGTTGGCAACGCTCGATAGGGCAACACTCGCGAGCCAGTCTACAAGTGAACTCGGGCTCGACAACAAGTAAATGTTGACCGAGTGTGTAAATAATATTACCTACTGTGGTTGGTATCTAAATTCTTAATTTCTAAACTAATGTACTAATTCTATGCTACCCTATTCTATATATTCCTTTCTATCTCCGCTCTGCTCTCGCTAACCACATTCTGGTATCTGAGTATCTAGTTATGTTGTAAGGTATCCAAGAGGTGAGTAAACTATTTTACCTAACTTGATGTCTATTACTATGTGGTGTCTATGTCTATGTGGAACCCTTGCTGTGCTCTAGTGTAGGGCTATCCAATCTATAATAATGCGCATTTAACGTTTAAGTTTAGATAGTTAGGAGAGGAAATTATTAATGACCTTTCTTGATCAAATATGCCAGCTTACTACGTTGCCGGCTCGCTGCCTGCCTTTTAGGCCGGGTAGCAGACGCAGCTTCGGGTTCCTCGGACTGAGCCGAGGAGTCCGATTCAGAAGAGACAGAAGAAGAGGAAGAGTATTGCTGACCTCTAGGGCGCTCAAGAGAAATAGAGCTACCCGCACGAGAAAAAGAACTCTCGGGAGGCTCAAGACGAGGATGGAACTCCTCGTGCGAACTCCCGTCTGCACTTTCCCACCCCTCCTCTGAAGCAGCAGTAGAAATAGACAACTCCAGAGGGTATAGCAGAGAAATTTTAACGGCAGTTTCAGAGTTGTCAGCTTAAATTATTCTAACAACACGGACCTTGCCATCGCGTCCAGGCAACAGAGCGATGATACGAACCAAGGTCCAAAATGGTCTAGGTCTTACAGGATGCCGAAGTAGGACAACCTGACCCACAGATAAAAATTTATTGTTAAGAGGGAGAGTTTTAGCGGATAAGGACCGCGTAAAGAAAGAAGATATTGAGTATACTAGAGCTCCCAGAACTTGGCAACCATCACGTCGCGCCGCTCTAGGGCTGAGAGCAAATGCTCCCGGCGCTCACCGTCTTCGGTCTCCAAGTCCGGAATCTCATCGGAAAGGATTAACGAATTAGAGGTAGGATAAAGTTGAAGAAATTGTATAGGCATGATAGGCAAGATCGTGTCCCCCGTCTCAGTGTAAGAAAGAGGACGCCGATTAAGATTAAGGGTAATATCAGAAATGGCAGTAAGAAAAGTAGAATACGGATAGGTACTGCGACCGAAAAGTTTATACAAACAATCCTTAATGGATTTGAACAAACGTTCCCAGATCGCTCCAAATTGAGGACTATAGATCGGGATAGTCTTAAATTTAACGTTAAAGGTACGAAAACGATCTTCATACAGAGAAGAAGTTAAAACCTCTGAAAGAAGATCGGGAGCCGCTAAGAAAGTCCTAGCGTTATCGGAATAGACTGTAGTAGGAACTCCCTTA
Source organism: Morinoia aosen (assembly GCA_030386875.1). NCBI lineage: Eukaryota > Metazoa > Arthropoda > Malacostraca > Amphipoda > Talitridae > Morinoia > Morinoia aosen. The sequence continues at coordinate 44,054,027 of CM059567.1, read as the reverse complement.
TCGTTGGTGAAACGAATAAAGGCGAAACAAAATTCTTCCAACGTCATGGAAGGAAGAAGCTCAATATGAATGGCTCGGGTCTGAAAACAAGTGAATAACAAGAGGTATACCTTCTGTTTATAACCAAAAGGGTCTAATACCCAGAAATGGGCAGAAAAGTCCATTCCCGTTGTAGCGAAAGGCCTCACAAAGTTTACACGAGTATCAGGTTAAGCAGGAGGATCAGGATAGGAGAAGTGTTTAGAGTTAAGCTTTTTGCAAATTGTGCACTTAGATAACACGCTACGAACAACACGCTTACAGCGTGGTATCAAATAACCGTCCAGCTTGAGCTTCTGCACGGTGGTATCAATACCTTGATGGTTTAAGCATTTGTGCGTATGCAAAATTAACAGATTAGTCATATGCGAAGAACTAGCCAACAGAATCGGATTTCTAGTATTGTAATCCAATTCTTCAGAGGCAACAATACGGCTACTAAATCTGACTAAACCGTGAGAGTCAAGAAAAAGATTAAAGGATCTAACTAGCAGAGGCGGACGAGGACTTTTGTTAGTCAAGGCCTCAATCTCGTCTGCGAAATGCGTTTTTTGCATAGAAGAAATGAGATACAGAAAGGCTCGCAGTTTAGCCTCACCCCCATCTGCACGCCTAAAGATAGCGACAGCTCTATATACTTTCTCCATCGTACCCAATAGTTTGGGATAGGAGGAAAATCGTTCAAGCTCCACAATCGAAGCTTGACGTGGGGGATTAATATTAACTGCAATACATGCATCTGAAACAAATTGGTGCGGAATGCAACCCAAGTGGCCCTTGGGCCACTTATCCGTACTTTCTCGTATCCAAGAAGGACCTTCTAACCATAAAATTTTACTCTGTAAAAACTTAACAGCTTTAACACCACGTGTCAGCATGTCTGCCACGTTAAACATAGTAGGAACATACTCATTGCTGAAGGAAGCAAAAGTTTTACATTCTAATGTTTTACGCATATCTTCTAAGTCTTCAAGTCTATTGCTTACAAACACATTTTTTCGTGGAGGTTTGCCGCTCAACAACCAAGCTAATGTGACCTGGGAGTCCGTCAACAAAACTACGCTCGAGACCTTATAAGGGAAATTAACGTCACACATCAGAGATACAAGACATTGATAGGCCAGAAATACGGCCAAAAGTTCCAGAGAAGGAAGAGTTCTTTGGCGCGGAGGCGAAACCTTAACTTAAGAGAACAAAAGCGTACTGCGTTCTTCTTGGACCCCATAAATACAGGTACCAAAGGCGCTAGCACTAGCGTCACAAAACACTATAAGTTTAACATTTTTAGTTTCGTCTAAATTCATTCTAGGAAACTCGAAATTACTCAACTCAGAAAACTCATGGCAATAACCATGCCAGTCCCTATGTAACTCGTCTGGAACATCTTGATCCCATCCTAGTCTCAGAGGCGTTAACTTTCGCAGAATGAGCTTACCACGTACAGAAAAGGGAAGCAAAACCCCTAATGGGTCATACAAAGACGCAACTTCAGACAGTATACTCCGACGCGTTTTACAGGAAGAATCCAAACTTTTTACGGACAGAGAAAGAAGATCAGAGGAAGAATTATAATTGTACCCCAACACTCTGGAGTGCACTTCGGCACTACAAAGAGCAGGGTCAATTTGTGAAAGAAGTTCAGAATTATTGGATTGCCATTTGCGCAACGGAAACCCCCTTTCCTCAAAGGCTCGGTTAGCGCGTTGAAAAGTGCTAAGCGCAAGCTCAGGACTATTAGTGGTAAAGACTAAGTTATCGACGTACAGCTTATTGGCCATAACGTCTCTAATTACTAAGTCAGTTAAAGTATCAGCATGAAGTTTAAGAAGATAGTTTAGAATATAGGGAGATGCCACGAACCCGAACAACAGAGTCGTGTATCGAAAGTATTGAAATTTACCGTCCTTGTAAAGGACGAAGCTGAATTGGTTACGGTCAAATTCACAGGCTAATTTTACCTGAAGGAAAGCTTTAAAAATGTCAGAGAGTATGACTATGGAGTTAGCATGAAAATACACCAAGAGACCCAACAAATTGTTCACAAGATTTGGACCTACATACGAGGCTTCGTTCAGACTTGGTAACTTTCCTATCTTCAGAGAGCAGTTAAAGACAGGGCGAATTTTAGAGGTTTCGACATGCTCGCGCACGACAGGTCGGTGAGGAATCCATTTGTGCACTCGCACGTCCAAGGATTTGAAAGGCAAAGGTTCTATTATTCCTAATTCGAGTTGCTCAAGGAAAACATCATTATACTCCTTCTCAATCCCCCTACGAGCATTATCAACTGCAAATTTACGTGCAAGAAACTTCGCAAGCCCGAAACTATGGGGAACTTTAGCTAATAAATTTCGATTCCATGGTAACATGATAGAATACCTGCCTTCCGCATAAGTGACACTACTTTTGAAATCCTCTAATTCTTTGTCATACTCTTCCTCTTTCGAGGGCACCCCTATAAGCTCAAGTCCAATAGTTTATCAAGACCTGCTTGTACATTACATTGCTCGGTAACGTCCAACACGGAAGAACACACTTTAGGAGTATCAAAAAAGGTTTTAAGCGTACTTCGGTAACGGTTTAGGTTTAGTTTACATTTAGACTTTTTTCTTTCAGATTTTGGTTTAGTTGAGAAAGCAGAAAAAGAAGAAGAAATTTTATTCAAATGAGTGTTAGCAACCTTGACAACAGAAGTTGATGAGCAACTGTTTATTGTCTCGGTTTCAGAGGCAACAACAGGAGAAAGAGAGGACTTATAACACTTAAAGTCCCCGAAAGGAAGAAACCCATTAGAAACACGCATGACCTTATAGTCGGCTACGCGTTGTAATTCAAGGACTTTAAATGCTTGAAGAGCATCGACACCTAAAATGCCGTTAACTTGAATATTATCCTCAACTATTTCCGGAAAGGAAGTGGATAGAGGAAACTTAGTTTTAAACTGAGCAATTTTAGCTTGCAGACCCTTAATCCCCATTTGAAGGTTCAAGTTCTGCATAGCAAAGACATCAAGCTCGTACTTCTCACTGTCTGGAAGCACGAGTTCAATGTTAATTTGCTTACCCCTTAACGGGACAGAAGCTCCTACAGTGTTAACAGTAAGTTTCTGTAAATCAACTGTAGCACAATCAGGGATAACAGTAGCTAAGTCGATTAGCGACTTCTGACTACCTGTATCAATCAAGAAATTAATTCTCTTAACTACCCCGCAATACTTAGTAGAAAGCGCTACAATAGGGCACATCCGAAGACGTGCCTTTAACCGTCATGAGGAGGCGGTAGCAAGGGTAGAAAATGCTACAAATTTAGGACACATAGGACTAACGTGGTTGTTAGCCTTACATAAAGAACAAGAAAATGGGAGACCCTTAATTTTTGCAGGGCACTCGGAAATTACATGTTTGCCACTCAGACAAACTGTACATAATTGTAACTCACCTACTCGTTTCACGCGCTTTGCATGCGTATCAAATTTCTTACAAGAAAAGGACGAGTGGCCTGTTAAATTACAGAAACGACAAACCTTAACACTGGGCAACTTATCGAGCACAGGAGAAGGTCTTATTTTGTCCCTAACTTCAGCTCGGGTAATTACCCCCACCCTCTCATTTCGGACGGGAAGAGATGGTTTAGGTTTATGATAATTTTTAGTTTCAAGAAGAGAAAGCACTTGATGTACATTCTCAAACATTTCTATTGAAAAGAAACTCGCTTTAAAATAGCGAAGGAGTTCCAAGAGAAAGAAGTCAGGGAGTTTAGTTTTAATGATAGAAGAAAATAGTAGGTTGCCAGACTTCTCGCTACAGAAGTCTAACCCCAACTTAGATAGCTCGAGTAGCCGAAACTTGACCTTAGAGAGAAAGTTCCCTATTTCGGCCAAGCTCTGGACACTAAGACAGCTGATTAACTCATCAAGAGCCATAGAAATAAGTTTATCAGCATTGAGAAAATCTTGCTTGAGTAAAGCCCAAGCAGATCTGAAACTGGACTCTTCATTAGGAAGACCTTCAACAAGACTGAGAGCCCTCCCTTGAAGCTGATTTTTAAGAAAGATAAATTTTTGCCCCTCACTCATACTAGGATAAGCTTGAATGGCATCAAGAAAAGACTCTTGAAAATGAAGGAAAGCAAAGGGACAGCCTTCATTGTCGCTAAACTTCTTTAACGTCAACTGAGGGGCTTTAAAGATATTCAAAGGAACATCAGAAACTGAAGCTTTAGAAGGCTCAGAAGTAGGAGCGGTATCACTCGAGTTTGACACCTGGGAAGTAGGAATAGAATTTTTAATTTCAGACAAAAGCTCTATCACCTGCACCTCATACTCGGCACGCCTAGCAAGTTCCTCATCAGACACTTCACTAATATCAGAAGGAATAGTAGCGGACAGTTGTCTATAGGACTGTAAAAGGCCACTCAACTGAGGAACGGCTTCCAGACGGAAAGATAGGTCACAACCAGGAGACAGAACTTTCTTCCGAATAGCAGTTATACTACACTTCAAACCCCGCAATTTTATGCCTAGGGCTGCAGCATTATTATTGTCACACATTGTTATAAGAAATGCAATTATCAGGCTTATCAGGAAAACTTTTATCTAAAATATAGGTCTACACTTATCAAGTGAACAGATTACATCCCAATAGAAAACATAGAAAAATACTAATAATACAGAAAAATACACAAAAATTCAATTACCCCACCAGGCACTTTGAAGTTTCACAACATTAATTTTTGTTTACATTTGCACTTTACACAAATTTCAAAATTTTAACCTTAAATATCTCAGGTTTACACAAATTAATGAGAGTGAACCTAAAACGTTTAGGCAAGGTAAACAAAGACTAGTTCCTTTAAATGTAAGGCTAGTAACGCAACTACCTTGCCCAAAAAAATACAATAAAGGTAACACTCAGAACAACTTAATTCTAGTGAGATCCAACAGCCGAACCCCGGCTATCCGGAAAGCACAGCTATATCGATTTAATGTAAAAAAAAATATTTGGTTTTTTATTAGTTTATAATGAAGAAAATTTATTAAAGAAGAAAATGAAAATTTACAAGAAGAAGAAAAAATAGGTACCAGGATATTATCCTGTCGCACTCCAGCCAAGCTTTAAAGTCAAAAGCACGGAGAAAGCCGGCTGAATTGACGTTTTAATTAAAACTGCTATTAGCAGTGTTTGAGAGAATTTATATTCTTTAAGTGAGAAGAAATATCAATTTAAGAAAAAAGCTAATAAAGTTAAACTTTGAAAAGATGTGAAGATAATTATCTTTCAAAAATGGAGGAATAATTATCCCCGAAAGAAGAAGTCAAAGTTCAACTTCAAATAAAGAAGTCAAAGAATTATTTTCGAATAAAGAACTATGTCCCGCCGTCCGACCAACGGCGAAACTTCCAGCAAAAGCTGGCTCAGAAAGACATAGTCTTGCCAACTGGCCTCAAGAAGGTCAGGGAACACTGCAAACGAACGCTTAATCATGACAAAGGGAACAAATAATAGGAGGCTCACCTTAAGGTTTCGAAAATAATGTCTCAGGTGACACCTTCTTCAATATAGCCGGCTGTCCAGGGCGAGATGCCCGTAGAAGCAGGGTCGGAACCGGTCAGTCAGAACGCGCATAAGCACATGCGCTCACGACCGAGGCTTGTTGGAATCTGACGTGACGAGCCAGGCGCAGCTCTCACGTCATCTTGCTCAAATCCGCCGATAGAGGTTTGGATTCGATCAAGGAGATAAGTTGAACAAATTATTTCTATGTTCATGATGTTAGTCGCCAGGAAACGTGCAGCACTCCCACCAATGCCCCGCTTTGTCATAGATTAGCAGCGTTTACAATTTAGGCTTGGTTTTAAAGAAACCAAAGCCCTAGTCCCTTATTATGCAAGGTGTTGGGTGACTTGCAGGACTTTAGTATTCAGCAATGGCTGGATTTGCGACAAGTTATAAAGCATTTGAAAATCCAATGTACAAGGTGATATGTATCAGGCTTGATTGGAAATAAAGCATCCGTAGATGCCTTCATTATTTATGAATTTCATTTTGCACGTATGTTTGTTGACATGTTTCTAGATGTGCTTGTTAGCGATGTTTTTTTATTAAAAACTTTAAACTAACTTTTCCTCATAACTTGATAATCATTTCCGGGGGTTTTCAGTTTGCTTCAGTAAAGAAAAGGAGAAAAAAACACGTTTATATCCAAAAGAGTTGACAAGTGAGATACATGCCAGCATATTGACTTTCAAAAATTTTCAATATAAGACGTTCTTAGACAGACGTACCGCAAGAGGAGTACTAATAAACAAACTATACGTGGTTTACAAATAGACAAACCATACGAGGTGTACTAATAGACAATTAATACGAGATGGACTAATAGACAAACTATCCCAGGTGTACAAGTAGATAAACCATACGAGGCGTACTAATTATCGACAAATTGCACGAGGCGTACTAGGGTAATTCATCAAATATCGAACTGAACTGATTATCGAACAATTTTGAAAATATGCGCGTAATAAATTTCGTAAGCATCCAAACTTGCACAGTGCCGGTGATCTTACATCTAAAACTCCTATTTTAGTGATAAGAACTCATTTCTGTGAGCTGCAAACTGCTACCAGCTGTTACGAACATATTTTCTGTACGACCCTTACAAATTGGTCGTATTTTTTCGCTTGAAAAATCTTACGCACCTCGGGAAAATTGCGACGGTTTAACTGTTGTTGTGCCAACGTCAACCTCCCGTCATAACTAGAGAGTAGTGTTGCCAAATGATGTTCTGTTGCTGTATTTTTCTCTTTCCCGATAAAAACATGATAATTATTCCATGTTCGACATTCAGTTCCTATTTCATGTCAGTATTAAATACTGAACAAAGGTGTTCGAATCAAAATTCCTTAAAAATAATGAATTTATGCCTCGAACAAGGCTTTTCGATTCTTAATTCTTTTAAATAACTGAATCGATCTATTGAACGCCTGTTTCATTTCCTTAAAATATTGTATTAACGCTTGATAATAACATTGAATAGTTGAAGATGGCGACCAATCAGCTGCTGGTGTTCCAAGGCCCTCAAGATCATCAATGATTCGTCTGGCTACATTTACTGATGATCAATCCCTTGCCAAGAAAACTGATGCAAGCATCAATAATAATTCATTGACGAGTGCTCTACACTCTACTCCAAAAAAGGTCACACAGGTTGATGATCACAATGATGGTTCAACAAGCACTGCAAATGAAACATCGACATCATATTCAAATTTTGATAACTCTCCATTCAAATGCTTCCTATAAATAAGTAATGAGACAGTTATTTCAAACAAACAAACAAAACAAACATCGGCATCTTTGGGATGCTTTATTTCCAATCAAGCCTGATACAAATGATCTTAAGCATTGGTTTTTCAAATGTCTTATAACTAACACTATACATAGGACACCATGACGGTTCCCCCGTAAAGCCGGTACCCATTTCCGACACCTGGGTCGAGTGGGGTATTGTGCTTGAGCTTTCCATTATACCCAACGGGGAAAATCGCAGCGCCAGCGCCGGGATACGAACCCGCGACTCCTACATACAAGTCCGATCCCTTTACCGCTGTGCCACCGCGAGCACTTCCAAGAAAATCCGGTGCACCAAAGAAAAAGAAAAAGAAAAAAAAACGTTTATTTTCCAAGTGGCCACATGAGATACATGTCAACATATTGGGTTTAAAAAGTTTCTTAATATAGGATGTCCTAAAACAAAAGTTCCATACGAGAAGTACTAATTGACAAACCATCAGAGGTGTACAAATAGGTAGACCATACGAGGCATATTAATGGACAAAATATACGAGGCGTACTAATAGACAAACCATACGTGGCATGCTAATACTCTCACAAAAGTTCCATACGAGGAGAACTAATTGACAAACCATCCTGTTCGGATCAAAATTCTTGTTCGATTCATGTTCGATATTGATGAAATTATGTTATTAAAGAATTCGATTTTTAGAACAATAAATAAATTCCAACAAACTACGTTGTCTTTAAAGCGACATCACAGAACAAGAAAGCAACTGTTCAAGAATGATCTTGAGGCCCGCAACAGTTATTCGAAGCAAAAGTTACCGATTTATGAAGGTTGTTTCTAGACACACGTGGTTTCTGTTCGATATTTGATGAATTACCCTAATAGACGAACCATACGTGACGTGCAGTGTTGGACAGTTGCGCCGCAACAAGTTGCAGCCGAAATTGCGTTCGCAACTTATTCTGTTGCGGTTGCACCGCAACAATTTTTGGAAAGTTGCGAATCTATTGCGATCGCAACAATTTTCGACGTGTCAGGCCGCAACTCGCAACCGCAACATTACGATGGTAATTTAATTTCTAAACTAACTTCAATCAAGTTTAATACGCGTTTCATCCTCGTTTGAAACTAAACCGTATAGGGTACAACCCGTCTGGCAGATCGGAAAAGGATATTTCAGCTGAGGGGAGCATGCAGCAGTGCCGAGGACGGAGATGACGAAGATGACTTCTTCGAAGTCGTAATGAAATCGGATGATCAGGAAAAAACGAAGAAAAGTTCGTTAAAACAAGTCAATGATTGGCTGAACAGCCAGTAATCAACAGAACTAGCCACCCTGATGTTCACTGAGCGATGTTTCCTTCAAGTGAATTTGTCGCTTCGTTCAATTTATTTAACACGCCAATACCATCGAGCGCTGTGGTCGAACAACTGTTCTCCTTAGGCAAAGAAATTTTGAGACCACGACGTGCTTGGCTTTCAGACAAACATTTTGAAATGTTAACATTTTTGAAAGGCAACGTTGATCGTCATTACAGTGCATTGATATTGTCACATTGAGATCATGAACCAGTATTAAATCATCACAGAGGAACAACAAAAAGCAGAGGAATATCATATATTACAGAGCATATGCATGTTTTTTCTTTATTAAAAAAATTCCCTCAGGGAGACGGAACTATTGTATCTATGGGAATTAGCCCTATGTGATGTGAGGGCCCGAGCTGAGAGATAGGTAGGCTTTCTTTTTGTTGAAATAAAATGTTTTGTTATGTTTTAAGGAACTTTTTTTTTCGGTTCACTGCTGTCCTGTTTTTCAGCACCTACTACTTTCTTCTTCAACTTTGGTCTTGTTTCATAATCTTCTTTCACAACTTACTGTTTCTACGCCCTTACTGCGTAGATTCCTCGTTCCCTTAACTCTATACTAAATGGTGCCTTCCTCCTTCCTCTCTTTGGGTCGCATTTGTTGCTGCGGGTAGGGAGGCTAAAGCTAACGACTGATCTAAATTTCAAAAATTGCTGAAACTCTTTCAAACGACCAACCGATAGGTCGTACCGCAGTGAACGTGTTGTCACCTAATATTATGTACCAGCTTTTCTACCAAATGCATTTGTCTTTTCCTAGTATGTCAACACGTCATGACTGCGATATGACCCACCGGTGGGTCGTGCTCAAGTTTTTCCTGCTGTGAAATGACTCATCGATGGGTCGTTTGAGAAAGTTTCAATAATCTGTTTAAATTAGTGGTATTTAATGGACCCAGTTAATGTTTGGTAATTTTGAAATTTCTAACAAATTGTGAATTTAAATTTGAGTTGAACACTGAACTCCAGTTTAACTCACCGCAGTCAACGTGTTTAGCACCCACTCGTGTGCAAGGGAAAATTTGACGTTACACACTTTCCATAAGTGCTCTTCTTTTGCCGTGGCCGAGTGGTTAAGAACGCCCCCTTCACGAGAAGGTGTCGGCAGTTCGAATCGCGGTGATTTCTCACCATTGGGAAAAGGAAGAACTCAGCCACAATTCCCCACTTTACCCAGGTGTCTGAAACGGGTACCGGTCTTGACCGGGGGGAATCGTGAATGCGTCCTGGTGTTAGTTATAAGGCATTTGAAAATCCAATGTACAAGGTGAAATGTATCAGGCTTGAACTGGAAATAAAGCATCCGTAGATGCCTTTTTTATTTGAAGCTGTAATTCGCCTCATTACAATGACGGTTCAAAGGAAAAAGATTATTTTCAATTTACTAGGATACGACAAGCTTTCGCCGAGCAGCTTACTCTGAGATTTAGCAAAACAAAGCCTTAAGGACACAGTCTGGGTAGAAATCGTGATAAGTGTTGATTTTCTGTTTGCATATGCATCTTTTAGAGGATTTTCTTGCGCTTCCATTGGTACTTTCCGCTTACGTCTACTCCGAATGGTACGCCCACCAGAGGGAGGAAAGCGTGGGGGGGGGGGGGGGTGGCGTGACCTTGAACACTTCCCCTCCCTCACTATTGGGAGGTCAATTGAGCGTGTTTCTTAGCGGCAATGGCAATAGAGTTCGTTCATGGGCTACTCAAGGTGTTTTCATATTCAAACGAAACATTCTAACGCTGAGTGAAAATTTTTGACTATTTAAGAATTTAGCTGTTCTGCCGTATCTATGATACTGCAGCTTTCATTCATAGCTCGATGACAGCTGCAGTATCATAGCTACGGCTAAGGCGAGCACACCAATCGAAAGGGCTTAAAAAGAGCTACAAAACAAAGGAGTTGACTTGACAAAAAAACGCACTTTGGTCAAAACATTTTTTTTCGAAAAGTGGGTGTTTTGAAGAATTACACGTATTGTCTTTTGATGTAGGTTTTTTCCCAGAGTTCCAGAGCTACAGCAATGTAAATTATATCAATCGAAAGGGCTTGAAAAGAGCTACAAAAGCTCAAGAGTTCATTGTAGAAAACCCCAAGTTCAAACGATAAGAAAGTTTTTCTGTGTGGGTAGCATTTTTAATACATCTATTATTATTATTTTAATACATCTATATTATTTTGAAAATTACATGACATGAAAAAAAAGTGAAAAAAGGTCAATTTTTTTCAATTCCCAAAATCCACACAAAGAAGTCATCAAAATTTTTTACTGCTTCTGTTTATATAGACATATAAGCAATCTAAAAACGAAGTATTGGTTCTGTAACTTCAAAATTGTAGAAGATAGATTTTGAAAAAAAACTTTTGTATAATATTTTTCAAAAATAAAAAAAAATCCATTGCAGATACAAAGTAGTAGTAACATAGGTTTGCTAGCGCTTCAGTTATTCAAACTATATCGCACCGAAGGTCACATAATTTAATCGGTATCAGGCTTTTCCGATTTACCCCGCAAGGTGAACATCAAAAATTACATGATCATGATTTAATTACAACTCAAGATTATAATCGTCTCCCCATTGAAATTTTGTACATACTACAGTACATCCGAATCACTGGGCAGCCAAACCCCTTAGGGGGTTTCAGCTGCCCACCCATTTATAGCCATTACTACATTACTACAATGATTTTGAATGATTATTTATTAATTTAATTTATCCAGTGGCAGTTTCCGAAATGTTGAGCTGGAGTACCGTTCAGTCGCAGTTTTAGGTTATAATTATGATTATAAGTTAGTTTAAGCCTCCCTAACCGCTACAAAAGAGCGTATCGAAGAGAGGAAGGAGGAAGGCACCATTTAGTATAGAGATAAGAGAAAGGGGAATCTATGCAGAAAGGGCATAGAAACAGTAAGATGAGAAAGAAGTTCATGAAACAAGATCAAAGTTGAAGAAGAAAGTAGTAGGTGCTGAAAAAACAGGACAGCAGTGAACCGAAAAAAGATGATCCGTAACAAAACAAAAACCTATTCTATTTCAACAGAAACGAAAGCCTACCTAACCTTTAGCTCGGGCCCTCACATTGTCCCCCTGGGAGCGTTATGTCCCATAGATACAATAGATGTATCCCCCTGAGGGGTCGCAGTTTTAGGTAAAAGAATAAAAAGATCGCCGATATTTAATAATAATAATAATAAACTCAGTTAACGACAACTTCGGTCAGTGACTATTTAGTTGTCGCTTTGGTAAACTACCAAAGTATTTTTTCACCATCACGACTTGATATTTCCATCCAAGTTCAAACCTCAGTGCTTCCGCCAATAACCAAATTTCGTTCGTCATGCACGGTACTCCACTAATCCGAACCACTAGGGTTGGCGTACAGCCCAGCTAACTGACGTCCAAATAATTGAAACATTTCGACCAGTAGAACATTCGGGGCCACGAGTTTAGTCTCACTACACAGACGAGTTCCGGAACTATGATCCCCTTGCAATGGGTTTACTCTCACAATCACCAACGTATATCACCTTTAGGCGCCCCGAGCGCAACAGACCGATGCAGACCAGAATTACCAAGAGTCGGAGAGATTAATTGCATTTGGAATTGTGGGCGGGGCAATAACTTCTAAGTTATCTTACGGGCAGTAGTTAGAGACTCCCCTGGCAGGGGTTCCAGCTACCCACCCTCACTTTGGCCGAGCGTCTCACCCATGCTGGAACCCCCCTCTCATCAGATCAGAGAGGGTAATAGCACAGGACGCTCGGCCATTGTTCTTTAATACTTTCCATCAGAGCACTTCCATCATTCAAGTTCTCGCTATTGTTCAGGTCAACTTGGAAATCAAAGTTCAGAGATAAACCAGACTTTCATCAATTATACTCACTCATATCTGTTAAGATTTACAAATTACCGAATACATTTATTTCCTTCACATATTCAAGCACTTTGTGGATAGGTCCTCCATCCGATAGCACAATCGCCACACTCATGCTTCCTCCAGTCACTGGTCGAAGTAATCTGTCTCTGGCCTGTTGTAGTGAAGTACACTCTTCCAACATGTGCTTCACCGTCAGGACTGCATCGTTACACCACCCGCATATAGGTCTCTGCCCAAGAGTTTCTGGTTCGAAGAGATAGCTGTGGGTCAACGCTGTGTGGTTTAGTCGGAGCCTATTGATGACGACTTCCTCCTGGCGGGTCAACTTGAAGATACACTTCTTCCATTTTCCAGGGCAAGTTTTGACAGCTCTGAGGCCTCTCTCCGCTTCACGCCATTCCCTGTTCCACATTTCATATGTTCTCTTTCTTATTAGCGGGAACCAATCTTTGTAAGGGGTCAATATAAATTCTGCAGGTCTCTGCGCTGCTGCTCTTGCAGCCTCGTCTGCACGCTCATTCTCCGCGACACCCACGTGCGCCGGGACCCAACTGATGGTAATGTTTTTGCCATCTTCTATGAGTTGATGCATTTCTAATAAGATCTTTTTTAGCAGTTCGTTATCACCGGTATAGTTGTCAATTGCTTGTACCGAGCTCATTGAGTCACTGCAGATGACATAGTTAAGAGACGAAGTTTCCTTAATGATGTTTAGAGCGAGCTTGATTGCGTGGAGTTCAGCTGTAAATATGCTTGCTACGAGCGGTAGTGAGGCCTTCCTGACGATGTTCCCCATCACAGCCGCCGCTCCAACTCCGGTTGGCGACTTGGATCCATCGGTGTAAATTACTTTGCAGCTGTGGTATTTACTCATAATATCGTTATGCATATGTCTTAGGATAGATGGGATAATTTCCGCCTTTCTTAAATCTGTCATTAGCTGCTCAAACTTGGGTCTGCGGAGAGTCCATGTATATGATGCAGGGGTGAAGTACGGATGGACTGGCTGGGTCGGAATGTTGTACTCCGTGATGGTCCGGCGCAGTCTTTGGATTACTGGTGCTGAGCATTTCCGGCTAGTAAAAAACAGTTCTAGGTTTGAGTTGCAGATTGAGCTGTATGCTGGGTTGATGTAGTGACATTTGAGTTTGAAATAATATCTTAGCAGCAGGTCTTTTCTTCTGAGTTCCAGTCTCGGTTCGTTACATATTACCTGTAAGTCTGTTACTGGCGTCGTCTTGAATGCTCCAGTGCTAATACGCATTGCTTCGTTCGCCACTACGTCCAGTTCCTTTAGCGCAGTTGCGCTCGCCGAGCCATAGACCACACAGCCATAGTCAATTTTGGAGCGGATCAGGGAACGGTACAGTCTCATTAGAATTTCTTGATCCGCACCCCAAGCAAAGGAAGACACGGATTTCAGTAAATTAAGGTCTTTACTGCATTTAGCTTTTACACTTCTGATGTGGGTAATCCAGTTTAGCTTCTTATCCCAATGAAGGCCGAGGAATTTTGTGCTGTCTACAATGGGAATACTTTGTTCGTCCATCCGTAATGTTGGAATTACCATTGGTTCATTCCCTCCATAGAATTGCATTGCAACAGTTTTCGTGGGTGAAAATCGGAATCCATTATGTTTTGCCCACTGGTTGACTCGATCTATTGTCGACTGTATTGTTGTTTGAACTTCGTAGCTATTGTGACCAGCAAAAGCGATAAGAAGGTCGTCTACGAATAAGGAGCTGAAAACTTCACGAGGGATTTCCTTTGCTAATGAGTTAATTTTGATGGCGAACAGAGTGACACTAAGTGTGCTTCCCTGCGGTGTTCCAGTGGCCAGTTCTGTTAAGGGGGACAATTCGCCAGACACTCTCACTCGAAATGTTCGACCCCTGAGGAACTCCTTCACAAACCTAGGTAATCTTCCTCGCATTCCTGCCGCTGCTAGGTCTCGTAATATCCCGTACCGCCAGGTCGTGTCATAGGCCTTTTCTAAATCAAAAAATACAGCGTGGACCACTTTATTTTCCGCGAACGATCTTCTCACATAGGTGTCGAACCTCACGAGATGGTCTACAGTTGCTCGATTCTTCCTGAAACCGCACTGGATGTTAGTAAATATTTTGTTGTTTTCGAGGTATTCCATCAGTCTGCTGTTGATCATTTTTTCGTAGGTCTTGCATAGACAGCTCGTCAATGATATGGGCCTGTAGTTTTTCGGATTGCTGTGATCTTTACCAGGTTTAGGGATAGGTACAATTATGGCTTCTTTCCAACGTGGGTGCACATATTCTTTAACCCATATCTTATTGTACACGTTCAGCAGGTATTGGTGAGCATTGTCCGGCATGTTTTTGATCATCAGGTTGCTGATATCATCTGCTCCTGGTGTTGTAATTCTATTACTTTTGATGGCGGATGTAAGTTCCTGCATTGTGAAAAGTCTGTTATAGGGTTCCTCATTGCTGCTCATGAAGTTGATGGGAGTTTGTTCTGCGAGTTGCTTGTATCGTACAAATTGTTCTGAATAGTTCACGTTGCTGGATATGATTTCGAAGGTCTCTGCGAGCTTCTGTGCTATTTCCTTCGTGGTCGAATAATGATTTTCTCCTTCACTTAGCATTTTTATTTGCCTCTTGGCCCTTCCTCGAATTGTATTTATTGTTTCCCAAATATAACTACTGGGTGTGGTGGTTTTCAGAGTTGATACGAACTCTCTCCAGGTGTTCTGCTTAGCTTCCTTGAATGTCCTCGTTGCTATTGCTCTTGCCCTCTTCCACCGTATTTTGTCCTCCATTTCCCCAGTCCTCTTGTATACCCTGTAGCACTTCTCCCTCTCTCGCCAAGCTACTTTACAGCCCGCTGTCCACCATGGTTTTGCGTAGTGCCGTCTTCTCTTGTACTTAGGCACCCAATTCTCAGCTGCACTATTGAATCTTTGATAGAGTTCATCGATTGCAGCCTCTGGGTCCTCTGGTATTTCCACCTGGTGTACATTTTTCCATATGGTGTCTTCTCGGTACTGCTTCCAGTTACCTTTCTTGAAATTCCATGCTTCGGTCTCTAGTCGTCCATCTGCTTGCAGAACTGTAAAGGTGAGCATTATAGGGAAGTGATCACTACTCAGGACCGAGGGTAGAACATTGAACTTTAGATCCGGTGTTATGTCTGAGGATGTGAGTGTGAGGTCTATTACCGTTCCTGATATATGAGTGGGTGAATCATCATTAATGATGTTGAGGTTTTCCACTGCCAGCATGTTCCGCATCGTTCGTCCTCTCCCATCTGTTCTCTTATTCCCCCAGTCACTATGGTGAGCGTTAAAATCTCCCATTATAACAACAGGTTTGGGCAATTCCCTCAAGGTGGTGAATAATTCTTCGATATTTACTTGCTCTCTGGGTGGTAAGTATATTGATGCAACAGTTATTATCTTGAATTTACTAAGGGATATTCTCGTAGCAATTATCTGAGCCGGTGATTGTGTGTTGATCTCTTGAGTGGGTATTGATGAATGTATTACAGGGTGTTTCAAAAATACACGGCATAATTTCAGGTATGTATTTCCCACATGTAGACAATCAAAATAGTTCATTACAACATATGTCCGGAAATGCTTCATTTCCGAGTTATGGCCTTCACAACATTGAAATTCACCGGAACGTTTTTCTTTCCGCAGGTCGTTGCCATTACAGAAGATGTTCAAAATGACCACCTCCTGCTTGAATACAGACCTCACATCGATGTCTCATTGACCTGCGAACACGATCCCACACTCCAGGAATGTTGCGTATGTCCTCAGAGCGTGCCACAATTCGATTCCGAAGGGATTCCAAATCAGGCACCGGAGACGAATAAACCAATGATTTTAAATGGCCCCACAAGTAGAAATCGAGAGGGTTCAGATCAGGTGAGCGTGGAGGCCAAGCAATTGGGCCACCTCTACCTATCCATCGATCAGGAAATCTTCGATCCAAGTACCGGCGAGCCGTACGACTGAAGTGTGCAGGAGCGCCGTCATGCAAGAAGTGAGCGTGCTGACGATCGATCAGTGGAGTGTCGTCATAAACATCAGGTATGATGTTTTCCAGGAAGTTTGTGTACGCCTGCCCCGTAAGTCTGTTTACAAGTACATGGGGTCCAACTAACCGATCACCAATGATACCGGCCCACATGTTGAGGGAGAACCGCACCTGGTGATGAGATACAACAGTTGCATTTGGGTTTTCATACGCCCATACATGCTGATTGTGGAGATTTGTTATGCCATCTCGTGTGAACTGTGCTTCATCTGTAAATAATACTAAGGCAGGAAAGTTCGGATTTGCAGCACATTGCTGCAAGAACCACTGACAGTACCTAACTCGTGCAGGGTAATCTGCTGGTGACAGCGCCTGTACACGTTGCAAATGGTAAGGATACAATTGATACTCTTTCAGCAGTCTCCAGACAGTCGTATGGGGAACATTCACTTGCAACGCTAACCTTCGTGTGCTGATAGAAGGAGTTCTGTTCACAATCTCCAGAATCTCCTCCTGTTCTTCTGGAGTTGTAGATCTTGGTCGTCCCCTTCCCAATCCAGGAGAGTCAAATTTTCCATACTCGCACAGACGCTGATGGAGACTTACAAATGTCTTCCGATCTGGACATTGTCGCTGTGGGTACCTCTCCTGGTACAAACGACGAGCCAGCGCAGCATTGCCGTCTGCCTTACCGTAGATCAAGTGCATCTCTGCCAGCTCCTGATTTGTGTACATGACACACAGTCGAACGCCAAACACAACACTGAATTTAACCTTCGCCTAGGAATGATCTGTCAGAGTGCCCTCTTAATGTGTCCTTTGACGGCAACGACCTGCGGAAAGAAAAACGTTCCGGTGAATTTCAATGTTGTGAAGGCCATAACTCGGAAATGAAGCATTTCCGGACATATGTTGTAATGAACTATTTTGATTGTCTACATGTGGGAAATACATACCTGAAATTATGCCGTGTATTTTTGAAACACCCTGTATAGTGCCACTCCCCCATGAAACCTGTGGTTGTAGTGACCTTGCTTGCAGAAACTAACATATCCTGATACTGGGGACACAAAATTATCACCGTAGAACGTTTCCTGTACAGCTATCACTGCTGGCTTGTAGGTGTCAACAAGGTTTATGAGGTCCTCCTTAGAAGACGCCATTCCTTGTAAATTCCACTGTAGGAATGTAACCTCTTGCTCTGCCATCACCTCCACCTGCGCCTGATGTCCTCAGACCTCCTCCTCTCGTCTTTGCCTCTCGGAGATCTCTTCCTGAAGCTCTCCCTCCATGTTGCACGTGAGCGTTGTCTACGCGTCTCTCCCACCTTCGGACGGTTAGCGTTTTTCAGTTCTTCTTCATATTTATCTCTATCAATTTCTTCAGTTTCTCTTATTTCTTTTGTGTATTCATCATAAATTTTCCTGGCTTCTCTCCTTCTAGATTCCCTTTCTTTTGCAGGTGATATTGCACCGTGGTGCAGGCTTACAGTCGTTGTGAAAAGCCTTCCGGTCTTGGGACTCTCACACACAACCTCTGTCATCCTCTCTATTTCATCTTCCTTCGCCGACATACTTCTATTCCTGGACTTATTTCTTGTTTCGACTCCTTCAACCTTTTTCTTGCTTTGTTGTGGCTCTGGTGTTGATTCTCGGTCATCTGATCGGTTTCTCTTTTTATTGTTTGTAATATCTTCTTTTATGGGATTAGTGTGTGTCTTAATTGCCTTAGTGAAATTCATAGAGAAGTTCGGGTTGCGGCAGTTGAACATCAATCTGGCTTGCCCTTTTGAAACTCTTTCTTTACTCTGAATGGCCAAGATTTCCTCCTCCAGCACTCTCTGTCTGCAATTTCTTGATCCCGTTGGATGCTCCTCACTGCAGTGGTAGCACTTGGTTTCGCTGGAAGTGCATTCGTCAATTAGATGCCCAGTCGAGCTGCACTTCGAGCACACTTGTTCTCCCTGGCAGTGTTTAATGCCGTGGCCATATTCTTGGCATTTTTTGCAGAGCATAGGTCTGGGCTTAATTTCGTATACCTTGGTTTTAGCCTGCTCTCCAGGGACATCAATGTATTCGGGTAGCACGGGCTGCCTGAAAGACAACAGAATAGGCAGTGCCAGGTGACTTCTCGGTTTAATCCAGGTTGCTCGAACCGCATCTTGAGCTCCACACATTTCCAGTAATCCTTGCTTGAATTTTTCAAAGTCACTCAGATCGTATTCATATACATAGATAAGGCCTTTCTGCATGGCAAAATTGAGGTTCTCTTCGACAGTGATGGGCATTTGGTTTAGTTGCTGCATTTGTTTCATTTTCTGGCTCTGAGCTGCGTCACTCACTTCCACTGTAAACACCGTCTTGCTCCGCGATCTTATGGCTTTGGGTTTACTGCCGAGGTGGTCGGTGATACACTTCTCGAGCACCCATGGAGATATCTTTCGTCTATTAGCTTCATTCATCCTGCAATCAAAATGAGTGATGTACTTGCTAGATGGTGGGGCTCGTACAGTTTCATCCACTCCTTCCCTTATCTGTTTAGCTCTTCTTATGGTCACGTTTTCTCTCTCCACTATTTGCAACAAGCATCTTTCTTCTATTTCTCTGTCACACTGGATGCTGCCTGCTGCGTGTGGACCTCCGCAGTGGGCACACTTCGTCTCGTCAGACGTGCAGTTCAGAGCGGAGTGGCCGACCTCAGCACACTTTCTGCACACTGCAGAGGTATTTCGGCATCGCTTAGTGGTGTGACCATACATCTGGCAATTGAAACACATCATTGGTTTGTTGTTAAACGGATATACTTTGGTGTCTTGCCTTTCACCTGGGATATAGATGCTGTATGGTACGGTTTGTTGCTTGAACGTTATAAGAAAGGCTTGTGTTTCGGGATATCTTGGTTTAATGAAACTAGCTCTTGTAACTTCCTGCACATTGTACTGCTCCTGAAGGCCGGTTTTAAATTCGTTCATGTCGGTGATGTCAAAGTCATTGATGTATATCAAGCCAGTCGAGTAATTGAACCTGCTGTATTCTGCAGTCTGACAGGGTACATTTTCCACGTGCGTCAGGCTGACAATCTTCTTCGCTTGCTGCGCACTTCGCACTTCGACCATCATCATTTCAGGGCCCATGCTAAACAGCCTCTTGGGTTTTGTGCCAGTTACAGCCGCGATTTGTTGGAGAACTCCAAACGGGTTAGTTTTCCTCTTTCCTCCATGTTCAAAGGTGATGGAAAAGTACCTGGGAAAGAACTCTTCGTCAGGTAGCACCAGAGGAACGTATTTTATTTTCTCCTTTTTTTGCAGTTTTCCACACTTACGTGCTGGCTGTTCCTGCCCTGAAGATGAACCACTTCGGGCCGAAATCACCGCTCTCTCAATTTCTGTTAGATGCTTCACAATCTGGTTCACTTCATTGGTGCTCATATTTCTGCAACTCTCATCACTCGCATCACCCGCAATTGTTGCGATGGCTTCTTCAATTCTTCTCTTGATATTTCCGATGTTGTCACGTTGGTCCACCTTCGAGGCGAGGGGGTCATCTCCAGCGTCACCTCGCTGCCGCTGCGGATCCTCCATTTCTTCCATGCTCGAAACTTGGTCACACGCATTCGAACGATTCATTATTTCAGGAGTGGGTCCCCTTGATAAATCAAGGGGGCCTCGCTTGGACACGTCTATTCTACACTCAATATTTCAAAGACATTTAATTACACAAAACAAAAGAGAAAAGACCCAGATGTTGGTGGGCGCCCCCCACGTTGGTTCTACCCACAGATAACAATACAATAATTAATCTTATAAACACCTTGTTATCAATTTACATATAAACTATGTAATGAGTTACAAGACTCCAAATGGGTATACTAACGGTACCACCACGGGAAGGTGTGGGTAGGCTAGAATACTTGACAGGTGCAAGTAATCCTTATCAAATCCTTGTCTGTTTAATGTTCCCTTCACAACGCACAAATAATCAATATTCAGTTCGGCACCAGTAAACGTGGTAAAGGGAACACGTAAAATTTCCATTTAATGTCTGGACTTCCCCCAATTATTTATCGGGGATCCTGTCAGTTTTCTACCGAAGAGACGTTTGCTCTTATAAGCGCACAGTGAAAATGAGGGAAACAAAACCCAAACCTCAAACCTGTTCACCTGAAAGCACGAGTTGACATTAGTTCCAAACTCCCGTCACATGAAAAAATTTGATAAAATACATCAAAACTCCGTCAATGTACAAAATGCAACATTATTTCAGTTTATAAATGAAAAAAAAAGACACTAGTAACATTACATTCATCCCCAGTGTAAATAAAGATCACAACCGCAACCACACTGAAGATGGGCTGACTTGAACCAAGCCGTTATTTCAGACAGGCAAGCCAAATAGAGGGGATCACATACTCTTCTCACTATCTTAATCAACTACCTAATCTTCCCTAGCAATCAACGTTATTCAGTTGCCTTCTTTACAATCTTCTTAGCACATTTTCTTAACAAAAACATGTCAATTTAAACTCTTTAGCTGTAAGCAAAAATTCCTCTGAAACGAAGTGAAGCAAATATTCATCGACTCAAAATACGTGTTTTTTCATGCAGTAATATCAAGATGTACCGATACATTTTGTTCAATATTTTTTGTAGCCACACAGTGATAGCTAGCACAGCAAATCTGTGGACGCTCCTAAAGTTATTCAGACCCGCACAGGATATATCGTTGTGTCGCACGGGCTAAGGTGAGAGAAGGAAACTAAAGTAACATTCGACTATTTATTATTTGATTACAATAGATGAATGCCCTTGTAGTGCTTAGCGTTCATATTCCCTCTAATGGTTTGAAGGATCATATGTTTGTGAGCCTGCCTGTTCAACTTCTTTTGTTGTCTCTCGGCCTGTAAAAAAAAAAAGTTCATTAAAATTTGTTGCAAGAAAATTTTTTGAATGTTATTCAAAACTAGGCTACAGATATGTCTGCATTAAATGCTAATGCTAAGACAATGACAGAAAATACGAGGGGACACGTAAAGCGCGGCCACAGCACAGGCGAAGACCCATTTTGTGCTTTAGCTGTCTGTCGCTTATTTCTTTGGTAAACAGAGGAAGCAGCTGCGACACGAGAGGGATATGCAAGAGGGATCATTCCACAGCAGAGTAAGGTAGATAAATATAGAATATAACAAAATATTCATTTATACTTAAAACAGAGTTACATCTTCGTATTTGCAATGAAGAGCTAAACAGACGCACTCAGATGGCGCGTGAATGTTACTAGAACGCACCAAACACTTGCCCACACCTAGAACAGCTCTCGACTACATTTCTCTCTTGAAGTGGTCGCAACACAGACACAAGCAACCAACTCCACATTAGATAACTCTGCTTTGGAGAGGCAGCCAGCAACCTCGTGCAAGCTAAATGATGTGATCGATGTTTGAGGCAAAATCTGCAGCTCTTCGATTGTGCAGTTGAATTGTTGTAGCTCTGTTCAACTCCTACACTACTCAGCACCCAGAAAAAGAGCCACTCGAACACGTGTCCCACTGAAGACGCTGTTTGTACAGACGACATGCGAGCCTGAGGCACCTACCCTTTCTATTTCCTTGAGAGCAGCTTTGCGTTGACGGCGCTGCTCGGGGGTCTCGCCGGGAGACCGATACGACAGCTCAGACCGCATCGTTTTGAACGTCATTGCCTCTTCATCAACTGCCCATGAAATCAAGTGCTTCCAATGTAAAAGAAATAAATTATCACACGTGTGCTTTTTTCATTCAAATACAAAAATGCCATTACTTTAGATACGTTTTTAGATTTTATGGACATTCTTATCAGAAGCTCAACTTATCCTGCCCCAAAGCAAAATTCTGTAACAATCTAACTTTCCCTATTTCAACAAAATTTGCTTGTAAAATACTCGGAAGCAATCCGCCAATAGCAATTATTTAGTTAATGTTCTGCACACATGCACCTCCACTCTCTCAGGTAAAATCTGACGCTCCTCGTGACCCTTAAGGCGACAGCAATTGCTGCACCAAGCCACTCAAGCAAGTTCATATAAAGCAGAGACTTGAACGCACCTTCCCTGTGGGGAGTGTTGAGTTCAGCGTCGTGCTGCTTCAAATCCTTGACACTGAGGCTCTTCTTGCGGCGGCTGAGGAAAGGCAGCTCGTTCTTGATGACAATGGGCATGTTCTTGTTGAGCACCGTGGGCACGTTCGTCACGTTGTACTTCATGGCGCAAGCGTCGGGCACGCACACCTGCAACGTCGCGTATCCAGCTGCAGCACTTCAATGCAAACCAACACCAATGCTCTCCTAGTAAATCTAGTAAACGAATCGCTCACTAAACATAAATTACCCCGCAAAACTAGAACTGGCTTTAACTCCTAGTTAGATATCTTAGCTTGCTCCTCCAACAATGATCAATCTGCCTTAATTAGCTTCGAAGCAAGCAAATTAGAAATCGTAATTGTGCTGCTGACTCTTAGTTTACAGCTTTATTCATAGAACTGGACTTGTGTAGTAAAGTTAAACAATTATCAAATATAACTGAATAGTAGCTACTAGTATTGTACACAAATATTGGAATGGGAGACTGCCGTCTCATTGCACCTACGCAATGACTACCGTCCTCGTGTTCCTTGAGTTAGGTGTGATGCACATCGTGCACAGCCATATTCATAAGGAATGGAACACCAACCAGAAAGACTCCTAAGACAAGAAAGACAATATTGAAGTTTCCCTTAAAGCACTTGCAAGTCAATTAAAAAGCAACTGAACATTCAAGGCCAATATCTCCTCGGATAGAGGAAGCGAGCACCGAAATGTGAAAGAGCAACAGTTTGTTATGAGGCCCGTCAGTTTAGAAATACTATTATATTTTTTTGGCAGAACCCGATAATCTGTGACAGGCACATTGAAAATTCGTTTTATATAACTTCTTCCCTAATGCAAGATTGATTACTAGCCATCCAATTGTTGAGATTACTGACATTTTTCATTGAATATAATTCCCTTCACTAACTAACACTGAATTGAGCTCAACAGCTTTACAGGTCGGAATGTATCCTAGTAATGTGGTCTCTAATTGCCTCCCATGTTTGATGGCGGTATTTATCACTCGGAATGGAAACCTTGCCCATCATTTTCTTTGCCATCACACAAAACAAACCTGGGCCAACAAACGAATGCCACCTTGAAGTTAGGTCTATAATCTGCAGCTCCATTATGTATGGGGCTTTCTTAGTACGGTAGGAATTACGTAAGCACAGGTGCAAAACTTATGATTGAAGGTAGATTATATATCTATATTTTTAGTAATTCTTGATTCAAGATTGTGAAATTTAAATTTCAAGTCGTCAGTTTTCAGAGACAGAATCCTAAGCCACAATAAAGGCGATTTCACGAGAGTAGGAACTATTTAGCATGGACTGTAGAAAAGAGGGATTGTATGGAGAAGGGGCGTTCCCCTACGGCGCTCACCTCAAAAGGCTTGTCCCGGGCCTCCCGGTAGGCCTTGCAGAACTGCAGCGCCAGGAGGCGCATCTGCGAGTCCTCCGTGGTCTCCTGCTCCTTGTGCGGCCCCACGAGGGCGACGCGCTCGTCCCGGTCGCGCACGGGCCGCAGCCCATGCGCCAGCTGCAAAGCCGCGTCCTCCCCCAGGTAGCCCTCCACCTCCTCCAGCCGCGCGTCGCCCACCTCCGCGTCCTGGTAGTCCCGCACCAGCTGCAACGTCAAACACATTATCATCCTTATTATGACCATTCCTACTTCTGTTATTATCATCATGGTGATCGTTGTAACATTTTCTAGGCATCATAGTCATCAGAAAGGGGACTTCAGAAGATTAAAGAAAAAGGACCATTTAGTGTAGACTACAGAAAAAGGAATGTAAGCAGAAGTGTTCCTACACAGAACATCCTGTGCATGAAAAAAAGCAATTCAGGATAGCAAAGTTTGGGAAAACAAAGAAAAGATACCGATAAAGGTATGACAACTCAAAAATGAAAGACACATAAAACAGAAAATCCTAAGGTCTACCTATACCTAAGGTAGTTTAACTATGCCACTCTCCATGGAGATTTAATCCCCACAGCATAGGATGGCAAAACTCAACGAACACGAACCTGTTGCTTGTCCCGCAGCCCTGAGGGGACACCGTACAAGGTAAGGAAGCTGGCAGCAAGGCAAAATATAACATAGCATGAGCACACTATCGTCTAATTGGTCATTTGATCACTCCATGCAGTTGCTTATGGAAGAAATTTCGAGTAGAAGTATTTTAGAATCCAACATGCTTTCACAATCTATTTAGAATAGACACGACGAGATGGCTACAACGCTGCTCACTCACTTGGGCATCAAACTTTGCATTTAAGCGCTCGCACTCTGCCGTGACGGGCCTGGCGCCGCGTGAGGACTGCAGAGGGACGGACACAGCTGGCCTCGGGAGCTCCTCCGCCTCCTCCACGCCAGGGATGCGCTCGAAGAAGCTGTCCATGTGGGAGCCCGTTGCCTGGTCCCGCGGTGCGGCGCCATCAGCGCATGCTGGGGGCAGCTGCGAGCTGCTGCTGCTTGTGTTGTGCTCCTCCTTCTCCTCCTCATCACCATTGTCGTCACTCACGTCCATGTAGCCATCACTGTCTAGTGCATCCTCTTCGTCACAATCGTAGCTACTGCAATGCAAAAACATGTAAACCACTCCATGGTAGTTTATGGTAGTTTGTTCAATTAATTAAGAGAGTATGTGGAACACACTATTTTTTAATGTTAAAATACGACGATAACAAACATTGCAGTGCCACTACCTTACTATAGTCTCCTGTAAAAAGTTGCAGCTATAAATCTCTGCCAGACGATCGATTGTAAGTAAATTTCAGCCTCCTTTAACATAAATGTTCACATTAAGGGCGGAAATGAAGACACCATTTAGTATGAAGATATGGGAAGGAAGAAGCTATGCACAAAGTGTGTTCCCACACTGGACCCCCTGCATATAAAAACAAAAAGTCGAGAAGGTAGGTCAGGTAACGAAATAAAAATTAGGAAGAAATAATGAAAGTAAAAGGAGCTAAAAACAGGACAGAAGAAAAGCTGGCCTTCAAAACAACAAAAATTTTATCAAAAAAAATGCTCCAGTCTGAAACCTGAGCTTCCCTCAGGAAGTGCATGTTCCCATAAATACAATAGTTGTCTCCTCCTGACCAACTCTGCCTGACAAATTGAAATTACTAATTGCTAAGAAATACATCCACTAAGGATCCCTCCATGGGATCTGCCCACGTTGGTTCTAGCCAGAAGAACTAAATATATGGAAAAATTTATAATCAATACTATCAGTTACAATGTTAACTGTATGCTAACGCAGCTGGCTGTACTAACGGTATCACCTTGGGAAGGTGCAGGTCGGCTCAGTACAGACAAATTAATGAAGGTACCATACAATCAATATCCTTGTCTGCATTTGATGTTCCCTTTATCACAGTTATAATAAGTTCAATTAGATACCAGTAAAACGTGGTAAAGGGAACAGTGAAAATTTCTATTAAGAAATGAGATAAATGCACTCACCCATCATCTCCAACAAGTAAGCGCCCCAGGTCGTCAGGAAAACCCCCCTCCTCAGCATCGCCAAATTCCTCAGCATCGCCAAATTCCTCAGCATCGCCAAATTCCTCATAATAACGCTCCTCTTCAGATTTTGAAACTGAACCTTCTGTAAGCACGGATTTCCAATCAGAAAATGTACAATTTGTAACCATGCATGCTGTGTCTATGCAACAAGTTGTGAAAAAATACTGGAATTAGATGAAAATATAATTCACGTACAAACACACGAGCAAAGAACTCCAGTGTCTCCTAATCTAACCAGTCCACTTAAATTTTAACCCTTTATTGGCCAACATCCTATCTGGATGACATCAAGAAACTCCTCACTGTTGACATATATTCTATATGCTTCACTGAAAAGTTTACACCATACTGGTGGGTTTCATGAAATATAATTCTAGGGCAATTACTGTAATACTGTGTTCTAAAACCAAAATTTTGGCCATAACTGGGTTGGTATGCCTTACCCCCATTTCGTTGAAAAATCTTTATCCTTTCCGACTCAGCAATCCTCTGTTCAAAAATGCTTCAATCTAAACTTCACAGCAAAAAGTGAGAGCTTTTAACTGCATCAAACTCAGAAAGGAAATGCAGCAAGTGCAACAGCAAGATTACTAAAAAAGCATCCTTATGTGACTGTTCTGATAAGTGAAGCCACATGCACATGATTTCATTTCAAAAAGGACTCCAGTCTAAAATACAAACCAACAGACAAACCTGCAAGCCACATTTTTTTAGAAGACTTGCAAGCTGCAGTAGCAGAAAATCACTCCAAACTCTTAGAAAAGCTGCATTGGGAAATAGAGTAATACCACAATCACTATATTCACCTGGCCATCAGGTCTGCTTCATCAATTACACAAAAAGATTACTACCCTACAAAACCAAGATAGACAAAATGAATCCATAAGAATAGACTTACGAGACTTGCTTGCAGTGGCATCATAGGGAGGAGCTTCATAGCTGAACGCCTCTGAAATTGGGCCTAGTTTCTCAGCCCCATTCTCATTGTGAGCCTGAAGACAGAAGTTATTTTGTATGGCTCAACCATAAAGCAATGCTCAATCATTACACACCCAACCAATGTATAGCCAACAGGAAAAATTTTACAATATAAATCAGAGGACAATATAACTTAAGGACACCGTCTAGGTAAAAAAAAAGTCCCGTTATTTATAGATGGATTTCTCTGAAATTTTCACAGTAGGTGTGAAATGATGCAAATACCATTTGTTATTTCGACAAAATTTTTGTATCTGCACTGGATTTTTTTTATTTTCGAAAAATATGATAAAATATGGTTTTTTTAAAAATCCTACTACTTCTACAATTTTTAAGTTACAGAACAAGTACTTCGTTTTTAGATTGCTTAGATGTCTATATAACCACTCGCAATAGGGAATTTCGATAACTTTTTTTTTGTGGATTTTGGATATTTAAAAAAAATGAACTTTTTTTCATTTTTTTTTCATGTCGTGTAATTTTCAAAATAATAAATTTATCAGAAAATGCTATTGCGCGAGGATACACCTTGCTGAGCCCTATCGAATGGTATATAAACCATTCTCCTAGCTCTAAAATTGTGGAAGAAGTAGCATTTGAGAAACCAATTATCAAGTTTCCAGAAAAATGCGTTTTTTCACAAAAAAAAAAATTTTCTTTTTATCTTTTGAACTACAGGGTTTTCTATAATGAACTCTTGAGCGTTTGTAGCTCTTTTCAAGCCCTTTCGATTGATACAATTTACATTGCTGAAGCTCTGTAACTCTGGGAAAAATTATACAACAAAAGAGAATGGGTGTCATTCTTGAAAGCAACCAATTTTTTTAATTTTTCATTTTTTTTGACCAAAATACGTTTTTTTTGTCAAGTCAACTCCTTTTTTTATAGCTCTTTTTAAGCCCTTTGGATTGGTGTGCTTGCCATAGCTGTAGCTATGATACTGCAGCTGTCATTGAGCTATGAATGAAAGCTGCGGTATCATAGATACGGCAGAACAGCTAAATTCTGAAATTGTCAAAAATTATAAAAAAAATATTTATTCAGCGTTAGAATGTTTCTTTTGAATAATGGAAGCACTTGGAGTAGCGGATTAACGAACTATAATGCCATTCCCGCAGAGAAACACGCTCAATTGACCCCCAATAATGAGGGGGGTGAGGGGTCAAGGTCAAGCCACCCCCATCGCTTTCCTCCCCCTCCGGTGGGCGCACTATTCGGAGTAGACGTGAACGGAAAGAACCAATGGAAGCGCAAGAAAATCCTCTATAAGGTGCATATAAAAGCAGAAAAACAACACATATCCTGATTTCTACCTAGACGGTGTCCTTAAGGGTACTGTCCGGGATTTTGACCTTTTTTTTGTCCAATTTGCTTGAAAATTGGCCAGTGCATGTATTTATTCAAAGTAAACCTTTTTTACTCCTGTCATTTTTTCGATTTAGGCTTTTTCTTTTTTACAAAAAATTAGCTTTTCAATGCATTTTTATGCAAATTTCAAGACGTATCAACTCGCTGAATTTAAATGCTAGAACAAAACCAAAGACAGTTTTAGAATCCTTAAAGCATTTCTAACAAAGTTATAATTTAAAATTTTAACATTTTGAAAAAAAATTTCTGTGATAAGCGATACTTTATTACATCACAAACAATTATTTTTGGGTTTGGAGCCATATAACTTTTTTGTTTTCTAAAATTTGGGAGAGTCCAAATTATAACTTTGTTAGAAATGTTTCAAGGATTCCAAAACTGTCTTTGGTTTTGTTCTAGCATCAAAACTCAATGAGTTGATACAGTTTGAATGTTGAAAGGTATATGTTTTGGGTATAAACCTAAACAAATTTTTGTTGAAGTGTAATATAATGGACAATTTATGTTAACTCAATGCAGTTTTAATTTTTTATTTCGATAATTTCCATGCATAACTTCATATTCACAGTGTGAATTGTGATTTTCCAAAAAAATACAAATAAAAAAAAATGTATTTAAATAAAAATTATGAAATTCTTCATTTTCAGTCTGATTCTTATGAAATTTGACTATAATATGTAACTTTAAAAAGAGACACAATTTCTTCTATTCATTTTTTGATTCAGGCCTTAGTTTTTAAAAAAAATTGAGATGCTGGTTTTTGAGTTCATTTTCATGGATATTTCAAAACGTATCAACTCATTGAGTTTTGCTGCTAGAACAAAACCAGACAGTTTTAGAATCTATGGAACATTTCCAACAAAATTATATTGGGAAACTATTTATTTCCATTTATATTTTATGTTTATATGGGGTCGAAATCAAGTCGAAAATTCAAAATTTTTGTCCCATTACCCCCCCCCCCTGGGGGGGGGATTTATTGTCCGTAGCGCCATAAAATTTCAGGACCGAATAGTCCACCAACCAAGGGTTCTTTTCCAACAATAACTTGAAAAAAGCTCACCGGCCTGGCAGGGGTTTCGGACGGTACCCTTAAACACAACTGATGCAATGCTCATCACATAACAGAAACATTCAATATTAAGTTCCAGTTATTTATAATGAATAAAATAATTAGAAAGCAAGATTTCATTACAAAATTTAATGCAACAGATTTCAGGTCAATAAACACAAAAGCCTGATAAAGACCAGCAAAAAGTGAGCAATTCTAGTCAGATGTGATACTATAACAGCATCCTCAACTGCTCCACTTTCTAAAGTATTTCAGAAACAGTTTTAAATACAAGGAGAATTTACTACAACCCCCAAGGACTGCTGGAGGAAACATCCCCAGCCAATTTCCAAGCATTGCTACTAAAGACCATCAAAGTTATCAAGTTCATATTTTCATATAAATTAAGGTTTTTTCCTCGAAATTTTCAAAAAATAAATAAAAATACTTCCGGAGCGAAATAGGCTCTGAGGTTTCAACAGCATGTTTATAACAATCTAATAAACATTCATAGCCCATAAAATTTTTGAAATTTATATGTATCCCCCTTCCCCCCCCCCCCCCTCATAGAGAAATTTCTAAAAAATCCTATTTCTCAGCCAATATTGTACATAGAGATGATTAGTTTTTTTTGTTCGATTCACAATGAACTGGTCAACAAAGTTAAGATCCAAATTTTTGATATCGCTTCAAAAAAAAATTTTGGGAAGTTTTTGAATTTTTTATCACTAAATATATTACATTTTAGTTATTACTTTGAATGGTAATGAAAAAAATCCTATTTAACTTATCAAAAAACAACTATGCAGGTTTATAGTACTCACCTTGATCTTTACAATGCAAAAAAGATCTCCTCCATAAGTAAAAAACTGCTGGAGATATACTTAAAAAGTTGAGCGCTTTTTCCTAAAAAATGTTTTTTTTTGTCGTGTGGGTTTATTTCTCTAACAGTTTTTCACTTATGAAGGAGATCTTTTCAGCATCGTAAAGATAAAGTTGAGTACTATTAGGTTGAGATGTAGCTTTTTGGTAAGTTGATTAGAAAAATTTTTGTGACCATTTGAAGAAAAAAAAATCGAAAAAAAAAATTATAATCCAAACATTTTTTAAATTTTTTTTGAAGCGATATCAAAAAACTGGATCTCAACTTTGTCGACCAGTTCATTGTGAATTGAACAAAAAAACTAATCATCTCTAGGTACAATATTGGCCGAGAAATAGGATTTTTCAGAAATTCCTCTTTGAGGGGGGGAGAAGGGGGGTATGGGTATATTTAAAAATTTTATGGGCTATGAGTGTTTATTAGATTATTATAAACATGCTTGTAAAACCTCAGAGTCTATTTCGCTCCAGAAGTATTTTTATTTATTTTTTGAAAACTTCGAGTAAAAAACCGTTCGATGGCCTTGAAGCTATTAGAGCTAGAATTTTATACAAATAGCACTTCAAACCAAATTGTATAGAACACATAATACAATGATTTATTTCAATGTTTTGCCGTTTGCAAAGTCTAACTACAAATAAAATAGCAAGGAGAGTCACTTTTAAAATAGTCATTTCATAGAGACTTTTTAATAGGTCAGAACTAAAAACATTAACAAAAAAAATGAACGTTTCGACCACAAGGGTCATCTTCAGCATCTGGGAAAATACAAGAGATTTTTCATAGACAAAAAAACACACATGTATGAATAACATTTGTAATTGCTAACAGGAAATTTGCAAGGGAAAGGAAGATTATAGATTTATATTTTTAGTTCTGACCTATTAAACTCTCTAAGAAATAATGTCTATTTTAAAAGTGACTATCCTTTGCTATTTTATTTGTAGTTACACATTATAAGATATCATTTTAATTTATTTCAGTAGTATTCATATGTTCAAGAGTTTAGAGTATCATGAAAGCAAGATAATGCTTAGCACTCTTCAATCAGTAAAATTTATGAAAGTTGTCAGTATATTAGATTATAAATCATAAATAAGTTTTAGCCATTCTAATAACAAGATATACTCCAATGAGAGGAAGGTTGAAGGCACCAGTTAGTACAGTTATAGTAATGCAGACTATGCACAAGATGTGTTCTCACACAAGATCCCTTGTTCACTGAAACAGTAAATTAAGAAAGAAGCTTCTGAAACAAGATAAAAAATGAAGAAAGAAGTAGGTGATGAAAAGCGGGAAAGAAGAGAGCCAAAAAAGATGTTCCATAATGAATAAAAAAGTATTATAATTTCAACAAAAAAAAAAAAAGCCTACTCAACTCTCAACTGAGAAAATTCTATTTTCCACCTAGGAGAGCTACTTTAAATAGATACAATAGTAGTACACCTTGAGTTAGGAGTACTTTTTCCAAATTTAACATAAGTATATATGGCAGGTATATTTTCTGTGAAAATCTACAGTTACAATACACATAGAACATCAAATATCAGCACCAATTAAACTATCAAGAGTAACCAGATTGCCCACTAGTGGACCCAGGCTAAACTCAAATTAAGTTATAATGAACTACCATGAACAAGATACAAACACAAAAAATGCACTTTATTAGACTAATGCATACATTAACATATTTTTCTAAGAGCACAAACTTGCATGTAGTTGTGGAACATGATAATTCAGTTCTACAACTATTAAACCAGTGTTTCACAAACTCATTGGACTTATGTTGAATGTTAAATTTGATACTCTACTTTATTTCTTTGATGGAAATTAAGACGTGGATTTTCAGAAAATATAATTAATTCAGAAAATTACTATTACAATAATTAAATCAGAAAATACCATATATTGCAAAAGTGATATGTGATTCTGTCCCAAATTTTTAGTTGATAATACTGCATGATGCAGTGGAAACAAACAAAATGAAATTTTGTCTCCTATTACATTTTGGAAATGAATATTATTGAAACCAGTTCGTAACGTCTGACCCAACAGATTTGGCTTACTAACAGAATTTTTAATTTGCATAGTGCTTCATTACACAACTGAAACACTCAGCTCTTTTGGCATAATTTCATTTCATTGGAATATGCAACAACCAAACTTCACACGCCTGCTCCATATATGTCACAATGATATTCAGTTTTCTAATTGAAGAACAGCAATTGCATGCTATTTCTGATTGCTATCTCATCGAAACTGGATGTCAAGCTAAAGTAATACAACATAAGATATACCTACTCAAGACAACTCAGCTCAAGTACGAAAAAAATATAAAGCCAGTAGAATAACTCTAAGCTTGAAACAAAATAAATTTCATAAATTATAATAGTACCACGAAGAAACTGAAAAAGCCATACCTGTGGATGCTCCTTTGGAAGTAAATCCAATTCTGTTTCAGCATTTGCTAAAGGCCAATTGTTGGGATCACGTAAATGCTGTCCATAATCATAGTCATCATCAAAATAGATTCCAAATGATGCAAACTTTGGCTCTTTACCCTCGTCATAACCATCATGGTCTGCATCAGGTTCTAATGTAGCAGCTGCATTTGTTTGCGATGCTGATGAACAAGACTTTTCCATTGATCCAAGCGAGTTATGTCCTTTCTCTTCAGGTGTATTTTTGCTTTTTACAGAATGCTTTGCACCAAGTGATTTTTCACCTAAGGCTGGGAAGTCAACAGAATATCTCTCACTGCCAGGAGAAGCCACATCACTAGAAGCAAGCACATCACATGCAGGTGACTTGGCATTTTCTTCTGCAGATATATCACATCTCAGCTGAAATGGCAAGGCTTTTGAAGGCTTGACCTCTTTAAAAGCTTCAGGATGAGCAGGCAAGGCTTTTGAAGGCTTGACCTCTTTAGAAGCTTCATGATCAGCAGGCAAGGCTTCTGAAGGCTGGACCTCTTTAGAAGCTTCAGAATGAGCAGGCAAGGCTTTTGAAGGCTTGACCTCTTTAGAAGCTTCAGGATCAGCAGGCAAGGCTTTTGAAGGCTTGACCTCTTTAGAAGCTTCAGGACGAGCAGGCAAGGCACCTCCAAGTCCTGGTAGTTTTTTACTTGATAAGACAATTGTGTGTACAACATCTTTTTTGGGGTCAATGAAACGTTTCTTCCCCTGTAAAGAAATCATTATTTATGAAATCAAAATCAGTGAAGAAAAATTACAATGCTACAACTCAAGCAAATACTATTGGTGGTATAGGTATCAGAATTATGAATGTCCTCAAGACCATGTATGTAGAGAAAAAAAATTATACATCACTTATCCTGCATAAAAACTTTCAATACAAAATATGTTCCATTACATATATCACACTCTGCTTTTGCATCCACCATCAGTACAAGAGAACATGGAAACAAGAACAAGTCAAGTTCCTGTTGTATGGTCACATTACTACCCAAGTCCTATCCTGTATAGTGTATAACATGTTCACACTTTATTAAGCTCTTAAGCATGTATGGAAATATTACCATTCAACATTGATCAAGATTATTTTTCAATTTACTCAGTGACAGCAACAAGAATTGGTTCCAGCAGTCTTTTCCAGATTTGTACAGTTCACTCAAGAGAAGTTAAAAGCTTGAGACATCCTAGAATGTTTTCCTATAAATTGCAGAACATAACTTACTGTACAGACATAATACTACCAATTGCAAAATATCTAGTGAAATACTTTGACTAAGCTATCAAGATAATTGTAGGCCTTGACCTGGTAGTTTTCTTCCACTAATAGAAAAAGATTCAAATTTCTAAACAAAGTTTGGTATTTGTTGAGGACTTCACACTAATGGACTTTTTTAGTTTTTGATGCTTTTATAATGGTAATGACATGAAAATTAATAACTTTTCTTCTATGCACTTTCCATCGCAAATGAGTATTTAACGAGTTAGAGCGGTAGGTTAATTTTCTTCTTTCATAGCAGTTCCGTTGTTGTAACAGCAAAAATTAGTTTTTTTTTCTGTTAGACGGCTCGAATGCATGTTATGTTCCGTTAGTTTAGGTTGGGTTAGGTTAGTTATGTTAGGGTGGGTTAGGTCATGTTAGACATAACCGCAGCTGTGACGTAAATGGGTTACGCTCGTGTCATTTCAGTCAGCAGTCTTTCCAATGGTTTTAATACCAGATAACGAGCATTATAACTTGTTAAATACTCTATATACTAAAGTATATAGAAGTAAAGTTGTTTATTTTGACTCCATTAACATTATACAGTCAACCCTCGATAATCTGGTTATCGGATAAGACGGACGTCGTCCCGAGGTAAAGGGGGGTTGTCCGAGCTACTGGCGTTAGTGACAAAAGTTGCCAATAGATGGCACCAGTCCCGCCTAAATATTCCAAAGTATACAGCAGTATAACGCATACAGTATAATATATTATGTATTTAGGCCTTATTAAGGTGATTATTTGTGCATATATATATATATATATATATATATATATATATATATATAGGCATATCGGTTATTCCGGACAATCGGCTAATCCGGACTACCCTTTCTCCCTAGCAGTCCGTCTTATCGTGGGTTGACTGTACAAGCAACAAAAATTTAAAAATCGATTAATGTGAAGTCCTCAACATATCCCCTAAGTTTCAGCAAAAATTATTGAATCAAACAATTTTAATTGCTTCAAACTGGAGTATCACTTACCCTGGCATCATTGAAGCATTAAATTACATTAAAAATTTTAGTAGCCATGTTATATATTGTAAGCATAAATTTTGTTAGAGCCTCAAGCAAAAACACCATGGTACTGCATTCTCAATGTGTGTGAACTAAGCTACCATCATCATATAATGTGTACCAAAAAAAGTTTCAAGTAAAATCTGATGCAAATCTTGATTTACTGCCAATTAAAAAAGCTGATTTGTTTCAAATCAATGGTAAACAGCTTTATCAGAAAAATTCTCATTTATTGGTGTATACATCCTAAATAAGATTTAAAACATACAGAAAAAGTGCACTAGAAAACTAAAGACACATATGGTAAATGTTGAGAACACACTTTTTGATTCTTGAACTTTTGTTTCTTGTCAAGTGTTTATTACATCAAAATAAAAAACTTGTCTTCCATGCACTTTCCATTGCAAATGAGGGTCAATTTGCAGCTGAACCCATTCACGGGAATTAAAAATTCTGTTCCAAAGAATCACTAAAGGAACACATCTAAAAACATTTTACAAGAATGACATTCTGCTCGCTGATGCGTTATTTCTGAGTTATTCATGTTTTGAATTTTTATTTTCCATAGCAGTTGTGTTGCATGCTTGAGCCGTTAGAGTATGCTTGAGTGTTTTGGAATTTATTATTTGACATGCCAGCAGAGCCTGAACCCACTTCTAGGATGTTTTAGTTAATAACACAATAAAGGTTATCACCTTAAAATGTTCGCGGGACTGGGGTAGTGAATACTGAAATCGATATGCAGTTGACATCAGTTTTAATATGGCGGCCCTTGTAGAACATTAGCAAAACCGTAGGAGTGAATACCTTAGATTTAAGTATTAGTTCCGCTAATATTTTTGGGTGATAATCTTCATTGTGTTATTAACTAAAACATCCTAGAAGTGGGTTCAGGCTCTGCAGGGTTTGCTAATAATAAATTACAAAATACCCAAACCTACTCTAATAGCTCCAGCTCAAGCGTGCAACTGACTGGAACTACTCCGGAAAACAAAAATTTAAAACTTGAATAACTCAAAAATAACGCATCAATGATCAGAACGCCATTCTTGTAAAGCATTTTTAAATATATTCCTTTAGCGATTCTTTAGAACGGAATTATTAATTTCCGTGAATGGGTTGAACAGCACATTGACACAAATGAGTATTTAATGAATTATTGCAATGACGTAAAACATAACTAATCTAATCTAACCCAACACAACCTAACATAATGTAACCTTATGTAACCAAACCTAACAGTCACTTGAACGCATTTGAGCCAGCAGGACAGTCTTCCTATCGGAGTGTTCCAATTTTTCCCCGCTCAAAAGACTGGAATTGCAATATTTAACCTACTGCTATAACTTGTTTAATACTAATTTGCAGCGGAAAGTGTATACAAGAAAAGTTGTTAATTTTGGGTAAATTTTCAGAACAACATAGTACCTAAAGTCTAGGATATTCACTCCTACAGTTTTGCTAATATTTTTGGGTGATAATCTTTCATGTGTTATCAACTAAAAGATCCTAGAAGTAGATTCAGAATCTGCAGGCTCCACAGGGTTGGCTAATAATATAGTACGAAGTACCCAAACGTACTCTAACAGCTCAAGCATGCCGGTTTCTGCTGTTTCAATGACTGGAACTGCTATGGAACACAAAACTAAATCTACTGCTTCAACTCATTAAATTCTCATTTTTGCTGGAAATGACATAGAAGAAAAGTTGTTCATTTTGATGTGATTACCATGATTCAAGCAAGAAAATTTGGTGAATGTGTGGCATTTGGTAAGAATCAATTTTCCAGTTTTTGGGGCCTAATCATAGTTAATTAGGTTAAAATAAACAAGTTTTCTTCTATGCACTTTTCATTGCAAATGAGTATTTGATGAGTTATAGCGGTAGGTTTAGTTTTGTCTTTGATGACGAATGTGCTCAAATAAACAGCTACTGATCAATTCACAAATTTTTGTTGCTTGAATCATGGTAATAACATTGAAATAAACTACTTTTCTTCTATACCTATTTTGCGGCAAATAAGTATTCAACGAGTTAGAGCGGTAGGTTTTATTGGTCAGTATTTACTTTATTGTTGTCAACAATTTTCATAATTTTGTTGCAAAGAATCAATGAAGGAACACATTTAAGAATGTTTTACATGAATGACATTCTGCCTGGTGATGCGTTATTTTCGAATTATTCAACTTTGAAGCTGGCTTGTGCGACATGGAAGCGTGCGCGGCTAGCATAACTTAATTAATAACGGAAGCTTACCCCCTATTACAAACGCAAAGAGGTTGGGTCGTGAGGGTTAGCCACAGTTCTTTAAGTGAAAATTATATATAAAGGTTTCTAGTGACGTTTGTTTACATCGACTCCAAGGTGGCTGCCGCCATGGCGCCAATTGGTACTGAAGATGGCGGCAGCCATCTTGGAGTTGATGTAAACAAATGTCACTAGAAACCTTTCTTTATAATTTTCACTAGAAGAACTGTGGCTACCCCTCACGACTCAACCTCTTTACGTTTGAAATAGGGGGTTAGCTTCCGTTTCCATTGCAAAAACAATGACTGTTTTTGCGCAAAAAAGGCCTTTCAGGAGCACCCTTTGTATAACTTCAAACTTAAATAACTCGAAAACTAAGAATTTCCGGGCACATTGTCATTAGTGTAAAACATCTTAAAATCAACTATATTACCTATCTATAGCTACGAAATTATGAAAATCATTGACAACATTCAAGTAAATATTGACCTTTTTATTTTTTGCGCAATTGAGCTGTTAGAGTACGTTTGAATACTTTGTAATTTATTATTAGCTCACCCCGCGGAGCTTGAACTTACTTCTAGGATCTTTTATTTGATAACAATAGAAATCATTACCCAAAAATAACAAATTATAGCGGTACATTAACTTTCGTCATCAATGGCTGGAAACGCTTGAGCATTCGAGCGCGTTGGATCAGAGCGTCCATGACAGTATTGCCAGACGTGCGGTCGATGAATTACTTGCCGCTTCAAACACTAGAGTTGCCGTAACTAATTTACCGCTATAACTCATAAAAAACTCATTTGCGACAGAAAGTGCATAGAAGAAAACTTGGTCAACATGCAGTTTAGGTGCTACACGGAAATTCAGAATTGGGTTAGGAAGGTCAATATTTATTTTAGGCGCGGCACGGAAATTGAAGATGTCGTTGCTTAGAATCACTAAAAGAGCACGTTTAAAAACCTTTTACATGAATGACATTCTGCTTGCCGATGCGTTATTTTTGAATAATTGTACTTTGAAGTTGGCGCTGGCGCCGTAATTTAGTTAATAAGGGTAGTTAACCCTCTATTACAAACGTAAAGAGGTTGGGTCGTGAGGGTTAGCCACAGTTCTTATAGTGAAAATGATAAATAAAGCTTCTAACCCACCCATTAGGGTAACGACCGCAATCTTGTTTACATCGGGTCCAAGATGGCGGCGCCCATGGTGGTCGCCATCTTTCAGCTGATATAAACAAGATTGCGGTCGGCACCCTAATGGGTGGGTTTGAAGCTTTATTTCTAATTTTCACTATAAGAACTGTGGCTAACCCTCACGACCCAATCTCTTTACGTTTGTAATAGGGGGTTAACTACCCTTATTAGCTAAATGACTGCGCCAGAGCGCGGGGCGCGCCGGCGCCAACTTCAAAGTACAATTATTCAAAAATAATGCATCAGCAAGCAGAATGTCATTCTTGTAAAAGGTTATCAAATGTGCTCTTTCAGTGATTCTAAGCAACGACATCTTTAATTTCCGTGCCGCACCTAAAATAAATATTGACCGTAAGGAACAATGAATAAAGGAACACAGTTAAAAACCTTCAACAAGAATGACATTCTGCTCGCTGATGCGTTATTTTCGAATTATTGAACTTCGAAGTTGGCCGTCGCGCATCAGAGGAAGCGACCGTGCAAAGCGGAATTTAATTAATCATGGAAGCTAACCCCCTATTACAAACGTAAAGAGGTTGGGTCGTGAGGGTTAGCCACAGTTCTTTAAGTGAAAAGTACAAAAAAAAGCTTCTAACCCACCTATTAGGGTGACGACCGCAATCTTGTTTACATCGGGTCCAAGATGGCGGCACCCATGGTGGTCACCATCTTTGAGCTGATTGGAACAAGTCTCGCTGAGCGGCCAAGCCGCTCAGCAAGAATGAAAATATCGATTATAACTGGAATTTGATGCTGATTCCGAATCTGCAATTTGTTTTGACCGCTCGATTTTTTGTGATTTTTTTCCCGCGCAAAATGTGGAACACAAAGTATGCACAAGTGGGTCAGGAAAGGCAAAGTTCGGATCATGAGGTGTTAAAGTTTTTGCCAGAACTTCGTAGAAATAAAAGAATGATAGGAATTGTTAATAAAATAATAATAAATATTGTTATCTGTTAATAACACAAAAAAGTTAACGTACAATTTCTCGTAGGCCTATTTGGTGCTTTTGACTTTTTTTTTTAGTTATCAACCTTTACAGTCAGCTCACAGATGGCGCCACTTGGTACGGCCGCCGCTATCATGGAGCAGATGTAAACACAATTGTTTGTGACCTTTATGGGTTGCTTTCAACCTTGATTTATAATTTTCATTAGAAGAACTGTGGCTACCCCTCACGACCTAACCTCTTTACGTTTGTAATAGGGGGTTAACTTCCGTTCTGAATGAAATTCTGGATAGCGTGCTCGCTTCCTTTGTTAAAAAAAAAATCGAAAAAATTGAGAGCGGTCAAAACAAATTGCATATTCGGAATCAGCATCAAATTCCAGTTATAATCGATATTTTCATTCTCGCTGAGCGGCTTTGCCGCTCAGCGAGACTTAAGCCAGCTGATTTAAACAAGATTGCGGCCGTCACCCTAATGGGTAGGTTAGAAGCTTTATTTATAATTTTCACTAAAAGGACTGTGGTTAACCCTCACGACCCAACCTCTTAACGTTTGTAATAGGGGGTTGGCTACCGCTATTAATTAAATTACGCTTGCGGTCGCTTCCTCTGACGCGCGACCGCCAACTTCGAAGTTCAATAATTCGAAAATAATGCATTAGCAAGCAGAATGTCATTCCTGTATAAGGTATTTAAATGTGTTCGTCTATTGATTTTTTGCAGGAAAATTCTGAATTTCCGTGTAGCACCTAAACTGCATATTGACCAAAAACTTGTTTATTTTGATCTAATTAACTATGTTTTGGCACCAAAAATTCACAAGTCGATTCTTACCAAACGCTACACATTTGCCAAAAACTTCAAAAATCGATCAGGCCTAGGTAGTATGTTATGAAAAAATACCTTATTTTGATATAATTAACACTGTACAGGCAATAAATTATTGAAAATCAAAAAGTGTGTTGTCCTCAACAAATCCCTATTATATTAACAATAGACTAGCACAGTGATATAAATTTATGGACAATATTTATTTTATGTGCGCCAAGGAAATTAATAATTTGGGAGCAAATAATCAATAAAAGAACCCATTTAATAACCTTTTACATGAATGACATTCTGCTCGCTGATGCGTTATTTTTGAATAATTGTACTTTGAAGTTGGCGCCGGCGCCGTTATTTAGTTAATAAGGGTAGTTAACCCCCTATTACAAACGTAAAGAGGTTGGGTCGTGAGGGTTAGCCACAGTTCTTATAGCGAAAATTATAAATAAAGCTTCTAACCCACCCATTAGGGTGACGACCGCAATCTTGTTTACATCGGATCCAAGATGGCGGCGCCCATGGTGGTCACCTGCCGCACCTTAAGTAAATATTGACCAAATTTATATAATAAAAAGAATCAAACAATATCAATATAAACTATTTCAATCTAATGACGATGCATTTTATCATTTCGAACTAGTTTTATGTTGGGTTCATTTATGCTATCAAGATCAGTCATAAATTGGAACTAGATGCCAAATTGGTTAACATATGAAATTCTTGAGAAACTCATTTAATTTGCAAACTGAGTCTTATTCTACGTGTCATTACAATTTTTACTGTTTGGCTTCAGCGCTCCATTGGATACTTTTTCAAGGTGTAAAAGAATTCACTTTCACAACTCTAACTTAAAACTGAATAACATAAAAAATTAAAATTCAATGAATTGTTTGCCAGTAAATTTGTAAAGGCAATGTAAGGGAAAAATTTAATTATTGATATTCTCACCATTTTGTAACTAATTAACGTTGACAACGACGAAACTTTCCGTACGCAGTCACAGCGTGTATCCAACTCTCGTCAAGTCTAGCGGAAGTAAGTAGTAACGATCCCATCAGTCCATGACAACGTAACACGGTATAACTAAAATGTTGCCTCTCAGTTTAAAAGAATAAGAATAAGTTACACAAATTCCAATCACCCAGTGAAGAGAAATTCTATATTTTGAACAAGAAATTTATATTCTGATGAAATTTTTCACTGCATGAGCGAAATAGATTTTTCATTGTCTATGCAACAACAAATGTGTTAAAAACTGATAATGTAGGTGACTACTTCACACAATAACACAATACCTACATCATAGGATGAAACTAATCTATTACAAAAACTTGTATTTTCTCGAAAGTTTTCATCCTTCAGTTTAGGGTCTGATTTTGGTTCACAGGTTTTTATTTATCGTTCGCGAACAATAGTTTATGCATTACGTACGATGAACTGTGGTGCCCGGAAAATACCAGAATAATTAATACAAATTTAGAGTTAAATATTGAAGTAATTTTTTTACCTTTTCATAAGTCTTATATTCAAAATATAAAAAATAAATAATCTACACGTCTTACGAGCGAGTTGCGAGGACCTTTATGGCAACATTCACGCTCTACAAACATTGTTCTGAAAGTCTACCCTTAATGAAATTAATCATTGAGTGGGCTCCCAGCCACATGGGTATCACGGGAAATGAAAAAGCTGATCAACTGGCAAAAGCAGCATGTAACTTGGAAACAATATGTTCACCCCATCTTCCACACCTTGATCTCACACATGTCAGGCAACATTTCAGACAAAAATGGCACGATGCATGGGACTCAAGCATTAACCAATACCATGCAATCAAATCAACACTGGAGCCAACGGTAAATTCCTCTGTATCATGCAAAGAGCAAGTGGTTTTGATGCGATGCAGACTACTTATAACTTAACTTACTCATAATTCTCTTTATACAAGAGATCCACAGCCTTTGTGTCGTCAATACCAATGTGTGCTCAGTGTTGGACACATTATGATCGACTGCCCTGCATACGCTACATAACGAATAAATTTAAAGAACTATGCATATGCAAATGAATTTCAATTTAACTTGGAAAATGTTCTGAGTGGCTCCTTTAATCATAAACTAATAATGAATTTTTTTGGACAAACTCAAATTTATCAGTCAAATATAAAATGCCCCAAGTCCTAAAAGCTTATTTATCAGGCAATCCTGCCTGTAATTGGTGATGCGCCTGAATTTACACAAGTAAGCATTGTTCGCTGCTCAGCGGCTCATTATTCCACTATCCATTACGCCGACAAGTGCCTTGATCACTGGATCCTCATCGAGCTACCCTTTTTTTACGTGAATATCACCTTTATCATTTTCATTTTAGACTCGACATAAATTATTACCTAGAGCTGCCCACTTCTAGATACTTTAAATAGTAGGTTTTAACTTACATTCGCACGCCGCCTTGCGTTGCGTACGCACCAGAAACGCAACCCCTTGTTGCTTAGGACCGATTGATGCGTAATCTATTAATAAAACCCGTGATCTTCTCGGCTTGTTAATACCCATCCAATAACACCTATTCTCCTTGATAACATTCGTGGGGAAATATCGACAGAAAATCGCGATGCTCCCTCAGAATAAGCTATGAATTTCATTTTGCACGTATGTTTGTTGACATGTTTCTAGATGTGCTTGTTAGCGATGTTTTTTATAAATTACTTTAAACTAACTTTTCCTCAAAACTTGATAATCATTTACGGTGGGGTTTCAGTTTGCTTCAGTAAAGAAAAGGAGAAAAAAACACGTTTATTTCCAAAAAAGTTGACAAGTGAGATACATGCCAGCATATTGACTTTCAAAAATTTTCAATATAAGACGTTCTTAGACAGACGTACCGCAAGAGGAGTACTAATAAACAAACTATACATGGTTTACAAATAGACAAACCATACGAGGTGTACTAATAGACAAGTAATACGAGATGTACTAATAGACAAACTATCCCAGGTGTACAAGTAGATAAACCATACGAGGCGTACTAATTATCGACAAATTACACGAGGCGTACTAATAGACGAACCATACGTGACGTGCAGTGTTGGAAAGTTGCGCCGCAACAAGTTGCGGCCGAAATTGCGTTCGCAACTTATTCTGTTGCGGTTGCACCGCAACAATTTTTGGAAAGTTGCGAATCTATTGCGATCGCAACAATTTTCGACGTGTCAGGCCGCAACTCGCAACCGCAACATTACGATGGTAATTTTATTTCTAAACTAACTTTAATCAAGTTTAATACGCGTTTCATACTCGTTTGAAACTAAACCGTATAGGGTAAAACCCGTCTGGCAAATCGGAAAAGGATATTTCAGCTGAGGGGAGCAGTGCCGAGGACGTAGATGACGAAGATGACTTCTTCAAAGTCGTAATGAAATCGGATGATAAGGGAAAAAAACGAAGAAAAGTTCGTTAAAACAAGTCAATGATTGGCTGAACAGCCAGTAATCAACAGAACTAGCCACCCTGATGTTCACTGAGCGATGTTTCCTTCAAGTGAATTTGTCGCTTCGTTCGTTTAATTCAACACGCCAATACCATCGAGTGCTGTGGTCGAACAACTGTTCTCCTTAGGCAAAGAAATTTCGAGACCACGACGTGCTTGGCTTTCAGACAAACATTTTGAAATGTTAACATTTTTGAAAGGCAACGTTGATCGTCATTACAGTGCATTGACATTGTCACATTGAGATCATGAACCAGTATTAAATCATCACAGAGGAACAACAAAAAACAGAGGAATATCATATATTACAGAGCATTTGCATGTTTTTTCTTTATTAAAAAAATTCCCTCAGGGAGACGCAACTATTGTATCTATGGGAATTAGCACTATGTGGTGTGAGGGCCCGAGCTGAGAGATAGGTAGGCTTTCTTTTTGTTGAAATAAAAAAGCTTGTTATGTTTTAAGGAACTTTTTTTTCGGTTCACTGCTGTCCTGTTTTTGAGCACCTACTACTTTCTTCTTCAACTTCGGTCTTGTTTCATAATCTTCTTTCACAACTTACTGTTTCTACGCCCTTTCTGCGTAGATTCCTCGTTTCCTTGACTCTATACTAAATGGTGCCTTCCTCCTTCCTCTCTTTGGGTCGCATTTGTTGCTGCGGGTAGGGAAGCTAAAGCTAACGACTGATCTAAATTCCAAAAAATTGCAAAACTCTTTCAAACGACCAACCGATAGGTCGTACCGCAGTGAACGTGTTGTCACCTAATATTATGTACCAGCTTTTCTACCAAATGCATTTGTCTTTTCCTAGTATGTCAACACG
The DNA here is from genome assembly GCA_030386875.1 of Morinoia aosen. Lineage (NCBI taxonomy): Eukaryota > Metazoa > Arthropoda > Malacostraca > Amphipoda > Talitridae > Morinoia > Morinoia aosen. The sequence continues at coordinate 44,009,224 of CM059567.1, read as the reverse complement.
TCATGACTGCGATATGACCCACCGGTGGGTCGTGCTCAAGTTTTTCCTGCTGTGAAATGACTCATCGATGGGTCGTTTGAGAAAGTTTCAATAATCTGTTCAAATTAGTGGTATTCAATGGACCCAGTTAATGTTTGGTAATTTTGAAATTTCTAACAAATTGTGAATTTAAATTTGAGTTGAACACTGAACTCCAGTTTAACTCACCGCAGTCAACGTGTTTAGCACCCACTTGTGTGCAAGGGAAAATTTGACGTTACACACTTTCCATAAGTGCTCCTCTTTAGCCGTGGCCGAGTGGTTAAGAACGCCCCCTTCACGAGAAGGTGTCGGCAGTTCGAATCGCGGTGATTTCTCACCATTGGGAAAAGGGAGAACTCGGCCACAATTCCCCACTCCACCCAGGTGTCGGAAATGGGTACCGGCTTGACCTGTGGTAACCGTCATTACGTCCTGGTGTTAGTTATAAGGCATTTGAAAAACCAATGTACGAGATGTTATGTATAAAGAATATGACGATATATGCTTGATTGATTGGAATAAAGCATCCTCCTTTAGCCTTGTCTTGAGTACAAGGTTCTCCGCAGAAGCTGGCTGCGACGCAGACGTCGGACGAAGAGCTGCGCGAGATGATCCGGGAATCTATACAACAGGACAAGGTGCTGACGCCTCAACAGACGGTGGAGAAGCTGCTCCACATCCTCGAAAATGGCCTCTACACTTACGGTGATCATGTCGATTATTACGACCGGTGATCATGTTGGTTATTACGACCGGTAATCTTGCTCTGTCGCCATCGGTGTTATTCGACTGTAACTTTGCCGTGGACCATTGGTATTATTGTACTGTAACTTTACTATGGACCATTGGCATTATTGCACTATAACGTATTCATAAGTTAGAGTAGCATATTTTTAGCATATACTGAACCAATATGCTAGCATTTCCGCCAGTACGCTTGATTGGACACTGTAGCAGAATTTCGAATCTCGTCTTGTAGTTGTACTATGTCGTAATAATAATATCCTCATTTTGTCTCCTGTCTCCTTACACTTGACAGCTCTTCCGTCTTAAAACTTTGAACGCGAGACTTTCAATCCACATTACACATACGAGGCCCCCCAGAATCGTACGGTACTAACCACCACAAATAACAAAAACGAGTCCTGTATACCGCTGTCATCCCCAAACTTTCCTCTGTCTGAGGGCGTCGTAGGTAAAGTAAGATGGTCACAAAGTGGTCGAAAATCAATGTTGGTCAACCTGGGATACGCGGGTTTCTAAGTTGCCAAACTTTGAAGTGGTTTTATGTATGTTTCTAGAGGCCTCATGTATTCATATTATAGACGTCCGTGTTATTTCTTCTGGTGGATTTGTGTGCAAAGTTCGAAGTCAGAAAGACCGAAGCGAACCAATACTTTTCAGATTATTCGCCGGCTAATAATACGACAGATAAAATGCAGTCTGTGTTTCTATAAGAAATTGATGTAGACGTTGACCGGCTTAGAAAATGTGAAGAATCCTCTTTCAATTACGTACTGTTTACTTATATATGGAGACCGAGTGTTGGAAAGAGCAATTACTGGGTTTGAAGCCTCAGTTTTTTCCGTGTTCACTGAAAAAAATGTTCGACTGTTGACTTACATGGTAAACAGTCACTTGGCATCTTCGCACATCTGCGTAGAATTAAGTATAAACTCAGAGCATTGAAGCTGTAGTTTGCACCAATGACAGTTCAAATGAAAAATATTCTTTTCAGTTTTCTAGGATAAGACAAGTTTTCGCCGAGAAGCTTACTCTGAGATTTAGCAAAACAAAGACATAGTCAAGATTGGACATAGAAAACCATATACTGTTTAGTAAACCGAGAATAATAGCAGACACGAAAAATTCTAAGATAGAACATTTGTCCAAAGAAATGAAATACATAGTCGTACGTTGTCTATATATGTATGTTTAGAAGGTCATTTATATTTTTTATGTGATTTAAAATTGCTGCATATTTCATTAAAAAAATTTAGGTTGTTTGTATTTACTTCTTCCCCTGTGCGTGTAGAGGGACGCGGTAGCTAATACTAATTCCTGCATGAAGTTTCCTCTTCCATCGTATCTGACATTCACGCAACCTCGTTGATGAAATTCTCAGGAAAGCGTTTTTATTCATTTAGCACTTTTTTTAATACATTTCTTTCCATTTTTTACCAGTAGTCAAGATTGTTAATTTGCAAAACGGATATCAAGCTATACGATTCTATGATTTCCCCTAGTTTAGCGAATTTTAATGAAACAATTTGCATTGTTTTTTAATTCCGAAAGTAAAAATAAGGCTAGACTAGAATTTTTTTTGGGGAAAATACATATTTCAGCAGGCGCTCATGTGTAGAGCTGCTCAACGATACCTTTTCGTATGAAAATAAAGTCAGTAATTTAGGTATATTGTAAATAAAAAGTAAAACAACGTACGAGTTGAAAAAAATCTAAAACACACCAGTATATAATACTTCCTTTAATTGTAACGAAAAGCTTGGGCTTTTCAAACTAGATGAAACTTGCATATTCTTTTCAATGCGAAGAAAACTTGTAGCACTGATATGATAGCATGCAAATCGTAGCACTGATGAGGTAACATTTAAAAAGAGCGGAATTACTGATGGAGAAAATGCTGACTAGGTTCGGTTTCTGTGTCATCTGTTCTTCAGTTGAGGGCCACCGTTACGACGGGTTGCTTCCTTTCGAGTTAAAATTAAATCTTTGGCATGTGTATACAGAGATTTATAATGATAATATCGTTGAAGGGTGTGGATAAAATCAATATTAATGTACAGATACGAGTCCTTTGCTGCTCCCGTTTACGCATGCTGTCTCCGACCGAAAGATCAATTTAACCTTTTATCTTTAAGGATAAGGAGGGAGATTAAAGCAATTAACCTGTTTTAACGTATGAATCATGATACTTCAAATGAACACGTTCGAGTCAGCTCTAACGCAATGAAACTTCAGTGGCCTACATTTATCACATTTATCGAATGAATATTTTATCTCCACCTTATGTGTAGTATTTTATACCCCTCATGGACCTTAAATTTTCTCAAAAATAGTTTCACGATACTAAAATGAATTTAAGACGCAAAGCGTTTGTTTGAAATGCAAATACGTATCGTATCCTCCGACGTAAAAAGAACAATGATAGGGAAAATTGAAATTTTTCATACTTAAATACCTAGCTGAAGCTGGCCTAGCTGCAGTAATCAGAGCGAGAAGTACGCAAACTTATTCGGTTGCAAAAGGAAAGCTACGTCGGATCCCCACGGCGAGTAAGAAGCAGGAGTTCTTGGACTTCGTTGCGGGAAGTCGGGATTCCATCAGCAGTTTTTGAAGTCATCAATCTGGAAAGTGAAAAAAAAACACAGAGGTCAAGAACTGTAGAATTCCGACGCGAAAGAAGGTAGGCAACGAAATACGTAGAGGTCACGTAAAAATACGTAGAGGGCTCGAACTATAAACTTCCTACGCGCAACGAAGTAGGTAACAAAGAGGAACAGGTACTGAATAGTTTACAGCGAAAAAACGTAACTGAAGTGAAATTTTCTCGACTTGACCGTCATCCGGAGATATATATGGACGGTTTCATTCACGTGGAAATACAGCGTCAGAAGAATGGGAGTCTACTGCTCTTAGTTATATCGACTGGAATTAGCTAAATGACTAAATAAATATAAAATGTTAAGAAATGTAAAATTTCAAGAAATGTAAAATTTCAAGAAATGTAAAATTTCAAGAAATGTAAAATTTCAAGAAATGTAAAATTTCAAGAAATGTAAAATTTCAAGAAATGTAAAATTTCAAGAAATGTAAAATTTCAAGAAATGTAAAATTTCAAGAAATGTAAAATTTTAAGAAATGTAAAATTTCAAGAAATATAAAATTTTAAAATAAATAAAATTTTAGGAATAAAAAATTCATTTTAATAAAAACAATGTTCAAAATGATTCACTGTTTTAACGTTTGTAATGAAATCATTTCGACCAAATTCTCAGCAGCTCACGAGTGAACATCTCCAGTCAACTTGGCTACCTTACGGGCAAAACGATTAATATTTACTGGTTCTAATCCTAAAGTTTTTCATTTTTTTACAATTTGCCGACAATTCCAGAAAAATTTGTCAATGGAAATTAATTCAAGTTCTATGTAGTATTTTCAGAGGAAATTTGAACACTCCCTCATCATGCAGCAAAGGTAAAGGGCTGCCAGATGCTAGAGGATTACCTCTAAATAAAGCACGTAGTGTAATCAAATCGACAGGAGAACTTACGCTACGAGACGTACCGCTGCAAAAACGTAAATTGCATCTGGCTACAGAGCTTATGTTCATGATCACACACGGTCGAGTCATTTCTATGGGGGAAAAACGCCTCCTCTTGTTCGGCTAGCCAATAGAACGGCTTCATTTCATACAAGCTTTATGACGTCACCATTGCGACATGTCGTTAGGCCAATAGCGGTGCCAGATTTGGGGCTAGCAGTGTTGCCAAATACAATATGAGCGCTGCTATTGGTTCGTTGTCATGACGTCACCATTGCAAAATGTCGTTAAGCCAATAGTGGTACCAGATTTGGGGCTAGCAGTGTTGCAACATGTCTTTAACCAACAGTGGTACCAGATTTGGGGCTAGCAGTGTTGTCAGATGCAATATGAGCGTTGCTATTGGTTCGTTGTTATGATTTCACCATTGCCACACGGATAAAAAAAAGACAGGTTTGACCCTACCTGATTTCTTGTACCGTTGTATACTGACCAGACGAGCGGGAGCGGAGATCAGGTACTGGCCGCCCTCTAGCGCCTCGTAGGCGTACTGCAGCAGGCAACCGGAGTGCACCATGCGGCACAGGCTCTGCGAGGGCTCTGTGGAGCACACGCAACTTAGAGTCACGTTTAAAAAACCAAAAAGAAAAAAAGAAAAGAAAAAAAAGAAAAAGAAAAAAAGAAAAAAAGAAAAAAACAAACAAAAAAAGAAAAAAAAAGAAAAAAAAAAGAAAAAAGAAAAAAAAACAGTTTACTTCCAATGAAATTCAAACATGAAATGTTGGACGTTAGTTTTTAAAGCATCTTAACATCAACATCCTTAGTTGATAATTACATGTTGGTATCGAAATACTCGTGTAAAATGTCGAGAAATAAATCAGTGAGAGCATCGTCTCCTAACAGTGAAAAGTAACTAATTCAGCTGGCGACCCCGGTGGAAAAGCGCCCTCAAGCAACAACAAGAATAATAATAATAATAATGATAATTTAGTATAATAACCATAGCGATAGCTAAATATTCTTCGACCGAAGTTGTCGTTAACTGGGTTTCTTATTGTTATCAAATATCATTTGTGGACAGGTTATTCCCTCTGCATCGGGGCTTCAACCTGCGGCACAAAAAGAGACTTTTCTGGTAATGCAATATAATATTGCTTTTATTCGTGCATGATGATTCAATATAATATTGATTTTGTCTAGCAATCACAACAATCTTCACCGAGGCTGGAGCTCACTAGACACGCACTTCCATTTGGTTGGTACCAATCGAACACGGTCCTAAAACCGAGAATCTGAAAATACAGGCAGGGTTCTTACTAATCCACTGGTAGGTTTATTTAGTCGCTTGCTTTCATTATTTTAGTTATTTAGACGCTTGCTTTCATCGAGCTAGGCAATAGGAGTTATATCCCAGATTTAAGGACATTTCATCTAATTTGCTACAACTTAACGCGCCATACTTTAAGCCCACTATCTTCTCCACCGTCATATGGAGAATAAGTCTACTCAAACGTTTCTTTCTAAATAGTTAGCGATGAATAATTGTCATTAAAAATGGGTAAAACTCACTCTCCCTAACTTAACTACATGTACATTTAACATGTTCAACACAGAAAATGTGCTGAACGCGATAAGGACATTAATTTAACTACATTTAATGTGCTGAACACGAGGACATTAACTTAACTAAATTTAACGTGCTGAACACGAGAAGGGCATTAATTTAACAACATTTAATGTGGTGAACACGAGAAGGACATTTTTAACTGAAATCTGACCGAGCTCAGGGGAGAACTGGACAGTGACGTGGCTGCACATCCTGCACTGCGGCATCGCTCTGCCCAGCGCCCTGCACAGCACGCAGGGCTTCAGCTGCTCGCACAGCCCTGCCGAGTACAGCGAGTCCTCGCACAGCACACCCATGTAACTGCTCAGCAGGACACATGCTTACTTACATGAACGTTCACTTCCATGCATGAACACTTTGATTGCGACGTGAGCCATATTTGGCTTCACTTTTGTGTAGGTACACTTCGATCACCGTGGCCGAGTGGTTACGAGCGCGCCCTTCACGGGAAGGTGTCTGCAGTTCGAATCCCAGCGGTGATTTCTACCCGTTGGGAAATGGGAGAACTCAGCCACAATTCCTCACTTTACCCAGGTGTCGGAAATGGGTACCGGCTTGACCGAGGGTAACCGTCATATTTTATTCTAATGATATTTCATTAGAAAAGAAAGAAAAAACAAAAACAGTTTATTTCCAATAGAGATGGTACAAAAAAGACTGTACATCATTGTTTTTTAATGAACGATGATTTATTAGAACGATGTCACTCTATTGAACATTTCCTGTGAAACTTAACGATAGCTGGAAGATGTTGGAAGCTGATGGAAGGACAGTCGCACGTCCTGGCCTGGCACGAAGCCCTCAGTTTTGAAGGATCAAATAGAGCAGCCTGCGAAACTTGGGTCCGTGCCAGTTGTGTAACTTAATTCAGTTATTACACACGGGACAAAATATGTAAAATTTCTTGATTATTGATTGGAGTATTTTGATATGAAACGCACTTCTTCCAAACAAATCTCATCTGACTACTCGTACATCACAAAAGGTAGCTAATTTGGGCTCAATTCTGGGTATGTTTTTGTGGAGTTTTGATGTTCAGCGACTTCAATATCCTTTAGTTGAGCCACAGGCTGCCTACACACATACGAATATAAACAGAACATTTTGTAGTATTATTAAAAGTAAAGACATTAGTTTTTATTAACTGCAAAAACATTAATTTTTATTGAATGCAAAAACATTAATTTTTATTAAATGTAAAAACATTAATTTTTATTATATGGAAAAACAATTTTTATTAAATGCAAAGACATTAGTTTTTTATTGAATGTATAAAATTTGTTTTTATTAAATGTAAAAACACTAATTTTTAGTATATGCAAAAACATAATTGTTAAATTAAATGTAAAAACACTAATTTTTTATTAAATGTAAACAGAAGGATGTGAGTCTCACCTATCGAAGCACTTGCAGCGGCCGCACTCACAGGTCCCATGGAGGCTGCACACCGCGCCGTCCTCCGCCTTGCATGCGCTGTCGTCGAGCGGGCACCCGCAAGCCTCTCCAGCGTATCCCGCCGCACATGCGCACCGTCCACACTTACACACGCCCTTCCCGCCGCACAGCATACCGTTGTGCCTGTGTGGTAGCGTACACAGACACTGAATTCTGTGTGTGAGTATTGCGGAGGGAATTGTTGGCCGTTACAAAGGGCTCGACACTGTCGGCCCTCATGTTCAAGCTTCAAGTAGCTGGCTTGACCATGCGCTGGACTGAGCACTGCTCAGTGAGCAGAGTGAGCAGTGGTACTTAAGCGACACGGCTATGACGAGCAACGGGACACCAGACACACCATACAATGCGTTCCAATGGACCAAGAGGACACTGACCAGGGGCAGGCGAGGTCGGAACACTCGCAGAAGTGGCCGGAGTAGCTGGCAGGACAGACGCAGACGCCGCAGCAGCACGACCCTCGGCCCGAGCACGGCGCGGCGCCGCTCTCCGCCATGCACGCCGCCGTGTCGTCCCTGCACTCCGCGCCCTCTGGCGGACACCCTGCAGACGACGGCGACTGCTCTGCGTTCCCAGCCGTCCAACTCGTCTCGTTCTGACGTTTGAAGAGAGTTGAAAAATGGTTTCGTTTGTTGTGAAGATTTGTCTCATTTGAAGTTAAAAAGTGGTTTCCTTTATGGTCAGGATTTTTCGCAATTATTTCCACACTTCTCACTCAGTGCGTGTTTGTAAATACAAGTCAATGCGATTATCATAAAAGTCTCCAACGTATACCACTTGCGTCAGAGCACTATAGTACAAAGCAATACCAATTCTAGTTCGTAGGTCTGAGTTGGAAGATTAGATTAGATGTTAGTATAGACCTCCTCAACCGCAACATAAGACGTTCCAAAAAGAGGAATGAGAAAGGCACCATTTCGTATGGAGTTAAGAGAACGTGGAATCTATGCACAATGTGCATAGAAATAGTAAGTTGAGAAAGAGTTTATGAAACAAAATTAAAGTTAAAGAAGAAAGCAAAAGGTGCTGAGAAACAGGACAGCAGTTACCCGAAAAAAGATGGTCCTCAACACTACAAAAAACCTTTTTTATTAAAAAACAAAAAGGAAGGCTACCTAACTCTCAGCTCTGACTTGGAAATATTCCTAAACAGAAATATTTTTCTATCCGAATATTTTCATTGTTAGTCATGACTGAACTTCATTTTAATGCTTATGGAAGTGAATGGCTACTAGCTATGAAAAAGGCTAACAGGCCTCGTTGATGATTATAAATGTGCATTTTATTTGTTGTTGATAAATTATTGATTTATAATCAACTCAAATTATGATTATAAATCAAAGCGAAATTTTGCGGGGATATTTTCTCATGTAAAATTTATTAAACCCCAACATGAGTTTGGCAACAATCAGACAAATACACTGTGCTCATCACTCGACGACGCAGAAGAACAAAAAAGATGTTTGAGATAAAAGTAGCTAAAACAGGACAAAAAATATCGAAATACAATGTTCAAACTATGATTGTGAAGACTTAAGAACACACTAACTTTTGTATATGCAGGTGCGCTAGAAAGAAGAGCCAAAAGACCAATTACATGGACTACATTAGCACATATAAGAGCAGCGTATACGAGACTCTTAACGCGCGGACGGTGGAAAAAGGTTGCTAGAACTGGACAAAAACTATCGAAATGCAATGTTCAAACTATGATTAGGAAGACTTAATTATACAATAACTTCTTTACATGCATGTGCGCTAGAAATAAGGGCCAGGAGACCAATTACATGGACTATATCGGCACACAAAAGCGCAGCTCACGAGACTGTTGAGGTGCGGACGAGGGTCGGCCAGCAGGAGCGTCAGCTGGTTGTGCTGCAGTTCCCTCACAGTCTCCCACAGCGAGGACAGGTTAGTTTTGATCCACTCCATCTCACTCCTTCTTGAGCCGTTCTGTAAACCAGATCCCTTTAATTAATTCCTATAGATATTTCTTCGTATAACGTTACTCGACCTCAGATCCCTTAGATTAATCCTAGAGTTATTTCTTATCAACCGTAAAACGCTACTCGACGTCGGATCCATTTGAATAATTTCTAAAGCTATTTTTTCATAAGCCGTGAAACGATACTCGTCGTCAGATCCCTGATTAATTCCGAAAGATATTTCTTTATATAACACTACACGACGTCATTGTTCGGAATGTCCACGAGGTATTGTGCCTTGCGGGGAATCGTTGTGTTGCTTAATTAAGTGAGACACCGTGGCCGAGTGGTTAAGAGCGCACCCTTCACGGGAAGGGTCGGCGGTTCGAATCCCGGCAAAGCCGCCCGAGGATTTTCCCCGTTGGGAAAAGGGAGAACTCAGCTACAATTCCCCACTCTACTCAGGTGTCTGAAATGGATACCGGCTTGACCGGGGGTAACCGTCATGGCGTCCTGGTGTTAGTTATGAAGCATTTGAGAAATCAGTGTACAAGATGATTTGTATCAGGCTTGATTGGTGTGAAGCATCCTTTTATCTACGTCAACTAATGCTAGAGTTCCATTCTTCACTTACGTGCGCTCGGGGGGCCTGGCTGCCGCTAGACGACGGCTTCTGACGGTGCTGCCGAAGCTCCATCCGTTGCCTGCGTAGGAGGCGCAACGTAGCAAAAAAAGAGAAAACGACCGATTGCTTATTTCTGATACGTTTAAAAAAAGAGCGTTAGTTCATATCGTTTATGTTTCCAAAAATGGTTTTCTTATACTCAAGGCCTCGATATCTAAATAGATATTTTCAAAAACATGTTTTTGCAGTTCAACAGCATATCCCATCACATTAAAAACTTACAACTAAGTCTCACTAAACAACTCAAGCCAATAAGAGGGAAAACTTAATACATGTAGTTCATGATTTGCACATGACAAGGAATCTAACTTACTTAAGAGCGTATCGAAGAGAGGAAGGAGGAAGGCACCATTCAGTATGGACATAAGAGAATGAGGAATCTATGTAAAAGGGGCATAGAAACAGTAAGTTGAGAAAGAAGGTCATAAAACAAGATAAAAACTGAAGAAGAAAGTAGTAGGTTCTGAAAAACAGGACAGCGGTGAACCGAAAAAAGGTGGTCCTTAACACTTTGACTGCAACTACTAAATATTAAGTTCAACACCAAACTCAAATTTAATGTCAACTGTAGTAAGCTTTTTGGATAATACCAAACATGAACTGGATCTTGCGTGCATTTAGCTTTGATTTAATATTTATAAAAATTGAATTTGCGACTAATGACCGGTAAGCAGCATTATGAAGATCACCTCTGTGTACCACCGGTGGTGCATGTCGCAGTCAAAGTGTTAACAAAACAAAAAAATATTTTATTCCAACAAAAAGAAGGCTATCTAACTCTCAGCTCGGGCCCTCACACATTTTCTCCGTGGGAGTGCTAATTCCCATAGATACAATAGTTGTATCCCCCTGAGGGGTCCACCCTATACAAAATCTATACTTGGAAAGCTAAAATCATAGAAGCCGAGACGGAAAAGTTAAATTGGAGAAAAACAATTAAGAAAATCTATTCACCACAAGCGATACAGAAGTAGAAACAATTACCGTCTGTTGCGCTCTCTGACAGCACGTCGCTCAGCCACCCGGTTGCGGCGCACCTCGCGCTTCATTTCGCGTATCTGGGACTGGGTGAGGGCAGGGGACTCGTCATCTTCCCCCGCAGAGTCCCCAGCCAAAGTATCCTCTCCTGCGACATCGGCTAGCTTGCCGCGCCTGCCACTTCTAACTGCGTTGGCAGTCGAGTCCGTAAATTGGCCTGAGGAAAAGATTGAGTGAATTATTTAGGTATCTCTGATCGAAGCAAAAGGTGTCCTAAAGAGAGGAAGGATGAAGGCACCCTTTGGTATGGAGTTCGGGGAACGCAGAATCTATGCACAATGTAAGTTCCTCCACATGATCCTCTGCGCATAGAAACAGCACGTCAAGAAATGTGTATGAAATGAGATGAAAGATGGGGAAGAAAGTACTATGTGATAAAAACTGTAAATTTGCGAACTGGAAAAAGATGGTCCGTAACAAAATAAAAAACTTATTCTGCTTCGAAAAAAGAAAGGTCTACCTAACCTTTAGCTCGGGACCTCACATCTGCCTCCTTGGAACGCTAATTCCCATAGATTTAATAGTTGTATCCCCCTAATGAAGAGGAATGAAGGCAGGAGTCGCATCACCTCAGTGGGCGGTCAGCTTGGCAGCACAATGCTATTCCTACGGTGCTGCAAATGAACCGTGCGATTTCGCAAGGCGTCGCACCAATCGCATCGCGTCAGTGGGCGGGCTGCCTAAGTAAAAAACGAACTTCATAAATGACCGATACATTGCCGCTTGTCAAGCGCCAGATTTCCCCATTATTAATATATGATGCAAGCGAAATTATCTATAAAATATCACATCATTAGAATTTCAAAAAACAGCTTTACATCAATCGATAATCTCACCGTTTATTTTCGTGGCGATGATTAACCAGCAGCAGAACTTTATGATAAAAATGCTATTCATGTTTGTTGATCAGCCAGTAAATTTATTGTACACTTTAGAACAATAGCAGAGATTACAAGAAATGAGCTGTTTTCCAGTCAAGACCACAAAAAAAGACATCCACATTAGAACTGTTGAAGCGACCAGAACAAAAATCTATACTATAATAAGAGCCATGTCCGTCCGTCTCTCTGTCTGTCCGAAGCCAGCCAAAGTGCGTGATGAGCGTATCTGTGCACTCGGCCTCTCGAGAGATTAAATTTTTCTATTTTACGGCCTTTCTTTCGTTTGGCCTTCTTTCTTATTTCAAATAAAGGGGGTGGACTAGTCTATATTATAATAAAAGCCGCGTTCGTCTGTCTGTCCGAAGCCAGCCTGCAGTGTCTGATGAGCGTATCTGTAATACAAGCTCGGCCTCATCAACTCTCAAAGAGAGATGTAATTATTTTATTTCTTACGGCCTTCTCTTCATTTTGCCTTTTTTCTTATTTCAAATAAAGGGGGATAAACTAGTGTTTATTAAAGGGACAGCGTTGCCTCTTCGAATTCATTCCATCTGCTCTGATGTTTTAAAACGAAAGAGTACGTCGAAGGCAGCCTGTATTGAGTTAACCGTACCAGACCTGAGGGCCTAAACCTAACTATTGAACGGTCAATTTAAATTGACAGTTTTAAATTGACATTCAAGTTGTTGAATTGACAGTCAAATTGTTAAATTTACTGTCAACACAGTCAACTCCCACACACGGAGGCAGTCATTTGCGATGGATAACCAAGAGGTTTGGCCAGAATTGCTTGGATATCTAGTTTGCGATGCAATCTTTTAGCGTACCAGGCAAAGTGCCTACAATTAGTCAAAGCGGTACAGCGGCTGATTTGGAAATTACCGAAAAATCCGTATTGCGGTCTGGTATCAAATGTAATGTTGAACGAAGAAAGTTGGGTAAATCTGAAGGATATGTCAGTTATCGATTTTCCACTTTTTGGTGCCTGAACCTAATAAATTGAACCAAAATAAACAAGTTTTTTTCTATGCACTTTCGGTCTCAAATGAGTATTTTACGATTTATAGCGGTAGGTTTAGTTTCGTCTCTGATGATGAATACGTTCGAATAAACAGCTACTCGTCGATTTTCGGATTTTTGTTGCTTGAATCATGGTAATAACATCGAAATAAACAACTTTTCTTCTATACACTTTTTTCGTCAAATGAGTATTTAACGAGGTATAGCGGTAGGGTTGGTTTCGTCTTTGATGACGATCGCGCTGGAAGCGAGTGCGCTTTGCAGTGTTGCTGTCCGACGTGCTTTTTGAATTACTTGCCGCTTTAAACAGTTGAGTTGCGGTAAGTCATTTACCGCTATAACTAATAAAATACTCATTTGAGGCGGAAAGTGCATAGAAGAAAACTTGTTTATTTCGATCTAATTAACTATGCTTAGGCATTTAAATTTACGAAATCGATAACTGACATATCCTTCAGATTTACCGAAAGTTGTTAACCATTTCTATTGGACGCATATTTTTTGTGTCCGAGTCACATTAAACGCATTGAACCGTTGATGGTTCAATGTTCTCCATTTACCACATTAAAAAAATTTGCTACCGAATGCAGCCTATTTTTCATGTTGCAGAATTTTTCATTTTTGTAAAGCAGTTCAACTTCAGTCGAGCCAATTTAAGATAGAAAAAGCTTATAATGACAGAAGCCCGATTTCACACACATGTACAATTATTTTTGAGCCCTGAGATGAAGTTCATACAACGAAGAGGCGACAACACGCACTCGATAACGCATACTCCAAGAATACAATGGTCACATAAATTGAACGATACTCTGTCACACAATGACCACATTTATTACATGATTCTGTAACACAATAAGCCAAGAAATAATGAGACTAAGAACACAATGACCACATTAATTGAACTATACTCTGAAACACCATAACCACATTTATCAAACGACACTGTGTTATTCAACATTCCAAGAAAGGATGATAGTAGGAACACAGTAACCGCATTGATTTAACGAAACGACTTCAGTCTGTGGGAGACGCCTTCTATAATCAGAGTTCAGGGGTGGACTAACTAGACAACCGACTCGAGCTAGAGACCCGAGTTCGCTAATCGCAGAGCAGTGCACCCACGATAGCGTCCTGACGCACTTCCGGCTTCAGTTCGGACTGCGGATCGATGCATTCCTATCTCATTTCGAGAAAGAACGAAAAGAAAACAGTTTATTTCCAATTAAGTTGGTACATGAAATGAGAGGAGGACTTTTGGCAAGGTGGTTGTCACACGCAACCGTAATTTAGTACCTTCTGAGGGTTTGGTCTTATGACAGGCTGAAAAATATTACACTTAGACATTTTCGCCGCATACATAAGAGAAAATTTTAAACTTTACGAGAAAATACTTGCCGAGAGACAATAATGGGAAGATTATGTTAATTCCTTAACGTAAATAAAGTTTTGTTCTCCTGAGAACATGCATAAGATTGCAAAAAAATCAAACAAGTGCTGATAAGTACTGTTGCCGGAACTCTAATGATTTAAATAATTTTGAAAAACTTAAATATTCCTCGCATGTTTGACCATACTAAAATTCTTAAGAATCAACGGGGTTATTCATTCCGTATTGAACCAAAGACGTTTTGTCACCCTGCGCATAGATCTCCATGTTACAAGCATGGATTTATTCGTTCTTACTAGACTATGTTGTTTTAGTTTAGTTTGGAATATAATAAAAGTTTTCAACCATAGAAAATTTATAGAAATACGCAGTCACATGTTTTAAAATTATTAGGACCAAAATTGTTCCTCAAGAAATCATCATAAAGTTACAGGTTCCACAGCGATTTTTTCGATACAAATATTATATTTTGAGTGTGTCCCTTGAAACTAAATTTAAAACAACCAATTCTAACTTTCTCGCCGCCTGCATGCTTGTTTTTCGCCGCCTAAGAGATTTAAGCGATTAAATCTCTTAGACGGCGAAAAGCATGCATGCAGGCGGCGAAGAAGTTAGACTGGGAACTGTGCTGTGGACTGCTTGTGTGCTCATGTGATCACTTGTGACTTTAAGCAGTTTTTTGTAATTTTCAACGGTATTTTAGAATTTGCTTCTAATTAAATATAAATCAATGACTTAATGTGAGTTGGAAATAGGCTACCCGGGAAAAACAATATCGTTACCTTGAATTTGTTGAAGTTCTTTCGAGAATAATCATTTGAAAATTCAGTTGATGGTTTTATATTTCAGTAAATTTTATATTAAAATTAAATATTGAAATTCAAAATCACGACAGTTTATTATAATAAATGTTGAAATAAATTTAAACTTTTGAAAAATTACAACATTTTGTAGCCGCTGTGTCGAACATAAACGGATATGTTGGGTGCAGCACGTTTCTCTTCCGTTCATAGCACTTTTTTAAAGTACATCATCTCTGTGCTCTACTCGAGCACTGGCGGGACTCTTACATGGAACTCATCTCACATCAGCCTCACACACATACACACACACAACATGCACACACACACACAACATGACACGCACGCAACATACACTCACACAACATGCACACGCACACAACATACCCACGCACACACACAACACATGCACACAACATACACACCCTCACAACACACGCACAACAACAGCAACATACACACGCACAACAACCCACACACGCAACACACAACAACAGCAACACAAACACGCACAACAACACACGCACACACACGCAACACACAACAACAGCAACACACACACACGCACACACACACTGCCGATGGCTCCTTAATTTGTATGCAATCATAAAGCTCAAGTGACGACAATATTCAATTGAGGTCTTGTTCAGATAATATTTATGTATCATTTAAGTTTTGTCTGTGATGCATGTTTCTAAGTCACCGGTATTTTACCGGTATTTCTATGCATACTTCCATGTCACCGGTATTTTACCGGTATTTCTATGCATACTTCCATATCACCGGTATTTTACCGGTATTTCTATGCTTATTTCCATGTCATGGGTATTTCTAGCTTTTAAAAATGCAATATTTACTTTAAACATATTACAATATTTACAGAAAAGTTTATTCCCAAAGTTTGTAGGACGTGAATCGATTGCATCAAATTTTCTTACGTACTATTACTTTTCTTTACGAAATGATAGTTTGTTTGTCTGCAAAGAATACATTTTTCTCATTATTTTCTGGGAAAATATTTTTATGTCATTTTCTAGCTCATAAGATTTTACTTGCCTCTCAGCACTATGTTGGTATAGAGATATGTCGTCCTTGTATTATGGTTCACGTCTATCCTTATTCTTACATTTTTTCGCATTATTACACATGTGTTCTTTGGCTCATTGTGTGTGGATGAAAAAATACCCATCTTGATTTATCCATCACCGTTTTTCCATCCGTTTTAATAAATACATAACCATCTTTTTTCCATCCGAAAAACGAATGTAAGGGGGCAATTTCGGTGTTTCAAAATAACTAATAGAAAAAACAAAGGACGTTAACATCACTCATCATTTTTTCATCCGTTTTAATAAGCAAATAAATGACCATTTCGTCTTGATTTCCATCTGAAATAAGGATGCAAGGGAGCAATATCGGAGTTTCAAAATAACAAATTTATACTTCAATAAGATGGGTGTCTGTCTCTCTTTGTGTTTGTCTGTCCGACGCCAGCCTGCAGTGTGAGATGAGCTTATCTGTGATACAAGCTCCATCAACTCCACAATTTCCAGTGCATTAATCCATCAGATTCGAGTAGGAATGAATATCACGTGAATTCTTAGGAAATGGGAACGTGTGTCATGTGATTTGTCGAACATTATTGTACATTTTTGACGGGCCATGTGCACTCGGCCTCATCAACTCTCGAGATATTGATGTTTTTATTTCACTTTCTTTCTTATTTAAAATGAAGGGGGTGGGCTAGTAAAGATAACAAAAGACATTAAGATCACGTAAATATGAACTTCGTTTACACTGAAGACAAAATAATATCATTCTACTCTATCTACAGGCTTCTTTGTGACGCCATGCCTCTGTGTAATCAGGCCCGGATCTAATCAGTTACGCGTTGGACAAACAAATGTGGCGGTGGTCATCACGTCACCGCGTTATCAAACAACTCAGATAGATCAAAGATAAGAAAAAATAAAATCAGAGTAGATGCCGTGTTTATTTTTATGAAGAGATATTAAAAATAAATAAAACCTTCATATACCCACAATTTTTATTGTTAAAATGAAGTATTTGGAAAAATGAGCAGATTGTGGATTCTAAAACCTTGATCACACTTCCATAACCTACATACATAACCTACATAACCTACATATGGATCATCAACTGGAGTTAACGTTCTACAACAAATACGTGTGTTTTTCTTAGGTACTTCACTCACAAGATAGAGTTGTCTCCCTCTCCCCCTCCCTCCCTCTCCCTCTCTCTCTCTCCCTCTCTTTCTTCCTTTGGGGCGGTATGAAAAAAATTTGTGGAGTATTAAAAATAATTCTCGTTAATTTTTCTTGGTAAAAATTACGACCGATACTTTTTCTTCCTCTCTCCCTCGCTCCTATTTTTCTTCTAGGTTTAGAATTTTGTCGGGACTTCAACTCGGCGTATTCGATCCAGGTTTGATTTTCGTCACTCGTCATGAAGATGACAGCGGATTTGTAACAAGGTATAAAACATGCGATTATGTTCCATCAACATGAAACCCCACACAAATTCAAAATCTTTCAATCTTTTCGCATCATTGATCTTAAACGATCGTCAGCTGAGAAAACAAATAGAAAAACCTCAATTTCGAATGGAGGAGTGTTTTTCACTTAATTTTTAACAAATTTTGAAATAAGATAAGGTGAGAAGACAAAGAGACGCCTCTATACGGTATATGTTTTTATCGTTGCTTGATTAGCGAAATGTTTTTAAATTCAGTTTCAACAAATTTTGAAATAAGATAAGATCAGGAGACAAAGAGACGCCTCTATATATATACGATGGGTGTTTTTACCGTCGCTTGATTAGCTCTGCAGGTACTGAGGCAGGTACATAAGGAGCGTCGCTAGCTCGGGCCTTCACACAACTCCGACACTCCTCTCCAACGGCTTAAGGTTTGAAAACATGTGCGCACTATAATAGTTGGTATTGTCAAACTTGTTCGAGATGAAGATGTTATTAATTTACCAGCTCGTCGAAATCATCAGATATATATTCGTTGAGAAAGTCGCCGAAAAGTTTGCGTTGATCGAGCGGCAACGTTAGTTGTTGATACCATCATTGATGTGGCTGTGAGCATAGCATAAATTTTAGAGCTATACGCACTAGGGAACTAATTTAATGAGAAATACAATATATCGAGGCCATTTTCAAAAGAGGACAATATAGTTCTCTCGGGCGTTAAAGGGTTAAAACGTAACTCTGGCTCAAAAATTTCCCCATGGACTTAGGCAGAGGAAGTGAGGCTTCACGTTCCTACTTTACAGTAACGAACCATCGGAATAGGCAAAGATAAGAATCCTTCCATCTACAGTAATTGTGCTGTTATAGATTCGGCTATATTTTGGAAGTCCAAAGTGAGAGTGTTTGTGTTTTACCGGGTGTGTTTCAACTTACGATACTTACTTTATGACATTTTAAAAACCACTTTTGTACTATTCTTATCCTCTTTCTTCGAAATGAACTGTTTTTCTTTCCTTCACTTTCTTTCTTCTTTCAATGTTGCTTTGGGACTAACAATATCATTCCCTATCACAGCCTTTGTGCAAGTTCTTCATGATGGTCTCCCTGGGGAACGACGACCGACGCTTAGCGGTTCACCAGGTCTCCAGGCGGTCCACGGCCCACACTTCTGCTGGAGCCCGACCTGCTGGAGCTCGACACACAGACAGTGGACATCGTAACACCTCGCCCCAACCATATTCTGGATCCCAGAAGCAGGCGCCAAGACATGCAGACTACGCTGCCTCGCAAAACCGCCGCCGCCCAAAGAATTAATTGAGTTCAGATGATAAGAAAATGCCGGTGAAATTTGGGCAACTTGTCTCTCGGTTCTCGTGCTTATGTTGAGAGAGCTTTGTCGCTCATCCAGTTACGTGTAGCGTTGCTAGGTTTGGTTCACAATACCTGATAACTATAGTTGTTCACGTTATTGTGATTGTTCAGTTATTGTGTGTTCTAAGTTTGCCGAATAATAAAAGTAGTAGAGAATGTTGATTTTTTTCCACCCTCCTCGATATTAAATTTTTCGATTGTTAGATATATATATTTGCTTAAAAATATTTGATTATAATATTGCCTTAAAAAATACAATCATATCTCACCCTACCAAAAACCCATTTCGAGGGGAGCCGTGCCCTCTCGAAATGTTGAGCTGGGGGCCAGTTTCAGTCGCCGTTTCAAGTAAAAGAATAAAACGATTGTTGATAATTAATGTCTAGACCCCTCGAAATTATTTGTCTGGGATCCTGCCCCCTTCCGAAATTTTCAGCTAGCAGCACCACTGGTTCCAGCTAGCAATTAAGATATAGTGAATGAAATAAGGAAATTATTTGAATTTAACACACAAATGACACGCAACAAACAATCTAACACTAAAGTATTTGCATCAAAAAACCTTTATGGGAGTTGACAAGAAATAGTGAGTGTGTCGTTAGAACGCGTGAAATTTTCGAATATTACCAAGCAGTTTAAATCCTTCAAAAATATAAATAAATAGCGTGGCCGGACACCTCCAAGGTGCGCATTACGATGTTCAATTTATAGTAAACAAACAACAAGAGACACAGCACTTGACAACGATACGAAGCTCTGGTGATGCGTATGTAGATAAGCTGAAGGATTTTGCGTAAAGAGTTCAAGTACGACGACGCAGTACGCGTTAGAGGAAACAAGGTAGGGTCATTTCTATGGGAGAAAATACACCTCCTCTTGTTCGGCTAGCCAATAGAAAGGAGTTATTTCAAACAAACTTAATGACGTCACCAAAACGCCATGTCGTTAGGCCAATGGTAAGCCAGATTTGGGCGTAGCAGTGCTACCAGATGCAACATGAGCGCTGCTATGAGCTCGTTGCCGTGACGTCAGCAAAACCACACCGTCAACAAAAAAACGACTTGTTTGAACCTACCTTGACGCAGTGCACAACAATAACTGCGTACCTAATGCTATGACGCCATTAGCAATCATCATATCTAAAAACGCTCCTGTTCCGTGATTTCATTGTCAAAAATATGTTCTACCAGGCAAATCGCATCGAACACTCGATACCTGCCGTTGAAAATGAAATAGAATCAGTACCTATTTAAAGTGACGTCTTGTAAAACGAGAGGAAAGATCACCATTGTTAAGTAAGCACTTATAACATTGTAGTTCATCATCATCAGGTGACGTTGTTACTAATACATTTCTGCTTCTGCGGTGACGGCTGTACGCAAAGTTACATTCAAGAAGACTGACCATGCAACCCCTTTCTTATATAAACTCAACTGGACCCCAATTCATTGCAAGGAAGGTTCCTCTCTCAAAAAGCCGGGAAGATAATCCTTTTTTATACGTCTCTGAGAGCAATGCGGATATTGTCCAATTCCAACCCCCCACTGTTGCCAACCAAAAGGCTGAATAGAAGAAACGATGTCTTGCCGAGCTGCTGCTGTTCGTCTGACATAGGGTAAAAGCTCATGTATTTCGACTAGTAAGTTGGGTATTACGATACTTATATGTTTGTATCAACTAAGGATCCTTACATTAAGATATTTTAAAAACCTTCGATGAGCTCTTTGTATCATCTTCATTGGAAATAAACTGTTTTTCTGTCTTTTATTTTTTCTCAGTGCCAGGCTCCTCGCTGCGGCACACACTTTTTCAGCTTATAAAAATTCGTCATTCAATGAAAGGATTTAAGGCGAAAACAGCCCTTCAATATCATTAGCAAGTATACAATTAGCAATTATGTACTAGATAGCTCGTCAATGCCATTAGCAAGCGCGTATTAGATAGCTTGTCAATGCCATAGTTAACAGAATTGAAGTATTGGCTTATTACCATGCATGTTCGTTTCATTTGTTTATGTAAGTTGTTAAATGCTTTTGTCGACCTTTTACGATTATTTATCGTTCCTGACTCTGAAGAACTTGTTGTGCCAGGTATATTTACGTACAAAAATTTACAAATTTGTAGCATGATAAAGCCAGTACTTTGAGCTAATTATTAGGTTCTTGTTGATATATACATGCACGAAAGCTATATTTTTTAATTTCTTACACGTCGGGCTTTCAGTTCAAGATGTAGAATTATTTACTTGACCTCATTTCAGCAAAACCGACTGCTACCACAGAAGCCACCTCCTAAATTGAGGAGTTAGCACGAAAAAAAAAACTAACTAAACGCTATTCTCCTCTAAGAAAAAATATCGGAAAAACACACTCAACACAGCATTGAAGCCTCACATGGCACAAACAAAAATAAAACTGACGGAATATTCATAAGGTAAAAAACTATCAGAGCTATCTCCAAGTAACAACGCCTACACAAATGATTCATCCGAGAATCTAAAACTTTAAAACTTACCGATTACTATCGATTTTCTCGTGAAAGTTTTAGGTAAAAATACTTGAAACTATCGAAAACTCTGACTTCTAACATCAAATTTCAGCTCAAACTAATAACCATATGACTACTAGACGAAAAAATATAATCGACACTCCTTTATTACTCAAAAGTCAGACCTTAAAATAGCTTTCTATTTGCTGGAACCACATTCTGGAATTCCATACCTCTTGATATTTGTGGAGCACCCACCTACCTACTTGACTTTCATGGGTAAGCTTGAAACTAACAATTCTCAAATTACCTGACAAATGAAAAATAAATAAAGCTAAAATGAGTAACAGGAGCGAATAGAAGAAAATCAAACAGTAAATAGATTCTAAACACTATTCTTCACCATATAAATGGGAAGGAGAAACCTCTAAACATTAAGCTTCCGTTAAAAACATCGAGACATCTGAGAAAAACATTGACCAAATTATAAAACAAAACTTTCTTTCGACTCGATGTTAGCATATACTGCACATACGCATATATCTTATATGCGTAATTAGGAACAAAGGTACACTAAGTTTTTTTACCATAGTTTACAAATGAATTTGTTCACCTCTTGTGAGATTACTTAAAAAGCCTCGTAGTTGATTTGCTCTAAGATGCCAATGGTGTGTGTTAAACATTAAAAACATCATTAAGTTTCCATCGTAACAATATAATGTACAAGCTTGTAGTAAATAAATTTTCCAACTATAATTTCGCTTCAAATTCTCACCTTATTGGGTAAACATTACAATAGTAAATATGCTCTATTTATTTGCGTAAATTAACAACATACAACGAAATACGCTGTTTTGTTCGAAAGCTGATCAATTTCTGGAAAAGAAAGGTTTTTAAAGCGCCAAACACTGCAGTGACGCAATACCTAGAACACTCGCAGCGTCATTCTGGGAATCTCAGTTGTTGATTCCACACACCGCTATCTGTATCAACCTGCTGGTCTAAGCAATGTTTATTAGTCAGGTAAAACAATCAAAACTAGATGGACACAATTTTTTAGTCAACAAGAATATAAAAAGAACTCGTGTGCTAATTCGTGAACATGAAAGTTGTTCTGCTGCCAACTGCGACTTTTTCCATATGTATTCAACAGATCATATAATTTCCCGCGGTAATGAGCTATAGAACATAAGATTATTCGCAAAGTAACTTGTTATCATCAATCTTTAATATTTCTATGTTTGCAAAACGTGATCGTGGATACATTCAATAGACAAACAATAATGTCCTAGCTTTAGCTTACGTCATATCCTTCTTTTAGGTATGGTTAAATGATAAGTCATAATATTTCGGTCAGATTTTTAAATATTTAGTTCATCTTTGCTATTCACACATAACGAAATAGTTTATACGCAAACATAAATTTTCAATTTTAAAAGCAATGTTTTCATTAATTATAGTATGTTTCAATGGTAAAATAATCATTTCAAATACTCCGCAAAAAACTTTATATGTGTGAAGTGGTTGAACGAAACTTTTGCTTCTGGTGAAGTGACCAGCCGTTGTGTTCAGAGAAATTGTCAGTGGATGAGTCATCCTCCATAAGAGAGGTTGGTGCGCTGCAACGTTTAACAGTGACGACAGTCGTCCGGGTGTTAGTCATCTCTCGAAAGGCACAGGAAGCTCAGCTGAGAGGAAATTCCCCGTGCATGAGCCATCGCGAGCTGGTCGTAGACTAACGCCATGTTTACTCGTTATTGCGACACTGGCCTGTCAGCACATACAATTGGTGTGGAGGCTGAACTACCCTCAGTTGTTACAAGTGTGCCTGACAGTGGACGCTCATCGTTGAGCGTAGACATTACAGACCTTGCGATATCAACTACGAGCAATAACTGTGGTAGTGCCGACCGTGTTGTGACTGTCATAAGTGAAGCCCACGCTGTGCCGGAACTGTACCGACCTGCGTCACCTGCCGTAGACCCGGCACCTGATACTCCAACCATTACACGAATACTGGTAAGATCACCTTTTTACAGGGCTTAGACATTGTATGCAGGGCTTTGTTATCAAGTTATAGTTGTCAGGCTGAAAAATTTTGCAATGGACACGGCACCTGACACCCCAAACATCAGGCAAATACTGGTAAGATCACATCTTTTTTTATTAAGGGCTTAGACATTCAATGCAGGGCTCTGTTATAGTTGTCAGGCTGCACAATTTCAATTGTGACATTATCTATGAACCACACCCAAGTCAAACCACACTCTAAATTTTCTTTTTAAGTTCTGGTAGTGCCTCTGAGGCTTCGTCAGCCTCTGATGTATGGCATGCACATTTGAAAGTTTTTCTGGTCAATATTGAGTTTAATGTTGTCAACAATTTTAATAATTTTGTGGTCAATATGCATTTTAGGTGCTGCACGGAAATTAGAAATGTGAGTGCAAAGAATCACTAAAGGAACACATTTAAAAACCTTTTACACGAATGACATTCTGCTTGCTGATGCGTTATTTTTGAATTATTGAACTTAAAAGTTGGCTGTCGCATGCCAAAGGAAGTGCCCGCGCCAAGCATAATTTAATTAATAACGGATGCTAACCCCCTATTACAAATGTAAAGAGGTTGGGTCGTGAGGGGGAGCCATAGTTCTTCTAGTGAAAATTATAAATAAAGGTTTTTAGTAACGTCCGTTTACATCAGCTCCAAGATGGCGGCCAGATTTTGAGAGAGGGGGCATTGGCCTCCATGAGCCCCTTCTGGAAACTAATTTTCTAGTAGGTTTACCTTGAGGAAGTTAATCAAGATCCTTTGTGCTAACAAGCCCACCAACCACTGATCTGTGTGCTCTTGGACTGATTAGATTGGGTACAGTCAGAAGTGACCTTTCCAATGCCACATTCAACAACAACAGGAGCTATTGAATATCAGTAACAAATGATTAGTGAACAAAATCAAGGCCAAGTTACTGCTAAGTTATCTTAAAAGCATGAGTGAATCCAATTGAATTAGTATTTCTCCAATGGGGTTCAACAACAGCAGCTGCTGAATGTAAGTAACAACATGTTGATAAGTAATCAATACCAAGGCCAAGGAATTACTGTGTTATTTAAAAATCAAAACTGAGCAAGTTAGTATTTCTCTCCTGGTATTTGTGTAATGCAGTTGGATTACAAAATGAATGTAAATGTTTGAATCACCACAAGGTGGTGTGTTGCGTCAATGCACAAAAGTACATTTTCAGGGGTGCTATTTTCACCTTGAGCTGGTGTTTTATTTTTTTAAATTGTAACTAATGTGAATGCTTAGCAATGTCTTGCTTAATTGAATATAAAAAATTGGATTATTCAAAAAGTAAAGGAAATTTAAAACTTGTCTAAATGAAGGTAGTACATCAAATTGAGGAATATATATCCTCTTGATTTTAAACTTCCTTGTAACTGAATATGAAAATTTTGTAATTTTACTTTCAGTAAATCCATATGGGCAGTTGTGCTGGATTCTTCAAATGTTTTTCAAAATTATTTTTCACATTCTGCAATACAAGATTAATTGCCAAAATGATTAGTATGAGAAGCTTGAGCTTGTGGTTTAGTTTCTTCACTTATTGAAAGGCTTGTGGTTTAGTTTCTTCACTTATTGAAAAGCTTGTGGTTTAGTTTCTTCACTTATTGAAAAGCTTGTGGTTTAGTTTCTTCACTTATTGAAAACCTTGTGGTTTAGTTTCTCATTGAAAAACTTCTGATAAGAATTTTAGTTCTAGGATTGAAGTAGTGAAGACTTTCAAATTGACAAGTATGTCATGGTCAGTATACTGGTGCTGTCAAATATTTTCTTTCTAGACACTACTACTTTTCTATTTGAAGCTTCATATAAGGTGGCCAGTGCTATTTCTGAGTTATAAATCAGTGTGTAGTTTGTATTATTTTATTAATGTTGTTGATGTAAGTGTTGAAAACAGCAAAAGAAGTAATTTATGAATTAAGCCTTAAATATTAAGCATTAAAATGTGTGTTAGGCATTAGGCTTAGGTTACTGAGGTTTGTCTATCATGTGCTGTGGAAAATGGCGCCCTCAGTGGAGAGCTGCTTGGTAACCTCAGCTTTAGATAGGTTCTAGAACTCGTTTTTTTATGCGTCCTTTTTGCATCTTTTAGCGTTCATTCCTTCTTTGCCATCTTTTGTCTTCCATCCTAAGTTTTGTTCTGGACTATATTTGTCCCTAGTGCATTTTTTTCAGCACCTGTAACTTCCTTCTTTTCCAACTTTAGTTGTTTCATAATCATGAAGTTTTTTCAATCTTACATTTTCTATGTGTTGGGTCTGGAAACGCATTTCTTTATATATAGATACTATGTCACCTCTATTCTGTGCTAAGAGGTGCCTATCTTCTTTCTCTCTTAAAAATACTTCATATGTGCTTAGGGCAGCTTAAGCTAATATTCTAATCCTTATGTACTATAAACAATTTTTAGAACAATTTAAACATGGCCATTTAACTTGACCAAGATATCCTCAGGGGGATACAACTATTGTATCTATGGGAATTAGCACTCCCTGGGGTAAAATGTGTGAGGGCCTGAGCTATAAGAGTTAGGTATGCCTTTTTTTGTTGAAATCAAATGTTTTGTTATGTTATGGACCACCTTTTTTTTGGCTTCACTACTGTCCTATTTTTAACCCCTACTACTTTCTTCTTTTTCAACTTTTACCTTGTTTCACAAACGGGTTTCTCAACTTGCTGTTTCTATGCCCCTTCTGCATAGAATCTTTATTCCTTTATCTCTATACTGAATGGTGCCTACCTTCTTCCTCTCTTTGGAACGGTCTTCTTTGTACCAGTTAGGGAGGCATAAACTAACTTATAATCTAGTCTGTGTTTACCTCACTGAAAGAAATGATGCAATATTCTTATTATTATAACTTCATTTGTTTCATTCTACAAGAAATGGTGTAATGTTCTTCTTATTATAGCATTATCCAAGTGTTTCATTCATCCAAAGAAATGGTTTGATGCTCTCCTTATTTGTTTCATCCACTTCGAGAAGTGGTGTAATGCTCTCCTTATTATGACGTTATCTGAGTGTCCTTTGTTAGCGTGGCTACCACATAGCGTGTGCGCGTTGCACCACTTCTCAGCACAAAGGCCAGTACATACATGAACTCAGCCTGCTGCTGCTGCTGCTGCTGCTGCTGCTGACGTTCCCGCACCTGTGCCTGGTAACCACGGCTGCTATACAGCGTCGTGATTATGAATTTTGTTCTCGGTCGTTTTATCCTGGTGGAAAGATGAAAAATTGAGGCAAAGACACGTTCACCGCGGTTGTCAACGGTTCGTTTGGTTAGGTTGTGAGTAGCACAATGAGGAAATCGACCTTCTACTCGAATTCATTTGTATCCTTCCAAATAAATGAGAAAAATGCAATTGCACGATAACACTTAATCTCGTATGATAAGTTACTTTTTTAAAAGGTCGTAAAACAGATGAAATGTTCATTCATTTATCCCGGTACGTGAACGAGCAATTCACCTGTTGGTACACATAGCCCAATACGTGTTAAAGGACATGATAAGTCCTAGTGAGAAATAACAATACCTAGTTTTGCCACTTTAACACGTCAAGATGCTCACGCATCTGACTGATAAACGAACTGTGTGGCTAACTAATTATGGAAAGCGTTATTCACTGATATTCGTATCACTCTGTGTACTACATGGGGCACCACAATATTTATGGTTTACGACGCAAAATTTAAAGTTAACAACACGATAATACTACCTGGATCGTCAGTCCCATTACGTGTGATAGCAAAATCGAGTGTTATTTCGTCTTTATGAAAGTGTGCTGCTTGTCACTTGCATTGCGTGTTAAAGGTTATCAATATTAATGAAATGTACGATGAGTTCAGCTATCAGCCGTACCCAGTCTTGCTTTTTCGCCGTCTGCATGCATGTTTTTCGCTGCCCAAGTAATCAAATCGCTTGGGAGGGGCGAAAACATGCATGCTCCGGCGAAAAAGTTAGACTGGGTAAAAACGAGAAGGTGTTCATAATTTGTACTGCGTAAGAGCTTTTCATGAAGAGTTTAACCTTGCTTCGATGACGCGATATCGAACCTGAGAAAAATATAGTTGTTCGCCTCGCATCATTGAAGCAAATTTAAACTCTTCATGAAAATCTCTAACGCTGTATAAGCACTTTGACCGCGACGTGCACCACCGGTGGCCACGGAGGAGATTTTCATAATGCTGCTGAACGACCAGTAGTTACAAACTTAATTCTCACCAATACTCGAAGAAAACAAAGCGAAGGCACGATTCAGTTAATGTTTCCTATTTTTAACATCGTTGACGACAATAGACTTCAATTAGAGTTGAATATTAAACATCAGTTTTACCAGGCGCAGTCAAAGTGTTCAGGTGAGTGAGTTGTGACAGTATGGATGCAGAGGCTAGTGTTGTGAGCTGTGTCGGAGCTGCGTGCCTGGAACTGAAGACAGAAAAACAGTTTTCGCGTGTGAATTAGTATGGTGAGTTGTCTCAGCATGGACCACGGTAGAGGAAACAAGGTAGGGTCAAACCAGTCTTTTTTTTGTTTTGCTGACGTCACAGCAACGAACCAATAGCAGCGCTCATATTGCATCTGGTAGCACTGCTACCCCAAAATCTGGCTCCACTATTGGCCGAACGACATGGCGTTTTGGTGACGTCATGAAGTTTGTTTGAAATAAAGCCGTTCTATTGGCTAGCCGATCAAGAGGAGGTGTATTTTCTCCCACAGAAATGACCCTACCTTGTTTCCTCTACCGTGGTATGGATACAAAGTGTTGAGAGAGTTGTGCTAGGCAGGCCGGCAGCTTGAGGGAGTGCCGGAGAGGCTTGCCTCATGTGACGCTGCGTGCCGTGAATGTGCAACTCTGGCCTTCTGCTGCATTTGCTTCCTTTGCGTATATTTAAAAAATATATACGTATTTTTGCAGCACCGAAAGTTATGCTGCATGCCGCTCTGCTCCCTTTGCTTCTTTCGCGTTGTGTGCTCCGGAGACTATTTAAAAAGAAGTATCTTTGCAGTGCCGAGTGGCAGTACCGAAATTTTTCAGGTTGACTACTTGGCTGCGCTAAGAACTGTTCTATCGTGTAAAAATTATTACATTTGAGCTTTTTTGAAACAACTAGAACACTGGCTATCTGCTTATTATGGTAGCAATCATTATATATAACATTGCATAATAATAATATAATTTATAATTTATTTATTATATAAAATATTATATTCGTCAATTATTTTATATAATTATTATATTCGTAGAAATTTCTTATGTATCGTTTTACTTATTTATTGTTGGTTACGCGCATCTTTTCCTCTCAGCCGCTCCATACGCTGTTTGAGTTGCAAGTGTAGTGTTTATATATCTCAAAGTACGATAGAAGCTTATTTTTAATGTACTAATCGTCTAATTGATGGTGCCTTCTCTCCTCTCTTTTGAACACCTTTGTTGCGGTTAAAATAATTTTAAATCGAATCGTACTTCTGGTGACAGAATCGGATTTTGAAATGTATTTATTTGAATAAAAATCAGTATACTCGCCTTGCTTAGTTTTCTTAGACTTGATCGCGGCAAGCAAAAGACGCGTGCAACTTTAATTGTTGTCTGAGTTGTCCTCGCCGCGCCACGGTGCAATTCGGGCGCTCCTCAAATGTCGGTAATTTGAACACTTTGGCCGCAACGTGCATCGCCGGTGGCCACGGAGGGGATTTTCATGGTGCTTCTGACCGACCAGTAGTCACCAACTCAATTTTCATAAATACTTAATTAATGCTAAATGAAGGCCCGATCTAGTTAAGCTATCTTCAAAAGTACTTACCACAATTGACCTTAAATTTGAATTGAATATTGAACTTCAGTTTTATTAATTGCGGTCAAAGGGCTAATCCCTAGCTACTGAGTGCTCATTTCAGGAGTTTATTTTCGTGACCGTCATGGCCATGTCCGTAGAAAGTTTACTCGTCCCCCGTGATTTCCTGGTTGAAATGCGGTTGTAGGATCGTAGAAAATTGCAATATTGGTGCGTAATGTGACCACGTGAGAAATATTCAGAACGTGAAGTGCGCTTGTCCGTGAACCAATCAAGGACGTGCCTTGCTGTCCGGTAAAGATAACTCTGTAATTATTTGCGCAACTGCTCTCAAGTTCACAGACTGTGCGTTTGAAACCGGCAGAAATGAACACTTGCTCTAGCAGCTGCGGATGGTGCTGGAGGGATGTTCTACGAGTTGCTGCATTCGGCCGTTCATTGAACCCTGCTCCTCAGGGTGATACAGCTATTGTATCTAGGGAATTACCGCTCCCAGGGGGATACAACTATTGTATCTATGTGAATTAGCGCTCCCAGGGGAATACAACTATTGTATCTATGGGAATTATCGCTCCCAGGGGGATACAGCTATTGTATCTCTAGGAATTACCGCTCCAAGGGGGATACAGCTATTGTATCTAAGGGACTACCGCTCCCAGGAACATACAGCTATTGTATCTCTAGGAATTACCGCTCCAAGGGGGATACAGCTATTGTATCTAGGGGACTACCGCTCCCAGGAGCATACAGCTATTGTATCTATGGGAATTACGCTTCCAGGGGGGAAATGTGTGAGAGTCTGAGCTGAGAGTTGAGTAGGCCTCTTTGCTGAAAGCAATTTTTTTTTGTTATGTGGAGGACCACCTTTTTTCGGTCCACTGCTGTCCTGTTTTTCAGCACCTACTACTTTCTTCTCAAACTTTTATGTGGTTTCATAAACTTCTTTCTCAACTTACTGTTTCTATGCCCCTTATGCATAGATTCTGCGTTTTCTTGTCTCTATATTAAATGGTCCCTTCCTCCTTCCTCTCTATGGGAATTAGCTCTCTCAGGGGGACAATGTGTGGGCCCGAGCTAAAGGTTAGGTAGGCTTTCCTTTTTTTAAAATAACATAGGTTTTTGTTTTGTTACGGACCATCATTTTCCGGTTCACTGCTGTCCTGTTTTTCAGCACCTACTACTTTCTTCTTCAACTTTGATCTTGTTTCATGAACTTCTTTCTCATCTTTCTGTTTCTGTGCCATTTCTGCATCGATTCCACGTTCCCCTAACTCCATACTAAATGGTGCCTTCTTCCTTCCTTTCTCTGGATCTCATTTGTTGAGGATAGGGAGGCTTAAACTAACTAATAATCTAATCTAATCCTCCTTCCTCTCTTCGGAACGCGTTTTTTTGGCGGTTAAGGAGGCTTAAACTAAAATTTAATATAATACTCTTATCTCCTTACTAAATTGTGCCTTCCTCTCTTCGGAACGCTTTTTTTTTTAGCGGTTAGTGAGGTCTAATCTAATCTTTCGCGCTCATTGCTCATAGCGCGTGGCGTATGTCATGTTGTATCGCCAGCTTGCCGACCGCTTGTCAGAAATACTTATATATTATTGGAATAATATATTTCATTTAAAAAAAATAGGCTCACCGCTTCTTGCTGCATCTTTCACCAAGCTTTTCTCTAAATATATTTAAAAAGCCTAGAATACTCGATGCATAATTTTTTGGTAATCTGGGATTGTAAGGAAATGTCTGTACAGGATCGAGGAAATTTGAATGGTGGACCCATTCATAAATATGCTCAATATGCGCAATGTTTATTAGGTGTGGATTTAAAATTAAATGAAATATGATCGCTGTAACTTAAAATAACATAAATTTCAGAAACTGTAGAGTGTAAAAAATCGAGTGGGAAATAGTTTCCCTCAGTACCACGGCGGTACAAAAAGTAAGTACCAGAAAAGTATTTCAGAACAGATTTTTGTTCAAACTACATTTTGATGAGGAAGTGATACCGATATGCATTATTTATTTCTATCTGTGTCTACATTCGGATCCTTGATACATGTACTGTGAAGCGTGTGTTGTTTGTGTAGCGATATTGGAGCAAACAAACTTCATGGTGCAGGTATGCAAACTTGAAGCACTGTACACTGTTATGAAAAAATTATACCTATATGCTTTATATATTTCCATTCGGACTCTTGATAGGTGTGGAGTCAAAGGTGTGTTGTTTGTGTAGCAATATTGGAGCAAACAAACTTCATGGTGCAGGTATGCAAACTTGAAGCACGGTGACAACTTCCATTGCGGCGTCCTCGTTTAGCGCTCACGTAAGGTTGTTGGAGCTGCGGCTTCTGCCCAAAATAAAGATTACGAACTCGTGAGAGGAGCGCGTGGTGCTTCTTTTTGTGACAAACCCCCTCGGGGGGACACGACTATTGTGTCTGGGGGAATTAGCGCTTTCAGAGAGAAAATGTGTGAGGGCCCGAGCTGAGAGTTAGGTAGGCCTTCTTTTTGTTGATATGAAATGTTTTTGTTATGTTAAAGACCACATTTTTTTCGGTTCACTGCTGTCCTGTTTTTCAGCACCTACTACTTTCTTCTTCAACTTACATCTTCTTTCTCAATTTACTGTTTCGATGTCTCGTCCGCATAGATTCCGAGGTTCCCTTATCTCTTTTCTTAAGGTGCCTTCCTCCTTCCTCTCTTCGTAACGCTTTTTTTTTAGCGGTTAGGGCTAACATCTAATCTCATTTTGGTGTAGGCTGGTACACGGCTCTGAGAGCCACCATTCGCGGCACTGCTGCTCTGTATGTCAGCCCTCGCTCTCATTTGAATAAACGTCGCCTCAGTGCACTTTTTAGCCAATGTTCTCAGCACGAGGAATTTTTAGATTGGTACTTTTTTGCCGGCAACCGAATTTCTAGGTGTTTTTGGATGTAATCTGGCTTTTTTGCTGATACCCTCATTTCAAGGTGTTTTCAGATAAATTTATTTGCCGATATTCGCATTTCAAGGTATTTTTAGGTGAAATTGTTTTTTTTTCCTGACTGATAGCCTCATTGTAAAACATTTTCAGATAAAATTTTCATTTTCTCAGGGTAATATTTTAAAACCCTGGATAAAATGTGACCATTACAACAACTCATCATGTGACCATCGGCTTGGCTGCGTAATTGAAGTCAGATTGTATTTTTAAACAGCCTCAACGAGGGAATATTGACAAGAAAGAGTTCCATTCAGCAGTCATGCCACCCTGCAACAAGTTGACCGTCACATTTGAGTTGGTTCATGCCAATGTTGGTGTCGAAGTTTTCACATTTCAATCTTAATATGACTGTTGGTCTAACTGTGTCATGGCCTCCCAAGTAACCGGGAGCCTCTTAAAGCTTGCAATCGCAACTCAGTGTGTGTGTTGGTTTATAAATTGCGACAGGGCTTCATTTTGGGGACCCAGAAGTTGAATAGATTAGCATTTCGCTCAAAAAATGCGATAGATGGGACTCAGAAGTGATAACATGTCTTTCAAAAAATGCGATAGATGGGACTCAAAAGTGATAGCATTTCATTCAAAAAATGCGATCGTCATCTTAGTTGATAAGCTTAATTTTGAGGACTCGAAGTGACAAAGGTTAGCATTTCGATCGTACTCTCTTTCATTGAAGCTAGCATTTGAATCCCAAGTAAGTCATCGCATGTTCCGAGGCGCATACCTACCTCGAAGATACAGGCACCTCCCTCTCTCGATGCTGTGATGCGGTGTGTACTGGCTGTTGAGACATCGCTTATCTTTCCCAATTTTTCAATTTTTCGAAACAGTTCAAGTTCATCACGTGTTAAATTAAGAAGAAATTCACTCAACATTTTTTTATTGGAACACTGTCAATCGTAAAAATGTAATACTTCTGTAGTCTGTAGAAATTTACTCAATATTTTTTATTGGAACACTGTCAATCATTGAAAATGGAATACCTGTGTAGTCCATAAAAAGCAACGTTTCGATGTACAAACGTCATTTTCAGGCAGCAAAACGTGATAAAGGGAGCAGTAAAAATGTTCACTATATTTGCACGCATGGCATATTGAATTGAAATTTTGTGTAACTGCGACTTCATGTGGTGATGTCGAGATGGCTTAGTTCGATTTGTTTATCGAGGATCTAGCGTACCTTTGTAAGATATGAACTGCCTTATAATTTGAAAAAGTTGTTAAAGAGGATTTTTTCTTTTTTCGTGTTACTGCTGACCTGTGTGAAAACTATGGAGTGTGTCATTTATTCGTTATTGTCCTTCTTATGTTCATGGTTCTACGCGTGTTGTGTTTTGTTTTGCTCGCGGTCAGGCTTTGTTCCAGCATTTAATGCTCGTCATTTTTGTTCCCAGTGTTGAAGTCTTGGTTGCCTACATTGTATTTAGCAGATAATCAACGAGTGAGCTCTATCTGCGACGCATATAGTGAAGGCGGGGTTATTGAAGACGGCCTCAGTAAAGTCTGCTCATGGAAGCCTTACCCAAAGCAGGGATGTTTGTAAATCCTCTCTCTATTAACGTGTCATAATCTACTGAGCGCGCCCACCTTTTTCGACTTATCTTCTTGTCGTAATTGTTTTACGGCGTTGTGTTGCATCGCGCTGAGGACACGCGCATTGCGTGCGGTGGTTCATTGAAGGTTCGTGCGGTGCAGTCCTGACTTGAATGATAAGATTATCGAGTTATTAGATAGCGAGCTCTCTATAGCCGCGTGTGCGCTGAGACGGGTGGGAAAACTAAACCGGATAGATAAATGTTCATTTCTTGCTGTGTATATGACAGCCTTACAAATAACTAGGTTGCGTGGTGACAAAGCGGCGCGCACGTTTATCACAGCACGACTCGCGCATTGCAGCGCGCAAGGCTGTATTGCACTCGTACATTTAGTACATGTTCCCTGGAGTATGACACTCATAAAGTGCGACTTTGTTGTAGTATTGCACTCATACATGGATACATGTTTCGTGGAGTATAATACGCGCATTGCAGTGAGGCACGTTCGCTGCAGTATGGCACACTGCAGTGCGCATGTTCGCTGCAGGATGGCACACTGCAGTGCGCACGTTCGCTGCAGTATGGCACACTGCAGTGCGCTCGTTCGCTGCAGTATGGCACACTGCAGTGCGCACGTTCGCTGCAGTGTGCACGTTCGCTGCAGTATGGCACACTGCAGTGCGCACGCTCGCTGCAGTATGGCACACTGCAGTGTGCACGCTCGCTGCAGTATGGCACACTGCAGTGCGCACGTTCGCTGCAGTATGGCACACTGCAGTGCGCACGTTCGCTGCAGTATGGCACACTGCAGTGCGCACGTTCGCTGCAGTATGGCACACTGCAGCGCGCACGTTCGCTGCAGTATGGCACACTGCAGTGCGCACGTTCGCTGCAGTATGGCACACTGCAATGCGCACGTTCGCTGCAGTATATATATATGGCACACTGCAGCGCGCACGTTCGCTGCAGTATGGCACACTGCTGTGCGCACGTTCGCTGCAGTATGGCACACTGCTGTGCGCACGTTCGCTGCAGTATGGCACACTGCAGTGCGCACGTTCGCTGCAGTATGGCACACTGCTGTGCGCACGTTCGCTGCAGTATGGCACACTGCTGTGCGCACGTTCGCTGCAGTATGGCACACTGCAGTGCGCACGTTCGCTGCAGTATGGCACACTGCTGTGCGCACGTTCGCTGCAGTATGGCACACTGCTGTGCGCACGTTCGCTGCAGTATGGCACACTGCTGTGCGCACGTTCCCTGCAGTATGGCACACTGCAGTGCGCACGTTCGCTGCAGTATGGCACACTGCAATGCGCACGTTCGCTGCAGTACGGCACACTGCTGTGCGCACGTTCGCTGCAGTATGGCACACTGCAGCGCGCACGTTCGCTGCAGTATGGCACACTGCAGTGCGCACGTTCGCTGCAGTATGGCACACTGCAATGCGCACGTTCGCTGCAGTATGGCACACTGCAGTGCGCACGTTCGCTGCAGTATGGCACACTGCAATGCGCACGTTCGCTGCAGTATATATATATGGCACACTGCAGCGCGCACGTTCGCTGCAGTATGGCACACTGCTGTGCGCACGTTCGCTGCAGTATGGCACACTGCCGTGCGCACGTTCGCTGCAGTATGGCACACTGCAGTGCGCACGTTCGCTGCAGTATGGCACACTGCTGTGCGCACGTTCGCTGCAGTATGGCACACTGCTGTGCGCACGTTCGCTGCAGTATGGCACACTGCAGTGCGCACGTTCGCTGCAGTATGGCACACTGCTGTGCGCACGTTCGCTGCAGTATGGCACACTGCTGTGCGCACGTTCGCTGCAGTATGGCACACTGCTGTGCGCACGTTCCCTGCAGTATGGCACACTGCAGTGCGCACGTTCGCTGCAGTATGGCACACTGCAATGCGCACGTTCGCTGCAGTACGGCACACTGCTGTGCGCACGTTCGCTGCAGTATGGCACACTGCAGCGCGCACGTTCGCTGCAGTATGGCACACTGCAGTGCGCACGTTCGCTGCAGTATGGCACACTGCAATGCGCACGTTCGCTGCAGTATGGCACACTGCAGCGCGCACGTTCGCTGCAGTATGGCACACTGCTGTGCGCACGTTCGCTGCAGTATGGCACACTGCAATGCGCACGTTCGCTGCAGTATGGCACACTGCAGTGTGCACGTTCGCTGCAGTATGGCACACTGCAATGCGCACGTTCGCTGCAGTATGGCACACTGCAGCGCGCACGTTCGCTGCAGTATGGCACACTGCAGTGCGCACGTTCGCTGCAGCAGTAGCGAGCAACCACTTGTGAGTCAGCAGCAACCACAGAGGGGCGGGAGCTGGGCCGGCCGCGCTTCCTCCGTCAGTGCCAAGGCACCTCAGGAAGCAAGCGCTCACTGCCCTGCTCTCAGTCTGTCATGAGTCACTGCATGTGTCTGTGATACTCAGCACACACTCTCTCTCTCCAGGACTCCTCTTCTTTGGGGTCTGAGTTCCGTGCCATCCGTGCCGTCTTCACTGGGAACTGAGTTTCGTGCCTGGTGATATAGTTTGCGCGTAATGCCAACGCTGTGATTCATGGTAACCTGAGAGTGATGCGAGTATGGAAACACATCAGTTCTTAGACTCTTCTGCAAAGTATCATCAAGCCCCGTGCGTTGTCCCTGAGTGCCGTGTGACAGACGTGTTTGTTGTTGCCATGAGTTCAATAATATGAACTCATGGCCTTACTGGAGTGACACTCGATCCAGTGCCAAGTCGAACCACCATCAGGAGACGAACTCGCGCCCTCCACCTTCGTCGTGGTGGTACGGCAACCCTGCTGGTCCGTCTAGCTTACCACAGCCCCCGTACTACCCTGCAGCTGCAGGCTACTCTGCTGCAGGCCTCTCTGCAGACCGCTCTGTAGGCCACTCTGCAGGCCGTGCCGTGTCTGGCCACACGCACCAGGACGCGAGGTATCAGCCGTACCAGCGCCCCTACTACGACCACCAGGCCGGCGTTGCTGGGCTGCAACAACAGACCTGGTACCACCACCACCCGCACCACCTCCCCGCTACCCGTGTGCCGCCCTGCCCTCCAGCCTACACTCAGCACCAGCCGCCTTTCCAGCCCCAGTATCAAGAGTGGCCTCCTTGCCACGACCCTTACCCGCTCGTGCCGCCGCCGCGCTATGACCACGCTTTCTCGCAGCCTCAGCAGGTATGGATGGACTCGCTCGGTCTTCTGCTACGTACCGTGGGGAATTGGGGCGCTTCGACCGTCTGTTCAATTGTGTTTGTTTCTTACTGTGTTTTGCGACGAATTGGATCTGTGTGTACCGAAAGTGCGTATGTTCTCATAGCATTTGTGTGTGCTATGGTAATGAAACAGCACTTGTGGTTTATGGAAGTATGGACTCGCTCGCTCTTCAGCTGCTCAACCGTTCATTCAATTGTGTTTCGTTCTCTGTGTTATGCGATGAATTGGATCTGTATTAACGGACTATACTGCCCTTACAAGCGCGTGTGTTCTGATCGCATTTGGTGTGTTACGATATTGAAACAACACTTAATTTTTTACATTCTTGAGCTCCTGGACACGTCGTGCTGCAGGGGAATTGGGTGCTTCGGCTGTTCGTAAAATTGTTTGCGACGAATTTGATCTGTACTTTACGGACTACAGTGCCTTTACAAGCCCGTGTTCTAGTAACATTTGGTGTGCTAGCTACGGTTATGAAACAGCACTTGTTTTTTTTTCAGTTTCAACGGTCTTGTATACCAAGAAGATTTCAGTTTCACATTCTTGGTATACAAGACCGTCGACTACGTGGTGTGTCATGCGTATGCTTTGGCAGCGAATGACCTGTATTCATCGCTGTTCGTAGAATTCGTGATGTCGTCGCTGAGGCAGTTCTTGACTTAGTGCGGACCAGTGACGACAGCACGTTTAATAATGAGAGCGCAGGCGAGAGTGGGCGAGGAGTTGTAGAAGTGCATTGTTGCGGGTGACGTAAGCGCGCCAAGTATAGCGGCGGGGATGCCTCCTGTTACTCATAGGTGAGGCGGTGAGCACAGGTGTTGGCGCGCTGGACCCGAACTCCTTACATGGCCGCGCAGGGACGCTTTGCGCCAACTGCTCCTGTCCTGCCATGTTCTGCCGTGTGCTGTGTGCTCCGCCTACTCTGCCCTCTGCCTCCAAAGCCTGCTCTTGTGTCTCTAGATTGTATCTGGAAGATGCAAAGTTCGTGTTTTACCCTTCAGGGGGATACAACGATTGTATCTATGGGAATTAGCGCCCTTCAGGGGGGGTACAACTGTTGTATCTATAGGAATTACCTGCCCCTCAGGGGGATACAACTATTGTATCTATAGGAATTAGTGCCCCTCAGGGGGATAAAGCTATTGTCTCTATGGGAATTAGCACTCCCAGGAGAAAAATATGTGGGCCCGAGCTCAGAGTCTGGTGGGCCTTTTTTTGCCGAAATAAAATGTTTTTTTGGTGTGTTGAGGTCCACCTTTTCTCGGTTCACTGCTGTCCTGTTTTTCAGCACCTATTACTTTTTTCTTCAATTTTTATTTTACTTGTTTTATGAACTTATTTCTCAACTTACTGTTTAACCTATCTCAACCTATGCCCTTTCTACATAGATTTCGCGTTTCCTTATCTCCATACTAAATAGTGCCTTCTTCCTCTCTTTGGATCGCCTTTTTTGCGATTAGGGAGACTTACCTTTTACCTTCAGTAAGTAGTTCTTTATTGCTGTTCTTGTGTGTATGAATAAAACGTTCATCCCGGAAATACATTTTTTTGGATCCACTTCGATTTTACTACCATGAGCGTTTGCTTGACCATGTTGAACATATCACATGGTTTGGTTTCGAGATGGCATGCACCGGGAGAGAGTGAGTCCTCGATTCATAGTCCTCGATTCATAGTCCTCGATTCATAGTCCTCGATTCATAGTCCTCGATTCATAGTCCTCGATTCATAGTCCTCGATTCATAGTCCTCGATTCATAGTCCTCGATTCATAGTCCCCGATTCATAGTCCCCGATTCATAGTCCCCGATTCATAGTCCCCGATTCATAGTCCCCGATTCATAGTCCCCGATTCATAGTCCCCGATTCATAGTCCCCGATTCATAGTCCCCGATTCATAGTCCCCGATTCATAGTCCCCGATTCATAGTCCCCGATTCATAGTCCCCGATTCATAGTCCCCGATTCATAGTCCCCGATTCATAGTCCCCGATTCATAGTCCCCGATTCATAGTCCCCGATTCATAGTCCCCGATTCATAGTCCCCGATTCATAGTCCCCGATTCATAGTCCCCGATTCATAGTCCCCGATTCATAGTCCCCGATTCATAGTCCCCGATTCATAGTCCCCGATTCATAGTCCCCGATTCATAGTCCCCGATTCATAGTCCTCGATTCATAGTCCTCGATTCATAGTCCTCGATTCATAGTCCCCAATTCCTACTCCTCGATTCATTGTACGCGTACAACTATGACGAAGCAGGCTTGCGATACGCGGTGCGTTACCACCTAGTGAGTCATGGCTATATTTGCGCCGTGCTCTCAGCCGTCGAACTCAGGCCCACGGCCTAACTCTTCTCCATTGTACACCTTGTTGACCATTTAATGTGAGCCTTTTTCTACCTAGATTACCGTAATTATAACCACCATTATGAGACTTACTCTGGCATCAGGTAGTGACCGACATGAGAATAAGGAAGGAGCTGCCACTCGGCAGTGAACTCCAAAGGAACAAATTCAACAAGAAATAAAATATACGTGTTAGAGCTGTTCATGAAAGAGGATTTTGAAGTTCATTTTGACGGTGAAGAGTTAATATGTTGGAGCGGAGAGCGTCATCAAATGTGTAATGGGAGTACGAAGTGATCTTGGAGACGTGGGCGTATGCCTGCTTCCAGGCTTTACCTGCTGCCTCCTACCCTGGAAGCTCGGTAGTTGCAGCCTGTCTGTCCCAGCAGTGTATCGGTCTCACTGACGTCGTGTCGCGATCATTGGTGTTGTGGCGCTGCTCTAACGTTCTAATACGTGCTAGGGGCAAAGCTTATTCTTTTCTACATGCTTGTCGTAAAGGAATTATCCAGATCTCCCGTTCAGTTAGAGAGATCTTGTGCTCTGGAATCACGGATGCAGTTCAGGTCCGTACACCTAGTAAAATCATTGCAAGTATGCTCTCTGCATTTTTACCGCACAGTATTTACTGTAATGTTTGCCAATGATCATGGTACTTCTATATGCTTAAGTTTTCAGTCGTGAGTTTTTGACGGAAGGGTATAAGTTTCGAAATGATTTCTTTGTTCTTCACTGTTATTGTTCTCAACATGTGCTCAAATGAGAGATGCGTATGATCACAGCATTCAGAATAAGATATATGTATGGTACGTGCAATTAAAGTGTTTATGTTGACGCCCATGAGCTCAGTTCAAAGTTGCCATTCTGTGTTGCAGTTGTGCTTTGTACAACTTTGTTGTGGGAAGGGAGGCTAATACTTTTTTTGGTGCCTTCATCCTTCCTCTCATTGAATACCATTGTTTTGGGAAGGGTGGCTAAAACTTTCTTATAATCGATCGTTCAACCAGTTGTGATTGTGTGTTGCAGTTGAGCACAGTGGACGGCGTACAGAGCGGAGTGCCGACCCTCACGACCCCTACGCTCACCCCCACCACTCTTCGCAACATCCAGCAAACGTTCCTGCAGGCCTCCGTCAACGTCCACACTCAGCCGCCCGAGTCGCACTCCAACCAGGCCGGCTTCGTTCCTCCTGTGGTCCATCCCCAGCCTGGTGAGACAAAAAAGTCGTGGAATTAGCCATTTTCTTTCAGCCATGTCTAGCTGTTCTTGTCTCTTGAGTGTTGACAATTGCCCAGAGCTCGAGCGTAAACGTGAGACTGGTAAAGCTATGTAGGCTATCAATGTCTCTCTTTACCCCTGAAATAAGAAAATTAAAAACACTGGTAGCCAATTTTCCTGTCCTGCGGCCCGGGGCTGCCAATGCTGGGGTTTTAACCCCAGATCTTGTGTTTTCAGTTGCTGTCTAGGGTTTTAGGTTTTCTTCTAGAAATTGACTAATATCTGGCGTTATAGAGGTTATCCCCTGCCTAGCTATACAGTCCCTCCTTGTCCCTTGAGTGTTGGCAATTATATAAAATGGCTTATGTCTCTTTACCCGTGGAATATACAAAATTAAAAGCACTGTTAGTATGACAAACGGGAGCAGCCCCTGAGAACGTTTAAAAGAGCCTTATGTTGACTAGCGTTTCTTGCTGGCACTGAAAGACTATTGTAAACGACCAATTTCTCAATTTTTTTCAAATGTTATAGCCGCAGCTATGTAAAATTATTATTTGTATTAGTGCTATGTTAGTGATACTTAGCCTCTTAAGGGGCGTAGGATAGGCAATAGGTTAAGGTTAGTTAGGTTTGTCCATCCTGTGCTGTAGGGACTGGCGTCCCCAAGAGAGACGCAGGTTACCTCAGCTATAGATAGGCCTTAGGAAGTTCTATTGCTTCTTTCCAGTTTCATGCCTTCTTCGGAATCTCTTCTGAGTCTTTTCTTCCTCTTCCTTCCTAACTGACTGTTTCTATGCGCAGGGTATTTTTTGGAGAAATACACCTTTAGCATAGATTCTCCGTTTTCTAGTCTACTAAACAATCCCTTCTCTTTGCTCCTTCGAGATCGCCTTTGTTGTGACTAATGAGTCTTAAAAACTAAAATAATAGTAGTGTGACATTTAAATAAGCCAGTCTCGCCTCCTAGTCTTTACGCGTTACTCTTTTCATTGCAGGGAGCACGTTCATCTCGATAGACAGCAAGAGCTTGGGTGGCGGCATCGCGACGGTGGTGGACACGTCAATTCGAGGCACCGAGTCGAGCAGCAAAGAGCTGACCAGCGGAGGACCGCCTCCTCTCCTGCCCATCTCCGGCATCATCAGCAGCAGCACCTCCAGCTTCAGCAGCACCGCAGGCCCCATGCCTAGCGTCGCAGCCCTCAACGTTAGCAGCAGCAACAGCAACAGCAACAGCAGCAGCAGCAGCTCGGACTCCGGCAACGAGCACACAACCACCACAACCACTGCCGCCAACAGGAGGATGGGTGGGCGGAGACCGAACAACACTGCCAAGGTCATTATTGCTGAGGGTGCATCGGTCCGTTACAGGCTTCTTGTAGAATTTCTGGTTCTTTTCTCTGGCCGCCAAGGTTATTATTGAGGGTGTATTCTTTGCGTTACAGGCTTCCATGTAGGGTTTCTGATTCGTTTTTCTGGAAACCAAGGTCATTATTACTGAGAGTGCAACGTTTCGCTACCATGTAGAGTTATTGGTTCTTCTCTCTGGGTATTTTTTGGGTAGACAGTCCTATTCCACCATGAAATGTTGCGGGCTTAACGTGTTTACGCTTGTGTGTGTCTCAAGGATGGCGTGATAAGTGAGCACTTCCCCTCCGGCTGTACAACTGTTGTGCCTATAGGAATTAGCTCCCCCACGGAGAAATTGTCAGGCCCCGAGCTGCAAGTCAAGTAGGCAGGCCTTTCTTCTATTGAAGTAGAATAGGTTTATCTTTTGTTACGAGCCATCCATTCTCGGTTCACTGCTGTCAATTTTTCATCAGCTGTTTCTTCTTCAACTTTTATTTTGTTTCCTAAATTTATTTCTTAATATCGTGTTTCTGTGCGCAAGGGTCTTTCGTGGGTATAAAAATAGTGCATAACTCAACGTTCCCTAAAGTCCATACTAAATGGCAACGCAACCTTAATGACGGTAACACTTAGTTGTTGTGAGGGACACAACAACTAACGTATGCGTTATTATCTATGAGAACATTTTGACGCTTCAAAAGTTCAGACGCACTTGCCATGCAGAGGTAATCTGAGGAAATGGTTAATAGTTGAAAGCTTGAGAGTTTTCTTACAATGGTGCGATGGTAGAGGAGAGTGCCTC
This sequence comes from Morinoia aosen, assembly GCA_030386875.1. Lineage (NCBI taxonomy): Eukaryota > Metazoa > Arthropoda > Malacostraca > Amphipoda > Talitridae > Morinoia > Morinoia aosen. The sequence goes on along the minus strand of CM059567.1, from coordinate 43,966,417 downwards.
GGGAACGGAAATTATCTTCCCTCAGATTTAATGAAGATGAGGTATGGTTTTTGAACGATTATCAAGCACAGTACATTATAATACCAGCCTGAAACGTCACTTGTGGAAATCTGGGCGTAGACGTAACGAAAAAACATAACAAAGAGGGAGTAATGTTTTTGGATACTGGGACATAGTACGACTGTTATGTGTTATGGTGGGTGGACACTTTTGCTTGTTCGTGTGTGGGTGTGTGTGCTCTCTATGATGGACGTTGGTACGGAAAGATTTTTGAAACCGTAAAAATTATTGTCGCGTAGAATTGGTAGTGTGGGCCAGTATGTGTTGATGTCGAGGTATTGCTGTAGTGAAAACATTGATGCTGGCAAGAGCCTACATCGATGAGCAAGAGCTGGACCCATTCTTTAATATGCTTCTTTGATATTAGAGGGGTTTGTAAAAGTATAAAAAGTGTAAGGGATGTGTAAAAGTGTATTGTAAAGAATAATTGTTATTTGTGTGTGTCTGTACATCTTTATTGCTGCTTCAGACAGGATTGGCGGTTTCAAAAGTCCAGCTCTACTCTGTAGTGTTCAATTTAGTATAATAGCAGGCAAATTGGCACTGTGAGCTTACTTTGCTCGTCGAATGTTGACACAATAACTTCTATTTGAGTCCTCCGACTATGCATACATGTATATATAATCTTGGGATGTGTACGAGACCATCGACGGTTGTAAATGAGGCAGAATTTTCATAACTCGATGCTAATTTTGTTGCATTGTGCAGCTATCTGAAGAGGAGGAGAAGAAGCGCCTAATACGCCGGGAGCGCAACAAGATGGCAGCGGCGCGATGTCGGAAGCGACGCTTGGACCAGACCATGACGCTGCAAGAGGAGACGGACCGCTTGGAGGAGAAGAAGTCGTCCCTCCAGCACGAGATCTCGGTGCTGCAGCAGCAACGCGAGGAGCTCGAATTTTTGCTGGAGACCCACAAGGCGGTGTGTACACGGGCCTCTCGCCTCAGCACCGCACAGCCCTCAATCACCACTTCTGTCCGCGATGTGGCGGGTCCCCGCGATGTATTGAGTACCCGCGATATGGCGAGTGCGCGCCCTCTGCCAGTGGTGACCACTGCTTGCTCAGGCCCACTCACAAACTCCTCCGCTGCCCAATTGGACTCCGCCCCTGACATCTGCGTGAAGGAAGAAGCTCTCAGCGATGGTGAGGAGCTCTACACAAATTCTTTATTTAGTTCGATAATTCCTAGGAATAGAGCGCTCGAGCCTGTCACTTCCGTCGCGGTATGCACAAGCAAGACTTCCAGCAGCGCCGGAGCGTCTAAACCTCACCGTCCCACGAGTCTGGCCGTAGCTCCTCTCACCGAACTCGGGGTGTCCATTGAGACGCCTTCAGCTGGCCTGCGGGGGTTTAATTTCGACTCGATGATGGACGGTGGCACAGGCCTCACGCCCGTCACGCCCTTAACTGTAGGGAGCATGGCGACAGGCCTCACTCCCCTCACCACGCCCATCATGCCACATCCCTCAGCCTCAGTGGCCTCGACAACCGTGTCTTCTGCCTCCAAAAGCAGCATCCTTTGTAGCCATCAGCAGCGATCCAACTCCAGTGAACTCTCCTCCCCTGACTCCCTCACTCCCAAACACCTCGTGTCGCTGTAGCATTACTGCCTTCCTTTTTTTTTTAATTGTATCGTTCAGTGCAAACGTCTAATGATGGTGGTATGGGTCACCTTGTGTGTGTGTGCGCGTGCATGTTATCCTGCGCTAGTGGAAATCTCCCGTCTGTTCTCTATATTAATTAACCTATTTTATTTTTATCTTCCGCTATATCTCGTTTGAGTTTATTCGGCATAGGTACGTACCATGAAGCCTTTCGTGCTTTTGTCTGACTACAGCCTTACTATGTGCCAGTCCGGAGTTACATTCGGCATGACAAGTAAAGTTAGCAATGTAGCGTTAAGGTCTGTGGCTATTAACGCGAGGCTGGTCCGAGCGTCTTCGAATTATCAGCTTTGTCGCTTCGTCTCGAGTATCGTGAGGTATATAGTAGGCTTGTTCAAGCACCAAAGAGCGTTAGTTACGCCAGTATTGTCGAGGATTCTGCTTTGTCGATGTTCACAGGCAGGCTTATATTTCTCAACCCTTGCTGTTTCTTTTTTTCTTCGGGCACAGTAGCGCTTCTTTTAATAGATGTGTATGTACGTACTAACTATAATTGCTGCACAGACCTGCAGGGTTCTGTGTGCAGGTATCATAGCAACGTTACTCCTGGACTATATTTCTCTCTCCTTTGTTATGTTTGTTGTGCGTGTCGTCCGCTTGAAGGGGACGCTTGGTTGTAGCAGATCTGCGAGGAGCCCCTTCTCACGTGGTGGTAATCCATTTTATTATGCCTGTAACTTATTATAAATAATTTCAAAGTTTATCCGGTATTAAATATTATCGATTAAAACGCGTTTTTTCTCCCTTTTTTGGTTGTTTGATGCTTGAGAGCTCGCTTTTCTCGTGCGAAGTTTGGTAAACAATTAAAGCCCCGGATTGTGTAAATTTTTGTGGTTATTGTCAACTTTGTTTTGCACGGAGATCCCATGTACTCTTAGTTGTTTATTTTGGAAGTACATCCTCTTTGAATGTTTTACCTAGTCTTAGCATGATGACAAATTAATTGTTTTTATATTTTACAATTCATTTTGCTCACTGAAACGTTTTTGAAAGTCGGTGGTAATTACACAAATGCTATGCTTATATTCAAATAGATCCAACGACTTGGTTTCGGAATTTTAAAGAGTGCCACTCCATTATAACACGCCTGGAGTTATAGCAAATCGATAACGCGCATTTAATGTTAGCAAGTTGAAACTCGACTACCCATGTTGCTCTCGCTCGATGCTGCAGGCTAAATCTAAGTCTGGTTAAATACAATACTTTTTTTCAAATAGTACCGACTTCTAAGCGTGATGTGATCTGAAAGGTTTGAGCAAAATTCAAATCGGGTTACCTAAAATACTTTTTTCAGCTCGTGCCGGCATCAAAGTGTGACGTAATCTGAAAGTTGAAAAGATTTTTCACCGCATGATGCAATATTCTATTTTATTAAACATTCACAATTAGTAAGTTGTTGCGCAGACGACAGCCGTAATATCCAGGTGAATCCAAAATTGCTTTTTCTCTACTGCATCTGGGATGACGGCGGCACCGAATTTCTTTATCGATGTTATAGACAACAATTTTGAATGATTTTCAATTGAAGAAAATGAGGTATGGAATTTTGAGTTGTGCGAGCTAATCCTAGTACGCTGAATTAAATTTTTTTAGAGTGATGTTCAGTTCATGATTATTATTAGTACATGAGTAACATGACATCATTGTAATTAGCTGTAAATATTAAAGGAACTAAATCGTACGTTACTGTGACAAAACATTTTCAAACCAGGAAGATGGTTCAAATCGTTATAAAATGCAGTTTGTCAATAGATGATTTAAAAAAAAATCAATAAAAAATAATTTAATAGAAGACCTAGGAAAGATAGAAACGTCATATGCAACACAGCTGAAACATCTGACGACATGTAAGCCTCGTTGAACTGGATTGTAATGTAGAGCGCTCTGATGACTAATGACTTTGTATTTGGTGAACAAACAACACACCAACTAGGAGGAAAAGAAAGGCGCAAAACATAGATGAAGGTGTCACAGTAAATGATGGGCTTAAAAACGGGTTTTGGTTGAAGAATGAGCTATGGCCTTATCGCTTCCAAGTTCCCCAAGGTTAGATAGCAGCGCGATATTACTTTTTCACTGAGCTTGGTGTTCCGTTACTCGTTAATACGAAAATTAGCATACTAATTTTTTTTAGCGGAATATCCAACTAACCTCCTAGCCAGTAGCGCAGCCAGGAAAGGGGGAGGGACTTCCCCCCACCCCCGAAATGTTGACCTGGGGATGCCGTTGACCTGGGGATGCCTGGGGATGACCTGTTGACCTGGGGATGCCTGGGGATGCCGTTGTAAGTAAAAGAATGAAAAGATTTTTGATAATTAATGTCTGCCCCCCCGTAATTATTTGTCGGGGATCAGGATTATGCTTAGTTTGTGGTGCCGATTGCAGCTTCAAAATCTGATTTGACTTCACCGGTAAGAAATTGAAAAAGAAACCAAACAGCAACAGTCATGAACACGTTGAGCGGCATGAGAGTGCATGATGGCTGACGAAATATCGGCCCTTATCGTTCTTGGTTGGAGGTGAGACTGAGCAGCTGGCATGCAAGACAGTAACGAAAACATGCTTATTGTGCACCAAGCACAGAGAAAGTTGTCTGCAGTACAGACCAGCACGATATACTACTAGGTTCAACAATTATGGCGTCACAACTACAAAATTATAAAAATAAAACCAATATGCTGTTTCCACTGCATAAAAAGACCTTTTAGAGCGGTAAGAAAATTAAAATATAAGCTTGCACGAATGATTCATTTAAATGATTTAAAGTACTTGAGCGTTTGGACCTCTAGAAGCTCTTCATATCTAATTTCATTTCTAAAATATTGACTAATGAGCTCGACAAAGACCTTAAACAATTATTAACTGCTCAAACTTGGCAGGCCTAGCAGTTCGACATGAAATTTCGAAGAATCAGTTGTGACATGTGTAGCAGTGTGAGCTACAGGGTTCATATTCAATAAGATATACACACAATCAAAGAGCCGAAAACAATTTCGTACCCCTTGAGCTGGTCCAGTTGTCCCGTGATAAGAGTTTTACTGATTTATCGTGAAGGAGATAAAACGATAAGGCAATGCAAGTACTTACACTCACACAGTTAACCGCATTTCGTTTCTGGAGCTGGAGTGTCGCAGATGATCGTGAACAATATGAGTGCGTAAGAAGTAACCTAAGACGATTTTATCTTACACTTTATTGATTGCCATACTGCCTTCTTTTGAAGGCCGGTTGTATGTTTAAGGACATACCAAATATAATCAAAACGGATTTGTCTATTTCAGTGGTTCTAAATCTTTTTTCTCCAATTCACCACTTTTCAGTGAGCCAACTCTCTATTTTCCACCACCGTATCTTCCTTTTACGTAGCTGTGACATTCCTAACACATCAGTATTTTCCTTTTAAATTCGTATTAACCGAGCAATTGTACACGTTCACATAGCATAACGACCTAAAGTTGGCATTCTAAGTATCATATACGGATGCTTAAAATTCTTGAGAAACTCATATATTTACGATTGTGCTTAGCATTTGTTAGGGACTCGGACCAGAGTTCACACGCTCCGCTTTTATTATTTTGAAAATTCACTCGCCATTCCAACACTTGTTCATTTGATCATATGGATCTCTCGCGGAACAATCACTCACTCTATCACTCATAATTCCATAAAAGCCATGGAATTAATCTGTTATTTTAATAGATGGAATAGCCGGATATGTCTGCCCTGCAGTAAATCTGTAATTTTAATCTTCGTGCCGTACTCGTACCCAGATCTCTCGGTACCGCAGCGCAGCATTGTGGCATTCTCGGAACATATTTTTGCAGAAGATAGAAATTCCGCTCGTAGTAATTGCGATACTGCGCTATTTTTACTTTTTGCCATGATATCAGATGACCGAGTATATGTGTAGTTAATTTTCAAACAACCTAAATCAGTTACGCAGTGGTTGCAAAAGACGACGATTAAGAGGCTAAAACTAATTTTAGATTCCCATTATTTCTGAAAACCGTCGAACTTGTGCTATGTTTAAGCTTTCCTCTCGAATGAAAATTTGTAAACCTACGACGCTGTCATTTCACGAGACGCGTCGTGCGAATTTAACATTTTTTGAGTCCTTTGACGTACACAACGAAGCACAGAGCAGGTAGCCGTTCTGGAACATAGCACTTCAATGACGGCCGTTTCTGTTCTACAGCACTTTGGTGCACAAGACTCTTAAAACGCTGCATCAACTCCTCATGTGTAGATTTGTGCGAAGATGCAACATATTAATAGATAAACATTTCCTACTCATTATTGGTGTAGGAAAGTGTATATCTCATACACTATAAGTTAGAAGTGTATATAACTTATTTATATAACTTATATATATAAGTTATAAGTGTATATATAATAATTTTATAACAGTTTCACATTGTCGAATTATAAATATTTACACAACACAGGCAATCAGTACGTTTAAACTCTATTTAAATATTAATTCTGCATACCACTGAATACCAGTAATCGCAAGAGCTCTGTAAAATGTTTTTTCATGATGCAGTTCAAAAAGCATTAAATAAACTTCAGAATATTTAGTATTCTTTTACTTGTCTTACTTTCAATGAAGCGGTATTGCTGACATTTACTGTAGAGAAGATAGAATTCAGGTGAAAAGTGTTGACCTCATGAAAATAAATGAACATATAACTTTGTTCGTGTCCATCACGGTTGAGAAACTGAAGTGGTCACGCTAGTGTTCTCCGCGTATCAGGTAATAGAAAATGAAAGATTCGTAATGTGTGGAATTCATGGCGCGTTTAGCGTATCCCCAAATTTCAGTAGGACTACTTGTTTCCACATTGTAGGTAGTCTTGTGAACCATTCTATTCGTAGCACTTCGTCTCAAATCACTTCAATAGTAGGCTAGTAACCGAAATTTGCTAGCAAAACTGCCAGAACAATGACTTGACTAAGGAAATTTTTCTCCAAGGAGTTGCTTGTTAATCCCATTTTGAGGTTCAAATTTAGGTTTTTCATATTTATGTAAATCAACGAAATGCCGAAAGTTCATAAGAGTTCTGTTTGAATTTTTTTCGCACCAGACTGAAAGTTGATGCTTATGAGCTTTTGGTATCTATATCAACGAAATCATGGAAGCTCATAAGAGGTCTCTTTGAACTTTTTTCGCATCAGACTGGAAGTTGGTGCTGCTGAGCGTGGGCCTTTTGGCGTTGCTGGCGAGCTGCGATGCAGCGCCCGAGCCTCTGGAGTTGCAACAAGATGGCGCTGTGTCTGATGAAGCTTCGCATCATCGGCACGTACGACAGGTTAGTGCAGAGGTATTCTTTGTGCGGCTCTCAAAAAATTTATAAATTAATCAAACTATACTATAATAAGAGCCGCGTCCGTCGGTCTTTCGGTCTGTCCGAAGCCAGCCTGCAGTGTATGATGAGCGTATCTGTGATACAAGCTCGGCCTCATCAACTCTCGAAAGATTGAATTTTTTTTTATTTCTTACGGCCTTCTCTTTATTTCGCCGTCTTTCTTATCACTATTCTAAAAGGAGCCGGGTCCGTCCGTCCGTCCGTCCGTCCGTCCGTCCGTGTGACCCCCTCTTATAATCGATAGCATTGATAGCAGCAAGGATAAAGCTTAAGAAATGCAAGAAATTATTCTATTGCATCATTTTTCTGTGGCAATTCAATTCCCTTTCACTTGCATTATGGTATCCAGAATACGCAATCGGCTTATTTTTAAAACTAGAAATTTTCTTTGGAGCTTTCTCTGTTGAAATTCATCATGCTGCTTTGACATTTTCAATTAATAATGCAAATGAAATGTTTTAAATTCGTTTGACCAGTAACCTGGCTACCACTTAGTGTAATGCCCAAGATTTTGGAACTTGAGTTATCGTTTTCGAAATTGTGATTTTCTTGAAAAGCTCCGAAGAGATAATAGACGACCTTTCAGAATAAAATTCCGGCAAAAGAGGCCACCATGGCTAGAAATGTGTCCAACCGCAAGAGAGAAGTAGTTGCAAGACTACGACAGCAAGAAAAACGCCGAAGACGATCGGATGGACAACGCGAAATGGCAAGATGAAGCAATGTTGCTCGCTAACGAAAAGCTAGAGCTAAATTGAACCTTGAACGGCGTTTGGAAATTCTACAGAAAAATACAGATCAACACCTAGTAGCTAGAGAGAGCTTAAGGGTAGCTGCACACCAAAAGACGGCAAGCGACAAAGCAAGCGAGAGAGAAAGATGTTAGGCGAGATCTATCACACACCAAAAGATAGTCAGTTTGCTCCTGAATGTCATGGAGAAAGGTCTATAACAAACATAAGCGGAACAAGCATGTGTTTGTAACGTTGAGTATCATTCCTACTTCGTCTCATTGCTTTGAAACATGTAATCTGTCACTGTTCTTTGGATCTTTTGACTTCCAAAGGCACATTACAGCATAAACTTTGGATATGAGGAGTTCAGTCTATGCTAGAAGAATTGAGCAGCGCGCCTTCCTCGTCGACATCTCACAACGCACTGCCAAGTGCCAGTCGTTTTCCGATGCAGCTTTCAAGCGTGAAACCATCTTCGAGTCGCTTTCTCGCTTCAGCCAATCTTCAATCTTTCTCACTCGCCCGCTAGCTTGCTTGTGGTGTGCGCACTCCCATAGGGATACATGTATATCGATTCAAGCTTGCTCGCTTTCTCGCCTCAAATCTTTTGGTGTGCAGGCACCCTAACGCAAAAAAGAAGCGAGAAAATTCTTCGTATAGCGCTGTACAACATCGGGTGGCACGAGAGAATTCAACTCAAGAAGAAGGGGTGAATTACTTCAGACTAATGCCGAATAGCATCGACTTGCACAATCGAATTTAAATCGAGAAAGAAGGGATGAAATTCTTCTGATTAATGCCGACCAGCACGTGTGCACTAGTTTGAAATAACTAGTTGGACTAGTTAATAAATAATATACAGTTCCACCTTGGCATGTTTGGTAGAAAAGTTCTCCAGTTTTCTAAAAAAATCGAATACTCTCTACACCATAGCAACGTTGAAGAGAGTTTCTTGAGTTTTTTAACACATGTAAATCTATGAAATTAATATATGATTTATATAATATACGCTAACTTGCAGTGGCAGCGGCTCTCTGCATCAGTGCGTTTAACCGAAGTGGCTCTTTTGCAAGAATTAGTGAATAGCGCTTGGTTAGTGAGTAAATTAATATTTTGATCCACGATGAGACCAAAAATAGTGATTGCGTGCAGTGTCTAACGGCGGCTTAAATATCTCTCGGCTTTAGAAATTTTGTATTTTCCTTGGCCGTAGCAAAATTCAAAGTGAATACATTTTTGAAGAGTGGTCAAGATGATATTTCCTACCCATTAGCAAAAAATGTATTATTATATGCCATATATAATGTTTCATTATTGCTCGTTTTCAACAACGGGGTAAAGTTCCTGAAAAGCACTCCATTTCGACTGCCATTGCTACGGGTTTGCTTGCAATTATTTAACAGTGAGACTATTCCAAGACCTGATACACGGACTATGACATTCGTTGTGGGTCACAACCACGGTAGAGGAAACAAGATAGGGTCATTTCTATGGAATAAAATACACCTCCTCTTGTTTGGCTAGCCAATAGAAAGGTTTTATTTTGAACAAACTTTATGACGTCACCAAAACGCCATGTCGTTAAGCCAATAGTGGGACCAGACTTGGGGGTAGCAGTGCTACCAGATGCAATGTGAGCGCTGCTATTGGTTCGTTGCCGTAACGTCAGCAAAACCAGACCTCCTACGAAAAAAAGACTGGCTGAAACCTACCTTGTTTCCTCTACCGTGGTCACAACTGAACAATTTCAAGAAAAAATCCCAGCACTCCATTCATATCTCGAGTTATATGCGTTTCACTAACGAAATTATGTTTTTATAAGGCCCTGCATTTCAACCAGACGTTCTAAACCACTTTTCAGGCTCCACATTGAATCTGTGTATCGGGTAATTTTTTCTCAATACTTCGTTGTGGTATATTATCATTCTTCGTTCGATCTACCAGCATACTTCACAGTACTGCAGCCACCGCTGTTTTTAAGTTACTCATTTGTTATAGATAAAGTTTTTTATTCTTCGATATGCTTGTCTCAATCTACACTTTAGTTTTTTTATCCTTTTTTTATGACAAACTTTCACTCTTGAATTTTAGTTTCACACCATCTCTCCCCCAGCGTTTGTTCCTAACAATGAAATGAGCTTTCAGCTACTTACTTCCCTCACGCAACCCTTACTCACCACACCAACACCTTTCCACATGAATTCCCGTTTATTCGTCCAAAGTTTTTTTGCAATATTTATCAGTTTATACTGTCTCAATTTTCTCGCACTTCACTCCATTCAAAATGAAGTCTCTAATCTTTGCAATTTCCTCATTGCATTTCAATACACATTCTCAAAAAAACAGTGACCGACCTGCCCATTAATGTTATTCGACCGTAAAGCGGTCCATTGCCCATCAATTTAATTGTCAATATCATTGACTCAATATATTGATGAAATTTCATTTTGCCCACTAAGTCAATTAATTGACAGTCGTCAATCAAGCCCACAGACGATCAATTAAATTGTCAATATTCATTATTGTCAATTATATTGACAATAAAATTGATCGTCTATGGGCAGCTTAAGGTTAATTTACATGAGTGATGACCATTCTATTATGAATATCGTCATTATTATACAGGGTGGGCGGGAAATACAATAACTAACCCTTTAAATTTGTTAATGAAAGGAAAACTTTGTTTTATTTGAAAGAATAACATTTTTACGTTTTATTTCGATATCCTAGTTACTCAGCTAGCAAAATAAAATGGCCAGTTACTTCTGGCCTACCCTGTACATGATGTTTTATCATTGATTGGCATTTGTCATCATAGAAGTGAACAGAGCGAGGAATTCGATGTCCCCTAAAAATCATGCAATTTACAGGTTGCTGCTCAAGTGACCGGTGCTGAGGCTGACCACGATACTCGCTGCATCTGTGAGTATTTGACGACCCCGTTGGAAGATACGAAGTAGGGTCAAACAAATCTTTTTACGTCGACCGTGTGGTAATACTGCCGTCATGGCAGCGAACCAACAGCAGCGCTACTATTGCATCTGGCAACACTACTAGCCCCAAATCTGGCGTCACTTTTGGCTTATAACGACATGTCGCAATGTTGACGTCATAAAGTTTGTTTGAAATGAAGCCGTTCTATTCCCTAGCGGCTCGAATAAGAGGAGGTGTATTTTTCCCGTAGAGATGACTCTACCTTGTTTCCTCTACCTTAGTAAAGACCGCGGTAGAGGAAACAAGGTAAATTCAAACCATTTTTTTTTCGTTGACGGCGTGGGTTTGCTGACGCGTCACGACCACAAACCAATGGTAGCGCTCATATTGTATTTGGTAGCACTGCTACCCCCAAATCTGGCTCCACTATTGGCCCAACGACATGGCGTTTTGGTGACGTCATAAAGTTTGTTTGAAATAAAGCCTTTCTATTGGCTAGCCGAACAAGAGGAGGTGTATTTTCTCCCATAGAAATGACACTTCCTTGTTTCCTCTACTGTGGTGAAGACCCACTGTTGAGTGGAAGTGGTTGTTGAGTGGCTGCTGAGATTGACCACTGTACTCGCTGCATAGCGACCCACAAAAGGCTGCGTGGATATTGAAAGAAAACAAAGATTGAAAACCGATTATTTTTAAAAAAGTTGACACATGAAATGTATTACAACACATTGGAATTTGAAACTTTCTTAAAATATAGGTCTTTAGTGGATAGACAATCCATACGAGGATACTATAGCCGTGTCGGGAGCTAATTAATTATGCTACTGAGAGAAACAGTTGAAATATCATCTCTTGGCTTTTTTAAATGCAAATAGATGGCTGATCAACTTATAAATGATTTAAATACTACTGGATAATCTTTCGGAATTCCCTCGCTATAAGTTGAAACAAGAGAAGAAACTCGTGTCCGCTACCAGGCAAGCCGAATTGATATTATAATAGGCACTAACATACAATTTCAGTATTTGTCGGTCGGTGTGTACTCCTTGATTTATTCTATGAACCCAATGTTCAAAAACAATTAAATTATGTGATTTAAATTCTTAAATTTATTGGATTTTGTAAGCCCCTCTGCGAGCAAGCATTAATAACGGACGTGGTGTAATGCACATTTCACTATTGTTAGTTCAGTTTACTATTCGGCATATCTGCATAAATTTGCACATGTATGCATAAAACGATCACTTGAGGTATTTTGGGTTACTTGCAGAGTACGTGGCAATGATCTACCTATTTTTAGAACTTGAATTGGCTACAGCGACACGTTGGCAAGCAGAATAACTACAGACGTATGATGTAATGATATTTGTTGAGTAACTATCATACTTTTTATTTCGAAGAGTATGCAGATGAATTTAAATAGTTCATGTAAACACTTCCAATATGAAATATCATCACTATTTTGTTGCTGTTAAATGGCTCAAGTACGTTCACAGCCATGTATTTGATAAGGCACAGCTGCAAAAAGATGAATGTTCCGTCAGTTCTCATGCATAAGCGCACGTCGACACCAGATTTATTCTTTGTATGTTTTTTTCTAATTTGTTTAAAGTTTTCGACAGTAGGTCATAACCATCACAATTTTTGCAATTACCCCTGATTTTTATTTGACGTAGTTCTATAGGCCGTCACTAAGGCCGTCACTAAAAGCTCGTTGTATTCAGGATCGAGGCCTATCAGGCATATGTGTCACATTCGTATATTTTTGAGTTTTAAGCCTCTAGTAATGTGTTCCAGCTTCCACTGTATCTAAATGCTCTTCATGCGTGTTTTTTCTTGCTTATATGTCAGTACGCTATCTTTGAAACTCAACCAGTAGCCTACACAACGATGTGTGCTGCTATAGCGTAAAGTCTACCACACTAGCATGAAATCTACCCCTAACAAGTACTGTAGCGTGAGGTTAGGTTACTAATGGATATTAATTATTTCCATACATTTAATTTTGCAGTAACTACTTAATTTGTTGTACATCTCAAACTAAACGCGATGATAGCACCCAATGATGAATGTCTTCTTGAGTCTCACGAAGTTTTAGTGGCAGGGGGATCTTGGTGTGAAAGTTCAGTTCTCTGTTGCAGTTTGCGATGGAGGAGAATGCCCAGCTTGCTATCAGGAGGACCCCAACGGCATCTGCCGTCCAATCATCGGATGTGTGCCCTGACATGCTGCAAACCTGAAGCCTCCGCATACCGGAACCAACTTGGATTGAACATGCTTTAAAAAATAAGTTTAACTATCCACTGATCATAGAAGCGCGATGGACAAACACCTCTGATGAGGTTAAAAATTGAAACTCTGAAGAGGCAACCTGATAACTTCTTATTTTCTATTATCCAAACAGCCTGAGAAAAATTGAGAAACCTACTCAGCTTCTGTTTCAAAACCTTTATTCTAGTTTTTTAGATCTAAAATATGTTCTTAATGACTGACAATTTTACCAGGATATAGGCTTTAAAAGTTCTCCGCTTCTTTTCTGTAGATTGTCCTGCAGCTAAAGTTGATGTTATACACGTTTTAAGATGTCATTCAAAATTTCATTTATTTCTAAAAATGAGTTTTATTAAACGATAGTGGCATTTTCTGATCGATTTATTTACATGTGAAAGTAATGACTACCGCGTAGAATTCAAGAGAAAACCTAGGATGAACTATCAGAGCTTTCTCATGCAGTAACTGTTTTCAGGCAATAGAAACTGGTTTTATTCTTTGATAAAAGCGCATGTCAAAGATTAAAAATAGATTGGATGATATTTATAGCATTAAGCTATTTGATGAACATGCTCGTGGAAAATATGAGATGTGGAAGGTAATGTACACAAGGTAAAGCAAACGAGGATAGCATGGGACTGACAGAAGGAACTCGGCTCACTAAATATCCCAAAACTTATTTCCCCTAAAGCAGCGTTCATGATTTCTCATTAGCGCACAAAATAATGCAATCACAAAAAAAGAGTAAGGCTAGTTTATTAGTCTAGCAATTCGACGTTAATACAGCACCTTATCAATCACTAACTAGCTTTCCGATCAGAAAAATGATCAATCATTTAATGTGACTGCTAGAAATATTGAAGTGATTAGAACGGGCCATAAACAAGGCAACAGAAAAATTTGCATTAATTTCCAGATATACCACAGGATATCACTTATCGCTAAAATCTAAAATATTTCAATTGATCATTCTATTATTACAATCATGTTGTAGGGAAAATTTTTATGCTTCTGTTTCTGAAGGATAGAAGTGAAGAAAAAAAAAAACATCGGCATCTAAGGATGCTTTATTTCCAATCACGCCTGATACATTTAAACTTGTATATTTGTTTTTCAATTGCCTTATAACTAACACTATATATAGGATGTCATGAAGGTTTTGCCCGTAAAGTCGGTACCCATTTTCGACACCTGGTTTGAGTGGGGATATTCCCTTATACCCAACGGGGAAATCGCCGAGTAGCGCTGGGATTCGAACCCTCAACACCTTCATGGAAGAGCGATGCCTAAGCCACTGTACTACGGCGAGCACGGCGACGGCGGCGGAAGTTATTGCTCAGTTAGTATATAACAAATTTCCCTCTTTAACTTCTTTAACTCGTCTTCTCCGGTATTATGATCATCAAAAGAGCTACACACACACACTCTACTACACACTGCTACAAACCCATCCTACTGAATCAGCTAGCATTGCAAAATCTTTCATACATTAAAAGCTAAAAATTAATTGTAATTTTTAACAAATATAGTTGCATTTATCTCAGTGGAGAAATGATTCAGCATTGGACTTTGAACAAGAAAGACCATTGTTTGATTCTACTTGAGCGTTAGCGGTATTTTTACTATATGAAAAGTAGCTCCTCTCTTTCATCACTTTTCCGTGTTAATTTTAGAAAATAGAATAAGATGGGCCGTCTAAGTCGTAGTAAAAACTAGTCTATTATAAAGCATCCCAAAGCATTCCAAAAGGAACATCGGAATAAAGCATCCCAAAGATGCCGATGTTAGCCTCTATTTCAAGTTAGGTTACCAATTTACAAATTTTGAATTGAGGCTTCCTGCCGTTGAAAAAAAAATGTGATGAACATGAGAATTTTATGGAGCAATTCTGCTTATTGAGTTTATATTCCGGATCTTTTCCCAATAGCCCAGTCACGAATGCAATACAAAAGTTCACCTACTTATAACTTTTGAAATAATGCATTCATTACAAATAGCAATGAAATAATGCAATGAAAGCGACTATCCTTGTTATTTTATTTATTGTTAGACTTTGCAAAAAGCAAAACTTAGATGTGTGCAGTTGACTTCAAATTACTCTCAAACGAAAGAATACTTAATCTTTATTTCTTATTATAATTTACCAATGTAAATTACCAGTGTTCAACGCCAATAAATATATATATATATATTTTCTCCAACTTTGCTTGTCGTATTTTCTTTAAAACTAGAGTTTAGCTTGAGAATGTTTTAATGCAAAACCCACAATATAATAAATTGATGACCTGATAACGTAAAATCATTCTGATTATAAATCTATATAACTTACGAGGTACTCTGAATCCAAAATAGTCAGATATGTATCAATATGCATCTCGTTTGATTTGATCACGAGTTTGAAATTTTCATTGGAGCTTTGTTACGTGAAGTTTTCCGGAAAAATAATAGTTCAATAAAAACGTGCTTTCACTTATTTGTTTGTTCATATTTAAGTGTTATTTTTATAAGTGTACATCGTTACGTCTAAAACTAACGTTTTTCTATTATTAATGCATACTGTAAACTATCAACTTTGGAAGACAAACATGTTTTCCGGCTCAAATTTGAGATAAAACGAATTATATTTTTATCCCATTGCTAATAGCTTACTTTTTGGTATCTTTAGGTTTATTCGATCTCTAAGTTAGATGAATATTTCGCGAAATTATGTTATAGATCATCTTATATGAACCTCAACTTATACCGATGAACTTCCATTCCATTTGTTCATGACTAGAGTCAGGCATCGTAATAATTGAATTATTTGACTAGTTTTTGATCATTCATGTCGAGGTTTTCAGAAGATGTTCCAGTTGAACTTCCAGTCATGGTCAAGAATCGACCGTAGCAGGAAAATCCTGACAGCATAAAACTAGAATAGGGCAAAACCAACGAGTGTGTTTATTTTTTATTAATTCTGTTCCATGTAGTTCCGTACATCAATTTTTACTAGCAGTTAAAAGCACTGGTATAACTATACTGGCGCCACTACAACCATAGCTGTGTAACTCAGTCACCATGTAGTTAAGAAGACATCTTTCTACTCTTGAAACAGGCAGGATTCTGTCAGCAGGAACCACATAAGTTCAAATGGTGTGATTACTAATTAATGCATATGAGGTTTGAAGGATCACAAGATAATCAAGGAGAATACACACACAAAAAAAACAATTCTTTCTAAAGGTATGATATGTCAGCAAATTCATTTGAAGTGGTTCAATGGATTTTATGTTCAAACTTGGCTCATTGTTTTGGTAAAACAAGTCCATTATCTTCAGAAGAAATTAAAAATAGAACTAGAATTAGAATTTTAAAAGGTAAATGTTAAGGAAAGGACCTTAATAAATTTTGGTAAATCTGAAGGAGATGACAGTTGTCGATTTTGTAAATTTTGATGCCTTAGCATAGTTAATTAAATCGAAATAAACAAGTTTTCTTCTATGCACTTTTTGTCTCAAATGAGGGTCAATATTGAATATAATGTTGTCAACAAAATTCATAATTTCGTAGGTATAGATAGGTTATATAGTTGATTTTAAGACATTTCCCAAGAATGACATTGTGCCCGGAAATGCTTATTTTTGGAGATATTTAACTTTGAAGTTATAGGAATGTCGTTTATAAAATTGAACAAACGGAGAGGTAAATAAGCAGAAATCCGGTTCTGACGTAACGATAGGTAAGGTTAGGTTTGGGAAAGTTAATTTAGTCAAGTATCCGGTCAATGTGAAGTTTAATGCAATCACAGAAAATAAGAATTCCGAACTTAGGAATCACTATAGGAACCCATTTAAGAACGTTTTACACGAATGACATTCTGCTCGCTGATGCGTTATTATCGAATAACTGAACTTTGAAGTTGGCCTTGGCGCCAAAGGAAGCGAGCGCGTGAAACGGAATTTAATTAATAACAGAAGCTATTACAAACGTAAAGAGGTTGGGTCGTGAGGGGGAGGCACAGTTCTTCTAGTGAAAATTATAAATAAAGCTTCTAACCCACCCATTAGGGTGACTACCGCAATCTTGTTGACATCGGGTCCAAGATGGCGGCGCCCATGGTGGTCGCCATGTTAGACCCGATGTAAACAAGATTGCGGTCGTCACCCTAATGGGTGGTTTAGAAGCTTTATTTATACTTTTCATTAAAAGAACTGTAGCTACCCCTCACGACCCAACCTCTTTACGTTTGTAATAGGGGGTTAGCTTCCGTTTTTAATTAAATTACGCTCGCTTCCTTGGTCGCGCGACGGCCAACTTCAAAGTTCAATAATTCGAAAATAACGCATCAGCGAGCAGAATGTCGTTCGTGAAAAACGTTCTTAAATGGGTTCCTTAAGTGATTGTTTGGAATATAATTATCAATTTCCGTGATTGCATTAAACTTCACATTGACCAAGTATCCTAACCTAAGTAAGCCTAAAATATCTTAATTTAACTCAACCATACCAAGGCCGATGACTCCCGCCAAAAAACTTGGCGTAGTATGCGTCCGCAAAACGCCGGAAGAGCCATATCAAAACTGCCGTTAATGCTATTCTTACCTGGTGTTATTTATCCTATATCTCCTAAACTAAGCATTTCCGGGCACATTGTCATTCATGTAAAACGTCTTAAAATTGACTATATTACCTATCTATACCTACGAAATTATGAAATTCGTTGACAACATTATATTCAATATTGACCCAAATGAGTATTTTATTAGTTATAGCGGTAAATGACTTACCGCAACTCCAGTCTTTGAAGCGGAAAGAAATTCTTTGATCGAGTTGTATGGCTATACTGCAATGGCGTCTCGCTTCCAGCGCTCTGTCTTGAAAGACGAAACCAAACCTACCGCTATACCTTGTTAAGGACACCGTCTAGGTAGAAATCAGGTTATGTGTTGATTATCTGTTTATATATGCATCTTATAGAGAATTTTCTTGCGCTTCCATTGGTACTTTTCTTTTTCGTCTACTCCGAATAGTGCGTCCACCAGAGGGGGGGAAAGCGATGGGGGTGGAGTGACCTTGAACCCTCCCTCCTCATTATTGTGAGTCAATTGAGCGTTTCTCTGCGGGAATGGCATTATAGTTCGTTAATGGGCTACTCAAAGTGCTTCCATTATTCAAACAAAACATTCTAACGCTGAATAAACATTTTTTTTATAATTTTTGACAATTTCAGAATTTAGTTGTCCTGCCGTATCCATGATACCGCAGCTTTCATTCATAGCTCGATAACAGCTGCAGTATCATAGCTACAGCTATGGCGAGCACACCAATCCAAAGGGCTTGAAAAGAGCTATAAAACAAAGGAGTTGACTTGAAAAAAAAACGTATTTTGGTCGAAAAAAATGAAAAATTAAAAAAATTAATTGTTTTCATGAATTACACCTATACTCTTTTGTTGTATATTTTTTCTCAGAGTTACAGAGCTACAGCAATTTAAATTATATCAATCGAAAGGGCTTGAAAAGAGCTACAAACGCTCAAGAGTTCATTGTAGAAAACCCTGTAGTTCAAAAGATAAAAAGAAAAACAATTTTTTTTTGTGAAAAAACTCGTTTTAATGGAAACTTGATAATTGGTTTCTCAAATGCTACTACTTCCACAATTGTAGAGCTACGAGAATGGTTTATATACCATTCGATAGGGCTCAGCAAGGTGTATCCTGGCGCAATAGCATTTTTTGATAAATTTATTATTTTGAAAATTACACGAGATGAAAAAAAAAAATGAAAAAAAGTTCATTTTTTTTTTTCAAAATCCACAAAAAAAATTTATCAAAATTCCCTATTGCGAGTGGTTATATAGACATCTCAGCAATCTAAAAACGAAGTACTGGTTCTGTAACTTCAAAATTGTAGAAGTAGTAGGATTTTAAAAAAACCCTATTTTATCATATTTTTTCAAAAATAAAAAAAAATCCAGTGCAGATACAAAAATTTTGTCGAAATAACAAATGATATTTGGATCATTTCACACCTACTGTGAAAATTTCAGAGAAATCCATCTATAAACAACGGACTTTTTTTTTACCTAGACGGTGTCCTTAAATACTCATTTGACGAAAAAAGTGTATAGAATGAAAGTTGTTTATTTCGATGTTATTACCATATTTCAAGCAACAAAAATTAAAAAACTGATGAGTAGCTGTTTATTCGAGCGCATTCGTCATCAATGACGAAACTAAACTTACCGCTATAAATCGTAAAATACTCATTTGAGACGAAAAAAGAATAGAAGAAAACTTGTTTATTTTGATTCAATTAATTAGGTTCAGGCACCAAAAAGTGGAAAATTGACAACTGTCATCTCCTTCAGATTTACCTAAATTTTCCACTTTTTGGTGCCTGAACAGAGTTAATTAGATCTAAATAAATAATTTTTCTTCTATGCACTTTCCATTGCAAATGAGTATTTAACAAGTTATAACAATAAATTACTGACCGCAACTCTATAGTGTTTGAAGCGGCAAGTAATTTGTCAAGCACATCGTATGGCAAGGCAACACTGCAATGGACTGTCCTTTCCAACGCGCTCAAGTGGTCACGTGCATTCCCGCCATCCAAAACAAAAATGAACATTCTGCTAGGCTATGATTTGTTATTTTTGGTTGATAATTTGGTCAATGTTGGGTTTAATGTGATCACGGAAATTAATAATTCCGTTCCCAAGAATCAGTATAGAAGCATATTGAAAACATTTTACAATAATTACGTTATGCTTGCTGATGCGTTATCTTTGAGTTTTTCAACTTTGAAATATTTGTTTTCCATATCAGTTCTAATAAGTTTGCGCATGAACAAAGGTTGTTTGAGCACGTTTGGGTACTTTGTAAGGTCAATGTGAAGTTTAATGCAATCACGGAAAATAAGAATTCCGATCTTAGGAATCACTATAGGCTATAGGAACCCATTTAAGAACGTTTTACAAGAATGACATTCTGCTCGCTGATGCATTATTTTCGAATAATTGAACTTTGAAGTTGGCCTTGGCGCCAAAGGAAGCGAGCACTTTGAAATGGAATTTAATTAACGGAAGCTATTACAAACGTAAAGAGGTTGGGTCGTGAGGGGGAGGCACAGTTCTTCTAGTGAAAATTATAAATAAAGCTTTTAACCCACCCATTAGGGTGACGACCGCAATCTTGTTGACATCGGGTCCAAGATGGCGGCGCCCATGGTGGTCGCCATGTTAGACCCGATGTAAACAAGATTGCGGTCGTCACCCTAATAGGTGGTTTAGAAGCTTTATTTATACTTTTCACTAAAAGAACTGTGGCTACCCCTCACGACCCAACCTCTTTACGTTTGTAATAGGGGGTTAGCTTCCGTTTTTAATTAAATTACGCTCGCTTCCTTGGGCGCGCGACGGCCAACTTCAAAGTTCAATAATTCGAAAATAACGCATCAGCGAGCAGAATGTCGTTCGTGAAAAACGTTCTTAAATGGGTTCCTTTAGTGATTGTTTGGAATATAATTATCAATTTCCGTGATTGCATTGAACTTCACATTGACCCTTTGTAATTTATTATTGGTCAATGTTAAGCGTGATGCAATCAAAGAAAATGGAAATTTTATTCCCAAGAATCACTAAAGGAACCCATTTAAAAATGTTTTACAAGAATGACATTCTGCTCTCTGATTTCTTCATTTTTAAATTATTCAGCTTTGAAGTTGTAGATGAAATTGCATTCCCGAGCAAAATGTGGGTAAATCTGAAGGATATGTCAGTTATCAATTTTGTAAATTTCGATGCCTTAGCATAGTTAATTAGATCAAAATAAACAAGTTTTCTTCTATGCACTTTCCGTCTCAAATGAGTATTTTATTAGTTATAGCGGTAAATGACTTCCCCCAACTCCAGTGTTTGAAGCGGCAAGTAATTCGAGGAGCACGTCAGACAGCAACACTGCAATGCGCACTCGCTTCCAGCGCAATCGTCATCAAAGATGAAACCAAACCTACCGCTATACCTCGTTAAAAACTCATTTGACGGAAAAAGTGTAAAGAAGAAAAGTTGTTTATTTCAATGTTATTACCATGATTCAAGAAACAAAAATTCGAAAATCGATGAGTAGCTGTTTATTCGAGCGCATTCGTCTTCAAAGACGAAACTAAACTTACCGCTATAAATTGTAATATACTCATTTGAGACGGAAAGTGCATAGAAGAAAACTTGTTTATTTTGATTCAAATAATTAGGTTCAGGCACCAAAAAGTAGAAAATCGATAACTGACATATCCTTCAGATTTACCAAAATGTGCAACACAGTATGACCAGGTTGGATCAGATAAGGCAGAGTTTGGATCATGAGGTGTTGAAGTTTTTGCCAGAACTTCGTAGAAATAAAAGCATGATAGAAATTGTCAATAAAATAATAAGAAATATTGTTATCAGTTAATAACACAGAAAAGTTAACATGCTATTTCTCGTACTTGGTGCTTTTGACATTTTTTTTTAGTCTGTCATTATTACGTCGTCACCTTTACAGTCAGCTCATAGATGGTGCCACCCGGTAACATCAACTTTACACTCAGCTTATAGGTAGATGGCGGCACCCGGTACGGATGCCGCCATCATGGAGCAGATGTAAGCACAATTGTTAACGTGACCTTAATGGGTTGCTTTCAACCTTTATTTGTGATTTTCACTAGAAGAACTGTGGCTTCCCCTTACGACCCAACCTCTTTATGTTTGTAATAGGGGGTTAACTTCCGTTATTAATGAAATTCTGGTTGGCGCACTCGCTTCCTTTGGCGCGTGGAAGCCAACTTCAAAGTCGAATAATTAAAAAATAATGCATCAGAGAGCAAAATGTCATTCATGTAAAACGTTCTTAAATGGGTTCATTTAGTGATTCTTGAGGGGTAAAATTCCCATTTCCTTTGATTGCATAACGCTTAACATTGACCTTATTATTTGCCGACCCTGCTGAGCCTGAACCCACTTCTAGGATGTTTTAGTTGATTACACAATAAAGATTCTCACTCAAAAAAATCAGAAATATTACGTTATTAAAATATTCTGATATTAAATTTAGAGTATTCACTCCTACGGTTTTGCTAATGTTGTACGGTTGCAGCCATTTTGAAAGTGATGTTGAGTGCAAATCAATTCAAGTCTTCACTATTCCAGTCGCGATAATATTTTTGGGTTATAATCTTTCTTGTGTTATTAATTAAAACATCCTAGAAGTAGGCTCTGGTTCCGCAGGGCTGGAAAATAATGAATGACGCCATATAATGCGATAACAATAACTTTGGTGCGCTTGCGACATTGTTTGAACACCTTTTTCTCTGGTGCGCGAAAGCCATTTCATGAGCAACGCTCCTATAACTTTAAATTTCAATAACTCAAAAATAATGCATCAGCGAGCAGAATGTCATTCGTATAAAACATTTTCAAATGTGCTCCTGTACTGATTTTTGGCAATGGAATTATTAATTTTCGTGATTGCATTAAATCTGACATTGACCAATAATTTCTATTGTGTTATTAACTAAAAGATCCTAGAAGTGGGTTCAGGCTCTGCAGGCTCCGTGGGGCCGACAAATATTAAATAACGAAGTACCTAAACGTACTCTACCCAAACTAAACCTACCACTATAACTTGTTAAATACTCATTTGCCCCAAAAAGTGCATTAAAAAAAAGTTGCTCATTTTGATGTAATAACCATGAAGCAGGCAGGCAACAAAATATTGAAAATTGATAAGTTGCATCTTCTCAACATTAACCAGATAATCTAAGCTTACCCACCCCTAATGTAACATAACGTTCATTCCAGCATGATAAAAGGAAATTAAAATAACACTATAACTCTTTAATTACTGATTTAGAACAGTGCTGTAAATGTTGAGAATTAACTGGGAATTGATTTTCCATTTTTTGAATTCTAAATATGGTGAATTAGATCAAAATAAACAAGTTTTCTTCTATGTACTTTCCGTCGTAAATGAGTATTTTACGAATCATAGCGGTAGGTTTAGTTTCGTCTGATGACTATTGCACTTGGATAAACAGCTATTCATTGATTTTTGAATTTTTGTTGCTTGAATCATGGTAATAACAACAAAATAAACTACTTTTCTTCCATACACTTTATTCGTCAAATGAATATTTTTCGAGTTAGCACGGTAGATTTAGTTTCGTCTTTGACAAGGAGCACGTTGAAAGCAAGCCTCCATTGCAGCGTTGCTGCCCTCTTAAATGTGTGTAAATTTTTCAACTAAATAAAATGAAAATGCTTCAGAAAAGAAGAAAAAGCAGAACAATTGACAGAAAATGCAAAAGAGGAGCTAGAGCAGAGCTATCTCAGAAACAAAGGAAAGAAATTGGCAGCGTAATCCTTTTCTCATTACTTGGTCCATCTGTTAAGTCTTCGTCTTAGTCCACTGTATTATGGAGATCGATTTGGTATGTTAGGATTGAAAAGGTTAGGAGGTGTTAGGTTAGCTTAGATTAAATAATGTTGACGAAATTTTTTCACGGCTCCATCTAGCTGCTGTAACGATAACATTGTCCATAGAATTTTCACAAGTCCAGCTAATAACTAATAATACCCTTGGTTTATTCGTTTGGAGGCTGCTTTTCCTATTCCTCTGTTGTGCTCATGATAGCTATAATGACCGTATCTGTGATATGAGTTTCACCAGTGCACAAGTAAAAGAATATTTTCTATCATGGGTACTATTAGGATGGATATATTTGTTTGTTACCCACATCTGGAAAATTTGTTCGAGAAAAGTAGTGAATCCCGTCATATTTGACGGGTTGTCCATGCTAGTATTGATTAATACTTGACTATTTCCATGACTGCAAATTCAATGGACCTTCCTTGGATTTATGCTAATAAATGCTGTACAAATTTGCGTATGTAGTTCTACTATATTTAGATATGCGTGTTACAATGTTTTGATCTCCTCACACTGCATTGAAATCTTGCTCAAAGTATAATATGAACCTCACTGTTGTAGAGTCTAAAAATTTTAATTAAACTAAAAATAAGATTTTGCAAGTTTTCTAGTTGAATAACAAGCTAACAGCAAATTAAAACATTACCCACTTGACTATTTGTAGTTAATTTTTTTTTGCCTTCAGGATTATTTGACTTTAGAAATTGTCAAAAGTATCAGCTGTTAGAAATTTATTACTGAAAATAAGACTGCTTAAATATAAGCAAGTAATATTAGGACCAGTAAAACTATATGTTCACAACTTTTACCATTTTTAATTTATTTGAAAAAAAACCATGGGCAGATTTATTACCCTTTTTTAACTGAACCAAATTTAACAAAATTCAACTTTGACAATTATATCCTAAAAGCTTGTATTTAAATTTTGTTCTGTCTGTAACCATTGAAACTTTGACTGCTTTGCACAAAGTACTCAATGAATAAAGGTATCTTGACAATGGGTTCTGCTTCATGTTTAAAATGCATTTAAATTATGAGCATCTTCAGAATATTCCTAAGGGAAATATGCATAGGTTGAGGGTTAAGTTAGGGAACATTCTACCAGTAATATCTCTGTCACTGATATGCTTGTCTTGGTCACTGCTCAAACAATAAGCAATATTGTCTCATAAATTTTGCCATTATTTAATGATTTATATGCTTTATTTAATATTTTTCAATATTGTTATTTTAGCCCCCCAGGGAGGTACAACTTTTGTGTATGTGAGAATTAGCATTCACAGGAGGAATATGTGATGTTCTGAGCTAAAGGTTAGATGAACGTTCCTTTTGTTGAAATAGAATAGGTTTTTTATTTTAATTGTAGACCATCTTTTTTTTGGTTTGCTGCTCTCCTGTTTTTAGCCCCTATAACTTTCCAATTCAACTTTTATTTTGTTTCATAAACTTCTTTCTCAACTTACTGTTTCTATGCACCTTGTGCATAGATTCTGCATTCCTTCAATTCCCTACTAAATTTTTCCACTTTTTGGAATGCCTTTGTTGTGGTTAGGAAGGTTTAATCTGCCACAATATTCTCTGCATTCTAAAAAAATGAGGAAATGCCAGGTTTTATGTATCGTGAAAGGTATTTATGGTAACCATTAAAATAGATATGAATTATTAGGAACATGAGATGTATAAATATATAAATAAATCCAATTATTATAGTGGGGATGGCTGAACAACATTGCATAACATGAATGCTGTCATAGTGTTGAAATCTCAAGACTTATTCTCAAACAGATTGTTATCTTTGAAATCTATCAACATCCTCAAAACTCTTGTTATTCCAGAGAAGCACACATCTAGTTGCAGGTAATGTGTTTTGGCTGCCCAACAAATGGGCATTATGAGTTTCTGAGGATGACCTGAGTGCAAATTATGATATGTCTGCTCAAAATTCCTCTCTTACCTAACCAATACCTTCTAGTAATTCTATTTTCATAGAATACGAGCAGGAATACCTCAGTCTGCAGCCCTTCTACATTCTCTTTGCAGTGAATCTGAACAGGCTTGAGTAAATTGCCATCTTACTTGGTATTCCTGATAGCAGAACCTTACTTATTTTGATCACAGAGAGTGCAACCATAATAATAAGCTATAACTGAGTTAATTGCGGCAAGCTATTTGTCAGCCCTCCTGTTATAGTTTTGATTTCCTTCACATGTTTAGAATTTTGCATCAATTTTTCAGTATCTCCCTTGTCATGTCATGGCGAAGCATTCCTTCTCATTAATTTGGAGTGTATAATTTTGTTGATCCCTCTGCTTATGTTCTGTGTTGAAAGGTTTGCATGCCAAAAGCAATAAAGAGAAACCTAATAGATATGTGAATGAGAAGTTTTTAAATGGAAATAATACATTTTAGAAAAGGAAGCACTTCAAATCTGCTTCAAGTGTGTGAAGGCCAAAGGGTAGAGATACGCTGGTTAACTGGGACGTTTACTGGTAGCAATGTTGTGCAGGGTGGAGCACGGACCAAATACGACTCTGCAAGCCGCGCACGTCCATATATACCTTCTCAATTCTGCTGACCACGCATCCGCAATGCGGCAATCACACCAGGGCGTTGAACTGGCATACGTTCTAACGCATGTACGAACAATGTGCACACACAAGTGTGTGTATTAGATTACAGCATTGAAATTGTATTGGCTCTCCTAAATATTGGAGAGAATAAATGAGCAGCATGAATTGAGAATTGAAGTCACTAAGCTGTAGTATAGTTATGGCTTTGAGAGGTTGAGCGACTACAGAAATTGCAGCAATGAAATAAATCTTTCGTGTATGATCATGGTGAATGTGAAGAAAATTTGAATCTTCACAGTGGATGGAATTGAAGTGACACTAGAAATGCATCCAGGTGTGAAATGAGTCTAATATGAGATGCCTGTTATGATGAACTCTGTATACGGAAGATTTATTTACCACAAAAATGTACAGTTTTTAAATTAATAAGCTTTTCATATCTAAATAATAGCGTTGTAGGCCAAATAAGCCACTAGCCATCTATGGCATCCTGTCAGGAGTGGAACGAACTCTAGTATGCAATGCATGAAAAGTAATTTTGTGTACTAATGTCTCTAACTTGAAATTAGTCAAGCTAAGCCTTGGTTATTGCTGCTATTTTATCCCATTTGCTTATCTTGTTGAAGCAGTATTCCATTCTCCATTATTTTGGTATTAAATTACCATGCTACTATTTTTTTTGTGCTGAAATTTTTTAGTATAGTCATGTTGTCAACGTTTGTCTTTGTATAATTCATTGACAAATTTTGTTTCAGAAATTAAAATCAACCTAAGGATACTTTTGCTGATGCAGTTAACCATGGCTAGTGAAACTTCAGTAGCTATGCCTCCTTATAATCCTGAGTATTATTGTAATGGAAATAGCTTTGAGCTTGACCAAGAAGCTCTTCCACATACTAATGTAGAGAGCTCTTGTACTGATGATTCTAATTTCACAAATATGGTTCCCATAAAACAAGAAGAACCTCCATTTTTAGGTGACTCTTTCATTCCCATTAAAGTTGAGCCTGATTTGGAGAATGAAGTAAATCCTATTGATTATTTGCAATTAGAAGACAATAAATCAGCACTAAATGAAAGTCTTGGTGAAACCTTCGGATCACTTGCAACAAAGAACAAAGAAATAAACAAGCAAGGAAACATATCTCTCAATAAGAGTGGACCTGTAAGAGATCCCCACTTGAAGCCAGGTGAGAAGCTTAGGTATTTTGTTTAATAACATATATTTTTAATATAATTAATTTATATTTAATTATTTATATATATATATAAATAATAATATACCTATGAGAGACCCCCGCCTGAAGCCAGGTGAGAAGCTTAGGTATTTTGTTTAACACGTCAGTCCCCATCAGTCAATTAAATTGAAGCTCAATATTCAACTCAAATTTAGAGTCAATTGTAATGAGCAATTTTGGAAATAGCCAACATTTACTTTAACATGCACTCATTTAGCATTGCTGAAGTATTTTTGAAAGTTGATTTTGTGTTTACTGGTTGGTCAGCAGCATTTTGGAAATTCCCTCTGTGTACGAACGGTGGTACATAATGGTAGTTAACTTATATAGTTTATAGTTAATGAATATATTTTTAGAAAGATGAAATTCTTATGTTTGATGTGTGAACCTGATATTTTTGCAATTCATCAGTGTATCATCTTACTGTTAGTTTTCACTTTCTACTTAATTCTAAAAATAACTCAAAATTTTGTTGACTTTTATTTCATACTTGGTTCTAAAAAATGACCCCACCCATTTTTTCTAGCCTGAATGTCAAAGTTTATCATTACGTTCTCATAGATTCTTTTGTTCCTGTTCTTTCTTTGCCTTTGCTTTAGCTTTGAATTATGCTCATTGTGTATAAGAATTTGTTGTTATATCTCAAAAGAATACAAGTTGTTAAAAATATGTCTATGTACTCTAGATGAAAATGTTGATTTTGTTATGAAAAAAGAAAAAGCAGAGCAAATTACAATGGAATGTTGAAGTAATACCTCTTCTCATTGTATAAGTGAAATTTTGTTGAATTTCAATTGGAATGTTTCAGTAACGTTTGAAAGCCACGACCACACTCCGGAAGGGTGGCGCAGGAAAATATCGCAGCGAATGGGAGGCCAGTCAGCAGGCAAATTTGACGTTTATTATTTCAGGTAAGCAGCTCAGTCGATTGTATAATTTCTTGTTCAAATTTGTCATTTATTGTTTCAGTTAAGGAGCTTAGTCCGATTGTATAAATCCTTATTTATGGTGGCCATTTTGTTAACTTAATTTGATCTTATTTGATGTTTCCCCCGGTGGGTCCCTTTAATTCTTGACAAGTGTGAAGAGGCCCTCTGATGGTCACAAATTGCTTCCATGCACTGTGTCCCAGTGTAAGCACTAGCAACTAAAGGCACACCCAATTCTATATTTTGTCTGTTAGTGAAAATTGAAATGTTTAATGGAATTACATTACAATACAATCAAATTACAATTGAACATTGAAGTAACACCTCTTCTCATTGTAGATGTAAAATTTAATTCAAAAATTACTTGCAAAATGAGCTTTAATGCAGCTGTATTGAAGGTAAACTTGTCTTGATAGTCTGTAATGGCTACTACCTAGTGTATTTTTTATTGTGTGCTTTTATTATCTGTTGTCCACAATACTTATTGTGCATTTGCTAAGTTAACCTGTTGTGTTTTCCAGTCCTGAAGGCAAGAAATTTCGATCTAGAAACGAGATAAAAAATTGGGCCATTAAGAACAACCTCGAAGTGGATTTGGAGGCCTTCAAATTTTCATATCAACCTTTCCCCGTGTCGACTCGGAGAGCTCCGTGCGCTCTGCCCACATCCCCTGTTTTGTCGCCCATCCCCCCTGAAGCCCTGGCCCCTGTCACCTCCCCTGCTCTCCTGTCACCAGCCCCTGATGAAGTACCTGCTAGTAACCCGCCTACCACGCCACCCAAAAATAACATTCCAAAGAAGCGGAAAGTTCTTGATGAGAAGAGTAAGTCGGTGGTCGGTAGCGCGATCTTAGGGTGGTCGGATTTTAGGGTGGTCGGATTTTAGGGTGGTCGGTAGCGCGATCGATAGCGTTCTGGCGCGGTGAATTTAAGTCCTGAGTTCGAATCTCGTGAGGAGAGTAAGTTGACGTGTTTTTTGTTCTTGTCATCATTCCAAAATGTTGTTGTTCAAAATATATTAGTAACATTTCTTATTGGAAAATTGGTTTGATAAGTTGGTTTGAACTGGCTGGCAGTTATGAATTCAATGATCAATTGAAACTTTTCATGCAGATTATCTCTTCTCTAAAGTCTCAAATAATAAGTATCATACATTTAGTGCCCAGTAGCACAAATTCAATGATCAATTGAAACTTTTCATGCAGATTATCTCTCCTCTAAAGTCTCAAATAATAAGTATCATACATTTAGTGCCCAGTAGCACAAAAGTATGCCTCACAACCGTGAGTTTCTATTTTGATTCAAAATTGAATCTACCGCTAAGTCGTTTTAAGTGCAGCTATTCCAAAGTATGTAGTAAGCACAAAGCTCTGCATCATATACCCCTGTTTTACATCATTTTTGTTTCATAAGTTTTGCAAATGTCTTTTTATTGTAATATTCTAATATATTATTCTGCAGAATACAGTCTAATATACTGTAATTCTTTTTTATATCCTTTCTCCTGTTAAATTGTATCTAACATGGCAATATTACGTGTTCCAGACGACTCACAGCCTGTGAAGACAAAGAAGACAAAAATGAGCACAGAATCAGGCGACAGTTCAGCAAAAGCCCCCGTGAAGGCCAGCCCTTACTTCACGTCAGACGCTGACTCGCAGCCCAAGCCGAGTCTGAAAGCTCGCACCAAGTGGGTGCCTCCTCGCAGTCCGTTCAACCTCTTGCAAGAGACGCTCTATCACGACCCTTGGAAGCTTCTTGTTGGCACCATCTTCATGAATAAAGTTTCTGGTGAGAGTTTGAGCTTCAAGTAGATTGGCTTAAGGCTGAAATTTCTGTCAAAATTAGTATCAGAATGAGTATATTTCTTTGTACACCACATCTGGAGAGTTTAAATAGGGAAAAAATTGAATCCCGTCATGTTTGACAAACTGTGTACTCTAGTTAATAAATAAACTTGTTACCAAATCACACAATTAATACTATATGACTAATTGGTGAATGAGTGTGCAGGCAACGAGGCAGTGGGCAAGAGCACACTGTGGGTGTTTTTGGAGCGGTGGCCGAGCCCCCAGGCCGTGATGAAGGCAGAGCTGTCGGAGCTGGTCGGGGTGCTGCGGCCCCTCGGGCAGCAGCAGAGGAAAGCCAGGACACTCAAGCGCTTCTCAGGTGAGCCTCTCAGCTCTCTGCCTCTGTACCACAGTAGAAGAAACAAGGTAAGGCCAAGCCAGTCTTTTTCTCGTCTACCGTGGGGCAATACTGACGTCATGTCAAGCAAACGAATAGCAGCACTCATATTGCATCTGTAAACACTGCTAGCCCTAAATCTGGAGCCACTATTGGCTGTTCTACTGGATAGCCTAACAAGAGATGTATTTTCCCCCATAGAAATGACCCTGCCTTGTTTCCTCTATTGTGATCTGTATTCTGTTGTGGTGACTGGCTTCTCTGTTCTCACGCTATTCGGCACCTTCATTGATGCATGGAATGGAGAGCCACTTCCGTACTATATATATAGGATCAGGTTGAATGATAAATTATTGACACGTCAAATGGTGAACCCTTGATACTTCAAATGGTGAACCCTTGATACCTCAAATGGTGAACCCTTGATACCTCAAATGGTGAACTGTTGACTCGTCAAATGCGTCAAATGGTGAAATGATCCTAGTTAGGTTGAGTGGTAGACCTTTAGATTACCATTAGTGTTAATTACCATTTATCATTTCAGAAGAATACCTGCGCAAGAACTGGCAGTACCCAAAGGAGTTGCATGGCATCGGCAAATATGGCAACGACTCTTATAGAATTTTCTGCATCAACGAATGGAAGCAAGTTCGCCCCATCGACCACATGTTGAACTTTTATGTAGACTGGTTATGGGACAACCATACGGCGCTAGGCATTGAGTAATTACTTGCATTTGGCTGCATGTGTTCATCTACGCTGAAGCCTCACGGCTTTTATGCCTTACACAAATTTCTCAACACGCAGTGTTGGTATTTTTCTCTTCTTTGTTACGTACGCCATGTTTGACATTTTTATAACAGCCACGTGAATGCGCTCCTCAAAGAAGCGTGTCAATAGGGCGGGACTTTATAGTCTGGCATTTTAAAAGAAATAGGAGGATGTTGCTTGGGAAATTTACTTGGAAAGAGAGGACAGGTTTGTATTTACCTACACGAGCTTCACTTTATTTTACCTTAACATTGTGTCTCGATACAGTTTATCTGGCAGTGTTTCCTATAGTTTTAGATATCTGCTGTTGCTGTGAGACAATGTCGTTTTTTGGCATTTTTCCCTTCAAGACCTATTAACTATTGTATCAATGGAAGCTAGCGCTCTCAAGAATAAGTTGAAGGTTTTGTTGAAAAAGTAGCCTTTTGTCTGGTTACAGGCTATATTTTGGGGTTCAAAACATATTTTTTTCAGTATCTATAACTTCTTCTTCAATTTTTATTTTGCTTAATAGACTTCTTTCGATCTTGCTGTTTTTGTGCGCTGGGTGTGAGTCATACTTTGTGCATAAATGCCCTTAATTCCATGTTACATGATGTCTTCCTCTTATTCTCTTGGGAACACCTTTGCTTTGGTTAGGGAGGCTTGAGCTAACTTAGCTTTATGGCATCTTTTTTTGTAACCCAAGCATTTAGCATCGCTGATAGTTTATTCCTTGTTAATTATACGTACTCTCTTCACCGCGTGATACTTCTGCTCGATTCCTTGATGGTCAATGCAGACTGTGTCTACAAGACCGTGATATTTACTTTTTTTTTCTGTGGTGATGTAATGTTAATGAATAATGTAATTTAGAGATCTGTTGTATTTCAATCACCCAAGCTGAAAATTACCTAATATTTGAGAATATTAGTAGCACTTTGGAAGTCCTCCTACACCTTCGTGCGCAAGCTTGTTCTCTACGTGTAATGCAACGGTGATGCCTCTAAGCGAGGGTGTATCTTACTGCTTTCTTCAAAATCCAATGGAGGACTTGTGAATGTACCTTTGATGAGTTTTATTTTTGTGGTGTATAATACTGGAGAGTCAGTGCCAAGCAAAAGATTATTCCAACCGCTTTAGTCCCAGCACTGACATTTTGAGGTCAACTGAACCTCTTTTAGTGTACTAGCTACAAGCCTATTTCTTCTCAGTATAAACCAGTCTTATTTTGAAAAGGTTGTCATTGATTCACAGTGAGTGAGGAATTACTAAAGGACAATGTGATGTTCAATCCTACTCCACAAATATGTGGACGACGTTGCTTTGATGTGGCACGATGCATCAGGCAACGCCTTGCAGTTCTTTATGATCGAGTATTCTGGCTTTTTTACAATCTCATTTTGAAGAAATCTTTATCATTATTATCCAATGTTTTTAACGTAATTTACAGTTCGAAATGACTGAAAAGGTGGAAGAATGCTTGTTATAATTTTCAGTTTGAAATAATTACTGTCTTCGATTTGGGCCGTTTTTATTGTTAAGGTCTATTGCTTGTGTGTGGGAAAAACTCCATCGCGAATAGGTGACATTTAAATTTACACACTCAGTTGAGCCAATTTCCAGAAGTCGTATTCGATTCATTTTGCAAATGTATGTATTGATAGCCAGGAAGCGGCATGACAAGAGCTTCTAGCGTTGCATTCAATGGTCGAGTTAGGCAGTCACATCCTGGCCTCGTTGTTTAGAGCTCTATGATGGCGTCTCCTAGTTTTCACATGTGTAATTGGGGCCCTTGAATCATACAGTACTAAGCGCCAAACACGTCTTAGCAAAAATGAGTTATGCACACCGCTATCATCCCCAAATTTCCTTTGTCTGGATGAGTCGCAAGTACAGGAACACGGCTACAAAGTGGTCGAATAACTCTTTTAGTAACTGGGATACGATGGTTTCTAAGTTGCAAAATTTTGATTCAGTTTTCTGATGCTTTTGAAAAGAGGTGCTTGGTACCGCATGATTCGAAGGGCCTCAATAACAGTAGGAATAATGATGTAACAGATAAAGTTCTTGAACGCACGCACTACTGACAGATGTAAAGATTTGGTTTGAACTGAGCTTGTTGTTAGGAAAGAACGGCTGTGCTTATGCAGCCCACCGCTGGGCAAAGATCTCCATCGACAAGTTAGGCGGAGGTGGCATGATGGTGTAGAGGTATTTTTCCACCTAGGAGTACCTGCACTAATTAGATACCTTGATCTCCTTTTGCCTACCGAGATACTTCAGGAAGATGTCTGAAAAATTCAGCAAATTTTATTAAAATCCTTTAACGGCGCTTGAGGAATGTTTGTTTCCCTTTTTGTGAGTCTCTTCAATTTAGGCAAATACTTGTTATAAAGGTTCATAAATAGTATTTAGGCAGATACCATCCATGAGCCTTTATTACTAAGGTTAATTCTACCTGACTAACTTGGGTGTATCATTAGTCTTTATTGGACACTCAAGGAAATACAACTATGGCATCAGTATAAATTAGCATTCTCAGGGGAAAGTGAGAGATCTAGAGCTGAGTTAGAATACATCATTTTCTCAGTATGCTGTTATGTTGCTATTCTGCGCCTCTGACTTTCTTTCAACTTTTAACATATTTCAAAACCTTTCTTCTTAAGTTACTGTTATTATACGCGCGGGAATGTGTGCGGGAACACACCTTGTGCATAGATTCCGCGATCCCTTCACGCCACACTAAATGGTGCCTTCAGCTGTCCTTTCTTTGAACATTGTGGCTAAAATTAACCCATAATGTTATCTGCACGTGCGAGGAAATGCAAGTGTAACTATCACGAGCTGTTCATGTTGATAATCGCTGGTGTGATATACCTTATTTATCATCACATTCCCTACGTATTGGTACATATGTGCACCATTTGGAAAATTGCTTATTCACTTATCGGTATAAGTGAACGGCATTTCATGTTTCGCAACCTTTTCAGAAAATATACGAGGTGGAAAGTTATCGTGCAATTGCTTTTTTCACATTTCTCAGGATTCAGGAAGGATAAAAACACAATCGAACGGCTCTCTCGATTTCTCAATTCTGCTACTTACAACCTCACCAAACCAGCCGTCAACAACTGCAGATACGTAGCAGACGTGTTGAGAATATATTGGCTTCTTCTTAGTTAGATGACGCGTCCCTTTAGTTAACTACCATGACGCGTCCTTCTTGTTCCTTAGTTCTTGGTAGTTGCAATTGGCTATTTTCTCCATCTTCAACTTTACATTGGCCCTCCTTCCTAACAATGCTTTTACAATCTCTCGGCGTTTGTGTGTCATGGACAATACACCTGGTCGGTGATATTGCGATATCTAAACC
This sequence comes from Morinoia aosen, assembly GCA_030386875.1. NCBI lineage: Eukaryota > Metazoa > Arthropoda > Malacostraca > Amphipoda > Talitridae > Morinoia > Morinoia aosen. The sequence continues at coordinate 43,931,895 of CM059567.1, read as the reverse complement.
CAAATGCAGTTGTCTATTCCGAATTTTGGTGTGCTGAGCTCAAGGTTATTTATCTGCGCCCCCAGCTGGAAAACCACCATCTAATGGTGGAGAGCTAATCAGTCGAGTTTGACTTCATCGAGAAACCCATTCTAAAAATGAGATGTTTGAAAAAATTCTGAGTTGATATTTCTGCTTTTTATATAACCTTTGGATTATCTCGGGTTCCTGGAATTGAATTATCTTAAATCCCAGACTTTCCAAGAATATTTCACTAAAAAAAAAAATGTCAGAAAACCTGCGGTTCATAGCACAAGGAGCATGAAAAAATTTCCTTCGGCATTAGCTTTGGAAATACTTTAGCACGCGTTGAAAGCAATGTCGCGACAGTCGAATACGGCGGGCAGCCCTGCCAGATGCCTCACAGTTGCGTTCGTACCGAATGAATGTAACAGCTCTAACTCCATAATCCACCGCTGGCGAGGTTCGGTCTGTAATAAAGTTTTCCAGCGCACAGAACATGACTCATTGATCGAAATCAATCATCAACAGTGCTGAGTGCACGGTAGAAGAAACAAGGTAGAGTCAAACCAGTCTTTTTTTCGCCGGCCGTGTGACAATGGTGACGTCATGGCAACGAGCCAATAGCAGTGATCAAATTGCATCTGCTGACACTACTAGACCTAAATCTGGCACCGGTATTGGCCTAACAGCATGTCGCAATAGTGACGTCATAAAGTTTGTTTGAAATTAAGCTGTTCTATTGGCCACCCAAACAAGAGTATTTCCCCCATAGAAATTACCCTACCTTGTTTCCTCTACGTGGCGTTATAAGCATGAAGGTGGTACGTTGCTGGTGCAAGGAACTCTCAAATGGCCGGCAAAATGTGCATGCTGTAGAACGCAGTGGGCGATCATCACTCTGCACGGACGCAATAGTGGAGAAAGTACAGTACCGCAATGTAGAGAACCATCTAATGGTGTGTGAATGAAAGTCTGACAGTTCTTCCTTTCTATTCTCGGTGGCGTGCGAGCTTCAGTCATTACCTCCGTATCATATTAAATACGTCTTTTGATATCTTGTACCTGGACTAGAAACTATTTCGGTTTAGAATATAGTGAATTGAGAAAGAACTAAGACAAATTAGAGGAAAGTGTATTTATTATAACCTACACTATAGCACAGTATAGGTTTCACATAGACATAGACATAGACATAGACATAGGCACCACATAGTAATAGACATCAAGTTAGGTAAAATAGTTTACTCACCTCATTGGATACCTTACAACATAACTAGATACTCAGATACCAGAATGTGGTTAGCGAGAGCAGAGCGGAGATAGAGCGGAGATAGAAATGAATATATAGAATAGGGTAGCATAGAATTAGTACATTAGTTTAGAAATTAAGAAGTTAGATACCAACCACAGTAGGTTCTATTATTTACACACTCGGTCAACATTTACTTGTTGTCGAGCCCGAGTTCACTTGTAGACTGGCCGCGAGTGTTGCTGTCTCGAGCGTTGCCAACTATTGGTCTCTCTAACTAGAACTTACACTACTCACTATATTACACCCCTCCCTCCTTAATTAGAAACCCCCCCTGTATCCCCAGCCCCCTTATTCAATATAGTCAATCCTAAAGGTCCATTCTCACCACAGGCTTCCGAGCTCGGGTAGACCTGCGCGAGATGCTAGCGCTTGGAGGCTCGTGCATCCTAGCCTCCTGGGTGGGAATCGGGTAATCAGGTGTTTCGGAGTCAGGTTCATGGGTCGGAGGTGGTGGGTATGAATTTTGAGCAGGTTGTGGAAACACAACGGTTTCCTCCGTAGGTTGTTCCAAGGGTTCAGGGATGGTGTTCGAGCAGGTAATAACTTGGTCCTGGTGTCGACGAACGACCTCTCCCCCCTTCAGTTGGCACTTGTAGGATACCGGGCCTGTTTTCTCAATGGTGGTAGCAGGGGTCCATTTTGGGGAACCCGGCGTGTATTGACGGACCATCACAGGTGACTCCAGCGGAATGTCAACCGCGCGAGACCCTGGGTGGTATCTTTTCTGAGCGTCCTGGCGTTGAGCAACTTTGGACGCTATTGCTTCTGACGGCCAAAGCAGATCAAGACGAGAGCGAACTTTCCTGCCTAACATCAGTTCGGCAGGCGTAACACCTGTTGTCGTGTGAGGTGTTAGCCGATAGTTGAACAGGAACCTGTCTAGTGCTAGGCGTAGGGGTTCCGTTGACTTCCGTATATTCTTCTTGAAAGTTTGTACCATGCGCTCTGCCAGTCCATTAGTTGAAGGGTGGTATGGTGCGCTTGTAATATGTCGCATACCACATGCCTTCACAAATTCTTGGAATTCAGCCGATGTGAAACACGTTGCGTTGTCTGAAACAATTGTTACTGGGAATCCAAATGTCGCAAAAGTGTGTTTCAGGCACAAGATCGTTTCGCTAGAGGTTGTAGTAGATGTGGGAAAAATTTCAACCCACTTAGAGTGTGCATCCACGATCACTAGGTAGTATTTTCCATCCATTGGGCCCGCGTAGTCAATGTGTATGCGATGCCAAGGCCTCGCAGGCCATTCCCACGGATGGAGTTCAGCTTTCGTCGGTGCGGCTCGAGTGCTAAGGCACTCGCTGCATGACTTAGTTGTTTCTTCTAGATCTTTATCCAGAAGGGGCCACCACACGTAGCTGCGAGCTAACTCCTTCATCCTGGATGATCCAGCATGACCAGAGTGAAGTTCCTCCACAATGGCTTGTCTGAGAGCTTGGGGTACAATAATTCTTGCCCCCCAGCGCACACAGCCATTTTGTGTGGACAATTCGTCTCGCCTCCTAGTATACGGAGCAAGATCAGGGTCACCAATTACCATCGAAGGCCAGCCTACTTGGCAGTATTTGTATACCTTTGAAAGTACTGGGTCCCTTAGGGTGCTGTCGCGGATGTGGGTGCTGGTGACTGGAGCTGACTCGAGGAAGTTTACTAAGGACGTCCATTCCGCAGGAATAGGTGTGGCTTCCTCGGGAGTTGTCAAGGGTAGACGACTGAGAGCATCAGCCGTGCCCAACAGCACGCCAGACCGGTGACGCAAGGTGAACTTGTAGGACTGCAGTAGTAAAGCCCACCTTTGGATGCACCCGGATGCCATCGGAGGAATGCTTCTACCCGGATCAAATAGTCCTAACAAAGGTTTGTGGTCCGTAACCACAGTGAAATCCTGTCCCCACAGGTAGCAATGAAATTTTCGAAGCGCGAACACCATAGCTAGGGCTTCTTTCTCAGTTTGAGAGTAGTTGCGTTCTGTTGCTGTTAGAGTTCGGGAGGCAAAATAGGCGGGGCGTTCAATCCCATCAATAAGGTGACACAGCACCGCTCCCACACCATACGCGCTACTGTCAGCCACTACCACTATGGGTTTCTGAGGGTCAAAGTGTACTAGAGTCTGAGAGTCCAGGAGGGCTTGTTTAGATTTCTGGAAGGCTCTCTCCTGACTTGCATCCCATTTCCAAGGGGTTTTATCCCTCAGTAAGGTATTTAGGGGCTCCAGCATGGTTGCAGATGATTTTAGAAATTTCCTATAGAAATTTAACAGCCCCAGGTAGGCTCTCAGTTGAGTCACATTAGTAGGAGCTGGTGCATTCTGGATTGCTGCTACCTTCTCGGCAGTGGGGTGCAATCCGTCCTTGTCGATTTGGTATCCAAGGTAGGATACCTGTGACACTCCAATTTGACATTTATCCATTTTCAGTTTTAGCCCTGCTTCCTGTAGTTTAGATAAGACTTGATAGAGACGCTTGGTGTGCTCTTTCTCATTAGTGGCACTCACCAGGACGTCATCCAGGTAGCAGAACACTCCTGGGAGGCCCTGCAATAGTCCTTCCATGGCACGCTGAAAGATTCCAGGTGCGGACGCAATTCCAAAGCTGAGACGGTTGTAGGCAAATAAACCTCTATGGGTGTTTATTACCGTGAGTTCCTTGGAGTCTTCATCCAAGGGTAGTTGAGCGTATGCCTGAGACATATCTAGCTTGGAGTATATAACTCCTCCTGCTAACCCGCTAAATAGATCCTCCACGCGGGGTATGGGGTAGGTATCAAGCCTAGTGGCTCTGTTGACTGTGAGTTTGTAATCCCCACATATGCGGATGCTTTGATCAGCCTTGAGCACAGGGACGATCGCCGCCGCCCATCTTGAATACTGTACAGGGGTGAGGATACCTTCCTGCACCAGTCTATCAAGTTCAGCCTCCACCTTAGGTCTAAGTGTGTAAGGCACGTTCCTGGCCTTACAGAACTTTGGTGGTATGGCTGGATCCACTTCTATTTTGAATTTTCTTCCCTTAAAGCAACCTAGACCTTGTTGAAAAAGGTCGGGGAATTTATTTGCTAACTCTTCAGGGCAAGTGATCACTTTGTTGACATTATTGGAAACTATAGTTAGCCCAAGGAAATCAATCAGGTCCCTACCCAGCAAGGCTGGCCCCTCCCTGTCTACAACCACAATAGTTGCTAGCTGAGGAACCCTACCACTAGATTCACGCTGGATGTTAGCCCTAATCTCCCCACAAACTACCAGCTCTGCTCCCCCATAAGTCCTGAGCTTAACATCAGAAAGTCTCAGCTCGGGTCTGGACTTGGCAGGGATTTTAGAGTAGGTGGCCATTGAAAGGATAGACCTGGCAGCACCTGTATCTACCTCCATCTCTAATGGCACACCATTTAGTAACAATTTTATTTTGATTGGGGGTTTCATTTCCTCGGCTATTGCGAAAATCTCTCCATAACAGCCTAGATTAGCAACTGGATAGTCTGCACAGGCTGCATTGTTAGTTCTATTAGGGTTAGGGTGGTGTTCCCCCCCCCTTTTCTCATGCATAGCATGCACAAAATTATTTTTGTTGTCTTTAGTAGAATTTTGCTTTTTCAATTTAAAGCAACACTTCTTAAGATGGCCTTTTTGGCCACAACCATGACAAACACTGTCTTTATAGGGGCAATCTCTACGCCAGTGCAGATTACCACAGCCGCTGCATGCTGATTTGGGGTTAGCTTGAGTCTGAGTTTTGCCCTGAGGCTTAATAGCAGTTTGCTTAACTCTGCTCTGGCCTACATTTAGAATTGGATTTGGTTGCCTCAACCCCACTGTTTCTCTCAGTGTGGTTTCTTTAGCAGTAGCTAGATCCATGGCCTTTTTCCATGTCAGGCCAGCCTCATTTAGCAAGCAATTTTGAATTTCATTACTGGACACACCCAAAATGAAACGATCCAGCAGGGTCTCTTCTAGCACTTCCTGTTTGAAATTGCAGGTATTAGAAAGTGCTTTCAAGCTAGCCACAAAATCCGCAATGCTTTCCCCTTGTCTCTGGTTCCGCTTATGAAACCTAAACCTCTCAAAGATTTGATTTCTTGTTGGCTTAAAATGCCGTCTCAACGCTTCCACAATCTCGTCATAAGTAGCATCAAGTACTTTTTTAGGAGACACGAGGTCTCTAATGAGCCTAGCAATTTTAGGACCCACTAGTGAAATTAAGGTGGGGGCTTTTTTATTTTCCTCTATTTTGTTTATTAAAAAATAGCAGTGTAATCTAGTTTCATAGTCTCCAAATTCCTCCTCTACAGGATTAAATTCTCCTACTGAACCTATCAATGGCATATTGAATTTTTAGTGAGTCAAAAACACACTGTAAAAAAAAAAAAAAAAATTTCACAGCCAAATAGTACAATCACTTGATCAATTTTAATTTTCTCCACTAGTCTAGCCAGTCTAGCAACACCAGTGAGCAGAAAAACAATAACAAAAATTTCACTAGGCAAATTTTATGTTCCCTCACTAGTCAGTAGTCACTACCACTTAGTCACTTCCAGCAGTTCTACCAAATCCTCGTCGCCAATATTATAACCTACACTATAGCACAGTATAGGTTTCACATAGACATAGACATAGACATAGACATAGGCACCACATAGTAATAGACATCAAGTTAGGTAAAATAGTTTACTCACCTCATTGGATACCTTACAACATAACTAGATACTCAGATACCAGAATGTGGTTAGCGAGAGCAGAGCGGAGATAGAGCGGAGATAGAAATGAATATATAGAATAGGGTAGCATAGAATTAGTACATTAGTTTAGAAATTAAGAAGTTAGATACCAACCACAGTAGGTTCTATTATTTACACACTCGGTCAACATTTACTTGTTGTCGAGCCCGAGTTCACTTGTAGACTGGCCGCGAGTGTTGCTGTCTCGAGCGTTGCCAACTATTGGTCTCTCTAACTAGAACTTACACTACTCACTATATTACAGTATTAAAACTTGCTAGACCAGTAATTAAGAACCCATCACAATGCACAATGAAGCTCCAAAGACAATCCTTCACTGCCATAACTACAGATGTATGCCAACTATTCTCACTGTTACACATTCTTACGTATCAACTAATATGCCAGATTACGAGCTCGGAGGGAATAAAATATTTTACCATTATTCAAAATTATGATACTTCCTACGCTAATAATTAATACTGGCACAAAAGAGTTCATCGGAGTCAAAAACATGATGAGGATTTTTGAACAATGCTAACCATAACGTCTGCAACATAGCTGGGACATCACGAATAGTTAAACTGTAACTAATGTTCATTTTACACTAGCGGTGTGGAGCGACGGTGAACTTTCTACAGCTCCTCCCACGAGAAGATTGAGCGTCAGATCACACCGGCTTGCTTTTACATTGCCGCTCAATTCAACGCTTCTTCCCCCGAGACAGTAATCGTCATGCTCTTGCAATACTGCCAGAATAATTTGCAGAACATGGATGGAACGACGGTGTGGAGTGCGAAGAAACCGTCAATGTAAAAAGGCCTTAACCGGCGAGCCAAATTTGGACCACTTGCGCCAACACGAACTTGAACACAACCTTTCTCCCTAAAAACAGGGTAAAAAAATGAGCGCACAATACAGTCAGTTGGTCTGGAGTTGGTCACAACACATTCAGTGGGTATGGACACATAACACATTCAGCAGGTCTATACGCACGGCACGTTAAGTGTGTCTGGACGCACACTGAGGTGGTCTACGTACGTCCAGTGCAGCAGAGGAGAGCAGCTGCCAGCACACGTCAGCTGTTGTACCAGTGGGTGAGGAGTGTGGGATGCGCTCACCCCTGAAGGGGTGCTCATCCCTGGGTGTGTGCTTACCCCTGGAGGTGTGCTCATCCCTGGGGGTGTGCTCATCCCTGGGGGGAGGTGCTCACCCATGGGGGTGTGCTCATCCCTGGGGATGTGCTCATCCCTGGGGGGAGGTGCTCACCCCTGGTGGTGTGTGTTCACTCCTGGGGGTGTGTGCTCCCCTCCCAGCCGGCAAAGAAATTCGTAAGTCGGTAAAAATTTAGAAAATAATATTAACTTCAATTTGAAACTAAATTTAGTTTTCCAGGTACAATAAATGAGAAATTAGAGTTCCCACAACATAATAGTTTTTCAGAAAAAAAGGAAACTAATAGGAAGAGTCGGTGAGAGGTCCGCTTCCACTCCCACCAGCCGAAAAAGAAATTTGTGAGTCTTTAAAAAGTTGGAGAAAAGTATTAGCTTCAATTTGAGACTAAATTTAGCTTTTCAGGTGCAATAGGTGAGAAATTAGAGTTCCCATTATATAACGTTGTTCTACCCTGTTTTTAGGCGGAAATATTGTGTTCAAGTTCGTGTTAGCGCAAGTGATCCAAATTTGGCTCGCCGGTGTACCACAGCTTACAGTTATTGTGTAGACGCAAGATAACGAGCTTTTTTGGATTTTAATTCTCAAAATATTTGAGAGATTTTGATCCTCTGGGGAAGTTTGTTTTACAGTAAGGTGCCTGAAATGGAGCGAGCTCTCAGTCCAATGTCAGATAAACTGTAGTTAATTGATTAAGGCATTATGTCTCCTATTCGACTTTAGTTTGGTAACGTAGGGGGGGGGGGGGGTCAAATTGCACTATTCAGCATTGATTTGAGAAAGATATGAAGAGAATACAAGGTTCGAATCCGAGCTGGGCGGCGATTTTCTCCGTTGGGTATAGGGGAAAACACAAAGCACAATACCCCACTCTACCCAGGTGTCTGAAATGGGTAACGGTCTTGACCGGGGAAAGCGTCATGGCATCCTGGCGTTAGTTATAAGGCATTTGAAAAACCAATGTAGAAGATGATATGTATCATGCTTGAATTGGAAATAATGCATCCCTAGATGCCGATGTTTTTCGTTTGTTTGTTTGTTTGGACTTTGTGCGTTAGAAAGCTTTCTTGAACAGGAATCCAGCAAAGTTTATTCAAGAGAGAATTTACTTCTGTATACCACCTTGGCTGCAAAGTTCTTGCATTTTGTTTCTCATTTTAAAGTTACTGAGGCATATCTTCCTATACTAGGCATTTTGAGGGTGTTAACTTTTAATAACACAATTTTGAGAATTTGGCTCAGAAAATGGAATGCATAGTGCCCTACGCCGCCTGCAGTGCGGTTAAAACGGCTGAAAATGTTGAATGTTTGAAAAAGAGGAGAGGGACCCAATACCCATAGTCATCTTAAATTCGTGCCCTCGCTTCTAAAGCTATGATGTAGCCTTTCGGAGCTGATGTCTTTAATGCCCATAAATTAATTCCCGAAATTTTTAAATCATTTCCAAAGAAGTTTGAAATTATGTTCATTATTTGTTGATAATTGATATCAAAAATTCTCAGATGAATTGTATATTTCAGCTCAGTTCTGGTGAATTTTGTTGGAAGATTGATCATATCGGATCTTTTTATCAAGTAATGCAAATTAATTTCCAATATTCTTTGGCAACATTCAGGTGTTTCATCGACTGTCAACTTGTCATTTGTTCACCTAAAATAACCGTCGGTCGCGAATTAATGTGCGGATGCTCAATTAAAATATAATACCAACGCAATCCAGGTCTAAAGATAATTGATTGGTCAACGTAATCAAGTTCTATTAGATATTTTAAATATTGGCGTCTTGAGTGATTTCTAAGAGTTTTTTCGATATAGAAGGTAGGCCCTATTTGGTCTTTGCATTTTTTCCGCTGCAATGTTGAATGCAATTTTTTCTTATTGAACAGTTGAGCGTGCGTTTATAAATTTCCGCTCCGTAATGAAGGTTTAATTAGGTCAATGTGAAGTTTCATGCAATCACGGAAAATAATAATGCCGATCCCAGGAATCACTAAAGGAACACATTTCAGAACGTTTTACAAGAATGACATTCTGCTCGCTGATGCGTTATTTTCGAATAATTGAACTTTGAAGTTGGCCTTGGTGCCAAAGGAAGCGAGCGCGTGAAACGTAATTTAATTAATAACGGAAGCTATTACAAACGTAAAGAGGTTGGGTCGTGAGGGGGAGGCACAGTTCTTCCAGTGAAAATTATAAATAGAGCTTCTAACCCACCCATTAGGGTGACGATCGCAATCTTGTTGACATCGGGTCCAAAATGGCGGCGCCCATAGTGGTCGCCATGTTAGACCCGATGTAAACAAGATTGCGGTTGTCACCCTAATGGGTGGTTTAGAAGCTTTACTTATACTTTTCACTAAAAAAACTGTGGCTACCCCTCACGACCCAACCTCATTACGTTTGTAATAGGGGGTTTGCTTCCGTTTTTAATTAAATTACGCTCGCTTCCTTGGGCGCGCGACGGCCAACTTCAAAGTTCAATAATTCGAAAATAACGCATCAGCGAGCAGAATGTAGTTCCTGAAAAACGTTCTTAAATGGGTTCCTTTAGTGATTGTTTGGAATATCATTATCAATTTCTGTGATTGCATGAAACTTCATATTGACCAAAATCATTGACAACATTAAAGTAAATATTGACCTTTATAAATCATATAGGTAGTCCTATCAGAGTTTGACCAATAAATTATTAGCAATGTTAGTAGAATTCTAGGCCTAGGTAGTTATTATTCCTGTGATTGATAGCTTTTCATCATTTTTTGAAGAAAAATTGTAACTATGCCTAGTAAACTGTGATGGGTTATGGGATCTTATTAAGGCACATTCTCAATGCATCAAATTTTATTTGTAGGAATGTTATTGATATTTTGAAAATCTCTGTTCTCAAGTTTGATAAGTTGAGCAAACAAAACATTGGCATCTTTGGGGATGCTTTATTTCCAATCAGGCCCGATACATATGATCTTAAGCATTGGTTTTTCAAATGTCTTAAAACTAACCCTATATATAGGACACCATGACTGTTCCCCCGTAAAGCCGGTACCCATTTTCGACACGTGGGTTGAGTGAGGTATTGTGCTTGAGCTTTCCCTTATACCCAATGGGGAAAATCTCCAAGCCAGCGCCGGGATACGAACTCAAGTCTCCAACATACAAGGCTGATCCCTTAACCACTGTGCCACGGAGAGCACAGGGTGTTCTTGATTATTGAATATTGTCAAGAAAACGTTTGTTGGACTAGTTCTGTGGCACTGAATAGAAAAGTTATCCAATTATATTTGATTGGTAGAGCAAATTTTGTAATATGTTGTGGTGGCTATTGATGATCTCTAATAACTTGCTGCTCAGCATGTAACAGAACTATGATAGCCTTGATTAGTGCACATGCTTTTTGAATTATGCAAATTTACATTGTTTATGCTATGAAATGTATATCATTTTTAACACTTTTCACCCATAAATTTACACTTGAGTCGAATTAAAAAATGACCCAGTTTACTATAACATGAAAGTTAATAACAACCAAGTTTATTTGAATATATTATTACCAAGTAGGTCCACAATTCAGTTACATTATAGCCTAATGAGGTCTCCTCAGGGGGATACAACTATTGTATCTATGGGAATTAGCGCTCCCAGGGGAACCATGTGTGGGCCCGAGCTAAAGGTTAGGTAGGCTTTCTTTTTGTTGTAATAAAATAGGTTTCTGTTTTGTTATGGACCACCTTTTTTTTTCGGTTCACTGCTGTCCTGTTTTTCAGCACCTACTACTTTCTTCTTCTACTTTTTTTCTTGTTTCATGAACTTCTTTCCTAGCTTACTGTTTCTGTGCACCTTGTGCATAGATTCCACGTTCCCTCAACTCCATACTAAATGGTGCCTTCCTCTTTTCTCTCTTGGAACATCTTTGTTGTGGTTAAGGGAGGCTAAAACTTTCTTATATAATAATAATAATAATAATAATAGCTTAATGAGGTGAATAATATAAATATTATGGTATTATAGATTTTAGGAGGTTTATACTAATCTTATGTTTAGTAGAAAAACTATTCTAATCATTTAATTCACTACTGGTCACAGAAATGTTAGATATGTAAAATATAGTTATACATTTGTTGAAAAATAAGTACAAATGTTAGGAATTAAAAAATTTTACTTATTTTTCAACAATATAAATTAGTTATAATTTTAGTGTTTTTGTATTTTGTGGAGTCTATTATAGGTGAACATGGTGTTCTTTGTGTTAAATAGAAGATCACAAAAATAGAAATATTGGCTATGTGTAGAAAGATGTTTGAATATAGCTGTTGGTATGTGAATGTGGCATTTCACACTAATGCCAGAGCAGCAAAGTTCTACTCAGATATGTCCAGTTGTGGAAGCAATTTGAACTTCAAAAATCTCAAAGGTCTAAAATTATTTGAATATATTCATTTCTTATATGAAGTTACAACAGTAATATTGTTGAATCTAGAATTACAAAAGCATGTTTTGAAGAAACTTTGGTACTTCATACTCCCAAGGTGTGGAGTATTTCTGAATGTTGGTCCTAGTCTGACAGTGACCCTCTGTGTATTTTGTAGAATTACATAGGTAGTATTCATTAAAAAATGCCAGCTGCCTTCAGATAAAGAAGTTTGCTGTATTGTTGCTGTTATTTGGTATTCCATTTTTTAATTTTTCTTGGAATATTTATTGAATCCACTCTTAAGTTGCAATTTATATTGCTCATACTGTCATTTCATTGTTCATTATTTTCTACAATATTTTTTTACTTGAATTTAATTGAATGTAGTATATCAAGTCATTTTCCTTTTTTTTTCTTATAACACTATTAAATTTGACAGTGGAAATTAAAGGTAACTCCTTGAACAATTTTGTTGCTCAAGAAGTGAACCTATGGATTGTGAGTCTGTGAACATTTAAGTTGCTGACAACTGGTGGAGTTATTCTGCTTTGATCTTTGTGTGAGGAATTTTTGCCTTGATCATTTTTAAATGTAACCAATTTTTTAATTATTTTGATAAGTGTATATTTTTTTCTTGTTTAGAAGTTTTAATCTCCTTTCTAATCCTAATTCCTAATACAGGATAACTTTGTTAATTGTTTCACTTAATAAATTGTATATAATAGTGAATCTATGCTCTTGCATAGGATTGTTGCCCAAAAAAAGTTGAATATAAAAGATGCCATTCAATAATGCAATGTATAAGAGTTTGAATCTCATAAAAAATTGTAATAAAAGAGCATGCTACTAGTAGTTCAAATTAAGATTTAAATTATTTGTTTGCTGTAGTTTTCTATTTAAACATCTTACTATTTCCAAGTAATAAACTCCTTTGTTTAACTAGGAGCAGAAACTATAAGCATTTGTCTTTCAAGATTAATTAAGCTTTTTGTGTGGGGTTGATGGTGTTGTAAAATTTGTGTTTTGTTGCTGGCACCTTCTGCAATGACTACTCTATTCTATCGTGGGAAAGAAATCAGTGCTTCCGGAGGGTAAATCAGACCCTAAGGTGATTGTTAGGCAGACCTTTTGACTAAAGGTTTTTTTCACCACAAAATGCTACTTGAATTTGAATTCAAGTAGGCAATGTGAGGACAGATTTTATGCATGGACCCTATTTCAAATTCTATATTGAATGATGCCTTCTTTTTTTCATCTTTGAAACGCATGTGTCAGAGGCTTAATCAATAATTTAAATACAGTAGGATTGCCTGGAGGTTATACCTAATTTTGTTATTCAAAGCTTAGTGAAACAATTTCAACTAATTCAAATTCAAGGAACATATTCAATAGTCATTTTGGGCTAATTAAAGTGAACAAATAGTTTGGTTGTGAGCTAGTACAACACCATTTTCTACAGCCAGTTAGTTTTGTGTGCAAGCTGTGAAATAAATTTCAAGTTTGTTATGTGTGTTGACAAGCTAGTTACAAAATAATAGTTTTTAATGGTTTCTTCTGTGCATTGTTGATGATTTCATATAAATATGAACTCTAAATTGTTTAAATTGTGCATTTAATATATAATGAATGCCATTTGTTAGACTTTCATATGTTTGATAGGGATTGGTGAATTTTTTAACTTTTTAGGAGGTTTAGGATAATATACAATAAATGACTTATTTAAATGAAATGACAGGCCAAGGAAAATGTTGAATGTTCTTTACTGGCTACAATTCTTTGTGGGGCATTCATAAGTGCTGCTTTAAATGTGCTAGGCATTATACTTAATACCTAACTGATCCATTTCAGTAATTTACTTGGAGGATAATGTAATTTGGTATATTTTTTAGAACATAGCAAGCTTTACTAATGTGTTTGATTGTATCTGTTCAATTACTGTTTTCTATCAGTGCTATGTTCACTCCCAAGTAGTTTTAATATGTAGCTGAAATTTATTAAGAGCTTAGTAGTTAATTGTAGCATGTTACTTCAAATTTTTACCCCTTTATGCTACTTTTTTCTTGTTTCCTATATTTTATTGTTCACCTGTGCAATGCAATGTGTTTTTGTCACTTGATACTAAAAGAATGTTTCTTTGCAGTAGAACTTTAATACTTGAAACTTAATGTTTATCAGTGAATACTTTTTGCTTACTAGTGTTCTGCTGTTCTTCTGATTTGCAAATTCTGAGTGCTTTGGGATTCAAATCATTCAATTTCTTACAGCAAATGAATTTTTTGGCACTTTCTCTCCTTAAGTGTAACTAAACTGCTATATCCTTGAAGGTCTAACATCATATGCAGTGAAGGGTTGGAGTTGGAATTTCAGCATGATATCAGGTATCGTATTACTAGCTTGTTCATGGTGAACTAATGCATAATTCTTTCAAATCAAGATGGGAGATACCAATAGACCTCGTGGTCGTTCTCGCGGGCGCGGTCGCGTGCCGTCACCCCCAGCACCTGGGGGGAGCCAGGCTGTGCGGCCTCCGCTACCTCATCAGCCGCAGCGGCCTGGAGTGAGTGATGCGTGATTCCGAGGTTAATGATGATTTTAGTTCGTTGATTATCTTGCTAACTTAAGCTGTGGGCCTGAGCTGAGAGTTGAATTGTCCTTTTTGTTGAAATATTTTTTGTCATATTAAAGATCACCTTTTTTGGTAATTCTTAATTCTGACGTTAATGGTGACGATAAAGTCGATGTCATTATTTTCATTCGTTGATGATCTTGTTGAGGGAACAGTCCAGGTCAAAATATGAAACCATTTATTTTTTAGCGTATGTTAGATAATTTCTTTTCTGGAATTAAACAAAATGCTTCACTTCCTGGTGTTTGTTTATGTAGGAACCGGTTTACCTTAAAACCAAGAAATGATAAGTTAAAATTTTCTTTCTTAGCTCATGTTGTAGAAATTTTATTTTTGAGCCTAACGATATGCTTCACTGATTATTTGGTACGTTCATTCGTCTGCTACAGCTTGCGACAGGCCAATTATTCAAGTCATTATACGGCGAGGTGAGGAGTTCATCAGGCTCTCCTGAAAACTCGAAGTTGTTGATGTTTGAAATGTCGCTTCTCCCACAGTTTTGTAGGTACATGAATGACTAATATATCCATCGGCAGGACGTAGCAAGAACTAAAAATTGATGCACGTTTTTGTATTAGAAAAGCACCTATTTTGAAAGTAATTACAGAAATATGGCCGCATGACAAAATTCAACTTTTTTGAAATGAAATTGCCAAATTCAACGAATCCAGTTATCAAAAATCTAATCGCGTATTTCTCTAGATAATACATTTAGCTATCTAGGAAACATAATGCCAGGTCTGCAACATCAAAATTGTAAAAGTAAATCTATTTTACATAATGCTGATTTTTCCAGTCCTTGAAAAACTGATTGTTTATGTATTTATAAGAAAAAAGGTTGAAAAAGTAATAAAAATTTTACTTGTGGTTGAAAATTTCAGAGATCCATCGTAAAATTGGCCTTTTTTTGGCGAGACAGTCCCTATAACGTTAGCTGTGGGCTAGGCTCGAGCTGAGTCGAGTTACGTAGGCCTTCTTTTTGTTGAAATGAACTATTTTATGTTGAGGGCCACCTTCTTTGCGTTCATTGTTGTCTTGTTTTTCAGCACCTACTTCATCTTTTATGCATGTTTTTCATAAACTTCTTTCTTAACTTCCCGTTTCTATGCCTCCTCTGCATAAATTCTGCATTCGCTCATCTCCATACTCTATGATGCCTTCCTCTCTTCGGAGCGTTTTTTTTAAGCGGATAGGGTGGCTTAAAATTAACAACTAATCTAATCTAGCTGTGGGTTGTGGTTCTTTAACGATTCACTGTCAAGATTCCGTTTCAAGCGCACTTCTTTGGCAAGGTTGTGGGAAGACTTGCGTGGTTTGGTAATTACACAATTTTGCAATGCCTGGCTGTTGCTTCGATGTAATTTAGGCCTCTTGAGTGCTAAAGCGCAGAGCGTGTGTAGAGATTGCTTGCAGAGTCGCTTATTTTTTCCGTTCTTTTTGTTTTGTTCTTTAATGTCGTCAAGATCGTCATTTAACCCTCTAACGCCCCAGAGGATTACACGGACCTCTTTTGATAGAAGCCTTAATATATTTTATTCAGTTAAATTTGTTCCATAATGTGTTCTAATGAGTGGCAGTTTCTTGTTCATTTTGGTATCGGAGACAACCTGACGGCGGCGCCAGTCTAATATGACGTGTAATATGACGGCGGTCGTGATGACTACAAATCGAGTATTTAAACGCTGACGTTAAGGGTGAACATGCTTTTAGCTGGTGCGGTAAGTAAACTCTGTGGATAATCTGAAGCAAATTTCTGCTTTGCAGAGACCTCAGCAGCAGGCTTTGCAACAACCATGGTCTGGGACGGCCCCTCGAGCGAGACCTGCGCTGCAAATGCGTCCTGCCCAGCCGGCGCAGCAGCAAATGCGCCCTGCCCAGCCGGCGCAGCAGCAAATGCGCCCTGCCCAGCCGGCGCAGCAGCAAATGCGCCCTGCCCAGCCGGCGCAGCAGCAAATGCGCCCTGCCCAGCCGGCGCAGCAGCAAATGCGCCCTGCCCAGCCGGCGCAGCAGCAAATGCGCCCTGCCCAGCCGGTGCAGCAGCAAATGCGTCCCGCAACTTCACAAGGTGCGTGGGCAAGACCGATGAGAGCAGCGGCTGGAGCTGTTGCAGCCTCATTGGGAGCCGGGCCACAACAGCAAGTCCCTCAAGCAGCACAGCGCGCTGAAGGTCCGCCGGCTTGGAAGCGCGCACCGATGATGCCGACGCAGCCTGTCCAAGCCATGCCTGCCCCCACACGCCAACCTGCGCCGCCTGCTGCTCGGTCTGAGGGCTCTGTGGCCCTGCAAGGGACCACTCCCCGCCCTGAGCTACCCTCCACGCTGGTGAGGGGGTGTAAGGTCCTTGGTTACACTGGGAGTGGGTTCTGTTTCTCCTCTCGTTTTTTATTTGGCTCTCCCGTTTAACCTCGTTGCAGGTTGCTCTACGGAAGTATCGTATGCGAGTCTGGTTCAACTTTCTACATAAGTAGGAGCTTCTCCAGTCGAGGTTGTTGGTAGTCGAGAAGTTTCTCAGCAGGCGTGAATCTTCTTCTGATCTTTTGACCTACGTATGCTTGACTAACCTGCGTCATCTCGTCCATTTGACACCGCTTTGTCAATAAAGTTCTTTAATCAAGCCGGGCAGATAGATGAAAATCACACGTTTCTTCTGGTAAGTAGGTATTGAGGTGATAAATATAGACCTTAAGGTATTGAAATTTGAAAACCACTGTTAGAGGTTGTATCTATTTTGGTGGAACAGCAGTGTGGATCTAATGACGGATAAAGTTTCAAGACTGATTTCAGATTGTCACCTTATAATGATAGATCTTGAATTACAGTCTGTCAAGGAAGAAAAATGAACATTCACGTGTACTGGTTGGTAATAGAAACTAGCAAGTGTTTGTTTGCTGGCAATACGAGCAAAAAAGTGTTCTCTTGTAATGTCCATCCTGTTGACTTGTTGAATGAACATTTGCTATTGCGATAGGTGGGGAAGACTTGCCTGCCTGATGTGTGAATTTACCGGTCTTTATTCAGTGGCTCTGTGTAGTAAGTTATTTTTCTTACAATGTTTTAAATATTGCGA
This sequence comes from Morinoia aosen, assembly GCA_030386875.1. Taxonomy (NCBI): domain Eukaryota; kingdom Metazoa; phylum Arthropoda; class Malacostraca; order Amphipoda; family Talitridae; genus Morinoia; species Morinoia aosen. Next base: position 43,914,591 of record CM059567.1, on the reverse strand, counting down.
CGGAATTTCCCATGTTATTGCATGTATCCTTGGATGTAGAATGTTTCATGAAGAAATAAATGTTTAATAAACTAGTTAAGGTCATATTCAAAAAATTACACGCCTTCAGTGCTCAGGTGAATTGGTTGTTCTCGGTTTGCTTGTTGCTCGTAATTGCAAAAGTTGGTTGGCACACGTCTATAATAAGTAGTTATTTTATCGCATTCAGAGCGCTACGACGGACTCGAAACTTGGGATTTAGGGCTTCATTTGGAATGCAGATGTTCCTTAGCATTTTGACAATACACTGTTCAGGTTTAGATAAATACTGTCCTTCATATTATACAAAATTGTAAATACTGAACCTAAATAAATTCGCTACGCGAGATAAATTAATTTCAACTCTCTCAGTGTAAGTCTTGTCTCGAACCATTATCCTTCAGTAAAATTAAAAGCAACCTATAGAAAGTAATTCACTTGCCAAAGGTCAAGTCAAGTGGTGGAAGTATATGAAATAATTGGAACAAGTTGGGCTTGGTATTGCCAATTGTTAAAACGATTTCCCTTGCCCCTATCTTTCACTTCATCGACTCGTTTCCCAATTGTTGCAGGCCTCTCGTGCGTACTGCCGCGGAGCAGAGCGTACACAGAGCACCGCTCGTGCGCCTGTCCAGCCTCCCAGTGAGGGCTCACTGCCCACCCAGATGGCTGCTGTGAGCCTCGAGCCGTCCTCCAGCGCCAATGGCAGCAACGGCAACGGTGAGCAGCTGTCAGAGTGGTATTGTAGTGGAGAAATTGGGGAGAGGCGCGTAAGGTTGTTTGTGGAGGTGTGTCTCATTAGGGTGCCAAGTTTGGGCAATGGATTTAGTTTATTTAGATAGGTTTGTTTGTAGGACTGACAACCCTCGAGGAAGATACTGTTCGGTTACCTCAGCTATAGAGAAAGCCTTTTGGGCTGCTACCCTTCGTATTCTCGTAAGCTATTGCTCGAATAATTGAGTGATTTTCTGGTTGGAAACACTGTTGTGGAAATGTCGACACTTGCAAGACTGTTGCATTTATTTTTTATAATTCATGCTGTAACCAAAATTGTGGAATGTCCAGTTTGTGTAAATATCTGTAATATAGGTAAAGTAAGGCCTTGGTGGGCACCTTTCATAGTACTGGTTGGTATTGATAGCAAGTTGTTTAAAACTTGTACTTGAATGCACCAGTGTACAAGCATATTGAAATTATTTGCTGATGAATTGTTCAACATTTCAGGAGCATCTGCTGGACGCGGGCATTCTCGAGGAGGGCAGTTCTCTCACGAGGACGCCAGGCAAATGGTGCTCCGGCCGCACACCAACTCAAAGATAGGTGGCCTATGTGAGTTGAGAGCGTGGCAAGTTATTGTCTTCCGGGCTTGATGCAGCTTGTTGTTATTTCTCAAAGTAGCGCGGACAGGTTTGCTTTAGATACAGAGAGGGAGCGCAACCCTTGCATCAGACTTCTTGAGTGAAATTGTAGATGGGGCGGATAACAGTGCACCTTCTCGCGTTTGGGCTTCGGTGGGGAAGCTTGTGGCATTTGAGTATGGGTGAGAAATGTTCGAGGTTTTGGCGAATGATTAATTTTCTTGGGCATGAGCAGTGCGTGATTCTACAAGGGTTCCATGGCAGGGAGGAAATTGCTACAGTGAGCAAGAATTGTTAATAGCATCACGGAATTTTTCAGATTCACGAATAAGAAAAATAGTAGTCCGACGTTGCTAGTCTTCGCGTACTTCCGTGCGTGAAGGGAACCATTTCCAAAAAACTGAAACTTTTTTTCTATTGGACGTACGTCTATGAAAATTTGCAGACTACTAGATCTCCACATTTGTAACAACTTTTGTTTAAGAAAAATTTTTCCCCAGGGCATAGAAAATTAATTCGAAAATTTTTTTTTTATACATATATTATTCATTATAACTTCGAAATTTACAAAGCTAGAGCAATGCGGTTTGTTGCATTTGAAAGTCAAACGTGTGCTCTATCTAATTTACCAGGTTTTTTTGATATATTTCATTCAGAATTTATATGAATTTTTTTGTAAAGGTCAGGGTAAAAGTTATACTTTTAGGGTAAAAAAGTCTACGGAAAGCTTTACAGAAAAAATTTGGAAAATCCCCTGGTAAATTGAATAGAGCAACCATTTCACTTTCAAATGCAACAAACCGCATTGCTCTAGCTTTGTAAACTTCGGAGTTATAATGACAAACGTCTTGAAAACTTACTTTTTTCATAAGACCTATTTTTAAGAAAAAAATGCTTCTCCTCCTACAGTTTTTGAGCTACAGTAATGATTTTGGTATCATTGGATGCAGAAAAACAAGGGCTTTACATTGTATTGAGAAGTTTTTCAAAATTCATTCTTGTTTCAAAGTTATGACGTCATAAATTTGAATTTTCTTGAATATTTCGATTTTTTTTTTTTTCATTTTTATATCGGAAATTTGAGGGAAAGCATTCAAGTTTTTGGAATGTCCACGTTATTCTGCACCCAATGATACCAAAAATCATCACTGTAGCTCAAAAACTTTCAGAAGAAGCATTTAGAACCCCCTCCAAAAAATGTCATTTTCTATGATTTCCCATTTTCTTTTCAAGAAAATCGCATTTTGTCATGAATGATAAATGATTCTAAATTGCATTTCCTATCAGTATACCAACTTTCATTGTTCTAGGCTCAAAAATGAAAAAAAAAGTCCGTAAGGGGGATTCTCTCCCCCTCCTGGGGGAGACGTTAGCTCTGGGATACGTTCCTGATATTTTTACAGACATTCGGGGACATATCTCAAACTCATTTTAAAAAAAAATCGGGAGAATCGACTTTTGGACTGCAGCTAAGGGGAACATGCCAAAATGGTTCCCTGAAGTCAAAGTGCAGGGAAAATTGCAAGACGCACGAAGACTTGCTGCAATTTTTATTTCCAATTGGATCATGTGTTTGAATGTTCATTGTCTGGCTCGAGACAGCGGCGTAACATGCATTATTTGTTCAGTAGTGGTGAAATAATTACCAAATTTAAATGTAAAGAAAACTCCAGCTTCTACCTTAGTGCACTTCGTTGAGGTTTTGTGCTTCGTTAGGAAGTTAGATAAAATAAGTAGTCAGGAATGAGCAGAGTGCCTCGTTCTCGATCTGCTACAGAAGTCCTGTGCCGTCAGACACCACGCACATACATCGGGACTGATGAAACAAAAGATGAATATATAGTTTCCAGATTTCACAGTTTTCGCGCATATGCCTCCATACTTCCACTTTGTTCATGGAGGTGGCCGTTTCACTCGTAAGTGTGACGAGTTGTACGCATTTTTCCCTCGCTCTCTTGCCGCTATTTTGGACGAGGGGTGGCTCTCATATCCAGCAGTTTGGATGAGGCAGCGCGCTCTCGAGAATGAAACATTACCTTCATCGTATCCTGAATAGAAAACTTGGTCTTGGTGTCTGATGGTAAAGGAAGTTTTTGAAATCGAAGGTATTGAATTTGGAAATTAAGCAAGCTGCTAGAGTCCGATACCATTCTCGTAGAACTTGCTTGCAGCTGAGAAGTCGAAAACTCTTCATGCCGTACGAGTATCGCGGCTTCTGATATACGTCCTCTGGGACCTCAATGTCAATCATTTATCGTGTGTATAGATATGATGAATAAATTTAGCTAAACCACAGGCAAGTTCAGCTGTAACCATTTGTAGAGGTTTTTCAGTATTATCATGTTCATTTTTACTCGTATGTTTTAACTTCACGTCTGAGATGTGGAGGATTAGGCTGCCTTCACACGGAGCGTTTTTTTCGACGCGCGCCTTTTTCGACGCGCGCCTTTTTCGACGCGCGCCTTTTTCGACGCGCGCCTTTTTCGACGCGCGCCTTTTTCGACGCGCGCCTTTTTCGACGCGCGCCTTTTTCGACGCGCGCCTTTTTCGACGCGCGCCTTTTTCGACGCGCGCCTTTTTCGACGCGCGCCTTTTTCGACGCGCGCCTTTTTCGACGCGCGCCTTTTTCGACGCGCGCCTTTTTCGACGCGCGCCTTTTTCGACGCGCGCCTTAAAAGACGCCGCTACCTAAACACGGGGCGTTGTCGGTTGTTTGACTTGTTTCCCGGTTCAGTTAGCAGTGCAGCGGCAACAGTTGAGGAAGAAAGATGTGTGTATTATTTGTCGGAATGGAAATACCTGAGGAAATTACTGATGTTTTGATTGCATACTCAGCGTACAAAACACTCTACAAGAGAAAGAAGAGGAGAATGTGGATACACCCATTGCTAGCTGTTAATACCAGATATTTCTCCAATTTATTTAACTGAACTTAAAAATGATGAAGACAAGTTTTTCAACTATTTCCGAATGTCCAAAGATTCGTTTGAACTGCTGAATCACCTACAGTCATCGTTGGCAAAAGAGGACGCCAACATGAGACTAGCAATAAAACCTATTGAAACACTGGAAATAACTTCAAGGCAAGAAAACAAAGAATGTGTAAACCATTATCCATTTACTTGAAGAATAAAATCTAATCGAAGTACGGCAATGCATTAGTTTTCTAATTTTAATTTACCTACATTACGAAAAATGCGCCTAATCTTAAATTTGACAATTTCCATTTACATGGACTGAAAAATGTGATAACAATAAGCCAAAAATGGTACTCAATCAACACTTATTTATTTGAAAGTAGAAATGCAATCAAATTACGGCAATGCATCTGTTCACCAATATCCATTTCCTTGAAGAATGAATTGTATAAAACAATTTTATTCTATTTATGTTCAATGAAATTCTTGAGCTAGAAAAGCAAAATAAAACAAAAATTAAATATCACTGGTAGTTCATGAGATCAAGTAATTCTGAGGATTCAGAAAGAATTGAATCAAAAGGTGACGTAGGTCCCGGCGCCACAGTCGGAGTAGTAGCTTGCACCATTTGTGATTGAGCAGGTTGTACAATATTGTTAGGGATCATGTCTGAAGCAGTTGATTGACGACTGGCCATGTTACGTTCGCGCATTTTTCTTTCTTCGATTTTTCGGGTCGAATACAGCAGGTTTGATTCATAATCAATTCAAGAAGCAATTCATAATCTAGTTCGACAGCCATAATAATAAACCTACCTTAATCTACTGAAAGACAGGGAATATATGATGCAAACTTGAAAACAGGCTTCTTCATCAATATAAATAAATACACTGATAATAATATTCACTTCTATATAGTCTACACATGAATTTTTCAACAATTTGACCTATATTTCACATTTCACCCAAATGAACATCAAATTGAAACGTTTTCGAACACAAAGTAGTCCTATGATAACAAAAACGAGCGAGTACAAAATTACAACGCGACGCTCCGTCTGTAGGTCTCGTAACAAATGCACACCTGTCACTTACTCGGCAGTGCAAACAACGCCTGAACTTAGCAGGAAGATGCCCGACGCTTCAGCGTCACAATGACGGTCGTCTTCTTGACGCCCCGTGTGTAGGACAGCATCTGCTAGGAGTAGGACAGCCAGCTAAAACTGACCGTCGTTTTCGACGCGCGTCGAAAATACGCTCCGTGTGAAGGCAGCCTTAAACCGAAATTAACCGTCTGAGATGTGATGAACAAATATGGTCGGGAGCCCTGCATAGATAACTCGATGGATTTCGGAGTGGGTAAGGCGCCCGGTCATAAATGGGTGCGCAACTGAAGTCCCCTACAAAAAGGGTTTTGGCTACGATCTGCTTACGGATTTTGCGTGACTTTGTGGATGAGCTTTCGATGATCAGCTGCCCTTCTTATATGGTAACTATAGCAATAGTGTGGGGTGGCAATTGGAACGGCTTTTGTGATGCCCGTTTCTGTTTCCATAATGAAAATTGTGATAAGCATTGAACCACGATCATGTAGTTTGTTTTTGCTGAAGCGAGGTGAAATTTCTACTATTGAACTGTGAGACCTACGGCACGATGTAGTGCGAATTACTGAAGCTCTAGCAAATCTATTTAATATTACTACTACTAGTATGTTTTTTCGTGATGGTTAAAGTAAAGCTTCTACATTACCTGTTGTCAGTGGCTGGGACCTTGAACCAAGGGACCAAGGTCTCAGAGTGGCTGGGACTTTCAACACCCACGGAATATGTGCGTGTGCCTGCAAGTGGTGCTAGCAATTGAGTGAATTTTCTGTGCGTGATGTAAGCGGATGTTGCTCAATTTTGTTTCGTCTGGGCAAAGAGAGTTTCGTGCAAAACGGTAAGGGGCGTAGTGTAGGCGGATGAAAGTTATTTTTTTGTTTCGTCTGGGCAAAGAATGTTTTCTTTTAATATTCGCTGTGGACATGAACTCTTACCTCCTGAAATTTATTTTTGTTTTAGCGAAGACGGCGTTCCGTAAGACCAACGACCTGAAAGTCTACGTCAACTACTTTGAGCTGCAGAAGGGGAAAGACTGGCGGCTCCATTTCTACGCTGTCAATTACAGGTAAATTTTGCTGCAAACCCTGTTTTTATCAGGTTAATGCAGAAGTAAACTTTTTTGTTGAGCGGGTTTTTGAAATGAGATTAGTCAATTATTTACATACTGTTTTATAGACTTAATTTGTTTTTAAGCCGAACGATTTCCTTGAATTATCCTTGTTACGTTTATATCTTTGATAAATATTAGAATTAAAGTTTTGTCTCATCTGAAGATCTCAACTAAAATGTTCTTATTGCTGTAAGAGTTTCATGGCGTGATGTAAATGTGGCATAATAATCTTTTTCGAATAATTAGGGGAATGTGTCGTGAATTAAAAAAGTTGTGGGAGGTAATTTTCCAGTTCTCAAAGTAAGCATTCCACTCAGAAGATGAGCCTAAAGTCATGCTTACACGGTCATTGCGTGCGCGCGTGAGCAGTGAAGAGAGGCGCAAACCTCGCTCACTTGTTATCGCTTTAGCAGCATTTACTTGCTCAAAGACAGTGTGGCTGTAATGATACTGACGAGCTCTGGCCACCGCCATGTAAACGAGCATGGTCCGCATTGTCATAGAGCAGTAAATGAGCCTGAAGCGAAAGAAAGTGGGCGGGGTTTGGGCCTCTCTTCACCTCATGCGCGCACTCGATGATCGTGTAAACAGGCCTTAACGATTGCGGTATAAATTGTGGGCAAGGAACGGTCCAAATGTTGTCAATGTTCAACAGCCCCGACCAGGACGACCGCCGACAGCGTTACAAAATAATGGAACCTCACCTGAAGCATTTCGGCAGCCATGTCTTTGATGGCATGAACATCTTCTCCCTTGTGAGGCTGCCAGAAACGGTGAGTCCATCTAGAACTACATTCTATTAAATCCCTTCATTATTGTCTTCGTTTTTAGTACCATAATTTTGTTTTACTATTTTCGAAATTGTACCGCCGTTCGTTGATTTTGACGTCTTCATGAATATTATCGATGGTTCTTCAGTTGAAAGTTGAAAATAAGTTGTATTCTCTGTACCTAGGTCTCGAGTTGAATGAAACGTACATTAGAGTTGAATGTGCGTCTATTGGTGTGTAGGGAATGCAAGACGCATAGTAAAATGGATCTATACATATCACTCCCCTCATAAGGATACAATTATTGTAGCTATGGGAATTGGTGCACCCGATGGGAAAAAGTAAAGTCCTGAGCAGAGAATTAAGTAGGCCTTCCTTTTTTGTTCAAATTCTTTTTCGTTTTTTTTAGAAACCTTTTAGTTCACTGCTGACCTGCTTTTCATCACTTACAACGTTCTTCTTCAACTTTTATCAGGTTTCATGAACATCCTTCATGACTTCGTGTCAATGCGCCTTGTGCATAGATTCCGCGTTCCTTCAACTGCGAACGTAATGATGCCTTCTTCCATCCTCTCACGGGAACTCCTTGGTTGCGGTTAGGGAGGCTTGAACTAGAATCTAATGATTTGAGAGGTAGTTTTTGATACTGAGAAACTTCTGTTGTACATATAAATATAGAATAATCGTTACAATTTCCCGTGTATTTCTCAGGAGACTGTATTCACCAGCAAGACCGACGTGCAATACACGGTGACGGTGAAGCACACGCGAGAGCTGGATGCGCTGGACGACCAGTTCATTAGGTTCCTGAACCTAATTCTCCGGCGCTGCCAGTCGGCCATCAGCCTCAAGCTGATAGGCCGGCACTACTTCAACACGGCTGATGCGAGGGACTTGGAGAGCGAACCGAAGTAAGGCTTCGTTTATCAGATCGAGTTCTACTTACACACTCGTGTGTGTGTCGAGCTTAACGATGCATGTTTGTGTGAGTGTGTGGAGCGTGCTCACGAGAATTGCCGTTTTGTTTTATTTTCCACTAGTCCACCCCTATTATTTGAAATAAGAAAGAAGGCAAAACGAAAGAAAGGCCGTAAAATAAAAAAATTCAATCTCGAAAGTTGATGAGGCCGAGTGCACGGCCCGTATCACAGATACGCTCATCACGCACTTTCGGCTGGCTTCGGACAGACAGAGAGACGGACGGACATGGCTCCTATTATAGTATAGATTCAGTGTTCGTTCTGAATTCAAATACTGTAATGAGAATTTATTGAAAAAGTAGAACATAGATCTCCCAAGCAAGATAATTGTGGGACTGGCTATTGTTCTGCGACCCAAAAAACAATTTTTCTAAGAACTGTGCAAGTTGAAAATTTTTATTTTGGCAAATGCCAATGTTGCGCGAGACCTCGAGTGTCAGCAGCAAATGGGAAAACGTATATTATTTGCTCGAGAATACCGAGGTAGGATTGTTGAGTATCGGTAGTATGTAATGTGGCTTGGCGAGTCCAGTTGCGTCCATGCAGAATGAGGGGGTTGTTGATTAACTTAACCCTTTTTTAAAACTGATGGAAAATTTTTTAAGCATGATCGAGAGGGGTGAAAAGAATGTTGATTCAATTTAAGTTTTATAATCATGCAGAGGAGAACTTCATTCATATATAGGTCTAGGTATAGTTTTATTTTGTGTCATCGAACTCAAAGGGCTTTTTTTTAACTGTTTTCTTCATCACTACGCAAATGGGAAAAGCATCCTAGTGATTTAAATATAAGAGTGCAGTCATCTGCTAGTAACATGAATTTGAAGAAAGAAGTAAGACTTGACACCATCGCTTATAAATCAAAAATACGGTAGAAGAAATAAGACAGGGTCAAACCAGTTTTTTTTTTCGGTCGACCGTATGGCAATGCTGACGTCATGGCAACAGACCAATAGCAGCACTCATATTGCATTTGGCCAGAGTACTCTGTTGGTCCTAAACCTGGCACCACTATTGGCCCAACATGTCGCAATGGTAACGTCATAGTTAGAAAGAAGCCGTTCTATTGGCTAGCCGAACAAGAGGGGTGTATTTTCCCCACAGAACTGACTCAACCTCGTTTCCTCTACCGTAATCTAAAGCATGTTGAGACATGACGTAGTGTTCGTGTTAATCTGTGCCCAATTTGTCCAGAATGCGCGTGTATCCTGGCTACCAAACGAGCATCAGGCAGCACGAAGAAAACGTTCTTCTAAATGTGGACATCGTGCACAAGTTCCAGCGACTCGGCTCCGTGCTGGGAGTCATTGCCACCGTGAGGCCTTATTGGTATCTCGCTCTCCTATAGATGTCCTGCAGTAGATCTCTTTACACTACAGTTGTAATGCATTGGTTAAACTGAAGTTCTACATCCAACTTAGGTTTACCGTCAGCTGTAGTAAGCTATTTTGAAAATAGTGAACATAAGCTGGATCATACGTTCAATTACCTTTGTTTAGGTATTGGTGGAAATTGTGATCGACTATTGGTCGATCGGCAGCAGTTTGGAAATCCCCTCCGTGGCCACAAGTGGCCCGTGATTCTGTCCAAGTATTGATTCATTATTTGAGCCTGATGTGTTGATACATTTCCAAGACGCCGAGAACTAGAGATTTGATATTTTGTTAGCAATGCTTGGGTAAGGATGGGTCTCGAGGCATTCTTGATTTGCCGATAAGAATACTACAGAAAACCTTACGGTCACTACGAAGAAAAAGCGTTTCTCAGAATAATTGAACTAATTTTCGTTCTGGTAACAACCCCCTCAGGGGGATACAACTATTGTATTTATGGGAATTAGCGCTCTCAGGGGGACTAGGTGAGGGCCCGAGCTGAGAGTTAGGTAGGCCTTCTTTTTGTTGAAATGAAATGTTTTTTCAAAAAAAAAGAGCGAACAAGGAAAATAGTATAAAATATTTTATAAAATGTTTTATACCATTTTCCTGGTTCCTTCTTTTTATTGAAAATCGAAAATACCGATATAGCTGCTCGGAAATGTTTTTGTTACGTTTAAAGTACCATCTTTTTTTCGGTTCACTGCTGTCCTGTTTTTCAGCACCTACTACTTTCTTCTTCAACTTTGATCTTGTTTCATGATCTTCTTTCTCAACTTACTGTTTTTATGCCCTGTGTGCATAAATTCTGCGTTCTGTAAACTTTACACCAAGTGATGCCTTCCTTCTTCTCCTCTTTGGATCGCCTTTTTTTGCGGATAGGGAGGCTTAAACTCACTAATAATCAATGTTAAAACAACTGTCAGCAGGGGCATGGATGTTTGAACTGCGCACGGTGTCGCTAAACGTAGATTCTCGCCCTCTTCTGTTAGCGTTGGTGTCAATGAAAGAACTTCTCTTTGTCCGTCACTTGTGCTAATCGTTATCAGAGTGGCGCAACTTGCTGCACTCGTTTTATTTTTAAATGTCACAAAACCTCGTGCACTGCGGCTTATTTTATTTTATAATTTCATAAGAACTCGTGCGCTGTGCCTAAAGACAAATGCTGAGTATGTGTAGTTTGTCGTTTGCCCGGCTCACATACTCTGTTGATGAAATGAACTGAAAGCGGTGGTTTCATTTAGGAACTGGAATGTTTTCTAAAAGTTAAATTGAGCAAAGTTGTTGGTCTTATAGCATTCACACTTCTTCCCATGGCATGCGATTTTCACATGGACACGTCGAAAAGTTTTTCTTGACAATTTATCAAAAAATGAGTCGTGCATGAGGTATATATTGCTCATTTATTTGCGCAGAAAAGCCGCCAGAGCCGGGATGCTGAGCTCATCGGACAGATTGTGATGGCAGTGTACAATCACATGACATACCGCATTGATATGTTCAACGATGACATGAATCCGATGAGCACCTTCAACTACCGTGGCGAGCAAGTGACCTACGTCGATTATTACGAGAAGGTGAGTTTGTTCTTGTATTACTGGTGTATTTCTCATTCGAATTGCTGCTTGTTAAGGTTTCTTGTCGGTTGTTGCCTCAGGGGCTCGCTAATATAGTATATTTGAGAATACGCAATCCAAAAGTGCAAACGTGAAATCCCGAGTTGAAAATAAAGTAGGCCTTCTTTTTGTTAGGGACTTTCTTTTCGGTTAACTGCTGTCCTTTTTTCAACACCTACTACTTGTTTCAACTTTCGTCTTGTTTCTTAAACTTCTTTCTCAACTGTTTCTACGCCTCATTGGCATACATTCCGCGTTCCCCTATCTCCATACTAAATAGTGAATTCCTCTTCGGAACACCTTTTTTCTAGCGGTTAGGGAGGTTTAAACTGTAATCTAATCTGATTTCTTTCTAAATGATAACTTTCCTCCTTCTCTTCTACACCTATTTGTCCAGTTAGAAAGGTCTACATGAACTTGTAATCAAATCTGAGGCGAGGGCAATTCAAACGAATATATATATATAATCGCGGATAACATTTTGTATGATCCTTGCAGAAACACCAAATTCGCATCCGAGACAGGAGGCAGCCGCTCATCTACAGCAAGCCGTCAGCGCGGCAAGTCCGGAGCGGCATCACCGAAATCTACTTGGTGCCAGAGCTGCTCACGCTCACGGGCATCCCGGACGAAATACGGAGGAACTTTACGAAAATGAAGGCTTTGGCGGACTACACCAAAATGGGAGTGGACAGAAGAGTCAACGCTCTGAAGCGTTTCAACCAGCAGCTCTTGTCCAATGCTAAAGTGAGGTGGTAGGGCAGCGAGCGTTATCATTCATCTTGGTTTATTTGAATCTTCTGCGCTCCCTAATTTTTACGATATTGCGAGCATTTGCCCAAAATTGTGCTCGATTCCGGACTGGATCGAACCTTCAGCTTTGAGTAAGTGTTCTGTTCCTCTTGGTGCTGCCTCAGGAGTGGTTACGTTCGGCCTTCATTACTCAGCAATAACCATGTACTTTCTCTCCTGTGTCTCGTAGAGGTGTGGTGCCTTACATGTGTTCTGTCAATACAGGGCTTTCTTTCCTTCTATAAGCTCAGGTACTTCAAATTTGCCACTTACGTTAATCCCGATTTTGCTTATTTACTAGCTTTACCATGCACGCTTTTTGTCACCGAGAGCTCACACGAGTTTATTCAGTTACTGAGTTCGTTGATGTTAAATTCTGCTTTTGCTCGAGAATGTTTGTATGGCCATAGGGTTAATACATGTTGTTAGCTGACGTTGCGCTCGTTTCTTGTCCAGGTGAGCCAGGACCTGGCGAGCTGGGGCCTGACACTGGCTCCCAACCTCGTGTCCTTCTCGGCTGGCGTGCTCAAGCCGGAGACGGTCTACCTTGCTGATCAGGCTTATGTTGACGACTCGAGAGAACAGTTCGAGTGGAGTAGAGGCATGCAGAGTGAGTAATTCCGATTACCGTCGCTCTGACTAGAGTTTTTCTTCGAAGCCGAAGTCGGGCTATTTCATTGCGACAAGAGTTCTTACTTCTTTTGATCACGCTAATGCACAATTGAATGGAACACGAGTTCATAAGTAGCCTGGCAGCATCCCAGTGCTGATACAGCTTGATAATAAAAGTGCATCGGTATTAAAATTTTAAAATTGAGGTTTATCTGACATGTGTCAAATAGAGAATTGTATACTAAATATGAAAGAAAAGTTCCTAATAAGCTACGTGATTCCAATTGAGTAGTTACGTATATAATGCGAGATCAAATGATACCATCAGCAATTCAAGTCTTTCCATTAAGACATATCCCACTGAGCTCTGACCGAGGATTAATATCGGCCTATATTTCAATTTGTAACAGCTTCACATGATATGCTTGAGGGAACTTCAATTTCATTAGCTGCGGGAAAAATTGAGCTATTAAAATCGAAAAATGTATTATTACCGAAGGAATAATTCGTAACCACAATTGTTGAAGAGCCCCGCAGCATTTTCCTATTCATTTTTCCCCCACAATGAAATGCGAGCAATCGTTTCATAAGTTTTATGTGGGCACGTTGACTGAGGAAGTGAAATCATTTCAGACCAGAAGATGCCCGTGTCCATCCCCCTTGAGAACTGGGTGATTCTTGTGACCGGCCGCACCAACGTTCGCGACGCGCAGTCCTTCTCGCAAACTTTGGCTACGGTTGGCAGGAGCGTCGGAATGAAGGTCAGTTCTCCAGGTGTCGTTCATCCTCTTAGATATGTGACGGAGGGCCCGAGCTGCGAGTTAGAAAGGCCTTCTTTTTGTTGGAATGGAATATTTTGGTACGTTGAGGACAACATTTTTTCGGTTCACTCCTGTCCTGTTTTTCATCACTTGCTACTTTCTTCTTTTTCTCTCGATTTACTGTTTTTATGCTCCTTCTGAAAGGATATCGTGTTCCTTAACTAAATGGTGTCATCTTCTCTTCGGAACCCATTGTTTTTTAGCCGTTAGGGAGGCTCAAACTCACATCTAATCCAGTCTTTCACTTGGGGTTTACACATTCTCGTATACGACCAGCATGTTTCGTGCTGTCATGTCCCGTGTTTATTTAGGCAAGTCTTCCTTTTGTTGGAAAAGAGCACATTTTTTTGTGTGCAGTTACGAATAGCACATCTATTGTATCTATGGGTATTGGTACTCCCAGGGTTGAAATGCGAGGTCCCGTGCCGAGTGATGAAAGTCTGCCGTTAGTTGAAATGGAGAACAATTTTGGTTCAGTTACGAACAGTTTCTTCTTTTCTTCTGTTCACTGCTGGCTTGTTTTTCTACAGCTCCTACTTTCTTACTCAAATTTAATCTGTTTTAAAAACTCTTTATCTCAACGTTTCATTTATGCAGAAGCCTTGTGTGGGGGAATATACCTTTTGCATGGCTTCACCGTTCTTAATTTATTCTTCAATAAACGGGGCCTTAATTTATTATTCGATCTCTGAAGGTTTTGAACAGAGCAAAGATGTTCTAAACCGCGTGTAAAAATACTCGTGAATAAAAATCCTCAGCTTACTCTTATAGCGATTCCACACTCTATCCAAATAGTGGAATGTGGCCGTACGTAGAAAAATCACGCCGGTGTCGTGTTCAAGCTCATTCTTACAGGAGTGGTGAAGTACCGATTCCGTATCATTTGTATACATCGCAAATGCGTAATCCCTAATGCCTCTCGTTTTTGGTGGCGGTGTAGAGTTAGCGACATTCGTTAATTTTAACTCTTTTACTGCGACTTGAGACGCCTGTGGTGCACTGAGGCAATTTTCATGATGCTGCTGACCGACCAGTAGTCACAAACTCGATTTTTATAAATGCTTTATCAAATTTTAAATAGAGGCACCATCCAGCTAATGTTTTCTATTTTCAGAATTGCCCAATACAATTGACTAAGTATGAGCTGAACATTGAACTGCAGTTTTACCTGCCACGGTGAAAGTGTTGATGACAGTCTCTAATTTGATCAGATCGAGACACCTGCGATAGTCCAAGCACAAGAAATGCAGTCACTGGAGCGAGAAATCAAGAAGCACCACGGTTGCCAGATGATCATGATCGTGTTGGACAGGACCATGCAGCACAAGTACGGGCAGCTCAAGCGGATGATGGCGTGCAACATCGGTGTTCTCAGCCAGGTCGGTTGTGACGCTGGCCGGCTCTCATGTTTCTTATTTCATTGTGTGCTGACAGCATCCCAGATCTGAGACTCGTGTATCTATTGGCTTCTTTGTCCGCCGTGCATTGGTATAAACTTGACCTGATCATTTTGTAGGAGGAACGACTATTTCTGTGAACTTTCGTTTTGCTAAGTTTTTATATTCTTGCGTAGCCCATGCATTTCCTTCCCGGGATCTCAAACATTGTTGTTATACTTTTAATAAGCAATTCATTGTCGTTAGAACGTTATGCCCGTTGCACTATTTCTGTGTTGGTGGTTTCGCTGAGTGCCTTTAAACCTTTCCGCTTCATGGAATTTAACCTCTTCATGTTTAATTGAGGAAACTTTAATTCAAGCTAATTTTGTGAATTGTCTTCGATAGAGAGGGTTAAGAACTTGAAGCTGTCAGTAACGTTCAAGTTGCTTTCATGGAGGTGAAATGTTTGGATTTTTTAATGCCTAATATTCAACATGAATGAGACCGGAATGAAATCGGAAGTATTGAAGTGATGTTGGGAAGCGATAGGTGATGTGTCCTGGTTATCTCAGTTTACGGTCGAGTTATGGGTTCATTTATTGACAGTGACTAATGTCGAACGGTTTCTAACAGTGCGTGCTGTCCCAGAACATCAACCCGAATAAGAATGGCCTAAAATCCATCGCCACCAAGATCGCAATACAAATGAACGCCAAGCTTGGTGGGGAACCATGGCGCATCAAAATACCACCCAAGGTGAGCCAGACCAGGCGCTGGTAGGTCATCAGCGATTTTAACCCCTCTAACGTGAGCGTTTTTGTACTCGTATTGCCGTTATCACAACCGCCGTCATTGGACTGGCGCTGCCATAAGGTTCTCTCAGGTACCAAAATGGAAAAGAAACTGCCATTCGCCAGTGAACTTCAAAGAGCATATTATGGAACAAATTTAGCTGTAAATACAAAATATTAAGGCTACATTTGGGAAAAAACGTTTAGTCCTCTAGGGCGTTAAAGGGTCAAGTGGTCCATTCAGAAAACTAATAAATATTTGATATCGAAAACTATTTTCTTCTCAAGGGAATAAATTTTGTCGATTTCTGTCGAGATGGTTTACCACGTTCACTACAGTTGCTTCTTGAGTAATTTTCCCCGAGAGACTGTTGCAATAATCCCGCCATGTCATCAGTTGGGCGCGTGTCACATGCATGCTTCTTTCATGAACAAACTCGAACTATAACTTTGTTTTTCAGTATTTCTACCCTTCGTTATTATATACATGAATAAATGTATCACTTCATGAACTGTAAAAGTTCAATTTTTGAAATTAAGATGAAAAATCATTGCAGTGTAACAAGGTATCACTAGTTCTATCAGAAATACATCTCGTGGTACGTAGATGTTATTGTACCAATGCGTAGAGAACGTGTTGTACCTAAAGTATCCGGCCCCTAATTGTCTGAAACTTTCACGCTATCTCATGTACATCCGTTCAGCTCCTATCCTAATCCATAGAAGGTTGAATTTTAAACGTATTTTCTCTTATTAAGTTAAAACATATATTTTTGGGTTTATTCGGATACTCGGTTTTATTTGTGCTGTGTGCGATTAATATTATTTTAGAATACAATTGTTGGTAATTTCTCATTGGCATGTTGTATACTTGAATAAAACTAGTTCTAAATTGACGATATTTTACGCAAAAAAAAAGTTGTTGAGACAATAAGCTTCCGTAACGCCACTCGAGCTTCAGTCTATGTGATGATTGCTGAATTGTGGGGAAACGTGTTAAACCTCTAATAAATTGATATAAACTCTTAGTATTATCTATTGCTTTTCAGCTTGGTGTGACAGTGATTCTGGCATTATGTTTTGCGTGACGTTAACACTTAGCCCGCAATTGGTTGAACTGAAGTGGAATATTGAACTCGGTATAGGTCAATTGTAGCAGGCTGTTTTGAAAATGGCAATAATTTAATGCATTGTACCTCTCTATTCAGCATTAACCAAGTATTTATAAAAATCGGGTTTGTGATTTCTGGTCAGTCAGCAGCATTATGAGAATCGCCTCCATTGCCACCGGTGGCGCACTTTGCGGTCGGAGTGTTGAGTAATGTTCAACAAAGTTCGACATAATTAACCCTATGAGCAGGGCGTGATGGTGGTGGGCTACGACGCGTATCACGACTCGGTGACGGCGGCCACGTCGTACGGAGCTGTGGTGTCGACCCTGAACGAGAATTTGACGTCCTACTTCGGGCAGGTCACCGCGCACACCAACAGGGAGGAGCTCAGCAACAACTTCGCCGCCAACATCTCGAGTGGGGCTTGCTTTTGCTGCGCGTGTCTACGTCGCTCTAAGATTTTATTGTTGCTTTTATTATAATGCTTAAGGGTTGAAGAAAACCTTCCCTGGAAATCGGAGACCTAATCTCTGATCTCCTAAGTGGGGCTTGCTTTTGCTGCGCCTGCTTCTCTTGACGTCATGGGAACTTGCGCACGTGTTTATGTTGTTCAAATATTTTATTGCTAATTTTTAGCTATTGCTATGAAAGATGTTTTCATTGCTTATGTAAATTTATAATTTTTTTTTTGTCTGTCTTGATTCAAGGTTCTGTTATTTATAGAGTGCAAGCGATGTCTTGGGTAGTTCGTTGGCAGAAGCGTTCAAAATTTTCAATATTCATATGAGATTGGTATTCTCAGCAAAAACAATCTGTTCTGATTCATGAATGTTCCTTAGGGAGAGACGACTTCTGTACCCTTGAAAATCGGTGCTTCCAGTAGGAATGTGTAAGATCCCACGGAATGTTTATTTTCTTACGGTCTGTCATTTTCTGTTGACTGCTGTTCTTTTGAAGCCTTTATTATGTCTTAAACTTTCATTTCATAATCTTTTTTTCTATCTTACTGTATTGCGCAGGGTGTGAAACACCATAAGCATAGATTCTCTAAGCTACATTCTTTTAGGTGTGTTCCTCTCTTTGGAATGCTTCACTTGTGGTCAGGGAAATGAAAACAAGCTTATCAAATTTTCACCCCTACTACAAAGTTCAGTAGCTGAAGATGTGTTGTGCAGACTCCGTGAAGCGGTACCACGTCCGCAACAACAAGTTCCCCTCCTTGGTGGTCGTGTACCGGGACGGTGTGGGGGAGGGGCAGCTGGAATACGTGAAGCAGCAGGAAATTCCTGCCATCAAGGTATTCAGAGGCACTTCGGCGTTCATGCAGGAATGTCTGCAGCATTGATGTTCCGTTGTCCGCATGTTGAATTAATAACTTTGTAGTATTTTTCACGTATCTTTTACATTGCATTTTTCCTTGGATACGCTCACGCAGGAATGTTCAGATTTGTGTTCCCTGGTCCCGATGTTGAGTTAATAGGTTTCGTCGTTTTGCGCACTACTTGCATTAACTCGTTTTCTTGTAGGCCTACATCCCTTGCTTTACTCTCTGCTAGTTGTGGGACTTTCGTGATATCGTTTGCAGAAATGCTAAGAATTTTTTCTCGACCTTTCAATTTCGTGCATTGCCACAGTTGAACTTGTATAATATCGTGTTGATGCCGATAGCCTGATACTGAATATGAACAAGTTTTTTTCTACATGAGGTTTTCATTCGCGCGTAATGGTAAATATATTTGTTAGGTGTTATTTTCTAGACTTATGTGACTTTTTTCCACTTGCAGGGACAACTTAAGAATATAAGCGAGGACATCGGACTGTTGTTCGTTGTGGTTTGCAAGCGCATCAACACGCGCATCTTCGCTGAGGTGAACGGTCGGCTGGCCAACCCTTCTCCTGGCACCGTCGTTGACAAAGTGATCACGTTGCCGCACTGGTGAGTTGGCAGCATGGGTGTGTGACGGAACAAAAGGAAATACTTTATTTTCAACGAAGTTGTTGCGTGAAATATATAACATTGGCTTTTAAGGTATCTCAACATTATGATCCTTGGTTGTGATCTTCACAAACGGGTGTCGTAACACCCATGTCAATTGTCGAAATACGATTGAGAGAAAAGCACGGAAAAAATGCATTCCCTTCGTTGCGTTATCTAATTCTGGTTATGCATATAATAACAAGTAATGAGTAAACAATGCTAGTGACGCGTAGTTAATAACATTCATGTGATTGCGCACCTTACAGAGAATTACGAGCATAGCAACTTGCGGTGTAAGGGATTCCTGTTGCTAGTAAAATATGTGGACAGGTGAGAGACTCAGAAGATTTCATTGGTGGCGAGCTCAACAAGTGGACGTCAGAGACGCTAATTTATCAACTCTATAGACATAGATGCATGTAAATCTTTTATCTCGAGATCTTACATCTAAGTTTAAAATGTGTGTAATTGCATATCAACTTGTCAAAATTTTTACGTTAAATCGAAATTAGTTTTTATATCATGCATTTAAATAACATCGTTCCTAGACGCTTGCAAATTCTTCTGGAATACCAATCACTGATAACCTATAACCAATTCTAATCTATCAATGGATACCATTTTCTTTTCCAACGAACATTATAGTCGAGGTCTCCACCGACTTTGATGCATGCTGTAGTAAACAATTCCTGGGAGGATTTCAAAAAACGTCTGTATTTTCAATTTTACCTTCAGTAATATTAATGGTCTAGTCGTAATATGTATACAAATTTGAATGAAACTGAAACATTAAAGCTTGGTTTGCGTTGAAGACCATGAATGGTATGTTTAAACCTAAATTATAAACGTACAATTGTTCATTGTGGAATTGCTAAATGAAGATATTCCTTTTATGGTCAGCACCCTGTCATCTTTATTGTGAAATTTTATTTTGTTGAACGACGGTATTTTCACATTGGGGTACCGCGGCAGGTAAAACTAAAGTTTCATATTCAACTCGAATTAACAATAAATTGTCGTAAATGATGTTGAAAATTGCAAACGTTTGAGTTCATTTAATTTTCATTGAGTATCTATGAAAATTGAGTTTTTGTCTACTGGTCAATCGGCATGCAGCATAATGAAAATTTTTTCCTTGCACCACCTGTGGCTTGCATCTCGGTCAAAGTCTCGAGATCCTAAATTGAAAAAGTAGGATCTCCTGCTTCACAGCTCTGATTTGGGTAGAATTATGCAGGTAGGAATCTGCCATTCCTCTCATTTCTATTTTCCTTGCTATTAGCGTCCGCGGTTCATGTTCGTTAGGCTCAGGTGAGACATCTGTGACGAACATTTCACTACAAGTACCGTGAGAAACAATAATGCGGTAGCTACAAAAGCTATTTCGCAACTTACCGGCTTGATGTCAAGAGAGATGAACCTAGTTAATCCTCGGTGTAGAAGCACTGAAGTTAGGGTCGCCCTGAATCCCCTTCCTCCGCGTATCTAACACCGCTATTGATTTCGTTGGGATTTTATCCAGGTACGATTTCTTCTTGGTGTCCCAAAAAGTGAGGGACGGGACCGTGTCGCCGACGTCGTACAATGTGCTGGAAGACTCGAAGTCAACATTTTCCGTCGATAATGTGCAGGTGTTCACCTACAAGTTGACGCATCTCTACTTCAATTGGCAGGTTTGTGCTCATTTGGTGAACTCTTTTATTGGTACCGAATGTTATTGCAACTTGTATTGGTGTATGAAAGACGGGTATGGGGGCTCACTGCAATATATACGACATTTACGAGGTAATGACTGTCACAGTTAAAGACTCAAAAACCATTACATGCATTGCTCACTGTGTTACCTACTTGTACCTCATGTGAGGTAAAATAGGTATTTGGACGAAGAAATAACCCTGTTAGTAACCCAGAAAAACATAATCAATTAACTGACAAATCATTAATATCGAATGCATACAATTAATACAGCATTTCAACAGAAAAGTGGGGGGAAAGCATTTGGACAGTTGTAAAAATGACGCTTAATATTTATTTGAACTAGAAGTTTCACAGCTTTTCCTAAGATTCTTGCAACACTTGAAAGGAAACTTGTCTCACTTCTCATTGGTGAAAGTCGTCACCTTGATTTTTAATTGAACAATTTTTCTGCTATTAAAAATGGAAATTTCGCCATGAAAATATGCCTAAATATTTTTCACCTACTATATTTACTAAAACTGCATAAATAGTATGCATTCGATGTCTATTATGTGTTAGTTGATGTAATATGATTGTATGTGTCGCTGGCTATTAGTTTCACAGGTTACCATTGTGCGTAAATACTTGATTCACCTCGCTGTGTAACCTTTTCTTAGCATTGCCAAGCTTATGAAGAATGCGTCTAAAATAGCCCCTTTACACTAACGAGGCACTAGCATGCGATGGAATGAAATGATTCGCGATACTTGATTCGCCATAAAACCATGTTTAATGGCGAGATCGCAACAAAGCCCTACGTTCAGGCAAGAGATGCCGTGCATCGATGTCCAACTGTCACTAAGTGATGCGTGTACTTCTTCTCAGACGTTCACTTTTTATTCAAAGTGTCTCATCTCCTTTGTTCCGTATTGCCATAGCACGTTTCGAGTGGTGGTATATTCTGTGCTCGTCTGTATTTTCTACCTACCGAACTCAATCAAAATCTGCATAATTATCCAAGCAGTTTGAATCCTCTGGGATTGTAGAGTATTCTATATTGATTTCAATTTTTATACTTGCTCCTGTGGAGAAGGCAATTGTTATGTTGTGCGCTAGCGGAATTTTTATCTTCGCTTCGGCACGACATAGAACGGTAGGCGCAAGGATTCCAAAAGAAGTCGAGGTTTCTTCGGTTTTATTTCTTATCCAAACGACTCCGTGAATCTGCCCAGAAAGGTATGATTCAGAGTCGGACCACGAATTGCATGACAAGAGAAGCCTAATTCAAGATCATAGTCGAATGATTAACTGATGTATATAGCACCGCACAACAAGAAAGTAAACTCACACCTCAAGGGTACACGAGAAATAGCTGAGTGGGACATAAGAGGCCATAGAATAGTAGCACATAAAAAGAGAATTCACCGCCCTGCTAACGACGTAGCACAACAACAATTCGCATTACCATTACTAGTATTATTATATAAGAAAGTTTTAGCCTCCCTTGACCGCGACAAAGGTGTCCCAAGAGAGGAAAGAGGAAGGCACCATCTAGCGTGTAGTTGGGGGAACGCGGAATCTACGCACAAGGTGCACAGGAACAGTAGGCTGGGAAATAAGTTCACAAACAAGAAAGGTTTCCGTTGCATCGACAGGGAGGAAAAATTAAGTCTCTAGTCGAGTAACGCATTTAGAAAGAACACATTCATGATATACGCACACGAATATCGTAAACTCGTGTCACTAGTCGAAGGGAATGATTGAGGGCCGTGTACTCCTAATCTTGCCCAATCTACATTCGATAATACATGTAATGATAGCTATAAGAGACAGCGCAATTTCATGGACGATGCATTTCCATTGTGAGGTGAGAACACTTTTGATAGTTTATATGTACATGACATAAACTTCGTAATCCTTGACGCCAGGCAATAATACATGAATCGCTTGTTTCGGCCAATGTTCAAAGTGTCCTTTTAAGGAGGCACAAAGTTATATACATGAATGTACATCCGTATCCAACAATCTTAACACAGCGGTCATTAGTCAATAAGCACTTTATTTGAACAAAGGTGGACGATCGCACAACAAGTTCATAGTTTTCACATGAATGCTTCACAATATAAAGAGATGATGAGTTAGGCAGCATCACAAGTTGAAAGAGGATACTCTAAAATACTTACAGACGATGAGGAAAGGTCCCTCAGTTTAGACCCGTGACAGCTTATTTTAGTCTGCAAAATAAGTGCCTACTCTGGCTTTCTTTACCCTATCTGTGGAAAAGAGGCAGCAAACATTAGGTCTCTGAAGCAGGGGCAAGCCACTCAGGTCATCAAATCAACCATTATCAATAAATTCTATTATAAAAAAATGAGAGAGGCAAGTACACGTTTGTCAACGTCGCTTTGAAAACACAAATCATATGAGCTAGTGGTCTCAAATTTCTGCGCCTATTCTCAGTCTACTGAAAGCCGTAACTTTAGGCTTCCACCTTGCTGACTGGCGCAACTTGCCCAGCACAGCTCATAGGTAAGAAGCCAATCGACTAAATTTATTTTACTTGCTTCACGTCTTCCTATTAATGAATGTTATAAATAATACAAAGACAAGAAATAATACAAAGACAAGAAAAATCATGTTCCCAAGTTGGTACAAGTCTGGCACGACGTAAATAATACAAAGGCAAGAAAATCATGTTCCCAAGTTGGTACAAGTCCAGCACGACGTGCCATGAATTTTTCAATATCAACAACTGATGTCTAATCCATGGAAGAATCACCACAGTTTTTATTTTCAGTACACAAATCTTTCAATAGTGAAGCAGTGGTTGGTTTGTATTATCAAATAAATATAAAGTTGTGCTACCTTGTGTTAATCTATGAAATGTAATAAACTTCAAGTAATCCTCTGTGTCAAACTAAAAAGCATTGAAATGTCAGTCTCTCCCTGTTGCATTGACTGCCCATGACACTGTTTACAATATTACATATGACAACATAGCTTACATGGCTTGGCTATTATGCAAATGTTGCTGAGCAAAAAAAACATTTGGACATTGACACAAAATCACTTGGAGCAGTGAAACAGAGATAGGAAAGTTCATTAGTAAAATCACAGTGTTAAGCTAAAATACCGTTAAACCAGAACCTGACTAATTCCCAGCATTACACTGCAGCTTACTGGCTACACCGAAAGAAAACACCAGACCCTACCCAACTGTAACGGCTAGTCTGACTCAATGTAGGTGGGTTTGCCGGCCGCCGGGAGCATCCTCGAATGCTCCAGAAACCGGCCGTTCACCGCTATCGAACACAAGTCGTGTGAAAACACCCGAAAAATATAGCTAGCGAGGTAACACGTAAATCGAATGAGTTTCCCACTCAAGTTCACTTCCTAAACGACACAGAAACTTGAGATTATCCGGGAACCTGTTCCTCCCACGCAAAACTTGAAACTTGAAATTGAGGGCCGACAGCGTCGGGGCCTTTGTAACGGCCTACAATTCCTTCCACAGTTATCACACAAAGAGTTCAGCGTCTGGTACCAGACTTGTCCACTAAACTACTCAGGATCTACCAATCCTTGTCACAAGCTGCCATTGGATGGCGTCACTGGGATAGCCAGTGTGTCAAAACACCATCCCCAGGCATATTGGGTCATTACAGCCCATTCTACCAGACTGGCTCATTCCAGTCACTGTCTCTTACTCCAGGCACGCACAAGAAACACTTTCATAGCCTCAGTGATACTCGCATTACACTCCTGATCCAATCCAGCAAGACAGCTCATACCGCAATCATCTTCAGCACATCTGGCATTCCACTCATTCTCTCCATACTGCTCAGACACCACATTCATAAAACTCTCTCTCTCTTGCTCATACTTACTACATTCCAGCACAAAATGCTCAATTGTTTCCTCTACTCCACTATTATACTGCTGACATAATCTGTTATTATTCTCATTCCATCTCCATGTACGTCTGTTCACACTCAATGACTTACATCTCACAGCAAACAAGAGTTGACTTCCAAAACTACCATCATAGAACAGCTCAAACTTAGGTGCTTTCTTTTTCATATACCAGTTAAGTGTAGGCTTCCGCATCATGCTAAGCTTCCACTTATTCAATCCATACTCTTTTGTTTGTCTCTCAATCTCTTTCTTCCACCTCTTGCAGTCCCACTCAGAAAAGAAAAAAGAAAGAAAAAAATGTTTATTTCCAAATTGTCACATGAGATGCATGCCAACATATTGGCTTTTAAAAGTTTCTTAAATATAGGGCATCCTAAAACAAATGTTCCATACGAGGAGTACTAATTGACAAACCATCCGAGGTGTACAAGTAGATGAGCCATACGAGGCATAATAATAGACAAACTATACGAGGTGTACTAATAGACAAACTGTCAGAGGTGTACAAGTAGATAGACCGTACGAGGCATATTAATTGACAAAATATACGAGGCGTACTAATAGACAAATCATTCGTGGTGTGCTAGTAGTCTAACAAAAGTTCTATACAAGGAGTACTAATTGACAAACCATCCGAGGTGTACAAATAGATAAGCCATACGAGGCATAATAATAATAGGCAAACTATACGAGGTGTACTAATAGACAAGCTATCAGAGGTGTACAAAATAGATAGACCATACGAGGCATATTAATAGACAAAATATACGAGGCGTACTAATAGACAAACCACACGTGGCTTGCCAATAGTCTATCTCTGTCAAGGGTAGTTGAATGAGAAATGAAAAATATGCCCTAAAAAATATGCAAAGCCCTATCACCACCAAAACCATATTTCGTATCTTCTCGACATTCACCACATCATGCGGACATGGGTACATGGGATAAAATAAAGATACAGTGTAAGCCGGTTACCACTCATGATTGACAAATATCTACAAAATATTGGTAGAAATGGGTAAACAAACATATATTCAATATCAAAATTTATAGCTTGTACAACACACGGATAGAAAGATAATTTTACTACGATTCATATGCTCAGATTGCACTTTATTTCATTAATTATATATGACATTAATCCGATTCACAGAAACGCCCTCTGGGGAAGTGCTAGATCTATTTTTCAGGCCCTACACCTCCTACATTTATTAAACTCCAGTCATCCACAGGTCTCCCAATTCTAACATGAATAATCTTTTGCATACTGAGTTTCCTTGCATGCCCCCAACATACTTTCTCCCAATAGCTTACACTCAGATTCCATTCAAAGATTCGCCTTACCCACCTGCTATTCTGCATTCTTTCAATTCTCACCTTATAATTCAGCACAGCTTTCATCATTCTTTCTGAAAATAGGCTCCACCCTAGGTCACCTCTAATGGCCTCTATAGCTGTCCATTTCGGAGCACCCAATGCTACACGTCCTACCTTATTTTGTATAACATCCAGCTTTTCAAGATCACTTCCATTCCAAGCAAGAGCACTCATACCATACATGACACTAGGTACAGCAACATACTTCCACATTCCTCTCACACATTCGTACTTGTTTGCTCTGTATCTGGCCACACTACCTAACCGTCCACTCCACTGCATTGCTTTAGCCACTTTCTCACCTATAGTTCTAGTACATCCATCTTCACTCATACAACCTAGATATTTGTATTCTTTTGTTCTACCTATTCTGATTTCTCCAATATTCCACAGTCTTTCTCTATCAGTCTCATCACTATTTATAACCATGACCTTACTTTTATCGGCACCAAAGTTCATCTTGAAATCTGTACTATATCCATTCACAATGTCAAGCATCCTTTTTAGTTCATGACCACATTCACTAACCACAACCACATCATCAGCATACAACAAACAGCTCAGTCTCTCATTACCAACTTTCAGTCCTAAACCACTCCCTCTCAGTCGAACTGCTAATTCTTCTGTGTACAATCCAAACAACAGGGGGGACAGAGTACAGCCCTGTCTCACTCCTCTAACACTCCTCACTTGCCCTGTTTCCAAATTTCCTAACCTGTAGATAGCACTTGTGTTCTCATACAGACTCTGTACAATGTTCACTATTTTTCTGCTAAAACCAACTTTTCTCAAAATTTCAAACAGCCTAACCCGATCCACTCTGTCATACGCCTTTTCAATATCCAGGAATGCTAAATATACCTTCTTGTTATCCTTCTTCATTCGCTCAATTATTTCACTCACTACAAACAGATTATCCTCGCCCTGTCTATCTTGCCTAAAACCATTCTGTTCTTCTCCCAGGACTCCTAATTCCTCAACTAAATTTTTCATTCTCTCATTCAAAATACCACAAAAGATCTTACATACGGTGTCACCCAGTGGCAATTGGTCTGTAATTTTTAAGTTCTTTCATACTCTTATGTCCACCCTTATGCAACAGAACTACATTACACTTGTTCCAGTCATCCGGTACTCTTTCACTCTTCCATATCTCATCAAATAAACATTTCAACATACTGACTACACTCTCTCCTCCACATTTATAGAACTCATATGGTATCTTATCAGGGCCACATGCCTTTCCATTTTTCACTTTCTTCAAAAAACTTACAATCTCTTCACAAGTGATTTCGTCTTCCATTTGCAGTTCATGTTCATCTATCAGAAAATTTATTGGTTCATCATCTGTAACCTGCTCATTCATTCCACCAATGTCCTCCCAGTATTCTTCAACTGCTTTCACCATTTGCATCCTATCTTTCACACTGCAACCATTGGCTACTAATTCATTAACTTGAACTTCACTACCTCTATCATTACCTTGTATAAACCTATACCAATTATTTATTCCATCTGGACCTTTCTTTCTTAGATTTTCAACTTGGTGTCGCTCTTCTTTAACCCTAGCCTCATTGATCATTCTCTTTACTTTCTTCTGCTGGTCCTTGTACTCATTCCATACACTCTGCCATTCATCCTCAGAAATTGTGCGTCTTTCATACATTTTCCTCATACTGCGTTGTTTTTTATTTAAAATCTTCCTTCTCGTTCGTTCTTCCTTTATCTCACTCGTAAACCACCTAGCATTCCCTGTACTTTTCTTGCATTTCATTCTACCGATCTTTTGCTCTGCCACATCATACAAGGTTCTTGCAATCTCCTTATTTAGGTCATTTACATTTCCACACCTGTTCCAGTTACATCTACTCAATTCATTTCTAAATTCTTCCCAGTTTGCCATTTTAATACGCCAATTTTCTCTTACTCTGCTGGCCTTCTGCATCGGCTCCTTTCCAGCCCAATTATATTCTAGTACAAGCATTTTATGGTCACTATCAATATCAAAATCATCTTCATCTACAAACATTTCTTTGACACACTCTTGCTCTACTATTCACTATCATATAGTCAATTGCAGTTTTACATTCCCTGCTTTGCCATGTATGCAAGCCATTTCCTATTGTTACATTTAGCTTCTCAAGTTCATTCTCATCACAGAAATCAATCAATTTTTGTCCATTTGCATTTGCATGCGCACTTCAAACAAATAAAACGTTGGCGTCATTCTTGCGGACGAAGCGCGGATCCGCGGAATGTTGCCGAAATAAATTTATCAAAATTCTTCAAATTTCCTCACGTCTTGTACGACGTGACAGCAATACTGTTGCACC
The DNA here is from genome assembly GCA_030386875.1 of Morinoia aosen. NCBI lineage: Eukaryota > Metazoa > Arthropoda > Malacostraca > Amphipoda > Talitridae > Morinoia > Morinoia aosen. Next base: position 43,886,561 of record CM059567.1, on the reverse strand, counting down.
TGTCCACTTGAACTCGGATTTCTCTCAATAGCACAAGTAGCCTCTGACGGGGCTTTGTACTAGTACGCATCGTATAGTTTTTCTATCAATTAAGGGCCTAATATTAAGAAATTTCTAAAATATAACATCTTACACATCTCATGACTTTTTTGGGAAACAAACTGTTATCTTCCATCTTTCTTTTATCGAGGCTACTCACCTGCGGGCCTTGTCTCGTGTTGTAAAAGTTCGTTTGTCCGAAATTTGCCCGTAGCCAGGATGTGCTCAGTGGCAGGCACGAGATGAACTACTTCGCTATTCCCTGGGATTTAGTTTGGCCAGGGTTATATCGCCGGGCAAAGGGTGCTGTATCCAAAGTTACTCAGCTTTGTATACTTCGTATGTTGACCCTAATTGTTTTGAATAATATTTTTTCAGTTTTTTTATTCACGCTTACTTGGTTTCCTATGATCAATGCAGGATACAATGTAGGTAGGCTTGAAAAGTCCAATTGCATTCTTCTGTTTTTAACGATTGGCGTATTCTAAGTAAAGGCTATTAAGATTAAGAATATTGAATAAACACGAACTCGTCGAAATGTACAATTCTGCTCGTATTCATGGTGTGCGTGACTAAGGAACTTTTACATTGGCAGGGCACAGTGCGCGTGCCAGCGCCGTGCCTGTACGCCCACAAGCTCGCCTACATAACGGGCACCGGCACGCACAACCACCCGTCCGAGAGGGTCGCAGACAAGCTCTGGTGAGTGCTTTGGGTGAGGCCTCGGGGTATAGGAATGTTATGAGAGCATATGGCGAAGGTGAACATCATGCCTATTGTATTTCACGAGTTGATAGAAGTAATGGTGTCAAATACGTACTGAATTGTCATTCTCGCTATGACATGGTAAGCCCGGGAGTTATATCTTCAGCTGTTACCAGTTGATATATCCATTCACGTTACTTGTCGAAGTAGTAATGTTTTACGCGGATCGTATTTTCTCGGTTTATTGCGGTCATTTTTTCAGTACCTATAGTAATTCTCTTCCTGATATTTTTTTTGTTTCATGAACTTTCTTTCGTAACGCGGGGTTCTTTAGCGTATGGGATCTCGACTGGGAGAACACTTGATGCGTAGATTCTCCTTTCTCAAACTTCTCTGAACTGAATGCTGCCTTCCTTTCTTCTCTTCGGAACACCTTTATTGTGTTCAGGAAGGCTTAAGTTAACTTATCTAATCTGCTATCATTTTCTTGCACCCAGTTTCAGGTTATCTTGTTTTAATAGCTGTAAAAAAAACTGTTGATGTCAAGCCTTGATCTTGAAAACAACACTGCAATCGTTCCAAGCGTAGAAATGTGGAGGTATGGAGAAATAATTGTCCGTCAAATTCTCCCACAGAATTTGTTCAGTGTATCTCTCATTTGACTTGTCCATTTTTCCAAAATGCCCTGCCTTTTCAGCATGGTTCATTGGTGCTGCCAACGAATAAATTCTATTTCAATCCACGGGAGTGTTTTTCTTTGCGTGTTCCTTAGCTGCAGGCAGCAACAGTGGGTCTGATTGATATTTTAAGTATTACGACTCTCTCTCATCGGATCTAGGACGAAAATTGATCTATACTAGTATTTAAATTAGATTGTGTATTGATATTTTATTCAACTCTCGGTACAGGTACATCTAAGATTCCGGTGCTGTCAACGCTGGTCCTGCCTGAAGAAAGCGTAGTACTTACGCCATCCAGTTTTTTGTGCTTCGTAAGAAGTTATTTTGCGTTTTCTCTTCACAACCTATGTGAAACATTTTGGGGGTGATATCATTTTATGTCGGAAAGCGAGTTTTTCGACTAGGCAATTTTTGATAATCGTATTTGCTTAATTTGATGTATACTCGGATTGTATTCATGTGTGCAAATATGAAATTTTACGTACCCGTATTTGATGTTTCTCGTTCATCAATCTGTTCAGTGTTTCGCGTATTTGATGTTTTTCGTTTGTAAACGTGTTCGTTTTTGGTAAAATTCACTCGAGGTATTAAAGCTAGGCATTTATTCCTAGAGGAAAAATGCAGAATAAGGAAAAAAGGGTGTTTGTAGAATATGAACTTGGTTAAAACGAGTATAACTTGGAAATGATCATATCCAGTACTTGACCTATAAACGTTTATGGATTGTCTCGGCTGGATCTTTGACGTGTCGATTAATTACATTCCGTACTTTAACATGTGGGGACGTACACTTTTACCGTTGTGTAACCGGAGGCTTCTCCAAGTGAAACAGGCAAGTTGATATCGCTGTTTTCTCCTAAACGAATCTCGTAAAACGGGTTTTTGAATGTTGCTAAGATCAATGTCACTGATATTTAATATTGATAGTATTTATTTAGCCCTTGGCTACCCGAGAAAACTCGTTTACTAGATAGCAATCATAAAAATCGATGAAAATTGTGATTTCGGTTGTAATCATTTTTTGTCGGTTCAATTTTTTTTCTAGTTGATACTTTTCCCTATCACTTGGAACTCGTACTGAATGCTTTAAGTAAAAAATGCCGATTGAGAGAAGAAATTGTTGATTCATTTTGGTAGAATAGCAAATAACATCGTTCGTGCTTTTGTTTTCAGCTTATAGATTTATCGAGTCTTGGTTAATCGCCATTTGATGCAGTAAATTCGGATTTTCACTTGTATTTTCGTTTTCCTTGCAAATAACGAGAAACTAGTGCGTAATAACTTTTTGGTCATAGATGTCTTTAAAAGTGCAATTTATGTACAACGGCACGTTTGTGGGATGATACCATTGCATTGATAAGTTGGTATTACCCTTGGGTATGGGAAGCCTCTCAGGGGGAAACTTGTGTCTATGGGAATAAGCACACCCATGGGGGCACGTGAGCCCGAGCTGAGAGTTAGGTGGGCCTTCCTTTAGTCGAAAACAAATGTTTATCCGTTGAGTCAAGGACCACCTTTTTTTTCGGGTCACTGCTGTCGTGTTTTCAGCACCTACGACTTCTTTAAACTTTTATCTTGTTTCATGAACTTCTTTCGCAACTTACTGTTTCTATGCCCATGCTGCATAGATTTCGCATTCCCTTATCTCCATACTCGTAAATGGTTCCTTCCTCTCCTCGATACGCATTTTTTTTAGCGGTTAGGGAGGTCGAAACCTACATATTATCTGTTATATAGTATGGCATGTAGCTGAATCATTTTTGGCTATTTTCTACCATTCTCACTTTTAATATGGCAAAGTGTGGGGCATGCTTCCAGTGTACCTTTTTGTTCATATCTCGAATCTTTGCATCCCCATATCGTTAATTTAGGAAAATGTGCATCGCTAAAAGATGTTCTCTGTCAAAGGTAATGACTTATTTGGTTTACGTGCCTTGCATATACTGTAAAGTAAATGCATCTTTTTGCGACACAATTTCTCATCCCAAAGATCTGAAAACGTGAGAAGCATTTGTTACTTACCGGTAAATTATCCGAGGAAGCGGCAAGCCTCCAGACCCTGTGGATGACAAAAAATTCTTGTTTTCCATCGAAGATTTATTGATCCGATGAGATTTCCAGTAAGACCTCGAACTACTTCTTACGAAAGACTATCTCAAACATCAATAAAATGACATGTCGATTATGGATGCAAGTTTTGTCACTACAAAATCACGAATCTAGAAGCGTAACGAACGCTCATATAACGGTTACCTAATAAGTACCTCAAACGTTTTAGAAGGACGCTTCAAACTGCCTACATGTTCCAAGAACGATTTCTCAAATTGTAGCTTTGAGATAAGTTCTGTACAGCTTAATTTTACGCTGAAAGTCATCCAAACTAGGGACACAATTTGAACATCCATAAAGGTCTTCCAATAGTGCGCTAGATTTTCTCGTCGAATACGGCAAATTTCCACTGAAGCACCATGAGCAGGCCAAACTCTCGCACATGATAAGTGGAAAGTTAACGTAAATCATAAGCAGAGGTAAAACTGAATTCATGTGGCAATTTATATCTTAAGAAGCATCGACTCGTAACACCAACCAATATCAGATTCTTAACGCGATAAGAGAGCTGCAAATACTTCCGTGATGTAGTACATAGATAATTAACAGAAATAAAATAGGCATGAAAGCCGACCTTCCACCGTAGGTAAACTTCAACGGCTCTCAAACTGAACGAAGCTTTGATGAGATGAAGATTAACAAGTAAGGGCGTCACGAATGATAGTCCCAGACCCAGAGTAAAGGCAATATTATAACCTAAACTGTGCCAAAGTCATTGACGGCCCAACATTTCTTTGAGTATCGAGTCGAAGCTCTCGGGAGGTTGAACGAGGGAGGCGCTGGTGGGCAGAGCATCTGCTGAGACAAGGAACACTTAACTTTTTGGGACAAAAACAAGGACATGTATCAATTGAAGGAGCAGGATAAGTTTTGAACAACTCTACGTGCATACTCACCGCTTAATTGAGCATCAAATTGTACCACAATGCAACATTGGTTAGTTAGATAATTGGAGTAACATTCACCCCACCATTTTCTACAGGGGTTGAAGTTACCGTTTATCAATATATATATGCCAGGTAAAGTTAGCTTGGATCCTTGCTGAATTAGCGGAGCGAGGGACAAATTGGCTAAGCTTCTACGAAAAAAATCACGAGTATCACAGCTCCCTCCGCTGCAGTCAGATGATAAAAAAGCAAAGCGGTCCTAAAAGTTAATTTTATCGTACAAAGGAGCATATTTCATGAATTTGCACATAAGTTGTTTAAGGTTCCTTAGCCACAGCATAGGTAATCTTAAGTAAGCGCAGAGAAGGCACCATTCAGACGGTAACAAACCATTCTTGGGTTGTATAGAATGCCGAAAAATGAACTCTTTTCAAACGATAAATATCTCCAGTAAAATGAAATTTTTGAGACATTGAGCCTCATATGATATACGTGCGAGGTAAGCCAGACGACTCTTTCATTTAACATTATAGAAGTTCAAAACAATTGAACGTACAAAGCGTTTACTACCTTTTTTTCGATTTTATTTAATAGAAGAAAACGTCTTTGCAATTCAAAACGCTAAGTGTGAAAAACTAGTTCATTTTAAGCACGAGTATTGTTAAAAATTAAATTTAAGAATATAATTGGTATCAAATAGTCGACAACATTAACGTTGAGGGCCAAATAAGCAGCGCGGTTTCTTTAGGAACTTATCAGAAAATGAACAAATTCTAAAGTAACATGAACACTAGCCATACTAATGTATCTGTTTGTATTTGGCCGTGGGGTATAGCCAGTCCTTAAGAACCTCGATAAGCATCTAGAGTAAACCGTGAGAAAGGATAATGATTGACGTGGAAACTCTGCTTTGGTTTGGGAATTTATTCGGAGGAAAACTCCCGGCGGTCGGGCGAGTCTTGAGTAGCTGAAGAACTTGGCTGACGTGGGTTTGCAGTCCGGGCAGGCGAAGAGGCACCGGCTAGTGACGACGTCGACAGTGAGGGTGTGTGTTTTGGAGTTGATTTTAGGGGGCCTTGAATGAGCGCAATTTAGATTCTGGCAGCTTAAGCCTTAGGATAACAGTGACAGGAGGATGAGTCACGTTATGATTTCAGCTTTATACATTTCAAGCGGGACCATCGAGTTATCGTCGGTGGGAGCAAGGAAAGTTAGCTAGCCTGTGAGGGCAGTCTTTAGGCTTTTGCGAACTTCAATATTTAACCAAGATGCTCTGCAAAAGGGGATCGAAGGTAACTGATGTAGCTCAGGTGTAAGGCTCAGGTAGATTTTTTTAACTGGCCTATCTCAGGCTAATGGCAAATGGCACCGCTCAAAATAAGGCAAGGTGGGAGCCAGTTAAGTTACAGCTCAGGTTAGCACCCAGGTCCGGTAAGATTCAGTTAATGGCAAAAAACAAGGTCCAGAACAAAGCCAAAACTAATCCAAGTAGAGAAATCCCAAAAGCGGCCCAGGGAGATCTGTTGTGAGTGGTGTGTGGCGATGACGTTGAAGTCCTGCAAAGAGTCCAAACGCTGGATGAACAGTCCAAGGAGACATCAAGGAAAATTTCACCACTGACAGTCCCACAACATCGTAAAATAATAAACTCCCACACAGCAGAATTCGAGAAATCCTACAGATTTGACTCTAGTTAATTTCATTTGTTTCTCCTTTTCGTCAAACTCAAAAGTAGATAAGACAGATTTTTGTAGAAAGATTTTAAAAAATAAATAAATTGTTTAAATGGTTTAGCTGGCAAAAACTGTTCACTAATGCCTTAGGCTTTAATATCTGAGCCTGAGGTTTAAGAACTTCCGGTAATGAAAATCGTTATTCATTACCGAAACCTCAGGCAATTAAGCACAAGATCTACGGAATATCAAGAAAATGTCCATAAGACTGCAACTTTTGCAAGAATCTGCAGGACAGCAATATAGGAGGTTAAATAGGTGTAGTTTTGGAGAAACCGTGATTTCATAACACAAGATTCATGAAACAGCGAAAAGACATAACACGGCTAAAATTGCGTAAAAATGAGAATTGACGCTTGTTCAGTGCTCTAGAAACATCCCTATCTCCGTACAAGAATTAACAGAGAAAAATCCTAAAGTTCATTGATATAAATCCTACTAAAATCACTGATAAATATCATTTGCAATAATAAATGAATTAAGGAATAATATCCACAATAAAAAAAAAGAAACCTAAACGTTTTGCTTGCACAGAAAGGAAATATGCGCAAAACGAGAGCATGAAAATCAGTGCGGCGATTAACCCGGCGGCTCTACACGTCGGCATTCGCCAAGCCGCCGGCATACTTTGTACGCACTCACGAAAGGCAAATGGTAGTGGGTGTTTTTGTCACAAGAATGAACAGAATTGAATTAAATTTTATTGAAATGATTTATATTGAAATAAGTGCGATTAAACGCAAGGTTCGAGTATGAACTATACAAAAATGAAACCCAAAACTTTAGCAAGCATAGACATGAATAATCTTCGTAATTTACAAGCATACGAGATTATTAAGAGACATTTTTAATTATTATTTCGCGTCGAAACATATTTAAGAAAAACTACTGCAAGTATGTTTGTGAAAAAAAAAATACTATTATAACACATGCTTATAGTGCAATTATAGTCACGGAGTAGTGACAGGAGACGGCAGTGTATGCTCCGCCATTTGGAAAACAAAGACACACTATCAAGAAAGAACGCCGGCAATTTAGCCGCGTTCGTTCACGAGTCAGTTTATGAATAATTCTCGATGTGATACTGGCGACCACAATATATAATTTGCAGTAAAGAAAAGAAGGACGTTAGCTGAATATCTAGTATGAAGTCTCAACACGTAAATTTGGAAATGACACGCAAATGCTTACGCTATTTCACGCTGAGGTAGCATTCGAAATACACATGCCCGTCTAAGAGCTTTAGCACTATTTTTAAGTTCATCCTTAATTCACGACGATGAACAGATCCCTAAGTTAATCAACATGCACACAGGGAATTTACACTTGTATACATTACCAGGTTACTTCTTCTTATTTAAACACTAAATATCTTCACTTACACAAACGCGGTATGCACGAGCTAGTAAGGCACGAGAGAATGTGTTTCAAAGAGACGCCACGCACAGTGCTGCCAGATTCAGAGGCTTGAAACACGAAAATGTCAATCGTGACTTTAATTTTATGCTTTTTTTGCACAAAAACTTTAAGGATTACGAATTAGAAGTAGAAAATAATTAATAATAAATTAGAGTAAGATTTTTAATGCTAATAATTAATTTATTTAAGTGCGAATGGGAAAATTTATAATTTTTAAGCTTTTGTAGCGATTGCTACATATCTATGAAGTCCTCCCTAGTGGGGAACTAATTGAATTGGTTTTTTAAGGGTTGAATATCAAGGAATTTATCGTTTTCAAAAGAGGATGTTCTTTTACAATGGCGAGGTCACCAGTGTTTTTCCAAACACACTTAATTGCTAATTGAATGATTTAAGGCCTCTGACTCCGAAGGAGTTCTGGGTATTCGGACGCAATCTTTCAAGCGTCTACAATCAACAAAAAAAATTACCACAAGCCAACACCGGAGGAAAATGAGAGAATAGTTTCACTCGCCGGTATGGAATTTATTGAAGAGAAGGTTGCACGCTGAAGTGCGAGGCTTGACTCTTGTTCGCGAGACTTCTTGGGGAGAGTCCGAGGAGGTTGGAGGACTTCAGACGATTCGTTCAGCTCAGGCTTGTGAAGCGCGAGCTGGAGTGTGAAGTCGATGTTTTGTAAGTGTGGGGGGGTTCCGACACTAAGTGATTGGTGATTTGAGTGCTGGGTAGGGAGTTGATTACCGGTTGGGAAAACTCGGTAGGAATTGGGGACTCTCGCCCAAATGGCCTCAACTGGAGATTTTAGCGGCTTAGCTGCAGGGGTGCAGGCCTTTCCAGTATAGTGAACTTTGAATATGAGGAGAAGCTTGGAGGGAACACTTGGAGGAGAACTCGGATGCGAGAACTTGGAGGCGAGAACTTGGAGGAGGTAAGCTCCTTAAATTAAGAGGTTAGGGTTTGGTTTCATACGTGTTTGTGAGTGCTTGAATGTGTGGTCCCGTCGATCCTGTGAGGGAGCAGGTGACTTGAATTATTTTGAACACAAAATTTGAGTCTATTCATAAACATGTGCAAGACTGCGCAAACTGCAACATTCACAGGATGAACAATGGCAGAGGTCTGGTGCTGAGAATCAGTCCGCAACTCTAGCGCCCGAGTCGCAGCCCGAATCATCTCAACACCAGAATCAGTGCTCCAGACCAACTGGTCACAAGCTCTATCCTGACACTGCAAGCAGCAACACAACTGAGTTTAAATGAGCTACAGCCAAAATAATAGCTAAAGCACTGAGGTAATTAGATAATTAATGTACTAAAAAATATAAGTATGAGAAAAGGTGAAGTCTCTATACTCTATTATTTAGATGAGCAAGAATTTGCAGCAGAAGTTACATAAAAAGGAGCAGCCCATAAACGGACACGAAAGTCACAACAACTAAGCTGAGAACAAAGTTACAGTGATTTAAAAAAGGCTCAATTAATTCATGGAAAAATATTGAACATAAGAACGCTGCTTCTATTCCTAAAAAACATGTCAAATGTAGTTAGGTATTTATAAGGAACAATTATTTATGAATTGACTTGAAATGAGTACTGCAGAAAATACAAACGCGATTTGCTGCAATATCCTATTTTATTTCTTAAGATTTTTGGACTTTAAACGTTGAGTGTTGAACGTGAAAAGGGTTCCATACTTGTTTGAATCACGACTTAATTAAAATACAAAAGTTGAGAACACAATTAATTAGAAGCTGGAACATACAAAAATGAGCAAACCAAAAAATGATCTCTGTGGGCAGCAAGGTGTCTTAACACTATGCTCAGCACTAAAATACATCCAAGGAGCTAATGCCAATATCGTCTAACACTGAAGCACAACACGGAATCATCGGAGAATAGTAAACACGAAAACTATGGCAAAGATGTGGCAGTGAGCTTGAGGCTGGTGACTAACTAACACTGGCACAGAGACAACATAGTGAATATTTCTACGACACAATAACGAGAGCTTCCTAACACGGAACAAGTTAAGACACAACACAGGAAAGTTAAGACATAATACACACTTATCGTTACACTTGATACTTACAATTGCCCCTCTGGGGCCCAAGGACTAATATCTGAAGAACACACAACGTGAAATGAGCAGTCTGCCTGGAAAATGGCTATCGAGCTTGCCAAATGGTTCTGCGCGAATGTTTCCAACGGAAGTGACTGACGGAAACGTGATCGGCAAATATTTTCGAAAACACAGTTTTGGTACAATTTTGAGTTTAATCGAATTAATTTGGTCTTGTAAAATTGTAAAAATAACTACATTTGTATAATTTAATTTTAGGATTTTAGTTTTTTAATATTTTATGAAATTAGGCTGAAGTACGGCTGAGGGCGATCACTACATATCTTACTTAAAATTAGTTGCACATATCAGACAGAGTATGTTAATATCAAACTGAAAGAAAGGATAGTGTGAAAAGCTGGTCAATGTTTTCAACTGAAGGTTTAATGTATGCAGACGTACGGATCCACTCACCCTTTTTTGAGGGCATATATATATCCCATGTTTTTAGCTTAATAATCAAATTTTTATCCAGCACATATTTCATTTGGTAGAATATAGCCTAGTTCAATGACGATATTTTAAAAATTTTGAATTGCTTCTCATCAAGCTTTTTTTTATCACATATTTGATTATTAATTTAAGATCACATGGAATTCAAGCCTGCCTTTGGATGTTATAAAGGTGGGAGCACCGTATGACATCAATGTTATATGATATCTATGTAAAATTTATAAATTGATAAGACATATTAAGGATGTGTGGTTTCAAAAAAATTTTTTCTAGAAAACCAATGCTCAACTTATTTTGCTTTTTTTCACATGTCACGCAAAAATTACTAAGGCTCTTCGAATGATTACCAGGTCCAAATCCGCCTTTCATGGATTCTATTCTCTGACGTCGCATTAGTTCATCATTTTATTTGGCAAAACAGACTGATGACAAATAGAGTTACAAGCTTGTGCTCTTCTCTTTTAAATGTTCATGGACTGGTGTGAGGAATCTTAATATTTTATGTGGAATAAGTTTATAAATTAGAATAAGCGTCCTAAATAGATCTAGCTTAAATTGAGACGTTAGGAAATGTTCTTCTTATACATACTTCCGTAATATGTGTCCAAATTTAGATTTTAACGATACTGCTATCGGAGAGCTCTTATTGTTGTTCATTAAGTATTTCTATTTAAACTATTGGAATAAATTTTTTTTTAGGTTATTAATTCATTATTTAGGTTGAGCTTCATCCAGATTTTTTCCTTGGGGTTTGAATGGCTCTGTATGGAAAAGTTACATCATGATTTTCTATGAACAAAATTTTCAGAACCACTTGAAAATTAGATCCTGATAGAATGTAAAAAATTATATTTCAGCTAATTTAGCGTTGTTTGTGATTATTCTCATATCATTATTGATTTGTACTCTGCTGAGAGAGAGTAATGATAGCTCATAAATTTCTACATTAAAAACAAGGTCATGCCATTTTTTTAGTTTGGGAGTGTTAATGGACATATTGTTTCAGTTTTAATGTATCTGGGATCCATCAAGAACTAATGCTAATACATTGCCAAGATGTAGGCCTAGTGACAAGTGTATGTACTCTATTTTGTAGTTAGGTATGTTGTCAGTTTGGCTCTGTTTTTCTTTGATTGGTTGCTGCTTTTTATGAATCTGAAAATGCATCTTATATGTTTTAAAATTTCAACTTTATATATAGAAAAGTTGTGCAAATGTTATTAATAGGGTAGAATTTGAAAACTGAATTTAACTTTTGAAAATTAAGTTGGTTGCTTAACTAAGATACGCAATTTTTTACTGTTTGATATTTAATGTCTGTTATAGCTTTTATTTAATGTGTAAGTTGCATCAGTAAAATATTAAAATAAAATTACAATTTTTTAGTAAAGAAAATTATGGAACCACTGTTGATAAGAAATAGGTGACTGAGTTGTACTAAATGGTAAAACTGATACAAACCATGATGTGAATTTATGAAAACTATTCATAACAAAATCTTTGGTCAATATGCAGTTTATGCGCTAATGGAAATTACAAATTTCGTTGTAATGAATCACCAAGGAACACATTTCAAAACGTTGTACAAGAATGACATTCTGCTTGCTGATGCATTATTTTTGAGTTATTCAACTTTGAAGTTTTTATCTTCCATCGCAGTTCCAGTCAATTGCGCGCTTGAGCTGGAGCTGTTAGAGTATGTTTGGGTACTTTGTAACTTATTAATACCTAACCCTGCGGAGCCTGAACCCACTTCGGTCAATGTGAAGTTTAATGCAATCACGGAAAATAAGAATTCCGATCATAGGAATCACTAAAGGAACCCATTTAAGAACGTTTTACATAAATGACATTCTGCTCGCTGATGCGTTTTTTTTCAAATTATTGAACTTTGAAGTTGGCCTTTGCGCCCAAAGGAAACGAGCGCGCTAAACGGAATTGAATTAATAACGGAAGCTATTACAAACGTAAAGAGGTTGAGTCATGAGGGGGAGGCACAGTTCTTCTAGTGAAAATTATAAATAAAGCTTCTAACCCACCCATTAGGGTGACGACCGCAATCTTGTTTATATCGGCTCCAAGATGGCGACCACCATGGGCGCTGCCATCTTGGAGCCGCGTTCTAAACAAGATTGCGGTCTTCACCCTAATGAGTGGGTTAGAAGCTTTATTTATAATTTTCACTAGAAGAACTGAGCCTCTACCTCACAACCCAACCTCTTTACGTTTGTAATAGAGGGTTAGCTTCCGTTATTAATTAAATTCCGTTGGTTCCTTTCGCGCGCGAAGGCCAACTTCAAAGTTCAATAATTCGAAAATAACGCATCAGCGAGCAGAATGTCATTCATGTAAAACGTTCTTTAACCCGCGCACGGTCGCGCATCCCTCAGAAAAGTAGTCAATTTACCCGCGTTACTCTGCCGCTTCCTGTTCACTTACCGTAATAGGCAGAGATGTAAAAATATCAAGTAATGAGTAAAAAATGTTGCTTTACACTTTGATGTTGTCAGATTTTTGATAACTTGAACCGTTTCTTTGTAATATGGAGTCAAACTCCGTAGATTTTTGCACAACATTGCTTCAAAGAGATCAATGGCCATTTTTTTGTTTTGGGAACAATGTAATGTTTTTCATTGCTATTTTATGCAGAAAATCCTTCCAAACCTGCTGATGTTTTTATTTTTCCTCTACAACAATTAGAAAAAAAGTTATGACCATTTATATGTCTACAAAGTGTTATCCATTCTTCGTTTTAGTTCCTACATAAATGCATGTTTGCATGTCTGGTTATATTACTGTAAGTATAGTGTTTCGAAACTTGTAATTTTCACACAATATGAATAAAATACTGCTCTACACACTACTGACTTCAGATTTGTCCTATCATTTGCCATTTTTGCGAAATAAGGCGGTCAAATCCATGGATTTTGTGATATTTCAAAATTTTTGTTTCACATGCTGTAAAAGGCAGAGATTGAAAAATATGAAGTTCTAAGTACAAAATGTTCTAAATAACTTACCTATTGTACAAAAACAAGAAAAAAAACAAAAACGTGGTACTCACAGGTCTGGATGCAATGGATGAAGATGACTTGAAGATGGATGAAATGAAGGCTTGGTGAAAATGGAATGCAGTAGCTAATTATAAGTTGAGTAATGATCTGGCTGCATTGTAGTTATTGATGGATTGTTTTGAAGATGGATGTTGTGATATCTTACAAACAACCCCCCCCCCCCTTGGCATCAATCCACTGACTTCCTTGGCATCAATCCACTTCATGGCAATCATTGATGCAGTGCCTTTTGAGGCACGGACTGAGACAACACTTCCCTTGGCCGGTTTCTTGCCAATCATATCTGTGAGCATTTTGTTGGGGTACTGATTGCGATTGGTCATGCAGGTTCCAGTGGCATTGAAACATATCTTTGTTCTCAAGTGCCAAAATAAGTCTGGGGACGAATAGAACCTATCTGTGAAGAGAGAGTATCCCTCATTCTGGCGGTAGGGAGAGTTGTGGAGCAGCGTTAGGATAATCTCTGATAGTGTGCTTTGTGGTGTCATGGAAGATGATAGCTGAAAAGTACCCTGACGCAGTTTCCACCAGCTTGTAACTCTTTATATGGTACTTGTGAGGTTTGTTTGGGTTGTACACCCTCATCGAAGAGTTACCCTTCCAGCCCATGCTCCCTTCGTCTATACTAAGTTGTTTAGTGTCTGCCTTGTAGACAGTTCGGCACTTCACCTGGAAGGGCTTCAATAGCGGTGCGACACGAGCAGTTTTGTATTCTATACTGTCTACAGGGGGAAGTGTCTCATTGTCTACAAGGTGAAAAAAGGTGTGTATATGCTTGAATCGCCTGAATGACATTGATGAACTGATAATGTCATTCTTGAATGTGGAGCTTTTTTCCCAGGGTATGCTGATAGTTGCAGGAGGGTTCAGGCCAAAAAGAAACATAATTCCTATGTATGCTCTAATCTCACCAGGAGAGACATCAGGGACACGTTTGCCTGCTTTGCCAACCTTGCTGGCATAGTAACGATTTGTCTCCAGTGCCATGGTTCTCCAAATGTTGTCATCCAAGAACAACATCAGCGCTGCATACTCATCAAAATTGTCCTCGTCCACATCAACACAAATACCAACATTCCTTGGTATAAAGGGCAAAGCCTCAATCGGGGTCTCTACTTCACTATCTTTCCACATTATCTTCTGTCTTTTGGCTACAGGTGGCAGATCCTTTGCTTGTTTCATGACTACACCATCACACAGCTGATTACCATCACCCACCTAATGCTCTTCTACCACCTCTCGGCTATTGTTGCGCATATTAGCAGCACGCATATAGATGCCAGGACGCTCCTCTTCAACATCAGAATCTTCATCAGATGAGACATAAGTGTATGTTACAGGTTGAGATCTTGCAAACCTCAACCCAGAACTGGTGGAGGCAATGGCGGGTGGTACAGTTGTTTCCTGCATGGTGCTACTGCTGCTGTCGGTGGGCATAGCCTCTTGTTCACCAATGAGTGTCAGCTGCTGTGGATCCCCAGGTGGCATCTGGTTGGAATCCTCAGGTATCACCTTCTCAGGTATCAGCTGAGAGGGGTCACTCAAATTGGCAATGTTACTACCCATTCTTGCAAGACTGTCAGTGTACCCTTCCTCCAAATAATCTTTTTCATCTTCCAAATCCTCTTCTTCATCATCTTGGCTCAACGTATGGAGAAGCTCACGTATTTCTTCTTCATTCAGTTTCTTCATTGTACACAAGAATTCAGTACAAGATAATTTAAATTTTGTTACTAAACAGCCAAGAATAAACCATAAATGACATAGGTACTATGTGTTGTTATATGAACCACCTGAAAATAGAAAAACAAATTGTAATAAAATATGAAAAGCACACATGAAATAAACAATTGAACACATATGGTAATCAAATAAAATACACTGAAATAAATAAAGTTTTGATGGTAACTCAGGCTGCCACTGATTGTTTGCACGCACACACCCTCTCACGGTTGCCTCATTTACCAAGTTGACTGGGCGCACCCTGAGTAGTTTCGCTGGTAACTGAGGCTGCCACTGACTGTTCGCACGCACACCCTCTCACGGTCGCCTCATTTACCACACTGACTGTGCTTACCCCTCCCAACTTCCAAGTGGTTGTAGCTCTGCCTTAACCCCCACAATGTGGGGGTTTCTGGCTCCAGCTGTGTAGCACTCGCTGAGACGATCATTTTGGTGTATAACAACTTGGGGTTATGCCTTACGTCTGGCAACCAGTGAGCCTGGTAAATGAGGCGACCAGTTATAGTTCGCGGGTTAAGGACACCGTCTAGATAAAAAAAAGTCCCGTTATTTATAGATGGATTTCTCTGAAATTTTCACAGTAGGTGTGAAATGATCCAAATATCATTTGTTATTTCGACAAAATTTTTGTATCTGCACTGCATTTTTTTTTATTTTCGAAAAATATGATAAAATGTTTTTTTTTAAAAATCCTACTACTTCTACAATTTTCAAGTTACAGAATTAGTACTTCGTTTTTAGATTGCTTAGATGTCTATATAACCACTCGCAATAGGGAATTTTGATAACTTATTTTTTGTGGATTTTGGGAATTAAAAAAAAATGAACTTTTTTTCATTTAATTTTTTTTCATGTCGTGTAATTTTCAAAATAATAAATTTATCAGAAAATGCTATTGCGCGAGGATACACCTTGCTGAGCCCTATCGAATGGTATAAAAACCATTCTCCTAGCTCTAAAATTGTGGAAGAAGTAGCATTTGAGAAACCAATTATCAAGTTTCCAGATAAACGTGTTTTAAAAAAAAAAAGATTTTTCTTTTTATCTTTTGAACTACAGGGTTTTCTATAATGAACTCTTGAGCGTTTGTAGCTCTTTTCAAGCCCTTTCGATTGATACAATTTACATTGCTGTAGCTCTGTAACTCTGGGAAAAAATATACATCAAAAGAGAATAGGTGTAATTCTTGAAAGCAACCAATTTTTTTAATTTTTCATTTTTTTTTGATCAAAATACGTTTTTTTGTCAAGTCAACTCCTTTGTTTTATAGCTCTTTTCAAGCCCTTTGGATTGGTGTGCTCGCCATAGCTGTAGCTATGATACTGCAGCTGTCATTGAGCTATGAATGAAAGCTGCGGTATCATGGATACGGCAGAACAGCTAAATTCTGAAATTGTCAAAAATTATTAAAAAAAATTTATTCAGCGTTAGAATGTTTCGTTTGAATAATGGAAGCACTTTGAGTAGCCCATTAACGAACTATAATGCCATTCCCGCAGAGAAACATGCTCAATTGACCCCCAATAATGAGGGCAGGAGGGTTCAAGGTCACTTCACCCCCATCGCTTTCCCCCCCCCCCTCTGGTGGGCGCACTATTCGGAGTAGACGTAAACGGAAAGAACCAATGGAAGCGCAAGAAAATCCTCTATAAGATGCATATATAAACAGATAATCAACACATATCCCGATTTCTATCAAGACGGTCTCCTGCTTCATTATCATAGATACGGCAGAACAGCTAAATTCTGAAATTGTCAAAATTTTACAAAAAATATTTATTCAGCGTTAGAATGTTTCGTTTGAATAATGAAAGCACTTTGTGTAGCCCATGAACGAACTATATTGCCATTGCCGCAGAGAAACACGCTCAATTGACCCCCAATAATGAGGGGGGTGAGGGGTCAAGGTCACGCCACCCCCATCGCTTTCCTCCCCCTCCGGTGGGCGCACTATTCGGAGTAGACGTAAACGGAAAGTACCAATGGATGCGCAAGAAAATCCTCTATAAGATGCTTATAAAAGCAGAAAATCAACACATATCCTGATTTCTACCTAGACGGTGTCCTTAATAGGTTCCTTTTGTGATTCCTAAGATCGGAATTCTTATTTTCCGTGATTGCATTAAACTTCACATTGACCCCCACTTCTAGGATGTTTTAGTTAATAACACAATAAAGGTTATCATCCTAAAATATTAACGGCACTAGAATAGTGAATACCTAAATCTACAGTATTCACTCCTACGGTGTTGTTGTTGTTTTGCCCCGACGGCCGCTCGAAGGGGTCCGCCGCGGCCAGGGCCGCCCCAGACCGGGCCCGGCTTGAAGCGAAGAGGGGTGTGGTTATATGGGCCTCTGGAAGACGCCTGCGTCGTGCAGAAACCTCACGACGTCCGCGGGGCGAGTCCAGAGGTGCTCCAGTGCATGTATCTGGTGTGTGTGTCGGTGTGCGTGTAGGGCGGGACACGGTGTAATATTCTACGGTGGTTGCCATAATGAAACTGATGTCAACTGCATTTCGATTTCAGTATTCACTACCCCTGTCCGGCTCATGTTTTTGGGTGATAACCTTTATTGTGATATTAATTAAAACATCCTAGAAGTGGGTTCAGGCTCCGCAGGATTGGCTAATAATAAATTACAAAGTACCCAAGCATACTCTAACAGCTCTAGCTCGAACGCGCAACTGACTGGAACTACTATGGAAGACAAAAACTTCAAAGTATAACTCGAAAATAATGCATCAGCAAGCAGAATGTCATTCATGTAAAACGCTTTTAAATGTGTTACTTCTGTGATTCTTTGGAACGTAATTTTTAATTTACGTGAACGCCTTAACCCTTTACTGCCCAACTGGACTATTTCGTCCTCTTTCAAAAATAATAATATATCGTATTTCTTATTCAATTTGTTCACTAATGTGTCCTTTGAACTGCACTGCCGAGTGGCAGTTCCTTCCCCATTTTGATAACAGTGACTACCTAATGCCAGTGTCGGTTTAGTGATAGTGGTTGTCATAACGGTAATATGAGTATAAAAATGTGGGCGTTAAAGGGTTAAACTGCATATTGATCAAATCTTCTATATAAAAATTTTAAAGCCAGAAAAAGAATTAATACGTTTTGAACTGACTAGTAATAATACGAGTATTAATTACCTCTGATGAAACTTAAAGTAACCTATTTTTTGTTGCTCTACTATGCACCAATGCAAAATATATGTTGATTGTGAGATGACCACGAAAATGAAAAATGTAATGTGAAAACAGCTCAAATTCCTTTAAATAAACTCATACCTTGGTTTTACGGACAAAAAGAGGGGAGCCCTTGTCCCAATTATCCAAAGCATCTCACAGATATGGTACGCTACAAGTGGCTATTACCAACAATAACATTACAAAAAAGAAAGAACTGTACTTTTAATCAAGGATGCGCCATTTTCCAACTTCAGTATCAACTCAAGTTTCTGTGCCATGGTTAAATTCACCCTTTTCTTTTTTTCCACTAAGGCTCCAGATGAAATGGTAAAGGAATATATATCACATATATCACTGGTCGGCATAACTTTAAAAAAGGGGGGGCTAAAAATTGGGAGCAATGCAATGCAGATGCTGGAATAGTGTTGTCAACAATGCAACTGCCCACCATCTAGCAGTCAGTTTTGGAACTAACTGACTTTGTCTGTGGTATGCGCAACTTTCAAATAAAATTGGTAGCTCAAGAATTTGTCCGTAGAATCCAGAATCCTCTAAAACAAGATCTGTAAAACCAAGTTATGGGTGTAGCCAGCATGTGCTTTCTTTCTCTGTTTTAGTAATAACTGTGACATGTATCAATTGAATTTAAATTAGTTTTATGCATAATGACATTTTTCAATACACATTTTAATGCATTTGAAACTGTGAGATGACTGGTTTCCATGAACTTTCAATGTCTGTTTATTTGCCAGAAATAAAAATATATTGATATAACATAAGTATCACTGTACAGTATCTCCTATCCATTAAATTTCCAAACCATGGAATGTATGAGACCAATTTGAAATTCTAGGTCTCTAGGATATATTTAAAAAGGCTTTTAGCTGGGAAATATAGAATGAGAGAAATATATTGACTAGCATACAATAGTTCTGTCCTATATATTATGAACTTTACCATAAGGCTAGTTTATATTTATTCATGCTGTAAAAAGCATTGTTATATTTTAATTCTCTAGTTTATTTCATAATTTTTGTTATCATTACAGAAGGTGAAAGAATTACACCCATGTTCCACAATGATTGATGTGACTGTTAAAACCCTTGACTCTCAGAATCACAGGTTCTCTGTGCCTGATGAGGTAAGTATTCCTATTCTAAGGTTTTATGTAAAAAGATTAGATGTTAAGAATACAGCCTGATAATAATTCAGTTACTGTATTACTTTATTGAATTTTTGTAGACTACAAATATTTCAGAAATTCAGCATTATGTATAGTGAACGGTCTCCAAGGGGATACAACTGTTGTTTATATGGGAATTAGCACTCCCAGGAGGAATATGTGAAATGGCCCAAGCTGAAAGTTAGGTAGATCTTCTTTTTGTTTAAATAGAATGTTTTTTTTTATGTGACGGACCATCTTTTTTTTTTGGTTCACTGCTGTCCTGTTTTTCAGCATCTATTACTTTCTTCAACTTTTATCTTGTTTCATGAACTTTATTCCCAACTTACTGTTTCTGAGCCTCTCCTGTATAGATTCTGCATTTTTATTTCCACACTAAGTGGTGCCTTCCTCCTTCCTTTCTTTGATATGCTCTTTTTTTGTAGCAGTTAGGGAGGCTTAAACTAACAAATAATCTAATCTAACTCTCCCTCCATCACAGATTACAGTGCAGCAGTTCAAGACTCGCATCAGCTCCTCGGTGAACATTGCTGCAGACAAGCAAAGGCTCATATTTTGCGGCCGGGTTTTGCAGGATGACAAGAAACTTGCAGAGTATGGTGAGCACTTGAGATCTCTACTAGAGACCCCTCAGGGGGATACAACTATTGTATCTATAGGAATTAGTGCTCCCAGGTGAAAAATGTGAGGGCCCGACCTGAGAGTTAGGTAGGCCTTTTTTTTGTTGAAATAAAATGTTTTTTGTTATGTTGAGGACCACATTTTTTCGGTTCACTACTGTCCTGTTTTTCAGCACCTCTGACTTTCTTCTTCAACTTCTATCTTATTTCATGAACTTCTTTCTTATTTTACTGTTTCTATGCCCTTTCTGCATAGATTCCTCATTCTCATATCTCCATACTAAATGGTGCCTTCCTCCCTCTCTTCGATACGCTCTTTTTTTGTAGTGGTTAGTGAGGCTTAAACTAACTTATAATCTTAATCTTAAAAATAAGGTTCAGCTGACATCTTGGGAAATGCAAAAAATGAGGCAGTTTTTAATTGACATCTCAGGAAATGTTGAAAGTGAGGCAGGGTTGAGGAAGGGTTTAGCTGATGTCAGAAAATGCTTAACATGAGGCAGAGTTTGGCTGACATCTCAGGAAATGCTAAACATGAGGCAGAGTTTGGCTGACATCTCAGGAAATGCTAAACATGAGGCAGAGTTTGGCTGACATCTCAGGAAATGCTAAACATAGGCAGAGTTTGGCTGACATCTCAGGAAATGCTAAACATGAGGCAGAGTTTGGCTGACATCTCAGGAAATGCTAAACATTGGCAGAGTTTGGCTGACATCTCAGGAAATGCTAAACATTGGCAGAGTTTGGCTGACATCTCAGGAAATGCTAAACATAGGCAGAGTTTGGCTGACATCTCAGGAAATGCTAAACATAGGCAGAGTTTGGCTGACATCTCAGGAAATGCTAAACATGAGGCAGAGTTTGGCTGACATCTCAGGAAATGCTAAACATAGGCAGAGTTTGGCTGACATCTCAGGAAATGCTAAACATAGGCAGAGTTTGGCTGACATCTCAGGAAATGCTAAACATAGGCAGAGTTTGGCTGACATCTCAGGAAATGCTAAACATGAGGCAGAGTATGGCTGACATCTCAGGAAATGCTAAACATAGGCAGAGTTTGGCTGACATCTCAGGAAATGCTAAACATAGGCAGAGTTTGGCTGACATCTCAGCAAATGCTAAAAATGAGGCAGAGTTTGGCTGACATCTCAGCAAATGCTAAAAATGAGGCAGAGTTTGGCTGACATCTCAGGAAATGCTAAACATAGGCAGAGTTTGCCTGACATCTCAGGAAATGCTAAACATGAGGCAGAGTTCGCAGATTTTTTTTGCATCAGTTTTTTCTGCTATTTTTAACATTCTATTATGATTAATGGTATTCAATGGACCCAGTTTATGTTTGGTATCCATAAATTTCTAACAACATTTGAATTTAAACTTGAGTTGAATACTAAACTTCAGTTCAACCCAGCGCAGTCAACGTGTCAAGTTCTACTCACGTGTGCACAGGTGTGCACGAGCGTGTAGTGCATCTGGTGGCACGTTCACCTCCGCCACCTTCGTCCGGGCCCTCGTCTGCTGGGACGTCTTCCAGCCGAGGCTCCCCTCATCACCGTCACCATCACATCCATCACCACCAGGGGCCTGGCGGCCACTTTTTGCTGAGGCCCGTCATCTCTGATGAAGGCTACGTCTTGGGTGAGCGTGTGGTGCTCAGATCTTGCATGTTGCAAGCAAACATTTACTGGGTTGAGTTTGAGTTTGATTTTCTATAGTTTTTGTAGTTTTTGTTTAAAATTGAATAGTATCAGAACTCTTATGTAGAGCGTATAGTGTATGTTCAAGTTTTCATTCATTTCATAGTGAAGTTGAATTTTTGAATAACTTTTTCCGTAATAATAGTTTCCCCGCATGGCTCATACATTGCTCAGTCAATGAGAAAGCATCTGTTGCAACACATGCTTCTGTTAGTGAGTTGCAACTAATGCTCATGATGAACGTAAGTTGTCCCTTTGTCTGAGCTGACTTCTTGCTTTAACAATTTGGCTGCAACGTGCACCACCGGTGCCCACAGAGGGGATTTTTATGAAGCTGCTGACCAACCAGTAGTCACGAGCCTAATTATCATAAATACTTAATTAAAGTTTTAAAAAGGCATGACCCAGTTGATGTTAGCTATTTGCAAAATTGCTTCCTACAATTGACTAGATTTGAGTTGAATATTGAACTTCAGTTTAACCCAGCGCATTCAAAGTGTTAAGGCTAAAATTCTTCCATGTAGCCACTGCCCAGCTGAGGTGAGTTGTCTTCTTCAGGCTCATATTCACTTCTCTACGGCCCCACTTCCAGAATTCCATCTCGGATTCATTCGTTCTACGACACTAGTTATTTTCCGCTATCAAAACTGTGAACTTCTGCATCTATATCTCTTACCTGTGTGAAATTCTACGTCAAACTTGCCACAGAGTGAGTCAGTTGCTTGATTGAGATTTATTTTCCAGCACCCAGTTAATGTTTTGTATTTATAAAATGACCAACAACTATTGATTTTAAATTTGAGTTGAAAATTGAACTTCAGTTTAACCGACAGCGGTCAACGAGTTAAAAGTATTCTTCGTTTTGCACAGAGCTGGGCGGGCCCGGAGGAGGTGGGGCTGCAGCGGCAGCAGCTGCACCGCTGCCTCCCAGCGCATCATCAGCACGCATGCAGCACGCCAGGGGACTGCTCAACAGGGCCAACACCGTCCTGACACGCCTCGACACCCTCTCGCGGCCTTCCCTCAGCACGCAAGGTCTGCACTCTCAGCATCGCTTGGTTTGGTGCTGTGGACTTCTGTATAAAATGCAGAATCTTTAGAAACTTAGAAATAAAGAAAACAGTTAATATTTTAAAAAACATGATTTTCTTACTGCACAGCTTAGTGTGGTGTCGTGGACTCGTGCATAAAATGCAGAATCTTTAAGAATTTGAAAATGGAAAAACTGTTAATATTGAAATTCTAATAAACATGATTTCAATGTTAACCATTTTCTTTGTTTTTAAGTTTCTAAAGATCATTCGATTAAAGAATAAGAACTTTGCTGAAAAGATAGAATATGTCAGAACTAACTGATGCTGAAACTACGTACTTGTTCAGGAAATACAAACTGTGTATCTTTCATAATAGTTATGCACTCGTGATTAAATTCCCTATTATGGAGATCAGTAGTGACATAGTCAAAGTTGGTGTAAGATCTTGTAAAAGTACTGGCGTGTCATTGCAGTTCTTTGTATGGAAACAGGAGTATACTTCCTCTTTGCCCGCATTGCAAGATCATGCTTTTTAAATTCAACCTGTAACGTAAGTGGCTTATTGCCATGAATTGTTTTATTTTCTATTGAACAATTTTCGAGCATAGGTCTCTGCTCAAATCCGTTCTTTTTGAATAATTTTCACTAACATATTTTCTTTGGGGTACCTGGCTGTAGTACATAGAGTTAATAACCAAGAATAGCTATCATCAAAACCATTCACATCACTTTTAAAAAGGGTTATTAGTTAATAGGATATTTTGTTGAGTTATCGACAAAGTACATGGAAAATTTGTCTACTAATACACGGGATCAACCTGAAGAAGCCTGAGTGTCCATGTAAGTGAACAGGATTTCCTGCACTAACTATCTTTTCTAACTCTTCTGCGTGCCACCAACCCCTTAATGTGGAGGTGGAATGTGCCAATATATCTCGAGGAATGTTATGTCCTCACTGGTCTGCAAATATTAGTCTCTTTACATTTTTGGATATGAGTTTGCTCTGAAAGACATTCTGTCTCAGTGTAGTTTAGCCCTTAGTCGCCCTGTCTTTTTTGTGCTACTCATCAGGGTTTTGTTCAAAATTCCTGTTGTGAATAAGGATTTCGCCTATAGGAAGTGAAAAGTGAGTCATTTAACTTATTACTTCAGTCAGAATAAAATTGGACGTTATAGGATTGAGCAATAGTCGTTCCTGGCACCGCAATTCTTTCAAATTTTATTGAGCTAAAAGAACATTCACTTCAAATTTCACTTCTTGTAGATTTTTTTAGCTAATTATACTACTGAAGCATAACGTGAACATTTATTTCTAGTCTCATTTTAGTGTTGTTCCTCGTGCTCGTAGAGAAGTAGCATTTTATATTATTGTGTTCTTCAGATAACAGAGGTTACACTTCTTGCTGACTGCTTTTAGCTAATTATGCTAGTGAAGCATAACATGAGCTTTTATTTTCAGTCTCAATTTCGTGTTATTTGTTGTGCACACCTAGTTAGGAAGTAGAATTTCAGATTCATGACCCAGTGTGTCTAGTTGAGGAATAGAATTTTAGATCATTGCGTGCTTCAGAGGACGGAGGCGTGAGGCGCAAGCGCAGTCGGGATGAAGCAGACGAGGCCATGCAAGTGGGAAGTGAAGCGTCTCCCCCCAGCACCTCCGCTGCTGCCAACACCGCCGCCCCCTCCTCCTCTGAACGCAGCACCGCTGTTGACTCTGCCAGGGAGCTCGAGAGCTTCTACCGAGAAATGGACTCCCTGAGCCAGTAAGTCCTGCCTCCCTTTGTGTTGCTTGGTCACTGCAGCACGTGGGTTGCTTTAGTCTTTCTATCAAAAATGAGAACTAGATTCTTTTTTTTTTTTGATTGAGCAAATGTATTTGCATAGTGCAGATTTCAAAAATTGAAGATTGATGTAAGAGATTGTTCATATTGAAATAAAATAAGGGTTACTGGAGTCTGAAGCTTTAGAAAGCTGATGGATGCAAAGAACATTTGACATGTGCTGTTGCCTGTCTTTTTTTTCGTGAGCAAGCATGATTGTTTAGGGTAGATTTAAAAATAATGAAAGATGTTGTTAAAAAACGTTCATTAAACTAGAGAAATTGGAGTCTGAAGCTCTAGGGAAGCTGATGGATGCAAAGAACATTTGACATGTGCTGTTGCCTGTCTTTTTTTTCGTGAGCAAGCATGATTGTTTAGGGTAGATTTAAAAATAATGAAAGATGTTGTTAAGAAACGTTCATTAAACCAGAGAAATTAGAGTCTGAAGCTCTAGGGAAGCTGATGGATGCAACGAACACTTGACATGTGCTTTTGCCTGTCTTTTTTTTGTGCGCAAGCATGGTTGTATACTTGTATAGTGCAGATTTCAAAAATTGAGGATTGGTGTTGGGATATGTTCATTAAATCAGAGGGTTATTGGAGTCAGCAGCTCTAGAAGCTGATGGGTGCAGAGAACATGTGACCCATGTCGTTGCCTGACGTGCAGCATGCAGCCCATGCTGATGACGGGAGCTGGCAACGGCGGCCACGGGCTGGTGAGCACCATCAACACTGCAGGAGGTCTCGCCCAGGCTGCCGGTGCTGCCATTGCCTCAGCCATGGCGTCTGCCATGCGCCCTCAGCGGCCCCAGGCTGCTTCTACCACGTCAGCATCGTCAGGCACCACCACGTCCACTACGTCCTCATCAGGCACTACCGCCGCCACCACGAGGCCTTCCACGAGCAGCACTTCATCAGGAGGGGCACGCCCTCACGTTCAGTTCAGCACCGTTAACATCGAGCGCCCAAGGATGCCGCCTGTCATGCTCAGCCAGGGCGGCCCTGCTGCTCTAACCTTGCGCTTCGGGAACAGTGAGTCCTGCTGCTCTTTTGCCCTCCTCCTCCTTAGTGACTCAAGTGCGGTGCGGGTTGACACTTTGACGGCGGCTGGTCAAACTGAAGTTCAAAATTCAACTCCTATTCAAAGTCAATTGTACAGAGATAGCAATTTTGAAAATCACAAACAGTAGCTGGATCTTGCCTTCATTATTTAGTTTTCTTTCATTAAGTATTTCTGAGAATTGAGATTGTGACTGCTGGTCGATCAGCAGCATTATGAAAATCCCCTCAGTGTACCACCAGTGGCTCACGTTGCAGTCAAAGTTTTGAACTGAAGTTCAATATTCAACTCAAATTAGAGGTAATTTTTTAGATCAATTTTGATAGTAGTGAACGCTATGTAGATCGCCCTTTCATTTAGTTTTCATGAAGCATTTATCGAATTTGAGCCCCTCAGAGGGATACTACTGTTGTATCTATGGGAATTAACTCTTCCAGGGCGAAATGTGTGAGGGCCCGAGCTGCGAGTTAGATAGGCCTTCTTTTCACTGAAATAAAATGTTTTTGTTATGTTAAGAACCACCTTTTATCGGTTCACTGCTGTCCTGTTTTTTTAGCACCTACTACTTTCTTCTTCAACTTTTATATGGTTTCATGAACTTCTTTCTCAACTCCCTGTTTCTATGCCCCTTCTGCATAAATTCTGAGCTCCCTTATCTCCACAATAAAATGGTGCCTTCCTCTCTCCGGAACACTTGCTTTTAGCGGTTAGGAATGCTTAAACTAACATATAATCTAATCTAATCTCCTTCTGCATAGATTCCGTGTTCTGTTATCTCCATACTAAATGGTGCCTTCCTCTATTCTGGAACACTTTTTTAAGCGGCAAGGGAGGCTTAAACTAGCATCTATTCCAATCACATGAGGCTGCTCTAATCTAATCCTATGCACCACACAGTGAGGAGGAGATTCTTACAAGTGAGATGTTGCAGGTAGCAGCAGCAGCAGCAGCTCGAGCGGAGAGTCTGCGGTGACCAATATCAACATCCGAGTGGGCTGCCGTGACCGCTCTGCTGATGCCCGCTCCTCTCGCCTCAGCGCCTCCTCCTGTGGGTGTTTTTGTTGTTGTCCCTTCTGGGTGTTGTTGTTGTCCCTTCTGGGTGTTGTTGTTGTCCCTTCTGGGTGTTGTTGATGTCCCTTCTGGGTGTTGTTGTTGTCCCCTCTGTGTGGTGTTGACTACTGTGGGTGTTGTTGTTGTTGTCCTCTCTGGGTGTTGTTGTATGCTCTGGGTGTTGTCTCTTCTCACTTGTCTGTTCTACCACTCTTGTGGCACCCTGTATCAAAACTAGTGTTCTGTTTCATTTAGCAATCAGAACAGAATTTAGCCTGGCTCTATATCTAGGAACCACTTTGTCACTCGGAATCATTGTCATTCATCCACTCAATTTTGTACTGTAGAAGACTGGGCACTTGCATTTGCTCATCATTACATGTGGGAGTAATAGCCACACAGCGAGAGGGTAATAAAACTTGTTTTGGAAAATGTTGGTTTGTTGTGGCACAGATGGTTAGTGACTCTGATGCGTGTTGAAGTGGCCTTTGTATCAGTCAGGAAGATAATTGGAGGGCAAACATGCAGAGTGGCCCGACCCACAAAACAGAATTATACGGCACTCAAGTTAGAGGCGTTGTGTTCACCGCCGGGTTGCCAAACTGGCTTTTTCCTAGCCAAGGTACTAACTAGGAACTAGGCCACTCTGCCTGAAAGACATCTACGCTGCTATGAGGTGAAATTATCACTCAATCCACTCTGCCAGTTTTAACCTCTGATTTGTGGGTTAGGACACTCCGCATATTTGTCCTCCACTTGTTACAGCAACGCTCTTGTGGATCTGTCAGGTGGTGCAGTGCGTGAACACTCTGTCCGTAGGCAAGTTACATTTTGTGTGTGGAGGCATCCAAAGTTGTGAACAAGCACCGTTGGAAATAATTTTATTTTGTTTAGTTAAAGCCTTAAATACTTTCTGATAAAAAATGACGCAGACAACACGTTATTTTGTAGTCATATGCAACTTGGGACACAGCATGCCTGATGTTAGTCACAACGCTCATTGAATTTAGACAAGCCCATAGTACAAATGTAAACACAGCACAAACCACTAAATACTCCTCACGTCGACTCATTTTACACTCATGTTTTTTGCTTTCCAATACGCAACTCGTCAATATTTTTATTCTCCTTCCATCCTTTGTAACCTTAAAAAATGCAACTCTTATGAGAGTAAATTATTGATATGATTTGTTTAGTGGAAAATTACACCTACCAAGTAGTAGTAGTAGTAACATAGGTTTGCTAGCGCTTCAGTTATTCAAACTATATCGCACCGGAGGTCACATAATTTAATCAGTATCAGACTTTTTGATTTACCACGTAAGATGAACATCAACATTATTTGAACATCAAAAATTATATGATCGTAATTATAATTACAACTCAAGAGTATAATTGTCTCCCCATTGATATTTCGTACATACAACAGTACATTCGAACACACTGGGCAGCCAGACCCCGTAGGGGGTTTCAGCTGCCCACCCATTATGGCCGGACGCCTTACCCACGCTGAAACCCCCCGAGGTACCAACGTAGCGCGCCCGGCCATATTGCAGTTTCTTCATCTACAATCTTCCAATATGATATCACGCTTGGTTACAGTGCATTACTGCGTGGCTTCCTGTTAAATCTCAGAAAATAGCTTGCACCTCTCCAGGAACAGCTGCAACGCTGCTGCGTTAGAGCCAGAGTGCTCGTTTTCCCTGAGCATTCCTATCAACACATCCTCCGCGCAGCCACGAAGACTTGGGAAACACACATTGCGTATAGCAGAGTATCTTGGACATTCAGCAAGAAAATGCACGACAGTCAGGGGAACACGGCACCGTTCGCATTGCGGCTGCGGCTATCGCTCCATGAGGTGGCCGTGCGTTATGCGAGTATGGCCGATGCGGAGGCGGCAGAGTATCACCTCCATTCGACGAGCACGGCAGTTAGATGATGACCACTCTCGGAGAGTAGGCTTAATGTTTCTCAATTTATTGTCAGTTGTGGCCGTCCAGGTTTGCTGCCACAGATCCTTCACCGCCGCCTTGATGCGAGGATAAAAATCACGGGAAGGGACCATCAAATTTAGTGTTCTCTCACTTGACCCAGCTGCTTGCTTAGCTTCCCGGTCTGCCCTCTCATTGCCGGATATCCCCACATGCGCGGGCACCCAGCATACCTTGACACTCTTCTGTTCATTTACGAACTGTGCCAGTTTTATGACGATCTCCGCAATAATGGGGTGGGTGCTGTTGTACATTTGAGCAGCATCT
Source organism: Morinoia aosen (assembly GCA_030386875.1). NCBI lineage: Eukaryota > Metazoa > Arthropoda > Malacostraca > Amphipoda > Talitridae > Morinoia > Morinoia aosen. The sequence goes on along the minus strand of CM059567.1, from coordinate 43,857,680 downwards.
ATTACACTTTTCGAGTCCACGAAGATGGTGAAAGAGTGGTATGCGTGCTCCTCAATCAGCTGTAGCGCTTGCATCACACCATACAGCTCCGCTGAGAAAATCGAGGTCTCTGGAAGCAGTCTCCTAGCCCTCACCAATTCCCCGGACACAGCGGCGCAGCCCACAGCATCTCCTGTCTTTGAGCCGTCTGTATAAATCTTCACAGAGTTTGCATGGAGCATTTACACCTACCAAAGTAACACCCTTCTTTTCTGCTTGTGTTATTACATCGGCTAGTTGTAACACATCCTCTTGTGGGAACCATAACTTACTTAAAGAAAAATTACTTCCACCTTTAAATTCAACTAGCATCAAGCATCATGCTAGTTGAATAACTGAGGCAGAGTCTAAGTTAACACTTTGACTGCAACGTGCGCCACTGGTGGCCACGGAGGGTATTTTCATAATGTTGCTGACTAATCCAGTGGTCTCAAACTCAATTTTTATGGATACATAATTAAAAGCTAGATGCAGGCATGATTCAGTTAATGTTTGCTATTTTCAAAAAAGGCTTACTTCAATTTACTTCTAATTCGAGTTGTAAATTGAACTTCACTTCAACCAATTGCGGTGAAAGTGTCGAGGTTTGTACAAGACGAGATTTAGCTGTATTATTGGCAAAGCCTGAGTTAAGGTTTTCACAAAACAAGTTTTTACTGGATTACTGACAGCGAGTTGTGACGTCATGTGTTGACAGCCACAGCCGGGTCTGCTGGCAGCCGTAGTCGCAGCGCTGACAGCCGCAACAACAACGACACCAGCAGCAATGATCAACAGCAACAACAAGCAGCAACACCTCCATCAGGAGATCACCCGCGCTGCTCCGCGATGTCCGAGCTGCTGCGGCTGTATCGTGACACTCAGCGCAGGCTCGAGCCGCACCTCGACAGGTGAGGGTCTGGAAAACCTTTCTTGAATTGAGTAGTAGCCTCCCTTCTCAGAGATGTAAAGTCTCTCAGACATATGAAGCTTGAAACTTTGGAGCAGGTCTTAAAGGCACAGAAATGACGTAACTGATGTCCTATGCTTGTAAGGGGTCTGGAAGACCTTTCTTGAATTGAGTAGTAGCCTCCGCTCTCAGAGATGCAAAGCTTAAAAGCGTGGAGCAGGTCTCAACGGTATAAAAGTGACATTTCAGTTTTAACCAATTGCGGTTGAAGTGTTGATTGATACATTGCTGAGCAGGTACATCGCCATCATGGATGCCGACCCTCAGTACCCTGGAGCAAGCTCCACCACCACCCAACCTGACTCCACGTCATCCAGCGGTACTGCCATCGCTCCTCAGCAGGTAGGACTCCTCAGTCGCGCCCCTCGTTTCTTCCCTACTAGTGTACACGAGCTGCTAAAAGATTCAATATTTTCCTTAAAGTAGGTCTCAAGAAGTAGATGACAAACAAATATATCCATCCCAACAGTACCCGCCATTAAAATATTCTTGTAATTGTGCTCTGGTGAAACTCGTATCACAGATACGGTCATTGAGCGTCCTTGTGAGCGTCACGGAGAGACGGAAGAGGCGGACACCAAACATAAATAAAGACATGAGGGTATTATCATGTAAAAATTATTTCATGTCAATACCTCATCGGAAATAAGAAGCGCATTTGAGTTGTCCCATGCCTTTCAATATGCGTGTGTCAGCTTTTTTTTAGCTGTGTAACGTAAGAAATCTGGACGTGGTCTTGAATGATTACAGCTCGACAGCAAAGGTGAACCATTGGCTGAATAATCACGTGTCATGCCTAATGAAGGAACAAAATGCAAGTGTGAACCTTGTTAAAGTTGTCTAAGTAATGGGTGAGAACGATTTACTTTGAGTAAAAGCACATAAGAACTTTATTTAGTTCCCCCTTAGGAGGATACAACTATTGTATCTATGGTAATTAGCATTCACAGGCGGAAAATCTGTGAGGGCCCGAATTGAGAGTTGGGTAGGCCTTCTTTTTGTTGAATAAAGTGTTTTTTATTTTGTTAAGGACCATCTTTTTTCGGTTCACTGATGTCCTGTTTTTCTTCCTCTACTTCTATCTTCTTTTATAACTTTTATTCTTGACTCTGTTTTTACGCATACGGGATCCTGTACAGGAACACCCCTTGTGCATAGATTCTGCTTTCCCTTAACTCCTTACTAAATGGAGCCTTCATCCTACCTTGCTTTGAACATCTTTATGGTGGGCAAGGGAGGTTAAACTAATTTATAATCACTCACTTTATTTAGTCAGTCGTAGCATTGACTGTCAAGTCCATGTAAAGGGTGCGAACTATCTACTTTGGGTAAAAGTGCATAAGAAATTTATTTAGTTAATTGGAGCATTGACTGTTTCTTGCTGAGACTCTCACTCGATTGGAGCGTTTTCCAGTGGCTGGTGCGTCTTTATCTTTCCAGAAGAAAAGCATTCGTTTCCTATGGCTCAGTGAGAGTTGCTGAGCGCCCCTTTTTTTCTACATACATACATATACCGGGCTTTTCCTCCCTATGGGAGGGTAGCCGACAGCAAGCCACAATCACCACACTTAGTCACTAGGAGGCGAGTCACACTTAGTCACTTCTAACCTCGTTAAAGCGCAAAGTTGGAAGGGCGTGATACACGCAAATAGTAACTCACTTCACCAGCAATTGTATGTTGGTTATGGTCACTGGATGCCGTTATGCAAACATCATGTAAGCTCTGATCCCCTCGGTGTTAGAATTGCCCATCAGTTGCTGGGAGCCAGGGAAGTTACTTTTCTTTAAGGTGAACCCCCTCGCGCCATCCTGTCCTTGTCGTGGGGAGGGGGCTTGTGTGTTCAATGAAGCCCAAGGCTATGCTGTCCCAGGTTCAACCATGACAGACAGGCTTGGGCCGAGATCCAGACCAACTGGGATGGCAACACTGACAACTGAGCTGACAACTGGATACTCTACTGGACACACACTGACCCCTCCTTGGATTTGATTGCAAGGCCGGCCGGGACCTAGACCCGACCTGCCGGCTTGATAGTCGTGCGCGGCAAGGGTTAGCCGATGGCCGGGTGGAAAGGCGGGGGGCGGTTTAAACGCCAGTGAGGCGCGGAAGCGTCTCGCTGGTTGGTCAAGCGCAACAACCTGCTGCATCTGCTTGCGCCAGGAGCTATGCCTGTGCTTAGTGAGTGTGCCCGTCGGGACTACGTGAGCCTGACAGAAGGGTTCCCCTTGTTGGCGGCCGCCCAAAGCTGGTGCCGGCTCAGAGCACAGGTGAGACTTAACTCACTAACCATGGAAACTTCTAACTCAATCCCCCCCCAAACCGTAAAACAAATTGATGGTGACGACTTCAACCTGCCCCTGGACTTCACGGACATCTCCCAGACAGGAAATGCGGAAAGCAGTTCTCTGTCAACCTCAGCGGCACCAAAACCATCGCAGAGCACGTCTGCGAGTGGCGAGGAACGCGAGGAGCTGCAACAGCAAAATAAATATACACTCGAGCCTTCCAATCCAACATCTAATGATAAGAGACGCAACACAAATACAAATCACCGAGCAGGGACATCCTCAATTGCTACCCTGGAGCCCTATGAAAGTTCTAAAAGAGCGAAGTCAAAGTATTCTCGCCCACGCCCACAACCCCTTTCTGTCAAACACCTTCTCCAGTTGGAGCAGGGAAAAAAAGTACCTCACTTTCCTGTCTACCACGTCGTCACCTTCCCAGGAGCTGACCTAAATAAAGGCGTGGATGTCCTCTCTGTGGACAGAGATCTAAAATTGAAACTGGGTTCTCCCAAATCAATCCAAAAAATATCCAAAGACTCTCTACTTATCCAGCTGGCTAATGAAGACCAGCTCAATAGTCTTCAGACTATCACACAACTCGGAGCTAATCCCACCCAAGTACAGCCTCACTCTACCCTCAATACTGTGAAGGGCACAGTGCACAGCCACACCTTTACCAACATCCCCGAGACAGACCTGCTAGAGGCCCTACGCGGCCAGGGAGTCACCCAGATAGAAAGGCAAAAAGCCCGAATAGATGGGGAACTTAAACCTACTCCACGGTATGTGCTCACATTCAACCGCACATCCCTCCCCCCCGTAGTGCAGTTGTGTGAATGGCATGCGGAGTACGTCCGGCCTTATTTCCCGAACCCCATTCGGTGTACTCGATGCCAAAAATTGGGACACACCAAAAAACGGTGCCGACAGACGACTGAAGTTTGTGCTCGGTGTGGAACAATGGGACACCACTCACGTGCATGCATCCAGACGCCATCCTGTGTGAATTGTGGTGAGTCTCACCCTTCATACAGCCCATCCTGCCCACATTACCTATACCGGAAGGAAATTATCTCCACCATGATAAAAGAGCACACAACATACGGAATCGCTAAAGCCCAAGTCACTGACTGGTACAAGTCGCAAGGCCGCACGTACAGTTTTGCAGTACAACGGCCGCCGAAGGAAGTGCCGGTGGCAGCCCCTACTGGTCAGGGACCAGCACCCTCAGAATCTCACAAGGCAGGTACGGCCCAGTCGGTGACCTCACCCCCGGCAGCGGAACTAGAGTCCCAACAACACTCAACTTTACTTTCTCAGCCGAATGCTCTTCCACCCAGGAAACCAGCGTCCAGCATGAAGACCCGTGATGAGCAAGAACTCGACTCCACTACTGCCCAGAGCTCAAGTGATGACCAACGAGACACCACGACCCGTGCTCAATACACCTTTAAGCGACTCCCTCTAGACACCGCGCAGTTTCACACTGACGGGAACAACAGCACTCGACAGCCGCACATACGGCCGTTAAATGCAAAAACACCATCGACCGCAAACACCCAAGTGGCCACGTGTAGACCAAGGATGACTACGCCGCCTACTCGGGGGGAGGCCCCCGGTACATCGCGACAGTTTCAGTCTCCGGTACCACACCCCTGGCTGGGTACCAGGGAAGGGACCACTCGGGATGGGCAGGATCCGGAGCTTCCAGCTGGAACTGGCGACAGCCTCCCTCAAACAAACCCGGAAGATGCACGAGCAAAGTGCCCTCCCTCCACACCCTTGGGCTCGAAGACAAGTCATCAGGAACGGCCTGAGCAGGGGATGCCTCCCCCACAACTGCATTTCAATAAATCCTCGGAAACACCCTCACCTATCTCAAGCAGTAACGAGGTGCCACCACGACACTCTCGGTCCCAATCCTCAAGACCCAAGCCCTGCGCCCGAAATGCGCGCATAGCCTCGCAGTCTCCGCCGCGCTCTCGCTCCCACTCCAACTCAGAGAAAATGGACGTCTCCTTCTTGAACAAACGGGAACGAGACCTCTCTCCATACCAGCAGCATAGTACCTCAACTTCAAAAAAGAAACACACCCGTCCACCCGACCAGCCGGCCGGCAAATGCAATGCCCCAATTCCTGTCCTACACTCCACTCGTCATGACAGACCATAAACTTGTAAATACCCCTAAAGAATGTCGAAAATCATACAATGGAACATGCAGTCTTACCACACAAAATTCAATGATCTCAAAGTCCTTCTTCGCAATGAAAATCCTATCTGCGTGTGCCTCCAGGAAACCCTCCTGACTGGGCGCTACGCAAACCCCCCTTCACATTATCGCCTCGAACGCTCGGCCCCTGTTCGTGACGATGGCCACGAACGAGGAGCAGCAATCTTAGTACACCAGAGATACCCATACGATCTCTTCCCACTAGACACAAATCTCCAGGCAGTAGCCATAAAAATCCATCTACCCGCCAAAACATACACAGTATGTTCCCTGTACCTCTCCCACTTGGATGTCTCAGCCCGCGACTTCACCCACCTCATCGAGCAGCTGCGACCACCATTCCTGCTCATGGGGGACATGAATGCAAGCGACCCCTTGTGGGACCCTCCGAGAGCCAACCGGAGGGGTAGACAGATAGCGGACCTTCTCATTTCACATGACATCTCCCTTTTGAACAATAACTCACCAACACATTTCCATTCACAATCAGGAACTTTCTCAATAATCGACTTAGCCATATGCTCCTCAGGGGCCCTACAGGACTTCACCTTTGAAGTCTTGGACGACCTATATGGCAGCGACCACTACCCAATCAGAGTCACTCTGCGCCGCGCCACCCCACTCCAAACGAGACGGCACTATAATATTCATAAAGCGAACTGGCCACTCTACAGAGATCACACAAAGATTGACGGGCCTAGAAACCCAGATGACTCGGTCGAAGATCTCCTTAACCTAATAGAAAACAAGATCAAGACAGCGGCAAATGCAGCCATCCCACAAACCTCAGGCAAATACTCGAAACCCCCCGTCCCTTGGTGGACAGCAGAGTGCCAACGAGCACTACAACGGCGCCGCCAAGCAGGAAGGAAACTACGCCGCTCCCCATCAGTAATCAACAAAATAGCGTTCAACAGAGCACGTGCACAGTGTAAATATGTATTCTCCAACAGCAAAAAGAACTCCTGGCAAAACTATTTGACTACAATAAACGCTCATACCTCCCCCTCTGAAATTTGGAAAAAAGTAGCGAAGATTGCTGGAAAGTTCAGCCCGACTACCCATCCATCTCTGCGCATTCAGGACACAATTGTCTCAGATCCTTGCCAAGTGAGCGATCAATTTGCCTCCCATTACTCTCGCGATTTCGGTTTTCACCGAGCAAGTCCAGCTTTTCTTGCGTACAAAACCTCCACGGAGAACCAAGCCCTCAACTTTGCAGCAACTTCTAACCAACCGTATAACGACCTGATAACCCCTGAAGAGTTCCACTCCAACCTATCGCACTGCACAGATAGCAGTCCGGGCCAAGACGGCATCACTTATTCAATGATAAAATTGGCTGATCCAACACTACAGCAGCTAATTCTTCACCTGTACAACCAAATATACATCACGCACTCATATCCAAACTCGTGGCGAATCGCTACAATAATCCCGATCCTCAAACCAGGCAAAGACCCCCACGTACCAAGCTCATACAGACCGATCTCTCTGTTGAGTACACTGTGCAAACTGTTGGAGAAAATCCTCAACACCAGACTGGCTTGGTTTTTGGAGCGTGGAAACCACATAATTCCCATTCAGTCTGGTTTCCGCCACAATCGCAGTACCACAGATAACCTGATCCAGCTGGAAACAGCGATTCGTGAATCTTTCAACGCTAGACAACATTTCATAGCAGTCTTCTTTGACCTGTCTAAAGCCTACGACACCGCTTGGCGATACGACATCCTCCGATCTCTACACTCCTTTGGACTGCGCGGAAATCTAGCATACTTTGTCGACAACTTCCTCCGTGATCGCTGTATCAGAGTGAGAATAGGATCAGCCACCTCGACACCCTACCCCGCCGAAGGAGGCATACCCCAAGGCAGCGTACTATCCTGTACATTGTTTCTTGTAGCTGTGAATAACATAGCAGCTACCCTACCCCCATCTGTTGGAGCATCTCTATACGTGGACGACTTCACGATCTACTTCGCCGGAGCTTCCACTCGAGTTGTCGAACGGCAACTTCAACTTGCGATTAACTCGCTAACCCGCTGGAGTCAACAAACAGGATTCCAATTCAATGCTGAAAAGACAGTAACCATGCATATCTGTCGCCGACACCACTGCCCCAAAATGGCCCATACTTTGACAATGAATGGTCAACCTGTGCGAGCGGTGGAGCAGTATAAGTACCTAGGACTGACTTTTGACACTTCCCTCACTTGGAGGCCGCACATCCAAGACCTGAAGCGGCGATGCAATTCAACTCTAAATTTGCTGAAGCTACTCTCAAATAAATCATGGGGCGCAGATAGGATCTCCCTACTCCGTCTCTACATAATGCTGCTTAAGCCAAAGCTGGATTATGGCGTGGAGGTTTACTCCTCCGCAGCACCGTCCGTATTGGATCTACTCCAGCCCATCCAAAATGCTGCCATACGTATCGCAACGGGAGCATATCGTACCTCCCCTGTGACAAGCCTCCACTCAGACTCGGGTCTCTTGACTCTGCGGCTATATGCGACTATAAAAAGTCTTAATTATGCGGCCAGAGTAGCGGCAAGCGTCTCCAATCCGATGCACGAATTGAGCACCATAGCAAACGAACCACCCGCTGACCGACGCGGAATTAGAAGGGAGGCCCCACACTTGAGAAACTTCTTCCAACGTGTATCGGACCTCAAAGATCGAAATGCTCCCCATCGAGACCAGGTTCTTCTAGAACAAATTTCTCCACTTCCACCGTGGCGGTTACCTGCTATTAGCATATGTCACGAACTTTACAAATATTCCAAGTCTACGACCGCTCCATCCCAACTTCGAGCACTTTACCTTGATCATGTCCGAACCCATCAATTTCTTTCCCGTATTTATACGGATGGAGCCAAAGCACCAGAAGGAGCAGCATACGCCTATATTCAAGGCTCTACGAAGTATCAGCGGCGTATTCAACCGCATGCAACCTCGTATACAGCAGAACTATATGCTATATACGATGCACTTAATCACGCTGAAACTCTTCCTCACCTGGAGACTACGATAATAACCGACTCGCGGAGTGCTATTCTAGCGCTCTCGAGATACAACTCGCCTCACCCCATTGTTCAACTCATACAGTGTCGCCTCATATCGAGCAGTAAACAATTTACTTTCTGCTGGGTTCCCAGCCACGTTGGAGTGCCGGGAAACGAAGCAGCCGACCGAGCAGCTCGAGAGGCTCTCCACTTGCAAATAAATCCGGTCCGCCTCCCTCGAACAGACCACAAGTGGTATTACAAAAAGAGCATCCGAGAACGCTGGCAGGCTGAGTGGTCGGCGCTTGCCAACAACAAGCTAAAGGCAATAAAGCCAGATGTCCGTCCTCTCCCATTCTCCCAGCAGAGGGATCGACTGTGGGAAGTAGTCCTCGCTAGGCTCCGTATAGGCCATACACGCCTTACGCATCAGCACTTGCTGGAGGGCCGACCGCAACCGTACTGCGAAAATTGTATTGTGCCGTTAACGGTCCGCCACATTCTTCTCGAATGTCCCGACTACACACAAGAGCGGCAAGCTCGCCTCGGCGAGGAGCCGAACCTCCCTGAACTACTGACCGGCCTCGCCATCTGCGGGCCACGCTCTCCTCTGAACCTTTTCTTACTTGAAATTCGCCTACTCCATGAAATTTGACTCACCAACTGAAAATAAGTAACCTCTAGAAAGAAAATCTTCTCCGCCTCATATGGGGCCCAAATCAACGCCAGCGCGGATGCCCGCGATTAGAAACACCGTCGCTCCTCCGTCAGACCAAGCTGACACACCACGGCACTGAAACGGAGCTGAGATGACTCTCACCCTCCGAAACTGCCCATTATAAGACCCAAATGCAACAATGCTACCAAATTGCGCTGTGATTTCGTCAAAGTATCGAAAGCGGCGGGAAAACCTGAAAATAATAATAATAATAATTCTTTAAGGTGAATGATCATTACAAAATTAAAAACAAAGGAAGCACTAAGCATTAAAATCATATTTAATGAAGGTTTTACAAAATATGAGTTTAAAATGAGTACGTAGCGTCAGTTCTAGATCATGTTTCGGATACCAGCTCCATCTTCAGTAAGCAGTCGTCTGCTGTCTTGGCTCACAGGTGTGCGATATCCAGCCGTGTTCTCAGTTACTGGCTATTTTTTCTGTGTGATGGTATCATGGTGGTAGGAGTTTTTAATGAATTCAACCTGTCTTTTCACAGTTCTTCATTGTCTTCACTCTTTACTTGCTTCTTTAGAAACGTGTTCCTTTGTCGATGTTACCGCAACTTGCTTTGAGGGACGAGTGATCCTTCATTGATTTTAATCCATACTTGCTTCACTAGACAATGCAATGCCGTACTTCTGTAGACCGGGTGTTACAAACCCACTTATGTGATTGCCGAATAGAGCAAGGGAGGCAGTGACGCTGTCGTTCATTTATTTTACTGTTAACTTCACTAGACAATGTAAAACCGTACATCTGTAAACCAATTGTTACAAAACCCCTTTTGTGATTGCCGAACAGAGCGAGGGAGGCAGTGACGCAAGCGGGAGCAGCGACAGCAACAGCAGCAACAGGTCCAGCGAGCGGAGTGACGACCAGTGGGTGATATGGCGCGTGAGTGAAGTGCTGCACCTCCTCGCGCATGCCCAGCACGGCATCAGTGACGTCATGGTGGATTTGAGGCAACCGCCACCCCGCCGCTTGCGGGCGCGTCCCATCATCATCCACCAGCCCGCCTTGCTGCAGGTCAGAGCTCTGCTTATCCCTGCTACTTCTGTGCACAGTAGCCTAGGTCAGCCGTTCTCAACCTTTCCTCCATCATTGACTCCTTGGCAATATATATTTCTCCATTTACCCCCTACTCCCTTACAGAACACTCACACGCACTTTTTATGCATTCTCTCTCTCTCTCTAGCTGCCAGGCAGATATCATTTTCCACCGACAAAAGGCCACACTCTGAACCAAAAAAAGGTATAGGTCCAACTTAGAACTTTCGTTTTCGGCATAACTTTCGAGGTCTGGCTGAGTCGAGGAAGGTAAAGTTTTGATCCTGAGGTGATGGTACTGAAAGAATGTCAAGTCCGACCAGATTGGGTCTAGAAAGGTAAAGTTTGGATCCTGAGGTGATTGTGCCTAGCGCCCTCGTGCGCCAAGCACGGGTTATTTTTGGGTGGATCACTCTGGCGGTGCTAGGAAACCCTCAGGCCCGGAACGCCCATCCAAGGCCTCCATCCAATCAGAGCAAGGGGCGTGTCAGAAAATGATCGCTATATAACGTGGAACGCTATGCAGTGGGCACTACCACGTTTGTAATAGAAAGGGATCAGCCGGGGTCGGCCGCCCACTGGGTTTTGCACGTTTCGAGGCGTTTTGTAAACTTATTTGCCCCTACGTGAGTTCTGAACATTTAACCAAAGCCAATGGACTTTGGAAACGAAGAAAGGATCACTCAATTCCATCCAAATTCCATCGCAAAAGCCGAAAAAAGATATCGGTTTGAAGGGATTCCTGGGTAAGATCGCCCAAAATATCAATACCGATGGTAACACTCTTAAAAGTGACATCATCATTAAAGTTCCGGCCAAGATTACACCTCAAACTCCGCACAAGTGAACATGTGCTCCACCCAATGGTTTTTGGACTTAGCCTTGCAATCCTCAGTATCGAACTTGGCTTATCTCGACCCGACCTGGTCGGACTCGCCATTCTTTGGCCTGCATCACATCAGGACCTGAACTTGGCCTTTCTCTACCCAACCTGGTCGGACTTTGCATTCCTAGAGCTGCACCACCTCATGATTTGAACTTGGCATAGCTCGACCTGACCTGGTCGGTCTTGCCATTCTTTGGCTATCGGTGGTGTCTTTCCTACAAAAAAAAACGCATGTAGCATAGAGCCCTCAAGGTAGCACAGAATCCCGGGCTGTGTAGCATGGAGTCCCAAAATGTAGCACACAGTCCTGGTAGCAAAGAGCCCGTAGCATGGAAGCCTAAAGGTAGCACGGAATCCAATTTTACGTACCACAGAGCCCTGGCAGATGGCTCTCTCTCTATTCATTCTCCCTCTCTCTCTCTCTCTCTCTCTCTCCCTTATTTTATAAAGTTAATTTAATTGAGTTGTTTTTTAAAATTTTCAGGTACTTCCAATTATTCACTCCCATCTGTATAGTTTTTTACCCCCCCTAGAGGTAAATTTACCCCATGGTTGAAAACCTCTAATCTAGATTAAGGCTCATCATCAACACCTTCCCTTCATATCTATATCGTGCCCCTCTTGTAGAATAAGATGAATCTCGACTTAGTACGGCTTGATAGGTGTCTCACATAGCCGGTTTGTTTGCTCAGGCTGAATTCAACGTTCACTCTGAAATGAACGGCGTCGGGGGTACAGCGACCACCACAACCACAGCCGCTGCTCCCGCCACTTCGACCCCCACCACCACCACCAGCAGCGCCACCGCCGCCAGTGTGCCGGTCTCCACGCCAGACTCCGCCACTGCTGCTTCCTCCTCCAGCGCTTCTACGTCGATCGATGCCCTCACATCAGGCTTGGCAGCGGGCGCTGCTGCACTCGAGGAGCACTACCTTACTCTCGCTGGACAGCTCGAGGTGTGCGCGCATGTTGTTGACTACTGGTGGAGGTTATTGATTGTCATTTGTGGTTGGAGTGGTGTGCTTAGCTATTGCAACTTCTGGTGACAGTAATGGGGACTGTCTCTTATGGTATTGTGATTGCAGTGATGGTGCTTTGCTTCTGTGCAGTTCCTTTACTGTGTGGAATAGCGTGTCGTTTGCAACACGTCCAACTATGGACTTGGCTTTTGAGACTTGTATCTTTTGTGCCCACAATGCTTCTTTGTTTCCATGCCATCTTTTTTTTTGTGCCCACTTCCATTTTTCCATTTCCATTCCTTTAAAATTTCTTCTTAGTGGTCTCATCCTCTTCGTTTCTAAAATTTTTGATTCAATGCGTAGAGTATCCTACGCAAAAACACACCTTGGGCATAGATTTTTTGTCTTCTACATTACATGCTTCTTTGTTTGTGAGTTCTTCTTTGCTATGGCAAGGGACTCTTGCACTACCTAACTAATCATATCAACGTTGTGCAGCGATGTTGATTGGTTTGGTGCTGATGTGTCTCACCTGCTCCAATTTTTATTAGGCGTCCAATTTTGCTCGCACTGTGTTCAGCAAAGTGAAGCCTGCTAATATGATTTTTCATACTCCACATTGCAATTAACACCTTGACAGTGATGTGAGCCACCGGTGGTCACTGGGGGAGTTTCCATAATGCTGCAAACCAAGGAGCAGTCACACTCAATTTTCATAAATACTAAAACAAAACTACATGAAGGCACGATCCAGTTAATCAATGTTTCCTATTTCCAACCATGCTCTCCACGACTGATTTTAAATTTGAGTTCAATGTTAAAATTCAGGTTTACCTGCCAGTTAAAGTGTCAAAATAAAGCCCTGGGATCTTTCATTCAAAAACTTGAATTGCAGATGGGTGAGGATCAGGTATCCTCTGCATTGCAGGTGGGGGAGGATCAAGTATCCACTACTGAAAACTTGCATTGCAGGTGGGGGAGGATCAGCTGCAGGAGCTGCTAGGAGGGCTGGGAGGAGCAGTCTCGGGCGGAGGAGGTCTCGCTCGCAGTCTCGGCGAGGCGGACGGTGTTGTGCTCATGCAGGTCGGACCGTCCGGCGTCACCATCGACTCCTCCTCCGCTCACACCGCTGGGTCTCCAGGTGCTGTAGTGAGCGTGTAGTAATGACCGTGTAATGTAAAAGTGTGTAGAAACGAGCGTGTGAAGTAACGAGGATGTGATGTAATGAGCGTGTGATGTGATAACTGCGTTGATGCAGTAACTCTTATGCTACCGTTTCTCAAATTGCCATTTTGCTGCTCTACATACATGACCCTGCTATGAATGTCACACTAAAAATAGTCAATCGTTTCTTATTTTTAAGTGTGAAAATAAAACTTTTTAGTACATTATACCACAGCAAACGGAAGTTTAGTAAGCAGTGTGTATCTTGCTGAAAATCATCAATTATTTCTTATTTTCTAGTATAAAAGCAGAACTTCTTGGTGTTCTGTAGAACGCGTTACCACAGCAAAACTGAAGTTCAGTAAGCAATGTATAAGACATGTGTGTGAATGTTGTTGCAGAGGCAGCCCAGCTCTTCCAAATCATGACAGGGCTCACCAACCAGCTGGCCGGTCAGTTCGGGGCGGTGCCATCCTCTTCATCGTCATCGCCAGCGTCGTCCCCGAGCACGACGACAGCCAGCTCTGCTGCTGCTGCAGCCCCTGCAGGCGGGCCGGCCACGCACAACAGTCAGGCTGGCAGGAGCAGGTACGTCTTGCTTCTCTCGCCTGCCTCTTTGCGCTAATTTTAACCAAGGTCTCAATCCTACACTTGCAATGTCGCAGCTTTTTTTGCCTTAGGTGTGAAGCATTCCTTTATGAATTGGTGCCACAATATCTTCATTCTTATTTTAACCGAGGTCTGAATCCTACACTTGTGACGTCTCAGCTTTATTTTTGCCACGCACAACAGTCAGGCTGGCTGGAGCAGGTACGTCTTGCTTCTCTCGTCTGCCTCTTTGCGCTAATTTGAATTGAAATCTCGATCCTGCACGTACGACGTCTGAGATTTTTTGCCTTGGTCCCTACTTTCACCGTTTCCACAATCCTGCACTAACTAGTACTTTCTTACCTTAGGAGCACCTTAGTTGTGGTTAGGGGCGGAAGAGGCTTAGGCCGACTTATCACCTAATTTTTTTTGTTAAAGTTTGCACTAAAAACTTGATGCGCTGTATGGACAGACGCACAACTCCTCTTGTTGCTTTAGAGCTGGGATCTCCAAAGTTTTTACTTTAAGGGCCACATTACATTTTTCCACATTCATGCAGGCCAAACAAATAAGAAATGATAGAAAAAACATTCAATTCAGCAATGCCAGTCGTACGATAATTATTTGTTCAAGGCCACCACACAGGGATTTTTTTGGCGGGCCATAGTTAGGAGAGCCCTGCTTTAGAGTAACGTATATAATGAACTTGATCTTGCATTTAGCTTCAGTTTCATACATTTTGTAGTGAAGGAGACTTCACTACGTATTATGTACGGCAACTGTACCGTTGGCGTGTACATAGAGCTCCGTCCTGCTGCTGCTTGGCTGCAGTTAAAGTGGGCGGCCGCTCGACTGGAGCGGTCAGTTGCGTCGGAACCTTCATGGTGTGCACACTGGTCTACAAGCAGGCTAATAAAGCGGGTTGCCTGATGTTTGTAAGTGCCCCATGTAGTGCTTGCCCTATTCCTATGCCTATTTTACCGGGTAACGCCTAAGGTGTTTTGCCAGGGTGGTCAGTCAGCGGTAGAGCCACGGTTTCGTGTACGAAAGACGGCTACCGCGAGACCCGCCCTGAGTCTGTCTGTAAATTATCATTCCCCTGTTTTAATATATACTCTTGACTTGTCCGTGCCGTACTTTGACCTCGTATCTGGCCTTAGCTATTTGAGCCTGAGTAGCTATTCCCTGTCTGGCCGGCATCCTGACAGGTCGGTTTCCAGTAACTAAACGTCTTCAGGCTCGTAGTCGTTACATTTGGAGTCAGGAGTGGGATTTGGCTTCAGATACGGGGACAGTCGGTAGGATAAGGAGTAGTGCAATAAATTGGGATTTTTTAATAAAAACTTATTATCGCTTGCTGTCAGTAGACATTTTTTCGTGGCGTAATTTGGGCTAAGAGTAAAGATGGAAACGAAATCTGAGTTAGCTGACGTAATGCTGAGTCTCACAGAGGCAATCAAGGGCTTACGTTCCGACAAGTTGCCTCCACCAGGGAAGTTCTCGGGCAGGCCTAGCGACGGTCAGGTCTCTGTTTTCTTGACTAAATTCGAGAACTATGCAAGTTCTAAGTACCAGGAAAACAAGTCGGCTTGGGTTCAGGAATTGCCGGAATTTCTTGAGGGGGAAGCCAAGAATATAGTTCAAGCATACGGAACGGGAGCTGACTATGGGGAAGTAAAAAGTCGGTTGATTCAGGAACTAGAGCTTCACGAAAAATTAAGTGATGATGGGTACACAGAATTCTTGCGGGCAGAAAGAAATAGGGGTGAATCACTGACTTGCTATAGTATTAGGCTTGAAAGGCTAGTAGCAAAAGTGGATAGTGTAGGAAAAGAGGGCAAAGAACTCTTGGCTCGAAATAAATTTATTAGTTCCCTAGCACCGGAGCTGGTACGTCGGCTTAAGTTATTCGTTGGCCAGCAAGAGTCCATTGCACTCAGTGCAGTGGCCCGATTAGCAGCCAGTTTGGAAGCCGATATGACAGCTACCGAGGAAAGGATAGGGAATCATACTCGAGCGGAACAAATTTACTTAGCGACGCCATACGCGCCAGAAGCAAGTAATGATAGCATTAAGCACCAGGAACGCAGACCAGCCCGATCAATGCATTGTTTTCGTTGTGGACAAGAAGGACATTTTGTGCGGGACTGTACGCAGCAGGTAGCACATAGAGACAGATTCGGGGAAGTTGTTAGTTCAGAACGCGGGTTGAAATGTGCGTATTGTGGCAAGAAGGGGCATTTGATGAAGGACTGTCAAGGATTTATGGAGAAATGCGCAGCGTGTGTTTGGTGTGGAGAAATCACACATCGCAGTTTTCAGTGTGCGCATAAACCAGGTCGACAGTCGGGAAACTAGGTGACTCCGGTTTGGAAGGGGCACAGCCGGAGCAGTGTCACGATAGTCCCCAAAATATTGAGATGGTACGGCAGAAGCGTGAGGTAGCGGTGTCGTACTCGGTGAAAGTTGAGGTTGGACAGTTGCAGGTCGATGGCCTGTTAGACACAGGCGCATCGATCTCTTTAATTACAGAAGAGCTGCTCCATAGAATTCCGGATGTTCAGGGAAAACTTCGCGCTTCCGCCGTTAGTAATGTTGTAGGAATTTCAGGAAACGAGATTCGAATAGAAGGCGAGATATACTTGGCAGTAACGATTGGCAGAACTAAGTTCCCAAGGCATAGGTTTTTGGTGACGACTATGCCGGTACAGTCGTTCAGTTGTGTGTTGGGCTTGGAATTTCTTGATAGCTTCAAACTTACGTTGAATGCATCAGATAGGACTTTGGAGAAAGGAAATAGTCAAGATCGTACAAGAATAGCCCGGTTGAAGGTGATGACTTCGCGCAGAGCGGAATTTCCAGTTTTCAGCGCGGCGGAAGTGACTGTACCTTCTAGGCAGATGTTGCGTTTGTCCGCTCAAGTGAAGAGGGCACCAAATAAATTTGAAGGGTATTTAGAGCCAGTCGATAATGGGACTCGTCCATTGATGGTAGCTTCATCAGTAAATGTCGTAGACGATGAACATATTCGAGTAGAAGTAATGAACCCATTTGACAGTGATGTGAGGTTAGCCAAGCACACAAGACTAGGTACTTTGGTGGCTTTGTGTCGGGAAGAAGTAGAGCAGGATGAAGAGATGGACGAGGTGCCGGGTGACCTTAGCTTGGACGGTACGGATCTGACTGCAGAACAAAGGACGATAGTTGCTGAACTGATGACTGCGCATAAAGACGTTTTTGCGACAGATGAGGCAGACGTGGGGTGTACCGAGACAGTGCGGCACCATATAGATGTTCAGGGTGCAGCGCCTGTAAAACAAAGAAATAGACGTTACCCGGGGCCCATGAAAGAGGAAATCGACCTAGAGGTAAAACTATTAGCGGAAAAAGGTATTATTGAGCCATCTAAGTCACCATGGTCGTCTCCGTTAGTGCCAGTTAGGAAGAAGAACGGAAAACTAAGACTTTGTGTGGACTTTAGAATGTTAAATAGCTTGACAAAACCAGACTGTTTTCCGCTGCCTCATATAGGAGATACGATAAACAAACTTTCGGGAAATTATTATTTTTCTACGCTTGATTTGAAGTCGGGATATTATCAGGTGCCTCTGACTGAATCTTCGCGAGAACTGACTGCTTTTTCTACTGGTACGGAACTGTATCAATTCACTAGGCTTCCGTTTGGCGTATGCAATGGGCCGGCTACGTTCTCACGGCTAATAAGTTTAGTAATTAAAGGGCTACCGAGTGACTCTGTGCAAGCTTACCTGGACGATATTTTGGTCGCCAGTGGGACGTTTGCGGAACATGTCCAGGCGCTGGAGAGAGTGTTCGGCCGGCTTCGAGTTCACGGGCTCAAGCTGAACTTGGAAAAATGTTGTTTGTTTCAAGAGCAGGTCGATTACTTGGGTCACTCCGTCGGTAGACTTGGTGTGAGTCCGCTAGAAAAGAATATAGGGGCGATCCAAGAGTTTCCAGTGCCACGAACGGTACGGCAGTTAAGATCCTTCCTGGGTATGGTGAACTATTATAAGAGTTTTATAAAAGACTCTGCCAATTTACTGCACCCCTTATACCTGGCGACAGCCATGGGGAAATGGGAATGGACTGCCGAGTGCCAGCAAGCATTTGAGAACGCGAAAACCGTATTGGTGACCGCTCCAATTCTAGCGTACCCAGACTTTGTGACGGGACAGCCATTCGTGTTGACGACTGATGCTAGCGGATGGGGAGCCGGCGCTGTGCTGTCTCAGGTGCAAAGCGGTCAAGAAAAAGTGATCGGTTATGCCGGGGTCAGTTTTAATAAGGCCCAAATGAGATACAGCGCAACGGACAAAGAGCTAGCGGCAATCAGGTTTGCAGTAAATCACTTTAGAATTTACTTGAGTGGTAGGAAATATGTGATCCGAACGGACCATCAGCCTCTGATATATCTTCACAATATGAAGCGGACCGACGACCGACTGATGAGGACGTTGGCTGACTTGGCTATTGGTCAGTATAGCATCGAGTATGTGCCCGGGAAAACTAATGTAGTTGCTGACTGTCTGTCCCGGGTGAATTTTCCTTGGTCAGTTCCAGAGGGAGACGAGAATGCTCCTGAGCCAGAATGTGGGGAGTACCAGGTAGCCGAAGTGGAGGGGGGCCCAAATTCTTTGTTTGTGGCGTTGAGCCGAGCCTCGGGTCTGGGAGACGCGTTGACGCTCCGAGAGCAGGCGATAGACAAATTATTGCAGGAACCCAAAGCATTCGGTAGGACTGGTAAGGCCGCGGATCGTAGGATGATTTCGAGTTGGAAAAATCCTGATGTTTTCCCTCCATGGGAGGCTCTCGTGGCGTTTGCGCAGTTATTTGACTTGAGAGTGGAGGTAGTTTGTAAGCCAGGAGGGTTGGTTGTTGCAAATCCTGTGGGGGAGAAGGGAACTGTTAAACTGGAATGTAAAGGAGGCGTGCATTTTAATGTTATCATAGCAGGTATACCAGCAGAAAGGGTCAATGTAGCAGCGCCCCACGGGCAAGGTAGCCAGGAGGGTGCTTGCCAGTTGGCTGACCTTCGGTTAGGAGAGGAAATACAGATGTTCGCGCCGCACCAACTGCAGGACCAGAGGTTGGTGAGGGTGCGCGAGGCTCTGGAAAGGAAGGAAAAAGACCCAGCATTAGGATATTTGCGACGGCATTTTAATAGCTTAGTGATACATAGCGGTGCCATATGTTACAAATACAAGCTAGGGGGCGAGGAAAAGTTCCTACCAGTTATTCCAGACAGTCAATTGAAGGGCTTAGTTAGACAGTTTCACGAACATGTAGCACATGCGGGACAGACTAAGGTTAGTAAGGCATTCCGGCGGTGCTACTTTCATCCTAGCCCATACAAGACTATCAAGGAAGTGATAAAAGAATGTCGGACGTGCCAGTTGCATAAAGGAGTAAGTGCAAAAGATTACCCGCTGTATGGGTTGAGTGCTAAGTGCACGGCGCCGTATGATATTTATGCGGTTGATTTGATGCAATTGCCGCGTACTCCCAGAGGACATATAGGATTATTGGTGGGTATTGATTTATGTTCTAAATTCGGGCACGCTATACCTATACGTTCAAAAGCTGCGCCGGGAGTTGCGCGTGCGTTGGAGTATGGTATATTGGCTAGTTGCCCTAGAACCCCTAAAATTTTGCGGTCCGACAATGGTCCCGAGTTTCGAGCTAGGTTGTTCGGTCAATTGTTGGACAGGTACGGGGTGCGGCATGAGCGCTCGATCGCCTATGCGCCGCATACCAATGGAGCGGTGGAGAGACTCAACCGGACCATCAAGGAGAGACTCGCCGCGGCCTGCGCTGGTAACCCTGGGAGCTGGGATCTGGAAATAGCAAAAGTGATGTCCCAGTACAATAGACTTACCCACAGTGAGACCGGTCGAGCCCCGAGTGAATTCTTCGTGAAGGAGGCTGCAGTGCCAGATCTGCCAAGGCCACCCCGGATGTGGCGACCCGCTGGACCGAAGTTCCGACCGTTCGCAGTGGGAGAGCTGGTCCTGCGGCGGGTACCTTACGCACGAGAGGACGAGAGGCATAAACTCGCCCCGCAGTTCCAGGGCCCCTACGAGGTGCTGGAGGTTGACAGGAACCAGGTCACCTATAAGATACGGGATCTGCAGCGGCGAAGAGCTCCCTTCAAGGTGCACGTGAGGCAATTGAAGAAATATCATGGAAACGACATGGGTCAGGCCCAACCAGTGCAACCCGAAAGGAAGAACGAGGCAGAAGGTCTGCCACAGAGGCAGCCACGCAAGAGGACTCGTCGAGAAGTGGGGCCGAAGGAAGACGGGGCTGGCGCAGCGGGCGGATTGGAAGAGGACCGAGTGGCTCCCGTGGAGGATGAGTGGTTGGGTCGCCCAATTCATCCGCTGCCACCATTTCCGGCGATGCAGCAGGAGGAGGTGACGGGCGACGACACCAGCGGGGACTTCTCGAAATTTCTCAGACAATACCCGGATCTTCCGCCGTGCGAGGAGAGCCTTGATTTTTCGGGGTTCATCGGCCAGTATCCGGATCCCCCGCTGTTGCGAATGAGGAGAACGGAGGTGCCGGAAGCAGAACGCGGACCTCTCGTCTTGAGTGGGGGAGAGGCGAGTGAAAGCGGAGCGGCAGCAGAAGGCACCCCCGATTTTTCAGGTTTCGGGGGGTGGTCGCCATTGGAGAGAGCGCGCCCAGAGGTACGAACTTCTACCCCGGCGGAGGAAGGTGACGAAAGGGGTAGCGACGCAGGGTGTTTGGAGGTAACAGAGGTGAGTGCCGGTGATAATACTTGGCAGAGAACGGAACCTTCGGAGCCAGAAGATGAAATATTGCCTCGATTGAGACCTAAAAAGAGGTTAGATTATAAATGCTGAGTGTCTACTTCGATACTGCTCGAATTGTTTTTGTTTCAGGCCCGGGGATCTGTTGCTGCAGGCGATGGGCCAACGTAGCACGGGGTGCGAGGGTCCGACCTGGGCTGCCTGTTCGCGTCCCGACCCTGCGGATGTCTTCTGAGGCGCGGCCGGTGCTGATGGTTGCCTTCCATCGCAACCCGACTGGTGTGAAGCCCTTTGGATGTCCGGGTCGGATGTGACGGGCGGAGGCGCATACTCTTCAGAGATCGTGGTCTCTGTTGCGAGCTGAGCACGCCATGGGAGGTGGACTTCTGCCGCCTGTTTGGCTGCTAAAGTGAAGCCTGCCCAGCGCTGGTTGCAGTATGGAGGAGCAGTCGCTGGGGTGCAATCTGCAGTCGTGGCGGCAGGCACGCGGCAAATCTGCAGCCGGACGTTTCGTCGTTACCTGCAAGACTGGCGGGAACTTGGAAGACAGAAGAACCGGATAGTGTTATCAATTTTAGAATAAT
Organism: Morinoia aosen; assembly: GCA_030386875.1. Taxonomy (NCBI): domain Eukaryota; kingdom Metazoa; phylum Arthropoda; class Malacostraca; order Amphipoda; family Talitridae; genus Morinoia; species Morinoia aosen. Next base: position 43,836,423 of record CM059567.1, on the reverse strand, counting down.
GATGTACATAGTAAACCTTTTAGTAGTTGTCCAGTTGGCACGTGCTAGAAGCATGTTTCCTCAATGTATAACTTTTTATCTTGTGCGGTAATTTGGGAGTTCTTACTGAATTAAGAGGGATGTAGTGTAGTGAAGGAGACTTCACTACGTATTATGTACGGCAACTGTACCGTTGGCGTGTACATAGAGCTCCGTCCTGCTGCTGCTTGGCTGCAGTTAAAGTGGGCGGCCGCTCGACTGGAGCGGTCAGTTGCGTCGGAACCTTCATGGTGTGCACACTGGTCTACAAGCAGGCTAATAAAGCGGGTTGCCTGATGTTTGTAAGTGCCCCATGTAGTGCTTGCCCTATTCCTATGCCTATTTTACCGGGTAACGCCTAAGGTGTTTTGCCAGGGTGGTCAGTCAGCGGTAGAGCCACGGTTTCGTGTACGAAAGACGGCTACCGCGAGACCCGCCCTGAGTCTGTCTGTAAATTATCATTCCCCTGTTTTAATATATACTCTTGACTTGTCCGTGCCGTACTTTGACCTCGTATCTGGCCTTAGCTATTTGAGCCTGAGTAGCTATTCCCTGTCTGGCCGGCATCCTGACAGGTCGGTTTCCAGTAACTAAACGTCTTCAGGCTCGTAGTCGTTACAATTTGAAGGTGTGAAAGGTGAACTGAAAGTTAGAATAAGTTGAGCGCAGGTGTTGACCAAGCTCAGCTGACGCCATGTAGTCGGTGTTATAAAATAACTAAATGTTCATACTACAGGGCGGGCCAGATGTAACTGACCCTTCTAATTTGCTAGTAAATGGAAAACTAAAGTTGAAACTTTGTTTTATTTGAAAGAATAGCCATTTTTATGGTTTATTTCGGTATCCTATGTACTCGGCTCGCAAATTAAAAGTCAGGTACTTCTGGCCCACCTTGTACATCCAATCGTGCTGAAATTCTTCTCGTCTAATACGTTCAATGATATCCTGTAACTGACCAATGTTGTAGCAGTTGGCACTGTCGTAACACCGGGGAACAAATTCACCCATTGATGTTGGTCAAAATTCTTTTCCTAATTCTGGTAGGGTTTCATATTTGCTTCTGAGCAACCTGAGAGCAATGATAGGGCAAACCTTCGTTTGCTTATGTGAACAGGTCCGCATGAGTCTGTCTCAACTGGCGACTTCAGGGTGACTGCGTTGCCAGTTGAGACAACTCTCAGGGTGACAATTAATTGACTGTGTTAACTGGCAACCTCAGGATGACAATTACCTGACTCGAAGTCAGTCAGAAGACAGGGTGACTCTAAGTAACTGTCTCAGGGTCACCCAAAATCTCTTATCAACTTGCAAACTCAAAGTGACACGCAATAACTGTGTGCAGCGGCGGCACGAACACAACGAACGCGACACAGACGCGCGTCACGCCGAGGCCGCACGTACACGTGACGCCCATCAGCGTGCCGGGGCTGGGTATGAACCAGTTCGACCCGTTCCTGCCGTGCAGCTCCTACCACCGCACAACCGCCGCCGTCTCCGCCACCTCCTCATCTTCTACCCCGCCTCGCCGCCGCCACCACCACCACCACTTCAGGCCGGTCAGTTCGCCCTGCGATCTTTGCTCTTTTGACCTCGTCTTTACCTCCTTGTCTTTCTTTTCCTCGTAATTTCCTCCTTATCTTTCCGTTCTCTTTTCCTCCCTCATCAGGGGATGCAACTATGTATGGCATCTATGCATGGGAGTTTGTAATCCCAGGAGAAAATGTGTGAGGGTCCAAGCCGAGAGTTAGGTAGACCTTTTTTTTTGTTTTGAAATAAAATGTTAATTTTTATGTTCAGGACCACCTTTTTTGGGTTCACGGGCTATTGTGTCTTTCAGCACCTACCACTTTCTTCTTCAACTTTTATCTTGTTTCATACGCTTTTTTTTCAACTTCTGATTCTATACCCCTTCTGCATAGATTCCCTTATTTCCATACTAAATGGTGCCTTCCTCTCTATGGAACGCCTTTGTTGTGGTTAGGTAGGTATTACCAAGACCTTTATCGTCAGTGAAGACTTCACCCGTTACTTTACTCGGCCCTGTTCTGACAGTGTTCAGTAGTTCCATAAGATTTGTTTCTGATCGCTAGCCAGCATTACCCCGATGTGTTGACTAACACAATGCTATCCCTGGCACCCAAATCCTTCTGTAGCTTAGATACCTTGAGAGTTAAGCAGGCACTAGGAGTAGAAGAAGCAAGGTAGGGTCAAACCAGTCTTTATTTCGTCGACAGTGTGGCAATACTGACGTCATGTCAGCAAACCATTGGCAGCACTCATATTGCATCTGTCAACATTGCTAGCCCTAAATCTGGAACCACTATTGGCCTAACGACATGTAATGATGAAGTCATAAAGTTTATTTGAAATGAAGCCGTTCTATTGGCTAGCCAAACAAATGGTGTATTTTTCGCTGCAGAAATGACTCTACCTTGTTTTCTCTACCGTGCTCTATATTTTGAAGCTGGAGCAAGACTGTGTAAGTGAGCTTCATTAACCTGGCCCATTGTTGCTATTAACCTGGCCCTAGTGTTGCCATAAACCTGGCCCTAGTGTTGCCATTAACAGAGAGTGCCCCTGCCCTCACACGCAGAGCGGGCGACCACAGACCCAGGTAAACATCATCCATCGCCGCCCTCCTCCTTCCTCTCTTGCCGCTTCTGCAGCCGCCGCCGCTACTCGACGTGATGCATCGGCTGCCTTCGCAACTCCTGCACAGGTAAAGCAAATTGTGTTCATGGGAATTGTCGCTCTTAGGGGAGTTATGTGATGTCTTGTGCTTGCTGTTTAGTGTGCAGTTTCTTTTTATCATATTCGCTTCCTTTCTTGAATTTAGTGCTACTTTTGGTCTTGAACAATTTAGTTCTGAATGGCAGGATTGGAATCAAGAATTTCCCCCAAGAAATGCATTTTGAGGCTTAAAAATGCATTTCAAGGCTTAAAAATGCATTTCAAGGCTTAAAAATGCATTTCGAGGCTTAAAAATGCATTTCGAGGCTTGAAAATGCATTTCGAGGCTTAAAAATGCATTTCGAGGCTTAAAAATTCATTTCGAAGCTTGAAAATGCATTTCAAAGCTTAAAAATGCATTTCGAAGCTTAAAAATGCATTTCGAAGCTTAAAAATGCATTTCAAGGCTTAAAAATGCATTTCAAGGCTTAAAAATGCATTTCAAGGCTTAAAAATGCATTTTGAGGCTTATAAATGCATTTTGATGCTCATAAATGCATTTCAATGCTCATAAATGCATTTCGAGGCTTGAAAATGCATTTCCAGGCTTGAAAATGCATTTCCAGGCTTTAAAATGCATTTTCTGGCTTGAAAATGCATTTCCAGGCTTGAAAATGCATTTCCAGACTTGAAAATGCATTTCGAAGTTTAGAAAGCTAAAAAATTCATTGGTGGATATTTTGTTCTTGTGTGTGCAAGTATACCTTCGTTTTTAGGTATTTTAATGCCAACCCAGATTTATGATGGCAAATTTTATGAAGCTCCAGAGGTCATCATTTTCAGCATTTACTTAGGACAAATAAGGAATGATTGTTTCAGGCAACCCAGATTTACAACAGCAATTCCACGAGGCTTGAGAGCTCATCATTTTGAGCGTTAATTGTCGACTAATAAGGCACAATTGTTTCAGGCAACGCCTGAGATGCTGGGCCAACACCTGTTCTCCGAGCTTCTGAGCACCGTACTTCGCCATGCCATCCCGCCTGGGGGCAGTGCTGCTGCTGCACCTCCTTCCACCCAGCCGCCCTCCACCAGCACCCCTTCAGCTGGCCCTCCTGCCGCCCCTCCTGCTCCTCCTGCGCCTCCTGCTGCAGCTGATGAACCTCCTCTTACTGGGCTCCAGCAACCTGAATTGCAACTTCTGCAGGGCATACCATCTTCCGTGAGGCTGAGATGGCGTGTTGATTTTTGTGACAGAGTAGGCTTGAAAACCTGAAGCGCTAATAACTTTCTTCCAAACTACCTTTTTTTGTGACATTGAGTAGCAGGTAAATTTCAGTCATGTTGAGTCCAGCTAAAACGCAGTCTCATTTGCTGTTGCCTCCGTTGAAGCGTTGTCAATCGATGCAAGGTTCTGAACTGTGTTTTGCAAGAACAATTCAGCTAACTGAAACGAGGTGCATGCTATAACAGTAGTAAATAAAGCATGCGTTGGACATGGTGTCATTAGTTATAGAAACATTGATGCAATGGGAAATATGTTACAAATGACACGTGTTGTGAAAGAATTGGTGAATAGAGTAGGATGGTTTGAATATATAAGGGAAAATAAGGAGAATCTAGTGAAACAAATGATGACTAAGTTAAAAATAAAAATGAATGTAGGGGTTAGATATGGAATTGAATGATTGCAAGAAGATTAGAGGAGGATGATATGCATGATCAGACTTAAAAATCTGCTTAAACACAATTTGCAACGAGCTTGTTCACTTTCGTAACTTTTTAGTGTGAGCCGTAATATGCGGTGGCGCGCTGTTGGCTTTCTATATTGAGGAGCGTAGATGCTCAATTGGGGAACTGCTGTGTGGCTTAGAGCATCACCCAGCATTAGCAGTGCAACCTGGCGTTGATGAAGCTTATTGCGTAAAAACAGTTGTGGCAAGGGTGTCTTACAACATATTTTGACAATAATTATGCAAGTGGAATAGGTGAGAGCAGAGTGATTGATGAGCAGGAGGTGGGAGAAGCCCTGCAGAGCGCGATGCCTGCCCTGCTGCGCCTGCTGGCCGGCCCAGCTCTAGGCAACGAGCAGCAGCAGCTCACCACCGCACTCCACCAGCTCATCGGCTCGCTCCAGGACGAGGACTCGCCACAGCTTCTGCACACCCTGGTAACTGCTGCGCTCTTGTTGGTGTAGAACCTCATTCTGTGACGGCTCTCCCTATCCTCTATAGTAACTCTAAGTGGCTCTTCATTTTGTGTTTATCAAGGGTATTCAGGATACCCTGTGCTTGAATTTGCTGAAAATCATCAATTATTTCTTATTTTCCAGTATTAAAGTAGAGAGGCCCGTAGAATCATACGGTATCAAGCGCCAAATACATTTAGGTAAAGTGAGTTATGTATACCGCTGTCATCCCCAAATTTTCTTTCCTCTGTAGAGTGAGTCGTAGGTACGAGAAGATGTTTAGAAAATGGTCCAATACCTCTATTAGTTGCTTGATGGTTTCTAAGTGGCCAAACTTTGATTCCGTTTTTTGACGTTTCAGAAAAGTGGCGCTTGGTACCCTATTATGTGAGGGGCCTCATATCTCTTCGACACTAGTGTCAGTCACTTCGTTATTCTTCCTTAGAACCCCATTACATGAACCTTGAATAATTTCTGCTCAATTTTGACCCCATGCTACAAAGTACGATGCAAGTTTTATCTTCTTGAGTTGACGTGGATTGACTAAAAATGTATCAAAAATACATCATTTGGCACTAACTGCGATCTCCTGTAATTCACAACACTGTTCTTTTGGTACTCACGGGATGTATTGGTGTGGTGCAGGTATCGCAGGTGTTAACCAACCCAAGCATGAACGTGCTAGTGCGGGCTGTGGTGCGGCCCCTCAGGGAGTTTGTGCTGCAGGACGTGCTCGAGGGGCGAGAGGCGACACTCGACAACGTCAATGCCACCATTGAGCAGGCCATTCGGGCCATGCAAGGACCCATCCGTGACATTGTGGTCAGTGTTCTCTAGTGTTATGTCGCGCTGCTCACGTGCAGGCCCCCTGTTTCCAATTGGATCTTGATCATAGATTCTGCATTTTCTTAGCTACCTACTCCATGGTGGCTATCCTTCTGCGTTTTGGAATGCCTTTATAGTGGTTAGGATGGCTCAAACTGTTATAATGTAATGTATCCAATGGTGTTGTGTGGTTAAAAATATCCGTGAACCTTACGCAGCCAAATGGATAAAAGGGTTCTTTACATTATTTTTATGTACAAAGTGCTCTGCCTACAATTGGTGTTCAGTTCAGGAGCAAGGTTAGATTAGCTTATTAACGTACTCTTATTTTAACTGGTCCTTTATAAATTTCTACTGTTCCCTGAATCTTCTCTTGACTGCCACTGTGGCACTAACATTCTTCCTACGGTGTGGTGTTGTTTAAGCTATTCTCGCTACTCTGACTGGAGAGTAGAGTGTAGGTGTAGACCAGAGTGTGGGGTGTTAAGTGGTGGCATAACCCGTGTGCGGTGCTCCCACAGAGCCAGGCGCTGTCCCGCCAGGCACTCGACTGCGTGCACACCATCAACAGCTTCCTCAGGCGCCGCCTGCATGACGTCATCACCGCCTTCGTCAGCTCAGGTGAGGCTCTGGTCCGTCTGTAGAAGCCTTTCTCAATCTTCCTTTCCTCCATCATTGACCCCTTCGGCTATGTGTGTCAAGTCCAGGAGCTCAAAATTTACCTCAACCTGAGGTAAGTTTACCCCGGGTTGAGAACCTCAGGTAAATTTAGCCCTGGTTGAAAACCCTCTGATCTAAGGCTCCTCGCTGCCTCTCGGTTCTCATTTATAAGAAATCTACTAAATTCCAGTGATGTAATCTGTGAGAAATGAAAACGCAATGTGCAGTTATCAGCCTTTGTGACTTTCGGCGCGATGTGTTCTTAGTTTGTGAAGCGCTCTAGCAAGTTGCCTTACTTCACTTACTTATAAGACATGCTTCAGACGTCTCATTACATTTGCTCCTATGCAATTTTCTGCTCTGCTCGGAAAACTTGCGTTGTTGCTCGATTCTTGGGTGCAAAGAGCTATCGCGAGTGTTGAACCATTGCCAAAGTGTGAAGAAAAATTGAGTGAAAATCTAAAAGTGAATCAGTCTGAGAACATCTCCATATTCGAATGAAGCGATTTTTGGGCTCATAAAATTTAATTGAAATAGCATCTTAGTACCTGTCATTTTTGGCGTGCTTTGAAATTCAAGGCTGTCCGCGCTTCTTCTCCAGTTTGCCCTCTTTCTAGCTCTTCCTGAAGGGACTGTTTTCAACTGTCGTTGAAATAGCTTAAAACTTTGGTGTTTATAGTTATTTCTCTTAGGAATACCGATATTTTGTGCAACTTCAATTAAGTAAAAGTGCTTGCCCATTATCTGGTAGATACTTGTGTCAGCTCAAACCATATGTATTTTCATGTTTGAGTCAGTTGCTCGGTTGTCGGCAAGGATGTGGATCTGCTGTTTAGATAAAAATTATGCATGTGTTTGCAACGTGGGCCGACATTGTTCATGAACCTCAGTGTACGGCTTATTTAGCTTTAGCGAGATAGGTCAAGTGAAAGAGGATGAGACATTAAGGTATTGCCTTCAAAACTGCACTGGGCAAACCAGTTTTATTTAAAGCAAGTAATGTAGCCATAAACATATTCTTGAGCAATGTTAGCGCATGAACAGTAAGCTCGTTCTGATTTTGCGCAATTTTCATTTAATAAAATATCACAGATATAGTGGTATATTAAGGTTATGGTTCTAATATTTTTCAAATTCACAATTGCATCCTCTCTAGCTGAGCAGTTTTTAGCGTTTTATTTTCCTGGTACAGAAAGAATCTCATTGCTTGAACCCCTGATGTGGATCTTTCCTGTCCATGGTTCGGTCTTAGAGTAGCACTCAGTATGCTTAACTTAATCTTGACGTTCCACCTAACACTACGTAAGCCATCCCAGTGACTTGCATAAATCCATCTCATGCTGACACGCAACTCCCTAGCGCTGTAAGTTCACCAAGAGTAACTTTGTGCTTTGCCTGTGAGCAGAGAACTCGAGCACGGTGCTGCAGGCGCTCATCCCGACGGTGGTGGCGTCCATGGCGGAGTTCGCGTCGCTGTGCCGCCACTTCCTGCCTGCCGGACAGCAGGCGCTCGACCAGGCCATCTCCCACACCGTCGTGAGGGCTTGGCGTTTTTTGTTGGTGGTGTTAATGTTCCTGTTGTTGGTGATATTGTTGTTCTTGTTCTTGGTTGTTCTCGCTCCGTTGCGTACTCTGTGAGTTCGTGCCACCTTCTAGTCCTTTGCAAGATCTAGACTGTGATAGTCTTGTTGGTCTCATTGCTTCCATGTCCTCACTCAGCTCTCATTGGTCAATAAAACGACACCGCATTTGGCGACCTCATCCAACGTGTCAATATTGGTTTAGTACCTACTATGGCTGGCGCTACTTTCATTTGCATTTGGGGGCTCTTTCTTATGTGCAATGTCGTTTTCATCCTTCATAAACTAGGGTAGATTGGGATTTGCTCCTGTGTGACTGGAGAAATCTGGTTTTGCTTGCAGTTGAGATGCAGTAAGGGTGATGTATATTTCAAGTGTCTGACATCAATGCCAGTAATATCTGCTCCAGCGTTATCCTTAAGGAATTTCCACACTGCTGAATAACTTTGAAAATTTCAGTCGAGAATATTTTGATATCCACAATTTTATCAGCTTTCTCTAGGAAGTTCAAACCGTGTATTATGGGAAAATTTCAGATGCTCTAAACTTTCTTTGTCATGAGCATGTTTGTATATTAACATAATTAATGAACGAGAATATTTCGCATGACACATACAAGTTGATCGTCTCCTTTGTATAAAGTACCAGTTTTTGTAGGACAGTACGGCAGTGCTGAGCAGGAATTGTGCTCTGGATCTCGGTAGCTGTTGACAGCCACTGGATCTATGGCACTTCACTGGCAAAACTGCCTACTTTATCAGTGATATCTTGAGCCACATGAGGGCTGCTCATAGGGTACCCTATTCTTCTCAAGTGGTATAGGGGCAAAGTTCTTTCGTGATTTTCTCTTTTTTTCATGACTTCATCATAGAGTATTTAAATATGTTAAGCTTATGACTATGAATCGTTATGTGAACATTTCCAATCAAAATATCTTTTAGCTTCTGTATATTTCCGTTGATAGATTTGCATTTCAAGATTTGAGCTTAAATGCATCCTAGTTAACTTTACATTATTGCTGCTTGACACTCTGCTCTGTATGTCGTAGAAGAGAAGTCAAATGGACACCCTATATTTTTAAATGGTCTCGAGAAAGACAGTAGAGAAGAACCCTCGGTGAGAGTATTCATATATCGTAACTCTGTATGTCCAGTCGTACCTGATGGGCTTGCTGGACGGGGATGAGGAACTTTCTGTGAGCGCACGTGAGCAAACGAGCAGGCTGCTCACCGAGATGCTCACACGCCCTCGGCCTGATGAAGAGCATATCACCAGGTACGTGTCCGTGCTCACGCTCCATGCGCTCACTGCTGCTCCTTCGTCTATTTCGTTTTCTTAGAGTTATTGTGTTCCGACCTGACGATCGTCATTATTCAAATCCGATGGAAAAATTTCAATGTAGAATTTTTACTTTCTCTGAGGTCAAGGAGGAACAGGGCCAAGTATTGTGGCAGAATTGCTGCTGCTTGCGCTCCGAGAGAAGAACTTCCACGTCTAGGTGGTTTTATTGAAAGCAAATGCATTCTAATTTGTGGGTGTTATTTTAATAGTGTGTTAAACGACAGAAGTTGATTGCGAGTTAGTGTTTCCGTCATTTGGTGTCGAAGGAATGGGAACTGTTGCTAAAACAAGCTTCCTAAGATCTAAATCAGAAATGATGGAGCTAGTAAAACGCTGTCAACAACAAGCTTTGAGTTCGTGCCAAATGGAAGACAAGCAAAGAGTGGGGGAGAGGGATTCTGGAGTTGAAGGGCCTCTCAGGGGATACAACTATTGTGTCTATGGGTATTAGCTCTCCCAGGGGGAAAATGTGTGAGGGCCCGAGCTGAAAGTACGGTAGGTCTTCTTTTTGTTGAAATAAAATGTTTATTGTTACCTTAAGAACCACTTTTTTTATCGGTTCATTGCTGTCCTGTTTTTCAGTCCCTAATACTTCTTTCATCAACTTACTGTTTCTATGCACGTGCGGTAATTCCTCGTTCCATCAACTCCAAACTTAGTGAATGATGCCATTTTCCTTCCCCTCTTTCTTATCCTTCCTAACAAGCGAGAAAAAATATTATTTTATTGCAAGAGAATATTTTAGATTGTACGCCCAAGTCTAATTTAAATGAAGGAAATGAAATAAATGAAAATGGTCGCCATTGTTTCTGGCACGTGAATGAGCAATTTACCAAGTTGTGAACATATGCACCAGTACGCAGTGAACGTGTTAAAGAAGTTTAAACTGACATTTTAACTGATCTGTGCTTTTATAATAATAATAATAATAATGCTTCGTTAGAAACGCCTTTGTTGCGGTTAGGGAGGCTTAGGCGCTCATCTAATCTAACCTCCGATGTCATAATAACAAGGCCCGCTGTGCCCTATAGGTACTTAGTGACAGAGGACGCGGCCACCCGCATGGAGGAGGAGCTGTACCGCGGCTACGAGAATATGAGGCTCTCCTCCACCCCGCCCCAGCAGCCTGACGCTGCTGATGCTAGCGACTCTGCGGAGGTGAGCGCCTGTTGCCAACGCGTGTTTGGTGCTCGTTGAGGAGGCTTAAACTAATATCTGATCTGATTGATGTTTGCTGGGAAGTCTTAAACTAAATATTTGTTAGAGAGGCTGTAACTAACATCTCATCTAAACTGATTGATATTTGTGTGCGGTTGCTAACTATCTCTCAATTGCTTCAAATCACTCACCCATGTAAACGACTACACAGCACGCTCTTGTGACCTGTTCTGAGCGGGTACAAGGGTTGTCTTGAGATCTTGTACGATGGTTTTACATGATCCTGTCTTCGGGGCCTGGCCCTGAGTGTATCTCAAATTTGACTTGACTGAACCTGGAAAGGATTTCCGAGTTCTAAAGGAAATAATATTTTACGTTGTGTCATTGTTTTATTTAGACAACAACTTGAACGCTTGATTAGCAACTTAGTGGTTTTGTTGTGCTTTTTTATTCAATGCATGTATATTTTTGTTTTGGCAGATAATGACTGATGATGAGCTAAGGCTTGAAACGTTTCATAAATATGATTTTAAAGTTCTTTTTAACTATAACCTTCATAGGTAAACTGCTTAGCAGAAAAGATATTCTTGATAAAAAACAGTTTTAGATGTCTAGTCGTTCTTGTTCGATGACGAGTATTCTGAGTAGCCAAGTTTAACCGGACTCTAGTAGTTCGTGCTAATTGCAGGCAACTGGAGTTTCTTTTTCCATGAGGCTACGCCATTGGTTTGTTGTATGGCAAAGAATTTGGCATAATACAAACTTTTCTTTACGTGCAGTAGTATTTTGCGAAGTATTTAATTCATAAGTTCCTCGTACCTTCTCTGTGGAGCAATTAAATTTTATACTCTTTTGAAATTTTTCTTATGGACGCAAAGTATTGAGCTATAAATTTGTTGCATCTCTTTTTCTCATGAGCCTTGAGTTGAAGCAAACAGGAATGTTTTGAAGAAACTGCGGGTTGTGAAAGTGTCGCCCATTGTCTTGTAAAAGAATTGATGCAATTAGATTGTGAAACTATCTCAATTATATTGTGATCAATTGAATTTCTTAAACAACGGAAACAGTTCTGCTTTTCTCTAAGCCAAACAAATTTAGGCTTTCCCGAAACATCTCAATTATGTTGCTGAACTGAATTTCTTCAACGAAAACTGTTCTGCTTTTCTCTAAGCCGCACAAATGTAGGCTTTTTGAGCTAAATTAACAGCATTATTTTATGCAGGAGCAAAGCATGGAGATGGCCGAGCAAGCGGCGCTGCCTGCTGTGGTGACCCTCTCGCCTGCCAACCCGCAAGTTGAGGTCAGTTCTTCTCACATTAAATACCTGTTCAAATTGAGATTCAGGCCAGTTAACCCTTTAACACGTTCCCCGTGTATTGGGCTATGTGTACCAATAGGTAAATTGCTCATTCACGCACCAGTATAAATAAATGAGATTTTATCAGTTTTGCAAACTTTAAAAAATGTCATTCGAAGTGAAATGTTGTGCGATTTTTTGTATTTTTGACATTTCTTAGGAAGGATTCAAATGTATTCAAGCAATAAAGTTTATTTCCCAATTCTGCCACTTATAACATAACCAAATCAACCGTTAACAATCGCGGAAACACGGTGAATGTGTTAAACGTCCCAATTTTGTACTCATATCACAACCACCATCATTAAACTGGCACAAGCATCATGTAGTCACCGACATCGGCAGTGAACTTCAACGAAGAACACTAGGGCACAAATTCTACAAGGAATAATACGATATACTAGAGCTGTTTATGAAAGTGGATTTTGAACTTCACTTAGGCGATAAAGTGTTAATTACGCGCTCCAAACGGGATGCAGGTCAGGTAATATCATTGGAATGTGTTGGTTCCAGAGCTGGGGTGAGTGAAGTCAAGTTTGGGACTGTGTTGCGTTCTTCCAACTCGCACTGGACTAAATACGTTCTTGTTGCTCAACACTATGACCAAAACTGTTTCTGCCACTGTTGTTAGGTTGTATTGCGATTTTGATGAAAAGCTTCACTCACGTTTCAACACCACTATGTTTTGTTGGGAAAAAGAGAATTTCCTCTTGCCGAATTTCAATGTATTTAATCTTACCAAGGTTGTTCAGCAGACGGTTATTCCTTTGTGCTCATATACTTTGACGTGCCATAAATGAGCTTTTCATGACTAACTACTTTTTGAGCAGAAGTAGCATCAATTCTGCAAAATGGATTGCTATTGTTGAGCTTTATTTTGGAACAGGGGCTTCACCGTTCACTAGCTTTCTTATGTTATCTCATTTTTTAGGTTACCACATTTTTTAGGTTACCACATTTTTTAGGTTACCACATTTTTTAGGTTACCACATTTTTTAGGTTACCACATTTTTTAGGTTACCACATTTTTTAGGTTACCACATTTTTTAGGTTACCACATTTTTTAGGTTACCACATTTTTTAGGTTACCACATTTTTTAGGTTACCACATTTTTTAGGTTACCACATTTTTTAGGTTACCTCATTTTTTAGGTTACCACATTTTTTAGGTTACCACATTTTTTAGGTTACCACATTTTTTAGGTTACCACATATTTTAGGTTACCACATTTTTTAGGTTACCACATTTTTTAGGTTACCACATTTTTTAGGTTACCACATTTTTTAGGTTACCACATTTTTTAGGTTACCACATTTTTTAGGTTACCACATTTTTTAGGTTACCACATATTTTAGGTTACCACATTTTTTAGGTTACCACATTTTTTAGGTTGCCACATTTTTTAGGTTGCCACATTTTTTAGGTTGCCACATTTTTTAGGTTGCCACATTTTTTAGGTTGCCACATTTTTTAGGTTGCCACATTTTTTAGGTTACCACATTTTTTAGGTTACCACATTTTTTAGGTTACCACATTTTTTAGGTTACCACATTTTTTAGGTTACCACATTTTTTAGGTTACCTCATTTTTTAGGTTACCACATTTTTTAGGTTACCACATTTTTTAGGTTACCACATTTTTTTATGTTATCGCAATTTTTCAAATTTTCCTCTCCACTCCACTAAATTTTTCTTACCCCACTAAAAAAAACTTATCTAATCCCCCATATAATTGAAAGTGCTCATCATTTAGTATGAAGAAATGTTCAGTTATTCATACCTCTGACTATAATCATTGTCAGAAACAACATGAACATCTAATGTCCGCTAACCTCCAAAAAAATAGTGATTAGGCATTAGAAATAAAGCGTACAGTTTCTGTATATCGCACCGTAAATTAGCTGTTAACATTTTAGTGATACATCATTGGCGGCGGAAGCACGCGTCATTACTGGACGACCATACCGACGTTAGTGTGTAGGTAGCATGTTGTGGTGTAGGCAGCGTGAGGTGCAGCTGTGATGAGCAGCCCCCGTGTTGCAGGCTATGGAGATCATAGAGGACACGACGGTCGCTCCGGTGCAACCTCCAGCCTGGCACGCCGCTGTCCCTCAGGTCTGTGGCTTGCTGCATTGTCGTGTGCTTCTCTGCCATTTGTTGTGGTGTTGGTGTGCCTTAACTTTTGTTATGGTGTTGTGCTTCTGTGCTTCCTTTGCCACTTCTATAGCTTATTCTTTCGTATTTCATTTTTTTACTCTGATAATGTGTTTTATTTTCCTTCTATAGGTTCGATGTTTGAATTTTATTAGGATGTTTCATTTTTTTGATGTTCTACTTTCTACTCTATCTCATGTTGCTTTTGCAATGCTTATGTTGTTTTTCGGTGCTTGTTAAGTCTACTGACGCTCGCTATATTGGCTTCTTTATGTATCTGCCTTGATATTTTCTCACGCTCCTCATGGTTTGTTCTTAGAGCTCAACTTGTTCATTAATTGAATGAAATGCTGGACTGTTTTATAGCTTATCTTTATTTATCTAATCTCTTCTGTGCAAAGATACTTTTAGTGAACTTTTGGAAAATGACTTTCAAAATTATTCTCATTAATTTTCTCTACTTAGACTCCCTGCAAGATACTGTAACCTTCACGTAATAAGTCGTTTCTAACCTTCATGGAGTTTATTATATGATATTTCTAACTAGTTAGTAATTCTACTCAACATAACGAGCTTATACCCAAATGACGTTTCTGACTCAGAAGTAATTCCACTGGACACAATTGCGTGCTGTGACTCTCCTAACTCGTTAGTAATTCTACTGAACACGAGTGTACACCCCATGCCGTTTGAAACCTCCATTGAGTTGATATGACGTTTGTAACTCGTTCATAACAATTCTACTGAACACAACGGCGTGTTATGACGTTTGTAACTCGTTAATAACAATTCTACTGAACACAACGGCGTGGTATGACGTTTGTAACTCGTTAATAACAATTCTACTGAAAACAACGGCCTGTTATGACGTTTGTAACTCGTTAATAACAATTCTACTGAACACAACGGCGTGTTATGACGTTTGTGACTCGCTAATAACAATTCTACTGAACACAGCGGCGTGTTATGACGTTTGTAACTCGTTAATAACAATTCTGCTGAAAACAACGGCGTGTTATGACGTTTGTAACTCGTTAATAACAATTCTGCTGAACACAACGGCGTGTTATAACGTTTGTAACTCGTTAATAACAATTCTGCTGAACACAACGGCGTGTTATGACGTTTGTAACTCGTTAATAACAATTCTACTGAACACAACGGCGTGTTATGACGCATGTAACTCGCTAATAACAATTCTGCTGAACACAACGGCGTGTTATGACGTTTGTAACTCGTTAATAACAATTCTACTGAACACAACGCTGTGTTATGACGTTTGTAACTCGTTAATTACAATTCTACTGAACACAGCTAGTTGATATGACGTTAGTGACTCGTTAATAACACAAGGGCGCGTGTGCAGGACTGGATCCCGGTGATCAGCGGGGACATGGAGCGGCAGGCGGCGAGCAACAACAGCGGGGGAGTGCGTCCCCTCAGCGACGCGTACATGTGCGGCGTGCCCTACAAGCGCCGCAGGCTCGCCACGCAGCACAAGCCGCGCGGGCCCGTCGCTGCTGTTCTTAGTGGTCAGTGCGCTGTTATTGTTAGTGGTCACTGGTCAGTGTGCGGCTGTTGTCAGTGGCTATTGTTGTTGTCCTTGATGGTCAGTGCGCTGATTCGTAATCTTCTGTGGTACCTGGCAAAATTTCTCTTAGCGTTCCTGTTCTTGGTGGTCGGTGCACTGATTCGTGGTCTTCTGTGGTTCTTAGCAACCATTCTCATAGCCTTCTTCATCCCTTTAAGTGTTTTATGTTGAGGTTACGAATAAATCCGAGTGTACCAGATCTGCATTCTTCAAGTGTCTACTTTGGATATCATCTTAACTGGCTGGCGTTCTACGTAATTTTTTGTTTCTATTCCAATGTGTGAGAGCCCAAGCTGAGAGTTGGGTTGGCCGTCTTTTATTGAAATAAAATATTTTTTTTATATTAAGGACCCCTTTTTTCAATTCCGTGCTGTCCTGTTTTTCAGCACCTACTACGTTCATCTTCGACTTTTATCTTGTTTTATGAACCTCTTTCTCAACTTGCTGTTTCTATGCCTCTTCTGCATAGATTCCGCATTCCCTTATCTCCATACTAAATGGTGCTTTCCTCCTTCCCCTCTTCATAACGCTTTTCTTATTTTATATAGCGGTTAGGGAGGCTTAAAGTAACATCTAATCTAATATGATATTCGTTAGGGAGGCTGAAACAAACGTCTTATCTACTGTGAACGTGTGGCAGAGACGCTGCGGTCCAGCATGCGCAGTGCTGGCGTGAGCGCCCCAGTGGCAGAGGCGGTGAGCACCGAGGCGGCCCAAGCTCCGGTGGTAACCCGCGCCTTCGCCTCTCACATACGCGCCGCCCTGCGCTCCAGCACACTCTCCAACCCCGACGCCAACACCCCCAATTTCTCCGACCTCAATGGCAGCCTCTAACATGCCTCCATCCTCTCGTCCTTGTAACCCTTAACTGCCCAAGTTTTTTTACTCGCATTCACAATATGACAACCACTATTTTTTTTTACTTGTATTCCCAAGAGCACAACTGTTGTTGCGTATGAGACACGCTGGCATCATGTTATTACCATCAGAATGGGGACAGAACTGCCGTTCGGCAGAAAGCTTCAAAAATTTCATTAGGGCTAAAGTTCGACCAGAAATAATTGTGTGTAGCATTTTTAGTGAATGTGCTCTTATATGGCACGTGGGGCAGTTAAGGGTTAGTTCATTTGTGCTCTCGTTCTGTTGTATCATTTGTACGTACGATTATTTCCGTGGATCCTTACTTTTTATACGGCTATCAGGGTGAACGTTGAAGAAATGCTCACTGCCGTCATTTTTCTGTTCGTTGTATGGAGGCTGAAAGTTGTTCCTGTGAGGTAGAGCGCGCAATATAATGTATAATATTGTGTAGTCTCGTCAGTCAGGTTGTCACTCCTTTCTCTTCGCTATTAAATGTTACCATAGTATCACTTTGATACCTATCCGTATTTTACTGCTTTAAATTGAGAATAGACGCTTGCTAGTAAACGATTTATGCCCGAGGTTTGTACAGAGGTGCAACTGATGAATTTTCTTATTTTATCTTTTTGACGCCCGTACAAACAAAAAACATAGAAAATCCTGAACCAAAAGCGTAGTTTAACGTTTTCAATTTATATGAACAGGACTATGAAAACCTGATTAGAAATAAATGACCTTTTTAAATTATTTAACTTATTGCACCCGAGTAATTAGAAGCATCAAGTATAAAAAGGTTGACTTTTGACACCTACACTCGAGCTGGAAAGAGTTTTGTTCTTGACTCGTATTAACTTACAGGAATGAATTGGTAAACGAGTATTTAAAGTGACTTGATGGCATGGGTGGTGTGTTTCAAAATGTCCCGTTCATGCGTTACCATTGTAGTGTTTTATTGCATTGGAATTGAGTACTCGGCTGGCATTAACGGTAGACTAAGCGTCGTGAGTACTAATTTGATGCAAGCAACTGAAAGCTTGCATTCTACGCTATTTAAGTTCATATTGTTTACTACGATATTATCTGTCATGTATATCTTAATAGAAAGATTAGGGCGATTGTATGAAGCCCATTACCGATGGATTACGTAGCCCACTTTGAAAAGGCTGTAGCAGTGTGTTCTGCTGTGTATATAAGGTAATCAAAACTGTAATCTTAATTTTCTTGTAAATATCGATGAGATTCAAGTAATATTGAAGTGAATTTTCATTTAAAAACTAGTGTTTACTGGGTTTTGCGTTCAGTCGAATATTTCAGTCTTCTAATATTTTGCATTATCGAGCTAAATGTCTGGAAGATGGACTACGCCAGTTTTTACTCGGCCGTGATTATCTACTTACTGACTTGTGAAGGTCCGCAATATTTACACGTGTTCGTTCGTATCGGTTGTTCTTTTTGTAGAACTTGAAGGGTAGTGATTCATTATCAGATCCTTAAATGTGAAAGTTGTTCAATTAAATGTTTTTCGTCTTCATTCTGGATGTATTTCAGCACAGAAACTTGAACGGGAAAAAACGCGAGTCGTTTACTTGTAACAGCGAAACCTTTGTTTCTCTTAGTGTCAAAGTCCATTTTAGGTTCTTGCACATTTATTGTACGTAGTACATAACCGAATTTAGCATATTTCGACGCGCGTCAAGAGAAATAGTTCTTAGTCAACTGTAAGCCTAACAAAACCGTCGGAAGCTCATTATTACCTGTATGCTGCCCATGAGGGAACAAAATTCCAACGAGTTAGATACTATGTGAAGTTTGTGCATATTTTTTTTAATGTTTGTTTGGAGTGTCAAAATTGTGCTAGTTGTGTGTTTTATCATATGGTCATGCTTTCAATGACCGAGCACTACTCACTTTGGAACGCACATTCTTTGCGTTCAAAGAGTGCATGTTTGATGCGCTCTCTGCAGCCTCACGCCCGCCACGAAATTTGTTTACTAGCACTGTTCCCCACTGGTTTTAGAGCTCCGCATGCGGGAATGTTAAGGGCGATCGTCACATCTTTTGTCTACTCTCGATTTTCGCAAAGTTGGAGAGGCCCATCGGTAATAACATTCAAATTAAAGTAATAACCTATGTTCGCTTTATTGAGCAGTTCTGAGATTGTGATGATCTCCACTTTGTATCCATTTTTCCGATTTTTGACTGTAATAAAACCTGCTTTCACCGGGTTGTATTAATACCCTAATATTCTTCCAATTGCTGTAGTAGAAAGTTCAGATCCTAAGATTTATCCTCTTCATTACACGTCTACTCGCCAATGAACAAAGTACTCTTATTTAAAATAAGATTGGTACCAAAAGAAAAATTTAATCACGAATCTACCTCGATAAGCAACAATTTAGAATGCAAAATTCAGGTTCAGACAAAGTATAAGGCGAGGGAAAGTTTTTACTTCTGGTCAAAACTCGTACGAGCAATAAATAATGAGTACGACTATATGCCTAGATTAAAAATGCCCAAAGCCGATTGCTCAAAAAATTGAACAAAAATTACTGAAATTAAGCGAATTTCAACTCGGTGATTTAGGACAGAAAGACACGGCTCACCAGGAGTAGCGTCAGCGACTCCGCCTGATAAAATAATAGTTAAAATCCAAATGATATAAAATCCATGGACATGAAATGCGGCGCGAAAAATGCGCAAAACACGTACAGATGGTCGTAGTGGAGAGCACAGTCGTCACGAAGCTCAGCTCGAACCCCGGCCATTAAAAACGAGGTCATATCAGAGGATCTAATTTTAGTCTTGTTCTCTTTCACTGTTGAATTTTTCGTAAGATGCAAGAAGCTTCTTTTTGTAGGCCACTGGGTTCGACCAAAGATGCGCTGCTTCTGCGTTCAAGGGCGAATTGACGTTGGGTTCTGAAAAGTTAGGTCAAGAGAACATTGAAGAACCGAGTGAAGCATAACATGAACAGTTTACACAATTTTTTTGCTATCTGCTTTTAAAACAGCACTTCGGTAAAATTCAAGCACCCTGGACATAATGAAAACTCAAAAACCAGCAACAACACCAATACGTTAGGATTGGTACGAAGTAAAGATTGCTATTACAAGAAAAACGAAAACATGGTTGGCCACATCCATAGAATAACATAATCATACCTCGGCCCTCAGTGCTTCTGGAGAGAACCACAGAATAACATTATTGAAGGGTGTTGACTAAATTAACATTAAATCACGGAGAGGAGTCCAGATCTTAGATTGAGGGAATTGTTACGTAAACAGATATATATATATATATATATATAATAAAAATCTTTTTCAAATTCATTTGTATATGAAAACACCGAGTTCACTGAATGAAGAAACCACGCCACAGAACTGAAACGACTGAATAAGCGAGCAGGAGCACTGAAGTAAGATAATTCGAAACGCAAGATCGGTTTCCTAGTGAAGGAGAGAAAAATTCAGAAACTTAAAAACGGACATTCTTCAAAGCACTCGCACTAGGTACGACTATCTCAAAACTCCTGAATTAACAATACTAACTCGATTTTTATAAATACTTAATCAAAGCTAACTAAATGAAGGCTCGATCCAGTTTATGTTTGCAATTTTCCAAATCACTGACTACAATTGACTTTGAATTGAAAACAAAACTTCAGTTTACCCCATTGCGACCAACGTGTTAAATTCCACGAAATAAAGCTATACTTCGTTCAGCACTTAAAAAATAAACACAAATACTCCATCTGAATGTCCTACTTCGATACTTGAGTAAGACATTGGTTGAAGTTAGGTTATGGTAGGATAGGTAAGGTGAGGTGAGGTTAGGATAGGTTAAAATACGTTAGATTAGAATCGATTTGGTTAGTATAGATTGGGACTAGATAGCTTAGAATATGTTAGGTCAAGATAGGTTAGGTTAGATTAGAATATATAAGGTTCAGGTAGGTTAGGTTAAAATATGTTATTTTAAAATTTGTTAATTAAATTAAATTAAATTTAAATTTGTTAATTTTTTCACGAGTCCAACAAGCTTATTGATGACATTGTCCGTGGAATTTCCACGGGTCCTGCTAGTACTTGAGTAGAATAGCAACCCAGAACACTGAGAATCAGTGAATGGATCAGAAGATGAACAGTAGAAAAGACATCATTTAGTGTGGAATCTACGAGTTCCCCTTACGTTTTTGACAAAAAAGTTCGCGTTATAAAAATATCAAAAATTCTTTAATTTCCTACAAGAAATGACTTGAAAATTAGAAAAAGTGGTCTTGAAGTCAATCTCAGAATAATTTGGTCTCGAAAAACTGGGATTCCATTTTTGGATTTAAACAATTATTTGAATGAATTTTATGAGACTTTTCTGAGGATTTCTGAAAAATAATTAATTTTTAGTCATGTGCAAACAAGTATTGATTTTTTTCTAGGGTTAATCAGTCTGAGATTAACTTTAAAATCTCGTGTTCCAATACCCAACTCATTTCTAAAGAGAATCAGAGTATTTATCACATTTTTATTATACGGAGTTGGATTATATTAGTCGTTAGTTTTAGCCTCCCTACCCACAGCAACAAACGCGATCCAAAGAGAGGAAGGAGGACGGCACAATTTAGTATGGTGTTAAGGATCGCGGAATCTACGCAGAAAGGGCATAGAAAAAGTAAGTTGTGAAAGAAGATTATGAAACAAGATCAACGTTGAAGAAGAAAGTAGTAGGTGCTGAAAAACAGGACAGCCAGTGAACCGAAAAAAGGTGGTACTTACCATAACAAAAACATTTTATTTCAACAAAAAGAAGGCCTACCTAACTCTTAGCTCAGGCCCTCACATTGTCCCCCTGGGAGTGCAAATTCCCATAGATACAATAACTGTATCCCCCTGAGGGGGATTATACGGAGTTTTTGACAAAAATGTAACAGACCTTTTCACTGAATGTTGCCAGAAGAAGTTATACTTTTTGACAACTTCAATACTCGGTGGTACACCAGGTAAAGTAAAGAAAATTCTTTTAAAATTTTCCTAAAATATATTCAAGGAAAGGTTCAAATTTAAAATTTGAATTTAGAATTTTTCTACACCAACCCAGTCTGAGATTAACTTTAAAACCTCGCTTTCTAATTCTCAAATCATTTTCAAAGAGAAATCGAAGAATTTTTTACATTTATATTCTATGAATTTTTTTTTTTACCAAAAACGCAAGAGGACTCGCTGCACATTTTCAGTGAAGACAAAAGATCATGAAAGAAGATAAAAGCTGAAGAATAAAGTAGTAGGTGCTGAAAAACAGGACAGCAGTGAATAAAAAACAATTGTCCGTAACAAAACAAAAACTTATTCTATTTCAACAAAAAGGAAAACCTAACTGACCAGCTCGGAATCTTAAATTTTCTTACTGAAAGCGCTAATTTCCTAAGACAGAATAGTTGTTCCCCCTTATGGTAATTAAACATTACTTACAAACGAGCGCATAATAGCGTCAAATCTGGTCAACCTTGCTATCCATCATTAAGAATAGCAGCAATACTGTGACCAACCAAGACCAAACCCGAGAACAGATTAGATTAGATTATTAGTTAGTTTAAACCTCCCTATCCACCCCAAAGGCAATCCAAAGAGAGGAAGGAGGAAGGCTCCATTCAGTATGGAGTTAAGGAAATGCAGAATCTATGCATACAGGGCATAAAAACAGTAAGTTGAGGAAGAAGATTAAGGACAAAGAAGAAAGTAGTAGGTGCTGAAAACAGGTCAACAGTGAACCAAAAAAAGATGGTCCTTAACAAAACAAACACATTTTATTTTAATATAAAGAAGGCTTACCTAACTCTTAGCTTGGGCCCTCACTTTTTCCCCTGAGAGTGCTAATTCCCACAGGTACAATATTTGTATCCCCCCGTGGGGGCCCAAGAAGATATTTTACTTCAATTTCAATTACCAGCTAGGAGCGACTGAAGCGAGATGAGGAGAGCCTGGACATCCATGAGGGGCGACCACTTGCTCTTGAGGATGTCGAGGCAAATGTTGCCGGCCTGGTCGACGTTGGGATGGTAGCAGTCGGTGATGAACTTCACTGTGGGGGCGGTGTACGGGTAGCCGCTCGGGAACGTCATCGACAGTTTGAACGTCAACGAGTCATAAACCTGAAATGTGGAAGACATGCTGATTGATGCAAGAATTTTCAAAATATGTGAATAAAAAGGGTCTTGGTTAATGTTTTAAACTTCTATTTATCAAAGCCAACTATCAAGGCAACATAAAACAGAGCTTCTAGTTGAACATTATGTCAAAGCAAGTGCTTAGGAGAACACAAATCGTTACATTATAATTTAAGTGTCAAATCTAGAATTTACTGGTGCTAGTTCAATATTATTTTTTATTTTAAGCTTTATTTTTAAGCATTGTTTTATTTTAAGCCCACTGCTAAAAAAACAAGCATTTTATTATTTATTAATATTATTTATTTTATTCATATTTTTTATTTTAAACCTCATTTTTAAGCCTTATTTTATGTTAAGCCTACTGCTGAAAAAACAAGCATTCCAAAGAGAGGAAGGAGAAAGGCACCACTTAGAATGGAGATCAGGGAATGTGAAATCTATGCAGAAGGGGCATAGAAACAGTAAGTTGAGATAAAAGTTCATGAAACAAGATAAAAGTTGTAGAAGAAAGAAGTAGGACAGCTGAAAAAAAGAAAGAAGTAGGACAGCAGTAGCTGAAAGACAGGACAGCAGTGAACCAAAAAAAAGGTGGTACTTAATAAAAAAACTTATCTCAACAAAAAGAAGGCCTACTTAACTCTCAGCTCAGCTCAAATTTACTAGCCAAGCTGATAAGAATGAAAATACAATGTATGAACAAACTATAATAAAAAAAAGTGTTGGTTTAAAAGAGGCATGAAGACTGAGCTACAAGAGTAGCAACACAACCGTGAGTACATAACACAGCAGCTGCTTCCCAACACAACCGAAACAGTCATACTAAGCTGAACCAACAAAAGCACATATGCTGAAAACAGAAACCTACACCAAAAACTCCTGCCCTGAGCTTTCTATAAGTAAAAATTTGACCGCAAAATCATGAAAATTAACGAATTCCCGAGGATCACAAAACTGCTACAGGATGTTGAACAACCAAGACAAAGGAACACACAAAACAAACAGAACTCAACCCCCTTCTGCGAAGCACTGTAACCTGGCAAATATGAATCAACATTGATCTAAAAAAGTTCACATTTGATTTGATTAATTGTTCATTGAATGTTTTGGAGCGAGCATGAAAATTGGCAAGTGATTACGAGTGATTTTCTGGAGAGCAACAACATAACCAGCATCAGGGCCACAGGCATGCCGCACTGCCGCAGTCCACCCTACTGACATTGTCCGGGTTGCAACTGTGAATGCAGGGTGCATTTCATTGGAAGATTGCAAAAATACTTCAAGTTAATACTTTACACAGTAATGACATGCAAAGCCACAATTACAGGCACGTCCAATGCATTCTTCTCCAATACATGTCATTTTTCATTGTGCCATCATATTTATCTATATAATATTCTATTTGTTACTTCCTTAGTTATTTATTTAGTACGCTCGTTATGCTTTCCTCCAAGTTTACAGTATCAGGGAGACCAAATTCCTCAGTTTAATGTTTAAGGGGTCCTCCAAAAAAAATATTTTTTTGATCCGATTGGTCTTAAATTTGGCCAGTATACGTATTTTTGCAAGACAAACGTATTTGAATCGCAAAATTTTTAGATTTAGGCTTAGTTTTTCTGAAAAATTTGGTATATTAGTTTTTTGAGTCATTTTTATACCTATTTCAAAAGAATAGAAGTCATTGAGTTTTTATGCTAAAACAAATTCAAGGACAGTTTTGGAATCCTTGGAACATTTCTAACAAAGATACATTCAGCAATTTTGTATTAGAATCATTTTTTCTTATATATGCTGTCGGTAGATAGATCCGGTCTTCTTAAATACAATTCCTTTTTCTTAGTTCAACTGCTAGGCCGCTTCCAGTATAGCGCTATCCTCCTGCCCTGTCATTGGTAAGTTTCAACTGTTGTCGATAATCTTAATTTACTTGCGCATACTTTGACTAATACTAATTGCCCTAGTCTTGTCACCGGTTTCAACGTCAGTTTTATTTTCATTACAGGTCTTACGAGCACCTATTGCCCATGCCAGTATAGTACAGCGCAGTCTCAGTTTATCAGTCTCGGTGTAAACCCTTAATCGGTATAGTTTGTGTTCATTCAGTGTTCTTTCTACGTGTTCAGTAGAAGTTAAGATTGTTCTATTGCTTCATATTAAACTTTTGTCTCGTATTAAACTTTTGCCTCGTCTTTAACTTTTGCCTCGTCTTTAACTTTTGCCTCGTCTTTAACTTTTGCCTCGTCTTTAACTTTTGCCTCGTCTTTAACTTTTGCCTCGTCTTTAACTTTTGCCTCGTCTTTAACTTTTGCCTCGTCTTTAACTTTTGCCTCGTCTTTAACTTTTGCCTCGTCTTTAACTTTTGCCTCGTCTTTAACTTTTGCCTCGTCTTTAACTTTTGCCTCGTCTTTAACTTTTGCCTCGTCTTTAACTTTTGCCTCGTCTTTAACTTTTGCCTCGTCTTTAACTTTTGCCTCGTCTTTAACTTTTGCCTCGTCTTTAACTTTTGCCTCGTCTTTAACTTTTGCCTCGTCTTTAACTTTTGCCTCGTCTTTAACTTTTGCCTCGTCTTTAACTTTTGCCTCGTCTTTAACTTTTGCCTCGTCTTTAACTTTTGCCTCGTCTTTAACTTTTGCCTCGTCTTTAACTTTTGCCTCGTCTTTAACTTTTGCCTCGTCTTTAACTTTTGCCTCGTCTTTAACTTTTGCCTCGTCTTTAACTTTTGCCTCGTCTTTAACTTTTGCCTCGTCTTTAACTTTTGCCTCGTCTTTAACTTTTGCCTCGTCTTTAACTTTTGCCTCGTCTTTAACTTTTGCCTCGTCTTTAACTTTTGCCTCGTCTTTAACTTTTGCCTCGTCTTTAACTTTTGCCTCGTCTTTAACTTTTGCCTCGTCTTTAACTTTTGCCTCGTCTTTAACTTTTGCCTCGTCTTTAACTTTTGCCTCGTCTTTAACTTTTGCCTCGTCTTTAACTTTTGCCTCGTCTTTAACTTTTGCCTCGTCTTTAACTTTTGCCTCGTCTTTAACTTTTGCCTCGTCTTTAACTTTTGCCTCGTCTTTAACTTTTGCCTCGTCTTTAACTTTTGCCTCGTCTTTAACTTTTGCCTCGTCTTTAACTTTTGCCTCGTCTTTAACTTTTGCCTCATCTTTAACTTTTGCCTCGTCTTTAACTTTTGCCTCGTCTTTAACTTTTGCCTCGTCTTTAACTTTTGCCTCGTCTTTAACTTTTGCCTCGTCTTTAACTTTTGCCTCGTCTTTAACTTTTGCCTCGTCTTTAACTTTTGCCTCGTCTTTAACTTTTGCCTCGTCTTTAACTTTTGCCTCGTCTTTAACTTTTGCCTCGTCTTTAACTTTTGCCTCGTCTTTAACTTCTGTGCGTCTTTAACTTTTGCCTCGTCTTTAACTTTTGCCTTCGTTCAAATTAAACGTCATTACCTTCTGAGATTGTTTATCCTTGTATCATAAATATATAAAATCTTGTTCACGAAAGCCCTCAAATACGGTTCTTCAACAAATCCTTTGCCCTAGTGAGCATATCAAACTAAGGGCTAGAATTAGCCCTGACATATGCGATATTTTACCAATATATGTAATATACCAAAATTTTTGGATTTGAACTACGATAAATAAATTAGAATGTACAAATTGGAAAAATAGAAATGTATCTTTTTTAGATATGTTCCAAGGATTCTAAAACTGTCTTTGTTTTCTTCCTAGCAGATTAGATTAGATTATTAGTTAGTTTAAGCCTCCCTATCCGCAACAAAGGCTATCCAAAGAGAGGAAGGAAGAAGGCACCATTTAGTATGGAGTTAAGGAAATGCGGAATCTATGCAGAAAGGGCACAGAAACAGAAAGCTAAGAAAGAAGATCATGAAACAAGAAAAAGTTGAAGAAGAAAGTAGAAGGTGCTGAAAAAACAGGACAGCAGTGAACCAAAAAAAGATGGTCCGTAACAAAACAAAACCTATTCTATTTTAACAAAAAGAAAGCCTACCTAACCTTTAGCTTGGGCCCACACATAGTCCCCCTGGGAGGGCTAATTCCCATAGATACAATAGTTGTATCACCCTGAGGGGTTTCTTCCTAGCATAAAAACTCAATGACTTCTATTCTTTTGAATTTTGAAAATAAAGAACTTTACAGATACAGGCCAAAAACAAAATTTTTTGTTGAAATGTAATATAATGGAAAATTCATGTAATTGAATGCTGTTTTCATTTTAATTTCGATAATCTCCATGCATAACTTCATATTCACACTGTAAATTGTAATTTCCATAAAAAAAAAAATTTTCGTAAAAATTATAAAAAATTTTATTTTCAGTCTGATTTTCATGAAATTTAACTATAATTTGTAAATTTCGAAAAGAAACAATTTTTTCCATACATTTTTTTGATTCAGGCCTTAGTTTTGAAAAAAATTTGACATATTGGTTTTTAGTACATTGGTATTATTTCAAAAGAATAGAACTCATTGAGTTTTTATGCTAGAACTAAAATAAAGACAGTTTTAGAATCCTTGGAACATATCTAACAAAAGTATAGTAGCAAATTTTCCATTTCCCGTTTTGTTTTCTTTTTATATGGGGTCGAAAATTAAAGATTTTGGTCCCCTTACCTCCCCCCCTGGGGGGATCTATTGTCCGCAGCACCATAAAATTTTAGGACCAAATAGTCCACCACCTAAGGGTCCTTTTCCAACAAAAACATGAAAAATGGCCATCGGAGAGACAAGGGGCCTTGCAGGATCCCCTTAAATAAGGCCTTTACATGCATTGATTTGTTTGCCATTCTATCAGGATACGTTAAGTCAGCATTGACTAGGTTGTGCTGACGGAATTTTTCACAAGTGTGCCTAGGATAACAATAACAGTGTCTGGAATTTCCATGGGTCCAGCTAGTTAAATATTATTCTGTTAATTGATCACAAGCAACTGCATGCACTGTTATTATTCTCTTAATTGGAGGGGTTGCGCAATGAATTACTTTATTTTAGGTGGAAGGGAACCATTCAAAAATATCTAGGATGCTTTATGTAGAAAATAATCTAAACTAGTACATAAATACCAGGTTACTGCAATGATAACAGACCCAAAGATGTAAGCTGAATGTCTGCAGAACACCAAACTACGCAAATAAAATTGCCAAAGAAATAATGAAGTTTTACATCATCAATTAAAAATTTAAATTACCTGATAACTGATTGTAACATTTAAGCATCTTGCTTTTCCAATTAGCTTGCTTTCATTGCTTCTAATCTTTAGATCACCAATTTCATCATGCTTGTAACCAATTTCAGCATAAAGATTCACAGCTCAAAACGTTATTCTTGGTCTACTCATGATGAAACAAAATTTCAAAATTTGATCTGAACAGTTCAGATTCCAATCCAATTTGCATCCCAGACTTGAAGTCAAGTACTATTTTCAATGCTTAAGCCAAGTCAGCATTGTAAAAAAAAAAAAAAAAAAGAGTCCTAAAACAAAATATTTTGCATTATCCATGCTTGTGATATTACCTGCAGTCTTGACCTATACATATATCACAACATTTATATAGACTTGGCATCCACAGTTTCACACTTTGACCGCAACTAATAAATATTAAAGTTCAACACCAAACTCAAATTTCAAGTCAATTGTAGTAAACTATTTTGAAAATACCAAACATGAATTGGATTGTGCCTTCATTTGGCTTTGATTAAATATTTATGAAAATTGAATTTGCGACTACTGGTCGGTCAGCAGCATTATGAAAATTACCTCCGGGTACCAACGGTGGCGCACGTCGCAGTCAAAGTGTTAATGAACTATATTAACCCTTTAGTAGCAAATGGGACAAATATGTCTTGATTTTAAAAAGGAACAAAATAAAAAAAAATCAGTCAACCTTTTGATAGCATCTTATACATGATATTGCATACAACTTTTCATAAAACATGTTAAAAAGTTCCTTGTTTAAACAGAAAAAAATTCACTAAAAAAGAGTTAACACAACAAAACTAGGGAATATGCAGCCCGTAAAACAAGAGGCAGCCCCACTGACCGTGTCCTTTGGCCCCTGAATAGTAGCAACCCACTTGAACAGGTTGTCACCATCGGGAAAGGCAGACACTTCCTTGTTGGGAGCCATCATCAGTCTCATGAGCTCCCCTTGTAATCTGTAAACAGGAAACTATGTGAAACACAAATAAAATGGGCGCTACTATGGCACGAGGTCTAGCGCTATAAGTAGCCTACCCAGGTGCAGTTTGAGATGTAAAAATCAAGAGTTTATTGCTAAATTAAATATATTGAAATAATTAATATCTATTAGTAACCTAACCTCATGATATACTGTAGTACTTGCTAGTGGTAGATCTAATGCAATAGTGAGGTAGATCTTACGCTATAGTATAGCAGCACTAAAAAATGCATCCCATACATCTTTAAAAAGCAAGTTGAATGCCTCCAAGCTAAATTTCTTCAATGGTTCATCATATACCACATGGAGTAAATCATTGCACACTATTCTAAAGATTACAGTGTAAAAGGATGTCAAAACCTAGCTGCTGGAAATGAGGCTAGCTCATAGGGGAATTGTCGCTCCCCCAGCTCCAAGTCAGTTCTGTGCAGCTTTTAATGCGTCAACTTGATTTTTCCTTGTATTAAATTATTTATTGAGTGCTCTCCATCACTTGTGCTCCGTGTTTTGCAGATTGAGCAGGCCATGTATTAAGCTCAGTGTGTCGTAAGGGTTAAATCGCGTCGGCGTTTTCATTTCATGGTGAGTGGATTGTGGAAAGGTGAAATTTTAAATGATATATGAAACTTAAGTGGTATATTGTAATAAAAATGGTTTTATATATGCCTGTTGTATATGTTTTGTTATGAGTTGTTCTAGCCGACTGTGGTCGGGCTTTGTCGTATAAATTGTGTTATTGTGTGATTAGATTATTATATCTAAGGTTAATTGTATTTCAGAGAGCTCTGAGAGCTTGTACCCGTATCCCGGTTGTGTGGACTGTGGTTTGTTATTTACTATCCCTTGTTTCAATCTATTTTATTTTTAAACCTCCTGTTATGATTTTGAAATAAAGTTTAATAAATAATTAATCTAGCAAAATCATTGGAGGCATGGAATGGCTATAAGGGGAGTTGGGAGTAGAGATGTGACTCAAAAAAAAAACCATGCCGTTTTTTTTTTTAAATACGGTTTTTTTACAAAAAAAAACGTGGCAAAAAAACGTGAATATTTTGGTTTTTTTTAAATATTTTGTCTGAAAATAACTCAGCAAGAAAAAGAACCACATTACATTATTTGTTTTCATGTCAAATTACAAAATAAAACAGCATACTTCTTAATTGGTGGTTTTCCATGGTTTTATGAAATTTTTCATTTTCTGCAGTTTCATGCTTTGATATTTCATTTATTTTACAATACATGTGAATGACCTTCAACTTCCAAAATGGTGTGTTATAATAACATATCTTTACTTATGGTCATTGATAGAGATGTGACTAAAAAACCATGCTGTTTTTAAAAAAAAACATGTTATATATACAAAATTATGAATAAAAACCATGGATATTAATATATTTATGTGACCTTAAAAATCCAATAATTATACCGTTTTTTTTAAAACATTGTTTTTTAACAGAAAAATCTTGACTAAAAAAACATGGCTATTATATTTTATGGGGCCAAAAAATTGTTTTTTTTTAAAAAAACATTTTAAAAAAATCATGACTAAAAAACACATAAAAATATCAGGAAAGTTATTTTTCTTTAATCGAATCGTCTTTAGAAACTTATAAACAAAGAATGCTGTTAATATTGAAATCATGTTTATTAGAACTGTACTAGGTCTTAGAATAAAATATCTACACAGAATCTATTCACTCTATAAAACCTTTTGGAGACCAGCTACATCCTCAGTCATTCAGTAAAATTTGGTGAAATAGACAATGAATTTTCACTGTTCCTTTGAAAAACATTTGACTGAATGACTTACTGAGGATGGAGCTAGTCTCCGAAAGGTTTTATAGAGTGAATAGATTCTTTGTGGATATTTTATTCTAAGACCTGGTACGGTTCTATTGGATATTAATATATCTTATGTGACCAAAAAATCCATGCTGTTTTTTGAATGTTTTTGTTACAAAAGAGTCATGACTAAAAAACATGGATATTAATATACTTTATTTTACAATAAACAACCATGCTGTTTTTTTGAAATACATCTTTATTACAGAAAAATCATGATTAAAAAATGTGGATATTAATATATTATATGTGCAAAAAAAAACCATGCTGGTTTTTTTAAATCATGTTTTCTTTACCAAAAAAATCATGACTAAAAAACATGGATATTAATGACTTTTTGTGAAAAAAACGTGGTTTTTAAAAGGTCATGTTTTCTTTGGTCAGATAAAATTTAATAACACTCATGTATTTTGTAAAAAATCTTTTTTTCAAAAAGCATGGTTTTTTGGTCACATAAAATAAATTAACATCAATGTTTTTTTTACAGATTAGATTAGTCATTAGTTTTAACCTCCCTACCCAGCAACAAATGCAGCCAAAGAGAGGAAGGAAAATTATGAAACAAGATCAAAGTTGAAGAAGGCAGTAGTAGGTGCTGAAAAAACAGGACAGCAGTGAACCAAAAAAAGGTGGTCCTCAACATACCAAAAACATTTTATTTCAACAAAAAGGAGGCCTACCTAACTCAGCTTGGGCCCTCACATTGTCCTCCTAGGAGCGCTAGTTCCCATAGATACAATAATTGTATCCCCCTGAGGGGTGTTTTTTTTACAAAGTCGTGACCAAAAAATGAATAATAATAACTTTTTAATAAAAAACATGTTTAAAAAAACAATGATTTTTTGGTAACATAAAATATGTTAATATCCATGATTCTAAGACAATTTTTTATGAAAATTACATAAAATAAAACAGCATGGTTTTTTTGGTCGCATAAAATATATTCATATCCAGGTTTTCTTATACATCATTGTTTGTAAAAAAACATTTTGAAAAAAACAGCATGGGGTTTTTTAGGTCTCATATATATATATATATATATATTCATGTTTTTTTAGTCATGATTTTTTAGTAAAAAAAAACTTGTTTTTTTTTTTTAAAAAACTGCATGGAGCTTTTTAGGTGACATAAAATATATTGTTTTTTTTAGTCATGATTCTTTGTAAAAAAAACACCCCTCAGGGGGATACAACTATTGTATCTATGGGAATTAGGGCTCCCAGGGGGACCATGTGAGGACCCGAGCTAAAGGTTAGGTAGGCTTCCTTTTTGTTGTAATAAAATAGGTTTTTGTTTATTACGGACCATCTTTTTTCGGTTCACTGCTATCCTGTTTTTCAGCACCTACTACTTTCTTCTTCAACTTTTTTCTTGTTTCATGAACTTCTTTCCTAGCTTATTGTTTCTGTGCACCTTGTGCATAGATTCCGCGTTCCCTCAACTCCATACTAAATGATGCCTTCCTCTTTCCTCTCTTGGAACATCTTTGTCGTGGTTAAGGGAGGCTAAAACTTTCTTATATAATAATATAACAATGTAAAAAAAAAGCATGGTTATATTTGGTACCATAAAATATATTACTATTCATTTTTATTAGTCAGAATTTTTTGTAAAAAAACATGTTGTAAAAAAACAGCATAATTTTTTGGTGACCTAAAATATATTCAGATCTATGGTTTTTAGTCATTTTTTTGTAATGAAAACATAAAAAAGAAACCATACAGTAAAAGTGGTGGCAGATAACCCACAATTGCCTAGAGGAGTCTAAGGGGTGCAGCAGGAGCCACAGAACTTATATTGATGGAGTCAAAATTCAGAGCTTATTATTTCTGCAAAGTCTGATTTTTTTGGTCCCATAGAAATAAAATCAGACATAGTAGAGACAGTAAGCTCTGAATTTTGACTCCATCAATACAAGTTCTGTGGCTCCTGCTGTTCCTCTTCGACGCCTCTAGGTAATTGTGGGTTATCTGCCACCACTTTTACCGTATGGTTTCTTTTTGATGTTTATACAACAATAAAATGACTAAAAAACATGGATATTAATATCTTTTAGGTGTCCAAAAAAAACCCAGACATATACTTAACAAAATTTAGGTATGCAAAAAAAACAAAAAAAAAAACAAAAAAACACATAAAAAACATGTTTTTTTGCAAAAAAAACTGCAATCAAATAAAACCGTTTTTTTTTGCATCACTAGTTGGGAGGCCATCATTATTATCCTTGTACGAAGTACCCTAGCAAACTTTCCCTCATAAAAAATATCCTATTAGGTGATGTCCCATAACAACAGCAAGGGCTCATACAAGGCCAAATCTGGGATTCATGCCAAAGTTAGACTAATTCACTCAACCCTTATTCATTAAAAGGTTGCCTAGGTTTCCCCACATGGTTATCTTTATTTTCTGATACATAATCATCACCATGGTGATAAGCATATATATTAATGCCAAGGCAATATATATCTGAGAGAATGTCAATGATGGGTTAGGTTTTGTTAAAGTGCACGGAGAATATGTTTGGATCAAAGTCTAGACTAAGAATGAATTTTAGAAAGCTTTTCCAGGCCAGAATAGAATAAAGATTTAGAATTACATGAAGGAATCCACTATCTGAAAATCAACATTCCTTTCAAAATAATTTAAAAACTTATATCAAAATTTTAAATTCATTTACTCTAAAATGTAGTTTAAATCTAGGCACTTCCATAGAGTAAAATAAACAATGATTCTACTTCGAATCCTAAATGAAAACCATACTGTTACTTCTGATTGCTTCATACTGAACAAAAATAAAAAAATAAAAATACATTAGTTTATTTCCAATGAAGATGATCCCAAACCCATTATTGAATTTTAAAATCTCTCAAAGATCCTTAGTTAATAAATGCACATAGATACCATAATATCCACACCAATTATCAGAACAAATAATAAAGAAAAACCACGAAAATCTGCATTTCCATTGTCAGGTTAATCCAAATTTGATATTGTGTGCTGACACAAGTAGTAAAAATCACATGAAATAACATCAGTAATGCATTGTGGAAAGCACTCTTGTTTGGGCACACGTAAGTGAGAATAGAAGAATAGAACCTTGCAATATTAGAGATTAATGTTGAGAGTATAATGGGTAGATTTAAGCAACTCTGCACCTATAACTAGCAGGTCAACATTGAGAACTATGTTTTTGCTTTAACGCATGAACTAAAATGCCAAGTAACTAGTTCCAAGAAAATATCAATATTGAATTTAGTGCATCAATGATTTAAAAATTTTTTGAGGGGGTATTTTAAGGTAATTGGGCACATTATAAGAAGTTTTACACGAATGATATAGGGCTTGGAAATGCAAGCCCAATGTTTATTTAATTCTATATATGACGTTCCTCTAACTTCAATGTTAAAAATCTCAAAAAGCATTAGAAATGTCATTTGTGTGAAACCTCTAAAACGTTTTTAAATGTGTTCCTTCAGTGATCCTTTGGAACAGAATTTTTAACTTTCGTGAATTCCCTAAACTGCATATTGACCTTATTTTGATATTACCATAACATAAGCATCGAAAATTCAAAATTTGATACGTGTAAAGTCCTCAACAAATACCAAGTTGTTAGTTGATATACATAGATATACATAGATATACATATATATATACACACACACATATATATACATATATACACACACACACACATATATACATACATAACAACAAAAATGAAATTTAATGGCATGTTATTCAAGTTTGATCTTTATAAATGATTATAAAAAAAGAATATAAAATTTAAGGTAAATGTGAAGAATTTGCCAGTAATTGATTTTTAATTTTTTGGTGCCTAAACACAGTTAATCCTTTAACGCCCAAGTGGACTGTACGGTCCTCTTTCAAAAATAACAATAATATATTGTATTTCTTATTCAATTTGTTCACTGACGTGCCCTTGGAAATTTACTGCCCAGTGGCAGTTCCTTCCACATTTTGATAACAGTGACTACCTAATGCCAGTGTCAGTTTAGTGATAGTGGTTGTGATAACGGTAATACGAGTATAAAAATGTGGGCGTTAAAGGGTTAATTAGATCAAAATAAACAAGTTTTAATCGATGCACTTTCCGTCGGAAATGACTATTTTATGAGTTAGAGCGGCATGTTAATTTTTGTGGTAAATCTGAAGGATATGTCAGTTATCGATTTTCCAATTTTTGGTGCCTGAATCTAATTAATTGAATCAAAATAAACAAGTTCTCTTCTATGCACTCTCCATCTCAAATGAGTACTTTACGATTTATAGCGGTAAGTTTAGTTTCGTCTTTGATGACGAATGCGCTCGAATAAACAGCTACTCATTGATTTTCAAATTTTTGTTGCTTGAAACATGGTAATAACATCGAAATAAACAACTTTTCTTCTATACACTTTTTTGTCAAATGAGTATTTAACGAGATATAGCGGTAGGTTTGGTTTCGCCTTTGATGACGATCGAGCTGGAAGCGAGTGCGCATTGCAGTGTTGCTGTCCAACGTGCTCCTTGAATTACTTGCCGCTTCAAACAATGGAGTTGCGGTAAGTCATTTACCGCTATAACTAATAAAATACTCATTTGAGACGGAAAGTGCATGGAAGAAAACTTGTTTATTTTGATCAAATTAACTATGCTTAGGCATCAAAATTTACAAAATTGATAACTGACATATCCTTCAGATTTACCATTTTTGTCTTTGATGATGAATGTGATCGAATAAACAGCTACTGATTGATTTTCCAATTTTTGTTGCTTGAATCATGGCAATAACATTGAAATGAACTACTTTTCTTCTATACACTTTTTGCGGCAAATGAGTATTTTACGAGTTAGAGCGGTAGGGTATATTTTTTGCGTGATTGAACTGTTAGAATACGTTTGAATACTTTGTAATTTATTATTAGCTCACCCTGCGGAGCCTGAACCCACTTCTAGGATCTTTTAGTTGACAACACAATAAAAATTATCACCCTAAAATAACGAATTATAGCGGTATGGTAACTTTCGTCTTAGATGGCAGGAATGCGCTCGGTCATTCAAGCGCGTCGGAAGGGCGAGTCCATTGCAATGTTGCCATACAACGCGCTAGATGAATGAATTTCTTTCCGCTTCAAACACTAGAGTTGCGGTAAGTCATTTAGGTAATTTAGATAATTGGAGACATTTTATGACATTTTACATAAATGACATTGTGATTGCAAATGCTTAGTTTTCAAGATATGGCATAAATGACATTCAGGTACGAATAGCGTTAACGACAGTTTTGATATGGCTCTTCCGGCGCTTCGCAGACACGGACAAAGCTAAATTTTTTGGCGGAAATCATCGGCCTTGGTATGGTTGGGTTAAATTTAGTGATTTTAAGTTTATATACGTTAGTTTATTTAACGAACATAACTTTATCTAACCTAACCTCCTCCATTGTTACGTCAAAACCGTATTTTTGCTTATTTACGTGTCCGTTTGTTCAATTGGTAAATATTGAGGATTAACAGAGAATCAATATTTGATTTTTCAGTGCCTAAGCATAATTAGGTCAAAATAAACAAGTTTTCTTCTATGCACTTTCCGTTTTAATAAGTATTTTACAAGTTATAGCGGTTAATTAGTTCCCGCAACTTAAGTGTTTGAAGCGGGAAGTAATTGATCCAGCCTGGCGCATGGCAACGCTGCAATGAAGTCTCACTTCCGACGCCCTCATCATCAAAGACAAAACTGAACCTACCGCGCTAACTCATAAAATATTCATTTGACAAAAAAAGTGTAGAGAAGAAAAGTAGTTTACTTTGATGTTATTACCATGATTCAAACAACAAAAATTTGAAAATCAATAAGTAGCTGCTTATTTGAGAGCATTTGTCATCAAAGACAAAACTAAACCTACCGCTATAATTCGTAAAAT
Organism: Morinoia aosen; assembly: GCA_030386875.1. NCBI lineage: Eukaryota > Metazoa > Arthropoda > Malacostraca > Amphipoda > Talitridae > Morinoia > Morinoia aosen. Next base: position 43,799,914 of record CM059567.1, on the reverse strand, counting down.
ACTCATTTACGACAGAAAGTCCATGGAAGAAAACTTGTTTATTTCAATCTAATTAACTATGTTTAGGATTTGAAAAGTGGAAAATCAATTCCCGGTTAATCCTCAACATTTAGCCTACCGTTCAATTTAATAAATGACGTTCATATAACTTCAAAGTTAAATATCTGGAAAACTAAGCATTTGCAAGCACAATGTTTTTTGTGTCAAACGTCTTCAATTGTACCATATTACCAATATATGGCAACAAAATTATTGTAATCGTTGACAACATTAAATTCAATAGTGACCACCAAATTTAACAGTAGAGTGATAAGTCTCCACGTGCATTGACGTATGAGCCTCGGCTTGTGCAATATCAGATAATGATAGAGTGGATGGTCAAAACTAAATTGCAGCACGCAGCTATATTTCTAGTTACTCAGCATACCAATGGTTTAGTTATTTTGATTTCCATTGAGCACCAGTAGAGCTCAACAGATGTAACTGTTTAGCTCTCATACATTGCAGGGTTTAGATCATCTCCTAGGGTAATTCATCAAATATCGAACTGAACTGATTATCGAACAACTTTGAAAATATGCGCGTAATAAATTTCGTAAGCATCCAAACTTGCACAGTGCCGGTGATCTTACATCAAAAACTCCTATTTTAGTGATAAGAACTCATTTCTGTGAGCTGCAAACTGCTACCAGCTGTTACGAACACATTTTCTGTACGACCCTTACAAATTGGTCATATTTTTTCACTTGAAAAATCTTACGCACCTCGGGAAAATTGCGACGGTTTAACTGTTGTTGTGCCAACGTCAACCTCCCGTCATAACTAGAGAGTAGTGTTGTCAAATGATGTTCTGTTGCTGTATTTTTTTCTTTCCCGCTAAAAACTTGATAATTATTCCATGTTCGACATTCTGTTCCTATTTCATGTCAGTATTAAATACTGAACAAAGGTGTTCGAATCAAAATTCCTTAAAAATCATGAATTTATGCCTCGAACAAGGCTTTTCGATTCTTAATTCTTTTAAATAACTGAATCGATCTATTGAACACCTGTTTCATTTCCTTAAAATATTGTATTAACGCTTGATAATAACAATGAATAGTTAAAGATGGCGACCAATCAGCTGCTGGTGTTCCAAGGCCCTCAAGATCATCAATGATTCGTCTGGCTACATTTACTGATGATCAATCCCTTGCCAAGAAAATTGATGCAAGCATCAATAATAATTCATTGACGCGTGCTCTACACTCTACTCCAAAAAAGGTCACACAGGTTGATGATCACAATGATGGTTCAACAAGCACTGCAAATGAAACATCGACATCACATTCAAATTTTGATAACTCTCCATTCAAATGCTTCCTAAAAATAAGTAATGAGAGTCATTTTAAACAAACAAACAAAACAAACATCGGCATCTTTGGGATGCTTTATTTCCAATCAAGCCTGATACAAATGATCTTAAGCATTGGTTTTTCAAATGTCTTATAACTAACACTATATATAGGACACCATGACGGTTCCCCCGTAAAGTCGGTACCCATTTCCGACACCTGGGTCGAGTGGGGTATTGTGCTTGAGCTTTCCCTTATACCCAACGGGAAAAATCGCAGCGCCAGCGCCGGGATACGAACCCGCAACTCCAACATACAAGTCCGATCCCTTAACTGCTGTGCCACCGCGAGCACTTCCAAGAAAATCCAGTGCACCAAAGAAAAAAAGAATGAAAGAAAAACGTTTATTTTCCAAGTGGCCACATGAGGTGTACAAATAGATAGACCATACGAGGCATATTAATGGACAAAATATACCTACGAGGCGTACTAATAGACAAACCATACGTAGCGTGCTAATACTCTCACAAAAGTTCCATACGAAGAGAACTAATTGACAAGCCATCCTGTTCGAATCAAAATTCTTGTTTGATTCATGTTCGATATTGATGAAATTATGTTACTAAAGAATTCGATTTTTAGAACAATAAATACATTTCAATAATCTACGTTGTCTTTCAAGCGACATCACAGAACAAGAAAGCAACTGTTCAAGAATAACCTTGAGGCCCGCAAGAGTTATTCAGAGCAAAAGTTACCGATTTATGAAGGTTGTTTCTAGACACACGTGGTTTCTGTTCGATATTTGATGAATTACCCTAGTTAGTGTTAGTTCCTAGCAATCATGGAATGTTTAATTTCAAATAAATAAATCTATTCCATTATATTAAAAATATTTAAGCTCAATCCTTGGCTTTTCACTTAAAAAGTTGAAATCTCACTCCAATTTAGTAAAGTTTTGACAAATTAACTACTTACTTACTATTTCACGTCATTTTAAGTGCTTAGACTTGAGCTGATTTAATGCACATACAGTTTCTTGCTAGAATAGTCTACCACAGTCGAAGGAAATATACCTTCAAGGTCAGCGTCACTAATCTTAACGGAAAAAAAATCACGACACCATTTATTTAAAGTTCTTTTACCTTTTTGTAACCGTGTTTGAGTCTTTAGCAGAAACTCCATGCTCTGATGAACTTTTCGATACGCTGGTTTGCGGTGCTACGTTTTGAGACATGCCGATAATATTTTCGCCTTCTTAAAACACAAACTTTTTTTAATTTTTCCAAATACACTCCTCAACACTGGCACAGCGCTCGAGCTCCGCTATTCTTTAAAAAGATTTAACTTTAATCTTACTCTCTCGTCCTGCCTTGGGTTTGATTTGAACCAGACTGGTCAGAGACAACCTTGAACTTGAACTTGAACTTGAACTTGAGGGCCGACAGTGTCGGGGCCTTTGTAACGGCCTACAATTCCCTCCACAATTTTCACACAGAGTTCAGCGCCTGGTACCAGACTTGTCCACTAAACTACTCAGGATCTACGATCCTTGTCACAAGCCTCCATTGGAAGGCATCACCGGGACAACCAGTGTGTCAAAACACCATCCCCCGGCACATTGGGTCATTACAGCCCATTCTGCCAGACTGGCTCATTCCAGTCACTGTCTCTTACTCCAGGCACGCACAAGAAACACTTTCATAGCCTCAGTGATACTCGCATTACACTCCTGATCCAATCCAGCAAGACAGCTCATACCGCAATCATCTTCAGCACATCTGGCATTCCATTCATTCTCTCCATACTGCTCAGACACCACATTCATTAAACTCTCTCTCTCTTGCTCATACTTACTACATTCCAGCACAAAATGCTCAATTGTTTCCTCTACTCCACCATTACACTGCTGACATAATCTGTTATTATTCTCATTCCATCTCCATGTACGTCTGTTCACACTCAATGACTTACATCTCACAGCAAACAAGAGTTGACTTCCAAAACTACCATCATAGAACAGCTCAAACTTAGGTGCTTTCTTTTTCATATACCAGTTAAGTGTAGGCTTCCGCATCATGCTAAGCTTCCACTTATTCAATCCATACTCTTTTGTTTGTCTCTCAATCTCTTTCTTCCACCTCTTGCAGTCCCACTCAGGCCCTACACCTCCAACATTTATTAAACTCCAGTCATCCACAGGTATCCCAATTCTAACATGAATAATCTTTTGCATACTGAGTTTCCTTGCATGCCCCCAACATACTTTCTCCCAATAGCTTACACTCAGATTCCATTCAAAGATTCGCCTTACCCACCTGCTATTCTGCATTCTTTCAATTCTCACCTTATAATTCAGCACAGCTTTCATCATTCTTTCTGAAAATAGGCTCCACCCTAGGTCACCTCTAATGGCTTCTATAGCTGTCCATTTTGGAGCACCCAATGCTACACGTCCTACCTTATTTTGTATCACATCCAGCTTTTCAAGATCACTACCATTCCAAGCAAGAGCACTCATACCATACATGACACTAGGTACAGCAACATACTTCCACATTCCTCTCACACATTCGTACTTGTTTGCTCTGTATCTGGCCACACTACCTAACCGTCCACTCCACTGCATTGCTTTAGCCACTTTCTCACCTTTAGTTCTAGTACATCCATCTTCACTTATCATACAACCTAGATATTTGTATTCTTTTGTTCTACCTATTCTGATTTCTCCAATATTCCACAGTCTGTCTCTATCAGTCTCATCACTATTTATAACCATGACCTTACTTTTATCTGCACCAAAGTTCATCTTGAAATCTGTACTATATCCATTCACAATGTCAAGCATCCTTTGTAGTTCATGACCACATTCACTAACCACAACCACATCATCAGCATACAACAAACAGCTCAGTCTCTCATTACCAACTTTCAGTCCTAAACCACTCCCTCTCAGTCGAACTGCTAATTCTTCTGTGTACAATCCAAACAACAGGGGGGACAGAGTACAGCCCTGTCTCACTCCTCTAACACTCCTCACTTGCCCTGTTTCCAAATTTCCTAACCTGTAGATAGCACTTGTGTTCTCATACAGACTCTGTACAATGTTCACTATTTTTCTGCTAAAACCAACTTTTCTCAAAATTTCAAACAGCCTAACCCGATCCACTCTGTCATACGCCTTTTCAATATCCAGGAATGCTAAATATACCTTCTTATTATCCTTCTTCATTCGCTCAATTATTTCACTCACTACAAACAAGTTATCCTCTCCACGTCTATCTTGCCTAAAACCATTCTGTTCTTCTCCCAGGACTCCTAATTCCTCAACTAAGTTTTTCATTCTCTCATTCAAAATACCACAAAAGATCTTACATACGGTGTCACCCAGTGCAATTGGTCTGTAATTTTTAAGTTCTTTCATACTCTTATGTCCACCCTTATGCAACAGAACTACATTACACTTGTTCCAGTCATCCGGTACTCTTTCACTCTTCCATATCTCATCAAATAAACATTTCAACATACTGACTACACTCTCTCCTCCACATTTATAGAACTCATATGGTATCTTATCAGGGCCACATGCCTTTCCATTTTTCACTTTCTTCAAAAAACTTACAATCTCTTCACAAGTGATTTCGTCTTCCATTTGCAGTTCGTGTTCATCTATCAGGAAATTTATTGGTTCATCATCTGTAACCTGCTCATTCATTCCACCAATGTCCTCCCAGTATTCTTCAACTGCTTTCACCATTTGCATCCTATCTTGCACACTGCAACCATTGACTACTAATTCATCAACTTGAACTTCACTACCTCTATCATTACCTTGTATAAACCTATACCAATCTTTTATTCCATCTGGACCTTTCTTTCTTAGATTTTCAACTTGGTGTCTCTCTTCTTTAACCCTAGCCTCATTGATCATTCTCTTTACTTTCTTCTGCTGGTCCTTGTACTCATTCCATACACTTCGCCATTCATCCTCAGTAATTCTGCGTCTTTCATACATTTTCCTCATACAGCGTTGTTTTTTATTTAAAGTCTTCCTTCTCATTCGTTCTTCCTTTATCTCACTCGTAAACCACCTAGCATTTCCTGTACTTTTCCTGCATTTCATTCTACCAATCTTTTGCTCTGCCACATCATACAAGGTTCTTGCAATCTCCTTATTTAGGTCATTTACATTTCCACACCTGTTCCAGTTACATCTACTCAATTCATTTCTAAATTCTTCCCAGTTTGCCATTTTAATACGCCAATTTTCACTTACTCTGCTGGCCTTCTGCATTGACTCCTTTCCACCCCAATTATATTCTAGTACAAGCATTTTATGGTCACTATCAATATCAAAATCATCTTCATCTACAAACATTTTTTTGACACACGCTCTAGCTCTACTATTCACTATCATATAATCAATTGCAGATTTACATTCCCTGCTTTGCCATGTATGCAAGCCATTTCCTATTGTTACATTCAGGTTCTCAAGTTCATTCTCATCACAGAAATCAATCAATTTTTGTCCATTTGCATTCACAGGCTCACCAAGTATACCAACATGGCCATTCATGTCCCCCATCACAATCAGAGGGCACCTGCAATGCTCTTGCACAATTCTTGTTAATATTTCATACTTTTTTACATTCTCTTGATGAGCTAAAATACCATCAGTTGTCATATAGCATACAACCACAATAACACATTCTCTGGCATGCATTCTTTCACACTTTATTACTAACAGATCTTCACTCTCAGGTTCATTTCCAACAGGAATTTCTTCTAATTTCCAATTTAGAGCATTTTTTACAATGAGACCAACTCCACCACCTCTTTTTTGCCAACTTACACGCCCTTTTCCAATCATATAGTACTTGCTCTCCTTACATTTTAAACTGACTCTATCACGCATTTGGGTCTCTACTACACCAACACAATCCAAATCTCCATTCTCAAATTCTGCTACAAGGTCATTTAACTTTCCTGCATTCCATCCACGCACATTTATACATCCAAACCTTACAAAACTATTGGACAATTCACGACATTTTTCATTTTTGCTCTGACAGCTTTCCATTCATCCAGTTCCACCTTCCATTACAATATGAGTACACCCAATCCACTGGATGTATCTCCTGGAGAGTTTCATCTCACCTTCTTGAGTAAGGTGGACTCCATCTCCACGAAAACACCCACTCTGGATCAGGTTATCCATATCAAGGAAGCTGGAACCCATTTCACGCTTTCTCATACTCTCAGCTTTCATACTCATAATCCTTTCATGCACTTCCCTATTCACCTCCTTTCGCACCCTTTCATACTCCTCACCACATGCAGGCCTTCTCAGCAGGCTGGTCACAGCCACTCTTACATTCTTCTTTCGTGCCCTTTCAACAACATTCATAATTGCATTCACCGTACGCTCTCTCCCACATTCAAGCAATCCATTGCCACCTCCTTGCAGTACAACCATCCCTTCATCCATTCCATCTATCACATCCTCAGCATGCCTACAAATCTCATTCACTCCCTTTCCTCTCATGCTCGTACATCCACTACGGTCAGTCATACTCACAAACCTATCCACATTCTTCACCATGCTGTCACCACATATTCTAATCGTAGGTCTCACTCTCCCTTTCATACTACTCTTTCGTTCAACTCTTCCACTCACATCACTCTTTCCATCCATCTTCCTTTCATTCACTTCCACTACAGGCGCCTGCACCTCATGTGGCATATCAACAGGTTGCTCCTTCACTCTCTTCCCATTCGTACTTCTTTCATCATGCTCATTCATCCTTCTACTCTCATCTGGCACATTTGCACCACCATTCACTTCATTTATTGCATTCACACTCCTTGCACCATCATTCACTTCATTTGCACTCCTTGCGCCATCATCCACTTCATTTGCACTCCTTGCACCACCACCATTTACATCTTCATTCACTGCATTTGCACCATTCTCATTCTTTCCTTCATTCAACTTCCTTTCATCCTTCAAATCAGCCTCTAAAGCAACCATCAGAATTGTCAATCTCTCAACCTCCTCTTCCAACTTCTTTCTCTCATCATTCAAACATTTCCAGCACGTAAACACAAGATCATTCAACTTCCTCCGACTCATCTCTCTCAAACCTTTGCATGCATCTATATCTACCCACTCTTTACAAGTCATGCACTCAATCTCCTCATCCATTCCACTTGCACCTCCCTTCCTACGACCAGTCCTATTTCTTGCCATCCTCAAACACAGACTTCTATCTCAGTACAAATTTCACAGGCAGAAGAAGTCTTCACTCACCAAGTCTACTGAAAATCAAGTTATCAAACAAAAAGAAACAAAAACGTTTCCTACTACTCACAGTCACTCTCTACAATGTCACACACTATACTCTTTATATGCAAAGAAAGCTTAACTACCAGTCAAAACACCTCAGTCAAAACTTGCAAGTCACCACGCCAAAGTCCAATGCTCAGTCTCAACTCTCACGTAACAAAAAACTACTCTCACGAGCACTCCATACAAAGTCACACACTGTACTCACGTGAATATACAAACTATACCATTTTTTAGCAACTTCACTTTAATTCACCACAATATTCGTCGGAGGACCAGAAACACGTGCACACCGCTCGGAACCTGTACCACCACCTATTACCACCGGAACCTGTACCACCACCGGAACCTGTACCAATCACGTTCAAGGAAAACTATGACGTCTTCCGCAACTTGAATAGATGAGAAACTAAAACGTAAATTTTAAGGTAAAATTTTATATTAATCAGATATGTATATTTTCTGCGGTGGCTTTTTAAAAGAAACACTACCAAAATGATTCCAAAGCGATTCATTTCAATGGAATAACAATAATATTTAATTTCCCTAAGGAAGCTTAGAGTCTTTTTTTCTGCCAGCTAATGATTATTTGATTAAATTTTTTTCGAAGTCATTTTGTTTCAATTTAAAGAGAAATATATCTTTGCCTAAGTTATTTTTCACGACTTTACATTAATTTTGGCTTGAACAAACGGCACTTCATTCACCAAAATTCATTGAATTATACAACCTTGAAAAAAATTGGATTTAAGATCACAGACTAATACGCTCCCCTATTAGTATTTCAAATATCAGTTACAGTGGATTCAACTTTCTGCAAATGTATACGTGTGTGTGGGTCCAAAGAAACATTTACCCTCATTTCCTAGAGGCTGTGTACGTAAGCATGCGTACGAGGCCCTTAAACCTGTTACGTATTCTATTGAGTATGCTAAATATGTTGCACCAAGGTCTTATGTTCAAGCCACATCTTGTCGTCATAGAATTATCGTTAAGGTCTTGCTCGTATACGTATGTCAATAATAAATCTATGAGAAGCCTTTGACCTTGAACTTGAACTTGAACTTGCAAGTGAGGGCTGACAGTTTCGGAGCTTTTTCAACGGCCTAGCATTCCCTCGTTAATACTCACAATTACTCACTATAATCACACAATAATTAATCGTCTGTGTAACAGAATTTTTTAATAACTACTCAGGATGCACCAATCCTTGTAACAATCTACCATTAGACGACATCACTTGGATAACTAGCATGTTATCGCAAAACACCCCCAGGCTTGTTGGGTCACTACAACCTACATTGCAGTCACTGTCTCTTAAGGCCCCCTCACACGGACAAATATGTTGGCAGACAATCTGAACTGAATTTAGTTTGTCGGTCTCAAGGCCCCTCACACGATGCAAACGACACACTGCAAACTTGACAAAGACAGGCGCACGCTTCAGTATACCAGTTGCAGGTAGGTGGAGAGTACGCACAAGAATAGCGACTCCAGACGGCGAGTTCGTACAGTTGATAGGATTCGCTATAGTTGCAATGAAAAAGAAATATAAGAGATGTAAAAGCTCGCTCAAAATGGGCTAAAGAATAGTTCCTAAAAAGTAGTGAACAAACAAATAAGAATTTGCTTATTGAAGTGCATAAGGTGGGAGAGAGGCATAGTACAGTCGTGCACCACACACGAAGGCTCAGGGCTGGCGTGACACTGACGTGGTGACAAGGTTTGCAGCCGGTCGCTCCAAAATTATCAAGCATGGCTCATCTGCCACGTACAGTCTGTGCCAACCTGAAATGAGCGTATAAACGCACGAATTCAGCACCAGTTCAGATATGTTTGCAGATATATTTGCGCGTGTGAGGGGGCCTTTACTCCAGGCACTTACAAGAAAAGTTTTCATAGCATCAATAATACTAAAATACTCCAATCCAACAAGACAGCTCATACTGCAATCATTTTCAGCACATCTGGTCTACCACTCATTCTCTCCATGTCACACTACATTCATGAAACTCTCTCTCTCTCTCGCTCATATTTACTACATTCCAGCACAAAATGTTGAGTCGTTTCCTTCACTCCCGTATCATGCCTCCACGTGCGTCTATTTACACTCAACGCCTTACACCTCACAGCAAACAAAATTTAATTGGCTTCCAAAACTACCATCATAAAACATCTTCCACTTAGGAAGTCTTTCACATATATGTAGGTTTTTGTGCCATGCTAAGGATCCACTTTTTCAACCTAAAATCTTTTGTTTACCTCTCAATTACACCCCCCCCCCCTCTTGCAGTTCCACTAAGATTCTCCATCTCTAACATTCATTAACAGCCAGTCATCAGTCTTGCACAAGTCTCTCAATTCTAACACGAGTTATCTTTTGCATAATTACTTTACTTGCAAGCTTCCAACATATTTTCTCCCATTGGCATACACTCACATTCCATTCAAATAATTCTTTTACCCACCTGTTATTCTGCATTCTCTCAATTGTCACCTTATAATTCAAAACAGCTTTCAATATTCGTTCTGAAAATAGGCTCTACCCCAGGCCACCTCTAATTGCTTCTGTAGCTGTCCATTTTGGAGCACCTAATGTTAGACGTCCTACCCTATTTAGAATCGCATCTAAAACTTTTCAAGATTTACTTCCAGTCCAGGGTAAAGCACTCATACCATACTAAGTACAGAAGCGTACTTCACATTTCACTCACACATTCGTCCCTCAAAGACCGAGAGAATTTAAAGCCAAAATAACTCGTCATCTTGTGTCTCAAGAATAATTCTTATTTACAGAACACACAAAATAAGTACTGTCGAATCTCATTTGCCTGGTATCTCCATTGCTCAAAAATCTCCCTCGCTTATTGTTTTATAATACAAGATATCACACAACAGTTATAAAGTATGCGTAGGTATTGTAATTTGATCGCCTATAGGCTGCCATTTGCAAACATGCTTACTTGAATATGTGTGTACGTATATAGGTGTATGTGGGCATATGGGTGTGCATATGTGCACGTACACCTGTCGGGTTTTAATCTTCCGCCGTTGGGTGGTTGAATGTAAATATTAATTTGACGGCAAAAGATAACTCGATCAATTCTCGAAGGTGATATGAGGAAATTATGAGAGGGATAATGAAAAACGGATTGGAACTCAGCTCTTTTCAGGTGGAGTTTATTTGCAGAGGAAACCAGGAAAACTGGCTTGGATCTTGATCTCGGAGAGCTTGTCTAGGTGGGCAATCCTTGCCGGAGGACCAGGCTGGCGTTGATGGAGGCCGGCACGCGATGGAGTAGGCACGGTGAGTGAGTTGTGTTTGGGAAGTTGAATTAGGCAATTTGGGATAATTGAGCGGGGTTCAATGGCGTAGTTCAGGTATAACTAATGACTCCAAAAATAAGGTGGGGTGTGAGTGAGCAAGTTAAATCAGGCTCATGTGAGCAGAATCAAGTAGGCACATCAGCAGGAGCAGGTTGAATTACTTGCTCAGATTAGTAGTATCAAGTTTAGTCACTGCTTATGTGAGGATAGCAATTAACATGGCACTCAGGAGAAAAACCCAGGGATAATGTGTTGTGGCGTTTGTTGACGTGAAACTCGAGGCTGAGTTAAAAGTAAAGCTCAAGACCCAGGGATAATGTTTTGAGTGTATGGCGACGAGGTAGAGGTCCTGCACAGGAGTCCAAAGATGCTGGATGAGACATTCCAGGAGAGACATCAAGACATTCCACCACTGACAAATCCACATTATAATGACAACTCTTCCCACACGGAGAAATCCGAAAAAAAACTCCTACAGGTCTGACTCCGGCTACCTTGGGATTCTCACTTTTGGCAACTCAAAAGAGATAGGACAGACTTTAGGTTGACAGATTTTTAATCAAGAAATAAATTGTTTAATCACTAATGCCTCTGGCTTTAAATTCTGATTATTAGGTCTAAGAATTTCCAAGAATAAGGATCGTGATTCCTTATAGAGACTACGGGCAAGTAAACACGAGATCTACGGAAAATGGTGAGAATATCAAGTGACTGCACTTTTTGAAAGCAGTAAGAAAAAAAACATAAAAAATCCTAAAATTCGAGGATCTCAATCCTACTAAGAAATTCTGGTAGCTCATTTGCAATAATAAAGGAATTAAGGAATAATATATGTCCCCAAATGATAATAGGAAAAGGGGAAAAACCTAAGCGTTGATTTCACAGGTGGAAAATACGCGAAAGAAGAAAGCACGAAAGCATGAGGGTTCCGTGTTGCGATTTCCGGCGGCTTACGCGTCGGCCGCAGCCAAAAACCGCCAGCAATTTGCACACACTTAAGATAGGCAGATAGTAATGGGTGTTTTGTCACAGAATGCGATGAGTTAAATTAAATTTCATTGAAATGTTTCTCCATTGAAATAAAAGGCGTTTACGTAAAGGTTTCCCAAAAGAGTATGGAATTAAGAAATGAAATACCAAAATTTATCAAGCATGGGCATGAATACTTTTCGTAATTTAAACTACAAAAAAAAGAATAAATGCTACTATACACATGCCTATAGTATTTATAATCACAGAGTAATGACAAGAAACGCCGGCGTGCGGTTCCGCCATTACACAAAGACGCTATCGAACGAACGCCGGCAATTGTTGCCGCGTTCATTCAAAACAGAGATTATCTTAGATTAGATTATCGAAAAGAAAAAAGGAACGAGCATGATTATGCTTTGATAGTTAAACCTTGACATGGAAATGCAATGCACATTGGACATGATTATCTTTACACTAAGTCACGTTGAGAAAAGACAAACAAACACAGCACTGAATGAAGAACAGGCTGCGTCGATATTCCCAACGCATAACTACGTAACTTAATAACCCTGCACTGTCACTTATTAATACTCACTGACACGACGAAAAGGAACACGATAATTTTATAACACATTTAAACTCACGAGAATTTTGCTGTAACACCGCTAAGTTAGGACGCCATAGTAAGAGTGGCTTTGAGAGAAGAGACGCGCAACTGCGCAGTGTTGCCACCAGAGGGCTTCTCTCTCGAAAAATGTCAAGTGTTATTTTTATTATATCATGCATTTACACAAAACTTCAATGATTACGAATTAGAAGTAGAAAATACTTAATAATAAATTAGAGTAATATTTTTAATGCTACTAATTAATTTATTTAAGTATGAATGGCGAATTTATAATTTTTACGCTTATGTAGCGGTATGCTACACACCTGTGTGCACTAGAGTAGATAAACCAGTCGAAGGTGGCATTTTATGTCATTCCTCCCCATTTCTGTGCAAGCATCAAACTAGACCGTCATGGTACCTATGTGTGTGTTTATCAATTGCAGACATTCTGCACCATATTACAAAGATAATTTGATTTTCTTTCTAATATGAAATTGTAAAGCAACCATGTAAAAAAAAGCAGTAAATTCGTTGTGTGATCATCCATTTAGACTGCAGTATTACGCTTATAGTTATATGCTTATAATAATGTGATACCTATGTTTGTTTATCAATTGCCGACAATTTGCGCCATATTTCAAAGATAATGTGATTTTTTTTCTTCTAATATGAAACCTTCATAGGACATTAATGTTTTCTTTCTTATTCACGTCCCACAATCGTTTTCATGTTTCAGACTTAGGTAGACTTTTTTGTGCCACTATTTTTAGTAGGAAATTTTATAAAATTCATGCCATAATAAAAGATATTTTTTCCGTTTCCCTCGATTGGAATTTCTGGTTTATACTGACTGGTTTACGCTGATATTCGCGCACATGCTTACTTGTATATATGTGTACGTGTGCACGCTATGCGTATGACACTAAATAGAATGCGTATGTATTGCCTCGATGCATAGAAATGCATTTGTGTATCCTTACGAGTTTGGTGTAGGTATGTGCGTGCATGTGTATGTGTATATATTTGCGTGTATATGTGCACACATGTGTGTACTAGACTGACAACTAGCATTTTACTAGAGATAATGGTCTTTTTTCTGTTCACTCTCAACTTGTAACATTACCTAACTCGTCATCTCTTTATTATTGTAGAGCATTCATGTAAAAACTATACATTTGTTGTGCGATCATCCACTTTTTGTTTAAATAAAATGCTTATTAACTAAATGACCGCTATGTTAAAATTGTTGGATTAGAAATACAAAACTTATAATCTTCTTGGTCCTCATGCTTATGTGTACGTGTATACTTGTATATGTATGTGTGTATATGTACATGTATATATATGAATGAATATATATATATATATATGTATATATACGGATGTATATTTATATATATTTTTTTTCATGCTTCCTTAAAATGACACTTTTGAACATTGGCCGAAACAAGCGATTCATGTATTATTTCCTGGCGTCAAGAATTGCGAAGTTTTATGTCATGTACATGTAAACTGTCAAAAGTGTTTTCACCTCACAATGAAAATGCATCGTCCATGAAATTGTGTTGTCTCTTTTAATTATCATTACATGTATTCTCAAATGTAGATTAAGCAAGATTAGGAGTACATTGCCCTCGATCATTTCTTTTCGACTAGTGACACGAGTTTTACAATACTCGTGTGTGTGTATCATCAAAGTGTATTAATTTTAAGAGATTTTACAAACCAATGATGGTACTTTTGTACCATCTATATTGGAAATATACTGTTTTTCTTTTTCTCTTTACCTGGCCACACTACGCATAGTTTTTGAGACTGTCTCATTAGTTCTAGTGCATCCATCTTCACTTATCACGCAACCTAGATTTTTGTATTATTTTGTTCTACCTGTTCTGATTTCTTCAATATTCCTGTCTGTCTCCATCAGTCTCATCATTATTCATAGCTATAACCTAACTTATATTTGCACCAAAGTTCGTCTTGAGATCTGTGCTATATTCATTCACACTGTCAAGCATCCTTTGTAGTTCGTGCCCACATTCACTAACCACAACCTCATCATCACCATACAACAAACAACTCAGTCTCTCCTTTCCAACTTTCAGTCTTTCAGTTGGGGGAGTATTTAGGATCCCTGACAAATAATTTCGGGGTCATACATTAATTATCTGCGATCTTTTTTTTTTTTTCTTAAAATGGCGAGTGAAACTGGCTCCCAGCTCAGCATTTCGGGTGGCGGGCCATGGCCCCCGTGGCCCCCCCTCCCCTGGTTGCGCAACTGGAAGCAAATGCTCTGTTTCTACTCCCCATATCACATGATCTTTATTTCAATACTAGTGTGCACGGCCCGCCAAAAATAAAGGGACTCAATACCTTTCTTGAACAAACTTTCCACACGCGGATGACTAACAAATATATCTATCCTAACAGTACCCGTGATAAAAAATATTATTGTACTTGCGCACGGGTGAAACTCGCATCACAGGTACTGTCATTATGGCTATTTTTATGAGCATGACAGAAATTGAAGATGAAGACTCAAAACAAATAAACCAAAGGTATTTTTAGGTAGTAGAAGAACTCGTGGAAATTCCTAGAAGGACCCGCATAAAAATTCTGTAAATACTACCTAATCTATGCTAACCTATCCTATCCTAATCTAACTAAGCCGATCCTAAACGAATGTGTACATCCTTACATATGTACATATGTACAATTCAAACATATCAATGCATGTAAAGGCCATCTTTTAATGGTATGCTGAAGAATTCGGTATCCATGAAACCGCAAACTCAGACATCCTATGTTTCTTAAGAAGCGGACACCAAACAGATATATAAATAAACACACAACGGGTATTATTAGGTTAGATTCCTTTATTTGAACATATTATACAAGCTGGGACAAATAAATCCCTTACTTTCAGTATCTGCGTCTATTGAATTGCTCAAGCTTAAAAATTATTTCAGCTCAAATAGATGTTCATACATTTTTAATTCTGGATATGCGTGTTGAACATTATTTTCGTTAATGATTCAAAGTCTGGTAACCTTTTCATTATTCTTGAATAAAATTCTTTCATTCAGCGTAGCACACGCAGCAAGCTACTTAAATTGTTCGTTCTATGGCTATGTGAGCATGTACTTTATGATTGGTTCATGGTTAATCACCATACATACATGTGTGTTTTTGTGTGTACGTGTGGGTGTGCGTACGTGTGGGTATGTGTACGTATGTGTAGGTGTATGTACGTGTGTCTACGTACACACGCACACACATGTACACATGCACATACGCACACATGCACATATACGCACACACGTCCACACACATACGCAGACACACGTACACACACACACACGTGTGTGTGTGTACGTGCGTGTGTACGTACATGTGTGTGTGTGTGAGCGTGTACGAGTGTGTGAGGGTATTAGTATGTGTGTGTATATAGGTGTAGTGTGTAGGTTTGTATGTGTATGTGTGTGTGTGCGTGTGAGCGTGTACGAGTGCGTACGGGTATTAGTATGTGTGTGTGAGCGTGTACGAGTGTGTACGAGTGTGTACGGGCATTAGTACGTGTATGTGTATGTGTGTACGTACGAATCTTCAGTTGCTAGTTACTGAGCAGTCAGCAATTTTGTACTAAAAAACATTTTTTTCTTCTAATTTCATTTATATTCAGCTCTAGTTTTTGTGCAGTCGTCAAGCCCATGTATCAACGATAGTGAAGAAAAAAACTTTAATTCAAAATGCATCACCACTCCATAAGTTTTATATATTTCTAAACGTGAAAGTTTAAAATTCAGGAACGAACCGCTCGAAATAGGCAACAGCAGTATCTAGACTTTAATTTATGATTGGGAGGAACAAAATTGAAACCTATTTTAATGGATATTATACTCAGGGCCATAGGACTAAAATCTTATAAACACTGTAAATATTGTACCACTAAGGAACCCCTTGGTGACAGTATCTTCTCATATTCACACAAGAAATCCTAAATTCTCTGCCTTCACAATAATAAAGGCACAAAAAATGTTCCTAAAACTTAATTACTTACTTTGTTGAGGATGAGTCACGTCTCCATCTTGGGAGGGAAATGGCGTCCTTCCGAAACCTACAAGAGAGAAGGAGCTGCCGCACGAGGCAAGTGGAAACATTTTACCACCAAAAAAAGAGAACAAGCAAAAATGAGTATTCACGAGACGTATTTACGAAAAGTTAACAAACTAGATTTAAAGATTTCTTAACATAAAGTTACTTGTATCTAACTAGTGGAAATGAAACAAAAGTATTTTAATGACTATGGCAGTGACAGTAAAAACTGCATACTTCAAGGCGTTCTTCACCTACTGCTAAATGTTTTCTTTCTCTTAAAGCCAACTAACAGCACTTGTCTCATGGCAAGCCCAACGGACAAAGAGCCTTCATTCCGAAATATTTCTGAAAACCAAAACATCAACTTTTCGCATCTGTGTTTAATCTTTGTGGACACCAAATTTTTCTTTCTTCGTCTAGATAACGAGGATCTTTTCCAGATAAGCCCCGCCACTTATGCATGCAACACATAAGATCACCCACTTGTAACTTTCGAAATAATGCACCTATCGACTTCAAATTACTCTCAAACGAAAGATTGAAACATTCTTTCTATGAGAATATGAAGTCGATAGGTGCATTATTTCAATAGTTACGAGTGTGTGATCTTATGTGTTGCATTAGTGGCGGGGCTTATCTGGGGAAGATCCGATAACAACATTGTTTTTCGCGCCGGCTATAAAAATCCCCCCCTCTCCCTTCCCTTCTCCCTCCCCCCACCCACCGTTAAAGGTCACGCATGCCTCCCTAGCTCAGGTGTCAGGGCAAAGCCTACCCCCCGCATACCCGTCTTCACATGCCGTCTACCTCTCTTTGTCTCTCTTCTTTCTTTTTTTCTTCATTTTGAAATTTATTGGAGCTTTGAAGAGGTCTCCATGTAGCACCATGTCTGAGCGTGTGTTTCTCTCGTCCGATCTGGGTCTCTCTCTCTCTCCCCCAGAGAGAATGAAAATCTCTCAAGCAATGAAAGAAAGAAAAGGAAAAAGAAAAACCGCTTGTTTCAAATTAGTTGATATTTGAGATGCGTTGCAACACATTGGATTTTGAAATGTTCTTAATATGAAGGTCCTTAATTGATAGAGAAACCATATACTGGGAGTACTAATAGACAAACCATACGAGGCGCCCTAATAGACTAACCATCTCGGGAGCTAGTTGGCATGCTAAGCAATGAAAGAATTTATAGCCAGAATAGTACGTCATTTTTACTTCCCAACACAAATGTATCCTGGATACACGCTAAAAAAGCGGTTGCGAATTTCTTCCACTTATTACCCTAACTATTAATATTTAACGTCCGTATGACAAATATACCATGAAATACATTTTGTGTGTACACCAATAAACAGGTTTATAGACGTGAGGGTTGTGCAAAGTTTATAATGAATTAAATTTTTAGCTAACGTTGTCTCGCTATTTCAAAATCATTCTCGAAGATGTTTTCAATCGATTTTCGGCTGAGCTGGAGGGAAAGGGGTAATTTAAGCATTGCATTTAGTCTTTTTATTTTTTTTTTCTTTTCGTGCGTTCAGCGCACACTAGCACTGAACTTTCAAATCGGAAAAAACTCTAAATTTCTGTAATCAAAATTATCATTTTGGATCAAGGCCTAATCTTCCTATATGTGCCAATTTTGTGAATATTCTCCACTCAGATGTGATATCCGGCCACAATGTTACTCCATTTTATCCCACGTACACATGTCCCTATAATGCTGAAGAGTTGTGTTGCTTCTTGACTATAATCTGATTTTTCTTAAAAATTTCTGTGAAGAAATTAAAAAACAGCTCATTTTTATGTTTTTCGAAGTCTTCTCTTCCTTTTAGTTATTTTTTTTTTGCGAAAAATTTCTTAGGATTACAGTGAGCTCAGCTGTCATTTTCTGTGTAGTAGATGGTAGGTTGCTTCTATCTTTTATGTTATATATGTTTTTTTTTTTTTTTTTTTTTTTTTCTAATATTTTATTTTCAATAAATATATAAATTAATATGTGTGTGTACGTGTGTAGGTATATATATGTATCTACATAAATAGATATACATGTTTCTATTTCATTTCTTTACGCAAAAACCATTCGGTTAATAAATTTTATTGCAATTGCGAAATGATTCAAAAATAGATCTAGCACTTCCCCAGAGGGCGTTTCTGTGAATCGGATTAATGTCATATATAATTAATGAAATAAAGTGCAATTTGAGCATATGAATCGTAGTAAAATTATCTTTCTGTCCGTGTTTTGTACAAGCTATGAATTTTGATATTGAATATATGTTTGTTTACCCATTTCTACCAATATTTTGTAGATATTTGTCAATCATGAGTGGTAACCGGCTTACACTGTATCTCTATTTTATCCCATGTACCCATGTCCGCATGATGTGGTGAATATCGAGAAGATACGAAATATGTTTTTGGTGGTGATAGGGCTTTGCATATTTTTTAGGGCATATTTTTCATTTCTCATTCAACTACCCTTGACAGAGATAGACTATTGGCAAGCCACGTGTGGTTTGTCTATTAGTACGCCTCGTATATTTTGTCTATTAATATGCCTCGTATGGTCTATCTATTTTGTACACCTCTGATAGCTTGTCTATTAGTACACCTCGTATAGTTTGCCTATTATTATTATGCCTCGTATGGCTTATCTATTTGTACACCTCGGATGGTTTGTCAATTAGTACTCCTTGTATAGAACTTTTGTTAGACTACTAGCACACCACGAATGGGTCTGTCTATTAGTACGCCTCGTATATTTTGTCAATTAATATGCCTCGTATGGTCTATCTACTTGTACACCTCTGACAGTTTGTCTATTAGTACACCTCGTATAGTTTGTCTATTATTATGCCTCGTATGGCTCATCTACTTGTACACCTCGGATGGTTTGTCAGTTAGTACTCCTCGTATGGAACATTTGTTTTAGGATGCCCTATATTTAAGAAAGTTTTAAAAGCCAATATGTTGGCATGTATCTCATGTGACAATTTGGAAATAAACATTTTTTTCTTTTTCTTTTTCTTACTAAATTTGCACCTCAAAGTTTTTGTAGTGTGCGTGTGCGATGTGATTGCTTGTATATGCTAGTATATAGTAATTATGTATATACGCACAGCAGTTATAGCAAAGTTCATAAACCAACGATTTGCACTTTACTATTAATACTATGTTTTTATATTAACTTTCAACCTATCACGTTACCTAACACCTCAATTCCGTGTATTAGTTTTTTCTCTGCGCTGTTATTTAGCATAATACTTGATGCGTATGAGCGAAAAAGATACTGCCTGCTATTTAAATCCATCCATTTTACTTTCAACATTAATCCATGATATCGCAAATTCCTAAGCTCGTATTCGAATGTAAGTGCTCTCTATCAAAAAGCGTTTTCAACAATGCGTCCCTGATATTATATTATTTTTTTATTACTTGCATTTACATGTATTATCAAACCAAGATTAATGTAACAAAGGGAAAACATTTTTTAATGCTTTCTCTCAATTGCTTTTTTTTCTAACAATTGACAAGGGTGTGTATTACAATACCAATATGTGTTAATCAATTAGGAATTTTTATCTTAAGGCGTTCTAAAACTAATGATGATTTTTGCATCATCTTCAATGGAAATAAATTGTTTTCCTTTGCTTTCTTCTATCTCCCAGCTGAGTAAATAGGATGTCCAGTATCACAGATACCGGGAACTTACTCTTATTTCTATTCCTGAAAGTTATGGATCTTATACCTATACGCAAACAATACATTTCTAATCGAACCTACTGAGTAACTAATTGTAAACACATCTTCGTGTCGAGCCTTACTTGTTCCAGTGTAAACAAGTGTTCACGTGAACACTTCGTTCACGGTATGAGACGCTGGAAGGCCTGAAACGAGTAGCAGCATCGGACAGCTGATATTCATTGTTCCAGAATAGTCAGCCACACCAGGGAGTGCATGTCGCCTCAGAGCTGCCGGGTACACAGGTTCAAATAAAGACAAGTTTACAGCCTTAAGAGCTGTATCACATTTCTGAGAGTTTTTTACTGGCTCATTGCTAACCTTAAGCTTCATTTTTTTTCACTTCTCATAAACTCATTTCCGTGGCGTTGGGCATGAAAAACCATTACGAGAGTCGAAAGTGATTGATGACCTGCATCACATTTTTGAGAATTTACTGGCTCGTTGGCAACCTGATGCTTAATTTTTTTTCAACTTCGAATAAAACTCAGTTCCGTGTCGCTGGGTTACAAAAACAATTACGGGAGTCGAGAGAGATTTATCGCTCAAAATTTCAACTGATATGTTAATTTTACAGTTGCCCTCACGAATGAGATAGCTAATTTAAAGGAGCGTTCTCAAAAGCTGATACCTAGGAATTTTGCTGCGGTTGGACACTGAATCTAATTAAGGATTTTCACGGCGAAATTGTTTCTTTAAATTATGAAAGTAGAGTCTCTGAATATCACCAGATATTTTCTTCTGTCCCTGGTGTTTCATCTGCACAGCGATTACATCTTTCTAAAAAATAGTTTGCTCGTTCGAATAAGAAGATGCGGGCAGAAGATCTTCGTGAAAAGGTTCCTTCATTACGGAGTCTTATTTTTAACTTCAACAAAGAGCGAGCAGAGGGTAAACAGCTTTTCCAATTCGCAGCCCCTGTTCGGTCAGGCTTACTATGAAAAATGAATTTGTTCGGCGTTTTTTCACCGAGAATTTCGACCGCAGTTTCGAATTTGCTTTCTTTAACTAAGTCAGAAGCTCACGTCGGTCAAACCGTAGCGAATTTTCACAATGACGTACACCTGGACACAAAACATATGTCCACCGCATTTATCCCTTGGAATCGAGTTTTCATTCAGCATGTTCAATTCGGACATAACTATGCGCATATTCCTAAACAGAGTTATGATTATTTGAGTCTGAAAATATACAACACTGCTACATAAGAAATCCTTTTTTTTTTGTTGTAGCAGCACTTGCAAACGCCCCTCAGAAAGAAAGAAAAGAAGGAAAATCAAATTATTTCCAAAAATGTTAGTACAAGTAATGTATAACACATGGATTTAAAAAATTTCTTAGTATAAAGGTCCTTATAACTGATAGACAACCTTACGAGGCGTTCTATGGTCGTATCGGGGGCTAATTATGTTATTGAGATATTATTCGTGATGGTATTCTTAGATATTTTATACACATAGAGATGGCTGTCAACTTATAAATAATTTCAATACTACTCGAGAATTCCTTGGAATTCCTTAATTATTAATTGAAACGAAATAAGCAGTGAACTATATCCTGACGTAAACAAAAGGGGCTGGCAGAAGACGTTGTGTGGGAATTCTACCCAAGTGCAGAGGCATGAACCGATCTTTTTGAGACAGTTCCGCTTCACACGCTTTATCTCTAACATCGCAGCAAGCAGTAAGTATTAAGGAACCATTTAGGCTTGGCCATGTATGGGTTTGTAAACATCTTTACACTAAAAACAACCTTAAAAAATATTTTAAGAATACCAGTAACTTGGACCATGCGCATGGTGGTTGAATGGTCAATCTCAAAGCGTTTCGAAATTGTGTCTGAATTGGGAAGCGAATTAATGACAGCGTGCTTTTCAAATTTTGTCAAAGTAACTCTGGGATGCGCTTACCTAGGCCTGGTCAAATGGCTATCCACAGGTTCGAGAAAATTCTAACTTTTTTTAAGAAAAATGAGTTGGTGAACTGAAAAAAATCACTCTCATTGTAAATCTTAGGCAATTTGTCAAAAATAACTTATTCTAAAGGACAAAATACTTTCGATTTTCTAAAAACATAGAAGTCTTTGCACATCATGTCAAGTCATTAGAAGCTTAAAGTTTTCAAGCATGAATAAAAACGTCGTAGAGTCACAAGGTCTTAGGTTTTGCTAATATCAAATAATCCCTTCAGATCTTTCCCGTTAATTATACTTTATAGGTAGTAGACAAAGGATATATTTACCACGTGTGTTTTTGTGTGTTTTTTGTGTTCTTTTCCATATTTCTTTTGACGTTGCCACCCCAACCGTCGTTCGTTCTGTTTTTTTAGCAAATTTTAATTTTTGGTTGCTATGATTTATGAATGCGCGGCACGTCTATTTTTCAAAGTTGATGCCGTTTGAGCTTTTAAAGGAATGAAATTGTGTACTCAAGTTCTTGGTGCTGCCTGATATAGATAATTCGACCCACCTCTTTAAGTGTGATAAAAGTGTCCAAATTTTTATTTTGGATCAACATTCATCACCTCAACCTGAGAAGCTCCTTCTGATTATATTAGATTGGTAAGAAATAACATAGGGTAGCATTGAGAGGACCAGATAAACAAGATTGTTTTTTTATAAAATACCACGAATGGAATGGATGAAATGGATGAAAGATTTGAATTTTTTGTAAATGCAAAATACAGTTTCCATGTTGGCGACATTTTTTCACACGAATAGAATTTCTTGATTATAGAAGATTTACGTAGCTTGAATATAAACTTGATCAGATTTTACAAAAACAAAATGGTTTTGAAGAAGTTCCACGAAAGTGAAGCTAGAACTAAGCCGTGTATCTTCCATCAGAACTAGTTTTTTTCAGGCCTGAAAAAAAACTTACCAATTCCGAAAGTAAATCATTAAAACAATCACAACTCATGCTTCTGTCGTAGAAAAATATTTGAGCCTTAAATATAGTGCTTATTTTAAACTATAATAGTATTGTGATATGAACTATAATAGTATTGTAATACCCCGCCGGACTCGGTATCCACGATACGGACTCGAGTATATAAGGCTCTGGATCTCTGTGATATTTTTGAAAGTGACCTGTTGCAGTGCACTTGTACAGCGAAAATGAGTGTATTAATTTACCACCGAACTGAAACCACGACCGCCAGTGCTAATTTCTTCCTATCTATCCTATCACGAAACATAAATAAACACACGACGGTCATTCTTAGTAGTAGATTCTTTAACGAAGTTTTGTTTAAAAAAGACCTTAAAATTCTGAAGTATGGAGCATGTTGTGTCTTCATGAACATCAAAACGCGAGCGAACGAGGCCCAGAAGTTAAAGAAAGCTGTGACTAAAAGCCTGATATTATCGCACAATCGCTGTAGTCCATGTACCAATGTAAATAGATGATGAGCTCTGTTTTTATCAAAGATGTAATAACGATCTCTAACTGTAGTTTTTACGGATCTTGTCCAGATAAGCCCCGCCACTAATGTAACACATAAGTTCTCCCTCTTGTAACTTTCGAAATAATGCTCCTATCGAATGTTTTAGTCTTTCGTTACATTTACAATAAGAAGTCGACAGGTGCATTATTTCGAAAGTTATAAGGGGGTGTTGCACTAATGGCGGGGCTTATCTAGAAAATAAGATCCGTTTTTATCTCCCGCTGAGACTATTATCATCCGTACGCATCTGTTTCTTAACTACTGCCTAAACAGAGATAAAATGTTCTCGTACGGCCCAATTCATCTCAGAGCTCCAAGTTATTTTCGTGTTCTGCTGCGGGAAGAGCGAGTCTCTCAGTGATTGCTTCTCTCTGCAAACAAAATTTTTCTCAGCTTCTTAAACTCTACCAAGTTCTTCGATGAAGTTCTTCGGTAATTGAAGAGTTTGGTTGTTTCTGTGAACGCATTTAAACACATCAACGCGCAGTGATTTTTGCAAAAAATTTTATCCATAAGTGTCTTGTAAGGTTGTCATATAACTGATATATAAGCTTCACTTTTTTATCAGTAACCTGAGTTGTGCTACGTTGTACAGCTGTAACAGACGCACCTATTTCACTGGAGGCATCCATGCGGTGCCCTGTTGATGTGATGCATTTTTGGGTCACGCCGTGATGGAGCAAAGCAATAAATAAAAAGCAGTTATGCTAATAGAAACGCATAACACGTGTGTCTAGCTTGATATATACGAGTACATTTAAATCAACGCTCATATATCCCTCCCGTGTACTTACAACAAATGCTCGTTTATAATTTTTTAGCAACAATAACAACATTTTTTCGTTATTTTTACCTCTTATGATCAGTATATATTAAAAGTGACTACATATATATATCTCTAAACAGTAAGTCCCTTCTAAGGCTAGAACTATCAGGCCGTCGCACATGAAATGTGACGTTTGAAAGTGAAAGAAATGATAGAGGTGTGGGGTCCTAGGGACCGCAGCTCTGGAGGTGTGGGGTCCTGGGGACCGCAGCTCTGGAGGTGTGGGGTCCTGGGGACCGTAGCTCTAGAGGTGTGGGGTCCTGGGGACCGTACCTCTAGAGGTGTGGGGTTCTGGGGACCGTAGCTCTAGAGGTGTGGGGTCCTGGGAACCGTAGCTCTAGAGGTGTGGGGTCCTGGGGACCGTAGCTCTAGAGGTGTAGGGTTCTGGGGACCGTAGCTCTAGAGGTGTGGGGTCGTGGGGACCGTAGCTCTAGAGGTGTGGGGTCCTGGGGACCGCAGCTCTGGGGGTGTGGGGTCCTGGGGACCGTAGCTCTAGAGGTGTGGGGTCCTGGGGACCGAAGCTCTAGAGGTGTGGGGTCCTGGGGACCGTAGCTCTAGAGGTGTGGGGTCCTGGGGACCGTAGCTCTAGAGGTGTGGGGTCCTGGGGACCGTAGCTCTAGAGGTGTGGGGTCCTGGGGACCGTAGCTCTAGAGGTGTGGGGTCCTGGGGACCGAAGCTCTAGAGGTGTGGGGTCCTGGGGACCGTAGCTCTAGAGGTGTGGGGTCCTGGGGACCGTAGCTCTAGAGGTGTGGGGTCCTGGGGACCGTAGCTCTAGAGGTGTGGGGTCCAGTACAAAATCATTTAAACCATCCCTGAACAGTTCTAGCATCAACAACATCGTTACCAAAAGCGCGCTTGATGTTTCGTAAGGCCTGGGCGGTTAATTATCAAGCTTGTATTCGTAAAAAAATGACTCGATATTGTTTGCTTGCCAAGATATCCATAAGATTAGGAGTCGTGATTTTAAGATCAACTTTTCGTCTGTGATAAAGGATACTCAATATTAACTATGTGCGTACAAATAATCAGGCATATATGATAAAGATAATAACTGTAAATACGACGTTTCATGAGAGACAAAATGCATATAATCGATTAACTATCCATGTGATCTGATAGATTGCTTTTAAATAGGCAGTTACCAAATTGGACCAGAGACCACACGGTCTCGAGCAATTGCGTCCGATTTCATGAACGCGGCTACATCCTCGCTGTTCGTACAAGTGGACTACCACCATCACGGTAGAAGGTTAGGTTAGGTTAAGGTTAACATCGGCATCTTTGGGATGCTTTATTTCCAATCAAGCCTGATACAGAAGAAGAAACAAGGTCGGGTCAAACACGACATGTCGCAATGGTGAAGTCTTAAAGTTTGTTTGAAATAAAGCTGTTCTATTGGCTAGCCGAACAAGAGGAGGTGTATTTTCTCCCATAGATTTGACTCAACCTTGTTTTCTCTACCGTGCGCTTGACTTCGACTTCCCGCCGGAACGTAAGAAGTCAGAGTTTCAAGTCGATGCGGTCGCGTTCATAATCCGTGACCGCAGTGCCATGACTAATGTAAAAAAACCGGTAACGCTACCAGAGACCTGTAGCTTCTCGACCGCTTTGTGCTGCCATCTTACTCTGCACACACATCAGAGCTTCTCTCTCCTCATAAATTACTTTTGAAGTATGTGATGCTTCTTGCTCATAATGATACTTCTGAAAGCGAAATAATTTACGTTTTTATTGTCGCAAAATGATCCTGTAGCAAAAATTACTTTATGTTAGGTGAAGCAGCGTTTTTCCATGTTCCTCATGTGTCGGGCAGTATTGTATTTTCCATTTTATTGTATTTTTCCATTGTAATTTCTCGGACTACTGTCACAATTTACCCCATAGTACAAACTTTGTTATTAATTTATACGTTTTTGAGAACCAGTTTTGAAGCTACAGACCTGCTACCTATCAGAAATAAAAAGAGAAAGAGAAACTGTTTCTTTTCAAAAATGTTGATAGGTTTGTTTTGATGCTAGAGGAGTGTCGCTGATCTAGGGCAGCAGGAAAAATTCGACGACAAGAAAGATTGTGTGATCTTCTCCGCACACTGAGATAATGCATTAGATTTTCTACGACGGTGCGAAATAAAAGTTTCAACCTAAAAGTCAATAAAATAATGCTAAATTTGTACTTTAGACTTCCTCGTTTGATTCGTGAATGTCTTGTGATGAGAGGATTTGTAGAGTAGTTAGGGTTTCGAAGCTTTAAATCGTTGAGTGATACGCCTGTTCGTCTCGAATTAGTCAAGTCACAGACAGAAAAATTTTACGCTGTCGACGGTGTTGTGAAATGAGAACAAGGGTCATAGGAAGCATAGACGTTTTGGCTACCTGGCTGCGATACACCAAAATTTCGATATGGGGAGGGGGGGGGGGGAAGGAATGAGGGGGTGTGGAGGGGACCAAGAACCCCGACAAATGATTTTCGGGGGCACCAGACATTAATTATCAGCAAACTTTTTATTCTTTTGCTCAAAAGCGGTGACTAAAACTGGTCCCCAGCTCAAGATTTCGGGGAGGGCCATGGCTCCCGAGGCCCCCTCCTAGCTGCGCTACAGCTGAAACTGTTCGAAAATTGATTTGAATGAACTCCTAAGTTACATACGTACTGTGAGACGAAAGGATATCTGTCAAGGCTGTCACATGAATTTATTTCCTCACTTGAACGTCAAGACTCCATTAATGCATTATGACTAGCGTCGACAACCGCATCGAATCTCAGCTCTGACTTCGCGCGTTCCAGACCCTGGAAACGCACGGTAAAAGAAACAAGGTTGGGTCAAACCAGTCTTTTTTTGTCCACTTGAAAGTTAGGAATCCATTAATACATTATGATACTCATTTATTTTATCAGGTGTGTAGAGATGTAGTATACACATTTCAAGGAAATGTAAATATCGTTAAATCTGTTAGTTTGGATACTCTCTAACGGAAAGAAATGTGAGCCTTGGGTTCGGAGGCAGTAAGGTTCAGAGCCTCATAAAATGTCATTACGAGCGTTACTAATGGCATTAGCGTTTTTCTTGACTCCTGTGTATAATCAAACCAGGCTAGACTTTATGTGTTTAATTTGAGATATTTGAGTTATCATGGCGTTTATTTGAAATAGTATCTAAATTCATAGTGAAAAGCTGCTTCGTAATTTTCAGACGATGCTGTTATGTTCGAGGGTGGATAAGTAATCTATAAATGACATGGACAACGTGGCTCGTAGCTTCTTCCTAACATTAAAGTGAGCCTCTGCAGTAGCCCATGCCAATGATTACTAGCAGAAAGACTAACAGTTTATGCAATTCATTTATCATTAGCGATACTGCAGTAGAAGGATTCTAGTAGACATATTTGAGTGTAGAATTTACTAGTACAATTGACACATTTGAGTATAGCTACTTGTGACTTAGCCATCTATCGGAACGATTTGATTGCAAATGTCTTTTTTTTTTGTATATGATGCAGAGCATTTTTTTAACTGTATCGTTTGAGATGTTGAGGGACCTGTAAACATGAATGATTTTTTTTTGCTTGGAGACATATTTTATTTGAAAAATGTGTGATTTTTAAACTTCTGAATTTTTTTTGACATAATTTGCGTTATTTTCATCCATTTGAATCATTTTTGTGTTTTTCTCTACTCTCAACTCGGAAAACTTCGTTAGAAATAATATTTTCATTGAAAGAGTTCCCCTACTGAGACATTACACAGCGTACGTAAGACTGGTTTGGCTGGTTGTGTAGCCGCCATCTTTTGTCATCATCAATTGTCCCTGTGCAAACAAATAGAATTGAATTGAGCAGTTTGCATCGTAGATTTATGGGGTACAAAATTCTGGTTCATTGGCCATCGGTTAGTTATTTGCGTTGAATTTTCTTTATTCAGACCCTAACTACTACAAAAATATCATCTTGATATTTTTGAGTAATTTGGCATTTCTTAAAGTCATTTCTTAAGAACGCTAGTGTACTAGACTTAATATACAATCTATTGCTGTATCACTCGTGATAAAGGAATTGTTAAAATTGTTTGAGGGGGTAACTGAGGTATAGTCAGTACAAGTGAATGAAAAACTCTAAATTAAAAAATTCATAGATGAAATAAAAGTTTCATGGATTAGTCTTCGGTACATTTATTTTAAACACTTTTTACACTACTATATTTTTGAAGTGTATCATCATTGCGGAAATAATATTACGAATAGGGCCTATCGTTACCAATGAAAAATTAGTCAAGATTATTTTTCGTTGAATAAAATGGAAACTGAAATGAAATGTAGCACTTCAACCAATTTTTGGCATAAGTGAGAACAATATTTTAATACAGTTTAAGTACAGTAGATGAAATGTGGATGTGAACTACCCAAAGGAATGAAAATATAGGCATTTACAGTTTCGTTAGCATAACCTTTGAAAATAATTAATTCGTAGTTTTACCCTTTCTGAACAATATGAAAAATTTATTTGTATTTTAAATAGTATTATTCAATGACACTACGGCCCTTTAATTGGCCAATATATTTGTTAACAGTGTTTTCAGATATAGATTTTGTAGGCAAATTGTACGTGACGGCTACCGCTCCTGTGAACATTCACGTGGCCGTCAGAATAAGGTGAAAACATGCGGTGCGGTGTGCGTGTACGACACTCCATGTGGTGCGATGATGATATGCAGTGCATGGTGCTGTGTCTGACTTTATATTAAACTAAAACTCGTTTTGTGCATTTTTAAAGTGACTTTTGTGCATTGAGTGATTATTCAAGTGTGTGTGGAACACTCTAGCATTCGGTTTTAATTCAACTTGTAAGTTTTCTTCTGCCAAATTACTTTCATGCTCCAAGGAGAAGTGCATTCGGTCATTGGTCATTACGGCGGGCCGAAGGTGATGTGATTGAAGCTCAGTTACTGTGAGTAATTTCGACTATTAATATTGCTGAACATTTCTTTGTGCTTAAAGCAACGTGATAAAGTTAGTAATGGCATCGTGGAGTATTCTCTTAACGGGGTCACTTGCGCCTAATTTGATGAAATAATTTCCTTGTTTATTCGGCAACCGCTCACGAACTGCTAATATCAATATTTTATTTTTTCTAGTCACTCTGTCCCATTATTGAAAAAGTTTCTTATGTCTTGGAATGCAGCTTTATGACTTGTAATAAGGAGCCTTGTTCCAAGATGCAACTCTTTTGCGGGACAATGTGAGATCCCAAATTGAAGGTTACTCGTGGAAATTGACTCTCCCAGGAATGAATTGCAAGGCCTTATTCTATTTAAATGGAGGTCTTCTACAAACTGTATTTTAGTTTTCTATTACTGCTGTTGCTTTTTTAACAGGTGTTACTTTTTTATTCAAGTTATATCTTGTTTTATCAACTTTTTGCTACTTGGTTGTTTCTAATTTTAATTTTGATGTTGCAATGTGGAAGAAATTTTTCATGCTGACACTCTTAGCTCAAAAGTGACCTGCTCCTATTTATTTCGTACAAAATGGTTCCTTTCTATTATCTCTCATGATAAATACATTTTATTCAACTATACCTAGTGGAATGAGGTAAATTTTAATCTTATTTGAAAATTGAGGACATTTGTCTCATGGTTATTAGATGGCATAATGCAGTGTTATTGATAAATTATTTTCCCACATCACTTTAAATGACAGAATATTTGTCATTATTTTATATGTGGCACAAAACTGGTTTTAACTCATCTCAAAGTTTAAAAGGTCAATATTGAATTTAATGTTGTCAACGAATTTAATAATTTCGTAGGTATAGATAGGTAATATAGTCGATTTTAAGACGTTTTACAAGAATGACAATGTCCCCGGAAATGCTTAGTTTTGGAGATATAGGATAAATAACGCCAGGTAAGAATAGCATTAACGGCAGTTCCGATATGGCTCTTCCGGCGTTTTGCGGATGCGGACCATGCCAAGTTTTTTGGCGGGAGTCATCGGCCTCGGTATGGTTGAGTTAAATTAAGATATTTTAGGCTTACTTAGGTTAGGATACTTAACTAAATTAACTTTAGCAAACCTAACCTTACCTATCGTTACGTCAGAAACGGATTTCTGCTTATTTACCTCTCCGTTTGTTCAATTTTATAAACGACGTTCCTATAACTTCAAAGTTAAATATCTCCAAAAATAAGCATTTCCGGGCACATTGTCATTCATGTAAAACGTCTTAAAATCGACTATATTACCTATCTATACCTACGAAATTATGAAATTCGTTGACAACATTATATTCAATATTGACCGTTTAAAATATGATTAAAAATCAGTCTAATTACCCTAGAATTATTTTTTCTTCTAAACTATTATACAACCTGTATAATTATACAGGCTATTTGTTTTTTGTTGTAAAATTGGTTCATCATTTGAAATGCATCTTAACTATTAAGTTACTGTATATTAGGCTTATTGAACATGAATTTTTGTTCAATATTTTCAAAAATTGTCATGCAATCTACATAAAAGAAATGTGTTTAATATTTTTGAAAAATTATCATGCATTCTATACAAAAGAATTGAATGTTGAAAAAATGCACATAAAAGTTTTTACATATATTTATTCAGAGTTCATGAGCAATTTAATATAATTAGCATCAAATATGCTATGCAAAATGTAAAATTTAGAAATTGTAACTAAAAACTTAAGCAAAAACTTGTTTTATATATCAACTACTTGTTTGTAAATAAATCTAAGCTCTAATAGAAATTTAAACTTATGTTGAATTTATGCTGAGTCCTGGGTTGGACTTGCTGGGTTGCAGTATGTGCTGGTTAGAGAAAAAATTTATTAAAAAGAAAATTTAAGATAATATTCAACAAATTAAATGGCAGAGAATGCAGAATTCATGTTATTTGTATTCCTGTAATTTTAGCGTCATTTACTATAAATTTTTGATTAAAATATATAATTACTAAGCAACTGTTCAATATAGGTGTCAGAGTTTATACAAAATTGTGTTTTGATTGGTGGCTTTTATACCAATCTTATTTGAAATACTGAAGGAACAAAAATATATACAACTCAGAGAACTAACTGCATACTAACTTGTATTGAAGGTTGGAATTGTGTATTTACTGTATTTGATCATTACACTGAATAAATGATATAATAATGAAACACAGAAAATAAATTCAGAATGCCTTCAGTTGGCCTTGAAATTAACTAGCTAATTATTACAGCTACTACTAATGGTCTCAAATTGTTTCATGCTGGTACCTGACTTGTATTAGCTCCAGAGTTTTAGCATAACTGCATATGTAATTTTTTCAGATTAAGAACAAAGCATTTTCAAAGTTTTGTACATGGCTGGGTAGTTGAGACAACTAAATACTCATGCATGTATCTATGCTACTGATTGATAAGTGGTGTAAATATTCAAGTATTATGGGTGACAAACAGGAAAACTACTCAAAAGTCTCCTAAGCCATTCCCTTGTTATTGTGCTGTTTATACAGGATGTTTCGTAGAGTCCTGTATTTCCTGTATTCAACAAACACCTTGTATATTATGATTTCCTAGACAGGTGAAGAATGCTTCCCTTATAAATCTTTGCTAGGAAAATTTCTAACGCTAATAATTATATACTTCTAAGACTTTTTACCTCTCTGAGAAATAATTTATTTTTCTTATTTCAGGAATTCAGTCAATTATGGATGGAATCAAGATTTCTCTTCAGCATGCTACACACTACAATGTGAGTGCACAATTTCAATGGGTAAATGTTTACAGCTCTGTTGAATATTTTGATCAGTATTTTGTGTCCATATATTCCAGGATGGTGGCTACTATGTGCTCCGTGACAGTCAATGATTACGTTACTTTAGTAGGTATGCGTAGTTCACTTGATTTAACATATCCTAAGATAGGACAAAGCCCAGCCCGAAGGGCAGGCTGGCAAGACGCATACTCGTACCTATTCTCCTTGTGCGTAGGTTTTTCGTCAACGTATGCCATCAGCATTCGTACATAGTATTGTTTGAAATGTAAACTAAGGGCGTTAGGTTCATTTTGACGTATCGCTACTTCTGTGTTGAGATTAGGTAATAAATTACTAATGGTTCAAGTTGTATGAATTTCCCACAATGATGGAGATAGGTTATCAGGACTGTGGAGATTAATTACACGCTCCCAATAATTTGGTAAATTAAAATAACATAAAATACTAATTATATTGTAGACATTCAAAAGTTTCATTTGATCCTCACTACAAAATAAAATAATTGTGACCTTATGTCATGACAATCAAGAGAAGATAGCAACTGTAAACGACAATGAGGAAACATTTGTGGCAGAAAAACGACGCACCATCACGTATATCAATTTGAATCAGGACTTGTTCTACTTTAAATCTTATTCCTTGTATATCACAGGCTGCTTATATTAATTCAGGTTCTCAACCATGTCATTAAGGGTAAAAAATTATATAGTTGGGGGTTAAATATTTGAAGTACCTGAAAATTTGAAAAACAATTCAATTAAATTTAGTTTTGTAAAATGAGACAGAGAATGCAAAGAAAGTGTTTGTGTTTTGTGTGGGAGTAAGGGGTGAATGGAAAAATACAGAAAAAACTGAAGAGTCGATGATGGAGGAAAAGTTGAGAATGGCTGTGTTAATTTGACGGTATCCCTCAACAGATGTCCAGTAGCGAGGATGACTACAGCGATCTTTCCTCCGATGATTCGGACGAGGTGGAAGATGTCATGGAAGACGCCACCATTGAGTACTCCGAGCTAGCCACTGCCGCTGGACGCAGGCAGTTCATTCACCGCCTCACCTGTGGCGGACTTCAAGGCAGTGATACCAATCTTGAGGAAGCTTCTGGAAGCGATTATTTTGTTAAAGAAATTGGCTTCAATTTTGATAACAGTGAACAGTCACTGTTCCTTGACACTGCTGCTAGAAATGAGTAAGTAATCTGCAAGTATAGTTGACCTCACATCTAGCCTGTTTTAGAAATTATTTTTGTTGTATTTTTTTTAGAACTAATTTGTTTTACAATCTTCTCCCGTAATGGCTACTCAATATTTCTGTTGTACTTTTTTAGAACTAATTTGTTTCATAATTTCCTCCCGTAATGGCTACTCAATATTTCTGTTGTACTTTTCTAGAACTAATTTGTTTCAAAATTTCCTCCCGTAATGGCTACTCAATATTTCTGTTGTACTTTTCTAGAACTAATTTGTTTCATAATTTCCTCCTGTAATGGCTACTCAATATTTCTGTTGTACTTTTCTAGAACTAATTTGTTTCATAATTTCCTCCCGTAATGGCTACTCAATATTTCTGTTGTACTTTTCTAGAACTAATTTGTTTCATAATTTCCTCCCGTAATGGCTACTCAATATTTCTGTTGTACTTTTCTAGAACTAATTTGTTTCATAATTTCCTCCCGTAATGGCTACTCAATATTTCTGTTGTACTTTTCTAGAACTAATTTGTTTCATAATTTCCTCCCGTAATGGCTACTCAATATTTCTGTTGTACTTTTCTAGAACTAATTTGTTTCATAATTTCCTCCCGTAATGGCTACTCAATATTTCTGTTGTACTTTTCTAGAACTAATTTGTTTCATAATTTCCTCCCGTAATGGCTACTCAATATTTCTGTTGTACTTTTCTAGAACTAATTTGTTTCATAATTTCCTCCTGTAATGGCTACTCAATATTTCTGTTGTACTTTTCTAGAACTAATTTGTTTCATAATTTCCTCCCGTAATGGCTACTCAATATTTCTGTTGTACTTTTCTAGAACTAATTTGTTTCATAATTTCCTCCCGTAATGGCTACTCAATATTTCTGTTGTACTTTTCTAGAACTAATTTGTTTCATAATTTCCTCCCGTAATGGCTACTCAATATTTCTGTTGTACTTTTCTAGAACTAATTTGTTTCATAATTTCCTCCCGTAATGGCTACTCAATATTTCTGTTGTACTTTTCTAGAACTAATTTGTTTCATAATTTCCTCCCGTAATGGCTACTCAATATTTCTGTTGTACTTTTCTAGAACTAATTTGTTTCATAATTTCCTCCCGTAATGGCTACTCAATATTTCTGTTGTACTTTTTTAGAACTAATTTGTTTCATAATTTCCTCCTGTAATGGCTACTCAATATTTCTGTTGTACTTTTTTAGAACTAATTTGTTTCATAATTTCCTCCCGTAATGGCTACTCAATATTTCTGTTACTCACTCCATCTTCATTGGTCTGTTGGTGCCTTTATCCTTCCTCTCTTTGAACACCTTTGTTGTGGTAAGGGAGGTT
Organism: Morinoia aosen; assembly: GCA_030386875.1. Classification (NCBI taxonomy): domain Eukaryota; kingdom Metazoa; phylum Arthropoda; class Malacostraca; order Amphipoda; family Talitridae; genus Morinoia; species Morinoia aosen. Next base: position 43,764,911 of record CM059567.1, on the reverse strand, counting down.
AAAACTAACTTGTAATTAATAAATGAATAAATCAACTATTAGTCTTTTGTCTCATCTTTCAGCTTTCTTGAGATTGAATTTTAGAAAGTTAGTGAGTCTTCAGGGGACGGTTTGGGGTAAAAAAAAGTCTGTAAGTTAATGTTGGATTTTTCTGAAATATCTACCATAGGTGTAAATTGTTACAAATACTTTTTTGGTTGTGCGTATTTTTCGTAACCATACATGAATAAGATTATTTAAAAAAAATATGAAAAAACATGTGTTGCGGAAAATCCTACTACTACAATTTTGAACTCACAAAACTGAGAACATATTTTCTAGACAGCTAATTGTCTTGTCTAGAGATTCAGTGAAAACGTTTTTTGATTATTTGATTTTTTAAACTTCAAGAATTTTATTTTTTTCCCCCAAGAATGACCTCTTTTTCCACTTTTTTGAATAATTTTGCTCCTAATTTTCAACATGAATTGAAATTAAAGAAAATATTTGCACTGGATCCATAGAATTTTTCAATCGCTATTGATTGGTATGCTTGCCATCTATGTACCTTCAAAACTGTGGGAGGAGTAGGTTTTAAAAAGTCAAAAAGGTGAGTTTTCAGGATAGCCATTTAAAAAAAACAATTTTTCCAAAAAAACAATTTTTTTGTTTCTCACTAATTTTTGAATCGAGTCTTATCAGCGATTCTGTACCTTCTTATGTGCCTTCAAAACAGTGGGAAAGGATCCATATCAAAAGTCAATAAATACAAGTTTCAGAACAAGGTTTTTTTTGAACAATTTTTTTTCAATACTGAATAGTTTTTTTTAGTTATCTGTATTGCTTTGTAGCTCTTTTTTAGCCCTTTTGATTGATATAATTGCTATTCCTGTAGCTTCAAAACTCCAACTCCGGGAGGCGTTTATGTTTACACAGCGAGCTAATTACCTGATGACTCAGCAGCCAGACTCAAAACAAACACTCAATTACACCATCATAATTTATCACTTAATTTATATCACTGAGTAATAAAATGTTTGTTTGAGTATGAAAGCATTTCAAGTAAGGCCATGAATGAACTCTCATGCTATTCCTGTAGAGAAACACTCAATACTGACTCGTAATGGGGGGGGGGGGGGAAGAGGTAGGTCACCCATCCATTGGCGCACCCCAAGGTCACACTAGTGCGTGTCTTTTACCCCGTCCAGAAGACGAACCAATTGACGTACTTGAAAGCCAATTATATCGTTGGATGCGTAAGAAAAATTTCTATCAGATGAGTTTATAAACTAAAAATTATCATTATCCGGAAATAGACCCCAACTGTGCCCTTAAACTAATATAACAATGAAAATTAATATGCTGAATTGGTTCCTTGACCATGCATGCAATATAATGTTTGATGCTGAGTGACAGCCTATCTACGGTGGTTGAGTGCACTGTGCGAGCTGTGAGGGATTGTTAGAAATAAATGGCTTAGCTAAAACAATGAAAGAGACTTTATTTTCTCTCTAGATTGGTTCAGTTAATTGAGTACATCATATTTCCATTCATTTGGTACAATATGACATGTAATAAAGAAGCCTTATGAATATGTTCAGTCAAGTTTCATTTTATGAATTGAATCACTAATCATGAATTAATTTCTGCTGATTATTTTATTTATCTCAAATTTACTCATGTGTTGTAATTTTTTATGCAAATTTACTCAGGTGTTATAATTTTTTGTACAGATTTACTCGTGTGTGTTATAATCTTTTGTACAAATTTACTGACGTGTTATAATTTTCAGATTTAGCGTGCACCTGAATGGAGTTGGAGAGCAAGTCGTGCTGTGTGACGAGAGTGACAGGACCGAGACTCCCAGCTGCAGCAGTGTCACCTCTCCCTCCGTTGGTGCTGCTGTGCCCAACGGAGAGTTGCCAGCTCACCTCCAAATTCTCAAGCCAAATTGTGATGATGCTCTGCAAGGCTCAGAGCAGGTCAGCTCCTTGAGCCAAGCTCTAGGCTTGCTTGAGCACTTTGCAGATGAGGTAGGCTGGTCTCTTTAATGCCAAGTGTCATTGAGCAGTAATTTGCAAAGACGGCTTGCACGTGGGCACTTCGTTGAGGTGAAATATGCCACCGTCTCATAGAATCGTGGAACATTGCAGTGATGGCTCAGTGTTACCATTTGTGGCTGTCCCACTCTGTGAGGCTTCTGCTACATTTATGCCTACGTCTCACAGCATCGTGGAACATTGCAGTGATGGCTCAATGTTACCATTTGTAGCTGTCCCACTCTGTGAGGCTGCTGCTGCATTTATGCCTACGTCTCACAGCATCGTGGAACATTGCAGTGATGGCTCAATGTTACCATTTGTAGCTGTCTCACTCTGTGAGGCTGCTGCTGCCGCTGCTACATTTATGCCTTCGTCTCAGTATCGTGGAACATTGCAGTGATGGCTCGATGTTACCATTTGCAGCTGTCTCACTCTGTGAGGCTGCTGCTACATGTATGTACTAGAGTTCATACAAGCTTGTCAGGATGCTTCTTTTGACCCTGATTTTACAATTCACTGACTAATTCTCAAACTTTGAAATATTGACCTGCTTCTATAGTTCAATATGGTTGAAGTTCTCCTGAAAATATTCTGTTCATCTATTACTATAGAAGATCTATAGAACATATCATCTTTTGCTCATTTTGAATCTTGTGTATATGTGTACGTATTGATTTGGGTATACACATTTGAAGCAAAATATAGTCGTGTCCCCCAGTTTGTATTAACTTTGTTACAACATTTGATGAAATTTTGCTAATTCCTGTTTTTTGTTGTTGTACATATGAATAGTTTTTATGTTATTTGTGCGAGTAGAAATTTATTGATATGCTTTGCTTGAGGCATTCCAGGCTTTGCTTGCTTTTATTTTTTGAATGCTGGGTTTCATTGGTCTCATTGTCATCCTATTGCCACTGGTATTTTTTTCTTGGGTGCTATGAGATATTTTATATGTTGCTTATGGCCAGAACCAGCCACAAGCCAGTTAACACTTTGACCGCAACGTGCACCACCGGTGGCCACGAAGGAGATTTTCATAATGCTGCTGACCAACCAGTAGTCACACACTCAATTTTCAAAAATACTTAATTAATAAAAGCTGAATGAAGGCATGATCTTGTTAATGTTTGCTATCCGCAAAATTGCTTCCTACAATTGACTTTGAATTTGAGTTGAATATTGAACTTCAGGCTGACCTATTGCCCTCAAAGTGTTAATTGCTTAATACCTGCTCAAACAGGCTATGTGTCGAATAACTGTGTGGAAATACATCAAGTAGAGTGGTTAATTTTATGGGCGTTGTGTCTAGTTTGTTTGGCTGTGAAGGAAACTTGCTGATATGTGTGAGGACTGAGGTGCTATTGAACCGATGACTTTTTCTCTACAAATGCATGTAAGAAGGTATGATACTTTGTTCCTTTATTACATGCTTGATGTGTGTGAGGTTAGTGCAAAAGTGGTGATGCTGTAGTTTGTAGTGGTTGAGAAGTTATTTGTAGATATGTACAGCAGTGGTGTATGTTAGTTTTTGAATTATTTTTCTTTAGCTGAACTATTTACTTATATCCTAACTATTTTCCTGTAGCTGAACTATTTTCCTTTAGCCGAACTATTTTCCTCTAGCCTAACTATTTTCCTCTAGCCTAACTATTTTCCTCTAGCCTAACTATTTTCCTCTAGCCTAACTATTTTCCTCTAGCCGAACCATTTTCCTCTAGCCGAACCATTTTCCTCTAGCCGAACCATTTTCCTTTAGCCGAACCATTTTCCTTTAGCCGAACCATTTTCCTTTAGCCGAACCATTTTCCTTTAGCCGAACCATTTTCCTTTAGCCGAACCATTTTCCTTTAGCCGAACCATTTTCCTTTAGCCGAACCATTTTCCTTTAGCCGAACCATTTTCCTTTAGCCGAACCATTTTCCTTTAGCCGAACCATTTTCCTTTAGCCGAACCATTTTCCTTTAGCCGAACCATTTTCCTTTAGCCGAACCATTTTCCTTTAGCCGAACCATTTTCCTTTAGCCGAACCATTTTCCTTTAGCCGAACCATTTTCCTTTAGCCGAACCATTTTCCTTTAGCCGAACCATTTTCCTTTAGCCGAACCATTTTCCTTTAGCCGAACCATTTTCCTTTAGCCGAACCATTTTCCTTTAGCCGAACCATTTTCCTTTAGCCGAACCATTTTCCTTTAGCCGAACCATTTTCCTTTAGCCGAACCATTTTCCTTTAGCCGAACCATTTTCCTTTAGCCGAACCATTTTCCTTTAGCCGAACCATTTTCCTTTAGCCGAACCATTTTCCTTTAGCCGAACCATTTTCCTTTAGCCGAACCATTTTCCTTTAGCCGAACCATTTTCCTTTAGCCGAACCATTTTCCTTTAGCCGAACCATTTTCCTTTAGCCGAACCATTTTCCTTTAGCCGAACCATTTTCCTTTAGCCGAACCATTTTCCTTTAGCCGAACCATTTTCCTTTAGCCGAACCATTTTCCTTTAGCCGAACCATTTTCCTTTAGCCGAACCATTTTCCTTTAGCCGAACCATTTTCCTTTAGCCGAACCATTTTCCTTTAGCCGAACCATTTTCCTTTAGCCGAACCATTTTCCTTTAGCCGAACCATTTTCCTTTAGCCGAACCATTTTCCTTTAGCCGAACCATTTTCCTTTAGCCGAACCATTTTCCTTTAGCCGAACCATTTTCCTTTAGCCGAACCATTTTCCTTTAGCCATACCATTTTCCTTTAGCCATACCATTTTCCTTTAGCCATACCATTTTCCTTTAGCCATACCATTTTCCTTTAGCCATACCATTTTCCTTTAGCCATACCATTTTCCTTTAGCCATACCATTTTCCTTTAGCCATACCATTTTCCTTTAGCCATACCATTTTCCTTTAGCCATACCATTTTCCTTTAGCCATACCATTTTCCTTTAGCCATACCATTTTCCTTTAGCCATACCATTTTCCTTTAGCCATACCATTTTCCTTTAGCCATACCATTTTCCTTTAGCCATACCATTTTCCTTTAGCCATACCATTTTCCTTTAGCCATACCATTTTCCTTTAGCCATACCATTTTCCTTTAGCCATACCATTTTCCTTTAGCCATACCATTTTCCTTTAGCCATACCATTTTCCTTTAGCCATACCATTTTCCTTTAGCCATACCATTTTCCTTTAGCCATACCATTTTCCTTTAGCCATACCATTTTCCTTTAGCCATACCATTTTCCTTTAGCCATACCATTTTCCTTTAGCCATACCATTTTCCTTCAGCCATACCATTTTCCTTCAGCCATACCATTTTCCTTCAGCCATACCATTTTCCTTTAGCCATACCATTTTCCTTTAGCCATACCATTTTCCTTTAGCCATACCATTTTCCTTTAGCCATACCATTTTCCTTTAGCCATACCATTTTCCTTTAGCCATACCATTTTCCTTTAGCCATACCATTTTCCTTTAGCCATACCATTTTCCTTTAGCCATACCATTTTCCTTTAGCCATACCATTTTCCTTTAGCTGAACTACGTTTCTTTATCTCAACTATTTTTTTATAAGATTTCAGGGTTGTAAATGGAAGCTAGCGGTGTTCGCATTAGTCAGCATTATGTGAGTTTGCTAAATGAGTGGCATTGAGTGTGCTTAATGACTGGCGTCACACAGTGGGGGGTGCAGGAGAGGGGAGAGGCTCCAGATACAAAGTATTGTATTTTGCTAGTGGTATTTTTGGTGAGTGGTGATAGTATTGAGTGTAGTGATAGTATTTTGGGTGGTGATAGTATTGAGTGTAGTGATAGTATTTTGGGTGGTGATAGTATTGAGTGTAGTGATAGTATTTTGGGTGGTGATAGTATTGAGTGTAGTGATAGTATTGAGAGTAGTGATAGTATTGAGAGTAGTGATAGTATTGAGAGTAGTGATAGTATTTAGAGTGGTGATAGTATTTAGAGTGGTGATAGTATTTAGAGTGGTGATAGTATTTAGAGTGGTGATAGTATTTAGAGTGGTGATAGTATTTAGAGTGGTGATAGTATTTAGAGTGGTGATAGTATTTAGAGTGGTGATAGTATTTAGAGTGGTGATAGTATTTTGAGTGGTGATAGTATTTTGAGTGGTGATAGTATTTTGAGTGGTGATAGTATTTTGAGTGGTGATAGTATTTTGAGTGGTGATAGTATTTTGAGTGTAGTGATAGTATTTTGAGTGTAGTGATAGTATTTTGAGTGTAGTGATAGTATTTTGAGTGTAGTGATAGTATTTTGAGTGTAGTGATGGTATTGAGTGTAGTGATGGTATTTTGAGTGTAGTGATGGTATTGAGTGTAGTGATGGTATTTTGAGTGTAGTGATAGTATTTTGAGTGTAGTGATGGTATTGAGTGTAGTGATGGTATTGAGTGTAGTGATGGTATTGAGTGTAGTGATAGTATTTTGGGTGGTGATAGTATTGAGTGTAGTGATAGTATTTTGGGTGGTGATAGTATTGAGTGTAGTGATAGTATTTTGGGTGGTGATAGTATTGAGTGTAGTGATAGTTTTTGAGTGGTGATAGTTTTTGCTGTAATCCTGCTTCAAATTGTAAAATTGTATTTGCAATTGATCCTGCTTCAAATTGCCTGATAATCCTGCTTCAAATTGCCTGATAATCCTGCTTTAAATTGCCTGATATTCCTGCTTCAAACTGCCTGATAATCCTGCTTCAAATTGCCTGTTAATCCTGCTTCAAATTGCCTGATAATCCTGCTTCAAACTGCCTGATATTCCTGCTTTAAATTGCCTGATATTCCTGCTTCAAACTGCCTGATAATCCTGCTTCAAATTGCCTGTTAATCCTGCTTCAAATTGCCTGTTAATCCTGCTTCAAATTGCCTGTTAATCCTGCTTCAAATTGCCTGTTAATCCTGCTTCAAATTGCCTGTTAATCCTGCTTCAAATTGCCTGATAATCCTGCTTCAAATTGCCTGATAATCCTGCTTCAAATTGCCTGTTAATCCTGCTTCAAATTGCCTGTCAATCCTACTTCAAATTGCCTGTCAATCCTACTTTAAATTGCCTGATATTCTTGCTTTAAATTGCCTGATATTCTTGTTTTAAATTGCCTGATATTCCTGCTTTAAATTGCCTGATAATCCTGCTTCAAATTGCCTGATATTCTTGTTTTAAATTGCCTGATATTCCTGCTTTAAATTGCCTGATAATCCTGCTTCAAATTGCCTGATATTCTTGTTTTAAATTGACTGATATTCCTGCTTTAAATTGCCTGATAATCCTGCTTCAAATTGCCTGATATTCTTGTTTTAAATTGCCTGATATTCCTGCTTTAAATTGCCTGATAATCCTGCTTCAAATTGCCTGATATTCTTGTTTTAAATTGCCTGATATTCCTGCTTTAAATTGCCTGATAATCCTGCTTCAAATTGCCTGATATTCTTGTTTTAAATTGCCTGATATTCCTGCTTTAAATGCCTGATAATCCTGCTTCAAATTGCCTGATATTCTTGCTTTAAATTGCCTGATATTCTTGTTTTAAATTGCTTGATATTCTTGTTTCAAATTGCCTGATATTCCTGCTTCAAATTACCTGATATTCCTGCTTCAAATTACCTAATATTCCTGCTTTAAATTGCCTGATATTCCTGCTTTAAATTACCTGATAATCCTGCTTCAAATTGCCTGATAATCCTGCTTCAAATTGCCTGATAATCCTGCTTTAAATGCACAGCCCAGGTTTGCTAGATTAACTTCTTTTTATTACCGAACTCAAGTTAGTGATTGTTTTAAAAATTTAACCATAAAGAGCACTCAGCATCTGGCAACGCTGCTGAAATGCCATATGCGCAATGCTCTAAATGGTCAAATAGTAAATAAACTCGAATTATATCAGGGTGAAAGCTAGTTTATCAGTCTGTCCTTTCTGATTTTTATTGCTAGTTTATCTTTGCCAAATGGAGTGTGTACGCACGCTTTTGAGATGTGGGTACTGAGTGAAGGATGCTGGCTAGTGATGTTGGATGTAGTGCTAGTGATGCTGTGTGTTGCTAGTGATGCTCAATGTGGTACTAGTAATGCTCAATTTGACGTAATAAAGACCTAGCATCATCTTTGTCCCTCAAAAATCGGGATGTTGGGTTTCTCTTGTGTAGGTGGGTTAGCTTTGGCCACCTCCTGCTGTTTTGGGATAATTGTGATTTTCAGCAGCGAATGGGTTTTCAATGTTCCACAAATTTTATGTGCATAATCTTCATTCTTTGATTATGAGTGTATCAATTGATCGTGGAGTTGTAGGTAATGAATTGTGTTCTGGTGTCCTCAGTTGCTGCTGCTGAACACCCCACAAGAGAAGCCCGTGATCATAAACGCTCTACAGACTACAGAAAATCTCCCCAAGTTCAAAGTCGTGAGGATGGAGCCACCCGAAACTCATCCTGTAATCGAGCCTTTGCATGGCACATCCTCTGACCCAACAGTTCTTGATGGGAAGACTTGTTACGAGATACTCTCAGAGGTAGAGTCACTTCTCGAACCTTCACCTTCCCACTCAGAATTTTCTCCCCCTGCGGCTCCATGCAGCACCTCTCCTGGTGTCGTTCTAGAGTCACGTCACTTGTCTGACTCCACAAATGCACCTCAAGACCCGTCGTCCTCCAGCTCAAGTGCAGCCAAAGATGATTCTTTGATTGATGCGCTGCAGCGCAGTCTTGCCAAGAAGGCTGCCCCTGAGGATTCTTACGAGACAACCTCAACGGATTTGTCAAGAGAGTCTTCGCTTTCGTCCACGTGCCGCCAGTCGCTTGCCAGCCACGACCAACCTCGCGAGGGCGACGATAATGAAAAGAAAGAGCTGGAAATTAGTACGTCGGGTAAGGGCAAAGGAAAGAAAAAGAAGAAAGTTGCTCAGACTCGCCGCGCGCACAATTCCCGCGCGTTTAAGAAGGTGGCAGATCAGCCGAGCTCTGAAAGGGAATCGAGCAGCGATGAACTGGAAGACCAGGAGTGGATTTCCAACAGACCAATCACGAGGCACTTCTTCAATAACCTCGACAAGTTTTGCAACAGGGCTTCACGCCCCAGGAAGTCTAAACCCAGGGGCAGGCCTCGCAAGAACGCAGGTTCTTCTAAGCCTGCCTTTTTGCAGCCGCAGCCTATTCTGGCGGTGGTGCAGCCTTTACCTCCACCTTTGCAGCCAGCCAACCCTGCCTTGAATGATCCTTTTCCTGTGGCACTCGACCTGCAGGGAGATGTGCCAACTTTGGCCGCTGGTGCAAACGCCGCACTCGAGCCCTATACGGTAAGGATTGAACCATGTGCAATTATCTGCTACTTAGGCTTTTTATTTGTGAATGTTGGTATGTGCATTCACCAGCTGTTTAGACTTCTTTATTGATGAATAGTGGAGTGTTTTTGTTGACTATTACTCAGCCTTATATTGTATGGAGTGTACTATGTACATTCATCAGCTATGTAGACTTAATGGTTAATAAATATTTGATTATATTTTATGATATTGTGTTTTTATAGTGATATTGGTATTAGATATTAGAATGCTGGAGTGTTCATGTTGAGTGCAACTCGAGCCTTATACGGTAAGGAATGAACTATCTAAATTCATCAGCTATTTAGACTTTCATGTATGAATGATAGAGTGTTCTAGTTGGCTGATCATTCAGGCCAGTCGTATAAAAGTGTATCTATTCAGAAATTACGGCATCAGAATGATGTTCCTTTAGTATTTAATAGGCATGAAGTGTAAATCCTTTCAAAGTCTTTTCATTCACCCCATAATGGACAGGTTAGGGGCTGCTTGGAATCATTATTCATTAGCAAGCTTGGCTTCACAGTCGTCACGATGCTAACAAACAACAAAAAGTGTATATGATAGTTGCTCAAAGCAGAATGGCTTATTTGTCCATCATGATTTTACTTGTAGAAACTTCATTATGTTGTGTTGGAAAAAATGGAAGTAAGCTGGGTGGGTGTATGTGACCTGTGAATTGTATGTTCTCAAACATTTGTCCACAGTGTTGTGTGTGCCTGCCTACATTGTTTTTTGGAAGTTGTCTGAGCCTTTGTGTGGCCGACTGTAGACTTTTGTTTCTCTTTCTTAAAGGTCTCAAGTAAAACTGAAGTTAATTATTCATATTAATTATTAGAAAGTTGAATGGGCTAGAAATGTAACTATTTTTATAAATTTGAAAAGCCTCTTTACCTTCCGTGTTTTGACCTTGGATCGTATTGTCTCATGTCACGATTTACATAACGCTGCTATTATCGTTCGTAGAGCTATTAGACGAGGGCTTTTCATTTTAAAATGAAATTTGCCTTGTCATTATTGTGCAGTAGAGTAGTTCTCTTGCATGACGTTTGATGTTCAAATGCCTACAGGTGTAGTGCTTCATTTTTTGCCCAAAGTGTGTCTTGAACCATTTTTGTGCAGTAGAGGAGCTCTCATGCGTTTTGTTTGATGTTCAAATGCCTACAAGTGTGTGTTGCCGTGTTTATTTGAGCATTGTTCATGTCTCAGGATGAACTGTTTGAGGAGGAGGAGTTGATGCGCATGTTCCCCAGCCACCTCACCCAAGTCATCGAGGAAGCAGGGCTCAACATCTCCGACCTGACTTTCAACACAAGTAGTGAGTTCTTCTTGTGTTACATAGGGAAATTTCTTTCAAAAACGCTGTGCATGTCGGTGTAGGATTCCTTTCTGCTGTTTTATGGAGCGCAGCTTTGAACACACAGTCTTTGATAGATGAGAAGAATTTTGTGTTGCTCCTGTGCCATTATATCTGCCTGAAACTTAGGAGCAGAACAGTGTTCTGTGATTGTAATTCATGGCTGTAAATTTGTTCAGTTTTATCAATGCCAGAGTTCACTTCTGTACCAAGTTAACTCAATTGATCAATTTTGATCTAATAAGAAAAAATCAGTGAAAATATCGTACGAGGACGTGTTGTAGCTCGTTTCTTTTTATCTAGTTTTTTGTGCACAGCGTGTGGAGGCACTCTTTGTGCATAGATTCCGCTCCTAAATGCCACGCTAAATGGTGATTTCCTCTTGCGAACATTTTTGTTGTGGTGAGGGAGGCTTAAAGTAACATTATCTAATCAAAATATGATATTATACAAGTGTTGAGAGTTACTTTGCTATCATTGCATTTTCATTTTATAACTCGAAACAAAATGCATCACCAGGTTAACCTCGGCTGATTGTAGATTTAACCGTAGTAACATTACTCTTTTGCAGCTGCGTTCGACGACATTCGCTGCGACGAGTCTGTCTTGGATCCTGTGGATGGCAATTTGATGTCATTCTCAGAATTGACAGCTTCTGTTGCTGCTGCATCTGTTGTTGCTGCTGCTCAGCCGGTATCCGAGTCTTCTTCCGTAGTGCCTGTTGCTGTGGAGTTGCAGCTGCCTGCCATCCCGTGCGAGAAACCCACTGAAGTCATCAAGTTCACGGACGAGACTTCTACCTCGCCTGCTCAGATAGAAGTACCTCTCGCTGATGAAAGCCAACTTCCTTCAAAATCAGAGTCACTTGGCTTGATTAACTCGGATCCAGTCATCGTTTCTGAGCCCATGATGAAGAACTGTGACATTCCCTTGGAGACTAAGCCGCATTTTCCTCTGAAGCCTGAACTTTCGCCAGCACAAGATGAGTCTGTCTCGCCCTCTCCTCCTCTACCAAACATTCGCCCTGGTTCCGTGGTGTTGGCATACATGGACGCTTCTGGAAACTTGGTTCCCGTCTCGAGCACTGGCATCACCATGGAGGAAGTGCAGTCGGCCGTAGCTGAGGAGTTGGGATCCTCTTACAAAAATAATCCTTCACCAAAAAGTGCTTCTGAACCAACACCATCTGAAGCTGCAGCTTGTGATGTTAAGCCTGACATCTCGGCTCTCGAGGTGGCAAGTTCGGCCGAAGATGTCGAAGGTAACTTGTTCAAAGAGTACGAGATGAAGCAAAACAAGGATAAGGTTCTTGTGACTCCAGGTCCTGCTGTGTTGACTAACACACCTGCTGAGGAGGAAATTAATGTGAAAGTGGAGCCGTTGAGTATCAATGTCAAAGAAGAAGTTTTCGTCAATTCGTCTTGTTCTGACACGTCAGACTCTTCAGTGGATGAATGTCAGGTCAAACTTCCTCCGTCTGTGTCGCCATCTTCATCAAATGGAGCGTCAGACATCGCCCTACAGCCAAAGAAGAGCGTTCCAGTCATTAAAGGTAATATATTCCAGAAGTAACTGAACATTTATTCAACCTAGAAGTTTACTTTGGTGTTGTGAAGTGCATTGAGTTTTAACACGTAGACTGCCTATCGGGGCATAAGAATACCACTTGGTAAAGTGCTCATCTACGTATCAGTGTGAATGACCAGCGTTTCAATTATTTCAACGGAACTAGACTAACCTGTCCTAGACTATTTTTACATATCCTACACCTTAAATAGTCTAGGACAGGTTAGGCTAGGAGATTGGAACATTAGGTTCAAGTAGGTTTAAGTCAAGATAGGTTAGGCTAGAATAGGTGAAGCTGGGATAGGTTATGTTAGGTTAGCATACGTTAGGATAAGTTGTGTTAGGATAGGTTATGTTGAAATAGGTTTTGTTGATTTAGAACAGGATATGTTGGGTAAGGATAGGTTTAACCGTTATTTTCGCTGGTCCACTTAGGTTCCAATGATATTGATCGGGGAATTTTTCACTGGTCCTGCTAGTATAAATGTAATTCCTTCATAGGTTGTGTGGTGTGTTAATTGTCTCGATCCTTGATAGCGTCGTAAAGGTATTTGTACTCCTAAGAAATGTGTCACAGCAGGCTTTGGTTTTGTATGCTTTGTTTAAAGTTTAGGTTGGCCTCAGTTCTTGTATTTGTTTCTTGGTTATTGAAGTCCTGGTATTTTGGCAGCTCGGTAGCGAATGATTTTTTTTCTCTATTTTGGTATCTACACACTGTGTCTATACCACGGTAGGAAAGACGAGGTAGGGTCAAACTAGTCTTATTTTCGTCAACCGTGTGGCAATGCTGACGTCATGGCAACGAACCAATAGCAGCGCTCATATTGCATCTGACAACATTGCTAATCCCAAATCTTTCACCGCTTTTGGGCTCGACATGTCGCAATGGTGACGTCATAAAGTTGGTTTGGAATGAAGCCGTTCTTTAGCTAGCCGAACAAGAGGAGGTGTATTTTCCCCCATAGAAATGACCCTACCTTGTTTCCTCTACCGTTGTCTATGCTCTGATTGCTTGTAGCGCGCGCGAATGTCGAGTTCTTTCATAAAGGCCATGGGTTTGCTTCGTTTGTCTTTGTGATGTACAGTATTATGTGTCTGATTGTTGTCAAGGTTTTAGTTACGCGTTATTTGCCCATCTATCAAAATTTCCTGATTTGCAGATGAAAATAACTCCAGTCTTCCGACTCGCATCGGAACTGATGTAAGTACAGTGTACGAATGTAGTAAGTATAATTTGTTCATTTATTTGGCAGTTATGTCAGCACATGAATAAATTTCAGGACTTGAATGCAACTATTTTAAACTGAGAACAGTAAAATATTATATTTGTAGGTAATTGCTTATTTCATCACAACGCATTGAGACAACTTTTTCAACATTTATCTGTTTAAGCATTTTGATAAACAGAGTTGAGGAATGAAGATAGTAAGTGCTAGGAATCCCCTGGATATTTACTTTTACTGTTTATGAACATCATGCTTATTTAGGTTTGAAATGCAGTTCATCTAAGTTAGAGACACTGCAAAATGTGAACTTTCATAATCTTCAGTTGAATTTGTCTTTAGATTAGTGCTAAACAACTAGAATTTCATTAATGCTGTTGCAGAATTTTAGATCTCGGCTAGAAATAACGCATGCTTTGACGGATTTATTGTTGCCATACATCAGCCTGTGGTCTATCACTTCATTCAAGCGATCATAAGTTCCATTGAATATATTTCCAATGAAGACCAAAATGTAACCGTAGCAACAATTTGAGTTTCGTCTTAGGAAGCTTCCTTAATTTCTTGAAAGAAATTGCTTCAATTATCTACTTGATTATTGAAATTTGAAATACATCTTGGCATTTTGTGCGCATTTTAAATATTGGTAAATAGAGGGAATTTTGGAGCCCGATTTGCTTGTGTCTGAACATGGTTGAGTGAAACTGTGAAATGACGCATTTCAGAGGCCGGTGGAGGGGCTGGCCACAACCCTTCCTGTAAATGACAAAGCCCCTTTGAGCCCATCAACGGAGGGAGTTATATGTAAAATTCCGGACTACTTGCAGACTATCTTCAAGGAGCAAAAATGCGAGGATAGCCTTCCCGGACAAGGGAACGTTGATTCTGACGTAAAGCTCGCCGTGAAAGCGGGCAGTGAAGCAGACCACACTGAGATCGGAGCCAGTGATGTACAGGAGAAATCTTGCTCCACAGGCACTAGCTCTGATTCCAGTGATCCCTCTGGCAGCCAGAAGCCCAGAAAGAAAATCAACGTCTCTGAGTATTTCAAGCGGAAGCATCGTGTCGCTGATGCTCCGAAAGGAATCACGCGATCTGCGTCTGTGAACCAGGCCAAGCAGGACGCAAGTGCTTCTTCTAATTCTATCTCTAAGACACTTCCTCAAATCGCAAAAACGCGTCCAGAAATAACTAATATCAAGTCTATGCTTTCCGATGATGTTCCGGAGTATGCAAATGCTGTTGCACCCCAGGGCGGCTCTGAAAACCAAGTCGTTGCATCAGGAATTACGAAATCGGTGGCGCCGATTGGAGCAGTTAATTCTAAATCTAAGAATGTGAAGGTCTCTACTCCAAAGTGTGTATCTGGAACTAAACCGAAGATGGTTACTGATGTACCGAAGAAAATGCCTCAACCACAAGCAAAAGCACAAAATCTACCTCGTGAATCTAAAGATATCCGCACAATCGATGTTGATCATTCTAAGGCGCCCGAGATTGGAAATTTTAAAGTTAAAAACCTCGCGACTGTTATCAAGAACTCGGACAAAGTACCTGTCGTGAACCGACAAATTTCTGTCCCCACTGATGCAGAAAGAGAAGCTGTAACGCGCGTTGCTAAGAAAGTGTTATCGTCTTTCGAGCCGGCGCATGCGCAGACGAGTCGCGGTACGGCGGAGTCCGAACGCTGTACATCTCCGTGCTCCCGTAGCTCTAGCATCGGCAGCCTCCGAGGGCGCAAGAGGGACCGCTCGTCCTCTGTTGTATCCTCCAGTTACACTTCCGATTCCATTGATAGTCGCAAAAGCCGTCGTCGGCATCGCCACAGATCAACATCGCCATCAGTCTCACCCATCCCGCTCTTCCACAAGAAAAGAAACAAAAAGTCTCACAAAAGGTGAGTGGTTTCCTCTTTGAGAGGGCTGCAAAAAGGGTTTTCTCCAAGAAAACAGTATGATGAGATTCTCTTTATGTTACACGTGTTCCGGGCGTTCAGGTAAAGTTACTGGGAATGGTATGGTATTTGGTTTTTACCAAGCCTTTTTCTCTTTTAGTAGTAGAGAGTGGCTGAGTATCACTGACATGATACTTCTCAGGGGATGTACATGATAGGGGTTCCCCAGGCCCCTAGTTACGCCCGAGCTTTAAGGCCGTATTTTCCTTTCATTTAGTGCTCAGGAAACATTCCTTGAGGACAGTGACCACACTGCAGGCAACGACCCTGATTTGCTGCGTCAGCTTTTTTCACGACAACTCCTGCGTACAGGGCTTGAACCCAAGCAGGAAGCACAGAACGCAAGCGCTCTGTACACTCGGCCACTGCAAGACCACTACCGCGAATGGTACTGAGGAATATCATTAAATGATATTCCTATAACACCATGCCCTAAAATCAAGTGTACATATGTGAGAGCATTCTTGCGACGGCCAAAACATGGGCTGCGGTACAACATATTTGTCATTTTTGGGGGGTGGGATAGGTCGAGTTTGGCTTGCATCACTGAAATACTCGACTTTCGCTAACTTGCTCCTGCTACAGTGAAATATCACCTGATTTACCCGCATTTTTTAAAGGAAGAAAACGAATGAGATGAAGGGTAAATTTTCGCGGTGGCGTGCTATAATAATAAGGGGCTGATGAGTATCCAGCACTGGCAGGTAGTTCTGTAATTCTGCATTCTCATTGAATTCATCCCCTTTTCGACCTACTTGTCTTCTCGCACATTCCGTATTTTTTGAGTATTTAAACTTGGTTCAAGATGAATGAACCTTCAAAAATGTATAGCTTGTATTTTTAATTATATGTTACCTGCTCGTGGAGCCTTGAACGTTCGTTTAGCTCACTCTCTTTTGAAACGCATTGTAATCTACCCGCTAACTTTACAAAAGCTTCCACATTACATGTACCTGCGCTCTTCAATGCAATTTCCAACACCACACTGCAGACTACTTCCTATGGACCTTGTTAGTTATCAAATCTTTATTTCCGAAAATCTGAATTGAACAAAAAGAAAGTTTGATAAAAACTTTGTGCTCCTGATAATTAAGGTTCATTACTTTAAATATATTTCGTTCCTTCTCAGCAGTTTCATAACTGATAAGAACATATGAATTGTCTACTCAGTAGCAGTGGATTTACCTAGAAGAAATTCTCAGTTTTGCTTGGAGTAAAGCATTTGGAACATCCGAAGTCGTAAAGCGGTCATTTCTTGACGACTTGAAGGAGCTATACAATGAATCTAATTGCCGCTCTGAAGTAAGCGGCGGCAGATAGTGGAGCATTTTATATATTGGTGTTATCGTGCTGTAAATGTCGTTGCGCACCTCGTATGCGGGGCGAACTTCATGTGTCGGCATGATATAAATCATTTTTCTTGCGTGAATTGAACGTGTCTTTGATCTACCCTTTCAATTTTTGTTTTCTCGTTCATTAATTTTTCAACTAATGCTGTGGGATGAGTTAGTTTTTTTATTTGTGGTGATCATGAAACCCTAATCTAATGCATTATTCTCATTACCTCAGGCACAAAAGTCATCGCAAGCGTCGCCGTCAGTCAAGTAGCTCGTCATCGAGGTCTCGCTCACCATCACTCGGTCGCCGCTGTCGCCGCCGCCGCTCGTTCTCCCCAGCAAGGTCTAGGTCTCGCTCGCTCTCGTCGGACAGCTACCGCCGCAAGAAACGCTCGGGTAAACGAAGTCGTTACAACAGCCGCAGCAGATCACGATCTTTCTCCCCTAACACCGTGTACAGCGTGGGCTGTGCGTGTGGAGGCGGAGATCCTAAGTTTGTGGGACATCTTGCTTCTTGCCAACACTACTCCCCTGACGCGCTCTACCCCACGCCCGAGCCTCCTCTACGACCATCCCAGCAGTACTACCATCCTCCTCAGTACCCCTATCAGCACCCTGCTCAGTACCCCTATCATCACCCTTATTATTATGATGACTTTAATGCTGGGCCTCCTCAAGAATATGGCGGTGCTTACATGTACGGTCGGCGGAATGAAGCCGACGCTTTCGTTTACAGCAGGTCTGGTCGACCTAGTTCGTTACCTGAGGTGAGTTTGAGGGAGTGTCTTGTTTTTTTGTTTTCAGGAGAAGTGGAAGTGGCCGGATAGTTATGTACTAAAACTGCGTGTGAAATTTTTGAAGTTGGTGATAATTTAAAGAATGTCTCCACAGAAAGTCGGTTCACGATTACTCGTGTTTTGGTTTCAGGTGCAACTGTATTCTTTTATGACGTTTAGTGTTGTTCAATTTAATGTTTTGTTATTGATTCAATTCAATAAACTTGTATCTATGTCAATAAACACAAAAATCGAAACTAAGTACACGAGTATTGGGCAGTCAAAGAGTGAATGAAAATTTTTGGGGACACCTTGTAGTGTGTTGATGCTTTTTTTTTAGCTAAAACGAGTACAAATTTTTTTTCCACTGCTCAGAAGAATAGATGAAGTATATTTTGGCTACGGTTTATTTACCGTTGCCAGGAGTAAGATGTGCTGAATTGCATCGGCCATTTTAATAGTTACTGTTTGTGTTATTTTAATAGTTAGCGGATAGTTAGTGTTGGATGTTATTTTAATTAGTAATGGATTGTTAGTGTTCTTTCAATAGTTAGCGGTGCCCTTGCTGTGGATTTACTGTATTCAAGTTAACGTCTCTTTTAGGAGTGATGTCGCTCATGGATCGCTTTCTATTTACAGCAAATATTGTAACTCAGAAGGGCCATGCATTTAAAACTTTTTGCATTGTCGTAGTGTGCGCCTGGGAGTCTAACTTCTTCAAAGTAGACGGGAGAAGTTGATGTAACATATTTTGAAAGTCTGACCTCTGACTGGCGATATGCGAGGGCTTCATTATGAAGTTAAAAACTTTTTTATTTTATTTCTTTTTGTAATAGATGATAGACGTATCCTGTGAGCAAATTTATGCGAGGGGAAATTTTCCTCTTTGTGCGTGTTTTTTCTCCCCATACGAGAATTTTTTACAGCCTTTACGCTTCTTTGATTCTAATGTGACAGTGCGATTATGCGAATTATTTTCTGTGTGATGAAGGAAACCTTTTCAACCGTGCTCTTTGTATTTCATGTTATACCTAATTCATATTGGTTCATTTATATGAGCACATTTGTATAATTTCTATGTATTTTGTTTGTTAACAGCCTAACCTGCGCGCCAAGCAAGTGGAGGAGCGGCTGGTGGTATACGTCGGTCGTATAAAAAAAGGCACAGAACCAGAGGATCTAACAGAGCGTTTCAAGAAATTCGGCTCCGTAATAGACGCCAGCGTCCACTTTAGGGAGCGTGGGTGAGCGTTGCCTCTCGTACGTTAGAAAATTTCCCTATGTGTAACAAAAGGGTAAATTGGAATGCAAACCTCTTTCATTTCAGTAAGTTTTTTTCATTCTAGATTATGTTGGAGTAATGTTTATCGGAACTTTTGACTCAGTTCTGTTCAGTTACGTTCTCTGAGATTACCATCGTTTAAACCAATTCTTCGTTTGCGAAGTGATTTAGAGTATTTTTCACGGGGCATTCTTGGAGCTGGATTAAGTTTATTCTGATTGGTCCCAAAATTCCCGTATCTTTACTTGGTATCTCGGTATTTTTACCGCAGGGGAAAAATATAGTTGTCAAGCTTCAATAAAAATCAAATCCCAAACTAACGAATGCTTTTATTTCTCAGAGACAATTACGGCTTCGTGACTTTCAGCAATAGCGAGGAGGCTAACCGTGCCATTGAGAACGGCAACAAGGGAGAGGAGTTGCAGTACGATCTTTGCTTCGGAGGTCGCCGTCAGTTCTGCAGGCAGCAGTACAAAGACCTCGGTGAGTCACGCTTTACTTTCTCATGGATTAAAATGTTCAATACTGGCACAAACATCTTATCTCTAGAACCAGATTATTTTCACTTGTTCAATATCATCGATTAACACCCTAATTAGGTATTATCGGGCTTTCCATTCTTCTAGTTTCAATTATTTTAACTTTGCCCGTGGTATGTATAAATACTAGCATTTTACTCGTATATATTTTTATCAAGTTAATAAGGGAGGTTTTACACATTGTAATGAAAAATTGAGAAATATAAGTACGTTATTTCGAACATCTCTTGATACTCACGAAAGAAAGAATAGAAATAGAACTAATAGATCGTAATGCATAAGAGGTAAAAATGATTCGCAAAAGTAGAATAACAGTAAATATTTAAATATTTTCTCGGCATTATTTGGATAAGACGCACTGAATCAATTTTATTTGCTTAAAATGGTCGACAATTTTGAAACTCCTCCGTAGGTACATTCATAAGGTGATATAAATGTTGAGAAAATTATACGGATAAAATTTTCATGGCCTATCTCTCTAATTATTTTCTCTTCTAGAAAGCAGACGCTGGAAGCGAAGATTTGTTTAAAAGAAACGCTAGATTGAACACTTACCGGTTTACGAACAATTAACTTTGCAATATTTTTACGTATTTCGAACCAGCCAGCAGATAATTTTAAGCAAGTTTAATTGTAAAACTTGGTGAATAAAATGTATCAATGTTTAAAAAAAGGCATATAATCAAGCGCACGGAAATCTCACTGCAGATAGTTTTCTACTTTTATTCTGTGCAAATTTTACTGCCGTATTCTTGTCACTGCTTTTCTTCATCGTGCTGCCATGAACGGCTTAGGAATATTTTTTTTTTTGCTGAGCGTGGAAGTACTTTACAGCCGAAATGTTCTGAGAGGTGTCATAGAATCGGTTAAAGGTTAATGGTATTCTTATTTATCCAATTGTATGGAGACGGACACCCTATTGATGGTTTACCTCAATGGAATGTAGTGCATCGGGACATCTTCGCCTACTCTTGTTCCATCTTTTCTTCATTTCAAAATTGTTTCTTACTGCTTGGGTGTACACGCCGTATGGGACGATAACGTTTCCTTAAATATGCTCTGAATGGTGCCTTCTCTGCGCTTACTTAACTTTAAGATTACGTATGCTATGGCTAGGGAATCTTGCACAACTCAAGTACGAAGTCATGAAATGTGCTCTTTTTTACTATATAGAACGAGCTATTAAGACCCGCTTATCTGACTGAAGCGGAGGGAGCTGTGCAACCCAAGATTTTTTTTCGTAGAAGCTTAGCCAATTTCTCTCAATCCGCTAATTCAGTGAGGATCCAAGCTAACTTTATCTGGCATTTGTATATTGATAAACGGTAACTTCAACCTCTGTAGAAAATGGTGAGATGGAAGTTACTCCACCAATTATTTAACCAACCTATGTTACGTAGTAGTACACTTTGTTGCTTAATTGAGCGGCGTGTAAGTAGGGTTGTTCAAAACTTATCCTGCTCCTTCAATTATATGTCCTTGTTCCAAAAAGTAAAGTGTCCCTTGTCTCGACAGATGCTCTGCCTCCCAGCGGCACCCTCAACCAACCTCCCATTGACTTCGACACTCTACTCAAAGAAATGAAAAGCAGCCGTCGATGACCTCGGCCCAGTTTAGGTTATAATATTGCCTTTACTTCAGGCCTAGGACTATCATTAGTGACGCTCTTCCTTGTCATTCATCTCATCCACGTTTCGTTTAGTTTAAGACTCGTTGAAGTTTTCTTACGGTGGAAGGTCGGCTTTCATGCCTATTTTATTTCTGTTAATTATCTATGTACTACATCACGGAAGTATTTGCAGCTCTCTTATCGTGTTGAGAATTTGAAATTAGTTGGTGTTATGAGCTGATGCTTCCAAAGATGTAAATTGCCATATGAATTCAGTTTTATCTCTGCTTTTAATTCACGCAAACTTTCCACTTATTACCATGCGTGAGCGTTTGGCCTGCTGCTGGTGCTTCAGTGGAAATTTGATGAGAAAATAGAGCGCACTATTGGAAATCCTTTATGGATGTTCAAATTGTGTTCCTAGTTTGTATGACTGATTCAGTATAAAATTAAGCTGTACAGAACTTATCCAAAAGCTACCGTTTGATAAATCGTTCTTGGAACACTCTTTAACGTCATTCTAACACGTTTGACGTAACTATTAGGTAACCGTTATAAAAACGTTCGTTACGTTTCTAGATTCGTGATTTTGTAGTGACGAAACTTGCATCCATAGTCGAAATGTCATTTTATTGATGTTTCAGATATTCTTCGGTAGGAAGTAACTCGAGGTCTTGCTCATCTCATCGCGTCAATAAATTTTCGATGTAAATTAAATTGTCTTTCTCGTCCAAAGGGTCTAAAGGATTGCTTCTTTTTTCAAGGATATTTTATCGTGAAGTTAATAATGCCTTTCACGTGTATAGATCTTTCGGATGAAAAATTGTGTCGCAAAAAGATGCGTTCACTTTACATCTGTGGTTCGTAACACTTTCTGCCAATTCCCAGTATGGCATGCAAGTTTCAGCCTCCCTAACCGCTAAAAAAAAAGGCGCATCGAGGAGATTAGAGTATTAGTTAAAGTCTATCTTCAGCAAATGAGATCCAAACAGAGGAAAGAAGAAGGCTCCATTTCGTATGGAGTTAAAGGGCATAGAAAAAGTAGGATAAGGAAGAAGTTCGTGAAACAAGATCGAAGTTGAAGAAAGTAGGTGCTGAAAAACAGGACAGCAGTGAACCGAAAAAAAGGTTGTTCTTAACATAACCAAAAACTTATATTTCAACAAAAAGAAGTCCTACCTAACTCAGCTCGGGCCCTCACATTGTCCCCCCTGGGAGTGCTAGTTCCCGAAGATACATCGAGGAGAGGAAGGAACCATTTTAGTATGGAGCTAAGGGAACGCGGGATCTGTGTAGAAAGGGCATAGAAACAGTAAGATAAGAAGTTCACGAACAATAATATAAAAGTTTGAGATGCAAGTAGCAGGTGCTGAAAAACAGGACAGCAGTGAACCGAAAAAAAAGGTCCTTAACTCAACAGATAAAAAAAATGAATGGCCTACGTAACCTACAGCTCGGGCTTACACATTTCTTCAATGGGAGCGCTAATTCCCATAGATACAACAGTCGCATCTCCCTGAGCGGCATTCCATACCACAGGGTAATACAAACATATCAATGCAATGGCCTCTACCCAGAAACATGCCGTTGAACATTACTTGCACTCCTAAAGACATCCATGACCAACAAGTCATTACGCACTAGTTTCCCAACATTCCCAAGGAAAACGAAAACACAAGTGAAAATCCGAATTTACTGCATTAAATCGCGATTAACCACGACTCGATAAATTTAACAAGCTGGAAGCAAATGGACGAACGACGTTATTTGCTATTTTACCGGACCGAGAAAACTATTTCTCCTCTCAATCGGCTAGCTTTCACTTTTAGTACGAGTTCGAAATGATCAGAAAAGATTAAACTGAAAAAAGATTGAACCGACAAAAAATGATTACAATCGAAATCACAATTTTCGATGATTTTTATGATTGCTATCTAGTAAACAAGTTTTCTCGGGTAGGCAAGAATTAAATAAATACCATCAATATTAAGTATCAGTTACAGTGATCTTAGCAACATTCACAAACCCGTCTCACGAGATTCGTTTAGGAGAGAACAGCGTTATCAACTTGCCTGTTTCACTTGGAGAAGCCCCTGGTTACACAACGGTAAAAGTGTACGTCCCACATGTAAAGTACGGAATGCAATTATTCGACACATCGAAGACCGGTAGACCCAACCCATAAACGTTATAGGTCAAGTACTGGAGACGATCATTTCCAAGTTATACTCGTTTTAACCAAGTTCATATTCTACCAACACCCTTTTTTCCTTATTCTGCATTATTCCTCTAGGGATAAATGCCTTGCTTCACTAGCTGAAGTGAATTTCACCAAAAACGAACACATTTATGAACGAAAAACATTACATACGAATACGTAAAATTTCATATTTATGTACATAAATACAATCCGAGTAAACACCAAATTGAACAAATACGAGTATCAAATCTTGCCTAGTGGAAAAACTCGCTTTCCGACATAAAGTAATCCCACCCACAAAATGTTCCATTTAAGTTGTGGAGAGAAAACAAAAAAAAATAACTTCTCACGTAGCAGAACAAACTGGATGGCGTAAGTACCACGCATTCTTCAGGCAGGACCAGCGTTGACAGCACCGGAACCTTAAATGTACCTGAGAGTTGAATAAAATATCAATACACAATCTAATTTAAATACTAGTATAGATCAATTTTCGTCCTAGATCCGATGAGAGAGAGTCGTAATACTTAAAATATCAATCAGACCCACTGTTGCTGCCTGCAGCTAAGGAACACGCAAAGAAAAACACTCCCGTGGATTGAAATAAAATTAATTCGTTGGCAGCACCAATGAACCATGCTGAAAAGGCAGGGCCTTTTGGAAAAATGGACAAGTCAAATGAGAGATACATTGAACAAATTCTGTGGGAGAATTTGACGGAGAATTATTTCTCTATACCTCCACATTTCTACGCTTGGAACGATTGCAGTGTTGTTTTCAAGATCAAGGCTTGACATCAACAGTTTTTTTACATCTATTAAAACAAGATTACCTGAAACTGGGTGCAAGAAAGAAATAATAGCAGATTAGAAAGTTAGTTCAAGCCTTCCTGAACACAAAAGGTGTTCCGAAGAGAAGAAAAGCAGCATTCAGTTCAGAGAAGTTTGAGAAAGCAGAGTCTACGCATAAAGTGTTCTCCCAGTCGAGATCTCGTATGCATAACAACATCGCGTTATGAAGGAAGTTCATCAAACACAAAAAAAATCAGGAAGAGAATTACTATAGGTACTGAAAAAATGAACGCAATAAACAGAGAAAATACGATCCGCGTGGAACAGATTACTATTAAAACTAAAGGCCAATTTAGCCTTCTGCTCTGGACCTCTAATAATCCCTACGGAACGCTAATTCTCAAGAGGAAAACAACAGCTGTACTCCCACGAGCACAGCATGAATGGATATATGAACTAATAACAGCTGAAAATGTAACTCCCGGGCTTACCATGGCATACCGAGAATGACACCTCCTTAGTACGTATTTGACGTAACCCCCAGAAACTCGTGAAATACAATAGGTATGATTTTCCTCTTCACCTTACGTCCCCATAGCATCTCTATACCCCGAGGCCTCACCCAAAGCACTCACCAGAGCTTGTCTGCGACCCTCTCTGACGGGTGGTTGTGCGTGCCGGTGCCCGTTATGTAGGCGAGCTTGTGGGCGTACAGGCACGGCGCTGGCACGCGCACTGTGCCCTGCCAATGTAAAAGTTCCTTAGTCACGCACACCATGAATACGAGCAGAATTGTACATTCAGACGAGTTCGTATATACTATGTGTTCTCAATCTTAATAGCGATTACTTAGAATACGCCAATCATTCAAAAACAGAAGAATGCAAGTAAAGCCTACCTAAATTGTATCCTGCATTGATCATAGGAAACTCAAAATAAGCGCGCATAAAATCTTGAAAAAATGCTATCAAACCAATTAGAGTCTACATACCAAGTATCCAAAGCTGAGTAACTTTGTCGATATAACCCTGGTCAAACTAAATCCCATGGAATAACGAAGTAGGTCATCCTCTACCAGCCACTGAGCACATACTGGCTACAGGCAAATTTCGGACAAACGAACTTTTACAACACGAGACAAAGCCCGCAGGTGTGTCGCCTCGATAAAACAAAGACGAAAGATAACAGTTTGCTCCACCCAAAAATTCATGATATATACACGTTAGATTTTAGAAATTTCTTAATGTTAAGGTCCTTAATTGATAGAAAAACTATACGATGCGTACTAATGCCACGTCAGAGGCTACTTATGCTTTCGAGAGAAATCAGAGTTCAAGTGGACAGGTGCAACAGTATTATAAGATTAAGATTATGAGTTAGTTTAAGCCTCCCTAACCGCTACAAAAAAAAAAAGAGCTCATCGAAGAGAGGAAGGAGGAAGGCACCACTTAGTATGGAGATGAGAGAATGGGGAATCTATGCAGAAAGGTCATAGAAACAGTAAGACGAGAAAGAAGTTCATGAAACCAGATCAAAGTTGAAGAAGAAAGTAGTCGGTGCTGAAAAAACAGGAAAGCAGTGAACCGAAAAAAGGAAAAACCTTTTCTATTTCAACAAAAAAAAAAAAGCCTACCTAACTTTCAGCTCGGGCCCTCACATTGTCCCCCTGGGAGCGCTAATTCCCATAGATACAATAATTGTATACCCCTGAGGGGGGGGGGGGGCGCAACAGTATTGCCTTCTCCACAGGAGCAAGTATAAATATTGTAATCAACATAGAATACTCTACAATCCCAGAGGATTCAAACTGCGTGGATAATTATCCAAATTTCGATTGAGTTTGGTAGGTAGGAAATACAGACGAGTACAGAATATACCACCACTCGAAACGTGCAATGGCAATATGGAACAAAGGAGATGAGACACTTGGGCAAAGATTTGAATAAAAAATGAATGTCTAATTAGAAATACACGCATCACTTGGTGACAGTTGGACATCGATGCACGGCATCTCTTGCCTAATGCAGCGAATGCGTACATGATTTTATGGCGACTCAAGTTATCACGAATTATTTCATTCCATCGCATGCTTGTGCCTCGTTAGCGCAAAGGAGCAATTTTAGTCGCATCCTTCTTAAGCTTGGCAGTGCTAAGAAAAGGTGATACAGCGAGGTGAAGCAAGTATTTACGCACAATGGCAACCTATGAAACTAATAGCCAGCGACACATACAATCGTATTACATCAACTAAAACATAATATACATCGAATGCATACTACTTACGCAGAGTTTTAGTAAAAAGTAGGTGAAAAATGTTCAGGCATATTTTCCCGGCGAAATTCCCATATTTAGTATTATTAGAAAAATCGTTTCTTTAAAAATAAAGTTGACTTTCACCGATGAGAAGTGGGACAAGTTTCCTTCGAGGTATTGCAAGAATCTAAGGAAAAAGCTACGAAACTTCAAGTTCAAATGCATATTTAAGTCATTTTTAAAACTGTCCAAATGCTTCCCAGTACCTTATGAATGTCACATCTATTGCAGTGAGCCCCACACCCGTCTTTCATACACCAATACTAGTTGCAATAACATTCGGTACCAATAAACGAGTTCACCAAACAAGCACAAACCTGCCAATTGAAGTAGAGATGCGTCAACTTGTAGGTGAACACCTGCACATTATCGACGGAAAATTTCGACGTTGAGTCTTCCAGCACATTGTACGACGTCGGCGACACGGTCCCGTCCCTCACTTTTTGGGACACCAAGAAGAAATCGTACCTGGACAAAATCCCAATGAAATCAATAGCGGTCTGTTAGATACGCGAAGGAAGGAGATTCAGGGAGACCGACGCTTCAGCGCTTTTACACAGAGGATGAACTAAGTTCATCTCTCCTGACATCAAGCCGGTAAGTTGTGAAATGGCTTTTGTAGCTACCGCATTATTGTTTCTCACGATAACTGAAGGGAAAAGTTGGTCACACATGTCTCACCTGAGCCTAACAAACATGAACCGCGGACGCTAGTAGCAACCAAGATAGAAATGAAAGGAATGGCCGATTCCTACCTGCACAATTCTTCCTAAATCAGAGCTGTGAAGCAGGAGATCCTACTTTTTCAATTTAGGATCTCGAGACTACGACCGAGACGTGAGCCACAGGTGGTGCAAGGAAAAAATTTTCATTATGCTGCATGCCGATTGACCAGTAGACAAAAACTCAATTTTCATAGATACTAAATGAAAATTAAATAAACTCAAACGTTTGCAATTTTCAACATCATTTACGACAATTTATTATTAATTCGAGTTGAATATGAAACTTTAGTTTTACCTGCCGCGGTCTAAGTGGTACCCCAATGTGAAAATACCGTCGTTCAACAAAATAAAATTTCACAATAAAGATGAAAGGTGCTTACCATAAAAGGAATGTTTTCATTTAGTAATTCCACTATGACAATTGTACGTTTATACTTGACATTTAAAATATACCATTCATATATGGTCTTCAACGCTAACCAAGCTTTAACGTTTGTTTCATTCAAAATTTTCACCATATTTTTTTCATATTACGACTAGATCATTTTTATTACTGAGGGTAAAATTGAAAATACAGACGTTTTTTGAAATCCTGCCACGAATGGTTTACTATAGCATGCATCTAAGTCGGAACAGACCTCGACTATAATGTTCGGTGGCAAGGAAAATGGTATCTATAGATAGATTAGAATTGGTTATACGTTATCAGTGATCAGTAGAAAACAATTTGCAAGCGTCCAGGAACTATGTTATTCAAATGCCTGAACCAAAAAACAAATTTCGGTAAAACAGGAAAATTTTTTTCAAGCAGTTGATATGCAATTACAAATAATTTAAACTCAGACATAAGATCTCAAAGTAGAAGATTTAGATTCATCAAGGTCAAGAGTTAATAAATTAGCGTCTGCCGTCCACTTGTTGAGCTCGCCACCATTGAAATCATGCGGGTCTCTCACCTGTCCACACATTTTACTTGCAACAGGAATCCTTTACACCGCAAGTTGCTATGCTCGTACTTCACTGTAAGGTGCGCACTCACATGAATGTTATTAACTACGCGTCACTAGCATTGTTTACTCATTACTTGTTATTATATGCACAACCAGAATTAGATAACGCAACGAAGGGAATGCATTTTTTCCGTGCTTTTCTCTCAATCGTATTTCGACAATTGGCATGGGTATTCCGACACCCATTTGTGAAGATCACAACCAAGGATCATAATGTTGAGATACCTTAAAAGCCAATGTTATATATTTCACGCATCAACTTCGTTGAAAATAAAGTATTTCCTTTTGTTCCGTCACACACCCATGCTGCCAACTCACCAGTGCGGCAACGTGATCACTTTGTCAACGACGGTGCCAGGAGAAGGGTTGGCCAGCCGGCCGTTCACCTCAGCGAAGATGCGCGTGTTGATGCGCTTGCAAACCACAACGAACAACAGTCCGATGTCCTCGCTTATATTCTTAAGTTGTCCCTGCAAGTGGAAAAAAGTCACATAAGTCTAGAAAATAACACCCAACAAATATATTTACCATTAGGCGCGAATGAAAACCTCATGTAGAAAAAACTTGTTCATATTCAGTATCAGGCTATCGGCATCAACACGATATTATACAAGTTCAACTGTGGCAATGCACGAAATTGAAAGGTCGAGAAAAAATTCTTAGCATTTCTGCAAACGATATCACGAAAGTCCCACAACTAGCAGAGAGTAAAGCAAGGGATGTAGGCCTACAAGAAAACGAGTTAATGCAAGTAGTGCGCAAAACGACGAAACCTATTAACTCAACATCGGGACCAGGGAACACAAATCTGAACATTCCTGCGTGAGCGTATCCAAGGAAAAATGCAATGTAAAAGATACGTGAAAAATACTACAAAGTTATTAATTCAACATGCGGACAACGGAACATCAATGCTGCAGACATTCCTGCATGAACGCCGAAGTGCCTCTGAATACCTTGATGGCAGGAATTTCCTGCTGCTTCACGTATTCCAGCTGCCCCTCCCCCACACCGTCCCGGTACACGACCACCAAGGAGGGGAACTTGTTGTTGCGGACGTGGTACCGCTTCACGGAGTCTGCACAACACATCTTCAGCTACTCAACTTTGTAGTAGGGGAGAAAATTTGATAAGCTTGTTTTCATTTCCCTGACCACAAGTGAAGTATTCCAGAGAGAGGAACACACCTTAAAGAATGTAGCTTAGAGAATCTATGCATATGGTGTTTCACACCCTGCGCAATACAGTAAGATAGAAAACTAGAAAAAAAGATTATGAAATGAAAGTTGAAGGAATAATAAAGGCTTCAAAAGAACAGCAGTCAACAGAAAATGACAGACCGTAAGAAAATAAACATTCCGTGGGATCTTAAACCTTCCTACTGGAAGCACCAATTTTCAAGGGTACAGAAGTCGTCTCTCCCTAAGGAACATTCATGAATCAGAACAGATTGTTTTTGCTGAGAATACCAATTTCATATGAATATTGAAAATTTTGAACGCTTCTGCCAACGAACTACCCAAGACATCGCTTGCACTCTATAAATAATAGAACCTTGAGTCAAGGCAGAAAAAAACAAAATTATAAATTTACACAAGCAATGAAAACATCTTTCATAGCAATAGCTAAAAATTAGCAATAAAATATTTGAACAACATAAACACGTGCGCAAGTTCCCATGACGTCAAGAGAAGCAGGCGCAGCATAAGCAAGCCCCACTTAGGAGTTCAGAGATTAGGTCTCCGATTTCCAGGGAAGGTTTTCTTCAACCCTTAAGCATTACAATAAAAGCAACAATAAAATCATAGAGCGACGTAGACACGCGCAGCATAAGCAAGCCCCACTCGAGATGTTGACGGCGAAGTTGTTGCTGAGCTCCTCCCTGTTGGTGTGCGCGGTGACCTGCCCGAAGTAGGACGTCAAGTTCTCGTTCAGGGTCGACACCACAGCTCCGTACGACGTGGCCGCCGTCACCGAGTCGTGATACGCGTCGTAGCCCACCACCATCACGCCCTGCTCATTGGGTTAATTATGTCGAACTTTGTTGAACATTACTCAACACTCCGACCGCAAAGTGCGCCACCGGTGGCAATGGAGGCGATCCTCATAACGCTGCTGACTGACCAGAAATCACAAACCCGACTTTTATAAATACTTGGTTAAAGCTGAATAGAGGTACGATGCATTAAATTATTGCCATTTTCAAAATAGCCTGCTACAATTGACCTATACCGAGTTCAATATTCAACTTCAGTTCAACCAATTGCGGGCTAAGTGTTAACGTCACGCAAAACATAATGCCAGAATCACTGTCACACCAAGCTGAAAAGCAATAGATAATACTAACAGTTTATATCAATTTATTAGAGGTTCAACACGTTTCCCCACAATTCAGCAATCATCACAGAGACTGAAGCTCGAGTGGCGTTACGGAGGCTTATTGCTTCAACAATTTTTTTTTGCGTAAAATATCGTCAATTTAGAACTAGTCTTATTCAAGTATACAATATGCCAATGAGAAATTACCAACAATTGTATTCTAAAATAATATTAATCGAACACAGCACAAATAAAACCGAATATCCGAATAAACCCAAAAATATATGTTTAAACTTAATACGAGAAGATACGTTTAAAATTCAACCTTCTATGGATTAGGATAGGAGCTGAACGGATGTACATGAGATAGCGTGAAAGTTTCAGACAATTAGGGGCCGGATATTTTAGGTTCAACACGTTCTCTACGCATTGGTACAATAACATCTACGTGCCACGAGATGCATTTCTGATAGAAATAGTGATAACATGTTACACTGCAATGATTTTTCATCTTAATTTCAAAAATTGAACTTTTACAGTTGATGAAGTGATGCATTTATTCATGTATATAATAACGAAGGGTGGAAATACTGAAAAACAAAGTTATAGTTCGAGTTTGTTTAGGAAAGAAGCATGCATGTGACACGCGCCCAACTGATGACATGGCGGGATTATTCCCTCAGTCTCTCGGGGAAAATTACTCAAGAAGCAACTGTAGTGAACGTGTTAAGCCATCTCGACAGAACTCGACAAAATTTATTCCCTTAAGAAAATAGTATTCGTATACTCCACTATCAAATATTCATTAGTTTTCTGAATGGACCACTTGACCCTTTAACGCCCTTGAGGACTAAACGTTTTTTTCCCAAATGTAGCCTTAATATTTTGTATTTACAGCTAAATTTGTTCCCTAATATGCTCTTTGAAGTTCACTGGCGAATGGCAGTTTCTTTTCCATTTTGGTACCTGAGAGAACCTTATGGCAGCGCCAGTCCAATGACGGCGGTTGTGATAACGGCAATACGAGTACACAAACGCTCACGTTAGAGGGGTTAAAATCGCTGATGACCTACCAGCGCCTGGTCTGGCTCACCTTGGGTGGTATTTTGATGCGCCAGGGCTCCCCACCAAGCTTGGCGTTCATTTGTATTGCGATCTTGGTGGCGATGGATTTCAGGCCATTCTTATTCGGGTTGATGTTCTGGGACAGCACACACTGTTGGAAACCGTTCGACATTAGTCAGTGTCAATAAATGAACCCATAACTTGACCGTAAACCGAGATAACCAAGACGTATTTTTCCTTCGTCACCATATAATCGACAAGACAGAGCTGATCAAACCTTCGTCCAGGAGTAACTCTTCAAACCCTACTTGTAAACGCCGCATTGCCTCGTCTTTAAAAGCTATCGTCAACATCACCTATCGCTTCCCAACATCACTTCAATACTTCCGATTTCATTCCGGTCTCATTCATGTTGAATCTTAGGCATTAAAAAATCCAAACATTTCAGCTCCATGAAAGCAACTTGAACGTTACTGACAGCTTCAAGTTCTTAACCCTCTCTATCGAAGACAATTCACAGAATTAGCTTGAATTAAAGTTTCCTCAATTAAACATGAAGAGGTTAAATTCCATGAAGCGGAAAGGTTTGAAGACACTCAGCGAAACCACCAACACAGAAATAGTGCAACGGGCATAATGTTCTAACGACAATGAATTGCTTATAAAGAGTATAACAACAATGTTTTTGAGACCATGGGAAGGAAATGCATGGGCTACGCAAGAATATAAAAACTTAGCAAAACGAAAGTTCACAGAAATAGTCGTTCCTCCTACAAAATGCCCAGGTCAAGTTTATACCAATGCATGGCGGACAAAGAAGCCAATAGATACACGAGTCTCAGATCTGGGATGCCGTCAGCACACAATGAAGTAAGAACACACGAGAGCCGGCCAGCGTCACAACCGACCTGGCTGAGAACACCGATGTTGCACGCCATCATCCGCTTGAGCTGCCCGTACTTGTGCTGCATGGTCCTGTCCAACACGATCATGATCATCTGGCAACCGTGGTGCTTCTTGATTTCTCGCTCCAGTGACTGCATTTCTTGTGCTTGGACTATCGCAGGTGTCTCGATCTGATCAAATTAGAGACTGTCATCAACACTTTCACCGTGGCAGGTAAAACTGCAGTTCAATGTTCAGCTCATATTTAGTCAATTGTATTGAGCCATTCTGAAAATAGAAAACAATAGCTGGATGGTGCCTCCATTTAAAATTTGATCAAGCATTTATAAAAATCGAGTTTGTGACTACTGGTCGGTCAGCAGCATCATGAAAATTGCCTCAGTGCACCACAGGCGTCTCAAGTCGCAGTAAAAGTGTTAAAATTAACGAATGTCGCCAACTCTACACCGCCACCAAAAACGAGAGGCATTAGGGATTACGCATTTGCGATGTATACGAATGATACGGAATCGGTACTTCACCACTCCTGTAAGAATGAGCTTGAACACGACACCGGCGTGATTTTTCTACGTACGGCCACATTCCACTATTTGGATAGAGTGTGGAATCGCTATAGGAGTAAGCAGAGGATTTTTATTCACGAGTATTTTTACACGCGGTTTAGAACATCTTGGCTCTGTTCAAAACCTTCAGAGATCGAATAATAAATTAAGGCCCCGTTTATAGAAGAATAAATTAAGAACGGTGAAGCCATGCAAAAGGTATATTCCCTCACACAAGGCTTCTGCATAAATGAAACGTTGAGATAAAGAGTTTTTAAAACAGATTAAATTTGAGTAAGAAAGTAGGAGCTGTAGAAAAACAAGCCGGCAGTGAACAGAACAAAAGAAGAAACTGTTGGTAACTGAACCAAAATTGTTCTCTATTTCAACTAACGGAAGACTTTACTTACTCGGCACGGGACCTCATATTTTAACCCTGGTAGTACCAATACCCATAGATACAATAGATGTGCTATTCGTAACTACCCAAAAAAATGTGCTCCTTTCCAACAAAAGGAAGACTTACCTAAATAAACACGGGACATGACAGCACGAGACATGCTGGTCGTAGACGAGAATGTGTAAATCCCAAGTGAAAGAGACTGGATTAGATGAGAGTTTGAGCCTCCCTAACGGCTCAAAAACAATGGGTTCCGAAGAGAAGATGACACCATTTAGTTAAGGAACACGATATCCTTTCAGAAGGAGCATAAAAGCAGTAAATCGAGAGAAAAAGAAGAAAGTAGCAAGTGATGAAAAACAGGACAGGAGTGAACCGAAAAAATGTGGTCCTCAACGTACCTAAATATTTCATTTAAACAAAATGAAGGCCTTTCTAACTCGCAGCTCGGGCCCTCCGTCACATATCTAAGAGGATGAACGACACCTGGAGAACTGACCTTCATTCCGACGCTCCTGCCAACCGTAGCCAAAGTTTGCGAGAAGGACTGCGCGTCGCGAACGTTGGTGCGGCCGGTCACAAGAATCACCCAGTTCTCAAGGGGGATGGACACGGGCATCTTCTGGTCTGAAATGATTTCACTGCCTCAGTCAACGTGCCCACATAAAACTTATGAAACGATTGCTCGCATTTCATTGTGGGGGAAAAATGAATAGGAAAATGCTGCAGTGCCCTTCAACAATTGTGGTTACGAACTATTTCTTCGGTAATAATACATTTTTCGATTTTAATAGCTCAATTTTCCCCCCAGCTAAGTAGTAGTAGTAGTAGTAGTAGTAGTAGTAGTAGTAGTAGTAGTAGTATTAGCATCGATTTGCTAGCGCTTCAGTAATTCGTACTATATCGCGCCGTAGGTCTCACAGTTCAAAAAATACAACATTCACATCATTTCAGCAAAAGCACATTATATAATCTCTATTCAAAGTTCATCACAATTACCATTATGGAGACATAGCAACATCCGTCGCAAAAACCGTTTTAACTTCCACCCACATTTTGTCATCTTATAAGAGCCCCAGTTGATCTTTGAAGAGATCATCCACAGATCCACGCACACTTTGTTAGCACGGGCAGCCAAAGGCCCCATAGGGGATTTCAGCTGCCCACCCATTTATGGCCGGGCGCCTTACCCACGCTGAAACCCTCAGAGGCATCTACGCAGCGCGCCCGGCCATATTGCAGTTTAGTCTTCCACATCTCAGATGTGAAGAAGTTCCTTGCTTACGCTGTTCTTTCTCTGGTTAAATTTCTGACATCAGATTACACTTTTCTAGGAACATTTTAAGCGCTGATACATCGAAAGTTGAGCGTAAAATTTCCCTGAGCATTCCGATCATTACATCCTCATCAGGACCTCGTAGTAGTCTCGGGAAACACACATTCCTGGCAGCTGCATATCGAGGGCACTCAACAAGAAAGTGTTTGACAGTCAGAGGAACGTGGCACCGCTCACATCGTGGCTGTCGCTCCATCAAGTGCCCGTGCGTTAAACGGGTATGGCCAATACGGAGGCGGCAGAGTATCACCTTCATCCGACGAGGGCGACAACTAGAAGATATCCACTTACGCACGGTGGGTTTAATACTTCTTAATTTATTATCAATTGTTCTATCCCACTCATGTTGCCACAAATTTCTCACTGCAGCCTTTATCCGAGGGTAGTAGTCTCGGAATGGGACCATCAAGTTCAACGTTTCCCCATTTGTCTCCGCAGCTCGCTTAGCCTCCCGGTCAGCTCGCTCATTGCCCGATACTCCCACATGTCCGGGCACCCAGCATAACGTGACACTCTTACGTCTACTCGCAAGGTTTATTAACATTACGAGAATCTCAGCAATGAGTGGGTGTGTACTATTATACATTTGCGTGGCCTCGATTACGCTTTTCGAGTCAACAATAATTGTAAAAGAGCCACATGGGTAGTCCTCAATCAATTTCAGTGCCTCCATCACACCGTACAATTCTGCTGTGAAAATTGATGACTCTGGGAGTAGTTTCATTGCACTGAACCTTTCCCCAGACACGGCGGTACATCCCACGGCGTTTCCCGTTTTGGATGCGTCAGTGTACAACTTCACGGAGTTTGTGTGCTTTTCAAGTACATGGTCCATGAAAATTCCCTTCAGGATGTGATCGGGCATGGATTCCTTCTTGGGCATCCGGCATCCTAGGCAAAAACTTTCTATAGGGACGCGCCATGTCGCAGAGTTGTCCAAGAGTACTGGGAGTATACGCATGGGTCTCAATTGCATTGTGGCTGTAATCGCTGGGTAATCCACAGATGCGGGTATGAAATGTGGAAAAGGCAGGTGTCGACCAAGGGGCGCGTGCACACTGGCCCATGCAGGAGACAAAGGGACTTGCTTCAGCCTGGCTAGGTACTGTAAGGTTAGTTGCACACGTCGGAGCCACAGGGGTGGCTCTCCGCTCTCCACGCACAGGCTGTTAGAGGGTGAGGATCGAAAAGCACCAGTGCTTAGCCTGATAGCTGCATGGTGCACTGGATTCAACTTAGCAAGTGAGGATTCTTTGGCATATTGATATACTATACAGCCATAGTCTATCTTGCTTCTGATGAGGGTTCTATATAGTCGCAACAACGTCACTCGATCTGCTCCAGATATACACTTTAGGAGATTCATTCTCCGAGCACACTCAACCTTGAGAGCAGCCAGGTGGGGTTTCCAGTTGAGCTTATCATCCACAGTCATCCCCAAAAACTTTACGCTGCGCTCAAAAACTATCTGTCCCTCCCCCATCACCAGTCGAGGAGGATCACAGGGGCCGCGGCCTTGGAAATGAAGGCCTACAGTCTTCTCAGTAGAAAACGTAAAGCCATGCTCAAGAGCCCAGTTGTTTACACTGTTGATGGCTTTCTGCATTCTGCGGGTCGCCGCAGGCAAAAATGCAGACGGTTGAATAAAGCATTAAGTCATCCATATACAGCGAGGCCAAAATGCCAGGAGGAAGGACTGTAGTAATTCCATTCAGG
Source organism: Morinoia aosen (assembly GCA_030386875.1). NCBI lineage: Eukaryota > Metazoa > Arthropoda > Malacostraca > Amphipoda > Talitridae > Morinoia > Morinoia aosen. Next base: position 43,728,610 of record CM059567.1, on the reverse strand, counting down.
GCGACATTAAATAACGAGCAGCTCATGACGCTACCCTGAGGCAAGCCTTCACGCTGAAGCTGCAGTGAGGAGAGCGTACCACCCACTCTAACACGGAAGGTTCTCTCACCAAGGAACTTCTCGATATACAAGGCCATATTACCGCGGAGTTCATATCCATGCAGCGATTTGAGGATCCCATATCTCCACGCAGTATCATAGGCCTTGTGCAGGTCGAAGAAAACACATATAGTCTGGCGACGTTCTGCGAGGTTAGCTATTAGATAGTTCTGAAGGCGCAGCAGAGCGTCTACGGTCCCGCGGTGTTGTCGGAAACTAAACTGTACAGGATTCATCAGCTCTTCAGTCTCCAGCCATCGCGTTAGCCGGACATTTACAATCTTTTCCATCAATTTTCCAAGACAGCTAGTCAGGGCAATGGGTCGATAGTTATCAGGGTTGGAGGCAGGCTTATTGGGCTTTGCAAAGGCCATGATTATTGCTGTTCGCCATTGTTGCGGATATGTGTGCGTAGTCCAGATTTTGCTGTAAATCTAGAGAAAGCATGATATTGCCGTATGATCCATTTTCTTTATCATTTGGTAGTGAATCCCATCAGGTCTGGGGGCTGTGTTTTTGCACTTTTTCAAGGCACAATAAAGTTCCATCATTGTGAGGGGATCGTTGTACGGATAGATGGAGTCAGTCGAAAAATCTAGCAGTCGCCGCTCCTGCTGACGTCTGAGAGCCGAGGAGGCATGCCCGCTGCTAACACGACAAACTCCGGGCCAACACTTCTGCTACACGCTCCGGGTCTGCGGTGAGAGAGCCATCAATTTCCAAACACGGTCGCCTGTGTCCATAATTTCCCTTCATTTTATCAACTCTTTGCCATACCTTAGCCATGGGAGTATCAGTGTTCAGGCCGGAGACATACTTCTGCCACGATGTCTTACGCGCTACATCCTTGACTAGTTGCGCTCGAGCTCTGGCTCGGTTATAGGCGATCTTATGTGCCAGCTCCTTGGTTCGTTGATAGCGCCGTAAGGCTCGTTTCCGCTCACTATTGGCTACTGCACACTCGTTGTTCCACCATGGAACACGATGCAGCTAATGAAATTGAAGTTCCCTCAAGCATATTATGTGAAGCTGTTACAAATTGAAATATAGGCCGACATTAATCCTCGCTCAGAGCTCAGTGGAATATGGCTTATTGGAAAGACTTGAATTGCTGATGGTATCATTTGATTTCGCATCACACACATAACTACTCAATTGGAACCACGTAGCTTATTAGGAACTTTCCTTTCATATCTAGTATACATTTCTCTATTTGACACATGTCATATAAATCTCAATTTTAAAATTTCAACATCGATGTACTTGTATCAAGCTTTATCAGCTCTGGGACGCTGCCAGGCTACTTATGAACTCGTTTTCCATTCAATTGCGCATTAGCGTGATCAAAAGAAATAAGAACTCGTGTCGCAATGAAATAGCCCGACTTCGGCTTCGAAGAAAAACTCTAGTCAGGGCGACGGTAATCGAAATTACTCACTCTGCATGCCTCTACTCCACTCGAACTGTTCTCTCGAGTCGTCAACATAAGCCTGATCGGCAAGGTAGACCGTCTCCGGCTTGAGCACGCCAGCCGAGAAGGACACGAGGTTGGGAGCCAGTGTCAGGCCCCAGCTCGCCAGGTCCTGGCTCACCTGGACAAGAAACGAGCGCAACGTCAGCTAACAACATGTATTAACCCTATGGCCATACAAACATTCTCAAGCAAAAGCAGAATTTAACATCAACGAACTCAGTAACTGAATAATCTCGTGTGAGCTCTCGGTGACAAAAAGCGTGCATGGTAGAGCTAGTCAATAAGCAAAATCGGGATTAACGTAAGTGGCAAATTTGAAGTACCTGAGCTTATAGAAGGAAAGAAAGCCCTGTATTGACAGAACACATGTAAGGCACCACACCTCTACGAGACACAGGAGAAAAAGTACATGGTTATTGCTGAGTAATGAAGGCCGAACGTAACCACTCCTGAGGCAGCACCAAGAGGAACTGAACACTTACTCGAAACTGAAGGGTCGATCCAGTCCGGAATCCAGCACAATTTTGGGCAAATGCTCGCAATATCGTGAAAATTAGGGAGAGCGCAAAAGATTCAAATAAACCAAGATGAATGATAACGCTCGCTGCCCTACCACCTCACTTTAGCATTGGACAAGAGCTGCTGGTTGAAACGCTTCAGAGCGTTGACTCTTCTGTCCACTCCCATTTTGGTGTAGTCCGCCAAGGCCTTCATTTTCGTGAAGTTCCTCCGTATTTCGTCCGGGATGCCCGTGAGCGTGAGCAGCTCTGGCACCAAGTAGATTTCGGTGATGCCGCTCCGGACTTGCCGCGCTGACGGCTTGCTGTAGATGAGCGGCTGCCTCCTGTCTCGGATGCGAATTTGGTGTTTCTGCAAGCATCATACAAAATGTTATCCGCGATTATATATATATTCGTTTGAATTGCCCTCGCCTCAGCTTTGATTACAAGTTCATGTAGGCCTTTACAACTTGACAAATTGGTTGCAATGGGAAGGAGCGTTTTTATTTTTAAAAGAATCAGATTAGATGTTAGTTCAAGCCTCCCAAAACGCTGTAAAAAGCGTTCCGAAGGAAGGAATGTACTATTTAGTATGGAGATAGGGGAACGCGGAATCTATGCAGATGAGGCGTAGAAACAGTAAGTTGCGAAAGTTATGAAACATGACGAAAGTTGAAGAAAGTAGGTGTTGAAAAATAGGACCGCAGTTGACTAAGAAAAGAAAAGAAAAAAAATGTGTATTTCCAAGTTGTCACAAGAGATACATGCCAACATATTGGCTTTTAAAAGTTTCTTAATATAGGACATCCTAAAACAAATGTTCCATACGAGGAGTACTAATTGACAAACCGTCCGAGGTGTACAAGTAGATAAGCCGTACGAGGCATAATAGTAGACAAACGATACGAAGTGTACTAATAGACAAACTATCAGAGGTGTACTAATAGACAAACTATCAGAGGTGTACTAATAGACAAACTATCAGAGGTGTACTAATAGACAAACTATCAGAGGTGTACAAGTAGATAGACCATACGAGGCAGATTAATAGACAAAATGCACGAGGCGTACTAATAGACAAACCATACGTGGCGTGCCTATAGTCTATCTCTGTCAAGGGTAATCGAATGAGAAATGAAAAATGTGCCCTAAAAATATGCAAAGCCCTATCACCACCAAAAACATTTCATATCTTCTCGATATTCACCACATCATGCGGACATGGGTACATGGGATAAAATAGAGATACAGTGTAAGCCGGTTACTACTCAAGATTGACAAATATCTACAAAATATTGGTAGAAATGGGTTCAACAAATATATACTCAATATCAAAATTCATAGCTTGTACAACATACGGACAGAAAGATAATTTTACTACGATTCATATGCTCAAATTGCACTTTATTTCGTTAATTAAATTTGACATTAATCCGATTCACAGAAACGCCCTCTGCGGAAGTGATAGATCTATTTTTGAATCATTTCGCTAGTGCAATAAACTTTATTAACCGGATGGTTTTTGCGTGAAGAAATGAAATAGAAACATGTATATCTATATATGTAGATACATATATATACACGTACACACACATTAATATATATACTTATTGAAAATGAAATATTAGAAAAAATACATATATGAAATAAAAGATAAAAGCAACCTACCATCTACTACACAGAAAATGACAGTTGAGCTCACTGGAATCCTAAGAAATTATTCGCCAAAAAAAAAATAACTAATAGGAAAAGAAGACTTCGAAAAACATAAAAATGAACTGGTTTTTAATTTCTTCACAGATTTTTTTTCAAGAAAAATCAGGTTATAGTCAAGAAGCAACACAACTCTTCAGCATTATACGGACTTCTGTACTTGGGATAAAATGGAGTAACATTGAGGCCGGATATCACATCTGAGTGGAGAATATTGACATACCGCATTGTATTATAACAAAGTATAACAAAAAAGAAACATTATATTTCAACAAAAAGAAGGCCTACTTTATTTTCAACTCGGAATTTCACGTTTGCATTTTGGAACGCATATTTTCAAAGATATTATATTGGTGAACCCCTGAGGCAATATCCAACAAGAAACCTTAACAAGCAGTGATTCGAATGAGAAACACACCAGTAACACAAAAACAAACTCACCTTCTCGTAATAATCGACGTAGGTCACTTGCTCGCCACGGTAGTTGAAGGTGCTCATCGGATTCATGTCATCGTTGAACATGTCAATGCGGTATGTCATGTGATTGTACACTGCCATCACAATCTGTCCGATGAGCTCAGCATCCCGGCTCTGGCGGCTTTTCTGCACAAATACACAAGCAATAATTATATATACCTGGTAAACGATTCATTTACTTAATATATTGCTGAGAAAAACTTATCGACGTATCCATGTGAAAATCGCATGCGCTGAAAAAAGTCGGTATGCAAAAAGACCAACAACTTGGCTCAATTTCATTCGCAGAAAATATTCCTGTGCGTAAATGAAACAACCGCTTTCTATTCATTTCATCAACAGAGTATATGAGCCGCGCAAACGACAGACAACATATACTCAGCATTCAAGTCTTCCGGCACAGCGCACGAGTTCTTATGAGATTTAAAAATAAAACAAGCCACAGAGCACGGGGATTAGCAACACGATTAGCAACAAGTGACGAAAAAAGAGAGGTTCATCCATTGACACCAACGCTAACAGAAGAGGGCGAGAGGAATTGACTATCTAAGTTTAGCGACACCGCGCGTAGTTTAAAAATCCATGCCCCTGCTAACAGTTGTCCTTGATCCATCCCTACTGAAGCCTTGAGATCCATCCCTACTTAAACATTTCAAACAATATCAAATCTTTAGTTCTCGGCGTCTTGGAAAAGTAACAACACATCAAGCTCAAATAATGAATCAATACTTGGACAGCATCATCTGCCACTGGTGGCCACGGAGGGGATTTTTATAATGCTGCCGATCAACCAGTAGTCGATCACAATTTCCCGAAATACCTAAACCAAGGGAAAAGAACGCATGATCCAGCTCATGTTCACTATTTTCGAAATTGCTTAATACAGCTGACGATAAACGTAAGTTTGATATTGAACTCAAGTTTAACCAATTGCGGTTCAAGTGTCAGCTGCTGCAGGACACAGGATATCTAAGGCAGCGAGATACCAATAAGGCCTCACGGTGGCAATGACTCCCAGCACGGAGCCGAGTCGCTGGAACTTGTGCACGATGTCCACATTTAGAAGAACGTTTTCTTCGTGCTGCCTGATGCTCGTTTGGTAGCCAGGATACACGCGCATTCTGGGCAAATTGGGCACAGATTAACACGAACACTACGTCATGTCTCAACAGGCTTTAGATTACGGTAGAGGAAACGAGGTTGAGTCAGTTCTGTGGGGAAAATACACCCCTCTTGTTCGGCTAGCCAATAGAACGGCTTCTTTCTAAGAAACTTTATGACGTCACCATTGCGACATGTTGGGCCAATAGTGGTGCCAGATTTGGCGCCCAGCAGTGTAGCCAAATGCAATATGAGTGCTGCTATTGGTTCGTTACCATGACGTCAGCTTTGCCACACGTTCGACGAAATAAAGATTGGCTTGACTCTACCTCGTTTCTTCTACCGTGCTTTTGATATATAAACGATAGTGTTCAGTCTTACTTCATTTTACAAATTCATTTTATTTTGCTGAGAACTGCACTCCTCAAATCACTTTGATGTATTTCTCATTTACGTGTTGATAAAGGGAACAGGTAAAAATCCCCTCTGAGTACGATGATTCAAAATAAAACTATACCTAGACCTATATTTGAAAAAAGTTTTACCCTTCATGATTATCAAACTTGAATTGAAACGGCATTTTCCCACCCCTCTAGTGCGTTAAATCTTCGATAAGTCCAAAGTAGGTTCAAGTTAATTAAGGACACCATGATTTTGCAAGGACAAAACTGGGCTCATCAAGCCACATCACATACTACCGATACTCAACAATCCCATCGCTGTATTCTCGAAAAAATAATAAACGTTTTCCCCATTTGCTGTTGACACTCGAGGTCTCGCGCAACCTTTGCATTTGCCTAAATTAAAATTTTCAACTTGCACAATCTTCAGAGAAATTGTTTTTTGGGTCGCAGAACAATAGTGAATAGTCAGTTCCACAATAATCTTGCTTGGAAGATTTATGTTCTACTTTTTCAACAAATTCTCATTACAGTATTTCAATTCAGAACGAACACTGAATGGAAAGTAAAACAAAACGGGAACTCCAGTGAGCACGCTCCACACACTCACACAAACATGCATCGTTAAGCTCGACACACACACACACACACACACACACGAGTGTGTGGTAGAACTCGATCTGATAAACGAAGCCTTACTTCGGTTCGCTCTCCAAGTCCCTCGCATCAGCCGTGTTGAAGTAGTGCCGGCCTATCAGCTTGAGGCTGATGGCCGACTGGCAGCGCCGGAGAATTAGGTTCAGGAACCTAATGAACTGGTCGTCCAGCGCATCCAGCTCTCGCGTGTGCTTCACCGTCACCGTGTATTGCACGTCGGTCTTGCTGGTGAATACAGTCTCCTGAGAAATACACGGGAAATTGTAACGATTATTCTATATTTATATGTACAACAGAAGTTTCTCAGTATCAAAAACTACCTCTCAAATCATTAGATTCTAGTTCAAGCCTCCCTAACCGCAACCAAGGAGTTCCCGTGAGAGGATGGAAGAAGGCATCATTACGTTCGCAGTTGAAGGAACGCGGAATCTATGCACAAGGCGCATTTTAATCAAGTCATGAAACAAGATATAAGTTGAAGAAGAACGTAGTAAGTGATAAATAGTAGGTCAGCAATGAACTGAGAAAGATGTTGCTAAGAAAAAAAAAATCATTTGGACAAAAAAGCAAGCCTTACCTAACTTTCAGCTCAGGACTTCACATATTCCCATAGCTACAATAGTTGTCTCCCCATAGGGTGGTGATATACATAGATCCATCTTCCTATGCGTTTTGCGGTCCCTGCATACCATTGGATGCACATTCAACTCAAATCTGCGTTTTATGAACTAGATAACTAGGTACAGAGCATATAAATTATGCTCAACTTATAATTAAAAAACCTTCGATAATATTCATGAAGAAGCCAACAACAGCGAACGGAGGTACAATTTCGAAAATAGTAAAAGTTATGGTACTAAAAACGAAGACAATTATGCAGGCATTTCTTTATAATGTAATTCTAGATGGACTCACCGTTTCTGGCAGCCTCACAAGGGAGAATATGTTCATGCCATCGAAGACATGGCTGCCGAAATGCTTCAAGTGAGGTTCCATGATTTTGTAACGCTGTCTGCGGTCGTCCTGGTCGGGGCTGTTGAAGATAACATTTGGACTATTGGTTACATATTCGATTGCTATACCGTAACCGTTAGATATGGACTCGAGTACTTGAACAGAAGCAACAACGATTAGCTCCTCAGGGTACTTCGAAGCTTCATGAAATCGTTCATCTACTTCAAAGCAGTTTAATGAAATAAAGTCATTCATGAAAACCCATCAGTCCATCTCCAACATCATTTCGATCAGGATTATATGATCACTATTTTTAGCCTCCCTCACTGCGGTGTAACTCTTGCAACTTCCCTAGTATTAGCGGTAAGATTCCCGTGCACAAGAACATTTAGCTGATCGGAATCGAAAATTTGTGGACGCCCTTACTTAGGTTCATCTTCTGGAGTGGAATCCCCCACTTTGAAAACCAGAAAATTATCTCCTGCAACTTGTTCAAATCACGGCATCTTCCCGCAATTGTTCGAAATAGATTTTTATGACACATTTACATCACGTCTGGGAAACTCGCAGAGCAGTAAGAACATTTTTGACGAGATCTCAAGATGGGACAAACATGGATGCTAATATTAATCAAACATATAAACGTAACACGGATAACCAAAGGAAATCTTTTAGTTTTAACATAGAAATAAATTACATATAACAGAATGTAAAAAATTGACGAATCTTAATTTGAAAATCCGCTCCAAAAAAAAAAAAAAAAAAAAAAAAAAAAAAATGCTTCTGAACTAACCTGATAAAAATACAGGGTTTCCAGTAAAAATTTACCTGTAATTGACAGCGTAGAAATGGAGCCGCCAGTCTTTCCCCTTCTGCAGCTCAAAGTAGTTCACGTAGACCTTCAGGTCGTTGGTCTTACGGAACGCCGTCTTCGCTAAAAAAAATACAATGAATTTTAGTAATACAAGAGTTCATGTCTACAGTCCACAGCGAATATTGTAGAAAACTTTCTTTGCACAGCTCAGCTGCGAGCAAGTTCTACGAGAATCGCGTTCAACTCTAGTAGCTTGCTCAGTTTTCCAGATCAATAACTTGGATTCCAAAAATTTCCTTTACTGTCAGACAATAAGACAATGTTTTCTAATCAGGATACAATGAAGGTAGTGTCTCATTCTCGGGAGCGCGCTGTCCCGTTCAAACTGCTGGAGATGACAGCCACCCCTCGTCCAAAATGGCGGTAACAGAGCGAGGGAAAAATGCCTACAACTCGTCACAATGACGACGCGCAACGCTAACGAGTGAAACAGCCACTTTTCCTTGAATAAATTCGAAGTAGGAGGCATATGCGAGGAAACTATGGAATCTGTAAACTATATAAATCTTTTGTTTCAGTCAGCCCCGATGTATGTGTGTGGTGCCTGAAGGCACAGGACTTGTGTAGCAGCCCGAGACTGGGCCACTGTGCTCATTCCTGACTACTGATTTCATCTCACTTCCTAACGAAGCACAAAACCTCGACGAAGTGCACTAAGGCAAAAGCTGTATTTTCTTTGCATTTAAATTTGGCAGTTTTTTCACCACTACTGAACAAATAACGCTTATTACGCCGCTGTCTCAAGCCTGACAAAAAATATTCAAGCACATGATATAATTGAAAATATAAATTGCAGAAAGTCTTCGTGCGTCTTGCAATTTTCCCTGTACTTTGACTTCACGCACGGAAGTACGCCAACACTAGCACTGACGGACTACCATTTTTCCATCCGTGAGAATCTTAGAAATTCCGTGATGCTGTTAACAATTCTTGCTTACTGTAGCAATTTCCTCCCTACTATGGAACCCTTGTAAAATCACGCACTGCTCATGCCCAAGAAAATTAATCATTCGCCAAAACCTTGAACATTTCTCACCAATACTCAAATGTCACAAGCTTCACCGCCGAAGCCCAAACGCAACATGGCGCACTGTTGTTCGCCCCATCTACAATTTCACGCAAGAAGTCTGATGCAAGGGTTGCGCTCCCTCTCTGTATCTGAAGCAAACTTGTCCGTGCTACGTTAAGAAATAGCAACAAGCTGCATCAAGCCCGGGAAGGCAATAACTTGCCACGCTCTCAACTCACATAGGCCGCCTATCTTTGAGTTGGTGTGCGGCCGTAGTACCATTTGCCTGGCGTCCTCGTGAGAGAACTGCCCTCCTCGAGAATGTCCTCGTCCAGCAGATGCTCCTGAAATGTCAAACTGTTTATCAAATAACTTACTTCAATATGCTTGTACACCGGTGCATTCAAGTACAAGTCTCAAACAACTTGTTACCAATACCAACCAGTACTATGAAAGGTGTCCGCGAAGGCCGAACATTATTTATATTACAGATGTTTACACAAAGTGGACATTCCACTATTTAGGTTACAGCATGAACTATAAAAAATAAACGCTACTGTCTTTCAAATGCAACATTTAAGGAAATGTTTCAACCGAAGTGTTTCCAACCAGAAAATCCCTCGATCATTAGAGCACTAGCTTACGAGAATACGAAGGGTAGCAGCCCAAAAGGCAACTTCTCTATAGCTAAGGTAACCTCGATAGTTATCAGTCCCACAAACAAACTTATCTAAAGAAACAAAACCTATTGCCCAAACTTGGCACCCTGAGGAGACACACCTCCACAAACAACCTCACGTACCTCTCCCCAATTCCTACACTACAATACAACCCTGACTGCGAGGGCTGCTGCTCACCGTTGCCGTTGCTGCCGTTGGCGCTGGAGGACGGCTCGAGGCTCACAGCAGCCATCTGGGTGGGCAGGGAGCCCTCACTGGGAGGCTGGACAGGCGCACGAGCGGTGCTCTGTGTGCGCTCTGCTCCGCGGCAGTACGCACGAGAGGCCTGCAACAAATGGAAAATGAGTCGATGTAGCGAGAGATAGGGAACAAGGGAAATCGGTTCAACAAGTTTCAATACTAACCTTGACTTGTCGTTCCAATGACTTCATATACTTCCACCAGTAGAGTGGCCAGTACTCATAGGGTAGATTTTTTTCGTAGAATTTTCTTGACGGGACCATCTAAAAATGTGAGGTTGATTAAAAAAATTATACTGGGTAAGTTTCAGACCATTTGAACATCGTTAACCCGTGCCAAACGGCCTCAAAGTTCAGAAAAATGGCATTTTTCGCGATTTTCCAGAACTTTGAGGCAGTTGGGGCACGGGTTAACGATATTCAAATGGTCTGAAACTTTACCATTTCATTTTTTCCATCAGGCTCACTTTTTTAGGGAGTCCTGTTGAGAAAATTCTGTGAAAAAAAATCTACCCTATGAGTACCGGCCACCCTATTCCACCAGTTAACTTGACGTTTTAGTCAAATGAATGAGTTTATTATAGGTTGCTTTTAATTTTACTGGAGGATAATGGTTTGAAAGATGACCCACATACCGAGAGAGTTGAAATTGATTTATCTCGCGCAGCGAATTTATTTAGGTTCAATAATCACAGTTTTGTATAATATGAAGGACAATTTTTATCTAAACCTGAATAGTGTATTGTCAAAATGCTAAGGAACATCTGCACCCCAAATGAACCACTAAATCCCAAGTTTCGAATCAGTCCTTGTGCTCTAAATGCGATAAAATAACCACTCATAACAGCCGTTTGCTAACCAACTTCTGCAATTACGAGCGATAAGCGAACCGAGAACAACAACTTCACCTGAACACTGAAGGCGTGTAATTCATTAAAGATGATTTCAACTACAGTTCATTGAACATTCATTTCTTCATGAAATATCCCACATACAAGGTTACACGCAATAACATGTAAATTTGCGTCACAATAGTTCGAACATGGTAAGAAAAATAACGACTGTTACTACAACAAGCCACTGAATAAAAACCGTAAAAATTCACACATCTGACAGGTAAGTCTTTCTCACCTATCGCAGTAGCAAATGTTCATTCAACAAATATAAATTAGTTGGACATTATTAGAGAACACTTTATTTTATTTTTTGCCAGCAAAAGCTTGCTAGTTTCTATTACCAACCAGTACATGTGAACGTACCGGTTTTCTTCCTTGACAGACCTGTAATTCAAGATCAATCATTATAAGGCGACTGTATCTCAAATCAGTCCGTAACCTTTATGTCATTAGATCCCCCCTACATGTTCCACAAAAGTAGATTCAACCGCAAGCTATGATTTTCAAATTTTAATACTTCAAGGTCGATATTTATCACCTCGATACCTACTTTCCAGAAAAAAGTGCGAGCTTCATCTATCTGCCTGGCTTGATTTAAGAACTTCATTGACAAGGCTGTATCAAAATGGCGAGATGACGCAGTCTAGTCAAGCATACGCAGGTCAAAAGACGGAAAGAGAACTCACGCCTGCTGAGAAACTCCTTTGACTACCATCAACCTCGACTGGAGAAGCTCCTACCTATGTAGAAAGTTAGACAAGACTCCCATACGACACTTCCGTAAAGCAACCTGCAGAGAGGTTAAACAACGGGAAAGCGAAGTAGAGAAAAAAAAAACGAGTAACAGAACCCACTGCCGGTGTAACCAAGAAAGACCTTACACCCCCTCACCAGCGTGGAGGGTAGCTCAGGGCGGGGAGTGGTCCCTTGCAGGGCCACAGAGCCCTCAGACCGAGCAGCAGGCGGCGCAGGTTGGCGTGTGGGGGCAGGCATGGCTTGGACAGGCTGCGTCGGCATCATCGGTGCGCGCTTCCAAGCCGGCGGACCTTCAGCGCGCTGTGCTGCTTGAGGGACTTGCTGTTGTGGCCCAGCTCCCAATGAGGCTGGAACAGCTCCAGCCGCTGGTCTCATCGGCCTAGCCCACGCACCTTGCATAGTTGCAGGACGCATTTGCTGCTGCGCCGGCTGAGCAGGACGCATTTGCTGCTGCGCCGGCTGAGCAGGACGCATTTGCTGCTGCGCCGGCTGAGCAGGACGCATTTGCTGCTGCGCCGGCTGAGCAGGACGCATTTGCTGCTGCGCCGGCTGAGCAGGACGCATTTGCTGCTGCGCCGGCTGAGCAGGACGCATTTGTTGCTGCGCCAGCTGAGCAGAACGCATTTGCTGCGCAGGTCTCGCTCGAGGGGCCCCCCCAGACCACGGTTGTTGCGAGGCCTGCTGTTGAGGTCTCTGCAGAGCAGAAATTTACTTCAGATTATCCGCAGGGTTTACTTACCGCACCAGCTAAAAGCATGTTCACCCTTTAACGTCAGCGTTTTAGTCCTCGTTTTGTCATCACGACCGCCGTCATATAAGACTTGGCCCTGCCATCAGATTGTCTCCGATAACCAAATGAACAAGAAACTGCCACTCAGCAGTGAACTTAAAACACATCAGGGAACAAATTTAACTGAATAAAATATAATTAGGCTTCTATCAAAATGTCTGTAGTTCTCTTGGGCTTTAGAGGGTTAAATGACGATCTTGACGAAATGAGAAACGAAACAAAATGTACGAGAAAATATAAGCGACTCTGCAAGCTATCTCTACACACGCTCTGCGCTTTAGCACTCAAAGAGCCCTAAATTACATCGAAGCAACAGCCAGCCATTGCAATAATTGTGTAATTAACAAACCACGCAAGTCTTCCCATAACCTTGCCGAAGTGCGCTTAAACAGAATCTTGACAGTAAATTGTTAAGGAATTACAACCCACAGCTAGATTGAATTAGAAACGATAGTTTTAAGGAGGTCATCCCGGGCCCTTGCCAGATCCTGTCGATTTCATGGTCATTTTGCATGTTTTTGTTGTAGAAGGACCCTTAGTTGGTGGACTATTCGTTCCTAAAATTTTATGGCGCTACGACAATAATTTCCCCCCTCCCGGGGGGGTGAAGGGACTAAAATCTTTCAATTCTCCCGATTTTGACCCCATATAAAAAGAGAAAAAATGGAAAATGGAAAAAAAAACTTAATTTGAGTTTGTTAGAAATGTTTCAAGGATTCTAAAACTGTCTTTGCTTTTGTTCTAGCATCAAAACTGAAGGAGGAGTTTCATTTTGAAATATCAATATCAATGAAAAGCACCCAAAATTTTCAACTTTTTCCTGATTTTGACCCCATATATAAAGAGAACAAAAGGGAAATGGAAACAAAGCCGAATTTGAGTGTGTTGGAAATGTTCCAAGGATTCTTAAACTGTCTTTGCTTTTGTTCTAGCATCAAAACTGAAGGAGGAGTTCCATTTTGAAATATCAATATTAGTGAAATATCAATACCTAAAAACCAAAATGTCAAATTTTTGCAAAATCTAAGGCCTGAATAAAAAAAAAAGATAGAATCAATTGTGTTTCTTTTCAAAGGTTACATATCATAGTCAAATTTCATAAGAAGACTGAAAACAAAAAAAGGTCATTTTTTGGATAAAAAAGGACAAATTTTTTTATTTTTTTGTTAAATCACAATTTTCAGTTTGAATATGAAGTTATGTATGGAAAATATCGAAATAAAAATTAAAACTGCATTCTATTACATCAATTGTTCATTATATTACACTTCAACCAAAAATTTTGTTATGGCTTATACCCAAAAAAAATAATTTTCAACATTCAAAACGAAACTCGTCCTCGAGTTTTGATGCTAGAACAAATCCAAAGACAGTTTTAGAATCCTTGGAACATTTCTAACAAACTCAAATTCGGCTTTTTTTCAAATTCGAGATCTTTGAACAAATATATAGCTCTAAACCCAAAAATTTTGGCCGATTTTTGAAATTTCAAAAAAATTTAAAAAATAGAAAAAAGTTGAATTTGAAAAAAAAACGAATTCGAGTTTGTTAGAAATGTTTCAAGGGTTCTAAAACTGTCTGTTTTGTTCTAGCATCAAAACTGAAGGAGTTTCATTTTGAAATATCAATAAAAATATACCAAAAACACATTTTTCGTCAAAAAAAAAAACTAAGGCCTAAATCGAAAAAATGACAGGAGTAAAAAAGGTTTACTTTCACGAAAGACATATATTGGCCAATTTTCAAACGAATCGGACGAAAAAAGGTCTCAAACTGGGATGATCTCCTCAAACCACCCTAACCGCTAAAAAATAACGCTCTCAAAAGAGGAAAGCACCATATAGTATCGAGATGAGCAAATGCAGAATTTATGCAGAGGGCGCATGGAAACTGGAAGTTAAGAAAGAAAGAAGTTCATGAATAAGATACATAGAAAATGAAGAAGTAGGCGCTGAAAAACGGGACAGCAGTGAACCCAAAAAAGGTGACCTTCAACATAAAACAGTTTTATTTCAATAAAAAGAAGGCCTACGTAACTCTCAGCTCTTGGCCTAGCCCACAGCTAACGTTGAAGGGACAGTCACCAAAAAAGGTCACTTTTTTGATGAATCTGAAATTTTCGTAGGTGAAAAATTTAATTTTTTTCAATCGTTTTGTATAATTACATAAATGAATTTTTCAAGGACTGGAAAAATCTGCATTATGTAAAATGAACCTCTTACAATTTTTATGTTGCAGACCTGGCATTATGTTTTCTAAATAGCTGAACATATTATCTAGAGAAATACGCGAATGGATTTTCGATAATTTAATTCGTTGAATTTAGCAATTTCATTTCAAAAAAGTTGAATTTTGTTATGGCGCCATATTTCTGTAATAACTTTCAAAATAGGTGCTTTTCTAATATGAACATGCATCAATTTTTAGCTCTTGCTACGTGCTGCCGATCGATATATTTGCCATTCATATACCTATAAAACTGGGGGAGAAGTGGCATTTCAAACGTCAACATGTTCCGAGTTTTCAGGAGAGCCTGACGAACTCGTCAACTTGCCATATAATGACAAATAATTGGCCTGTCGCAAGCTGTAGCAGACGAATGAACGTCCTTACGAAGCAGTGAAGCATATCGTTCAATTCAAAAACCTAAAACGAGCAAAAAATCTACACTGTTTCAGATTTTGACCTGGACTGTTCCTTTAACAAGATCATCACTGTGACATGACATCGACTTTATTGTCACAATTGACCTTTGAATTAAAAATTACCAAAAAAGTGGTCCTTAACACAACAAAAGGACATCTCAACAAAAAGAAGGCCTACGTGACTGAGCTCAGGCCCACAGCTAACGCTAACAAGATCATCACAGAACGAAAGTAACATGACATCGCCTTTATCGTCACCATTAACCTCGGGATCACGCATCACTCACTCCAGGCCGCTGCGGCTGATGAGGCAGCGGAGGCCGCACAGCCTGGCTCCCCCCAGGTGCTGGGGGTGACGGCACGCGACCGCGCCCGCGAGAACGACCACGAGGTCTATTTGTGTCTCCCATCTGGTGAAAGATTACGCATTAGTTCACTCTGAACAAGTATTACCAGATACCATGCTGAAATTTCAACTTCAGCCATTCACTGTATATGATGCTGGACCTTCAAGGACATGGCAGTTTAGTTACACCAAGAGAAAAAGTACAAAAAATTCATTTGGAGTCATAAATTGAAAGATTTGAATACCAAAGCACTCAGAATTTGCAAATCGGAAAAACAGCAGAACACTAGTGAGCATAAAGTAACCACTGACAAACAGGAACTTCCAGTTATTTAAGTTCTACTACAGAGAAACAGCCTTTCAGCATTAACCCTTCAACGCCCAAGTGGACTGTACGGTCCTCTTTCAAAAATAACAATATATTGTATTTCTTATTCCAATTTGTTCACTAATGTGCCCTTTGAATTTCACTGCCGAGTGGCAGTTCCTTCCCCATCTTGATAACAGTGACTACCTAATGCCAGTGTCGGTTTAGTGATAGTGGTTGTCATAACGGTAATATGAGTATAAAAATATGGGCGTTAAAGGGTTAAGTAAAAAAACACATTGCATTGCACAGATGAACAATAAAATGTGGGGAATGAAGAAAGAGTAGCACAAAGGGGTAAAATTTTTGGAGGAACATGCAACGTTTACCTAATGACTTAGTAAGTTTGACTACACATTAAAACTACTTGAGAGTGAACTTGGCACTGTCAGAAAACAGTAAGAGAACCTATACAAACAGATGCAACAGTAAAGCTTGCTAATTTCTACAAATATAACAAAGTACATTACCCTTCAAAGTAAATTACTAAAATGGATCAATGGATCAAAATATAATGCCTAGCATATTTAGGGCAGCACTTATTAATGCCATACAATGAATAATGGGCAGTAAATAACATTCAACATTTTGTTTGGCCTGTAAATTTATTTCAACAAGTTTTTTCTACTGCACATTTCCCCTACAACCCCCTAAAAAATAAACAAATTCCCAATCCCTATCAAACATTTGAAAAGCTTGTAAACATATGGTATCCATTCAATTAAAGACAATTTTTACATTTCAAGTTTATTGTTTTATGAAATCATCAAAAATTCACAAAAGAAACAATTGAAAACTAAAATTTTGTAACTAGCTTCTTTAATCACACATTACAAACTTCAATTTTATTTCACAGATTGCACACACAACTAACCGACTATAGAAAATGGTCTGGTACTTTCTTTGTTTCCCAAACACTTGTTTACTCTTATTAGCCCTGAAAGGTAATTGAATAACTTCGACTTGGTTGAATTTGTACCACTAAACTTACAATAAAAAAACTGGGTATAAACTTTAGTATTATTACAGTAGTACAGTATTTGAATGGTTAATTAAGCCTCTAAACACATATGTTTCAGAGATGAAAAGAAAGAGGAAAGCACCATTCAATGTAGGATTTGAAATGGGAACCCAGCATAAAATCTGTCCTCACATTGCCTACATAGAAATGACACATCTGAAAAAAGTTAATGTAAATTTACATTTCAAATAGCATTTTGTGGTTAAAACAAAAAAAATATCAAAAGGTTTGCCTAACCATCATCTCAGGGTCTGATTTACTTATCAGAGCCCTCATTTCCTCAAAGAGATAGAATTGTCATTGCAGAAAGTGTCAGTAATCAAGTGAGACTAATTATACAAGACCATTGAGCCTATACAAACTGCTTAATTAATCTGAAAAGATTACTGCTTCCAGTTTCTGTTCCTAGTTAAACATAGCAGTTTAGCATTAAATTAATAAGAAATGGTAAAATATTGCAATAGAAAATGATAGCAAACAAAAAATCTTTATTTCAACTTCAACTATTTGTATGCTCCTATATTACAATCATGTGACAGATTCAAACTCTTAGACATAGCAATATAGAATGGCTAAGAATGACAGCTTCTTTGGGTAGCTGTCTTAAGCAAAAGCATAGATTTACTAGTACAATTGATTAACTGAAAGAAACATTGAGTTATCCTGTATTATTATTAGAAAGAAGATTCAACTTTTCAACAAGGAAATAAAAGAAGGAACATGTTCTTTCATTATTTAATTCACAAAAATGTTACATTTAGAAAAAAATTAAGATAAAAATTACATATACAAAGATTAAAGTAGCAAAAACCCCACCAGTTTTATGTGACGGATCCTAAACATTCATAGCTTCACAATCTATAGGTTCACTTCTTGGACAACAAAATTTGTTCAATGAGTTACCTTTCATTTCAACAATAAACTTTAATGGAGTGTCACAGGAAACCAAAATCTCTTCAAATACTACTTTGAAGTAAATACAAATAAAGAGAATTTATACAAATAATAATTAATGAAATAGCAGTATGAGCAACAAAAATTGTAACTTACAAATGGATTCAATAAATATTCCTAGAAAACTGAAAAAAAAAACGGAATACCAAACAGTAATGATACAGTTGATTTGTATCTGAAAGCAGCTAGGCATTTTGTAATGAATACTAAATCTACAAAATACACAGAGGGTCACTTGCAGACTATGACCACATTCAGAAATTCTTCAGTCTGCCGTTAAATCTTTTTATCAAATATACTGTTAAATATAGTCCATATAACCTATATTGTAAAATGAAATATCTGATATAGAGTAAATCATCTCACAGACGAGTCTAATGCAAAACTGGATCAAGTGATTTAGGTTAAACATTGTACACCTTAGAATAATGTTGATGGTAGGATGGCCCAGAATTTGCTGATCTTATTATGGCCCACAGGTAGCTATATTCAAATTTGACCATTGTACTAGACTCAAGATTTTAAGAAACATTCTACCTCTTTATCTCATCTCCTGTGATAAATAAATTGTTTAAATACTCCACATCTTGGGAGTATGAAGTATCAAAGCCTCTTCAAAAGATGTTTTTGTAGATCTAGATTCAATAGTGTTACTGTTGAAACCTCATAAGAATAATACACATCAATATTTCAGACTCGAGATTTTCCAAGTTCAAATTGCATCAACAATTGGACATATCTGAGTAGGACTTTACTCTGGCATAAATGAGAAACTCATCATTCATGTTCACAAACCAATATTATATTCATATTATATATCTTTTTTCATATATCTTTCATATATCATATATCTTTCAACAAAGCCACTATTTCTTTTTTCAGCAAATGTTGAAGATTGTTCGGGAATCAATTATCCACTTTTCAAATGCTTAACACAGTAAATTAGATCAAAATAAACAAGTTTTCTTCTATGCACTTCCCGTTGTAAATGAACATTTTACGAATTATAGCGGTAGGTTTAGTTTCGTCTTTGATGATGAATGCGTTCAAATAAACAGCTACTCATTGATTTTCAAATTTTAGTTGCTTGAATCATGGTAAAAACATCAAAATAAACTACTTTTCTTCCATACACTTTTTTTGTCAAATGAATATTAATATTTTAAGAGTTAGGCGGTAGGTTTAGTTACGTCTTTGATAACAAGAAAACCGGAAGCGAGACGCCATTGCAGTATTGCCATTGCCGGGCCAAATGAATTACTTCCTGCTTCAAACACTTGAGTTGCGGTAACTAATTCACCACTATAACTCGTAAAATACTTATTTACGACGGAAAGTGCATAGAAGAAAACTTGCTTATTTTGATCTAATTAACTATGTTAAGGGGGTCCTCCCATCAAAATTGAATTTTGATCCGATTGGTCTGAAATTTGGACACTATGTATTTTTTGCAAAAAAAAAACATTCTATTCAAGAAGTTTTTTGATTTAGTTTTTCATTTTTTTAAAAAACTCGTTTTTTGGTTCATTTTTGGGACGTTTTCAAAAGAATATAAGTCAATGAATTTTTATGCTAGAACAAATATAAAGGCAGTTTTGAAATCCTCGTAACATTGCAAACAAACTGATAGGTCTGAATATTATTTTGGAAATTACATTTTTTTTATACATGCAATATTCGATCAATACCTAAAATATACCTAATTTTTAGGTTTTGAACTAGCAGAAAAATAAAGACAACGTACAAATTGGAAAATAGAAAGCTATCAGTTTGTTAGAATTGTTCCAAGGATTCTAAAACTGTGTTTTCTCCCTAGCATAAAAACTCAATGACTTCTATTCTTTTGGATTTTGAAAATTAGCGACTTAACAGTATAGGGCAAAAAAACATTTTTTGTTGAAGTGTAATATAATGGAAAATCTATGTAATTGAATGTTGTTTTCATTTTCATTTCGATAATCTCCATATATAACATCATATTCACACTGTGAATTGTAATTTACAAAAGAAAAAATGAATTGAATTTTTTTTTGCTTAGGTATTTCATGAAATTATGAAATTTTTTGTTTTCAGTTAGATTCTTATAAAATTTGACTAAAATATGTCCCCTTTGAAAAGAAACCCAATTTCTTCTATACATTTTTTTTTATTCAGGCCTTAGTTTTCGAAAAAATTGACATTTGTTTTTAGTCCCCTGGTTTTGATATTTCATAAAAATAGAACTCATTGAGTTTTTATGCTACAAACAAAACAAAGACAGTTTTAGAATCCTTAAAACATATCTAAAAAAAGTACATTCGCAAATTTTCCATTTATTTTTTCTTCTTTTTATATGGGGTCGTTTTAGTTCCCTTAGCCCCCCCTTGGGGGGGATTTATTGTTTGCAGCGCCATAAAATTTTTAGGACCAAATAGTCTACCACCTAAGGGTCCTTTTCTCACAAAAAGATGAAAAATAACCATCGGAGAGAAAAGGGGCCTCGGAGGATCCCCTTATAGGGCACCTAAAAATCAAACATCGATTACCAAACAATCCTCAACATTTACTCTTTTTTCTAATTTTTCATTAACACAAAGAAGATGTTACATCTATAAACTATGAAATAGAAAAAAACTGCAAATTAAAATTGATAAACAAATTATGTTGACAAATAATAGGTTATTATTTTCTAATGCCCAACTTATATGCTCATATTATCATACAAATGTGTGTGCATATATATATTTTATACATCTAGCATTTCGGTCAATATTGAGTTTAGGTGATGTGGGGAAATTCAAGTATTCCGTTTCACATAACTTAAGCACATTTAAAAACGTTTTACAAGAATGACATTTTTTCTGCTGATGCATTAATTTCCAATTAATAAACTTTAAAGTTGGCTTTCAGGTGCCAAGGAAGCGAGCACACCATGCGGAATTTAATTAATAGGTAACGGAAGCAAACCCCCTATTACAAACAAAGAGGTTGGGTCGTGAGGGGGAGGCACAGTTCTTCTAGTGAAAATTATAAATAAAGCTTCTAACCCGCCCATTAGGGTGACCGCAATTTCTTTACATCGGCCCCAAGATGGCGGCGCCCATGGTGGTCGCCATCTTGGAGCTTATATAGCAGTAGGAGCGCTGGAGCTTTTGCATTTTTCCCGCCTCAATTGGTAAAAGTAACTACGTTTATGCATACTAGAATTTTAATTTATTTATAATTTTCACCAAAAGAACTATGGCTATCCCTCACGACCCAACCTCTTATCGTTTGTAATAAGGTGTTTACTTTGATTATTACTGTAACTCATTTACCGCTATAACTTCGAAAATACTCATTTGCTTTGGAAAGAGCATTAAAGAAAACTTGTTCATTTTGATCTCATTAACAATATTAACGCATTTTAAAGTCAAGAATCAATTATGGTCAACTCCTCAACATTTACCCAAATAATATTCAATGCATTGAGAATGTTTCTTACTTAGATACCATATCTCATCTACTCAGTTTACTAGTTTCAATCATTTTAATTATTTAATACATAAAAAGCCACTAAGCCAAGGAATAAGGTAAATGTAAAGGACTTGACCATAATCGATTTCCCACTTTTTGATGAACAAAGACTGTTAATTAAACCAAAATAAACAAGTTTTCTTCAATGCACTTTCCGTCGGAAATGAGTATTTTAAAAGTTATGGCATTAAATGAGTTACCGTAACTCCAGTCTTTGAGTCGGGAAAAAATACACCGCGCGGTCCGACGTGAAAGTAAACAGGCGTTCCCGCGCGCCAACCAAGCCGACGAAGAGCAAACCCCCTATTACAAACGTAAAGAGGTTGGGTCGTGAGGGGTAGCAACAGTTCTTTTAGTGAAAATTATAAAACGAAAAGAACTGTGGCTACCCCTCACGACCCAACCTCTTTACGTTTGTAATAGGGTGATGCACAATGGAGTTCCGGTAACTCATTTAATGCCATAACTTTTAAAATACTCATTTCCGACGGAAAGTGCATTGAAGAAAACTTGTTTATTTTGGTCTCATCAACAATATTTGTTGCTCAAAAAGTGGAAAATCGATTATGGTCAAGTCCTTTACATTTACCAGGAATAATAACCAGTATTCTACTAACATTGCTAATATTTACTTGGTCAAACTTGGATAGGCCTCTACGATTTAAAAATTAACGTATCAAGTCATATTAGAGATGATACCAAATAAGAACCTAGTTGAATTTACTATGGATTAAGAGTATCACATATTTTAAATAAAAATGTTAAAGCCAAGGAGAGTTCCATGTCAGTTATTGCTGCACATTTAAAACCATGCACGGACAAACTAACCAGTCACTTTCGACTCAATTAGGTAGCTCATCAAACCTTCAATAAAATTTCTTTCATGTAGAAAATACTAAATAGACAAATTCTGATGTAAGGGTCATTTCTATAATCAAAAGTTATTTCAATACATAGATTTACCAATAAAATCTATGAAGCTGATCAACATAAGAAGTTGAAATCTTGATCCAGAATTTTACTCAACAATAGGCTAAAAAAAGCAACCCATTTACTTGTTTCAATGAAGCAGACAAATTGCTCACACGCAGTTGTAACTTCGACAGGAAAACCAAAGTAGCTACATTGAGGGAGGTTAAATAATGAAACCCTTGTTAGGGAGCGGTTTATGTCCTCACGCCATACATGATTAATATGAAGAAATTGCGGTCAACATCGCACACGGAAAAAATAACGGTGACTACGTCCCTTTGTACATATAACTCGTAAAACAAATATCTAACACGCCATAAATTTTGAAGATCTACAGAACCTTTTACCGATAAACAAACAATTACCTTCAGAACTGGATTACGTACATAGGTATACGATTAGCGACCGCAGGTAATCTTATGTCGAAAAACGACGCGTCATTCCTCTGTGCAACAACTGAATGTTGCCAAAGAATATTGCATATTAACTTGCATTACTTGATGAAATGTTACAATTTGATGAATCTTTCAACAAAATTCACCAGAACTGAGCTGAAATAACAATTTATGTGAGCATCTTTTCTATAAATTATAAATAAATAATTTCAAACATCCTGAGAAACTATTTTTAAAATTTCAAAAATTGATTTATGGGTATTGAATACATCAGCTCGGTAAAGGACCGGCGGGCACCGGCGTGCCAAATTTCGACCAGTCGCGCGAACGGAAGCTTGAACGCACTATTTCTCCCTAAAAACAGGGTAAAAAAGACTGGCAGGCGGCAGAATTTCTTGAGATTTCTTGAGGAAAACTCGTGCGACTTTACATTTCAGTTGGCCAACCATAACTCTTGAAAGAATGTATCTATCGACTTCAAAATACTCGCAAATGAAAGACCTTGCGCACTCGCGCGCAGTAAAAACACTTCAGTTGGCCAACCGTAACTCTTGAAAGAATGCATCTATCGACTTTCAAATACTTGCAAATGAAATAGCGAAACATTTTCTTTCTCCCTGATATAAACAACACCCTAACGGTTTGCCAAAATATACAGAAATTATTCGATAGACCTTGCGCACTCGCGCGCAGTAAAAACACTTCAGTTGGCCAACCGTAACTCTTGAAAGAATGCATCAATCGACTTTAAAATACTTGCAAATGAAATAGCGAAACATTTTCTTTCTCCCTGATATAAACAACACCCTAACGGTTTGCCGAAATATACAGAAATTATTCGATAGACCTTGCGCACTCGCGCGCAGTAAAAACACTTCAGTTGGTCAACCATAACTCTCCAAAGAATGCATCTATCGACTTCAAAATACTCGCAAATGAAAGAGCGAAACATTTTCTTTCTTTCTAATATAAACAACACCCTAACGATTGGCTGAAAGTTATCAAAATTCTTCGATAGACCTTGCGCACTCGCGCGCAGTAAAAACACTTCAGTTGGCAGACCATAACTCTTGAAAGAATGCATCTATCGACTTCAAATTACTCTCAAAAGGGCTAATATTAGTATCCTGTATGTTTCATTTTTTCTGTACCTGCAGTTGTGTTAATTTCTGAATAAGTTTTCTACATAATATTGTCAACGACTTTTTCATGGTGGAAGATATCGTAAAAATTACAGCATAATTTGGATGAATTCAACCTGCAGATGATCGTTTGAAAGCCTGGACTCTTAACATATGAACTGAATGCATCCTTTACATTTATTCTAGCTCCTACCTCCTGAGCTTTTCTCCGGATAGCGTACAGCAAAGACGACGACCACGACCCATCTGTTCTTCTTTCGGTGAATCATAGATGCCAAGGCTTGAGTGGCTCCTTTGGTCTCATTTACTGCTCCCGTCTTCAAAGCTTTGTGATGTTTATGCCTTTCATTACAACCCCACTATAATGGAAAACTGCCAAAATCAGTCTGTCGCTATAGAGAGGCTATAATTTGGGCTATATAGAAGCCTTTATTCATATACAAAAAGTATTCATTCATATACAAAATTATTCATAACATATACAAAATTATTCTACAGGAGTCTATTATTGGAATATTTGTGCCGAGCCGGAGGCTTCAAAACCTTCTACATGAAACTAATTGCAATCGGTGAGATATGAACGTCAAAGAAACACATCCGAACGTGTACATGTGCACACAGATACATAGACATTCATATTTGCGTGAGCACACATGCACACACACATGCACACACCTACACACACATGTTCATGTATATATGTGTATTGAAAATGAATACAAGAAAAATTGAAATACTAATAAGCATAAAAAACAATCTTGCTCCTGCTACATCTAAAATGACAGTCAAGCTTTTTGTAATCGTCAGAAATAACCTGAGGAAAAATAAGTAATATTACAAAAGACTTCGAAAAACGTATAAATGAAATGCTTTTTAATTTCGGAAAATTAATTTTAAGAAAACTCAAGTTCTCAAGGAACATGAACAAAAGATTATATTTCATATCCTCTCGCTATTCTCTGCAACATCATGCGGACATGGGTACATGGGGTGAAATGGAGATACAGTGTAAGCGGGATATCACTCATGATTAGCAGATATCTACAAAATTTCTATAGAAATGCGTAGACAAACAAACATATACTCAACATCAAAATTCATAGCTTATTCAACATACGGACAGAAAGAAAATTTTACTACTATTCATAGGCTCTTGGAATTGGGCTTTATTTCACTAATTGTATTTCTCAATTTTTTCCTATTCACAAAAACGCCGCTGGGGAAGTGATAGATCTATTTTATATTTTTTTCGCTGGTGCACTTAAATTAATTAACCGGATGGTTTTCACGTAAAGAAATTAAATAGAAACATGTATGTCTATTTATGTAGATATACATAAACCTACATACGTACACACGCATATTAATCTCCATATACTTATTGAAAATGAAATATAAGAGAAAAAAAATATGTACGTATAATACAAAAATGAAAACTACCTACCATCTACTAAACCGAAAATGACAGTCGAGCTCACTGTAATCGTAAGAAATTATTCGGACAAAATAACTAAAAGGAAAGAAGACTTCGAAAAACGTATAAATGAAATGAACACTTAAAACGAAAGTTCTACAGGAGCCATTTGATCAAGAGTCAAGCCGAATCTCTTCGATCTTGAAAATTCTTTCTCCGTATAGTCCGACAAGCTTTCCTTCTAACTCAGTGAAGTTCTCTTTTCTCTTTGACGATGGAAAATCCATGACAACATTTTGCTCGAGGCAGAAGATAATGTGTCTTCTCATTTTCTCTTTGACATAGGTTATAAGGCTGGGATCATGACCATTTACCACGGACGTAACGAACGCTAAAGAGAATGGTCCGCAACTGGATGCGTCCATTTGATGTTGTACTCTTACACATTCAATAATCAGTTTCCTTATTGTCTTTATGCCTGTATAGATATTCTGCAGATACTCTTTTACGTCGGTACTTGGTGCGCCGTTTAAAGAACAAATGTGCTGTACATGTGCTACACCTTCTTCAGACCGGTCGCGGGACAAGGCATTGGTGATGACTATCCAATGGGTACCGCCGTCACTCGCACTTTTGTAACCAGTCTTTTTGAACGTGACCTTGCACTGGTTGTAGGTAGTATTAAGGACTTGTATAAATTTTTCGCTGGCGTATCTCAGGGGCGGTGGAGTAAAGCACGTCAGCGGCGAGTCGAATTTATACTGAGGATGGCAATTTCTAACAAGTTTTGCGAAGCCTTCTATCGTGTCACTTGTGAGCCAACTGGAGCATTGCAGGATGTTATCCTTATCCTTCCTTTTTAGACCAAAACGACTGAGCCACATCATTTCAATTGGTGAGTATGTTTCTTCTGCTTTGTACGTTTCCAAATAGAACAACTTTTCTTTGTTGACATTCTGATTATGTTCATCATTGTATTTAAATTTCTTGTACGACGCCTTCTTTCGTGGCGACGTTGAAATGCTTCTAGGGCGAAATATCGCCAGCTTCACGATATCGCTAACGTGGCTCGATTGCGTTTCGCGTGTGTATCTTTCTCAGATAGACGACCCTGTCGGACTTTGGCTTTCTCTTTAGCTGTAGAGCTGTAAGATTGCTTCAATTTTTCTTTTTTCTTTGACCAACGTTCAGTAAATTCACTTAGGTTTGAAATGACTTTTTTCTTAACGATTTTGTAGTCTTTTTCGGATTCTATCGTTCTGCCTTTAGTTTGTTCATACATTTTTAAAATAAAGTCAGCTGTTGTTGTTTGCTTTCCTCGTAGTTCAGAGAATTCTACGAGTAAGTATTACCATCAAGACCTCATAATTTCATTTCTAACAAAGGACGCAATTTCCTCTTTTTGTTTATCCGCCTTTTCTTCCATTCATCTTTTTCTCTGTTTTCCTCTTGGTTTCTCTCATTTATTTGTGTGGAAGAAAGTATCAAAGCGCATAAAGTTTGGCGGGCAATGCCATATGGGTCGCATATATTAAGCTATATTGTATTCTCGTAATTGAAACCTGTAATTTGAGTATTACGATTCATGTAAACGATCGCCATGAATTGTACTGCAAGCAAGATAAATGTATAATGTAATTGGAAACCTCTTGGTTTAAAACGCACGTACAATGCTGTGATGTTGGCTGACCCATTTGCACCACGCAAAAAATCTATGGGCTGCCTAGCATTGTCTCACATGTTGAATTTTCAATTCGGATTAATGTAACTTTCTTAATTCTAAGTGTGCGTAATGTGCACTCCATTTATGCAAGCCGATTTAAAATAATCAGCTTAGTTATTTTCGTTATAAATAATTAACCGGTGGTTTTTAAGGTTTGTTTTTTCCAATTTATCATCAATCGAAATCATTTCATGTCTTTTCATGTAAATTTGTTTTTTGCTGAAGATGAGCGAATGCTTGAAACGTTCAATTTTATAGGTTTACTTGCAATTTTTGAATTCGAGTAAATGTTTTATACGTGATTTTTAGTTCTCTCCTTTTTATTTAAGATTTGGAAGCCTCCCGATAACTTGTTAACTATTTTGATTATGTGAGTGACATGAATCAGCTCTGTTAAGCCGGTGACACAGTTGGCGTTTTGTTTTCGATTGGATTTTTTACCGTTGCGGCCGTACCAGAAGTAGGATTAAATTGTTTCGGACACATTGAGCGGAAAAACTAACGAGCGGATTATTTAACGCCGATGGCAGCAATGCAGCCGCCTACTGCCGCTATACACTCGACGGTTTTTTTTTGTCCTCCTTCCCAGAAATGGAGGCTAATAGGTGGCTATGTTCTGTACACAAATATATACTGTCTTTTATTCTCGTCTGAATTTTACTAAGCATTTGTCAGTTTCTTTTTTTTAATAGAAGCCAAAATCCTTTCTTTTTTATTTTTGGCTCAATTTGTAACGTTTTCAGCAAGAATGTTTGTACTATGGCATAAATGCAACAATTATTGCAGCTGAGATAGTGCATAGCTTTTAGCTACAGTATTTGTGTGACTGAGTGAAGTTTTTGCTGGTGTTGAGTTATTGTTTTCACTGTAACTCAATTACGTCGTATTTTATTTTTTCATGTGCCCCAAGACCGATATTTATTCACTAACAATATATCGAAAACTTTCTCACGAAGAAGTAATTAATTATATAATTCCGAGGAACAGATACTATTTCACTTCTTAAAATTTTTAGAACCTAATTATGAAAACTCTCCCTTTCAGCGTATGCTGACTTAGAAACTGGGGAGTGATCAGGAGATCAAAAGTAAATATAGAAATGAAGTAGTGAAATGGAATATAACTCTTAAAGAACCAAACAAACTTCAAGGAATCACTTTAGAAACGAGGAAAAATTCTCCCTGTCATTTAATTTTAACGTGACCTAAAAACAAGGAGGTAAACAAAACAAAGAAATCAAGTACGTAGGGACTATGTACTGCAGGAAAAAATTAACTAATATTCCAGTTTTAACATTTGAACAAGCTAATTGAATTTTCATAATGAATAGTGATTACATAACCTGAAAACCAGAAGTTTTAATGTATCAGGCCGTAGCTTCAGATTTTTCCAAAGAACAGCCATTGTCAATGTATCATAACGTAAAGACTAGAAATATTTATAATCACAACATAACTCTAGGTTTCTGCAAAGACTAGTAATTATCAATCAATACACCAAAGCATAAGCAAGAGAAAGACTAGAAAAGATCGTTTTCAGGAATCCCTCGTATAGAATATATAGACACATTAAGAGCGTACAGAGTTCCCACTCTTCTTATGAGTACAATGTATTACATCAGCTCAGCAGTTCTGCAAGTAACTTGCAATACATTTACAAAATGTTTCTACATCCTATGTATTAATTGAATGGGAAATCAGAGAAACAGAAATAAATAGAATGAATATAAGATGCTTTCGACAAATAATTCCGGCTTTTTAACATTAAAGTATGCATTATTGCTGCAGTACGAAAATTATATTTCGCACTCGTAGGTATCACATATATACGAGTGCGAACCCACAACAATGAGAGTATTTAGTATTAGGTAGAACTACGCTATTTCGAACCTCAAAACAAATGACCAATAAATAAGATTGCGCATTTCTTAGCTTTTGGGTGAAGCATTTCAATTTTATTTTGTTTACTTACGGCTTTAAAACTTTAAAGAACAGATGCTTTGCAAATTTTGATCGCCGTTAAAATTTTAGGATCGGATAATCGTATTCTGAATTATCCATTGATCAGGATCAGAAGTTGTCAATCGGACTAATATTTTGAAGATCAATGCCCGCCACTGCTTAAATTCACTTATACTCGGCTTTCAATTTTTGCGTCACAGATGAAATGCGCAAAATCCTGAAAACCTCCCACCGGAGGAGTTCGTCTCAATGAATATTTCCTCAAAGAAAACGCCTCAGCATCTGCGGGGAATTGCTCTAAGGTGAGTTCTTCTAATCTGTTCCCATTGTCTAAAGTAGAGTGGTGAAGCAATGGTTAATTCTTTCTGTTAAGATTATTCTTTCTGTTGAGCGAAAAGTATTTGAGACAAAAGATAATACAGAAATCCGACTCACATGTGCTGAATTCATTGTATCCACTTTTCAGATACCTATTTGTAACCTTTCATTTTGCTGTCGCTCGGCTAACATCGTCAGTAGTCTTAGCTACTCACTTCTCATTTGCTGCCTCAACATTTGCTCTTTCTAATTTTTCTCTTAATAAGATGTTCGACCATTGAAATGTTGATTTAATTTGTATTATCATTTTTACCATTATTTTTTGTGTCAGTTCAGTTGTGTCAGTACCTATACCTATTATCTAATACTATCATTGATATCTAGTCATTGTGGGTTCGTCTACAAACAAGGTGTCTCAATAAAATGTACGTACACTTCAAATCATGAGAAAACTTTATTTTTGAATATAGAGTGAAATGAACGGACTTAAAATACAGAAGACAAATGTAATTGAAGAATCATGCTCGTAAATCTTTAAATTGATAACTGTTTTTGCCCAGACAACGCTGATAACGCGCACCAAAGGATTTGCAAACGACACGAAAGATGGAGAAAAGGATGAATCATCGGAAAAAGATGAATCATCGCCGGATTCTCCAAAGGAATCAGAGGCCAATTGCGAAGTGAAATATGAAGATTAAAACTTATAAGAAGAAGACGCATTGAATAAATCTACGGAGAAAGAATTCCTTATTGAAACAATTTTCATGATCGAAGAGATTTAGCTTGGCTCCTGAAAAAATGGCTCCTGTAGAACGTTCGTTTTCAACTGTTAGACAAATTTAGTACCGATAGCAAATATGTTGTGATGCAATCAGAAATAAAATATCTTTCGTGTCACAATTCCCGTGGAAGATAGGGGAATAATAAGCTGCATGTATAAAAAGCGTTCCTGTTCTGCTGCTTCAATTGTAAAGTAAGGACAGGAATAGTATTTAAAAAAGGAATATTATGAAGACTGATTTGTTTATTTGACGTGCATGTCTCACCGATTGAAATTGGTTCCATGTGGTAGGTATTGAAGCCTCCGGCTCAGATACGCCCATAATTACACTTCTGTAGAATCATTTTACAAATGTTTGAAATTTTTCAAACACTTAAAAATTTTGTACATAATTAGAAATTGTGTAGCTTCTGAGATAATTCCTTATTTTTTAAATTCTCAGAAAATTCTTAATGTTTTAAATTTTTAGATAATAATAATAATAATAATAATAAAAATAATGAAGGCATCTACGGATGCTTTATTTCCAATCAAGCCTGATACATATCACCTTGTACATTGGATTTTCAAATGCCTTATAACTAACGCCAGGACGCAATGACGCTTTCCCCCGGTCGAGACCGGTACCCATTTCAGACACCTGGGTAGAGTGGGGTATTGTGCTTGGAATTTTTCTCCTATACCCAACAGAGAAAATCGCCACTGCCAGCGCCGAGATTCGATCCCGGGTCTCCCGCACGGCGGCAGAACCCTTTAGCCACATGGCAATGGCGGGTAAAACGAAATGTTTATATTTTTTCGAATAAAGGCTTCTTTATAGCCCAAATTATAGTCTCACTATAGCGGCAGACTGATTTTGGCAGTTTTCCATTATAGTGGGGTTGTAATGAAAGGCATAAACATCACAAAGCCTTGAAGACGGGAGCAGTAAATGAGACCAAAGGAGCCACTCAAGCCTTGGCATCTATGATTCACCGAAAGAAGAACAGATGGGTCGTGGTCGTCGTCTTTGCTGTACGCTATCCGGAGAAAAGCTCAGGAGGTAGGAGCTAGAATAAATGTAAGGGATGCATTCAGTTCATATGTTAAGAGTCCAGGCCTTCAAACGATCATCTGCAGGTTGAATTCATCCAAATTATGCTGTAATTTTTACGATATCTTCCACCATGAAAAAGTCGTTGACAATAATAGGTAGAAAACTTATTCAGAAATTAACACAACTGCAGGTACAGAAAAAATGAGACATACAGGATACTAATATTAGCCCTTTTGAGAGTAATTTGAAGTCGATAGATGCATTCTTTCAAGAGTTATGGTCTGCCAACTGAAGTGTTTTTACTGCGCGCGAGTGCGCAAGGTCTATCGAAGAATTTTTGTAACTTTCGGCAAACCGTTAGGGTGTTGTTCATATCAGGGAGAAAGAAAATGTTTTGCTTTTTCATTTTCAAGTATTTTGAAGTCGATAAATGCATTTTTTTCAAAAGTTATGGTTGGCCAACTGAAGTGTTTTTACTGCGCGCGAGTGCGCAAGGTCTATTGAAGAATTTTTGTAACTTTCGCCAAACCGTTAGAGTGTTGTATATATCAGGGAGAAAGAAAATGTTTCGTTCTTTTATTTGCGAGTATTTTGAAGTCGATAGATGCATTCTTTTAGAAGTTACGGTTGGCCAACTGAAGTGTAAAGTCGCCCAAGTTTTACTCAAGAAATCTCAAGAAATTCTGTACCTAACGGTTTTCTGAAGTGCCTCGGCTGCCGCCTGCCGGTCTTTTTTACCCTGTTTTTAGGGAGAAAGTGTGCGTTCGAGTTTCTGTTCGCGCGACTGGTCGCAATTTGGCACGCCGGTGTTTACCGACTCGTAACTTTTGAAAGAATCCACTCATCGACTTCAAATTACTCTCAAATGGAAGAGCGAAACATTCTCTCCCTCCCATATCGAACACAAGACCACGACCCTAACGGTTCTCTGAAAAATACAGAAATTATTCGATAAGCTTACCCGACTCGCGCGCCGTCAAAATTAATTGCGTTTACCGACTCGTAACTTTTGAAAGAA
Organism: Morinoia aosen; assembly: GCA_030386875.1. Classification (NCBI taxonomy): domain Eukaryota; kingdom Metazoa; phylum Arthropoda; class Malacostraca; order Amphipoda; family Talitridae; genus Morinoia; species Morinoia aosen. Next base: position 43,696,399 of record CM059567.1, on the reverse strand, counting down.
TCCACTCATCGACTTCAAATTACTCTCAAATGAAAGAGCGAAAGTCTCTCTCCCTCCCATATCGAACACAAGCCCACGACCCTAACGGTTCTCTGAAAAATTCAGAAATTATTCGATAAGCTTACCCGACTCGCGCGCCGTCAAAAGTAATTGCGTTTACCGACTCGTAACTTTTGAAAGAATCCACTCATCGACTTCAAATTACTCTCAAATGAAAGAGTGAAAGTCTCTCTCCCTCCCATATCGAACACAAGCCCACGACCCTAACGGTTCTCTGAAAAATACAGAAATTATTCGATAAGCTTACCCGACTCGCGCGCCGTCAAAATTAATTGCGTTTACCGACTCGTAACTTTTGAAAGAATCCACTCATCGACTTCAAATTACTCTCAAATGAAAAAGCGAAACATTCTCTCCCTCCCATATCGAACACAAGACCACGACCCTAACGGTTCTCTGAAAAATACAGAAATTATTCGATAAGCTTACCCGACTCGCACGCCGTCAAAAGTAATTGCGTTTACCGACTCGTAACTTTTGAAAGAATCCACTCATCGACTTTGAATTACTCTCAAATGAAAGAGTGAAACATTTCCAGTAGTACGGTGTCCTACACACGACCACGGCCTCAACGGTTTTTGGAAAAATAGAGAAATTCTGCGTTGAGCCTATCCGACTCGCGCGCCCTCAAAAAAACTTGGCTTGGACCACTTGTCATTTCTTAAAGAATGCACCCATCGACTTCAAATAACTCTCAAACGGGCTAATATTAGTATCTGTAAGTCTCATTTTTTCTGTACTTGCAGTCATGTTAATTTCTGAATAAGTTTGATGCCTAATACTGTCAACTTGACTCTGTCATTGGGGGAAGATATTGTGAAAATTACAACATAATTAGGATGAATTCAACATGCACATGATCGTTTGAAGGTCTGGACTCTTTACACATAAACTGAATACATCCTTTACATTTATTTTAGCTCCTACCTTACCTTCTCAGCTTTCTCGAGATAGCGTACAGTGAGGCTATAATTTGGGCTATAAAGAAGCCTTTATTCATATACAAAAATTATTCATTCATATACAAAATTATTCATAACGTATACAAAATTATTCAACCGAACTCGATTATTGGAATATTTCTGCCGGGCCGGAGGCTTCAAAACCTTCCACATGGAACTTTTCTTGAGATAGCGTACAGCGAAGACGACGACCACGACCCATTTTTTCTTCTGTAGGTGAATCCTATATGCCAAGGCTTGAGTAGCTCCATTGGTCTCATTTAGTGCTCCCGTCTTCGAGGCTTTCTGATGTTTATGCCTTTCATTACAACCCCACTATAATGGAAAACTGCCAAAAATCAGTCTGCCGCTATAGTGAGGCTATAATTTGGGCTATAAAGAAGCCTTTATTCATATACAAAAATTATTCATTAATATACAAAATTATTCATAACGTATACAAAATTATTCAACCGAAGTCGATTATTGGAATATTTCTGCCGGGCCGGAGGCTTCAAAACCTTCCACATGGAACTAATTGCAATCGGTGAGATATGAACGTCAAAGAAACACATCCGAACGTGTACATGTGCACACAGATACATAGACATTCATATTTGCGTGCGCACACATGCACACACAAATGCACACACCTACACACACATATTCATTTATATATATGTTTTGAAAATGAATGCAAGAAAAATGAAAATACTAATAACCATAAAAAAACAATCTTGCTCCTGCTACATCTAAAATGACAGTCAAGCTTTGTGTAATCGTCAGAAATAACCTGAGGAAGAATAAGTAATATGATAAAAGACTTCGAAAAACGTAAAAATGAAATGCTTTTAAATTTCGGAAAATTAATTTTAAGAAAACTCAAGTTTTGAAGGAACAAGAACAAAAGAACATATTTCATATTTTCTCCAACATCATGCGGACATGGGTACATGGGGTAAAATGGAGATACAGTGTAAGCGGGATATCACTCATGATTAGCAGATGTCTACGAAATTTCTGTAGAAATGCGTAGACAAACAAACATATACTCAACATCAAAATTCATAGCTTGTTCGACATACGGACAGAAAGAAAATTTTACTACTATTCATAGGCTCTTGGAATTGGGCTTTATTTCACTAATTGCATTTCTCAATTTTTTCCTATTCACAAAAACGCCGCTGGGGAAGTGATAGATCTATTTTATATTTTTTTCGCTAGTGCAATTAAATTAATAAACCGGATGGTTTTCACGTAAAGAAATTAAATAGAAACATGTATGTCTATTTATGTAGCTATACATATACCTACATACGTTCACACGCATACTAATCTACATATACCTATTGAAAATGAAATATAAGAGAAAAAAAATATGTACATATAATAACAAGATGAAAACAACCTACCATCTACTAAATCGAAAATGACAGTCGAGCTCACTGTAATTGTAAGAAATTATTCGGACAAAATAACTAAAAGGAAAGAAGACTTCGAAAAACGTAAAAATGAAATGAACACTTTAAAACGAAAGTTGTACAGGAGCCATTTCATCAGGAGTCAAGCTGAATCTCTTCGATCTTGAAAATTCTTTCTCCGTAGAGTCCGACGAGCTTTCCTTCTTCATCAGTGAAGTTCTCTTTTCTCTTTGACGATGGAAATTCCATGACAACATTTTGCTCGAGGCAGAAGATGATGTGTCTTCTCATTTTCTCTTTGACATAGCTTATAAGGCTGGGATCATGACCATTTACCACGGACGTAACAAACGCTAAAGAGAATGGTCCGCAACTGGATGCGTCCATTTGATGTTGTACTCTTACACATTCAATAATCAGTTTCCTTATTGTCTTTATGCCTGTATAGAGATTCTGCAGATCCTCTTTTACGTCGGTACTTGGTGCGCCGTTTAAAGAACAAATGTGCTGTACATGTGCTACACCTTCTTCAGAGCGGTCGCGAGACAATGCATTGGTGATGACTATCCAATGGGTACCGCCGTCACTCGCACTTTTGTAACCAGTCTTTTTGACCATGACCTTGCACCGGTTGTAGGTAGTATTAAGGACTTGTATAAATTTTTCGCTGGCGTATCTCAGGGGCGGTGGAGTAAAGCACGTCAGCGGCGAGTCGAATTTATACTGAGGATGGCAATTTCTAACAAGTCTTGCGAAGCCTTCTATCGTGTCACTTGTGAGCCAACTGGAGCATTGCAGGATGTTATCCTTATCCTTCCTTTTTAGACCAAAACGACTGAGCCACATCATTTCACTTGGTGAGTATGTTTCTTCTGATTTGTACGTTTCCAAAGAGAACAATTTTTCTTTGTTGACATTCTGATTATGTTCATCATTGTATTTAACTTTCTTGTACGACTCCTTCTTTCGGGGCGACGTTGAAATGCTTCTACGGCGAAATTTCGCCAGCTTCACGATATCGCAAACGTGGGTCGATTGCGTTTCGCGTGTGTCATCTTTCTCAGATAGACGACCCTGTCGGACTTTTGCTTTCTCTTTAGCTTTAGAGCTGTAAGATTGCTCCAATTAAGCGGCACATAAAATATAAGAAAAGGTAATTGCCTTGTCGCTTGTAGAAAAGCTGATTGGAAGGAAAAAATAAAAAGTATTCAGTGCTTATATTGGAGCTCGTCGTAAAATTCGATCAAATATCAAGACCGAAAACACATTAAATTTGAACCGTCTCGGCTGCGGCCTGCCGGTAAAGTAAACAATGAAGTATTGGACTAGCTAAAATTTTTGACTAGGTAAAATGTGGACTAGCTAAAATTTTTGAATACTTCATGGCGGAGAAGCATGGTTCTCACTTTTAAGAACGTATTCTTGAAATGTTCAGAACTTTTATATTTTACCCATCCATCAATTTAATTCTTTAAAAAACAAAATCAACGCGAAATTTTTTTACTTAAAGCTATGAATTTTAAATAAAAAATGTGATAAACCCGTCAATATTGAACTAGACGCATCGTAAACGCCTGTTGAGCTGAAATAAATTTTGAAAAAAGTAACCAAAAATACCTGAGCATACATCCTGAAAGAACGCGTTGAGGCATCGAAACAGATTCATTAAGAATAAACATAAACACAACACAAAAATTGTAGTGGATATAATGTATAAACGCCTAAATGAACTGATTCAAAAGAATATTAATAAAAACAGGCAGTCCATAATAATTCGTTATGCACTGCCATAAATTAGTTTATCAAAAATGTTTCGCCCTAATGGTCACTCAATATAATTTTGGAAAATATACCAATCAAACCAGCTTTGCGAATGACAATTTGATTAGTTGAACTCTTGAATTAAATGAAAACAAAAGAAAAAACAAAGTGACACAACTTATCTAGACACAGCAACCGCGGGGAAAAAACTAATAGTTGAGTTCGAGGTTCCACAAATGCTTGAAATGGAAGTAGCATAATATTCTAGGTTTTCTAGGGCTTAAAGATAGTACATAAGCACAAAACAATTTAAATATTCGCTAAAAAAGGCTTCAATAGGGATCAAAATATACCTTGACACAACAGGAAAAACTTAAGCTTTTATTCTCCGAAAATATTGATGTAAGAAATGATATGACACTGAGGTTAATTATAATTGTTATTGATTTCCCATGCCTTCTTTTGCCATGAAAAGGTCTGTTCATTGTAAGTAAATTTGCGGATATTGTTATTTCGTATGTTAGGATAGGATGTTTTGACAACGCGCGAAGTACGAGTCGGTCAACCTAAAATTTTTGACGGCGCGCGAGTCGGGTAAGCTTATCGAATAATTTCTGTATTTTTCAGAGAACCGTTAGGGTCGTGGTCTTGTGTTCGATATGGGAGGGAGAGAATGTTTCGTTCTTGCATTTGAGAGTAATTTGAAGTCGATGAGTGGATTCTTTCAAAAGTTACGAGTCGGTAAACGCAATTACTTTTGACGGCGCGCGAGTCGGGTAAGCTTATCGAATAATTTCTGTATTTTTCAGAGAACCGTTAGGGTCGTGGTCTTGTGTTCGATATGGGAGGGAGAGAATGTTTCGCTCTTTCATTTGAGAGTAATTTGAAGTCGATGAGTGGATTTTTTCAAAAGTTACGAGTCGGTAAACGCAATTACTTTTGACGGCGCGCGAGTCGGGTAAGCATATCGAATAATTTCTGTATTTTTCAGAGAACCGTTAGGGTCGTGGGCTTGTGTTCAATATGGGAGGGAGAGAGACTTTCGCTCTTTCATTTGAGAGTAATTTGAAGTCGATGAGTGGATTCTTTCAAAAGTTACGAGTCGGTAAACGCAATTAATTTTGACGGCGCGCGAGTCGGGTAAGCTTATCGAATAATTTCTGTATTTTTCAGAGAACCGTTAGGGTCGTGGTCTTGTGTTCAATATGGGAGGGAGAGAATGTTTTGCTCTTTCATTTGAGAGTAATTTGAAGTCGATGAGTGGATTCTTTCAAAAGTTACGAGTCGGTAAACGCAATTAATTTTGACGGCGCGCGAGTCGGGTAAGCTTATCGAATAATTTCTGAATTTTTCAGAGAACCGTTAGGGTCGTGGGCTTGTGTTCGATATGGGAGTGAGAGAATGTTTCGCTCTTTCATTTGAGAGTAATTTGAAGTCGATGAGTGGATTCTTTCAAAAGTTACGAGTCGGTAAACGCAATTACTTTTGACGGCGCGCGAGTCGGGTAAGCTTATCGAATAATTTCTGTATTTTTCAGAGAACCGTTAGGGTCGTGGGCTTGTGTTCAATATGGGAGGGAGAGAGACTTTCGCTCTTTCATTTGAGAGTAATTTGAAGTCGATGAGTGGATTCTTTCAAAAGTTACGAGTCGGTAAACGCAATTACTTTTGACGGCGCGCGAGTCGGGTAAGCTTATCGAATAATTTCTGTATTTTTCAGAGAACCGTTAGGGTCGTGGTCTTGTGTTCGATATGGGAGGGAGAGAATGTTTCGTTCTTGCATTTGAGAGTAATTTGAAGTCGATGAGTGGATTCTTTCAAAAGTTACGAGTCGGTAAACGCAATTAATTTTGACGGTGCGCGAGTCGGGTAAGCCTATCGAATAATTTCTGTATTTTTCAGAGAACCGTTAGGGTCGTGGTCTTGTGTTCGATATGGGAGGGAGAGAATGTTTCGCTCTTTCATTTGAGAGTAATTTGAAGTCGATGAGTGGATTCTTTCAAAAGTTACGAGTCGGTAAACGCAATTAATTTTGACGGCGCGCGAGTCGGGTAAGCTTATCGAATAATTTCTGTATTTTTCAAAGAACCGTTAGGGTCGTGGTCTTGTGTTCGATATGGGAGGGAGAGAATGTTTCGTTCTTTCATTTGAGAGTAATTTAAAGTCAATGAGTGGATTCTTTCAAAAGTTACGAGTCGGTAAACGCAATTAATTTTGACGGCGCGCGAGTCGGGTAAGCTTATCGAATAATTTCTGTATTTTTCAGAGAACCGTTAGGGTCGTGGTCTTGTGTTCGATATGGGAGGGAGAGAATGTTTCGTTCTTGCATTTGAGAGTAATTTGAAGTCGATGAGTGGATTCTTTCAAAAGTTACGAGTCGGTAAACGCAATTACTTTTGACGGCGCGCGAGTCGGGTAAGCTTATCGAATAATTTCTGTATTTTTCAGAGAACCGTTAGGGTCGTGGTCTTGTGTTCGATATGGGAGGGAGAGAATGTTTCGCTCTTTCATTTGAGAGTAATTTGAAGTCGATGAGTGGATTTTTTCAAAAGTTACGAGTCGGTAAACGCAATTACTTTTGACGGCGCGCGAGTCGGGTAAGCATATCGAATAATTTCTGTATTTTTCAGAGAACCGTTAGGGTCGTGGGCTTGTGTTCGATATGGGAGGGAGAGAGACTTTCGCTCTTTCATTTGAGAGTAATTTGAAGCCGATGAGTGGATTCTTTCAAAAGTTACGAGTCGGTAAACGCAATTAATTTTGACGGCGCGCGAGTCGGGTAAGCTTATCGAATAATTTCTGTATTTTTCAGAGAACCGTTAGGGTCGTGGTCTTGTGTTCGATATGGGAGGGAGAGAATGTTTCGCTCTTTCATTTGAGAGTAATTTAAAGTCAATGAGTGGATTCTTTCAAAAGTTACGAGTCGGTAAACGCAATTAATTTTGACGGCGCGCGAGTCGGGTAAGCTTATCGAATAATTTCTGTATTTTTCAGAGAACCGTTAGGGTCGTGGTCTTGTGTTCGATATGGGAGGGAGAGAATGTTTCGTTCTTACATTTGAGAGTAATTTGAAGTCGATGAGTGGATTCTTTCGAAAGTTACGAGTCGGTAAACGCAATTACTTTTGACGGCGCGCGAGTCGGGTAAGCTTATCGAATAATTTCTGTATTTTTCAGAGAACCGTTAGGGTCGTGGTCTTGTGTTCGATATGGGAGGGAGAGAATGTTTCGCTCTTTCATTTGAGAGTAATTTGAAGTCGATGAGTGGATTTTTTCAAAAGTTACGAGTCGGTAAACGCAATTACTTTTGACGGCGCGCGAGTCGGGTAAGCATATCGAATAATTTCTGTATTTTTCAGAGAACCGTTAGGGTCGTGGGCTTGTGTTCGATATGGGAGGGAGAGAGACTTTCGCTCTTTCATTTGAGAGTATTTTGAAGCCGATGAGTGGATTCTTTCAAAAGTTACGAGTCGGTAAACGCAATTAATTTTGACGGCGCGCGAGTCGGGTAAGCTTATCGAATAATTTCTGTATTTTTCAGAGAACCGTTAGGGTCGTGGTCTTGTGTTCGATATGGGAGGGAGAGAGACTTTCGCTCTTTCATTTGAGAGTAATTTGAAGTCGATGAGTGGATTCTTTCAAAAGTTACGAGTCGGTAAACGCAATTACTTTTGACGGCGCGCGAGTCGGGTAAGCTTATCGAATAATTTCTGTATTTTTCAGAGAACCGTTAGGGTCGTGGGCTTGTGTTCGATATGGGAGGGAGAGAGACTTTCGCTCTTTCATTTGAGAGTAATTTGAAGTCGATGGGTGCATCCGTTCCAAAGTTACGAGTCGGTAAACTTAAGTGTAAAGTCGCACGAGGTGAACTCAAGAAATCTCCAGAAATTCTGTACCTAACGGCGTTATGAAGTCCCTCTGCTGCCGCCTGCCGGTCTTCTTTACCCTGTTTTTAGGGAGAAAGAGTGCGTTCGAGTTTCCGTTCGCGCGACTGGTCGCAATTTGGCACGCCGGTGTCGGTAAACGCAATTACTTTTGACGGCGCGCGAGTCGGGTAAGCTTATCGAATAATTTCTGTATTTTTCAGAGAACCGTTAGGGTCGTGGGTTTGTGGTCGATATGGGAGGGAGAGAGACTTTCGCTCTTTCATTTGAGAGTAATTTGAAGTCGATGGGTGCATCCGTTCCAAAGTTACGAGTCGGTAAACTTAAGTGTAAAGTCGCACGAGGTGAACTCAAGAAATCTCCAGAAATTCTGTACCTAACGGTGTTGAGTTCACTATTCTCCCGCTTACATAATTTATTTCTTGTAGCGTTGTTTGTGTTTTGTGTAAATATTTTCTAGTAGTCATTTGTCGTGAAATAAAAGTAAACTAAGATACCTAAGTTACCCCAGTTATATTTTGACTTTCGTGTTTCCCGTTTTCTTTGACTGTGATGTTCGACGCAGTTGATGTGCTTCTGTTGCAGGGTTGCCAAATGCAGGGAAATTTCCCTGCTTTAGGGAAATTTTGGGTCCCAAAGGGAAAAAGGGAAAAACTTCGAAAACCCCGCGAAAACAGGGAAATTGTGCTATGCGGCTTCATTTTCATGTAAAATTATATGTAAGTGATTAGCTACTTAGCATTTTGTGCTAAGCTACTTAGTATTTATAGTTTTTAACACTTATCGGACATGTTTGAACTTTGACACACGTATTGTACGCGTACATACTGATTAGGAACAATCAGAGGCGCCAATGCGTCGCAACCGCGCAGCGCCAGTTCAACTTAACGCGGTTCACGCTTCACTGAGTCGCAGATCCTAATCATCACAGTTGCATTAGGCATTATAATGATTGTAATGAGAGGAAATTGAAGAGACGCGTTTCAGCATTTCTGAAATTTTTGAAGTGAATTAACGTAGTATGTAAAGCAGTGGGAATAAAAGCCCACAATCAAAAGTTAGACGTTAACGTTTAATTCATACTCAAAAGTACCGAGAGTTGTTGGAAACTGAAATGAAATTCAAAGGGTGGCTCAGTAAAAATAAAAAGGAACAGAATATTTTCCTTGTAAATTTTGTGATGTAAATAGATGGAAAAGCTGGCAGATCAGAGATTGAAAACCATGCGGAAATGACAAATACAAAAAATGTAGAAATTAGAAAAAACAAGTTCTTTGGATACGCACAACGGCAGTCAACGAAGAAAAAATACACAAGTAAAAGAAGGTGAAATTATACTTGCATTCCTATATGAGCATAATCTTCCGTATTCTATTGTTGAACATTTAATCTTAGTTGTAAAAGCAGCTTGTCCTGATTCGGAGATTGCGAAAGGCTTCAAATGTGGTTGGACCAAGTGTATTGCAACCGTGAAAAATGTTTTAAGAGGCGAAGTGAGTGATTATATTTATGAGCTTTTGAAGAATCAGTTTTTCACTGATAACGGATGAATAAACATATAAACGAAGTACTAAGTATTTGGCATTGGAAGCAAGGGTAGTTAAAAAAAAAGTTGTTAAAGATCCATTTTTGACTATCATCCCACTCATTAGTCCTACAACAGCATGTTTGCATGGAAAAATAAACGAGCTATTCACTGAAAAAGGTATACTCTATAAAAGGAATGTGATTCTATGTATGTACGTATGTATGTTAAAAGAGTCTACAAAGCAGGGAAATTTTTAGTCAAAAAAGGGAAATTTTGAGACTAAAACAGGGAAATTTAGGTTAGACCGTCTGGCAACCCTGTTCTGTTGGCCCTTGAAACGGTCTCACTGTTGGACCAGAATACACGCTGTCAAGACGTGTGCGTTTCTCTCTCCAGCCTTTCTGTTAGCTTCCCTGCGTGATTGGGGTTACCCAATCCAGAGATCAGGATGACCGATGCGGCGACAGGTTATGGGCCCAGACATAGATTGGCATTTAATGGAGAGAATTATGAGCTCTGGGAGATCAAGTTCCTCGGGCATCTACGACTCAAGAAATTGCATGACGTTATCACCGGTCCAGATGCAACTAGCGACGAGGCAGCCAACCGGAAGGCAGATGTCTTTGCCGAGTTAGTCCAGTACTTGGACGACAGGAGTTTAGCTCTCATCATCAGAGAAGCCAACGGTGATGGAAGAGCAGCTTTGAAGATTCTTCGTGATCACTACATGGGTGTCAGTAAACCAAGAATAATTCAACTGTATAATGAACTGACAACTTTGAAGAAGTCAAGCGAAGAGAGCATTACCGATTACATCATCAGGTCGGAGACAGCTGCAGCGGCCTTGAAAACAGCTGGTAAAGCTGTGGATGATACCTTACTTATTGCAATGGTTCTTAAAGGACTCCCAGCTGAGTATAGAACGTTTGCTACTGTAGTTACGCAAAAGGATACGGACTTGAGGTTCAGTGACTTCAAGGTACAACTGAGAAGTTTTGAAGAAACTGAAAAATCTCTTATTAGTGGCAGAGACAGTGACAGTGTAATGAAACTTAAGAATAAACAACATGTGAGGTGTTTTGCATGCTCAAAACTTGGACACTATAAATCAGAGTGCAAAAGTAAAGTGAAGTCAAGTAGATGGTGTATCAACTGTAAATCTACTACCCATGACACCAGTTATTGTCGTAAAGTAAGTGCAGCTAAAACAGCAGATGATCCTGGCAGTAGCCATTCTTATACATTTGTTGTCAATGATGTAAGTAGTGTGAACAGTGATGGTAATACTGTAGATGCAGCGGCAGAATCATTACTTGTAGATTGTGGTGCATCAGCTCACATTGTTCCTGATCGCTCTAAGTTTGTTAGATTTGACAAAGACTTTGACAGTTCCACGCATTTGATTCAGTTAGCAGATGGTAGTCATCAAAGTGGTGTTGTGAAGGGTAGGGGCGATGCCAGTGTTGTAATTTGTGATGCATTAGGTGAGCAGCACAGAGTTCTGTTGAAGAATTGTTTGCACATACCCTCTTATCATCAGAACATTTTTTCTGTTGCTGCTGCAACTGAGTCAGGTGCTTCAGTAAATTTTCATCCTCGTTCAGCGGAACTTAAAGCAGGAAAAACTGTGTTCAACATTAACAAAGTTGGCAAGTTGTATTATTTAAATAAAGTTGAAGTTAAGCCCACAGCAACATATTCAATCAAAAAGTGGCATGAGATATTGGGTCACTGTAATATCAGAGATGTTGCTAAACTTGAGTCTGTTGTGGAAGGAATGAAAATCAGTGACAAAAATGTAAATGAAATCAGTTGTGACATTTGCACTGAAGGAAAAATGACCCAAACCAGGAATAAATTTCCTGATGAACGTGCTACCAAAGTTTTAGAACTGGTTCACTGTGATCTAGCTGGCCCTGTAGATCCTGTAGCAAGAGATGGGTTCAAATATTCAGCTGTGTTCATTGATGATTTTTCTGGAATGAATATGACCTATTTACTGAAATCTAAAAGTGACGCTTTGCATGCTACCAAGAAATTCTTTGCTGATTGTGCTCCATTTGGAACAGTGAAACGATTCAGGTGTGATAATGGAGGTGAATTTTGTTCAAAAGAATTCAGAAATTTGCTCATCGAGAAGGATGTCAAGCAGGAATTCAGTTCGCCACATTCACCGCACCAAAATGGCACAGCAGAAAGATCATGGCGAACAACTTTTGAAATGGCCAGATGCATGTTGCTGAATGCAAAGTTACCTAAATGTATGTGGGCCTATTCTCTGAAGGCAGCTGCATACATTCGGAACAGGTGTTTCAATGCAAGAATTGGAATGACTCCATTTGAAGCATTCACAGGCAAGAAGCCAAACATTAGCCACATGCATACCTTTGGAACAAAATGTCATGCCTATGTGCAGGTTAAAAAGAAACTGGATCCTCGTGCTGAGCCAGGAATATTTGTAGGCTACGATAGTCAAAGTCCAGCTTTCCTCGTGTATTTTCCACCTCAAGACGACGTCAGAAAAATCAGACTAGTGAAGTTCAACGACAAGTTCACTGAGAGTACAGAAGCTCCACATATCTCTGAAGACGATGACGCCACAACAGCTGTACCACCAGCGCACGAGCAGCAACAATCGCGTGAGGCAGAGGTCCCGCAGAAGGACAGCGAGGAAAAGGTGGCTAGAGAGACGAGACCAGCAGCCGGTACAGCAACACCGGAAGATCAGCCTGTGACATCACGGCCAAAACGACAGCGGAAGCCACCCCACCACTTGCAAGACTATGTAACAGAAGAATCTGTTCATGACCAAATGAATAGTTTATCTTTAGAGTCTGTAAGTAAGGTAGACTATTTGTATAGAGTGTCAGATATTCCTAAAAGTTATGCTGAAGCTATCAAATCCCCCGAGTCAGCCAGGTGGCAAGAAGCGATGACAAATGAACTATCGTCATTGAACGATAACGATACTTTTGAGTTGGTGAAGCCTGCTCCTAATAAAAATGTGTTAGGAGGTAGGTGGGTATTTGCTGTCAAACAAGGTCCTGATAATAATCCCACTTACAAAGCTAGGTTTGTAGCTAAAGGGTACAATCAGACTAAAGACCTTGATTACGCAGAAACTTTTTCTCCGACAGCACGAATTACTTCTGTGAGAATGCTCATGCAACAAGCTGTTCAGCATAGTTTAGTAGTTCACCAACTCGATGTAAAAACCGCTTACCTGAATGCAGATATTGATCATGAAATTTATGTAGAACAACCTGAAGGTTTTGTTGAAACTGATTCTAATAACGTTCCTCTCGTGTGTAAGCTTAAGAAGTCTCTTTATGGCTTGAAACAAAGCGGGCGCAACTGGAATAATACGTTGAATTCATTTTTAATTGATCAGGGCTTCTCACAATCTCATGCTGACAATTGTGTCTATACTCTGAATAGTGAAAGCTCTCTAGTAATTCTTATTGTTTGGGTTGACGACATGATTGTAGCAGCTAGTAGTATCGACGAGTTGAATAGGGTGAAGAATTCGTTGTGTTCTAGATTTAAGATGAAGGATGTTGGTGTGTTATCTTATTTTCTAGGTATTCAATTCAAACTTGTTGAAAATGCTTCAGAGATAACTATGGACCAACACTGGTACTTGAAAAAGTTAATTTCAAAATTTCAATTAGACGACTCTAACCCTAAATCTTTGCCATGTGACATTAGCATTGACAAAATTTTGGCCATCGACCATAATTTACCGTGTGATGCGAAACTATACAGAGAAATAGTTGGTAGTTTGATCTACGTCATGACTGGTACCAGGCCTGATATTTCCTATGTTGTAACGAAATTGTCTCAACTGATGTCAAATCCTTCTAAGACTGCTCTAGGCTTGGCTAAGCATACGTTGAAGTACTTAAAAGGCACACAGCATTTGACCTTGAAATTTGTTAAGCAGGACATGCCTTTGACTCTCATTGGTCACTGTGATTCGGACTGGGGAAATTCCCTAGACAGACGTAGCATAACTGGTTATTGTTTCCGATTAGCTGAGCAAGGACCATTGATATCTTGGAAGTCGAAGAAGCAGAATGTTGTAGCACTTTCTTCTTGCGAAGCTGAGTATGTGGCTATAACTGCTGCAGTGCAGGAAGGTCTTTTTTTACGTCAACTATTTTCTGACATGAATGGTGATGAAAGGAAGCCGGTTCAATTGTTCGTCGACAATCAAGGTGCGATTGCTTTAGCTAAAAATCCTGTACATCATCAAAGATCTAAACACATTGATATCCGCTTTCATTTCATAAGGTCTGAAATTGAGAAAGGAACGGTATTCCTCACCTATGTTCCATCTGAGAATAACGTTGCCGATGTTTTTACGAAACCTTTCTCTAAGCAGAAACTTAGCAAGTTCCCTCTGATAATGGGAGTATCTTAGTTTAAGGGGGGGTGTTGAGTTCACTATTCTCCCGCTTACATAATTTATTTCTTGTAGCGTTGTTTGTGTTTTGTGTAAATATTTTCTAGTAGTCATTTGTCGTGAAATAAAAGTAAACTAAGATACCTAAGTTACCCCAGTTATATTTTGACTTTCGTGTTTCCCGTTTTCTTTGACTGTGATGTTCGACGCAGTTGATGTGCTTCTGTTGGCCTGTCGAGAATCGGTTCAGAATAATCAATTTTGCGAATTAATCAATGAAAATTCTTGTAATTATGTGTGACGAATTTTGTGCGCATTTTATTTTCGTTGCTTGAACTAAAATTGTGAGTTTATAAAACTGTGTTTGGCACATTCCAACGGAACGAGTAGATTACTCTAACATTTGTGTAGGCCTGAATGTTTACAGTCAACATAAATTTATGTTGACACTCGAGCTGAGGCTAGGGTTGTGCTTCGTAATCAAAACTCAAGAGTGCGAACAACGAAGGCAGTGTTGGGTTACAGCGAAAGGCAAGATTTGTTGACCGCGAGGCCTAGGCCAGAGGGTTGAGGCGTGAGAAAGCTTTCCCGCCAACGGACGTAGACTTCAAGAATTAACACACAAAATAAGGGCGAAAAAGGCGTGCTCTACTCACAGCGAATAGGAAGCGTATAACCCCGAGAGCAGCCAATGGTACGGAGCAGACGATTGTTTAGAGGAAGTAAGAGGGGGACTATTGGTCATTATTCGAAAGAGGGCAGTCCCAAAAGGAACACTTTGGCTAACACGATAACAAGAAGCAGTAAGGTGTTGCGGGCCTCTCAATAAGGTGCTTCGCGGCTAGGCATTATTATACCTAAAAATTTGTGTTACTCTGCGTCGTGAATAGGTGTTGAATTAAATGTGATACTCTGGAAAATAAGTGAGAAACGAAACCTGTTGAGATATGTATACTTTTCTGGGGAATCAACGAATTAAAAATTTACATTTTTTTTCTTCACTTTTGCAGAAAGAAGAAGATTCCGTAACGTGGAGGTTGTTCAAAGAAAAATGTTAATTACTTCGTAAGGGAGGGTAAGGCTCGTGCTTTTGTTACAATAGATACCGCTAGAAACGATAGGTTCATATAACGTAAAAAAAAAAATTGGAGCAGTTGAATTAAATGTGGAATATGTGCATATATATATGTATGAGAGAATTGCAGAATTAAAGTAATTGTTAAAAATTTTTGTTGCTCCACAGGAGGGCGGCTTTCCTTTTTGCTCCTATTGATTGCAAGTACGACTTCTTCATAAAAACGTCCAAAGACAGTATATGCACCGTGTGAGAAACAGGGATTGAACTGAAGCTGCCTTTGGTTAACTGAACTTGTGGTCCGAGGCTGGATGGCAAGCCTTCGTGAAGTTGGAATGTGCCAACACATCAGTTAGGCATTGTTTCATTGTATATGTCCCGAGTGTAATTAACTTAAAGGATATTGACCGGTCAATTAGGCAGGGTGATGTTCGTAAACATGTGTTACTTGCAATTCCAGTAGATGTCAATTAATGCTTTGTACCAGGGTCTCATCATAAGAAATTCCTTAACATTTTAATGTGTTTAAAACCCCGTTAGCACTAGCATTACAGCTCACCGAAGAATAAGAGCGCTCAGAAAAATTGCGCTGAGTAAGTGGTATCAGCTTTCGTCGGTGAGTACCATTTTTTTAGTATATGTACTGTAATGCTAATTATCTCTTTAATTTTGTGTTGTTTATATAATGTTGTGGAGGTGCGCCATTCCCTCAATTCCGAGAACCTGGTCTTCTTGTTAATGAAATGTTAACAAGGAGGCGGGACCTCTTCTCGTGACAACACAATTTGGCAAAGGTCAACGCGATCGCTTTGTAATTTCTGTGAATTTGTGAGTGTAGTATAACAGTTGCATTGTATTTTTGTTTGGATTGTTTTCATGTGAAAAACGTACAAATTTCAGTAGAGGCACATAACTCGTAGTATAAAATTTTCTGTAGTCCGGGGTGAGAAGCCAGCAAGCGCACTACCATACAGCTAAAGAAGTGAAAGTGTTTATAAAAGTGATGAGATGCAGTAAGAAAATTCTAGTGTGTTTACACGATTAATTCAAAGTGTCAGTGAAATTTCACAGTGAGTAAGTTTAAAATTATTTGAGTGATCGCAAAATTTTGAGTTTTTGGAAAAGGTGAATTGGAGAAAATCGCCACCATGCCTGCACGGGGGAGAAGGAACAACGCAAGGGGGAACGGAAGAGTGGCGCCACCACAACCTGAAGAGGAAGAAGTAGTTAACATGCCTGTGGTAACGAGTTGCGTGGGTGCCATTGGGGCCAAGTTTAGGAGAGGCGACAATGTGGGGGAACATATGGCAAGATTGAAGTTTTTGACGGGTAATCTGAATAACAGTGAGCAGGTGAAAGCCTTCTTCCTGTGCCTAGGTCAACAAGAGGCAAAGGAGTGCAATCTAATAATTGATACACTAACGAACCTACGAGATGCAGAAAACTGGTTGCGCTCTTACGACGACCAGGTTGAACATCCAACTCAAGCGCTGTTTGAAATAGTGACCAAGAAGCAAACAAGCCGGGAAGGAGTGTCAGAGTACCTGACGCGCCTGGAAAGGCTGTACAACGAGAATTATCTGGAACATCCGGAACGAATCCTTGTAGATTTGATGTGGCTCGGATTAAGGGAGAACATCACAAGACCATTTCGAAGTGATGCGCGACCTACGACAGTACAAGAACTGAGAGACATGGCAATCGAGGTGGAAAATCGACGGATAGTACCAGTGCCAAGGGAAACGACAGAGAAGAGGGAATCGGAGAGAGAAAGAGCGCAGCGAAGCGAGAGGAGGCCACAGCATGAGACTGCACGTGTCGGCCATACGATGCGGCATTCACCACAACGGCCTAGAGGGTACCGCCAGGAAGTGCCACCCTGGAGAGAAAGGAACAGACAGACACGACACTCTCCTTATCATCGAAGAGGAAATTATGAAGCACCCCACTGGAGCGAAAAGGGCAGACTTAGGAGTCAGCAGCACCAAATATACTACGCAAGAAAGCCACAGCCGCATCCGGAAGCACCACCTGCACCTGCAGTGGATTTAGCACAGTATAGAGCAGTGCCACCGCCGTGCGTCAACTGTGGTAAATTTGGGCACCTAAGAGCTGATTGCAGAGTGCAACATTTTGCAGGACAGCCAAAAAACGGGATAGGAGACCGTTAGCTCCGATAATAAATCCCAGCGTTATACTCCAAGTGAATGGCACACCTGTAACCGCACTTCTTGATACTGGAGCAAATATATGCTTGGTAAAGGAGCGTGTGGTTGCGGGAATCAAAAATGCTAGTGTAAAAGGAACATCCACTGCATTAAAGACAATTGGAGAGGAACCCGTACCAGTGCTGGGAAAGATTAATGTGCCAATCAAAGTTAACGGTCAGAAAATTGTACAGAGATGCTTTGTTGTGCGGGAAAATGCATTCCCAGGAGACCTGCTAATAGGAGTGGAAGTGATGAACAAAGTCAACGCAAAGCTAGACTTCGGAAGATGTAGGGCATCATTCTTTGGCACTTACGTGAACATGTTTTCAGCACCAGGACACGCTTCTCCGAAAATTTTGTGTGTGACGAGGGAAGAAACATCTGTAACTCTGGCTGAGGACATTACAGTGAAGCCTCGCACGCAAGCCATGGTAAAGTGCCGAGCAGATGGCAAGTTTGATGGGAAGGAAGTAATTTTAGAGCCTAGAATTAAGTGGGCGCCGTACGTCGGAGCCACCGCTGCGAGGGTACAAAATGGGTATGTTTTGATGCCTGTGCTTAACCCTTTTGCCGAGGAAATTGCTCTAACTGAAGGAGCAATAGTTGCAACATGCCACGAAATCTCGAATGAAAGTGCGACTACAGAAGAGAATAAAGATGAAACCAGTGAAGCAGAAAATCTCCGCAGAGAGAAGCGCTTTCAGCAAATTAATGAGCTTGACCTCAGTCACTTGGATGCTGAAAAACAAGAACAAGTTAGGAACCTGCTGAAGGAATATCACAAGACAATTAGTGCAGACGAGATGGATATTGGCCACGTCAAGGGAGTGAAATACAAAATTTTGCTGAGTGATTACAGGCCAATTCAAACGAAAGGATGGCGTATTCCATACACCAGCCAAGAAATTATTGATAAGAAGGTCTCGGAGATGATTGAAAGTGGAGTCGTGCAAGAGAGCACAAGTGCTTGGAAAAATCCCCTCGTACTCGTGAAGAAACCTGGAGGAGGCCACAGAATTTGCCTTGATCTGCGAGCTGTGAACATGCGGGTGGTGAACGAACATTACCCGATTCCCAACATCATAGGAACCCTGGAAGAAGTTGCTGGGAAAGAGTACTATTCCATTGTCGATGCAAAATCAGCCTTCCATCAAATTGAGCTAGATGAAGAAAGTAAGCAGTACACGGCATTTCAGACTCGACAAGGCAACTTCGAGTACGCTCGGCTGCCCATGGGACTCAAGTGCTCAACATCAGTGTACCAGAGAGTAATTTGTCATGTTCTGAAAAGGCAGCTTGGAAAATTCGCCGCTATTTATTTGGACGATGTGTGCGTTAGCTCTATGACTTTTGAGAAGCACCTAGAAAATTTGAGGGAAGTGTTGCACGAATTTCAATGTGCCGGAGTCAAAATAGGCTTGGACAAGTGCAAGTTTGCGCAAAAACAAGTGAAGTACCTAGGATGTTACATCAGTCGTGAGGGACTTGTTCCGGACCCCAAAAATGTTGAGGCCATGCAAAATTACCCTAGGCCGACGACCGCACGCAAAGTCCGCTCGTTTGTAGCAGCGCTCAACTTCTATCGGCGGTTCATCCCGCACTTTGCCACTACCGCTGCACCTCTTAATGCACTGACTAAGAAGGGCCAAAAATTCAAGTGGAATGAACAACACGAACAAGCCTTCTGTAAACTTAAGCAGCTCATGATAGAAGCTCCAGTTCTGAAGAAACCTTCTCTAAATGAGACGTATTACTTGAGCTGTGATGCCTCAAATGAGGGCTCGGGCGCAGTGCTTGCTCAGAAATGTGAGGGTAAGGAACAACCGATTGGATACTTCAGCAAAAGATTCAATGATGCTGAAAAACGTTATTCAATTACGGAGCGTGAAGGGTTGGCAGTGGTCGCCGCTGTAAATCACTTTTCACCTTACCTGTACGGTAATAAATTCGTTGTAATTACTGATCACACGGCTCTCAAATATTTGTTCAAAGGTAAAAATACCAAGAACAACAGAATTATGAGATGGGCCCTAACACTCTCTCAATATGATTTTGAGGTGATTTATCGGCCTGGAGCTCAGAACGTTGTACCCGACGCCTTGTCGAGAAATATTGCGAACGACAATGGAGAAGAGAATCCAGATGACGAAGCACCTAATACAGTGTTCGTCACGACGATGTTAGATGAAACTCCCAGCGTGCAAGAGGCGGAAAGTAGTTTGCAGAAAGAAAACGTGAGAGCAGAGCAATTGAAGGATCCTGTTTGGGGACCTGTACTGAGATATCTTGAAGGTGACAAATTAGGGGACGCTCCAAGTCTCGCTCTAAAACCCGAAATCTTCACCGACGGAGGCATATTGTATTTCAGAAAGACACAACGAAAGCCTAATAGAACAAGGCACTTAATCGTTGTGCCAGACGCTCTGAGAGAAGCAGCGATGACGTTAGCGCATGATAGCACAATCGCTGCACACCAAGGTCGTGCTAAAACGTGGAAAAAGCTCATGGAATTTGGGTACTGGATTA
The DNA here is from genome assembly GCA_030386875.1 of Morinoia aosen. Lineage (NCBI taxonomy): Eukaryota > Metazoa > Arthropoda > Malacostraca > Amphipoda > Talitridae > Morinoia > Morinoia aosen. The sequence goes on along the minus strand of CM059567.1, from coordinate 43,676,590 downwards.
ACATGTCGCGCGACGTTAACAAATACATCGATTCGTGCATGCAGTGCCAGAAACGTAAGATCAACAATCGCATTTGTGTTAGCATGGGTTCATTCCCTGAAATTGACAAGCCTCTGGACAGAATAGGTGTTGATTTGATTGAAATGCCAGTCTCGAATGAGGGCCACAAATACATCTTAACCGTGGTTGATCACTTCAGTAGATATGTCGCTGCTTTCCCACTCAGAAGCAAGACAACTGAGGAAGTGACTCGAGCGTTAACTAAATTCGTAACCACGTATGGCCCTGCGAAAACGCTCGTCTCAGACAGAGGTACAGAGTTCACATCAACATTGTTCCGTAACGTGTGCGAAAGATTAAAAATAAAATACTACAACACATCAGCATATCATCCCCAATCAAACGGAATGACGGAACGTCAGAACAAGAACATCAAAACGGTTCTGTCTCACCTCGCAGCCAGCGATCAACCATCGTGGCATGATGCTTTGCCGTGGACTTGCTTGGCACTGAACACAAGTTTTCAGAGTGTTATTGAAGAAATACCGTATTATTTATTTTTTGGTAGGGACGCTGAAATTCCTGTTGTTGACTGGCTGAAAACACCTCGCATGGATTATTCTCTTGGGAACAATTACAGTGCCGAGGTGAGCGCCCGACTTCACAATGCGTTCAAGGTAGTGAAGGCCAAGTCCAAGGCTTCACACGACAAGTCGGTGCAAATGAAGGAAAGAGGTGTGAAAAACAACCAGGTGGAGAGTGGAGATATTGTTTTATTACACAATCCTACAGGAAAAGCCGAATCTGCAAACGCTTGGCCAACCGACTGGTTAGGCCCCTATCGTGTCCTTGAAAGGAATGCCACAAATGCGACCATTAAAGCACTATATAGTGACCGACAAGAAAGGGTTCATTTGGATAGATTGAAAGTTGCTTTCCTACGGGGCGAGGCTTTTCCCGGTACGTCGGAGGTCGCAGCTGAGCCAGGGAATGGAAACGGATATGAAACAATTGAGAGCGAAGATGAAAACCTGAGGACAGAAAAGCACGCAAGCGCGAGAGCTGCGTTCAAGGAGCGGCGGAGTTACAATTTGCGTTCTCGGTGTAGGTGAACCGCCAACTAGAAACGAGCTGCAGAGGACTGAAATCATGCATCGACTTGGCTTTGCGGGATGTGATCTTGTGTGTTTAATTGTAGAAAACTCTTGCGTAGGAGTGAGTTTTTTTTTTGCGCTGTACTGCTTTAACCTAAGTGTGTTCTTTAGTAGGATTGTGTTATTCTAGCTTTGAATTAAATCTAATCTCACTCACGAGAGTGTGATGCTTCGTTCAATAGGAATATGCTATAGGTTATGTAACTCCAACTTTCTTTGCTTACAAGAAATTTCGTCTGGATGAAAATCTTGTTGAGCGATCTAATCTTATGCTATGCGTAATTCTCATTTTTCTCTCTTGCTAAGTAAAGAAAATTGAGCGTTTATTAGGTTAAATTCGTGTGTTTCTCAAGAGGAGTACTTTGTTGCATTTGTAGGATGCTTATATTTTTCGCCAGCTTCTCGTGAAGCGCACGTAGCTCTAGCGAATGAATTAAGCGTCATCAGAAGTTCTTAGGCTGAGGCTATCTCAGGCTAGCTGATTTTATCTATACCTTTAGACCGTTCATTTTCACAACGGGGAAAATAAGTGTAGCGTCTTATTGAAATTTCGTATTCTTTTATACTGTAGTGTTGAATTTTCTGACTCTGTGTCTTTCCCTTGTCCTGAAGGAATATCGTAAATACGGTATGCTGAAAGGAATTATTCTTATCTTACTCTGTAGAGTGTAGTACATTTCTTTCAGACTTAAGGAATTAATTTCTTGGTAGATTAGCGTAGTATGTACTTCAGCCCGAAACCAGGCCAGAACATTGCATAACACGAATGCGGCTCATATAAGCAGCAAAACCAAGGAAATTCAAGTGGAACACTAGCAATTATTTACAAGAACGAAGAAGATAGAACAACAACACAACATAGGGGAGACATTGCACCTGTATTGGAGAGGTTTAAAAGGATTGCCCAAATTCAAGCGTTGCCGTGGGAAACGACGAAAGATGTGTGTACGGCTGGAAATTTCGCACCATGTTCGAAGAATGCGGAGGACATCAGTAATAGCTTAACTCGCCAGTGGTCAGGCTGTGAAGAGGAGATTGTTAGTGAACGGCCGAGCCAGGAAGAATTTCTCGACTAATTAGCAGCACTCGACACTTCGAAGTGGAAAGGACAACAGAACGCCGCAGTACCAGGAGGAGGAAGGAAGGAAGAGAATACGAAAACAAAGCAGATAATGTTCTAGGGCGCCGTAATGTAATAGTGTTCAAAAATGCTTTTATAAATGGGTACCCATATGAACCAATAATAATGCTTTTATATTATTGAGTATTGAATTTAATTTGATTTGGAATTTGCATTGTGACATGAACGCTTGGAAAGGCATTCCTGAAACTCGCATGCAACTTTCCTGTGAATTTTACTAGGCCAATAATCACTTGGAATATGGAAGCCGCATTGAGGCATCTCTATTTATACGTGAAATGAAAATGTAAAAGAGATTTCGGCGGATAGGCTTTGAATGAAGCGGACGGTCTTCAGAGCATATTAACCCACGGAATTCTCGCATAAATAAGAGTGTTCACTCGAAAAAAATAAAATAGTATCTCGTGTCTACCAGATTCTACGTCTACATCAAGGAATACTGAGGAATTCTACAGAATACCAGCGTGAACTACACAGGATTATGCCTCGGAATACTTCAGCATAACTTCGTGGGATTGGAACCCTATCGCGAAGGGAGACCATATTGAATGAGATTTATCGACGATTCGACTCGTATTTTCCTCCAGATCAATATAACTTACTGACGTATCGATTTGTCTGATCAACGAAGCGACGTTCATGAGTAATCTGGCGATTAGAAACTGAGTTGGATAAACGTCATAAAATATATGCGAAACATTGCACTTAACATGATTGGGTGGTAATTAGAATCGTAATAATGATCCATCTTACAGAACGCAGTCGTGCAGTTAGTGTTGTGTATAGAAATTTTATACGAGTCTGGATATCGGGCTCGCAATACTTCCTCCTGAAACTAAGCACCCATCTTCAACGCGTGTGTGAAGCTATTGAAATGCCAGAAGAGAGGCATGGAAGGAAAACAGATTCTGTCAACGATACCAAAGGAACCAACGTCGAACTATGAACTGCAGCGGCAAGGAATTGCACAACAGAACATGCGAGTGTGAATTAAAATCTGCGAAATGGAAAATCATCGATACTTTAGGATGTTGAGGCGTGGGAAAGATGCCCGTGAAATTGTGTGGATGTTATTAGGGTTTAGTACTCAAGTGCTTAGTACTAAGTACGCACTTCACTTCGGCGGGGAACAACAGATGCATCGGTTAGGTGAAGACAACATAATATATTACGCTGTGGCTGATTGTATTGTAATGAATAAGATTATTAAGTGTAATGTACCCTGTTTCTGCGGAACAAATTTTAGATGATAAAGTGCTTAAGTAGAATTTACCATGTGTGTCTTATATTGGCTGCATACTGTAGTACTTATTATTCAATAAATAGCTGAAGCTAATTCAAAAAAAATTGTCAGGCCAATTTTTTTAACTCTAGGAGGGCCGTCCTGTCGAGAATCGGTTCAGAATAATCAATTTTGCGAATTAATCAATGAAAATTCTTGTAATTATGTGTGACGAATTTTGTGCGCATTTTATTTTCGTTGCTTGAACTAAAATTGTGAGTTTATAAAACTGTGTTTGGCACATTCCAACGGAACGAGTAGATTACTCTAACATTTGTGTAGGCCTGAATGTTTACAGTCAACATAAATTTATGTTGACACTCGAGCTGAGGCTAGGGTTGTGCTTCGTAATCAAAACTCAAGAGTGCGAACAACGAAGGCAGTGTTGGGTTACAGCGAAAGGCAAGATTTGTTGACCGCGAGGCCTAGGCCAGAGGGTTGAGGCGTGAGAAAGCTTTCCCGCCAACGGACGTAGACTTCAAGAATTAACACACAAAATAAGGGCGAAAAAGGCGTGCTCTACTCACAGCGAATAGGAAGCGTATAACCCCGAGAGCAGCCAATGGTACGGAGCAGACGATTGTTTAGAGGAAGTAAGAGGGGGACTATTGGTCATTATTCGAAAGAGGGCAGTCCCAAAAGGAACACTTTGGCTAACACGATAACAAGAAGCAGTAAGGTGTTGCGGGCCTCTCAATAAGGTGCTTCGCGGCTAGGCATTATTATACCTAAAAATTTGTGTTACTCTGCGTCGTGAATAGGTGTTGAATTAAATGTGATACTCTGGAAAATAAGTGAGAAACGAAACCTGTTGAGATATGTATACTTTTCTGGGGAATCAACGAATTAAAAATTTACATTTTTTTTCTTCACTTTTGCAGAAAGAAGAAGATTCCGTAACGTGGAGGTTGTTCAAAGAAAAATGTTAATTACTTCGTAAGGGAGGGTAAGGCTCGTGCTTTTGTTACAATAGATACCGCTAGAAACGATAGGTTCATATAACGTAAAAAAAAAAAATTGGAGCAGTTGAATTAAATGTGGAATATGTGCATATATATATGTATGAGAGAATTGCAGAATTAAAGTAATTGTTAAAAATTTTTGTTGCTCCACAGGAGGGCGGCTTTCCTTTTTGCTCCTATTGATTGCAAGTACGACTTCTTCATAAAAACGTCCAAAGACAGTATATGCACCGTGTGAGAAACAGGGATTGAACTGAAGCTGCCTTTGGTTAACTGAACTTGTGGTCCGAGGCTGGATGGCAAGCCTTCGTGAAGTTGGAATGTGCCAACACATCAGTTAGGCATTGTTTCATTGTATATGTCCCGAGTGTAATTAACTTAAAGGATATTGACCGGTCAATTAGGCAGGGTGATGTTCGTAAACATGTGTTACTTGCAATTCCAGTAGATGTCAATTAATGCTTTGTACCAGGGTCTCATCATAAGAAATTCCTTAACATTTTAATGTGTTTAAAACCCCGTTAGCACTAGCATTACAGCTCACCGAAGAATAAGAGCGCTCAGAAAAATTGCGCTGAGTAAGTGGTATCAGCTTTCGTCGGTGAGTACCATTTTTTTAGTATATGTACTGTAATGCTAATTATCTCTTTAATTTTGTGTTGTTTATATAATGTTGTGGAGGTGCGCCATTCCCTCAATTCCGAGAACCTGGTCTTCTTGTTAATGAAATGTTAACAAGGAGGCGGGACCTCTTCTCGTGACAGGCCCTTGAAACGGTCTCACTGTTGGACCAGAATACACGCTGTCAAGACGTGTGCGTTTCTCTCTCCAGCCTTTCTGTTAGCTTCCCTGCGTGATTGGGGTTACCCAATCCAGAGATCAGGATGACCGATGCGGCGACAAACGGCGTTATGAAGTCCCTCTGCTGCCGCCTGCCGGTCTTCTTTACCCTGTTTTTAGGGAGAAAGAGTGCGTTCGAGTTTCCTTTTGCGCGACTGGTCGCAATTTGGCACGCCGGTCTATCGACTTCAAATTACTCGCAAATGAAAGACCTTGCGCACTCGCGCGCAGTAAAAACACTTCAGTTGGCCAACCGTAACTCTTGAAAGAATGCTTCTATCGACTTCAAAATACTCGCAAATGAAAGAACGAAGCATTTTCTTTCTATTAATCTTTCTGCTCTTCGTAGCCGCGCGACCATCGAACTTGCCTCCGTCCAGGCAGACCCTGGTTCGAGTCCCGGCGCTGGTGGCGATTTTCTCTGTTTGGTATAGGAGAAAAATTCCAAGCACAATACCCCACTCTACCCAGGTGTCTGAATTCAGGGAACCATTTTGGGGGGCATCTGGGGGCATCTGAGTCCAAAGGTCGATTCTCCCGATTTTTGTTTTTATTGCTTTAAATGAGTTAGAGACATGTCCCCGAATGTCTGTAAAAATATCAGGAACCTACCCCAGAGCTAACGTCCCTCCCGGGGGGGGGGGGGGGAGGGCATCCCTCTTACGGACCTTTTTTTTCATTTTTGAACCTAAAGCAATGAAATTTGGTATACTGATAGGAAATGCAATTTTGAATCATTTGTCATCAATGACAAAATGCGATTTTCTTGAAAAGAAAACGGGAAATCATAGAAAACGACATTTTTGGGGGGTTTTCTAAATGCTTCTCCTCCTACAGTTTTTGAGCTACAGTAATGATTTTGGTATCATTGAATGCAGAATAACGTGGACAAAAAAAAAAAAAAAAAAAAAAATCTGAAATTTTCAATTTTTTTCCATTTCATTTTTTTATATATTTAACATTCATATTCCTCATCCCCATCCGAATATTTTTTTTATTATTGAATTTAGAGCAATGAAATTTGGTATACTGATAGGAAATACAATTTAGAATCATTTATCATTCATGACAAAATGCGATTTTCTTGAAAAGAAAATGGGAAATCATAGAAAACGACATTTGGGGGGGGGGGGTTTCTAAATGCTTTTTCTCTGATAGTTTTTGAGCTACAGTAATGATTTTGGTATCATTGGATGCAGAATAACGTGGACATTCCAAAAACTTGAATGCTTTTCCTCAAATTTCCAATATAAAAATTTAAAAAATTAAAAAGAAAAAAAATCAAAATATTCTCAAGAAAATTCAAATTTATGACGTCATAACTTTGAAACAAGAATGAATTTTGAAAAACTTCTCAATACATTGTAAAGCCCTTGTTTTTCTGCATCCAATGATACCAAAATCATCACTGTAGCTTAAAAAATGTAGGAGGAGAAGCATTTTGTTTCTTAAAAATAGGTTTTATAAAAAAATAACTTATCAAGACGTTTGTCGTCATAACTCCGAAGTTTACAAAGCTAGAGCAATGCGGTTTGTTGCATTTGAAAGTGAAATGTGTGTTCTACCTATAATACGGGTGGATTTTCCAAATTGTTTCTGTAAAGCTTTCCATAGACTTTTTACCCTAAAATTATAACTTTTGCATTGAGACTCTGACAAAAAAATTCATATAAATTCGGAATGAAATAAATCAAAAATTCCACCCGTATTATGGATAGAGCGCACGTTTGACTTTCAAATGCAACAAACCGCATTGCTCTAGCTTTGTAAATTAAAAAGCCTTAGCAAATAATATATGTATATATATAATTTTATTTTTTTTCAAATAAAAAATTTTCTATGGCCTTATGAAAAATTTTTGTTTAAGATAAGTTGTTACAAATGTGGAGATCTAGTAGTCTGCAAATTTTCATAGACGTACGTTCAATAGAACCAAAGTTGACCAGTTCATCAAAATGGTCCCCTGAAATGGGTACCGGTCTTGACTGGGGGAAAGCGTAATGGCGTCCTGGCGTTAGTTATAAAGCATTTGAAAATCCAATGTACAAGGTGATATGTATCAGGCTTGATTGGAAATAAAGCATCCGTAGATGCCTTCATTATCATTATTGATATAAACAACACCCTAACGGTTTGCTGAAAGTTACAAAAGTTCTTCGATAGACCTTGTGCACTCGCGCTCAGTAAAAACACTTCAGTTGGCCAACCGTAACTCTTGAAAGAATGTATCTGCTCTATCGACTTCAAAATTATTTACCCTGTTTTTAGGGAGAAAGAGTACGTTCAAGTTTCCGTTCGCGCGACTGGTCGAAATTTGGCACGCCGGGTTGTAGGTCCCTTCTTCTGATCTTCAATTTTGGTTTGTTGCAGATAATGTGGAGGTTCACTATTGGTGTCGTCTTGAATGCGCCCGTGCTGATGCGCATTGCCTCGTTTGCTACAACGTCCAGTTCCCTCAGCACAGCTGCACTGGCAGAGCCATAGACTATGCTTCCGTAATCGATTTTCGAGCGGGTGAGGGATCTATATGACCTCATTAAAATTTCCTGATCTGCACCCTAAGTGTACGCCGACACGGATTTCATCAGGTTCAAGTCACTTCTACATTTTGCCTTTGTCTTATGAATGTGGGTTATCCAATTCAGTTTACGATCCCAGTGAAGACCAAGAAATTTAACACTTTCGACGGTTTGTATGGTCTTTCCTTCCAAATGTAGCGTTGGAATCAGGGCAGACTCGCTCCCTTTATAAAATTGCATTGCTGTTGTCTTCGTCGAGGTGAATTTGAACCCATTGAGCATTGCCCATTGGGTGACTTTACTTATTCTTGAAGGTGATGTAAGATATAATCCTGCTACTTGGGCCGTAGAGTTCCATAACAACACGTACAGTAACGGTCAAACGTCTATTTTTTTACGGAAAAGTTTGTACATATATGCAAATCTCCGAAACGAATTTACATTAATACATTTTAAGATTACTGAGCACTTCAAGAACAAGAAGCAAGATTTGAGGGGTAACTAAGGTATATTCACAACAGTAACTTTGAACTTAGGCCGTCATAGTCTGCATGTGCGATGAGGAGGTCGCCCACGAACAGAGAGCTGAACACCTCAGCCGGAATTTCTTCTGCCAATGAATTCATCTTTATGGCGAAGGGTGCTACCCTGGGGCATTCCTGTTATAAGATCGGTAAATGTTGAGGACTTGACCATAATTGATTTTCGAATTTTCGATGTCGAAATATGGTTAATGAGATCAAAAGAAACAAGTTTTCTTCAATGCACTTTCCGGTGGAAACGAGTATTTTAAAAGTTATGGCGTTAAATGAGTTACCGGAACTCCAGTGTGCATCACCCTATCACAAACGTAAAGAGGTTGGGTCGTGAGGGGTAGCCACAGTTCTTTTAGTTTTATAGTTTTCACTAAAAGAACTGTTGCTACCCCTCACGACCCAACCTCTTTACGTTTGTAATAGGGGGTTTGCTCTTCTTCGGCATGGTTGGCGCGCGGGAACGCCTGTTTACTTTCACGTCGGACCGCGCGGTGTATTTTTCCCCGCCTCAAACACTGGAGTTGCGGTAACTCATTTAATGCCATAACTTTTAAAATACTTATTTCCACCGGAAAGTGCATTGAAGAAAACTTATTTATTTTCGTCTCGTCAACAATCTTTATTGATCAAAGAGTGGAAAATCGATTATGGTCAAGTCCTCAACATTTACCATAAGATCTTTCACCGGTGACATTTCATTTAGTTCTACGCAGAATGTTATATTTTTCAGAAATTCTCCAACGAATTTTAGAAACCGTCTTCTCAAACCCGCTGCTGCCAGATCCTTCATAATACCGTAGCGCCCCGCCATATCGTACGTTTTCTCCAAGTCAAAGAGAACCGCCATGATAACTTTATCATTGGCCAGAGATTGTCGGAAAAACGTATCAATTCGCACAAGATGATCTATTGTAGCCAGGCGTTTTCTGAAGCCAGACTGTATGCTAGAAAAGCCTTTGTTTTCAAAATATTCCATTAATCTTCTGTTTATCATTCATTCAAATGTTTTGCATAAATAGCATGTCAATGATATACATAGGTCTATAGTTCCTTGGATTAGTGTGGTCTTTGCCAGGTTTCGGGATAGAGAATATTGTGGCTTGTTTCCACGGATAATAGACGTAGTCTGAATTCCATAGCTTGCTATATACTTTTAACAGGAATTGGTGAGCATTGGGTGGCATATTTTTGATCAATAAGTTACTGATATTATTCGGTCCAGGTGTCGTTATCTTGTTGCTCTTGATAGCAAATGACAATTCATGCATGTTGAAAGATACATTTTCATTTTTAATAAAAAAAAGAATTTAATTAGAGAAAGTAAAGAACAAAGTAGTTCTATATCTTCAATAAGCTACGGGTAAATTTAACGCAAGAAAACGGCTCGAAACAACGATCGCCTCACATTTACAGAACGCGTCCGATTAAACTTTCTACATCGTTCAAGGAATCTAAAGGGGAAAATAAAACGCCAGATTTGTAAACGCCCTTTCAGAAAGTTGTTCATTATTATCAGTAGGCGAAGAAAACAAGCGTACAGAAGTGGCTGTATTGGGGAACTTTGAGACTGTCATGTTGTCCTCATCTTCTTCGTCTCGGTCATGTGACCTCCATCCTCCATCTCCTCTTTCTCCTCCTCCATCTCCTCTTCTTCTTCCTCCTCTGCCTGTTACACACGCAACACAAAAAAAAAATTACACGCGACTCCAAAAAATGGAAGAGTCAGAAAAGAGCATTTACCATCAACACCACGCATGTTCAGAAAACTAACAAATGGGTAAGAAACAAGAGCACTGTAAGTATCTCAAACAGTACATTATTGAAGTTTATTTTCACTATTCATAATAAGAAAACGATGCGCCTTGAAATACACCTCGGTTAAAGAGAGTCATTATAAGATAGAAGTTACTTTTGGAATTATAAATAAAAGTGTCAAGTCTTAAATGCGATCATTATTTACCATTTATCAGGATCATTCTCATTTAGGATATTTGAGACCGTTATTTATATACTATCCTACATAATAAATGAACTCATTCAAGACGTGTGTCTTGGCACTTTTATTTATAATTCGAATATGCAGAAGGCAAACCATTTTATAAATATATATACTTACTTTTAAAAGAAATAGTTTTACGTGGGCTCTCATTCCACTGGTACGTACTATATTGCCTCAATGACATCTATACAAGCCTCGGCAACAAACCTCAAATACTTTCCCTATCCTCAAGAACACTTCCATACTTTCCCTATCCTCAAGAACACTTCCATACTTTCCCTATCCTTCAAGAACACTTCCATACTTTCCCTATCCTTCAAGAACACTTCCATACTTTCCCTATCCTTCAAGAACACTTCCATACTTTCCCTATCCTTCAAGAACACTTCCATACTTTCCCTATCCTTCAAGAACACTTCCATACTTTCCCTATCCTTCAAGAACACTTCCATACTTTCCCTATCCTTCAAGAACACTTCCATACTTTCCCTATCCTTCAAGAACACTTCCATACTTTCCCTATCCTTCAAGAACACTTCCATACTTTCCCTATCCTTCAAGAACACTTCCATACTTTCCCTATCCTTCAAGAACACTTCCATACTTTCCCTATCCTTCAAGAACACGCCAATAAGACTTAAAAATGCCATCGAAGCCTGGCCTTTATCAAATGCAATCCCCACAAGTGTTACTGGAGAAAGTAACAAGTAATTAAATTGCTTGGGCGGCAAAAAACATGCATGCTCCGGCGAAAAAGTTAGACTGGGCACCGGTGGGTCACTTCGCAGGAAATGTGTTAAGAAGTGGGGTAAAAAACATCACTTCAACTTTCAAAGTATGTGTGGTGTTATGAGGACACTTTGTACGGTCGGCTACATGTGGCGCAGCGTTGAACATTTAATATAGTCTTAGTACAGGCACTGTTGTTCATCAATGCAACACAATATGCATATCTTAGATTACTAGTTCGAGTGGGTCTCCCTAACCACAACAAAGGTGTTCCAAAGAGAGGAATGTAGATGGCGTCCCGTCACATGCTCCTAATAGCTACTCTATCTCAAACCAGGATTGCCCGAGTTGCTTTTTTTTTGCTTAAAAATCCAGAAGTTTGAGTTTTTAAGGCTGATGTTCTATTTGATAAATCCAAACTAGGACTCACCATACAAGAGAGCGGGAAGTCAAAGCGGCAGTAATTGACAGCTGTGCGGACTAGCTCTCCAGCAGCTGCAGGAGGAGTGCCGCTCCCCTCTTCCAGCACGCTCTTCCACCACATCAGCCGCGGCATTACACTGCTCAAATCAAAGCATTTCACTTATGAAGTTACCCAGCCTTAGGCCCATTTTACACTGAGCTAGCAAAACAGCATCTAGCAAGCTCGCATGAGCTATCTAGCAGACGGTCAGCAAGACTGGTAGGTAGGAATAGCATTGTCACCTTGCATGCTGGATGCTGGATAAAACGTGAGTTCAGTATGAACGCAACGGCTCGCAACAGTGCTATTTCTACCTACCAGTCTCGGAGAATGTCCGCTAGATAGCGTATGCGAGCTTTCTAGGTGCTGCTTTGCTAGAACAGTGTGAAATGGGCCTTACTTGGTGGCTTATCCACCGTGTCTTCCACGGTCACACAGCGGTCTACAATGTGGCACGCACCCTCTCAGCTGCACAGACAGGATCTATATAACAGGGTTATTGGTACAGGATCTATAAATAACAGGGTTATTGGTACAAGATCTATATACAACAGGGTTATTGGTACAGGATCTATATATAACAGGGTTATTGGTACAGGATCTATATATAACAGGGTTATTGGTACAGGATCTATATATAACAGGGTTATTGGTACAGGATCTATATATAACAGGGTTATTGGTACAGGATCTATATATAACAGGGTTATTGGTACAGGATCTATATATAACAGGGTTATTGATACAGGATCTATATATAACAGGGTTATTGGTACAAGATCTATATACAACAGGGTTATTGGTACAGGATCTATACATAACAGGGTTATTGGTACAGGATCTATACATAACAGGGTAATTGGTACAGGATCTATACATAACAGGGTTATTGGTACAGGATCTATATATAACAGGGTTATTGGTACAGGAGCTATATATAACAGGGTTATTGGTACAGGATCTATAATGTGTTGCTCATCAAATCAAGAGTTACTCATTAAATCCAGTGCTACTCATTATGTTACTCATGACGCTTCAGATTGACTCCATGCTCTACAACTGACCACGGGACGTCCAATGATCTGGTGAGGAATACGTCTTCTCTCACCTTACTAAGGCACGTCACTGTACATAGAATGCTTCAACTCTTCAAAATTGCTATTGGTCGATGAAATGATCTCTTTCACACTTCGTATCTCCTCGCTATTCAAGTCAGTATGATCACATTCCCATTCAAATTCATTCCAGGTTGAGACCCCATACAAACTTTACGACAATATCTGACAATCTCGACTTGTGCTCTGACCCATTCCAGCATTGACAGATTAGTAATGACACTAAACTTCAAGTCTTTATATGCTGAACGCCTTTACATGTATTGCAGCTCTTCTAACGCTATCTCACATTAACGTTCCTATGTTCCAATTACGATCAGTATTACACTACCAATGATTTTTGCAACCATCTGCAGAGCGCACAAGGCAGGAGAGAGCCCATAAGATGCAAAAAGGAACACTCCACTCATATATACTGCAATTCTTCTAATGCTATCTCGCATTGACGTTTCAATGTTCCAATTATACAATCAATATCAATTACCAATGATTTCTACTACCATTTTCAGAGCGCACATGGCAGGGGAGAGCCCAAAAGATACTCCACTCACTCCTGTTGCAGTTCTTTTAATGCTATTTAGTACTGACGTTCCAATTATACCATCGCTGTAACATTACCAATGATTTATGCTGCCATTTGCAGAGCGCACATGACAGGGGAGAGCGGCAAAGATGCTCCACACTCGACTCACCAGCTCTCAGGAAGGCGCGTGAAGAGCAATGCAAGCACGGGGTCCAAGACACGCAGGCTGCAGGCAGTTCCAGGCTCTGTGATGGTCTTACACTGCAGCAGGGCATCAAACAACTGGCTGGCGAGCTGCTGCCGCCTCGTGTTCCAGTCCTCCAAGCAGCGCGCCCTGCGCGCCTTCTCCTCCTCTATGCGGGCACGCACGTCCGCCACGGCAGGGTCAATGATCACTTGGTGCTCCGAGGGGATGAGTCTCAGGACATCGTGACGAGGCAACTTCCTCAGCAGCTGGGATTCGGATAGGATCCGCTTGCTCCATGCAGAGCTGTCTCGGGCTGTCAGTTTCTCCATAGCATCAGCAAGAAGCTGGTCAGCACGCGCTGATTCGGCTGGTGTCAGCGTGTCTACAGGCCTGCTCTTCTTCTCGCTGCTCAATTCTGTCAAGTCAAACTCCTCCCTGAAATCTCCGGAGTGTTCGAAGGCGTCGTCCTGGAGCCACATGAATGTGTTCATGAAGAGCATTTGGTAGAGTGTTGCCGTCTCCTGCGTGACGTCAGGCGTGTTCTCCAGCTGCACCAAAACGTCTGCACAAGGGATAGTAATGTTTGCAATTAGGTAACATCTTACACGAAATGTGTAACACACGATCCCAATTATTATTATTGCAAGTATTTGCAATTTTGAAGGTTTCAAATATCCCAGAAATTTCTTACAACAGTCTCGCCCTTTACAGTAATAATATGGGCACACTATACCTCCTGTATCCAGTACAGGTCTAAACAGAACATTAAGATTGGCCACAATTTGGCAAAGGCGTAACTCTCAAATGCCACTCGAGTATTTGAGTGACAGCATCAGTTGGAACTTCACGCAGTTCTTATTGTATCAACTTGAACTTTTTGCTGTGGCTTGGAACAAAGTTCAGCAAACCGCGTTCATAAATGATACTGACACGATTTCTCAACGATTCCTAATTGAAGGCCAAGGTCGATAAGCAAGATTATGAATTAGAGCACTTCATACAGAGACTTCAGTCCTTCTGTACACTAGTGATACATTGAAAGAATAATAAAAAAAGTCACACATTCTGAGAGAAAACATGCACAGCCTCCTAGTTGACGATGGTCACTACCTCTGTCGAGTATGCAAATTAGATAATTTTATGAGACGACAGGAATACTTCAGTGAGGAATGCCTGGCTATCAGAAGTTGATTGCTGCTTACAAACCCATGTCACGCAAATACTTGCCTGACAGAATGCAGCAATACATCGGCTTGAAGAATGGCTGAATACAGCTTGTGCCTTCCTGCATCAGGAAGGCGCATCTTGCCACAAAGGGCTCGTCAGGAGGGGCACAACCACGGTAGAGGAAACAAGGTAGGGTCACTTCTATGGGGGAAAGTACACCTCCTCTTGTTCGACTAGCCAATAGAATGGCTTTATGTCAAACACACTTTATGACGTCACCATTGCAACATGTCGTTAGGCCAATAGTGGTGCCAGATTTAAGGCTAGCAGTGTTGCCAGATGAAATATGAGCGCTGCTATTGGTTCATTGCCATGACGTCAGCATTGTCAGACGATAAACGAAAAAAAGACTAGTTTGACCCTACCTTGTTTCTTCTACCGTGGGCACAACTCACCACAAAGGGCGCGCGTGAGCAGGTCTAGATTTGAAGGCCGATAGAGGCGGCAGCGACAGCTCAGTGTCAGCAGAGAGAGCTGCAGTCGCAGCAGCTGGTCCGACGGTGTGTAGGGCCTGGCATCAGGGCAACAATCAAAAATTGTATCTATTTACCAAGTAAAAGAATTTAGAGAGAACTTTGAGAGCAGAACTTAGAGAGCAGAACTTAGAGAGCAGAACTTAGAGAGCAGAACTTAGAGAGCAGAACTTAGAGAGAAGAACTTAGAGAGAAGAACTTAGAGAGAAGAACTTAGAGAGCAGAACTTAGAGAGCAGAACTTAGAGAGAAGAACTTAGAGAGAAGAACTTAGAGAGAAGAACTTAGAGAGAAGAACTTAGAGAGAAGAACTTAGAGAGAAGAACTTAGAGAGAAGAACTTAGAGAGAAGAACTTAGAGAGAAGAACTTAGAGAGAAGAACTTAGAGAGCAGAACTTAGAGAGCAGAACTTAGAGAGAAGAACTTAGAGAGAAGAACTTAGAGAGAAGAACTTAGAGAGAAGAACTTAGAGAGCAGAACTTAGAGAGCAGAACTTAGAGAGCAGAACTTAGAGAGAAGAACTTAGAGAGAAGAACTTAGAGAGAAGAACTTAGAGAGCAGAACTTAGAGAGCAGAACTTAGAGAGAAGAACTTAGAGAGAAGAACTTAGAGAGAAGAACTTAGAGAGAAGAACTTAGAGAGCAGAACTTAGAGAGCAGAACTTAGAGAGCAGAACTTAGAGAGCAGAACTTAGAGAGAAGAACTTAGAGAGAAGAACTTAGAGAGAAGAACTTAGAGAGAAGAACTTAGAGAGCAGAACTTAGAGAGAAGAACTTAGAGAGAAGAACTTAGAGAGAAGAACTTAGAGAGAAGAACTTAGAGAGAAGAACTTAGAGAGCAGAACTTAGAGAGCAGAACTTAGAGAGAAGAACTTAGAGAGAAGAACTTAGAGAGAAGAACTTAGAGAGAAGAACTTAGAGAGAAGAACTTAGAGAGCAGAACTTAGAGAGCAGAACTTAGAGAGCAGAACTTAGAGAGCAGAACTTAGAGAGAAGAACTTAGAGAGAAGAACTTAGAGAGAAGAACTTAGAGAGAAGAACTTAGAGAGAAGAACTTAGAGAAAAAAATTTGAAGACAAGAATTTGGAGAGAAAAATTTAGAGAAAAGAATTTGGTGTACCTGATAAAATTAGGTAGCCAAGATACAAATATACCCAGTATCAGCGCTACCCTCAATCTGATAGTCCCATTTTGTTGATTAAATGACACAAAATATTGTAGTCATATGATGGTCAAGCACACAGAGAGGAAGCAGGACAGGAGGGATGACGAGCATCTACAGAATGGCCAGCTATATTTGCTTTATACCTGGACATTGGCCTGTCTTTACACCAGTAACGGGTATGAAAGAGGGCAATACCACGGTAGAGGAAACAAGGTAGAATCAAACCAGTCTTTTTTTGTTGACTGAGTGGGTTTGCTGACGTCACGGCAACGAACCAATGGCAGCGCTCATATTGCATCTGGTAGCACTGCCACCCTTAAATCTGGCTCCACTATTGGCCTGACGACATGGCGTTTTGGTGATGTCATATAGTTTGTTTGAAATGAAGCCTTTCTATTGGCGAGCCGAACAAGAGGAGGTGTATTTTCTCCTACGGAAATGACCCTACCTTGTTTCCTCTACCGTGGGCAATACAAAGTAGAAAGGTAAGCTACTAGAAGGTACCTCAACTGTGAAGCGTGTCATTAGGCTGCAAGACTGCAGGAAACTTTTCCTCATTTGAACTCAATAACCGCACCTTGTACCCAATATTGAGAAAAGCTTTGCTCACCCAAAACGATTTCATCTCAAGGTGTTTCTTTTTGATATCATCAACATGTCGCCAAGCCGTACATAAATATGCCACACAAAAAAAAATTATATTCTTATCCAACTGACATACGAATGATCAAACCACATGATTTTCTGGGAAGTGTAACGGCAAATACTGGTAGAAATAAACTGTAAATGCCTCTGGGATGCGAGGTTCAGAAAACACTAGCAGAGGCTAAATAGCAACAATTCTTGACTACAGGCATCAAAAACAAACGTAACAGCAATAGCAACAACAACAACAGTAAAAACGTCAGCAGCAACAACAAGCAAGGCAGAAAAGTTGCCACTCACTTGTAAAAACAAACTCACACAAAACGAACAGACGAACAAGACACAAGTAAAAACAAGACAAGTAAAAACAAGACATAAGTAAAAACAAGAAACAAGTAAAAACAAGTAAAAACACAAGTAAAAACAAAATAGAAATATAAACAAAACACATGTAAAAACAAAACAGAAATAAAAAAAAAACACATGTAAAAACAAAACAGAAATAAAAACAAAACAGCAGTAAAACCAAAAAGGAGAAATATGAGTAGCAACAAGAGCAGCAAGGCAGAGGAGGCAGCCACTCACTTGCTGGAGGCGTGAGGAGGCAGCAGGAGGCGGTGGAGCCGCATTAGAGGCACCTCAAACGCCGCCGCCAGCCACTCCTGCACAAAACAGACATTGCTCAAATACAGCTCTATGATAAATGTCTCGAATAGAAGCCTGTGGAGAAATAGTTCGATATCTAGATAACAGAAAATCAGGATAACATAAAGTCTGGATAACAAAGTCTGGATAACATAAAATCTGGATAACAAAGTCTGGATAACATTAAGTCTGGATAACAAAGTCTGGATAACATAAAATCTGGATAACAAAGTCTGGATAACATTAAGTCTGGATAACAAAGTCTGGATAACATAAAATCTGGATAACATAAAGTCTGGATAACATAAAGTCTGGATAACATAAAATCTGGATAACATAAAGTCTGGATAACATAAAGTCTGGATAACAAAGTCTGGATAACAAAGTCTGGATAACATAAAGTCTGGATAACATAAAGTCTGGATAACATAAAATCTGGATAACAAAGTCTGGATAACATTAAGTCTGGATAACCAAGTCTGGATAACATAAAATCTGGATAACATAAAGTCTGGATAACAAAGTCTGGATAACATAAAATCTGGATAACATAAAGTCTGGATAACAAAGTCTGGATAACAAAGTCTGGATAACATAAAGTCTGGATAACATAAAGTCTGTAGAAGAGAAAGTGTGTATAATATTACAACCGCGGATTGTTGGCATATATATTAATTACTTGGCTCAGTTAAATACAAACTCGTTGATAAGGAGGGTTTCCCTTATACCTTATGCTACACTTCTCCATTTCCTACACCGAAATGGGATCTGCTCGCTCTGGCTAATGTAGAGCGCTAAATGTATACAAGGTGGTGTATGAGCTGTAGGGCACGGACACTTCTCTTACTGGTATAATTTACATTCAAAGGCAGAATGGTAGTCACAAACATCATCTTCAATCTATTGACGTTCGTCATAGCAGCCAAAAAATGCGCCACACATTTGGAAAATCAACTTTTTAAATGATGATCAATCTACAATAGCATTTGAGGGGTGTGGAACAAAAAAATTTTTTTTTCGCAAACTTTAAAAAAAATAATAATGATAATAATAATAAAAACTTTCTAATGACTAATATACAAGGGAATTTCGTAGTGTAGAACAGGAAAAATTGAGTTTTTGCTAACTTTCAAAATAATAATAATAGTAATAATAATGATGATAATAAAAACTTTCACAAAATAATGATCCACTAGTATTGATCTGAAGCTACATTTAATTAACAGGAACGATCATCAAGGAGACAGCAACTGCATGTGCAGCTGCAGATCAGGGGTGTCAGATTGGCCTTTTCCAGCCTAAATCCTCAAATTCAGGCATCTTCCAAACAAAATGTAACCAAAAAGCGAGTTCAATATCAGACAAGTTAACCAGTTGCGACACAGTCTCAAAGTCTAGCTTCATTTAACACGTTGCTTGCCATATGACTCACTGATTAGTTGTGCTTATGTTTTTCCTGCAGATTAGATTAGATTATTAGTTAGTTTAAGCCTCCTTATCCTCAACAAATGAGATCCAAAGAGAGGAAGGAAGAAGGCACCAATTAGTATGGAGTTAAGGAACGTGGAATCTATCCAGAAAGGGCATAGAAACAGTAAGACGAGAAAGAAGGTCATGAAACAAGATCAAAGTTGAAGAAGAAAGTAGCAGGTGCTGAAAAAACAGGACAGCAGTGAACCGAAAAAAGATGGTCCATAACAAAACAAAAACTTACGTTATTTTAACAAAAAGGAAACCTACCTAACCTTCAGCTCGGGCCCTCACATTGTCTCTCTGGGAGCGCCAATTCCCATAGATACAATAGTTGTATCCCCCTGAGGGGTGTTTTTGTTTTTCCTGCAGCAAAACAACCCACCGATAGATCGTTAGAAAAATTTTCACCACCTTTCAAAATTAATGGGATTCAAGGGAACCAGTTAATGTTTGGTACTTATAAAATTGCTAACAACTTTTGATTTTAAATTTGAGTTGAACATTGAACTTCATTTTAACCCATTGCAGTTAAAGCAACCCAAACTCGAGCGAATCAAGAGACCGATGCTAACAACTTTTGACTTTAAATTTCAGTTTTAATTTCAACTCATCTTCATATTAACCCATTTTAACTTATTTCAACTCATCTTCATATTAACCCATTTTAACTTATTTCAACATCATTTGCACTCCTGAGTGCTAAAGTGAGCCTAGACGTGAAGATCTGGCGAGGAAGGAGACCAGTCTGAGGACGGAGACGCACCTGAGTGACGCGTGCAGCGGTGGCGCAGTGCAGGGCCTCCAGCAGGAGCAGCTGACTGCCCATGAGCTGCAGCGCCGCTCCGTCGTCTGCAATGCAACACAAAGCTCGTCAACAAACACTAATTCTCTATCTGAAGAATTGCATGAATTGAGGACATACAAGCAACATAAAGCGCGTCAACAAACACTAATTCTCGTTCTGAAGTGTACCCTTTTGAGAACTTCGCCGTCATTTTGAGAATTATGGCATTATTTTGAGAATTATGGCATTATTTTGAGAATTATGGCATTATGTTGAGAATTATGGCATTATTTTGAGAATTATGGCATTATTTTGAGAATTA
Source organism: Morinoia aosen (assembly GCA_030386875.1). NCBI lineage: Eukaryota > Metazoa > Arthropoda > Malacostraca > Amphipoda > Talitridae > Morinoia > Morinoia aosen. Next base: position 43,656,408 of record CM059567.1, on the reverse strand, counting down.
TGGCATTACTTTGAGAATTATGGCATTATTTTGAGAATTATGGCATTATTTTGAGAATTATAGCACTATTTTGAGAATTATGGCACTATTTTGAGAATTATGGCACTATTTTGAGAATTATGGCATTATTTTGAGAATTATGGCATTGTTTTGAGAATTATGGTATTGTTTTGAGAATTATGGCATTATTTTGAGAATTATGGCATTGTTTTGAGAATTATGGCAATATTTTGAGAATTATGGCATTATTTTGAGAATTAGCGTACATGAGCAACTTACTAATTCGTACACATATGTACCAATACGCAGTGAATGTGTTAGGAGTACCACACAACACAAGACACTCACCAAGGGAACGGTACCGAAGAAGAGCTTCTATTTCATCGCTGCCAATGACCACAGTGGTCACCTGCAGCCACAGCGTGCTGATGCCTGCACTCCTGCCACGACGCTCTGTGCCCTGCACACACACTGCCGTTTTTAGTGGCATCAACACGTTAACTGCACTGGGATAAACTGAAGTTCAATTTTCAACTTGAATTTAAAGTGAAAAGTTGTTAGCAATGTTATAAATACAAAACATTAACTGGGGTCCATTAAATAGTATCATTAGTTTTAAAAGATTGTTAAAATTTTTCACACGACCCGTTGATGGGTTTTTTCACTGCAGGAAAAACTTGAGCACTACCCACCGATTGGTCGTATTGCAAGCAGCGTGTTGATATTAGTGTGTTAGTTCATGAGGTAGCAAAGAAGGTACGAGCACTGAAAAAGCAAACTGAGCACAAAAGATGGCACTTCCACACACGTATTATTACTGCTATTAATTATGGTTCAAGAAATAGCAGATAGTATCAGTACTGAAATAAGCTGAGTGGACACCAAAGATTAAAATCCTGAAGCCCTATTTACACCAACAGTATCATGATTACCATTACTTAAAATAAAATCCTGACGCATCTAAGCCTATTGCCTATCCTATGCCTACTGCCAATTCTATGCCTCCTGTGGGAACCCACAATAGCATTGATGGAACCAATAAATGAGTTGTAAGCGCATCTTATGTTTATGCAAACAAGACGATACTCGATAAGACAACACAGTAACTTATAACTAATTTGTTATACAAATTATGTACTCATTCAAACATATGAACATATGTACTCATTCAAAATCAAATAAAAGCACTTTGCTACAGAGAAAATTCTAATGAAAGTTTGATGAAAGCTGTATAGTTATTACTATACATACATAAAACTTTTTTGAACAGCCATGTAGTAATACAGAACATAAAATACTTGAACTATGTAACTTGACCGCATTATATTGAAATGCAAAGCTGCTGCAGAAGACAAAATATACGAGCCAAATAACTCGACTGCGTTATATTGAAATGCTGAGTTGCTAGGCCACACCTAGAGCAGGTGTTGCACAGCAACTCACCAGCTTGCCATGCGGTGGAGACAGGCAGAGCTGCACCAGGCCTGCCAACACAACAAGAAGAGACGAGTTCCTCTGCAGCGTCACCTCAGGGGCAGGGCTGCTGTCACCGCAGGGCTTCTTGAGCTCTGCCACCCATGCCCGGCATTTCTGCTTCTCTATTTCACTCGGGGCCTCCACAGCAGAAGTTGCATGTTTTAATAAGGCTCTCAGTCTCCTCATCATGGTCCGCTGTGGCTTGTTCTGCACAAGTGAAGTAAGTCAGTTCACAGGCACAGTCACCTTGTAAGAGAGGCACAGTCACCTTGTGAGAGGCACACAGTCACCTTGTGAGACAATGAGGTAGCTTTGCTCCCCTAGGGGGCACATCAACTTGTAGACCCTGCAGGCTGCTTTACCTGGTTGATTTCTCTCATGGTAACACATTTGTAACTACGAACGCACTGTGTAATATTAGAGCAATGTGGGGAGACTGGGATCCTGCTGTTATATGAGGAAGGAGTGTGTGATATACTGCAGTGTGTAGAAGTGTATGATATAGCTGCAGCGCTTTTAAGAAGTGTATGATATAACTGCAGTGCCTGGGGGAAATGAGTGATATAGCTATAGTGTGAAAGGAGTGTGTGTGATACAGTTGCAGTGCATGAGAGAAGTGTGATATAACTGCATTGTGCGGGGAAGTGAGTGATAGAGCTATAGTGTGGGAGGAGTGTGTGTAATACAGTTGTAGTGTAGGAGAGGGATGTGCGACACCACTGCAGTGTGGCTGGCACGAGTGCACCGCACCACCCCCCACACGACACAACAGCACACACGATCCAGAGCAGCACGGAGACAGCCCACCTGTGCAGTAAGTAGCATGAGGAAGGGAGGCAGGAGCTGCTCACTGCAGCACAACAGCAGGCGGGGGGCCGACACCAGCAGCAGCTGCAGCAGGTCCAGCATGTGCAGGGAGCCAGCATCGCAGGCAGTCAAAGCTGAGCACACGTGGGCGGTGAGGCACTCCACGTGCTGTGCGAACACCTCTGGGCGCACCTGCTCAAATTCAAATTGCTCAAATGCTAATTCAAATTTAGGTTTAAAATCTATGCACAAATGACCAAACATTTTATGGTATGGATTTTAAATTTGATTAGGTTCTAGTCGTTGCTAGAAAAGCTGGTAAGAACAACAGTTTCAACACACTTATGTTCATTCAATCTACATAAAAAACTTAAGTAAATTCAAATCATCAAAATGAATGTGTTCAAGGATTACAAATGTCTCTAAAAGCTGTGCCCTATAACCTATCTCTCACACAAAATTGTAATAAAACTCTCTAAAATGAAAATGTACTTCATACAATAAGCAGTACATACATATTACCCAACTAGCACATACATTCAAGTTGAAATTTTAATTACAACAGATACGTACAATGAACATGTTATTGTCATCTAAATCAATACTAAAAATGTAAATGTAATTGCCTAAATCAGCATTAAAATGCAAATTGAAAAAGCAGCATTCGACAGCACCTTCACAGCAAGGATGCGGATGACCACAGTGGCCGCCTGACGAGTCGCACAGACGGTTGAGGTGAGCAAAGGACACACGCTGTTCAGTAGAGCTGCCAGCCCACTCACGATCTGCTCAGCGCGCATACGTACAGTTGGCAACCTGAGTCTGGAGTAGTGATGTACCGATACCGATACCGGTAAAAATGACCGGTACTGCAGATTATGATACCGATACATCGGTACATCAATAGTCTGGAGCATACTCTGGCGGGTGATTTCTTACCAAGAATGAGGATTCTTACGGTCTATGGTTGATTAAAACTGATGAGATAATCAACAGATTTATATTGTTCTGGATTGTTAGAGTTTTCAGCCTCTACAGTAGATTTGAGGTGAAAATTGCTTAAAAATGAATATCACTACAATATAAAATTCCATGAAGAGATTCAGATAAGCAATAAGAAAAGTAAAAAATTACCCAAAGAGCAACATATTATTTTTTAACATAACAAATGAATAAAAAAAATATTAGCCCACAACAGATTGAATGGAACAAGACACGAAATAGCTTTTCAGCCTTGAAAACATTCAATGAGACTTTAAAAAATTTTATTTTAGCCTATAACACTTTCAATAAATCAAAAAGCATAAAATAATGTCAGCCTTCAACACACTCTTTTGACAAAAAATGGAGTTGAAAGTAAATTTTTTGCTTTGAATGCTTTCAATGACACCAAAAGTAAAAAAATAAATTTTTTAGCCAGCAACAATCATCACTGCATCCCTTGAAAAGCAGATAACAGGTAAGAAAATCTTTGTAATTTTTTTTAAAGGATTTTTATAAAAATTTCACTGATTTAAGAACAAAAGAGAAGCACTTGAAATTCATTACTGACTTTTAGCCAGCCATATAAGGCATGAAACAATAAATACAGAGATTCCACATTAATGGCTAATTTAGACACAGTGTGAAAGACTCTTAGCTCTGGCAGTAAACTGCCCTGATATAAAAAATGCTAAAATGTGTCGTGACCCTATTCATTTTATCTCGCTGAGGTCACGGTCTTCATTTTCTTCTGCCGTCATTCTTTGTTGCGATGCAAGATATTTTTCCATGTGATATTATTAGTCGTGACATTAAGATTATTCGTCACATTTCTTTTATTTTCTACTTGTTAATATCAAGGTAGCTGCCACCAACTCAGAGTAAGTCTGAGTAAACATTTAATTCAATCTTCGGTAAGCGTTGCGAACGGCTTAAGGCCATAAATTAATCGTGCATTTTAGCCGTGTTTCCTGGCTACAAACATCATCTTTTCTTCTGAATCATCATGTCCTCTCCTCCTATTTATCCGAGGGTTATTAAAGACACAGGAAATATCAAAGAAATTCACTATTGAACACAGTAAAATATTGAGATATTAATCATCGAAAATGCGCATTAATTGAATGAATGTGACTTACGCATTCCCATCCTAATATACTTAGAAGCGTGAGAGGGAACTGGGATTTGACATGAAATCAGAGGGAAACTAATCTTGAGATTTGGAGATCAGGGCTCGCAGTCTGAGCGTCGCCTGGCTGGCGCGCCGGAGCAAGGTCGCCATATTTGGTAGAGGGCAGAGAGACCAGGTTGATGGCTGGGACTATGCCGATAATTAGCAGTCTAGATGGGCCATCTCTAATTTACGTCAAATAGGCACTGCGGTTGAGTATTCTTGAAGTAAATCACTTTCGAGCGAATGAGGGCACAGATGTTCTAGGATGACTTAAGTAGTGACTTTAAGAGGCAAGCCTCGGCCCAACTGGACCAAGGTAGAGGAACAAACTCGTATGCGACTGCTCGTGGTCGTATTCCTGCCTTAACTGAGGCAGTTTCCTTAGGGAACCGCGTTCGGCGTCACCTTGAGGTGCCAACTTTGAATAACAACTTAACAAGGTTACCAATAAGAACATGATACATCCCTACTATCGAATAGAAAACATACATCATTAACCTTACCCTCATTACTATATAAAAATCCCCACAAATCAATATTATACATATGAATTAAAGCAAATGAAGACATCCGTTGAGGTTCTTGGCATCTTCGGCTGGCGTCTTCGTTCATTACGTGTATCGACGTCGTTCGAACGTTGTTCCTGAAGAGTCGATTGTTCTAGGACGTAACGTTGCAATGTTTTCTCGCAGAAATCAGGCTTAACATTCGGTCTTTTGAATCATTTATGAATAAGTCGTTGGCCGGACGATTATTCAGATCCTTAGCGATATTCCTTACACAGTTATGCGGAGAAGCATAACAAATCCCCGATGGCCGAACAAATTACAAGCTCCCGCTTGTACTCGAAAGGCTTATCTTCGACGTTGCTCATCACGTGCAGCCGACGCCTTAATGCGTGGATCGTGGAAGAGTCAAGATGCTTACAACTGGAGTTTGCTCTTCTGGCGAGCGCTGATTCAGAGTCGTCAAATAAAGGAGTCATTATAGTTGTCCTATGGGCAGAACCGTGTCCTATAGATGACACTGACTTCTCCCTCCGTGGCGTGGATCACTGCAGTAATCCTTGAGAGTAAAAACCCTCGGAAGTGTAGCGAACACTTCCAAATACACCCAAGTCGTATAGTCGTGGGCTGCATAACTTGCTCCACCACTTTGCAGAAGTCTTATAGAGATCTCCGAAAAATATTCCGTGTGTCGCCGGTCGAAGTGGACTACTATCTCGTGGAGTTCATCATCTTTTTGGGGTTGCGTAGGACTCGCTGCCTTTATGCTGAGATCTTTGAGTTGATACATTGATTTTCATCCGGGCCTCCGTATTATTTTCATCGTCGTCGATTCCATGTGAAGCCTATCTCGTGGAGTTCATCATCTTTTTGGGGTTGCGTAGGACTCGCTGCCTTTATGCTGAGATCTTTGAGTTGATACATTGATTTTCATCCGGGCCTCCGTATTATTTTCATCGTCGTCGATTCCATGTGATGGTGATTGTCGTCTTGCGTCGATTCCATGTGATGGAGCACGACGCAAGACGACAATCACCATCACATGGAATCGACGACGATGAAAATAATACGGAGGCCCGGATGAAAATCAATGTATCAACTCAAAGATCTCAGCATAAAGGCAGCGAGTCCTACGCAACCCCAAAAAGATGATGAACTCCACGAGATAGTAGTCCACTTCTCCCTCCGTTGCGTGGATCACTGCAGTAATCCTTGAGAGTAAAAACCCTCGGAAGTGTAGCGAACACTTCCAAATACACCCAAGTCGTATAGTCGTGGGCTGCATAACTTGCTCCACCACTTTGCAGAAGTCTTATAGAGATCTCCGAAAAATATTCCGTGTGTCGTCGGTCGAAGTGGACTACTATCTCGTGGAGTTCATCATCTTTTTGGGGTTGCGTAGGACTCGCTGCCTTTATGCTGAGATCTTTGAGTTGATACATTGATTTTCATCCGGGCCTCCGTATTATTTTCATCGTCGTCGATTCCATGTGAAGCCGTGGTCGCCGAATCCATCCGAAGTCCGAAGTCGTGGTTGAAATCCCAATGTTGAGCTGTCCTTTTAAATTTTTAAATGCCTGTCGTTTTCTATTCACCGTGCCTCAGTAGAGAATTAGCCGCGGTCGTCGACCCAGTCCGCTGATAAGAAATTTTCTTCGCGTACTCGTTTTCTACGAGTCGGTGTGCGAGCTCAGGTCTGCCGCTGCGTGTCGTGCTTCAAGCGTCGAGGTAGATGGTGGGGTAGGGAGCGGGGTGCAGCGTGTGTTCGTGTGTGGCGCGCGGCCAACCCGTGGTAGTGATACCGTTCGAGCAGGGCGACGGTGAGAGCAGAGCGGTGGTGCAGCGCGTGTTCGTGGAGGTGCCAGCGCGTGTGCTCCGACGCGCTCACCCGACGCCATCCACCACTCCTGGAAGGTCAATCCCATTAAGTATTTGTTCTGATGTCCTTCTTTAATTTTTCCCAAGACTCCCTCTACATCACATCAACCAAGCCTTCCCTCTCAAACTCCCAAGTATTTACAAAAAGACTTAAGCATCCTACGTTTGAGTTTTACGTTATTATAAGCAAATTACGAATAGAACATAAGGTTCAAAAAATTATTTAAGTATAGATCGCAAAGTTTAAAATTAATTACATCCTACGAGTACACACGCATTTATGGAATTATCGAAATACATGAAAGTGAAATAAAATTGAACTATTTTCCCCACGCAGAAATATTAATTACAAAAATTATACATATTATTTAAATTCGATCAACTCGACACAATGAAGTTCATAGTTATGCTCAGGACCAGTAGAACATGTATGCGCAAACATATTAATACGAGATCGTCGAGATTGAATAAACCCGTTTGAAACAAATCATCACCCTTATGAAGTTTTAGATTTCTGAATTACCAATTCACTGTATTATTCAGATGGATTATGGATTATCGTGACTTCACAGCTGTTTCCACGTTATTAATCCATATCGCTCATAGCTAGAATCATTATGTGACGTACCTCGCAGGTAACTAATTATTTTAAAAGTAATAGTAAATCTAATTCATTAGATATTTGCCAAAATTAAATCGATCCGTGGAACCGTTATTAAATTTTGGAAACCTTAACTAACTAGTAACTCTAATAGCAGACAAATGTCTCCAGTTTACATTCATTCTCATTGGAATAACGTCGCTGGTAATTGGAATTAAATTTATTGTACGTAATCCAAATAATTGATCAAGAAATCGCACATCATATATTGGAAAAAGATTAAATTTATTATACGTTGACTTTAAATTGTAATAGCAATTCCTAGCATCCGTAGTAAATCCTCAGACAAATTTCGTGTAAGATCATTAGTATTTAAATTTTGAATAATAATTCACATGATATTGACATAATTATGCCGTGGTATCCGCAGTAATTTGTTTGATGAACGTCGAATAAGAAATTTTTACACGCAGTAATGATGAAATAATTAAATTTTTACGTTCTCACATGTAATTAAATTTATTTTTCATTAGAAAAACGTAAACATTACATGCCTAGACTAAGAAAATCGTGATTCACAACATTTATCGTTCGCATTATTGAAGTTTAGAATCATGGAAAGCTGTTGAGTGTGGCTTTGTGACCATTTCTGCGGGCGAACGAGCGATCTGTTTACATTTGGCCTTCCATCGGCTCGGGGTACGCGAGGCTGTGGCTTGGGTGCCAAGAATGTTCGATTCAATATTCGTCTCCAACATAGCATGTTGTTACATTTCAGTTTTTACATTACAGTTTTAACGTTGGGTAGTGCAGAAAATGTTACATACATGGTAGTTAAATTTAATTGATGGAGGGATACGTTGCACATCCGTACCTATTATGAGTCTATCGACAACATTGAAATATGAAATATTAATACAACATTACTTTATCGTTCCAAATGACATTCTGCAAATAAGTATTCATTAGGAAGAGAGAGACGAGATGATTCAGATAAAGAAATTATTTTTTAGTCGGCCAAATATCAATTTTTAAATTTGAATGTTTGAATGCACGTATATATTTTTTTTCGGAGGTATAAGTTCGGTAGGCATGAGATTTTACAGTAACATTTACATTTAAAGCAAAACTCAAATCCCACCGCTCAGCCGCCATATGTCGTGACCCTCTTTATTTTATCTCGCTGAGGTCACGGTCTTCATTTTCTTCTGCCGTCATTCTTTGTTGCGATGCATGATATTTTTCCATGTGATATTATTAGTCGTGACATTAAGATTATTCGTCACATTTCTTTTATTTTCTACTTGTTAATATCAAGGTAGCTGCCACCAACTCAGAGGAAGTCTGAGTAAACATTTAATTCAATCTTCGGTAAGCGTTGCGAACGGCTTAAGGCCATAAATTAATCGTGCATTTTAGCCGTGTTTCCTGGCTACAAACATCATCTTTTCTTCTGAATCATCATGTCCTCTCCTCCTATTTATCCGAGGGTTATTAAAGACACAGGAAATATCAAAGAAATTCACTATTGAACACAGTAAAATATTGAGATATTAATCATCGAAAATGCGCATTAATTGAATGAATGTGACTTACGCATTCCCATCCTAATATACTTAGAAGCGTGAGAGGGAACTGGGATTTGACATGAAATCAGAGGGAAACTTATCTTGAGATTTGGAGATCAGGGCTCGCAGTCTGAGCGTCGCCTGGCTGGCGCGCCGGAGCAAGGTCGCCATATTTGGTAGAGGGCAGAGAGACCAGGTTGATGGCTGGGACTATGCCGATAATTAGCAGTCTAGATGGGCCATCTCTAATTTACGTCAAATAGGCACTGCGGTTGAGTATTCTTGAAGTAAATCACTTTCGAGCGAATGAGGGCACAGATGTTCTAGGATGACTTAAGTAGTGACTTTAAGAGGCAAGCCTCGGCCCAACTGGACCAAGGTAGAGGAACAAACTCGTATGCGACTGCTCGTGGTCGTATTCCTGCCTTAACTGAGGCAGTTTCCTTAGGGAACCGCGTTCGGCGTCACCTTGAGGTGCCAACTTTGAATAACAACTTAACAAGGTTACCAATAAGAACATGATACATCCCTACTATCGAATAGAAAACATACATCATTAACCTTACCCTCATTACTATATAAAAATCCCCACAAATCAATATTATACATATGAATTAAAGCAAATGAAGACATCCGTTGAGGTTCTTGGCATCTTCGGCTGGCGTCTTCGTTCATTACGTGTATCGACGACGTTCGAACGTTGTTCCTGAAGAGTAGATTGTTCTAGGACGTAACGTTGCAATGTTTTCTCGCAGAAATCAGGCTTAACATTCGGTCTTTTGAATCATTTATGAATAAGTCGTTGGCCGGACGATTATTCAGATCCTTAGCGATATTCCTTACACAGTTATGCGGAGAAGCATAACAAATGAAGTATTCTGCACCAAAGTAAAAAGTAAAACAGCGGCACAAATTTCTCCGAAGGTGAACCCCGCATCTCTTTTTCATAACTACAGACAAAATTCCTTGCTTTGGCTTTTGATGCCTTGTCAGCTAAATACCTGTGCACTCAATGATGTATTGATACACTTCATAAATATTGAGAAAGTCTCAAGTTATTGAGAGATATTGAGAAATTCCCAAGCACAGTGTTGGCATTGTGTCTAGTTAACACTATTTACAGACACTGCAGAAAGCACAAACAGAAGATGTGAACTGTGTCTTGCAAATTCTAAGCAAAAATAATTTTTTTGGACTAGCAAAATTACTTGAAATTGAACAGGCATTTCAAGCAACAGTATGAGGGAGAATTTGAAGAAACACTTTAGCTAATATATAATGCCAAGCTGGTGAAAAATATTAATTAAGAATTTTTTACAAATAAATAACTCATTAAGCTACCAGCATTCACTAAGTTACAATATAATTGCATCAAACTTAAATTCAATAAATACTCACAGTTATTACAGGACACTGGAGAAGTTACTACTTTGAGGTGATCCTTGAACCTTACCTTCCCCTCAAGGTTGGAAGCGAGGAAGGTGCGGATGTTGGCACACAGGCTCTGGCACTGGTCATGTTGGCCCTGCACTCTCGCATGGTCCAGAGCAGAGCAAAGGAGCTGAAACCCAAACAATTTAGATCAATAGTTTTCAATTAGCTTTGCATGAGAGCCACTTCAGTACACTACAATCACTTTCAGAGCCATTCTCAGGAAAGTCCCATCATTTTTATATATGCTACGTAATTTCAATAGGACACTTAACCCTTTAATGTCCACATTTTCTACTCATGTTACCGTTATCACAACCACCATCATTAAACTTGCACTGGCATCAGATATTTATGTATTTAAAAATGAGGAAGGAAGCGCCACTTGACAGTGCAGTCCAAAAAACATATCAGGGGACTAATTTTAAGAGAAATACAATGTATTGAGGCTATTTTTGAAGGAGGACCGTACAGTCCACTTGGGCGTTAAAGGGTTAAATCTTCTCCACTGGCACTTTGATTGTAAGAATAAATATGTTTTTAATTGGCTTTGTCTTTCATTGAAATTTGAAAATATCTTTCTTTAAGAACAATGATTGGAAATTTTATAATGGCTTTTTTAAACAAAGCTCAAAATAAACAAAGTTTGAGATAAGGATGCAGATAACAATTCACTTATGTATTTTTGAGAAGTAGAACTGCCAATCAAGCAGTTATGACCCCCATAATGAATATTAAAGGTTTAGCTCACCACTGTTATATTAAAGCAGTTTTTTCAGTAGTACTGTTCCTTGCATTTGGTGATGCATATTCAGAGAAGTCAAAAATCAAAATCAAGAATGTACCAAAGTAGTTACATCAAATCCAGAAAGCAGCTCACCTAACTTGGCAGTTCCAGAGACAAAAAGGCATTTCCAGGGACAAATGACAAACAAAACAAACTGAGAAAAAAGTAATACTCATGTACAGTTTGTCACACACAACAAAAAAAAATGATCATAACAAAAAAAAAATAAAATAAATAAAAATATAAGGTAATACTTGTGTACAGTTCGTCACTCACAACAAAACTTGCTTAGCAGGTGAAATAAATACAAGCTCACAATTTAGTCACTAAGAATCAAATTTTTTACAAACAAACTTCCGTGAAGGTACAGAAAACTAAGAAAAAAACCTACCCTATGCAAGTAGAAATACATAAAAGATCATGTAATTGTTTTTGGAAAATAAATAGTGAGACCAGAGCAAAATGAAAATAAGATAGCAAAGTGACCATTTCAAGCTATCATATTGTTTCTATTATTAGTATTAACCTATCATATTATTACACACATATTAGTATAATGAAATTGCCATTATCCGAGCTGTGAGGTTGGGAGAACATGAGCTGGTTGTTCATCTTGAAATTTATTTAGGTACATTTTCCTGAATTTTCTTCAATTTCAATAAATTGAATGAAATTATAATGTATAAAGAAATTTTCATCAGTGATTTTTGCTTTCCTATTTTTATTGAATTTTATTTATTGCTTACATGACTTGAATACAATTTAAATCAAGTGAGTTTATTTTTCATGTACAATAACCACCACTTCCACAACATCCTACAGTATACGGATGTAGTATTCTTAAGCTTAATAATAACTTTTCTAATACAATCAGTCTGAATGCAGTACAGTAAGAATATCAAAGCCTAAAATAAAAAACACAGACACTGCAAAGGAAAAGCATTATGTGTAGCATAAAATGTCTAAAATATGTACTAGAAACAGAGTGATTTATAATGACACTTAACTTTAGAAATTACAATACATTAATTTCTTAAAACTTAAGGAACTGAGTGATTTATTATACAAAACTTAACTTTAGAAATTACAATACATTAATTTCCTAAAAATTACTAAAGGAACTTAATGATTTATTATATAAAACTTAACTTTAGGAATTACAATAAATGAATTGCCTAGAACTTACTAATAACTGATTCTGTTTTGTGGTGGCAGCTTTAGATATCTGAAGCGGTCCACCAGGTTTTGATAGTCGCTGGAACTCTTCACTGAAATCTGATATCAGCTTTAATTTTGTAGTAGCCTTTGCATTACCAAGCTGTGTTGCAGGCTTTCTCAAGCGCCTGGACTTGGATTTCCCCATTTTATGGTAGTATGTGATATATTATTAAATTAAATCCAAAACACTTTAAATGAATAATTACATATAACCTGAAAGTAGGCAGGCATACAAAATTAATAGAATATATTACTGAAATGAGACTGTTGGCAAGCATAGGCAAGAAATGTTCCAAACCAATGATCATCCTAATATTTGCCATCAATATAAACAGCAGACATGAATGAGAAGAAAGATTATTCAATTAGCAAGTGCAAGCACATTTCAACTATAAAATCATAATTCATTTTATTTATTTTTTTTTGTAAATCCAGAGCTTTGAAATTAGCTCTACAAGTCAAAACCTTTGAGGTACATATTAAAAGAAAACCTACAGCCAACAAACTAAGCATTCACTAATAGTTTTAAAAAAAGAATCGAAATTATAGATGAACTAAAGTAGTATCTGATGACACATTTGATGGTACTGTACACATTTTAACAAAAGAAATGCTGCTTTTTAAAACTTCTCAAAATCTAGATCAAGCAAAACTTTAGAAAGTTAACACTTTTTGCCCAAAATATTTTTTCATATAACTCACATGTACATATGGTTTTACACAGCAAATTTAATAACAAATGTGACCTCATTAATATGATGTTCACAGGCCTTCTTAGTGTACAATAATTTCTGGAAGGACTACAATAATCATATGATCTCTAGCTGATTACATGGCCACAGTACTCTACTTGATTGTTGACTTCACAGGATGGTAGCTACATAAGTAAAGGATGCGCTGATGCACAGCCAAGTCTCCCTTGGTTGTTTTCATTCTAATTTTTAAAAACATTTATTGTTCACTTGCTCTTAATAACAGAGATGCAACACACAACTTTTTCAAACATTTTCTAGTCACAAATTATGGCATATAACAAACACACAGGTGGGCTATTGGGCCAACTGAGCTTGAACTTCCTTAGAAGGAACTAAGGACTAATATCTTTATATATATAGGTAGATAGGAATAAACAATTTTTATTCCATGAACTTTTGAGGCCAAATAAGTATATAACGATTTATAGCGGTAGGTCAAGTTTGGGTACTTTTTAATTTATTATTTGCCGGCCTTGCGGAGCCTAAACCCACTTCTAGGATCTTTTAGCTTATAACACAATAGAAATTTTAACCCAAAAATAACGAGTTTTAGAGGTATGTTAACGTTCGTCTTAGATGGCAAAAATTCGCTTGATCATTCGAGCACGTCGGAAGAAAGAGTCCATTGTAGTGTTGCCATCCAACGCCCTTGATGAATTACTTCCAGCTTCAAACACTACAGTTGCAGCAACTAATTTGCCGTTAAAACTCCATAAATACTCATTTGCCCCCAGAAGTTCATGGAAGAAAAATTGTTTATTTCGATCAAATTAACTATGTCTAGGCAGCGAAAATTGGAAAATCGACGATTGTCTTCTCCTTCACATTTATTAATTTCATTGTTAACCCTTTAGGCCTACCATCCACATTTTTATACTCATATTACCGTTATCACAACCACTATCACTAAACCAACACTGGCATTAGGTAGTTAGTCACTGTTATCAAGATGTGGAAGGAACTGCCACTTGGCAGTTAAGTTGAATTGACACATAACTATAAAAAATACAATATATTGTTATTTTTGAAAGAGGACCATACAGTCCACTTGGGCGTTTAAGGACTGAGTTACAAAAAAATCTAGGGTAATTCATCGAATATCGAACAGAAATCACGTGTGTCTAGAAACAACCTTCATAAATCGGTAACTTTTGCTCTGAATAACTCTTGCGGGCCTCAAGGTTATTCTTGAACAGTTGCTTTCTTGTTCTGTGATGTCGCTTGAAAGACAACGTAGATTATTGAAATGTATTTATTGTTCTAAAAATCGAATTCTTTAGTAACAATTTCATCAATATCGAACAGGAATCGAACAAGAATTTTGATTCGAACAGGATGGTTTGTCAATTAGTTCTCTTCGTATGGAACTTTTGTTAGACTATTAGCACGCCACGTATGGTTTGTCTATTAGTACGCCTTGTATATTTTGTCCATTAATATGCCTCGTATGGTCTATCTATTTGTACACCTCATGTGGCCACTTGGAAAATAAACGTTTTTCTTTCATTTTTTTTTTCTTTGGTGCACTGGATTTTCTTGGAAGTGCTCGCGGTGGCACATCGGTTAAGGGATCGGACTTGTATGTTGGAGTCGCGGGTTTGTATCCCGGCGCTGGCGCTGCGATTTTCCCCGTTGGGTATAAGGGAAAGCTCAAGCACAATACCCCACTCGACCCAGGTGTCGGAAATGGGTACCGGCTTTACGGGGGAACCGTCATGGTGTCCTATATATAGTGTTAGTTATAAGACATTTGAAAAACCAATGCTTAAGATCATTTGTATCAGGCTTGATTGGAAATAAAGCATCCCAAAGATGCCGATGTTTGTTTTGTTTGTTTGTTTGAAATAACTGTCTCATTACTTATTTTCAAGATGCATTTGAATGGAGAGTTATCAAATTTTGAATATGATGTCAATGTTTCATTTGCAGTGTTTGTTGAACCATCATTGTGATCATCAACCTGTGTGACCTTTTCTGGAGTAGAGTGTAAAGCACTCGTCAATGAATTATTATTGATGCTTGCATCAATTTTCTTGGCAAGGGATTGATCATCAGTAAATGTAGCCAGACAAATCATTGATGATCTTGAGGGCTTTGGAACACCAGCAGATGATTGATAGCCCCTCACCAGAATTCCCATCTTCAACTATTCAATGTTATTATCAAGCGTTAATACAATATTTTAATGAAATAAAACAGTCGTTCAATAGATCGATTCAGTTATTTAAAAGAATTAAGAATCGAAAAGCTTTGTTCGAGGCATAAATTCATGATTTTTAAGGAATTTTGATTCGAACACCTTTGTTCAGTATTTAATACTGACATGAAAAAGGAACTGAATGTCGAACATGGAATAATTATCAAGTTTTTGGCAGAAAAGAAAAAAATACAGTAACAGAACATCATATGACAACACTACTCTCTAGTTATGACGGGAGGTTGACGGTGACCCAACAACAATTAAACTGTCGCAATTTTCCCGAGGTGCGTAAGATTTTTCGCGTGAAAAAATTCGACCAATTTGTAAGGGTCGTACAGAAAATGCGTTCGCAACAGCTGGTAGCAGTTTGCAGCTCACAGAAATGAGTTTTTATCACTAAAATAGGAGTTTTAGATGTAAGATCACTGGCACTGAGCAAGTTTGGATGCTTACTAAATTTATTACGCGCATATTTCCAAAGTTGTTCGATAATCAGTTCAGTTCAATATTTGATGAATTACCCTAGGTACTTCTAAATTCTACATAACAGGCCTTATATTTGCTGTTTCTCTCTAAAAGTACTTATAGGTCTACCCACTTTAATTCTAAGATCAGTAGCAGTTGTTAAATCATGAAGCTCATTGGCCTATGTGAATTTTAATAGAAATTGTATTCTGCAAGAATTTTTTAATGAGATTTTAACTAGTGTTTATATCTATATCCAGGAGTTAAAGAGCCTGTTGCGAGACATTTTCTACTAACGGCCCAACGTGTAATATAATATACTAATATCATGCGCCACATTTGGCGGTACATCTTTATAAATGCAAACATAAAATAATATAAACAACGCTCATTAATATAATAACTCGATCGCAAACAGAAAAGTATTATTGTCGAATATAAGAAGATACAGACTTGTAGAAAGTTTCAACATTACAAACGATTCAAGAAAAATTTCACAAATACCTACGAGTTACAAGAACAAGTTTAAATGGAATGGTTTTAGAATCACCGAGCATATTAAAAAAATGCGGGTAACTATACAGGAGAAAGAGAACAGATTCAATTAACCTAGAATATTTTTCAGGGTCGAAGTCCACTCGATCCCTCATAAGATTACTGTAATCAGGCGTTCACGCGAACTCTCATAAATGAGTGACGTACTCTTTGTTTACAAACATAGGTTCTAACATAGGCTATAACAAAAACAGTAAACTTTTTAAACAAATTAATTAATTTAGACAGGAATAAATTGAAAAACAAATTTTAAATTGTAGTAATTAGCCTAAATGACTTTACGTCGGTCGCTATTGTAATGTGGTTTTCTTGGGAACAGCTGATTTCTCACTATTAAGCCGATGCCTCCAAGTTGTAGGAAACATGTTTCCGAGTGCTAGTACGCCGTTTTCCTTAATAAACGAACTTACCGTATTAAATTACCTTTAATTAATCCTAAATTAAAATTAGAAAGGTCTTTCTTCTTTTAAATAATATTTTTCAAACAGCGCGGGTAGCAGTTAGAGAAAAGAGAATAGGGGGCTAGACTTGAGGGCTATCTGGTTGTTCAAAGGTCTTTCATTTCTACTAAGGAATCATTTCTCTTAAACAATACATCGAGTTTTTAAAATAATGTTAAAATATAACTCCTAAAATTTGTCACTTGAATTTTATAATAGTATTCTTAATTGTGAGCAAATGAGTGACCTACGATATCTAAATATATACTGTCTGGGTTCTCCAGCGAAAATGGGGAAAAAAATGTTAGAAGAAATTCGATGGAAAACTCATCTATTTATGAGCTTGTTTGTAACTAGCCATTCCCTTATTCAGGTTAACAATTACAACCCCCACACGTTCCCACAACTTTTATTAACAACGAAGTATCATTTATTGTTCCCGGCACGTATACACTAAAATGCCATCATTTATAGAACTCATAAAATTTTCATCTGCTCAGCCAATTCAAAACGTCTATCCTAAATAGGGGAGTAATAACTTGGTAGAATGATAAACTTTCAAAATGATGGTAATAATATATAATAATAATAATAATAATAATAATAATAATGAAGGCATCTACGGATGCTTTATTTCCAATCAAGCCTGATACATATCACCTTGTACATTGGATTTTCAAATGCCTTATAACTAACGCCAGGACGCCATGACGCTTTCCCCAGGTCGAGACCGGTACCCATTTCAGACACCTGGGTAGAGTGGGGTGTTGTGCTTGGAATTTTTCTCCTATACCCAACAGAGAAAATCGCCACTGCCAGCGCCGAGTTTCGAACCCGGGTCCCGGCCGCACGGCGGCGGAACCCTCGCGAGCACGTAAAAAGGATAGCTTTACTTTCTCCTCTCTGGATGTAACTATCTTTTAGAGTGGAGGCAGTTGGAAAATTTTTAGCCGTTCAATTGAGGTGTAAAATGAAGTATTAGCGCATAAGATGCCAATTGGTACTTTTCACAAACGATATTCATGGCAATGTGTTAGTCAATTGATTAGTTCTTAGTCATTTGTAGCACTCTACAGGTATGCCTGAATATCTACTTACATATCACTTTATTTACAGATATGACGGATAAAAATGAGATGTGTTATCAGAAGCTTGAAATTTGTATGGTTTTATTATTTTGATGGAAATAGGGGCGCATCTCAAAGCAAAATTATTTGTAAAAGTAAAACGTTTAAAGTGCATACACGAATCTGAAATTAATATTACAGATAGGATGTATATTTTATAAAAATGTTATCCATCAAAATTTATTTCCCTAGCATTCATCATCACAAATGATAAGATATACAGTATTTGAACTCAGACAATCATCAATATGTGAACATAAATATAGCGTTGGAGTACTAATTAAGTTTAGTAAAACACGTTAGGAGTTATTTTAGTGGATATTTAGGTAGAGAGTGTTTCATGGTTAGCTGAATTATCAGTTTTTTCGAAAGCTTCTTTTTTACTTGAATTCATTCACTTTTATCGCTCGAAATTGAACAATCAAACTATATTTATTTAAGTACAATTTTGAACGAAAAAATAGTTTTTTATTCCAAACAGTTTGGTACACATTAGAGCACAGAGTGATTTCAAACGCATTACAGTATACACCAATACGTAACGACAACTTTATCCGCCTTAGCAAGTGTGCAGGATTTTATGGGTAAAATTTTTAGAGTAAAATAGCCTAAAAAATTATTTCTGAACTCAATCAAGACACAACTCTGCAATGTTGTTCACTATAAAAGACATATAAGTTACTAGTAATTCTGGCACACATATTAATGGTAATTCATACCGATTTACTGATAGAGAAAGGATTTGAGTTTCGAGGAATTATTCTTTCTTCGTCCCAGCCCTTTCCTCATTAATTGTAGTAAGAGAGCTCAGTTTTTTTAATCTAGAGCAAACTTAAGAGATTACAAATTTATTTTTTTGCTTTAACTTGATTCAACCCCTGCCACAGATATTAGAATACTCATTACAGGTTTTCTACAAATTAGTTTCCCGGACATTTAAATTGAGAACTTGGTAAATCCAGCTTGTCTGTAATGTATTGGTATATTTGTAACAAATGTACAATTTTTATTTCTTCTCTTTATATACAAAAAAGCGAATTCTAATTGTTAAGTGATTAGAATTTTTTATTTATTTGTTTCATAAGTACAATGGTTTGTGTATCATCGGCTACTATCGCCAAATGGCTAATATCATTGTCTCATTGTAAATAGAAACTGTGTCTTCTAGGACCTTATTAAAAAAATCTGTTTCCATTCATGAGCAGCATTTATGAATTTTTTCAAACCTATAGTAAAATATTCAAACGAATGACTTCAATTTTTCCTTCGACTGTTTAGTTACCCGTTGGCATACGTAGCTACTGACTGCTTCTCATGGTTCGGCTGTCACTTGAAGACCAGTTGTGTCGAATAATCCTTCAATTCTAATTGATTAAAACGTAGTCGTTTGCGTATACGTTCTATTCGTAAACATTTTTTGGAAATGTTTTTTATTTTTACCATTGCGAATAAATAACGGCAGTAAGCAGTAAATGTATTATATATTGTCTACTCGCTAATTGCGCTTGTAAAATAACTACTTCACTCTAAAACTTCCAAAAACGCGTCCTAGATAATAATTCTTTATGTAATTGTATATGTATCAGATTGTTTTTGGCTTTTGTTTTTACGGGCGATTTAAAATAACTCAAAAATTTTTAGTGAAAGTAAAAACAATTTCTTCTCGTACGTAAAAAGAAAAAGAGTCAAATAAAATGAGTACTTTGAAAGAAGGAACAATGTAATTAAAGAATTATTTAAACTTTGGAAAATCGCCGAAACTATTTCAACAATTCTTTCCACTTGATCAATCAATCAAACTTACGTATAAGAGATTGTGAGCATGTTCCAAAAATGATCTTACAATTTTAGGCTCTTGTTCGGACGTCATTAGCTGAACTAAGCGTGGTTTCTAAAATAACCTTGGCAAATAACCTTCATGATAGTACAGACAACACTCGAAAAAAAATAAGTTGGAGTATTTTAATTACAGAATTGTGCTGATGAAGAAGCTGATTTGTGTGAATGAATGTATTAAGCTCATGTATGAATGTCAGGGGAGACTGTCACTAAACGGTGGTTATCAAAATCTGCTGTATTTACATCTTCGAGTCCCAGCGCCTTGAGTAAAATATCCCAGAGAATGGATGTTTTAGTTGTTTTTTCAGTTATATTTTCAACCTTAGACATGGCTATTGCTGCTTACTTGGTACACTATAGTGCTTCCACACCATCAACGTGAAAAATTTCAAGTCCTTATTTTCAGCGCATTTGCTATGAGGAAAAACTACATAGTTTTGAACATGAGGAAACCATGTACAATTTGGCTCCTTGATCACGCGTCTTATGGAATCTTTTTCTTATGCTGCATGGAAAGAAGATGAGCGCTTGAAAATCGTAACTTCTCATCCATCATTTCAGAGGCTTTTGAAATGACTAAGTAGTAGCTATTTGGCAACACTTAGGCCGAACTACGATCTACGAGCGATAGGCATGGCGATTGGTTTCAGTTTAAAGACTGTGTCTGTGAGGTAGCGACCTACCGTCTTCGTTCCGCCCGTTCATTGTACCACTCCCTGTCAAGGTCGAATCGGTGAAGCTTGTTTAACATCATAATTGGGTCATTCTTTCTACATTCCGTTACATCTTTACCATTGCAAAATGGGTAAGTATGTCTTTATTATGCTGAGAAATATATTACACGGTGTTATGATACGTGGGCCAGTAACGAAAGGTTCGTCTTTGTTCAGGTTTGTTGAACTTGAACGTTCTGAGTTTAAATATGCGCGTAAAAGTCATGTGAAAAAAAAAATTGGCTCTGTAACTGTACTTGTTCCGTATATATTTTTTGTAGTTAGGATGAAAATATCGAGATTAATAGTTTTATACACGTTTAGCGTAAATGTTAGTTAGTTAAAATTTGTATTAGTCTATTGGTGGTGAAGATGTAAACAAACCATCATGCGTACTTTTTAAAACGCATCTTTTTTATTGTCTAGATTCAGAGCAACTAGTGTACGTATTTCAGAAAGCTAATTAAATCCTGCTAAATGAACGATGATGTTAATTGCGTATCGAATTTCTGTTTATAAATAAGTGGTTTACTGGTGGTAAAAGCAGCTAGAGCTGAGCAGATAAGAGAGGCAGCAGAACAGCGTGCGTGACGGAATTTCTGGAGTGTGAGGTTCTGATGGAATTTCTTTGGGGGGGGGGGGGGGGGGGGGACGAAAAAAGGTCGGGAACTCCTGGGCTCAAGGAACCATGTTTATGTGGTTACTGGTGAATTTGGTGATGAAGTGGTTTAGGAACTTCGTAACGAAGGGAAGGGACTTACGAATTTGGTAACGAAGGGAAGGGACTTACGAATTTGGTAACGAAGGGAAGGGACTCACGAATTTGGTAACGAAGGGAAGGGACTTACGAATTTGGTAACGAAGGGAAGGGACTTACGAATTTGGTAACGAAGGGAAGGGACTTACGAACTTGGTAACGAAGGGAAGGGACTTACGAACTTGGTAACGAAGGGAAGGGACTTACGAATTTGGTAACGAAGGGAAGGGACTTACGAATTTGGTAACGAAGGGAAGGGACTTACGAATTTGGTAACGAAGGGAAGGGACTTACGAATTTGGTAACGAAGGGAAGGGACTTACGAATTTGGTAACGAAGGGAAGGGACTTACGAATTTGGTAATGAAGTGGCACGAATTTAGTGACGAAGTGACTAACGAATTTAGTGACGAAGTGACTAACGAATTTGGAGACGACGTGACTAACGAATTTGGTGACGACGTGACTAACGAATTTGGTGACGACGTGACTAACGAATTTGGTGACGACGTGACTAACGAATTTGGTGACGACGTGACTAACGAATTTGGTGACGACGTGACTAACGAATTTGGTGACGACGTGACTAACGAATTTGGTGACGACGTGACTAACGAATTTGGTGACGACGTGACTAACGAATTTGGTGACGACGTGACTAACGAATTTGGTGACGACGTGACTAACGAATTTGGTGACGACGTGACTAACGAATTTGGTGACGACGTGACTAACGAATTTGGTGACGACGTGACTAACGAATTTGGTGACGACGTGACTAACGAATTTGGTGACGACGTGACTAACGAATTTGGTGACGACGTGACTAACGAATTTAGTGACGACGTGACTAACGAATTTAGTGACGACGTGACTAACGAATTTAGTGACGACGTGACTAACGAATTTAGTGACGACGTGACTAACGAATTTAGTGACGACGTGACTAACGAATTTAGTGACGACGTGACTAACGAATTTAGTGACGACGTGACTAACGAATTTAGTGACGACGTGACTAACGAATTTAGTGACGACGTGACTAACGAATTTAGTGACGACGTGACTAACGAATTCAGTGACGACGTGACTAACGAATTCAGTGACGACGTGACTAACGAATTCAGTGACGACGTGACTAACGAATTTAGTGACGACGTGACTAACGAATTTAGTGACGACGTGACTAACGAATTTAGTGACGACGCGACTAACGAATTTAGTGACGACGCGACTAACGAATTTAGTGACGACGCGACTAACGAATTTAGTGACGACGTGACTAACGAATTTAGTGACGACGTGACTAACGAATTTAGTGACGACGTGACTAACGAATTTAGTGACGACGTGACTAACGAATTTAGTGACGACGTGACTAACGAATTTAGTGACGACGTGACTAACGAATTAATTTAGTGACGATGTGACTAACGAATTAATTTAGTGACGGAGGGACTAACGCATTTAGCAGCTAAATGATTAACGCCATTAGTAAGCGAGCCAGTAACAAAATTCCTAAAATGCCACTACTGACTGGTTAATGGCCGCGTATTTCTTCTCCACCTCATTTTCGAACTCGTAGGCATGCGTTTTGGAAGATGTTGGCGGCAGCACGAGGTTACACCACGGTTTATTTGAGCATCAAAACTGACCTATACCAAGGCGGGCTAATATCGCCGTGGGCATTTCTTTTATAATTTTAGGTTAGTTTTTTTCAAATATAGTCCGATTCTTATAAAACTGGCACACTTTATAAGGAATGAAATTTAAAACACATTTCATTCACGGTATTTTTGAAGTTTTCGTGATATTTTTCGAAAAAAACTCGAGGAGTAGTTGACCTCCAGAAATCCCTCGCTGCTTTAGTCTTCTATCTTTATAGCTTTATTGGTCGCTATTGCCTGTGTGATGTTCATTATTAATCTATGGCAGCTCTAGCGCACACATGGCTCCACCCTGGCCAGGGCTTACCCCTCACTCCCCCCCCACAGGTTACCCCCTCACTCCCCCCCCCCCAGGTTACCCCTCCCCCCCCCCCCCCCCATCCAAAAAACATGTAGTTCACACAAAAAGCCTATGATATTTAATATATTTTAGTGGTATTTTACGTCAAAAAAGCATATTTTCCCCTCGTGGGCACATAGCAAATGACTGTCGTAATGTTGCTCTAGCTCTTTTTTTTCTAATTCTTCGTCGTACTATAAATGACTAATCGTTCGACTTTTCGTCAAGATGACTTATCGTTACGATGATCTACTAGCACTTTAGGCGTTTTTTAATTCGAGATTTGACGAGATCTTGGGTTACAGAAAAACTGGAAACCTCTCATGATTTCGCAATGCCTCCTTCATATTATGAATTAACTTTTTTATTTGCACATATAAGCCACAGGAGCTTCCAATATCAGGCCCGAAATCGGTTCCATTCATTTTTCTGCTGATCTCACCAAAAAATGACTATCTCTTTTTTGTTATAAGTTCTTTATCTATAACTCGTTTGTTGTGCTGTGAGCTGTTGTTCGAACTTGAAAGCATGACTCCGACTCCTCAACGCTGCTTTACTTCTTATGCGGTCCCCAACACGGGCACACAACCGCTGCGTCTAGGCGAATAAGCCCTCCCAGGGGGAACATCTGAGGTCTCGAGCTCAGAGCTAGATTCACTTTTTTCTACTGAAATAGAACATGTTTTTCGTTTTGTTAAGGAGCGTCTTTTTTTTCGGTTACTGCTGTCCTGTTTTTCACCGCCTGACACTCGTCAAATTTCATCTTGTTTCATAATCTTCCTTCTCAGTTTATTGTTTCTATGCTTAGAGGATCTTGCGTGGGAACACCCCTTGTGCATGAATTCCGCGTTCCCTTAACGTCATGCTAAGTGATGCCTTCATCCTACCTCTCTTTGAACATTTCTGTTGTAGTTAGAGAAGCTGAAACTAACTTATCTAATCTGATCAAACAGTCTGAATCGTTGCTTTTGTCAATTTTCCAAGTCTCCTACATCGATGTTTTTTTGAACGAAATCCTCATGTTTGAGAAGAGCTCAAACTTTTTTTTGCCTCTGGACCTGTTATTGTTCCGAGTTCATGTCTTCTCTTTACCTCAATTGGACCTGTTATTGTTACTTCATTACCTTTTTTACTTCTGTCGCCCCCTCATGTGTATACAACTATTGTATCTTTGGGAAATAGCGCTCCCAGAGGGAAATGTGAGGGTCTGAGCTGAAAGTTAGGTAGGCCTTCTTTTTGTTAAAATAGAATAGGTTTTTGGTTTGTTACGGACCATCTTTTTTCGGTTCACTGCTGTCCTGTTTTTTCAGCACCTACTACTTTCTTCTTCAACTTTGATCTTGTTTCATGAACTTTTTTCTCATCTTAATGTTTCTATGCCCTTTCTGCACAGATTCCGCGTTCTCTAAACTCCATACTAAATGGTGCCTTCTTCCTTCCTTTCTTTGGATCGCATTTGTTGCGGATAGGGAGGCTTAAGCTAACTAATAATCTAATCTAACCTTTACTTCTGTTGCACCTGTTATTGTAAGGAGTTTGTTGTCCGAGTGCATTGTGTCGCTGCTGGTAATAAATTAAAAAAAAAAAAATTCTCGCTCCTCTTGCACAGTGCCGTCCCTCGTTCAGTGTTCCCCAGTTTGCTGGCAATTCATTCACGTTGAAATATTCTTCTCTGGTGTTCATTTAATCCTTAATGGGATACAGCTATTATTATATCTATGGGAAGCGGCGCTTCTTAGGGAATATGTGGTCTCGAGCTTAAGGTTGGGTAGGCCTTCTTCTTGTTAAAATTGCATGGGTTTTTGTTTTGTTACAGACAATTTTTTTCCGCTTAGCTTCTGTCGTTTTTCAGCACCTACTTTCATTATTTATTTTTCACTTGTTTCATATACTTCTCTCTTGCTATTTTCAAATACAGGGTGTAGGGGTAGGCCTTGTGCATCGATTCCCCGTTCCCATATGCCATACTAAATATGGGGCTTTCGTATTTCCTCGCATGGTAACAAAATCGCTAGGCTTGAACTAATACAATTTATTCCAATTTATTTTTTGTGTTTGTCTTCTTAGCGATAGTTTTTTCGTATCTTCTTTCTGTTTAAAATCGATTTTCGATGCGGGAACGCACTGTGTGCATATATTCCTGTTTTCTACAGTCCACGCTAAATGTTCCTACCTCTTCTCTCTCACGAGGCCCGCCTTGGTCGTGGCTAGGAAATTTCAAAACATTAATAATAATGCCATTATAAATGCCGTAATTCGTATACAGTATGTAGCACAAAACCAGAACTTTGTTTTATTTTCTCGAATCAGTAATACCCGTAATTATTTCCCGTATCAGTAGTAATCAGCAATACCGCATAAGTTTGCTTGAAATTAAATACTTAGGGTATTCTTATGATAGTACTACTTATACGGGAAAAATAAATACTCGATTCAGGTTTCTGTGGGACAGACTGTAAAATAAAACGGCAGGTGTCTCCTTTAAATGAATAAATTTGTAATATTTCTTCCTTTGTTTCTCCTATGGTATTACAATGTGCCAGGTGTCTACACTTGTATCTACACGGTTGTTGGTAAGTTAGTCCGTCTCTGTCCAAGTCTTTACACCCTGACCGCAACGTGCGCCACCGGTGGCCACGGAGGGAATTTCTATAATGCTGCTGATCGACCAGCAGTCACACTCAATTTTCATTAATTCTTAATTAAAGCTAAATGAAGTCATCATCGATATTTTTTACTAGTTTCAAAATTGCTTATTACAATTGACTTTAAATTTGAGTTGAATATGGAACTTCAGTTCTACCAATCGCGATCTAAGTGCTGACGATGCTTAAATGACCGTATCCGTGATACGAACATTTCAGTCGCGGGTACTATTAAGACGGATATATTTGTTTGTCATCCACATCTCTAAGATTTATTAATGAAAAATATGGAATCCCATCATTTTTGACGAGGCGTGTACGCTAATACATCAGTAAAGGCATGAAGATTGACCAATGCTTAGCCGGTTCCCATATCACACACCCGTATCGAATTGGGGATTGTGGCTAAGCTCACCTTTTGTCCAGCTGAAGAACACCGGGCTGACATGACCGTTGGTCCGACCTAGAACATTCTCGTGATAAATGATCGTTGTTGGCCGCGAGGCCAGTGACAGCTTCAATTAAATATTATAACCATGGCCGAACCTATTAAAAAAGTCGCTCAGATTTGAAATGAATCGTGAGTTTGATTTAATCTCCGCAATTTTGAATTTCTTTTGGGCAATTATTTCTTCGATTAGTCAAATCGGACATTCGTTACATCCTGTTAACATATTTGTTCATGAGACGTTTTCTATTCAGGGTGCGAAAACTTAAGAATGACGTATAGGGTAATACGTATAACCTATTACCTCTAGAGCTCTACACGTATTACCTCTACCTTGGTAATACGTACCTTCAATATCGCGTAGCTGGATTATTTATTATATACCTTTAGTCGTCAATATATTTTCGTAATTTTTTCAATTTATTTTTCATGTAATTCTTTCTGTGGCCTTCTTTGGAATGAAAAATAGCAATGTGGATAGTATCTATCCTCTCAGCATGGGGTTCGTAAATTAGCTCCGCGGTAGAGAAAAGAAAGTAGGGTCAAGCCAGTCTTATTTCGTTGACCGTGCGGCGATGCTGACGTCATGGCAACGAACCAATAGCAGCTCTCGTTGAATCTGGCACCACTGCTAGCCCCAAATCTGACACCACTATTGCCTAACGACATGTCGCAATGGTGATATCGTAACGTTGGTCTGAAATGAAGCCGTTCTATTGGCTAGCCTAACAGGAGGTGTATTTTCCCCCGTAGAAATGACCCTACCTTGTTTCCTCTACCGTGATTAGCGCTCCTCCGTGATATTCTTACTAGGTCACGGTAGAACCAACAATATTTTTTCTCCTTGAGCCATTTCTGTGTCGGTGTAGTTGTGCAGCTATACAGTCCCTATCACAAACCTTCTTTGTTTTGTTCATCGCTTAAGGTAGGCCGGCGAATCTTGCTGCCGATTTTCTTTATTTTTGTCGCTATTTATGATTCCTAACCTTCATTTTGACTATAAGAGACGCTTACCTTTTAAAATGTCAAAATGAGATGAGGTCCCGAGCTGTATAGATAACATAGGCTCTTATTTTCTTAAAATAGAACAATGTTTTTATTTTTTTCTCTTTTTTTCCCTGCTAACTCGTTTTGTTCAGCGCCTTACTTTTTCCAGCTTTTATCTCGTTTCATAAACATTTTAGATGATAATGTTTCAATGCGTAAACTGCAGGGAAAAACCTGGTGCAAAGATAGCGCGTTCGCCTGATTTGATACTAAATGGTGCCTTCCTTCTTCCTCCCTAAACCCCTCAGGTGGATACAACTATTGTATCTATGGGAATTAGCGCTCCCAGGGGAAAAATGTGTGGGCCCGAGCTGAGAGTTAAGTAGGCCTTCTTTTTGTTGAAACAAAAGTTTTTTTTGTTATGTTAAGGACCACCTTTTTTCGGTTCACTGCTGTCCTGTTTTTCAGCACCTCTCACTTTCTTCTTCAACTTTTATCTCATTTCATTAACTTCTTTCTCATCTTACTGTTTCTATGCCCCTTCAGCATAGATTCCTCATTTTCTTATCTCCATACTAAATGGGGCCTTCCTCCTTCCTCTCTTCGATACGCTCTATTTTTGTAGCGGTTAGGGAGGCTTAAACTAACTTATAATCTAAACTAATCTTCCTCCCTCAAGAACGTTTTTTTTTGTAGCAGTTAGGTAGGCTAACATATAATCTAATCTTTAAGCTATGTCAAATATAATCTAATCTTTAAGCTAATATAATCTGATCTTTAAGCTCATCACTGGCTGTTCAGCATTTCTCCCATTATGGCTCCCGTTAATATTAGTTTTAACAAGCTGAGCCTTTGTAGCAGTTAGGGAGGTTTGAACTAACATCTGATCTAATCTTGATGTTTCTTGAACGTTTCAGAGCCGCCGAGAGCGAAGGATCCCGAAATTAAGTTGTTCGTTTTCCAAGGACGTCTGGAGGGCCCGGTGACGTGGCCACAGATCCTCTCGACAATGTTCACGGTAGGCAAGGAGCGTGGGGACCCGCTACCAAGCCAGTTTATGAGGAGCCAACCCGACCGACAACTCATCAACTTCATAGCGCATTGCCTGAAAGTTGTCGCGGCTAACAAAGTGCATTTTAGCATACCTCATGTGGTCGTTCCAAACCACGACGGCTACGAAGATGCGCTCAACGAAGCTCTGGCTTCCATGTCCATAACTACCAAACAAGTGGACCAAGAGGCCGGATCTTCGCGCCCTCACTCCGCGGAGGCGTTGGTCCAGCGCGGGATGGCGGCTATGTCTCTCAAGGATTCCTCTTCACGCTTACGTTCATCTGTTACTGCTGCTTTTAGAGCAGCAGGTGCAGGCAAGGATCGCTCCTCACGGCTACGTTCGATGTCTGCTGCAGCAGCAGGTTCAGGAGGCGTGATGAGAGGTCGCATAGAACGCAACTCCAGTCGTAGGGTCAAGTGCTCATGGCCCCGACCGAAGATGACCCCAGAGATGTGCTTGAGGCATTTGCGCCAACCTAGAATTAGAATTCCTGCATCGCCCACCGGAGACAAGCTCACTGCTGCCGTCTTAGACGATGAGAAGGTCCTCGAGATCGTGATATACCGATCTGTTGAAAAAGCTGCTGTCAACAACCAGCTGTCTGCTGGGTTTATACTCATTGAGTAAGGTTGGGTTACTTTTTTTTTTGAAAAATTGTCACAGTCCATCAAATTATTCCAATGGATTCTAAAATTCGAGCCTTTACTAGGTTTTGGAAATGGTCACGACAAGTCGCATTATTAATTCAAACAGTGTTAAAGTCGTTTCTAGGTTGTTTTTGATTTTTAGCGTAAATAATGTCAGTGCTGTTTTATTTTTTAAAATTTTTGACGCTGCCACTCGGCTTTTAGGTTTTCAAATCACACGGGGTTGGAAATCATATAAAGACAGCTGAGGACATGCATTTCAAATCTCAAATAATTAGCGACAGGCCTCGTCAACGCGCCCATGAATTCCAGGACCGAATTGAAAGAAACTAAATTCATGTTATAATATGCAGTTTATAGCAGATCGTTTCAGTATTTCATGGCCCATCATTGAGGAAACTTTGACTTAGTGATGTGAAAAGTAATTAAAAGTGATGAAGTCTAGATATGAGAATAGATAAATAGTTAAAGGATTTAATTCTCCTTCGTGTCTTACAAGTGTTGTGGTCCTCTAGAGTAGTCCTGTAGAGTGCGTCTCAAGGTATGACTCGAGTTGTGACTTCGTTTAAGCCGAGTCAGGGTACGCCCTTGAGGGACCTTTGGGGCGGCGATGTGTGCCGAAAGCTGTTTTAGGGCGGCGATGTGTGCCGAAAGCTGTTTTAGGGCGGCGATGTGTGCCGAAAGCTGTTTTAGGGTGGCGATGTGTGCCGAAAGCTGTTTTAGGGCGGCGATGTGTACCGAAAGCTGTTTTAGGGCGTCGATGTGTGCCGAAAGCTGTTTGGGGGCGACGAAGTGGTGGGCATGGTGCTGTATGTTCACGCTATTCATGATAAGTTTAATTTTAATGCAAATGCTCTGATGTGAATGATGAGTTAAGCGGCCCATAGATCGACGATCAATTTAATTGTCAATATCATTGACTCAATATATAGATGAAATTTTTTTTGCACGATCCGAATGAGGCAAGATCTTTGAATGAAGCCCGCAGACGATCGATTAAATTGTCAATAGTCATTACTGACAATGATATTGACAATAAAATTGATCGTCTATGGGCCGCTATAGACCGATGTTTCTATTGCCGATGTCAGTAATGCCGAGTTGGGTGCATCGTACGCTAATTATACTTTAATACTACTTCTTGTTGTGTGTACATTTCCAACATGTTTCGGTGAAACGCAAAACTATTCTTTGGTTATGTGCGTAATTAGCGATTTGTTTACCAGTTTGGGTAAATCGACTGACATCTGCTCAGAAAATCGGTCTTTGTCTTTTTTCAATACTTTTTCGGCATTTATTGACTTTCTCCTAATTTGTATTTTAGCCGTGTTATTGTGGGTGTGTAGTTTTCACAACACATCACAATCGACGGTATAATTTGACCGATACAGGCGTTATTCGCCGCAATGAAAGAGCTCCCAGTCCAACTTTTTCGCGGGAGCATGCATGTTTTTCGCCGCCCGAGCGGTTGAATCGCTCGAGCGGCGAAAAACATGGATGCAGGCGACGAAAAAGTTAGACTGGGAAGTCACTCGTCTCAAACTGAAGAGTCTCAGGCATGTGAGTGAGATGATGAGTTAAGGCCAAGAACGTAACTCTTAAATGACAATCCTGATTTTGAAGCGCGGAATATATATTCTATTTAGAATTTCTGAACTGGATGGTTCACTTGAGTGAACGAACTAGAGATAGGTTCTGTGCTTCTGATGTGGAGATACATCAAAACGTTGATGCGATATCTGTCTTTGGAATAAGCATCTGCGTCCTCATTCGCTTCACCCAATAACTTTGATGTGTTGGCTTACATAATATGTGAACAAAATGATTTTGATGAACATTCTTTACTGATGTGTTAAAACAAGTTAATTATTGAGAAATTTCACTTTTATGTTAAATTAACCTTTTTTCATTGGGCTTTTCTCAAGTTCTGCAAGTTTTTCCTCAATGGAAGTTGTTGAAAGTGGGGGTAAAATGCGTTCCAAGTTGATGATTCGTTAACAAGTAATGCGTGTTCATAGCTATTAGGTGTAATGCTATGTTTCAATTGTCATTTGAACGAAAAGTGTGGAATTCTATTAATATTTTTGTACTCCATGTTACAATTCTTCAGCGCTCTCTTTTCTTGGTCTACAAGGTGCCGATAGGATTGTCGATTTAATTTATATATAAGCCCATAGGTCTAAACTCATCGCAGGACCATCTTTTTCCGGTTCACTGCTGTCTTGTTTTTCAGCACCTACTACTTTCTTCTTCAACTTTTATCTTGTTTCATAAACTTCTTTCTCAAGTTGCTGTTTCTATGCCCCTTTTGCATAGATTCCGCATTCTCTGATCTCCATACTAAATGGCGCCTTCCTCCTTCCTCTCTTAAATACGCTCTTTTTTTGTAGCGGTTAGGGAGGCTTAAACTAACATATAATCTAATCTTTAAGCTCATCACAGGCTGTGAAGTATTTCTCCTATTATGGCTCCTGTTAATATTAGTTTTAATCAGTTGAGCCTTTGGGAATGTTTGCTTCCATGCAGCTGCGCTGCCCAGCTGTATTTTGAACATACGCTGAGGATCCCAAACACCTCGCACTTACATGCGAGTCATTTCGTAAAAAGCGGTTTTTCTTTCATTCTATTTATTTTTTTTGTAAGTTCTGCAGGACTTCGTTCTATCGCCACC
Source organism: Morinoia aosen (assembly GCA_030386875.1). Taxonomy (NCBI): domain Eukaryota; kingdom Metazoa; phylum Arthropoda; class Malacostraca; order Amphipoda; family Talitridae; genus Morinoia; species Morinoia aosen. Next base: position 43,624,672 of record CM059567.1, on the reverse strand, counting down.
GTGCCTGGCACACCATACCAGGCCTAGTCTAACTTATCGCCGCCTGTGCGCATGTTTTTCGCCGCCTAAGCGATTTGAGCGATTAAATTGCTTAGGCGACGAAAAGCATGCATGCAGGCGGCGAAAAATTAGACTGGGGGTGCATTGCCGGGATGGTGAGGAACATTGTGAGCTACTTATGGTTTTATAAACTTGTTTTAGATCTGGTCCATGTCAATGAGTGAGTTTTGAGTATTTGGCTTTTATAAATTACTGCCTTGTCGTTTTGCAGGTGTTCAGCTTGTGTCGTTACTCTTGCGCCGTATTGGATATATTTTTTTTTAATAGATTCTATTCTCATGAAATTTGACGTGTCAATGAAAAAATTCTCACGTATTTAAGTGTTCACATTTGATGTCTGACGTTGCGTCTGCGACCGAAAAATTGAAATTACCTAGAATTGAGTGTGCCAAGTTTCTTTCAATAGAATTATAAACGTCCTACATCTACAGATCTACTTTTTTGAGTTTCTTATTTATTATTCATCTGATCCCCTTGATTATTGCATCCATTCATTTTGACTTGACCGCAGCATCTAGTGTATCACGACTACAGCATCTGGTATAGAAAGCTTATTTCAAATAGAAGGCTTATTTGAACAAACTGAAGACTAGAAGTAGAAATTCCCCCTCCCCCCTACTGCGGCTCGTACTGGCCTTCCTTCAGCGTCTGGCTGAACAGCAGCTCTTGTATCCTCGTTTATTGGATTAGCAACTGATAATCTTTAATAATTGTTAATCCATACTTTTATGTTAACGACCAATAAATTTTCCCTCTTGTGTTAGAGCATAACCGAATTCCTCCTAAAAAAGGGAATATGTTCTGAAACGCTTGGCATTGACGCATTTATCACGTTTACGCACACGGTTTATAACGAACGTGAGACGGACAAACTGTGACGCCACGCACTGAACACCTTGCATCGTCATTTTTGGTCAAAATTAATTGTAACGGGCATCTAAATTTTTTTTCAAAGAATAAATTTTGAAATTTACTCCAATGTTTTTGTTTTCCTCTTCATGCGATTTTGTTGTCGTGGGCTTAGCATTCTCTTTTACACAAAAGCGAAACTTCACAGTTGTGTTGAATTGAACAACTTTAAATTTCTTGCTATGTATGTTCCATGACCAGAATAAATATACAGCATGTTAGTCCCTTGCTCCCTAGGGGGTCTGGAACGCCAAAGGGCAATATTCCTCAGCTCATCTTGGTGACTTCGCGCTTCTCAGCACTTTGACTGCTATGGGTTAAACTGAAGTTCAATATTCAACTCGAATTAAATAAATTGTATTGAGAAATTTCGAAAATAACAAACATTAACTGAATTATGCTTTCATTTAGCTTTAATCAAGTATTCATGAAAATTGAGTTTGCGACTACTGGTCGGTCAGCAGCATTGTGAAAATCCCCTCCGTGGCCACCGGTGGCGCACGTTACGGTCAAAGTGTCAGGTGTTAGGCATCACTTGAGTCGAAGTGACGATAGTGTCTGTTCTCGTCAGTGCATCTTGGGGAGTTGACACTCCTCGGAGATCACCATGACTACCCAATGCTTAATCAATAATCAGTAACACATGTGGGCTTAGATTTTGCTTAATGCGTAGTCAGTAACGCATGTTGTCGTGAGTTTAAATTTTTAGCTCAAGCAGGCCTTTTTTCATAACTCAGGACCTCACATCTTCCCCAGAGTGTTCGAATATCTACGAATAAAATAGTTGTCTCTTCAGGGGACGCGTGGGAAAACCATGTCTGTAATATCTGGAAGAATTCTACTTTGATACCGAACTACAGTTGTTAAAAGGGGCTGCATTTTGCTGTTAGTTCTGTATGGACGACACTTTGGTGTGGAGTTACAATACAAGTAACTCGAATCTTTACACGCTCGTAGTAAACCTGGCCGCTTGGGTAATTTTTGAAGCCCTAAACACGGTTAGAAACGTCGCATTGCATTGAAAACACGTCTCATTGCATTGAAAACACATCTCATGGCATTGAGAACACATCTCACGGCATTGAAAACACATTTCATGGCATTGAAAACACATCTCATGGCATTAAAAACACGTCATATAGCATTTAAGCAGCAGAAACACGTTTCATAACATTAAAAATACGTCTCATAGAATTACAAACACGGCTCATAGCATTAAAAACATGCCTCATAACATTAAAAACACGTGATATAGCACAAAAAACACGTTCATGGATAGTTACCTAATTATAACGTTTGCAGAGGCCGGGCGCTGGCAGAAATATGGTAGGGACTCGGAGCGAGGAGCTCCATGGGAGAACAAGAAGAGGGGTACGAGGAGGAGGATCGGGCGTGTGCGTGTGGGGGGGGAGCAACGTCATGTTAAACAGGCCGTTAGAATAACAGATGAGGGCGCGGGTTAATGAAGTAGCCTTGTGTAATGGGTGCGCAGGGCGGCCATGTGTCACGCTCCCAACAAAATACGACCCGGCCGCCAGCCAAAATATAGCCGCCCTCGCCCTGTAAGAGACTCCCGGCCTCGGATTCCACTTCTCTGCACAAATATGCGAGCTGCAAAATGATGGCACTCGCACCGACAGCTACGGCCTCCTTTCTCCAGCTCGGCTGACGTATTGCGCAGGTCGCTGCCGCAACACGCGCCGGCGGCTGCGTCACGACTGGAATATACCGCGTCACCGACTCGGGAGGTCGTGGTACTAGTCTGTTGTGGGTCCTGCTATAGCGTCAGGTCTGCAGCAGTATAGCGTGAGGGGTGCTGCCATAGCGTGAGGGGTGCTGCCATAGCGTGAGGGGTGCTGCCATAGCGTGAGGTCTGCCACACTATAGCGTGAGGGGTGCTGCCATAGCGTGAGGTGTGCTGCACTATAGCGTGAGGCCTACCTCTAGCTATTACTATAGCGTGAGGGTGCTGCTATAGTGTGAGGTCTACCTCACTATAGCATGAGATCTACCGCTAGGTAGTACTATAGCGTGAGGTTAGGTTACTAATGGATATTACTTATTTCCATACATTTAATTTAGCGATAAACACATAATTTGCACATCTCAAACTGCACCGGGCAGTCGATGTATGGCGGTAGACCCGACGCCGTAGCAACACCGCTGCAGTGCTACTGTCGCAAGTTAGTGATAAGATATTAGCGACAAGAGGTAAGGTATTCTTTGAATGAGGCTACATAATGTTACGCTAATTTAACGAGCCATTTCGTCCATGTTGCTCTTGGTCAAAAAGATACTTCGCCGCCATTTATTTAATTTTTGGGGAAATTAATTTTAGCGAAGAAGTCCGACTGTATATGGCACTGAATGGGCATCGCGGGCGGAATTTTTCAAACATTTTATTTTGTCGGAGCGGTTCAGGTGGTAACGGAAGTTTAAATCTCCAAGTTCGTGCATTTTCAAATGAACTTTGAGCAATCCTGAACGGTTGCCAGATGCATGACCTCATTATCGTCCAACCCTGCACGGTTGCCAGATGCATGACCTCACTATTGCTTCCAAACAAAGAAGTTAGGGCCGTAATCACTCTTTCTTGTTCTATTGTCAATGTTAGGATTCTCATTAGATTAGATCAGTTTGGCTTAAAATTATGCCTCTCTATCCGTGACAAAGGCGTTCCAAAGAGAGGAAGGTGGAAGGCACTATTTACTATGGACTTTAGAGAACACAGAATTTATTCACAAGGTTGAATCCTACACGAGACCCCTTGTGCTCAGAAACAGTGAGATGAGAAAGGAATTTATAAAACAAGATAAAAGCTGAAGAAAGTAGTGGGTGGTGAAGAATAGAACAGCAGTGTACCGAGAAAAGACCGTCTGTAATGAAACAAAAACTTGTTCAATTTCAACAAAAGAAGGCGAAATCAACGTTTGACTCGAAGCCTCACAGTTTTTCCTAGGATGTTATGGTACTTCAAAGCCATCGATGATCAACTAAAAACAAAACTACAGATCAAGAATTGCATTTATCCAGCGTAATTCCTTCAGTGCACGTCTAGGAAGATGCTCGCCGAGGAGCTTTGAATAAATTAATATCTCTGTGTTAACTCAAGATGTTCATGCGACTCATTCTTCGAACCTTCCACATCCCAACCAGTCACAAGACAGATGCTGAATCAGCTTTAGTACACAACACGTAAGTTACAAAAACGCCTCCGTTATAAACCCCGCGACCTGATACAGTTCAATGCACACTTCCTCTGCTATACCCTTGTACCCTTGTACCTTGGTAAACTTGTATACCCTTGTACCCTTCTACCCTTGTACCCTTGTACTCTTATACCCTCGTACCTTTGTATCCTTGTATCCTTGTACTTCTTATACCCTTGTACCTTTGTAAACTTGTACTCTTGTACCCTTGTATCTTGTAAGCTTGTACCCTTGTACCCTATACCCATGTATCCTTGTACCCTTGTACCCTTATACCCTTGTACCCTTATATCCTTATACTTTTATACCCTTATACCCATGTATCCTTGTACCCTTATACCCTTGAGGCAACACCCTTATTTATGACGCCCTCAAGGGGCTTCACGGATTTTCACGAGATACTGTTGTGTCACGACACGGATGTGTGTGATACGGATGTGTCACGACACGGATGTGTGGGATACAGATGTGTCCCGTGACCCTTGCATTCAGGTGATCGAATGAATTCATTCAATATAAATGAATAACAATTGAAAAACAAAAATTCTGAGTCATTGGAAAGTGTTCGGTTTGCAGGGTGGGAATGGGGACGGGCGCACCAAGCCAGTCACCAGCTGGGTGTTGTTGTATTCTGGTATATAGCATTGATGTAATTTATTGCATCTATTCGTTTCTTTTCACTAGATTACATGAAAACCACACTTAAGAAGGTAAGAAACTTTTGTATGTTGAAGTTCATTCGCATTCTACTCACATGTCACTGAAATCTAATTTTTTCAATCTTTTATTTAGTACACAGTTAATTTATTAGACAACGTATTTAGTACACAGTTAAGTACAGTGTTTATTTCGTATAGTGTTAATTTAGTACACAGTTTATTTAGCACAAAGTTCATTAAGTACAAAGTTCATTTAGCACAAAGTTCATTTAGCACAAAGTTCATTTAGCACAAAGTTCATTTAGCACAAAGTTCATTTAGCACAAAGTTCATTTAGCACAAAGTTCATTTAGCACAAAGTTCATTTAGCACAAAGTTCATTTAGCACAAAGGTCATTTAGCACAAAGTTCATTTAGCACACAGTTTCTCAGTAAGTGTACCGCAGAAGTTAGTATTTCCTATTCCAAACATATATGAAAATTTTCTGCTGACTCATCCGAAGAAGGCGACAGTCAGACCCATTGTAAGAAACAATCTCCCAAGGATCTTGAAGCGCTCACATTTTTTAACCGTTTAACGTCCGAGAGGACTCTACGGTCCTCTTTCGAAAATAGCCTCAATATACAGGGGATACAAAAATGCCCTCAATGTATTGTATTTCTCGTTGAATTAGTTATCTAATGTATTCTTTGGAGTTCACTGCCAAGTGGCAGTTCCTTCCTCAGCCTGATATCGGTGATTGCGTGGTGCCGGCGCCAGTTTAGTGACGGCGGTTGTGATAACGGTATCATAAGTACACAAATTCCCAGGTTAAAGGGTTCATCAGCGTCCAAGGAACATTCTCCAGACGAACTGCCGAACTGAGTTCCAAGAGCGACCACTTAAAGTAGCCGTATGTGACCAGCCACACTCTCTGCGTTAAACAAAGAACTCGTAAAAAAGCAACCAACGTCCACAAAAAGATGACTTGTCAGAAAGAATCTCCTAGATTCTTCAAACCTAGGAATTTTAGGTTTGATTAGGCCAATATTTAGATCAGGCAACAATAGGAATACACTGCCCTCAATCATTTGTTTCGACTAGTGACATGGGTATTACGATACTCATGCGTGTGTATCAACTAAGGATCCATTAAGATATTTTAAAAGCCAGTGATGCGCTTTTGGTATAATTTTTATTAGCTATAAATTGTTTTCTTTTGTTCCTTTTTCCTGACAATTGAGAGCAGAGTCACTTGGTGAGGGGTGCGAGCTGATTGCAACTCCGCGTTCCATCACAAAGACTGTACGTACGACAGCTGGAAATATAGAAGACAAATATAATAAAGATCACAAACACAACACAGATCACAAACACAACATAGATCACAAACACAACATAGATCACAAACTCAACACAGATCACAAACTCAACATAGATCACAAACACAACACAGATCACAAACACAACATAGATCACAAACACAACACAGATCACAAACACAACACAGATCACAAACACAACACAGATCACAAACACAACATAGATCACAAACACAACATAGATCACAAACTCAACATAGATCACAAACACAACACAGATCACAAACACAACATAGATCACAAACACAACACAGATCACAAACACAACATAGATCACAAACACAACACAGATCACAAACACAACATAGATCACAAACACAACATAGATCACAAACACAACACAGATCACAAACACAACATAGATCACAAACACAACACAGATCACAAACACAACATAGATCACAAACACAACACAGATCACAAACACAACATAGATCACAAACACAACACAGATCACAAACACAACATAGATCACAAACACAACACAGATCACAAACACAACACAGATCACAAACACAACACAGATCACAAACACAACATAGATCACAAACACAACACAGATCACAAACACAACATAGATCACAAACACAACATAGATCACAAACACAACACAGATCACAAACACAACATAGATCACAAACACAACACAGATCACAAACACAACACAGATCACAAACACAACACAGATCACAAACACAACATAGATCACAAACACAACACAGATCACAAACACAACATAGATCACAAACACAACATAGATCACAAACACAACACAGATTACAAACACAACATAGATCACAAACACAACACAGATCACAAACACAACACAGATCACAAACACAACATAGATCATAAACACAACACAGATCACAAACACAACACAGATCACAAACACAACATAGATCACAAACACAACACAGATCACAAACACAACACAGATCACAAACACAACATAGATCACAAACACAACACAGATCACAAACACAACATAGATCACAAACACTAACACAGATCACAAACACAACACAGATCACAAACAACACAAATCACAAACACAACATAGATCACAAACACAACACAGATCACAAACACAACACAGATCACAAACACAACACAGATCACAAACACAACATAGATCACAAATACAACACAGATCACAAACACAACACAGATCACAAACACAACACAGATCACAAACACAACATAGATCACAAACACAACACAGATCACAAACACAACACAGATCACAAACACAACATAGATCACAAACACAACACAGATCACGAACACAACATAGATCACAAACACAACACAGATCACAAACACAACACAGATCACAAACACAACACAGATCACAAACACAACATAGATCACAAACACAACACAGATCACAAACACAACATAGATCACAAACACAACACAGATCACAAACACAACATAGATCACAAACACAACACAGATCACAAACACAACACAGATCACAAACACAACACAGATCACAAACACAACATAGATCACAAACACAACATAGATCACAAACACAACATAGATCACAAACACAACATAGATCACAAACACAACACAGATCACAAACACAACATAGATCACAAACACAACATAGATCACAAACACAACACAGATCACAAACACAACATAGATCACAAACACAACACAGATCACAAACACAACACAGATCACAAACACAACACAGATCACAAACACAACATAGATCACAAACACAACACAGATCACAAACACAACATAGATCACAAACACAACATAGATCACAAACACAACACAGATTACAAACACAACATAGATCACAAACACAACACAGATCACAAACACAACACAGATCACAAACACAACATAGATCACAAACACAACACAGATCACAAACACAACACAGATCACAAACACAACATAGATCACAAACACAACACAGATCACAAACACAACACAGATCACAAACACAACATAGATCACAAACACAACACAGATCACAAACACAACATAGATCACAAACACTAACACAGATCACAAACACAACACAGATCACAAACAACACAGATCACAAACACAACATAGATCACAAACACAACACAGATCACAAACACAACACAGATCACAAACACAACACAGATCACAAACACAACATAGATCACAAACACAACACAGATCACAAACACAACACAGATCACAAACACAACACAGATCACAAACACAACATAGATCACAAACACAACACAGATCACAAACACAACACAGATCACAAACACAACATAGATCACAAACACAACACAGATCACAAACACAACATAGATCACAAACACAACACAGATCACAAACACAACACAGATCACAAACACAACACAGATCACAAACACAACATAGATCACAAACAACACAGATCACAAACACAACATGGATCACAAACACAACACAGATCACAAACACAACATAGATCACAAACACAACACAGATCACAAACACAACACAGATCAAAAACACAACACAGATCACAAACACAACATAGATCACAAACACAACATAGATCACAAACACAACATAGATCACAAACACAACATAGATCACAAACACAACACAGATCACAAACACAACATAGATCACAAACACAACATAGATCACAAACACAACACAGATCACAAACATAACACAGATCACAAACACAACACAGATCACAAACACAACATAGATCACAAACACAACACAGATCACAAACACAACACAGATCACAAACACAACATAGATCACAAACACAACACAGATCACAAACACAACATAGATCACAAACACAACACAGATCACAAACACAACACAGATCACAAACACAACACAGATCACAAACACAACATAGATCACAAACAACACAGATCACAAACACAACATAGATCACAAACACAACACAGATCACAAACACAACATAGATCACAAACACAACACAGATCACAAACACAACACAGATCACAAACACAACACAGATCACAAACACAACATAGATCACAAACACAACATAGATCACAAACACAACATAGATCACAAACACAACACAGATCACAAACACAACACAGATCACAAACACAACATAGATCACAAACACAACATAGATCACAAACACAACACAGATCACAAACACAACATAGATCACAAACACAACACAGATCACAAACACAACACAGATCACAAACACAACACAGATCACAAACACAACATAGATCACAAACACAACACAGATCACAAACACAACACAGATCACAAACACAACATAGATCACAAACACAACACAGATCACAAACACAACATAGATCACAAACACAACACAGATCACAAACACAACACAGATCACAAACACAACACAGATCACAAACACAACACAGATCACAAACACAACATAGATCACAAACAACACAGATCACAAACACAACATAGATCACAAACACAACACAGATCACAAACACAACATAGATCACAAACACAACATAGATCACAAACACAACATAGATCACAAACACAACATAGATCACAAACACAACACAGATCACAAACACAACATAGATCACAAACACAACATAGATCACAAACACAACACAGATCACAAACACAACATAGATCACAAACACAACACAGATCACAAACACAACACAGATCACAAACACAACACAGATCACAAACACAACATAGATCACAAACACAACATAGATCACAAACACAACACAGATCACAAACACAACATAGATCACAAACACAACACAGATCACAAACACAACATAGATCACAAACACAACACAGATCACAAACACAACACAGATCACAAACACAACACAGATCACAAACACAACATAGATCACAAACACAACATAGATCACAAACACAACACAGATCACAAACACAACACAGATCACAAACACAACACAGATCACAAACACAACACAGATCACAAACACAACATAGATCACAAACACAACATAGATCACAAACACAACATAGATCACAAACACAACATACATCACAAACACAACATAGATCATAAACACAACACACACAACACAGATCACAAACACAGACATCAGACACCGGGGTAAGACGAGAGGTCAGCCCAGCGGGCCCCGCTGACCATCAGCTAATGCGGTGGCCAAGTCATCCGTCAGAGTTAGGCCGGCCGGGTGCGCGCTAACGCAATTAGAGCCTCACAACAACTTCTTCTCGTCGTCTTTCCGGCGGGCAGCGTCCGAGTGTTGGGCCGCCGCCATTGTGTTCCTTTCTGCTGTAGTCGTCTGCTGCGGCGGCCATTTGTGTGATGGACACTGCCACTTGACCATGGCTGCCACCTGTCCATTGCTGCCACCTGTCCATAGCTGCCCCCTGTCCTTAGCTGTCACCTGTCCTTAGCTGCCATCTGTCCATAGTTGCCACCTGTCTATAGCTGCCACCTGTTCATAGCTGCCACCTGTCTCCACTGCTGCCACATGTCCATAGCTGCCACCTGTCCTTAGCTGTCACCTGTCCTTAGCTGCCATCTGTCCATAGTTGCCACCTGTCCTTAGCTGTCACCTGTCCATAGTTGCCACCTGTCCATAGCTGCCACCTGTTCATAGCTGCCCCCTGTCTCCACTGCTGCCACATGTCCATAGCTGACACCTGTCCGATCCATAGCTGTCACCTGTCTATAGCTGCCACCTGTCCATAGCTACCACCTGTACTCCACAGTTGCCACCTGTCCTCCACTGCTGCCCACCTGTCCTCCACAGCTGCCACCTGTCCTCCACAGCTGATACCTGCCCTCCACAGCTGCCACCTGCTCTCCACAGCTGCCACCTGCCCTCCACAGCTGCCACCTGCCCTCCACAGCTGCCACCTGTCCTCCACAGCTGCCACCTGTCCTCCACAGCTGCCACCTGTCCTCCACAGCTGCCACCTGTCCTCCACAGCTGCCACCTGTCCTCCACAGCTGCCACCTGTCCTCCACAGCTGCCACCTGCCCTCCACAGCTGCCACCTGCCCTCCACAGCTGCCACCTGCCCTCCACAGCTGCCACCTGCCCTCCACAGCTGCCACCTGTTCTCCACAGCTGCCAACTGTCCTTCACAGCAGCCACCTGTCCTCCACAGCTGCTACCTGTCCTCCACAGCTGCCACCTGTCCTCCACAGCTGCCACCTGCCCTCCACAGCTGCCACCTGTCCAACGCCATCAAGAAATGATCCTTTACTGTGTTTTAAAAATAATTTAAGGTATTCCAACTCCATTAATTGCCAACAGTCAATCAAACTTGGTTCTTCATGTCCGTAGGCTTATATTCAACCACTTGGCTCGAGGAAATCTTTTTTAGAAAATTACTCAAAATTTGACTCACCTCAAGATGGTTAAAAGATTTTTGCTGGGAAATTTGAATAATAACGCTAAGGTTTTCCGTGTGCACGAACTTACATCGTATTCTTACTTCAATCTCATGGAAATTCAAATCACAAAAACCATTTACTTTTCTCCGTAAAGATTTTTTAAACAATCTTCTTGTTCATTACTATTTTACTGGGGTAAGAAATTATCACATTGGACGAGTTCAAGGAAGGATTTCATTCCCCGAGAAGCGAATGGAAGAATTTTGTTTGTTACACGTAGCTGGGTACTAAATTTTCCTTGGACCGGCGGACACCGGCGGACACAGCATATAAGTTCAGCGACTTGTACGGCATCCTATCATCAACGCTGCTGTAAGGTGTACAGTTATGTTCAGCCTAATTCTCTCAGCCTAGGGGCATACTGGACTGATCAATAAATTGGTCCTCTCATGATTCGATGGTTAATTTTTACAAAACAGTTTATATATGGGCGTGTCATGGCTGTGAGGGCAGAGCAGAGCAGAGTGCCGTCATGCCTGTGTGTGAGGGCAGAGCAGTGCAGAGTGTCGTCATGCATGTCCTGTTTGTAAGGGCAGAGCAGTGCAGAGTGCCGTCATGCCTGTTTGTGAGGGCAGAGCAGTGCAGAGTGCCGTCATGCCTGTGTGTGAGGGCAGAGCAGTGCAGAGTGCCGTCATGCATGTCCTGTTTGAAAGGGCAGAGCAGTGCAGAGTGCCGTCATGCCTGTTTGTGAGGGCAGAGCAGTGCAGAGTGCCGTCATGCCTGTGTGTGAGGGCAGAGCAGTGCAGAGTGCCGTCATGCATGTCCTGTTTGAAAGGGCAGAGCAGTGCAGAGTGCCGTCATGCCTGTTTGTGAGGGCAGAGCAGTGCAGAGTGCCGTCATGCATGTCCTGTTTGTGAGGGCAGAGCAGTGCAGAGTGTGAGCAGTGCAGTGCAGTGTACAGTGCAACACGCCAACAAGACGCAGAGGCCGCGGTGCAGGTTCATTGGGCTCCAATATGCTGGGCAATATGTTAGGTCCCGCGACGCTGAGTGCTGGCCCTTATTGCTATTGCATTAGGCGAGCCCACGCCAAAAATGTGCGCCCCTTTATGATTGCAGAAGCCCTCTGATTTATTCGGCACAATCGGCTACGACAGTCACCTGAAAATATTATTGCACGCTTTGCTGTTACGGCTCCTGCTTGCCGACTTCGCCGAGCAAATACCAAATATAAATAGAAACGACTGCCGATCGAGTCGCGGAATATTGAAAGTGCTTCCTGAGAAATGTGTTCAAAATAGGGAATCTTTTGGAAGGCGTCTTCGGGTTGTTAGAGCGGAGTCCCTCGGGCCGTTTGCGCTGGAGGTTCAGCTCAGATTCTCTGTACGACTTTTTTGGCGCCTGCATGCATGTTTTTCGCCGCCTAAGCGATTTAAGCGATTAAATCGCTTATGCAGCGAAAAACATGCATGTAGGCGGCGGAAAAGTTAGACTGGGTAGCATTGGACCGTTTATCTTATCAAATTATTTGCTAAATGCAAAATGAGATTCAAATGTGCGACTGCTCATTCTAATTTGATAATAAATTTCCTTAGAAATGTATTCTTACACTTTGACTGCGACGTGACCCACCGGTTGACACGGCGGGGATTTTCATGATGCTGCTCACCGACCAGTAGTCACAAACTCAATTTTCATAAACACTCAATCAGAGCAAAACGAGGGTGCGATCCATTTAATGTCCGCTATAGTTTCAACATTGCTTGCTACAATTGACTTTAAATTTGAGTTCGATATTGAACTTCAGTTTTACCTGCCACAGTAAAAGTGCTAATAATTAAATAAAAACACTAAAACAAATAATTACGGAACTTCTGCGACATACGTCATGTTTTTGGGAGGCATTTGGGACTTGATAAATTCCACAATCGAAGACGTAGTGAAAAAAATCAAATACAACACATCCCTGTCCCACTTTTTCGCCGCCTGCATGGATGTTTTTCGCCGCATAAGGAATTTAATCGTTTAAATCGCTAAGGCGGCGAAAACATGCATGCAGGCGGCGAAAAGGTTAGACTGGGATGTGCTGCAGACGCTTATTTTTATTTCATTGAGTCGTTAAGTTCATGTAAAACAATATGCTCTTTATATATGTTAGAATATGTTAGGTTAGGTAAGAATATGTTATGTTAAATTTTTAGGTAATGATGACCGAATTTTTTCAGGGGTCCACTTAGCTTAACGATGACATTGTCCGTGGACTTTCCACGGGTCCTGCTGGTCAAAAATAAAATGCTGTGTGATTTGAAGTTTGGCAAAACTAGCGCGGTTGTTTAAATTGATCTCTTCATCATAAAATGTTTTTCAAAAACCGTCTCAACCAGAGAATAACAATAAAATTTGGCAAAAATTGAACTCTTGGCAATTTGAAGTTTGGCGAAACTACTGCTGGCGTTTAAATTTATCTCTTCATCTCAAAATATGCCCCCTAAATACATGCAGTTCTGGTTGTGAACGCGTTCACAGTTGAGTTACAGTTGAGAGTTGTTGAGAGCTACATGGCCATTGGTGGGAAAAATCGCATTTTATTTGAGAAAATGAATGTTTATTAACTCTACAGCGAGTCGCACTTCGGCGTGTAGACGTTTATCTTCTCAAAGACTGCTATAATTTGCACACCTCACACACCGCCCAGTGTGCACACCTCACACACCGCCCAGTGTGCACACCTCACGCACCGCCCAGTGTGCACACCTCACACACCACCCAGTGTGCACACCTCACACACCGCCCAGTGTGCACACCTCACACACCGCCCAGTGTGCACTCCTCACACACCGCCCAGTGTGCACACCTCACACACCGCCCAGTGTGCACACCTCACACACCACCCAGTGTGCACACCTCACACACCGCCCAGTGTGCACACCTCACACACCGCCCAGTGTGCACACCTCACACACCACCCAGTGTGCACACCTCACACACCGCCCAGTGTGCACACCTCACACACCGCCCAGTGTGCACACCTCACACACCACCCAGTGTGCACACCTCACACACCGCCCAGTGTGCACACCTCACACACCGCCCAGTGTGCACACCTCGCACACCGCCCAGTGTGCACACCTCACACACCACCCAGTGTGCACACCTCACACACCGCCCAGTGTGCACACCTCACACACCGCCCAGTGTGCACTCCTCACACACCGCCCAGTGTGCACACCTCACACACCGCCCAGTGTGCACACCTCACACACCGCCCAGTGTGCACACCTCACACACCGCCCAGTGTGCACACCTCACACACCGCCCAGTGTGCACACCACCAGCATATTAGCACATCGAGGCTTCTGACTTACATATACTAGAGTAAAGAGTCGAAGGCCACAACTTGCCAACACTTAATTTATTCCTAAATATGGCGTCGAATATTTTTTTCAAAGAGCGAGAGTTTTTGTGTCCCGTGGCCTTCATGGAGTGAAGCCAGAATTTCGCTGGCAGGATATTGGGATCTGAATCTTTTCCGAAATTGTGTTTGAGTTGAAAATAGCTTTTATGTGGGAGGTAATAAGTGATTTTTGCCAAGAGTATGATTGACAAATAAATATATCACAGCTAGATCGGTTTGGCAAGAGCTTTATAGGTTTTGGGAAAGAAATTTCCCGGTTAGAATGTATGATGATGATATAGAACGGAACTGTTGGGTTAGATCATTTGATTTAACGATTGACTGAACTTACGTCGAATCCCTTAAGATAGAGTTTATGTCAGTTGCACTTCCTTGTTGCTGCTACACGGCTATGGTAATTGAGACGCATAAATATAGTATTGAGCCGTCATAGTATAGTTGAAAAATGCGGGCTCTGCCAACCCAACAAGGATTGATGTTGCTTTTAGTGTTCAACGCGTGAGGGTTGGTAGCCACGAAGTAATTGTAAGAATATTCTAATAACTAAATTATTTATTTGTTCTAAACTAAATTAAACTCTAAATATTCTAAGCTATGAGCTTAGTGATCGATGAATATATCAACTTATATTTTTTAGTGGAAGAAGAGTTATGTGTGAGTAATTTTTGAGCCTCACATCTTTTTCAAATTGATAACAGTAACCGTCGAAGCTGAAACGAACTTCAGAGTACCTCTATCCTTCTATTCTAATTAATTTAAAATTATTGTTACTACGTTGCCCGCTGATCATAAGCCTACAGTTTTCCTGAACTCATCGTTTTTCTCTCGCCCCACATTGGACAGGTATTTCCACAAAAAATGCGGAAGATCGGGCTTGTAATTCTACAAAAAATGTGGAAGATCGGACAAGTAATTCCAGAAAAAATGCGGAAGATCGGGCAAGTAATTCCACAAAAAATGCGGAAGATCGTGCAACTAATTCCACAAAAAAATGTGTAAGATCGGGCTGGTAATTCCACAAAAAATGCGGAAGATCGGGCAAGTAATTCCACAGAAAATGCGGAAGATCGGACAAGTAATTCCAGAAAAAATGCGGAAGATCGGGCAAGTAATTCCACAAAAAATGTCCTTGATGTACATAATCCGAATTTCCTACGAAGACAATCCCCTTAAATGCGAAGGCAAAGTTGCGATTGTATTTGTGTTTGTAACTTGGCATGGGGCACCTAACAATGCTCGTCTGCAGGACCAATAATTCAATACCGTGAAATTGGACATCTTTTGGCGAGGCCTCGCAGAGCCAGCGCTTCCATTCTCCGTCTAACAATAAACGCCGGCCAAATGTATTCCTCTCGGACCAAGTGATCAAACAAGCGCTGGCGTTCACAGCCTCCTATCGCATATCCAAAACTCAATCACCTCAAGTATTGTAATTCATCGGCTCAGCTCAAAAGTAAATATGCAGATCAAATTCGACGGCGCCCCCCGCTGCTCAATCCTTTTGACCTGATGCTAAGCAGAATAATCTTTGCGACTCGGACGAGTGTCGTCTGCTAAAAAGCGTCGCATTAAAAAGAGATGCTCGTATGCTCTTGATTATGTATTGCGAAGGGAGGAGCGGAGCCGCTGCAAAGCGACGCCAAATTGATCAAACACGGCGCTCCAATAAAAGTTCGGCAGTCAGATATCGTCCCGAGACTCTCCTCCATCCAGCGTTGAGTTTAGGCAAACAGAGATCAATGGGTTGAGGGAGCGAGTGGAATCCAATCTTTGTGCCGACCAAAACAATTGACGAGACCCTGGCCACTTGTCATTCTTGGCATCATTCTTTTTAATCAACGGATTCCTTGGTGATCTGCAGAGCTCTCGAAGCCTTTAGTCCTATAACTCAGGAGTCTTTTAATAACCTGGTCTACATCTGAGCCCTTTTCCCAGATGAACTCTTTGATTGTGGCCTCCGCGGAAAGAGTTTTCGTCATTTTGGGGCTAAATTAATGCAAGAAGTCGCTTAAAATGACTTGTTCTTCACTTTTTTGAATTCAATGGGAGTCTTTGTCGGTAAATATTGGGGAGATGTTTTTTTAATAACTGTCATGGGACGACCAAAACATCGTTCACAATCTTAAACGTGAGATCGAATTGAATAATTCCAGCAGAAATAAATAACTAATAAGGATTACTACAAATAACTTATTTTAATAATACAACGTATATGCAGTTGAATGCGTAAAAGAAGGTAAATAACATTCACAGTTATTTAAATTAATACTAACCTTACCTAGAGAGCTCTACCTAAATAAATAAGGCTTACAAAAGATATGTGGTTTCACTTTACCGTCATTTTCATGGAAATTTTAACTTCACGCAGCACATACAGGGCGTTTCAGAACAAGAGGTACAAAATTGCACACCAAGTTGAAAACGGCAAAATAAACACATTTTTTCTATGCAATTTTCGAAAAAAAACGGGTTTGTGAGATGTTAGCTGTTTATTGTTTTAATGGAAAACCCTGTAGATTTGTTCAATATTTTTAAATCAAATGATTTTGATTTTGTTTGTGAGAAAAAAATACTACAGACGTTCTTGCTGAGAGTACGGCTGTTTTTATTCTAATCACTTATCGCTATGTTCTCTAAGGAAGATGCTCAACTGACCAATTCATGATGACTCAATTCATCATTTCAAGAAGTCCATGACAGCTGGAGAAAGCGAGCACGTTGACTGCGATGGGCACATTGAACTGAAGTTCAATATTCAACTCAAATTTAAAGTCAAAAGTTGTCAAATACTTTATAAATACCAAACATTAACTGAGTATATTAAATACCATAAATTCTAAAAGTGTGTTAAAAATTTCAAACTGGGTCGTTTCACAGCTGGAAAAACTTAAGCACGGCCCACCGGTGGGTCATATCGCAAACAATGTGTTGAGACAATATACGCTTTGTGAACATCGCTTGGAAATGTGCGTCCTTCACAGTACTCAGTCCCATCTTTAAAATCTCGACGTTTCGAAACTTTCCTGTGAGCATTTGTGCACCGTTTTTACCTTGACGAACAACAGTATCTCAAAATACCTGCATCTGTTCTATAACATGACTCTTTCACTAAGCAATGCTTATAGTGGATTTATCCTAAATGCGCCAATTTACTTCTGGGAATGAACGTCATCACCTGGTTGCGGTGTTTCATTGGCTACGAGTTTTAACATTTAGATTCTAGACCTAGAGGTCATTGTTCTATAGGCGGACTTGAATTAAAGAGATAGATGTACCAAGAGCATCACTCTGAGATGCACCAAGAGCATCACTCTGAGATGCACCAAGAGCATCATTCAGAGATGCACCAAGAGTAGATGAGAGTCCAACAGTAGCATTCGTTCGGTCGATGGGCAGAGCTGCGCAGTTGGCATCATGGTTCTTTCTTTGGAATGATCTGTAATGGAAAACTGGTCGTCCAGTCGTCTTGTTCCGCCAGATCCTCCCCAAATTTGCATAGGGCAGGACTCAAGCTTGGTTTTTGCATCAGATCTCGAGGGGATTCGAATGGAGCAACGACGTCGGAATTTTTCTAGACCGACCGCCGCGTATTTTGGGGACGCGATTTTAAAAAGAAACGAAAGAAGAAGTGGAAGCTCAAGCTCGTGTAGAAAAAAAAACGGTCCATGAAAACGTCTTTGGAGCCTGCTGTTGATGCGGGGCTGTTTGCTCGAAATCAGGAGTGAACACACACACACATACACACACACACACAGACACACGTGGTTTCTATCCGTCTCAAAGGACTTCATTGTGAACTTCCGTTCGATGAAGACGAAGACTAAAGAGCAGAAGAGCATGACGCAGCTGCAGATGGGCGCGGCAGTGACGTAAGGACCCGAGAAAGTGTTTGCGACGCCAATCTTTCTCGAGTCTTTGGGAACAATGAGAACTGTACAAGTTGGAACCCGATTAAAACTTCTGATGAAACGAGATTCCCGTCAAAGCGAAGGTACTGAGGAATATGCTAAATATTTACTCTTTTGCTTGAGCTTCGGTTAAGAGGAAATTGGAAAGGGAAACTTTCAAGAAGTTTAGGTAATTTTCTTTTGAGCAAAACCTTTGGACTGATGTGACGCCAAAGTTTTAAGAAGCTTCAAATTGAAGGTCCTGCCTGAGAAAATAATCTGAACAAGCGAGCATCTCGAGCGGCGCTGCGGAGTGTCGCGCGAGGCTGTTTTTGATTTCTTTTATTGATGTCGCAAAAAAGGCGGGGATTTTAGAACGGAAATCACATGGATATACAAACTTTGATTTGATTTACTCTGTATTCTGCGCAGGGTTCCAATTTAAAAAAAACGGTGGATGATTTATAACGATGATTTATGATGTCAATATAAATAATTCAAAACAATACTTTGGTAATTTTCAGTAGGAAATAGGACAAATTACTATAAATACCGAGCTATATGCTGCACATATTTACACCCTGCTATTTTCATTTAAGAGTAGCTAATATTTCATGCACATATTGATTATATTATACCTTGTTTTTTTCACGTTGACACTGCGCAACAGAGAAAATGGTGCTTCACTCCCCACCACAGGACAGGACGGAGTCTCGTCAGCGACATGAAATGGTAATGGCGTAAATTTACCACTTCTTTCTCTATTGACCAAGCCTATAATAACATTAAAGTGCATGATGTAAAGCACTATAACTGAAACATTTAAGTCTAAATCATTTTGAGAGGTAAAGCCTCTCACTAGAGTCACCGAACTCCGATGTTAAGGGGCGCAAAATTCTGTAGCTTCATTAACTGAAACAAGGATTCCCTTTGCGTAAAAATTCCAGAAAAGACATTTTAAAGGCTCAAAATACTACTGTAGATTAATTATTTGTTAGCGTGAACGCGATGAATTGTTTTCAGGATATATCGCAAGATTAAAAAACAATAGCACTGAGCTCGGCGAACCCGTTCTTGAGATCCTTTTGGTTCATTCTTTTCGTGCCATCCATGCACTGCTTGGTAAATTTCTGAGGACCTACACGATGCTCAGCATTGTGTGAACAGAAGTGAGGGCGATTTCATACACATGCGACCAAGCAATACAGAACAAAGAAATTAGAAACTTGCACGAGAAAACTTTTTGGATTCGTATAACAACGATCGTCACTATCAGAAAATATACTCATATTTAGGATTCGCGTAGCAACGATTTTCATTAGGATGACAAACTCGTAATTAGATTTACGTAGTAACGATCTTGGGCAGTACCGATCGTTATTAAGAGAGCCCACTCGAGGACTACTTGGCACATATGAGGTCGCTCTGACTCGAGGGAGATGAAGTGCAGCGACTCAATGTATAATCCGGCATCAGATTACACAAGTCACTTGAGCAGCTCCTCCAGCGCTCTATGGAGACATTGAAACCCTCTTGTTGGCCCTCAGTTTTATAGGGAGTTATTTTGAGATGTCAAAGGGCTCTCGAGTCACACAATAGCTGTGGAGTGGCAATTGGGAGGGCGAATCTCGACCGTCACGCAGCTGCCTTCCGTTGGTCGCGCGTAGTCGAAGGCGCTCTTTGTCTTAGAGCTCTCGCTTCCAGTTGCCCTCACGCTTCCAGTTGCCCTTACGCTTCCAGTTGCCCTGACGCTTCCAGTTGCCCTGACGCTTCCAGTTGCCCTCACGCTTCCAGTTGCCCTGACGCTTCCAGTTGCCCTGACGCTTCCAGTTGCCCTTACGCTTCCAGTTGCCCTGACGCTTCCAGTTGCCCTGACGCTTCCAGTTGCCCTCACGCTTCCAGTTGCCCTCACGCTTCCAGTTGCCCTCACGCTTCCAGTTTCCATGACGAGCAGGTAGCCGTGATACGCCGACCGCTTCATTAACAAGTTCTCGGTGACGGGTTGAATTGAAGTTCAACATTCAATTCAGATTCAAGTCCATTATGAACTGCAATTTTGAAAATAGCCAACATTAACTGGATTGTGCCTTCATTTAGCTTTCGTTAGGTATTTATACGAATTAAGAATGTACGATTGGTCGGTCAGCAGCAATATTTAGTGACCACTTATGAGTCCCTTCACTGGAAATGTGTTAACTCAAAATTCGTGTTGGAACATGTGATATGGGCCGATAGCTTACTCAAACTTAGCATGAAAAGTACCTCATTCAAACGGAATAAGATAAGCGTAAAGAATTAAGTGTATAAAGTTTAAATCACTTCATATGTCGAGAATTTGTCCGCGACACAATCTTTTAAGGTGACTTTATAGTCAAGTTTAAGTCAAAATTTTATTTAATCTTAACGTATAAGGAATAAAGGTTCTCGATACGAGCAACAATGAACTACAACGCGAACACACGAACGACAAGCAACGCGAACACACGAACGACTAAAACATCAACGAATAAATTTATCTTGACGAACTAGAAGGTTACGCATAATTAGGAATATACATTAAAGTTAAGGAGCAGCATAAGCGACTGCTTCAAATAAATTGACGAACGGTCGCCAGGTTCGAGGAAAGGCAACAACAGACGTCGCCAGGCTCCAGGTAAGGCAACAACAGACGTCGCCAGGCTCCAGGTAAGGCAACAACAGACGTCGCCAGGCTCCAGGTAAGGCAATAACAGACGTCGCCAGGCTCCAGGTAAGGCAACAACAGACGTCGCCAGGCTCCAGGTAAGGCAACAACAGACGTCGCCAGGCTCCAGGTAAGGCAACAACAGACGTCGCCAGGCTCCAGGTAAGGCAAGAACGGACGTCGCCAGGCTCCAGGTAAGGCAAGAACGGACGTCGCCAGGCTCCAGGTAAGGCAAGAACAGACGTCGCCAGGCTACTGTTCGTGTTAAAAAGAGCGACGTTGAACGATCAAAATGGAAACCAGATAATAATTAATATACAAATAAGTATGCGACAAGGTGGCA
The DNA here is from genome assembly GCA_030386875.1 of Morinoia aosen. Lineage (NCBI taxonomy): Eukaryota > Metazoa > Arthropoda > Malacostraca > Amphipoda > Talitridae > Morinoia > Morinoia aosen. Next base: position 43,602,788 of record CM059567.1, on the reverse strand, counting down.
ATGAGGCAATTGTTTCACAGTCTTAATAAGTTGACTACAGAGAAATTCATCATTCACCTTCAATAAAAAGACGCCGTTAGACATTGCTTGGAAGAACCGCAGTTACAGACAAGGAAGACAAGAAGGCGCGCGCTGGCTCGGCTAATACTGTAGAGGGGACAAAATATTGAACATGAGCATAATTCTTCACAACGACGGGTGTTAAGTTTCAAGTGGGTATCACAGCTGTAATAAATCGGCCAAATAGCAAAAATTAGCGCACCTGAACTTATTAGGTCGTCCAGTGTGCTTCTCACTTTAAGGCGCGAAGTTAATTAAGAGAGGCACCGGAAGAACCGGTAAGTGCAAGAAAAGTAAGTGAAAAGGAAGGCTACGTGGGGAGGAATTCAACCCACTAGTAGAAGGCCCCTTTTTCAGGTTAAGTTAGAAGCATGCAATTTTTTTAAGGTTAATTCAAGGTTAATTTAAAGGTTTCAAAGAAAATGGAAAGACCAGCTCAAAGTTTAGTAGAGACTGGTTTAAGAATTCATTAAGCACACACATTCAACCATTCATTCATGAAAATTTAAGATAAGCATAAGGAGAAGAACTTGGGTGAGCTAAGCGCCAAAAAATTGAGCCAGCACGGTTTGTCTCCACGCAACGACGTCCAGCTCCGCATTCGTCACGGGTAGCGTCGACCGGAAACTGCGGTTTACGACTAGTAGCAGAGCGCAATGAAGGACTGCTCGGTAGCAAGTCTAAGGCAATTCTGACCTCTCAGCTCCACCGCTCTCGGACTAGCTTGCGAATAGGTCACTATAGGTTGCTACTTTATGTGATTAGCAGACGTGCACCAATTTTGTGAGGAAATCCTCACACATACTTTCTTCAGAGGTTCAGGATTTCGATAAAAGGGTAAAAAAATAAGGAGGGTTACTGAGCTTTGATATAGCTACATTTGACTCAAAGCACCCCTTCCTCTTGCTGAGTTGTTGGAGTGCGGTGCATAAATGTTTTAAGTCTATTCTCATTTTTTCTTCATATCTGATACATGTGATTGATTAGAGGGCTGAGCTTGTGATGAAATTATATGGTAATTAGTAAATGGAAAAGTCTTGAGGTCTTAGGACATTCGTTGCATAGATTTTAGTGCACCTGATTGTAGTAAAGAAAGTATGTATAGAAAATAAGAATTAAGCAGTCTAACTAGACACTATGTAGAATAGTGTCCAGAATAGTATTAGAATAGTGTAGAATACCAGTGGTGAGTGATATTCTGTGACATTTTTATAAATAAGCTGCATCAAGATAATCAATGGAGCCACAAAAAATACTTCATTTCATTTTTTCCAAAAATAAACTGAAGATAAAATTCAACGCTACTCACGAAGAGCAAAAAAAGTCATTCACGATTCGTCCCCCTGAGAGTGTCGGTCATAGAATTAATGATATCATTTAACAGCTTGGGACGCGAGGTGTCTGGTCGCTGGACGTAGTAGAGCTAATAAACGTATTATATATGAGCACACAATATTTGATTGAGATGTGCGCCAGCTCAGCCGAGCGGAATCTATCCCTGTATCACTTGTGGTAAATAAATAGTTTAGAACTATCCATGTGGGCCCCGAAAGTGGTATCAATGAACTCTTTAAGCATTTGAGCCATTAACTGCTCGTAGTCAGCCATGCATCAGAGCGTTGACAGCAGCTGAGACCGAGGGTTGAGAGGGCAAAAATCAATGTACGAGCCTGACGTTACGGAACACAGATTACACGCGGCAGAGCAGCGCGCTGGAAGTGCCGGGGCAACTCCGGCCGACTGACACCGCCGTCCGCTCGTCCGTTTGCCTGTTCACCAGTCCAATGCATCATTACCAAGCCATTTAGAGTCCTTTTACGCAACTTTTGCAAAAATTGGTACATTTAAAGGTAAAGTGTAGTTTATTATGAACTTTAGCTTGTTTATAGATAGCCAGAATATGTAGCACATGGGTGCTGTGTCAAATACCGTACGTCCACTTTCAGATGTCGAGCACGTGTTCGAACACCCGACCAGCTGTTGCCTTTCGAGGCAGAGGGAAAATCTTTAATATTTAAACGACGCGTGAAATTCCCTTTGTATCGTCCGTTCCTCCTCCGCCTCTTATTTGCTTATTATTTTTTCATGTCTACAGTTCAGTCAAATTAGTTGTGAACGAATATTGCCTCTGACTGATGAAAGGAGTGCGAACCGCGTCGGCTGGGTGTTACTATGGGAATGGATGCGGTGAGTTACGGGGTGACTGAGTAAGAAGGTGAGTAAGGGGGGTGAATGTGTGGTGAGGTATTCATGGTAATTTTACGGGGAGGTATTAATTGTGAGGCAGTTAAGAAGTGAGTATTGAACACGAAAGAACAATTATACATGTGGTTGACTTTTGCGTGGATGGGAAAAGGAGGTTTAAAGGCGTTAAGTTCAGCGGAAGTTCCTTCATATAAATGAAAAAAGTTAAAAAAAATTGAAAGTTGCTTTTACGAATTTACGCACAAGTTTAATGAAGACTGCGCGTTATTATCTTATCTGGGAATGAGTGCAACAATGAATGTATCAATGACTCAATGAATGAATGAATCAATGAATGAATGAGTAATTGAGATTTAGAATTTACCTTTAGAGTTTAGCTTACTATTGAGGCCAGTTATAACGACAAATAAATAATTAAGGACGTTTAATGCAGACATTATTGAAACCAAATTGTAGCAGACGATTGAGGTAAGAAGGCATTGGTGTTTCGATAGGCGCTTGCTCAGTAAATTAGATCAGCGTTATTCACTAATTTTTGCAAGAGAGCCACTTCGGTTAAACGCATTGATTGAGGGAGCCGCAGCTACTGCAAGTTAGCGTGTATTATATAAATTATATATTAAATAATTAATATATAATTCTTTTCGAGAGCCACGAATTGAGTCATCGCGAACCGCGCAATGAATACCGCTGAGTTAGATGGTGAATGAGCAGAGCGAAGACTTTTGTTAGATAGAATAATAATAGGTTCCCGTGATCAGTGAGAAATAACTTTCCACTCACTGATGGGGCAGTGAGTAAAAACACTGACAGGTCGTGATGTCAAAGTTGTTGTCCACGAATTTTTGAACATGAGTGATCCTAATGAATGAGTGGAGTTATCTTGATGAATACGTGGGGAAAGCAACAGGATGAAAAAAATAGTATTCTGATGACAACGAACGAAGTGCGTAAAGTGTGCATCCGACACTCAAGTTCTTTCGTATATGTGAATATTTTGTTAAATCGAATCAGCGAAGTCTAGCTCTCTGACCTGGAGTATACACATAGAAATGCGAGTGCGCACTTACACTTCAGCTAATTAAAATGAATTATAAGTTTCGTATACGTGAGGATTTTATTCCAAAGAACTCGCCAATTCGAGCTTACTGACATGGAGCATGGACATGAAAATTATTTCCAAAGTGGATTCGCACTTACCCAGTCTAACTTTTTCGCTGGAGCATGCATGTTTTTTGCCGCCTAAGTGATTTAATTACTGGGGCGGCGAAAAAAATGCATGCTGGTGGCGAAAAAGTTAGCCTGGGTACATTTGAGCGCTACAGCGACCGACCATCGCCATCGCTCCCCAAGCTCTCACCCAGTTCCCAATTCAACACTCAAGTTCAAAACAAAGGATCGGTGCTCCATGAATTTGAAGAAGCTCCGTAATGCTCGCAGTCGATAGGCCTGATGGATGGCGCTGCCTCCTTATGGGAAATAAGTTACTCCTCTTGCAAGACGTTGTATTATGAGCCGGTCCATGATCGATGCCCCGAACAATGCGCCTGCAATTGAAGCGCACGTCTCGCACGGATGATTTAGGCTTTCCAGGCTCCGCTGGAAGATCGTGAGAGGAGCTCAGTGAGAGGAGATATGGAATCGTTGATTAATATAACCCAAGATCTGCTCTATTGATAACAAGTGCGTGCGGGCGTTGCAAGTGAATTGTGTAAGAGCCATTGGGAATTTCTACGGTAACTGCGGGTGATGTTTCTTCTCTCGATGCTCGCGACTTGTCGGAGCTCTGACTTCGAAAGATCGAATGCTGGGACTCAGAATACATAACTCAAAAAATCGTTTTTTGCCTTGAACGAACAGTAAAAAAGTTCACACCGTGGAAAAATTCAGTTTGTGATAACTACCGAGGAAATAAAAGAACAGTAATTTTAGAAAACAGACTGTTAAGCTCCACGTAGAAAAAATGAATGAAATGCAAGCAAAACAATATCAAATTCTACTTAAGACTTGATCAAAATACCACCATAATACGCGATAATTGTTCACTTCAGTTGACAATATATAATACCTGTACCTATATTCCGAATTCTACGTCTACCTAATAATAGCTCTACCTAATAATAGCTCTACCTAATAATAGCTCTACCTAATAATACCTCTACCTAATAATACCTCTACCTAATTATACCTCTACCTATATTCCGAACTTTACGAGGGAAATTTCCAATAAGTCGGCCTGTCATATGTCGAAGGCGTTGAATAACCCAGGCAGGTTTTAGAAGACATAAAAAACGAGATCAGAATACCATTGTTTCTCTTCTTGAGAGCAGCATCAATGATTAAGAAAACGGGATTTTCACTCTTCTAAAGCGGATAACACGGGATTGTCTCTCTTCTAAGCGGGATAAAACGGTGTTTCTTCTCAAAGAAAAAGAATGGAATTAGCTTTTCCTGAATAGAAAAAATAGCATTTACTCTAATTTTTCAACAGGGAGAGAGGGAGATTTCTTCTCCTCATGGCGAAAGAGAACGACGTCTTCTCTCTTCTTATCGAGAGAGTACGACGTACGCTGTCTGGGTGAAAGGATAGGGTGCTCTATTCCAATCAATCAAGCCTGATACATATCACCTTGTACATTGGTTTTTCAAATGCCTTATAACTAACACCAGGACGCAATGACGGTTACCCCCGGATAAGCCGGCACCTATTTCCGACACCTGGGTAGAGTGGGGAGTTGTGGCTGAGTTCTCTTTTTTCCCAACGAAGAGAAATCACCACGAGGCGCCGGGATTCGAACTGCCGACACCTTCACGGAAGGGCGCGCTCTTAACCACTCGGCCACGGCGACCACAGCGACCAAAGAGAAGACTTACCCATGCTTTTACTTTCATGGGATACAGAAAAGTTCTTTCGTACTTTATGAAATGAGAGGAAGTCGATTTTTTGCTCTATGAGGCGTTCTCTGATGCACGAAACTTCATGTTGTATGGAGAGAAATCGACTTGGTTATTTTTGAAGCGGACTCTGTACTTTGCAAGAATTGCTCTCGTTAGTTTACTTAATAAAAAACAATCTCACACGCTGGTGCTCCGACGAAAATATAGCAGTGTTTTTTTTCGTTTTTATCGAAATATTTACACAGGGGTAACGTTCATCTCTCTTTAATGAGAGTGATATTTATAATATAGGAATTTCATGTTTCAGTCCGCCGTCCAGCATAATTAAAAAGTATTTTTAATTATGCTGAAACAACACAAACCCATCATCTCTGCACCGAGTAGTGCAGAACATACACTGGGCAGCTATGCCAACTCATCTCTGCACCGAGTTATGCAGAAACATTCACGAGGCAGTGCAGAAACATGCACTAAGCAACAACACAAACCCATCACCTGCACCAAGCAGAGCACCAGCAACACAAGACCGCCTCAGGAGAGCACAAAGCGGACCAGCAGAGCCATGGCAGCTTTGTTTGAGAGATTGCAGGGAAATGGAAGCCGTGCATCTGATGACAGTCCAGTTCTCCAGGCTGTCTTATCGCATCCGAGACGCAAGGCCGCCTCTCTCGGACGCAGGGCTGGGATGGAGCACGCCATCTGCACGGTGCCTTTTGCTGTGCAAAGTTCTGCATAGAACACGACACTGTGCAGTGTTCTGGATAGAACACGAAACCGTGCAGTGTTATGGGTAAAACACGACGCTGTGCAGTGTTCTGGATAGAACACGACGTTGTGCAGTGTTATGGGCAGAACACGACACTGTGCAGTGTTCTGCATAGAACACGATACTGTGCAGTGTTCTGGATAGAACACGATACCTTTTCACCGTGCAATGAAATTTAATGCCTTTCTCCCGATTCCATGTACAGCTTATAGATTAAGATGAACATTGAGGACGCATATTTTATTATCCTAAAGAGAAAAATATCAATCAGCTTCAGTGTACTAAATACTTCATTCCTTTACCCATATCTGGTTTTGCACATGTTTTTTAGATATCTGCAGTTTTGCTGATAAAATCAGGCAATGTACTTAGCCTCTAAATACTTGACGTATTCAACCTGTAGGCATATGATTTACGTATTCAGCCTCTATATACTTGATGTATTCAACCTCTAGGCACTTGATTCACGTATTTAGCCTCTAGATACTTGATGTATTCAATCTCTAGGCACTTGATTCACGTATTTAGCCTCTAGATACTTGATGTATTCAACCTCTAGGCACTTGATTCACGTATTTAGCCTCTAGATACTTGATGTATTCAACCTCTAGGCACTTGATTCACGTATTTAGCCTCTAGATACTCGATGTATTCAACCTCTAGGCACTTGATTCACGTATTTAGCCTCTAGATACTTGATGTATTCAACCTCTAGGCACTTGATTCACGTATTTAGCCTCTAGATACTTGATGTATTCAACCTCTAGGCACTTGATTCACGTATTTAGCCTCTAGATACTCGATGTATTCAACCTCTAGGCACTTGATTCACGTATTTAGCCTCTAGATACTTGATGTATTCAACCTCTAGGCACTTGATTCACGTATTTAGCCTCTAGATACTTGATGTATTCAACCTCTAGGCACTTGATTCACGTATTTAGCCTCTAGATACTCGATGTATTCAACCTCTAGGCACTTGATTCACGTATTTAGCCTCTAGATACTTGATGTATTCAACCTCTAGGCACTTGATTCACGTATTTAGCCTCTAGATACTCGATGTATTCAACCTCTAGGCACTTGATTCACGTATTTAGCCTCTAGATACTCGATGTATTCAACCTCTAGGCACTTGATTCACGTATTTAGCCTCTACATGCTTGATGTATTCAACCTCTAGGCACCTGATTCACGTATTTAGCCTCTAGATACTTGTTGTATTCAACCTCTAGGCACTTGATTCACGTATTTAGCCTTTAGATACTTGATGTATTCAACCCCTAGGCACTTGATTCACGTATTTAGCCTCTAGATACTCGATGTATTCAACCTCTAGGCACTTGATTCACGTATTTAGCCTCTAGATACTTGATGTATTCAACCTCTAGGCACTTGATTCACGTATTTAGCCTCTAGATACTTGATGTATTCAAACTCTAGGCACTTGATTCACGTATTTAGCCTCTAGATACTCGATGTATTCAACCTCTAGGCACTTGATTCACGTATTTAGCCTCTTCATGCTTGATGTATTCAACCTCATAGGCACCTGATTCACGTATTTAGCCTCTAGATACTTGTTGTATTCAACCTCTAGGCACTTGATTCACGTATTTAGCCTTTAGATACTTGATGTATTCAACCCCTAGGCACTTGATTCACGTATTTAGCCTCTAGATACTTGATGTATTCAACCTCTAGGCACTTGATTCACGTATTGAGCCTCTAGGTACTTGATGTATTCAACCTCTAGGCACTTGATTCACGTATTTAGCTTCTAGATACTTGATGTATTCAACCTCTAGGCACTTGATTCACGTATTTAGCTTCTAGATACTTGATGTATTCAACCTCTAGGCACTTGATTCACGTATTTAGCTTCTAGATACTTGATGTATTCAACCTCTAGGCACTTGATTCACGTATTCAGCCTCTAGATACTTGATGTATTCAACCTCTAGGCACTTGATTCACGTATTTAACCTCTAGATACTTGATGTATTCAACCTCTAGGCACTTGATTCACGTATTTAGCTTCTAGGTACTTGATGTATTCAACCTCTAGGCACTTGATTCACGTATTCAGCCTCTAGATACTTGATGTATTCAACCTCTAGGCACTTGATTCACGTATTTAACCTCTAGATACTTGATGTATTCAACCTCTAGGCACTTGATTCACCTATTTAACCTCTAGATACATGATGTATTCAACCTCTAGGCACTTGATTCACGTATTTAGCCTCTAGATATTTGATGTATTCAACCTCTAGGCACTTGATTCACGTATTTAGCCTCTAAATGCTTGATGTATTCAACCTCTAGGCACTTGATTCACGTATTTAGCTTCTAGATGTTTGATGTATTTATGAAAACGACTGGAGAGATCACTCGAGTATGGCGAGGCTGAGGCTCCATATTGAACAACTGACTCCATTTGGAGTCGGAGACCACAACCGCCTCTGTGCAGGCGGGGAAGTCGCAAGAGCCGGTCGTGGGGCGGTTTGTAATTTGAAGTTGCCTTCTGCAACGTGACGCAACTTGACGGGGCATTCTGCAACTTGACGTGGCATTCTGCAACTTGACGCAACTTGACGTGACATCCTGCAACTTGACGTGACATCCTGCAACTTGACGTGACATCCTGCAACTAGAAGTGACATCCTAAAACTTGACACAACTTGACGCCACGTCCTACAACTTGACGCAAGTCGGAGCAACACAAGTCGGAGCAACACAAGCTCTCCCTCAAACTTGCAGTGCCAACTCCACGCTCCGATGAATCTTAACTGAGGGAAGTTCGAGGACAAGTTCGAGCCTAAGATTCTCGAAGAAGATGACACCTGCTTCTGTATGTGCTCATTGAGACGTGGCTTAGTTTTGGAGCGCAGAGGTGTACCGCCATATATCGCCTACCCAGGTGCAGGTTGAGATGTGTTTATCGCTATATTAAATGTATGGAAATAAGTAATATCCATTCATAACCTAACCTAACATAACCTGCAAGTGATCCTTAACATAACAAGAACATTTTATTTCAACAAAAAAAGGCCTACCTTACTTTCAGCCCTGGCCCTCACACATTTTCCCCCTAGGAGCACTAATTCTCATATATAGGCTACAATAGTTAAGTATCCCTCTGAGGGGTTGCTACAAGGAAAGCACTCTGAAGTATAAGATGAGTGAGAAATTCATAACAAATTTCTTTTTTGCTTGTTTGACAATCAAGTGGAGCCATATTTACCTCGTCACGATGGTAAGTTCTGTTAATTTGTTTGAAATTATTGAAGCTATATGACTTATAGATACCATAAAGTGCTTCTGGAAAATCACGAAATTTGAGTTACGACAGTCTTGCATTGATGTAGCGACATACTTAACTCAGAATAATACCTGCAAAAAAGAAATGTGAATTCACATTCGTACATCGATCGCTACGAAAAAAAAAATCGTCACCGCTCTGTGGGCTACGAAGTCGGCAGCGCACTTGATACAGACACACGCAACCCTTCCGCTGCAAACGAGCTTTTCTCTTCAAAACTACTTATTTTTCCGCATGAGACCGGCTGATTGAGTGCACTTCAGTAATGGACTCCCGAGAACGGGGGGAGTTCTGTTCCCCAAGAGACAGGGATTTCCGGGACTCGCTCCATCGTAGAGTGGAGTCGTGGCTGTCTCCGGCGTATTCAAATCTGCCGAGGTAAGCATATCAGAACGGCACAAAAACGATCCCTGATGATGATAGGTCGGCAGGAGGGGCCGGCATCTTGACACGCAGCTCTCAGGGCTCTGCAGGGGAGATTTTCTCTGCGGGACTTCTGCATGTGAGGCGATTTAAAAACTCCAAATTTTGTATGCAGATTTTCAGCGGAAACTTCCGTAGGGCTTCCTTGGTTGAGCGGTGCAGTCTGGAAAAAATTAACGTTCCCTGGTTTGTTTTTATGTGTCACGAGTGAACAATCGCTGTCGATGAGTTCAAAGCTACTTGCAAGAGTAGTTCAAGACAGAAAATCACGGAGATGGTAATGAGAGTGCAGTATCTCTCGGTAGTAGAACATTTTTTACATAACCACAGATATTTCAATGCTTGCTCTGAAATGCGCGTGCAATACGTTTTCAAAATTACTAATGCGCATTTTTTAGTATTTGGAACTCAATCTGCTGCTTAGCAGCATGATAGCGAACAGATAACTCTGCTCTTATCATAATTTCAATCTTAGTAGTATAACGAGGAGTCTTCAGTTACCGGAGGCACCACCCAATAAACACGGACCGGACGAAAAGACCAAAATTTCTTGGTATCCGTCTTATACTCTAATCTATAGGCGCATACAGGAGAAGTATGAATTGCAGAAATGCACCCGTATTATTACAGGAGATGTACGAATTGCAGAAATGCACATGCATTATTACAGGAGAAGTACGAATTGCAGAAATGCACATGCATTATTACAGGAGAAGTACGAATTGCAGAAATGCACATGCATTATTACAGGAGAAGTATGAATTGCAGAAATGCACCCGTATTATTACAGGAGATGTACGAATTGCAGAAATGCACATGCATTATTACAGGAGAAGTACGAATTGCAGAAATGCACATGCATTATTACAGGAGAAGTACGAATTGCAGAAATGCACATGCATTATTACAGGAGAAGTACGAATTGCAGAAATGCACATGCATTATTACAGGAGAAGTACGAATTGCAGAAATGCACATGCATTATTACAGGAGATGTACGAATTGCAGAAATGCACATGCATTATTACAGGAGATGTACGAATTGCAGAAATGCACATGCATTATTACAGGAGATGTACGAATTGCAGAAATGCACATGCATTATTACAGGAGAAGTACGAATTGCAGAAATGCACATGCATTATTACAGGAGATGTACGAATTGCAGAAATGCACATGCATTATTACAGGAGATGTACGAATTGCAGAAATGCACATGCATTATTACAGGAGATGTACGAATTGCAGAAATGCACATGCATTATTACAGGAGAAGTACGAATTGCAGAAATGCACATGCATTATTACAGGAGAAGTACGAATTGCAGAAATGCACATGCATTATTACAGGAGATGTACGAATTGCAGAAATGCACATGCATTATTACAGGAGAAGTACGAATTGCAGAAATGCACATGCATTATTACAGGAGATGTACGAATTGCAGAAATGCACATGCATTATTACAGGAGAAGTACGAATTGCAGAAATGCACATGCATTATTACAGGAGAAGTATGAATTGCAGAAATGCACATGCATTATTACAGGAGAAGTACGAATTGCAGAAATGCACACGTAATATTTCAGGAGATGTACTAACAAACACGAATCTGTTGCATTATCGCTAACTACTTTTCCGTTATTCTGAACACTTTATACAGGCTGCAGCAGCTTAATGCTTACTGAAGTGCAATGTTCTTTGCAAAAAAATAGAGGTTACGCACAGTTTGATGCTATATAACGAATTATAAAACAGTTTACACAGCAAATAAACTTTAATGAAGTTGCATTAAGTGAGGGGTTTAAACTCAGGTAAATATTTCCTGTGTTTTGTAAGAAGCTCAAGCCTCTTGTTAAACTGTGCCTTTTAACTCAAAAAAATAATTCGGTGCGCAAATTGCGAGCGTTTTTCCAGAATGAATTTTCATTGTAGAGAAGTACATTTGTGTGTGCACAGAACTGTTAGTACACACGTAAAAAATATGAACTTTTCTTTACGTCGAGTCATTATTTATTTAGTTAATAACAGAAAATTTTGATCATACTTCATTAAATGGAAAAAAATATTCGAATTATGAACGAAGTGCTGCGGGAAAAAGCAGTGAAGTAAAATTTTCATTCATTCTGTGTTTCCATTGATGGATGGAATATTTATTTATATAGTACGGAATTTAATTTCTGAGAGTACAAAATGTCAACTGACTTTGAAAGATTTAAAAACGTTAATTTCTGAGAGTACAAAATGTCAACTGACTTTGAAAGATTTAAAAACGTTAATTTCTGAGAGTACAAAATGTCAACTGACTTTGAAAGATTTAAAAACGTTAATTTCTGAGAGTACAAAATGTCAACTAACTTTGAACGATTTAAAAACGTTAATTTCTGAGAGTACAAAATGTCAACTGACTTTGAACGATTTAAAAACGTTAATTTCTGAGAGTACAAAATGTCAACTGACTTTGAACGATTTAAAAACGTTAATTTCTGAGAGTACAAAATGTTAACTAACTTTGAAAGATTTAAAAACGTTAATTTCTGAGAGTACAAAATGTCAACTGACTTTGAACGATTTAAAAACGTTAATTTCTGAGAGTACAAAATGTTAACTAACTTTGAAAGATTTAAAAACGTTAATTTCTGAGAGTACAAAATGTCAACTGACTTTGAACGATTTAAAAACGTTAATTTCTGAGAGTACAAAATGTCAACTAACTTTGAAAGATTTAAAAACGTTAATTTCTGAGAGTACAAAATGTCAACTGACTTTGAACGATTTAAAAACGTTAATTTCTGAGAGTACAAAATGTCAACTAACTTTGAAAGATTTAAAACCGGTAATTTCTGAGATTACAAAATGTCAACTAACTTTGAACGATTTAAAAACGTTAATTTCTGAGAGTACAAAATGTCAACTGACTTTGAACGATTTAAAAACGTTAATTTCTGAGAGTACAAAATGTCAACTGACTTTGAACGATTTAAAAACGTTAATTTCTGAGAGTAAAAAATGTCAACTAACTTTGAAAGATTTAAAAACGTTAATTTCTGAGAGTACAAAATGTCAACTAACTTTGAACGATTTAAAAACGTTAATTTCTGAGAGTACAAAATGTCAACTAACTTTGAACGATTTAAAAACGTTAATTTCTGAGAGTACAAAATGTCAACTAACTTTGAAAGATTTAAAAACGTTAATTTCTGAGAGTACAAAATGTCAACTAACTTTGAACGATTTAAAAACGTTAATTTCTGAGAGTACAAAATGTCAACTAACTTTGAACGATTTAAAAACGTTAATTTCTGAGAGTACAAAATGTCAACTGACTTTGAAAGATTTAAAAACGTTAATTTCTGAGAGTACAAAATGTCAACTGACTTTGAAAGATTTAAAAACGTTAATTTCTGAGAGTACAAAATGTCAACTGACTTTGAAAGATTTAAAAACGTTAATTTCTGAGAGTACAAAATGTCAACTGACTTTGAAAGATTTAAAAACGTTAATTTCTGAGAGTACAAAATGTCAACTGACTTTGAAAGATTTAAAAACGTTAATTTCTGAGAGTACAAAATGTCAACTAACGTTGAACGATTTAAAAACGTTTATCGTCCTCACATGCAGAAATGGACTTCTAAACTCTGCACGACTCGTGCTTCAAATAATATATTGAACGAAACTCATCAAATTGTCGCATTTAAATATGAAAGCCATTATATTTAAGTGTTCACATTTTTAATTTAAAAAAATACATTTAAAAATTAAATTACAAATTAAATTCCCGATTACAAAATAAATTCATAAATTAAATCTAATTTAAAAATAAAAAATTGCATTTTAATTTTGAATATGACAGCAATTACAAACGAGACAGCACTTTTTACGACAAGTATAAAACAGTACATATTTGTATTTAGGCACAAATAAAAGAGAGCATGTAGAGTTCGATAAATGAGAAAAAACTTTTAAATATACCTATACATTTTTGAGCACATAATATATATATAGATAGATAGATATTTGAGCACACATATAAAAAACAGCATTTTATACGACAAATAAGAAATCACACATATACATATACATATACATATGTGAGCACAAACATAACAAACACTTCATACAACAGATAAACAGCACTTGCATATATTTGAGCACTGGCACAAGAGACAACATTTTTTCGAGGGTCTAAGCACCTCAAGAATTTTGTTCAGGCCTACGGACAAGGCTGTCCACAAACCGCCTCTTTTCATGAAGCACCGCTCTAATGCGCGGTCTCTCCGGCCTGCATACTGAACACGGCCGCCTCTGAGCATCCAGCTCTCGGTTTGCTGGGCCCACGTAAGTGCTGGACTCGGCACTTAGTGCTGGACCAGCCCGCAGCGCTGGTTGAAGGTGTCTGGCTCTAGAGCAAAATTACCTGGTCCAGAGTAGCTGGTTTTGTTGTAAAATTTCCTGGTCCAGAGTAACAGAGTAACTGGTCCTGTAGCAAAATTAACTGGTCCAGAGTAACAGAGTAACTGGTCCTGTAGCAATATTAACTGGTCCAGAGTAACAGAGTAACTGGTCCTGGAGCAAAATAAACTGGTCCAAAGTAACAGAGTAACTGGTCCTGGAGCAATAATAACTGGTCCAGAGTAACAGAGTAACTGGTCCTGGAGCAAAATAAACTGGTCCAAAGTAACAGAGTAACTGGTCCTGGAGCAAAATAAACTGGTCCAGAGTAACAGAGTAACTGGTCCTGTAGCAAAATTAACTGGTCCAGAGTAACAGAGTAACTGGTCCTGTAGCAATATTAACTGGTCCAGAGTAACAGAGTAACTGGTCCTGGAGCAAAATAAACTGGTCCAAAGTAACAGAGTAACTGGTCCTGGAGCAATAATAACTGGTCCAGAGTAACAGAGTAACTGGTCCTGTAGCTAAATTAACTGGTCCAGAGTAACAGAGTAACTGGTCCTGTAGCAATATTAACTGGTCCAGAGTAACAGAGTAACTGGTCCTGGAGCAAAATAAACTGGTCCAAAGTAACGGAGTAACTGGTCCTGGAGCAATAATAACTGGTCCAGAGTAACAGAGTAACTGCAGCCTGTAGCAAAATTAACTGGTCCAGAGTAACAGAGTAACTGGTCCAGAGTAACAGAGTAACTGGTCCAGAGTAACAGAGTAACTGGTCCTGTAGCAAAATTAACTGGTCCAGAGTAACAGAGTAACTGGTCCTGTAGCAATATTAACTGGTCCAGAGTAACAGAGTAACTGGTCCTGGAGCAAAATAAACTGGTCCAAAGTAACGGAGTAACTGGTCCTGGAGCAATAATAACTGGTCCAGAGTAACAGAGTAACTGCAGCCTGTAGCAAAATTAACTGGTCCAGAGTAACAGAGTAACTGGTCCAGAGTAACAGAGTAACTGGTCCAGAGTAACAGAGTAGCTGGTGCAGTAGCTAAATTAACTGGTTCAAAGTAAAAGAGTAACTGATCCTGTGGCAAATTTTCAGCTCTGGTCATGGAATAAAATAAAAAATTAAACATCGTTGCAGAGGTGCAGCTGGTGTCAGCAGTTCTTCAGTCGACTTCGCCTGTCAGCATGTTTTTTTTATCAAACTCCACATTTTGGATTTATTTTTAAATGTGAGAATTTCGAGTGATATAAAGCAACAATATCAGTAGTAGCAACAGCAACAATATCAGTAGTAGCAACAGCAACAATATCAGTAGTAGCAACAGCAACAATATCAGTAGTAGCAACAGCAACAATATCAGTAGTAGCAACAGCAACAATATCAGTAGTAGCAACAGCAACAATATCAGTAGTAGCAACAGCAACAATATCAGTAGTAGCAACAGCAACAATATCAGTAGGAGCAACAGCAACAATATCAGTAGTAGAAACAGCAACAATATCAGTAGGAGCAACAGCAACAATATCAGTAGTAGCAACAGCAACAATATCAGTAGGAGCAACAGCAACAATATCAGTAGTGTTAGCAGCAATGGTATCGGCATTAGCATCATCATCAACATCAACAGCAGCACCATCATTAACATCAGGAACATCAGCACCACCACCACCCCCACCACCACCAACAAAAACACCACCTACCCCCACCAGCACCTCCACCACCACTTCCACCACCCCCACCAGCACCACCACCACCACCACCCCCACAGTCCGCAGCGAAGCGCGACGTCGACTGTAGCTGCCCACTCTACGCTCACAAGTTATGCTGATTTCACTCTTTTGATCTCGCGCTCTTGTTTCTCATATCAAGCGGATGAACTAAATTGACTCTGAAGACAAAGTGAAGCAGAAGTTCTTTGTTGAAATCTGCCGCTGAGACGCACTTACGTACCTCCGCGTATGGGGCGTGTTTTCTCGAATGAACTTCTTTCTTTTACAGTTACAATATCGACCATATGTAGGTAGAGCGCCCTGTGAGCACTATACATTGGGTACCATGCAATACCTCCTCAAACAGGTAAGAATGAACGCTCAGGCATGAAGTGTGGGTCAAACCATACATTGGGCACCATGCAGTATCCCCTCATCATACGTTGTGCATCATGCAGTATCTCTCATACAGATACGATATCGGCCTGAGCACCATACATTGGGCACCATTATCCCCTCACCATACATTGGAACCAGGACCCCCTCATACAGTTACGATATCGACCTGAGCACCATACATTGGGCACCATTAACCCCTCACCATACATTGGAACCAGTATCTATCATACAGTTAAAATATCGACCTGAGCACCATACACATAGGCACCATTATCCCCTCATGCAGGCAAGCACGAACGCTCACACATAATGCCATACAGGTAAGCACAAATGCCCGCACATAAAGAGTGCATCAAAGCAGCGTCAGCAGCTGGCCCCACTGTCCTCGTTGATCATATTTTAGAGGGACCGAGCGCTCAATTTTCCCCTCGGGCAGCCACACAGTGCCGCGCTGTGAGCTCCTCTCCGGCATTTGCATAGCGGCGGCGGCGGGGGTCAGAGCGCCCCTCCAAAGTCTCTTGTCAATTTCGAGGGGTTGTGATTCTTTAATGCTTATCAGCATAGAAATGAAGTGAGGTGCAGGGAGCCAGGTCCCGTGGGAGCGAGGGAACCGCGTAGCTTCGCCGGCGCTGCGCTCGAGGGTTCCTCGGCGATGTTATCTGAAGTGGGGCGACCCTCGGTACCTGAGGGTTGTTCAGGGGTGGCTGGGGTTGTTGAGGGGTGGGCAGGGTTGTTGAGGGGTGGGCAGGGTTGTTGAGGGGTGGGCAGGGCAGTTGAGGGGGGGGGGGGGCAGGGTTGTTGATATGTGCTGATGTTAGGAGCTATTGTACCGAGGGCAAATGGTGCACCGACATTTATGTTGGTACGGTGCGTCGAAAGAATGGTACATTAATTTTGAATTCGAGAGCAGTTGAGCTACCAGCATCACGTCTGTGTTGGTGAGAAAATACAATACAAAAACATACCAGTTTCTACATATATTGGTATGATACATGGGAACAATGTGGTGCGTTCATTTAGAACACAGCAAAAGTCGAGGTTCCTACTAGAAAGTTGGTGAGAATGTACTGTACAAAAGTATATTCAATTCTACATATACGAGTACTATATTGGTATTATACATGGAAGGAATGTGGTACGTTCATTTTGAACTCGATAGAAGTTGAGTTAACTGCGTGCATGATGGTGAAGCTAGTTAGTGAGCAAGTACAGCACATGAGCATCCGAGCTGGGGCTGCGCACTGAAGTGTGGTGTGGTGAGAGTTACCGAAGCACCTTGTGATTTATAGTGCACTCTTGCACCACTGGCAATTTCAATTTATCCGTCGTGTGTATGCATGTAAAATGTCTAAGTAAATGAGTTTCTTATAAAATTTATAAGTAATGAGTTTCTTATGAAATTGATCGGTAATGAGTTTCTTATGAAATTGATAAGTAAATGAGTTTCTTATGAAATTGATAAGTAATGAGTTTCTCATGAAATTGATAAGTAAATGAGTTTCTTATGAAATTGATAAGTAAATGAGTTTCTTATGAAATTGATAAGTAATGAGTTTCTTATGAAATTGATAAGTAAATGAGTTTCTTATAAAATTTATAAGTAATGAGTTTCTTATGAAATTGATCGGTAATGAGTTTCTTATGAAATTGATAAGTAATGAGTTTCTTATGAAATTGATAAGTAAATGAGTTTCTTATGAAATTGATAGGTAATGAGTTTCTCATGAAATTGATAAGTAATGAGTTTCTCATGAAATTGATAAGTAATGAGTTTCTCATGAAATTGATAAGTAATGAGTTTCTTATGAAATTGATAAGTAAATGAGTTTCTTATGAAATTGATCGGTAATGAGTTTCTTATGAAATTGATAAGTAATGAGTTTCTTATGAAATTGATCGGTAATGAGTTTCTTATGAAATTGATAAGTAAATGAGTTTCTTACGAAATTGATCGGTAATGAGTTTCTTATGAAATTGATAAGTAAATGAGTTTCTTATGAAATTGATAAGTAATGAGTTTCTCATGAAATTGATAAGTAATGAGTTTCTCATGAAATTGATAAGTAATGAGTTTCTCATGAAATTGATAAGTAATGAGTTCCTTATGAAATTGATAAGTAAATGAGTTTCTTATGAAATTGATAAGTAATGAGTTTCTTATGAAATTGATAAGTAAATGAGTTTCTTATGAAATTGATAAGTAAATGAGTTTCTCATGAAATTGATAAGTAATGAGTTTCTCATGAAATTGATAAGTAATGAGTTCCTTATGAAATTGATAAGTAAATGAGTTTCTTATGAAATTGATAAGTAAATGAGTTTCTTATGAAATTGATAAGTAATGAGTTTCTCATGAAATTGATAAGTAATGAGTTTCTCATGAAATTGATAAGTAATGAGTTTCTTATGAAATTGATCGGTAATGAGTTTCTCATGAAATTGATAAGTAATGAGTTTCTTATGAAATTGATAAGTAAATGAGTTTCTTATGAAATTGATAAGTAATGAGTTTCTCATGAAATTGATAAGTAATGAGTTTCTCATGAAATTGATAAGTAATGAGTTTCTCATGAAATTGATAAGTAATGAGTTCCTTATGAAATTGATAAGTAAATGAGTTTCTTATGAAATTGATAAGTAATGAGTTTCTTATGAAATTGATAAGTAAATGAGTTTCTTATGAAATTGATAAGTAAATGAGTTTCTCATGAAATTGATAAGTAATGAGTTTCTCATGAAATTGATAAGTAATGAGTTCCTTATGAAATTGATAAGTAAATGAGTTTCTTATGAAATTGATAAGTAAATGAGTTTCTTATGAAATTGATAAGTAATGAGTTTCTCATGAAATTGATAAGTAATGAGTTTCTCATGAAATTGATAAGTAATGAGTTTCTTATGAAATTGATCGGTAATGAGTTTCTCATGAAATTGATAAGTAATGAGTTTCTTATGAAATTGATAAGTAATGAGTTTCTCATGAAATTGATAAGTAATGAGTTTCTCATGAAATTGATAAGTAATGAGTTTCTCATGAAATTGATAAGTAAATGAGTTTCTCATGAAATTGATAAGTAATGAGTTTCTTATGAAATTGATAAGTAAATGAGTTTCTTATGAAATTGATCGGTAATGAGTTTCTTATGAAATTGATAAGTAATGAGTTTCTTATGAAATTGATCGGTAATGAGTTTCTTATGAAATTGATAAGTAAATGAGTTTCTTATGAAATTGATCGGTAATGAGTTTCTTATGAAATTGATAAGTAAATGAGTTTCTTATGAAATTGATCGGTAATGAGTTTCTTATGAAATTGATAGGTAATGAGTTTCTTATGAAATTGATCGGTAATGAGTTTCTTATGAAATTGATAAGTAATGAGTTTCTTATGAAATTGATAAGTAATGAGTTTCTTATGAAATTGATAAGTAATGAGTTTCTTATGAAATTGATAAGTAATGAGTTTCTTATGAAATTGATAAGTAATGAGTTTCTTATGAAATTGATAAGTAATGAGTTTCTCATGAAATTGATAAGTAATGAGTTTCTTATGAAATTGATAAGTAATGAGTTTCTTATGAAATTGATAAGTAATGAGTTTCTTATGAAATTGATAAGTAAATGAGTTTCTTATGAAATTGATAAGTAATGAGTTTCTCATGAAATTGATAAGTAAATGAGTTTCTTATGAAATTGATAAGTAATGAGTTTCTCATGAAATTGATAAGTAATGAGTTTCTTATGAAATTGATAAGTAAATGAGTTTCTTATGAAATTGATAAGTAATGAGTTTCTTATGAAATTGATAAGTAATGAGTTTCTTATGAAATTGATAAGTAATGAGTTTCTTATGAAATTGATAAGTAATGAGTTTCTTATGAAATTGATATGTAATGAGTTTCTCATGAAATTGATAAGTAATGAGTTTCTTATGAAATTGATAAGTAATGAGTTTCTTATGAAATTGATAAGTAATGAGTTTCTTATGAAATTGATAAGTAATGAGTTTCTTATGAAATTGATAAGTAAATGAGTTTCTCATGAAATTGATAAGTAATGAGTTTCTTATGAAATTGATAAGTAATGAGTTTCTTATGAAATTGATAAGTAAATGAGTTTCTTATGAAATTGATATGTAATGAGTTTCTTATGAAATTGATAAGTAATGAGTTTCTTATGAAATTGATAAGTAATGAGTTTCTTATGAAATTGATAAGTAATGAGTTTCTTATGAAATTGATAAGTAAATGAGTTTCTCATGAAATTGATAAGTAATGAGTTTCTTATGAAATTGATAAGTAAATGAGTTTCTCATGAAATTGATAAGTAATGAGTTTCTTATGAAATTGATAAGTAAATGAGTTTCTCATGAAATTGATAAGTAATAAGTTTCTTATGAAATTGATAAGTAAATGAGTTTCTCATGAAATTGATAAGTAATGAGTTTCTTATGAAATTGATAAGTAATGAGTTTCTTATGAAATTGATAAGTAATGAGTTTCTTATGAAATTGATAAGTAATGAGTTTCTTATGAAATTGATAAGTAATGAGTTTCTTATGAAATTGATAAGTAAATGAGTTTCTTATGAAATTGATATGTAATGAGTTTCTTATGAAATTGATAAGTAATGAGTTTCTTATGAAATTGATAAGTAAATGAGTTTCTCATGAAATTGATAAGTAATGAGTTTCTTATGAAATTGATAAGTAATGAGTTTCTCATGAAATTGATAAGTAAATGAGTTTCTCATGAAATTGATAAGTAATGAGTTTCTTATGAAATTGATAAGTAATGAGTTTCTTATGAAATTGATAAGTAAATGAGTTTCTTATGAAATTGATAAGTAATGAGTTTCTTATGAAATTGATAAGTAAATGAGTTTCTTATGAAATTGATAAGTAATGAGTTTCTTATGAAATTGATAAGTAATGAGTTTCTTATGAAATTGATAAGTAATGAGTTTCTTATGAAATTGATAAGTAATGAGTTTCTTATGAAATTGATAAGTAAATGAGTTTCTTATGAAATTGATAAGTAATGAGTTTCTCATGAAATTGATAAGTAATGAGTTTCTCATGAAATTGATAAGTAATGAGTTTCTCATGAAATTGATAAGTAATGAGTTTCTTATGAAATTGATAAGTAAATGAGTTTCTTATGAAATTGATAAGTAAATGAGTTTCTTATGAAATTGATAAGTAATGAGTTTCTTATGAAATTGATATGTAATGAGTTTCTCATGAAATTGATAAGTAATGAGTTTCTTATGAAATTGATAAGTAATGAGTTCCTTATGAAATTGATGAGTAATGAGTTTCTCATGAAATTGATAAGTAATGAGTTTCTCATGAAATTGATAAGTAATGAGTTTCTTATGAAATTGATAAGTAATGAGTTTCTTATGAAATTGATAAGTAATGAGTTTCTTATGAAATTGATAAGTAATGAGTTTCTCATGAAATTGATAAGTAATGAGTTTCTCATGAAATTGATAAGTAATGAGTTTCTTATGAAATTGATAAGTAATGAGTTTCTCATGAAATTGATAAGTAATGAGTTTCTTATGAAATTGATAAGTAATGAGTTTCTTATGAAATTGATAAGTAATGAGTTTCTCATGAAATTGATAAGTAATGAGTTTCTCATGAAATTGATAAGTAATGAGTTTCTTATGAAATTGATAAGTAATGAGTTTCTTATGAAATTGATAAGTAAATGAGTTTCTTATGAAATTGATATGTAATGAGTTTCTTATGAAATTGATAAGTAATGAGTTTCTTATGAAATTGATAAGTAAATGAGTTTCTCATGAAATTGATATGTAATGAGTTTCTCATGAAATTGATAAGTAATGAGTTCCTTATGAAATTGATAAGTAATGAGTTCCTTATGAAATTGATAAGTAATGAGTTTCTCATGAAATTGATAAGTAATGAGTTTCTTATTAAATTGATAAGTAATGAGTTTCTCATGAAATTGATAAGTAATGAGTTTCTCATGAAATTGATAAGTAATGAGTTTCTCATGAAATTGATAAGTAATGAGTTCCTTATGAAATTGATATGTAATGAGTTTCTCATGAAATTGATATGTAATGAGTTTCTCATGAAATTGATAAGTAATGAGTTTCTCATGAAATTGATAAGTAATGAGTTTCTCATGAAATTGATAAGTAAATGAGTTTCTTATGAAATTGATAAGTAATGAGTTTCTCATGAAATTGATAAGTAATGAGTTTCTTATGAAATTGATAAGTAATGAGTTTCTCATGAAATTGATAAGTAATGAGTTTCTCATGAAATTGATAAGTAAATGAGTTTCTTATGAAATTGATAAGTAATGAGTTTCTCATGAAATTGATAAGTAATGAGTTTCTTATGAAATTGATAAGTAAATGAGTTTCTCATGAAATTGATAAGTAATGAGTTTCTCATGAAATTGATAAGTAATGAGTTTCTCATGAAATTGATAAGTAATGAGTTTCTCATGAAATTGATAAGTAATGAGTTTCTCATGAAATTGATAAGTAATGAGTTTCTCATGAAATTGATAAGTAATGAGTTCCTTATGAAATTGATAAGTAATGAGTTCCTTATGAAATTGATAAGTAATGAGTTCCTTATGAAATTGATGAGTAATGAGTTTCTTATGAAATTGATAAGTAAATGAGTTCCTTATGAAATTGATGAGTAATGAGTTTCTTATGAAATTGATAAGTAAATGAGTTTCTTATGAAATTGATAAGTAATGAGTTTCTTATGAAATTGATAAGTAAATGAGTTTCTTATGAAATTGATAAGTAATTAGTTTCTCATGAAATTGATAAGTAATGAGTTTCTTATGAAATTGATAAGTAATGAGTTTCTTATGAAATTGATAAGTAATGAGTTTCTCATGAAATTGATAAGTAATGAGTTTCTTATGAAATTGATAAGTAATGAGTTTCTCATGAAATTGATAAGTAATGAGTTCCTTATGAAATTGATAAGTAATGAGTTTCTTATGAAATTGATAAGTAATGAGTTTCTTATGAAATTGATAAGTAATGAGTTTATTATGAAATTGATAAGTTATGAGTTTCAGATGAAATTGATAAGTAATGAGTTTCTCATGAAATTGATAAGTAATGAGTTTCTTATGAAATTGATAAGTAATGAGTTTCTTATGAAATTGATAAGTAATGAGTTTCAGATGAAATTGATAAGTAATGAGTTTCTCATGAAATTGATAAGTAATGAGTTTATTATGAAATTGATAAGTAATGAGTTTCAGATGAAATTGATAAGTAATGAGTTTCTCATGAAATTGATAAGTAATGAGTTTCTTATGAAATTGATAAGTAATGAGTTTATTATGAAATTGATAAGTAATGAGTTTCTCATGAAATTGATAAGTAATGAGTTTCTTATGAAATTGATAAGTAATGAGTTTCTTATGAAATTGATAAGTAATGAGTTTCAGATGAAATTGATAAGTAATGAGTTTCTCATGAAATTGATAAGTAATGAGTTTATTATGAAATTGATAAGTAATGAGTTTCAGATGAAATTGATAAGTAATGAGTTTCTCATGAAATTGATAAGTAATGAGTTTCTTATGAAATTGATAAGTAATGAGTTTATTATGAAATTGATAAGTAATGAGTTTCAGATGAAATTGATAAGTAATGAGTTTCTCATGAAATTGATAAGTAATGAGTTTCTTATGAAATTGATAAGTAATGAGTTTATTATGAAATTGATAAGTAATGAGTTTCAGATGAAATTGATAAGTAATGAGTTTCTTATGAAATTGATAAGTAATGAGTTTATTATGAAATTGATAAGTAATGAGTTTCATATGAAATTGATAAGTAATGAGTTTCTTATGAAATTGATAAGTAAATGAGTTTCATATGAAATTTATAAGTAATGAGTTTCTTATGAAATTGATAAGTAATGAGTTTCTTATGAAATTGATAAGTAATGAGTTTCTTATGAAATTGATAAGTAATGAGTTTATTATGAAATTGATAAGTAATGAGTTTCTCATGAAATTTATAAGTAATTGAGTTTCTCATAAAATTTATAAGTAATTCAGTTACTCGTTGCAAGCATCGGTTAAAAAATTATAATGTCATTTGAATGAATTTCGATTAAATATCATCGAGAACTAAACTGGCAAGAAAGTAAGCATTGACGTTACAAACGTCCCGTACTCTTGTAATCTATATTCACAAAGCGCCCAAAGTATATTAACCCGTGCATTGCTCACAGTCTTGGGAGTCAGGAAGCCAGAGGTTGAAGTTGATGAAGTTGTTTACTTTCACTGGCAGCGACGCCTTCATGGCTCGCACCAGATGTCGATTGAAATAATTATTGCTTATTACTACTACAATAAATAAGACAAAACAAAATAGGAATATATAAGACGAATACGTTCAGCTTCAGAGAATGTGTACCTTCAGAATATATACGTACTTGTCTTCAGAATATAATATATATATATAAAGAGCAAGGTCTTTGACCTTGCTCTTCACGATAGAACATCAAATGCCAAAGTTGACTTGGACATCTTGGCCTTCCAAAACCTCCTAATTTTGACCTGCAAGTGCACGCAGTGAGGATGTCTTTGCGATGCTGCCTGACCACCTCTGCAGGACCTACGCTGAGTCAGCGGTTTATTGCTCAGCTTTGATGGATCCATGCGATAAGCCGCAATTTGTCCGAATACCAACAGCATCGTCTCGTATATCCCATGCCAACATCATCTTCTCAACAGCATGCCATCATTATTTAAGCTTCTTAATCAAATTATGATAAACAACTATGAGGGATTCTTCATATTTAATACGTGTCGTGTAATCAATATTATGGTGAGCTGACCGATATCTTGAATGCCTGAGAGCAGAGTATTCCTACTAGAACTCAATTTGAAAGATCAATCGCTAGACAGTATGAGATGGTTGTGTGCTCTTGGATGTTGTAATAAGATCTAATCTCGTTTAAATCCACCTTCATTCTCAGTTATTTCCTGAGGTCATAAAAATAAAGATAAATAATTAGTTTATTAAACACTACATTAGTGAATGACTATGGGTGAGACAATGGGCATGGTGCGTATTCTTATTCAGTTGCTAGTAGTACTACTCGTATAAAGAGAGGGATAGAGAACGTCGGCAACTAGCTGTCCCCTCTCGTTATACCTACAATGAAGCAGAGGGAACATTACCTGACAAATTCAAGTAAATACGAAACACGAATATACGAATTCTTAGGACATGACACTTTGAATTAGTACGACATACATGCGTCCAGGTTCACATTAAAACAGCGTACATATCTCCGAAGAGGCGCAACGACGTAGCCATGCAGGGAGGAAAGACAGCAAGGAATGCTATCGAGTGATTGAACTCATACTTATTCTACATAGTCAAGCTCAAGACTACTGCCCACTACGCTACAGATATCGATCTTTGTTACTTCAAATGCATTCTCATACGTAACTCACCAAGTCTATAGTCATTCCAAGAAATGGTCAATAATACTTAGGTATTCCGAACATTGGAATAGCGGATATAATACATTTTTAAGTGACATAACCATTGGCATGAGGTACTCTCGATGGTGTCCTGTATGGAAAAGCCATCTGTGTAGCTGGTGCCTGTAGGGGTGATACCACAAGCCAGCTGGTGCCTGTAGGGTAGGCACCACAATCCAGCTGGTACCTGTAGGGGTGATACCACAATCCAGCTGGTGCCTGTAGGGGTGATACCACAAACCAGCTGGTGCCTGTAGGGGTGATACCACAAGCCAGCTGGTGCCTGTAGGGTAGACACCACAATCCAGCTGGTGCCTGTAGGGGTGATACCACAATCCAGCTGGTGCCTGTAGGGGTGATACCACAAACCAGCTGGTGCCTGTAGGGTAGACACCACAATCCAGCTGGTGCCTGTAGGGTAGACACCACAATCCAGCTGGTGCCTGTAGGGGTGATACCACAATCCAGCTGGTGCCTGTAGGGGTGATACCACAAACTAGCTGGTGCCTGTAGGGTAGACACCACAATCCAGCTGGTGCCTGTAGGGAAGACACCACAATCCAGCTGGTGCCTGAAGTGGTGATACCACAAGCCAGCTGGTGCCTGTAGGGGTGATACCACAAGCCAGCTGGTGCCTGTAGGGGTGATACCACAAGCCAGCTGGTGCCTGTAGGGGTGATACCATAAACCAGCTGGTGCCTGTAGGGTAGATATTACAATCCAGCTGGTGCCTGTAGGGGTGATACCCACAAGCCAGCTGGTGCATGTAGGGGTGATACCACAAGCCAGCTGGTGCCTGTAGGGGTGATACCACAAGCCAGCTGGTGCCTGTAGGGGTGATACCACAAGCCAGCTGGTGCCTGTAGGGGTGATACCACAAACCAGCTGGTGCCTGTATGGTAGATATTACAATCCAGCTGGTGCCTGTAGGGGTGATATCACAAGCCAGCTGGTGCCTGTAGGGGTGATACCACAAACCAGCTGGTGCCTGTAGGGTAGATATTATAATCCAGCTGGTGCCTGTAGGGGTGATACCACAAGCCAGCTGGTGCCTGTAGGGGTGATACCACAAACCAGCTGGTGCCTGTAGGGTAGATATTACAATCCAGCTGGTGCCTGTAGGGGTGATACCACAAGCCAGCTCGTGCCTGTAGGGGTGATACCACAATCCAGCTGGTGCCTGTAGGGATGATACCACAATCCAGCTGGTGGATGTAGGGGTGATACCACCGTAGGGTAATGCCACAATGGCGTCAGCAGAGGGCGGGTCGAGGCACCAGCAAGAAAGGCACCAAGACTGGCTGTGCAGCGCTGGCATTGGTCCGCGGTTAACCGCAACGCACAATATGGCCGCCGCATCAATAGGTTAGACCGCAGCGTCCTCTTTATGTGCGGCCGCCGCTGCTGCTGCTGCTGCTCTCTCTTTTCATCACTGCCCCCCCTTCTCTCTCTCTCTCTCTCACACACACACGCGCACACTCTCTTTTTGTTTGTGTCTCACACGCCTGCCTCATTCGTGTGCCTCACATGCCCGCCTCACACGAATGTTTCACATGCCGACTTCAGACGTTTGTTTCGCGCGTCTGAGTCGCACCTTTGCCTCACACGTTCACCTCACACACCTGGTCGAGAAATAATCCCGTGACCGCCCCTTGCAAAAGAGCGTCTGTGATCACGATGCCCACGCTCGCATTAGAAGGACTTGCGCGCCACCGCAAGCCTGAGGAGCGCAGCTGAGCGCGCGCCTCTGTCACCAACTCGAGCACAAAATTCGAAGCGAAGGCACAACGGCGTTGCTGCTCACCGCTGGTCGCCCCTCACCGTTGGTCACCCCTCAGCCACCCCGCCCCTCACCGTTGGTCCCCCCTCAGCCAGCCCGCCCCTCACCGCCATATTGGGCTGGCGCGTGGTTGGCGGTGGCGGCGGTCGGTGAGGGCAGCCAAAAACCACCAAGACCGAGCAAACCGCCAACCACCTCGCGGACGCCGCAGTCTCGCCCAGCTCGCCGCAGCGTCAGCATCGCCGGCAGCCGCGCCTCGCTTTCTTCTTCTGCGGTCACCGCCGCCGCCGCCGCCTCGACCCGACCTTCTGTCGCGCTCGGTGTACCGTCGCGCTCGTACAGCGCGGCGCCGTACACAGGGTACAGTAGTGCTCATACAGAGCTGCTTGTGTGCGAGAGACAAACGTTACTGTTAACAGGATACTGTAGTACTCATACAGCGGTCCTTGTGTGCGAGAGACAAACGTTACTGTTAACATGATACTGTAGTACTCATACAGCGGTCCTTGTGTGCGAGAGACAAACGTTTCGGTATACAGGATACCTCTACCTCTACTCATACAGCGCGGCACGGTACACAGGATCTTGTGCTCATGCTCATACAGCGCTGTTTAAGTTCGCCAGACAAACGTTCCCGTATACATGGATACTGCAGAGTGCGCATACAGCACTCCTTGTGTGCGCGAGACAAACGTGACTTTATACAAGATGCTTTTGCGCTCATACAGCGCTGCTTGTGTGCGCGAAACAAACTCAGTGCCGTGAAATGTCGTCTGCCCGCAGACAAGTTGGTGCGTGATCGCCGATGCTTTTTTGAGGTTTCTGATTTTTTGCTCGTGAGGAATACTTGGTGTGGGGACCAGTGAGCGCGGGAAGAATCTTTGCGTCTCGCTTCTGGACTGTGTGACTTGGGAAGGATTTGTGGAGCAAGGGAACAAATTCCCGATTATTGAGGTGACTTGAATGAAGTTGGAAATTCTTCAGCCGTTTGTGAAGTGAATTTCATAATTGTTTTGTGGTGAGTGTTGTGTGATGTACGAGCAATTCTAGTCTAGGCTTTTACCTTCTTTGTTTTTGCATGGATGAAAAGTTTATAAATGAGCATTTTATAAATTTTTCAGCAATTTTTTTCCAGTGAACATTAATATAACAGCATTAGGTAGATCAAACAATTTAACTGCAAATATTTCCGAATATATGAACTCTCCTACAGTTCCGCGATTTACTAAAGTGAAAGTGCCGTGCTACTCAAAATAAATAGTTAATACATGTTGTATAACATTAACAGTTTTCAAATCAAGGTAATTTAACTTCCACACTCCGGAGCCAAAATAATTCGTACCTATAGTACAACATCCACAATTTTTAAATTAACGCAGTTAACTTGCACACTCCGGATCCAAAATAATTCATATCTATTGTACAACATTCACAGGTTTCAAATAAACGTTTTTAACTTACCAACTCGGAAACCAGAATAATTCATATATATTGTATAACATTCACAGTTTTCAAATCAACGTATTTAATTTACCAGCTCGGAAGCCAAAATAATTCATTCTTGAATAGCATTCACAGTTTTCAAATCAACGAATTTAATTTGCACACTCGGCAGGCAGAATAATTCCTACCAATTGCATAACTTTCACCATTTTCAAATCAACACAATTAACTAGTACGCTCGGCAGCCATAGAAATTCCTATCTATTGTACAACATTCACAGTTTTCAAATCAACGAATTTAACTTGCACCCTCGGAAGCACTGCACGGCCGGTGACCACCGATGCAGTGGACACTCACAGCACCCCAGCAACTCGCCATCCCTGCTGCTCGATGATCCAACTCCATCAGTGGTCAGCTCCATCCAACTTGGCCTTCCCTCACTCCTGATCTCAACCCCGGGGTCTTGTCAGAGGCACTTGGGCTTGTGTGGCGGCCAAGCCTTGGCGGGTCGTGCAAGCTGCTGCTGCCTCCGTCGTGCCCGCCAAGCGGCGGCGCCACGGGCACCATGACGGTCACGTGGCCTCCTGCCAGGGAGATGACCACTGACGTCCTCGGCTCCCCCATAGGGGCGTCTGACCCCCCTGGGGGGGAGCTCGTCAAGACAGGCTCCCCCAACATCCTCTGCTCCCCCATACCCGGCCACTGGCGGTCCAATAAGTCATTACCCACGTCCTTTCGAGTGGTGGCTTTGGACGAAGTCAAAGACGGTACCACCGTCAACGTCAGGGTCGGCAACGATGATAATTTTTGCGGGGAGCTGCGTAACAACACCGCCGCCATGAAGGGACAGGTGGCGAAGTTCAACGATCTCAGATTTGTGGGCCGGTCTGGCAGAGGTGAGTACAATATAGCATCTCAACGCGCAATAATTCGATGTTTAACTTCAGTTGGGGACTACTGTCCAAAAATGAGTTACGCCCCTTTGTTTTGATTGTTGTGGTATTATTTTCTTGAAAACCATTGTTGGTTTTAATTGTGATGGTTTTGTTTTCTTGGAAGCTACTACTAGAAAATGAGTTACACGTGTTTTGTTCACATTCATTACTGCGGTTTTGTTTTCGTGGAACTACTAGTCAAAAAAGAGTTGCATTCGCTTTGTTTCAATTGTTGTAGTTTTATTTTCTTGAACACTACTACTAGATAATAAATTACACGCGCTCTGTTTCAATTGTAATGGTTTTATTTTCTTGATGCCTACTCCATTCGAAAATGAGTTATAACATCCGTTTGTTTAAATTTTTATGGTTTTATTTTCTTGACAAATACTGTTCAAAAATGAGTTATCTCGGCTGTTAATTTATTACCGTGAAAACCATTATTCAAAAATCGGTTATTTCGGTTGCTATGTTTTTATTCAAGTCTGAGTACATAATAATGAACTTTCGTGTTTTGAACATATATCGCTGCTCGTTTTATCACGCTGTGCGGAGTTGTGTGAGGTGTGTGAGGTGTGTGAGGTGTGTGTGTGTGGTGTGTGTGTGTGTGAGGTGTGTGAGGTGTGTGTGGTGTGTGTGTGTGAGGTGTGTGTGTGGTGTGTGAGGTGTGTGTGTGTGAGGTGTGTGTGTGAGGTGTGTGTCCTCAATTTTCTTGAGAAGGAACTGAAGGAAAAAAGTTTTTCTAAGCATGTACTCATTTAAATAGAAAATGATTAAGAAATTTATACAAGATCAACTATTTTAAAGAGGATAATTATAAAAATACTCTCACAAAGCAAAATTTTTACCCCTAAATTAGATTGAATACTATGACGCACTTAATTCTGTCTTTCATTTCATTATAGTCATTTGATTAGTGAAAACCACGGTATCTGTTTACATCGAAATACATATTTCGCCTGTGACTAAAGAAACATGCTTTACATGTACCTGCCTCCAGCACACGTGTAGCTTGTCAGTTAATTGTATGTAGATCGATGATCGTTAGCAGAATCATGTTTATTCCTATGTATCACCCTATTAAAAATTAAGGGAGTAGCATGGTTGATTAAGGGAGACAGCGGTGAATTAAAGGAGTATTAAGCGAACCGAGGCCTCTTCCCTTCTGACACTTCCAGGGCGCGACTCATAAGCGCGATGCGAGCAAGTTCTCCCATGGTTCTACCACAGGCCACCTGTTCAGGTGGCCTCTAGGCGAAATGTCTGCCACCTTTTTCGAGAGAAATGACGGTTACCGTCTTTCGCGTCAGTTTTGAAGTTGGTGTTGTGCGTGACACATGTCTGGATCGTGTCTCTATTGTTTAAAACGTTTCAAGTAGTGTTAGAGTGTATATCAGTGCGAGTGTGTATTACGTGAGGGTGTATAGTACGTGAGGGTGTCAGAAGAAACAAGAGATGGAAGAGACGTAGAATGCTGGTCTGTAGAGGCATTATTTCAAGAGCATGAACGGAGCAAGGACCCCACTGCTAGCACCCCACCACTTCGGTCAATTGATATTTGTGACGATTCATCGTTGTGGTGGGGCTGGTAGCGAAGGCAAAAAAAAACTCAATGTGAGCAATGTAAAAACAACAAAATGTGGAAACCAAACCTGAATTTTCCCTCGTCAGTCTTCAGCAGCCTTTGAATTGAAGGACGTTCTTGAAGGTGATCGACGATGTGTTCAGATACATATTTGTGTGTGTGTAGGGAGAGGGGGGGGGGGGCGGGGTTGTGTGTGGGTGTGGGAGTAGGTGTGTGGGAGGGGGGTGTGGGGAGGGTTTTTGTGTGGGGATAGGTGGGGGAGTGTGTGTATATGAATAGCCGGTGTAATTAAGCTCGGGCAAGGTAAAGATATTTTATTTTCCTTTCTAATTTTTTTGTTATGTATATAGCTACGAGTATATTTTTTCAACGACCCTAGGGGATTGTTGTTATATTCTTTTCAAGGTACATTTATATTGTTCCCTGCAGGCTTTCGCCTCCAAGGCTGCGTACAGCTGATTTCCCATTATTGCACGTTCAACCGTTGACGCTTCTCAACCAAATATAGCCAGTTGCCCATTAATTACCTTAGTTATTGCGTTGCGAAAACTTCAAGCATAAGTTATACGTCACAAACATGTCCCATTAATGTCAGCTTAATAATGAACACGCACCCTTGAAATTTTCTGCACATTAGTAGGAATGTATTTAATTTACATACTCTGGTACATTTTTATTGTACTATCAACCGTGTTTGCTTATGATGAATTGATTAATCGCGCAAGAACTAAGGTAATTCAAGGGCAAACTGGTTATAATCGGTTTGAGCAGTGTGACGGTTTGAAAGTGTGACTAATGGGAAATCAGCTGTGCGCAGCCGTTTTTTTAAAATTAAATTAAGAGGTGGCCATCCTGGGCCTCTCATGATTCTCCGATGGTGAATAGGAGAAACTGGTCGCGCCTTGGGAGCGCGACGGTAGTGCTCCATGCTGAGCCATGCGTGGCCACCGGTTGGGACAGAGGTGCAGGGGCGCCTATAAAGTGGACACTTCGAAGTTGCCTCATAGGAGACGCATAGATGAAACAACCATGCATATTTGGGAGCGCTCCCAAGAATCACCGATGCCACTCCTATAATTTTTAATAGGGCAGATGCATGTCGATTGAGGGTCGCATTTTCCGAGTCCTACTTTTTCGCCGCCTGCATGCATGCTTTTCGCCGCCCAAGTAATGAAATCGCTTTAACGGCGAAAAACGTGCATGTTCCGGCAAAAAAGTTAGACTGGGTTGTACATGGTATAGGAACTGGTCGTGAACTATATTTAACTCAAATTTCTGAGACCCGTTGTTTTTAATAAATTAAGAAAAGCGAGAAACGCTTTCCTCAATTTAATAAGGAACAAAATTAGGTAAATACTTGTAGTTGAGTTGAGGTTTTTGTGTGTTTTCGTTGATTCTCCCAGACAAGTCATTTTCGAAACCCAAACCTTCGTCTGCGAGAGAATGGAAATACTTTTATCCTTCATTACTCTTTCATGAAGTAAAATTTATTTGCTATTACACACCTATAAAAACAACCTGTAACGTAGATATGATTTTCGAAAATAAATATGTGCGCATAATTCGCCTCTGTCAATGTTCCACGAAAAAACTTTAAAATGCAAAAATATTATCGAGGAAGCGCTGGTTCTGCGTGCCGTGCATAGCCTTATCGCTGGCTATAATTTTCAGCTCTTACCCAATATATAAAAAAGTTTCTTCAGTTATGTCATAGATTTTTAGCAAAGAAGAACCGTAGAATATTATTTTAAGTGTCTTTCTAGTTTTACAATGATTTAAAAGTAGAATTTTATTTTTAAAGTATTTTTAGTTGTAAAATGATTTAATGAGAATTTACGACATATAAACGATCTCACTCGATCCCACCTCAATAATATTAATTGCATACAACATACATATTTTCCTCCACAGAAATGAAATATACAAAACATACATCTTTCGTTTCACAGAAATTCGCAACGAGGACACAAACAGTGTTCGAAAGGAATTCAGCGAAATAGTCATTTTACTGTCGAAATGTTAGTTTTGTTGTTTAGCGATGGCATTGGAACTTAATTGTGGGAAAGTTGCGCAAAACAAAGCGATGCCAGGATGTGTTTTGCTTGTTTTGCACTGACAAAATGGGTTGCGATATACTGCCAAAGATCGCCACTATATTTTGTACTGCTCGTTCGCACTGCTCCTTAAATTGCCGCTAAGATGTGTGGCTGGTCTGCACTGTTCCATAAAGTGTCGCTGAGATGTGCTTCTAGTTTGCACTGTTCCATAAAGTGTCGCTGAGATGTGCTTCTAGTTTGCACTGTTCCATAAAGTGTCGCTGAGATGTGTTTCTAGTTTGCATTGTTCCATAAAGTGTCGCTGAGATGTGTTTCTAGTTTGCACTGTTCCATAAAGTGTCGCTGAGATGTGTTTCTAGTTTGCACTGTTCCATAAAGTGTCGCTGAGATGTGTGCACAAAACAGGGTACATGTGCTCATATGTGGCACCGTACGCACGACCAGACCTGAGTACACAACGTTACGTACTGCATTAACAGATTCATTGCGGTGTGACCCACCGGTGGGTAACGCTCAAGTTTTTCCAGCCGCAAAACGACCCATCGATGGGACGTTTGAGAAATTTTTAGCAATCTTTTCAAATTAATGGAATTTATTTTACCCATTTACTGTTTGCTATTTATAAAATTTTAAACAACTTTTGACTTTAAATTTCGGTTGGATATTGAATTTCAATTTAACTCATTAATTGCAGTCAGTGTGTTAAATAATGAGGTCCTAGAATCACACGGTACCAGGCACCAAATTCATCAAGCGAAAATGAGTTCCGTATACCGCTGTCATCCCCAAATTTTCCTTTGTGTCTGGAAAGTTAGGCGTAAGTACAGCTAGGAAGACATCTACAAAACATCGAATACCCCTATAATTAAGTTGCAGAGATGCGATCTGTTCTGAGTCGCCGAACTTCGATGCCGTTTTGTGACGTGTTTAAAAGAGGGGGGCTTGGTACGTACCGATATATGGTTCTGAGGACCTCAATTTTGCCCAAGGAAAGATGTTCGCAAGCCAAAAACAGTCAGAGTTTCCACTCTGTTAGGCGAATTCAAAACTGAAAATGTGACTCCCAGAAATGTAGAGGTTGAATTTTGACGATCATGCTTATACTGCCAAATATAGTTAAAGAAGTCAAAGTTCCAATTCATGGAGATCTTAATTATAAATAGGAAGACTAATGACACAACGCTTAGACTCATTTCGTACTAATTTTGTACTAATTGGTTGATAAAATCGATAAAAGTGAACGTTTCGACCAACTAGCAGTGGTCATTCTCAACACTGTAAAAGTAAAGATTACAAATCAGACATCATTCAGAAAATCACAATGGTAAAAACAAACATAAAATTAGAAACATTTGCTAACAAACTATTTGTAGGGGATAGGCAGACTGCATATCATTGAGATTTGGCTTTAGTCTATAAATGAAAAGAGATTCTAATATTCTGAGTTCTATTGGGTTACTTCCTCGGCCTAATACTTCAAAGTCAGATAGTCTAACAGGCAGGTCGCATTTTTCTGCATGTGTGCGTATTGCAGAGTGAGAAGGTGCTGATAAAAGGTTATTTGTACGGTGACTTCGTCCAGCATGCTCAGCCAAGCCATGCTCAGCCTATACTGCCAAGCCATGCAGCTGTCGAATTATGCTTTGCTCAGGGGATTTGCTTTACTGTATGGAGTTCCACTGACCTGTGCCTTTCTTCCGATTGAGCCACGCTTCCTGTCTCTCGAAATCACTAGATTTTATGTTCTTTGTGATTAACTAGGATACATATCTCACACGTATACTATAATATACTTTACTATAACTGCACATCTTTGCAAGTGGTGGAGAAGCGTTGGTGTTCAGTAGCGGTGTAGGAATGTCCTGTTACGTTACGGTGAAGTATTCTGTAGTACTTTGTTATATGTCATGGCCATATGCTGCTATATGTGGGGGTAATATGCGGCACATGACGGTGATACGCGGCCATGTTGCGGTGATGTGGCTATATAACACTCATGTGGTGCTGTGTGGCAGTGATGTGCGGTTATAAAACGATATTTATGATAATGCCTCCATATAACTGCTTATTTTGGTTATATACAGCTGTACGGAGGTGATGTGTGGCTGTATGGCTATCGTGTGCAGCTATACGGAGGAGATATACAGCTATACGGAGTTAATATGCTGTTATATGGCTATGGTGTGCAGCTATACGAAGATATACAGCTATACGGAGTTGATATGCTGCTATATGGCTATGGTATTCAGCTATACGGAGGAGATATACAGCTATACGGAGTTAATATGCTGCTATATGGCTATGGTATTCAGCTATACGGAGGAGATATACAGCTATACGGAGTTAATATGCTGCTATATGGCTATGATGTGCAGCTATACGGAGGAGATATACAGCTATACGGAGTTGATATGCTGCTATATGGCTATGGTGTGCAGCTATACGGAGATATACAGCTATACGGAGTTGATATGCTGCTATATGGCTATGGTATTCAGCTATACGGAGGAGATATACAGCTATACGGAGTTAATATGCTGCTATATGGCTATGATGTGCAGCTATACGGAGGAGATATACAGCTATACGGAGTTAATATGCTGCTATATGGCTATGATGTGCAGCTATACGGAGGAGATATACAGCTATACGGAGTTAATATGCTGCTATATGGCTATGGTGTGCAGCTATACGGAGGAGATATACAGCTATACGGAGTTGATATGCTGCTATATGGCTATGGTGTGCAGCTATACGGAGGAGATATACAGCTATACGGAGTTAATATGCTGCTATATGGCTATGGTGTGCAGCTATACGGAGGAGATATACAGCTATACGGAGTTGATATGCTGCTATATGGCTATGGTGTGCAGCTATACGGAGATATACAGCTATACGGAGTTGATATGCTGCTATATGGCTATGGTGTGCAGCTATACGGAGGAGATATACAGCTATACGGAGTTAATATGCTGCTATATGGCTATGGTGTGCAGCTATACGGAGGAGATATACAGCTATACGGAGTTAATATGCTGCTATATGGCTATGATGTGCAGCTATACGGAGGTGATATGCTGCTATATGGCTATGGTATACAGCTATACAGAAGAGAAGTGCAGCCCTGGATCGATATGGAGAGCAGGGCGAGCGTGAGCTGCATAAGCTGCGAGCAAACACGAGTCTGCTCGCGCCTCTCGCTCATTAGCGGCTCTGCTCAGGGCCCGCAGGAGAGGCTCGATCGCATTTAACTACTGCAAACTTAATGCGCTCCTTGCACCCTACGTCTTGTTCTCAAGTGTATTGGGGCTAGAAAACATACTCAAAATAACGTGTAGTTAAGTTTTGGAGAATTTACTCAAAATAACGTCTAGTCTGGTATGGAAAAGTTTTTTGCGCTCTTAATGTATTCCTTGTAAGATCTGTTTTGTTCTAACGTGTATTAGGTCAAGAAAACCCACTCAAAATAATGTGAAGTTAAGTAGGGAAAAAGTTTTTATGGCTCTTGATGCACATATTCTTTGCAGCCTCTGTCTTGTTCTGTCGCCGACTAAATCTAGAAAATTGACTCAAAATAATGTGAGTTCTTGCAGTGACGTAATTAGCGTGTTTCCTTCACAACCAATTGCGGAACTTGAGCTTTAACTTGTCAGCTCAAAAATACGATTCCAATTTATTTTGAACGACATGGTATCTGCATGCTATTTTACTTGGTTAAAAGAGTTACCAAATATTTTCATTTGTTTTTAATCACGGAGATCAATTCATTTCCTCAAGTATTTTAAACGCGTATAAACACGCAAGTAATTTGCAATGAGAGCGCAGTCTTGTTTAGCAGCGCCGTGCCTCCCCGGTCTAACTTTTTCGCCGGAGCATGCATGTTTTTCGCCGCCTAAGTGATTTAATAACTGGGGCGGAGAAAAACATGCATGCAGGTGGCCAAAAAGTTAGACTTGGTCATGACATATGGCCCCACAAACATGTCTCTCTTACAATGAACGCTCGCTGAAGCGAAATGAAGCTCAGACTCGCTGAAGCCGCTTCTTCTCGCTTCGATCGCAAAGCTCGGAGTGCATTAAAGTTCGTTTTGAGGGCCAACGCATCTTTGAGGAGCAAACGCATCTTTGGGGGGCAAATGCATCTTTGGGGGCAAACGCATCTTTGGGGGGCAAATGCATCTTTGGGGGCAAACGCATCTTTGGGGGGCAACCGCATCCAAACGCTTCCCTAGGATGGGGGAATCGCAGCCACATCCCTTCGCATCCCCACAGGCCCGGGAGGGTAACCCCCAGCCGGAGCGAGACCTCGGAGCGGCGCGCTAGACACACTTGATCAGCTCCATTACGGCAACTGATGGCTCGAGTTCTGGGATGAGCTGCCACTCCGCGTCTCGGGCTAATGTTCTTGAGACGAGACCAGGTCTCGACGTCATCGGTTAATATGCTGCTATATGGCTATGGTATTCAGCTATACGGAGGAGATATACAGCTATACGGAGTATAGCTATATAATGGAGTATAATGTGCAAGCATGTCTCGACGAGACCAGGTCTCGACGGGATCTTAGGATAAGAACGTACGAGGGAGAGATGGTGTAAACGAGGCATGGCTCGACGTGATCTTGGGATCGAGTCCATGTCTCGAGTCTCCTTGAGATAAGAACATTCAGGGGCTAATGCTCTCGAGACGAGACCGTGTCTCGACGGGATCTTGGGATAAGAATGTGTGAGGGAGAGGTGGTGTATCTTTCTTTCGCGTGTGTATCTTTCTTTCATTGACCCTTTTTGTGTTTGGTTACAAGCGAACTTGTGGCTAATTTGATTTGCTGGCTGGGTGTGCAGGCAAGAGCTTCTCGCTGAGCATCATCATCAACACGTCGCCGATGCAGATCACGACGCTGACGAAGGCCATCAAGGTGACGGTGGACGGGCCTAGAGAACCCCGCAACAAATCCCGTGAGTCAAAATTTCTTTTCTTATGAGTCCGTGTGACCAAAATTCATCAGGCCGAAATCAGTCTATGTCCGAATTCATGAGGCCGAAATCAGTTTATATCCAAATTCATGAGGCCGAAATCAGTCTATGTCCGAATTCATGAGGCCGAAATCAGTTTATATCCAAATTCATGAGGCCGAAATCAGTCTATGTCCGAATTCATGAGGCCGAAATCAGTTTATATCCAAATTCATGAGGCCGAAATCAGTCTATGTCCGAATTCATGAGGCCGAAATCAGTTTATATCCAAATTCATCAGGCCGAAATCAGTCTATGTCCGAATTCATGAGGCCGAAATCAGTTTATATCCAAATTCATGAGGCCGAAATCAGTCAATGTCCAAGTTCATGAGGCCGATATCAGTCAATGTCCAAGTTCATGAGGCCGATATCAGTCAATGTCCAAACTCATGTGGTCGAAATCAGTCAATGTCCAAATTCATGAGGCCGAAATCAGTCTATGTACAAGTTCATGAGGCCGAAATCAGTCTACGTCCAAGTTCATGAGGCCGATATCAGTCAATGTCCAAGTTCATGAGGCCGATATCAGTCAATGTCCAAACTCATGTGGTCGAAATCAGTCAATGTCCAAGTTCATGAGGCCGAAATCAGTCTATGTCCAAGTTCATGAGGCCGAAATCAGTCTACGTCCAAGTTCATGAGGCCGATATCAGTCAATGTCCAAGTTCATGAGGCCGATATCAGTCAATGTACAAATTCATGAGGCCGAAATCAGTCAATGTCCAAATTCAAGAGGCCGAAATCAGTCTACGTCCAAGTTCATGAGGCCGATATCAGTCAATGTCCAAGTTCATGAGGCCGATATCAGTCAATGTCCAAACTCATGTGGTCGAAATCAGTCTACGTCCAAGTTCATGAGGACGATATCAGTCAATGTCCAAATTCATGAGGCCGAAATCAGTCAATGTCCAAATTCAAGAGGCCGAAATCAGTCTACGTCCAAGTTCATGAGGCCGATATCAGTCAATGTCCAAGTTCATGAGGCCGATATCAGTCAATGTCCAAACTCATGTGGTCGAA
Organism: Morinoia aosen; assembly: GCA_030386875.1. Classification (NCBI taxonomy): domain Eukaryota; kingdom Metazoa; phylum Arthropoda; class Malacostraca; order Amphipoda; family Talitridae; genus Morinoia; species Morinoia aosen. Next base: position 43,563,249 of record CM059567.1, on the reverse strand, counting down.
ATCAGTCTACGTCCAAGTTCATGAGGCCGATATCAGTCAATGTCCAAGTTCATGAGGCCGATATCAGTCTACGTCCAAACTCATGAGGTCGAAATCAGTCAATGTCCAAATTCATGCGGCCGAAATTCATGTGGTTCCAACATCCAAAACTAAATTTTTTCATGCACCAAATTTCTTCAAAATCTCTTCCATTTTATTTGCGAACATTCGAAATTCATGTGGTTGAAATCAGGTCTAAATTTCTAAATTTTTTCATGGTCCACTTTCGCTTTTATTTCCGTGCGTTTGGGATTTCAACAACAGAAGTCCGGTCAATATCAAAGTAAAACGGACTCATCGAAAAATATGCGGGAATATATGTTTCATCAAGCAGGTGGTGTAGAATTTAAGAAAATTTTTAAAATTTCTGTTCGCCAAAATTCTGTCCACTGCTATGGTGAACTTAATGCCAAAAACTTTAACAATGTTTCATTAATCATCAGTCTTTTGTCAAAAAAATTATGCATTTTTTATCGCCCAGTAACTAACACTTGGAGACTTGAAGGGAAACTGTTAAGGGTGAACAATTGCAACGGCAAATTATTATCCCATGATGGGTGCGAATTAGACACTTTAACACGTTACCCGCCATGTGAACCACCGGTGGTCACTGAGGCAGTTTTCACAAAGCTGCTGACCGACCAGAAGTCACAAGCTCGATTTTAATAAATACTAAATCAAAGCTAAATAAAGGTACGATCCAGTTCATGCTTGTTATTTTCAAAATTACTTACTATACAATTGACTCTGAACAAAAGTTGAATATTGAACTTCAGTTTAACCCATTGAGGTTAACGAGTTAAAGCAATGTTAAAATACACGAATTCTTATTCGGAGCTCGGCAAGTCAGCGTGTACAGATGATGTTTATAGGGTAACACGTACAGGCCAAGACGATCGTACATGTTAAAAAGCTATTTATCAGTATATGTTAAGTCGTCTGTCATAATTAATGAGTGAATGGGAAATCAAGAAATCAATGCCATCAAAATACTGTATGGCTGATACGGAAATATATATGCATACTTTAACTGCATGCAATTGGTTAAAATGAAAGTTTAATATTCAACTCAAATTTAAAGTCAATTGTAGTCAGCAATTTTGAAAATTGCAAACATTAACTGGATCGTGCCTTCATTTAGTTTCAATTAAGTATTTATGAAAATTGAGTTTGTGACTACTGGTCGGTCCGCAACATTTTGAAAACTCCCTCAGTGTACCACCGGTGACGCACGTTGCCGTCAGGTGTTAAGAGGCCTGCGCTGAGAACTATACATTGCGATATATAAAGAAGTTAAAAATCTTACACGGCGTCAGCTCAGCTGTCACTGGAAGTCACACGTCATCCTGGAGCTCGACAGCTAGTAACACGCCAGCCTCTTCTGCCACGCTGAAGGCGAATCGAGCTTAAGCCTTCAATGTCTATGTAGGCAATTTCTTGATAGTTTATACAGCAACTGAGCATAAAAACTTATTGTTGAAGGGATTCCCAAAAAAATTTTTCCTTCGACTCCATCCCACTTTGACTGTAGTACATATACTAAATGTAATGAACGAACTTCGACTTCATCCCACTCTTATTCTAGTACACGTCCTAAATGTTATGACCGACTAACCCGCACCATTGAGGAATTATTTCTTGACGGTTTATAGAACAACGGAGCACAAAAATTTATTGTTCATGGGCTAAAAGATTTGTGTAAGCCTCCTCATCACACGAAAGACAAAAGCGCACCACTGAATGATTATTACGTAGCTAAGAAGTAGTCGTTGCTTTCAAGCAGGCCACAGCGGCTGGGGCTTCCCTCTGGGCTACCACCCGCTGCTGGACTCGCACCTCTCCACCCTCGGCTACCTCAACCCCGGCCTCTTCGGCCACCTCGGGCACTCCAAAGCGCTGGAGCTCAGTCGCGGTGAGAACTCTTAGTTACTCTTTGTGATTACCTGAAGCAATTTAGTGTCCTCCGAAGGGAGATTCACCATACCTGTCGTGATGAGTATACCTTTGATCATCTAAATCTACAATTAGCTCAACCTCAGCACAGCTTTTAACATTGATTTCTTAGGTATGTGTGCTATAATAAATTGTTAAATAAGCTGATAATATTGATGTTGAGGGTATGTGTGATACAATAAACTGTTGCTAATATAAAATTGACCAATATTATATCAATGTCATTATATAACTGACGTTGTGATGTACAACCATTTTCGAAGACGTGATGCACTGCGAACACCGTGACGAAGCACTGCCGTTGTATCATGTAAATATTTTTTACTGACGAGAAGAAGCACTAGTCGTTGTGCAAGTGAACATTGTTCACTGACGTGGTACACTGACGAGCACTGCTCGGACCGTGACGAAGCACTGCCGTTGTAACAATCGTCGTCCCTCCCTCCCCAGCCGGCGGCGTAGCATCGTGGCTGGACGCGTGGCGTTCCTCGTCAGGGCTGCTGCCGTCTCTGCCGTCTTCGTCTCTGCACTCGCCGTTCCAGGCCGCCCTGCACGCGTCGTCTCTGGCCGCCGCCTCCCTCAACCCCGTCGCTTCGTCCGCCGCAGAGCTGACGAGGTCATCGCGTCTGCACTCCCACGCCGCCAGCGCCGCAGGTCGGGGGCCGACGATGAACGGGGCAAAAAACGCAGGTCGGGGGCAAACGATAAACGGGGCAAAAAACGCAGGTCGGGGGCAAACGATAAACGGGGCAAAAAACGCAGGTCGGGGGCCGACGATGAACGGGGCAAAAAACGCAGGTCGGGGGCAAACGATAAACGGGGCAAAAAACGCAGGTCGGGGGCAAACGATAAACGGGGCAAAAAACGCAGGTCGGGGGCAGACGATAAACGGGGCAAAAAACGCAGGTCGGGAGCAACTCCGCAACTCTGAAACGTCTAAACCAGCGGTTCTTAACCTTTTCCTCCAATTCCCCACTTTTTAGAGAGCCAACTCTCCATTTCCCACCCCAGCATTGGTGGGGAACGGAGCATTCTCCACCACGGCATCTTACTTTTAGTTATCTGTGACATTCTTAACCATGCAGTTGTCACTTTTATCCAAACATGACATACAATATACTTTATTATGGTTGTTTTTGTTACTATGAACAGTCTGTAAATGGTTGTGATTTGTAAATTAAGTCAACATTTGGATATAATGTTTTAGATTTTGAAATATTATCAATTTTTTGTGGGTGGAAACAAATGCACGAGATTCCCCACCTGGCAACATTCCCCACCAGTGGGAAAGTCCCCACAGGTTAAGGTTAAGAACCGCTGGTCTAAACGGTAAAATAACGTTGCACGGACTGTAACTCTTGGTGGGGATGGATAAAACTACGTAACTGGGAATGTGGTTTGGTGTTAGGTACTTACGTTATGGTTTGTACTTGTATGTTGAGGGGAGGAATAAAAAAAAACGCTTCTGGTTATGGTATTTCATATTATTTATCACATTGATTGCACCCGCAACTGTCTGGGGGATACACAGATTGTAGTGTTAGTTGATTTTACTTACCTCATTATCTGAGACTAGTCCACCCCCCTTTATTTGAAATAAGAAAGAAGGCAAAATGAAAGAAACGCAGTAAGAAATAAAAAATCAATCTCTCGTGAGTTGATGAAGCTTGTATGCAGATACGCTCATCACACACTGCAGGCTGGCTTCGGACAGACAGACGGACGCGGCTCTAACTATAGTTAAAGTTAAGTTAAACTCTAACAGACAGACGGACGCGGCTCTAACTATAGTTAAAGTTAAGTTAAACTATAACAGACAGACGGACGCGGCTCTAACTATAGTTAAAGTTAAGTTAAACTCTAACAGACAGACGGACGCGGCTCTAACTATAGTTAAAGTTAAGTTAAACTCTAACAGACAGACGGACGCGGCTCTAACTATAGTTAAAGTTAAGTTAAACTCTAACAGACAGACGGACGCGGCTCTAACTACAGTTAAAGTTAAGTTAAACTCTAACAGACAGACGGACGTGGCTCTAACTATAGTTAAAGTTAAGTTAAACTCTAACAGACAGACGGACGTGGCTCTAACTATAGTTAAAGTTAAGTTAAACTCTAACAGACAGACGGACGCGGCTCTAACTATAGTGTAGATTTTAAACTGAGGGAAGGATTGAAAAACGCCAATTCATCGATGATTTTATTTGGTGTTACTTATCTTATTTTCTGCGCTTCTGTCGGAATCAAACATTCATTCGTCTGAGTTGCCTCTGCACAAGAAAGAAAGAAAGATAGGAAAACAGAAGTAGAGTGCTGATTACATGATTTTTTTTCACAGGGAAAGTATCGAAGGTTATTCTTAGCAAAAATTCTTCATTTTTATTATTATTTTTAGCATTTTCTTACGTGTAAGGCTTTATATTTTCTCTGCTACTTTCATTGGCCAACTACCACTTCTACGTACCCTAACTTTTACTTCTACCTGATCAACAATCAACTCTACAGGCTGACCTTGTGTCGCATCAGAAGGGGGTATTGAAAATTAAGTAGTAACCACAGTAAACCTTGCATTTATAATGATCAATTATTTTTCCTGGTTGTTTTAGCATATTTACTTATATTTTAGACAATAGTCTATAGGTTTTGCTTCTTCCTGCTTGCAGACATCGCCCCGTGCTTGCGGTGCCGCGGATGCGAATCTGGAGGTGCTTGTACCCGCACCCCTCCCTCTCCCCTCACCTCTCCTTCCCTCTCAACCCCTCCACCATCCCACTCCCCCGCCTCTCCAGCCCACTCCAAATGCCCCTCCACCAGCTCCTCTTCCCTTTTCCAGTCCACCAACAGTTGCTTCAGCAGCGTCCTGAGTGCGTTCTCAGTTCCGTCATCATCTCTTCTGCCTCCAAACCATTCCCCTACCTCCACATCCCTGCTTTCTCCATCACATTCCCTCACAAACGTCCTCCGTAACCATCCCCTGAACGGGCCGGGACTGTCTTTAGTGTCCCCTAACCGGTCCCTACCTTTGTCCCTGTCACCGTCCCGGTCCCAACACTCTTTTACACGTCACTCCCCACCGCCACGGGGAAGCCTGCATCCACCACCGTCCTCCCCTCGCTCCTCAGCCCTTCATTCCCCATCTCTGCCCCCGCCGATAGGGACTGCAGACTCCCCCAGTAACGGTCGTTCGGTTTCGCCCCGCTCCCCGTCTCCCCCACCACTCCTGCAACGGTCACTTCTGTCAGCGCCCACCAACGGTTCGCCCTCGTCGTCTGTCTCCAGCTCGTCGTCCTCATCATCCTCCTACTCCCCAACCACCTCGTCTTCGTTCAAACTCACCGGCAGAAATTCCGAGTCGAAAGTATGGCGGCCGTACTGAGGGCGGGGACTGTCAAGGTCATGTTGCGTGGGTGACCACTTTTTCACCAGTGTCCATCTCCCTTCAGAATATTCAGCTCGTAAAGTGAACGGAGCTTTCGCGTGAATAACGACTGTCTACAATGGCTCCGCAATTCTTTTGACGATCGTCCCCTGTTATTTTACGTGAATTTCGACTGCCACTTATGGACCCGCAATTCTTTTGATGAACGTCCCTTGTTATATTTGAGTGAGGTGTTGACCACGACCCAGTGCAATATACGAGGCTGATTCTGTTGCTGTGAGCAACATTAGATGCCTCTGAGAGCTCGGTTACAGCGAGCTCAACGCGTCCGAAGATACGGTCGCAGGACGGTTCATGGTGACGCCCTTCTACGTCTGATGTACCAGTCACGATGGTGCCAAGCGTGTACATGTGTATTATAGCCAATGAGTAATTTTTATATAAACGCTCCCACAATTGTGTAAATAACTAGATGTAATCAAACTGTATCCAATGAACGTTACTTAACTCGTCTCCGATGTTTGTGCATTAAAACTGTAATGATTTTCTCCAGTTTGGCGTAGGCAGCATTTTGTCAGTATTTGTAGTTGATTTTGAACCTAGAGAGTACCTTTCTAAGAAATATAAGATTTGATAGAAAAAATCCGGACACGTGTCCCACAATTCTGTAAATATAAGTTCACAGAAATTTGGTGTCGAGTCGGAGTTCCTCATCTCGGGAAAAGTTTCCGATGCTCTATAAACACGGGCTGCGCAGTCTGTTGTGGGTCCCTCTGAGCCACCGCCATCATGCTTTGTCATGAACTATTGTGATGAGCGATGCAAGTCATTAATGTGGTTGACAGTCGGAGTGGAATGATTATGCAGAAATTTAGAGAATGGGGTACTCAGTCAAACTTTTTTGCCGGAGCATGCATGTTTTTCGCCGCCTAAGCGATTTAATAACTGGGGTGGCGAAAAACCTGCATGCAGACGTCTAAGAAGTTAGACTGGGGCAGGGAGACATATTCTTCTTGGATCACGCGACTGTGACAGGAATAATTGTAAGCTCTCAATTATGCTAGTCTGAAACGCTCAATTTTGCTGTAGTCAATTGAAAGTAAATCTCCCCGAGCGGCATGCGCGAAGCTAAAATTTCAAAAAAGAAAAGAGTGGGTTTCACTAATATAAGTATACTTTGCAAAATAAGGATTCTAAAATTCTCGAACTCTGTCCCAAAATCCAAATTTGCGTTTTTACTCTATGACTTTTAACTTTGAAACTGAAAAGGCTCCAATGGAACAGAAAGAAAATGTAAGGAAAGAAACATATTACAATCCAAATGAAGTACATAAAACATACACCACAGGAGTAAATCACCAAAAGAAAAAATATATACGAATCGAATTTACCACGAGTCTCATCGGGCTCGTGTATATGAAGTTAATACATGAATTTAATGGAAAAAATTTTTATTTGTATTTGACGATGCGGTGAAAACCCATAGCGAAAATTTGCCCTTTGTTTCCACTTCTCAAAGAGAACAACCGATTCGTCGGTCTTGCTATATGTTTTGATGTAATGAATGGAAGCAGGAGTGGCTTCTGCAAATCTCCGCTCAGAATTAAAACCGTACCTGATGACTATGAGACTATGATTGTTCTGCGAAGCCTCTCGTATTTCGGATTGTAACTCACTTGGCGTAGAATACGTGCATTTTAGAGGCCTGCACACGTATCTTCATCTGACAAAAGCCATATTCTCGCGTCAATATATATATATATATATATATATATCTATGTCCATGAAATGTCTATGAAAGTCAACAGATATATATTCCTGCCCATGAAATTAAAGATAAACATAGCGACAAAAATATTTTCTCATTTCCTGCTATTCAATACTATCGATGGACACACGGAAAGAATGAGATTTGTTCGTACAACTTGATTAGGATAATGCAAGCGTAGGTTAACTGGAAAAGACATGATTGTTACATTCATTTTTTTCTTAAGAAGTTCGAAATGTTCAATTTAAAGGGCCTAGGATAGATTTGATTCTATAAAGAACTGAAGACATGGCGTCTGACGGTGTGGACGGAGCTGGCTGCCGTACATTAAAATAAATGAAAAACAACTATTAACTACGCTCAAGTATCGCAGCAGTAGAGTTCCAGATCAAAAAATAAAGATTGTTGTTGGTTTATCAGCCGTGCCTGCTCTCAATCTACTCCCAAATTCCCGAAACATTTACTAAAAAAATTGTTGTTTTGGCGTTTTCTACTTGAAAAGGGGAGGTCATTACAATTTTTTGGGTAGTCATACACGTTGCAACAAGTAGGCAACGCGCGGCATTGATACTGAGACGCACGGCTAAATCGCCGCGGGCATCTGCGCAGAATAGAGCCTACGTTCAGGGCAGGTAGGCCGCCGCAGAATCTTAGATGGGTTGGGGGGAGGGGGGGGGGGAGAAGGGGATTGCTGGAGAATGTTCATTCGAAGAGAAAACCCTAGAATAACAATAACCTTGAATAGGAGGACAGGACTGCCACGCGGCTGCGCAATACTGCGGCGATTCCCCTAGGACACTCACACCCCGAAGGTATCATAGCTACCTACATTGGTCAAGTGAGCATTTTTGCGCAGCCACTGCGCAGAGCCAGCGCTGCGAGTCACGCAAATAGGGCCACTGCGGGCTGCCCCGATTACGACGGTGATATTTTGCGTGGGTGTGGTCACCGTGGCCGAGTGGTTAAGAGCGCGCCCTTCACGAAAAGGTGTCGGCAGTTCGAATATCGGCGCCTCGCGGTGATTTCTCTTCGTTGGGAAAAGGGAGAACTCAGCCACAACTCCCCACTCTACCCAAGTGTCGGAAATGGGTGCCGGCTTGTCCGGGGGTAACCGTCATTGCGTCCTGGTGTTAGTAATAAGGCATTTGAAAAACCAATGTACAAGATAATGTGTATCAGGCTCGATTGATTGGAATAAAGCAGGATATCCTCTCTTGGCGCATCTGCTGCTCAGTCTGCCCGATCTCTGATCATTTGAGAGTTTTTTAAGCAACTCACGTGTAAGTTTCCGATCTCAAACCACTCCTCCTGCGACTACTTTTGCAATTACTTTGCAGTACCTATACGTGTCCAACCCAGCACAATGAGAAATAAAAGATGTAGTGAACTCTATGGTCTTGTTCTTCTTATCCTTGAATTACTCGTGTAGTAGTCGCTGACGAGCTGTAGCAGATATAAAAAAACTTTTCGAAAATTCCATGCAAAGACTGAATGGTCTAATTTCGATGAATATATTTACGTTTGATTTGAACTTAAATGACATGACTGCTTTCATCTTATTACAGTATATATATATAATTATATATATTTATATATATATATATATAATTATATAATTATTTATATATATATATATAATTATATATATTGTTATACAAATCATTTACTTTCAAGTGCAAAATGTGTGTACGAAATATCCATAACTCTGAGTAGTTGTATGAGAGAGGCGTATACTGCTGGCATTATAACAAGTCTGAATATCATTCAAACTAGTCCACTCCCCTCTACTTGAATTAAGAAAGATGGCGAAATGAAAGAATAATTATTGTGGTGTTGATGAAGCTTGTATCACAGATACGCTCATCTCACACTTTCGGCTGGCTTAGGATAGACACACACACGGACGCGGCTCTTATTATTGTACAGGTTTAAAATGAAAATTTACGATTTGACGTCTTATAGGTTTTTTGATGTAGCTTACGTCAAGTGCATCTAATAAGAGAACAACACGGTACAGTAAACAAGGTAGGTTCAAACCAGTCTTTTTCTTGACGGTGTGAGTTTGTGACGTTACGGCAATGAACCAATAGCAGTGCTCATATTGCATCTGGTAGCACTGCTACCTCCAAACCTGGCTCCACTATTGGCCAAACGACATGGCGTTTTGGTGGCGTCATGAAGTTTGTTTAAAATAAAGCCTTTCTATTGGCTAGCCGAACAATAGGAGGTGTATTTTCTCCCGTAGAAATGACCCTACCTTGTTTCCTCTACCGTGGTGAACCATGAGTGACTTGTCGATGCCTGAGCTGCTCGGTGATGTTTTCTTTGAGGAGAAGTTTTGGTACTGCAGCCCTCCTCGAATTTGAGGACATTTACCGCGTTTGTTAACGGATAATTTGGCTACGTTGTGAGTAGCAGAATATGGAAATCGACTTTACTGCTCAAATACATATCTATCCTCTCCAAAAAATGGGAGAAATACAATTGCTGATAACATTTCACATTACTTTATAACAGCTATTGTGCAAAATGGTCCAGAAACAGATGAAATGTCATTCGAATGAGTAATTTACACATTGGTACACATATATGCGTAGGGAACGTGTTAATTACTCCTGTGAAGCTTCCGTCCTCTCTATAAGCTGTTAGTCAATTTAGAGCTGTACACACATACTGTATGTAATAGCTTAATAGCTCAGTATCAGCTGCCACTCTACAATCTGTCGCACCTATATGACAGTACTTCAATTAACGTATTAAGTGCGACGTGACCCACCGGTGGTCACTGAGCAGGTTTTCATGATGCTACGTACCAACCAGTAGTCATTGAAATTGTTGACTGCTTAATGAAAACTAAATGAAGGTGCGATCTATCCATTGTTCGTTATTTTCAGAATTGATCTCTAAAATTAACTCTAATAATTTTCATTTTATAATTGGTAATCCTCTCTGAATTTTGAAAAGCTACTCATATGACCACCCGGTTACTGGACTTGCGAAAACACACAGACAGTTACCTCGGAAAATTGGAGGAAAAGGATAAGATTTAAGAGTTAGTGAGACTGGCGTACATATTTAGTGTTAAATCACACAGAAAAATGTATGCAGCAGAGAAAAATTCACGAAATTTGCTAACGTGTATTTTATTCCGTCAGACCACTGGAATTGTGTAGATCTGCATGTGTGGGGCATGATGTAGGTTGATTTCTGGAACATCGGAGGCCGAGATGGGAAAAAGAACCATGCAGTATCACTGTGAACCTTCAACGAAGAATGAGCGTTTCAGGATCTACATATATGTATGAGCCCACCTCCAATGTTCTGTAAATACGAAAGAAAACTATTACACAAGAACGTCTCTACGAAACTAGCACTTTCAATAATAAAACTAGATAATATGCACTCAATAAAACCTAAGTTTAACTGGAACAAATTCAACAAGAAACCAGAATTTCACAGCTCTGTCGCACTCATTCAAAGGGAGGTTGGCGTTCAAAAATATACAAAGATTTTGGAATTTGGAGGTGAGATATATTGTGTGGAGAATCTAAAATGCTTAAACTATCTTTCTTGACGTCATGATCATCACTAAGACTATGGTCTTGAATCGAAAAGATGTAGGTTTTGATAGATAGAGTTTAGCTAATACGAACAGATGATCTTCTGAACATTGAAATCTGTTATGATGCTATCGACATTGGTCGAAGGAAATACCTTTTTTTATTCCATGCTTTACAAAGTATTCAATAAATAGGACTGTAGGATACTTGATGAAAAGGTTAGACACGCGCTGCTGAGATACAAAGACTTCTTGTCAAGACTTAATTTAGAAATTAAACCTGATATCGTACGATGATATAGTACAGTGCTGGGTATGTGCTAGGTTGTACTGTAAAAAAGGTAATTTAACAAGTCATTAGGAGATTTTTTCAAAGAAGCTTAACTTTCCTTTTAAAAATTGAAGTAAAAGTAAAGTTCAGAAACGTCGAGTGTAATACTCCTTGAGGAAAGTAAAATTGAAGAAAATTCTTAAGAAATATTTGATGGAAAAACGCTTCGGAGTCTCGCTCCATGACCAGTTCAAAAAGATACAAATCATTATTGCTGAAATAAAAGAAAAAACAAAATGATGGAGACAGTCACGAAAAGTTATCACGAAAACAAAAATGTATAAAAAAAATAAAATCGACAAGATTGCTATCTAGTTATTACCCAGTCTAACTTTTTCGCCTGAGCATGCATGTTTTTCGCCGCCCAAGCGATTTAATTTCCTGGGCGGCGAAAACATGCATGCAGACGGCCAAAAGGTTAGACTTGGATTTTCAATGGATATGAACTTTCGGCATGATAGAGGAAACAAGGTAGGTTCAAACCAGTCTTTTTTTCTTGACGATGTGGTTTTGCTGACGTCACGGCAATGAACCAATAGCAGCGCTCAAATTGCATCTGGTAGCACTGCTACCCCCAAATCTGGGGCTCCACTATTGGCCAAACGACATGGCATTTTGGTGACGTCATAAAGTTTGTTTAAAATAAAGCCTTTCTATTGGCTAGCCGAACAAGAGGAGGTGTATTTTCTCCCATAGAAATGACCCTACCTTGTTGGTGGCTGTCGGTATTGTTGTGGGCTAGTTTTCGGTCAAAAATATGTGACGACTCTCAACACCCTTGCGTTGGAAATTCCAACCGTCCATTTTTGCTGCTCATCGATCATAGCCGACCACTGCCATGGCAGAATTTTAAAATGAATAGTGTAAATTCATGTTATTATCAAAAAGTTCCCTTTAATTTTTGTTATACCAGTCACGTGGTGCGATTTGTGAGCTGTCCTCTTCTCGCAGGTTGAGAGAACTTGCGATTTATTGTGGTACTAAAAATTAAATAAAAACAGCCTTCATTTACTAGAATCTCTTTACATTACGCAATCGAAACCAGCTCTAAATTCAATGATGTCATCATTCCAGTTAGAAATCGCCTGATGTTCAAAAAATTATTAGCAAATAATTTCTCGTCCTTTCCTTTTTTTCGTATTATTAATTCTGATTTGTATGCTTTTGTCTTTTAGCCACGTCGTATTTTCTGTAATTCAATTCGTTTGTATATTGGGCATTTATGGATCTATAGAGAAGGCGTATGAGAGAGTGGACCGTGAGGCTCTATGGCAAGTTGTAAGCTTGTATGGAGTGGGTGGGAGACTGTTGAATGCGATCAAGAGTTTCTAAATTGATAGCAGATCATGTGTGAGAGTAGGGAATGAGGTGAGTGAATGGTTCCCAGTTGTGACATATGTGAGACAGGGTTGTGTGATGCCGCCGTGGATGTTTAATTTGTTTATGAATGGTGTGGTGAGAGAAGTGAATGCCAGAGTTTTGTGAAAAGGTGCGCAGTTGGTGGGACAAAATGGTATGTATTGGGAAGTGTGTCAGCTGTTGTTTGCAGATGATACAGCGCTTGTGGCTGATTCAGAGGAAAAACTGAGGAGACTGGTTGCAGAGTTTGGTAGAGTGTGCGAAAGGCGGAAATTGAGGGTAAATGTGAATAAAAGTAAGGTGATGAGATGTTCAAGAGGTGGAGTGTTTGGAACTTTGGATGTGAGGATGAATGGTGAAGTGTTAGAGGAGGTAGAGCATTTTAGGTACCTCGGGTCGGATGTGACTGTTAAGGATAGTATGGAAGTAGAAGTGATGCATCGAGTGAGTGAAGGCTGTAAGACATTGGGTGCAATGAGGAAAGTTTTTGAGTGCAGGAGTTTGAGTATGAATGCTAAGAGGGGACTGTATGAAAGCTTGATCGTGCCAGTTTTGTTGTGTGGAGCAGAGTCCTGGGGGTTGAGAGCAGCTGAGAGGAGGAAGTTGGATATATTTGAGATGAAGTGTTTGAGGAGCATGTATGGAGTAACTAGAAGAGATAGGATCAGGAATGAGTTGGTTAGGGGGCAGACGGGTGTTATAAAAAGTTGAGCAGGCGGGTGGACAGTGAACAGTTCTTGTTCTTTCATTTATTTTTTGAAAGAAACAATCCAAATTTACTTGCAGCGGATACAGGCCAATGTCAGCCCTCAGGTGTCGGTGTTGAAGGCTTCAAAACAGCGAAATGAGGTTTAAATGAATTTCACTTCAGTTCAACATTACCTATCATTATAACTAGTCCACCCCCCTTTATTTGAAATAAGGAAGAAGGCGAAATGAAAGAAAGGCCGTAGAATAAAATAAAAATTCAATCTCTCGAGAGTTGATGAGGCCGAGTGCACACGGCCCGTATCACAGATACGCTCATCACACACTGTCGGCTGGCTTCGGCACGGTAGAGGAAACAAGGTAGGGTCATTTCTATGGGAGAAAATACACCTCCTCTTGTTCGGATAGCCAATAGAAAGGCTTTATTTCAAACAAACTTAGTGACGTCACTAAACCGCAGTGGCGTTAGGCCAATAGTGGAGCTAGATTTTGGGGGTAGCAGTGCTACCAGAGATGCAATGTAAGCACTGCTATTGGTTCGTTGCCGTGACGTCAGCAAAACCAAAACATCAACGAAAAAAAGACTTGTTGGAACCTACCTTGTTTCCTCTACCGTGGGCTTCGGTCAGACAGACGGACGCGGCTCTTATTATAGTATAGATTTGTAAGCTCATATTTCATTGAAGTAAATATTACCTGTTAGTAATAAGTAAACTCTTGGTCCGTTCGATAACTCATCCTGAGACTCGAGGTGAGTTTCTCACTTGTCAGTGTCGCTCGCACAAAGAAAAGCAATTTCAGGAAGTCACGGCGAGCGTAAATTACAAACGAGGATCTCTGCAATTGTTGGAGTGAGTCCGTCCTAATTTTGTGTTTGAGTTCGGCTGGAGTTGAGGACTCCAGTAGGACTTCATTGCAGGACTACAGAAGAACTTCATCGCAGGACTCCAGTAGGATTTCATCGCAGGACTCCAGTAGGACTTCATCGCAGGACTCCAGTAGGAGTTCATCGCAGGACTCCAGTAGGAGTTCATCGCAGGACTCCAGTAGGACTTCATCGCAGGACTCCAGTAGGACTTCATCGCAGGACTCCAGTAGGATTTCATCGCAGGACTCCAGTAGGACTTCATCGCAGGACTCCAGTAGGACTTCATCGCAGGACTCCAGTAGGACTTCATCGCAGGACTCCAGTAGGAGTTCATCGCAGGACTCCAGTAGGACTTCATCGCAGGACTCCAGTAGGACTTCATCGCAGGACTCCAGTAGGACTTCATCCAGGAACTCCCGGTGCGGCGAGACGCCTTCATTACAGCGCGCCGCTGCTCCCTCCCCGCATTTTTGTCAACTTTGCCAAGATTTTTAACACCCGAACTTCGTTTCCAAACAAAATGAACTAACTTTCTTTTGGCGGTCTTAGTGATTTTTATCCGTCACCCTCGCTATTTGGAACATTTTTAGGTTTGGGCCGCTGAGCGCACTGAACTTCTTTGCAATAATTGGGATGGATTTTTTGCAGCGCTCTCGTTAAGTATCGAAGAGTTGAGTCAAGAGTCCCGGACATCGGAGCCAAAATCTTCGTCACTTCAATAGCCTCGAAAAACAACAATTTAGCACACTCTGAATCTCGTCAAAAGTTACTCCGCAGAAAAAGTTTAAATCAGAAATGCAATATTTACTCTCAGGAGCGCCGCGATAAAAAGAACAAAACTCTGTACGATGTTACAGAGCTCTTATGTCGGTAGTATAGACGGAGCGAGGAGGAAGTTGCAATAGGTTCCGACTCCATTTTGCAGGTGTGATCCTATCACAGGAATTATGGAGTACGTGTTCGCGAGACGCGGCCGATATTTAAAAAAGTAATTTTTTGATTTGAAGAAAAAAAGACATATTTTTTATTTAAAAAACGCGCTTAAAATCTGTGGGGGAGAATTTATGCTGAATAATGGCTCTGAATGAGTTAGAAATTAAATTTGTGCACTTTTATTTCTGAAACAGCCTTTCAACCAAAATGAAACTGTGCTGTTTACTGTAGTAGCTCAAAAAACCGGAGAATATTTCTTCACGCCAACTCATACGAGTATGCGTATGCCGCTATATGTCGTGTTAGCACTTTAGTGCTTGTACTATGTGTTAGCTGCATTTATAGTTAAATTTTCAAGACCATGTATGTATCAAAAGTTACTCGATGACAGTCCTTCAGAAGCAGCTCAACAATAATGTTATTATTGAAGAACTCGAGTCGGTTTGTTTCACCCGTTGCCTTATGGTTCTTGCATCTGTAGTGAATGCTTAAGAAAAATCGGATTTATTAATTTTCATTGTTATTTTGCCAAACCAATTGTCCACTTTAGGCTCAGTTCCACGTATAAAAGTATCAAAACGAATTAAAATTACGGATTTTAAGTACACAAGTATCAAAACGAAATAAAATTACGGATTTTGAGAATAGAAGTATCAAAATAAAATAAAATTACGGATTTTAAATATAGAAATATCAAAACGAATTAAAATTGCGGATTTTAAGTATAGAAATATCAAAATGAATCAAAATTACGCATTTACGCACTTGTTCAGCCAGGTGTCGTTGAGTTGACTCCGGAGAAGTGAATAAGTTGAATTGGTTTCCCGAGAGGATAATTAGTATCACATTTGTGAAGACAATAACGGAAGGATGCTCTTTATGTGGAGATAACATTTAACCCTTTCCTGCACCATCTAAAATTGTGAATGAAAAGCTTTTTCTCTTAAAAGTGCATTAATATGAATTATGAAGCGTAGAGTAAAGTACTTCCATTAACAAAATAACATATCTGTAAAAAAGTGATGGATGAGTAGCACAAATGCTAATGACATGGCACGCTAGCTCAGTATAATTCAGTAATTTATTTCTTCTTTGCAAATTGGTTTGTACCATATCTGGTCAAGTCACTTCGAAATGACGCTAGCAAAAAGTTACATGCCAGCACATATCGTTGCTGTGCCGGTCGACGATAGTGTCGACTGAGAGCAAGGCACAAATATACAGTCAGATATAGTATAGGATATAGTCACTCAGTCAGTCAGACATAGCATAGTATAGTATATAGTCAGTCAGTCAGATATTGTATAGTATAGTTTATAGTCAGTCAGTCAGATATAGTATAGTATATAGTCAGTTTGTCAGTCAGATATAGTATAGGATATAGTCACTCAGTCAGTCAGACATAGTATAGTATAGTATATAGTCAGTCAGTCAGATATTGTATGGTATAGTTTAGAGTCAGTCAGTCAGATATAGTATAGTTTAGTATAGTATATAGTCAGTCAGTCAGATATTGTATAGTATAGTTTATAGTCAGTCAGTCAGATATAGTATGGTATAGTATATAGTCAGTTTGTCAGTCAGATATAGTATAAGATATAGTCACTCAGTCAGTCAGATATAGTATAGTATAGTATAGTCTATAGTCAGTCAGTCAGATATAGTATAGGATATAGTCACTCAGTCAGATATAGTATAGTATAGTATATAGTCAGTCAGTCAGTCAGATGTAGTGTAGTATAGTATATAGTCAGTCAGATATAATATAGTATATAGTAACTCAGTCAGTCAGATATAGTGTAGTATAGTATATAGTCAGTCAGTCAGTTAGTCAGATATAGTACAGTATAGTATATAGTCAGTCAGTCAGTCAGTCAGTCAGATATAGTATAGCAAATAGTCAGTCAGTCAGTCAGATATAGTATAGTATATAGTCACTCAGTGAGTCAGAATGAAGCGATGCGCGCGCATTCAACACCGTCACGGCGGTCCATAAAGCCGCGCGAAAAACAAGTTATCAGAAAGAATCGCTGTGCGCGGATCGATAGCTTCAGATAACACAATTAAAATCTACATCAGCGAAGAGTCACCCTCCAGCACCAAGTTTTGGACGCGAAAGAGCTTTGTAACTTCATGAACTTCGACTTGAAGCGAGTAACTATATAACTCCCTATATATAGCGCCCTCCAAAAACCTGAGTTTACTGATATCGTTGAGCTTCAATGTTTCACAGACTCTACTCGGGACGTACTTGACGCTATCCAACGGTGGCGAATGAAGGGAAATGTTATTAAGTTGGAAATTTATTCGTTATCTTAAAGGTTATACGCGATTTTGGGTGTTTAAAGAACTAAATATGAAGTTTTCAACCAATATATATCTAAATTTTTGAATTCGTATTGCAAAAAGAGGAGAATTCGTAACAATACGTTCTTGAGACCATAGTCAAAGTTGTATGTTAGGAATCTGTAGATGCTTTCATTAACATCACTGAAACATTCGTCGTAAAATATAACTCGTGTCACTTAGTATCTTTTGAATGACAAATGTTTGCCGTGCTTGCGGATTATGAAATTTACGTAATTACAAATAATGTAATACCACAACCTTGTTAGTTTGCGTTTCACTTTGAGTTCAGTAATTTGAAAATGGAAAGAGAAGGTTAAATGCTGAACGTAATTACAAATTACAAAACAACATTGTTCAGTTTGCGTTTCACTTTGAGTTCAGTGATTTGAAAATTGAAAAGGGAAGGTTGAAAGCTGCCACGAGCCTTCAACAATACCGTTAAATGAATCAGCTCAATGATCCCCAGAATAATACGGGACACATGTACTCGTGCAATGCATAATAAGTCTCCTTCGCATCAAATTATTTAGAAGACCTTCAATACTGTTGTAAAATATATTAATTAATTAACCTTAATCCACGTATCATGAAAAGGTTCATCAAAAGTACATTTTTGTGTGTTATTGTTGAAAATTATTGGAGTAAGAATTTGAACTTCAAAAGTTTGGATTTAACAGCGTAAATCATTCAGCTTCTCTAACAGGATACGCTCGATTGAGTTCTATTTAAATCTATTGTTGGTTTCATTTTTACTGCAATCAATGATTATTTCGAAATTTGTAATAAAGTTCAGAGAATTTAAATGAGTAATTCTATTTTTTCGATTTATTCAGACTTCACAACGATATATACGATGAGTAACAGAAATTGATATTTTCAATGCTTCAAATGACAAAAAAAAAAAATTAATACATCCATAGGAAGGCCAGATTTTTCTGCATTTAAATTGGGTGCACCTAAATCGAAACTAGTGGTACCAATGCATAGTTCGATTTAAAAAAAATCCTCCGGCACGAAAACTTATTTTCAACCCTCGAATGAGACTTTGCAAAACTGTTAAGTTGAAACCTAAATCATTACTGATTGTACCACCAATGCATCGCTCGATTTAAGAAAAATCTTCGGGCAATGAAAACTAACTCTTTCAATTGCTTATTTTCCACTCTCAAATGAAACGCACAAAAATTATTTAGTCGAAACCAAAATCGAAACTGATCATACCAGTGCATAGCTAGATTTAAAAAAATCTTCCTATAGCGAAAACTTATTTTCCACTTTCAAATGAGACGCACGAAAATTGTTTAGTGTAAACCAAAGAGACCAGAGGAGTGAGCTCGATCATTAGGGCCGGTGTCCCCTAGGCTGTACCCCTTGTCGCTCGGCCAATTAGGTCGTGTATGGTTCTCCAAATGGCTCGACGCCCCCCAGCTCCCTCCTCAAAATTGGCCCCTCGAGATTTACGAGGCAGAGAGCTGCGGCTCCGAGGGCGGCACTTGCCTTCAGTTCTAACGCGACCGACTGGCCGCAACCTCGCTCGACTTACGGAACTGCCAAGCCGGGCTTGTGACAGCAACTGGAGTTGGTTCATTGAAGTACTCAATCGCATATCTTGTTATTAAAACCCATTTATTAAGTAACTTGAGTTAAAACCCAGTAATGAAGCCACTGGAATTAAAACCCAGTAATGAAGTAACTGGAATAAACTCGCTGAAGCACTCAATTGCATATCTTGTTATTAAAGCCCATTTATTAAGTAACTTGAGTTAAAACCCATTAATGAAGCCACTGGAATGAAAACCCAGTAATGAAGTACTTGGAGTAGACTCACTGAAACAATCAATCGCAAGTACTAGCTTCATTAGTACTAAAACCCAATGATAAATTACTATTTTCAACCAGGAAATGGGCCTAAGAGTGAACGAGGGAAAAAGTATCGGCTGTAGACGATAGTCTGGGTAAACGCCTGAGTAAACAAAATCTCGTGGAAATATTTACTCTAGCACATGTTGATGACAATAATATTATTGTACCGATTAAGCTTTAATTTTAGCCGAAGAATCGCTCCCTCCACCGCGAAAAAGAGGAGCAAATTACAAGAAGAAATGAGTGGTGCACACAGCACTCTTTACACTGATCAACTCACTACACATTAACTTCCTGTTCCTATTTCAGACTGAGTCTCAACTCAGCTACACTTGTCGCAATATGCGCAACATTTTCAAATCGAAGTGAGAATCAAAGTGGAAAAGCCATCGCTGGGCTCTGACACGAGTTCCTTCACAAGATGAGGCATTAATACTGACTGATCTGCATGCGCTGCAGAGCCGAGCTGGAGTCCCGTGCAATTATGAGACGCGCGTGTACACTAATAACGAGACAGAGTCCACAAAAGACTTGCACTGCCGCCGGCTGCATTGAAGTTGTCTTCCAACCGTGCGCTGCTGCAGGCGATAATATGCGCTGTTTTGCGCCGCTGTGAGGGCATGGCAGACAACCGCGGCATGGGGGCACTGGACAGAACTGCCGACGGTGGTTTACAAATCCCGGAATGGACACAAGATTGCAAACTGCGAAGTACTAGCCAGAACTGTCAACCTGCCGACGGTGGTTTACAAATCCCGGCATTGACACAAGATCGCAAACCGTGAGGCACAGGGACAGGCCGGCCAAAACTGCTCACAGTGATTTATAAATCCCGGAATGAACACGAGACCGTACGCAGGCTGTGATAAAAAGGGAAGATGCAAGTGAAGCGAGGGACGAGAGAGGGAGAGCGCCAGAGGGAGCGAGGAGAGCAAGTGAGGGCTGGGAGCGCCGCTCCCGTCACAGCAAACACGACCGCCGCCACCGTCACTTTATTGACTCGCCTCGGCCGGTTGTGATGACTTGAGCTGCCTCTTCTGCCATGCATGCACCTGCGTCTGCCTCGTGAGGCTCAACGTACGGCTCATACATGTACCTGCGTCTGCCTCGCGAGGCTGCACGACGGCCTCATACATGCACCTGCGTCTGCCTCGCGAGGCTCAACGTACGCCTCATACATGCACCTGCGTCTGCCTCGCGAGGCTGAACGTACGCCTCATACATGCACCTGCGTCTGCCTCGTGAGGCTCAACATACGCCTCATACACGCACCTGCGTCTGCCTCGTGAGGCTGAACGCCCGCCTCATACATGCACCTGCGTCTGCCTCGTGAGGCTCAACGTACGCCTCATACATGCACCTGCGTCTGCCTCGCGAGGCTGCACGCCCGCCTCATACATGCACCTGCGTCTGCCTCGCGAGGCTCAACGTACGCCTCATACATGCACCTGCGTCTGCCTCGCGAGGCTGAACGTACGCCTCATACATGCACCTGCGTCTGCCTCGTGAGGCTCAACGTACGCCTCATACATGCACCTGCGTCTGCCTCGCGAGGCTGAACGTACGCCTCATACATGCACCTGCGTCTGCCTCGTGAGGCTCAACGTACGCCTCATACATGCACCTGCATCTGCCTCGCGAGGCTCAACGTACGCCTCATACATGCACCTGCGTCTGCCTCGCGAGGCTCAACGTACGCCTCATACATGCACTTGCGTCTGCCTCGTGAGGCTGAATTCCCGCCTCATACATGCACCTGCGTCTGCCTCGCGAGGCTGAACGCCCGCCTCATACACATACATGCTCTCAAAGCTCGCCTCATCGCCTCATACACGTACATGCCTGACGCGCTTACGCGTATGGGGCGCCTAGATGTTCAGCTATGTGCCGCTTGTGTTCAGTTGGGAATTAAAGCTGTAGTTTCCTTAGAAATAAATAACTATACCAAATCTCATTTATGCATAGTGAGTTCAGTGCTGAAGTTCGGTATTTTTCAGTTTCATTAGAAATAAATAACTATAACATATCCCTAGGAAGGCCTTACGTAAGTAGTGTTCCCTCGAAGAAATACTATTTAGAAACAGCCCTCAGTAATTAGCAACTGTGAAAGTAAAGCTATTTATACACATATTGTCTGTGTGAATTAGGCGTGGCAGCTTGACCATCAGAAGAACGGGCTTTGGTCATTAAATTATTTTTGACAAAATTTGAAAATCTTTTAGGCAACTTCGTCATCTTGTGATGTTACAGCAAACGGCGCACAATACACTGATTTTTATTGTAGACATTATGTTCGTATGTTAAAACGCAAGCAGATATAAAAGAGGAATATATTATTATTACTCTAAAAAATTTGTTGAAAAAATATTGACGAGATAGATTATCGGCCACTCGAAAAATGATGAATTCATGAAGATATTACTACTCAGCAAATGAACACGAGAGTAACTTAACCATTGTAATTAACTTGATCATAGCATGAGTAGGGTTAATGAACTGAGTTTCAGTGGTAAAAAGAATTGCCCTATGTTTGAAAGCTCCAAATTTATATTTGATTAAAGTTTAATTACTTTCCCCACATTAAACTGTTGATAGAATATTATCTGAACCGAATGACAATTATATCCTATAATAGCGGATATTTAGCTCATGTGGTTAACTTTTACACCTTTTCCTTTGGTTAACTTTTAAACAAAACATGGTTACCGACCACCGAACAGGGAATTCTCACACAACACACCGAGTAAGGTGATCAACAACCCACACAACACACCATATAAGGTTATCAACAACCCACACAACACATCATATAAGGTTATCAACAACTCACACAACACATCATATAAGGTTATCAACAACTCACACAACACACCATATAAGGTTACCAACAACCCACACAACACACCATATAAGGTTATTAACAACCCACACAACACAATATTTAAGGTTACCAACAACCCACACAACACACCATATAAGGTTACCAACAACCCACACAACACACCATATAAGGTTATTAACAACCCACACAACACACCATATAAGGTTATCAACAACCCACACAACACACCATATAAGGTTACCAACAACCCACACAACACACCATATAAGGTTACCAACAACCCACACAACACACCATATAAGGTTATTAACAACCCACACAACACACCATTTAAGGTTACCAACAACCCACACAACACACCATATAAGGTTATCAACAACTCACACAACACATCATATAAGGTTACCAACAACTCACACAACACACCATATAAGGTTATCAACAACCCACACAACACACCATATAAGGTTACCAACAACCCACACAACACACCATATAAGGTTACCAACAACCCACACAACACACCATATAAGGTTATCAACAACCCACACAACACACCATTTAAGGTTACCAACAACCGTAACAGAGTAAATGATGTGGGAAACCATAACTATACCTATTTACCTACGTCGCAAAAGTCCATAAATCTAGACTATGAGAGCCAGCCATTTCGCAGCAGCGCTGGCAAGAAAGACTATGGTTGACTATCGGAGTTGTCGCAACGAGAGGTTGCCATGGCAACTCCCTGGTGCAGACATCGTGGCCCGGGGCAGTCCAATTGACCTCCGCTGCCGTTAATAAACACATTGCATTTGTGACCAACACAGCCGGCCTTTGATGTGTCCTGCGCTCTCTGCTGCAGCTGCAGTAGTTACTTCCTGCCTGCCTTCTGCTCCCTCCTGCAGCAGCAGCAGTGATTTCCCACTTACCTTCTGCTCCCTCCTGCAGACAAGTTGCTGCGCTTTTGGCTCCCTCCTGCAGACAAGTTGCTGCGCTTTTGGCTCCCTCCTGCAGACAAGTTGCTTTACTTTCTACAGTGGATCAGTTATCAATGTTAGAGGAATCAATGTTGGATCTATGTCGGAGGAGACTGACGCTCTTCAATGTTTGGTAAGCATCGCGATCTGTAGGTATCGTGATTGATTGGGAATCTCTTACCTTATTTTGACTTCTGATATACACACATGTTGCACATATATTTAATTTTGAAAACGAAGACACAGATTTCAAATGCAACAAACTCTTCTTTTTCAAGTTTGGCTATTTGCGCGTGCCGGCAGGTGAGCTCAATTTTGATCTCACGTTTACTGCGGGATTTTCGGTGTTTGATTTCAGTGTATTGAATCTAAGGCATTTCGTAGAGGAATATTTCAAATCTTGTTCTTTCAAGTTTAAATAAGAACATTAGTGGCTCACTGCTGCATGGCATGAAAAATGAAAAAAAGATAAAAATGAAAAGAAATGAGATGGAAAGAAAAGATGAAAATGAAAAGAAATCAGATGAAAATAAAAAATAAAAATTAAAATGAAATGAGACGAAAATAAAAAATAAAAAACGAAAAAAAAAGATGAAAATGAAAAGATAAAAATGAAAAGAAATAAAATGAAAAGAAAAGATAAAAATGAAAAGAAATGAAATGAAAAAAAAGATAAAAATGAAAAGAATCCTATTAGAATTTATTTTCCTCTAATTTCCATTCTTTTAGGTGAGCTTTGAATTGAATGGTCCTCCAGGTGATTGACTCCATGCTCAGAACTAGAAGGGAAATTTTTGAGCATCAAAACTGTACCATGCGCAGCACTACACACTGTATCCAATGACCACATAAGTGTTCATCATTGTTTCTGACAGCATATTAACAGAAATATTTAGTCTTTTTTTTTGAGTCAATATTATCCTTTTCAACTCAACTAGTCCATTGCGGGATTCGTCGTGAAGCGAACATTATATCGAGATTTTAGAAAACTTTTCGATAAAAGAATATATACCTCATGAAAGGGTTAGCAGTCGGGTGTCCAATTCTTCATCATAACCCCATCAAACGGATCAAACTGGCGCAAATTCTTAAAAAAGCGTCCAGTGCAGCTGATTTAAACAAAAACAGGAATTACGAGTAAACAAGAACTTTATTACGGACGCTGTTATGACTTTACCAGTATACATAGAGTGGGGAACGAAGGGTGGAGAGGTTAGCTATAGAGGTTAGCAATCACATATCAAGTCGATCTTTTTTATAGGTTGCACAAGCAAGACCCTTTCAGATACACCGTAAC
This sequence comes from Morinoia aosen, assembly GCA_030386875.1. NCBI lineage: Eukaryota > Metazoa > Arthropoda > Malacostraca > Amphipoda > Talitridae > Morinoia > Morinoia aosen. The sequence goes on along the minus strand of CM059567.1, from coordinate 43,539,024 downwards.
AATATCAAAGGATTTACCGATAACTTTATCGTTTTGTAACGATAAATAATCCGCAAATGTGAAATAAATCACGTTTTGATTAGTACAGCGTCGGTGCTTCGACCCTTCTGCTTAACGTCTTGCTTAGATAATTTTTATAGGTTGTAAAAGTAAAACCCTTTTCAGAAACATCATACCAATATCATCGGATTCATCCATACATTCATCGTTATGTAACTATAAATACTTTGCAAATATTAACATGCTTTGAATAGTACAGCGGCAACTAATGATATTAAAGTATTGATCTATAAATGTATCGTATGTAACCATAAATAACCTGCAAATGTGAAATACATCGCAGCTAGTTTAGTATGTACAGCGGTTACTGCATCGGTTCTTGAACCCTTCTGCTTAACGTCAAGCTTCGATAATTTTTATAGGTTGTAAAAGTAAAACCCTCTCTGAAATATCATAACAATATCGAAAGATTTTTTTTTATTAATTTATGTATCGTTTTGTACTTATCTTCTCCATAGCAGAGCTGCCTCCTCCTCACTCTAGCACTCCCCCCTCTTCCATAGCAGAGCTTCCCCTCATCTTGGGGGTTCACCCCCTATCACTGAATCCCCCCGAACTAGGCCTCCCCCCATAGTCCCCCTTGCACCACCTGCAACCTCCCCAGGGACAATAACGATCACTAGGTGGTGCAGAAGGGTTCAAGCTCCGACGCTGTACTAATCAAAATTGCGTATATTTTATATTTGCAGATTATTCGTCGTTACATAACGATAAATTTACAGATGAATCCTTTGATATAGTCAGTTACCGCTGTCTCAATCAAAACGGGTTTTTATATTTGCGGACTATTTAGAGTTATATAACCTTAAATATTTAGATGAATCCTTTGATATTGTTACGGTGGATCTGAAAAGTGGTTTACTTGTACAACCTGTAAAAAAAATGAAGCTTGACGGTAAATTTTGTGAGGTTGTGCAGTTTTGAACTCAGTTCGGCGCGTGACTATGTTCCGAGACCCAATATAGGGAAAATTATCCTCTGTATTTATCCCCTAAATACTATTTGTATAATATAAGGATTAAGTACCATCTGTACTGATCTCCTAAATACCATCTGTACACTATAGGAATTAAATACCATATGCACTTATCCCGTATATACCATCTGTACAATATATGGAATAAATACCATCTGTACTTATCCCCTATATACCATTTGTACAATATAAGGATTAAATACAATCTGTATTTATCCCCTAAGTAGCATCTGTACAATATAGGAATTAAATACCATATGTACTTATCCCCTAAATACATCTGTACAATATAGGGATTAAATAACACCTTTACTTATCCCCTAAATACCATCTGTACAATATAGGGATTAAATAACACCTTTACTTATCCCCTAAATACCATCTGTACAATATAGGGATTAAATAACACCTTTACTTATCCCCTAAATACATCTGTACAATATAGGGATTAAATAACACCTTTACTTATTCCCTAAATACCATCTGTACAATATAGGGATTAAATAATACCTTTACTTATCCCCTAAATACCATCTGTACAATATAGGGATTGAGTAATACCTTTACTTATCCCCTAAATACCATCTGTACAATATAGGGATTAAATAACACCTTTACTTATCCCCTAAATACCATCTGTACAATATAGGGATTGAGTAATACCTTTACTTATCCACTAAATACCATCTGTACAATATAGGGATTAAATAATACCTTTACTTATCCCCTAAATACCATCTGTACAATATAGGGATTGAGTAATACCTTTACTTATCCCCTAAATACATCTGTACAATATAGGGATTAAATAACACCTTTACTTATCCCCTAAATACATCTGTACAATGTAGGGATTAAATAACACCTTTACTTAAGTGCTCGACGAAATGGCTCAAATCACATCATTCTCATTGCGTTCATTTCATGTCGTTCATTTCTTGGTCCAATTGTGTCACTATACATTGTGATGACTTGCGGAAACGAGAGGACTGCCTGGAAACCTTTTAAATTTTTCTAATCACAAAGTGCGTGTGACGCACCACAGACATGTGTTGCGTGTTCTCCCCCCCCCCCCCCTTTCCTGTGTCTGTTTAATATTAATTCACAAAAAAAATAACGAAGATTGCATTCGGTTGATGCGAAAGAAGCATCTTTTCAAACTAAGATTTAGAAGGTCTACCTGCGTGTAAACTTCTGATGATTATATGTTTTGATTCTAGTTTTGTTATGACGCATATTTACTTATACGGTTTGAACTCTCGCTTATTTATTTTTTTCGAAATTTGATATATGTTTATAAAATTCAACAGACCACTTCGCAATTACCTAAATTATACCTACAAGAAAATAACCATCACTCGATGATTATCTGCATATCAAAGCACTCCAAAATTCACGCCCTATTTTATTTTATTCATCAACTGTTTCGTAAGTACTCGGTTTTCCTACGTTCTTTACTCTTACGGAATCCGAAATCCCCATAGTCAAAAAACTTTACGTTTAAAATTTAACATTCATTAACAATGTTAAACAATAACATTCACAATGTTATTTAAACTTAACAAACTCAACACGTTGAATGCGGCACGACCCACCGGCTCAAGTTTTTCTTGCTGCGACACGACCCATCGATGGGGCTAGCAATCTTTTAAAATTAATGGTTTTTAAAGAGCCCAGTAAATGTTTGGTATTTGTAAAATTTTTAACAACTTTTGGATTTGAATTTGAGTTGAATACTGAACTTCGGTTTAATCCGTCGCAGTCGACGCGTTCAAATCCCAAGAATTAGTTTTAAAAGAATTTAAATCTCAAGAACTTGTTTTCATTTATTGGAAAAAACTAAACGATGTTAAGTTTCATATTCTTCGGGAACCTCATTTATTTTTACCTCCAATGTTAAACAAGGTGAGAAATCCAAGAACGTTGCCGTTAACACCTTGACTGCCGAAGGTAAAACCAAATTAAGTTTAATATTCAGCTAAAATTTAAAGTCAACTGTCGTAAATAATGTTGAAAAAAACAAACTTAATCTGAATCGTGCCTTCATTTAGCTTTAATAAAGCATTTAAGAAAATTGATTTTATGACCACTAGTCGGTTAACATCATTCTGAAAATCCCTCCTTGGCCACCGGTGGCGCACGTTGCAGTCAAAGCTCTCACCCGCAATCCCCCAGACCCGACGACAGCGAGACAGAGCCGTCTGCCCCTCTGCAGCTCCTCCGATGTGACCGGAACGCGAATTTTTGGGTGGGCGCGAGTTAATCAAAATAGCGAAGAAGCGACCTTAATTGTGAGCTCCTCTGAATATGCAACGCCGGGGCGGGGAGCGGCAGCGGCCGACGAGTTGATGAACGCCAGACTTGGGCTGATGGAGCCGCGTTCTTGGGAGCGTGCTTGGGGCTGCAGAGTGGCGTTTGTCTGCAGGGTTGTACTGCAGGATTGTGTTGCTCTGCAGGGTTGCACTGCAGGATTGTGTTGCTCTGCAGGGTTGCACTGCAGGATTGTGTTGCTCTGCAGGGTTGCACTGCAGGATTGTGTTGCCCGCAGGGTTGCACTGCAGGATTGTGTTGCTCTGCAGGGTTGCACTGCAGGGTTGTGTTGCTCTGCAGGGTTGCACTGCAGGATTGTGTTGCTCTGCAGGGTTGCACTGCAGGATTGTGTTGCCCGCAGGGTTGCACTGCAGGATTGTGTTGCTCTACAGGGTTGCACTGCAGGGTTGTGTTGCTCTGCAGGGTTGCACTGCAGGATTGTGTTGCTCTGCAGGGTTGCACTGCAGGATTGTGTTGCCCGCAGGGTTGCACTGCAGGATTGTGTTGCTCTGCAGGGTTGCACTGCAGGGTTACATTACTCTGTAAAGTTGCACTGCAGGATTGCGTTGCTCTGCAGCGTTGCACTGCAGGGTTACATTACTCTGTGAAGTTGCACTGCAGGGTTGTGTGTTGTTCTGCAGGGCTGCTCTGCAAATTTTGCAGTGGGTTTGCAGTGTGACTTGAGATTGCATGACATCGATAATCAGTTACTTAGTGAGTGTTGCAGCCTCTCGATGCAAGCTGCAGTTTCTCTTATAAAATTTCCGAGTTTTATTTGGTTTTCTTTACGCTTGTTTCATTCAACCCTAAATAATAAGAAATACTGATCTCGAGTTACGTTTCTTCACGCACCAAACATTAGCTAAGATATTTGTATTCAAAAGAGGAATGTGAAAAATGACTTGAAGTGTTTTATATTTGCTGCAGTAAATGTTAAGATAAGTTAGTCATTTAAGCCTGTACTTATAGTGACGAGAAAGTTCTTTCTTGGAGCTCCACAGCAAAGTACAATGAAAATTATGAAAAAATACCATGCACATTACTTTGAAGCTGAGCTTTGGAAAAGATGAAGAGAGGACACAAAAGATGTTGGCTACGATGATATCAAATTTCCCTGTCTTCAATTTCTCCACAAACAGTAAAAAAGGTGAAGGAAAAATATTTCAATACTTAAAAGGGTAACGAAAAATAGCTCCATACTTGAAACGGTAACGAAAAATTGCTTCATGTTTAAAAAGTTAACGAAAAATCATTTCACACTTGAAAAGGCAGCGAAAAACAATTTCACACTTCAATAGGTAACAAATCCTTATTCCACACTCAACACTTAATTTTTCATCGTTGCGCATGTTCATGATCAGTGATAAGGTCTAATAGACTACGAGGTTGCATTTAACAGGCTCCGTGTGATTTAGCGTAAACGTTTGGTGTTGCAGGGTGACTACACGATCGAGGGTTGTACAGCGCGTGGACCCTCCCGTATCAGACGGTCGGAGGGAGCGGCAAGCCTCTCTCTCCTGACTAAAGATAGGCGATTAAGGAGCGTGGAGCCGAGAATAAAAGTCGGTAGGGTTTGTAGGGGAAGACGGCCGTAATAAGACGACCTAGTCACAGAAATGAGCCTCAAGAAATACGAGAGGAGTCCGAACACGAGTCCAAACAGGGAGCGCGTGCAAAAATGACCCCGATCAACGCAGCCCGCGAGGGAGACTCTCTATAAATACAGGCTCCTTTCACGGCAGCTCGGCTGGAAACATTAACTGGCCTCCGCTGAGCACCGTCTTCGTGGACATGTGACTTCTCAGTCTGCTCTGTTCATCGGTAGCTGGCGTTACGTTAATGAGGGGCTAGACTGTATGATACTAATGTAACTGTTCTCCAGTATCCAGGAATCTGAGATTTCATGATACAATACAAAATGGAAAAAATATGACTGATCAAAGTTGCCTTCATCGAGAATAACTTATCAAGCGGCTTCTGAACAATTTTCGTTGCTGGGATTATGTAATGAGGGCCAAGACTGTACATCTGTAACTGCTCTTTAAAGGAAGGTATTTAAACCTTCATGATCGATTACAAATTAAAAAATAAAGAACTGATAGAAGCCTCCTTAAGCAAGAATAACTCATAAAGAGATTTATGAATAACTTTCTATATTCTGAAGCTAAAACGAACTCATTCGAGGGGCTTTACCAGTACCTTTCAGGTCGTAAGTTGACTTAGCAAAGCGTAAGTATCGTCGCATCGTACTTCCTTGCAGTTGACATCACGTTTTCGGTATTTAATGTTGCACAGCTCAAGATTGCACCCCACACATGAGAGTAGAGGTGTAGTTATGACATCTGTTCGGCTCTATTCATATCACTGATGCAACGGTCTTTTTCAAATAGATCTGAAAGAGGTAAAAATTAGCTCATTCAGCCTTTCATGTCTTAATTTTGTATTGAGGAGCACGAAAAAGTAAGCTCGTGAACATTTCTATCTTCACTTTCTACTATTAAAGAATTTATGGGCTGAAAATGCTCAAAATAAGTTCAACAATCTTTATCTTCTTGAATTTAACAGGCGCGACCGTTGGCAAATATAGAACACTTTAATCCTCTCATGCTGAGATTTATTCTCAATTAAGCGTACAGCAATCGAGAAATATTTTACGAAAGTTCAAGTTTTAAGTGATGTGTAGCCAAGGTCATGTCTTGTACAGTATGTCCCACAAAAACCCGAACTGAGTATTTATTTTCCCGTATCAGTAATACCATCATAAGAATGCATTTAATTTCTAGCAAAATTATCCTTCAGAATTAACCTATAGAATGGTTATTACTGATTATGATGGTACAACTGATGCAGGAAAATAAATACTCGGTTTGGGTATTTGTGGGACATACTGTATAAGTTGCGTGTATAAGAAAGAATTTAGAGCATAATAAAGGGCTATCGATTATCAAACATAGATTACGCAGCAAAAGGGTTACAGTTTTCGAACTATTCCCTCAATTATCTGTTTCGACAATTGACATGGGTATTACGATACGCCCCAGTTATCAAATCGCTTAGGCGGTGAAAAGCATGCATGCTCGGTGAAAAAGTTTGACTGGGTACGCAGTTTTGAATGTGATATAAAAAATATAACGCGCCTTCGTCAAGCGTCACATCGGAAGTTACTCGTAAATAGAAAAGTTCAAACCTAGTACCCGATGGATCTTTTATAATTTTGCATCGTGTGAACTCAACATATTTTACCTTACTATTGTCACCCGGGACAACACTGCTTTATTCTCTTCTATGAGCTTGGTCTTGCGCCCATTGTAGAAGAACGCGCCGATTCTTTACAGAGATTAATGGTTTATTTGCGGTTTTACTTTCAAATCCGTGTCTACCTTGTGGCCTCTTAACTCTGTTTGGTGGTGACATATTTGGGATTTGCTGGTTATTAATTTGTTGGTTTGTGTTTTCTGTGGTGAGTCTTCAATTCCCTCGCGACAGATGTTCAATATTTTGATAGCCCAAAGAATTGGATAGGCTTTTGCGGTCTATTTACCTGACTTTCCCACCTTGGCAACACCTCTTCGTGTCGGCCAGAAATGCACCAGAAGCCTGGAAACCGCACCAGTAGATCTGCTTAGGCCACGGTAGAGGAAACAAGGTAGGGTCATTTCTATGGGAGAAAATACACCTCCTCTTGTTCGGCTAGCCATTAGAACGGCTTTATTTCAAACAAACTTTATGACGTCACCAAAACGCCATGTCGTTAGGCCAATAGTGGAGCCCCAGATTTGGGGGTAGCAGTGCTACCAGATGCAACATGAGCGCTGCTATTGGTTCATTGCCGTGACGTCTGAAAAACCAGACCGTCAACGAAAAAATGTCTGGCTTGAACCTACCTTGTTTCCTCTACCGTGGCTTAGGCTTCCGTGCCTATTTTGCTGATGGAATCCAATTTTTGTCGTACTTTGGCTTTGTGTTCTTGTGGAGAGATCATATTCAAAGGATCAGGTTTTCCCAAGCACCCGAAAGGTGTACTTTGAACAGGTGATAGTGAATATCAATACTATATGATAGAACGCCAGGTGTCTCCTTGAATTTAGAAGTAAATAAATGAATATATTATTTTTGTTCTTTGTTTCACCTATGATAATGCAATTTTGTGCGTAATTTCTCCTATGTTATTACAATGGGAATCTCATTGAACACATTAAATTGGTTGGTCCGTCTCTCTTTCTCGCTCCATCATTGAATGCGTGCATCAGTTTTAAATTAGTTTTTCTGCATTGAATTAAGAAGCCAGTAATGTATTAATCAATTCATGAATATAACATTGTCTCCTAATTTCTATCAAAATTTGGTATAGATGTAATGTACTCAACACGCGTTATTGTAAGGTTAAATTATTTATTTAAAATTCGAAAAATTGATTTCCTCAAATTATTTTCCGCACATGAAATTAAAAAAATTCCTATTGGAAAAGGGGTAAGGTGAAACACCTAAGTATTTCCAAAAGGCAGGCTTGCTTATATAGAAACTACTAAACAAAATCTTGCTAATGCATTAAAGAATTCGAATTAAAGATTTTCGTTGTTGGTTTCGAGTTTGCAGTGCAATTATATATATATATATATATAATATAGTATATACATATATTTACTATATATATATATATATACATAATTATATATTATATTATATACAATGCAATTATACAAAGACGCTCTTACATAGGACAACGTTTACATTACATTTGTAACACGACGGATTTATTGTTCGCTCTTTCCGGGCAAGATGGGGGTAAATTGTCACAGTCGTGAATATCTGAAAGCAAAGAGTAATCAATCATGTACAAACTTCAAAACTCTGACTTTCTTGAATGAACTTCGTAAACAAGATACCATTCATTAAATTAAGTTCTGTAAACAAAATACCATTCATTAAATTAATTTTTTACCCAGGATACCATAATTTAAATTAAATTTTGTTAACAAGTTACCATTCATTAAAATAAACTTTGTTAACATGATACCACACAATAAATAAAATATTTGAAACAAGATACTACTAATTAAATTAAATTTTGTAAACAAGATACCATCCAATAAATTTTTTTTTTCAAACAAGATACCACTTTTAAGATAACAAAATATTTCCAGCACCATTCTTCAAGTATAATCAAAGTGAGTGTCACGCAAAATTTTGCAAAAGCCCAATGACCGTGCTTCTCGCACACACTTCCCGTAACTAAGCATTTGCAAAATGCTTCATTTCACACGGTCAGTGGCAGTTTCCCTTCGATTGCTTTTTTCATTAAAGTTATTAAAATTATACGCTGCACTATTCTTCAAGTATTTGCAGGAAGACAGTGTTGTTTAAAATACAAGAAGCGTCTCAGACGAAAACAAACGACGCAAACTAATCCCGAGTTCGTTAATGCACTAACTTCTTTCATTAATTAAACCAAAATATACGGTGCACTATTCTTCAAGTATTTGCAGGAAGACAGTGTTGTTTAAAATACAAGAAGCGTCTCAGACGAAAACAAACGACGCAAACTAATCCCGAGTTCGTTAATGCACTAACTTCTTTCATTAATTAAACCAAAATATACGGTGCACTATTCTTCAAGTATTTGCAGGAAGACAGTGTTGTTTAAAATACAAGAAGCGTCTCAGACGAAAACAAACGACGCAAACTAATCCCGAGTTCGTTAATGCACTAACTTCTTTCATTAATTAAACCAAAATATACGGTGCACTATTCTTCAAGTATTTGCAGGAAGACAGTGTTGTTTAAAATACATGAAGCGTCTCAGACGAAAACAAACGACGCAAACTAATCCCGAGTTCGTCAATGCACTAACTTCTTTCATTAATTAAACCAAAATTATACGCTGCACTATTCTTCAAGTATTTGCAAGGGGTGTAAATTTGGTATCCAAAATACAGCATGTCGAAAACAAACGACGCAGAACTGATCACTGCTGCGCATGCGCGGCGGTAGCCTCCTCGGTGCAGAGGGAGCGCGCGGCAGCCGCGGCGCAATTGTGACGGCGTTTTTACCGTCCGGAGTTAATCAAAATAGTGGCGCGGAGCACGTAATTGCAGCCAGCATGAATATTCAGGACTGCCTCTACACGACGATGGCGGCCGGACTGCTATATTATTGTGGAGCTCATCGTGAGGCACAGCTGTGCTGGTCCAGTGTTCTTTGATGGATGTTGAGTGAATGCGCGATATGTGTTCTATAGAGCCAAGGGTTTTATTAAATCTGAAAGCTGGGCCGCTCGAGCGTTCTTGACGGGCGAGAAGTGTAGTGCAGGAGTTGTGTTGTAGAGATAGGGTTTATGAAATGCCTGCGATGTTGGAATGTTCTTTGACGGAAATTAAACAGGGGATTTTGTGGGATTGCTTACGGTATTTATTAGGTAGAAGTTTACTAAATCAATTGCCTGGGATGTTGGAATGTTCTTTGACGGAAATTAAACATGTGATTTTAGGGTACTGCTTACACGGAATTTATAACTTGTAATTACGGTGTAATTCTGTTGCTTTCTGCTCTAAGTTCTCCAGCCTTGATGAGCGCACTGAAATGTTTCTTCGAGCAGTGGACTTGAGAGAAAGCCTGGTTTAGTTAAATTTCAGCTGTTAGTGATGCATCTCGATATTCCCATTGAACACAACCGCATATCTCATCGTACTACTACTCTTCATTCATACCCTTCATTGCTACGCTTCATGAGATTTAGCGATCGTGTACTAACACCCCCGGAAATATATAAAATAAAGAGCTTCCATTTTCGATGAGGAAAATTAATTCTGTGCAAATGTGGTGCAGAATACGAGGCGTCCCAATTTAACTTTTCCGCCGCCTGCATGCGTGTTTTTCGCCGCCAAGTAATGAAATCGCTTAGGCGGCGAAAAACATGCATGCTCCGGTGAAAATGTTTGACTGGGATGTGATCCAAGCATCGCTGTAAAGCACTTGACTGGAAAATGACAATTTTACACTCAAGAGTGTAAAATTATTTAGCTAAGATTAGCCCATGAGCCGAAAAAAAAGACCAGGAAAATTTCCTTGACCATTACAATGGTGTTCTATTGTTGTGCCTTTTTTTGACACAAGATCTCCACGAGATGTTAAAACAAATAAATTTTTTTCTCACTTTGTTTTTTTGGCTGTGACGGGCATGCGCAATTCGGGTCTCGACCAGAGTGTCGTAAGAATACGTTTGTACGATGAGATATAGAAGTTGACGTACGCTGACAACCAATTGTTCAGAGATCACTACACGCGGAACGTAAAGGTCGTCAGGACTTTTGCCATACAAGTAAATAACGCAGGAAAATTCTGTTGCTGTGAGTATGGAGATTTTTCTACTTTTCAGAGCCGCCCAACGCTCACTCAAGGATAGGAAAACGCGGGAAAACTTAAGTTGTCGTTGCAGCGCGGCTCACAGCGTAGAATTCTCGTTGGTGCTAGGCCTCTTTTTTCTACTGAAAATCATCCAAATTTTCATAAATAAATTTTTTTCTAGCGAAAATCCTCCCAATTTCCATAAATAATTTTTTTTCTGGGGAAAATCATCCATATCCCCGTAAATAAAATGCAAGCTCAGGGCTTCTGGCAACTGAGCAGGGTTGCCAGACGCTGAGAGCACGGTTGCCTGCTGCAGGCGACACAGATAAGGCAGCGGCGACTGTACAGTTCATTTCCTGCGAGCACAACTGAATTACGACCTCATCTGTCGGGTGGAGTTTTGCGGTAACCTGCTTGCTGCTGTGGCCTGTGCTGTGTGTGCTGTGTGTGCTATGCAGGCTGTGTGCTGTACAGGCTGTGTGTGCTGTGCAGGCTGTGTGCTGTGCAGGCTGTGTGCTGTGCAGGCTGTGTGCTGTGCAGGCTGTGTGTGCTGTACAGGCTGTGTGCTGTGCAGGCTGTGTGTGCTGTGCAGGCTGTGTGCTGTGCAGGCTGTGTGCTGTGCAGGCTGTGTGCTGTGCAGGCTGTGTGTGCTGTACAGGCTGTGTGCTGTGCAGGCTGTGTGTGCTGTGCAGGCTGTGTGTTGTGCCGGCTGTGTGCTGTGCGGGCTGTGTGTGCTGTGCAGGCTGTGTGCTGTGCAGGCTGTGTGCTGTGCAGGCTGTGTGTGCTGTGCAGGCTGTGCGCTGTGCAGGCTGTGCGTGCTGTGCAGGCTGTGTGTTGTGCCGGCTGTGTGCTGTGCAAGCTGTGTGTTGTGCAGGCTGTGGGCTGTACAGGCTGTGTGCTTTGCAGGCTGTGTGCTGTGCAGGCTGTGTGTGCTGTGCAGGCTGTGTGCTGTGCAGGCTGTGCGTGCTGTGCAGGCTGTGTGTTGTGCCGGCTGTGTGCTGTGCAGGCTGTGTTTGCTGTGCAGGCTGTGTGCTGTGCAGGCTGTGTGCTGTACAGGCTCTGTGTGTTGTGCAGGCTGTGTGCTGTGCAAGCTGTGTGCTGTGCAGGATGTGTGTGCTGTGCAGGCTGTGTGCTGTACAGACTGTGTGTGCTGTACAGACTGTGTGTGCTGTGCAGGCTGTGTACTGTGCTAGCTGTGTGCTGTGCAGGATGTGTGCTGTGCAGGCTGTGTGTTGTGCAGGCTGTGTGCTGTGCAGGCTGTGTGTTGTGCAGGCTGTGTGCTGTGCAGGCTGTGTGCTGTGCAGGCTGTGTGCTGTGCAGGCTGTGTGTGCTGTGGAGGCTGTGTGCTGTACAGACTACGTGTGGGCAGCAGGCTAAAGACCTTTCAAATCACTGTGCAGAATTCGTGTTCTCAGTTGACAACTCAAGTCTCAAACTGCTCTTTAGAGTACGTGTGCTCAGCAGGCCGCTGTTGTTTGAGTACAAGTGAGATTTGAAATTCCTATGTAGATATTTGGTCGTCTCTCAAGTTGCCACAAACTGATATTCCGTCCCTCAAAAATATTCTTAGTTCATTGGTCGTTTCCCATGCATTGATTGGACTGAGTTAGTTTCATTGAATACGACCGGTTATTCATAAGATATGTGTTATTGTTCCCAAATATGGTTCCGTTTAAAAAAAATATTAACCGCAACCTAAGAAATAGTCCGTCAGAGATCACTCCAGAGAGAATGCATGTTCCGGGATTCGATATTTAGAGTAATTTAAAAAAACATTGAGCCAATATTTAGATTATTTACTCTTCTTCAGATTATTTCTCTAGCTCCTCTGTATTCAGCTCATTCTCGTAAAATACAGATGTTGAAGTCAAGCATTGCTTCTTCAAATAAAAAGTATAGCGATGCAGCGTGGTCAGGGGCTTAAGTGAAGCACTCAGCATTGGCTTTTTCATTTTGTTTTATCATCAACATTTAACTTCATTATGGTATTGGAGCCGACATCGTAAATTGCTTATGGTGAATTAAGCCCAAATCTTCTATTTTGTAATAAATTTTTCAAGACGAATTAGAAGATTCTGGCAGTAAAAAAATGCGTTGCTATAGCGTATCCAAGTCGGTAGGAAAACTCACTCTGCGCAGCCGTACTGCTACTACGACGGACAATGTTTGAAAATCCAGATTTCGGTGATGGTTTCTACCTCTTATGAAATTACAAATCAGCTCGGCTGAGCTCTTTTGAAATACGTGTATTTAATAGCCCTAGTTTATTTTTGGTATTTATAGAATTGATCCCAACTTTTGAATTTAAATTTGAGTTGAAAATTGAATTCCACATTTAGCCCAGCGCGGTCAAAGTGTAAATCACGACAGGGAACATTTGTGTCTGCTTTGATTTATTTGCCGTGCATCCAAAATTGTCGCCCACAATAGCATTTGAGCTAAAAATAACGCTTATTTCCACAGCAGGATCAGGTCTACCAAATATTACCGGACCAAATAGTACAGGGTTGCTTAAAGGTCTAACAAATAGTACCGGACCAAATAGTACAGGATTGCTTAAAGGTCTACCAAATAGTACGTTTATTACTCTAATTTGAGAACACAGACTCCATTTCTACACACGAAGTAAAGCAAGAGAAAGTAACCGCGAACTATTTCCAAATTGCATTTTTATTTTTGAAATTTTGAAGGTCACTTAAAACTCTCACTGTAATCTCTTAAACTGAAATTCAATATTCAACTAAAATTGAAAGTCAATTATATGAAACAATTTTGAAAATAGCAAACATAAACATCATCGTGCCTTCAATTAGCTTTAATTTAATTCTTATGAAAATATAATATGTGACTACAGGTCGTTCAGCAGCATTAGGAAAATTCCCTCCGTGGCCACCGGTGGCTCACGTCACGGTTAAGACGGTGGAAGACAGCCCTGCAGAGTGTTGCTCGGCTGCAGCGCGGCATGTTGCAGAAGGAGAAGAAGACAGGAGAAGAGAATGTGAGGGGGAGAAGAGTGAGGGGGTGGGGCCCTCAAGACGGCTGCTAATGCTAATTACAAACCCCACCGTGGAGGGGGCAAGGAAACCCAAATGAAGGGGTCACGAGAGGGCTGCTCGGCCCAATACACTCAGCCCGGCGAGGGCTCCTTCGGAGTTCTGGATTTGCAAGACGCGGTCCAGGTCTCGTGCGGTGGTGGTTGTGTTGGTGCTGCTCTTGCTGCTATCTTGCTATATTACTTTTTGGTGCTGTGGTGGTTGTGTTGTGTTGCTGTTGTTGCTATCTTGGCTGTATTGAATTTTTTGGTGCAGCTGTGGTTGTGTTGCTGCACTGCACGGTAATTTTAACAAACAAAAAAAAAAAACGTTTATTCCCAAGTTGCCACATGAGGTACATGCCAACATATTGGCTTTTAAAAGTTTCTTAATATAAGACGTCCTAAAACAAAAGTTCCATACGAGGAGTATTATTTGACAAACCATCCGAGGTGTACAAATAGATAAGCCATACGAGGCATAATAATAGACAAACTATACGAGGTGTGCTAATAGATAAACTATCAGAGGTGTACAAATAGATAGACCATACGAGGCATATTAATAGACATAATATACGAGGCGTACTAATAGACAAACCATACGTGGTGTGCGAATAGTCTAACAAAGTTCCATACGAGGAGTCCTAATTGACAAACCATCCGAGGTGCACAAATAGATAAGCCGTACGAGGCATAATAATAGACAAACTATACGAGATTTACCATTAGACAATACTATCAGAGGTGTACAGATAGATAGACCATACGAGGCATATTAATAGAAAAAATATTAGAGGCGTACTAATAGACAAACCATACGTGGCGTGCAAATAGTCTAACTCTGTCAAGGGTAGTTGAATGAGAAATGAGAAATATTATCTCATGGATATTTTATATTCCAAGAGATTCCGGTACAGCGCTTCTTACCTTTTTCCTACTTCGATAATTTCAACTAAGAACTTGGGAGTTTCGTAGAATTCTTTAGTAGTTTTCGAATTATTTATAAGATTATCGAAGTAGAAAACATACAAAAAACTCTACACCGCACTAGATTGAAACACCACCGTAAATGACAATCAAGTATTGAGAAAAAGATAGTCTCGAAATAATTTGTAAAGAACATCGCGCAACACAGCGCGCACATTTAGAAATGCGTAAACATACTTACACTCAAAAATGAAATGCATGGCTTGTTCGGCATACAAATATAGAGATAATATTTGCACGAGCGCTTTATTTCATTTGTCTAGCTGTTTATACTTTTAATTTCTTCTGTTCACAGAAATGCCCTTCGGGGTCGTGATAGATCGATTTATAAATCACTAAGCAAGCGCCATCAATTTGTTTATTTCTGAAATTTGGTGCTGTGTTAACTGATCGCAGAGCTTTAGGTAAAATGTAATGTGTCTTGAGGTTTTGCTTTTTATGCAAAAAGTAGAAATAGAAACTTATATATGTACATGTGCGCATATATGTGAGCGAAACGTGTGCATGTTTACACTGATACATAGACATTTATGTTTGCGTGCGCACACATGCATACTCACGCACACACCAACACACATATTCATATATATACGTATTGAAAATGAATATAAGAAAAATGCTAATAGACATGAACAATAATCTTGCTCTTTCAATATTTAAAATGACAGCCAAAGCTCTGATGAATCGTAAGAAATAACCTGAGGAAAGATAAGGAATAGAAAAAGGACTTCGATAAACGTATAAATGGAATGGTTTTTTAATTTCCTAAAGGAAATTTTAAGAAAACTCAAGTTACCGCCGAGGAACAACAACAAAAAAAAACATTTCAAATCTTCAATATATCATAACATATATCATATCTTTTCGATATTCTCTGCAACATCATGCGGACATGGGTACATGGGATAAAATGGAGATACAGTGTAAGCCGGTTACCACTCATGATTGACAAATATCTACAAAATTTTGGCAGAAATGCGCAAACAAACATATACTCAACATCAAAATTTATAGCTTGTACAACATACGGACAGAAAGATAATTTTACCACGATTCATACGCTCAAATTGCGATTAATTTCATTAATTGTATTTGTCATTAATCCGATTCACAGAGACGTCCTCTGGTGTAAGTGGGAGATCTATTTTTGAATCATTTCGCTAGTGCAATAAAATTTATTAACCGGATGGTTTTTGTGTAAAGAAATGAAATATAAGCATGTATATCTATTTATGTAGATATATATATACCTACCTACGTACACACACATATGAATATACATACTTATTGAGAATGAAATATAAGAAAAAAATACATAGATAAAATAAAAGGATAGAAACAACCTACCATCTATTACACCGATAATGACAGTTGAGCTCATTGTAATCCTAAGAAATTATTCGAAAAAAAATAACTAAAAGGAAAAGAAGAAGATTTCCTTCGAAGAAGAAGGAAATTATTTACAAACTAAAAGAAGACTAAAAGAAATTGTAAAATGAACTGGTTTTTAGTTTCTTCATAGAAATTTTTAAGAAAACTCAGGTTACAGTCAAGAAACAACACAACTCTTCAGCATTATACGGACATGTGTACATGGGATAAAGTGGAGTAACATTGTGGCCGGATATCACATCTGAGTGGCGAATATTTACAAAATTTGGCACATATAGGTAGATTGAGCAATTGTCCAAAGTGATAATTTTGATTACAGAAATTAACAGTTTTTTCCGATTTTAAAGTTCAGTGCTAGTGTGCACTGAACGCACGGAAAAATATAAAAAGACTAAATGCAATGCTTAGATTACCCCCTCCCCCCTGCTCAGCCGAAATCGATTGAAAACATCTTCGAGAATGATTTTGAAATAGCGAGACAACGTTTGCCAAAATTTAATTCATTATAAACTTTGCACAACCCTCACATCTATAAACCTGTTTATTGGTGTACACACAAAATGTATTTCATGGTATATTTGTCGTACGGACGTTAAATATTAATACAGAAAAGAGAAAGAAATAACAAAATAAAGATGAGGAAATACTCCTAATTATGGAAAAAACGTTCGTTCTGCTGCACTGAACTGACGGCTGTAGTGCTCATTGTTGTCGACAGAAATAAGTAAGATGAATATACGAATCGCTTAGCAAACGTAAAACGAAATAGTTCCTAATTTTCTAACAGAAATTTCAGGAAAATTAAAATTTCTGGTAGATGGGAAGTTCACACCGAGATGCTGCAGGCCCTATGACAGAGATGTAAAATGACGTGACACATTTACTCTAAATTCTTTTACAGTTTTAGAGTTTTTGATATGCTGGGGAAGCTTATTCCACAAAAAAGCTCCAGAAACTGAGAGAGCTTTTTGTCCCACGTTAGATGAACGGTAACTGACTAAAACATCATTGCTCCGATTTGATTTTTTGTTTGGGATATTAGATGGAAAAAATTTTAACACCTCTGCATTACTTTGGGAGAGGTACAGAGAGGAGAACACTCGTCGAGCTTTTTAATCGGCATGAAAAGATGAGTTTTTATCCAAATTAAATGATTTCTTACCGAAATGAGATGATTTTTCTTTACAGGGATTAAAAACACATTTATAATTTCTTACTAGCAAACCGTTAGTGCAAGATGTTATTTACGCGACTATAAACGTAACACCTAATTCTGGAGGCATCACTTTTACAAAATAGACTTCAAGGATAACTCCCTCAAAGTTCTTTCTTTCTTTCTTTCTTTCTTTCTTTCTTTCTTTCTTTCTTTCTTTCTTTCTTAACACGTAATCTGTGCGATGGTCACATCAGCATGAGGAAAAATTTTGATGTTCTAGAAGGATTTGGATCATCATGTCCATAAGGACGATTTGGATTCATTGGATTTGAAGTCAATCTTTACTGCTGGAGTCTGATCATCACGTACGTTCTACTGAAGGTTTTTTTTATAACTTTGAGTACGAGACTTTGTTATAATGTTTGTTAAATTATGTTAAAAATAAATGTTAAATGAGTTCTCCTGAGGCCGATGACCCTTTCAAAACACATAGTCCAGGTTATAACTCAATTTGATGGCAGTCGAACACCACTTTCTTAATGAAGTATCTTTTGCTCCTGTATCTTACAATTGAAATTAAACGTGACCTGATAATCCCATTTGTTTTACTAGAAATGCTTCTGATTTCTGGTTTACCCACGTATAATATCTTTGTGTCATAGGTATGTCCCAATCTCCGAAATAAATATACTTCGCGGAAACAAAAATGTAAAAACTTAGTTAAATAAAAGTAAATACATGGCAGTATACATTACGGATCACCATATATACGAATACCTACGAGTGTATACGAGTATATACGGTGCTCCGTTAGATACATACTCGTATATACTCGCATATTCCACATGTACATATGAGAATCCTCAATTTTTCTCTGGCATCAGAGGTATATGATGACGTCAGTTAAATTTCCCCTCAGCACGCACAAATCCAGTCAACACGCACAACTCCAGTCAACACGCACAACTCCAGTCAACACGCATAACTCCAGTCAACACGCACAACTTCAGTCAACACGCACAACTCCTGTCAACACGCAGAGCCGCACACGACGCAGCTGCAAAAACCTGACTTGGCTCACTATATGCTCAAGTTCTGTACCATAGATACACTCCTCCTGCCAACACCGCAAACCTCCCGAAACAATTAAATTGAAACTCCTAGCTTTAATAAGTTTAATTTAAAATAACTGCAGTCATGTGAGTGAAGCAAAACGACATCCACTCTGCTGATAACGCATCCACCAGTTACGAAGACGCGCCTCCGCTGTGTCTCGAGTATGCGTAAACTCCGCTGTATCTCGAGTATGCGTAAACTCCGCTGTATCTCGAGTATGCGTAATCTCAGCTGTATCTCAAGTATACGTAAACGGTAACTCTTTTCGTACACGAGAGTGACGTGCAGATCCATGAACCTCGAGCCAAACACTCGCAGCCGCTGCTATTAGACAGAGCTTCCCGTCCTCGCAGGGCTGGCCGTCGATATCAATTAGTTAGAAGTCGGAGGCCGGATACCAAAGTGATGTGTGTGCTGCGTCCGCAAATGGAGCAACAGCCTTCGACTTGGTGACCTCGAATGCAACTTCGAGTGAAGCTTCGATGCTCTTAGGAAAGGGAAGCACTGACGAGGGTTTCTCTCTTAGGAAAGGGTAAGTTTGTCCCTCTCAGCTGTGTTTGGGTGTGCTGTTTGAAGTTGTGCTTTGTAGTTTGGGGAATCTTTGGGTGTGGGAAGAAAGTCACCTTGCGATGGCTCTGGCTCTGGTCTACATTTTCGGTAACACTTTGAAAATCTTGTGCATAATTTTGAAAATCTTGTGCAAAATAGGGGCTGTTGTTATTTTTTCCATTACATAAATATATATATGTCGGAAATATATGAGTCAGTTCAGATTTCAGTTATCTTTAGTTGCCACAGCTCAGCACATTGAGTGCACGAACGCAAGAGAAGGAAGGCTAAGGTGAGCTCAGCACATTGAGTCTACGAGCGCAAGAGGAGGAAGGCTAAGGTGAGCTCAGCATTGAGTGCAGGAGCGCAAGAGGAGGAAGGCTAAGGTGAGCTCAGTACATTGAGTGCAGGAGCGCAAGAGGAGGAAGGCTAATGTGAGCTCAGTACATTGAGTGCAGGAGCGCAAGAGGAGGAAGGCTAAGGTGAGCTCAGTACATTGAGTGCACGAGCGCAAGAGGAGGAAGGCTAAGGTGAGCTCAGTACATTGAGTGCACGAGCGCAAGAGGAGGAAGGCTAAGGTGAGCTCAACACATTGAGTGCAGGAGCGCAAGAGGAGGAAGGCTAAGGTGAGCTCAGCATTGAGTGCAGGAGCGCAAGAGGAGGAAGGCTAAGGTGAGCTCAGTACATTGAGTGCACGAGCGCAAGAGGAGGAAGGCTAAGGTGAGCTCAACACATTGAGTGCAGGAGCGCAAGAGGAGGAAGGCTAATGTGAGCTCAACACATTAAGTGCAGGAGCGCAAGAGGAGGAAGGCTAAGGTGAGCTCAACACATTGAGTGCAGGAGCGCAAGAGGAGGAAGGCTAAGGTGAGCTCAGTACATTGAGTGCACGAGCGCTAGAGGAGGAAGGCTAAGGTGAGCTCAGTACATTGAGTGCAGGAGCGCAAGAGGAGGAAGGCTAAGGTGAGCTCAGTACATTGAGTGCACGAGCGCTAGAGGAGGAAGGCTAAGGTGAGCTCAGTACATTGAGTGCAGGAGCGCAAGAGGAGGAAGGCTAAGGTGAGCTCAGTACATTGAGTGCAGGAGCGCAAGAGGAGGAAGGCTAAGGCGAGCTCAACACATTGAGTGCACGAGCGCAAGAGGAGGAAGGCTAAGGTGAGCTCAGTACATTGAGTGCAGGAGCGCAAGAGGAGGAAGGCTAAGGTGAGCTCAGTACATTGAGTGCAGGAGCGCAAGAGGAGGAAGGCTAAGGCGAGCTCAACACATTGAGTGCACGAGCGCAAGAGGAGGAAGGCTAAGGCGAGCTCAACACATTGAGTGCACGAGCGCAAGAGGAGGAAGGCTAAGGTGAGCTCAGTACATTGAGTGCAGGAGCGCAAGAGGAGGAAGGCTAAGGCGAGCTCAACACATTGAGTGCAGGAGCGCAAGAGGAGGAAGGCTAAGGCGAGCTCAACACATTGAGTGCACGAGCGCAAGAGGAGGAAGGCTAAGGTGAGCTCAGTACATTGAGTGCAGGAGCGCAAGAGGAGGAAGGCTAAGGTGAGCTCAGTACATTGAGTGCAGGAGCGCAAGAGGAGGAAGGCTAAGGCGAGCTCAACACATTGAGTGCACGAGCGCAAGAGGAGGAAGGCTAAGGTGAGCTCAGTACATTGAGTGCAGGAGCGCAAGAGGAGGAAGGCTAAGGTGAGCTCAGTACATTGAGTGCACGAGCGCTAGAGGAGGAAGGCTAAGGTGAGCTCAACACATTGAGTGCAGGAGCGCAAGAGGAGGAAGGCTAATGTGAGCTCAACACATTGAGTGCACGAGCGCAAGAGGAGGAAGGCTAAGGTGAGCTCAGTACATTGAGTGCACGAGCGCTAGAGGAGGAAGGCTAAGGTGAGCTCAACACATTGAGTGCAGGAGCGCAAGAGGAGGAAGGCTAATGTGAGCTCAACACATTAAGTGCAGGAGCGCAAGAGGAGGAAGGCTAAGGTGAGCTCAACACATTGAGTGCACGAGCGCTAGAGGAGGAAGGCTAATGTGAGCTCAACACATTGAGTGCAGGAGCGCAAGAGGAGGAAGGCTAATGTGAGCTCAACACATTAAGTGCAGGAGCGCAAGAGGAGGAAGGCTAAGGTGAGCTCAACACATTGAGTGCAGGAGCGCAAGAGGAGGAAGGCTAAGGTGAGCTCAGTACATTGAGTGCACGAGCGCTAGAGGAGGAAGGCTAAGGTGAGCTCAGTACATTGAGTGCACGAGCGCAAGAGGAGGAAGGCTAAGGTGAGCTCAGTACATTGAGTGCACGAGCGCTAGAGGAGGAAGGCTAAGGTGAGCTCAGTACATTGAGTGCAGGAGCGCAAGAGGAGGAAGGCTAATGTGAGCTCAGTACATTGAGTGCACGAGCGCTAGAGGAGGAAGGCTAAGGTGAGCTCAGCATTGAGTGCAGGAGCGCAAGAGGAGGAAGGCTAAGGTGAGCTCAGTACATTGAGTGCACGAGCGCAAGAGGAGGAAGGCTAAGGTGAGCTCAACACATTAAGTGCAGGAGCGCAAGAGGAGGAAGGCTAAGGTGAGCTCAGCATTGAGTGCAGGAGCGCAAGAGGAGGAAGGCTAAGGTGAGCTCAGTACATTGAGTGCACGAGCGCAAGAGGAGGAAGGCTAAGGTGAGCTCAGTACATTGAGTGCACGAGCGCTAGAGGAGGAAGGCTAAGGTGAGCTCAGTACATTGAGTGCACGAGCGCTAGAGGAGGAAGGCTAAGGTGAGCTCAGTACATTGAGTGCAGGAGCGCAAGAGGAGGAAGGCTAAGGTGAGCTCAGTACATTGAGTGCACGAGCGCAAGAGGAGGAAGGCTAAGGTGAGCTCAGTACATTGAGTGCACGAGCGCAAGAGGAGGAAGGCTAAGGTGAGCTCAGTACATTGAGTGCACGAGCGCTAGAGGAGGAAGGCTAAGGTGAGCTCAACACATTAAGTGCAGGAGCGCAAGAGGAGGAAGGCTAAGGTGAGCTCAGCATTGAGTGCAGGAGCGCAAGAGGAGGAAGGCTAAGGTGAGCTCAGTACATTGAGTGCACGAGCGCAAGAGGAGGAAGGCTAAGGTGAGCTCAGTACATTGAGTGCACGAGCGCAAGAGGAGGAAGGCTAAGGTGAGCTCAACACATTGAGTGCAGGAGCGCAAGAGGAGGAAGGCTAAGGTGAGCTCAGCATTGAGTGCAGGAGCGCAAGAGGAGGAAGGCTAAGGTGAGCTCAGTACATTGAGTGCACGAGCGCAAGAGAATTAAGGAAGGCTAAGGTGAGCTCAGCATTGAATGCAGGAGCGCAAGAGGAGGAAGGCTAAGGTGAGCTCAGTACATTGAGTGCACGAGCGCAAGAGGAGGAAGGCTAAGGTGAGCTCAGCACATTGAGTGCAGGAGCGCAAGAGGAGGAAGGCTAAGGTGAGCTCAGCATTGAGTGCAGGAGCGTAAGAGGAGGAAAGCTAAGGTGAGCTCAGGATTGAGTGCAGGAGCGCAAGAGGAGGAAGGCTAAGGTGAGCTCAGCATTGAGTGCAGGAGCGCAAGAGGAGGAAGGCTAAGGAGAGCTCAGCATTGAGTGCACGAGCACAAGAGGAGGAAGGCTAAGGTGAGCTCAACACATTGAGTGCAGGAGCGCAAGAGGAGGAAGGCTAAGGTGAGCTCAGCATTGAGTGCAGGAGCGCAAGAGGAGGAAGGCTAAGGTGAGCTCAGCATTGAGTGCAGGAGCGCAAGAGGAGGAAGGCTAAGGTGAGCTCAGCATTGAGTGCAGGAGCGCAAGAGGAGGAAGGCTAAGGTGAGCTCAGCATTGAGTGCAGGAGCGCAAGAGGAGGAAAGCTAAGGTGAGCTCAGCATTGAGTGCAGGAGCGTAAGAGGAGGAAGGCTAAGGTGAACTCAGCATTGAGTGCAGGAGCGCAAAAGGAGGAAGGCTAAGGTGAGCTCAGCATTGAGTGCAGGAGCGCAAGAGGAGGAAGGCTAAGGTGAGCTCAGCATTGAGTGCAGGAGCGCAAGAGGAGGCAGGCTAATGTGAGCTCAGCATTGAGTGCAGGAGCGCAAGAGGAGGAAAGCTAAGGTGAGCTCAGCATTGAGTGCACGAGCACAAGAGGAGGAAGGCTAAGGTGAGCTCAACACATTGACTGCAGGAGCGCAAGAGGAGGAAGGCTAAGGTGAGCTCAGCATTGAGTGCAGGAGCGCAAGAGGAGGCAGGCTAATGTGAGCTCAGCATTGAGTGCAGGAGCGCAAGAGGAGGAAGGCTAAGGTGAGCTCAGCATTGAGTGCAGGAGCGCAAGAGGAGGAAGGCTAAGGTGAGCTCAGCATTGAGTGCAGGAGCGCAAGAGGAGGAAGGCTAAGGTGAGCTCAGCATTGAGTGCAGGAGCGCAAGAGGAGGAAAGCTAAGTAGCTGAGTGCCGCTGGCCAGGACGGGTCCAGACTTCAAGAGGATAGAATGGACCTCCATAAAGGCACGACCTCAGCGCTGGAATAAAGATGCGCCCGTGGAGAGCTGGAGTGGCGGAGGGCTATACACACCCGAGTGGCGGGGTCGAGTGCAAATTCTTGTTTTGGCACATTTTGAGTCCGGCAGCACTGGCTGAGTGCCGCCACTCCTCATGCTCCAGTGTAGCGCATGAATTAACGGCGTTTTTTTTGAACGGCGTTTTTCGTGTTGAAAATTTGATTTTATAGTATGTTCGAGGGAGACTGGTGGAAATCCCAAGCAAAGTTGCAGTATGCTCAACGCTCCGCTCTGGGTTTTGACGTTTTTTGCTGTAAAGCGTTTTCTCGTTGTAAACTTGATTTTTTTTTTATCTGAATTGAAATCGAAAAAGTAGTCCGTAAACTGATATTTTCTATTTAATTATTAACTGGTAGTATGTTGTGAATGAGCAGTTCTTTTTCTTCTACTTTGCTGTGTGTACAATTGAACAAAAATGAAGAACAAGTTCTTTTGAAGGAAAACGCAACATTGAAGCGTTGAAACGTGTTGAAAACTTCATTTTATAGCAAGGTCGTGAGTGAATGGAGGAAATCGTTTGCAAAGTTACAGCAGGCTAAAAAAAAGAGGTGAAATGTCTAATCATTGTATTCTTAAACTTGCCATTTTTAAAAGTTGAAGAATACTTGAGCTCTTTTATTGTAAAATTACGACGTTACTAAACAAGCCTTCAGAAAATCTTAAACGACTTCATGTATTCGACATAGTTGAAAATAAAATAAAAATAGTTAACATTTAATAATAGTTGACAACAGTTGATAATATTTAGGCGCTGATCATGAAGGATGATGAGAAGAATTTAAGCGATTCGTTCAATTTCGATAAATTTATCAATTTATAAAGAAATTCAAAAAACATTTACGTGAATTGATATCATATTAACATAACTATAAATTGAAACATATGAATCAAAGCGATATCCATCAAATAGCTTGTGAATGTATGTTGGTAGTACAATATTTTTATGTTAATACCTGCCAGTGTGTGGGGTTCAAAATTTACAAGGGAAGAAAAATTTTCAATACAAAGGAACCAAGAAACTTTTTACAGCAACGAAATGAAAGCAATTGCGGAGACAACAAAACGCGGATTAGGATTAATGCTCATGTGAAAATACTATAGTTTGCATCCGTATTGATCCAATAAATATGATGAGATAAAGAAATAGCTTAGGTGATGAAATTAAATCCCATGAATATCAGATGTAAACGTGGTTAAGAGAACCAAAGACGTGCGAACGCATTCAAGCTCAAGAGATTTTTATTAAGAATTTCTTTCAGGCGACAAACATTCAACTACATGCAAGTTTGAGTTGCATTAAAATTTTGAATACCTTTATTTATCACTTAACTCATGCAGGAGTGCACTGCATGGATCATCTAATGTTGGTTGAAATGTTCAAATGTAAATTATTTTCATGTTCTCGCAATATGCACGCCAGGCTTCGACTCTAAAACTTTGAATTTACATTATTCTCCTGAACGTCAAGTTGACAAATGTTTGAATGTAAACTTCTTTCATTTTCTCGTAATATGCTTCGACTCTAAAAAAAATTTTGAATTTACATTATTCTCTTGCGCGTAAAGTTGACGTTACAAAATGGGGACAGGACGGTTTTCTGTGTATTGTTTTCTATTGCACCTCAACTGTTATGTGATCGTGAGACTGAGCAACAGGTAAAGCCTATCGACGGTAGAACACATATTGCAAAGCTAATATACTTAATAAATATAATATTTATGAGATAAACTTGGTATTTGAGGGATGAGCCAGCTGACGGCAAGATATATTTATTTCAAAAAATGCCCAAAAACTGGTAATTTTTATTTATTTATTAATAAGTAATACATGTGTAGTAACTTTTTTTCGATTTTCCTGTATGTGCAATTAAATATAACCGAAGAATAAGAACTTTGAAGTGCAACGTAACATCAAATGGCTTTTAAGTTCTGTGAGGTTACGACCATATGGGACGTGAATGAGGTGTATGTATATAAACATATGAGGTTAACATATCTATTCGCAGGAGCTTATACAAGTTCTATTCATCATTAACATCCTCTATTATCATCCATTAATGAGTGACATCCATTATCGATATTTATTAACCATTATCATTCATTATCGATATCCATTAATCACTAATATCCATTGTCGACACAGCAATTAATGACGTGCTCAACAATATTGACATTGGTAGTACCAACAATGACCACTGACATAACACATAGTTGTGGGATGTTTCATGCATGTAGCTTCCTGATGGTAAATACCATTGAGAATACTGTCATTATTTCCTCATCTGATGATCTTATTAACTCTCGCTACTTAAATTTTCCTTCGTCCATTCATGAGAAACCATCAAAGAGTTCTACCATTTGTCAAATGAGCACACGAGCTCGAACGTTTCAGTAATCCCTCTGATACGGTAGCATTATCACCAAATCTTCATTAGTCATAGACTTGAACACGTGAACAGCGTTATCAAAGCAACATCAATTGGGTCTTTCCTGTACGAATTCCAAATCCCTTTGCAGCAATTCCGTCAGCGAACTCCACTGAACGGCATCAAACTGGGATGGACGAGTATTGACAATCTTTACCGACGATAGCTTCACGCAGTAGGTACGTACTGCAGAATCAGCGCGTAGTTTTCGCTGCAGTAACCTGCTAGTAGCCGCGATCGATTGACTGCAACCAGAGCTACAGCGGTGCAACGCACTGCTCTGAAGCGATTCTAAAATGCAGTTATAGTTCAGAAATTCTGGTTAATTCAAGCTGATTGCATTAATACTATTAGTAGGGTTAACATTTTTTCCCTCAATATACGATTGAGAATCGCAGGCGAGCGTGTGTGGGGAGATGAATAGGTCGTTACAAAACAGCCAAGCACTTTGAGCAATTTAAACAATTTATTTACCACAAGTGATACGGCAATAGAATGTATCATGAGTCTAGTACAGTGGGCACTTTTGAGTATAGGTACTTGTTGCCTTCAAGAAAGAAAGAAGGAAAGAAAGAAGGAAAGAAAGAAGGAAAGAAAGAAAGAAAAACCGTTTACTTCCAAAACAGTTGCTGCATGAGATGCATAACATAAAATTGGATTTCTAAAATTAATTAACATAAAAGTCATTGCCTGTAGAGCAGCGGATGCAACCAGTGAGCCTCCAATTTGTTTACGGTCTCTGTGTTGTAATCCAGCAAAAGCATCGAAATGTTCTGATGTTTTCGATACTCAGGAAAAACACGATTTCTGCAAGGATCAAAAGTTATATTTAGGCAATACCTGCAGAAAATTGAACTGAAAAAGGCAAAATTGCACTCACATCATTGCAATCAAATACTTTGATATTATTTCATGCGAATGGGAGGCTGTTCACACGAGCGCCTGTGCTGCACTGACTTACGCCGACCTGCGCCGACCCGCACCAACCTGCGCTGACCTGCGCAAATCTGCGCCGAACTGCGCTGACCTGCACCGACCTGCGCCGACCTGCACTGACCTGCTAGTGGTCCCATTTTAACGCTCTGAAGCTGCCTCCAAGGCTAGCAAGGTAAAGATACAGAAGGCATCTCAATATTTAGCTACAAAAAACTTTTTTCTGGATTTTCAAGGATGACATATATCATCAACGTTGCTTTCCCAGCTGCTTTTTCCGGGCAACAAAATTTTGCCTTCGACATTGCGGCTCAGAAGTGCCTACAGTTAGAATCACTTGAAACTCTGAAGAATATTGAGTTTTAATCCATCTCATGGCAGTATGGCGGGTGTGTGTAAGTTGCAGTTTTGTGTGGCTAAACTATACTTCGCCTCGAATGAACGGAAAGACATGATGAAAATTTTCCTCAGTTAATATACTTTCACTGATGAGTCGATTAGCGACGTATTGCGAGAAAGAGTTGGAACGAAATTAATCGATTTCTTTTATTAATATTACCCGAACAATTTTAGACCTTAGACCCCGCTATTTACGGAGCAAAGTAAGCACTACGGCGTGCGGACTGAGTACGTGTACAACCTGCTATTTTTGAGCCCTGGATCGTCCCCTAAGCGTACAAGCAAAACTACGATGGGCTTGCAACAAGGAGGAGATAACCGTCCTCGAACTATAAGCAATAAATAAATTCTGTACGTGTTCAAATGAACTTCATTTCTATGATAAGTCTTGAATATTTTTATCAATGATTTCTTGAGTTTAAATTCCAGTTCTACAATCGATTGTAGACTGAAAATATTGATGCACACGTCGAGTTGACGCTGCTGCTGCGTCAAACCACACTTGTATTCCCCGTACAGCATGTGTAGCATGTGCAGCATGTGATGCTGCGCACATGGGGGAGGAAAATGATGCATTTTGCCTCGCATAGGATGCGTTCATGCGATCTCCCGCACCCGTGAAGCTCTGGAAGAAGAAGAGCGTCTTTTTTTAGCGTCGCATTTTTGAGAGAGTAACTTGGCTCGAGTCGCGTTTTAATACCAGCGAAAGCAGCGAAGCGTTCCGCTGTCTTTGATATTCTGGAGCGCATGAGACCAGATCGGACCAACAATGGAATGACTTCCTTTTCCATGTCAACGCACGGCTTTTGTCGGTGAGGTTCTTTGTTGGCGAGGCTTTGATAGTAATTTCTGGTTCATCGAGCTCTTTATAACAGGAATAATAAACTGCTGCTCAAAAACAGCCCTGTGACTGCATGCTCTGGATAGATGTCACGCTGACGGGTGTTGTGTGTGTGTGGGGGTGGATGGTGGAGGAGTCGAGCAAAGGGTAAGTGGCCGTCTAGTGTGTAATGTTTAGTTTTCGGAGAAAGGGAAATTTTGCGTCGTTGTAGTTGTGAGGAGATTTTTGTGTTTTTGTGTTAGGAGTAACTCAGGATTTTAGAGTTAAAATGAAATGAACCCGTGTTTAAGCTCTACATAGTCTGTAAATGCACTGTATAAATTAGAGTACGGATTAGACGTTATTAGATGAGATTAGAGATCGAATCAAAGACGTCATTTGAGACGGGCATAAAGATCGAAGCGTTGAGGAGGGATCTTATGGCTTTGATTTAGGGTCCTGCATCAATAATAAAAGTAGGAAAAAATACTACGGAAGAAGTTAGCAAAATTTTATGCCGTAATTGGACAACGGAGGGTTATTGCGATAGAGGTAATTACTTACTTCAAAAGCGATCGAAAAGAAGCTGCATAGTTATCGATTTTGTTTTCGTTAGAGCTTCCCAAGATCAGAATTTTTATCTCTTTATAATACAATTATAATTAATTTTATCCGCATTTTATCTATGTGTCCGAGGTTAACTTTCTCGCACAACTATGCAGGGCCACAACTGTGTAAAGGCCTTCGACATTGCTGGTAGTTTGATAAAACATTTTTTAGACATTGATAAAAATTTAAATCCCATAGTTTTCATTCCACAATTCCAGAATTCATCTTCCAAGACATAGTTTCCAAATTTTATGTCGACTTCTTTGACAAAATTTAATTCTCATAATTAGTTTCTCCACTGAACGGTATCAAACTGGGATGGACGGGTAATGACGGTCTTTACCGACGATAGCTTTACGCAGTAGGTACGTACTGCATGCAGAATCAGCGCGTAGTTTTCACTGCAGTACCAATATTGCAGATAAATTCCACAATTCCAGAATTCACCTTCCTACACAATATTATGTTCATAGATTCCATTTTTGCCATGGTGTTTACCTCACGCAACTTGAAAATATTGTTACGGCTTCCAAAGTTTGTTCCTTTGGAAATTCCTTTGAACTCGCATTTTATTTCAATCATTATCATGGGTTATTTTTGAATTTGGAACGGTCTTCGCTGCAAATATCTAAAATAGAAACCTTCACCAAACCAAGAAAGTTTCCATTATACAGTAAGCCCCACAAAAACCCGAACCGAGTATTTATTTTCCCGTATCAGTAATACCATCATAAGAATACCATGAGCATTTAATTTTAACCCAAAATATGCGGCATTACTGTTTACTACTGATACGGGAAGTAATTACGGGTATTACTGATACGACCGGAAGGATAAAATACTCGGTTCGGTTTTTTTGTGGGACATACTGTACAAATGAAAGTGTACAGCTGGCGCAAAATTAATCAAAAGCTGTGAAACGAAATTTGCATCAGAGAGACGAGAGCTTTTGATGAAGCAAGATGGCAAAAGGAAATACAAGCTGCGGTGGCAAAAAAAAATTAAATGCCAAATCGTGTTCACTAAAACGTGGATCGAAACAGGAAGCCTGTATTTGAAAAAACGCTCGCAAAATACTCACATAAATTAAATTATGAAAGCAGTTTGGTGTTATCAATAAAGTACGCGTAAGTAGGAGCTATTTAATTTAAGTTTAGAGGAGTTAAGGAGTTAAGAACGCGCTCTTCACGGGAAGATGTCGGCAGTTCGGAGTCACGGCAGTGCCGCCCGGTGATTTCTTCCCGTTGGGAAAAAGGAGAACTCAGCCACAATTTCCCACTGCCCAAGTGTCGGAAATGGGTACCGGCTTGACCGGGGGTAACCGTCATTGCGTCCTGGTGTTAGTTATAAGGCATTTGAAAAACCAAATTCATCAGGCATGATTGACATATTGGAATAAAACATCTTTTTTTCTCACTGAAGAAAGAGAAGCAACCATCAGCCGCTCGACGACTGCTCATGAAGTTTATCTCAGTAAGAAACAGTAGAAGTAGCGCAAGAAGTAGTACAAGAAGTAACGGAGGCAAAATTTTACTTAGACCTCCATTTGAGCGAATGTTCAGGCTACCTCAGAAGGAACTAATCGATGGCTGCCCCGGTAACGTGATAGAATGAGAGAGCTTGGGCAAAAATACTTTATTCTTTCTAATTTTAATTCCATTTTGGATCATTTGGTAGAATTCAAAACTTCCTGGTCGGAGTCGACACTGAAGCACATCAGGATATATTTGATATTGTTTAGAAATGCCCTGAATCTTCCATGGCCAGTACGTATGTTTGAACAGAGTGCCGTTGGGAAAATGGAGAGGTATTTTTAATGTTTGACCATTTTTAATTCAATCAAAGCTTTCTAGAAGAGCTACCAATCAAAGTCCATGGGGGTTTTCTCCATACCACGAAATTATTCTTTAAAGTTCTTGAGTGAATTAGATTTAAAATCATAAAGCCTCCATTCAATATGAGGACATTACATACATATGTCCAGCACCATAAGTGAGGGTTGTGCAGCTAGCAAGCTGTGTAGCGAAGCTAGCCATCAGAATGATTTAAGAATTTTAGAGTCCTTATACATTTTTAAACTTTGTCGCCTCTCAATGAAACTAATGGTGCTCACCATTTGTACATAGTTTCCTCTTGATTTCCTCTATTTTTTACCTCCGTGTTTATTTCAGGTATATTTTGTTCTATTCATCTTCGCTTTGTTCTTTTCAGAAAATTTATTTCTGATGATGAGTGTGCTGCTCGAAACGTTTACCTTTTAAAATCCGACAGCAATAAATAATTTTACCAATGTTGACTTTGAGAGTAGCAACCTTAGTGTTTTTATTTAACTGAAATATATTGTGTTGAAAAGTTAGTGAATAGTATTTAACTGCAACCAAATAAGCACATACGAATATATTGGATGAAGACTGTTAAAGAATTTCATGTCGATTTCTCAAAATGCAGCCGGGCGTAGAAACAAACAACGAAATATTTTATTTTCCTAACCTATCATTAGTATAGCTCAGTAGCTAAAATACCTCATTTAAAAAACTTAAATATAAACCTAAGTATTAATATTTTAAGAATTATTTTGAGTTTTATAAAAAATATAATTGTTTTTGACGCTTTGGGGAGAAGAATTATATTGCCGATAATGCTGCCACAATTTCTCGGCTGTTGGAAGTGGACACAAAAAAAACTACCAACACACGTAACAAAATTCTCACACACGCGTCAAAATAATCAATATTTTTTCTGCGCTCACAGAAACAGAATTTTTTTACAGAAGTCTCGCTCTCTTCCCACATCGCTCGTAAACTGAGCCTCGCTTGAACTCCTCACAAGTTGTCGGTCGCTGAAAATTTCGATAAAAGATCGTTGGGGTTGTGGGATACGCTTGCGCAATTAGACATGAAAACAGTGAAATTACATGGCATGAAAGCAAGCAAAATTGCAAAGCATGGTAGCAATGAAATTACCAGGCATGAAAACAGTGGGATTATAAGGGATAACATGAGTGAAATTTCAAGGGAAGGAAGCAGCGAAATGGCAAGATCTTAGAGCAATGAAATAATAAGGCATAAACTAAATAAGATTACACAGCATTCACCCGGTGATACTACAAGTCATAAAATCAGTGACATAACAATGCATGAAAACAACGAAAGTGGAGAGCATGAAAGCACTGAAATTACAAAGCACGTAATCAATCGTATAACAGTGCATGAAAGCAGCGACAAATATACCTCCTGACCCTACACGGCTGTCCCACACAGTAGCACACGCAGCAGCAATTATCCCTGTTGATTAAAACTCCTCCGCCGGCCAGGCGTGGGTCAGTGGCGCTCTCATGGCACGGTGCAGGGACGGGCGCCTCGGAGGGATGTCGTGCTGCTTGTTAGACGCCTTACTTGCGTGGCAAGGCGTCAGGCGCAAACTAGGCGTGAGGCGCTGACAAGGCGTCAAAAAGGCGCACAGCTGGACGCAGGGGAGGCGTGAGGCGTTAACAAGGCGTCAAAAAGGCGCACAGCTGGACGCATGGGAAGCGTGAGGCGTGATAAGACGCACAGCTGGACGCCGTTGAGGCGCAAAAAAGGCGTAAGGTGCTGACAAGGCGTCAGGAGGCGCACAGCTGGACCCAATAAGGCGTTGACAAGGCGCAGACAAGGCGCACAGTAGGACACAGACAGGCGCAACAGGGGTGCCGCACTCGCCGCATTTTATAAAAGTGTCAGATTGACGGCGCGCGCTCGCTCCCAGTGTGTCCGGCTTCATTTTTGAGCGCAGGACGGAAGCGAGCTGTCTGAATTTGATCGTAAATCTAGCAATGGTGAAATTGCCGAGTTTCTGCTGATAACGGGTTAAACTCAACGAAATGAAAAAGGAATTAGTCATTTATTCCTGTGAATTATTTTGATGGATATCGTGGCATTTGGCTTATGAAATGTTCGTAATAAGAAATCTGTTCGGAAAGTTAATTTGAAAGTTAATTTGCAGATATGTGACGGTGAATTAGTACAGGCCATAGCGGCATGACTATGTCGTGCTTCTAAGGTTTGTTTTACTTTTGGGGTTAATTCTACATTCTAAGTTTAATTCTTGGAGCTGGAAATTTTTTGTTGTTGTTTTGGTGTAACATGATGAAATCTGAGTTAGATCTCGCGCGCTAAAGTTTCATTGAGAACTCCTGCCCAAAGCAAACCACTCGTCAGATCTAGCTACTGAACGAGTGTATTATAGCGGGAGTTATTATATAAGACATAGTTCTGATGTAGGTGAGGATGTTAATACATATTTATTTGAGAATGAGAAAATAATTGCATTAAATTCCTGACAATGATGATTCATTCCCTTTTGTTTACATGTAGCGAGTAAGAATGATTTTTGTGTACTGTACTATTCTAAACTACTATCGTGTGCTAGCCTGAATAGCTGTTCTATTCTGTTGGATGATGCAATAGATTGTATTCAATCAGGCTATGTGCAAATCAATGATTGGGTGTGGAACCTCCGAGTGTATGTAAAACTCTTTAATTAGAGTGTATGTAAAACTATTTAATTAGAGTGCATGTAAAACTATTTAATTAGAGTGTATGTACAACTATTCAATTAGAGTGTGTGTAAAACTATTTAATTAGAGTGTGTGTAAAACTATTTAATTCCGATGGGAGACAAAATACTTGGTGATTTCAAATAATTTGTTACACTGTCTTAAAAACATGAATTGACTGACGTTTCCGAAGTGAGACGATAAAGTTGCTAAGCCCATGGAAAAACTGGTACACGCTACTCGTTCAAGAGGAATTTGCCAACACAGAGCCAGCTTGTCACGTCACTCCGCACTGGCAGACCCGGAGGGTAGCCAACCATCGACCCACTCGGCTTTTGCCAGCCTTGTCACCAGCACGGAGCTGGAAAGCAGATTGTGTCGTTAGCTTCTCTGTATTAAACGAACGAGGGTCAGAATTGAACGAAAGTTGAAGCTGTTGTTAAATCATAGTTAAATGAGAGTTAGAGCTGGGACGCTTCAGGTTACCAGCTACTTTACAAATTACGAGGATTTAAGACTTTGCAAATTACTTGACAAATTGCGGGGATTTGAGACTTTTTGCTCAGAGTTAACGTAGCTAACTGGATGGATATCTTCATCAGTTTCTTCATTTACTTTCATGTGATACTATCCCACCGTTGAAAAACAGTTCAAACTTGCACTGTTGCGCGAGAGACCAGAGTATGTGTACAAATTAGTAGAGGAAGCAGAGTTGTAGCTGGAAAGGAGAGTTGTAGCAGAGTTGTGGCGTTGCCGTTCACTTTCGTGTGATACTATCCAGCCGATGAAACACAGTACAAACTTACACTGTTGCGTGAGAGACCGTAACGCATGTGAGGACAAGCAGAAAGTGCAGAGTTGTGGCAGAGCTCGGCTAGACCGTCGTTGTTGGGTCGTGCGCGCTCGAGTCACCATAGAGAAGTTAATTGAAGGGCCGACAATGGGAGGGCGGGAGCGACAATAGCAGGGTGCACAGATACAATGGCCGCGCTGGGTGTGACAACAGTAATGACACATGGCCAATAATGGCTCGAAACACAATACGAAGGTCTACAAAAAGCTGTCCGCTCTCTTGCCTCGCTCAACAACTGCTCGCTTTTTTGCCGTCTCTAATGGGTCCAACGAACTTTTTTCGAAGACTTCTATTAAATTGGTCGAAAATTGGCCATGCTGCATCGTGATTCGATTATCTGCTGAGGAGCTGCGCAAAGCAGTCCAAAAATAGACGAACTGGGTTTTGAAGTGCGATCGAGCAGTGGTGATATTTTCGAGTGCATTATTTGCGCTCCGCAGATTTCGATTCGTACAATTCCCTTTGCGCTTATACTGTGCTCATTTTACAGCTCTTCAAATGACCAGCACAAAAACAAAAACAGAATCACGGACCGAGAAATAAAAGTTGAGTAAACGAGGCGTCAAATAAATGTCTGTACCGAGTTCTTTATTAGCTTACATAAGGCGCATTTGCATGAGAATGAGGCCCGTCGGAGGGCTGCCACGGCATGATCACTTTATTGATTACCGTCAATAAGAGATCGATATGCGGAGCCGAGGCGCTCAAAAGAGCAAGTGTTTGCACGGCTCCGTTAATGCGCTTTAACAAGGCGGATCTGCGTCAGAATCGTCCACCAAAATACGCTGTTTGGATGACGCTATGGCCATGTGATGCCTCTTTATCATATAGCGTTGCTGCAGCCACCAGACTCACAGGTCTGGCGTCTTGTACAGTATTTTTACTTGCGTGAATTCTGCTTTGCAGCAACACATAATTGAATATTAGAGCAAATCTGTACGACACGAATTAAGATTTAGTAATACATGTAATCATTTTTTCACAAAGTCCATGGAATTTTTTAATGTTACGCAATATATTGTCATTACGCAGTATATTGTCATTACACCAATATATGTAATAATTTTTCAGAAAATCCATGGAGTTTTTAAAGGCGTTGCTCAAGATGGTGCGTGATGCTAAATTAAGTGCATAGCAATTTGATTGAATGTGATCGACGGAGGACTCGAGTCCGCACTTATCCTTCACGTACTCTCATACTAAGGAAGTTAATTCTGACGTACGCGAAGAAGCACTCGTGTTGTTTTGGCTCGTACAAGTCGGCAGTGAAAAATGCGTAAGACTGTGTGGTTCTACGGCACGAAATCCCAGTCTAACTTTTTCGCCACCTGCATGCATGTTTCGCCGCCGCTTAAGCGATCTAATCGCCTAAATCGCTTAGGCGGCGAAAAACATACATGCAGGCGGGGAAAACGTTGGACTGCGATGAGGCGTCGTAGTTTTCTGGTAGCAAATAAAATTATGCAAGGAAACGTCTAAATTTTTCCTTAAAACGGCATTAAAATTACTTTGGTGGAGTACATCAAAAGAGAACTATTTTTTACTCATCAACTGAATAGACGCTATCTATACTCAACTTTAAGTTTCCAATACTGAACATAAGACGAGAATTCACACATGAAACTATGAAAAACGGTCCCGAGTTAAATATTTTGAATGTCCAGTGTTTCTCTTATTATCTTCGGTTGTCCAAAAATTTAACCGAGGAGGAATGGCACATCTATTAAGTCCCAGCCACGGTAGAGGAAACAAGGTAGGTTCAAACCAGTCTTTTTTCGTTAAGGTCTGGATTTGCTGACGTCACGGCAACGAACCAATAGCAGCGCTCATATTGCATTTGGTAGCACTGCTACCCCCAAGTCTGGCTCCACTATGGGCCCAACGACATGGCGTTTTGGTGACGTCATAAAGTTGGTTTAAAATCACTCCGTTCTATTGGCTAGCCGAACAAGAGGAGGTGTATTTCCTCCCATAGAAATGACCCTACCTAGTTTCCTTTACAGTTCACTGCAAACGTAGCCCATCAAACGTATTCCGGTGATGCTGTTGTGCTTGCGAAAATTTTTGCTCTATTCTCCCAATTTTAGAAATCTTATTTTGGTTTTAGTATTTTCATAAACTACATTGTTATATTATTTTAAAGGTATGAATCCTTATTTCATAAAATCGAATTTCGAGAGCAGCCTCAAGCAAGTGCATCATAACTCACGTCCTCGTGTGAAATTAGAAATTTAGTTACTGCGTTGTTAGTTTGATGACTAACTAAACTAAGAACTAGCTAAAAATAAAAAAATGTCAATTAATTAGTAGAAAATAAAAATGAGCTAAAATTGGCTAAAACATTAAAAGTTTTGCTCAGCACAAGCACTTAACACTTTGGCTGCGACGTGAGCCACCGGTGGTCACCGAGTGTGTTTTCATAATGCTGTTGACGCACCAGTAGTCACAAACTCAATTTTTATAAATACCTAATCAAAACGAATTGGAGGCACGATCCAGTTAATGTTTGCTATTTTTAACGTTGCTTACTACGATTTACTCAGAATTTGAGTTGAATGTTATACTTCAGTTTTACCCACCGCAGTCAAAGTGTAAATATTTGAAATTTCTAAAAGTCTTTTTTTTCAAAATATTATAAAATATTGATAGCAAAAAGATTTATTGCTTCAACGATTTTCTCTTACCACCTCACGGTTATACGCACCTAAGCCACTCATGCAAGTTTGCCTGTTTTACTACGTACACCCACCATTTACACACTATATTAAACTAGTCCACCCCCTTCATTTGATATAAGAAAGAAGATGAAATAAAAAAAAGGCCATAAGAAATGAAAAAATTCAACCTCTCTCGAGTTGATGAGGCCGAGTGCACACGGCCCGTCAAAAATGTACAATAATGTTCGGCACATCACATGACACACGTTCCTATTTCCTAAGAATTCACGTGATGTTCATTCCTACTCGAATCTGATGGATTAATGCACTGGAAATTGTGGAGTTGATGGAGCTTGTATCACAGATACGCTCATCTCACACTGCAGGCTGGCTTCGGACAGACAGACAGACGCGGCTCTTATTATAGTATAGATAAGTCACTGTTATTCAACACCGTACCTTGAGTACATATGTGTGCTGATAAATTAATTCGCTACACTGGGGCCTGAACGGATCCTGCTCAACTGACTGTGAGATGAGCGATCACGTCACGCCCCGATAATCGCGTCTTCTCATGCGGGGTAGCAGAGAACCTCGTTCTTTGTCCAGTCTAACTTCTTTAAGGGGCATCTATGATTTTAGGCGCCCAAGTATAATTTTTGCACGAGGCGGTTAAAATCATAGATGCTCAGGCCAAAAATTAGACTGGTTGTGGAGCGCAGTTTGTCCTGAAGTATAGTAGAATTAAGCGACAAAAGTCTTTTTCAGACACTGGAGCAAATTTGACCACCTGTCATTTGCTCTCCGTCATAATTTGTACGGAAATAGACGATATGAAAACATTTCAAGCAGCTCTTCTTAACCTGTGGGGAATTCCCCACCGGTGGGGGATGGCGGAGTTGTCAGGAGGGGAATCTCGTGCATTTGTTTCCATCCACAAAAAATCGATAGTATTTCAATATCTAATACATTACATCCATATGTTGACTTATTTACCATATCACAACCATTTACAGACTGTTTTAATAACAAAAAAAAGCACAATGTGGAATTGTATGTGATGTTTTTGTAAAAGTGACAACACTGCTGGGATAGGGATGTCACAGATAGGGATAGGGATGTCACAGATAGGGATGTCACAGATAAGTAAAAGGAAAATGCTGTTGTGGGGGGAACGGAGCCTTCCCCACCGATGCTGGGGTGGGGAATGGAAAATTGGTTCACTAAAAAGTGGCGCAAAAAGGTTAAGAACCACTCATTCAGATCGTTCTGTGATGAGCGCGTAAAATAATGAAGACGTTTCTTAAAGACAATTTCATCACAAATATCAGATTTTCCATTGCGTACATTTCGTGAGTAGAGAAATACAGGCCCCTCTTTGTTGCTCGTTAGCAAAAGTGCACTCGTCTAAACAGGAATAGAAAAAACAGTCTAAACAGGAATAGAAAAAGACTTTGTCTTTGAACCTTGATGAGATAAATAAAAGTGAATTATAAAAACGCTTTCAATAGTTTAAACTCTGAATACTAAAATAGATTTATCGCTTAAAAAAAGAACGTGTAACTCTAGCTATACTGTAGGTGAATGACGCATAATCATGAAAACGCTTTCAATAGTTTGAACTTCTCAAAGCCAGAATAGATTTATCGCTTAGAAAAAGAACAGGAACCTTTGGCTATACTGTAGACACATGACGCATAGTCTCGCATCGCTGTCCCAGAAACAAGAAGCAGCGCGACGCGGGAAGGTGGTGCCCATGTAAAAAAAATCGTCGAGACGAGGTTTACTTTCACACTTTATTTAGGAAGGACACGAGCGCGAGCGCTGGAAGGCTTTGCTGCAGTCGCTCTATTCTTGATTTTTGTTGGAGGTCGCGGAAACTTCGTAAAGTTCGGTGGGGTTCCGTGGCTATAAAGTCCGTGGCGCTACCGTTGGGATCCATGGATCGCTTAGATTAGATTTAGCACAGGACCCGAGCGCCCATTGGGGCCAGGATCCGAGTCTCGGCCGACCCGGACAATTTAGGAGGGCTCGACCCGCTCAAAAAACGGTGCAAGAACCTGCAGAGTTATTGTGAGGAGCCAAGCCGCCGCTGTGTCATAAGAAAACCGACACAACAACGCAACCTTCGTATAGACTTACGTTGTCCCTATACGTACGTGTTTTCTGGAATTCGAGAACAAGATATGTTTGTGACGCGTAAGTAGCTTTTCCGAAATAGAAGTTTCATGTGAACCGCCGCTGTGTCATAAGAAAACCTACACAACAACGCAGCTTTCGTATAGACTTACGATGTTCCTGTAAGTGTTTTCTGAAATTCAAGAATAGATATGGCGTTTGTGATGCGTAAGTAGCTTTTCCAAATAAAAGTTTCATGTGAATAGATTTATTTTTAATTTCAAAGGGAAAACAAAAAGTATTTCTAGTTTCACATGTACTTTCTGGATATCTAATTTCACACTTTCATACATACTTTTAGAAATCCATGGGATGAGTTTTCAGGAAAATATAACATTTTGCGGCTTACGAGTAAAAGACCGTTTATTTAGTATCCAACGCAAATAAATCAGACAAGATTGCGTTTCCGTAATTTTCAGCAAAAAAACG
Source organism: Morinoia aosen (assembly GCA_030386875.1). Taxonomy (NCBI): domain Eukaryota; kingdom Metazoa; phylum Arthropoda; class Malacostraca; order Amphipoda; family Talitridae; genus Morinoia; species Morinoia aosen. Next base: position 43,499,771 of record CM059567.1, on the reverse strand, counting down.
TATTTCTGTAGGTTACTTCTGCCTAGATCACAACTCGATCGTATCGATGCGCAAAGCTGCTCGGAGAAATGTCTTAGAAATGTAGAAATGTCGTTAATCCATGTAGCCAATAGATGTTGAGGATTCTGTAGTCAAATTGACGGAAATTGTACTTTGGCTTACTCATTACCCGCATACTTGAAGTATGTTTAATTTGAGGAGGAATGAAATGTGACATGAAAAATTTTCCCCTTCCATTCGATAACAAATTTCAAAGTAAAAACATTAATTTTCTTCTTCAATTTCATGATATTTATATAATTGATAGAAAAACAAGAGTAATTTTCAACGAGTATATGTAGGTCTAGATGAGACCGAATGAATTCAATGGGCAACAAAAAAACTTGAATATCCTGCAGGCTTTGTTACTCGTTTGCATACGGGCACTCGTCCAAACATAGAAAGAAAAAGACTTCATCTTTTAATCTGAATGAGAAAAACAAAAGATACCATCAGCAAATTATGAAAACACTTTCCATAGTTTGAACTTCTCAAAAACGATAATAGATTTATCGCTCGGAAACAACTGCATTGTACATTTTTCTTTCAGCCTTTGAAGGCACTCGACAAAAGCAGTGGGCCTCTGTTGTTCGTAGCCACAATGGAGCCGTGCAGATATAGCCACTCAGCCTCGTAGCCACAATGTGACATGCTGGTATAGCCAGTCAGCCTCGTAGCCACAATGTGGCACACTGGTCTCGCCACTCAGCCTCGTTGCCACAATGTGGCGTGCTGGTTTCGTCACTCAGCCTCGTAGCCACAATGTGGCGTGCTGGTCTCGCCACTCAGCCTCGTAGCCAAAATGTGGCGTGCTGGTCTCGTCACTCAGTCTCGTAGCCACAATGTGGCGTACTGGTCTCATGACCGAGTACGCGTTAGACTCCTATATATATGGTCAGCACTAAGGTATAAGAAACAACGTAGATTCAAACCAGCCTTTTTTCGTCGACCGCGTGGCAATGCTAACATCAGGGCAACGAACCAATAGCAGCCCTCATATTGCATCTGACAACACTGCTAGCCCCAAATCAGGTCCACTATTGGCCTAACGACATGTCGCAATGGTGACGTCATAAATTTTCTTTGAAATGAAGCGGTTCTATTGGCTAGCCGAACAAGAGGAGGTGTATTTTCCCCCATAGAAATGACCCTACCTTGTTTCCTCCACCGTGGTCGGCACCCGCGTAGAGTTGCGGGCGCGCAGCCAAAAGTTGTCGCGTTTGGCCAGCGAAGCTTTATGGGCGACCTCTAATGGCAGCCTAGCGCTTGCACAACGGGGGAGCCTCGCATCAAATGACCATCAAAACTTTTCTACTCTGAGACTGGAATTAATGTATTGCAAGTACAAGATTTCCGCTTCACTTCACTCCTTGATCGCAAGGATTTTTGCTTTAAGATGTTTTGAAAACGATGATGTGTTTTTTGTATCTTCTTTATAGGAAATAAACTGTTTTTCTTTTTCCTTTCTATGCATTGTCAGTTTTGCATATCTGCTTTCTTGGATTAAGCGGACTCAACGCTCTAAATTGAACAGGTGTTGGAAACGGCTTTATTTTTTTCAAATTTGACTTAGAGAATCTGAGGCAAAGTTTTTTTTACCGTATTTTGAAAGCTCACCGACTGTCAATCATCATTTTCAATTTGAAATTCTACCACAAGTTATGGCAATATTCGACTGGCTATGAGAACGCTTTAAAGAATTCGATAGTAGAGTATGAGTAGTTTTAACGTTTGTGTGGATGGTCAGTACTATACCCTGTCTAACTTTTTCGCCGCCTGCATGCACCTTTTTCGCCGCTAGGCGATTTAATCACCTAAATCACTTAGGCGGCGAAAAACATGCATGCAGGTGGCGAAAAAATTAGACTGGGTAGGTAAATAAAATGTATGAGGTAGTGAGTGAAGATGGATGAGAGGTAGACGAGAAATATACTGAATGGCTAAGTTATGAGCAAGCTGAGCACCAAGTGAGTAAATTGATTTAAACTGAATGTAGGGGATTCACAACACTGCATAAAATGGAGTAAGTGGACTGGACAAGTTAAGTACTGCCCAGGACCGTTATTATTCTAATAATTTTATTTTTTTTTCTGGCCCTGTTGTGAGCAATAAAATACGTCAGCATGACACAGCTAGCATAGACAAGAGAGCTGTTCGGGACTTTTAAGCTATATCATTTATGTGTATTTAATTAAAGAAATCATTCAAACTATATCATTTATGTGTATTTATTTGAAATATATCATTTAATCTAAATCACTTATGTATTTTAATTTCAACTATATAATTTTAACCATATCATTTATGTGTATTTGTTTGACCTATATCATTTAAACTATATCACTTATGTATATTTATACACTGTGGGGGAAATAATATCCGATGCATGGTTAAAAATATGTTTACTATGACAGCCAGCAACAAAGTAATCAACAAGTAAAGACCTGGTATGTTTTGTACTGAGATACCAGAATTTACAGAATATTACAATTTACAAATGGTGAACATATAATTATGGTTACGGGGAAAACATCATAAGAAAGTTTCAAAAGGTATCCCGTACATCTATGAAACGCAGTTAGTATTTCGTGATATGACCTTGTATCACTAATATATATACTTTCCAACTGTTTTACATTTCTAATCAAAGAGTTCTAGCTAATATTTGTAAGTGTTTTGGCGCATTTTTTCGGTATGTTCATTGAAATCAGCTATATTTCTCGCATCCCTCTTTTCAATCTTTAATTTTGATTGTTGCCGTAGGTTGTCTAGGATTAAGGTTTGGTGACTGGGCTAACCTAGATCTTCTGCTTTCTCCTATTGAAGCTCCTCTGTATTGCTATTATAGTCTATTATGGATGGTTGTCTTGCTGTAAGGTCCATCCTTCGAACACCGTTAAGTTGTATGTAGACTGTAGGAGATTTTCGTTCAGAATCCTGCCGATCACCTGAACATTTATTTCCACTTTCATAATATTTAGTTTCCCAGGACCTGCAGAGAAGAAGTTGCTCCATACCATTTTTCTTATTTCATTATTCTCATTTCGGGCTGCGTTTTCGTTGGGACCCCATGTACAATGGGACACACTTTGTACGTTGCTCGCTTTCTTCATATTCGCGTCACACTGGCTGCACATCGTATGAGTAAAAACAGTTTAGGAATGGAATTATTCTAAAAAAAAACAACTTCCAGGGATGTTTTTTGTAAGAAGAAGTTTTAATTATTCAACTAAAAAATGCTCACATTTCGCATACGTGATGGTTGAAAACGAATTTGAAAATGGAAAGTTGGAGACGTCTCACATTTAAAGTTGCTGAACTTGTTCGGGCCCATAAGTAGCAATGCATAAATCTGTCAATTCTACTAGACTTAAGAAACGATCTAATACTGTATCTTTAAAATGAAAATGAGATCCAACGTAAAAATATACATCTTCATTTATTACTTTTTTTAGGCAAACGCTTGGGAATGTTATAATTCCATCTTCAGGACTAAAAAACATACAAAAAGGTAAAAAAGATCAAAAAACTTGGAATGCAGAATAGTTCATATAAGTTCAAAAAATATATCTCATGGAAATATCTCTTCAATATCTTTTCAAAACATCTCTTTAAAAATCTCTAACGGTAAATTAATTGTTCGAATTTTTTAAAACGTTTTATACGTACCACATTTACTGCATTCGACTATTACGGTCAGCAAATGACATTCGAAATCTTGGGAGACCCAAAAGATGAGAGCGATTTGTTATCGCCGCGATCAGTTCTATGCTCGCCTATCGTGGCTGGCCCCGCGATCTGACGGCTGCGATGTTGGAGCGATAAGAGGCGAGCCAAATGCAGACCAAATGCGCGGAAAATAGAGTACCATCGGCTGAACGCAGTCCTTCATACCAGAGGGGTTAGAGAACCATATTTTGCCCAGAGGCTGAACGCAGTCTTTTATACCGATGGTATTAGAACACCATTTTCTGTCCATCGGCTGAACGCAGTCCTTCATACCAGTGGTATTGGAGCACCATCTTCTGTCCATCGGCTGAACGCAGTCCTTCATACAATGGTATTGGAGCCCCAAGAGTTGTGTTATGTTCAAGCTGAAGACTGGAAATGGGCTGTGAGACAAAAATGTCCGTATATTCACAGTAATTGACCACCTCGGTGAGGCTAGCCTTCACCTGCCACTTGAATGAGAGACTATGAGGCTTAATGGCCATGCGATTTGAGTATTGACAAGATTAAGCAATCGTAAAAATTAAACGCTCGGTAATCTCGTTGCCGCCGTGACACCAAGAATTGTCAGGAAAAGTTCATAGTGGAAGACAAATACGAAAAATATTGAGAGTGGACGATAAAAAATATTGAGTGGATGTTTTTATATTGGCTGGATGAGCTTAGATTCAGCGACGGGGAGTGTGAGGCGGGCAATAACATCATGATCCAGAGCAACAAAATAAGAATTCATCAGTTTTTACTTCCTGTCCAAAACCTTGATAAAATCTAAAAAACGTAGGTACCAGAAAAATTTTTCTGTCTATATGTTTTTGGCTCAAATCTTGGCCAAAAACAAAATCAAAGGCCTTGTGTGCGTGTCATGAAAGGAGCAGGAAACATCAACAGATTCTTCTTCACGAACACAAGTAAGGATTGGGATAACGTAATAATTCCTGAAGAAAACAAATAAGTGGAAAAATACTGTTTATCAGGTTAGAACACATATGCAATGTCTTTTTAGAGTCTCTATTGTATCCCAGTTGAAAACTTTGGCTTAAGTGAATAACTTAATTTTGAATTCAGGATTCAACACTTTCATATGATACCGAATTGTTTTCTTAATTAAATTAATCTCATTGCTTTGTTAATCTCATCTCATAATTAAATAGTGATCCAAGTAATAGTAATATAATTAAATAGTAATACAAGAGACACTTTTCGATGTTGGTAAAGAATGTAACTCTTACATGTTCTAACCCTTCAAATGTTTTAAAGGACAAAGCAGTACCTCAAACAAACGATATCTGAAGGAGGAAGCCCAGACAAAGTGAAGGATGAAGCAATGTATCCCAAACTTGAGTTTTTTAAGAATATTTGCCTAACATTTTGACTGCGGCAATTAAACATTAAGTTCAACACTAAACTCAAATTCAAAGTCAATTTTAGTAAGCTATTTGGAAAATACCAAACATGAACTGGATCGTGCATTCATTTAACTTTGATTAAATGTTTATGAAAATTGAGTTAGCGGCTACTGGCCGCTCAGCAGCATTATGAAAATGACCTCCGTGTACCACCGGTGGGGCACTTAGCAGTCAAAGTGAAGCCATCACAGGCCTTGTACAACTGTGATATAAGAGGCAATTTCGTGTTGGTCAATAAACACTGCGTCAGTTTCAACAGGGGATTTTCTCACCCCAATTTTACTTCTAAATTACCGCCAGTTTGGCAATTTTTCATGATTATTGTCTGTTATTTTGATGTTCACGGTCACTTATTTTGATATTAATACGAATCAACTACAAGCCATCCATATTGTTCGAAGAGAATTGTTGATTTATCCTGAACCATGCAGTACCCGGCTTTGTTTTGTTAACTAATAAGTTGAACATTTTTGTAACTGGACGCATAAACTGCAGAAGACTAACCATTAGCGCTAGCTTTTTCAATTGACTAACGCAAAGGTTAGCAAAATTTCAATCGAATGAATGCTGCCTTTTGGCAGCTTTCATTATAACAATCCGTTATAATCTATCTATATAACAATCCGTTATAACAATCCAATCTTGTTATAACAATCCGTTATAAAAATCCAATCTTGTTATAACAATCCGTTATAACAATCCAATCTTGTTATAACAATCCGTTATAAAAATCCAATCTTGTTATAACAATCCGTTATAACAATCCAATATTGTTATAACAACCCGTTATAACAATCTATCGATTGTTATAACGGTAATTTAATGATTAGTGCATAAACTAATAAAGGAGAACATACATATATATATCCCACTAAACCTTTCACGTATTTTTATTAGAATTAAGTCCTTCCCTCGACTGCTGAACGTATTCGTTACCTTCAACGTCCGTAACATTGCACTTGATATTCTCAGCAAATTAGCGTGCAAAAGATCGTACACTTCAGCTGAGTAACCTTCGCGTAATGTCAAATCGTGGGGGCATTTTAGACGGCGGCCTTGGCTGCCATGCGGCTGCGCGGAACTGCCTCGCTGCGCGCCCGATATTTGCGCTAAAGGCAACTCGCACTGTCTAGGGGACATTTTTGCCGGAACCGGCAAAAAAGCTGCTTGAATATAGCGATGTTTGACAGCTGCGAGGCGATTTCAACAAGGCACCGGCAACAGAGGATGAGAACAACACGAGCAACAAACAACGTGGAGAATCAAGTCTGTAAAAAGAAAGAGTTACAACGACACGCATGCAAAGACACTACAAAAAGAGAGAAGAGTAAGGAAGACACACACAAGTATCGAGAACGAGAGCAGGGTAACGACGAAAAGCACGCTGAAACACGGCAAAAAGAGAAGAGACAGGCCAGCCAAAAGAGAGAAGAGTAGTGAAGGCACACGATACGAACAGAAGGAGAGGCCTCCAGGGCACGGAGGGTGGTAGGGGGGACAGGGCAGCAGCGGGGGAATGCGGTGGCAGCTGTGGGGAGTTTTAGGTCAGAGGCGCTCCCGACTTGGGCCACTTTCTGCCCAAGATAAGAGAAAAATGGGATGAAAGCGGGAGTGCAATGGCCGAGTGGGGGTTAAACGAGCGGGGGCGGCTGTAAATGTAGCGGCAGAGGGGCCCAGCGCCCCCTCGTCTCTGGCAAATGTTTGACAAAAGCCAACATGGAAGACTCGAGCGTGGATTCCGGCCCTTTTTTAAGCAGCGCAGAAATAAGAAGCGAATGAGTTCTGCTTCTTTTGACCTCAAAGAAACGAGCGGGCGAGAGCTGTGCTCCTGTTTCTTTGTCGGCGACGTGAAGGTAGAGTGAGGCAGGCCTGTGATGAGTAGAGTGGTGTCATGTTCGTGTTCGCTCATCACTCCTATCACCACAACACCACTCACATGGTGGAAAACACAACAGCAGCACCAAAAACGTGGAGGTAGAGTGAGGCAGTCATGTGATGAGTAGAGTGCTGTCATATTCGTGTATGCTTATAACTTTTACAACGGAAAACACAACAGCGACACCAACTACAGGAGCTAGTGTTGGTTGCTAAGTGTAAAGTCACTATGCATAGAGTGGCAGCCAGCACTGTGTATCATTCCTACTCTACTGAAAAAGCTTTACAGAATATTTGTTCACCAGAACATTTCGGAAAGTTACAGCAACAATCGCAACGCGCTGTGATAAGAAGCATCATATCAGAGTCAATCTCCCTTGTTGTAGAATGGTGAAGATAAAAGAATTTAGCGCGAGTTTGTGAAAAAAAATAATAACTATTTCAAGTCAAACAGTTTATTTCCAATTTTGTTAACGTACGAAATTTCCATTGCTTATTTCCATTTTTGTTAACTTACATACATACATACATATACCGGGCTTATTCCTCCCTATGGGAGGGTAGCCGACAGCAGGCCACAAGCACCACACTTAGTCACTAGGAGGCGAAAGAGGCAGCACTGGCCGCACCTGAACTGCCAGGATCAGCAGCAGCCCAGCACAACCACCTCCCACAGTCAGGCCCGACAGCCATAGCTGGTTTACCCCGACCGCTTCATTGAGTGCAGCCCCTCCCCCCGCACAGGACAGGTCAACCCCATCACACGCGTGCAACTTACAGTACCACGTCAAAAATAAAATTATTTTCTTATGCATTGCCCCCACTCACTTCTGTCCGCAGCCATCCCTCTCGCCACATCCACAGTCAGACCCCTCTCATACAATATCTCAGACCCCTCTCGTTTTGTTAACTTAAGATATTTAAAACATTTGTGTTTCACAAGTCAAGTGTGAGAGTAAAAAGCATAAATATTCAGAAAACGATTTTAAAAACTCATGAGTAATGGTAAAAAAGATATTTCAAGCTGCGTAGACATATTCAGCTGCACCGTGCACTGCGTACGTCCTCAAGAAACTGAAAGAGTTCGTTTCAATTGAAATTGAAAATTGAATATTGAATTGAATAATTGAAATTCAATTAAAAATACTGGCGCTGAACACTGTCGAAATTCTAACCAAGATTTGAGAGCTCAAGCTGTCTAGACCACGAGGGTTAAGATAATAATAATAACGAAATAATATTATAATAATAATATTTATCGAAATCAACCTAACACAATGGTGTACAATACTGAGGCGTGTAAATACAGGAACGGCTATAAATAAACTAGGACTACTAGAATACAGGAACTAGGTTTGATTTAGGAGACAATTCTGGCACAAGTAGCAAAAGATGAAAACAGCATTTAAGACTCATCTACTTAGATGAATTCAAGAGTTTTACTGAGAGACATGACCCAAAACTAAGATACTCAGGGTATCAGAGAGAGTACTATTGCAATTTACTGTTTCATAAATAGGATTAATTTACGTTGACAAGATGACTTCAGACGCCATTTTAAAATTTTAATAAAATCAGAGAAATGCTCTTCTTGTAGTTGTTATTATAGAATAGAATCTCATCTCATTGTGAATAGAATCTCATAAAAAATATGTTCGGATTTCATAGAACTCAATGGAAACCGCGTGAAGGAATTATCGATATGAAAAGTCATGTTATTACAATATTAAGAGTCTTTTTTAACTTTCTCTTATTTTGTGTCCAATTATTTCGAAATTAATTTCACATTGAATTCGTTTGAATTAATTTGTAGCTGTGAAAATTGAGTATCGTTTTATTTCGTTTTCATGGTGGCATATGCAAAAATTCGCTTAAAAAAATATTAAATTCTAAAAAATGATTTAGCGAATTGAACATCGACGGATGGACGATTTATTTCGATGCTGTATTGATAGCTCAGTGAATTGAAAAAAAAGTTGTCATGTCGTCAAGTTTTCATTTTGTTCTTACACATCTGAAAGTTTCATGGTGAGCAGAATGATCAAATTAAAGAAAAATTGCCTGAACATACTGAGAATAGAGCTGAGCGCGGTAATTATTTGAGTGCTAAGTACATTAGCTAAAAATTCTCACTCAAATCTCATCTACAGATTCTTCGTCACAGCCTACTTCCAAGTTAGTTAATACTTTCTAATTTAATACTTAAATGAGCCCAAATTGCACGTGCTTGTAAATATCTGACGTGGTTGTGCGTGAAATTTGAAGACAGTTGTGTGTTTCTTTGTTGCCTGTGATGACGAAATTGAAATTTGATGACGGTTGATGTGTGTGTTTCTTTGTTGCCTGTGATGATGAAATTGAAATTTGATGACGGTTGATGTGTGTGTTTCTTTGTTGCCTGTGATGATGAAATTGAAATTTGATGACGGTTGATGTGTGTGTTTCTTTGTTGCCTGTGATGACGAAATTGAAATTTGATGACGGTTGATGTGTGTGTTTCTTTGTTGCCTGTGATGACGAAATTGAAATTTGATGACGGTTGATGTGTGTGTTTCTTTGTTGCCTGTGATGATGAAATTGAAATTTGATGACGGTTGATGTGTGTGTTTCTTTGTTGCCTGTGATGACGAAATTGAAATTTGATCACGGTTGATGTGTGTTTCTTTGTTGCCTGTGATGATGAAATTGAAATTTGATGACGGTTGATGTGTGTGTTTCTTTGTTGCCTGTGATGACGAAATTGAAATTTGATGACGGTTGATGTGTGTGTTTCTTTGTTGCCTGTGATGATGAAATTGAAATTTGATGACGGTTGATGTGTGTGTTTCTTTGTTGCCTGTGATGACGAAATTGAAATTTGATGACGGTTGATGTGTGTGTTTCTTTGTTGCCTGTGATGATGAAATTGAAATTTGATGACGGTTGATGTGTGTGTTTCTTTGTTGCCTGTGATGACGAAATTAAAATTTGATGACGGTTGATGTGTGTGTTTCTTTGTTGCCTGTGATGATGAAATTGAAAGTTGATGACGGTTGATGTGTGTGTTTCTTTGTTGCCTGTGATGATGAAATTGAAATTTGATGACGGTTGATGTGTGTGTTTCTTTGTTGCCTGTGATGATGAAATTGAAATTTGATGACGGTTGATGTGTGTGTTTCTTTGTTGCCTGTGATGACGAAATTGAAATTTGATGACGGTTGATGTGTGTGTTTCTTTGTTGCCTGTGATGACGAAATTGAAATTTGATGACGGTTGATGTGTGTGTTTCTTTGTTGCCTGTGATGATGAAATTGAAATTTGATGACGGTTGATGTGTGTGTTTCTTTGTTGCCTGTGATGACGAAATTGAAATTTGATGACGGTTGATGTGTGTGTTTCTTTGTTGCCTGTGATGACGAAATTGAAATTTGATGACGGTTGATGTGTGTGTTTCTTTGTTGCCTGTGATGATGAAATTGAAATTTGATGACGGTTGATGTGTGTGTTTCTTTGTTGCCTGTGATGACGAAATTTAAATTTGATGACGGTTGATGTGTGTGTTTCTTTGTTGCCTGTGATGACGAAATTGAAATTTGATGACGGTTGATGTGTGTGTTTCTTTGTTGCCTGTGATGATGAAATTGAAATTTGATGACGGTTGATGTGTGTGTTTCTTTGTTGCCTGTGATGACGAAATTGAAATTTGATGACGGTTGATGTGTGTGTCTGTGTTGCCTGTGATGACGAAATTGAAATTTGATGACGGTTGATGTGTGTGTTTCTTTGTTGCCTGTGATGATGAAATTGAAATTTGATGACGGTTGATGTGTGTGTTTCTTTGTTGCCTGTGATGACGAAATTGAAATTTGATGACGGTTGATGTGTGCGTTTCTTTGTTGCCTGTGATGACGAAATTGAAATTTGATGACGGTTGATGTGTGTGTTTCTTTGTTGCCTGTGATGACGAAATTGAAATTTGATGACGGTTGATGTGTGTGTTTCTTTGTTGCCTGTGATGACGAAATTGAAATTTGATGACGGTTGATGTGTGTGTTTCTTTGTTGCCTGTGATGATGAAATTGAAATTTGATGACGGTTGATGTGTGTGTTTCTTTGTTGCCTGTGATGACGAAATTGAAATTTGATGACGGTTGATGTGTGTGTTTCTTTGTTGCCTGTGATGACGAAATTGAAATTTGATGACGGTTGATGTGTGTGTTTCTTTGTTGCCTGTGATGACGAAATTGAAATTTGATGACGGTTGATGTGTGTGTTTCTTTGTTGCCTGTGATGACGAAATTGAAATTTGATGACGGTTGATGTGTGTGTTTCTTTGTTGCCTGTGATGATGAAATTGAAATTTGATGACGGTTGATGTGTGTGTTTCTTTGTTGCCTGTGATGACGAAATTGAAATTTGATGACGGTTGATGTGTTTCTCAATTGCCTGCGCGAGATTGGGGCTTGAACACAACCGTATAGAAAGAACCACTTGGCTCGTCTCTGTTGCCCTCACGCATTCACGACTCTACCAGGGAAATACTGTAACAAGGTGCCTTACTTGACTGTTGTGATAATAAGTCATTGTTTCATTTCATCACACTTAAAATTTATTTCTTTCAATGAAGTGCTATAGTATGAAGTTTCTCAATGAATTGACCAAATCAGTTATTCAAAACTCATAATTCTGCATATCTTTTATTTTAGTGTACTGGATTCTTGCATCCGGTATGTGTATACTGAACAAGTGTGTGTTGGTATATCTTTTAGCATCCACCACACGGAGGGTTGTCGTAGATCTCGGGTCTATCCAACCAGCAACATTTGAATGTTTCACCTTGCTTTCACTACCAGCAGCGAAATTTTCATGCAAGTTAGAATATACGTTCAGAAAACGTGTTTCTTGGGGCTGTTCTCAATACGTAACCAAGTGAATATCTGCAGTATTAAAGGCGTGCATAAGTGCAAGTCAGCACGGATTAACTAAGGCTGACCGAATTAAGATATCTAACAAATAAGAGAACTTCTTCAGCTCACCGAACTTGTGCATTAGTTTCTTATCTCGCACACTGAAGTAGTTTTTATTTTTGAAACTCATGAAAAATATACACCTCGATGTAAAATGTGGTGGTGAGTTGGCACAAGATATGAATTAACATGCATGAACTATGTTGAGGCAGATTTGGAATATTCTTGTTAGTTACCTGCCACTCAGTGTAGCAGCCACCACTCAGTGTAGCATCCGCCACTCAGTGTAGCAGCCGCCACTCAGTGTAACCGCCACTCAGTGTAGCAGCCGCCACTCAGTGTAGCAGCCGCCACTCAGTGTAACCGCCACTCAGTGTAGCAGCCGCCACTCAGTGTAGCAGCCGCCACTCAGTGTAGCATCCGCCACTCGGTGTAGCAGCCGCCACTCAGTGTAGCAGCCACCACTCAGTGTAGCAGCCGCCACTCAGTGTAGCAGCCGCCACTCAGTGTAGCATCCGCCACTCAGTGTAGCCGCCACTCAGCGTAGCAGCCGCCACTCAGTGTAGCCGCCACTCAGTGTAGCCGCCACTCAGCGTAGCAGCCGCCACTCAGTGTAGCCGCCACTCAGTGTAGCAGCCGCCACTCAGTGTAGCAGCCGCCACTCAGTGTAGCCGCCACTCAGTGTAGCAGCCGCCACTCAGTGTAGCCGCCACTCAGTGTAGCAGCCGCCACTCAGTGTAGCATCCGCCACTCAGTGTAACCGCCACTCAGTGTAGCAGCCGCCACTCAGTGTAGCAGCCGCCACTCAGTGTAACCGCCACTCAGTGTAGCAGCCACTCAGTGTAGCAGCCACCACTCAGTGTAGCAGCCGCCACTCAGTGTAGCAGCCGCCACTCAGTGTAGCAGCCGCCACTCAGTGTAACCGCCACTCAGTGTAGCAGCCACCACTCAGTGTAGCAGCCGCCACTCAGTGTAGCAGCCGCCACTCAGTGTAGCAGCCACCACTCAGTGTAGCATCCGCCACTCAGTGTAGCAGCCGCCACTCAGTGTAACCGCCACTCAGTGTAGCAGCCGCCACTCAGTGTAGCAGCCGCCACTCAGTGTAACCGCCACTCAGTGTAGCAGCCGCCACTCAGTGTAGCAGCCGCCACTCAGTGTAGCATCCGCCACTCGGTGTAGCAGCCGCCACTCAGTGTAGCAGCCACCACTCAGTGTAGCAGCCGCCACTCAGTGTAGCAGCCGCCACTCAGTGTAGCATCCGCCACTCAGTGTAGCAGCCGCCACTCAGTGTAGCATCCGCCACTCAGTGTAGCAGCCGCCACTCAGTGTAGCAGCCGCCACTCAGTGTAGCAGCCACCACTCAGTGTAGCAGCCGCCACTCAGTGTAGCAGCCACCACTCAGTGTAGCAGCCGCCACTCAGTGTAGCAGCCACCACTCAGTGTAGCAGCCGCCACTCAGTGTAGCAGCCGCCACTCAGTGTAGCATCCGCCACTCAGTGTAGCAGCCGCCACTCAGTGTAGCAGCCACCACTCAGTGTAGCAGCCGCCACTCAGTGTAGCATCCGCCACTCAGTGTAGCAGCCGCCACTCAGTGTAGCAGCCGCCACTCAGTGTAGCCGCTCAATTAAGAGCTGCTCCGCACCGCAGCTACAGCGCCACGACCTGGCAGCTTTAATGCAGCCCACACTGACCGCAGTACTGCTGCCACCGCTGCTGCCACCGCTGCTGCCACCGCTGCTGCCACCGCTGCTGCCACCGCTGCTGCCACCGCTGCTGCCACCGCTGCTGCCACCGCTGCTGCCACCGCTGCTGCCACCGCTGCTGCCACCGCTGCTGCCACCGCTGCTGCCACCGCTGCTGCCACCGCTGCTGCCACCGCTGCTGCCACCGCTGCTGCCACCGCTGCTGCCACCGCTGCTGCCCCCGCTGCTCCCACCGCTGCTGCCACTGCTGCTGCCACCGCTGCTGCCACCGCTGCTGCCACCGCTGCTGCCACCGCTGCCATCACTGCTGCCACCGCTTCTGCCACCGCTGCTGCCACCACTGCTGCCACCGCTGCTGCCACCGCTGCTGCCACCGCTGCTGCCACCGCTGCTGCCACTGCTGCTGCCACCGCTGCTGCCACCGCTGCTGCCACCGCTGCTGCCACCGCTGCTGCCACCGCTGCTGCCACCGCTGCTGCCACCGCTGCTGCCACCGCTGCTGCCACCGCTGCTGCCTCTGCCCCTGCTGCTGCCACCGCTGCTGCCACCGCTGTTGCCATGTTTTCACTGGCTTACCTTGGTTTTACTTCTCATCCCGAGGGTGATATACACTAGAAGTCGACCTCTTTCGTCTATTTAATGACTTCTCATAACTGTTCAGTAATAAGGGCGGCTTTTCATTCACCGCAGTTATTTTTTCAGGAACCAAAATTTGACGGTATGTAGTGTGGGAACTGAGAGACATTCGAAACTCAATGCATTTTGCTTCGTAAACTAAGCCCAGTGGTTCATTTTGATACGGGATAAATGTAAAGCGATCAATTCTTCTTATCCGAAACCTAGCAAAATCCTGTAGCGAGCTGGGAGAGAGATCAGTCATACGGGCATGTTTTCCGGTCGTCATGTTTTATGCATCTAAATACATATTCTGTCTGTTCACTCTTAAGTAGAAACGGAACTGTGCTGACAGATGGATGTCAGTATATCAGGGATCGAACACTGTTCATATGTGAAAACCGAACCATTTTAACAAATGGATTTTGCATTTCGCAATATCCATTGTGAAATGTATTTATTTATTTTGTTAAATGTATTTCACAGTACAGTTCCTATTGCAGTACTGCTCACCTACATAAATGATTTGACACGAAGTGTAGCAATTTGTCAGCGCATTTCATTCAGGAGTAAAGTAATAAAATATGGAAAACTTTCAAATTCAATATATTCATTTTTATTGCACAGCATTTTGTCTAACGGCGTGTACTTTCAGTACCTTGATTTATCGCAAGCATTTTATCGCAAGCATTTTATCGCAAGCATTTCATCGCAAGCATTCCTTCACGAGCGCAAAACTATTGTAGCACATCCAAACAAGCAAACAACGCTACATATAAAGTATAAGCTACTACAGAAGTACACAAGACAACTACCTCATGACCCACACATGTAGAGAACCTCCTGCGTCTCACCAGCATTCAAACAAACAAACAAACAAGGCTACATAGAAGTACAAATTAGTACAGAAGTTCATAAGACAACTATACATAGAAACTACAACAGAAGCGCATAAAACAACTATTTCACGACCCACACACGTAGAGAACCTCCTCTGTCTCGCACCCTCTGCAGCCGAGGCCGAAGAAGGCACGGAGTCAGACTCCGTGTTGTGTACAGTCGGAAGGAAGACGTCGAGGGCGGACAAGCAGAGGAAGCGCGGGGGAGCATCGCCCAAGTTTCTCCAATAAGTCAGTGAGGCAACAAGCGTGAAACACAACAGAACGGCGGGCTCGGGGAGATCCCTCTGCTTTCCTTCCCCTCCCTCCGCTAACCAGAACTGATGCACCAGATGCGAGCGTCTGCCAAAGTTCTGAATGTGAAGAGGGTTCCTTGATATACTGACGTCCATTTGTCACAATGGTTCCGTTTTCACTTAGGAACAGTGTTCCATTGACATCCATTTGTTAAAATTGTATCGTTTTCACTTAGGAACAGGGTTCCATGACATCCATTTGTTAAAATTGTATCGTTTTCACTTAGGAACAGTGTTCCATTGACATCCATTAGTCAAAATGGTTCCGTTTTAACTTAGGAACAATGTTCCATGACATCCATTTGTCACAATGGTTCCTTTTGACTTAGGAACAGTGTTCCCTTGATATACTGACATCTTTTTGTCAAAATAGTACGGTTTTCACTTATGAACAGTGCTCCCTGATACACTGACATCCATTTATCATAATGGTACGGTTTTCACTTAGGAACAATGTTATTTGTTTGCACTGAAGCAGCAGGGAAATTCATAGCTCATTACCTGCTTAAATCTAAGTCAGAATTTTACGACTTGAGTCAAATCAAAATGATCAGAAAATAATATATGTGACTTGGTGATTTCTGTTCAAATGCCAAATGTTTCAGTTATAAATTCTGTTCTATCCTCTTCAAATTTTTCTGTTATAAATTAATTCCTACTGGAAAATGTCGCAATATACATTTTAGTATATGTAATTGTAATTCTATCGAAATATAGGGCTATTTGAAAATCTTTCTAATAGATGTAACTCTATCGGAAAATATCATAGGAATATGCATAATACGTTAATCCACTCGAGTAGCTTAATGGTTTCCCCATAAAAAATTGACGCACCGCTGTTTGTTCAGAAAAACACTATTTGGCAAAAATGTAATATTTTCACTTTGAAGGTAAGATATACAATGCTCACTCATAAAAGCTTGCCATGTAAATTTAAAAAATGAAACAAAAGATAAAGTAAAAAAACTCCACAACCATCGTTTAGGAGTCTGTTCAAACTTAATCACTGCCATTAAAATTAATGACAGTGATTAAGTTTAAACAGACTCTGAAACGGTAATTGTGGAATTTTTTATTAAAATGATAAAGAATGATTAATGATAAAATGATTAAAGGAGATTAAAATGATATAGAATGAAGATATTCTCCAATGGAAGCATGGCATGGCATCTATACGATCTATACAATCTATAGTATACGTCCAAGATAAATGTTCTAAAATAACTAACTTTGTAAATGTAGAATAATGTTTTATAGGATACCCTAGAAGTTACTGAACTTAGTCAGGCTGACAAGAGTCAATCAGTTATATTTTAAGCATTCTTTTCTTAAAATTTTAAGTAATGATTTTACTCGCGTAAGACTAGTACAGATGAATTTTTCAGTTAAAGAGAGCAAGTCGCTTAAAATGAGCTGGGCAGTAGAGATAGTGCACGAACAAGTTATTCAACATTATAGCGCGTGACGAATAATTCCTGTGCGTCTTAAAAAAACAAATCCTACCGTGGTCCGTGCTTGTGAGTGACGAAGTGAAATACATCAGGTGTGCTGGATAAATTAATTTCAATTGTTTCGTTATTAAATCAATAGAGAAACTAATTAAAGTGTTTTAATTGGAATTAAGTAAATTAAAGGAAATGCGCAAGAAGCTGGAGTTTTTATCGGGAAATGAATTTGGTTTTCCAGTCACGTAAGTGATACAAAAGAAATCAGTTTCCTCTCCTCCTGTCATACAACCTCCATAGCTTTAGCTTTGCATGATTGACTGCCCATTAGTAAGCATATTTAAAATAAATTTTATCATGTCGTACAAAACAGAAAATTACTTTCTTTACAAAAGTGCATTCCATGCTCTGTTACTCTGACGTCATATTTTTTTACCAGTCTATGCAGAGTGCAGCATGTTCCACCATTATTATAAATGATAGCGTGAGTCAGCACTTTGCGCTGCATTGTTCAATGTTGTATTCAGAAGCTGAGTCACATTTCCAGTCAACATAAAGAGTAAATTAGACCATTTCAAATAATGTGCTCATAAGTGTTCATATTGAAAGATCAAGACACAGATATACAGAAATGAAATGGGAAGCCGAGTTAAAAAAAAAGTGAAAGATCAATGAAGAACAAGCAATGTATGTTTCGAATTCATGAATTCAAATTCAGATATTTTTAAAGCATTGTTCTCATGATTCACGTTTTGCAAAGTTGAATACAAAACAAACCGAACATGAACACTTGTTGCTAACGAAAAGAAAGAAAGAAAAGAAAAACCGTTTATTTCCAAAAAGGTTGGCACATGAGATCCATGACAAACATATTGGCTTTTAAAAATTTCTTAATATACGATGTCATTAGACAAACGTACTATACGAGGAGTACTAATAGACAGACTGTACGTGGTCTACTAATAGACAAACCATACGGGGTGTACTAATAGAAAAATAACACGATTAGGCCAGAATCTCTCAGTGTAAAAACTTCTCGGTGTTTCAAATACTGATGGTCGCTGAATTGAAAGCAGTACACAGCAGCAATATAGCTATAGCTATAGCTGGGAAAACTTGGCAAGGATTTCCTGCAAGCAGGAAAGAAGCAAGCATTTCAAGGACCTGAGACTTCCAGAGCGGTGGGTGTAGCTAAGGACTCTTCAGCCCATAGATCACGAGACTCTAGGGACTCTATGGCACACAAGTCAGAGGATTCTATGATCAGAAGACTCTAAGGACTCTATAGCTCATAGGTCATAGGACTCTAAGGACTCTACAGCTCATAGGTCATAGGACTCTAAGGACTCTGTAGCCCATAGGTCAGATGTCTCTATAGCCCATAGATCAGAGGACTCTACAGCCCATAGGTCACAGCACTCCACAGCCCATAGGTCACAGGACTTAGCCAAGTGGAGTCGAGGTCTCCAGCACAGCAAGTCGACCACAAATGCGACCGCAGGGTGGCGCAGAGGCCGCCATTTTGCCGCTCATCATCGCGACCGCAAGCCGCAGCGCTGAGCTTCTTCTTCCAGCGCCGTCTTGCTGTCCAGGCGTCCAGGCGAGCTGAACTGACTCAGTGACCTCTTCCTGGAAATTACAGTCGGGGTTGATAACTAATGATTGTTTGTTAGAGTAGTGTTAACAAGCAGAATTACAATATAATTAGAATCAGTGTTGACGAATAGTGGGTGTTAGAATAATGTTGATTAGAATCATTGTTGAGATGGAGGTGAACACTGACTCAAAGACCTTTTCCTGGGAATTGGAGTCAGTGTTGAATAATAATGAGTGTTAGAGTAATGTTAATTAGAATTAGTGTTAATGAATAATGAGCATCAGAATCAGTGTTAATAAATTATGAGTGTTAGAGTAGTGTTAATCCACCCTTTCGCTGAGGTAGGTGGACTAACTTAATGACATCTCCCATGAAATTGAGACAGTGTTAATGAGTAATGAGTGTTAGACTAATGTTAATTATAATCAGTGTTGATGAAAAATTAGTGAAAAGATAACGTTAATCTTCTACTAAAGAGATAGAGGCTTAATAACAACAAAAGCTCTCATCACTAATCCGTGATCATGCAGTCATGACAACAACCCGACAGAAGAGTTCTCCTTTACAACTAAGACCCATAAGCCCTAAGTCTTATTATCAAGTTGCCATCACACTTTCTGCCTCATCCCTTGAGCGTGGTACAGACAGGCGCATCAGCTCTCTATTGCGTTCTGCAGGAAACATGCAGCAACTCACGCTGCCATGTGCAGGCTAGGGAGATATCGTTCAGTCGGTACAGCAGGTGGTATAGGTGGTGTAGGCTGGGAAGATATCATTCAGTTGCTGCAGCAAGTGGTGTAAGTGGTGTAGGTGGTGTAGGGGAAGCAGGGAGTTTGTTGCTGCAGCAGGAAAAACAGGTGAAGGTAAAGTGGATGTGAAGGATCGAATAGCAGGAGCAGAAGAATGGCGGGTATAGCTGGAATAGCAGGTGAAGTTGGAAGAGCAGGGGTAGCAGGAATGACAGAAATGGGTTGGTGCTGCAGAAACAACAGAAATGGGTTGTTGCAGCATGAATAGCAGAAATGAGTTGGTGCAGCAAGAACAACAGAAATGGGCTGGTGCAGCAGACACAACAGTAATGGGTTGCTGCAGCAGAAACAACAGAAATGGGATGGTGCAGCAGGAACAACAGAAATGGGTTGCTGCAGCTGGAACAACAGAAATGGGTTGCTGCAGCTGGAACAACAGAAATGAGCTGGTGCAGCAAAAAAAACAGAAATGGGCTGCTGCAGCTGGAACAACAGAAATGGGCTTTGCAGCAGGAACAACAAAAATGGGTAGCTGTAGCTGGAACAAAAGAAATGGGCTGGTGCAGCAGGAACAATAGAAATGGCTTGCTGCAGCTGGAACAACAGAAATGGGCTGGTGCAGCAGGAACAACAGAAATGGGTTGCTGCAGCTGGAACAACAGAAATGAGCTGGTGCAGCATAAACAACAGAAATGGGCTGCTGCAGCTGGAACAACAGAAATGGGCTTTGCAGCAGGAACAACAGAAATGGGTTGCTGTAGCTGGAACAAAAGAAATGGGCTGGTGCAGCAGGAACAATAGAAATGGGTTGCTGCAGCTGTAACAACAGAAATGGGCTTTGCAGCAGGAACAAGAGAAATGGGTTGCTGTAGCTGGAACAAAGGAAATGGGCTGGTGCAGCAGGAACAATAGAAATGGGTTGCTGCAGCTGGAACAACAGAAATGGGCTGGTGCAGCAGGAACAACAGAAATGGGTTGCTGCAGCAGGAACAACAGAAAGGGGTTGGTGCAGCAGGAACAACAGAAATGGGTTGCTGCAGCTGGAACAACAGAAATGGGTTGGTGCAGCTGGAACAACAGAAATGGGTTGCTGCAGCTGGAACAACAGAAATGAGCTGGTGCAGCAAAAACAACAGAAATGGGTTGCTGCAGCTGGAACAACAGAAATAGGCTGGTGCAGCAGGAACAACAGAAATGGGTTGCTGTAGCTGGAACAAAAGAAATGGGCTGGTGCAGCAGGAACAATAGAAATGGGTTGCTGCAGCTGGAACAACAGAAATGCGTTGGTGCAGCTGGAACAACAGAAATGGGTTGCTGCAGCTGGAACAACAGAAAGGGGCTGGTGCAGCTTAAACAACAGAAATGGATTGTTGCAGCATGAAAAACAGAAATGGGTTGTTGCAGCAGGAACAACAGAAATGGGCTGCTGCAGCAGAAACGACAGAAATGGGTTGCTGCAGCAGAAACAACAGAAATGGGTTGCTGCAGCAAAAACAACAGAAATGGGTTGCTGCAGCTGAAACAACAGAAATGGGCTGGTGCAGTAGCAACAACAGAAATGGGTTGCTGCAGGTGAAACAACAGAAATGGGTTGCTGCAGCTGGAACAACAGAAATGGGCTGGTGCAGCAGGAACAACAGAAATGGGTTGCTGCAGCTGGAACAACAGAAATCGGCTGGTGCAACAGGAACAACAGAAATGGGTTGATGCAGCTGGAACAACAGAAATGGGCTGGTGCAGCAGGAACAACAGAAATGGGTTGCTGCAGCTGGAACAACAGAAAGGGGCTGGTGCAGCAGGAACAACAGAAATGGGTTGCTGCAGCTGGAACAACAGAAATGGGTTGCTGCAGCTGGAACAACAGAAATGGGTTGCTGCAGCTGGAACAACAGAAATGAGCTGGTGCAACAAAAACAACAGAAATGGGTTGCTGCAACTGGAACAACAGAAATGAGCTGGTGCAGCAAAAACAACAGAAATGGGTTGCTGCAGCTGGAACAACAGAAATGGGCTGGTGCAGCAGGAACAACAGAAATGGGTTGCTGCAGCTGACACAACAGAAATGAGCTGGTGCAGCAAAAAAACAGAAATGGGCTGCTGCAGCTGGAACAACAATAATGGGCTTTGCAGCAGGAACAACAGAAATGGGTTGCTGTAGCTGGAACAAAAGAAATGGGCTGGTGCAGCAGGAACAATAGAAATGGGTTGCTGCAGCTGTAACAACAGAAATGGGCTGGTGCAGCAGGAACAACAGAAAAGGGTTGCTGCAGCTGGAACAACAGAAATGAGCTGGTGCAGCATAAACAACAGAAATGGGCTGCTGCAGCTGGAACAACAGAAATGGGCTTTGCAGCAGGAACAACAGAAATGGGTTGCTGTAGCTGGAACAAAAGAAATGGGCTGGTGCAGCAGGAACAATAGAAATGGGTTGCTGCAGCTGGAACAACAGAAATGGGCTTTGCAGCAGGAACAAGAGAAATGGGTTGCTGTAGCTGGAACAAAGGAAATGGGCTGGTGCAGCAGGAACAATAGAAATGGGTTGCTGCAGCTGGAACAACAGAAATGGGCTGGTGCAGCAGGAACAACAGAAATGGGTTGCTGCAGCAGGAACAACAGAAAGGGGTTGGTGCAGCAGGAACAACAGAAATGGGTTGCTGCAGCTGGAACAACAGAAATGGGTTGGTGCAGCTGGAACAACAGAAATGGGTTGCTGCAGCTGGAACAACAGAAATGAGCTGGTGCAACAAAAACAACAGAAATGGGTTGCTGCAGCTGGAACAACAGAAATAGGCTGGTGCAGCAGGAACAACAGAAATGGGTTGCTGTAGCTGGAACAAAAGAAATGGGCTGGTGCAGCAGGAACAATAGAAATGGGTTGCTGCAGCTGGAACAACAGAAATGGGTTGGTGCAGCTGGAACAACAGAAATGGGTTGCTGCAGCTGGAACAACAGAAAGGGGCTGGTGCAGCAGAAACAACAGAAATGGGTTGTTGCAGCATGAAAAACAGAAATGGGTTGTTGCAGCAGGAACAACAGAAATGGGCTGCTGCAGCAGAAACGACAGAAATGGGTTGCTGCAGCAGAAACAACAGAAATGGGTTGCTGCAGCAAAAACAACAGAAATGGGTTACTGCAGCTGGAACAACAGAAATGGGCTGGTGCAGCAGCAACAACAGAAATGGGTTGCTGCAGGTGAAACAACAGAAATGGGTTGCTGCAGCTGGAACAACAGAAATGGGCTGGTGCAGCAGGAACAACAGAAATGGGTTGCTGCAGCTGGAACAACAGAAATGGGCTGGTGCAGCAGGAACAACAGAAATGGGTTGATGCAGCTGGAACAACAGAAATGGGCTGGTGCAGCAGGAACAACAGAAATGGGTTGCTGCAGCTGGAACAACAGAAAGGGGCTGGTGCAGCAGGAACAACAGAAATGGGTTGCTGCAGCTGGAACAACAGAAATGGGTTGCTGCAGCTGGAACAACAGAAATGGGTTGCTGCAGCTGGAACAACAGGAATGAGCTGGTGCAACAAAAACAACAGAAATGGGTTGCTGCAGCTGGAACAACAGAAATGAGCTGGTGCAGCAAAAACAACAGAAATGGGTTGCTGCAGCTGGAACAACAGAAATGGGCTGGTGCAGCAGAAACAACAGAAATGGGTTGCTGTAGCTGGAACCAAAGAAATGGGCTGGTGCAGCAGGAACAATAGAAATGGGTTGCTGCAGCTGGAACAACAGAAATGGGCTGGGGCAGCTGGAACAACAGAAATGGGTTGCTGCAGCTGGAACAACAGAAATGGGCTGGTGCAGCAGGAACAACAGAAATGGGTTGCTGCAGCTGGAACAACAGAAATGGGTTGGTGCAGCTGGAACAACAGAAATGGGTTGCTGCAGCTGGAACAACAGAAATGAGCTGGTGCAGCAAAAACAACAGAAATGGGTTGCTGCAGCTGGAACAACAGAAATGAGCTGGTGCAGCAAAAACAACAGAAATGGGTTGCTGTAGCTGGAACAAAAGAAATGGGCTGGTGCAGCAGGAACAATAGAAATGGGTTGCTGCAGCTGTAACAACAGAAATGGGCTGGTGCAGCAGGAACAACAGAAATGGGTTGCTGCAGCTGGAACAACAGAAATGAGCTGGTGCAGCATAAACAACAGAAATGGGCTGCTGCAGCTGGAACAACAGAAATGGGCTTTGCAGCAGGAACAACAGAAATGGGTTGCTGTAGCTGGAACAAAAGAAATGGGCTGGTGCAGCAGGAACAATAGAAATGGGTTGCTGCAGCTGGAACAACAGAAATGGGCTTTGCAGCAGGAACAAGAGAAATGGGTTGCTGTAGCTGGAACAAAGGAAATGGGCTGGTGCAGCAGGAACAATAGAAATGGGTTGCTGCAGCTGGAACAACAGAAATGGGCTGGTGCAGCAGGAACAACAGAAATGGGTTGCTGCAGCAGGAACAACAGAAAGGGGTTGGTGCAGCAGGAACAACAGAAATGGGTTGCTGCAGCTGGAACAACAGAAATGGGTTGGTGCAGCTGGAACAACAGAAATGGGTTGCTGCAGCTGGAACAACAGAAATGAGCTGGTGCAGCAAAAACAACAGAAATGGGTTGCTGCAGCTGGAACAACAGAAATAGGCTGGTGCAGCAGGAACAACAGAAATGGGTTGCTGTAGCTGGAACAAAAGAAATGGGCTGGTGCAGCAGGAACAATAGAAATGGGTTGCTGCAGCTGGAACAACAGAAATGCGTTGGTGCAGCTGGAACAACAGAAATGGGTTGCTGCAGCTGGAACAACAGAAAGGGGCTGGTGCAGCTTAAACAACAGAAATGGGTTGTTGCAGCATGAAAAACAGAAATGGGTTGTTGCAGCAGGAACAACAGAAATGGGCTGCTGCAGCAGAAACGACAGAAATGGGTTGCTGCAGCAGAAACAACAGAAATGGGTTGCTGCAGCAAAAACAACAGAAATAGGTTGCTGCAGCTGAAACAACAGAAATGGGCTGGTGCAGTAGCAACAACAGAAATGGGTTGCTGCAGGTGAAACAACAGAAATGGGTTGCTGCAGCTGGAACAACAGAAATGGGTTGCTGCAGCTGGAACAACAGAAATGGGCTGGTGCAACAGGAACAACAGAAATGGGTTGATGCAGCTGGAACAACAGAAATGGGCTGGTGCAGCAGGAACAACAGAAATGGGTTGCTGCAGCTGGAACAACAGAAAGGGGCTGGTGCAGCAGGAACAACAGAAATGGGTTGCTGCAGCTGGAACAACAGAAATGGGTTGCTGCAACTGGAACAACAGAAATGGGTTGCTGCAGCTGGAACAACAGAAATGAGCTGGTGCAACAAAAAAAACAGAAATGGGTTGCTGCAACTGGAACAACAGAAATGAGCTGGTGCAGCAAAAACAACAGAAATGGGTTGCTGCAGCTGGAACAACAGAAATGGGCTGGTGCAGCAGGAACAACAGAAATGGGTTGCTGCAGCTGGAACAACAGAAATGGGTTGCTGCAGCTGACACAACAGAAATGAGCTGGTGCAGCAAAAAAAAACAGAAATGGGCTGCTGCAGCTGGAACAACAGAAATGGGCTTTGCAGCAGGAACAACAGAAATGGGTTGCTGTAGCTGGAACAAAAGAAATGGGCTGGTGCAGCAGGAAAAATAGAAATGGGTTGCTGCAGCTGTAACAACAGAAATGGGCTGGTGCAGCAGGAACAACAGAAATGGGTTGCTGCAGCTGGAACAACAGAAATGAGCTGGTGCAGCATAAACAACAGAAATGGGCTGCTGCAGCTGGAACAACAGAAATGGGCTTTGCAGCAGGAACAACAGAAATGGGTTGCTGTAGCTGGAACAAAAGAAATGGGCTGGTGCAGCAGGAACAATAGAAATGGGTTGCTGCAGCTGGAACAACAGAAATGGGCTGGTGCAGCAGGAACAACAGAAATGGGTTGCTGCAGCAGGAACAACAGAAA
This sequence comes from Morinoia aosen, assembly GCA_030386875.1. Classification (NCBI taxonomy): domain Eukaryota; kingdom Metazoa; phylum Arthropoda; class Malacostraca; order Amphipoda; family Talitridae; genus Morinoia; species Morinoia aosen. The sequence goes on along the minus strand of CM059567.1, from coordinate 43,474,496 downwards.
GGGGTTGGTGCAGCAGGAACAACAGAAATGGGTTGCTGCAGCTGGAACAACAGAAATGGGTTGGTGCAGCTGGAACAACAGAAATGGGTTGCTGCAGCTGGAACAACAGAAATGAGCTGGTGCAGCAAAAACAACAGAAATGGGTTGCTGCAGCTGGAACAACAGAAATAGGCTGGTGCAGCAGGAACAACAGAAATGGGTTGCTGTAGCTGGAACAAAAGAAATGGGCTGGTGCAGCAGGAACAATAGAAATGGGTTGCTGCAGCTGGAACAACAGAAATGGGTTGGTGCAGCTGGAACAACAGAAATGGGTTGCTGCAGCTGGAACAACAGAAAGGGGCTGGTGCAGCAGAAACAACAGAAATGGGTTGTTGCAGCATGAAAAACAGAAATGGGTTGTTGCAGCAGGAACAACTGAAATGGGCTGCTGCAGCAGAAACGACAGAAATGGGTTGCTGCAGCAGAAACAACAGAAATGGGTTGCTGCAGCAAAAACAACACAAATGGGTTACTGCAGCTGGAACAACAGAAATGGGCTGGTGCAGCAGCAACAACAGAAATGGGTTGCTGCAGGTGAAACAACAGAAATGGGTTGCTGCAGCTGGAACAACAGAAATGGGCTGGTGCAGCAGGAACAACAGAAATGGGTTGCTGCAGCTGGAACAACAGAAATGGGCTGGTGCAGCAGGAACAACAGAAATGGGTTGATGCAGCTGGAACAACAGAAATGGGCTGGTGCAGCAGGAACAACAGAAATGGGTTGCTGCAGCTGGAACAACAGAAAGGGGCTGGTGCAGCAGGAACAACAGAAATGGGTTGCTGCAGCTGGAACAACAGAAATGGGTTGCTGCAGCTGGAACAACAGAAATGGGTTGCTGCAGCTGGAACAACAGGAATGAGCTGGTGCAACAAAAACAACAGAAATGGGTTGCTGCAGCTGGAACAACAGAAATGAGCTGGTGCAGCAAAAACAACAGAAATGGGTTGCTGCAGCTGGAACAACAGAAATGGGCTGGTGCAGCAGAAACAACAGAAATGGGTTGCTGTAGCTGGAACCAAAGAAATGGGCTGGTGCAGCAGGAACAATAGAAATGGGTTGCTGCAGCTGGAACAACAGAAATGGGTTGGGGCAGCTGGAACAACAGAAATGGGTTGCTGCAGCTGGAACAACAGAAAGGGGCTGGTGCAGCAGGAACAACAGAAATGGGTTGCTGCAGCTGGAACAACAGAAATGGGTTGGTGCAGCTGGAACAACAGAAATGGGTTGCTGCAGCTGGAACAACAGAAATGAGCTGGTGCAGCAAAAACAACAGAAATGGGTTGCTGCAGCTGGAACAACAGAAATGAGCTGGTGCAGCAAAAACAACAGAAATGGGTTGCTGTAGCTGGAACAAAAGAAATGGGCTGGTGCAGCAGGAACAATAGAAATGGGTTGCTGCAGCTGTAACAACAGAAATGGGCTGGTGCAGCAGGAACAACAGAAATGGGTTGCTGCAGCTGGAACAACAGAAATGAGCTGGTGCAGCATAAACAACAGAAATGGGCTGCTGCAGCTGGAACAACAGAAATGGGCTTTGCAGCAGGAACAACAGAAATGGGTTGCTGTAGCTGGAACAAAAGAAATGGGCTGGTGCAGCAGGAACAATAGAAATGGGTTGCTGCAGCTGGAACAACAGAAATGGGCTTTGCAGCAGGAACAAGAGAAATGGGTTGCTGTAGCTGGAACAAAGGAAATGGGCTGGTGCAGCAGGAACAATAGAAATGGGTTGCTGCAGCTGGAACAACAGAAATGGGCTGGTGCAGCAGGAACAACAGAAATGGGTTGCTGCAGCAGGAACAACAGAAAGGGGTTGGTGCAGCAGGAACAACAGAAATGGGTTGCTGCAGCTGGAACAACAGAAATGGGTTGGTGCAGCTGGAACAACAGAAATGGGTTGCTGCAGCTGGAACAACAGAAATGAGCTGGTGCAGCAAAAACAACAGAAATGGGTTGCTGCAGCTGGAACAACAGAAATAGGCTGGTGCAGCAGGAACAACAGAAATGGGTTGCTGTAGCTGGAACAAAAGAAATGGGCTGGTGCAGCAGGAACAATAGAAATGGGTTGCTGCAGCTGGAACAACAGAAATGGGTTGGTGCAGCTGGAACAACAGAAATGGGTTGCTGCAGCTGGAACAACAGAAAGGGGCTGGTGCAGCAGAAACAACAGAAATGGGTTGTTGCAGCATGAAAAACAGAAATGGGTTGTTGCAGCAGGAACAAAAGAAATGGGCTGCTGCAGCAGAAACGACAGAAATGGGTTGCTGCAGCAGAAACAACAGAAATGGGTTGCTGCAGCAAAAACAACAGAAATGGGTTACTGCAGCTGGAACAACAGAAATGGGCTGGTGCAGCAGCAACAACAGAAATGGGTTGCTGCAGGTGAAACAACAGAAATGGGTTGCTGCAGCTGGAACAACAGAAATGGGCTGGTGCAGCAGGAACAACAGAAATGGGCTGGTGCAGCAGGAACAACAGAAATGGGTTGCTGCAGCTGGAACAACAGAAAGGGGCTGGTGCAGCAGGAACAACAGAAATGGGTTGCTGCAGCTGGAACAACAGAAATGGGTTGCTGCAGCTGGAACAACAGGAATGAGCTGGTGCAACAAAAACAACAGAAATGGGTTGCTGCAGCTGGAACAACAGAAATGAGCTGGTGCAGCAAAAACAACAGAAATGGGTTGCTGCAGCTGGAACAACAGAAATGGGCTGGTGCAGCAGAAACAACAGAAATGGGTTGCTGTAGCTGGAACCAAAGAAATGGGCTGGTGCAGCAGGAACAATAGAAATGGGTTGCTGCAGCTGGAACAACAGAAATGGGTTGGGGCAGCTGGAACAACTGAAATGGGTTGCTGCAGCTGGAACAACAGAAAGGGGCTGGTGCAGCAGGAACAACAGAAATGGGTTGCTGCAGCTGGAACAACAGAAATGGGTTGGTGCAGCTGGAACAACAGAAATGGGTTGCTGCAGCTGGAACAACAGAAATGAGCTGGTGCAGCAAAAACAACAGAAATGGGTTGCTGCAGCTGGAACAACAGAAATGAGCTGGTGCAGCAAAAACAACAGAAATGGGTTGCTGTAGCTGGAACAAAAGAAATGGGCTGGTGCAGCAGGAACAATAGAAATAAGTTGCTGCAGCTGTAACAACAGAAATGGGCTGGTGCAGCAGGAACAACAGAAATGGGTTGCTGCAGCTGGAACAACAGAAATGAGCTGGTGCAGCATAAACAACAGAAATGGGCTGCTGCAGCTGGAACAACAGAAATGGGCTTTGCAGCAGGAACAAGAGAAATGGGTTGCTGTAGCTGGAACAAAGGAAATGGGCTGGTGCAGCAGGAACAATAGAAATGGGTTGCTGCAGCTGGAACAACAGAAATGGGCTGGTGCAGCAAAAACAACAGAAATGGGTTGCTGCAGCTGGAACAACAGAAATGAGCTGGTGCAGCAAAAACAACAGAAATGGGTTGCTGTAGCTGGAACAAAAGAAATGGGCTGGTGCAGCAGGAACAATAGAAATGGGTTGCTGCAGCTGTAACAACAGAAATGGGCTGGTGCAGCAGGAACAACAGAAATGGGTTGCTGCAGCTGGAACAACAGAAATGAGCTGGTGCAGCATAAACAACAGAAATGGGCTGCTGCAGCTGGAACAACAGAAATGGGCTTTGCAGCAGGAACAAGAGAAATGGGTTGCTGTAGCTGGAACAAAGGAAATGGGCTGGTGCAGCAGGAACAATAGAAATGGGTTGCTGCAGCTGGAACAACAGAAATGGGCTGGTGCAGCAGGAACAACAGAAATGGGTTGCTGCAGCAGGAACAACAGAAAGGGGTTGGTGCAGCAGGAACAACAGAAATGGGTTGCTGCAGCTGGAACAACAGAAATGGGTTGGTGCAGCTGGAACAACAGAAATGGGTTGCTGCAGCTGGAACAACAGAAATGAGCTGGTGCAGCAAAAACAACAGAAATGGGTTGCTGCAGCTGGAACAACAGAAATGAGCTGGTGCAGCATAAACAACAGAAATGGGCTGCTGCAGCTGGAACAACAGAAATGGGCTTTGCAGCAGGAACAAGAGAAATGGGTTGCTGTAGCTGGAACAAAGGAAATGGGCTGGTGCAGCAGGAACAATAGAAATGGGTTGCTGCAGCTGGAACAACAGAAATGGGCTGGTGCAGCAGGAAAAACAGAAATGGGTTGCTGCAGCAGGAACAACAGAAAGGGGTTGGTGCAGCAGGAACAACAGAAATGGGTTGCTGCAGCTGGAACAACAGAAATGGGTTGGTGCAGCTGGAACAACAGAAATGGGTTGCTGCAGCTGGAACAACAGAAATGAGCTGGTGCAGCAAAAACAACAGAAATGGGTTGCTGCAGCTGGAACAACAGAAATAGGCTGGTGCAGCAGGAACAACAGAAATGGGTTGCTGTAGCTGGAACAAAAGAAATGGGCTGGTGCAGCAGGAACAATAGAAATGGGTTGCTGCAGCTGGAACAACAGAAATGGGTTGGTGCAGCTGGAACAACAGAAATGGGTTGCTGCAGCTGGAACAACAGAAAGGGGCTGGTGCAGCAGAAACAACAGAAATGGGTTGTTGCAGCATGAAAAACAGAAATGGGTTGTTGCAGCAGGAACAACAGAAATGGGCTGCTGCAGCAGAAACGACAGAAATGGGTTGCTGCAGCAGAAACAACAGAAATGGGTTGCTGCAGCAAAAACAACAGAAATGGGTTACTGCAGCTGGAACAACAGAAATGGGCTGGTGCAGCAGCAACAACAGAAATGGGTTGCTGCAGGTGAAACAACAGAAATGGGTTGCTGCAGCTGGAACAACAGAAATGGGCTGGTGCAGCAGGAACAACAGAAATGGGTTGCTGCAGCTGGAACAACAGAAATGGGCTGGTGCAGCAGGAACAACAGAAATTGGTTGATGCAGCTGGAACAACAGAAATGGGCTGGTGCAGCAGGAACAACAGAAATGGGTTGCTGCAGCTGGAACAACAGAAAGGGGCTGGTGCAGCAGGAACAACAGAAATGGGTTGCTGCAGCTGGAACAACAGAAATGGGTTGCTGCAGCTGGAACAACAGAAATGGGTTGCTGCAGCTGAACAACAGGAATGAGCTGGTGCAACAAAAACAACAGAAATGGGTTGCTGCAGCTGGAACAACAGAAATGAGCTGGTGCAGCAAAAACAACAGAAATGGGTTGCTGCAGCTGGAACAACAGAAATGGGCTGGTGCAGCAGAAACAACAGAAATGGGTTGCTGTAGCTGGAACAAAAGAAATGGGCTGGTGCAGCAGGAACAATAGAAATGGGTTGCTGCAGCTGGAACAACAGAAATGGGTTGGGGCAGCTGGAACAACAGAAATGGGTTGCTGCAGCTGGAACAACAGAAAGGGGCTGGTGCAGCAGGAACAACAGAAATGGGTTGGTGCAGCTGGAACAACAGAAATGGGCTGGTGCTGCAGGAACAACAGAAATGGGTTGCTGCAGCTGGAACAACAGAAATGGGCTGGTGCAGCAGGAACAACAGAAATGGGTTGCTGTAGCTGGAACAACAGAAATGGGCTGGTGCAGCAGGAACAACAGAAATGGGTTGCTGCAGCTGGAACAACAGAAATGGGCTGGTGCAGCAGGAACAACAGAAATGGGTTGCTGCTGCTGGAATAACAGAAATGGGTTGCTGCTGCTGGAACAACAGAAATGGGTTGGTGCAGCAAAAAACAACAGAAATGGGCTGGTGCAGCAGGAACAACAGAAATGGGTTGGTGCAGCAGAAACAACAGAAATGGGTAGCTGCAGCAGAAACAACAGAAATGGGTTATTGCAGCATGAATAACAGAAATGGGTTACTGCAGCAGGAACAACAGAAATGGGTTGCTGCAGCACGAACAACAGAAATGGGTTGCAGAAGCAGGAACAACAGAAATGGGTTGCTGCAGCAGGAACAACAGAAATAAGTTGCTGCAGCAGGAACAACAGAAATGGGTTGCTGCAGCATAACAACAGAAATGGGTTGCTGCAGCTGGAACAACAGAAATGGGTTGCTGCAGCAGGAACAACAGAAATGGGTTGCTGCAGCTGGAACAACAGAAATGGGTTGCTGCGCTGAAACAACAGAAATGGGTTGCTGCAGCTGGAACAACAGAAATGGGTTGCTGCAGCTGGAACAACAGAAATTGGTTGCTGCAACAGGAACAACAGAAATGGGTTGCTGCAGCAGGAACAACAGAAATGGGTTGCTGCAGCAGGAACAGCAGAAATGGGTTGCTGCAGCATGAATAACAGAAATGGGTTGCTGCAGCTGGAACAACAGAAATGGGTTGATGCAGCAGGAACAACAGAAATGGGTTGCTGCAGCTGGAACAACAGAAATGGGTTGGCGCAACAGAAACAACAGAAGTGGCTTGGAATAACAGGTGTAACAAAAATAGCAGGTACGACAGAAACAGCAGGTGCAGCAACTGGAGTCAATAGAGTAGGATCAGGAGCAGGATGATAGGGTTAAGGTAAGCAAGTGCCTGAGGCGTGTAATTAGCCTCACGCTCTTCAGGAGCAGGGGGTGCAGGAGGTGCAGGAGGTGCAGAAGGAGCAATTGGTGCAGGAAGAGCAGGGGGTGCAGGAGGAGCAGGTGGTGCAGGAGGAGCAGGTGGTGCAGGAGGAGCAGGTGATGCAGGAGGAGCTGGTGGTGCAGGAGGTTCAGGTGGTGCAGAAGGAGCAGGTGGTGCAGTAGGAGCAGGTGGTACAGGAGGAGCATGTGGTGCAGGAGGTGCAGGAGGTGCAGGAGGAGCAGCTGGTGCAGGAGGAGCAGGTGGTGCAGGAGTTGCAGGAGGAGCAGGAGGTGCAGGTGTTGCAGGAGGAGCAGGTGGTGCAGGAGGAGCAGGTGGTGCAGGAGGAGCAGGTGGTGCAGGAGGAGCAGGTGGTGCAGGAGGTGCAGGTGGTACAGAAGGAGCAGGTGATGCAGGAGGTGCAGGAGGTGCAGGAGGAGCAGGTGGTACAGGAGGAGCAGGTGGTGCAGAAGGTGCAGGAGGTGCAGGAGGTGCAGGAGGTGCAGGAGGTGCAGGAGGAGCAGGTGGTGCAGCAGGAGCAGGTGGTGCAGGAGGTGTAGGTGGTGCAGGAGGAGCAGGAGGAGCAGGAGGAGCAGGAGGTGCAGGTGGTGCAGGAGGAGCAGGAGGAGCAGGAGGGGCAGGGAGAGCGGTGCCCAATCGATACACACAGCTGAGGTACAAGTGCGTGGAAGAGGACGAAACAAAACCGGAGAATCGAAGAGAGGCGCACGAGACAGACCTTATGCGAAAGTGGTAGAAGGTTGAGGTGGTAGAAGGTTGAGGTGGTAGAAGGTTGAGGTGGTAGAAGGTTGAGGTGGTAGAAGGTTGAGGTGGTAGAAGGTTGAGGTGGTAGAAGGTTGAGGTGGTAGAAGTTTGAGGTGGTAGAGGGTTGAGGTGGTAGAAGATTGAGGTGGTAGAAGGTTGAGGTGGTAGAAGGTTGAGGTGGTAGAGGGTTGAGGTGGTAGAAGATTGAGGTGGTAGAAGATTGAGGTGGTAGAAGGTTGAGGTGGTAGAAGGTTGAGGTGGTAGAAGGTTGAGGTGGTAGAAGGTTGAGGTGGTAGAAGGTTGAGGTGGTAGAAGGTTGAGGTGGTAGAAGGTTGAGGTGGTAGAAGGTTGAGGTGGTAGAAGGTTGAGGTGGTAGAAGGTTGAGGTGGTAGAAGGTTGAGGTGGTAGAAGGTTGAGGTGGTAGAAGGTTGAGGTGGTAGAAGTTTGAGGTGGTAGAGGGTTGAGGTGGTAGAAGATTGAGGTGGTAGAAGTTTGAGGTGGTAGAGGGTTGAGGTGGTAGAAGATTGAGGTGGTAGAAGATTGAGGTGGTAGAAGGTTGAGGTGGTAGAAGGTTGAGGTGGTAGAAGGTTGAGGTGGTAGAAGGTTGAGGTGACAGAAGATTGAAGGGGTTAAGCAAAAGATGTTGGGTTGATTGTTGGCTAACGCAGAAGACATTGCATTGAAACTCAATAATGTTCTGACCGGATAGATAGAAAGAATAATCCAAAAGAGCGAGCAGGCAAGTTAAAAGAGATTTTTTCAGAGAAAAGCAAAGTAAAGCAGTAATCTGTAAAATACTTGTAACAAGTCTACGAATTGGACTACATAGTTTCCGTTATATTTTTCATAGGGCTTGGGTACGACGAACAATTCCAGAATTGAATGTTTGTATGGTTTAAAAAAAATATGTACTTTGCACTGCTGCTTGTCGAGATTCCTGTGTAACATGGGTGGGGTCTGCGAAACCTTTTACTTTTATACATGACGCGCCGTACTTCATGCATTCGTTTCTGTGTATTGGAATTGTGTGATCTTTTCCAGATAAGTCCCGCCACTACTGCAACACAAAAGTTCACCCGAGTGTAACGTTCGAAATAATGCACATATTGAATTTAAATTACTCTCAAACGATAGATTGAAATATTCTTTCTATCCGTATCGTAGACGGTACGGAAACTATTTTCTGTAAGCTACATAAATTTTCCGATATATCAACACAACTCGCGCGCCGTCATAACGCATAAGGGATAGCTAGGGGAAAAGGTCCGAATTGTGGATTGATGGATTTTACGAGCACTCCATTTCTTTCTTTTACAATAATTAAGGTTTTTATTATCCCTTAACTACTGATAGTCCTTTTTAAACTTTCAATTGTTTTCTTAGAACTCTTGCATTATGTTTTGAAATATTTTTCTTGCTTTTACGATAAGGTTTTAACTATCCATTGACTACTGATGGTCCCTTTAAACTTTCAATTGTTTTTGTATATAACTCTTGCATTATGTTTCGAAATATTTGTGTATCGATTTGTTATAATAAATTACGACTCAAGAAACTTGTTATCGAACTGAAGAAAAAACGTCAAGATATACTGACTTAAGATCAAAACACGCCCACTCAAAATCGACGCTGTGTCTGCGTGTACAGGGTGATTGAAAAGTGCGTCTACCTCTACGGGCCTTCGAATTCGAAAACAAAATAATCAACCTGAAAAGAAAACAAGATCGATTAAATTGTCATACATTAAGGAACATTCATTAAAATTTTGAACAAATGATAACTTCAAATGAAAAATTAAATGGATTTTAAAATAGGGAGCTTCTTTCCAATCACCCCGTATACTGTTCATAGAAATAAACTACAGAATTCAGTAGCATCAGCTTCCCTAACATACATATAACTCTTTTAAGTGTCTTCTCGTCTGATAAATCAAGTGTCTTTACGTCTGATAAATCAAGTGTCTTTACGTCTGATAAATCAAGTGTCTCTACGTCTGATAAATCAAGTGTCTTTACGTCTGATAAATCAAGTGTCTTTACGTCTGATAAATCAAGTGTCTTTACGTCTGATAAATCAAGTGTCTTCTCGTCTGATAAATCAAGTGTCTTTACGTCTGATAAATCAAGTGTCTTTACATCTGATAAATCAAGTGTCTTTACGTCTGATAAATCAAGTGTCTTTACGTCTGATAAATCAAGTGTCTTCTCGTCTGATAAATCAAGTGTCTTTACGTCTGATAAATCAAGTGTCTTTACGACGAGACGCGTGGATATAATTCTCGAATGATGGTCGTACAATTTATTTGAATAATCGATCTATTTTTAAGAAATTTTGCTCAGTTTAGTTTCTAATATAAATTATTGTATCAAAAAATGATCTATGCTCTTTGTTTTCCCTTATTCTACAGTAGCTAAGTTCCTCCCAAAAAATAATGACTCTTAATTTTTTTGAGCCATTATAAAGAATTTTGAAGTACCAGGAATTATTTACAAGGAAATAATATTTACTCACTATTCATTTTTTCGATAGTGATCCTATCCATTCACAGCTGAAGTGTCAGGTTAAAGGGCAGGCAAATTGTCCAGCTCAACTTCATTTTATATGCTTTCGCTTGGGCTTTCTTTCGTCAGACAGATGGTCTCCTTAGTAAAGAAATACTTCATTGATCAGATACATCGAGATGGTGAAAAATGAAAACACGGTGAAAATGCGTTGTAAAAATGCTTGGTGAAAATAGACGACGAAAATACGTGGTGAAAATACTAGGCGAAATGACATGGGGAAAATACTGTGGGAAAATACTTGGTGAAAATACTAGGTGAAAATACATGGGAAAAATACACAATGAAAATACACGGTGAAAATACTGTGAGAAAATGCCTGGTGAAAATACGCGGTGAAAATACGTGGTGAGAATGCACGGTGAAAATATTGTTGGAAAATAATTGGTGAAAATACGTGGTGAAAATACACAGTGGAAATACGTGGTGAAAATACACAGTGGAAATACGTGGTTAAAATACGCGGTGAAAATACTGTGGGAAAATACTTGGCCCGCGGTGGAGAAAATTAATAAACGATGGTTTTTTTCCCGATGCTGAGTCTATTTTACCGTTTTTAGCGTAATTTCTAATATTTTATTGAATAAACTATAAGAGCTGGCATAATTGAAGTAGAAGTTGTCTGCTGGCAAAATGTAATTTTGAAGTCGCCATTATTGGACAAAATGTTTCTACTGGTAAAAACAAAAGAGAATCTCTGTTGAAAAAAGCGCAAGTGTTCTCATACATACGTAGACATTCGATCGTGCGTTCAGTAAAAGCTAGAAGTTACGTTTTAATTTCTGGCACAAATTTCAGTAGCAGAACGCTAAGTTGAAAAGTCCCGTTGCCTCAACATCGCTTCACAAAAGTTCAAATTACGACGTACAAAGACCTCAAAAACCAGCGATTCATTCGACTGGAGGACCAGCAGCTGGATGGACCTAAAAATATCAAGCCCGGACTTAATTAAAACATAGAAGCATATTTTATTCTAAAAACATAGACGCATATTTTATTCTAAAAACATAGACGCATATTTTATTCTTCTGACGCCGGAGTTTGGCCAGTTGGAGCAACGCGACAAAAGTCGGTCGTTGAGACGGAAGCATCCGCGTCGGTCGAGCGGTTCCACACAAACGTCGGCCCTGATACCACGGTCCTGCTTGTGAATTACGGGGCTGTCCAAACTTCTGCTTGACATGCGATTAAGACGAAGACAAAGCCAACTGTCGCCAGCGGCAGGGTCCGAACACCGAAACTTGGTCCGTCTTCCATGCCCTGGATCGACTCTTCCATCTCGGCGGCGCGTGCGCAAACAAGGCGCCTCTTCATACGGCACTTTACGTCGAAGCGTTTAACCCGTTTCCACGGAGTCCTATCAATCACAAATAAAAAAGTAATGGTCTGAAATGCGTAGCGTGTAGTGTAGAGAATACATAGTGAAAACGAGGAGGTGTATAGTATTCGAGAGAGCAAAGTCAGACTCCATGCTCCCGCTGGAGGAGCGGAGTGAGAGACTCCATGCTCCCGCTGGTGGAGCAGAGTGAGAGACTCCTTGCTCCCGCTGATGGAGCAGAGTGAGAGACTCCTTGCTCCCGCTGATGGAGCAGAGTGAGACTCCTTGCTGCCGCTGGTGGAGCAGAGTGAGAGACTCCTTGCTCCCGCTGGTGGAGCAGAGTGAGAGACTCCTTGCTCCCGCTGGTGGAGCAGAGTGAGAGACTCCTTGCTCCCGCTGATGGAGCAGAGTGAGAGACTCCATGCTGCAGAGTGAGACTCCATGCTCCAGCCCGTGGAGCAGAGTGCTCGCAAGTTCTCCACGGAGCAGAGCGATTCAGTAGAGGCGCGTTAGCGTGCAAGTGCGGGGCTGTTTCAAAATATTATCCGCATGCTCGCCCCGGCGCAATAAAGTGAGCCTCTGCCGGCAATTTGGTGCCGGCTTGCTAGCCTGGGGAGCGACACTTTTTAATAGAGCGTCATGTGTCTCCGTGTGTCACAAGTTACGGCCAAATGATGTGCTTTGTCATCGCGATAAGGAAGATTGAAGATCAAGTAATGTAGCGTGCATTATGGAGGAGGTAGCCAGGCGGGAGTCAGGGAGCGAGAGGATGGAACCAGATTTTAGGATCCAAATTAAGTTATGCATATCGTCACTGCGCTTCAGTAAAATTTAGGTGTAATAAATAGAGTTCCCACCAAATTAAGTTATGCATATCGTCACTGCGCTTCAGTAAAATTTAGGTGTAATAAATAGAGTTCCCACCAAATTAAGTTTTGCATATCGTCACTGCGCTTCAGTAAAATTTAGGTGTAATAAATAGAGTTCCCACCAAATTAAGTTATGCATATCGTCACTGCGCTTCAGTAAAACTTAGGTGTAATAAATAGAGTTCCCACCAAATTTAGTTATGCATATCGTCACTGCGCTTCAGTAAAATTTAGGTGTAACAAATAGAGTTCCCACCAAATTAAGTTATGCATATCGTCACTGCGCTTCAGTAAAATTTAGGTGTAACAAATAGAGTTCCCACCAAATTAAGTTATGCATATCGTCACTGCGCTTCAGTAAAACTTAGGTGTAATAAATAGAGTTCCCACCAAATTAAGTTATGCATATCGTCACTGCGCTTCAGTAAAATTTAGGTGTAATAAATAGAGTTCCCACCAAATTAAGTTATGCATATCGTCACTGCGCTTCAGTAAAACTTAGGTGTAATAAATAGAGTTCCCACCAAATTAAGTTATGCATATCGTCACTGCGCTTCAGTAAAATTTAGGTGTAATAAATAGAGTTCCCACCAAATTAAGTTATGCATATTGTCGCTGCGCTTCAGTAAAATTTAGGTGTAATAAATAGAGTTCCCACCAAATTAAGTTATGCATATCGTCACTGCGCTTCAGTAAAATTTAGGTGTAATAAATAGAGTTCCCACCAAATTAAGTTATGCATATCGTCACTGCGCTTCAGTAAAACTTAGGTGTAATAAATAGAGTTCCCACCAAATTTAGTTATGCATATCGTCACTGCGCTTCAGTAAAATTTAGGTGTAATAAATAGAGTTCCAACCAAATTTAGTTATGCATATCGTCACTGCGTTTCAGTAAAATTTAAGTGTAATAAATAGAGTTCCCACCAAATTAAGTTATGCATATCGTCACTGCGCTTCAGTAAAATTTAGGTGTAATAAATAGAGTTCCCACCAAATTAAGTTATGCATATCGTCGCTGCGCTTCAGTAAAATTTAAGTGTAATAAATAGAGTCCCCACCAAATTAAGTTATGCATATCGTCACTGCGCTTCAGTAAAATTTAGGTGTAATAAATAGAGTTCCCACCAAATTAAGTTATGCATATCGTCACTGCGCTTCAGTAAAATTTAAGTGTAATAAATAGAGTTCCCACCAAATTAAGTTATGCATATCGTCGCTGCGCTTCAGTAAAATTTAGGTGGAATAAATAGAGTTCCCACCAAATTAAGTTATGCATATCGTCACTGCGCTTCAGTAAAATTTGGGAGTAATAAATGAAGTTCCCAACCATATTCTTTCGTGGCCGCAAAAAACCATGCGTCTAAATTATGTGTGATTCATGAGTAACTTGTTTTATAAATTATTAGAGGATGGTGTACATGAACATTTAAAAATTCTACGAAAATGACGTACAGTAATGTGAAATGTCTTACATGATCGTTAAAAATTATTGAAGACGTAGAATAAGCCATCAACGTTATTTAATTTATGATAATATTAGAAAAGTATTTTGTTTCAATCGGACTAACAGAAAAATAGTAAGTTTTTTGCTTAATACCAAATCAGTGTTAAATCTCTTTCGTTATTTAGTCTCTTTCGCAATTCAAAGAAAGGTTTTTAACTCCTTTTGTGATGTCTAAATCATATTTAGTATCATCGAAAATTCGTAATACATACTGCAAAAAATCCACGGAATATATATTTCCTGGAATGCCTAAATAAATCAACAAGAAGACATAACAAATCCTTCCTGATATTTTATTCTATTCAAAAATCCACCGTCCTCAAAAATTCTGGGAACTGACTTCAAATCATTAATTCAAAATTAGTCATATCATGATAGAATCAAAAAGGAAGATATTTTGGGAATCTAATTTGGAGAAATCTAATAGGAATATTAGTCTTGTCATTGACAACCACCGTTAGTAGTGAGTTTTCCATTATTCAGTCCTCAGATTGCGAGATTTATTTTCAGAAAACAGGAGTGGGTGGAAGCATCTCTGCTCGAGGCAGACATCCTCCCTCGTGTCAGACAGAAGATGAAGCCCAGGGAGATCATCAGGCCGAGGGACCATCACAGATCGTCCATCCTGGAGAGGAAGTCCATATCTCTCCGGCAGTTCTTTATCTGCACGGGTCCGTTTATATGGATTCTTGCGACCATTTCTCTCGAGGGCAGAACAAAAACTAAGGGGCCTGGCAAAACAGAGAGCAGCCGCCATCCTTCACACGAGACTCGCCAACGGAAATCCTTGAACGCATCCCTAACGTCATGAAGTCCAAACCATAAATCTTGTGACACACTTCGGAGACCGATTGCGCTGTCCGTGCGCGCCTTGCTGATGAAAATCTCTTGCTGACCTGACGCCATCCCGAGGTCACGGCTTGGAAAATTGCCACTCGTTTCGGGACGTCATTGAAATGCTCGTACGTCTGCCTCATCGGTACTTCTCGCTCCTCTGCTTTGCTTGTTCGTCTCAAAATCGTTGCTTTTGGGGATTATCCTCAGCTGATATTTCATTCTATTTTAAAACATAACGGGCTGCTAGTTCATCTCTAAATCGTTGCACCTGAGGACGATTCATTCAGAATTAGACTCATCATTGACAACCAACGTTAGTAGTGAGTTGGGTGGTCTTTAGTCCCCAGATTGCGAGACTATGTTCGAAGACAGCATTGGGTGGACGCTGCTCACTTCATGGGCGAGGCTGTTTCAAAAGTATTTAGCTTCTGAACGCTCCGTGAAGATGCAATGCTTCTTTGTCGTGAAGATGCAAAGCTTCTTTTTTTGTGGAAATGCAAAGCTTTTTTTTCGTGAAGATGCAAAGCTTCTTTTTTCACGAATATGCAAAGCTTCTTTATTCGTGAAGATGCAAAGCTTATTTTTTTCGCGAATATGCAAAGCTTCTTTTTTCGTGAAGATGCAAAGCTTCTTTTTTTCGCGAATATGCAAAGCTTCTTTATTCGTGAAGATGCAAATTTTTTTTTCGTGAAGATGCAAAGCTTTTTTTTCGCGAATATGCAAGGCTTCTTTTTTCGTGAAGATGCAAAGCTTCTTTACTGCAAATATGCAAAGCTTTTTTACTGTGAAGATGCAAAGCTTTTTTTTTTCGCGAATATGCAAAGCTTCTTTATTCGTGGAGATGCAAAGTTTTTTTTTTCGTGAAGATGCAAAGCTCCTTTTTTTTGTGAAGATGCAAAGCTTATTTTTTTCGTGAAGATGCAAAACTTCTTTTTTCGTGAAGATGCAAAGCTTCTTTCTTTCACGAATATGCAAAGTTTCTTTACTCTTGAAGATGCAAAGCTTCTTTTTTTCGCGAATATGCAAAGCCTCTTCGTTGGTGCGCAGAACACGAGAGGAGCTACGAGAGTTCGTCAAGGGGAAGCAGGAAAATGAAGCAGTGCAGGCTGTAAACGAGGCGATGGAAGCACTCCCGTGATTGCCCATTTATTGCAACTCAGAGGCCGAGAGAAACAGCACCGGACACTCGCACCCATTAACGCTGGAGGCGCGGCAGGCAGCACCGGACAGAAGGCTTCCAGATGGCCTGGATAAGGACGCCGGTCCAGCGATCCAGGCGAGATACAAGTGGAGGAGAAATGCTGCGCAGAGATCAGCTCGCTCAAGACGCTTCATCGGCTCTCAGGACGTTCCCTCCTCCATGATAACAGACCATTTGCTTCAAGTGCAGTGATTAATAGGTTTGAATATCCTTTTAAGTTCCCTCCATGAAATGTTTCCCATCTATGATACGTTCCCTCCATGAAACGTTCTTTCCATGAAACGTTCTCTCCACGTAACGTTCTCTTCATGAAACGCTCCCTCCACGAAACGTTCCCTCCGCAAAACGTTCTCTCCATGAAACGTTTCCTCCTCTTTAATAACAAACCATTCACAGTGATCAATAAGTTTGAATCTTCTTTGGGGATCTTACAAGTGTCAAAAAGTTACGGTTTGAATCTATACACCACCGCGGTGAAGAATCATGCGTATATTTTAACGTATTTGAGAACTAATTGTGTTTGAATAAAAATTCCATTTATAGATGCTGACTATGATCCGTGTCGCAAAGCTCCTTCACAGTATATTTGAGCAATAGTCTTCCCTCTGCTGTAATTACGAACAGATACTGGTAGCATTCTGGGGTTGCCACGAGGAATAATTCAGAAATGAACACATTTTTTGTTTGCCTTATTTGAAATCCTACTCGCTTTTTCAAGTTCTTTCCTTATTTTCAAGTCTGTGACAACCTGATCCCAGTGCCAGTCTGGTGACGGTGTTTATAAACTGAAATATGGGTAAAAAATCATGCATTAAGAGGTTATTCCTGGTCGTTTGTAAATGTTGCCAATTCTAAATAATTTTCCTATTTAAAATATGTAGTTCTTCTTTTTTTTCTGGATGAGTGAGATCCGAGTGACGTTGAAATGTGTTCTGTGCAGAATATTACTTTTAGTGAAAACTCTCTGGCCAATGCGTAAAAACATAGATTTGGCCAAGAAAACATTTCATTGAATTAAAAAATCTTCCCAAAACAACAAACTGGCAAAATACAAACTCGTTAATGATCATAATCTGAAATGCTAGCGCCAGAAAGCCTTTTTTTCCACGATGCCACACCTGATTTTGCTAATCAAGATCAAGAAATATGTTGCTTCACTTTGCTAAAGTTTGGGCTTCTTCTCGCAAAAAAATAAACCTTTTTTTGACCCCAATGAGAGCGCAGACTAAAAATTGCGTTTTGAAAAAATCTCCAAGCACATTCGCTTGTTTCTATGGTCCTCCGTTCATCTGTAAACTGCTTCTCAATACATATGTGCTTCCTTAGAATTAACTATAATAATTTTGAACTTATTTTTCTTCTTCTGTATTTCCTATCATTTCTTTCTAAGAAATGATACATCTGTGCCATTTAAATTTCCAGCTTTGCATGTTGGCAACAAATATGTTTATCTACTCATGTTCTTGCCATCTTAGATATAGGCGCGATTCTCGGATTGATTCACTATTTCTTTATTTTAAATGTTAAGTTGAACACTTCAAAACAATTAATCTGGTCAACTTAGTTCATAGCAGATCTGCACAACACCCATTCACTTCATTCGCATCTTATACTCGTATAAGCGAAGGAGTGAAATACAGGTTTGAAGAACCTAATTTGACAGGTACGAGGGAATCTCGAAGAAAATACATAGATGAAATAAGTTCCTGCTATACTAGAGTTTACGCGTTTTGGGTTGTGCTCTCATTTGGATTCCCTGAAAGTATGAGTTAAAACACTTTCTTGCATTTAGATTCCCTGAAAGTATGAGTTAAAACACTTTGACAGACACATATGAAATATCTAGAGAGTGTTGTGCGCCTGCGATTTTGCACGTAACTGGCCGTACAAATGACATATAATAACCAAAAAAAAAGAATAACTTGAAGGCAAATGTAGTCTTTAGCAACAATTTTCCCATTTGAAGTAGGTTGATGAGGGAAATGGTAGAAAAACACCTGATTTTATTGTATGGAAAACCAAAAAGTTTAGCGTTAGAGGAGCAGCAAACAATGTTTATTTTGTGAGTTGTTTTTGGCGTAGTTGTGAATGTGCGTGATTTGTGTGATCGTTATTGAATTTATTTTATTGTTAAAGATGAAAATTTTTTTGGTCTGTGATCTGGAATCTCCTGGCTTGGTTGTTTCCGCCACAGCATCGCGGAATGTTTTAAAATTTTTTCCCATAAAATTACTTTGCTACGCTCAATTTTTTGAAATGAATATATGGTACATATATTTTAGAGATCAATGTCATTTACGAACCAGTCTTTAACAGAACCTCTTCAAGTTCGAAATAGATTTCTTGAGACGGTCATGAAATCCACTGCACGAATGCAGGATGCCTGAATTCGAAAGCCATTCAAACTGAATTTGGGGTGAAAAAAATTAACAAAATAATGCAAAAAATTATGAAATAAAATAAATTAAAAAATTAAATATAAAAAATATAAAAAAAATTCAAAATAAATAAAATATAAAACAAAGTAAAATAAAAAAAATTATAAAATATAAAATAAAATGGAATAAGAAATATTCCAATACTGAAGGAGCGTCACCAACGCTTCGAACTGGCGAGTCCATCTCGCCTCAGCCCGCGCCTCTCCTCCGACCTAATATCTCCTACAAGAATTTCATATTAATTTTTAAGCGATCGTAAAAATATTTGGGAAGACTTGCGCGCTTTTTAAATGACCAGAATAAGTTAGGAAGGCGCGAGATCTCTTTTTCACCCTTCGCCCTGGGTGCCAGAGTGATAAATTGTCCCCCAAATATTGCACTCCACCCCCTCCCCCCCTCCCCTCTGGAGGACGAATACTGCGGCATCTGCAGGGTGGCCAGACGATATAGCTCCGTATCCTAGATACGTGGACGAATAGATATCCTGGACCGTGTCTAGTATATCCATGACGAATACTATATAATATACGTCGAATATCATATAATATAAGTCGAATATCATATAATATAAGTCGAATATCATATAATATGAGTCGAATATTATATAATATGAGTCGAATATTATATAATATAAGTCGAATATTATATATTATAGTGGAATATTATATTATATAATATGCGTCGAATGTTATGTAATATACGTCGAATGATGTAAAATATATTATAGAGTGCGCACGTCGGTCACGTGTGCACACTAGCTGGTGTCGAATATTTGTTCCTATTCGTCGTTCTTGTAATAAACTTGTAAATATTATTCATGTCTTTTTAGTTTCATTGCACATATTATGAAAATGGTTTGAAATGTTATTATATTTGAGATAATATTCTAAATAAAGCTCGCAAAAGAAGATTTCGAATTTTATAGAAACTTCAGCCGTTCATTTCCATCAAATAAACACGCTCAATAATTCCTAAAATTCTCACTCGAGTGATTTTGAAGCAGTCATGCAATACCGGTTGGCCAATGACACACGATCAAGAACTATGAGCACCACTTTGTAGGGTACCATTAAGATCCTGGTGCATTGTAATACATTCCATGTATCAACCTTTTTCTGGAATTTTTTTCTTGTTAATTTTTTTTGGATTTTCTTTGGAAAAATATAATTTTTCTCTTTTTCTTCCGTTCTTTCACATACTGTTCGCTGCTATGATAAGCTTCACAAGTACGTTTGTGTACTGAGTATATGAGTGTGTGACCACACAGAGGCGGCTTAACACGCTGACTGCGATACGCCCCATCGGTGGGTCGCTTCAAAAAAATTACCAACCTTTTAAAAAGTTAATGGTATTCAATAGATCCAGTTAATTGATGTTTGATATTTATCATATGTATTTCAAACACCTTTTAAATTTAAATTTAAGTTGGTATATAATGGACCCACTTGATGTTTATTCCCCAATCTTTCAAAATTAATGATATTTTATAGACCCAGTTAATGTTTGGTATTATCCACATCTATTTCTAACACCTTATGAATTTCAATTTGAGTCGAATACTAAACTTCAGTTTACAACCCATCGCATTAAACGTGTGAAAAGATCTGGCACGAAAGGGGCGACGTGGTACGCACGCTGGCGTGATGGAGAGGCCGAGTGCTGGATTATCCAGCGACGACAGCCCGAAGGGTTGCGGGTGTGCACCAGGCTATGTAGAAGTGCCCTCCCTGGCACACAGTGTTTACACAGCGAGGTTGTTGCACGGGTCTTCCTTTGTTGAGAGATAGCTTGGGAGGACCGAAGGATTTCATGGCTAAAATGCCTGTCCCTCGGAGCAAAGTAAATGCTTCCGTGTGTGTTTTGTAATTTATCTTTCTTGTTCACACCAATGCTTCTATGATTCATACACACACGTGAGTGTTTAGGCAAGGTTATATAACACGAGGGTGAATTTAATATTCATGAACAGTTTCTCGTACCAGGGATTACATTTTTGGAAATGATGTTGCGCAATGTTCCCGTCCCATTTTTGAAAAAGAGGTTGTACACTTTTTTTAAAGTATCCGTTTTTTTTTCGTTTCTATCAACGAAAACTCGCTCCTTTTCCCATGAATTCTTCGAGGCATTTAATAAAAAAGCTCAAAATTTGATATCCTGGAAGAAATTTTTAATATGTTTAAATTTACATTTATCCTGTTTTTGAGGATCTGTTTTTCTCTACTCGGATTGTTCGTAAAATTAGAATGAACGAAAAAATGGGTTCCCCGTTAACTCTTTTGAAAAAAAAAACAATATAATATGAGTTAGAAATTATTGTTCATGAGAACTTTTCGTACATTTCAATAAAATAGATTCCCAATAATCAGCAGATAATGATTCTCCTGAAGAATGCGCAATTTGTTCCTACCGGAAAAACTTTATCGGTAAGTTTGTAATGTCAGCATGACGTTAATGCGCTGACTGCGATACGCCCCATCGGTGGGTCGTTTGAAAAAGTTGACCAATCTTTTAAAATTAATGTTGTTTAATAGACCCAGTTAATTGATGTTTGGTATTTATTATGTGTATTTCTAATGCCTTTTGAATTTAAATTTGAGTTGGTATTTAATGAAACCTGTTCGGCTTTAATATTTCCAATAATACAAAAAAAAGTCAAGCCATGAGACCACACTTTGCGCAACGGCAGCGTTAATTGATAGTGCACGTCACAGCTGGTCCTGCACGTCACAGCTGGTCCTGCACGTCACAGCTGGTCCTGCACGTCACAGCTGGTTCTGCACGTCACAGCTGGTTCTGCACGTCACAGCTGGTCCTTCACGTCACAGCTGGTCCTGCACGTCACAGCTGGTCCTGCAGGTCACAGCTGGACCTGCACGTCATAGCTGGTCCTGCACGTCACAGCTGGTTCTGCACGTCACAGCTGGTCCTGCACGTCACAGCTGGACCTGCACGTCATAGCTGGTCCTGCACGTCACAGCTGGTCCTGCACGTCACAGCTGGTCCTGCACGTCATAGCTGGTCTTGCACGTCACAGCTGGTCCTGCATGTCACAGCTGGTCCTGTGCGCCACAGCTGGTTCTGCACATCACAGCTGGTTCTGCACGTCATAGCTGGTTCTGCACGTCACAGCTGGTTCTGCACGTCACAGCTGGACCTACAGGGCATAGCTGGTCCTGCACGTCACAGCTGGTCCTGCACGTCACAGCTGGTCCTGCATGTCCCAGCTGGTCCTGCACGTCACAGCTGGTCCTGCACGTCACAGCTGGTCCTGCATGTCCCAGCTGGTCCTGCACGTCACAGCTGGTCCTGCACGTCACAGCTGGTCCTGCACGTCACAGCTGGTCCTGCATGTCCCAGCTGGTCCTGCACGTCACAGCTGGTCCTGCACGTCACAGCTGGTCCTGCACGTCACAGCTGGTCCTGCATGTCCCAGCTGGTCCTGCACGTCACAGCTGGTCCTGCACGTCACAGCTGGTCCTGCATGTCCCAGCTGGTCCTGCACGTAAAATAAGATATGAGAGAAAGCATCCAGCGAAATAAACGACTATTGAAATTAGCTTCCATATTCACATTCTAAAGAACTTTTCTCAGCGAAACTTTAGGTCATTTCTCGAAGCTACACAGAATTTCGCCGTGCTTATGTTATTCCAAAAATGCAATTGTTTATTGCGAGCGTAGGCCGCCAAATCCAGGCCGGAGACCCGCAGCGATCCATCAGGCCGCTGAAGAAGAAGCTGCCACTTTTTGCGGCGCGGCGGCGGCGGCGCGAGGGTGGCGCGAGGGTGGCCGGGGCTCGGCCGGCAGCCCATTAGGCGATTTGGCGCAGCGTCATGCGCAGAAAAGTCCAGGAGCTCCGAAAACGTGTCACTTGACGGTTATTATCAATACATGTACTTTGTGATAAAACGATAGATGTCCCCATAAATTTATAAATTTATGTTTGTGTGAGTGATTTTTCCTTCGTTATTACGATTGGAATCTCATTGAGCACATTAGATTGGTTTGTCCGTTTTAGTTGGTTGGTTCGTCTCGATTTAACGCTCTAAAACAGGGCTTCTCAGCCGGGGGTGCATGTATCCTAAGGGTACATTTAACATACTTCATATGCTAAAATGTGCAGTATATATTTACATACAACCGTATAAGTATATATATACTTATTTTCGCTAAGTGTATTTTTATATCTTCTTAAACATTTAACTGTGCTGAGGGTACATGAAGATACACCATTAAACTAAGGGGGTATACGGCAATAGAGAGGTTGATAAGCCTTGCTCTAAAAGGGTGCTTAATTAATGACCGTATCTGTGATACGAGTTTCATAATCGCGGGCGCTATTAGGATTGACCTATTTGTCTGTCATTCATATCTTGAAAATTTAGCTAAAGAAAATATCGAATCCCGTCATTTTTACCGGTCAAGTATACACTAGTAAAGAAGAATGTGCTGTGAAACTGCAAATTGCAGTTTTTTCGTAGCAACGTTCATGTGTACAGGCTAGTTGGGTACTTGACGATGACGTTTTGATGTTCCTTATTCTCGCTCAAAATCTCATGAAAGAACTGGGGCAGCAATCTGGTCGGCTTGAGGCAGGAAAATGCAAATTTGCGTCGAAGAATACTATACTTCTCGCATTATTTTACCATGATACATGAGCTTGTTTTCTTTTTGTAATCGCAGTTCTTCAAAGCTCAAATTTATAGCGTCTCATTTGAACAGCTAACAACGAGAGCAATCTTCACTCTTCATTATTGATGATTTCAATTTAACGATGCCATCGTGGGATAATTGATAGTATTTAGCTTAAAAACTTGTAGATCTGAGTTAGATTTTAAAATCAGTTTTTCTTTGTTTCACAACTTTTGCTTGAGAGAAGCCCAGTATCTTTGAAATCTTAATTAGAATACATTCGGGGAACTCATGCATTGTATATAAATCATTAACACAGAATATTTCCCCGTTTTCACTCAGAGAATTCGTTCGTTGAAATAACATAGCGTGTGTTGAGATCATGCAACTTTGAGGTGACTTCACGCACGGAGACCTAACTTTTAGCATCGTTGAAATTCCGCTCCGAGGCCTGAAATTTTGAAACAAATTAACGAAAATAATATATTGGGAATATAAATGCAACCCAATATTACTTACTTCGCTGAATAGAACGGAGTGACCGCGCACAATATTGTTTTTGTTTGCTATACCAACGTTAAACAGAAGACATTTGCGCTGCCTACCTCACGCACCATTTTCAGATTGTACATTTGTGTATAAAACTTTCTGGCCTCGAGATAAGGTATAATCGGGCAAGTCAGCACCGGTGGTTACCTCCTTCATGTATGTTATAAGGAAAATTATGTACGAGTTGCGTCCACGGCTCGTACGGCCCCTGTGGCGGAGTGGTTAGGGAGCGCGCCGACGCGTTGAGCGGTCGAGGGTTCGAATACCAGCACAGTCTGATCTTTCTCCTCGTTGGAAAATGAAGAGAGCAGGTCACAATCCTCCTCCCTACCAAGGTGTGTGAAATGGTTATGAAATATAAAAAAATATGAGAAATTATCGTTGTTGTGCGTTCAAGTAGCAGCTTTGCAGGGGTCAACAACGCACCTGCAACAACAATGGCAGAAACCGTTTCAGTAACAATGACAACCACAGCAGCTACCGTATCAATAGCAGCGTCAGCATCAATAAGAGCAGCATCAATATCACTATCGGTCAGCAAGTGCATCAATAGAAGGAGCATCAATAGCACCTCTAGTCCATGGTAGTATCAATAGAAGCAGTATCAATAGCACCAGCATCAGCATCAATAGCACGTCCACCAGCACCACCAACAGCAGCACCCTCAACAGCAGCAGCATGAATACCACCACCACCAGCAGCCTCAATAGCACCACCAGCACCACCACCAGCAGCATCAATAGCACCAGCAACACCACCACCAGCATCAATAGAAGCACCACCAGCAGCAGCACCACCAGCAGCAGCACCACCAGCAGCATCAATAGCACCACCATGCAGCAGCATCAATAGCACTACCACCACTAGCATCAATAGAAGCACCACCAGCAGCAGCACCCCCACCAGCAGCATCAATAGCACCACGAGCAGCATCAACAGCACTACCACCACCAGCATCAATAGAAGCACCACCAGCAGCAGCACCATCAGCCGGAGACGCGGCCACTCGGCCAGCCCGCGCTCCCTGCGGGGAGGCCCGAAGTCTCGAGCGCAATTACAGTAAGTAGTCGCAAGCCATATTACGCTCTGCCGCCCATTATCGTGCGAATGGCCGGCCATTATAACCCGGAGACCCTTGCTCTCAGTCTTGAGTAGGGTAATGGAACTGACATGCTGGCACTATTTGCTCAGCGTTACTTGGCGGTTACTGGTGCTTCCAAAACAGGGAATTGGTCAGGCTTTGGGCGGGGGCCTGCGTGTCTTTCTGGGGTAACTCAACGATCTGGCGGTGGTGGTGGGGTGCCAGCAGTCTTGGGTCTTCTTCTTTGTTGGGTGCACGGTGGTTAGTTTCTGTCTTGCTTTTATACTGCTCTTCTTTTGTAATTTTAATTCGTTTTTGTTTTGCTTTTATACTGGTCTACTTTTGTAATTTCAATTAGTTTTTGTCTTGCTTTTACACTGGTCTTCTTTTGTAATTTCAATTAATTTTTGTCTTGCTTTTACACTGGTCTTCTTTTGTAATTGTAAATAGTTTCTGTCTGCCTTTTATCATGGCAATTGTAAAAAGAATTCTGTCATGCTTTTTTATTCTAATATTCTTTGAGCAACTGTGAATGGTTTCTGTCTTGCTTTGATTCTGGTCTTATTTTGCAGTTGTAAATAGTTTCCGTCTAGCATTTATTCTGGTTTTCTTTTCTGTAATTGTAAATAGTTTCTGTCTCGCTTTCATTCTAGCAATTGTAGATAGTTTATTTTTTGTTTTTATTCTTGTTTCATTATACAACTGTAAATGGTTTCTGTCTTGCTGCTATTTTGGTTTTCTTCTGAGACTGAAAATCGCTTCTCTCTAGCATTTATTCTGTTTTTTTTCTATAACTGTGAATAGTTCCTGCTTCACTTTCATTTTGTTTTTATTCGGAACTATAAATGGTTTCTGCCATGCTTTTATTCTGGTCTTCATTTGGATGTAAAAACGGTTTCTGCCATGCTTCTATTTTGGTCTTCATTTGGAACTATAAATGGTTTCTGCCATGCTTTTATTCTGGTCTTCATTTGGAACTATAAATGGTTTCTGCCATGCTTTTATTCTGGTCTTCATTTGGAACTATAAATGGTTTCTGCCATGCTTTAATTCTGGTCTTCATTTGGAACTATAAATGGTTTCTGCCATGCTTTAATTCTGGTCTTCATTTGGAACTATAAATGGTTTCTGCCATGCTTTTATTCTGGTCTTCATTTGGAACTATAAATGGTTTCTGCCATGCTTTTATTCTGGTCTTCATTTGGAACTATAAATGGTTTCTGCCATGCTTTAATTCTGGTCTTCATTTGGAACTATAAATGGTTTCTGCCATGCTTTAATTCTGGTCTTCATTTGGAACTATAAATGGTTTCTGCCATGCTTTTATTCTGGTCTTCATTTGGAACTATAAATGGTTTCTGCCATGCTTTTATTCTGGTCTTCATTTGGAACTATAAATGATTTCTGCCATGCTTTTATTCTGGTTTCCTTGCGCAACTGTAAAAAACTTCTGATTCATATTCATTCAGGTTTTCCAGTTGCGCTGCACCTCTCGCACTTTGCACAGCCAACTTTCACTGAGATGTTACGGATGAACAAAGGTGGCCTGCCTCACTGGGTGGACCCACTAATGAGAACTAGCAGCCAGTAATGCCAGCCAGTAATCAAGTAATGAGAACTACCCTATTAAAAATTATAGGAGTGGCATCGGTGATTCTTGGGAGCGCTCCCAAATATGCATGGTTGTTTCATCCATGCGTCTCCTATGAGGCAACTTCGAAGTGTCCACTTTATAGGCGCGCCTGCGCCTCTGTCCCAACCGGTGGCCACGCATGGCTCAGCATGGAGCACTACCGTCGCGCTCCCAAGGCGCGACCAGTTTCTCCTATTTACCATCGGAGAATCATGAGAGGCCCAGGATGGCCACCTCTTAATTTGATTTTAAAAAAACGGCTGCGCACAGCTGATTTCCCATTAGTCACTCTTTCCAACCGTCACACTGCTCAAACCGATTATAACCAGTTTGCCCTTGAATTACCTTAGTTCTTGCGCGATTAATCAATTCACCATAAGCAAACACGGTTTATAGCGCAATAAAAATGTACCAAAGTATGTAAATTAAATACATTCTTACTAATGTGCAGAAAATTTCATGGGTGCGTGTTCATTATTAAGCTGACATTAATGGGACATGTTTGTGACGTATAACTTATGCTTGAAGTTTTCGCAACGCAATAACTAAGGTAATTAATGGGCAACTGGCTATATTTGGTTGAGAAGCGTCAACGGTTGAATGTGCAATAATGGGAAATCAGCTGTACGCAGCCTTGGAGGCGAAAGCCTGCAGGGAACAATATAAATGTACCTTGAAAAGAATATAGCAACAATACCCTAGGGTCGTTGAAAGAATATACTCGTAGCTATATACATAACAAAAAAAATTATCGTCCAGCAGATTTTTCATATTTCATTCCTAAAATTAGAAAGGAAAATAAAATGACTTTACCTTGCCCGAGCTTAATTACACCGGCTATTCATTTACACACACTCCCCCACCTATCCCCACACACAAACCCTCCCCACACCCCCCTCCCACACACCTACCCCCATACCCACACACAAACCCTCCCCCCCCCCCCTACACACACACAAATATGTATCTGAACACATAGTTGATCACCTTCAAGAACGTCCTTCAATTCAAAGGTTGCTGAAGACTGACGAGGGAAAATTCAGGTTTAGTTTCCACATTTTGTTGTTTTTACATTGCTCACATTGAGGTTTTGCCTTCACTACCAGCCCCACCACAACGATGAATCGTCTAAAATATCAATTGACCGAGGTGATGAAACTAGCAGTGGGGTCCTTGCTCCGTTCATGCTCTTGAAATAATGCCTCCACAGACCAGCATTATACGTCTCTTCCATTTCTTGTTTCTTCTGACACCCTCACGTACTATACACCCTCACGTAATACACACTCGCACTGATATACACTCTAACACTACTTGAAACGTTTTAAATAATAGAGACACGATCCAGACATCTGTCACGCACAACACCAACTTCAAAACTGAGGCGAAAGATGGCAACCGTCATTTCTCTCGAGAAAGATGGCAGGCGTCTCACCAAGAGGCCTTCTGCACAAGTGGCCTCTGGTAGCAACATGGGAGAACTTGCTCGCATCGCGCTTAAGGGTCGCGCCCTGGAAGTGTCAGAAGGGAAGAGGCCTCGGTTCGCTTAATACTCCTTTAATTCTCCGCTGTCTCCTTTAATCAACCATGCTACTCCCTTAATTTTTAATAGGGTAGCAGCCAGCTATGTTGGTAATAATCCAGTATAACGTTTTCGCCGGAGCATGCATGTTTTTCGCCGCCCAAGCGATTTAATTACTTTGGTGGCGAAAAACACGCATGCAGGGGTCGAAAAAGTTAGACTGGGTTTGACAACTCGTACTTATTGTAAGTTGCATCATTTCACTCATTCTAAGGTAAAGCTAATGTTGTCCCATTAATGAGCGCTTACGAATCTGTGCACTCACGTGAGTATCTGATGAGTAACAGCTGACATGTTACTGCATTGTCTCTTGTCTGAACCGTGGTCACCGTGGCCGAGTGGTCAAGTGAACGCCCTTCACGGGAATGCGTTGGCAGTTCGAACCCCTGCAGTGCCGCCTGGTGTTTCTTCCCGTTCGTTGGGAAAAGGAAGAACTCAGCCACAATTTTCCATTCTATTCAGTAGTCGGAAATGGGTGCCGGCTTGACCGGGGGTAACCGTAACTCCATCCTGGTGTTAATTATAAGGCATTTGAAAAATTGATGGGCAAGATGATATGTGCCATGTTTTATTGGAATAAATGCACCCGTTGCAGCTAACATCCCACAACTCCTGCCCACACAGCAGCTAACTCTGCACCCTCCCGTCACTCACCTCGCTTGGTCCCCGTCTGGAAAAACGTAAGTCTCCACCAGGAGTTCCACCATTCCACCAGGAGACCCACCACTCCACCAGGAGACCCACCACTCCACCAGGAGGCCCACCACTCCACCAGGAGGCCCACCACTCCACCAGGAGGCCCACCACTCCACCAGGAGGCCCACCACTCCACCAGGAGACCCACCACTCCACCAGGAGACCCACCACTCCACCAGGAGGCCCACCACTCCACCGGGAGGCCCACCACTCCACCAGGTGACCCACCACTCCACCAGAGGACCCACCACTCCACCAAGAGGCCACCACTCCACCAGGAGGCCCACCACTCCACCAGGAGGCCCACTACTCCACCAGGAGGCCCACCACTCCACCAGGAGGCCCACCACTCCACCAGGAGACCCACTACTCCACCAGGAGGCCCACCACTCCACCAGGAGGCCCACCACTCCACCAGGAGGCCCACCACTCCACCAGGAGACCCATCACTCCACCAGGAGGTCCACCACTCCATCAAGAGGCCACCACTCCACCAGGAGATCCACTACTCCACCAGGAGGCCCACCACTCCACCAAGAGGCCCACTACTCCACCAGAAGGCCAACCACCCCACCGGGAGTTCCACCTCTCCATGACACGGCCGCCGTCTGCTGAGCTCTAAGCCCGAGCGCCTCCTTGGGATTACACCTAATCCCGCTCCCCCACCGCCCTCATTATTGTGCCACTCCTGCCACTTCAACTTAGCCTGATGCAAGCCGCTCGCTCCGTGTCTCCAGTCTCCGCAACTACTCAAGAGCTCTACCGTATTTTCCATCGCTGTTTCAATTAAAACTTCATGTTTCTGAGATCTTCACAACTACTGAAGAGCTCTACCGTATTTTCATGCCTTATTTGCCACCGATGTTTCAATTAGAACTTCATGTGATGCATAGCAAACTGAGGATACTGTGTGAGTAGATGTGTCTGTCGTTCTTTGAATTCTATACAATTAGAATTAGGAACTTTGTGTCGCGTATAATGAACTTAAGGTACTGTGTGAGTAGATGTGTTGTCAGTAGCGTTTACGACAGATGAAGACATACTTCAAGGATCAGACCGCTCTCCTGTCGCCGTTTGCGCTCAATACTGCACACTGGAAAATTTTTCCTCAATGATAGAGTATTCTTCAAGTTCGGTTTGCACTCGCAAAATTTGTATTGACACTTTTTAGGTGTGATACTCTATACCTATGACTTGTGCGTCAACTCAATGGAAAAAAATAGGACCACATGGACATATGCGGGGAATTTCAGCAACAACTTTTCGGTGTGGCAACACGTACTCCACGGTAAACACTACGTAAAAATTAAACTCAATGAACACTACGTAAATATTTAACTTAATAAACACGACTTAAAAATTAAACTCAATCAACACTACGTAAAAATTAAACTCAATAAACTCTACGTAAAAATTAAACTCAATAAACACTACGTAAAAATTAATGTCAGTAAACTCTACGTAAAAATTAAACTCAATAAATACTACGTAAAAATTAAATTCAATACACACTACGTAAATATTTGACTTAATAAACACGACTTAAAAATTAAACTCCATAAACACTACGCAAAAATTAAACTCAACTGCCGAGCATATAAAGTTCTGACCAGCACTGCCTATGCATTTTATTTAATAATGAAATCATCGCTTCTGAAATTGTGCTCTATTTTATTACTGTAGTTAGATATTTATTAGCAAATCTAGATTAAGTATGCATTGCCCTCAATCATTTATTTCCACAAGTGACATGGGTCTTACGATACTCATGTGTGTATAGCATATAAGAATTCTTTTTTTAAAAATATTTTAAAAACCAAAGATGAGTTTTTTGTGTCATTTATATTGAAAACAAAGTGTTTTTCTTTTTCCCTCCTTTTTTTAAAAAAATCCATGCTTTAAATTAACTGAGGTGCAATTTCTTTTTCATTTTTCAATGGAAATTCCCCGCTTTAAATTAAACTTAACTGCGGTGCATTAGAAACCAAGTGTTTTTCTTTTTTCTTTCTTCTTTATGAAAATTCCTTGCTTTAAATTAAACTTAACTACAGAGCATGAGGAGTTCTGACCAGCCCCTGCCAATGCAGGTTATTCAAAGACACACCCATGCATCTTCCACCCCTGCCACACGCAGCAGCTCCCGTGAAAGCTTCAATCAAGCGTTTCCATGCCTCCACTAATCATGCGAGGAATGCTATTTCCGTCGCCTCTGCAAAATGCAGAAGCAACGTCAAATTGAGTGAGGCAGCGAAGCAGGGGCAGATTGTGGCCGAGGCTGCGAGGCAGATTGTGGCCGAGGCAGCGGGGCAGATTGTGGCCGAGGCAGCGGGGCAGATTGTGGCCGAGGCAGCGAGGCAGATTGTGGCCGAGGCAGTGAGGCAGATTGCGGCCGAGGCAGCGAGGCAGATTGTACCCGAGGCAGCGAGGCAGATTGTGGCCGAGGCAGCGAGGCAGATTGTGGCCGAGGCAGCGGGGCAGATTGTGGCCGAGGCAGCGAGGCAGATTGTGGCCGTGGCAGCGAGGCAGATTGCGGCCGAGGCAGCGAGGCAGATTGTGGCCGAGGCAGCGAGGCAGATTGTGGCCGAGGCAGCGAGGCAGATTGTGGCCGAGGCAGCGGGGCAGATTGTGGCCGAGGCAGCGAGGCAGATTGTGGCCGTGGCAGCGAGGCAGATTGTGGCCTAGACAGCGAGACAGATTGTGGCCGAGGCAGGGAGGCAGATTATGGCCGAGGCAGGAAGGCAGATTGTGGCCGAGGCAGTGAGGCAGATTGTGGTCGAGGCAGTGAGGCAGATTGTGGCCGAGGCTGCGAGGCAGATTGTGGCCGAGGCAGTGATGCAGATTGTGGCCGAGGCAGCGAGGCAGATTGTGGCCGAGGCTGCGAGGCAGGTTGTGGCCGAGGCAGTGAGGCAGATTGTGGCCGAGGCAGCGAGGCAGATTGTGGCCGAGGCTGCGAGGCAGGTTGTGGCCGAGGCAGTGAGGCAGATTGCGGCCGAGGCAGCGAGGCAGATTGTGGCCGAGGCAGCGAGGCAGATTGTGGCCGAGACAGCGAGGCAGATTGTGGCCGAGACAGCGAGGCAACGAACACTTGCAGCTCTCTCTCTTGTCTGCTGTCATTCTCTCCTAAATGAACTTGAAAATGGCAGAAAATCTTTCTAAGGTAAACCTTGAGCATAAAATAACTCACGCGTAAAATAGTGGCCGTGGAGTTGCCCAGTTGTTGACCTTTTGCCTCGCCAGGGTATACTTTTTGTTACGTTTTTTCTCCATCGATGTTTGAATTAGAACTTCATGTTATGCGTAGTGAACAGAGGATGCAGTGTGAGTAGATGTGTCGGTGACGTATACGACAGCTGAAGATATACGTCAAGATTGACTTTCGTGTCGCTATTTTTGCTCAAAATAACACACACATGAAAAGTTAAAAAACTAGAAAAATTAGGAGCGAAAAGTGCGATATCCACTCGTGGAAAATGTGTGCAGCTTAAATGCTCGTCATAAGCATAGCTATACCACGATTTTTATGAGCGAAGTTACATACAAGTAACGGTGATCACTGAAATTTCAGTGAATTAATTCTTGGTATCAATAAAATATATTGTTGCTACAAAAATCTCCCTCTGCCTCAAAATGCTTAACAGTGCCTCAGAATTTTGAGGATTTTGTTCTTACTGGACCAATAGGGGCGAGCTGCAGAAAGAAACTGAAATCTCACAGAGAGAAGGAGGTAAGGGAAGGCTGTTTCATTATTATTGTTCAACTAATCCCTGTATAACCACCGAACAAACAATTAAACAAAGATCAAAGTGGAAAACTCAGAGGAAGGCAAGGCTGTTTCATTATTCTTGTCTAACTAATCTCAGTACAACTACAGAGTAAAAAAAGATCATAGTGGAAAACTCAGAGATTGCAAATCTCATTCCATTGATTGGAAACCACTTTAAGAAGTGAAATATTATTTCTCGGTAGCCGGAAAAAAGCTCTGTGGGAGAGTAGGTGGGAAAAATAAAACATGGAACTTATGTCATATGGGCAGTTGCGGCAATGTAATGACGTGCATTATAGTTGAATGACGACGAAGAGAAATCAATGGGAAGTAGTTGGACCTACTCTCCAGTACGGGCCTGAAGCATGGAATGTTATGCGGAGGAAGACGGGGTGAGGTAGGATCAATGTGTTTGAAATGAGTTACGTCTGTAGTGCGTCTGGTTGAGTGAAATTGGATGCTGGTAAGATGGTTGCGATTATTTAAAGGTGGTTGGTGTAGTGGTTGGTAAAGGTGGTTGGTGTGCAACCAAGATACTGCAACACTGCAACACGGCACTGCAATGCTAAATTCTCTGCTCTACACCCATTATAACTTTTTCGCCACCTGAATGCATTTTTTTTCACCGCCCAAGTAATTAAATCGCTTAAGCGGCGAAAAACACGCATGCTCCGGCAAAAAAGTTTTACTGATATGGTTGTGCCACTTATATTGTTGCAGCAGTGTCAGTTGTTACGAATCTCATTCGTGAGGATTCTAATTACGTTCTTTTATACCGAGACAATTTGTGTTAACATACTAATTCACTTCATTAATGAACGAATCATATATCTTACTATTGGAGTCCTAACGTTGCCAAGATGTTGGCGATATCTAAGAGAGGATAAACGAGACGTGGAGATGTTTTAGAACATTTGTGGACCTGATTACTAAGATACTTAGATGTTAGATTAGCCCATATCTCTTAGTGGGACTTTCTTGAGATTCGACCTTCTCCTCCTCGTAGCGTTGTGTGATACGTTCATGTAGGTGATGGTGGGGTGCCCCCTGCACTGCAGCCCCACAGCACCACAGTACTAGAGCACCAATACGCCTCAACACCACAGCACCACAGCACCACAGCACCACAGCTCCACAGCACCACAGCACCACAGCACTAGAGCACCAATGCGCCACAGCACCACAGCCCCACAGCCCCACAGCACCACAGCCCCACAGCCCCACAGCACCACAGCACCACAGCCCCACAGCACCACAGCACCACAGCACCACAGAAAACCAGCACCCCATCACCATAGCACACCACAGCAGCACAGAACACCAGCACCACAGCACCACAGCAGCACAGAACACCAGCACCACACCACCATATTCCACCACAGCAGCACAGAACACCAGCACCACAGCACCACAGCACTCCAGCACCACAGAACACCAGCACCACACCACCATAGTCCACCACAGCAGCACAGAACACCAGCACCACAGCACCACAGCACCACAGCACCACAGCACCACAGCACCACAGCAGCACAGAACACTAGCACCACACCACCATAGTCCACCACAGCACCACAGAACACCACCACCACACCACCATAGCACACCACAGCAGCACAGCACCACAGCACCACAGCACGCCCCTGTATGAGCAAGATTAGCGTACGCTGCGAGGCTCAGGAAGGATCATTCAATTTGCGCAGGCAAATCACAGGGAGCAGGATTTGCTTTAATAATTTAGTACAGCTTCGAACTCAATAAATTGCGAATTAATTTCGCTGCTTTCTGCATGCTTGCATTGCTTCACACACACGCACACACACACACACGCCACTCACACACGCGTGCGTACTCCTGCGCACGCACAAACAACACACACACGCACACATACACGCCACTCACATACGTGTGCGCACTTCTACACA
Organism: Morinoia aosen; assembly: GCA_030386875.1. Classification (NCBI taxonomy): domain Eukaryota; kingdom Metazoa; phylum Arthropoda; class Malacostraca; order Amphipoda; family Talitridae; genus Morinoia; species Morinoia aosen. Next base: position 43,440,565 of record CM059567.1, on the reverse strand, counting down.
CACACGCACACACGCATACATGTCATTCCCACGCACACACAAACAACACACTCACACACCACTCACATACGTGTGCGCACTCCCACGCACACACAAACAACACTCGCACACGCGAATACACAACACGTACACAGACACACACAGCTACAAGCTCTGTACCGTGATCAGGATGATATCTGTCTTTAATAATTCGCTGTTATATCCTCTTTCAAAAAAATCAAAGTTACAATAAAAACATTTTTTTAAAATTCTAAACCTTCCAATCAAGCCTCACCGCTGTTGCCTTAAGAAATTATTTCAGAAATTCTTTAATTGCTTGCTGGTTGATTTAACTCTCCTGCGATAAAATACTTCGAAACGACTAAGTTTAAGATTCATTGACGTTTTTTAAACTCCTGAAACTTGAGGTGTGGTGTCGCATTTTACTTATAATAAACAGAAATTGCCTACAACTGACCTAAGTAGATTTAGTACTTGTTAGCCAAATCCTTGAAAAATTTTCACTAACAATTTTCGACAACGTCAAATCTGTTGGGCGTCTCTTATATAATTTGAGCTGCCTACAATGTTGTTAAGACTGTGAAATGGTCATATGTTCGCTGATAGATGTTTTACTCCCCCCATTGTTTCCCTCATTTCATTGTTTTCAAGGAAATGAAAATGAGTTTAACACATTTCCTGCGAGGTGACCCACCGGTGGTCACTTAGGTAATTTTCATGGTGCTGCTGACTTACTTGCAGTTACTAACTCATTTTCTATAAATACTTTATGAAAGCTAAATGAAGGCCCCATACAGTTATTGTTTGCTATTTTCAAAGCTGATTACCACAATTGACTTTAAATTTAAATTGAATATTGAACTTCAGTATAAACGATCACAGTTAACGTGTTAAATGATGAAAACTTGCACAATAGGACCACTTAAATGAAGCGTAAGGTATTGATATTTCAAGATGAAGTTCCGTAGATTTTATCTTCTTCGAACCGTCCGTGATTTGACCAAAAGATTGCGTCGAACCTCAGGCAGAATAGAACAAAATTTCACCTAAGAATTATAATTATAATTATAAGCGAATAAAAACCCGTTTATTCATAACAAATTTGCCTTATAACACCGTAATAAAAACCTGTTTATTCATAACAAAATTGCCTTATAACACCGTATTAAAAACCCGTTTATTCATAACAAAATTGCCTTATAACACCGTAATAAAAACCTGTTTATTCATAACAAAATTGCCTTATAACACCGTAATAAAAACCCGTTTATTCATAACAAAATTGCCTTATAACACCGTAATAAAAACCTGTTTATTCATAACAAAATTGCCTTATAACACCGTAATAAAAACCTGTTTATTCATAACAAAATTGCCTTATAACACCGTAATAAAAACCCGTTTATTCATAACAAAATTGCCTTATAACACCGTAATAAAAACCTGTTTATTCATAACAAAATTGCCTTATAACACCGTATTAAAAACCCGTTTATTCATAACCAAATTGCCTTATAACACCGTAATAAATTGGAGAATTTAATTCAGCTTGCTCTGACTTTAAGTTACATTTTAGCAGATACTTAGCTGAATTACAGAAACAAATTAATAACGTTGTTTAATTGGAATATTTTTCATTCCATTTGTGAAAAGAATTTCAATGATTCATTTATAAAGGTAATTCTGCCAATAGTTATCAACACAGTTGATAAGTTGAAAATGACAGAGACTGTTTAATCTAATCTGCATCGGAAACTACAAATTATAGAAATTTAGAAAAAAAAGGAAAATTACAAAATTAATTAATAAAAAAATAATTAAAAAATTACATACTTTAAAATTAATTGATCTTATTATTACTCCAAAAGCACACTATTGTCTTTTTGGAGCTGGCAACACGGCAAATATGCACGTCATTTATTGTAATTTTAAATAACCGGTTATCGGGTGCCTATTCTCACCTGTAACTTTGTCCAATGATGTTATTTAGATTGTCTTGAAATATATGCGCCCACCTTTTTATATGCTTCACTTGGTTAGATCAACAGCAAAATATTTCGGGAATAACTATTGAACGAACATTAAATGATAAATATTTTAAATTTTAAATATTAGAAATTTTAAATATTTTAAATATTTTAAATTTTAAATAATATAAATTTTAAATATTTTAAATATTTAAATATTTTAAATATTTTAAATGTTTTAAATTTTAAATATTATAAATTTTAAATATTTTAAATATTTTAAATTTTAAATACTAAAAAAGCTTGAACCATGTGCCTTGTCTTTGATTCACGATGGAAGTAGGAAGATGCGATCACTTGAAGTAAAATATCTCATCTGAATCTTCCATGAACAATTTACGAAAAATATGGTTGCCATCCAAATCTTTTTCCTTTTTTGTGCAACTGAACTCTCAACTTATATGTTTAGCTGGCCGTTTATTCATAACAAAATTGCCTTATAACACCGTAATAAAAACCTGTTTATTCATAACAAAATTGCCTTATAACACCGTATTAAAAATCTGTTTATTCATAACAAAATTGCCTTATAACACCGTATTAAAAACCTGTTTATTCATAACAAAATTGCCTTTTATAAAACCGTAATAAAAACCCGTTTATTCATAACCAAATTGTCCTATAACACTGTAATACCGTCATAAAAAAATGCAATAAAAATTACCGCAATAATATGATGCTCAGTTTACCTTAAAAATATTAGGCTCGTGTTAATTGCGTGATGTTTTAAGTTTTTCTATCTTTCGAAGCCGTCAGTCATGGTGGGATGCCCCCTAAAGTCACCGGGCTGTGTACAAGAAACGAATACCTTCAAGTCATTTAGTCAGGAGAGTTTTAAAAGATCAAATCTTCTCCGTAAATGAGACGGAATACGTTCACGATAAGATATATGTAAAGTGAACAGACTATGAAACTGGGATCGACATAACCAAAAATTTATTTTAATGCTAATTGATTTTATCTTTAATGCTTTACATGTAATATGGCGATCTGTATTTACAGCATTGCAGCTGCTCACAGCACAGCAACCACAGCACTGCAGCTGCTTACAGCACAGCAACCACAGCACTGCAGCTGCTCACAGCACAGCAACCACAGCACTGCAGCTGCTTACAGCACAGCAACCACAGCACTGCAGCTGCTTACAGCACAGCAACCACAGCACTGCAGCTGCTTACAGCACAGCAACCACAGCACTGCAGCTGCTTACAGCACAGCAACCACAGCACTGCAGCTGCTTACAGCACAACAACCCCAGCACTGCAGCTGCTTACAGCACAACAACCCCAGCACTGCAGCTGCTTACAGCACAGCAACCACAGCCCTGCAGCTGCTTACAGCACAGCAACCACAGCACTGCAGCTGCTTACAGCACAGCAACCACAGCACTGCAGATGCTTACAGCACAGCAACCACAGCACTGCAGCTGCTTACAGCACAGCAACCACAGCACTGCAGCTGCTTACAGCACAGCAACCACAGCACTGCAGCTGCTTACAGCACAGCAACCACAGCACTGCAGCTGCTTACAGCACAGCAACCACAGCACTGCAGCTGCTTACAGCACAGCAACCACAGCACTGCAGCTGCTTACAGCACAGCAACCACAGCACTGCAGCTGCTTACATCACAGCAACCACAGCACTGCAGCTGCTTACAGCACAACAACCCCAGCACTGCAGCTGCTTACAGCACAACAACCCCAGCACTGCAGCTGCTTACAGCACAGCAACCACAGCCCTGCAGCTGCTTACAGCACAGCAACCACAGCACTGCAGCTGCTTACAGCACAGCAACCACAGCACTGCAGCTGCTTACAGCACAGCAACCACAGCACTGCAGCTGCTTACAGCACAGCAACCACAGCACTGCAGCTGCTTACAGCACAGCAACCACAGCCCTGCAGCTGCTTACAGCACAGCAACCACAGCACTGCAGCTGCTTACAGCACAGCAACCACAGCACTGCAGCTGCTTACAGCACAGCAACCACAGCACTGCAGCTGCTTACAGCACAGCAACCACAGCACTGCAGCTGCTTACAGCACAGCAACCACAGCACTGCAGCTGCTTACAGCACAGCAACCACAGCACATGAACCACAGTAACCACAGCACTTGAGCCACAGCAACCACAGCACTTGAGCCCCAGCAACCAAAGCACTTGAGCCTCAGCAACCACAGCACTTGAGCCACAGCAACCACAGCACTTGAACCACAGTAACCACAGCACTTGAGCCACAGCAACCACAGCACTTGAGCCCCAGCAACCAAAGCACTTGAGCCCCAGCAACCACAGCACTTGAGCCACAGCAACCACAGCACTTGAACCACAGTAACCACAGCACTTGAGCCACAGCAACCACAGCGCTTGAGCCCCAGCAACCAAAGCACTTGAGCCACAGCAACCACAGCACTTGAACCACAGTAACCACAGCACTTGAGCCCCAGCAACCACAGCACTTGAGCCCCAGCAACCACAGCACTTGAGCCACAGCAACCACAGCACTTGAGCCATGCCCTCCACATAATCTCGGTGCTCCGGAATGGTGCGAACGGAGCAGGCCGAGCTGGGCCGCTTCTCACAGCCGCTTGCCTTCTCAAAACACGTAACTTGAGTCGAGGGATTAGGAAGAGAATTAGACAGGGTTTGCAAAATAAACCTAAGGATCAATAGGCACACGAGGGGAGGCCGAGGAAGGAAGGGTTGCGCTCTTCTCTGTCTAGGCTCTGACTTCGCGTCTAGAATTGTGCTCTGAAATGGATCGAAATCGGTCGAATTCGCGGCCCAAGCCGGCGGCGCATATGTTCTTCTTATTATAAATTTTGCGCTCAAATGTGATATTTGAAAGTTGAAAAAATGAATTGAGTGCTGACACAAATGAAGAATTGTTATTTTTGCCCGAAGTATGAGGATTACTGATGAGAGCATTGATGAAAAACAATCTTCGTTTTTTTTGGTAGAAAAAAATATATGATGAAATCAGATTAATACTCTCGTATTTATCCGATATTATAAATAAAAATACGCCTATGGGAAAAACATTGAAACATTTGTAAATGAGCTGAAGCATCAAGATTAAAAATGACATTCAAATATTATATGACAATCAAAATTATTTGTAATCAAATATTATATGAAAATCAAATATTATATGGCAATCAAATATCATATGGCAATCAAATATTATATGGCAATCAAATATCATATGGCAATCAAATATTATATGGCAATCAAATATTATATGGCGATCAAATATCAAATGGCAATCAAATATTATATGGCAATCAAATATCATATGGCAATCAAATATTATATGACAATCAAATATTATATGGCAATCAAATATTATATGGCAATCAAGTATTATATGAAAGTCAAATATTATATGACAATCAAATATTATATGGCAATCAAATATTATATGAAAATAAAATATTATATGGCAATCAATATTATATGGCAATCAAGTATTATATGACAGTCAAATATTATATGACAATCAAATATTATATGGCAATCAAATATTATATGACAATCAAATATTATATGGCAATCAAGTATTATATGACAGTCAAATATTATATGGCAATCAAGTATTATATGACAGTCAAATATTATATGACAATCAAATATTATATGGCAATCAAATATTATATGGCAATCAAGTATTATATGACAGTCAAATATTATATGACAATCAAATATTATATGACAATCAAATATTATATGACAATCAAATATTATATGGCAATCAAATATTATATGGCAATCAAGTATTATATGACAGTCAAATATTATATGACAATCAAATATTATATGGCAATCAAATATTATATGACAATCAAATATTAAATGGCAATCAAGTATTATATGACAGTCAAATATTATATTACTTGAGAATCTGCTCGTCTCTTGAATGGAGTCAAATATGTAAAAAAAATCAAAAATACTCCAGCTCGGCCATGGCACATATTTTCGTAATAAATAATTAGAACTGGGTAATTAGAATAATTACCAAGCAATCAATAATTCTTATTAACTAATTAATAATTTGAACTGTAGAAACAATCATATATGCTAATTACGATTAATTATGATTAATTATGATTACACACGTAATCATAATTACGCACGTACTGAGTACCATATCATCAAACCAACCTAGTTCTTGAAAACCTATGAGTATTTTGAGCTGTAATTCTACATATTATAGTCAATTGTTAATCAGGAATCACGGCTGTAAGAAATATTTTAAGCCAAAACAAAATCATAATCTGATATACGATCACTTGAAGTAAAGTTATTCATCTGTCCCTTCAGATGAAATTTACAGAAAACAAGGAATTCATCAAATGCCTTCACTCATCTTTGTATAACCTGAACTCCGAACTCCGAAGTTTTGCTTTTGGCTACGCGATTTTACATCTAAAAATAAAAAAAATAATAATAAAAATAATTCTTGTTTTTCATCCCCTTCGATATTGTGGCAAGCGATACATACCTTGTTTTTCTGGAGCTGGAGATTTGCTACAGGGACGATATTTACTAATGGTTGTCGAGCCTAACAAGCTACACACACACACCAGCACACACACACACACATCACACACACACATCGCAGCGTGGGCCGAGAACCCTGGGCCTCGAAATCCACTCTAAAACGATTCGTTTATTTGCAAATCAGAGAGATCGCCTGGCCTTTCATTTCCACCTTAACAAATAAGATGAAATCCTGTGCGCATCGCGTCCAATTTGGAGGGCGATTTTTTTGCGTGGCGCTGTAGCGGCCGAGCAAAGGGTGCGCGACACGATCCCTTCGAATGGCCAGACAATTTGTTGTGCGATTACTGCGCTCTGTGTGAGCGCCGTGCAGTGCGCGGGAGGGGCGGGAGGTGCGGGAGGTGCGGGAAAGGTGGGAAATGCGGGAGGGGTGGGAGTTGCAGGAGGTGCGGGAGATACGGAAAAGACGGGAGGGACGGGAGGTACAGGAGGGGTGTGAGGTACGGGAGGTACTGGAGGTGCGGAATAGGCGGGAGGTGCGGGAAAGATGAGAAGAGCGGGAGGTGCGGGAGGTGCAGGAGGGGCGGGAGGGGCGGGATGAAGAGGAGGGGTAAAAATCAGAGCAGTTGTCGCAAGGGAGGCTGTAATTGCCGCGCGTGAGCACAAGTTCGCATGAAGGAAAAAGAATGGATTCGATCGCACTTTAGAGGCCGAACGAGGCAGGGAAAACTTTGAAATATGATTCAAAATACGCAAATTTTGGAAGAAAAATACATTGATATGAAGAAACAAAGCAAAAACAGCTGGTAAAAAATCAAGACATAAAATACATGAATATAAATGGAAAAATAATAGTAATGCAGAAAACAGCTAGCGAAAAAAGAGGAATTAGTAAAAGAACAAGAGGTTATCTAAGATAATTTGTAAAATGCGTTTTTTCATCACCAGAATGAAGTATTGTTGTGCGTACGAGATGTAGAAACAAGAACGAATGCCAAGCTGTGGCCTAACGCTGTGCTGATCTTTGCTTCTGTCGAAGTATTAATGTTCGCAAGTAACCATATTTTGTAAACAATTTTTAAACAATTTAAAAAATATAAAGACAACTTATTTACCACAAGCCATACAGTCGTAGATTTTTACTTAAGTGTAGGACGATGGACACATTTGAGTAAAGCTACCTGTGGGCCCTAATAAGTTCAGCGACTTCTAGGGCATCCAATCATCAACGCTATTTTAAGGTGTACAGTTATGTTTAAAACCTAATTCACTTAACCTAGTTGCACACTAGACTGATTAATGAATTGGTTCTCTCAAAATTCGATGCTTAATTTTGAGGAGATGTTTATTTCGATGCTTAACTTTGAGGAGATGCTTATTTCAATGCTTGATTTTAAAAAGATGCTTTATTATTACACAATTTTGGCTACACGAAGTGCATCATTCTGTGAACAGTTGTGGTTCTTGCTCAACTTTGCTCTGCGAGCAATAAATGCTGAGCCAGAAATATACTCGGATGCAATTCAATAAATGACTATTTATTACTGTACCATTTGTGATAAACAAATTGTTTAAATTGTTTGAACTGTTTTAACTGTTTGAATCGTTTAAATTGTATAAATTGTTTAATTGTTTAAATTGTGTAAATTTTTCAAATTATTTAAATCGTTTAAATTGTTTAAATTTTTTAAATTGTTTAAATTGGTTAAATTGTACAAATTGTTTAAATTGTATGAGTTGTTTAAATAAAGTTGTAACTCACGAAGTAGTTTGATTCAATTCTTACAGCGCTGCCTGCGGATGTGCCCGCACGCTCGCCTCGACGTGCTGATACATTTTGCCCACCATCACAAGTCACCAGAGCGACGGAATGTTGCTGGAGCCGGGCATCTTCTGGTCGATACAATGTCGAAAATCTACAAATGCATTTCGATAGAAAACTGGCTGTACCATTTTTCTCACTAGAAATGCATGTCAATGACAAACCGGCGATAATATTATCCTCAAGGGACACAAAATTGTTTCAAGAACAAATTAGTTAATGAACTGGTTAGAAACTCATGTTTTTTTTCAGTTTGTCACCTTCTAGACTCCACCGCAGCACTCATCAGCTGCCAGTGGCCATCTCGTGCATCATCTGCCTGTGTAACCATTTTACGTCGTCGTTACGGTCCACTGACTTAGATTTCACAGCAAACTAGGCGTGCTGGCTCGTTCTCATCCACTCATTCTGTTACTGCTGTACTTGTGCTGGATCTTGCTGACTGGATCATACAGGCGTTATCTCTGTGACTGCATATCACTGGCTGAATATCACTGGTTGGACATCACTGGCTGGATATAACTGGCTGGATATCACTATCTGGATATCACTGGTTGGATATCACTGGCTGGACATCACTGGCTGCATATCACTGGTTGGACACCACTGGCTAGATATCGCTGTCTGCATTTCATAGGCTGGACATCACTGGCTGGATATCACTGGCTGCATTTCATTGGTTGGACATCACTGGCTGGACATCACTGGCGAGATATCACTGGCTGCATTTCACTGGCTGGACATCACTGGCTGGACATCACTGGCTGGATATCACTGGCTGGATATCACTGGTTGGATATCACTGGCTGGACATCACTGGCTGCATATAAATGGTTGGACACCACTGGCTAGATATCGCTGTCTGCATTTCATAGGCTGGACATCACTGGCTGGATATCACTGGCTGCATTTCATTGGTTGGACATCACTGGCTGGACATCACTGGCGAGATATCACTGGCTGGACATCACTGGCTGGACATCACTGGCTGGATATCACTGGCTGGACATCACTGGCTGGATATCACTGGCTGGATATCATAGGCTGGACATCACTGGCTGGACATCACTGGCTGGATATCACTGGCTGGACATCACTGGCTGGACATCACTGGCTGGATATCACTGGCTGGATATCATAGGCTGGATTCTAATTTATCTCACTCTGAGGCATTCTGCAAGTGTAATGAGAGACTTGGGCTCCGTCAAAGATACAGCGTTCAGGTGTATTATTTATTTATTTTGTTCTCTTGTGTTGTCTCGTAAATTTTTCTCCTGTCTCCAAGCTATTTTTAGTCTTTCAACCTTCAATTGATTCAAGCCCTTGTCAATATGCACTTTTCATCGAAAACATCGCTTCAATCCTAGGCTAATGCGTTCGCTAAATTGCTTTCCCTTTTCAAATTTCCGATTTCTCATTCCATAAATTTCTCATTCCATGAATATCTCATTCCATAAATTTCTCATTCCATAAATATCTCATTCTATAAATTTCTCATTCCATAAATTTCTCGCTCCATAAATTTCTCATTCCATAAACTTCTCGTTCCATAAATTTCTGATTCCATGAATTTCTGATTCCATGAATTTCTGATTCCATAAATTTCGCGGGTCATAAATTTCTCCTTCCATAAATTTCTCATTCCATAAATTTCTCGTTCCATAAATTTCTGATTCCATGAATTTCTGATTCCATCAATTTCTCATTCCATAAATTTTTCGTTCCATAAATTTCTGATTCCATCAATTTCTCGGGTCATAAATTTCTCCTTCCATAAATTTCTCATTCCATAAATTTCTGATTCCATGAATTTCTGATTCCATCAATTTCTCATTCCATAAATTTTTCGTTCCATAAATTTCTGATTCCATAAATTTCTCGTTGCATAAATTATGTCACTACACAAATCTAACATTTACTCCCACGCACATTTTCGGTAACCTTTAATTCCCGCGATTGAAACATCAACACAGGTGTCACTGTGGGGGTGTATTTAAAAGAGATAACCTGGCCGCTTACTCAGAAAAGAACCATTCAATCATTTGGACCTCTTACTGGGAAAAGAACCATTCAATCATTTGGACCTCTTACTGGGAAAAGAACCATTCAATCATTTGGACCTCTTACTGGGAAAAGAACCATTCAATCATTTGGACCTCTTACTGGGAAAAGAACCATTCAATCATTTGGACCGCTTACTGGGAAAAGAACCATTCAATCATTTGGACCGCTTACTGGGAAAAGAACCATTCAATCATTTTGACCGCTTACTGGGAAAAGAACCATTCAATCATTTGGACCGCTTACTGGGAAAAGAACCGTTCAATCATTTTGACCGCTTACTGGGAAAAGAACCATTCAATCATTTTGACCGCTTACTGGGAAAAGAACCATTCAATCATTTGAACCGCTTACTGGGAAAAGAACCATTCAATCATTTGGACCGCTTACTGGGAAAAGAACCATTCAATCATTTGGACCGCTTACTGGGAAAAGAACCATTCAATCATTTGGACCGCTTACTGGGAAAAGAACCATTCAATCATTTTGACCGCTTACTGGGAAAAGAACCATTCAATCATTTGGACCGCTTACTGGGAAAAGAACCGTTCAATCATTTTGACCGCTTACTGGGAAAAGAACCATTCAATAATTTGGACCGCTTACTGGGAAAAGAACCATTCAATCATTTTGACCGCTTACTGAGAAAAGAACCATTCAATCATTTGGAACGCTTACTGAGAAAAGAACCATTCAATCATTTGGACCTCTTACTGGGAAAAGAACCATTCAATCATTTGGACCGCTTACTGGGAAAAGAACCATTCAATCATTTAGACCGCTTATTGGGAAAAGAACCATTCAATCATTTAGACCGCTTACTGGGAAAAGAACCATTCAATCATTTAGACCGCTTACTGGGAAAAGAACCATTCAATCATTTAGACCGCTTACTGGGAAAAGAACCATTCAATCATTTAGACCGCTTACTGGGAAAAGAACCATTCAATCATTTTGACCGCTTACTGGGAAAAGGACCATTCAATCATTTTGACCGCTTACTGGGAAAAGAACCATTCAATCATTTCGACCGCTTACTGGGAAAAGAACCATTCAATCATTTCGACCGCTTACTGGGAAAAGAACCATTCAATCATTTAGACCGCTTACTGGGAAAAGAACCATTCAATCATTTAGACCGCTTACTGGGAAAAGAACCATTCAATCATTCGGAATTAAGTTTGGTGTTGGCAGCAGGACATATCGACAGGACAATTGACGCCATAACTCGAGCTGACGTCAGAAGCGATGATGAGACGAGCCCATTAATAAAGTCAGCTCGAGGGTCACAAACTTAACGAGGACACAGACACGGTGTCCGGGCGCTCACGCCGCGGCGACACAGACGCGGTGTCCGGGCGCGCGCGCCGCGGCGACACCGGCGTGTCTACGACAGATTGTACTAATGAGAGGCGCTATAGAGGGGCGAACTCGGGATGCTTGCTGTGTGCCGGGACACATTTCTTTGACGTGATTGATGCGCGATAGAACTACGAGTCGGCTTTAATAACGGATACAGTCGTAAAAAAGGAACTTAAATAACCGTGTCGTGTTTGGCACGTGGAATCGATGCTTTTGGAAACACTAGTCGAAGCTCGTGGGCTTGTTTGCTTCTGTTGCTGCATGTGTAGAGCTATGATGACCAACAATGAGAAGCTGTGACTGTGTGCTGATACGATTTCATCACTAAGCATTTGGTGCTACTCAGATTGATAAAAGTAAATGATATTTACATCGAAAAGTTTGGCAGGAAATACGTTAGTAGGTTGTGAAGAGTGGCAAAAGTGCGAATTCATTACTGCATTTTGAAGTGGGCCTTCATTTTTTCGGTATCGATCGGTATGCATTACAACGCATCGAATGAAAGGTAATGATGCGTAGGGTATATTCAAAACCACTAACAATAACTTTTGCTGCAATTTCAATTTTTCTCGTTTTACAAAGTTGCTTGCAAAGCATCATAAGAATAAATAGGAACTTACTGTCATCCATAAAGAAGTAGTATTAATTTTTTTGAAAACACACTCATTTGAGTTTATAAATTGTCCAGTTTTAATTAGAAAAACGAGACATATTTGCAATAGATTCTCGCCAAATACATGAATTCCGACCACTGATTTCTGTCATAGAAAAATATCAAATACATGAACCAGAAAAACGGTACATATCTGCGACAGATCCTTTCTACAGTAGAAAACCATTAAATACATAAATCACTAGAGCTTTGAGGGGCACTGACGTTACGTCGTGGTGAGACCGGCCTAGAAAAGGGACAAGCAGAGGCTTATGTCTGAGGGGCGCCGCCCTTTGAGCTCCGGTAATTATATGCAAACACGGGCCTCCTCTCGCCTCCTGCATCGCTCTCTCCACGATAGGCTTTGTGAGGCCAGACCCATTCAAGGGAGAGTGGAGACTCAGTGAAGTCCTGTTGAGGAAGGCCTGTGGTCAGGGAGAGTGGAGACTGTGTGAAGTCCTGCAGAGGAAGGCCTGTGGTCAGGGAGAGTGGAGACTCGGTGAAGTCCTGCTGAGGAAGGCCTGTGGTCAGGGAGAGTGGAGACTCGGTGAAGTCCTGCAGAGGAAGGCCTGTTGTCAGGGAGAGTGGAGACTCGGTGAAGTCCTGCAGAGGAAGGCCTTTGGTCAGGGAGAGTGGAGACTCGGTGAAGTCCTGCAGAGGAAGGCCTGTGGTCAGGGAGAGTGGAGACTCGGTGAAGTCCTGCAGAGGAAGGCCTGTGGTCAGGGAGAGTGGAGACTCGGTGAAGTCCTGCAGAGGAAGGCCTGTGGTCTTCAGGAACCATTTCGCCTCTTAATCCAGTCTTTGTACGGTGGTTGTGCTCAGACCAAGGTAGAGGAAAGAAGGTAGGGTCATTTGTATGGGGGGAAGTGCACCTCCTCTTGTTTGGCTAGCCAATAGAACGGCTTTATTTGAAACAAACTTTATGACGTCACCATGCAATTTGTCGTTGGGCCAATAGTGGTGCCAGATGTGGGGCTAGCAGTGTTGTCAAATACAATATGAGCGCTGCTATTGGTTCGTTGCCATGACGTTCGCATTGCAACATGGTCGGCGAAAAAAAGACAGGTTTGACCCTACCTTGTTTCTGGCTCAGACAGCTTGCTGGCTCAGCTCAAACAGACAGTTGAGTCAGCATGTTGTGAGTAGAGAGGTGATCTTGAATCTAATCTATACTATAATAAGAGCTGCGTCCGTCTGTCTGTCTGTCTGTCTGTCTGTCTCTCTGTCCGAAGCCTCCCGAAAGTGTGTGATGAGCGTATCTGTGATACGGGCCATGTGCACTCGGCCTCATCAATTTTCGAGAGGTTGAATTTTTTTGTTTTAGAGCCTTTGTTTTATTTCGCCTTCTTTCCCATTTCAAATAAAGGGGAGTGGACTAATATTTATAATAATGAGACGAAAATGGTCAAGTCGTGGGACCAAACTTTGTGGCAAGTTAAGAGGCAGTGAGTCACCATGAATGCATTGATGCTGGTGTGTGAAACTCAATGGTCGTAAGCATGTTTCGTTGGGGCCTCTGAGTGATTGATGGCATTCGACGCAAGACTTGAAGTCAACTCTAGAATAGACCACTTGACTTGCTTCTATTGCCATTTTCTATTGTATTCTAATTGACAGCTTGACTCGCTTCGGTTGCCATTTTCTATTGTATTCTAATTGTATAGGTGTGACACAAGCAAGAGATATTTTATCCAGTGAACTGAAGTAGAATTAAGGAATTGCTTGTGACGTCACATACAAACGATGCACCAAATTTAATTTTCTGGTATCTAGGATACATGGTGTGGCAATAACAGCGATAGAAATATTGAGTGGGTCTAAACAGTGAAATTTTGTGCACAAGTATATGTCTGCCAATGCTCTAGGCCTTCACATTCTCAAACTTCCCTTATTTTCCTCTTTTCTCTTTTTATTCGGCGTCTTTTAAAATGAGCTCATAAAGTCGTTTGTTTATCTCAAGGCTAACATGCGAACAATTTTGTCCCGTTTTCATCATAAAAAAAAAAATTACAGACTTAAACCGTGGAGAAAATTAGAATAAGAAGATTTTACCAGCAATGTTACATTTTACGGACACAATAATTGCTGCTCGTAATCTCCAGCTTAGTGAGACCGGTGCGTTGCCAGGAGCTGTCTGCGTAAACTAAGCGCCAAAATGAAGCCGAAATATATGAACCGATGTCCACATACCACTAAATGATATGTGTAAGTTCTTCGATGAAAACTTTTTGCTGATAAGTTACTAGGGTGCTGCTATAGCGTAAGGTCTGCTACACTATAGCATGCGATCTTCCTCTAGCTAGTACCATAGTGTGAGGTTAGCTTAGGTTAATAATGGAAATTACTTATTTCCATACATTTAATTTAGCGATAAACATTTAATTTGTACATCTCAAACTGCACCTGGGTAGGCGGGAAATGGCTTCAGACCTCACGCTATAGTAGCACCATCAATAGTCATTCTGAAGCGTTCAAGTATCTACGTTACAGCGCGTGAAATGTTGCACTCTGGAAACGGGACACCTGAACGTTAAATACTGGATGTGAATTTACATTACGATATTTGAATCAATTCTCAATATTTATTCATTTAATAATGTTCACGACCCGGAAAAATGGCGCGACTCGATATTTTCTTTAGACCAATCCTCCAGATGTGGATGACAAACAAACATATCCATCCCAATACTACCCGCGATTAAAATATTCTTGTACTTGTGCACTGGTGAAACTCGTATCACAGATACGGTCGTTAATCATCCCTTGAGAGTGTGGAGTAGGTATCACTAATTCAAGATAATATTAGCATCACAGCTGAGGAGGTCGGGAATACAAACGACGGAAGTATAGTCAAGTAAGCTACCAACAAACTGCTCAGGTGTCGGCTACCATTAGCACGTCGACAAAACCTCCCTTTAAGCCGTTATTTACGTCCATTATTTACATCCAGCCCGTGCTGATGAGCCTTGTACGAGACGCAGGCGCTATCTGGAGAGCCGTGAAGCCTCTCCACTTTTCCATACGCGGCTCTGATCAGCAACACAAAGCCGGAAAAATCAGCTTCGATAACAGGTGAGGGGAAGTACGGCCGACTCAATTAAAAGGGAGCCAACAAAAAGTCCGTGAGATAATGAGCCAATCAGGGAGCGCGTCGGGCCAATTACTGAGGCACGGCTTGCCCTCACTTCCCTCATCTTTGACGCCCTCACTTCCCTCGTTGCTGACTCCATTACTACCCTCATTGTTGCCTCCGTCACTTCCCTTATCGTTGCCTCCGTCACTTCCCTCATCGTTGCTACCGTCACTTCCCTCATCGTTGCCTCCGTCACTTCCCTCATCGTTGCCTCCGTCGCTTCCCTCATCGTTGACTCCCTTACTTCCCTCGTTACTGACTACGTCACTTCACTCATCGTTGACTCCGTCACTTCCCTCATCGTTGACTCCGTCACTTTCCTTATCATTGCCTCCGTCACTTCCCTCACCGACGCATCCCTCACTTCCCTCATCATTGCCTCCGTCACTTCTCTCATCGTTGCCTCTGTCCCTTTCCTCATCGTTGACTCCGTCACTTCCCTCATCGTTGACTCCGTCACTTCCCTCATCGTTGACTCCATCACTTCCCGCATCGTTGACTCCGTCACTTCCCTCATCGTTCCCTCAAGTATGTGTGGGACATATCGAGGGGCTCTGAGAATATTTACATCGACTCACATAGTATAAACTTTATGCTGAGTCATCAGAGCTTCTCTCACGATGCACCAAACTGCTCTGCATGCAGCGAGCAAAATTGTACGAAAGCTCATTTTGTTCGAGGAGTTGTGTAAGTTACATTTGATACGCGAAAATTTTATAAAAAGTTTGGTTGATTTATGGTTCCAAAGATTCTGGAAGCTGTTAAAATCTACATTTTCTGCTAGACCAGACCTGACTATAATCTATACCTTCTAGGCTCGGCAGAAATGCTGGTCAGGTCCGATCACAATATTAGCTGCTGTTTGGAAGTATGAATATTAATGCATAGACAAAAAGTTGATTGGTTCGATTGGATAGGTCCGCTAACGATTAAATTTTAAAAGAATTCGTTATTCCAGAAATGTTTCTGATTGATTCCCTAAGCCGCTTGCTAAATAAGAAGATGAAATCTATGTGCCTTATTTTCAATGAAAAATAATATCAAAGGTTACCTCTATTTCTCGAACTTTTATTTGAATGATTGCTCGAACGGACTGGTCGATACGAAAGGCCTTTCACGAACACATCTGTCCAGCCAGTATCGAGCAGGCAATCATTCTCTGATCAGAAGGAAAGCACTCGTAGAGCGTTCCATTATCGGGAATTTCAGTTTTTACACGAGAAATTGGAGTTAACCCTTTCCCTCGTAACGACCCATTTCCATGACCACATCAGCCACTTCCTTCAGAATTTCCTCCGCGGTTTCTAGTTTGTTTGGGAGGCGGAAATTATTTCTGGCCGATGATCGGGTCCTAAATTAGATCTCAAGGCCTCGTCTAGCTCGGCCGAGTGGACCTTGTATTTATGCGTGCATATCTTCTTCGATGTGGACCTTCTTGTATTTATGCGTGCATATCTTCTTCTATGTGGACCTTCTTGTATTTATGCGTGCATGTCTTCTTCTATGTAGACTTTCTTGTATTTATGCGTGCATATCTTCTTCTATGTGGACCTTCTTGTATTTATGCATGCATAAACTGCATTCATAACTCGTGTTCGTCCTCCAACCTGTCACGGTAGAAAATACGGACGAACCAATGTATAAACAAGCACAGGATGTTACTTCCCTACGCTCTCCACATTATTGCATGCTACGCTCTCTATCTCGACATTTGGCGACTGAAATCTCATCGTAATCCTAATCGCATCGTACGTCGCGCTAGTTTTTGAATTGCAATCAGTAATTTTCGACGGATGTTCCGCAGCCTCCGTCGCTTGTTTCGCCCTGGGAGCCGCCACCGCCTGTCCCGCTCGCAGCCCTCAAGCAAAAGCATTTGAAACTTCAGACAAACTTTTCCGGACGAGTCAATTAATTGAGCTTGTTTGACCTTCCCCTCATCCCTCTCCCTTCTCCCGTACCTCTCCCCTCGCTCTCATTAGCCACACGTTCCCTTTAAACCCTCTCTCTCTCGCTCTCCCGCTCTCTCTCTCTCTCTCTCTCTCGCTCTCCCTCTTTCTCCTTTTTATTTGTTCTTGCTCTTTCTGTTCCGTTCCTCTCTCTCTCTCTTTCTCTTTCTCGTTATTGCTATTTCCGTTTCTTTACTGTCTCTTTCTCTTATCTCTCTCTGACCCTCTTTCTTTCAGAAGGGTAATTCCTGCTGTCTGCTCGGTAGTGACCTTTTGCAAGCAAGCCTTAAAATTGTTTTTATTCCCATTAAATAATAAGAAAAGCTGCAGCTGAATGAAGTCGTAGTTTCCTAATCGCTCAAAAAGTGAATAAATAATTGCACTTTAACTAATACACAGCAGTAGAGTTGGTCTTATTCTTCAGCCTTATATATCTCGAATTTACTGAACATTATTAAGGTAAAAAGTAGAACAACTTTCTTCTTTATTCAGTTTCAACGAATTTCCGTTCATAACTCATCTTTTTTTTGGGAATCCCAAGAACTCCTAATTCTTCTTTCATTTAAGTAAGTCTTAGAGTCTCCAGTGATAATCTCGAGCTTTGATTCCACCTCCTAGTGCTCCTCTCGCTGTGTTCGTTTGAACAGATTCTTGAATGACCTTCAAAGCGCATTCATATTTTCAATTTCATCTAATTTTCAAGCGATGCATATGCTTTACTCTCTCCATGTATTCAAATACCTTCCTATTTATGCAATTTCACTTCCGTAAGACAATTACAATAAAATTAATACTAGTTAGTCGATCTTAAAAATGAATATCAATCACATCGTACAAGCCACAAATAAAGACCTAAAATAAAGATCTAAAATAAAGACTTAAAATAAAAACCTAAAATAAAGACTTAAAATCAAGACCTAAAATAAAGACTTAAAATAAAAACCTAAAATAAAAACCTAAAATCAAGACCTAAAATAAAGACTTAAAATAAAAACCTAAAATAAAAACCTAAAATAGAGACTTGAATGACAACAATGGTGTGCGTGAAAGGCTGTCATGCGCTCTAGCCATTTCGTATTTTCAGTTCAACACATTAACCACCTCGTGAGCCACCGGTGGTACACGGCGGGAAGTTTTGAAGTACTGCTGAACGATCAGTTGTCAAAAACTCAGTTTTGGCACATACTTAACCACAGCGAAATGAAGTTACAATCCAGTTAATGTTAGCTACTTTCAAAATTGCTTTCTACGATTGACTTTGAATTTGTGTTGAATATTGAACTTTGAATTTGAGTTGAATATTGAACTTTGAATTTGAGTTGAATATTGAACTTTGAATTTGAGTTGAATATTGAACTTTGAATTTGAGTTGAATATTGAACTTTGAATTTGAGTTGAATATTGAACTTTGAATTTGAGTTGAATATTGAAATTTAATTTAGCTTGTGGCTGGTATCGCATTAATGCCATAGCCCTGATCTCATCGTTGTGTTTGCCTTCCATGCGTTACCACTTTATTCGTCATGGTGCCAAAAATCTCTCATGGTATCACCATTCGCGTCACGGCACCAAAAATCTCTCATATTCTCACCATTCGCGTCACGGCACCAAAAATCTCTCATATTCTCACCATTCGCGTCACGGCACCAAAAATCTCTCATATTCTCACCATTCGCGTCACGGGCACCAAAAATCTCTCATATTCTCACCATTCGCGTCACGGCACCAAAAATCTCTCATATTCTCACCATTCGCGTCACGGCACCAAAAATCTCTCATGGTATCACCATTCGCGTCACGGCACCAAAAATCTCTCATATTCTCACCATTCACGTCACGGCACCAAAAATCTCTCATATTCTCACCATTCACGTCACGGCACCAAAAATCTCTCATATTCTCACCATTCACGTCACGGCACCAAAAATCTCTCATATTCTCACCATTCGCGTCACGGCACCAAAAATCTCTCATATTCTCACCATTCGCGTCACGGCACCAAAAATCTCTCATGGTGTCACCATTCGCGTCACGGCACCAAAAATCTCTCATATTCTCACCATTCGCTTCACGGCACCAAAAATCTCTCATATTCTCACCATTCGCGTCACGGCACCAAAAATCTCTCATGGTATCACCATTCGCGTCACGGCACCAAAAATCTCTCAAATTCTCACCATTCGCGTCACGGCACCAAAAATCTCTCTTATTCTCACCATTCGCGTCACGGGCACCAAAAATCTCTCATATTCTCACCATTCGCGTCACGGCACCAAAAATCTCTCATATTCTCACCATTCGCGTCACGGCACCAAAAATCTCTCATATTCTCACCATTCGCGTCACGGGCACCAAAAATCTCTCATATTCTCACCATTCGCGTCACGGCACCAAAAATCTCTCATATTCTCACCATTCGCGTCACGGCACCAAAAATCTCTCATATTCTCACCATTCGCGTCACGGCACCAAAAATCTCTCATATTCTCACCATTCGCGTCACGGCACCAAAAATCTCTCATATTCTCACCATTCGCGTCACGGCACCAAAAATCTCTCATATTCTCACCATTCGCGTCACGGCACCAAAAATCGCTCATGGTATCACCATTCGCGTCACGGCACCAAAAATCTCTCATATTCTCACCATTCGCGTCACGGCACCAAAAATCTCTCATATTCTCACCATTCGCGTCACGGCACCAAAAATCTCTCATGGTATCACCATTCGCGTCACGGCACCAAAAATCTCTCATATTCTCACCATTCGCGTCACGGCACCAAATATCTCTCATATTCTCACCATTCGCGTCACGGCACCAAAAATCTCTCATGGTATCACCATTCGCGTCACGGCACCAAAAATCTCTCATATTCTCACCATTCGCGTCACGGCACCAAAAATCTCTCATGGTATCACCATTCGCGTCACGGCACCAAAAATCTCTCATATTCTCACCATTCGCTTTATGGCCCCAAAAATCTATCATGGTGTCACCATTTGCGTCACTGTACCAACAATACCTCATCACCTTGACAGAAGTCACCACCTCAGGACTTCACCACCGCGGCTCCCAGCGCCGCGAGTGTGGCGCAGAAAAGATCTTATTAAAACGAAGGAATTTTTGGCCTCCGGTGCTGTAGGTGAGGAGAGCGAGTCGCATTCCGGGCCCAGATTTTGTGGAGGTTGACATGAGACGCGTTGTGTGCTGTCAGTCATGACTGACAGCACGTGCTCAGTCATGACTGGCAGCACTCGCTCAGACACGACTGGCAGTACTCGCTCAGTCACAACTGGCAGTACTCGCTCAGTCACGAATGTCAGCACGCTTTCAGTCACGACTGGCAGCACTAGCTCAGTCACGACTGGCAGCACTCGCTCAGTCACGACTGGCAGCACTAGCTCAGTCACGACTGGCAGCACTCGCTCAGTCACGACTGGCAGCACTCGCTCAGTCCCGACTGGCAGCACTCGCTCAGTCACGACTGGCAACACTCGCTCAGTCACGACTGGCAGCACTCTCTCATTCACGACTGGCAGCACTCGCTCAGTCACGACTGGCAGCACTCGCTCAGTCACGACTGGCAGCACTCAGTCAGTCACAACTGGCAGCACACTCTCAGTCACGACTGCAGCACTCGCTCAGTCACGACTGGCAGCACTCGCTCAGTCACGACTAGCAGCACTCGCTCAGTCACGACTGGCAGCACTCAGTCAGTCACAACTGGCAGCACACTCTCAGTCACGACTGCAGCACTCGCTCAGTCACGACTGGCAGCACTCGCTCAGTCACGACTGGCAGCACTCGCTCAGTCACGACTGGCAGCACTCAGTCAGTCACAACTGGCAGCACTCAGTCAGTCACAACTGGCAGCACTCGCTCAGTCACGACTGGCAGCACTCTCTCAGTCACGACTGGCAGCACTCGCTCAGTCACGACTGGCAGCACTCTCTCAGTCACGACTGGCAGCAGTCGCTCAGTTACGACTGGCAGCACTCTCTCAGTCACGACTGGCAGCACTCGCTCAGTCACGACTGGCAGCACTCTCTCAGTCACGACTGGCAGCACTCGCTCAGTCACGACTGGCAGCACTCGCTCAGTCACGACTGGCAGCACTCGCTCAGTCACGACTGGCAGCACTCGCTCAGTCACGACTGGCAGCACTCGCTCAGTCACGACTGGCAGCACTCGCTCAGTCACGACTGGCAGCACTCTCTCAGTCACGACTGGCAGCACTCGCTCAGTCACGACTGGCAGCACTCGCTCAGTCACGACTGGCAGCACTCTCTCAGTCACGACTGGCAGCACTCAGTCAGTCACAACTGGCAGCACACTCTCAGTCACGACGAGAGCTCGTTTGTAACCTCCAAAGGAACAACGAAGCATGAAAAAGGAGGAGGGTGTTAATTTTCTCATTATCGAAGTACAATGCGAAATTCATTTCTCCTCTACGCTCCCAGGCACAATGGGGTCCAAAAAGGAGCATATTGCTCCAGCGAACAAACTACCCAAATTACGAATGTCTGAATAATTGAATCAGCGAATAAATGAAAAATTGAAGTCCAATAACTGAGTAATTGAATTAACATTGAAGTCACAAACGCACAATCACTTGGAAATCTACACTCGCTATTCATTGGACCAATCCTTCCTCCCGTTGCACTCCTTCTCCCTCCGTAGAGCACCAGAGATCAGTACATCCAGCTCCCAGTTCTGGTGCATTAACTGCTCCAGTAGTAGCATTTGAAGCATAAATAGCACCACCAACACCACCACCACCACCACACCCACCAGCAACATTAGAGGCAGTAGAGGCAAATCAACATGTCGGCGCTGCGGTGCTGCGGCTCCTGAATATTCAGGTGGCCTCCTTGCCGCTGCCACCTTGCCTGCCACCGCTTCCTTGCCACCGATTTCTAGCTACCGTTATCTTGCCTGGCACCGCTTCCTTGCCACCGCTTTCTTGTCACCGCTTCCTTGCTGCCGCTTTCTTGCCACCTTCTCCCTGCCACTACTTCCTTGCCACCGCTTCCTCGCCACGGCCACCCTGCTTGCCACCGCTTCCTTGCCACCCTATAACAGTACAGCCACACAGTCTGTGCCTTGCTAAGAGAGCTGACGGATCCATCCCACACAAACGTCAAGTCACAAAGTATGACCCTTCGCTCGAGGATTGTATTGAAAAAAATCTAATTTAAAAAACCAGTGTCCAACATTTCATGTATAAACTTTATTGGAAATAAACTTTTATTTTATTTTATTGAGGACACCTGCCGGGATTGGTAGTAAAAGAAGTTGTCCTAGCTCTCAGGGGACGTTGATGCGATAGAAAGTTCAACGATATTTCTTGTAATAGCACAAGCTTTTGGGTCAGGTTCACGGTGGAGGAAACAAGGTAGGGTCATTTCCACGGTACAGAAAACAAGGTATGGTCATTTCTATGGGGGAAAATACACCTCCTCTTGTTCGGCTAGCCAATTGAACGGCTTCATTTCAAACAAACTTTATGACGTCACCAAACCGCGATTTCGTTAGGCCAATAGTGGAGACGGATTTGGTGGTAGCAGTGCTACCAGATGCAATATGAGCGCTGCTATTGGTTCGTTGACGTGACGTCAGCAAACCCACGCAGCCGACGAAAAAAAGACTGGTTTGAACCTACCTTGTTTCCTCTACCGTGGTCATTTCTATGGGAGAAAATGCACCTCCTCATGCTCGGCTAGCCAATTGAACGGCTTCATTTCAAACAAACTTTATGACGTCACCAAACCGCGATATCGTTAGGCCAATAGTGGAGACGGATTTGGTGGTAGCAGTGCTACCAGATGCAATATGAGCGCTGCTATTGGTTCGTTGACGTGACGTCAGCAAACCCACGCAGCTGACGAAAAAAAGACTGGTTTGAACCTACCTTGTTTCCTCTACCGTGGTCATTTCTATGGGAGAAAATGCACCTCCTCATGCTCGGCTAGCCAACAGAACGGCTTTATTTCAAACCAACTTTATGACGTCACCAAAACGCAGTGTCGTTAGGCCAATAGTGCAGACGGATTCGGGGGTAGCAGTGCTACCAGATGCAATATGAGCGCTGCTATTGGTTCATTGTCATGACGTCAGCAAAACCAAACCATCAACTAAAAAAAGACTGGTTTGAACCTACCTTGTTTCTTCTACCATGGTCAAGTTTGCTTGTAAAACTAATATTGGGAAAATTCTTTACGGTAAAATGAGTACTTATAATACGAGATCGTATCCACAATACACCCCCTCCGGGAGGCTCAAATTTAGCAGTATTTTATTACTGAGAGCAGAGAGTGTATGGTTTCAACCTCGTTACCTCGTTTCAAACAAACTAAATTATCAGAGTTTTTGAAGCATGTTAGGCTAGACCAACCGTGACATCTTAAGTCAGGTCGCCCGAAAAATTGCGTTTTGATAAATAAATAGGAATAATTTCACTTTTCATAAAGGTATTAATAACGCATTATAAATTAGAAATATACTAACAAACAGCGGGAAATATCGTTTGTAAGCTGAACATTTTAGCAGACCGTGTCCACAATGTAGAGAGCAAAATTAACGATATTTCATCCAAGAAATAGTAAATGGCTTTCTACGTGATAGTGAGAGACTTGAATTTTTGGCAACGTGAAAAAAAAGTTGAAATTTCACCCGGCTTAGGACTGTATGTTCAATTTTGCTGAATGCGTCATTGACAGCAAAGCGTGGACGATGACAAGCGTGTAAGAAAGTAAGCAAGAGAGCAAACAAGCACGCGAGCAAGCAATCTTGCATCCAAAACGAAATTATTAATAATCAACACTATTTTTTGAACATGATTTTTTCTATAAGCCAACATGATTATTTCGAAGTTTTATAAGTATATAGACATAGATTTTATCTAATTCACAAATTCGAGAGGCGCTCGACCTGCGCGCAAGACGGCGTCTTCAAAGAGCGGCACTCGAAAACTAATCAACGACTGCATTAGGAACTTTTAACGACATTCACTCTGCCAATAAATCACCACCTGACGCAAGAAAAATCTTCTCAGTGCGACGGAGATTTTTTCTCCAGCAGCATAAATAAAGAAGCTGGGGTGTGGGGGACTTCTGAAGAGCTCAAACTTTTGCGTAGAGAAGAATGTAAGAGCTGGAGCGTTCGCACCCATGACGAGCGTATACAGTATGTCCCTCAAAAACCCGAACCGAGTATTTATTTCCCCGTATCAGGAATATGAATACCATAAGCATTTAATTTTAAGCAATATTCTGATGGTATGACTGATACGGATAATCTTATAATGGTATTACTGATACAGGTATTCTCATGATGGTATTACCGATACGGGAAAATAAATACTCAATTCAGGTTTTTGTGGGACATATTGCACACACACACGCTCTATGAATTCAAATGACCTACACATGCTAACAACTATGCAGTGATTTTTTTCCTTAGAAAGCAAAGGTTCAGCGCATGTTTCGAGAAAACATGTTTTGTAGAATCAAAATCTATTTCAATATTTCCATGTCCCAAAATGCACCAAATGGGAAACATCGTCGGTGTTTGAATGAATACTGACAGGATACCGGCATAACCTGTCTGGTTTCCATAACCTACGTTATGATAATTCTTGAGTTCATATTCTTTGTAATTATGGTACAAAATTAAATTTCTTCATAAATTAGTTTTAAAATACTATATATAAAACATTTGTACAAACTATAAGCATGAGTGTTCATATAGACCTGACATTGGACACGAAATGACCCCCCCACCCACACACACACCCACACCCACCCACACACCTACACACACATACACACACACACACACACACAACACACACACACACACGCTCACATACACAACCCCACACACACACGAAAGCTAGACACAAAGCCAAGTTAGCTGCATGAAATGCACCCCCATTTACCGTCACACCCGCCACCGCAACGCACGCGAGGTGACCGTACGAGAACAACACGGTGGAGGAGAGTAAGCGCATGTTGCATTACGGGGCCATGGAGATAAAACAGAGCTATTTAAAGATCAAAAGTGACGAGATCAATACGTTAGCCTTTGGCGAGCTAATTGGCAGCAGGTGTGTGCGGGGCGCATTATCTCACGTAGAACAAAAGTGCGGCGCTACGCTGAAAAATGACCTCCCGCCACCGTAGAAGAAACAAGGTAGGGTCAAACCAGTCTTTTTTTCGCCGACGGTGTGGCAATGCTGACGTCACGGCAACGGACCAGTAGCAGTGCTCATATTGCATCTGGCAACACTTGTGACTCGAAATCCATCACCACTATTGGTCTAACGACATGGCGTGTTGGTGACGTCATAAAGTTTGTTGGAATGAAGCCTTTCTATTGGCTAGCCGAACATGAAGAGGCATATTTTCCCCCGTAGAAATGAACCTACCTTGTTTCCTCCACCGTGCCTCACTCTTCAACTTTGTGGTCTATACGGAGCTCGGAGCTTCTGGCGCAAATTTCTGGAAAGCGTTGTGCTCAGGACTGCTGCTAGGTGAGCCTTTTTTTGGCCAAAATGGTCGGATTTGGCTATTTGTTGCTAGAAATACTGAGGTGAAAAGGACACTTTATATTTTGATTAAAATGATTGAATTTGGCTATTTTTACGTTAGAATCTCTCGGCTGTAAAGAACTCTGGCAGCTCTGATCTCAACGACAAAACTTCATTGAAGATAAGCCAAATTTAACCCTTTGACTGCGACGTGAGCCATATTTGGTCACTGAGGGAGGTTACATATAAACTGCTGACCAGCCAGTAGTCACATATCTCAATTTAAAAAAAACCTTTTCAAAACTAAACGAAAACACGATCCAGTTACGTTTCTCATTTTACACATTGCTTACTGCCATTTCTTTAAATTTAAATTGAAAATCAAATGTTGACCAACCAGCAGTTACAAACTCAATTTAAAAAAATACTCAATCAAAACTACACGAAAAAATAATCCGGTTAACATTTGATATTTTCATTAGTACTTACTTCAATAAAAATAACTTTAAATTTGAATTGAACGTCAAACTTCAGTTTTACCTGCCTCAGTCAAAGTGATAAGAATGCTGACCAGAAAAAAGCCAGTCTGGCAGCACCTGCCGCGTAATGACCCGCAACAAAGACGCCGCAAGTCGCCGGCCAAACTTTGACCGCTCAGTGGGGCCCTCATAGAGGTCATGCAGAGGTCATTTGGGTGGTGAGGGCAGGCAGGAGGTGAGCGCAGGCAGGTGGTGAAGGCAGGAGGTGAAGGCAGGCAGGTAATGAGGGCAGGTGGTGAAGGTAGGCAGGTGGTGAAGACCGTAAGATACAGAATGAAGTTTCCAGCATTTATTTTAAAGCGAAGAATCTGGTATTACCAATGAAATGTTAAGCGAAGAGTAACTCATCTAAGGTACACACATGAAAAGGACTTCAGTATTAGTTTAATCGCTTGAGAGACGCTGGAAGGAAATCTCGAAGGAGTTTCGAGAAAGCGAGACTTGCGAATCCAGAGTCAATTTCTGAACAGTGGCATGGATTCTCACCGGAGACTTAATCATATCAGCTTTTAAAAAGTCTAGTAAAATAATTCATTGTATTTGAGATAGGAAATAAATCAAAAGGAAATCATTTGCTCACGCTCACTACACTATCGGTGAGATATAAAACGCAATGAACATTTTGTCCAACTTTCTACACGAAGGTACGGCACTTCCAGTATTGTAGATCGATGGGAAATTCACAGACGTTTCGTGTCACTGGTTTCACGACACTAATCCTATTTTCAATGCCAGTGTTCTGATTGTGTCACACGACAGTGTTCTACGACCTACGTTTCTCCTATTGTAGGGAGGAAAAGTCGTAGAGGGCTTTCTCAATTTATTATAACGAAGCACACTTGACAGTTGTACAAGGAAGGTTAAATTTAGCAATACAGGTTAAGTTTGTGTATGTAAGGAAAGTTACACTTGGTAATAATTTGCTAAGAGCTTCATGTCATATACCCGTGATCATAACAGCGAAAAAGATATTTGCTTGGATTAAATTTCAAAGTGACTATAAATGATCAGAATACATCCTTGCGTCTAATCCACCCACTAAATCAACTCAATCGAAAAAAATTACTTTACCTTTAACGCTCCGCTCGTGTCCAGCAAAAGCTCCCTCTCTACATTCAATCGTTACCACATTTCCTGAAAAGAAAGCCTTCCTCCGGAGTTTCATTTTCGAGATTAAAGAGTCGCATTTTTTGTGAGACACTCGGATGTTCTCGGGCCCTCATATTCGAGGGTCTGGCGTGTGGCTACGAGGCTGCCGCCTCACGCCTCACCGCGTGTCGCTCGGACACACGGCGAACGAGGGGCAAAATTGGTGCATTCTTCGTCCTGCACAACGCGCCGGAAAACTGGGGGCGCAGAACGGCGGACCAAAGAGAGGCATGCCGGGCTGTTGCCTGCGCTCGGGTGCGCCAATATTGGCTTGATAGCCAGGGCTGTTTCTGGTGTGAGACAGCGTGCGCTGCTTGCAAGTGTGTATAGGTTTGATGGTTGGTTGGTTGGTTGACTGGCTGGCTTGATAGCCAGGGCTGTTGCTGGTGTGAGACAGCGTGCGCTGCTTGCAAGTGTGTGTAGGTTTGATGGTTGGTTGGTTGGTTGACTGGCTGGCTTGATAGCCAGGGCTGTTGCTGGTGTGAGACAGCGTGCGCTGCTTGCAAGTGTGTGTAGGTTTGATGGTTGGTTGGTAGGTTGGTTGATTGGTTGGCTGGTTGGTTGACTGGTTGGTTGACTTGATAACCACGACTGTAGCTGGTGTGGAGACAGCGTACGCAAGTCTGCTCGCCTTAAATTGATGACGGAGGTGAAATCTTACTAAAAGTTATGAGCATTTCATTTTGTTGCTTTCATTTACGATGCTAATTTGATTTTAATACCTGCCGCAAGAATGCAATGTGTGAAGAAGTAAATAATTTTTATTCATTAAAATTAACATTTGCTGTAAAATATGGTTTCACCTGCAGGGATCTGCATCGAGCACCATGTTGCACAGCGCGTTGTGTGAGCAACTGATGAGAGACAGCGTTTTATGAATCAAAAGTGAATGTATGGATCGATTTATTTATTAACTAGGGATATTTTCACTATTTTCTATGGATTTTCCATTATTTTCTAGGGGGAATGCTTGGGTTGTGTTATTTATTTCCTAGGGATTTTTCCACATTTTTCCATTATTTTCTAGGGGGAATGCTTGGGTTGCGTTATTTATTTCCTAGGGATTTTTCCACTATTTTCTAGGGATTTTCCATTATTTTCTAGGGGGAATGCTTGGGTTGCCTTATTTATTTCCTAGGGATTTTTCCACTATTTTCTAGGGATTTTCCATTATTTTCTAGGGGGAATGCTTGGGTTGCTTTATTTATTTCCTAGGGATTTTTCCACTATTTTCTAGGGATTTTCCATTCATTTCTAAGGGGAATGCTTGGGTTGCGTTATTTATTTCCAAGGGATTTTTCATAATTTTCTAGGAGATTTCCCGGACTTAGTTAACAACAATGAATTTAAAAATGGGAAATGAAACAATTTTGTGTGCCAGACTCATCTGTCTTCCATACGCACTCACACATGCTCGTGTGTGTAAGAATCCTGTAGTATGCACAGAGATGTCATTATACAGCGCGAGTACTATGAAGGACTTCTCATACGCGCAAATGAAAGGAGTCATTGTATATAGTTGCTGCCAAGAAGCAAGTGTTTTGTTTTTGTGTTTTATTAAATTTAACTTATCCTGTGACAATTATTGCACTTCACGATAGTAGTCGACGTTTGTTTGGTTGTTTCATTTAATAGAAGTTCGTGCGAATAAAATTGATTAAACTTGAGAATATGTTTCACATATTATAAGATATTCGAGCAATATTCTAAAGTTCACTGGGAAACAATGAAATTATGATGGAACTATTTCCACCAAGCACACACTCAAATTTCACGCACACGCACTCATTTCTTTAAGAGACAAAACAATTTCCTTTTAATACACCAAACCACAGCCGACGTTGCAGTGTCTGGTACCGGACACAGCCAAAAATACTCGCCACTTGCTCATTTACGATGGTGATGATAACATCTCGGAAGAATGTCCTTGGAGACCAGAAGCAATTTTTGCAGCACTCAATAGCGCTGAGGAGTGCCGCGACAGCGCAGAGCTCGCTCCCTCAAAGTCGCGCCTTCCTTCGAACGGCCATCAAACGACGCCAGTTTTATCGCTTGCGACCTTCTCTGACATTATTCACTTAGATCCTTTGATTATTATCCCATTTGCATATCGTATCATTCGACTCCAATGAATTTCGCTCGGAAACCCTGAAATTATTCCGATAGAAATCAATGGGATAGGGTCCGAGCGAAGCATTTAGACGGGATCGCCGGGACCATCTGTGGCCCTAAACATGCATCCCGGGGGTGCCGGCCCGAGGGTGTATAGAAAGCTTCATCCCCTGGGGACATACAGAATTGTGTATCAATTGCGCGCCCGGTTCCTCTTTCACGGTCATCATCTCGTATACATCTGCAAGAATAAAATTATCAAATCCTTAATTATGTATAAATCGCACGCTATGTATAAATCGCGCGATGGTCCACCTATTTTCTATGCAATGCCGTCTGTAAATTAAGGCTACAGAACTAGAAAATTAAAATAAAATAGAATAGGAACTAGACGAGTGGCCATCTTCGGCTACTCCTCAAGCCCTGAGCCGTCAGACACCAGTCATGCACAGACACCAGAGGATTACATTTACAGTAATCAACTTAGACGATTAAGCACCAGTACATGCTTTTTAATTCAACATCTAAATAAGAGGCTATTAAATAGGCTGGTTCCATGAGTTGCCTTTTATCACGCCTCATCAGTTATCATGAAATCCTTGCAAGATCTTTTTTATCCCAAGTTGGTGTTATTTTCACATGCGTCATTACCAAAAGAAACTTAAACATATCGAATGAACAAACACTGTTTCTGCGCTTGAAATTACACGTTATAATTATCTCATTTTCAAATGTCCCGGACATTCGATCAGCCCTCGTACTTGAGCATACTGAAGGATTTCCAGCCGAGCAATGGCACGGTAGAGAAAACAAGGTAGGTTCAAACCAGTCTTTTTTTCGTCGACTGTGTGGGTTTGCTGACATCACAGCAACGAACCAATGGCAGCGCTCATATTGCATCTGATAGCACTGCTACCCCAAAATCCGTCTCCACAATTGGCCTAAAGTCACCGTGTTTTGGTGACGTCATAAAATTCATTTAAAATAAAGCCTTTCTATCGGCCAGCCGAAAAGAAGAAGTGTATTTTCCCCCCATAGAAATGACCCTACCTTGTTTCCTCTACCGTGGCGATGGTCAAGACAAATTTTTAACGTATCCAATGTACCCGCAGAAACACCATCTTATTCCCTCCGTTTTATGGCCGCTCCTCGGCGCTAACAAATTTTCCTCGATAATAACACACTGATTAATTTTTCCGCTTTTGTAAAACTTGATCTCCAACTCAAAAGCTAGCGTGTTGATGATGATGTTGGATATGATGGAAAGAAGGCCCGAATTTTTTTATCCCTTCAAGTTAAGGCAGCCAACGGCATTATTACATCGAGGTGTTGAAAAGAAGAATCATGCATTTGTAGCTATAATGTCTCTCATGAGCGATCAATTGGAATAACTTCTGACTCTCTAGAACTTCTTAGGACAAGCAAAGCGTTTTAACTTCACATACGAACAATAGACTTCACACTGTACTACATCTTTTTCGATTCATGTTAGAATATCTGACTTTCAATTTAAAATATCTGACATTCAAGTTAAAATATCTGACATACAATTTAAAATTTAATATGGATTACTCTAATAGAACTACATATTACTGTATGTTCCTACATATATCTGCAGATTTTTTGCATATACATAATCATAAATCATAAAAAATTTGCAGTAGAATGGATTGTAAATGTGATACCTCCAATGTATATATATATATATATACATTGGATATATATATACAATATATAAACAAAATACATACACATATAAATCAAATATATATATATATATATTATATATTCGAGCGTATATATAAGAGCTCGAATTTTCTTTGCTGAATTATTTTCATTCTAACACCCATCATGACAATGGAAAAACTCGAAGTAAGCAACCTTCTCAGTGCTTCGGAATCTGAAGATCAACATACAACACGAGGAGGGAAGAGAGGAACAAAGCGTGGAAGATATAAAAGAAACACATACAAAAAACAAATGGTTTTGTCTGCAGCGGAAGATATCGACGGAGACTGGAGGAAAGTAGCCAACAATCATGGCGTACCAATAGCAACTGCATATGGCTGGATTAGAAAAATTGATAAGGAAGTTAACAAACACGGAGGTACAAGAAATACGAAGGTTGCACCCATACATGTG
Organism: Morinoia aosen; assembly: GCA_030386875.1. NCBI lineage: Eukaryota > Metazoa > Arthropoda > Malacostraca > Amphipoda > Talitridae > Morinoia > Morinoia aosen. Next base: position 43,408,586 of record CM059567.1, on the reverse strand, counting down.
CAGAAAATGATTAGTTATCTTGAAGAAGATCCTCTTATTACTTTAGTAACAATCAAAAATAAATTATTGCGAGAAACAGGAGTATCAATAGCTACAAACACAGTGCATAGGCATCTTGACTGTCAACTTTATTCTGTAAAAAAAGCAAAAGCAAGATCGGAGCCATCAGAGATGAATTCCAAAAGTAACAAAAGAAAACGATCAGAATACGTGTCAAAAGCGATGGATTTTATTGGGAACGGCAAAACGTTAGTGTACATCGATGAAACAAATTGCAATCTGTTCTTAAGAAGAAGTTGTGGAAGGTCCAAGAAGGGAACTCGTTGCAGTGTAAAATCTCCAACTTCGAAAGGCAAGAACGTCCACATCATAGCAGGGATCTCACAGACAGGGTTAACGTACTGGGAAAGAAGAAGAGGAAGTTATAAGAAAGAAGACTGCTGCGAATGGGTCAGAAGATTACTACGAACAGTGTCAGAGGCAATGGAAAATGTAGTAGTAGTTTGTGACAACGCTCCAATCCATGTTAATTTAGAAATGGTTGTGCAAGAGAGCAGGAATTTCAGGGAGCAGCACTTCTAAGACCTGCTCCTTACAGTGCTCCTCTTAATCCTATCGAGGAGTGTTAAGAGCGTTGTTAAGTCAGAGGCAAAGAAACTGCTCAACACAACACGTGAAGATATGTTGAGACCTCCTCCTCCAGGCATGACCCAGACTGAACATCGGCTGCAACATTTGGAAGGAATAATAGATCAATTTATGGTGAAAATCACTCCCACTTTGTGTATGACAACGTGTAACCATGTGCAAAAACACTATCCAGCAGTTTTGTTAATGCAAGATCTGAACATGGGTGACATTCCAACGGCATGAAATTATGCATATTTAGTTCTCAATAAATATATCACATTCTTGTTCAAAATCTATTAGACCATTTCATTTAAGGATTTATCAAAGAAATTATATTCATTCCTCTATAGAGAATGCAATTTAATTATATTGAAATATTTTAAACATCTGTATGTTTGTACATAAAATAGATTGCATTAAAAAAATTCTGACGTGTTAAGGGAGCATTTAAGACTTATTATTGTATTAAAGGAAACAGAAAAGGAAAAAAAGGAAAACGATAAAGAAAAACGAAATATTGTAATAAGGAGCCTTACAAACTTATTATTATTGTATTAAACTATGTACATGTGTACTCGCCTTGTGTTTTTATTTCTATGGAAGCATTTACGCATGTGAATATAAACCACTCCTAAATTATGATTTTTTTAGTTAATATAATTTAATGAGCAATTAGATATTTTAAAGTTCATATTTTTAAATCGCTTTATAAAATATTTTATGGTGAATTTAAAATTTGTAACTTAGATGTCAGTTATTTCAAATTGAATGTCAAATATTTTAACTTGAACGTCAAATATTTTAACTTGAAAGTCAGCTATTTTAACTTGAAAGTCAGATATTTTAACTTGAAAGTCAGATATTTTAACTTGAAAGTCAGATATTTTAACTTGAATGTCAGATATTCTAACTTGAATCGAAAAAGGTGTAGAAAGAACAAGTTCAGGATTTAATGCAATTTGTCAAGTCTTGTTTTTTGAAATTTAAAACATCTGTTCCTCAGGAGTTGATTTCATGAATTAGTTCATAGATCTTTAGGGAGTCCATACATTTGAGTACCTGATGATTACTTCTAATCTCTCATAAAATAATTTTTGAGCTGGTTCGCTGGTACCACAAATGTGCCCACACTTCTGAAGACGCTGCCCCCACACAGCACCAAGCCTGAGGTGCGGACAACGGCGGTGGAGGGAAGGTTCCACGAAACTAAAACAGAAAATGCTGACGGTAGCACATACACTTGCGCTGTGGGGTTGCAGACTGTTCAATCAAATTAAACCAACAATTTTTTTAAATGAATTTTTAATATCTATACATGCCATTATGAACACTCCACTCACAGGCTCAACTAATGCCATAACGATCTTGTACAATACATCAGTCTGGTAATATTTGGAGAGTTGGAATTTTTTAGTCTTGGAGTTTATATGATTTTGCTGTACGACCTCCACTAGTCTTCTTGAAGAATTGATCTCTAGCAAAGTGTTCAGTTTTAGTATATTTTTCATCAAGAGATTTTTGGGATTCCTTCAGAGCTTGGTGTGTTTTACGTGTTCATGCAGGATCAATAGAGATTGCAGCGAGACAGCTAAGATTCCTAAATATATTAACCGACAAAAACACACAGTCATCAAAAAAATGAAATCCGGGCGATTGCTCTTCACGATTGCTATACAGCCTACAGATTCAACAGATTCAGGCAGAATTAAGCAACGGGAAAACATCAAACAGTCATGACTAATGTGTGTAGGCTCAAATTCGCTGTAGATGACATCTTAGTACATCGCATATCCATACACATGCACTCCGCAGCTTACACGTATACTTCTCATTCCGTACCTACTCTTCACCACACACACACACACCTCTCCACTGCACCCTTTGCCTCCACCTCCATCTCCACCTTCACCTCCACCTCCACCTCCACCTCCAGGTCAATAAGCTGGAGCGCAAATCCCGCTCGTAGCGGCGCGTGGGGGCAATTAAAAGAGTTCTGGGAGGCGGATTTATGGGGGTGTGGGGGTGTGGGGTGTTGGGTGTGGTGAAGGAATTATCCATCTGCACCACCACCTTCACCACTAGCTGCACCATCTAACCATCACCCGCACTCTCATCAGTACAGTGCATCACTACCATAATGGTTGATGCATCGCCACACAGCTGATACTTGCACAATGTCTACAACAATCACCTTTTATTATGACATGGCAGCCGTCATCACCAGTATGGCCACCACACCAGCAGTCTGCTCCTTCACCTAGTCTTGCAGGTGACAAAATGAAAATGTCAATAAAATCCACGGTTTTTACACCGAACATTTACATACATCGACACCGTACTAAATACTTGGATAATATCGATAGACCTAATACAAAGAGTTGAGATTCCCAGTTCAAAAATTGCATGTGAGTAGCGCTAATAAGAATATAATCAAACTTGTGCACTTTTCAACCGAATCAACGAGCTGAATATAGAGTATGAAAATCTACGGATCTAATGCGTAAGATTTAATTATCTCAGGGCGTTCCACGCTAAGAACATTGCAGAAAGTTTTAGCAGTCGAACCGATGGGCGTTTAAACCTCCCACACGATATTTCCACAAAGATAATTTGATCGAAAATATTCAGGGGCTTTAAGAGTCTTGTATAAGTTTTTTCATCTCAACCTTGCGCGTTACTTCAGAAAAATAAAAATTACAAATCGGGAAAATAATTTTCCAGAGTCGAATGAAATCGTTATTATGCGTCATTTTTAAATGACATAGTTATGATAAATTATACGTTCCTTTAAAGATATCTTATTCATTATCCTCTTCGGAAACAGACGACATCGGCTGCCACTGTCGTGTCTCTAAATTGTATCAAACGGCAGTAATTAATGACGGCAGTAAACCATCATCACAATTTAAGAATTTTTATGCCTCAATACTCTTTTTCAAAGAAATTAGCATGCTCTCAGTAATACTACACATTTCCTCCGATTCTTTTCCCACTCATTCCTCTACCCCCATTCACTCTTCATTTCCTTCTCCCTTCTCGTTCCTCTCCCTCCATTCCCTCCCCATTCCCTTCTCCCTTCTAGTTCCTCTCCCCCCATTCACTCCCCATTTCCTTCTCCTTTTCATTCTTATCCCCCTATTCACTCCCCATTCCCTTCTCCCTGCTCGTTCCCTTCACTTCACTCACTCCCTCCACTCCCCCCTCTCACTCCCCCTACTCACCCCGCTCACTCCCCCGACTCCCCCACTCCCCCCACCCCCGCGCCTCGCTGCCAGCAATCCTCCTCACAATACAAGTAATCAGCGACCGAGTATACTGAGCGTTTCTCTGGGGACCGTCTTAACGGGCCCGTATGGGGGACGGGCCGTGGTTGGGTGACGGGCCGTGGTTGGGTGATAGGCCGGGCTGGGTGACGGGCCGTGGCTGGGTGACTGGCCGTGGTTGGGTGACGGGCCGTGGTTGGGTGACGGGTCGTGGTATGGCGTGGTTGCATAAGCATATACAGCGCAAAGAAATACCCCAAACTACAAAATTGCGGACAGGTTATCTTTTCGAAAAAAACAAAAGAAGTGCTGAAAATTTCAATAAATATCTCTATCAAATAGAATAATTAATAATCTCTACCTAATAATTTCTCTAATGATTTATTACGCCAATCGCTAGCTCCAGTTCACTTCCAGGGCTTCGCCAGCATCACGCAGCTTATGTTGATTAATTTCCTCTCGTTCCTTCGAGGAGTAAATATCTCAGTTTCGATTGTTTTGCAAGACGCAAACATGCTTACTGTAGAATGGATCAAGCGAAACATCCTGTGGGTTAAGATCAGGCGATGAAAGAGGCCATATTTCGTATTGACTTCAAAGCTCGGCAGAACTGTCAAATGCAGCTGTTGTGATACGTGGTGGTGTGAGCACTTCTTTTAAAAAGCGAAAGGCTTGTTTCCGAAATGCGCTCTGTGTAGTTTCCTTGAATGCAAACGTCAAACCTTAGTACGATAGTGAATTTGAATTTCACAGCTTGTCGGTCAGAAATGAAAGGAGATTTCTCCGATTTGACCACAGTAGCCCACTGCAAGGTCCATGTTAGGTTACTGACGTCTTGCCATGGAACTGCTGCTCGGACGCCTTTTCACCCTTTTGTGATGCCTTCACAAGTGATCGAATTAAAATGGCGTTTTTTTGTGAATCTAATGCGTGAAATAACAAGAAGAACCAATGTAGAAGGGAACATTCTTTTGATTCCAAACGTTTCGGAATCTCCGATTCCATCCTCAGTGATGTAAAACAAGGGACAAAAATGATAATCAACGAATTTTAAGAACTATTAAAAACTAATGACAATATACCATATTCTGATAAAGAAAAGTGATAATTAAGTTTGTTATCTGAAAACCCGATTTCATTTGTTAGCATATTTTTTTATCGCTTGGAGCGTATCTTCCTAGCAAATATCTCTCTGCACCAAAAGCGGAGTCCCGTGAGCTCAGGGGTTGTGTTGTGCAGCGCAGAGAGGAGGATAAACATGCAGTAGCGCACATATTCCCACTAAGTACATTATAAATTCGTGTGTGGAAGTAGAATACTCCTAAGCATATGCTATTTTCCGCATGAATTTCCGTATGTAATGCGCCAAACTATTTCACGTATGATTTTTTAGTTGTATAGTTGTATGTATTGTTGCTGAGTTGTATAGTTGCATGTATTGTTGATTAGTTGTGTAGTTGTATGTATTGTTGCTTAGTTGTATAGTTGTATGTATAGTTGTTTAGTTGTATAGTTGTATGTATGTCGCTATTTGTATAGTTGTATGTATAGTCGTAATTTCCCACTGTCGTTGCATATGGCCTTACTGATAAGTTACGGGAAGCACCTGTACCTTCGCCCGGCTTAGCAACGTCAATTGCGTGTGCTACACTCGCTTAATAGGCCAGCAAAGTGTTAAAAACCAACGTGTCACGATCGTTGATGATCGAGTATTAAATTAAAAGTATTTGAAGTATTAAATTATAAAATCGATCGAGTATTAAAGTCTAAGGTTATATTCGTTAACTTTATTCTAACTCCAAATCTAACTTCACAATTGAAGTCATGAAAACATTTTTTTGAGACTCCCTGTGCAAATCACGATATTTAATGAAAATTGGCGTTGATTTCATGAACAGTTGAATCGAGAATAGCGGCTTCATTGATTCACAGTTCAGAATTAAATTATGGGCACAGCGGCACTCACAAAAAGTGAATATCATGGAGACGAGATTTGTACACTCCAAAGTAAGACATATATATGTTGGTTAAAAGTAACCCAAATGAAAATTGACACAAAAAATGTTTAAAAGTAAATCATGTTTAAAAGTAAGACAAAGGATGTTTAAGACAAATGTTGTTAAAATGCGTAGTTGAATAGTTGCAAGTTGAATCCATCCCATTGTTTATTCCTCACATGACTGGAGCAGATCTAGACTTCCAGCAATATATGGACGTCGAACTGTGGTGCGATGACTTCAGATAGGCTCCCTCATTGTCTCTTGTTCAGTATAAAATTAACTTCAAAAGAACCAAAACTCCACACGTACATGACAATTTTTTGACTCATGATAATATCGGTATCATGCCATTTGAGAATGCAATCTATCAATCTTACTCAGCAGAATTGTAAGCAAAAATTTCACCCTGTTTTGGAATTTACATTCCCCGTCTACGCGAGAGCTTGCACTAACCAAACATGACACTGCACATAACCGATATGGAGTAGTTTTAAACTTAATTAAATACAAAGTGATCAGTTTACCATCAACCGACCATTCCAGCAATCTATCTGGCTTGTACTAAGTCGCTCAGATTTGTGCAAAGGCAAAGCAGCAACGTAGGGTATAAGGTACTTCTAGGTATCCAATAACCAAATATATAATTCAATAATAAAAATTGATTATTCCAGCGATCTATATGGCCTATATTCTTTGTCGCTCAGATTTGTGAAAGGGATAAACAGCAACACACGGCGCTTCTATAGATATTAAACATCCCGAGAATTCAATAATATAAATTAGCGATTTCAGCGACCTATTAGGCCAAGTATGTCTCTGAGATTTTCTATAAGGAAAGCAGCAACATACGGCACTTCTAGGTTTTAAACAACCAGACAACTCAATACTGTAAATTAAAATGCTACAGCACGAAGTGGTGCCTGCATCGGAGGTAGCTTCGGCCGTGCGGAGACGGCGGCACACCGGCGATCCCCCGCGCGGCGCCGGCGTAATCGGCTCTAATCTGCCGTAATCCCGCATAAAGTTGGGCGGCGGCGGCGCAGCTGAAGAAGTAGAGACGCTCGACAGCTGCACCCCAAGAAACACTATGTATGGTTTGCTATGTTGAAACGTCTTTATTGCTTTCTCTTGCATATAATGAGCGTACATAGAGTCTGCTGTTGTTAAACGTCATTATTTCTTACGTTTGGTTTGCTATGTTAAACGTCTTTATTGATTTCACTTGCATTTAATGTGCGTACATAAGGTTTGCTAATGTTAAACGTTTTTAATGCTTACGTAAAGCTTGCTAATGTTAAACGTCTTTACTGATTTCTCTTGCATATAATGTGCGTACATGTCTGCTAATGTTAAACGTCTTTATTGCTTACATAAGGTTTACTATGTTAAACGTCTTTATTACTTTCTCTTGATATTGCTAGTTAATGTGCGGTTACCACGCAGATAACTTTTCTGAGAAACAATATAAGCTTCAGAATATATTACTTATAAGCTTTACAACTTCTCTGCCTGGTACGAATACCGAGCTGATCCCGCGCATGTGTTAAAGTGATCACACTCGGTATGGGCGTGCGCTGCTAAAACTTCCATGAGTATGTAATCTTTGATTCACTTGCACTTGTCACCACAAGGTAAGAAAAATAGAAAAACCGTTCATTTTAAAAAAATTGGTAATTGTAATGCATTACGACCAATCGAATTCTAAATATTTTTGAACATCGAAGTGGTTCGGCATTGAAGATATTCGATATGAATTATTTAAGGTTCAGTGATAATTTGTTAATTTAATTCACCAATAAATTTACTTTAGAACAGCCTTCCTGATGTATATTGACACCGCGTCACTACTCATTATAACGAGAACACGGACAATTTTTATATCTTCCATTATTTCCCTTTCATTATTTTTATAATGATGCAGTATCATGAAATTAGAACTCAGCCCCAATGATGTACAGTATTTCCATTGTTTTCCTGCTATTATCAGGTCAATGATGCAGTACAACGAAAAGTAGGAATCAGCTATAGAAGTTAGCCGTAGTTGAAATACATACAAAATAAAGTAATTATGTTTTTTAAGCCAGCCAGCCGGATAGTGGAGGAGCAGCATGGCGAATTTGAAGCCCTGAGGAAAGAAAACATTTACGGGCCCGTGATGAACGACACAAGATGGCGGATGCCAAACCTCAACGAGCGGCAGGGCGACTTGCGGTCGGGCTGCGGTTTTGCGCCGTCATTGCGGTCGCACAAGCCTTGGAAAAATGGACGCCTCATCGATTTAATTTCCTTTCTGACCAATTACCGCGGATCCAACTCCTGTACTTCCTCTACATATCCCGTTCTGGTCGTCCTCGTTATATTTTGTTTATTTCTGGTAACGTAGTACGTTTTAGAGTTAAGAGGGGCGAAATAAATTACGTAAACATTATATTAGAGTGCGATTGTCGAGGCAAGGGGATGGGGAGACCGCGAGCGCGATGGCAACACCGGTCGGGGAGGGCAGTTGCCAAACACCGCCAGATCAGGTGAGGTGGGGATGAATTTTACCCTATCATATTTTCGTTTTAACTGATTTTTGCCATCTAGGGAACTTCATAGTGTTTAATAAATTTTTTGTAATACTATCAGAACCTTGTTTTTGAACGTGATTTTAAGAGTTTCAAAGTTGTCATAAAATCAGGGTTTATATTTAAAAAATTAAATAGATTTATTTTCCCATGAAAACTATAATACGTAAGAATTTCCATAAATTATTTAAAAAGAATGATTAAATCAACGAGTTGTTTTAAAGTACGAATTCAACTCGAAAACACATATTGAGATATTTTCTTTTAGTATTTCGTTCTCACAAAAATAATTCTGTCATTGGGGAATCATTCCCAACGTTCAAAAAAATCCCCACGTACTAAGTGCAACGTCTTGTCCTACTCGCAAACCTCCGCGGTATGAGTATTGAGCATAGTTAACTGTTCACGTACGATGCAACCATAACGATTGTTTGTTTCCGTCTTACAGTTCCCTATTACTTTGTTTACTTGGTTCATGTGTAAATGCAAGAGGTGACTTTCCTCCAAGCCAAGGCATCCATCAGAAAAAAAACGTTTATGAATTTCTATGAATTTTGGGTTTATTATTTAGTAACATTTAAAATTCAATACATTGTAATGCATTTTATGCATCAACAGTTTTTAAAAGTAAAAGTATTTTGTTTTTATTCGATCTTTATCGGAGATTCATGTACCACCTGACAAACTTGATCGGTTGCAAACGTAACCATCACACGTTCGTCAATAACTTTTACTCGTTGTCTATTTTACCTAATAAATATTTCAACAAATCGATCCTCAATTAGCCTGCGCGCCGAGCTGGTCGAGCGATATTCTCTCTGGCTGTGGTGGCAGAAGTGCATCATATGTTAACAATGTTGCTATACAGTGTGTCCCAAAAAAACCCACGCCGAGTATTTATTTTCTTGTTTCAGTTTTACCATCATTAGAATACCATAAGCATTTAATAATTTATAATTGCTAGAATATAATAATAATTTTGCTAGAAATTAATTGCCTATGGTTCGGGTTTTTGTGGGACATACTGTATTGTTTGACCCACAAAAAGGTTTACCCATCTTTAAAATGTCATAACTTTTCAACGATTTAAGATATTTTGGATCTGTTTGCTTTATTCGACGTAGAATATAATTGTCTGTCAGTCTTTGCACATTTAGAAAGTAAATTTTTTTCAATGAACACAATTGTCTTTACTATCCTCTTCCTTCCATTTGATTGCCATTCCTATTTACGCAAACTTTTGCTTTTCATTACTTTTTGCGCACGATGTGGATTTTGTTTTAAAGTGCATGTTAACCTCTGCTGTGATGCGCATCCTCAAGTCATCTAAATTGATTGAAGGAGTTGCCTACACTTTGTTTTTCGCATGTCCCCATAAAAAATAAACACCTGGCGCCACTTTCATTTTGGTGCCTATAACTTAACTGTTGAATGTTATGGAGTGGCTTCGTACTTTGCAAATGCTTGCATAGACTGAGTGACCATTATATTCTACGTTGAATAAAGCCAACAGATCCAAAATATCTGAATTCGTTGCGAAGTTACGATATTTTAAAAATGGGTAAACCTTTTTTGGGGCTTCACGGTATTATGTAACGGTGGATATAGTTTTATTGAAGGTTGATTCCACGGTAGAGGAAACAAGTTAGAGACATTTCTGCGGGGGAATGATTGTTTCTGTACAATCATTCTCTGTACAACTGGATTGTCTCTGTATAATCAACGCACACTGGCCATCAATATGCAGAAGTCATAAACCAATATTAGCATTGCTTAGTCACTACAGCACACACACCACATGCACACACACACACACCTCAAACCACACACACGCACACACACACACACACACCTGAGTGGTGCAGACGGTCAAGAAGCACACCGTGCCCGCATCACTTATTCATCACTTCCATTTGCACGCTCTTTCTTTTTGGCTTTCGGTCGGCGGGTCTGGAAGCGTATTGCCGCACTCTTCTGAATCTTTGAGCGATCTGACAGCATAGTGAGTGGCATGACCTGCTCTTGCGTCTCGCCAGGATCTCTCGGTCACCAGTGCGGAGTGAATCTCCTAAGTGTTAGTCCACATATGCGACGGGATGAACAGATTTCTTATTAAATGAAATGTTAAACTTATGTAAATAGTAAACTTCCACTGTTTAATTCTTATAAATTGTTTTAAATTTTTAACTTTTACTGTCTAATTTCTGTAAATAATAGATGGTGAATAGTAAACTTTAACAATTTGACTTTTGTAAATGATCATAAATAGTTAGTGAACTTTTACTGTTTAATTTTTATAACTGATAGGGAAAGGAAACGTTTACTATTTAATTTTATAAATAATGGTAAATACATAGTACACTTATTCTGCTTACCTTTTATAAATGATAGTGAATAGTAAACTTTTACAATTTAATTTTTATAAATAACAGTAAAGAGTAAACTTTCACTATTTAACTATTATGATTGATAGTAAATAATAAAATTTTACTGTTTAACTTTTATAAATAAAAGTAAACTTTCAAATGAAATAGAAAACAAGTAATAAGAAGAGCATGCAGTTAAGGGCATCAAGGTATAATTTACCCAGTCTAACTTTTTCGCCGCCTGCATGCATTTTTTTCGCCGCCCAAGTAATTAAATCGCTTAAGCGGCGAAAAACATGCATGCTCTGGCGAAAAAGTTCGACTGGGTATAGTGCATGCGAAAATGTCTCCCAATAATGACCTGATTTTAACAATATATTATTGAGCAGAGAATGAAACTTTTCAGTTTTACACAAATTAAAACATTGTACACTTGAGAAATACCTCGTAATTATCCGTGTTTCACAGAGCTGATGATATATGTACGTGGGTGAGGCTCCCAATCGCAAATCCCAATCATTTTAGACTTGATTAAAATGATAAAGCGGTACTAAAATAGCACAATTCTCCGTTATTCAAATATTGATAACATTATTCTTATTCAATTTATATCATTAAATACTCGCACATTCCCCTGAAGAGTCACAGGGTTTGATAAACGTTATATTTAGCATTATAACTAACTACCAGCAGAATTTCAGAAGATCTGCACTCACCTCGCCTTAATTTCATGAATCTACGTAAACTCTGTGTTTGCAGTACAGGATTATTCACGGTTTATTACAGAACAAATTGAAACGAAAAGTTTTTTAACCTCCCCTTTGATGTGACATAAAAGCTCCGAGATCAATAAGTGAGGAAGCATCGGCGCAACGATTGCAGTATCGACAGTCTGCCAATAGTCGACGCAGCTTTACTGCTGAGACCCTTTCTTTGCATCCTTCCCTAGCACTTGCCATGCTGGATCTCTAATTCTTTATTGACGACTTGCATTCTTTTACACCAGTCGAGCTTGCGTCGTGTGGGTGTCCACGTTGCCTTAACTTTACAACCTCATCGAGTCGAGGATGCACTTGCAAGATCGTAAAAGATCTCTGTACGACCCATCGATGGGTCGTGCTTATAGTTCTTCCTGCTGCGAAACGATCCATTGGGTGGTTTGAAAAAGTTACTACAATCTTTTAAAGCTAATGGTATTTAATGGACCCAGTTAATGTTTGATGTTTATAAAATTGCTAACAACTTTTGAATTTAAATTTGAGTTGAATTCTGAACTTCAATTTAACCCATCGCAGCCAACGTGGCAATTGAAGTCCGTTCTGCAGACGCGTTGCGTGGGAAGTTAACAGCTCTACTGCATGCTTTTATTTTGCATCGCATGTTGTCGCCAGTCATGTTCCCAAAATGCGTGAAGAATATTCAATAATTTTAGTTGTTTCCAGAAAATAATTTGCTCGTTAATGTCACAAAACTGCAGCATATCTACTCAAATTTTCAGATATGAAGAGAAGCTGCGAAAACAATTGAAAATTCGATACGAACGTTATATTTAGTCGGAGTGAAAAGCAAAAAAAGGGGATCTTTCAACAATATCAAGTCATTTAAAAACCAAATATTAAGAATTCCTAATTCACCAAACAAAATTGGATTAACAAACATGGAACATTGTCCTTTATAGAAATATGTGTCCAACGAGAAAAAACAACCTTTATAACCTTCATGGAAAGGTAATTACAGTTTACAAGGGGATATTGACATGTATGAGTCAGAAAAGAATCTTTAATAACTCCTACAATATCGCTTAATTTTTTAAAAACAAAGAAAAATCAGAAGTGCTCTAGTTGTTATTATTATTAAAAATTATTAGAAGCGCGAGTTCTAGTGCGATCACGTTTTGAAAATAACATTTTTAAAGAATAGTGAATCTTATGGGCATCCTGCATGAACATTTTCCGGAAAAATTGATCTCAAGATTTAGGCGATGTTAAATGACGTATTTCTTTCCTCTGGGAGATACCTAAAAGAAAGAGTTTACCATGAAAAGCCTGCAAATCTGCACTAACTCAAGGCATCTAACTCTAACTCAAGGGGAATTTGACCAGATCTCACCAGTGCCGCATTGAACAGCCCGCGTAATAGGGCCAATTATATTATTATACTTGTCTACGGTCAGGGGAGCGGCAAGTTCGTTTAAATTTCGAGCAGCAAATTCGCTCAAATTTCGATCAGCAAATTCGTTTAAATTTCGAGCAGCAAATCCGTTTAAATTTCGAGCAGGAAATTCGTTTAAAAGGTGATCAAACCAAATAAGTACTTTTTAAGAGTTCATGAATGAATTTTTTATTCATTCGATAGTGTGAAAGTTATTAAAGATTCTTTCAGTATCCACATTCAAAAATCCTTCATCTATACCGCAAGCCTTTGGGGTAATGTATACGACTTTGTGTATACGGCCCGTCAAAAATGATGGGATTCGACATTTCCCTTTTATAAATCCTCTAGATGTGAATGACAAACAAATATTTCCATCCGAATAGCACATACGATTAAAATATTCTTGTACTTGTGCACTGGTGAAACTCGTAACACAGATACGGTCATTGAGCATCCTTCAAATAAAAATTAATCAAAGAAGCTGTTTTTTAAGAAGCGGACACCCAAATAATTTATAACCATACCAATTAAGGGTAAACACGCCGCTTCATTTTGCTGTCACAGAAACAAGTATTTACAGCGCGTAGAAAATGTGCTTTACGGGATTAACTCTTAAGCAGAAGGGCTAGGTGAGAGTAATGGTGTTGTCTTCAGGCAAGACAGCGCGCCAGCACACGCAGCTCGTCAGGCTCTGCTCGATCAGTTCTCAAGATGTGAATCAGCGAGTTCGTGTGTAACTGAATACTTATCCATGTACTTATATATATATATATATATATGTATATACATATATATATATATATATATATATATATATATATATAAAACACTCGTAGGGCATTATTCTTTCATCTCAGTTGGGAATTACAAATACGAAGAAAGAATATGCAAAGAGTCAGGAACGTTTAATTTTAATGTGAATGAAGAATTTAAAAAAAATTTAAAAATCAGTTTCATGTTCATTCGGTTTCATAAATAACACGCAAATAGTATGGAGAAACAGCTTTCAAAACGTTTGGTTAAAACTTACCAGCGAATTAATCATGTTTTTTTTCTCTTATTCAAGTATCGAAACAGCGCTCATGGTAACCCTTTCATACAGAATTTGGTGCAGATTTTAAGTTTGAATCTGAAATATTTATTTTTGGCTTCCAACATAGAGGCTAATGCGAGGTGAGGTGGCTTACAACATTGCTGGCTTATTCCAACATTGGCTAATTGGCTGGGCAATTGGCTGATTGGCTGGCTAATTCTAACATCGGCTAATTGGCTGGGTAATTGGCTAATTGGCTGGCTAATTCCAGCATTAGCTAACTGGCTGGGTAATTGGCTAATTGGCTGGCTAATTCAAACACTGGCTAATTGGCTGGGTAATTGGCTAATTGGCTGACTAATTCCAACATTGGCTAATTGGATGGGTTTTTGGCTAATTGGCTGGCTAATTCCAACATTGGCTAATTGGCTGAGTAATTGGCTAATTGTCTGGGTAATTGGCTAATTGGCTGGCTAATTCCAACATTTGCTAATTGGCTGAGTAATTGGCTAATTGGCTGGGTAATCGGCTAATTGGCTGACTAATTCCAACATTGGCTAATTGGCTGGGTAATTGGCTAATTGGCTGGCTAATCCAACATTGGCTAATTGGCTGGGTAATCGGCTAATTGGCTGGCTAATTCCAACATTGCTTGCTCCCAGAATAGAGGCATGTGAGGTTAAAATGAAATTAGCTGTAATTAACTTCTGCGCACCCCGAAAATGATTAGAGGTTACCTCAACTGCATCAAGTGCTGTATTCTTGTACAGGTCACAAATTTTGTGATGTAGTGAACAGTGTTTTAAAAGCCGGCGGGCTAGTTAAAGAAAAACGATCTTATTTTTTTCCTATGACCCAAAGTTACATGAAGGAGATTTAAAACAACTCATATCTATGTATAAAGAACCCTTTTTTCCACTTCCATAGATTTTTCGTATCATGGAGCATGTAATTATTCAAGAGACGGCAGTTATTTTAAATAATTCTAAAAAATATTAATAATAATAATTAAAGAAGCTGTTCTCGGTTACTGCTACTCTTAACCCTTGAGACTGTCGCTATTTTAAATAATTCTGAAAAATGATAATAATAATTATAATAATAGAGTAAGCTATTTATGGTAACTGCCATTCTTTGCTCATTCACAGAGATTTATCTTCTTCATTTCTGGTGTGCGTGGCTGTATTTGTACTGAGGACTTGACGCTCGCGGCGAGTGCAATTGATATTTCAAGGTAATAACAATTTTATAAGCAATTGAATGCTGTTTCTCAACCAATAGAATTTATTGTGCTTGGTGTTTTTTTGAAGTTTTAGCCGCTTTTTTTGAGTTTCAGGTTCTGCAATTTTTAATTATAATACAAGCCATTAATGCTTTCATATTCGTGTGTTAAAAATACTTAGCATCGTCAAACGAAAGCACATAAAACATCGCAAGCGCTTAGTACAAATATACACCACGACTCATAATTTCATCACTCGTATCGTATATATAATACAAATATACACCACGACTCATAATTACATCATACTTACATATAGTACACATGTACACCACGGCTCAAAATTACATAGTACCAACACCTGCCGACAAGCCGAAGACACGTCGAAGACACGCAGCTAATCAGCAGAGCGCTGGCAGGACGGAGAACTCGTACAGACATTTTGCATTTCCTTTGGACTGATCAGGAGTCGCACCTGAAATGCTAGAGCACGGGCCTTTCATTCGCCCTCTTCAAGGTTTCCATTAAGCATCAAAAGACATCTTTAATGGATAGAAGAATCTTTATCTCAATGAAATTAATTAATTAGAAACCATGGGACAAGCTTTGAAGTTTGTCTCGGGCACCTCGGCTGTGCAGCGCTGAAAATCTCCATTGAGGAGCCGTCTAGTGGCCCTCTTGACGGTGTCGTCTGGTAGGCAAATTTCCCGTAGACTTTACGTGCTTTCTGAAACGTCGGGACTTCGCTGATCATCGTATTGAGATGAGCGCATGTCGCCGTGAAAGGGTATAGGTGTGGATAGCTTGATTAAATGGCTTGAAAATGTTGATAAAATTATTCTAAAATGTTGACTGAATGACTTGAAAATGTTGACTGAATGACTTGAAAATGTTGACTGATTGACTTGAAAATGTTGACTGAATGACTTGGAAATGTTAACTGAATGACTTGAAAATGTTGACTGAATGACTTGGCAATGTTGACTGAATGACTTGAAAATGTTGACTGTAAGACTTGAAAATGTTGACTAAATGACTCGGCAATGTTGACTGAATGACTTGAAAATGATTTAATGACTTGAAAATGTTGCCTGAATGACTTGAAAATGTTGACTGAATGACTTGGAAATGTTGACTGAATGACTTGAAAATGTTTGCTGAATGACTTGAAAATGTTGACTGAATGACTTGAAAATGTTGACTGAATGACTTGAAAATGTTGACTGAATGACTTAAAAAGTTGACTGAATGACTTGAAAAAGTTGACTGAATGACTTGAAAAAGTTGACTGAATGAATTGAAAATGTTGACTAAATGAATTGAAAATGTTGGCTGAATGACGAAAAATTTCACTAAATGGTGTCGTAGGTTGATTAAATGATGGAAATAGGTTGCTTAAATAGTGAGACATCTAAATAACACCGACATTTACTGCCTTGCGGCCTGCGATCGATACAACAGGTACTATACCATGCATATTTATGCTCATCTTTGGTACATAAACATACTTTTTTCCAGAATTCACAGAAGAGAATCGTTGTGCATTTGCGGAAAGAATTGACAAAAAAATTGACCAACCAAACTCAAAGGAACAGAACTTTCACACCCAAATAGAAAAAATCCTCGAAAA
Organism: Morinoia aosen; assembly: GCA_030386875.1. Classification (NCBI taxonomy): domain Eukaryota; kingdom Metazoa; phylum Arthropoda; class Malacostraca; order Amphipoda; family Talitridae; genus Morinoia; species Morinoia aosen. The sequence continues at coordinate 43,391,721 of CM059567.1, read as the reverse complement.
ATTATATAGTTGACGAATCATGAGATGTGTGAAGTGTCCGTAACAACAGTTAGTTTAAAATACGATCAAACTTCATCGGAGACCAGCGTATGTTATTGTTAGATGTTCATTTTATTTGTTTAGAACCCTCCACACCCAGTCTAACTTTTTCGCCGGAGCATGCATGTTTTTCGCCGCCCAAGCGATTCTAACTTTTTTGCCGGAGCATACATTTTTTTCGCCGCCCAAGTATTTAAATTTCTTGGGCGGTGAAAAACCTGCATGCAGGCGGCGAAAACGTTAGACTGGGCAGCAGCCGTAAGCAGACCTTTTGATGCCGATTTAATACACTCGTGGCGGTGAAAGAGTTAGCACACAAGTTGTTTTACATCAGGTATACCGTTGTCAATAGCTTCACGCTATATACTTCTGTTCAAATGTTAATTTCAGAGAATTATGAATATTGTATTTAGCTTTTTTTATTCAGGAACAATTTCGCAAGATTTTGTTTCAAAAGCAATAATGTACGAGTGCTATACTTCTGTTTAAATGCTATTCCAGGGTATTCAGAGTACTTAATTTCCTGTTTTCAGGAGTAATTTCGCCAGATTTCGTTTCAATTTCATTATAATTATGTACGAGTCGCGTCTTTTGGTTCAATGATCGACCTGCAGAAAGATCGCCTTCTATCAAAAGCAATGGCTTTTCGGCGTTATGTCTGCATTAATTCTAACTGTGAACACTTTTTTACGTGGCATCTGATACCATACGTCGGCTTACCATGCTTGGCTAGCATTGGTGGTATCATGAGTAGTGATCACTTAAAGTATTACAGGGTGTCCTCCAAGTATGCTCATTCTTTGCCGATTTTGTGTGTTTGTTTCCGGTGTACTTAAGTTTTCTTTTATGAGATTAAATTTTTGTCAAATTTAATATCTACGTTAATAAATGCTTCAAAACAAAATATTTGAGTATTCGACAGGCAAAGGGTGAGAACATTTTTGGGACACCTTACAATAATTGACATCTAGTTGCGAGCCTAAAATTACCTTCGCTTATTCAAGAAAGAAGTGACAATGCTTGACTGTGGCCATGAATCAGAGAACGCATCTCAACGCGAGGTGTTTGAGACTTGATTTGCTGTGAATTACGAACTTTCACTCTCTGTATTTCATCCTTTCTTTAGCACTACGCAATTTTTCTACATTCAAAAGAGAAGATCAAAGCAGCGATCTGGGGCCATTCGGTGCGTAGCTAAGATACAGTTTCCTCCCCTAACGAATTGCGAACTTTCACTATCATCATTTCTTTTGCATTACGCAGTTTTTCCACATGCAAAAGAGAAGATCAAAACAGCGACCTGAGGCTTTGGTAGGTAGCTATGATACAGTTTCCTCCCCTAACTTGTGCACCCCAGTCCCAGCAGCAGAGTATCTCTCTCTCCCCCTGGTGTGAGGCTAAACTTGTCGCGTTCAACTCGAGCACCGAACTTGAGAACAAAACTAAGATGCGTCGCTGCCAGAGGGCGAGGTCGAGCCACTTCTGTAACTCAATAAGTTGTTCGGTCGTGGGGTGACACCGCAGAGCTCGAGCATCTATGATCACGAAACTTGTGCATCCTACGTTGACGAAACTGTTGTGTTTTTGTGCTTTTCAGAGCTTGTAGACGTTATCAAAGCAATGATCATGAAACTGATAACGAGGATCATGCATAGACGTGACTGCATTTCTTTTGTTCTTTTCAAAATTATGCAGAATTTATCGAAGCAATGTGGAGCGTAAAATTTATTTTAAAGTGCGCATGATAATTGTAATTAGCTTGGCAGCTATAAATAAGAAGTTCATAAATTAATCTTCTTGGTTTCGAGGCTGCGTTATTGCGGTTACAATTAAATAAAATGAGTCCATCGAAAATATTCGAATATTTTTAAATGCTAAATCAGGGGCAAATGTGCTGCTTTGTAGATAATGATTAATTAAAAGAAAAACCCATGATAGCAGAACATGGATATATCTAAGAGATTTAAATAGAACTAAACAAGGAGTTTCAGTGTACAGTATATATATATATATATATATATATATATATATATATATATATATATATATATATATATATATCAATAGCTCAAAGTCATATTACCCCCAGAAACAATTACTGAGTCTGGTTAAGCGGGCTCTCCGTCCACGCATAGGTTTTTTTCAAACGAAATAAATGTACAGGGAGTTCATGGAATCGAACTCGTGACTTATAAGTTACCGCGCCAGCACGCTACCGACTGCGCCACCAATCACCCTAAAGGTGATCGATGCACAACGGAAGCAATGCATGGCACGGCGAAAGCGGGCTCTTCCGTCCACGCATATAATTCCCTTATGTATCAATAGCTCAAAGTCATAATACACGCGCAGCAATTAGGGGAATACACACGCGGCAATTAGGGGAATACACGCACAGCAATTAGGGGAATACACACGCGGCAATTAGGAGAATACACGCGCAGCAATTAGGGGAATACACACGCGGCAATTAGGGGAATACACATGCAGCAATTAGGGGAATACACACGCAGCAATTAGGGGAATACACATGCAGCAATTAGGGGAATACACACGCGTCAATTAGAGGAATACACATGCAGCAATTAGGGGAATACACACGCAGCAATTAGGGAAATACACATGCAGCAATTAGGGGAATACACACGCGTCAATTAGGGGAATAAACATGCAGCAATTAGGGGAATACATACGCTGCAATTAGGGGAATACACACGCGGCAATTAGGGGAATACACGCGCAGCAATTAGGGGAATACACACGCGGCAATTAGGGGAATACACATGCAGCAATTAGGGGAATACACACGCAGCAATTAGGGGAATACACATGCAGCAATTAGGGGAATACACACGCGTCAATTAGAGGAATACACATGCAGCAATTAGGGGAATACACACGCAGCAATTAGGGAAATACACATGCAGCAATTAGGGGAATACACACGCGTCAATTAGGGGAATAAACATGCAGCAATTAGGGGAATACATACGCTGCAATTAGGGGAATACACACGCGGCAATTAGGGGAATACACATGCAGCAATTAGGGGAATACACACGCAGCAATTAGGGGAATACACACGCAGCAATTAGGGGAATACACACGCGGCAATTAGGGGAATACACATGCAGCAATTAGGGGAATACAAACGCAGCAATTAGGGGAATACACACGCAGCAATTAGGGGAATACACACGCGGCAATTAGGGAAATACACACGCAGAAATTAGGGGAATACACACGCAGCAATTAGGGGAATACACATGCAGCAATTAGGGGAATACACACGCGTCAATTAGAGGAATACACATGCAGCAATTAGGGGGATACACACGCAGCAATTAGGGGAATACACACGCAGCAATTAGGAGAATACACACGCAGCAATTAGGGGAATACACACGCGGCAATTAGGGGAATACACACGCAGCAATTAGGGGAATACACACGCGGCAATTAGGGGAATACACGCGCAGCAATTAGGGGAATACACGCGCAGCAATTAGGGGAATACACACGCGGCAATTAGGGGAATACACACGCTGCAATTAGGGGAATACACATGCGGCAATTAGGGGAATACACATGCAGCAATTAGGGGAATACATACGCTGCAATTAGGGGAATACACACGCGGCAATTAGTGGAATACACATGCAGCAATTAGGGGAATACACACGCTGCAATTAGGGGAATACACACGCGGCAATTAGGGGAATACACACGCGGCAATATGGAGAAATTGCTGGACGCGTGTGCAACTATTAGAGATTATTTCAAATCCGTTTTGAATGAAATTCGAATCCGGCTCGCAGTCGTTGAAATATTTAATAGATTTGATTCAACTGTTTTGGTTAAATTCAAAGCAGGAATCCCTCTAGTGAAGCTATGATTGCAGCACAAATTATTTTGTAGAATACGTTTTACGCATCCGTATTGCTTGAAATAATTTTGTTCGTTGACCCTGGTAAGTTCATCCCGATGGGGCGTTTTAGTTTTGTTCATTTTCTCAGGAAAGTTACTCCGCAGCCCAAAACGTGTAAGGGATTAACAACTAAGGATACTAACAGATTTAAATACACTTTCATTTGAGCCACCCACTTGAAGTACATTTTAATGAAGCATATTCGATTTTAAGATATATATTACACATTTCTTACATTATGATATAATGTATAAATATATAAAGTACCCATAGTAGGATTTTATTTAGATAGTACTTATAAACATAATTAGTACATGTTTATTTTTAAAATTTGGGAAAACCTTGTTTTCTTGTTTTTTTCCCATGAAATTTACTATGTGCTATTTCATGCGTCAGAAGTTTGTCTCAACTTCAGTTTTGTGACACTTTCTTTTGTAAAATGCTCGTCTGTGTGAAATGAAATATTCTATTTACTAACGAACAATTAAAGATGTTTGTTCTAGGTTGTCAATAGCCATCCTAAATAAATTTTGGCCCATAACATAAATTAGCAAATAATTTTGTTTTTGACGTGTTTGTACCCGTTTTGCAAAACAATAAGTTAAAATGGTAAGTACATTCCCCAAAGAAAGAAGTTCGAGTTATAAGTATAATAATTTACAGCGCTGGCATACACTGCATGCTAGAACAAATCTCCTGTTGCAAATAACAGTAGAGAGAACGGCTGTACATTGGTTGCTGAACAGCTTAGAGGAAAATTTGTCCAACGAACTGCCCTGCACATCATCCCAGTCTGACTTTTTCGCCGGAGCATGCATGTTTTTCACCGCCTAAGAGATTTAATTACTTGGGGGGCGAAAAACATGCATGCAGGCGACGAAAAAGTTAGACTGGAATGGCAGTGATGGGTTGCGTTTTCTTTTCTAAGTCATTTTTTCATGAGTTGCAATATACATGCTATTTAAATCAGCTTCATTCTCAGTCTACCTGGGCTGTGCATTGACCCGAGAAAATTTGTCCGAAGAGAGCTAAGTGAAGCTATTTTCCAATTTCTTCAACTGCATAAACAAAAGCAAAAGACGGACTACTCCGTATTTTTCCTTCATGAGGATCTGGCTTAGTGAACGTATCAAGACACCTTTAATTTTTCCTGAAACTGGAATGGATTCTAATTGTTCTTCGAAATTAAGCAATGAAATAGAGAGCAAATCATCTCACAATGACCGAACGCCTGCCGATTTTTTTTAACGTACATGCCAATGTACAACTAAAGAGTAAGCAGCCTGTTGAAGTATTTGTAATCGGACGTTAACTATAGACCTTCACAGCGAAAAAGGAAACAACAAACCGAAGCCTCTATACTCGGACGTAAAGAATAAACCTTCCGCGAGAAAATTAAACAACCTTCTGAAGCACTTGTAATCGGACGTTAACAATAGACTTTCCCATCGAAAAAGTGAGCAGCCCTCTGAAGTATCTGTACATGGACGTTAACAATAGACCTTCCAGCGAAAAAGTGATCAGCCTTCTGAAGCGTCTATACTCAGACACTAACGAAAGACCTCCCCATCTTCGAAGACTCACGGATCTGAGTCACAGAGCCGCAGCTGTTGCGTTATTTTCGATGCGAGCCGCTCTCTGTCGGCGTGACGTGCGATCAAACAAATAAACTGCAGACCTGACACCTTCCTCATTTAATGAAACACTCGAGGGTCTCGAGCGGTTCGATTCTGCTCCCCAGCAAACAGCTCAAAAAACGCGCCTCAGAAGGATTGAATTACGTCTTCAGACGCGCCCTCTTCTCGCCGAGCGGGCGACGGCGACGCTTCTGTTCGTCTTTGATGACGTCAAAACTAATTTACTGCAGACTCTTGAAATGCTTCACCCGCCCAGACATGTTTCAGATATGTGCTTAAAAATTGATATCCAGTAAGTGATCAACCATGGCAGGATTCAGAGAAGTTTCTGAGACATTTGGGTGGGAGTCTTCGATTTCATCAAACTAAGTATCAAATTATTTGAGGTATGAAGCCATCCATCATTAAAATAATACATTCATTCTTATTCACATCAAACTATAAGGCTCGCTTGAGTATCAGATTATTTGAGGTATGAAGCTATTCATTGCTAAAATAACAAAATCATTTTTGGGATATATTGTATCCCTAGTCTTCGTGCACAATCGCCACACTGTGACGGTGTTAAAACAAGCAATCTTGCGCCCGTGTACGAACGAAGCGTTAACCAATCGCATGACCTCATAAAAACAACAATTGGCTTCCCTCAGCGCGTTGCATTCAGTTTATGAAGCACATTCTCTACAACCTCTAATCAAAAAAAGATTCGGCGGACTGCTTTTATTGCGCCGTTATATTTCACAGGATATCTCTTGGAATCGATGAGGGGTGGCCGTGTGTCGGAGTGAGGGCAGTTACGTGCTCCCAATGTGCGGCGGACCAGGGCCTCTCTATATAGGAACCTTAAGGGCCCGACTCCGTATTTTTGACCTTTATTGGGAATTTCAATGAAACCAGAAAATTGAATTGTCTTCTTAGATCGGATTTCTAATGCAGCGCATGAAGAAGAACGAAGCTCGATTGTTCAAATCTGGAAAGTTTATTTTTTCGATGATCATGATCATGAACCTCAATTGTTCAATAGTTTATTTTTCGATGATCCTATGATCATAATCATGAAGCTCAATTGATCACTAGTTTATTTTTCCGATGATCATAATCATGAAGCTCAATTTTTCAAATGCAGATTAAGTAATTTTTCGATGATCATAATCATGAAGCTCAATTGATCACTAGTTTATTTTTCCGATGATCATAATCATGAAGCTCAATTGTTCAAATGCAGATTAAGTAATTTTTCGATGATCATAATCAAACATCTATGTTATTGTCATCATATGATGCAGAGTAAATAGATCCTGTGGGACATTATGCGTAAAATCTTACATTATTGAATGGAGATTAAAAGCCTCATCGTTTACTATAGTTGGTATTGTATGAATTTCATCCGAAATTTCTACAGATCACACTCGAACGCAACCTAAAAAAACTAGGCTTTGTAAATACTCCCAACAAAACATCGTACGAAAGTAAAATATCTATACCACTTAAGATTAGCTCGAAGGAAATGTGAATTACGAGTACATTCGTCAGTTGTCGATAGGTGGAAATTGGATACATGTGCATACATGTTTACGCTTCTATCGCTAATTTTACTATCATCAAATTCAAATGAATCTAGCGCGTAAATTGATAATTTAAATTCAATGAAAGAACATATCGCGCATCGGGAAGTACAACGTCACAACTCAAAATTTTAGAAAATTGGCTTATCCATGCTGTTAAATTCGCCATTTCGTTCTACGTATTTTCATGAAACCGTCGTAACTGTGCCTTCAAAATTCACTGAGAGGAGAGATTCCTTTTTTCGATGAAAACTAATTCCGTAAAGCAGTTTGCAAAGTTAAAATCACTTCTCCTGAAAAATCAAGAATTTCGACTTGAGACGTTGTTCTTCCCAATGAGCGATATCTAACTCACCGAAAAGGAGGTCTGTATTCCTTTCGAAACGTTGTGCAGAAAAAGTGAATCTTCGCTTGTGATCAAGGCGGCTCATTTCCGTGGCGTACGTAGCCGGCATTGATTGATTGGAAAGTGCATGCTTATGAATATTATTAAAGAAGAATTATTTTCATTCATATAGGGTGCCCCCAGGGACTATGAGTGCACTCAAACCCTGAAGACAGTCACGGTTTGTTCGACAGGAAGTGCCCTATGTTATAAGAACATATTTTGTTGTTGCCTTCGGAGAAAGTCCGCAGTACTTGATCAGAAGCTGTGTGTGTGTGTGGAAAACACATACCACTCAGACACAGAGTGGCAGGCACAGAGTGGCAGACACAGAGTGGCAGGCACAGAGTGGCAGACACAGAGTGGCAGACACAGAGTGGCAGGCACAGAGTCGCAGACACAGAGTCGCAGGCACAGAGTGGCAGACTCAGCACCAGAGTGGCAGGCACAGAGTGGCAGGCTCAGCACCAGAGTGGCAGACACAGAGTGGCAGGCACAGAGTAGCAGACACAAAGTGGCAGACTCAGCACCAGAGTGGCAGACACAGAGTGGCAGACTCATCACCAGAGGGGCAGACACAGAGTGGTAGACACATCACCAGACACAGCACCAGACACAGCACCAGACACAGCACCAGACACAGCACCAGACACAGCACCAGACACAGCACCAGACACAGCACCAGACACAGCACCAGACACAGCACCAGACACAGCACCAGACACAGCACCAGGAGCCCAGGCTCGGTAGGCCACATCAGCAGTCACTTCAGGCCTCGTAAAAAAGCAATAAACTCGAGTCCGATGTCACCTGCGCAGCGACCCCGACACCGATGTAGGCTGCCCAAAATTTTATTCCGGTAAAACTGCATAAAAGAAAAAATAAGACTTGAGCTCAGGTTTTGACGCGTTACTTCAAAGTCCTCAATCTGTGTTGAATAACTTAGATAGAATAAGTGAATAGATTGAATAAGTTGAACAATTTGAACCCTGAAACAGTTTAAAAAATGTAAATAATTTAAACAATTTTAACAATTAAAACCAACTAGACAATATGAACAATTTGGATAACTTGAACAATCTGTGCCCCTTGAAGAGTTTAAAATATTTAAGCCACTCTAATAGTTTATTTACCACAAGTGACAAGTCAAGTATGTAGATTGTTTCCTAAATTTATTTCAACAAGCACATTTGGATGTACATAGCTACTCGTGAGCTCTGATAATTTTGGCAATTTCCATCGCGTTTAAGTACTCGGAATTAATATATAAGAAACATGCATCTCAGTCAGACAGAGTATCAATATACCTCATTTTAAAGCGAAGATACTTGTGCAAACTCCGGAAGTCATTTTTTTACGTATTTTTTTCCATATATTCTGCATCAGTATCCAAATTAGGGATGAATTTCAAGGTCACCTAAGATCGGATCACTCATGCACCTGATCACCCCACACTTCAAGATGTTATAACTAGGCAGAGAACACGACAGTTTCGATTTTGAAACTTTTGGCCCGCAGCGAAACAAGGATGTAATGGGAGCATTTTTTGTGTATCGTCCTTTTTCTCCCAAGATCGCCACTGCATCAAGGTATGACGATTAAGACCTTCATTCCATCAATGTACGAAAATTAAAACCGTTATCTTATCAGTGTTCGACGATTAAGACCACTATCTCATCAATATAAAACGATTAAGACCATTATCCCATCAGGCTACTTCGGATTGGCGCATGGATTCAACACAAAAAATCAGACATCATGACGTCGGTGAAAGAAGCACACGGAAATCCCATGTTCTTGTTCTCATAAAGACTAAAAGAAACATTATTCTGAATGCCAGATGTGATGAATAATGAACTATGAAGAATAGATTTTCGAAATGTTAAGACACTGCTTTTCAACCGAGGTTGTTGGTTATCTCAATAAATGCATCAGCGATGTCACTAAGCGAGTCTCCTGCAGGTTGTTTGGGAGGTTTGTCTGAACTCAGTCTTTTTCATGCAGGATTCTGTCTCTCCTTTACACGACTTGATAAAACTTGCCAGATTTTCATCGGGAAGTGAAGTTCTAGGGCATAAATGTTGCACCCTTTAAGCGCATACTCTGTTTTTTTTGTGGGCCACTCTGTCTTGACATTTGATGTCGTTTAATGAGATGTCAGTGAGAGCCTTTCTCACTTGCCCAATAAACAGCATTCCACACAATGATTTTTTTAGTTATTCCATCTGAAGCAGCAAGCATTTTTACTTGATTAGTTAGCAGTCCCGTAAGAAAATTTGCTCATCCCAGTTTGATATTTATCCTTTAAAAACTGTATCTTCTTCCTCAGTTAACTGAATCTATGAAAAAGCTCGTGCAAACTAGTTTTATAAGCCGACTGGTGATAAAATGAACTTCACCCACCAGCGGTACATTAATAACCCAAGACTTCACTACACACACCAGCGATACATTAATAACCCATGACTTAATTACACCCCCCAGCGATATATTAATAACCCATGACTTAACTTCACCCACTAGCGATACATTAATAACCCATGACTTAACTACACCCACCAGCAATACATTAATAGGCCATGACTTAACTACACCCACCAGCGATACATTAATAACCCATGACTTAACTACACCCACCAGCGATACATTAATAACCCATATCTTAATTGAAGCTTTGGTTACTTTTATTCTTTGAGTCGCAGCAATCTGATGAGGGACTACGCTCAGTTCGCTCATAAAAACAATTGCGAAAGCGTGATACACAGCGTTCGAGGCAGAAGACGTGGCTTCTATTGATTTGACTAATTTCTTGGAGTCTCATGAACCGATGCGATCAGCACCGAGACTTTCATCCGTCGCTAAATTTGGCAATAAAGATTTTATTCGACGAGAGAGTTTGCTTTGTTAAACAAAAGTATGATGATGAACTGCTCACTGACTTGGGTCTGAAAATAGATGCAGTTTTAACTTCGAGTTTTGACGTGAAAACGATGTATGAGTTCATGTCTGAGTTTTTTTCCTAAATTGTATCTTTTTGTTTACATTTGACATTTGTGTGTTATTTTCGTGTACTTTGGAAGACATGTAAAGTGAATGTTCATTTTTGTTATATTGTTTTGCGAAAGCGTAGAAGCAACATTTTTATTACTTGAATTTTAGAAGGAGCTTCAATGTTGTAGTCGGGGATTTTAACAAAAAGCTGGAAAAATTTAGAATTTTTAACATAGAAATTCAAAACCGAAAAATCGATTCACTAAAATTGACGTATAATTTTAATTAGGGAATAGAGTTTTTTAGTATCAGGCAGTAATTATTCCTCATCGCAATTTAACTGTCTCTACTCTCTGAAAAGACAATTAAATAGGATAGAAACATTCAAGGAAATCTTGATTTTCTTGAATCACCGTGGAAATCAAATTGATATTTTTTGAATTCTTGCAGTTTCTTCTTCCACTTTTAACCTTGTTCAAATTGAGTACAGTTTCTTCATTGTTAAATTTATGTACATTTAGATTCCTTGTTAAGTTAGTTGGAAATGATCTGACAGGAAAAGCTTGTAAAAATTACTGGGACAATTGTTTGGCGCATCTTGTTTGAATGTAGCTATTCACGATAAAAACTCGGTGCCCCTAAGTTAGTTGCATCTTAAAGGGATTGGATTAAGTTTCTAGAAACTACAAAGCAGATTACTATGTATATTTCACAAGAAAACTGTATCACGTTGGCAGCTAAGAACGTGTTAAAAATAAATTTTTGAATCCAATGAGGTCAAGTATGTTAAAATCTTTCACTATTTTCAATTTTATTAGCATTTAAAAGTGAGGAAAACATTTCATTATACGACCTATACACTGACTGACTTGCTTTTGTGCTTCCACTTATTACAGTACTCTCACATAAAAGTCTTTCATCAATACATAAAGAGTTTCATCATTATATAGCATTAATCCGGGAATATGTGACACACTTTAGTGTGCCATGGGCCTATACGACTCACATAAGTGTGTCAACCATGACACATTTTGGTGTGTCATTGGCATTCATGACTCACATAAGTGTGTCAACCATGACGCACTTAGGCTAAGTCACTACCATTTCACATAAATGTGTCGCTTTCTTACACACGCCTATATGTATGTACACGGAATGACCGAAATTATATACAAATTTGAAGGAAATATAGCAATCATCTTAAAATTTTAGAAGAGAATTATGAACTTCCACAAATTCCAAAGAAAGATTATTTTCTATCGAATAATTTTTCCCGAATGAAACGTAGATATATAATTTAACTTTCCAAGTAGCTTGGAAGTGTATTCAAATGTGATACCGCAAGATGTACCATGATTTCTTCAAATAATCATTTGGTACACTCAAATGTGTCAAAATTTCTATTTCTAAATCCTAAATTTCGCTCCTAAATGTTAGTTTTGAGACTTTCCTTATTTGCCCTTATTCAAATTTGGTTAACTTTTCATCAAGTTACACCCTGAATCTTGGTGATAATACGATACATTAAAATTGCTCTCTCCATTGTTTCTTCAAATTTCTTTCCCGAATGCTTTGCTATAAGCTGCAAAACTGATTTGCATTCTAATTTTCGAAGTTATTCCTTTCTTGTGACTTTGGTAAATGTTTTAAAGGCAAACTTGTGCTGATTTGTACTTGGAACCATTGCAAGTAACGTCAGGTGTTTTCAATAAACTTGACAGAATACCCCGAGTTCCTGCGCTGCACTCAACGGAGAAAGCTGCGTTCTCAGAAAAACACGGACGCAGCAGTATCGCTCGAACCTGTGCACGGGCGGTTTTCTGTCACTGCCGGACATTGTAGTTACGGAATTGAACAAAAATTGAACGTAGCGCCACACGGAACAGGAGTTCCCGTTTTTTGTAAGTAATGACGGTGCCATGCTGCATGTCGAGCTGCAGAACTGTTGCCCATAAATTCAGCGCCTATGATCACAAAATGAACTCAAACAAGAGTGATAGCTTTTTTGCTTGCTTAATGTTTACGCCGTCGCGCGAAAGACCTGATTTGCGTCTCCTCGAGCCATAAAAGAAAGGCCAAGAGCCCGAAGGGCTGCGCAACCAATTGGTTCTAGCCTCATAAATTCGAAATGAAACCCATAAATTGTCTGCCAAAAAGAAGCGTCTCTCATAAATTGTGTTTCACGACCAAAGGCACATTTGGAAGTCACTTTTGCCTAGCTTCGTCTGTTGTTCTTGCAGTAGCAGAGCTAATTTTGGCGCACTTTTGAACGAGTTAGAGCTTGATGCACTGCATTTAATCTCGTACGCTAGCCTCCCGAAGTCGTTTCTCAATCGAACGAGGGTAGCCTACTTCATTACTGGCAGCAGCAGCGGCGGCGTTTAGGAAACGAAGAAATTCTCTCCCCCTTCCCCCCTTCCTCCTTTCATCATCACGTGACGATGCTGGACTGTTGCAAACGCCTGCACTTATCACGGTAGAGGAAGCAAGGTAGGTTCAAGCCAGTCTTTTTTTCGTTGACGGCGTGGTATTGTGGACGTTATGGCAACGAATCAGTAGCAGCGCTCATTTTGCATCTGGTAGCACTGCTACCCCCAAATCTGGCTCCAATATTGGCCTAACGACATGGTGTTTTGGTGACGCCATCAAGTTGGTTTGAAATAAAACCTTTCTATTGGCTAGCCGTACAAGAGGAGGTGCATTTTCTCCCATAGAAATGACCCCATAGTGCATCAGTGATACGAATTTTTAGCAGGTGTGCCACGGTAGAAGAAACAAGGCAGAGTCATTTCTATGGGGGTAAATACACCTCCTCTTATCCGATTAGCCAATAGAGAGGCTTCATTTCAAACAAACTTTGTGACATCACCATTGCGACATGTTGTTAGGCCAATAGTGGTTCCAGATTTAAGGCAAGCAGTGTTGCCATATGCAATATGAGCGTTTTTATTGGTTCGTTGTTATGACGTCAGCATTACCACACGGTCGATGAAAAAAAGACTGGTTTGACCCTACCTTATTTCTTCTATCGTGAGGGGTACAGAGTGCTAAGCAGGAATTGGGCATGACGACTGAAAAGTATATTCTTAGAGTACATTTCATGAAGCTAAAGTCTCAGTATATTTCTATTTTGATAGTCGCACTTGAAATACATGGTGAGTTAATGTTCAAAATGATTACTACATTTTTGAGAAGCAGCTGTTATTATCAACGACGGTGCTCTTATGGAAGTTTCGTCGTATCTAATTTTTTCTCAGATTTTCAATGAAGAAAAACGTGCACTAGAGATATTAAAAGTTTCTTTGCAGCGTTGCATCATGTTATCAATATTAAATACTGGGTTTGTCAAAAATATACACGCAACTTTGAACAGCGCATTTTTTTGATTCGTATGGGGAAGTTATAACAGTAAATTAAATGTGTGTTGTGTTTCTGTCATCTAATCTTTTAAATGTATGTATTCGCAGGCATTATTATGCGTATCTATGCCGAATACATTTGTATATTGCAAATATATTTCTTACAGGTTCCATGAATAATTTATGCCCACAATATCTTGATAAAATTGTTCATTTGTTTACGAGTTTGTTCTAAACATAAAACCAATTTCTGAAGTTCAAGTTGGGGCTTAAAGCTTCCAGGAGAATTGAAAATGTCTGTTTTTATTTTGTTTTATACTGAAAATAATGAGAATGACGACCAAATATTCACAAACCCCATAATGACAGCGGTAAAAAATTAATAAATAAAGTTTTTAAGTTCATTTTCGAAAAACTATATGCACGTGCGACTCTTATTAGAAAATGTTACAGTTTTTATTCAAGTGACCATTTGAATCACTTGATACACTCAAGCTTCATCTGTCATCTCAAGCTTCTCTGCACCTCTCCGATAATGCCAGAACGAAGCAGCTTCGTCTATATATGAGGCAGCCTACCAACAAATAACGCGAATTTCAGCGTCTTCGATCCGCTCCAACTTTTCGGAACGTCTGGTTGGCAAAATCGGCAACGATGCGGTGGTTTCTTGGCTTTTTTTGCCCAGCTTTTACGACTTCACTTGCCCGCAAAAAACAGTCCCCTTAAACCCTGCCTCCGTTCGGAGAAAACTTTTAATTGGACTGACAGAAAGAAAATCAAGTAAATTGTACTGGTTGCGGTGCCGGAGACGCCGGCAGCTTAGGAGTTTGCAGCTGGAGTGAGGGCTGAACGCTGAAATTCAGCCGTGGAAGGAGGGACATGAACTTACTCGTCTTATTGCTGCATTCCTCAACCGATAATTGAAGTGAAAAAATAAGAAAAATGGCATAAACGTAAAATTTGCTTCAAGCGCATGAGAAACGTGGGAGGAGGGACGTGAACTTTCATGCTGCAGTTCTCTACCAAAAAATTGAAATAAAAAAATGAGAAAAAAAATCAAAACGGGAGGATTTGCTTCAAGCGCAGCGAAATTGGTTTCAGAAATATATTTTTCATGAATCTTTTCATATATTTTGATTCCATGGTATATCTAAAACGCTATCTTAATTCTAGTTCCTCATTACTGAAATTCCCATCGTTAAAGAAACGTGTGCATGTAAAGTTGCCTTAGATTCCAATAGAATAAATAAAGTAACGTGCTTAGCGGTCATTTTCAATGTCTACTTAGTTTAGAAGACGAATTTTCTCCTCCGTCACCATACTGTTCATAAAACGAAAGCTCTGTCTCTCCAAAAAGTGCAACCTGGTTAGTTAATTGACCTGGAAAAGTATGTCCTATTGAATCGCTTTAACATGAAAGCGAAAATTCTGTTGTTTAATATTTATAGTTTATTTTTAATTAGTTGAAGTGATGAGAGCTTATTAAAAAAATTTAAAGGATGTGATATGTGCAGACTCTTATTTTTTGCTTTGATGTGTGCTAATTATATAAGTGATTTGATGTGTGCTAATTATACAGGAGATGTAAAATGTGCCTATTCACATGGTTGTGTGAGGTGTTGAAGCAGTGGGTGGTGGCGTTGGAGCGCTGGGAGGCAGCGTTGGAGGGGGTTTTGACGTTGGAGCGGCGGGAGGCAGTGTTGGAGGGATGGCGTTGGAGCTGCAGGAGGCAGCGTTGGAGCGGTGGCGTTGGAGCGGCAGGAGGCGGCGTTGGAGCGGCGGGAGGCAGCGTTGGAGCGGCGGGAGGCAGCGTTGGAGCGGCGGGAGGCAGCGTTGGAGCGGCGGGAGGCAGCGTTGGAGCGGCGGGAGGCGGCGTTGGAGGGGTGTGCGCGCCATCAGACGGGATCTAATTTGCCGTCAACGCGGGGCGCAAACTGCATTAGGGCGACACCTTCCTGCTGCTGATGAGCTCCCCTACGCCTCACAGCTGCACTGTGTGCCTTTTTGCCCTCTGTACGCACCGCCGCTCCTGCGTCATGTGTTCGGTATGGTACATACATCGAGGCGAGGCCGTTTGTTGTGAAAGAATTTGTTTCGTACTCCTGCATCGTCCCTGTTTCAGTATGTTATGAACGGTCTCTGAGTCATGTGTTCGCTATGTTAGAAAGCTTCATTAATACGTCGCCGATTGTTGGGAAAAAATGGGTTTTGTTCTCTTGCATCGTCCGTGTGTCATGTGTTCGATATGGTATAAAGCTTCACGAATATTTCGAAGCTAGGACGTTTGTTGTGAAAGAATAGGTTTCGTACTCCTACATCGTCCCTGTGTCATGTGTTTTCAATTTGTTGTAAAAAATATAGGCTTCGTATATCGTGTAAGTCGTGTACGAACACGTGAAGCTGTGTTGTAACATGGGATTACCTCTCCAACGGAGTACGGAGACCGAGTGTTGAAGTCACTGCACTTCTTTATTTTGAAAAATATAGGCTTCGTATGTCGAGTAAATCGTATTCTAACACGCAATGGTGCGCTATAACAAGTGATTTTCTGTCAAACGGAGTAGGGTGCGTTGAAGACGCTAAATTTGAACTCGTTTAATGTTGCCAACTGCTATCAATTAAAAATCAAAGTGAACTTCGAATCAGGAAGATTCGTTGTGAACGAATATCTGTGCTTCGATTAACGTTACACAATATGTACCTATGTACTCAGCAAGTCTGTGACAGTTAAGCCAAGCTTTTCTATACGTTTTGTTTTCTCCGCCTGTTACAAGTTTTCCTTATCCCGTGAAAATCGAGTCAAATTTTCCTCGTGAGTCATTTACTGCATTTATTAGTAAATGAATCTCATTCACATCTCTCTTGTCACGTTGTGAAGTGTTAGGCGTGAAATTATTAACGTATTGAGTGGATCTTTGTACTTTATTGTCAGCTGTTTCAATCAATTGGGAAAAAAGTTTTTACAATCATTTAAATTTGCAAAAAATCGTGAAATGCTCTTAGCAGGATTGGTCTCCGTTTTTTCACCAAGTCGAGGAGTGTAGACGTCGATTATATTTCTTCAATACGCTTAGTTGAGGAACACTCGATTACTCATAGAAACGGTGTGCATAAAGCGATGAATTTCATATCTGCAAAGTCAGCTCTTGATTTTCTGGCGAATTTATCATTATATGAGCTTTAGACATCACAACATTATTTTGACTTGCAAGTCCATCAACATCGTGGAAGAATATCAATAAACAGGATGTACCCATACTCTATTTCATAAATAAGGTTATTTCATATGTCAATGAATAATTTGTACCTATGCTGTATTTCATAAATAAAGTATAAATAAACAACTAGTAACTTTGGATTTGCTACATATGTCACCAGGTAGGTAATAGAAGCTCCACCGCATGAGTGAATAAATAATTTCCGCTTCTTTCTTTTTAAGTATGCTGATATTGTAGACTGTATCAAATGCCTCTCTAAACTGCGAACATCGTAAGTTCCTCAGCAATTCTTAAATAGATGAAACAGATAACTTGTGTAAGTAAGGAGAATGCAACTCCTGGTAAACCCGGTGATCCGCATCGGTAATCAACAGAAATACTGGCATCTTTATACAGTATGTCTCACAAAAACCCTGGAGTATGTCTCATAAAACCCGAGTATTTATGGATTTTCCAGTATCAGTAGCACCATCATAATCAGTAATACTTTTCTATTGGCTAATTTTTAAAGAGATTAAATGCTTATGGTATTCTTTTGGTGGTATTACTGATACGGGAAAATAAATACTCGGTTTGGGGTTTTGTGGGACATACTGTATATTAGGATCAAGTTATCGCAAACATTACACCCGAAAAAGGCCCTACTCCTTGTCGTGGGATTTTCTCTCAATGTCATTAAATTATCGTTGCTGAATTTAAGTGTTTTCTAGTCCCTTAGAATAATGCTTTGTAGTAGTAGCCTAGATGCTATAGTGTCCCTATATCCGGAGATTTTGTAACACTCGCTCTGATGAAAACCCGCAAAAGGGTTGAATCCTTGACACAATAAATATCCGTGGTCAACATAAATTTTAAAGTTACACTTTCAATGCTTACTTTAAAGTGTTTTTGAAGGACTAAGGGCATTTATCTCCCATGAGTGAGAAGCGCCAAATAAATGACAGATGGTGAATCGAATTCTTTCTTGTCCCTAATAGTACGGAAGAGCAGAGGGCTAGCTGGACTCGACGGAGAAGTTTCGCAAGCAAAATGTCATTTCATCAGTTATAGAACACATCAGCTCATGAGTGGGCGTGTCTATCACTGTAGAGGAAACAAGGTAGGGTCATTTTTATGTCGAAAATACACCTCCTCTTGTTCGGCTAGCCAATAGAACGGCTTTATTTCAAACAAACTTTATAACGTCACCATTGCGACATTCGTTAGGCCAATAGCGGTGCCAGATTTGAGGCTAGCAGTGTTGCCAGATGCAATATAAGCGCTGTTATTGGTTCGTTGCTATGACGTCAGTATTGCCACACGCTCAACAAAAAAAATTGTTCGACCCTACCTTGTTTCTTCTACCGAGAGTGAGACAACTAATATCTTCTGGAGAAAGGCAGGGAAAATGTGCACTAATTTTAGTAGAGCAAAGCCTACGATTGATCCTCTGACTATTTGATCGAACATCGTATCAGAATGATATAACTGCATTTCAAATGGACCTCGATTCTCATGACGACCATCGCATAGAACATTCATGTGAATCTTGGATGACAAGTAAAATATTTTTTCAGTTTGGACATATTTTGTTTTGACGCGACAAAAAAGGGAAATTCATAAATTCTTTACACCAATAGGAAAATAAAACAATGAGTACATCACATTATAGATGATAGGGGAAAATTCATTCTCTATAAATTTAAATGAACCGTAGTTAATCGTATTCTTAAAAAAAAAATATATTCATATTATAAAAATAAGATGTTGGTACAGTTAATAATGCAGGTGAAAAAGTTGTTCTATATAAATTTTACAGTATCAGTTTGGAAAATCAGTAATACTTTCTAATAAAATACACATTAGACATCAATTATATGATAGTAAATTTACGAGAAAACTATTTGAAACCTGTATTTGGCTGCAGTCTAATCATCCAAGACAGCACAGCCAACGTTTACCAAGTCCTACAGGCAATTAAATTGCTATCTCTAGAGTTCGCCTTGGTACCACTAGTAACCAAGTCTACGAAGCAGCATGTCCAGAGCTCATTGTTTCAGTGTTTGTTTTCAAATCCCACTCATTATTTCACTGTGTATAATACGTAAAAATATCAGCCGCAAAATTTAGGCAAGACATTGTTTATCTGCGCCCGTGCCAAGTTGATTAGCTAAGTAGTGCGCAACGAATGAAAGTACGGACAGTAAATAAGTTTCGATAATTTAGCTGTGAGTTTTTATAACTATGTGACATCTCCCAGAGCTCAGCTTGTATTTAATATGTTCATCTTAGTTTTCCTAGACGTTTTATCTTAAAGCTTGAACATCAAAAAATGTTCGTCTACTTTCTTGATGTTCAGTCTAGTTTCTTCAGCTAGCTGCTATTGCTATAGCGATTAAATGATCGAAATATAAAATTATAGAATACTAGAAAAATTCCAGAGCATCGCGTTGTAGGAAGTGGATGCTAACATTTGTGTCTCCTCAAAGAGTTTATAGTATTGTTTTCACAATCACTGCGCTGAGGTAAAATATGTTGTTTTCATGAAACTAAAACTAGTTAACATATTTGGCTACCTAATGGCGAGTAATGAAAAGCTTGAACGGAAGTATTAGAGAATTTTGAAGACAGCGAATGAAAGATTATTTATTGCTACAGGTGAAATTGGACTCATTTTTTACCAGTACGAACAATCTTTTAAGAGTTCTAACTAATAAAAGTGTTCAAAATCGAGCGATTGTTGGCGTTTAATTTCGTAGAATTAGAATAGAATTTGAATTAAATCCTCAGCTACGACAAAAAAATTATCATTGCTTTCCAAATTTATAGGCCTTCCAAAAATTGTGCAGTCACTAAAACTTTTAATGTAAAATTCTTCTCACGTAAGTAGAAATTTACGTAACAAAATGAAAATTTTTAGAATTAAAAATAATTTTTTGGGAATATTCTCATATTGTCACATACACCATCATAGAATACTAAATGAAGATTGCGAGTTCTAACGATAACATTTACGACTAGATTGACATCCCTAGATGAGTATTTCTTTTCAAATTATTTACATCACACAATGGTGTCTACGTAGAGGTGTTTTCAGAACCCATTTACTTCAGCCATTCAAAAGTAATCTGCATATGAAATTTATTCCCTACATCCAGGCGTACTTCAAAAATTGAAATGCGTAAGAAAATAATCCTTGACATCCAGCCGCACTAGATTTACCAAGACTCCGTTGCAAGTACGATGTCAAGTTTTGGGTGCTTAGAGTTCTTTGCAAATATATTTATATATATATATATATATATATATATATATATATATATATATATATATATATATATATATATATATATATGAGCTAGGTCGAGTTCTGCTTGTACTGCTTTAGTACTCCTTCTTTGAGTACTGCTTCCTCGGGTACTGTTTTTTTGAGTATTACAATCCTGAGTACTGTTTTCTTGAGTACTGCTTTCGCGTACCAGTGGCGTTCGCAGGGAACTAGTCCAGTGCTCTGAACGACTTCCGTACCGCCGCTGCCTGTCCTGCTCTTAACTACCGCACGCCGTCGGTGATCTGCAGGAAAATAGAGAATCCCTGTCACGAGGGGTGCACAGAGGGTCAGATATCGACTGCGTATAGAGCACGATGATAAGAAACAGTAGCCATGGACTTGCGATGACTTCCCAGTCTAACTTTTCGCCGGAGCATGCATGTTTTTCGCCGCCCAACTGATTAAATAGCTTGGGCGGCGAAAACACGCATGCAGGCAGAGAAAAAGTTAGAATGGGCGGTTTAGAGTAAGAAACAGTTGACCTGTTTAGAGAATACGCGATGACCTGCACAGAGAATGCGCAAACCTCCTCAATGCTATTCATGTGATATGCTAGGTGATAAGGTCGTTGGAATTTGGTTTAGGCTTAAAATAGAGTGAACTTAAGTGTGATTTGGAGTGGTAATTTCCAAGTAATGTCAGTGGCAACTTCTAAATGACTGAATGAGTAGCTTTAGTTGTCATTCGAGTGGCTCACTCATGAATGACAGAGATGTACTTGAAGAAGCAATATTAGTTATGACTCATAAATATTTTTTCAATACAGGCCACGCAAGAAAGGGATTTGATATGGTGTTAATTGAATATACCATTAATTCTGTTTGATGGATGACTGTAGCAAACATGAGATGATGTAATAGAATTCTTTTAAACGTTTTTAAATCAGAAAATTTATTTCGATAAACTATTTAACTACGTTTGCCTACTCATAATGGTTTTTAATTCATAAATACCGAGTTGGAATTCGATTAACCTCGATTAACAATCAATACTTGGAACATAAGCGGTCTGAAATTCATTAAAAAAATTAGAGCCTTGTCATTCTCAATCCCGTAGTTTTATTGTTTTAACTATCTTCAACTCTTAAAATTGTTCAGTAAAGTGTTACGTATACTTGATTTCTAGAAGCACCGGTCATTTATTCTCATTCTTTAATCGTCCTAAGATCTTAACATAACTACAAAAATAAGTTGCCTTTCGCAAAACGAAAAAATTATTTTCAAAAAATGCTTCTAACCTATTACAGTATATAACATTACAGAAACTTCAATCGTGTTTTTCGCACTGAAATAAAAAATGACGAGAAGTTCATGTTATTAACGAACACACGATATCCAATGCGAGCGCTTACGGAAACGTTACATTTTTTTTAAGGTTACACTTCCAATAGGGCGTAATGTGAACGTAAATATGTATATGTAAATGTAAATACATAAATTATATAAATATAGATACATATAAATGTAAACGTAAATATGCAAATAAAAAAATAAAAAATGTAATGAATACGTTACATTTTTTTAAGTTGGCGCAATTAATGAGTTGAATTTCTGAAGAAACATTAACGTATTAAGAACGTCGACTTAGCAACGTTGTGGGCTTACAGCACGCAACGTACAGCAAATAGAAATGACGTAGCTTTCACAAAATATTTTTTATGAATACTGGTGCTCACATTGTCAGCACGGCACCTCAAAAAATGCCCAACCTTGGTAATTCTGGCCTGTAAAAAGGCCAATTTGAGCCGTTAAGCCAACAAGAAAATCAGACTGGCCTCGTTGTTTGAAGGCTAATTTTTGCGCGACTGAATACCTAGTCCCACTTACTCGCCGGAGCATCGGCATCTTTGGGATGCTTTATTTCCAATCAAGCCTGATACATATGATCTTAAGCATTGGTTTTTCAAATGTCTTATAACTAACCCTATATATAGGGCACCATGACGGTTCCCCCGTAAAGCCGGTACCCATTTCCGACACCTGGGTCGAGTGGGGTATTGTGCTTGAGCTTTCCCTTACACCCAACGGGGAAAATCTCCTCGCCAGCGCCGGGATACGAACCCTCGTCTCCAACATACAAGGCTGATCCCTTAACCACTGTGCCACGGAGAGCATGCATGATTTTCGTCGCCCAAGCGATCTAATTACTTGGGCGGCAAAAAACATGCATGCAGGTGGCGAAAAATTTGGACTGAATATAGATTTTTCGAAGAAACTGAAAAGCAGAACTCGCTGCTGCCACACTACAGATCCTTCTTAATCGATCTATTGGCTGTCTGATGGATTGTGGTGCATCACACTTAGCGGGTCACTTTTGATGAGCCACAGGAGAGACTTGTTTGTTTTGTGTTGGATGTGTATGTTGGATGTTTGCCCTGTATTGGATGTGTATGTTGGATGTGTATAGGAATGTTTGAATTTTATTGGATGTGTATGTTGGATGTTAGTCTTCCTTTGGATGTGTATGTTGGAGGTGTACATGGAATGTTTGCCTTGTATTGGATGTGTATATTGGATGTGAAGATTGGATATGAAGATTGGCCTTGAATTGGATGTGTGTATTGGATGTTCACCTTGTATTGGATGTGTATGTTGGATGTTCGCCTTGTATTGGATGTGTATGTTGGATGTTTGCCCTGTATTGGATGTGTATGTTGGATGTGTATAGGAATGTTTGAATTGTATTGGTTGTGTATGTTGGATGTTAGTCTTCCTTTGGATGTGTATGTTGGAGGTGTACATGGAATGTTTGCCTTGTATTGGATGTGTATATTGGATGTGAAGATTGTATGTGAAGATTGGCCTTGAATTGGATGTGTGTATTGGATGTTCACCTTGTATTGGATGTGTATGTTAAATGTTCGCCTTGTATTGGATGTGTATGTTGGATGTTCGTCTTGTATTTGATGTGTATGTTGGATGTTCGTCTTGTATTGGATGTGTATGTTGAATGTTCGTCTTGTATTGGATGTGTATATTGGGTATTTGCCGTTTATTGGATGTGTGTGTTGAATGTTTGCCGTTTATTGGATGTGTACGTTGGATGTTCGCCAAGTATTGGATGTGTATGTTGGATGTTCGTCTTGTATTGGATGTGTATGTTGGATGTTTGCCTTGTATTGGATGTGTATGTTAAGTGTTTGCCTTGTATTGGATGTGTATATTGGGTATTTGCCGTTTATTGGATGTGTATGTTGGATGTTCGCCTTGTATTGGATGTGTATGTTGGATGTTCGCCGTTTATTGGATGTGTATGTTGGATGTTCGCCTTTCATTGGATGTGTATATTAGAAGTTTGCTATGTATTACCTATGTATAAGCTCTGTCAACTATTTTTAAGATAAGATATTGGATACCAAATTTTGGTATATTGCTGTACGCAGGGTTACCATTGATTACCACACCTGTAATTGGTAGAATAAAATGGCCCAAATAGCCTTTTTATGCCTAATGATTGATCAAACAGGTGATAATAACGCAATATTCTGATTGAAGAATGATTAAAAAAACAACCTGCAGAATAACAGCCATATTCACATGGACAATTTGAAAAGTCCACGGAAATTTAGCCGAATATTTAACTATGTTTTCTTTAAAAAATCTACGGAAACTGAACTGAGCATTTAATTATCTTATCCAAAAATCTACGGAAATTAACTCGAACATTTAACTATCTTTTATTTGAAAAAAAATCTACGGAAGCTGAACCCAGCATTTAATTATCTTTTCTTCATATTCCATTGCATAGCGGACGTCGAACTGAAAAATCTTGCCAGGTTTTAAGCAGAGTTTTTTAAATCTGAAAACTTTCATAAAATGCATTAAATTCTGAACGTAAACATAATAAAAATTTATAAAATAAATTAGTTTTCTCTGAGATTTGCCTCAGGATCATAAAACAGCAACTTTGAACGCAATAGGCCAAGAAATCGGGCATATTCATTTTGATCAAGGGTAAAGTTCGTCGTATTAATATTCATGAAATCATACATGATGTAATATGAGCTTACGGGAACGTGACGTGTTGCATGGAGGAGTCTTAGTGATGTAGGACGAGTAGAAAGTAGAGGAGTAGAGAGTAGACGAGTTGACAGTAGAGCACACAGCACGGCGCAGTCAAGCCTCACAGCACACACTGCAACACAAACGGCACCGGTTTATTCATCTCAAATACAAGTGGTAAATACCAATACTTAGAAGCAATAAACACCAATACTTACATTGGCTACAAATTTTTGATATAATTTTATGCCTAACTAGGCTATTTAATTTAACTAAGCTACTTTTACCCTATTTATTTCAATAATTTAGAAGAGAAGGGGATTTTTAAACAAGTAAAATAAGGTATTTAAATTAACTAAGCTATTTTCGCCTATTTATTTAAGAATTCAGAAGAAAAGTGGATTGTTTACAGGTAAACAAGGTATTTAAATTACCTACGCTATATTTTACCTATTTGTTTCAAGTATTCAGAAGAGAAGGAGATTCTTAGACAGGTGTGTGCAGTAAAAGAGGGTTAATAGTGTAGAAACTTAGAGCTAAAGAATTTGCGAATTACCCAACCGCTGTTGAAAGAATACATGTGAGTAAGTAAGCCCAATACTCACATCAGATGGTAACTATTGACAGCGCAGCTCCAACGGCAAGTAACTTACGGCAAGTATTTTAAACTCCTTATCATGCAAAAAGTAATTTTTTTTATTGTTTTTTAACCGTAGATTTTTACCTAATAGATAAAGGGGAACAAATTCCTTTCACGTGTTACACGGAAATATTACAAAAACTTCTCATCAAACTCAATTTATATCTGCTGTACATTTAAATTGATTCCTTACACAAATGCCCGGATGAGAACAAGGTGCACGACAGCACGACACCCACACGTGACCGCGTCTGGGGTGCAACTGACTAACAAGCCGCCTGCCTCAACGCTCGGGTACGGTCGTCGACGCTTCACAAAGCCTAGCGTCGTGCCTTTACCGTGGCAACAGAAACTGAATTGACGGTGATAAATTCACCAACGAATTTAATTCTGCTCGAAGGCGTTGAAAATAAACTGATATTTATATATACACACCGAAAAATTGTGATTGTCAATTTTCAACATCACGAAGAAAAAACTGCTATTTCCACGGTGAAGTTTTAAGAGGGAAAGAGCGGCGAGGAGGGGAGTTAGTTAAATAGTTGCCGAAAGCACTGCAATAAAAGCAAATCCGCGGCATTTGTCCCACGCAAGGGCAATTTCGGGTAGTGAAGTCATCGATTTTTGGGCAGGCGGCGGTTAAGCTGTGGAGTGCGCGGCCGTAAATATCTTCTGGCAGCCGTGCTGCGGCACACCGCCAATGGCGGCCGACCTGCGCAGTCGACCTGCGCAGCAACTCCTCCTCCTCTTCTCACAGCTCTCTCTTTCTCTCTTTTTCTCAGTTGCTGCTCCCCATCGCCTTCCTAGTTATCTTAAGCTCAAAAAGGAAACATTCACGCAGCTCAGCAAAAACTCCTCTCCTGGTTTGAGCAAGAAATAGAGACGGTAAGAGTGACATCCGTGAGCTGGGAGTGCAAAGCAGCGATGCATGTCGGGTCAACGGGAGTGTGAGTGATGATGTGGGAGCGTGAGTGATGCACTTCTGCCCACATCATCGTCACTCGTCGGTGTGTGGTGATTGCCATCGTACAGGAAAGTGTATACCATGCTACCGAAATAGGGATTACGTATCAACCTAAACACGAAGTAGTTTTAAAATTTTCCACTTCTAAATCGTGCTTCTTCCTGTCGTATCTCATGCTTCAAAAATGAATAAATTTTTCTTCAGATCTATGTCATAAGTTGCTATGAAGATCGCACGTCAATAAATGTTAGAGGTATTCAAGGAACTTGTTCACGGTTCAGTTACATTGCCTCGAACCTGATTACCATTTTTACCTGTACACCACCATTTTACTGAACAATGATTAGACCGGATGTCATTTGCTTGATACTGGTAAACTGGTGTGCTGAAAAAAGGGATATAAAATTACACTCCACTGAAAAACTGAGGAAAAACGTATACTTCACTGAAAAACTGAGGAGATAAACGTATACTATACTGAAAAACTGGAGAAATAAAAGTATGCTCCACTGAAAAACACGTGAAATAAAAGTATACCCCACTGAGTATACTTTAATTACTTTTTTATTAGTATGCTTTATTTATCACCAAGTATTCTATGCCATGTCTCTCTTCAGTGCCAGAACTCGCTTGTCTTCAGGTCGTTTTTGAAAAGCCGTCTTTTTTGCCCACCAGAGGGCGCGGTGGTGCGGCTGCGTTCCCGAGCATTGCAGTGCAGGAAGCACAGGGCAGCTCTGCCGAAAATTGAGTTGCTTCTCCAGTCGTAAAAGTGAGCTTTGTTACGCAAGTTTTTCCGAACATTTGTGACCCGCCCTCTTGCGGCGCAACTTCCTCTATGCTCGCTCGGGCAAACTGGAAGCTTTGTCAGCCTTACTGGTTGTTATTGAGTGGTCTTTATTTTGGTCTGTTGTTGCATGTGTTGAATCGGCGTCGCACGCATTATTTTTGCTCTTGTAGACTTCCTTTTACTTCAGCAGATGGAAGATGTTTTTGATGTTCTTGATATACTAGTGTATGATAAGAACCACGCACTGTAGATCAAATTGCTGATAATAAACTAATAATTAAGGCTTATTACTCTTATTATTACTCAAGCATACCTCAACCGGCATCTCTAATTGACCGCAACCTCACTAATGAATTCAATGTTGACAAACGCTCATGAAAATACACGAAAAGTATTCTTTTACAGCGTACACAGAACGCTTTTCCAATTGAAGCAAAATATCAACGAAGGATTTTGCTTGAACATAGCTTAATTGATAGGGAAGAACATACGATGGTTCTAATTTGAGAAACAATGAGTTAACAAGCCAGTAAGTAACTGGAAATCTCGGCCGATATAAGTACCTTATGACAAAAGCGCAATACGGATGTTAGCACAACAAAACTTGAGACTGCAATGTGCTGGTTTCTCTTCCTCCTCAGTCTTCAGTCTTCTCTTCTCTTCTACCGACCAGCGGAGGTACGCGAGGTAGAAGTGATAGTAATTGTGGTCACCTGTCACTGTGGGTACCAGCGGCAACAGTATCGTAGTAGCTCTTAGACCTCGTTTCGTTTTACACTTGTACGTTATCGCTCCCCTTATTACATTGGTGTCTGCAAAAGAAAAGTCTCTGAGGCCATGAGACTTGAGCAAATCATAGAATGGGACACTCAGGATTGTTCCAGTTCTCATTTTTATTCTACTATTTTACGTTCTGCTGAGATTCTCTGTACATGAAGGGGCATTTCAAAAGTGTAGCTGTATTTATTCAACAGTCAAGTCACTCTTTGCTGAGAGTGCACAAGTTCTGCTGGAACATAAGATGTAAACATGCAGTTCTGAGACGCAATTAGAAATAAATATAATAGCATATGCCTAGAGTGTGTACGCGAGGTGTCTCATTCAAACCATAATACCGGCAGTGCTACGAGAAGGCACCTGTGTAGAATATTAGGCATAAAAAACGTAAAGAGTATTTATTTACACCTTTGCGTTGATTTGTATGTCGTACTTTGTAATACTCAGAGGGTAGCTTTCTCAAACATTAATTTTCGATAACACATTTTGTTCTCAAATTATCGTTCATGAAACAGAAGAAATTCGACAATTTCAGAGTACATCCAAGTGTGTACACCTAAGCACACGTAGAGTACACCCAAGTGTGTGCACCTCAGGTAGTGTACATTTGCACATCCAAGTCTCGCCTCCGTAGTGCCCGCACTCGCTTCCCTTTAAACAAACCACGACTGCAGGTTTTCTCCGGCTGCCTCAGTCTTGGCTGAGCGAATGTCCACATTCTAAGAAAATGTGATTCGTCCGCTCTCCCCGTGATAATTTGCCAACAGTATTTCCCGAAATGTGAAAGTAATGTTCAGTGTTTTAAGTGACTTTTATTTTGTTAGTATTAATTAATTGATCACTTAATTTACTGTATTTTAAATTATTTATTTATAAATTAATTTAATTAACTATTTATCTTGATTCTCAAAAGAAACTTTTGCTCGAGTTTGGTTCAGCTGAAATACGAGTATATTCATCACTTCATGATAAGATGTAGAGCACAAGTTCATCACAAGTAAATAACAAAATTAAGGGCTTACAGTAAAAGCAGTTTGCTGAGGGCTGTTTGCCAGAAATGTTCAGCAAGTTTACAGTTTTTAAGAAGTCCTAAAAATTGCTCGCATCTTAACGCAAAATTTTCCTAAATTGATGAGTATTTTGCAGTCTCAAATCAGGATGAGAAATACTTTGACATAAACATACACGGTTTTTACTCCTACTGTTCAAAACAAATGGCATTCGTCAAAAAATTATGGTTACTAATATAATAGGCTTTTTGGATGAATGTTCACTTGACATTCATTACGTATTCGAATGATACATTTGAATTTTTTGTCTTCTTAAGAAACTGGTGGTAATGCAGCTGCATGAGTTAAGGAAACGTAATGCATCCTGTCACACGCTCCTCTCTGAGCTTTTGGTTTTGAGAATATTCACCATTCGGAATTACCGAAGCAATCGAAAATTATTTTTTTCCCTTTTTCTTATTTCACTCAGGTTGGCACTTTTAGACGAACTCTCATGATACTTTTTCTCATGAATCAGACACCATTACGCTCTGGACTGCCCCTCATGTGCGCAAACAATAAATAAATTTACAATAAATAAATTAAACAATAAATGAATAAAGCAATACAAACAATAAAACAAACAATAAATAAATTTATAACAAATAAATTAAACAATAAATAAATAAATAGAACAATACAAACAATAAAACAATAAACAAATTTACAAAAAATTTTACTTTCATCGTCTTCCTTTTAACAGATTTTTATACTTACATTGCATGTTAAATAGATACGACTAAACGAAAACATACAATCACCTCATTTTCGGGATCACTTGCTTCACAAACTTAATATCCATTTTACAAAAGGAACATTTTTTTACCCGATTTGTCATTTTCTTTCAATTTTCAATTCTAAAACTGTTTTGCCCTGCATGAATATTTGACCGATTCGCTTTCAAATCATAAATTTGGTGAAATTTTTTAACAAATCGGTTTATTCAACGACCAGAACTTATATAATGACAAGGAGGGTTGCTAAGATCTCCTCACGTGGTAACTAAGGGCACATTAGTTGTAATTGTGGAGTAATTATTAATTATTAATTAAGTTCCCAAGAAGTAAAGCAGACAATAAATTATCAAATTGGGCCAAAGTGAGAACTAATTAAAAACTTGATGGCAGCTCCGCATGACTTTGTGTCTATTAACACTTTTACTGCAACCTGCGCCACCGGTGGCCACGGAGGGGATTCTCATAATACTGCTTAATGACCAGTAGTCATAAATTTGATTTGCGTAAATACTCAATTAAAACTTAATGAACGCATTATCTAGTTAATTTTTGCTATTTTCAATATTTCTTACTACAATTGGCTTTATAAATCAGTTAAATATTGAGCTTCAGTTTAAACCATTGCGGCGAAAGAGTTAATTCTAAGGGCACAATACGTTCAGCAGCCAACCCTTCTCTCTGTTATTAAAATCATTCGAATTTAAAAATATTTAAACACTTATTCTTTCATTGCAGAAATAAGTACTCGTACGTGCACCTTACGTGCCGTTCTGTGCATATTGATTACAAATAGCCAAAAATTTGGACAGCATATCCCCAGTAAAAATAATCTATTCGTGGTCGTTACGTCGGTAACACTTAATGACTTAGATGGAGCAGCCATGCATGGCACGGCTTTCAAGCTCCAAAGATTGAATGCGTCTTTCGTTCGTTGCAGTTAACTCTGGAACTTTGTTGAGGGATGGAAAGCGCATTCTGAAGTCATGAGAGCTTTGAAACGAAGATAATTCACCGACTCCACATCTTTTGCCATGTTAATAAAGTCACTTTACGAGTCGATATGTTCAATTTCAAGCCATTACGTAAAAAATATTTTTAATTATACGCTCTTCTACGAAAAATCATGCAAATAAGAATTCCAGATAACTTATATAATAAGAATCGTGTTCTCTATTCTAGCTCGAACCCGATATTTTTTAAGCTTTGTCAGAGAGTGGACTAACTGCACTTCAATCCTATTATTTTATGCAATTGGATTATTATTAAATTAATAATAAATTGTTTAACATTATTTAAATGCTAGTAGAGAAGCACGTAAGCCAAAACATCAGCTAAAATGAGGGTTGAACTATGTAGTTGATTGCTAGATAATGGAGCATTCATGCCTCACACGATAATAAATTTATTGTTTGCAGAAATGAAATACTGCAGAGCCTTGCACGAAACATGATATTGATGTATAACTTTAGATGGCTAGGATTTTAAGGAACTTAATAAAATTTATTTTCATGAGAAATGTATGCAAAATATTCTTTTGTCACATTTTTGCCCGGTTGTTCAACTTATTCCTCAATTCAATTTACAACCATACGTTGCTAGTACCCAGTCTAACTTTTTTGCCGGAGCATGCATGTTTTTCGCCGCCCAAGCGGAATAATAACTTGGGCGGCGAAAAAAATCCATGCAGGCGGCGAAAAAGTTAGACTGGGTATAGTAATCACATCTGAAACACCTGTCATATCTCTGAAACTCCTGGGTCAACATGAACATGAATTTACTCAGCGTTAGACGCCATCAGCATTAGTGAGGGGTCTTGTGCTAATAGTGTACTTCAGCATGTAATATAATGTTGTGCTTCATCCAATACAACAGTAAGTTACCTATATAACAGCTTTTAAAATTCATACATAATGTAGCTTGTGGTACGTAACGCAAGTCTAAACACATGTTCACTCAGCTTAAATTGCAGATTCACTAAAAATTTAAAAGTGAAGAAAATGCTAATAAAGTTAGTCACTTCATGAAAAAAACAATAAATCGAAAACGTTTTGGAAACCAGCTCCATCATCAGTTTTGTAAAATACAAAGCATGATCAATCGAACGAAAGCCTGAAAACACGATCGAACGCAAGTCTTGCAGACATTATGTTTTATCTGTTGCAAATGAGTTTAAATCTTCAGCAGTTTGAGACATCAGTTGGTCAAGATGCGGCTGCTCTGAGTCAATTGCAGGATTGAGCCTCGGAAGTTTCAAACCAGTATCTTTGCGTGCGAAGAAAATTAATTGAATAAAAATTAATAATAACGAGGTTGCGTCCCTGTGAGAGCGGTGAGAAGTGTCCTCCTAATGGCACGAGAAAAAAAACATTCCCTGGAAATATGCATATATTCCCTCATCATAGAAACAGATATTTAGTGATCGACCTATTGCAATAAATGGGGAAATTTATATTACCGTAATCATACATGACTAACACAAGTGACGCATTTGTGGTTGTCTTTATTTACGGGATTACATATTTATTAAAGGCCTTTTGAAGGCAGAAAATGGTGAATGATATTTCAACAGCATATAATACTGTACATACATAAAAATATTTATATATTTTTTGATGTATGTATATAATATGTATACATATATTTGAGACTTCCCTGCCATCATTTCTGAATCGCAATAGTTATATTTTTTTCACCTTTTGAACTCTTTCAACTACTAAAATACATTTTCGTCATCATGAACGTGAGTCATTTTATGCTCAATCTGAATTAAGTCCCTCTGAGGCTTACTTTCCTCGCAGTAAAAGTTCATCTCGCAATCCGTAACTCCCGAGAAATAGGAAACAAATTCCAAACCCAAGCGCAAAAATTGACAACCTCCAATTAATTTTCGCTGAGAAAACCGAGCTCGCAAAAGCAGAACAATCACGGGCAGGCCTGAAACATGGACGGATCTACGTGGACTTCAATTTTCGTTGGGATGGGGTGCAAGTGTTGACGTGGTTTATGCAAGGGCCGAGCTGAGCAAACACTCAGTTTTACGACAGCGGCCGCGGCAGAGCTGGCACCCGCACTGCCGACTGCTAGCCCGCAGCCGCCATACCGCCTCACCCTGACGACTTTCGGCAAGGCAAAGCGCCCGTAAAAATCGAGGGGTCAGGACCGAATTAGGCCGTCGTAAAACACACATAAAAGGGGCAAGTGGCCCTAAATATCGGCTCGACGAGGAAAAGCGATTCCCGAAAAGGAGCGAAAAGAAGAAATGCCGATGAAGGCTAGCACGAAACGTCATTCTGTTTCATGGGAACAACTTACTTAAACTTTCGACAATCAACGTAATCAGTAAAGCCAAACTGAATAATCTGCGGATTTTTGGCAAGGCATTTCGTAGCATCATCAAAGCCTGCGTCTAGGCACGATAGAGGCATTGGTCTGGACGAGCATGAGCAACGAACCGGAGGCAACTCACGCTCGAACGGAGGTCCGCTCTTCCAATACAGGCATTACAGCGCCCTCGATCAAGCGATCTCAAATTAAATCCCGCCTCTTGAACAGGAGTCTCGCTAAAAGTGCTCAGTGAGAGGGTCAAGCTCTCTCCCCTCGGTTGTTGTTCCTTTTTGCCAGCCTCAAGTGGACGTATCTTTGTCATGCACGGCGGCGACCCGAGCGTCGCGTGCTTGCGTTACTGAGAGGCTCTGACGCCAGTCCGCCATGCAGTTCCAGTGTCCCACATTGTCCTGACATTGTCTCTTTACGAAGCGTGAATTTGCTCTGAGTTTTATCGGGGTTTTAGTTATAAGCGACGTCAGTTAGAAGGCTGGCAAGATCTTTAATCCCACGTACATCTCGTGTATCGCCTTTTTTTGAAATAACTTTTTTTTTTCTTTTTTCTTTTGGTCTGACACGCTATGTTGGGATTTCCTCTATACATTTCTGATATTTTTCGAGTTTTTCTGAAGCCCTTGCATTAGATAATTCATATTATCATGTCAGTTTCATCACAGAATAAATTTTATGAATTTAATGAATGCGCGTAAATTCACGCAAAACATGTGAACGTGTCGTTGACATGAATAATGAAATTAAAACAAGCCATTCATTTACAGCGGTTAACTGTGGTAATACTTTTTTTTGTTTCTTTATTTTTTATTTTCTGACAAATATTTACCATTTTTACTCTCCTTAAGATAACTGACTAAATAGATACATAGAAGAAACTCCGAGATTGGATTCGAAACACCCCTCGCTTATAGCAATTTCTTCATCGCTTCATTCTTGCTACTAGCAGCTCCGGAAAAAGGATAGTTGCATTACTGTCCACGGCTCAGAACGAAGCTATTCTTGTTTTTTTTTTGTGCATGCTGTCAATAGTGATGCACCACGAATTTATCAGCGTACTTCTATCTTTGTCTCACTCTTAAAATTGGCCTTGAAGGTCAGTCCTGTTTTTTCGTTTTCTCATCCGGAATTTTAAACCAATTTTAAAAAAATTATTTACCGCAAGCGATAGAGTGGTATATTTTTTCTTAAGTCTATTACAATGGTCACATTTAAAAAAAAAATTCATTTGACTTCGGAGACTTCTTTGCCTTATCACTGAGAACAAGAGCACACAATGTTCACGTTTGAAATTGGGTTTGTCGGTCATTCCTATTTTCTCGTTTTCTCATTTGGATATTTAAATCAAGTTAAAAAATGTATTTACCACAAGCGATGAAGTAGTAGATTGGTTCTCAAGTCTAGTACAATAGTCACATTTTAAAAGAGATCTTTCCCTGACTTGCACTTGGCTTCGAAGATTTCTTTGCCTTGTCATTGAGAACAACAGCACACACGATTTTCTCATGCTGCGGGTTGGACAACAGCTCCATGTTTTCTTTATTTATTATCATATTTTAAACCTTTGATACGACTACATTAAACCTCAAGGATTTTTAAAGTTTGATTCGCGGATGATACCTTTTCTATATTCATTCCATAAGAAGAAAAATAAAAGCTGGACTATAATCCATCTCCATGGGAAAATTACTGAAAATAATGCTCGCTATTATTAACGCAATTATTAATGTAAAAGTTAAGTTAAATATACCTACAACTATGATGCCATTAAAATTAGAAATAACGTTTCTTATGTTTCTTAACGTTATAAATTTGACATCTTACTCCTGATGTTTCACTTTTTTATATCCATGAATATGCATCCGTCAAACGAATTTTCCCTCGAACAAAATGAAGATATTTTTCATCTTAAAACGTAGGGGTGACATCACATCCAGATTTTTTCTGAACAATTTATGTATTTTTAACGAAAATTTGAACAAGAGTTGGTAACGTTCCTGAAAAAAACATGTGGAAAGGTAGTTCGAGGTAGTAACATGAAAGGTAGTTCGAGTATAACGTGAGAAATAAAGAGGATTCTTGGAATTTACCTTTTAGGGTGGTCGAAATTTACCACTACTTGCTGACGTTAAGCCTCGAAGTGGCACAATATTGCTGATGGAGCAGATAGTGCTTCCCCTCTGCTCGTGTCTGCTCCATTGCTAAAATTCTCTTTTGAATTCGCTTTTTTGTTGCTTCGTTGCCATCTCCGAAGCCTGATAAAAGGACTCGATGTTTTCGTTGTTACATTATATGGAAATGTAGTAAATTAATAAACACGCATTAAACGCAAACGTAGTAAATTAATAAAAATGAATCATATTTAAATGAAGAAAATTAACAAATACGTAGTGTATGAAACACTTCTTACCGAATACACTAAAAAGTCGTTCGAAATTCGCAACGCACAGTTAAGCCCGTAGCAAACTTTGAGTCTTACTTTTGTAACTGAGGCACAAAGTATGGACAACAGACCCTTAGGTAGACATCATCTACGTATGCACCGCTCCCTTTTGGATCATTAACTTTTTGTCCGCTCACTTTTACGGTTTCGGTTTTGCCCCCTGAGACTGTAAGATACAGTATGTGCTGCAGCCATTATCGCCTTCATTGTTACAGTGAGTACATTTGGGTACTATGGGTGCATTTCAACCGTTCAAGATGGATAAAAAGAACAATAAATCGTTAAAATGTACAATATTTATTGTAAACGTTTTGGAATATTCAAAAATCCATCTTCAGAGCTCAAACATGAAAGAAAAATTTAACTTGAAACGCGCAAAGAAGAATACAAACACCCATTTTATACCAACACTAATTCATGCAGACGCAAGATCAATGTGCTTGAGAGACCGATTTTTATAAATTCGCTGAAAGTTGTCTCTTTCTTCTTATGAATAGTTTGATTCCGAAAATTCGTGGGAGTTCAAGTTTTTGGAATTCGTTTGGCTAGATGTGAGTTGGGGAGTGAAAAAAACACGGTTTGAACTTTTTACGTCTCTTTGAGAACGCAGTTACGGTTGTACACGTTATTTTTTCAAGTACTTTGTAATTGCAACGGCATGACATTTACATGAAGTAATTGTTCTGATGAGCCTTTTGGTCGGTAAATGCACACAGCGAACCTGCATCCAGAGTTGGATTTTCTCATTTTATTATCGATTTTCTCCTAGTTCAGACTTTCCCCATAACTTTAGCAGCTTTTTTAATTTTATGCGTATGTTTTACGTTAAAATTTCTCATTTTTTTGTTCATTTTTCTGCTTTATTTATGAGAGATCGGAGATCCATTCCTGTATTTATCACATATCTATAACGCCCTACATCAATGTGTGCATGCTGAAGCGTTCTGAAAAAGTCTCTTCATTTTTCTCCACAAACGAATGAAAGAGTTTTTATTTTAATCAGTAACGAATCATTATAATAAAAATAGAAACTTATATTGTAAGTAGTTATACATTTTTTTACTAGAACAACTCAAAGAATATTTACAACGGACCCGTTCAGCAGCTCCACGGAAAATCGTAATCTACTTTATCGCTATTTGATTGGATACATTCCTATACGGTGAAATAATTACAGCTTTGACCTATGAATATTTACGCCATTCAAATTCAGATTCCAGAGTCGATATTGTTTTGTCTGTAGATGATTGCACTCACGAATTGTGATGTCTCTGTAACTTTTCCTCAAACCTGATTCTTCAAGCATTACATTCGTGTTCTCCAAACTCCAAGCAGCATTTTTTCATTTTTGCATTCGTACTCAAGCGCCTCAAATCTCAAGCTGCATTTTCTTCTTTTTTGTAGTCACACTCTAGTTCTCCAAATTTCAAGCTGCAGTTTCTTCATTTTTACGACCTCAAGACTGATTCTTCGAGCGTTGAATTCGTACTCAAGCACCCAAAATATTAAGATGCAGCTTCTTTATTTTTTCAACCTCAAACCTGATTCTTCAAGCGTTGCATTCGTACTCAAGCACCCCAAATTTCAAGCTGCAGTTTATTCATTTTTTCAATGCCGGTGGGATTATCCAATTTAGAGTTTTGCTGAGAGCGGCTGAAGGTTGTGTGGGTGACAGCGAGTCCACTCGTCCCTGCTATTGATTTCTGCTCAAGTGCGCCATTACAAAAAGCGGATTTTACCGTCGTTCTCACCAACGACTCGTGTTCCGGAGTCTTATTGCGAGGCCTCGCATAATCCTACGGCAAGAAATGGAAGTTTGCTGTTTGCTCCGCGGTAAAAACGGACTAGCGCGTCTCGCGCATTCAGGGGAGAAAGTTCATTCTGCTTGGTATTAGAAAGCAGCTGCGAATGCCTAGAAAGCCGTCATCAATTGTTGTGTGGCGGGATGCAGGTCTATATCTCTACACAAAATAATTGTGTTCAATACGAGTACAGTACTGTTGTTTGCGAATGCACAAATAAAGAGTAGCAGAGTACAACCATGCAAAAAAAAATTATTTCACACTCACCGTTTTAACGTTAACGGAATAGCGGCATCATCGAAAATAACACCTGGAAGCAGCAAGCATCACTTCTCGTGTATTTAACTTCTTCGTTTATTAGACGTTTAAATCGTTGATATTGAATTGCCCTTTTGATAGAAGAGTGAACAAACCAACGATTATAAGCACTTTGACCGCAACGTGCGCCACCGGTGGCCACAGAGGGGATTTTCATGATTCTGCTGACCGATCAGTAGTCACAAACTCAATTTTCACAAATACGTAATTGAAGCTAAATGAAGGCATTGAACCAGTTAACGTTTGCTTTTTTCAAAATTGCTCACTCCAATGGACTTTAAATTTAATTGAATATTAAACTTAAGGTTAGCCAACCTGCGGTTAAAGTGTTAATTCTTGGTAAATTAGATACGCGGGAACCACAGAAGCTTTGTCTGTGTCTTTTAAATTACCTCCGTAGTTCTAACATAAGTGATGTTCATTACTTAAACTTACTTTTGAGCATCTTACCATCAGACGCCTACTAAAAATAGGCTTGGAATTTACGTTTAGCTTTTAAATAGCAGAAAACTATTGATATTTCCAATCCATTATTTGAGAATAATCTATGATAAAGATGAAGGGAACAAGAATTTTCAATTTACAATTGGAGAATAATATATGATGAAAAACCGGGAATGATATGGAGAATAATGTATGATGAAGATAGAAGGAAAAAAAATTTCCAATTTATATCGGGAGAATAACCTTTGATGAAGAAAAAGGAAATGATAAATTTGAAATTATAAGACTGAAATTTTAGAACTCGCATTCTCTGCAGCAAACACTACGCATTCATTTTTCTTGTGGTCCATTGAACAAAAGTGTTTGAGTTTTATCGAATTTTCTGAAACTTTTTTTTACCTAAAGCAAGCGAATCAATTACATTTGCTTAGCTTGTTTTGTTTTCATATGTGCTAAAGAGTGTCATAGACACTCTAATACATATTGAAAATTTGCTATAAAACACTATTTGGGTAATTTAAATGTACCTAAACGTGTAGACATATTTTATTCTTTTATGTTAAGGTATTCTCAAAAGCCGACATGTTGACTTAAGTTACTATCAATTCATTTGAAATTGCTGCTGTTTTTTCTTTTTCGTCTTTTTATGATACAGAAATTGTAAATGAAAGCGTCAATTCGAAAACTGCAGTCTCTGAAGCCGTGAGACAATGAGAGCTGGTTTTTCAACGGTTCGATCCCGATTTTTTCAACGATTAATTCATTCTCAGTTTAAAGCCGAGAACGGTAAGTGAGAGCATAGATTAGTCAGAGTTTGAATTATTCCGTATAATCCCTCACAAGTGCTTAATTCAAATAGAGATCGAGGTTCTAATTCAAATAGAGATCGAGGTTCTAATTCAAATAGAAATCGTAGTTCCGCTTGGATTTGGCCAGACTAGAATTCTGAATTTTCTGTTCACTTAACTCAGCACAATACCGATGCAATAAAGAAAGCAATTTTAAAAGCTGTACACAAATAAACACTGTTATTATTTATTTTTTTCGAAACATCCAGTGGAATAACTATCGCGTAATTAATTCAGTTTTCCAAGCACACGGAAAAAAATCGCAAAAACTCCGTTATAGAAGTTCATACAAAATACAAGCGTGCTGTAGTCCGATCGGTCGTATAAAGATAGAAGTTGATGTCCTGGAGTTCGTATATCTGCATGCTCTCACCAACATGCCAGTGAAACCCTATTTCTTAACAAAATAAAATACTTCATGAGTCTCACAGAAAAAATTAAAATTACGAGTTTTAGGTTTAATGGCCACACAATTAAAAGCATTAGATATGCAGCACTAAAACCAGTTACTAATTTTGTTTCGATCTAAGTCGAGTTTTATTAGATTTCATCTCCCCCACTTTGAGCCTTTCACATAAAAAATTTAAAATTACGAGTTATGGTTTACTGGTCACACAAAGACATTAGACTTACGAGAACCAGTTACTAAATATGTTCCAATCTAAGTTGAGTTTTATTGGATTTCAGTCCCCTGATCACCCCAAACAGAGCAGTCAGTCCGCACTGGAGACCAGGAAACGCTGCCAGGCTGCTCCGCACGTGCGGGCGCTCAAGCATCCTAGCGTGAACGTACAAAGCGATATTGGAAAATATTGCGCATTGCTCTTTCGACTACTTACTTGTTTTATTGATTGCGTTGCAGGAAGAGATGCGAGCTGGAGAACATCCCTGTGATCGCGCTGCAGACATCTCGTATCGTGGTCAGTTGGAGAGATGCACTCTGCGTCCAAAGGGCGTCGACGTTTGATCCGGCTTTCTAGTAAACCATACGTTGTCAGTTGAAGAAAAGTTGTTCAAGTTGATATATCAGATACTTTTCCGGGAAGGAGGAGAAATCATATATTGAAAGGGTGTCGACATTTGATCCGGCTTACTAGAAGACCATACGTTATCACTTGAAGAAATTTTGTTCTAGTTGATGTATCAGACAATTTGCTGAGAAAGAAGGAAAAATCATTTATTGAAAGGCTCGTCTCCTGAAGTTTCATCTTTGTTAAGTTATTTTGGAATTTGTGTAATAATAAAGTAATTATGTTCGGTTTAAACATAAAGTTCACTTGGTTTTCTTCAAGAAATTGACTTCATAAATCTTCAAAATAAAAGGCGAAGATTAAAAAAGGAAAGAAATTCTCGAGACGTCGCTTCCATTGTACACTCATCGAAAATATCTAAAAAATGTTCCGATTTAAAAAGTAATGATAAGTATGTTGCATTAGGAGACGTGCGAATGAAGATCTTAAACAATTCAAACAATTTATTTTCACAGATTATTAAATCTTCAGTAGAGATTACGTAAGGCAACACCAACGGTTGGAAACAAGCATATATAGTCCCTGGTGAGCGCGAATAAGTTCTGAAAATTTCTGGGGATCTTAAAGAGGTATTTTGATTTATGAAAATATGTTTAGCTTAGAAACTACTTTTCATTAACCGCAAAACACGTTCTTGGAATCGCTAGTAAAATTTTCTAAATATTTATTGATTTTTAAATCAAAGCTTTTCTTTCATTACATATCTTATCGCTAAATCTTTCAAAGTAAGTATTTATTAATATGAAGCAAAAGCTAAAATTTCAATATAACCAAAATGTGTAAGTTTGCACTAAACTTTCCGAAGATGGATGACAAGCCATCAGGACCTTATCCTTTTTGAATTTCTCGTTCATGAAAACCCTGGAATAAAATTGTATTCTCTTATTATTGTAAATAGTACTCTCTTATTATTGTAATTAGTACTCTCTTATTACTGTAAATAGTACTCCCTTATTATTGTAAATAGTATTCTCTTATTACTGTAAATAGTACTCTCTTATTACTGTAAATAGTACTCTCTTATCAGTGTAAATACTACTCTCTTATTACTATAAATACTACTCTCTTATTACTGTAAATAGTACTCTTATTACTGTAAATATTACTCCCTTATTACTGTAAATAGTACTCTCTTATTATTGTAAATAGTACTCCTTCATTACTGTAAATAGTTCTCTCTTATTACTGTGAATAGTACTCCCTTATTATTGTAAGTAGTACTCCCTTTTTACTGAAAATAGTACTCCCTTACCATAATAGTACTCCCTTGCAAGTGTCAGCAGCGGCAACTCCTTCAAATACCACTTAAGGAAAAATCACAATCCTAAAGTCTAATCCATCTCAAATACCAACTAAGTAGCTCACCAACTAATTTGCAAAAATAATCAGTTTTGTGGTGAGACAAAAAGAGTTGGGGGACTGTATACCATCCAGGACTTAGAAGTGCTTTTTTAACTTGAATTTTAACTTTTTTAACTTCAAATTCAATGAAACTGTGCACACATTGTGGGCAAAATTGATGGCTTTCTAAAGGTCTTTAGAGAAAATGTTTTTTTCGGAATAAAATTCAGCTAACAAAAACGTGTTCGAAAAGCCTCGAGACGATATCAGTCAAATTTTCAATGAATCCCACCGCAAGGCAATGCTCTAAAAGCTTTGAAATAAGGTTTTACACGAGCAAACTTGGGTATAAAACGAAAATGGAATATTCCTAATGATCATCCACGAAACCTCAAGCTTCCTGCGTAAAAGTTGAACCAGTCCGAGAAAATTGTACCAATTTATTTTTAATTTGCTCACATACGTAGTTTCCAAAAACTAACCCAATTGAACCCACGGATTTTGAAGACCAGATAGGTAACAGCTCAACCACAATTCATCACTTGTTAAACTACGACAATAACAAGTTCTTTCCAGTTCACATCCGAGCGGCAGGCCCTTACTTATTCTGATGTCTGTGACATTCTGATACAACAGACAATGTAATGACAATAGTTGCTCTACCGACAATGCGAGCTATAAATTAAATAGGAAGAAGAAGGAAGGCTTGTTGAATAGGAGGTTAAGATACCGGCAACGCAGGTAAAAAAATTAAACATGGAGGAAGAGAAGGAGGAAGGCTTGTAGAAAACCAAGTTAAGATGAAAGAATAAAAAAGGAAGTTACAATAGCGGCAACGCGAACAAAAACATTAAACAGGGGGAAAAGGAAGGCTTGTAGAAAACTAAGTTAAGACGAAAAAAAGAATGGACCTTGTCCTTCTTTCCAGCCCTCGCCTGAGTTTTATGGAGCAGCTCAGGTGGTTCTCTCGAGGCGCCGCGCCAGCTTTACGGCCCCAGCTTAACGAACCGCTCCACGAGCTCGAGGTCGGCGCGACCGCCCATGTTTCAGTCCCGTGGCGGAGAGTCGGGATATCGCGCTGGCCAAAAGTTTAGCTTGTATTTATTTTGTTGTGTCTGGACAGCCTTGGTTCTCGTGCTGAAAAAATTTGAGATTAAAGATTACCAGATGTTGTTGTATATTGTGGCCAAGATTACCAGATGTTGTGGTATATTGTGGTGAGTAAGTCTATCGAATTTTTTAATGTAATTATTTAACCACACGTTACGTCTAGTTTTTATGTTGACATATTTGTGCAAACTCGTACGCAAACTTGTGCGAGTAACGAGCCTTGAAATATATATGTTATTCATCTGCTAGCTAGGGAAGAAAAGCTTTTGTACGAGATACGCAAATGACTCATTTCTGGTGATAATTAATGATGAATTTAGTTACAAATGTTACTCATGTTCTCATTCACCGACTCACGTTAACGCTTTCCTTGACGAGCTCTGAAGGGAAAGCCGACTAGTTTGGTGTGGAATGTACCTAAAGCTGAGTAGCGTCATCCAAAGTTATAGCATTCTTCTTTTCGACGAGTAAGTATAGTTACAATTTAAGTTTCTTTTGGCTACGCCTTACCTTCCGCTATATTCCCAGAGAACTCTTCTACAAGCAGATTCATTGTATGAATAGCTGAAACACAAAAATATTTACACCTCTAACCCGAGCAATTTAAGAAAGCGTTTCATATCAAAGTATCATAGGAAGCTCTCAGGAGTTCACATAATTCAATGGTGCGATCATCTCGGAGTGCGGATTCGTTTTTTCACATGAGTTTATTATCACTATTATCGACACCTAATGGATAGATAGATGTGACATCCCTAACTATATAAATTTATCTTATGTGTTCAAAAACTTGTTAAATAATTGCATAAACACAATGGGACTTGCTATATGTCCTACAAACACGCCCCCAAAATGACCGAGATAGAATCTCGCTTTCGTCTTTTAATCCTTAATGGCGGTGAGACAACATCATGGTGCACTTCAAACATGAAATGTTTCCATTATTATGAACGTATATTAATTAGGGTTCAGTAGGTGCTTGCAGTCTTACAGTTTGTAAGAAGATTGGGTACCATCCATTTTCATGTCTGATGACCAGAGTGATGCGCGTTGTGAAACATTATTCTTACTCTACCACAGGGCTCTCTTCACCTGTACAAGATCCCATGCAAGTTGGTATCTTGCGATCTACAATGTGCAATGATTCCACCTTGCACTGCTCTATGAATGTGAAGCATTGCACATTTTTATTGCAATGTACAATGCGCAATGATTCCACCTTGCACTGTTGTACGAATGTGAATCATTGCACATTGTTGATTTCAATGTGCAACGTGCATTGTGCAATGACTCCACCTCGCACTGCTGTAAAAATGTGAACGAATACCTTGTGCCTCTTCCCCTTTTACTATCCCCTTGCAGTTTTTCTCAAAGGTAAAGTTTGATGACCAGGCACGAGGAGCGGAGTGTGAGTACAGAGCGGCCGAGCGCAGGCAGCCAATTACTGCAGCCACGACACCTGGTGCTCCAGCGTTGCCGGGAGACGCCACCGACCTTCATGACGAGATTTTTAAATAGGCAGTCTGCAGCCCACATGACGCTTTGACTTTGACTGCAAACTGAGGTTTAATGTTCAATTTAAATTTAAAGCTCATTGTAGTATTGAGTCGGCAGTGTGGAGGCCACATTACACTTTGACTTTGACTGCAAACTGAGGTTTAATGTTCAATTTAAATATAAAGCTCATTGTAGTATTGAGTCGGCAGTGTGGAGGCCACATTACGCTTTGACTTTGACTGCAAACTGAGGTTTATTGTTCAATTTAAATATAAAGCTCATTGTAGTATTGAGTCGGCAGTGTGGAGGCCACATGACGCTTTGACTTTGACTGCAAACTGAGGTTTAATGTTCAATTTAAATATAAAGCTCATTGTAGTATTGAGTCGATAGTGTGGAGGCCACATTACGCTTTGACTTTCACTGCAAACTAAGATTTAATATTCAACTTAAATTTGAAATTTATAAGCTATGTTGAAAATTATTATAAAAAGTAAACATTATCTGGATCGCACCATCATCTACATATTTTTGATTTATGAAATTATGATTTTTTATGAAATTTAGTTTGAGACTACTGGTCAGTCAGAAACGTTATGAAAAACCCCTCTGTGGCCACCGGTGGCCCACGTCGCAGTCAAAGTGTCAAATCAAGTTCGTTTGATGACGTGTGCATGAAAACAAAGTTTTTCCACCTTAAATGGCTATACTGAACAAACACCGGCTATTCGCACCAAAATGAAAAGTTGAACACTAATTGGATTCGTTCAGGAGCACAACGATCACCTCATAACGCTTGGAAACCGAACAAAAAGTGAGTTACTCTTTTTGTTTTGCATGAGACGACGTAGAATAAGTCCGAGTAGTGCTGGGTGTTTACAAAGGCCACTTCCACGTTGTCACGATATTGTGTGGGCCAAAAAAATTCGTTCGTTTTTTTAATGTAATCTTTCTGACCTTCTGAAGATTATTTTTATATTCTTATTCACTAAATCCTGCATTATGTACAGCGAGCATGCTCACGTCAATGTGTAATACGAGTAGGCCTCCAAGTAGAGAAGTTACTGCGAGAAGTTACTGCTCTAACATTTTTGTTTGCATTCGAGCCCTTGAAATGGTGGACTAAGCAGAGCACTACTGACATGTAATGTTTTTACTTTAAAAAAGGAAGGAAAGAAACATTAACTACCCATACACATGGCATATATTCGTTTAATTGTTGTTTTATTTCCTTTCTGAAGTAAAAAAGCATTAGATATCGGTAGTGCTCTGCTTGATCCACCATTTCTTGGGCTCGAATGCATGAAAAA
Organism: Morinoia aosen; assembly: GCA_030386875.1. Taxonomy (NCBI): domain Eukaryota; kingdom Metazoa; phylum Arthropoda; class Malacostraca; order Amphipoda; family Talitridae; genus Morinoia; species Morinoia aosen. Next base: position 43,346,854 of record CM059567.1, on the reverse strand, counting down.
AATGTGAGAAATTCTTTGCAAGGACTTATTACAGACTTGCGTAAACATGCTCGTTGTACCGAATTCAGGATTTAGAAAATAAGAACATAAAACAATTTTTAGAAGGTCGGAAAGATGTCACTCGAAAAATGAACGAACCCAATACATTCTAATGCAGTGAATTTATACGCGAAATTTGTTATTCCGGCTGTTGGCGCATAAGTTTGTAGGAATTGTACAAAACTTTTGAGAATTTTATGCCTCAATAAAAATTAAAAGTTTGATTTTATTTTGATTTCGTTTTAATTTCCCATGCGCCTGGTGTAAGTATGACTATGTTTTTGACAGGGACTTCTCGTTGACAGCAGAGGATAGATATCCTGGGAAAACCATTCCTCTGAGATTACAACTGCTTGATTCCTAAGCCAGGGTCATTGCCTTAACAAGATAGTATAACGCGCAGTGAGTTGTGGAAGAGCTAATCAAAGCAAACGCTGACTCGATGATGTTAAAATGATGTATTGAAGCCCACCGAGAGCGTGCCTCGGTAAAATCTCTGCTGTCTCACAGAAGAAGAAGAACAATTCTTCAAAGGCCCCACACCCCGACGCAGGTAAGAAATAATCCTTGGTCTCCCTCGCACACACGCGACAGATTCCTTTGTGAGGCATTATTTCCTTGCGCACACGCGTCTCCCGCCGACACCTGCCCGTCCAGACTCGTTATTTCCGAACTCAGTTCATTAGAGACGAGCTCGTTTTCTGGCGCCTTCGGTGGCGCGGTTGTCCAGGTGACGCCAGCCAGGCTCTGCGCCGCCGTGGTGGCGTTTGCTCAGCTCCAGGGTGTTGCAGCTACTCATATCGTAGTCACTTGATGACGAGGATCAATTTACGGAAATAGATTTGCTTTGAAGAAGGGGGAAAATAAAGATGCAGGATGTTGCAGCTACGCAGTCACTTGATAACGAGGAGCAATTTATGGAAATTAAGTTTTTGGGGGAAATGAAGGTTCAGGATGTTGCAGTTACTCATATCGTAGTCACTTGATGACGAGGAACAATTTGTGGATATATAGTTTTTTTTTAATAAAGGTGCAGGATGTTGCAGCTACTCATATCGTAGCCACTTGATGACGAGGAACAATTTATGGAAAAGAGGTTTCTTTTTGAAACGGTGGAAAATAAAGAGGTAATTCAGTAAGTTGTGTTACTAAAAAAGTAATTGAAGAAGGTGTGCTGAAATTTGAAGGATATGTTTAAAATTTGTGAATAATCTCGTTGGCCAAACCGTGTTTTAGTAATGATCGCCTCTTACAAATCTAGAATTCTGTGCAAAAAATACTAAAAATACATGCTTGTGACGTGCGCCTCATGCCACAAGCAAACCGTATGCAATTTTTCCCACCACGAGTGTGAGACTCTCACGTCACACGTGCTAGTATTATACTGCACAAAAACATACGGGCTTACTTTTGTTTCATACTTTCCGAATTTACAGTTAGAGCAGGACCAGGTTTAGTGAAACTGATTTATTTTATTTTATGGGCAATTCATATTATGCTGAACCATTGAAATGTATTTGCTATTGTGTTGGCAATAGTGTCGATATGATCATTACCAGACGGAGAGAATCCGGAAAATTTTATGAGCGTAGAAATCAATTCGCAGCGACCTCTAGTGGCCTCATTGGTTTGGCAGGTTAACGTAACGCAGGCATCGTAAGGGTTGCAGGAAAGAACAGTATTTTTTGAGTAGATATTAATTTTATAGGATTAAAAATCTCACTTTGACCCTTTCTCTCTCTCTTTGCCCAAAAGAAAAAAAAAACGGTTTTCTTCTAATAAAATGGTGCATCAAATGTACAACGACAAATGTTTTTAAATAATTTTGAAATAAGAGTCCTTATATGGCAGTCATGGTATAATAGGTAAGATAATAGACATATTAATGTCGATAAAAACAGAGAAAAATACAAACATGAGTTCAAGTAATGTATCTAAACTTACATAGGCAAAACCGAATGTTAATTAATTAAAACAACTGCTGTAATGTTGGTTTCGTACATGAGTTCATGAGAATGAGGCCGTCGCTTTCAAGCAACGCTCGTCAACTTACGTCAGTGTTGAGACCTGGCAGCTGTGTGCTGTGAAACATCATCATAAGATAAGAATATGCAAAGAATATGTAGAGAGTAATAGAGTTTTGCATCTTGAGCGCATATCTTTGCAAACTCAGGGATGCAAGACTGCGCACATATTTACTTTTGACCCGCGCTTAACGCTCGGAATATTTGCCAATGCTATTTGTGTCCTGTATTATTCCTCAATGTCCCATCATAAAAGTCACACAATGCTCTCCTGTAGCAGACAAAACAAAGCCGCAGCGCGTTCTATTGAGAAGCCAAAGTTTCTGCGCATTACATTACGTGGGACAAAGTTCACACACATTCCTGTTTGTGGTCAATCAATGGTCAATCACGAATCAATCGATGTAGTTAATCAATCAAAGTTTTTGATTAGTAAACGATGAGTGACTAACTCCACACACATTGACCGAAGATCAATTACTAATCAATCATATACTCCTCAAAGGTCAATCACTAATCAATCAATGGGGTCAATCAATCAAAGTTTTTGCGCATTACCCGATGAGTGACGAAGTCCACACACATTTCTGTCAGCTTATCACGAGTCCAAAGTAGGCACGGACGCCAGTGTTGACGCTAACCAGTCGTCTCGGTGCTTATCGCGCTGGCGCCGGGAATGGGAGCCGCCGCTGCTAACGAGCGCTCCCAAATCTGGCTGGGGAACTGACGCGTCTTGGGACAGCTGGGAATATTGGGTCGCCCTTGAAAATCACGAGACAGAATCTGAAGAAGGAAAGAAATCCCAATATTTAACGGGAAATATCATATTAAAGAAAAGAACAGCTGGGAATATTGGGTCGCCCTTGAAAAACGCGAGACGGAATCTGGAGAAGGATAGAAATCCCAATATTTAACTGGAAACATAAAATCAATAAAAGAACAGCTGAGAATATTGAGGGAATCTAAAGACGGAAAGAAATCCAAATATTCAACGAAAAATATCAAATTCAGGAAAGGAACAGCTGGGAATATTGAGTTCATTCTTGAAAAACACAAGACGGAATCAACAGAAGGAAAGAAATCATAATATTTAACAAGAAATATCAAATTCGAAAACTGCAAAAGAAATAGGTTAGTAATTATGGATCAAAATAAATTATTCATTTTCGGAACATAAATTGATTTAGCACGGAACTTATTTCTGGGCTACGCAGATTAGTGTGCTGAAGAATAATAATATTCATCAACGCGAAGACTACTGAGAAGAGTTTATGATGCATCTGCAGGAAATTATAACTTCGCAAACACTACTTCTCATGGCCGTTATTGACTGTTTTAGCCTTTGGTTTTTAGAAAGTGTGGTACGAGCTTCAGTGAGTGTGGTACTAACGATAAGGAGTGTGGTAGTGGGTGGTGCTAACTCTAGGGAGTGTGGTACTAACGATAGGAAGTGTGGTAGAGGGTGGTGCTAACTCTAGGGAGTGTGGTATTAACTTTGAGAGTGGAACTAACTTTAGGGAGTGTGGCTGCGTGAGGTACTAATTTTAGGGAGGATGGAGTGGGGCTGACGTAAGTTTAAGGAGTGGGGCTGACGTAACTCGGAATTTATCAAAAATTGCGTGGTCGTAACAACGAACGCTGCGCATCACGGCACTGCCTTGCCCTTCAAATACAAGAGGCACGTTCTGTTCATATTCCTTAACTATATTTCGTACTAAAAAAAATTAGGCGAGTCCACCTACTCTGCAATTAAAATAGAAGTGTTTGCTGCAAAAATTTGAAAATTCATTTCTACCTAGACAGGCACCAGCCAAGCCATGGTGTTCATATATTAGTTGTTTATTTCGAATAGCTGAACGGTAAATTAAGAATTGAACATGAAGTCGTTTATTCAGACATTAATTATAATTAAGATTGGCCGTAAATATATATATATATATATATATATATACAATTTATATATATATATATATATAAAACTTGAATACCTAATATCTTGATTTTGCAGTTTACTTTCTTGTTGTTGAAGAGGCGTTGGCTTTGGCTTGTGTTCGATCAAAACGGACTATTATAAGTGGCGTTGTTTTTTTTAACTTTTTTTTTGGCTCGATTTTTAGCTGAGAAAAGCTACGGTGAAATTCAGCATAGAAAGAGTTGACATCAAATTGTAAATTGCACTCATTGTAAGGTTTTTGCCTGACATAAAATTAAAAAAAATTCTTCCTAGATTTTCAAAACTGAAGCAATGAGAATGCAAAATTATGGAAAATTACATCAAATTTATTTACTTTTCGTTGTTGTGCCGCATTGTCTGAAGCAAAAAATGGTTGATTATATCCCTTAGAAAATGGTTGATTTTTCTTCTTCAATGTGATAATTTCAATGTAAACAAACACACGCATGCAACAGCTTACGCACTCTATTCAAAATCATAATAATCAGAAAAATTTACAGCAATCTAGGAGTTACGATGAGGGAAGTTCGGAAAGGAATTTATAAACGAAACCATTCATTCACACAACATTTTCCAGGTCGAAAGCGACAACAAATATTTTCAAACACGTGCTTTTTGAAAAAAAACAGTCAAAAACCGCGTATCATTTTACTGATAAAATTAACCATGGCGGACCAAAATTTATCTACGTAGTTGCTTGCGATCGTGACACTCAGCAACCGAGTAATATAATTAATAATATTCTTATCAAAATCTAGACACAAAAGACTCAGAGACACTCGTAGAGAGCAGTTGTAATCCGAGTCACAGATATCAAGTCTATTCCTTGCTTAGATCTACTTTTAAAGTCGGTAAAGGTTGAAATAGTTCGACACTGAAGACAGCAAAGACTGAAATAACTCTACATCGAAGACAGCAAATATTGAAATAACTCTACATCGAAGACAGCAAATATTGAAATAACTCTACATCAAAGACAGCAAATATTGAAATAACTCTACATCGAGGACAGCAAATATTGAAATAACTCTACATCGAGGACAGCAAATATTGAAATAACTCTACATCGAAGACAGCAAATATTGAAATAACTCTACATCGAAGACAGCAAATATTGAAATAACTCTACATCAAAGACAGCAAATATTGAAATAACTCTACATCGAGGACAGCAAATATTGAAATAACTCTACATCGAGGACAGCAAATATTGAAATAACTCTACATCGAAGACAGCAAAGACTGAAATAACTCTACATCGAAGACAGCAAAGACTGAAATAACTCTACATCGAGGACAGCAAATATTGAAATAACTCTACATCGAAGACAGCAAAGACTGAAATAACTCTACATCGAGGACAGCAAATATTGAAAAAACTCTACATCGAAGACAGCAAAGACTGAAATAACTCTACATCGAAGACAGCAAAGACTGAAATAACTCTACATCGAGGACAGCAAATATTGAAATAACTCTACATCGAAGACAGCAAATATTGAAATAACTCTACCTCGAAGACAGCAAATATTGAAATAACTCTACATCGAGGACAGCAAATATTGAAATAACTCTACATCGAGGACAGCAAATATTGAAATAACTCTACATCGAAGACAGCAAATATTGAAATAACTCTACATCGAAGACAGCAAATATTGAAATAACTCTACATCGAGGACAGCAAATATTGAAATAACTCTACATCGAAGACAGCAAATATTTAAATAACTCTACATCGAAGACAGCAAAAATTGGAATAATATCATCGGTTTAAGCTACCTGATCATCACAGTAACGCAAGCCTTCATGACCATAACGATATCTGAGCTTGTGACCGTTCTCCAGCTTCGTATGTACTGTCAATTTAACTTAAATTGATTGACGAAAAAGATTCACAGTGATTTTTTTTCGACAAAATGATTTCACATAGACTTTGAGGAGCACACTAACGCTGTTCTACGCACACCAAAAAACCTTCACATGTTTGTTATGTATATATATACATATATATTTAAAATACCCTGGTGATAAATACATACATTTGTGTAGCAGAATATTATATATAAATACAAATATATGAATTTACGACGGAGATCCGTTGTGACGATGTGCTCACGACGTTGAATTTTAGTGTAAGTCAGAACACACCTAAATACAGCACGTACGTACGTGCATAAACATTAAAGTCACTGACCTATACTAATGCAGCACAGTATGTCTCTTATAGTTATAATCAAGGACATGAAATGACACTTCTACGGCATGAAAACACAACTAGGGCTAAAAAAACACATGGAATACATAGATATAACATTTAGGTCAATAATCTTTATGGGAGATTGTGTCGTATCCCTGAAACGTCGTACACCAATTTATATAGGCACGTATGTACGCTCACTCTATAGAAAATCCATAAATCTCAAAGCCACATTCTGCCTAAATTTACTATTCCGTTGATAATTATGTGTGCGCAATTACGAAAGGAATTTTAATTATTAAATGGAGAACCACAAAAGTATCAGGAGATCTATTTTTAAGTCCCTCTACAGAAATTAAATTTTTAAGTCCCTCTACAGAAATTAAACCTATTCACGCGATGTAATTTGAACTTCTGTACGTAAATTTCTTGTTCCTTGAACAAAATAAATCACTTGTGTACGTAAATAAATTAATAAATATATAGTTTATGATTACTTTGCGTCTTTGCAGGCAGCTGTTCTTTCTTGTGCATATATGACACTTTTTCTGTGGTTAAGAACGCCGTGGCCGAGTGGTTAAGAGCGCACCCTTCCGTGAAGGTGTCGGCAGTTCGATCCCCGGGACTACGCGGTGATTTCTCCCTGTTGGGAAAAGGGAGAACTCAGCCACAATTCCCCACTCTACCCAGGTGTCTGAAAAGGGTACCGGCTAGACCGGGGGTAACCGTCATGGCGTCCTGGTGTTAGTTATAACACATTTAAAAAACCAATGAACAATATGATATGTATCAGGCTTGATTGATTGGGATAAAGCATCTTCCTTCTGTGAGAGTATACCTAAGCTCTGGAAGATGTGTAAATTGGAGCACTGAAATTCCGCAAAATTTATTTAAAAAAAATCAGAATAATCAATTAGATCAGACCGATGATGAAGCAATGATAATGCAACGGTGATGATGCAGTGATAATGCTACGATGATGATGCAGTGATAATACAACGATGATGATGCAGTGATAATGCTACGATGATGATGCAGTGATAATGCAACGATGATGATGCAATGATAATGCAACGATGATGATGCAATTATAATGCAACGATGATGATGCAATGATAATGCAACGAAGATGATGCAGTGATAATTCCACGATGAAAATGCAGTGATAATGCAACGATGATGATGCAATTATAATGCAATGATGATGATGCAATTATAATGCAACGATGATGATGCAATGATAATGCAACGACGATGATGCAATTATAATGCAACGATGATGATGCAATGATAATGCAACGAAGATGATGCAGTGATAATTCCACGATGAAAATGCAGTGATAATGCAACGATGATGATGCAATGATAATGCAACGATGATGATGCAATTATAATGCAACGATGATGATGCAATTATAATGCAACGATGATGATGCAATTATAATGCAACGATGATGATGATGCAATTATAATGCAACGATGATGATGCAATTATAATGCAACGATGATGATGCAATGATAATGCAACGATGATGATGCAATTATAATGCAACGATGATGATGCAATTATAATGCAACGATGATGATGCAGTGATAATGCAACGATGATGATGCAATGATAATGCAACGACGATGATGCAATTATAATGCAACGATGATGATGCAATGATAATGCAACGAAGATGATGCAATGATAATGCTACGATGAAAAAGCAGTGATAATGCAACGATGATGATGCAATTATAATGCAATGATGATGATGCAATGATAATGCAACGACGATGATGCAATTATAATGCAACGATGATGATGCAGTGATAATGCAACGATGATGATGCAATGATAATGCAACGACGATGATGCAATTATAATGCAACGATGATTATGCAATGATAATGCAACGAAGATGATGCAGTGGTAATGCTACGATGAAAATGCAGTGATAATGCAACGATGATGATGCAATTATAATGCAATGATGATGATGCAATGATAATGCAACGACGATGATGCAATGATAATCCAACGATGAGGATGATGCAATGATAATGCAATGATAATGCAATGATAATGCAATGATGATGATGCAATGATAATGCAATGCTCATAATGTATGCTGTCCACTTGAACAATCAGCGAAGGACAGGCGAACTCTAATGACCGTGAGCCAGTTTTTACGCACTTTCCTGCACTCGATATCTGGACGACAATCTAAGCTTTTGACAATATAACTTTTTGCTAGAAGAAGACAACTTTGTACGTAACTGTCTACCATTTATATAATTTTTGTCAAAATTTTCGTTTTCCTTATTCATTTCTTTCTAATATATCACCTGCTCTTTTTTTTACTGGCGAATTTTACCTCATGTTCGTTTCACTTTTTAAGAAACCTCCCAAGCTCAGCGAAAGTAACTTTGTAAATTTGCCCAAAATTCACGAAAATCTCATCATTTCACATCACATGGATGCACTCATACTACCAGTAGCGCGGCCAGGGGGGGGGGGGGGCACGGAGGCTACAGCCCCCCACTTCCGAAATGTTGAGCAGGGAGCCAGTTTCAGTCGCCGTCTTAAGTAAAAGATTTAAAAGATTGCTGATGGTTAATGCCTGCCCCCCCCCCCCCCCCCGAAATTATTTGTCGGGGATCCTAATCCCTCCGAAATTTTCGGTTGGCTCAGCCAGCTGCATACGACAGTACGAAACCTAAAAACAGTTGCTTGAGGTTCGTCCTGTTCATATTGCAAGACTTTTTCCACAGATAATTAGCACACAAGACAAATGTTATCTTCTTTGCCGAATGGCAGTGCCCTAAATTCTGTCACGTCACACGTGGTCTCGTCTGTTGGCCAATGGGAGATTTTGGTGCTTCGATAATTATTTTCTCCTCAATTGTCGTAGTTTTTGTCTGCTGGCTTTGTTTTAATTTAACTCGGGATACTTAATTTGTAGAAGTTTCAAAAGTAAACTTCGATAATTCGTAAATTCATTTGGATTAGTGTAAGATGATACAGTGTGACAATCAATCTTCGAAAAAACAAAGAAATGAAGACTTCCTTTTCAGCCATCCTTTCTCCTTTTATTAGAATGGTAGAAGCCCACTAAAAATATGTTTATTTCTTGAAATACAGAGTGATTATAAATGAAAATGATCTTCAATGAGGCATAATTCCATTGATCAGAAGAGCTTCATTGAAAAAAATTTAAGTAAAAGTCAAACTCACGAAAATAAAAATGCCATCAAAGTTCAAAATCAACTTTTTTGGATAACACGATCTTTCTTTTTTAAATCTAGATCTTTGCGATCGTTCTCGCTGCTTTCAGGAAAAAAACACCATAAAAACACACATAGTTGGGCAGACACGAAGACAGAGGTAATCCTGAAATTTTTTTTCCTTCCTTTTCTTGAAATGATCTCATTTCATTTCACTCGTGATAGAGAACAGGCCACCTTAACTTTAAGTGATGCGTCGGTGCTACGGGAACAGGTTGATTGCTACTGCTTCAACTTCTGCCATTAATCAACATTGCAGAAATACGTTCAATAATTACTGGGTCTTTTTACTCAGGAAAATAAATTTGTTGCCTATGCATTTAGCGGCTCCCTCTCTCAATAAGCCAAATAAAACCCCACATCTCGTGTATCTTATCTGAAAATATTCGTGTCAGCAAATATGAAAGACAAAGTAGCAATGCGCTCCGGGAAAGTTTCAGAGACAGATGCTACTTTCTTTTTCACCAAGCTCGAAACTCATTCAACTTATTAATGCATGTACATACTGTACATCGCAAGAAAATGCAAACACACAACATCTCGAGCAAACGAGCGCAAGAAAGTTTCTCACGCAGATTACGCAGGGTATTCTTCAGAGTTGAGTAGTATAAAGTCATTGCCCGTATGTTAGATTTTCATCGGTGGAAAACATCGCAATCCTGACCCGGTAAAGATCTCAGTTACTGAGGCCGTGTTGTTAGAGCGCTCCTTATCTGCGTGGGAAACTGTGCTACGGCGGTCGTATATCTCGAGTTTTTCTGATAAACAATCAACAAAGTTTCAGATGCGTGTATTGACGATGAATTGCCCAAACCCGTACGTATAAATCGCACTTATTGTCAAGTGCCTGTGGGAAAATGTTCATTTTATCTACATATATTATCAGTACTCCTTCAATTCTACGAAAACCATTCTTACATAAATCAAGTTGTGGGAATCTCCACTTGGAATGGTGAGCGTACATGTGCGTTCGCATTGAAAATAGACCTAATTCTCATAAGAAAGTTACTCCAAGTCATGCTGATCATCAAAACTGGAAGAACGATAAACATGCTGATTATGTTACAAAATCACGCTTCCAATCTATTGTTAGACGTTCTAGTCAACTTTTTTTAGACTCATTGTCATCCTACACCTCGTTACCAGGAAAATACTATTTTTAAACAAATTTTTACTCTGTTGTTAACTTTCATTGAAGTTTTTACAGATAAGCCCCGCCACTAATGCAACACATAAGTTCATCCACTTGTAACTTTCGAAATAATGCACCTATCGACTTGAAATTCCTCTCAAGCGAACGATTAATTGTAACATTCTTTCGTTTAAGAGTAATTTGAAGTCGATAGGTGCATTATTTCGAAAGTTACGAGTGGGTGAACTTTTGTGTTGCATCATGGCCGGCTTATCTGGAAAAGATCCTTTTCATTATCTTCTTCCTTCAATATGCTAGAGTTAAACTATTGGCTTACTACACCAGTATTGCTGGCTAAGAGCTTGCTGTCGACACTCATGAACATAAGCAGAAAAATTTACGTTATTGAACCTTATGAACTTATGAAATTGATCCTGGACACCAGCCTTTGTTGAGTACTCCATTACGGCGTATAGCTTTTGTCTTCTTCAGGCGGTAAAATGTTGTGGTAGATGTTGGTAATTTATCTACTCGAGATGGAGCTTAAAATAGAGGGTCACTTCTCAGTAATTTATCTACTCGAGATAGAGTGTAGACTGTAGAGTCACTACTCTATTTTGAATATTTACCCTAATACTAGGTGTTGGAATGTTTTTCAAACCGCAATATACGTTTACAATGACTTGAAATACTTTTATTGATGAAAACGTCATTGCATCAAATACCTGGGGTAAAAACGCTCGTTTTCGCACGAACATTTAATATATTTGTGTTAGAAAATGTTATTTTTACCGACGTATCTTTGAATATCGTTTATATAAATCTTAAGTTTATTACAAACAACGTAACAGAAGCCATCTCAATTGAAAATACAAGCTCAAAAGTATTTATTCTCTTTCACTGAAAAAAATCTGATTCATTCAACTTCAAGTTTCCACTTGCACTCATATCCACTTTCCCTACTCTAAATAACTCCTAAGATTAACATTTGTTGGGGTTTAGGTCGCTTGTTCAATACAAGGGCTCGCCAATTCACAATTGCTGCTAACGCTAGAGTTCCAGCCACCCCCTAATATACTTCCATACGACTCGGGATGTTACACGCATTACCTTTTCAAACTTTAATATAACAGAAAAACATATATCACGTTCACAGAGTACACCGAGTTTCTTACGTATAAGTCACATGCAATAAATTTTGGATTAGTCTCCAGAAGAGATAGAATTTAAAGATTGAACACTCTACTGAGCAGCTCGACCGAGGCCGGAAGATGAAGCAAGTGTGACAAACAGCAATCAAGCATCAGCTACAGAACAGGCTCCTTGAGGTGTCGACCACAGTGCCGCCTGTAAAGAACAGACTAATTAAGACACTAAACGGTAACTAAGTCAAATATGCGACAAACGGGGACTAAATTTCATTTCACAAATTTAAACAAAAAATAAGTATAGGACAGAGCGAACTTTATAGTTACCTGGGCTAGAAGACACCAACGAAGAAAATAGGAACTACATCGCAATAGCAGAAAGAGGTAGGATTGTAGTGACAGCAATGCGAAATGTTTATTTTGGGATTCCCTGACAACAATAAATCATTACACAACAATACATGTTTCACAGTTATCACAGAAAAGCTGGACACGCACACCGTGGTACGGAGGAGGCGCCATGCATTGCTTATCTTCATCTCGATGCAACTCGGTGTGAGAATTGCACAGAGATGAGATATGGTTGACGTCGTCCAATGGGTGCAAGGAACCTGGCAGATAATTCGGGAATAAAAGCTAGCGAGGCCCTGCAGCTGCTACAGTTGATACTGAACGCAGTCTAAACCTTGCAGCTTTAGTCACTGAACGCAGTTTGAACCTTGCAACATTTGTCACTGAAAGTAGTTTAAACCTCGCAGCATTTGTCACTGAACGCAGTCTGAACCTTGCAGCTTTAGTCCCTGAACGCAGTTTAAACCTTGCAACTTTTGTCACTGAAAGCAGTTTAAATCTTGCAGCTTTTGCCACTGAACGCAGTCTAAACTCTTCCAACGCTTTCTACTGATTGCAGTCTAAGCCTTTGCAGAGTTTTCCAGTCAGTCTAAGCATTGTCGCAGTCTAAGCCTTGAAGATTTTTAGTGACGGAGAATTTACCGCTAAGTATTTAAAAGGAAAATTCGCATTTACTCTTCAATACGGGTTGAAGCAAGATGGCGGGCGCAGTGAAGATTTTAACAGTCGTTGTCGTTGGGCTGCTTTTCTCTACGAATGTTCAGGGAAGGTATAGACCTGGTGAGTTCTGAGTTTTGGTGAATTTTTAAGTAAATAACTTTTGATTGTTTTTTTTTGTCATTTACATAATCAGTTCAATGACATTCTTGAGAGATTCATTCAGAGTTAACAAAGGGATTAAGAGTCTACAGCAAGATCAATTAAATAAAAATGTGAATTTTTCACAGTATAGGTAAATGGTTTTTGAGAGGTACACTCAGAGTTTTAATTTGGTCTACTGCAAAATTATTCCAATAAAAATAATTAATTCTTGACTCTAGTGGAGGGTAGTGCCGGTGAATTTTGGAACAGTAAGGCCCATTTTACACTGTACTAGCAAAGCAGCATCTAGCAAGCTCGCATGAGCTATCTATTAGACGGTCTGCGAGACTGGTAGGTAGGAATAGCATTGTCACCTCGCATGCTGGATGCAGGATAAAACGTGCGAGTTCAGTGTGAAGGAAACGGCTCGTAATAGTGCTATTCCTACCTACCAGTCTCGCAGACCATCTGCTAGATAGCTTATGCGAGCTTGCTAGATGTTGCTTTGCTAGTTCAGTGTAAAATAGGCCTAAGGATGAAAGCGTTTTCAAAAATATTGGTGTGACCTCATTGCCTCGACCTCGGTAAAAGCTCGTACACTTGCCCGAATTTTAGATGTCATCAATTCAATTTCTTAAATACTGCAGTTCTCTCAAGTAGCTATGCGAAGATATGCAACCTAAGGAAAACTAGGAATCGCTTGAAATTAGAGCAGAATTTTACTTATATTTGAAATTGAAACATATAAGTTAAAGTTCAAATTCGCACATCAAACGCACAGTAACTGTTTACCATCAAATGAATTGTAGCTCATATGAGAGTGCCGAGGTACCTGATCTCCGCAAAAATAACGCTGTATTAGTACTTATAGGGCGATCCTTAGGGAATTTATTCTCATAATAAAAAGAAGAAACAACGTTTTAGAGAACATTTATTGACGCAAACGTTTCGGAACTGTTGCGTCAGTGAACGTTTAGGTCAGTAAATGTTCTCTACAGCGTTGGTTCTTTTTATTTCGATAACGCCGCATGTACATAGATAGACCCTATTTAGAGATCAATAAGTAAACCACGACAAGTGATTTCCAAGTATAATGAATAGGTGATAAAAACATAGGGAATACTAGGTGATTTTCTAGTATTACGAAAAGGTGATAAAAATATTGGGAATACAAGGACTTTCTGAGCTTAACAGAAAAAGGTGTTGATTTTGCTTGCATATCAGATGTAGACCACGATTTGTGATTTCGCAGTATAATGAACAGACGATAAAAATATAGGGAAAAATAGGACTTTCTAAGCTTATATGAACTCAAAAAGATGTTAATTTTGCTTGCATTTCAGAGAACAGGATTTTCGAAGGAGAATTGACGGCTCTGCTGATCAAGTTCTTGACTCCTCTGGACCCCGTAACTGTGCAAGAGGCGCACCTGCCCATGTCCAACGCAGACCTTATAAAGTGAGTCGACGTGTACTTATTTACACTTTGACTGCGGCAGGTATAACTGAAGTTGAATGTTCAACTCAAATTTAAAATCATTATAATAAGCAATGTTGAAAACAGCAAACTTTAACTGGGTCGTGTCTTCATTCAGTTTTGTTTAATTATATTATTTATGGAAATTGAGTTTGTGACTACTGGCCAGTCAGCAGCGTTATGAAAATTCCCTTCGTGGCCACCGGTGGCTCACGTCTCAGTCAAAGAGTTAAGAAATGAGTCACGACAAATTCCTATCAAGAACTCGTATAGAAACTCGAGTTCTATGACTTCGTCTGTAACAACATTTAACTAATTACACGCACTCAAATTGGTTCCAGTTTTTCCTAGATACTCACATCTTGATCAAAGCACAGGATTAGTTAAGAAACTGAGACTTTATTTCTGAGACTAAATTTGAAAGTTGAAATTCGCATAAGATACCAGAGAGGATATTATGAAGTTAATGTTAGAGAACACTGACTCTCAACTTTCGACTGTTACAGCCTTAGCTGCGTTAGCAGCTAAGGCTAAAAAAGAACGTGCAAATCGATGGTTTCCAACCTTGTTAGTAGAGACTCGAGCTGTAGTAACTCGAGCTTTGGCTCGAGCTGAGATGAGGAGTTCGCTTCTCTTTCAGCTTCACCATGTTCTTATTGAAATATAAGCCTCGCGACTGTATTTAATTCTTGTGGACAATTTTTATAATTTAGTATAATCAACTGTGTTTCATTTCATGTTATGTCAATCAAAACGCACGGTAATACTTGATTTTTGGGAGTTTTTATTTGGGGATGCGATAAAAGAAAAATTCAACTTCTTTTTATCGCTCAAAAAATGCCCAATTTCATTGAAGAAAACTCAATCACGTGATGCATTTAGAAAAATGTCTCATATCATGTTAAATTAACATATATATTCATGCCGGACACACCTCTCAAGACAATGACAACATATCAGCTAGTGACGTCAAAGCGCCATATTTGCATCTCGAGAAGAAGTGTATATCGCAAATTCGGGTCGATAACGCTGCTACAGCAGCAGCTGTTCGCTCTTCATAGATTTTGGATTCAGTTGTTTTAAATTGAAATCCTCAAGTAACTGTTACATTATAGTAGCAGTTACCTTATGGTTGCAGTTACCTTGTAGAAACAGTTACCTTATAGTAGTCCATTGCCAGTGTACATGTTGCATTTTCTCATTTATAATTCTTTGGTGAATTCATGACATGAATCTGCTTCAATTTAACGAGGTCTAAATTCATTCACGATTGTGAAGTTACAGTCTCAAACCCTAAATATCTCGTCAAAGGTAACTAGATAATTGAAGAGATGATAGAAAAAAAGCATCTCTCATCACCAGATCTCAACGCTCTTTTGAGTTTCAACAAGGTAAATTTTTGACAAAAAAGGTTACTTCACACTCTGTTATCATATTGAAACTGCAAAGTTTATTAATGTTACGACGTGTGTAAGACACGAAAAATGTACATGTATATGCTGCTTACCATCTAAGAGTTGGTTGAAGTCTTTCGAAGCTATAGAAAAAAAAGCATACTGAACAATATTTTTCGCAGTTTTTTGTATAATAGCGTTACTTGTATTTTAGAAATAGACATTAACTTAGAGCCGATGCCGAGAAAAATGAGTGTTTTCAATTTAAAGTAAATTCAAGGTTTCCCACTGTGTTTGCAATGAAGTTCTATCGGAAATATTCCAAATTAGCTATTGGTAGGAATTAATTTCAAGTTTGTGTGAATGCGGAATAAGTATACTAAATATTCGAAGGTATGCAACATATACATGTAAATTTTGTAGTTTTTTCGAATAAATTTCTTTTGGATATAAGTAATGAGAAAAAACAACGTTCAAAGGGGGAGATGTTCAACAGATTGCTTTTCCTGGTAGAGAGTAAAACTTTACATTTTTCTCGATTATTTTAAATGTTTTGTGAAGATAGGTTAATCCGATTGACTTATTCAGTCAAACATTAGAAGACATCCGCAGGATAAGTTAATTTCCGAAATAAAATTTTCCCATCAAGAAACTCGCAGTGGCTCTTGTGAAAAATACACATCCACTTGATCCTCGAAATTCAGGATGATGCTTCGTGGAGCTGAAGTTTGCCAACTTCGCCATTCGGTATGCTGCCTTATAAATTAGAGAAGTAGGATTTTATCACTTTGACTGCGCCTGGTAAAACTACAGTTTAATATTCACCTAAAATTTCAAGTCAATTGTTGTAATCAATGTTGAAAATAGCAAACTGGACCATGCCTTCATATAGTTTTGATTGCGTACATTTGAAAATTGAATTAGAGACTACTGCTCGGTCAGTAGCATCATGAAAGCTCTCTCCGTGTACCACCGGTGACTCATGTCGCAGTCTAAGTATTAAATAAAAGTTCTACCTCTGACTTGATTGACATGGGTTCGACGTGTTCAACGTGTTCAGTGTCCAATGCGTTCGATGTGTTCAGTGTGCAGTTGGCGCTGTACGACGGGCAGTTCAGAGGCTTCAGCGTAGTCCAAGTCACTCTCTTCGAACCGCCTCTCCCGCTCATCTCCAACAAGGTAATTTTCATCAGGCTTAGCGTAGCAAGCTTCTCTTATAGTAGCAGTTACCTTAGTATTACAGTTTCCTTAGAGTAACTGTTATCTCATGGTAACAGTTACCTTATGGTTACAGTTGCCTTATGGTTGCAGTTGCCTTACGGTTGCAGTTGCCTTATGGTTGCAGTTGCCTTACGGTTGCAGTTGCCTTATGGTTGCAGTTCCCTTACGGTTGCAGTTGCCTTATGGTTGCAGTTGCCTTGTGGTTGCAGTCGCCTAATGGTTGCAGTTACCTTATAGTAGCAGTTACCTTACAGTGGCAGTTACCTTATAGTGACAGTTACGTAGTTAATAGTGGCACGTATACCTTATAGTTGAAGTTCAATCAACGTATCAGTTACCTCATTATAGCAGTTACATTTTGGTAGCAGTAACTATACAGAATCAGATCAGGAGCAGTTAACTGATCTCCCTATCAGAAGGTTG
This sequence comes from Morinoia aosen, assembly GCA_030386875.1. Taxonomy (NCBI): domain Eukaryota; kingdom Metazoa; phylum Arthropoda; class Malacostraca; order Amphipoda; family Talitridae; genus Morinoia; species Morinoia aosen. The sequence goes on along the minus strand of CM059567.1, from coordinate 43,329,418 downwards.
AAAAAAATTATATTTTTCTTCACGTGCATTTTCGAAAGATGTTATTGAAACGTTCATTTTTGTAACGTTATGGTTAAAAGCCGATAAAATTATTTATACGAGCTGGAAAATGCTCTTCTCATGCTTCGTCTGAAGGACAGTTTGAATCAAATGACATCAATTAGGAAAACAACATTTTCCTCTGAATTGTGAAACTACACCTGGAACAATTTTGAAATTGAAATCACTTTTTTTACGATACTCATCATACAGGCTATGGGGCTAGCAGCTGTTTTATGTATATACCTTATTAATACTACGTGATTCACTGAATCACAATCACAAGTTCCGAATAAATTGGCGAAAAATTCTATCTTTTATCCATAAACCAACCACCTAGTGAGTTTCTGTAAATAATATTGCTAGTAATACTCCTTTGATCACGGGTATTACGATACCAATGTGTTATAATCAGTTAAGGATGTTAATGTTAAGGTGTTTAAAAACCAATGCATCGACATTTCATGTTTGTACTTCATTGGAAATAAAATGTTTTTCTTCTTTCTTTTCATTTCTTTTCTTTGATTCATTAATGTGATATTTACACAAGTCTAACGCAAGCTAATTTCATTTACGCACAAAATTAAATCAACTCGAATGAAAATATTCCTTTACTTCCTAAATTCTTCGCACAACCAGTAGGAGTGTTGCGTACTTAACGTCGCGCACACACATGAAGTCTGCTGTTTGATAACTTAAGTATCGCACGCATAACTGAAGCAACAATGAACTTTGCTTGAAGATAACATGTACCTAAGTCGGCACATTTAATTTCTAGAAGCTCTGCATGCAATTTAGTACAGAAGAAACTTGTATTATTTGTGTGACGAATTCGTCAAACTCGGATGTAAAGGGTTTAGCTTAATTTATGCTTATGTGACCCATGGTCATCATGAATGATTTTAATATTTTCAATTTCGTCAATACCTTAACACTTTGACCGCAACGTGCGCTACCGGTGGCCACGGAAGAGATATTCACAATGCTTCTCCCCGACTCTGTAGTCACAAACTCAATTCTCACAAATACTTAATAAAAACTAAAAGAATAATTCTTCAGACGGATGTTCATCAGGAACTTGAAAACGAAGAACACAGCACGTAGTGAAATCATTTTAATTTTACTTCTTTCTTTACGCACCTAATCTATAAAAGTGAAGAAACTAAAAACTAGTAGTCCTATTTTCTTAAACGTTTCGGAGTCCAGCTCCATCATCAGTAAGTCATATCTGAAATGTACAATGAGAATGGTTAAAAATGCAATGATATTTACAAGTTTTTTTTATCTCATACCCTATAAGTAATTAAACTAAATATAAATTTGCAAAGGGAACGAACTGGTGGCATTATTAAGGACCGGTTTGTCTTTTGCTATGTACAAAGATTCTAAAATTCTCAAATCCAAATCATTAGAAGCAGAACATAAAATTTTGAAATCATCTTCAGACACACGGGCACTGCACTGCTCCGCATGAAGGCGGACAGAAGAATGACCGGGCTGCGTAAGTCGATTCCCCGTTCTAAAGCTCACACCACGATGCTGGGCAATCCTCACGTAAAATGGCAATGTCGTCATTCCGACATAGCCCGATGTACATTGTACACAACTAAACTTGTACACAAGGGACGCCCGCATTCGCTTAGGTATAACATCTTTGTAACGAAAAAACGAACCAATTTTATGAGAATTAACAAATATAAGGCGAAGATGTGCTGCCGAAAAATAGCGTTTGAAGAGCACTTCCAGTTCTCGTGACATTTTATCAGAAAAGCAACCCAAGTAAGGAAAAACGCAATAAAGAGGTTCTAATGGATCAGCGGTGGAAATGGAATCTAAATATTTCTTGTCTAAAAATCTTCTGATATGACTGTTGACAATAGCCGAGGGATAACCATTATTTGAGAAGAAAGACTGCAGCTTAGTAAATTCGACATGCAGGTCATTAAAATTTGAACAGATATTGTATGCGCGGTGTAATAAGGTTTTAATTGCATTAATTTTGAATTTGTAACTACAGAAGCTAAAAAAACTCAAGCCCAGACCAGTAAATGTTTCTTTACGATAAACTGATGACTTGAAACTATTATCCATTTTAGTGATCTTAGAATCCAAAAAAGCCAAACTATTATATCTCTCCACTTCACTGGTAAATTTAATAGCGGGATGTTTAGAATTCAAGTACTTAAGAAATAAAGGAACATGGCTAGGGTCACGGAACAAAAGAAAAGTGTCATCTACATAACGTCGATAAAAGTGAGGTTTAAAATGCAAAGGGCAATCTCTGAGCCATATCTCCTCCCAGTAGCACATGAAAATGTTTGCAAACGTTGGTCCCAAGGGGAGTCCCATACCCAACCCCTCAACCTGCTTGTACAATTTTCCGGCAAAAATAAAAATCGAATTCATCACAGACAGTTCCAGCAGAGTCTTAAAGTAATTTTTACCTAGTCCTAAAATTACATCACTAGACTTTTGGAACAAGGCATTTAGAATAATATTGATGGTTTCAGCCAATGGTATATTAGTGAATAAATTGAAAAATATTAAGGTTTTGTCGAGTGAGGTTTATTCTAAGCTCTACGTGTCTGGTTCTTCTCCCGGAATTTTGTATGGTCTACCAAAGATACACAAACCTGATTTTGTTTCTAAATTTCAGTTTCGGCCAATCTTCGCTGCATGTAATACTCCTAGTTTCAATTTAGCGAAATTTTTAGTCCCTGTGTTGAATCCTCTAACGAAAAATAACTATACGCTTGAAAATTCGTCTCATTTTGTAAAGGACATTACTTCTATTCAAAACTCTGATAAATACGTTATGGCCTCATTTGACGTGGAAAATTTATTCACTAATATACCATTGGCTGAAACCATCAATATTATTCTAAATGCCTTGTTCCAAAAGTCTAGTGATGTAATTTTAGGACTAGGTAAAAATTACTTTAAGACTCTGCTGGAACTGTCTGTGATGAATTCGATTTTTATTTTTGCCGGAAAATTGTACAAGCAGGTTGAGGGGTTGGGTATGGGACTCCCCTTGGGACCAACGTTTGCAAACATTTTCATGTGCTACTGGGAGGAGATATGGCTCAGAGATTGCCCTTTGCATTTTAAACCTCACTTTTATCGACGTTATGTAGATGACACTTTTCTTTTGTTCCGTGACCCTAGCCATGTTCCTTTATTTCTTAAGTACTTGAATTCTAAACATCCCGCTATTAAATTTACCAGTGAAGTGGAGAGATATAATAGTTTGGCTTTTTTGGATTCTAAGATCACTAAAATGGATAATAGTTTCAAGTCATCAGTTTATCGTAAAGAAACATTTACTGGTCTGGGCTTGAGTTTTTTTAGCTTCTGTAGTTACAAATTCAAAATTAATGCAATTAAAACCTTATTACACCGCGCATACAATATCTGTTCAAATTTTAATGACCTGCATGTCGAATTTACTAAGCTGCAGTCTTTCTTCTCAAATAATGGTTATCCCTCGGCTATTGTCAACAGTCATATCAGAAGATTTTTAGACAAGAAATATTTAGATTCCATTTCCACCGCTGATCCATTAGAACCTCTTTATTGCGTTTTTCCTTACTTGGGTTGCTTTTCTGATAAAATGTCACGAGAACTGGAAGTGCTCTTCAAACGCTATTTTTCGGCAGCACATCTTCGCCTTATATTTGTTAATTCTCATAAAATTGGTTCGTTTTTTCGTTACAAAGATGTTATACTAAGCGAATGCGGGCGTCCCTTGTGTACAAGTTTAGTTGTGTACAATGTACATCGGGCTATGTCGGAATGACGACATTGCCATTTTACGTGAGGATTGCCCAGCATCGTGGTGTGAGCTTTAGAACGGGGAATCGACTTACGCAGCCCGGTCATTCTTCTGTCCGCCTTCATGCGGAGCAGTGCAGTGCCCGTGTGTCTGAAGATGATTTCAAAATTTTATGTTCTGCTTCTAATGATTTGGATTTGAGAATTTTAGAATCTTTGTACATAGCAAAAGACAAACCGGTCCTTAATAATGCCACCAGTTCGTTCCCTTTGCAAATTTATATTTAGTTTAATTACTTATAGGGTATGAGATAAAAAAAACTTGTAAATATCATTGCATTTTTAACCATTCTCATTGTACATTTCAGATATGACTTACTGATGATGGAGCTGGACTCCGAAACGTTTAAGAAAATAGGACTACTAGTTTTTAGTTTCTTCACTTTTATAGATTAGGTGCGTAAAGAAAGAAGTAAAATTAAAATGATTTCACTACGTGCTGTGTTCTTCGTTTTCAAGTTCCTGTCAAACTAAAAGAAGGCATGACCCAGTTAATGTTTGCCATTTGCAAAATTGATTACTAGAATTTACTTTAAATTTGAGTTGAATATTGGACTTCACCTTAAGGAGGCCATCCCACTTTTTCAACTTTTTTAGTCCGATTCGTTTGAAAGTTGGCCAGTATATGTATTTTGTAAAAGTAAACCTTTTTTACTCATGTCATTTTTTCGATTTAGGCCTTACTTTTTTTTTTTGACGAAAAATGTGTTTTTGGTATATTCTTATTGAAATTTCAGATTGGGACTCCTCCTTCAGTTTTGATGCTAGAACAAAAACAAAGACAGTTTTAGAACCCTTGGAACATTTCTAACAAACGTGCGTTCAGTTTTTTTCAAATTCAAATTTTTTCTATTTTTTCAAAAATTTTTAAAATTTCAAAAATCAGCAACAATTTTTTAGGTTTAGAGCTATATATTTTTTCAAAGAATTCGAATTTGAAAAAAGCCGAACGAGCGTTTGTTAGAAATGTTTCAAGGATTCTAAAACTGTCTTTGGATTTGTTCTAGCATCAAAACTCGAGAACTAGTCGCAGGATGAATGTTGAAAATTCAAAGTGTTGGGTATAAGCAAAAAATAAAATTTTGTGTTGAAGTGTAATATAATGAACAATTGATGTAATTGAATGCAGTATTAATTTTTATTTCGATACTTTTCATACATAACTTCGTATTCAAACTGTGAATTGTGATTTCATAAAAAAAAAAGTTATAAAAATTTTTACTCTTTTATCAAAAAAAAATTTTTTTCTTTTTCAGTCTGATTCTTATGAAAGTTGACTATGATATGTAACCTTTGAAAAGAAACACAATTGATTCTATTCATTTTTTTGATTCAGGCCTTAGATTTTGCAAAAATTAGACATATTGGTTTTTAGGTATTGATATTTCACTAATATTGATATTTCAAAATGGGACTCCTCCTTCAGTTTTGATGCTAGAACAAAAAAAAATGCAGTTTTAGAATTCTTGGAACATTTCTAACAAACACTCGTTCGGCTTTTTTCCATTTCCCATTTGTTCTCTTTTTATATGGGTCAAAATCGGGAAAATTGAAATATTTTGGTCCCTTCACCCCCCCCCCCCCCCCCCCGGGAGGGGGGGAATTATTGTCGTAGCGCCATAAAATTTTAGGAACGAATAGTCTACCACCTAAGGGTCCTTCTACAACAAAAACATGCAAAATGACCATGACATCGACAGGATCTGGCAAGGGCCTGGGATGGTCTCCTTAACCAATTGTGGTCAAAGTGTTAAGGTATTATGATGTTTCTTTCTGGCAGATGAAGTTCACGGCGAAGATGAAGGCAGTTGAGATCCAAGCAGACCAGTACACCCTCACCGGATCCTTCCTCGGCTATCCTGCACGAGGCTCCGGAGCTCTCAAGTGAGTGAGGGTTGCAGGATAGGCCTTCTAACTCGCCACAACTCTCAAATTCGCTTTTTTGCATAAAATATGGACACGGAAATTATAAAAAAAATTGTCAAAAAATGTGGAAGTATGATAAAAAACACATGCTTTCGCAAGGAAGTGGAATCAAATTTGATTCATAATTTCGTTAATACAACATTGAAAACAAAAAGCTTTTAAACCCAATATTTTTAGAGTGAATCCAAGCGCCTCCATGAGTTTCTCCATGCGTACATTGACCACGGTAGAGGAAACAAGGTAGGTTCAAAACAATTTTTTTTTCGTTGACGGCGTGGTTTTGCTGACGTCACGGCAACGAACCAATAGCAGCGCTCATAATGCATCTGGTAGCATTGATACCACAAATCGGCATCCACTATTGGCCTAACGACATGGCGTTTTGGTGACGTTATAAAGTTTGTTTAAAATAAAGCTGTTCTATAGGATATCCGAACAAGAGGAGGTGTATTTTCTCCCATAGAAATGACCCTACCTTGTTTCCTCTACCTTGACATTGACTTTATGTTACTCAATAACAGCATCACTCTGGAAGGGCTCGTATCCGACATTACTTTCGAGACGGACGAGTTCTCATCGGACCCGATGCGCGTCTGCGTGCGGCGAGGCAGCTTTGACATCGCACTGTCTGCCTCCAGTGTCACAGTGAGTCAATCCTAGCTACGTGAAGGGAGATATACATAAAGGCTTACACAAGTCGTGAAGTAAGATTTTCAAGTTAAGGGGGGAGATTTACGTAAAGATTTACACGAGTTCTAAGTGAAAGCAAATTTAAATCCCTTCACAAGTTAATGATTTAGCGCTCGCTCAAAATCGTCTGAAAACTCTGTATATTTATCGCATTATAGTAATTGAATAAAATACGCAGATAAAAAGTTGATATTTTCATTAATTTCGCAGGGCACATTCGAAGGCATGCCTGTTGTGAACAGCAACATGGATGTGGTTGGACCCATCTTGTTGACGGAGGTGAGTCGGAAGACAATTTGTGCATAAAACTTTGATGGTCCTACTTTCACGCTGTCATCGCTCACGAAATTCTGTTGTTTGGTTTATGTAGCTCTAATTACAGGGTACAATCTTAGTGAACAATGGTTTGGTTGTTAGGGGTTATACCTTCTTTCATCGTCATCGTTCGCCAAATTCTGGCTTACTTGTGTTTTTTGATTTATGTAACTCTAATTTACAGCATAGAATCCTAGTGAATAATGGTTTGGTCGTTAGAGAAAATACTATAGCATAAAATTATGCGATGGTAGTTCTTATTGTACGATTCCAGTATTTCCAGGGGATCATTTAATCAAAAGAGTTTGTTCTTGTTGTGTCTGTAAGTAGTTCGGAAAGAAGACACTCATTAGAAATAGTTCGCTTGCTTCATCACTCGAGAAGAAAATAACACTCTCACCACTAAATGTCTATCGTCATCGTAATGCTGTTAAATACGTGATGCCTCTGGCTGTGCCGTTTTTGACGAGGCTTTGTATATTTTTATCGAACGCAACTTAAAAGTTTGCATAGAATGATTACATAAAAGTGCGCAACTCCATTTGAAATATTTTTATACCAATAATACAACTGATTTAAGTCGTCTACGAAGCACCTTTTGTCAGGTTATCCGCTGGTGAAAATCAAAATGATCTACATAAACATTCTTTTCAACATCTCACTTCACCGAGGAATGTTAAATAAAAACGTGATATATTTTTACAATTTGCAGTTACAAAAGGACTTGAACGACCAAGGTCAGGTAGTAGAGGACGCCATCAACGACATCCTATGCTCGTGAGAACTCTGGTTGAGCTGCGATAACTCCCTCCACGATTTCTTCCACTGACTTAGCAAAAACTTGTCAACGACTACCAAACGCAAGTGGTCGTAAATAGCGAAATCTGTCAGCGGTACTCAACTGCCCTGGAATGGACGTCAAATCTCTACTAACACTCATCCCTCTATGCGATATGCGAGTATTATCTCTTTCATTGACTATGTTTTTAGCTATGTGTGTTGTCACAGCTTTAGGAAAAGCGTTGACCTGGGATTTTTCGACTCTAATCGGCGGGCATTCAATAATTTCTTCATTGGATAACTTACTTGAGATCATTAATGTAAATCTTTGATTTGTGCACAGAAATCAATCTCACACGTAGTTCATGTTTCGGATAAAAGATGCGCGTACAGCGTCATTCTCGTGAATAGAGTTTGTCGTTAGCATTTTATCTTACAAGAATTACATTCGCTGTTGACTTCGTGTGTGTGTGTGTGTCGTGATCCGCGTAACTTTACGCAGAATGCCTACCTCTGGAAACGTCCAACAAATAGCATAGGTGAGAAAACTAATACAAGCATTTAAATTTCCGCATTAGATTGCAGAGGAATTTCTTACGCCTCATACAGTTTGACCTATAATACCCGAACCAGTGGTGGGTACAGCCAGCCGACAATTTCGGGGGGTGCCAGGTTCCCCGACCAATAATTTCGAGGGAGGGGGGGGGGCAGACATTCATTATCAGCAATCTTATTATTCTTTTACTTAAAACTGCGATTGAAAATGCCCCCAGCTCACTATTTCGGAGGGCAGTGCCCTCGTGACCCCTCCTGGCTGAGCTACTCACCCAGACATCTATTCTTTAAATTTTTTCATTATTTGCCTATGTAGCGATCCCTGAACCCTTCTTTCCTACATAATAAACGCGGAAGACATGGAACATAAAAATTATAGAGAAATCCTTATGCTGCTGTGTTCATGAAGACTATTTTTAAATTTTTCTGCAAGATCAATTAAAGTGCATCAAAGATTACCAAGAATTTCATATGTGAGATTGGATGCGTAAATATTGAGTGTATTTTTGCGCGTTAGAGAGAAAGTTTGTTGGTGTTTGAATATCAATGTCCGAATATATGTTTTTATTTTCTATAACATAGTAGACTGAACATTGAAATGATTGGCTAAGGTTTATATGCAAGATTGTAGAAATTTCAGAGTCAATTTTCATAACGATATGAAAATAAGTACTCCATCATGCTAAGCAGCGGAAATGATCTTAAAGAACGAGGTCTTTGTCGAGGAAATTATTGCAGGGTGCGCAATATTCGAAATTAAAATAGACCTTGAATTCTATAGAGGACATTCTCATGAAAACAATTTTCAATTTTATGTTAATAGGTTGGTTTGATGGTGGGGTGGAAAAAGAGAGACTGTAGCTTAGCTTTTAACCTGTTTTACTAGATGACGACCAGCATTCATCCACTCGATGAGCCTTCAATAAAATAACAATTTAATCATACCTTAATTGTTTATGTGTTTAAGCATAATTATTTTTAAGTAAACAATTGTTACGAAAAACGTTAACTGGTTTGTATTCTTTTCACCTTACTAGCGAATACTTCAATATTTCATGCATTCCATGACTCTGACATCTGTAATGTGTAGTATACATACGAGCAGTGAACCGAAAAAAAAATGGTCCTTAACAGAACAAAAAAAAAAAATTTATTTCAACAAAAAGAAGGCCGACCCGACTGTCAGCTCGGGCCCTCACATTTTCCCCCAGGGAACGTCCACTTGGGGGACAGTTTCGTTATAGTGCAGTACAGTGCGCATCGTTTCGCTATGGTAACATCTACTTGAGTAGTCGTATGCCTATATAAGGAGTGCACAGGTCGGAAAGCCTGGACGGATTCACGTCAATTCAACAGTGACTGACACAGCATTGAACTCTGTAAGGGTCTTTACTTCAAGAAATTTTAAAAACCAATGATGTGCTTTTAGTATCATCTTTATTGGAAATAAACTGTTTTTCTCTCTTCTCTCTTTTGCAGTCTACAGAACCATTAGGTTGCACGACATGAAGGTTCTCAGAAATACTTAGAGAATAACAATTTAATAAATTCGAGTATGAGCAGCGCTCGCTTTCTTACTATACACTGAACGGATACATGGAATATTACAGATCGTAAAGATGAGAACATTGCTACCATACAAAATTGTATTGAACGCGTGCACCACATTTCATTATTGCTATAGACTCAACAACAGTACTAGCCAGTAGCGCAACCATGAGGGGGGGAGGGCCAGTTCCAGTCGCTGTTTTAAGTAAAAAAATAAAAAGATTGCTGATAATTCACGTCTAGCTCCCCCGATATTATTTGTCAGGAATTCTGCCAACCCCGGAATTTTCGGCTGGCTGCGGCACTGGTATCAGCCCAAATAGAGTTCATAGAAACGGAAAATTCATGTGTATACGTACAAACAAAATATTGAAGAGAGTACAGATGCGAGAGACAAATGCACCAGCCACATACATGAGAAAAAAAAGAAAAAAGTTTAACTCCAAAAGATTTGAAACATGCAATACATAACATTGTTTTTTTAACATAGGGATGAAAGCTACACAGAAATAGGAGAGATGAAGTCTACCCAAGTGTGTGACTACTTCCTCAACCACACTTAGATTAGATTATAAGTTAGAGTAAGCCCCCCTATCCGAAAAAAAGAGATCCAAAGAGAGGAAGGAGGAAGGCACCATTTGGTATGGAGTTGATGGAACGCGGAATCTATGCAGAAAGGGCACAGAATGAGTAAGCTGAGAAAGAAGTTCATGAAACAAGATCAAAGCTGAAGAAGAAAGTAGTAGGAGCTGAAAAAAACAGGACAGCAGTGAACCAAAAAAATGATGGTCCTTAACATAACAAAAACATTTCATTTCAACAAAAAGAAGGCCTACCTAACTCTCAGTCCAGCCTCTCACACAGTTTTCCCCTGGGAGTGCTAACTCCCATAGATACAATAGTTGTGTCCCCCTGAGGGGACGTGACAATGGAGCTTATCCTCAGCGCTGCACCCTTGTATCTCTCTACCCCCTCAGGGAAGAAAGACATGCTGATGAGAACAGACGCAGTAGCTAGATAGCACGAGTAGGAACTGGGTATGTCATGCTTTGTTTGAAAATCACTGAGTCCCTCAAGAGAAAATGGACGATCTTTTTTCGTGTACTTTCCTGTGAGTCAAAGCATCAAAAAGGTCCTACACAAAGCAGGCACATTGCATGCTCACGACATTTACAGCACTTTATAAAACAACTAATACAAATCAGTGTTTTTACACAACAAAAAGTACTAAATTACAACCCTCGCAATGCTTGGAACTACTCAGAATGATTAACTAAATATTAGTTCAATCAAATTCGTTGAACGAAGCATTATTTTGACTAGACGATTGAGCACCAGAAATTCAACCAACTAACGAAGTTTTGAAACGTATTACAATTTACCGAATAGCTCTTAAGAAAAACCACTCTCTTCACATTTCTTTGTGTCCCTCAGATTTTGAGTTAAGATAACGAAGAACAGATTACATATCGTAGCGTCTCAGCAGACACAAGCGAGTGCAGATCACAACGGAAAGCTACGGAGGGAAGCGAGACAGAATATAGGATGTTGCACAACACGCAAGTCAAGGTAAAAGAAAATGTGGCTGGCTATCCAATCATGAACTTACTTCAATAACTCACTGCTAATCAACAAGGCACATCCCAAACGTAAGAAACGTGCAAAATCCGTGTAATAATTTGACCTAGAGGGTATCAGTAATCGGGTTTCACAAATTACATACGACGAAATGCATGAAAAAGTCAGGCTTGATACAATACCTCTGACAGACGGGACAATAAATGCAATGATTTAAATGCAAAGCTACTTCTGATCGAACTTTATATGAGTCTATAGAAGCACACGGTCTCATGCGCCGTTTTTTACAAACGCCAGAAAACGGCTTCAATGTTAGGCGACTTTGAAACCCGCTTCCTCAGCAACCAAAAGAGGTTTTCCTTTGGATTTTGGGACTACCTTTCTTCAGCTACGAATCACTCTCCAGACAGAGGAAGGTTTGAGGATGACAGTGGTGTACGATGCTCATTTTCACCATATATTGCGCTTTGTACGGCGTGATTCTACGTGTCTCATAAACTCAAATTTGGAATAAGCTAACAATTTTACCGACCCAAGGAGACTCCAGTGATCAGGACGTGAACTGAAAAAGAGGCTAAAATTTCCATAACACTTCGATCAGAAATAGCTTTGTCTCAGCCACCAAACAGATCAAATAATATTTCAGTCACTTGGGTCATCACCACAGCCTAACATGCCAGCAATTTCAGGCTTTATTTTATGAAGCATTTCAGCAACATTGACACCAAATGCCATCAGTGAACAGTTCAACTGACCAAGACTGAGCCACAGCCCACACCAAAACACCGTTTCGATGTTGTTTTGATGTGCCCACATCACCACATTTGATGTCGTTCGCCCACATCACCACATTTGATGCCGTTTGCAATCATCACCCCATTTAATGTGGGCTAACGCGTGCCCCAGAGCTTCTGCTATTTGTAAGGTTTAGATCCAAGGTTACGCACCTAATGGGACGAGTCAAAGCACATCAGAATTAGACGTCATTTGGAGACGCTTTTTGGAGGTGCACGGAGAAGCAAAAGTTGCAGGTTAGGCTGCATGGCGAATAACATATGGTGCAACTATAAAGAGAGTTATAAAGATCTAGAGTTTATTCTGCCATTTACAAATAAAGCGAAATAGGGGCGTGCCATTGCACAAAGCTCTGTTTTAAAATTGGGCATCCTTTGACGTCGTACATTTGCATGAGAGTCTGATGATAGACTGATACAATGAAAAACATTTACACTATTGCTTACACAATAGGAGCCTCACAACACATAAAGCCTTACGAAACGTAAATTATTAGACTATCGACAACTCAACAACATGCACCAAGCAATAGGAAGCAGCTAGATTTCGAATCGTTAAACCTACCAATGCCTAACGTGATGGCACGTTTAAACGACGACTGCGTATTGGTGCATATGGGTACCAATAGGTAAATTGCGAATATACGTACCAGTCTCAATGATTAACATTTCAATTATTTGATTATCATTATTCAATTAAATTAAAGTATGGCGTACAAGTTAAAATGTTATCGTACAATTTTATTTTTCCCGATTCTAAGTAAGGATGAAAATGTAATCTCGCAGCAAAGACTGTTTTTCAAATCTGTGACTTCCAGCGCAACGAAACCCACCGAAGCAACCGCAGTGAACGTGTTAAGTCAGCGCTGATTGCTTCAGCTTCTCTGCCCCCGAGGCTAGAACGAACGGCCAAGCAGTCTTTTAAAGCCACTGCCAGGCTGTGAGATCGGACATCCTTCTTTAACAGTCTTAAGACTACAATTTCAAAGGCTGTTTCATTTGACCAGTTCTTCATCCTTCGGATGTGACATTTTTAACCCTTGGATACTCCATTTTTTAAAAAACGTACAGTCTACGTTTATCATCTATTACTAATTTCCTAGAATATAATGCTTGAGTGTAGCTCAGCTTTTCCTATGTTATAAGCAGATAAGGAATATATAACTTCATTTTAGACTAAATTTAGCAAAAAAGTTGCAGTAGAGGGGGAAAGACAATTTTATATGTAGCTTTAAAAATCGTGCCAAGAACTGACTTTTATTTAACCGAATTATACACAGCTTACATCTTCATTTTACGAGCAAAGCAATTCAGAATAAGACAAAAATAATAAGTGGTGTAAAATGCGTCATATCTCCAGTCTCACCTCAATGCTACATAGACGGTGGAAAACGAGCCCAAAGTTGGCTTCATCCATTAAAGTATTTTTGTATCCACATTACCCTTATTGCAACCACCATCACTAACACTATGACTGCGGCAGATAAAACTGAAGTTTAGTTAGTATTCAACTCCTGTTTAAAGCCAGTTGTCGTAATCAATGTTGAAAAAGTTGACCAACCAGAGTTGAAAAAACAAATATTTTACTGGATCTTGCCTTCATATAGTTTTCATTAGGTATCTTATGAAAATATTTTTTGATTACTATTCGGTCAGCAGCATTATGAAAACTCCCTCTGTGTACCACCGGTGGCTCACGTCGCAGTCAAAGTGTTAAAACTGACGCTGGCATCAGACTGAGGCAGGAACTGCCACTCGGTAGTGAACTTGAAAAAATGGGAAGTAAATTTAGAAAAAAACATAATGAGAGTATTTATCAAAGACGACCGTATAGTCTTTCGGCGCTCAAAGGGTTTAGGCAACCGAGTACTCCTTTCCGAGTTGAGAAATTATAGCGGCACTATTACAAAGTAAAGTGCCGAGCTTTCCGCAGCACAGAACGACTAACAACCTTGCATGAATTTACAACAGATCCGAGTAAAGGGGAAACGTTTCCTCATTTTTCCAAAAAAATGAAAAAAAGATGATTGACCCGTGCTTAGCAAGTGCGAGTAGATACATCGGCAATACCGTCATCTAATTTTCGATATTCTCGCACTAAGTACAGAATGTTTATTGTGTAATTACTTTGTTAGGCTCTATTTGCGCTCAACGAATTTGTATAAAGTTAAAAATGAGTTAAGCGTCAGTGACAAAGTTCTACACAATTCTGGAAAGAAATCACTCTAGTAATTCAGATTCTACGTTGTGCTGCAGGTAATTCTAAAGCATTTGGTTATAGCAAGTCTTGACCGAAATCGTTCATAATAGCGAATGGCTAAGAAATTCACCACCGCACTCCATTTTTCTTTGCAACACGCAATTTACAAGGTCCTTAACCACGCCTCAATGGAGCCTTCAATTTTTGCACTGTGATGAGTATCAACGGATCCAGCAATGTTGTCAACACTGCAGCTTCATCAAGAATTTTAGAGCAGACGTCATAGCAGATTAGATTATTAGTTTACGCCTCCCTATCCGCCACTAAGGCAGTCCAAAGAGAGGAAGGCACCATATTGTATGGAGTCAAGAGAACGCGGAATCTATGCAAAAAGGGCATAGAAACCGTAAGTTGAGAAAGAAGTTTATGAAACAAGATCAAAGTCGAAGAAGATAGTATGTGCTGAAAAACAAGACCAGTGAACCGAAAAGAAGTGGTCCTTAACATGACAAAAAATATTTTATTTCAACAAAAAACAGGCCACCTAACTCTCAGTTCAGTCCCTCACACATATTTTCCCTGGGAGTGCTAACTCCCATAGATACAATAGTGGTGTGACAATAGAGCATGAAGAGTTATCCTCAGCGCTGTACTCAAGTATCTCTCTAACCCTTCAAGGAAGAAAGACAGGTTTCCTCAAGAAGATGGCGGTGCAGATACTCCACCTGTCCTGATATGATCATACAAGACTCGAAGATTGTGTGTTGGCCCGTTTATTTCCACCGAGTTCGATTATGCTTGCTTCAACTTGGTGAAACTGTGGAGAAACTCTTAATTCGCGAGGTGTTTAAAATGTGTCGGGAAAGGAAAACTTCCTTGGGAAATTGTGGGTTCACGAGAAAATTAAGCTTTTCCTCTTGAAGAAGTAAAAGAAAGTCTAACAGCTGAGTATCAAAATTACTTTACTGTTCATCATTTACAAGAGCAGCGCTAACAAAAGCAGCAAGCATAACAATAAATTAGGTAGTTTGTACATCCATCTAACATCAGCAGGCAGTTGACTAAGTTTCAGGCGGGCAGAACCTGAGGTACTCTTGATCAAAGAAGATCACGTGAATGCTAATGTCATCCCTGAAGTATCTGCGGACCTCAGGAGCGAGCGTGAGGGCATGCGAGAGGGCACCGTGGGTCAGCCCTGACTCGCTGGAGCCGACGCTGTGTCTGATTAAATGTGTCGCCGCGTTGGTGTCCACAGGCTTCAGCCGCAATCCCTCCTGCCTTTGGTCCAAGATCTGAGCGATCTCCCCCAGCGTGATGGGGCGAGCAGGTAACTGCACGGGGGCAAGGGTCTGCCGACCACACATGTATTCACCCACGAGCGTGACAACGTCCAGCCCGCTGAGGCTCTCCCACAGGCCGTCCGAGCCGATGATCATGAAGCGATCGTACGGTTTGAGGCGGTAATATACAACGTCAGGCTCGGCCGTCAAGTACGGAGGTGTTAGACAGAACTTGAGGAACGTGTCCTGGTTAGGCTTTATGCCGAGAATGTCCTGCTGTTGCTGCTGGGTCCACTTGAAGCGGAAGTCCCCGAACGCCCTAAATGGCATCAGCGCTCCCAGCAGCCTCTGATTCTTGACGACATTCGGCGCCTCGGCAGGCGGGTGCTCGTCAAGGACCCTTTTAACCTCGTCTGCGTTCTCCCAGTCGTGGTTGGTGGTGAGCTTGTGGACGGACCAAGTGCCTGCGCAGTGAAGCACATACATTCAGGACTGCTGATAGGCTGGAGAATGGTCTAATTTTTTTACAAATGCATCAACATGCTGTAACACACTTTCAGGACTGCTAATGAACTGGAGAATGACAGCTTCATTTTTTCTCATACATCAACATGCTGTAACACACTTTCAGCGTAGATTTTTTGACAACGAACTCTATCTAAACAGGGTTAAACAACATAACTTAGAACTTTCTCAGTGAATCGAGAACTATGGCAACACATGAGCTGATGACTAAATACCACAGTGATTTATTTTTATATAATCTAGCTGCAATATAGTGAAGGCAGCGTCTTTTTAATGGTCTACAATAGATGTGGAGACATGCTACATTAAAACTTTAACAAGAACGAAAGGGCAAAAACCAGGCCACATATCATTTTTGCCCTTTCGTTCTTGTTAAAGTTGCGTTGCACGCAGAACTTACCGATAATTAAAACTTTAATGGCAAACACGCATACCTTCGAAAATTTTATTCACATAAAGCACACTTTTCAAATAGAACTGATAGGTTCTTACAGTTTGAACTTGTATTAAGAGCAAGATAAGAGACGGTGTAACTTCAAACAAAGTAGAAAGCATGTCGATCTATTATTATTATTATTACTAGTCCACCCACCTTTATTTGAAACAAAAAAGAGGGCGAAATGAAAGAAAGGCTGTAAGAAATTAAAAAATACAATCTCTCGAGAGTTGATGAGGCCGCGCGAACACGGCCCGTCAAAATATATAGGACTGGAGCTTGTATCACAGATACGCTCATCACACACTGCAGGCTGGCTTCGGACAGACGGGCGGACGCGGCTCTTATTATAGTATGGATTATTTTCGGGTTTGCATGTCGATCTATTTCACCTATCACTTCAATACGATATCATTACTATCATTTAAACATTCTGTTGCGACAAATTGTTCTCCAAATTTCCCTTCCAGATTTCAAGCAAACCTTAACCGCGATTGCCTAAATTTTGTCGTCCCATTCACTAAGCTAAGAAGGCCCTGTCATTGTCTCCATTATCAGTCATATTCAAAAACTAAACGAGACACTACTCAAATTTCTTTCTACTTTTTTCGTTCACACTCGTGCTTCTTGCGTATTGCTATGTTATGTTTAATGGTCTTTTCTCTTCCTTCTGTGTAAATGTTTTTGCGATAGGAACAGAGCCTTGAACCAACGAATTTGAAAGTTCTGGGCATGAAAAGGCACAATTTGAAAATTTTGGACAAGAAAATGCAAAATTAAAATAATTCCAGCTAAAACAAAATCGAGACTATAAAATTCTAAGAACGAAAATGCTAAATTAAAGCATACTCGGCCAAAAACAAAAGCCAGCCTGTACAATTATGTGTCACAAAACACGAGGACTGGAGAGGAGCGCAAGTACCTGCCTGTCCGCTGTCGCGGTCCCTGCCGAGCAGCGCGCCGCAGTCGCCAGCGTTGGCGACGTGCACGTGCTGGCCGTCTATGTGCGCCACGCACGCCACACTCCCCGACACCGCCACGCGGATCTGCGCACACGGTCCTCGTGTCAGTGACTAAACCCTCTAAGTTTGAATTATCATTACCCCCACATTCCTCATGTCAGTGACTAAACACTCAAAGTTGAATTATCATTACCCCCACATTCCTCATGTCAGTGACTAAATAATCAAAGTTAAAATTTTTATTACCATTATGTTGGTTAGTTTCTCAATGCAATGGCTAAATCCTCAAAATTTAAATTATTATGAATAATATTACTATTGTATTGATTAGTTTCTCAAGCCAGGGACAAAATGCTGTAAACTTACATTATCAATAACATTATATTATTCAGTTTCTCATGACAAGATGAAATTTCAATTATAGCAGTTATATTAGTTAGCTAGCAATACCCTAGCCACACCAAAGGCGTCCCCATGAGAGCGAAGAGAAGGAACCATAAGTATGGACTATAAAGCCAGAATCTATGCACAAGGAGTGCATCCACACAACATATCGTGCGCATAGATAGTAGAAAAAAGTATGAACACTGAAAGAAGCAAAGTGGACAGGGAAGATAGAAATCCCAAAGGCTAAGGTAACCTAACATTATATCAAAAATTTTTAGGCTAAACCAAGTTCTACTCACTACACATGTCTCGATTGTAGCAACCAAAAAACAGTTTTACGAAAAACAGATTTCTCTCCCCGATACTGTAGATATCACTTCAAAGCTTGTCTTCCATTTATGTTCTATAAAATATGTTTATATATCGGGCGTTAGAATACCATGCATCACTAAATACCCTAAAAACGAGAGGGTACATCTGATCTGACTAACGTCAGGACACCATGCAGAGTTTATGCTAGATGTGTCACTACCAGAAAGACAGAAGCAACAAGGCACATCTGACCAGGGCCTCCTGAGTGTCAGCGCTGGTGAGATGGGCCTGCTGGACCTCAAGGCCCATGTCGGTGTCGAGGCGCTGAAAGGCCCCCACGAGGGCCTCTCTCATGCTGAAGGGCTGGCGGCCGCTGTCGGTGGCGAGCTGCTCGCACCACCGCACCAGCGATGCCCGGTAAAGCGCCCCCAGCTCGGGTACGAACGACGCCTTGTCGTGGTACACCTGCGCCCAAAAAACGTGTTTAATTCTATTCTATCGAGGCACAATAGATGTTTTTGTTTATTCCATGAAGCCTGACCTGCAGTCACAATGGATGTTTTACTTTATTCCCATCGGGGTACACTTGCGCCACAATGGATGTTTTCTTTTATAGCAATCGTGGTACAATGGATGTTTTGTTTTATCCAATCATGGTGCAACGGATGTTTTTGTTGATTCCAATCAATAATAATAATAATGAGGGGTGTTGATACAATCAACATTAAAGCACGGACACGGGTCCTTTACTGCTCCCCTTTATGCATGTCGTCTGCGATCGAAAGGTCGATTTAGAAACTCATCATTAAAGGTAAGTCAATTGCAATGCAAAGTTAATGAAACATTTAAATTAGGTCGTAGACATCTATCACACGAAGATAGTTCATTAATTCCTTGACGTCTAAATGGCGTCCCAATACCGTCTCGACGGTAGGTTGTAGCGTTTGGCAAGCCTTTATACAATTTCTACTAATTGTTAGACTTTCACATTCTATGATTAGGTGTTTGACAGTTAGTGTTGAGTTGTTGCAAAACTCGCATACTGGTGCAATATCAGGTATCTCGTTGTTCATCAGGTAGCCATGCGTTAAGAATGTGTGTCCTATTCTGAGTCTGTTAACTATTATTTCCTCTTTACGTGATATTTTACCTAGTTCCAATTTCGTGCCTGGTGATGGCTGTATTTCCCTCAACCTGTCTCTGCAATTTTCCCACCTAGTCTTCCACTGGTTAATCATCTTTTGTTGTATTAATGGTTTCCAGTCTGAGTGGCAAATAAGAATGAATTCTTCGGGTCTTCGGGTAGCGTTCTTAGCTGCGGTATCTGCAGCGTCGTTACCGCCTATTCCGACATGGGAGGGGATCCAGCATATGTTGATGAGTTTACCACTTTTTTGCACGTCGTGTATTTCGTGTTGTATTCGGCGTAGTACTGGGTGATGTGTCTCGCAATTTAGGCCGTTAACGACACTCAAAGAGTCACAGTAAATTACATATTTTTTATCTCCTTTTTCTCTAATGATGTCAAGGGCCAAGTGAATGGCGTGTATTTCAGCTGAATATATTGAGGCTTCCTTCGGAAGTGTTGCAGTGCGAACAATAGTGCCACATACTGCCGCCGCTCCTGTGCCACCCTCCCCTCGTGAGCCGTCCGTGTATATGGTCACGTATCCATCATATTGTTCTTTTGTTATTCTTTTATGCTCTCGCCGGATTATGTATTCGGGAGTTTCGTTCTTTGGGAGTTCGGTTAGTTCTGTATTTATAGTTGGTTTTGTTAAAGCCCATGTAGGGGTATCAATGTTTAATAGTCGGTAGGAAAAGTCTGGTTTAATTCGGTTTTTCCTCAAACTTAATTTTTCTATTAGTATTTGCATTCTGATGGCCAAAGTTGGGGTTATTCTCCTATTTTGAAAGAGTAGTCTATTGCTCGCCGTTACAGTGCAACTAAAAGCGGGGTTTCCGTGCTGACTTCGGACCTTGTAGTAGTAGCAGAGTGAGAGGTAATTTCGTCTAATATCGGGAGGCATTTCATTGCAAATAATATATAGGCTATTTGTTGGGCTGGATCTAAATGCTCCCGTAGCGATTCGTAGTGCCTCGCGCGTAATTGACTCGAGGGGTTTCAAAGTTGTTTGACTGGCAGAGTTATAGATTATTGATCCATAGTCGAGAATTGATCTTGTCATACTTCTGTAGATTCTGAGAACTGTGGTTTGGTCGGCTCCCCAGCTTTGAGCTGTTATTGATTTCAGTACGTTAAGGCTGTCATTCCCTTTTTTCTTTAGAGCAGCGATGTGTTGTTGCCAGTTCAATTTATCGTCGAAGATTAGGCCTAGGAATTTATGTGATTTTGTGTATTGAATGTTTTCGTTATTGATTTTGAGTGTTGGGCTGAGGAATAGTCCGGGTATAATATTAAAATGAATTGCTTTACTTTTGCTCAGTGAAAATTTGAATCCATGATTTTGAGACCACTTAAATATATTATCAATACAGGATTGCATTTTGTTTTGAATGACCTGGAGGTCTTGGTGGTGGTATCCGACTTGCAAGTCGTCAACATATAGAGAGTAATGGAAATTGTTGTCCGGTGGAATCTGTTTAGTTATGTCGTTTATTTTGAGGGCAAATAATGTAACTGAGAGGACACTGCCTTGAGGGACTCCGTTTCGCTGTTCGTAGGTGTTTGAGTTATAGTTATCCACTCGGACACTCAGTGTTCTATGTTCTAAGAATTTGGTGATGAAAATTGGTAGTCTACCCCTGAGTCCAATGTCAAATAAGTCACGTATAATCCCATATCTCCATGTTCTGTCATAAGCTTTTTCGAGGTCAAAAAACACTGAAATGAAGTGTTCTCTGTTTGCAAAGGCTAATCTTACGGTTGAGTCTAGTCTGACCAAGTGATCTACAGTGCTACGCCCTCTCCTGCATCCACACTGCGCTTTATTTATTATGTTATGCATATCAAAATATTCTATCAGTCGGTTATTGATCATTCGTTCCATAAGTTTGCACAGACAGCTCGTTAGTGCGATCGGTCTGTAGTTGTTCGGCTTACTGTGGTCTTTTCCAGGTTTTGGGATTGGTATTATTATTGAGTGCTGCCATTGTGGTGGGAAGTAGCCCGTTGTCCAGAATTTGTTAAAAGTGTTCAAGATGTATTGTTTAGCTGGTAGTTTTAGGTGTTTGATCATGTCGTATGTTATTTTGTCGTTTCCTGGTGATGTGTTTTTAGTTTTTCTTAGGGCGGATTCAAATTCATGCATATGGAAAGTTTGGTTATAGATTTCTACGTTTGGCGAACTGAAATGGATCGGTATAGTTTCATTTGCGGTTTTTATTTGTTGAAATTCAGGGGAATAGCTTTGATCGCTTGATACTTCGCTGAAATTCTCAGCCAGTTTATTCACAATATCAGGGATTGTGCTGTAGTGTATATTGTTTTCGATTAATATATGGACTTTTCTTTGTACTCGACCTTTTATTTTCCTTATTGTTTCGTACACTCTGGCCATTGGTGTATATTTATTAAGTTGGTTTACGAAATTCTTCCACGTTTCCTGTTTGCTTGCTCGAATTTTGTATTTATGATTTGCCCTTGCTCGTTTCCAGTTAATTAAGTTAGTAAGATTTTTATTGCGGTGGTATTTCTTGTAAAGTTTTTCTCTTTCTTCTTTTGATTCTTGGAGTTCTTTTGTCCACCATGGTTTGGGGTAGTATTTTCCTGGTATATAAGTTGGGATGGCTTTTTCAGCTGCTGAGTAGAACCGCTGGTATAAGTCGGTGAGTAGTTGTTCGTTATTAGTTGTTGTGTTCAACATCGGCTTGTTCCATGCATTGTTATTGGAATATAGATCCCAGTTAGCTTTTGAGTAGTTCCAGATAGTTGATGGGGGTTGGTTGGGGCGATTTTCGTTAAGGTAGGTGATCAAAATTGGGCAATGATCGCTATCACCCGGCGAGTCGAAAGCAACCCAGTCTAATAGCACGGCCAATGTAGGTGAGCAAATTGTCAGATCAATAGCTGATTCTGAATTGTATCCTATTCTAGTGGGTGAACCGGTATTTAATAGGCAAAGGTTATTGTTTGTAATAACAGTTTCTATCAGCTTCCCCCTATTATCTGTATTCTTGCAGCCCCATATGGTGCTGTGTCCGTTGAAGTCGCCGGCTAGGATGAAAGGATTCGGTAGTTGGTGGATTAGGTTATTTAGTTTTTCGTTTGTGACTGTTTGTCTACCGGGTATGTAGATGCTGCAGATGGTTATCAGCTGTCCTATGTTTACTTGAATGGCCACGCTTTGTAGTTCAGTCTGTAGATTCAGTTCACAAAAAGGTATTGAGCTATGGACATATATTCCAACACCTCCATGGGGGGTTCTGTTGTAATGACCGTGTCGTAGCACATCACTGTAGCCGTTTATTCTAAACTGGCAGTTATCCCATAGCTTTGTTTCTTGAAGTGCTATTATACTGGGTTGGTGGTTGTTTATTGTTTCCATTAGTTCATCTTTCTTTCCCCTGATGCCTTGGCAGTTCCACTGCAGGATTCCTACGTTAGCCATGGGGTGTGTTTGATTTGATTTTGTTATTCAATCGTTCAATTAGTTACTTTCTTTTGGGTGATCTATCTCTAATCCTAGAGTCTCGAGAGTAGTATGATTGTTCCTCATCTGAGTAAATTTGTCGTTTATCGTGTCTGTTGCGGCTGTAGGTGGGGGATCGTGATTTTGATCGTGATCTTGGTCGCTTCTTGTTTTGGGTTTTGGGAGGTTTGTGCTGCTTTGGGGGTTTGAATTCGTTGAATATTCGTCTGGCTTCTTGTCTCATAATAGGGTTGCATTCGCTCGTGCCATCTTCCTCATTTTCAGATCCTTCGGCTGTAGTTTCAATATTAATTGTGGATTTGAGCAATTGTGTTGGGTTGGGTTTAATGCGGAGTATTTCTTTTTCGCATGTTTCGTGGTCGCGTTGTGAAGTTTGCGGTGGTTTGGTTTCTGGTGTATCGGTTGTGTTATCAGTTGTACCTGGTTCGTTACAAAGTGGGGGAGCCATATTTTGTTCGGTGATCGTTTGGTTTTTGGTAGCCGCCATAGAGGGTTGGGGGGTTGGTACTTTGGGTATTTGATCCGTTCGATTTCTGGTTATTTGTGCGTAGCTTTGATCGAGTTGTGGGGATCGTTTGTGGTATATTATAAGGGCTTGTTCTCTTGATACGTTTTGTTTAGTACGGATAGAAATTAGTTCTTGTTGCTTGCGTTGTTCCGGGCAAGTCCGGTCTCCAGTTTTGTGATTGTTTCCGCAGTGGTAGCATGTCAAGTTGTTTTCAGTGCAATTTGTTGCTTCATGGCCTTTTGTTGCGCATTTTCCACACACGAACTCTTCACTGGTACATCTTTTAGCAGTATGGTTGTATTCCAAGCACTTTTTACACATCATAGGGCGGTCGAAGTATTCATATATCCTACTCTTGCAGTCTTGGCCAAGGATGTCGATATACTCAGGGGGGGTTGAGCCTCTGAAAGTTAGAAGTATTGCTTTTGCATTTGTGTTACGGCTTTTTATCCAATTTGCTGGTTCAACATTTTTGATTATATGGTTTTCCATTAAACCTTGTTTGAATTTCTCGAAGTTGGTGAAGTCGTAGTTATAGATGTAGGCGAGTCCTTTTGAAAGATTTACATAGTTATTTTCTGTTACTTGCACAGGGATGTTGTTTATGTCTTTGATTTTCTGTATTTCATCTTTTTGTCGTGTGTGATCTAATTCTACAATAAATGTGTTTTTGCCGCCCGATCGAATAGATTTGGGTTTTCCTTGGATTTGGTTTGCAATACATTTTTCTAGGAGCCATGGAGTAATTTTCCGCTTTTCGTTTTCCTGCATTGTTATATTGAAATGAGTTGTGGGGGTGTTCGTATCTGATATTGGTATCTCGGAGTGTCCTGTGACTATCTGTACAGCACGACGCCTATTAACTCGTTGTTCTTGTTGGACTTTGCATATTTCTGTTTCCATGATATGTTTCGGGCATTCTCTGTGGCCAGTTTCATGTTGACGCTTGCAATGCATGCAGGAGAGGGCGCTGCCACAGTGTTCGCTGTCATGGCCTGTTTCTCCGCAGCGTTTACAGTTTGCTTCGTTATGGCAGTGTTTGGCTGTGTGGCCGTAGTTTTGGCATTTGTGGCAGATCATTGGTCTATTAATAAATGGGTATACTATCGTATCTGATTTTTCGCCTGGGATATATATAGAGTCTGGTGTTGTGTAGCTATTAAAGGTTAGTAGGAGTGGGGTGGTTTGGGAGAATCGAGTTTTAATGAAGCTGGCACGGACAGCGTCACTGATATTGTACTGGCTCTTCAGGCCTTCCACAAAATCTTCCATATTATCTACATCATATTCTTGAATATATATTAGTCCTTTGGATTGATTGTAGTATGGGTGTTCGCTGATCTGGCAATTAATGCCGTCGACGTTAGTAAGTCTGGTGATGCGCTCAGATTGGGGTTTGTTTCGAGTTTCTATGATAAAGCTATCTTTACTTGAATAAGTTATTCTTTTCGCCTTCAAACCAGTTATTTTGACTATTTCTTCTTGGAGGCAAAATGGATTTATTTGGTTTCTCTCTTCGATTTTGAATTTGACCGAGAAGAACTTTGTATAATGGTCGTTCTTCGTCATTTCTTGGTTCAACGATATGGGTGTGTATTTGTTAGCTTTGCTTTGTTTTCTCACATTTTCCTTCTCGCAGCCCATGATTTTGCTGTTTTTTCCTATGTTCTGCGCTTTCGTCATTTCTAGGATTTTTTCGAGTGTATTTTCGATTTTCCTTATTCGATCGTCTACATTTTGTGCTTCTTTTTCGGCTTCATGTTTATCGGGGTTGATGCATTTGGTTGCATCACCTGCCGCAAGTCTATTCAGCACTTCATTTAATTTAGCCTCCAATTGGTCCACCTTACAGGTAGCACCGTTTGGTTCTGGTGGAGTTTTTTCGGTTGTTTGGTCAGATGTGTCATTGTTTTCGCTTATCTTCCTGGTGATAGTGTTAGTTTTGGGGTTTGTTGCACCTACGTTGGTAGCAGTGCTTAGGTTGTTTTTGTAAGAGTTTATTCGTTGTTTTAATTTGTTTTTATTTTTAGCGTACATACTCCCGGCTTCAGAGGGGGTTTCCCCGCCTCGAAGTCGGGGTTTGAGGTATTCGCTGATTGTTGCCAGAAGTGCTCAAAGTTTTACTTTGGGATCCAAAGTAGTAATCCAAAATGGACTATTGGTCTGCGTAACTTAAGTCTATTCTTATAGGTTATTTAAGGGCCCTGGAGTATAGGGCAAATTAAAGAGAAAATAACTACGCAAATGAGACCCAAGCTCCGAAGAGCTCGGGCCGCCGCCCGACTTTGTTCTACCCAACAACGGGGATTTGGAAAAAAAAACCTAAAATCTTAATCCCTCGAAAGAAAACTCAAAAGATAGAGGAAAGAGCAGTTGGGTATTTCAACGGTACCACCACGAGAAGGTGCCGGGTCAGCTGGATACCTGCTCGTGAGTAGGTATTCCTGTATCAATCCTTGTCTACGACTTCTTTCCCTTCACCAAGCTCAATAATTCAGTAATTTGGTACCAGTAAAATGGTAAAGGGAACAGTGAAATTTCCTGTTCCAATCAAGCCAAACCTGCGCTCCTAAGGATGTTTTATTTTATTCCTACTAAGCTTAATACATATCAGCTTTTTCAAATGCCTTATAACTAACATCACGACGCAATGACCGTCACCCCTGGTCTATCCGGTACTTATTTCCAACATTTGGGTGGAGTGAGAAATTGTGGCTGAGTTCTCTCCAGGGCCTATTTACCAATTTAATGAAAAAAACGCATGGGTGAACGAAGAGCCAATGATGAAATCTTACACATGTCTTGATATACAAATCAACAATGATTAAAAGTGCCTACCTAAAACCAGCAGAGCAGGTTAAAACGAGGAAGACTTGATACAGCAGCGAGTAAATAGTGCTGTCAATCTTTTGTTATTGAGTGAAAATAAGGGAATTCAGAACAAATTTCAATTTACTGACTGGGACACCATTGTTTATGTGATAATATGGAACTAGAGAACAAATATGATTTTACAAACTGACAGAAGCAATAGAATTCACTCGCATAACGGCACTATATCTCCATCAGATGGAGTTCTTGCTGTTCTACTACGTGTGTGTGTGTGTACTACAGTACACACACCTGAATGAGCTGCACATCTTCCCCATTGCTCCACTGGCGCAGGACGCTGTTGAGGCGCGGCAGGGGCAGGAGGGCGGCGGCCACGTAGTCAAAGAGCCGCTTGGCCACCACCTGGCTGCACTCGGGTCCTCCGTGGCCATCAAACACTCCAAACAAGAAGCCTGTAAAGCATTCATGTTACCATCTTGTCCCATCTAGACGAAACAAGGTAGGTTCAAACCAGTCTTTTTTGTTGACATCTTGGTTTTGCTGATGTCACGGTAATGAACCAATAGTAGCACTCATATTGCATCTGGTAGCACTGCTACCCCCAAATCTGGTTCCACTATTGGCCTAACGACATGGCTGCCTAGGCTGGAAGTTAGGAGAATCTTTTGTTGCAGTTGGGCACAGCTAAATAGTTCCCAAGAACAGAGAGAGAGCAAGTGTTAATTGCCAGACTTTGAAAGAGGACAAAAGCTTGTATGTAAGGGGAATGGAGGTCCCACTGAACATATCTATAAATGCAGAAGATTAGTTATTGAAATCCTGAGATATTTGATAGTAAGTGTAAAAATGAGATGACAAAAAAGGAACCAAGAACTTAGCATGCAAACAAAAAATCAGTATGCCAGCAGACTTTAGTAGCTTTAATAATGTACACATGTTTTTAAAAGCAGTTTATTGGCTGTCAAAATTTTTAAATCCTGGTGTTACAGCCTTTGAGAAAGACAATGGATGACAAAAAAAAAAAGAACAAATACTTCAAAAACACAGCTTACTTAGAATGACAACATGAAATTTCCTTCATTTATTTTCCAGAAAACAACTACCATGTTACCGTCAATCTTATGATAGTGAAGATTGCAGCAAGAAGAAGAGCTGTCAATCCATTGTAATTGAGTGGAAATGAGGGACCACAGAACAAATTTCCCTTTACTGACTGGGATGGGAAATTGTGATTGTTAACATCAATCTAACGATTGCAATGGTACAGGGTGGGCCAGAAGTAACTAACCCTTTTAATTTGCTGATAAAAGGAAAACTTGGTTTTCATTGAAAGAATAATATTTTTTATGGCTTATTATGGTATCCTGTTTACTCAGCTAGCAAAATAAATATGTCAGATACTTCTGGCCACAGTAGAAAAAACAAGGTAGGTTCAAATGAGTCTTTTTTTTTGTTGACGGTGTGGTTTTGCTGACGTCACGCAACAAACCAATAGCAGCACTCAAATTGCATCTTGTAGCACTGCTACCCCCAAATCTGGCTCCACTATTGGCTAACGACATTGCATTTTGGTGACACCACAAAGTTTGTTTGAAGTAAAGCCATTCTATTGGTTAGCCGAACAAGAGGAGGTGTTTTTTCTCCCATAGAAATGACTACCTTGTTTCCTCTACTGTGGCCAGAAGTAATTAACCCTTTTAATTTGCTAATAAAAGGAAAACTTAGTTTTCATTGAAAGAATAACATTTTTATGGTATATTTCAGTATCCTATTTACTCAGCTAGCAAAGTAAAAGGGTCAGATACTTCTGCCCCACCCTGTACATGTAGACACAATAAAAAGAAGAGAACTAGAGAGCACCAACCAGTAGTGTGAAGGCATCTTGCAACACACATTTTATCCTCGATGGGCACATTGGCAGCAAGTTGGTTGGAGTCTACCGAGGTGATGGAGTAGAGCGGGGGAGGAGTCACCTCGGTGGCCGTGACGCGGATGTTGCTGGGGTCATCACCTATGTCAATGCTGTGCTCGTTGTGTCTTAGGATTACATTTGCCTGAAATATTTTACACAGTTAAGCAACACAAAAACACTTCAAGATAAGGGGAATGGGAAGGTTCTTTGAAAAGTACCAACAATTTAGAAGAGCTAGAAAAAATAAAGAGGTAACAAAAATGCTTTCACTACACAGGCAAGGCAAAGTTCTTCACTTCAAGAGACCAGAGAGGGGCACTGATTGTTTACAAATAAGTTTGTCTGTTATTGACCAATATTTATCAGTTTTTAAAATTTAAGATACAATAATGGATATAATATCACGTACTTCATCCTATGCATTGCTACTACTCATTCATTATCTGAATTTAGCAAAATTAATATCCTGATTTAAACAAAACAAAATAACTTTTTACATACACAAGTCTTAAATTACATGAAGTTGAATTCAGCTTGAATCATGACCCAGCAGAGGCCATTATATGACTTCCAAAAAAATAGCTTACTGATAGTTACAGGAAAAATATTAACATAAATGCAAGAAATAGTTCATGGCATCAACTTATACAAAGAAATGTGTGCCAAACAAAAGTACCTCTACCTATCATCGTGAGTGCTGAAGACAAATATTGAACTGCATGTTTGAGTCAACTATTTTTTCTTCAACATATTCTAATGACAATACTAAACTTTAGCTCTCTAACTTTTTCATTGAGGATGCTTTATTGGTATGCTCATCAAAAAAGACTATCTGCAGCAGCAAAGAAGTTAAAATGCATAATAGATAAATAAGATTAGCTACATCACTAATTTTAGCCTACTGAGCACAATATAACATCCTAATCTGAAGAATTCACCTCTTGGGGAGAGAGTTTGTGACTAGAGACTGGGGACTGCAGCACCAAACCTGTGTGCAGTGGCCGCACTGTCTTCACATCAGCCCAATGACTGGCTAATGCGGAAAATGGCAAACATTGTTGATGGTGACAAATGAATGTTGACGAGAATGCACGGCTACTAAGAATTCGAGAAAATTTGGCCATTCCAATGCTAATATCAATATCTACAACCTATCTTGTATTATCTGGAAAGGAAAAAGTTGCAATCTTTATTCAAATTCTTAATGCTAAAAAGTAATAAACTAAGAGCTAGTTTAACAGTATTGTCATGCTAAGTATCTTATCATTCAGCTTCAACTACCTTCTTACATAAGGAGAAATATCATATTGCATCTTTAACAACCATGAATAAAACTTTTATTTATGATGGTCAAAAGATAAGGCAAGTTTATACTGTATCTCCAAAAATTGCTTAACTCCAACACTGAAACTTGAATGTTAATATCCAAATATACTCTTCCACAAAATATTTAAACTACAATGACATACATATTTATTACAATTAAGTTGGAAACACCACTAGCAGTCAGAATATTTCCCTAAAAAGAAAAGAAAGCATGTTTACAACCCATTGGAATTAGAATGTTGGAATGTTAGAGATCATCTCACTTTTTGAACTTTTTTTGTCCGATTCGTTTGAAAATTGGCCAGTTTATGTATTTTGTGAAAGTAAACCTTTTTTACTCCTGTCACTTTTTCAATTTTAGGCTTAGTTTTTTTTTCAAAAAATTAGTTTTTTTGTATATTTTATGAATATTTCAAAATGGTACTCGTCTTCAAGTTTTGATGCTAGAACAGAACCAAAGACAGATTTTGAATCCTTAGAACATTCCTAACAAACTAAAATAAGCTTTTTTCAAATTCAAATTTTTTCTATTTTTTAAAATTTCCAAAAATACCTACCTAACAGTAATTTTTTGGATTTAGAGCTATATATTTTTTTGAAAAATTTGTATTTGAAAAAAGACCATTTGAGTTTGTTAGGAATGTTTCAAGGATTCTAAAACTGTCTCTGGTTTTGTTCTAGCATCAAAACTCAAAGACGAGTAGAATTTTGAATGTTGAAAGCTAAAAGTGTTGGGTATAGGCCTAAGCATAAAACGAAATTTTGCATTGAGGTGTAATATAATGCACAATTTATGTTAGTGAGTGCAGTTTTAATTCTATTTCGATAATTTCCATATATAACTTCATTTTCACACTGTGATTTGTGATTTCCAAACCCCCCCCACAAATAAAAAATTCATTTTTTTTACAAAAATATGAAATTTTATATTTTCAGTCTGATTCTTATGAAATTTGACTATGATATATATCTTCTGAAAAGAAACACAATTTATTCCATTTATTTTTTTCTTTTAGGCCTTAGTTTTTGAAAAAAATTGACATTTGATTTTTAGGTAGGTATTGCCATTTTACTGATATTGATATTTCAAAATGTTACTCATCATTGAGTTTTGATGCTAGAACAAAAACACAGACAGTTTTAGAATTTTTGGATCATTCCTAACAAACTCAAATGGGCTTGTTTTCCATTTCCCATTTGTTCTCTTTTGATATGGGGTTGGAATGGGCTCAAAGTTAAAGATTTTGGTCCCCTTACTCCCCCCTGGGGGGGGGGGGATCTATTGTCCGTAGCTCCATAAAATTTTAGGACCGAATAGTCCACCACCTAAGGGTTCTTTTCCAACAAAAACATGAAAAATGACCACCTGAGCGACAGGGGCCTGGGAAGATCTCCTTAGCCCCATGATAATTTCTCATGCTGTAAAAGTAAAAATTCCTCCGAAGAAACAACCTATGAATTTCATGGGGCACTTAATGTAGCTATAAAGAGGTCTTCAGGGAGTCTCACGGCTGAGCATGTGCCTCTCCAATTTGAGCTAGACCCATACCGAGCTTACAACTCGTTGTAACCAAGCTGTGAACTCCGTCATGAGCCTTCAATCATTGACTGAATTATATATTTTCCGGCTATAGCTAAAATGCGGATTTGGTAACCGATCTTTTCATTTATATTCATTATTTTGGCAACAATATCTTAAACTCGAACAAGATGTTTAGAAATTTGAAGTATCCATGTAAGTGATAGCAAAAATTTATATAAATCCAAATCAAGTACAAGGTGCGTAAGGTATCTGAGGACACCTTACTCACTTTTAGGAAAGCAGAAAATGAAACTGTTAATCGTTGAAACTCACATTTTTTCTAAAAAAAACAAACAAACATAATACTAACCTACGTTTTATTCTATATATCCTTCTTCAGCTGCTATCACCGACTCAATTCGAGTCCGAAAGCGACTGAAAGCTTTGATTAGGTAGTCTGTATTTGTGTCCACCATTGATCGGGATATTGCTCCCGTCAGAGAGGATTTGAAGTTATGGGTATGCTTATTAACTTCTTCTTAAGCGATGCCCTACACGTAATGAATCAAAGGATTAAGGTCTGACGAGTTAGGAGGCCATAAGTTTGGGGTGACTTGATCATAACAATTTTCGGACGTCCAATCCTGGCTTTTGAGAGCTTTATGGAATGAGCTGAATCTTGTTGGAAGACATAGGACTTTCCATTGGTTACGACCTCTATCCAAGGCAAAACAATGGCTTAAAGATTCTCGAATCTGAATTGACTCTTAGGCTTCGTGGAAAGAAATGAGGAGGCATGATATGCCCTACACTGCTAACAACACCGGAAACCTTCACTGTTGCTGGAAATTTCATGTCCTGGGTGAGTCAGAGCACTGACAATGCTGTTTTCCCTTACTCGTGGCCAATTCATCCCCATTGTTTTCATTCAGCTCCTGTCTAACTTTGCAAACGAAAGATCTGTTGACTTTTAGAAATCTTATAATTTCTAAATTGCTGTGTTTCACTTCTGTAGACACTATTATTTAAACAATTTAAACAATTTATTTACCACATGTGATACAGCGGTAGAATGTTTTTTGAGTCTAGTACAATGGTCAAACTTGAGTATAGCTACCTGTGGGCCCGAACAAGTTCAGCGACTTCTAGGGCATCCTACCATCACGTTATTTTAAGGTGTACAATAATTTTTAACCTAATTATGGAGTGTCTTTACATTTCATTAGCTATAATAGTCGATTTTAGGGCCGTACCTGCAGTATTTTTACTAGGGCATATGTAGCCCTTCCAGTTATTATTGTATATATAAGAGAAGATGAATCGAATAGACTAAAAGAGAATTCTTTTTAACTCATTGAGCTTGCAAATCACTTATTCAAATCCTTCTCTTCGGTTATAAAGCCCTTCTTTAGATGCGATTGCAGTAATATAGATGTTTCTATGTATAAAGATGTTTCATCAGGTAAGTCTTCTATCAGTGTTTGCAGCCTTCAAGAAAATGAATAGTTTCAACCAAAAACGGTTTTGCTAATAGTGAATGTTCCAACTCATCTCTTAAGTTCCATTTTCATCACCGTGAAAGTTGGGAGACATATACTATCAACGAAAATTGTTCACAATATCTGGTGAAAAAAAACCAGGCTGGTGATATCTGTCTTCATATTAATATAACTAGTGCACACGTGCTGGTCGGCATTAATCTGAAGAATTTCATCCCTTCTTTCTTGAGTTAAATTCACTTGTGCAAGTCGATGCTGTTCGGCATTAGTCTGAAGAATTTCACCCCTTCTTTCTTGAGTTGAATTCTCTCGTGCCCCTCGATGTTATCCAGCGCTATGACGAAGAATTTCCTCGCTTCTTTCATGTGTTAAGCATTCTCTAGCTACTCGATGAGGCTCTGCATTATTCCGTAGAATTTCCGATCGCCGGTCAAGGGTCAATTTAGCTTCCCGTTGGCGAGCAGCATTGCTTCGTCTCGCTATTTCGCATTGTTCATCCGATCGTCTTCGGCGTTTTTCTTGCAGTCGAAGTCTTGCTACTTCTCTCTTGCGGTTGGACACATTTCTTTCTTTGGTGGCCTCTTTTGCCGGAATTTTATTCTGAAATGTCGTCTATTATCTCTTCAAAGCTTTTCAAGAAAATCACAATTTTGAAAACAATAACTCAAGTTCCCAAATCTTGGCCTTTATACCCAGTGGTAGCCAGGTTACTGGTCGAACGAATTTAAAACGTTTCTTTTTGCATTGTCAATTAAAAATATCAAAGCGACATGATGAATTTCAGCAGAGAATGCTCCATAAAAATTTCTATTTATGAAAATAAGCCGATTGCGTAGTGTGGATACCATAATCACGGATAATCACTGACGTCCCACACGGACGGACGGAGGGACGGACGCGGCTACTTTTATTTTGGCAGTCGCAAAATTTTGTAGCCGCGTACTTTTATTTTGGCAAAAATTGCAGTCGACAATCGATGGAAAATCCACTACCCAACTGTGTTCACAATCATCGCCAGAAAAATGGAATTGACACGAGCATTTCTCAGTTCTATGCAAATCCCCATACAAGAAATCACCACAGCCCGCCCTTTCAGAGCCAGAAAAACATAAATTCCCCGCACCTCTCAGAACCTCTTAATGACGTAAAAAGTACGAAAAAAAACGTCTCCAGCCCCATTTGTGAACGCATGAATTCCACAATGGATGAATTGAAACGGTCATGGAACATAAAACTGATTCCCACCAAAGCCGATGGACACTGCCTCCTCCATGCAGTAGCTCATCTACTTACAAAACAACCGGCATCAAGTTGGAATTACAATTCCCTAAAGGCTGCAATCAAAACAGAGAGTAAAGCAAACAACAGCACATACGCTAATTTTTTTCACAAGAACAGTGGAGACATGCAAAACCTCATAGTTAATTACATTGACGACAAATATTTTGATCAAGCTGCTGTAGACCTTATACCACTAATCATTTCAAATGTGACACGCCAAAAACTTCTCGTCCTGGATGAACAAGATCATTGTGTTTTGAAAATATCAGTCAATCGCTTTTCAGAGTTATCAAATAATAACCCTCCACTACTGCTCCATCGTAAAAGCGATCACTACAGTGCTCTTGTCGCACAAGGCAAAAATCAGACCGGGATCACCTCATCTTGACAGAGTGCCGCTGCCCAGCCAAATAGTAGACTTTCTTACATAGCAGAAGCTGGGCCAAACACCCTGGGCAACTTAGACAAAATCGATAAATCCCCTGAACGATCCCATCGAAATAGTAACTTTGCTACCTTCAAAAAGAGTGCTAATAAAGGTAAAATCAAAATTAAGCATGCAAATGCTCGAAGCCTGAATGGTAAATTGGATGAAATCAGAGTAATGTTGGTCACTGAAGAAATTGACATTTTGTGTGTCTCAGAAACATGGTTTGATTCACGAACCCAAAGTTCATTTTTTAACATTCCTGATTCCGTGTTGTACCGCTAAGATGGTGCTAAAACCAGCCGAGGTAGTGGATCTTGTATTTTTGTGAAAGAAATGTACTCAACATCGTCACTATTAGCGAATAAAGTTTGCGAAGGCATTGAAATGGTTTGGCTAGAAGCGCAAATAAATAAACACAAATCAATCATCATTGGCAGCCTTTACCGACACCCATCGTCTCCCCTAAATCTAACACTAGATTTCATTGAGGAAACCTTCAAAGAAATCCTTCAGGCAAAAAAATCATTCTTTGCTTTCGGAGATTTTAATGTTGACCTAACGGACAAAAACAATCAGCTAAGCAAACTATTGTATAAACTAAGCTTATCACAAATGGTCAAAGAACCGACTCGCATCACTAAAGTCTCTGCAACTCTCCTCGATCTAGCAATCACAAATAATCCCACTGCAATACTTAGTACAGTAATATCACCTTCTATTTCCGATCACCACTCTATAGAATGTGAAATTAATATTGCAAAGGAAAGACAAAAATACCACTTAATGACCTATCGCTCGAAAAGGCACTATTCAGCAGAACTATTTCAAGAAAAACTTCTCGATAGGATCACCGAATTCCAGAATGCAAACTGACGATGTTGACATTCAAGTGTCAATCTTCAACGAGAACTTCACAGCAGCTCTTGACGAATGTGCACCTTACGTTATCAAAAAAACCAAGCCAAAACGAACTGCTTGGATTACTGACGAAGTGAAAGATATGAGCATAATAAAGAAAGCTAACTTGCGAGAGTACAAAAAAAATAGATCAAACAGTACCTTATACAAGAGATATAAAGAACATGAGAAAATTCTTCGAAAGAAAATCACTGAAGCGAAACAAACTCACTTCCACCAGGCACTGATAACGGCTAAAAATAACCCGAAACGAACTTGGGAAATCATTAGTGAGGTAGCCCCATATAAAAATCTAGATCGCAAAAGTAAATTTGAAAATCCCTTGGCAACAGCCACAGATTTCAACACATTCTTTTCAAAAGTAGGGGCTCAAGTTTTCAGTGAGGTGTGTACCAATCCAGATGAAACGACAATTGAAAATTCATGCCCCACTGCACCCTCGAGGACTGATGTCAAGTGGAGACCACGCCCTGTCGATTTACCGGAGTTACAAAATATCTTGTACTCACTAAAAAACACAAAGGCAATTGGACATGATGGTATCAGTCTTCAATATATCAAAGACAGTTTCCCTGTTACAGCACCATGGATTCGTCTGATAATTAATACATCAATAGCAACCAACATGTTTCCAAACCAATGGAAACACTCCATTATTAGACCGTTGCATAAAAGTGGTGACCTAAATACAGCATCAAACTACAGGCCCATCAGTCTTTTGCCTGTCATGTCAAAACTATTAGAGAAAGTGGTGACGAATCAACTGTCGTTTCACCTGGACGAGTCAAATCTACTCCACCAAAATCAATATGCCTATAGAAGAAATACTAGCACTCAAGACGCTCTGCTCAATATCTCTGAAAAAATATACAGTGACATCGATCAAAAGAATGTAACACTCTTGCAGCTACTCGATCTCTCTAAGGCGTTCGATAGCGTCGAACATGATAGACTTCTACGTAAAATGCTGAACTTGGGAATAGACATGCAATGGTTTGAAAGTTACTTGTCAAATCGATCTCATGCAGTCCGCATAGAAAACAAATTGTCCCCATTCATTCAAAACAATTTTGGTGTTCCCCAAGGATCCATTCTTGGTCCGCTACTGTTTTCTATTTTCATTAATGATTTCCCTCCAATGCCTTCTAACACACGGATCTCGATGTATGCAGATGATGTTCAAATTGCAATAACAAGTTCTGTATCGGAAATACCACAGACGCAAATTAAAGCCGAAACTTTACTGACTAGCCTGAAATCATGGTACGACCGAAATGGTCTTAAATTAAATGCTAATAAAACACAATGCATTATTTTTGGATCCAAAGATGCAATTAAAAAACTTCAGATCTTACTCTTGAAGTTGGAAATGATAAATGATAAAAAAAATTCTCGATGAACAGAACAAGAAAATGGATAGCTTAACCTCCCGCCTCGACCAGTTGGAAAAAAATAATCAACGCCGAGACATTGAAGACAAAAAATGTACTCTCGTCATTTCTGGAAGGGAAATACCGCAATCTCACGCAAACGAAATCTGTAAGGATACAGTCTGCAAACTCCTGAAGGACAAGATCAACATTGACCTCTCCGACACTGATATGACGTCAGCTACAAGAATGGGGAAAAAACCAGTAACTGGGAACGTAGATCAAAGAAACATTGCATTTGAACTAAAAGATTACAACAAAAAACGTGAAATTCTCAACGCCTGCCGAGAAAAGAAACCAAAGTTCTTCTTCATAAATGAATACCTCATACCTTCACGAGCTAACGCCATGTACATTCTGAGGATGGCCAAAAGGAAATTCCCGGATAAAGTTGGAACCCCAAAAACACAGGATGGAAACATTTTCATATTTAACCCCGGAAACCCTGATTCAAGACGCCGCGAGATCAACACGCCAGATGACCTCGAGCAATACCTGATGCAACAACTCAATATGACATCAAAACAAGTCATGGGTGACTAGACTAGGTGATCTCCTCAATTTGATTGTCAGTTTTCGTGCTAGTTTAACCCCAATTAGATATCATATCAGCTTATCCTCAACTTGATGTTAGCTTAACCTGAATCTATACAAATGTTTAACAGATGTGTTTGTAAACATTTATGATAGGTGTATGTGAACTTTTGCAACAACGCAATCAGCAATTTTTACCTCCCAATGTTACTGTGATTTTTTTTTTTTCATTTTTTACCACTAAAGTTTTTTTTTTATTACGCGTAAACCATATTAGCTGATTATATCATTGTCATTAGGTGATCCCCTAAATTCCCTAGACTAGGTGATCCCCTAAATTAGTCAATTTCATTTTCATCCCCTAAATATGTCAACTTCGTATTAATTTAACCTCAATTAGGTATCATGTCAGTAAACCTCAACGTGATGCTCGTTCAACCTGAATCTATACAAGTGTATAACAGATGTGCTTGTAAACATTTATGACAGCTGTGTGTGAACTTTTGAAACAACGCAATCAGCAATTTTTTACCTCCCAATGTTACTGTGAATTTTTCCTCTTCTTAACCACTTAAGTATTATTACGCGTAAACCATATTAGCTGATTATATCATTGTCGTTGTAATCTTCTTATAATCTGATAATCGCTTCTGCCCTCCACTGCCATCGTACAACCATATTAGCTGATTATATCATTGTCGTTGTAATCTTCTTATAATCTGATTATATCATTGTCGTTGTAATCTTCTTATAATCTGATTATATCATTGTCGTTGTAATCTTCTTATAATCTGATTATATCATTGTCATTATAATCTATCAGCAATTTTTCACTTACCAATATTACTGTAAATTCTTCCTTATTTACCACTACAGTTATTATTACGCGTAAACCATATTAGCTGATTGTATCATTGTCATCATAATCTTTAAAACTTATTCCCTCTTATGTGAACTTATGAAAACGCCCTCAGCAATCTGTTTGCACCAATGTAGTGATATCGAACTCCAATATTATAACAAATAAATAATAGATGTGTGTGTAAACATCTATGACAACTGTGTGTCACATTTTGTAACATCGCAATTAATAATTTTTCACCAACCAATATTACTGTGAATTCTTCTCTATTTACCACTACAGTTATTATTACGCGTAAACCATATTAGCTGATTGTATCATTGTCGTCATAATCTTTAGAAATTTATTACCTGTTGTATGTGAACTTGCGAAAACGCCCTTAGCAATCTGTTTGCACCAATGTTGTGATATTGAACTCCATTATCACTCGCTCATGGACTGAGTTTGTGTGTACTCACGAAATCGCGCTAGATTTTTCTTTTTTACTCTATTCTCTCTTACTTAATAAGCTACTTTTTAGACTGAAATATCCCTTTAAGCTTGACTCTGTATTTCGTCTTAAGCTCTATAGTACCTAATTCTTACTTTTACTTATTTTAAATGACTGATCACCCTGTAATATTTGAGGAAATCGATCCAGATTTCAATCATTTGAACAGAATATATCCAAACCTAAACGACTCTCAAGAGTGTAGGTATACTAATATATCAGAATTCAACGAAACTATACGAATAACTGACCGAGATTTCTCACTCCTGTGTTGGAACTGTAGGTCACTCTATCCAAAATTGGAAGAGATACAATGTACTATTACTGAACTTAAATATAACCTAGACGTGATTAGCTTCACCGAAAGCTGGCTAGATGACTCGACTAAAGACATGATTCGATTTGAAAATTATCATAGTTACCATTCGCTAAGAAAAAACCAGCGGGGCGGAGGCATCAGCACATATATATCTAACCACATAGACTCGAGAACCATAGCAAGTGCAACCATGAATCAGGATCATATAGAATCACTCTTCGTAGAACTTTTTAGAGATGGTAAACGCATTGTGCTTGGAACGGTGTATAGGCCTCCTACAGCCTGTCCTATATCCTTCCTGAATGAATTGAATCGTATTATTTCTCAGTTCAACAGGCCCTTATACAATGACATAATAATATGCGGTGACTTCAATTATGATCTACTGAAACATGAAAGCCATGAACCAATCTCTAATTTCCTAACTACCTTTCAGTCTCAATCCTTCCTTCCGATCATTACAAAGCCTACACGAATAACCTCAGAGTGTGCTACGCTGCTTGACAATATCTTTATGACAGACCCTAGTGATTTTCTTGCTGGAATAATTACTTCTGACTTATCAGATCACTTCCCAGTTTTTCTTATTAAGAAAAATGTCTATATTGCTTGCACCAAGGCACGGGCTGAAACTTACTCATATCGTAAAATAAACGAATCAAATATTGAAGAAATGCGCACCGTTCTAGAAGAATCAATGCCTACATTGCACATCTCTCAACAAAACAATAATACTACGAGCATTGATGAAGCAGTAGTAAAGTTGACTGAAACTATAATGACCGCATACAATCAGTGTTGCCCAATTGTAACTCGTACAGTTACCCCGAAAAAAAAACATAAGCCCTGGATTACCAGAGACATCGTGATAAATATAAAGAAACGTCAAGCGTACCTAGCCCTCCTTTGCGAAGGACGAATATCTAGAGAAACATATAACCGATTTAGAAACTATGTAACAAACCAGATAAGAACATCAAAAAAGAACTACTTTACGCTCAAGTTTACTCAATTCAAAACTGACGTTAAAAAGATTTGGCATCTCCTTAACTCCTGCTGTAAACCGAATAATGCCGATAAAAAGAAAATTGAATATGTTGTTCAAGATAATGTAAAATATCATGAGAAGAAAGAAATTGCTAATCTCTTTAACAACTTCTTCGTAAACGTAGGGAAAACAATAGCTGATGGTATTCCAAGTGAACCTACTGATCACCTGGAATTTATGGATCATATTCGAGAACACAACTCCTTTTTCTTTACGCCTACAAACTCCTCCGATGTAATTACGTGCATAAACAACATGAAAAATAAATCGAGTGGGTTACAAATGTTTCCGACTAAAGTACTTAAAGTTATTGCTGACATTGTAGCCCCACTGATATCAAATATTATTAACCAGTCTCTCTTACTAGGCACTTTCCCGAACTCCCTCAAAGTTGCTAGAGTAACCCCTATCTTTAAAAGTGGTGAAAAAACCTGTGTAAACAATTATCGACCTATCTCCATTCTACCAATTATTAGCAAAGTATTCGAAAAGATTGTGTATAAAAAAGTGTACTCTTATTTTGAACAAAAATCATTTCTTTACGATAAACAATACGGTTTTCGCTCTAAAAAATCAACAACACAGGCTATATTAAATCATTTACAATTCCTCTATTCTAATATAGATGAAGGAAAGCCTGTCTTCTCTGTATTTCTTGACTTCCGAAAAGCATTTGATTGTGTGGACCATAAAATACTATTATCGAAACTACACTGTTATGGCATTCGAGGGATTGCCCATGATTGGTTCAGATCATACCTAACAAATCGGAAACAATACGTTGTCATTGACGACGCAAAATCAGACCCACAGACAATTAGCCATGGAGTTCCACAAGGATCTGTTCTCGGGCCTCTCTTGTTTCTGATTTTTATCAATGATATTGTAAAATCTACATCATTCTTCAAATTCATACTTTTTGCCGATGACAGTACGCTTTCTGCGGTCCTTCCGAACCAAAATCCTGCTATGATTGTGGAGAGTATAAATACTGAACTTCACAAGGTTTCATCGTGGCTCAAAGCTAATAAAATAAGCCTAAATATCGATAAAACCAATTATATTACTTTCTCATACAAGAAAGATGTATCTCTCCCATGCATTAAAATTGGCGAAGGTGAAATCGAAGAAACCAACTCATGTAAGTTTCTGGGCATCATAATAGATAAACATCTGACCTTCAAAGAGCACATCACTCATATTAGTTCTAAATTATCAAAATCAATCGGAATCCTAAATAAAGTTAAAAATTTTCTGCCTGAAACAGCTTTACAAATGCTCTACCGAACGCTCATTTCTCCATACTTGCAATACGGAATAGAAGCATGGCACGGAACTGATAAAAATAAAACCAACAAAATTTTTACTCTGCAGAAAAGGGCTGTCAGAGCGGTAAAGAACCTAGAATATAATGCTCACACAAATGATTCTTTCAAAAATTTACAAATACTTAAACTTTCGGATCTATACAAAATCTCCATCTGTAATTTCATTTACAAAACATTAAGAAATGATGGCGACAATAGCCTAAGACAATTATTGACTGCGCAAACTGGTCATCACGACCATTTAACCCGAAATAGAAGTAAATTCATGCTTCCTTATTATTCAAAGGCCAGGTCGCAACACTGTATTCTCTTCGTTGGAACCAAAACTTGGAACTCTATACCTGCAGAGATCCGTGAATGTAATTCGTACAAAGTATTCAAAAGACATCTTGAGTCTCACTTCCTATCAGAATACTAGTAGTGTAAGATCACCGTGTCGAAATCTTGCCTCCTACATGTAACTAATGATAATGTCATAATGTAACTTGCCTTGTGTACCATAACCAATCTTCTCTCTGCTCTTGAATCGTTTTATCGAACATACTGTTAAATATAGCCGACTTGTAAAATATCGAGTTAATCATCTCAATGATCAGTCTAATGCGAAACTAGGTTAAGTGAACTAGGTTAAACTTTTGTACACCCTAGAATAGCGTGATGGTAGGATGCCCTAGAAGTCGCTGAACTTATTCGGGCCCACAGGTAGCTATACTCAAATTTGACCATTGTACTAGACTTAAGTAAAACTCTACCTCTGTATCACCTACCTCTGTATCTCCTGTGGTAAATAAATTGTTTAAATTGTTTAAATTGTTTAAATAAAATAAATGCATCAGAAAAAGTTAAAAATCTAGGGATCTGGTTCGATAGAAATATGTCCTTCAAATGTCACGTTGAGACTACTTGCAACAAAATCTACGGAACTTTAATGTTTTTTCATCGTATAAAAAGTATGCTAGACAAAAAATCCAGATTATTAGCAATTCAATCCCTTGTGTTATCGCGCATTGACTACTGCAGCCTAGTATGGGGAGACTTACCTAAATACCTTCAAAGGGACTTACAAAAGTGCATGAATTTTGCAGCGAAGGTGGTATGCAACGGTAATTTCAAAAGAAGTGACCACGTAACCCCTCTCCTCAATAAACTCGGCTGGATTCCTATCCAAGAAAGGCTCCTCATGCAGAAGGCCCAATACGTATTCTCCTCGTTATATCTTCCTCAGAGCAATGCTGAGATAGTGTGTTTCCATCCACCCACTGTAACCAATCAAAAACCGAATAGAAACAA
Source organism: Morinoia aosen (assembly GCA_030386875.1). NCBI lineage: Eukaryota > Metazoa > Arthropoda > Malacostraca > Amphipoda > Talitridae > Morinoia > Morinoia aosen. Next base: position 43,287,115 of record CM059567.1, on the reverse strand, counting down.
TAATGTCTTAGTCAACTATCGTTCATCTCACTTAGGGCAGAAGGCTCTGTCCATATCAGGCGCTTTACTGTGGAACAAACTTCCCCTGAGTATTAAAGTCCTTCAAAGACCGAGAGAATTTAAAGCCAAAATAACTCGTCATCTAGTGTCTCAAGAATAATTCTTAGTTACAGAACACACAAAATAAGTACTGTCGAATCTCATTTGCCTGGTATCTCCATTGCTCAATAACCTCCCTCGCTTATTGTTTTATAATACAAGATATCACAAAACAGTTTCAGAGTATGCGTAGGTAGTGTGATTTGATCGCCTATACGCCGCCGTTTGCAAACATGCTTACTTGAATATGGGTGTACGTATATAGGTGTATATGGGCATATGGGTGTGCATATGTGCACGTACACCTGTGTGCACTAGAGTAGATAAACCAGTCGAAGGTTGCATTTTATGTCATTCCTCTCCATTTCTGTGCAAGCAGCAAACTAGACCGTCATGGTACCTACGTGTGTGTGTGTGTGTTTATCAATTGCAGACATTCTGCACCATATTACAAAGATAATGTGATTTTCTTTCTAATATGAAATTGTAAAGCAACCATGTAAAAAAAGCAAGAAATTCGTTGTGTGATCACCCATTTATACTGCAGTATTACGCTTATAGTTATATGCTTATAATAATGTGATACCTATGTCTGTTTATCAATTGCCGACAATTTGCGCCATATTTCAAAGATAATGTGATTTTTTTTTTCTTCTAATATGAAACCTTCATAGGACATTAATGTTTTCTTTCTTATTCACGTCCCACAATCGTTTTCATGTTTCAGACTTAGGTAGACTGTTTTGTGCCACTATTTGTAGTACGAAATTTTATAAAATTCATGCGATAATAAAAGATATTTTCTCCGTTTCCCTCGATTGGAATTTCTGGTTTATACTGACTGGTTTACGCTGATATTCGCGCACATGCTTACTTGTAGATATCTGTACGTGTGCACGCTGTGCGTATGACACTAAATAGAATGCGTATGTATTGCCTCGATGCTTAGAAATGCATTTGTGTATCCTTACGAGTTTGGTGTAATTATGTGCGTGCATGTGTATATGTATATATTTGCGTGTATATGTGCACACATGAGTGTACTAGACTGACAACTAGCATTTTACTAGAGATAATGGTCTTTTTTCTGTTCACTCTCAACTTGTAACATTACCTAACTCGTCATCTCTTTATTATTAAAAAGCATTCATGTAAAAACTATACATTTGTTGTGCGATCATCCACTTTTTGTTCAAATAAAATGCTTATCAACTAATGACCGCTATGTTAAAATTGTTGGATTAGAAATACAAAACTTATTATCTTCTTGGTCCTCATGCTTATGTGTACGTGTATACATGTATATGTATGTGTGTATATGTACATGTATATATATGTATGAATATATATATATGTGTGTATATGTATACGGATGTATATTTATATATATATATATTTTTTTCATGCTTCCTCAAAATGATCACACTTTTGAACATTGGCCGAAACAAGCGATTCATGTATTATTTCCTGGCATCAAGAATTGCGAAGTTTTATGTCATGTACATGTAAACTGTCAAAAGTGTTTTCACCTCACAATGAAAATGCATCGTCCATGAAATTGTGTTGTCTATTATAATTATCATTACATGTATTATCAAATGTAGATTAAGCAAGATTAGGAGTACATTGCCCTCAATCATTTATTTTCGACTAGTGACACGAGTTTTACAATACTCGTGTGTGTGTATCATCTAAGTGTATTAATTTTAAGAGATTTTAAAAACCAATGATGGTACTTTTGTACCATCTATATTGGAAATATACTGTTTTTCTTTTTTTTCTTTTTCTTTATAATAGTGATGACTTTTTAGCTCTAAGGCTTAGCAGACTATCAAATATAACCCAAAGGCCATGACCTTTGCGAAGTCTGCGACGTCAATGATGAGATAATTCATAGTATCAAGGATACGTACTAGTGCGAGCTCTTCTCATGCCCGACTTAAATTTCCACAAAATTTCTTTCAAAAGGCAGGGGCCTTGCATGAACTATTTTCCTTTCTAAAGGTAGTGCAATAATAAACTAGAGAGAATAATCTCTTTAATATTGTTTATTACCTTTTTGAATGCAATTTATTGAAATCTAAATTTCAAGTAGGAAAGCAACTTCTTCATAATCAAAATTTGTAAATTTATGAACTTCTATATCTTTTTTCTTGGGATAAATACTAAAATAGGTCTAATGCATGACACTATTTCTCTTCTGGAGCCTAACGTAGAGAGGACTTGCTAGAATTCAATGCTCCCTAATTTCATCTCAGAAAAATAATGGTCTCGTCTATCATCAGACTTGAAAATTCATAGTAATCTACAGTATCAATATTATCAGAAAGTAGAGCTCCTTTAAATTTTTGAAGTTCTAAAGGGCAAGCTCTGAGAGTAAAAAAAACTAAACAGTTGTTAGTGACCCTTTTGAGTCTTTTTCCACTGGTCCTATTGGGTCTTCCTCCACTTGAAATGAGCAACTATGTACGATGGAGAAATTGTAATGTTAATTATCGATTACATTAGTGATGTTAAAACAGAAACGAACAGAATTTATGAAATTAAATGATGTGACGTATGAGATGGTCACATCGTTTCGATGGTCATATCGTTAGAGATGGTCATATCGAGATCGCATATCGTTTCTTATTGGCGAATGAAATAACATTTTTTCAAGTGTTGATCAAACAATTTTAGGGTTGATTGGCTTTGTTATCGGCTAGTTTCGATCGTCCACATGGCTGCCCTCGTATGTTTTAGATGATAATGGTTGGATATTGGAGCGTTAAAGATGTTGAAGACAAAAATAAGAAAATTTTTCGAAGTCATTTATTGAATAAAAAAGCAAACTAAAGAATATAAAACTCCGCATAGGAGCCAGAATAAAACATAAGGAATGAACGAATGGAATAAACGGTAAAGGAAGGAGGAGGAATGTGATTCATAAAATAAATGTGATAAATAGAACAGACTGTTTCTTGAAGGTTACTTGGCAACACTTTTCTTCGTTCCTTTCAACACAGGGCTTCTCAACTGGGGGTACATTTAACATACTTCATGTGTCAAAATGTACAACATATATCTCCATGCAACCGTAAACGCATTTAAAATTGTTAAACATTAAGTGTATTTTTATAGTTTCTTAAGCCTTTAACCGTGCTGGGCTGCATGAAGATACACCTTAAGCCAAGGGGGTACACGACAATAAGAAAGGTTGGGAAGCCGTGCTTTAACACAACGCCGCGCTGCCTGAGAGGTGCCGCGCCCATGTTTAACGAAGGCATAGCAATGCATACCCTTCGCTCTCTGGCTAACTCATTACTAATGCGAGAATTTCACAGCGTCTCCGCACCTGGGATGTTGCGCTGTCCTTGAGTAAATTCACTGAATATAATTCTTGAACGGTTCCCAGCTCGAGAAACTGCAGTTGTTTTGGCGTCTCGCTGATGCACGCTGAGATGTCCTCGGCTTGGCCATGGAATTCATTTGCATGTGTCCTTGTTGAGCACCAATGACATCAACTGTCAAATACACTCATGAGTTACTGATGAAGAAATATCCGAAAGAAACTAATGTGATGTTTGAAATATGATCAAAATCGTCCTAAAAATTCATATCAGTTGATTAATTTACCAAGGCCTGCTTATGAGCTCCCTCTCAAGTAGACACAAAATTGATGTCTCAACTCTAAATGATGCGAATGTTATTATGATCCGCATTAAGTTGCCATATTTGGGAAAAAAACAGTTTTTATTAAATCGTAAGTTTAATAGACATAAATAAGGTCATATTTGGTATTTCCACGCCAGCTCATACTGCATTTCCTACTTTTCCGTGTTGAAGTGTCACTGAGTCCGAGCTCAAGGATATTGTACTCGGTCCACTCGATCTTGCGCCCAGACATTGAGAACTGATTAATATTGTATAAACTAGCCGTTGATTCTCAATGTTAAAATTTTTTATTTTTGGTTGAGTAGAGGTGTCCATGATTGATTAAAACTCTGGGTGTATATTAAAATATTACAAAAGTAAAGGCAGACTCGTATTGTCTCGTATTTATTTTGCACTTTTTTTATAAATTGTTCTTGGGTTGAAGTGAGTTCTTATCATGTTCATAGCCAAAGTTATTCGCCTATTAATTAAGAGTGCGTTCAGGTCTGCATTGCTTCTTTTGGGCCAGCGTTAGTGAGCTCGCTGCATGAACATGAGGTGTCTCTGGTCACCTTGTAGATATTTACTAGCTCCGCAGACATAGTATTATATACGGTAGGCATCCTGCCGCGCAGTGGGTATGTGAATACGCCTCGTGTAGTCAAAACATAATATCATGCAACATTTATTAATACCCAGCTTTGGGTTAGTCGTTAAATACCATTTTAAAAATCAAGAAACATCTAGTATCCGGGAAAAAAAATCAAAATTAAAGTTCTTACACAAGAAGTTGACTTTGAGCGGAAATACCTTGTGAAGTTCGGTGGTCCGCAGTCGCTAACAAGTTAGGGACCAATTGTTTACAGAAATTATCGTTTCAAATTTGTTATGTGAAGTGTTTTTATTGAATTATAGAACGAAGATGTGTGACCTACCTCACTTCTTCTGTGGTTGCGCCTGAGCGCGGTGGCTTGAGCTGCGTGGGACTACGCAGCTCAGGTTTGTACAAATTAAATAATTTAAACAATTTCAGCATTTTTAACACTTTAAAAATGTAAACAATTTAAAAAATTAATGCATTTTAAAAGTTTTAACAATTTAACTGTTTTAAACAATTTAAACAATTTAAACAATTTGAATAACTTGAACAATTTAAAAAATTTAAATAATTTAAATGTTTAAAAAAAATTAAATAATTTGAACATTCTTAAAAATGTAAACAGTTTGAAAAATTAAAACTATTCAAACAATTTGAACATTCTTGAAAATTTAAAAATTTTGAACAATTGAAACTAGTTAAACAATTCAAACAAATTTTTAACCACAAGCGATGCCGCAGTAGATTGTTTCTTAATTCTAGTACAATTTACACATTTGAGTATAGGTACTTGTGGGCGTGACGAATGGCTACATTACCTTGTCATATCATAGCGCCAGCTGAGTAGAACACGATGACTCACACAGAATTTTGATTCAAGAACAGCCTCATGATTCTGCACGCCTGGAATACCATATTGAGATTATGAGGCCTAGTTTTCATTACACGTATGTAGGTGAAACTACTATGCGTAAGTAATTAACTTGAAACCATGTACTCTTAATCCAACGTCTTATATATAACTTCATACTGAGATAATGAGCTCTTTTTGTACCACGTGATCACAAAGCTATTAAGTTTACTAAATAATCTTAAACTAAAATTACAGCTATAGTTGCGTCTCAATATATTTTCAATTTTAATGAAGTTGTATGAGTAATTATCTATTGGAAACGGATCAGAATAGCAGGAGTTGCGAGGTCGTATTTACCCAGTCTAACTTTTTCGCCACCTGCACGCATGTCTTTCGCCACCCAAGTAATTAAATCGCTTAAGCTACAAAAAACATGCATGCTCCGGTGAAAAAGTTAGACTGGGTAATTTTCCAAAAAGTTAGAGCTGAGATTGAGCTGAAATCGATCAGGTCGCCAGCTGAGTCACACACGCATAAGAAAAGTGCGAAATTTATACACTTGAATTAAGAAGCAAATAAAACACGGGAACGACGCATCAGTGTGCGTTGAGGACCCATTAATAAAAGAAGAGTTCAGACCACGGACTCGACAAATTCTACGTTACATCAACTTAAAAAAGAAAACTAGTTACCTTTCTGCAAATATTCATGCATGGCGTTCGACAAGCAATGTTTTTCTTGTTGCCTTCCAGGATATCTATGCACTGCGTCGGAAGAAATATCTACAAATTATGCAAGGATCAAGGTTAAGGTATTGAAGAAAATACCATGGGGGTAGAGAGTGCAGGCATATGAGAGTTTGCTGTTTGCACCATCTGCTTTAACGAAATGTCCCTGAGTTTCATACAACGCTCATGATTTTTTCATGTATTTGATTTGAATAATTTTCTACGTAGTGAACGATTCTGTTGCTGACAAGAGACTTTATTGGACACGCGCACAAAAGGAAACCTTTCAATTATGACAAGAAACTTCAGCCACCCATTCAGCCAAGCTATCTAACAAATATTATACTTATTCAGGCTCTTTGTAATTGATCTTGAGATTTTTAAATGCATCGCGCTCATTCTAGCAAGTGATTTATGGCGAGAGAACATTAAGCAGACGTATATACAAATCATAGGTTCACTTGAAGTACAATTATCCACAACACACTTGTGAGGTACTGCAGTATAGGGAGGGGGCCTTCCAATGTTTGCGTCGATCAAACGAAAAAAAATAGACGGATACACAAAGTTATATAAAAAACAATGCATATTCTCACACAACGTACACGTGGAATATATGCTGATACATAGCCCTTAATTATACACAAAGTACTCTCCTACGTGATGTTAGCATTTAGTCTTACTGAATTTTTCGTTGAAGGTGACTTCCGTTCAATTTTTTTGTCGAGCAGCAGCGCACATCTAGCATTTGTGGAACGAGCGCAAAGGTCTCTGATATGCCACTTAATATCAGGACCTATTGCCACTCTTTTTGATAGAATTAATCATGAACCTCATGCACAAAGAAACAACGATCGAAGTTGCTAAATCATTTATATCGTTATTTCGCTAAACAGAAATTTCATGTTTGAGTCATCTAAAAATTCATTTTTAGTTATTGCGTACGTAGTATATGAAGACAGCGGTCTTCATGGACAATATACAATGCTTTCGAGTCCGTAAATATAAGTAAGCACCAATTGCATAAGAAAACGTTGAGACATTGCTTTTCCTGCACAATATACAATGTTCTTGAGTTTGTAAATAAAACTAAACACCCATTAAGACAGAAAAACGTAGGCCTAACAGATCGTAATCTCAGAACTAAAGTGGTTGGAAGTAGGTCTAGTCATTTCCTTTAGGCTTCACTCAACTTGCCCTACTCTCAACTGTTTGACTGAGGCTTCTTCACCTAATTGCCATGTCACCGGGTAACCCATTTGTGTTATTCATATTAATTCAAGCTAGTTGAATTGGAAGATACAGATCTCAAATTTCTATATCCTCTCTAGAACAAGTCGATTAAGAACTCTGTACAAATAGTTCTCTATAGTTAATGTTTTTCCAGAATTTGGTGTAATTTATATTTTCTCTGCTTGGCTTTATTGTTCCTTGTTGGATTGCACTCTTGTTTCCAACTTGGTAATTCCGAAAAGTTCATTTTGGATTACGTATAATGTATGACAATTATAACACTTACCTCTTAAAGGGTATCGAAAATATTTTGTTCGATGTACTAAACTGCGTCATCCTTTTACAGTCAACTATAGGTACAGCATCACAGCTTACGATGAGGGAGGGCACAACGACAAATTTTTTTCTCCTTTTGGTTTTCCTCGGCCCTAATAAATTTTTTTGATGTAGGTGATGATGTACTAATGCTGAGACTGATAAAATATTATACATTTAATTGATCAAATAATATTTTGAAGAACATTAATCTCACCTCATGAAATTGAAAAAGGCTGAATAAAAAGTGATAAAGTAGCAAATATATTAGTTAAATTTGAAGCAATTTACCCTGAACCAGCATTTACGTCTTTTTTTGTACAAAATTTGTCGAAAATGGACAAATAAGAAAATAAGTATCATGCAAGCACAAACTTATCCTACTTACTACTATGCTCTATTGGTTTTTCAGGAATATCGATAGTGGAGCAACTTTTCAATTCCGAGAAAATATTTGAGCTGTGTTTCGGTGTTGTAAAGTGTACGGCAAGAAAATTCATGAATAATTTAAAAACACTTATTTCGCGCAGTGAATCTATTCTAGGTTGTTGATTTTTGTTGTAGAATTGTGACGTTGGCAAACTAAATACACTTTTCTACAACTGAAAACAAAGTAATGATTTTTTAGAGAAATCTAGCTGAAGATGGATCGAAGCTCTTCTGTAAGTGACAAGTATTTTTAAATACACACAAAAATGCTGTTTGTGAGTGTCCCTGCTCTAATTTCTTATTAAAATTTCATTGCAAACGTGTTTCAACAATTGCATCCAACAATTTCTTATACCTTGCGGAACATATTCCTGTAAATTAATCCTGTTACTAAATTAAAAATTTACCATACAATCTCTTTTCTATCCCATTGCCCGAAAGAGTTGCCAGCTTTTCTAAGTACTTTCCTACCGACTAAATTCGCACTCAAGCAAGTAAGTACATGTTTTACGAGAATAGAGTAAGCTCAAGTGTGACTTCGAACCCTATCCGTCGTGGGTTGGAACCATGGTAGTGGAAACAAGGTATAGTCATTTATATGGGTAAAATACACCTCCTCTTGTTCGGCTAGCCAATAGAACGGTTTTATTTCAACTCAATTTTATGACGTCACCATTGCGACATGTCAATAGGCCAATAGCGGTGCCAGATTTGGGGCTAGCAGTGTTGCCAGATGCAATATGAGCGCTGCTATTGGTTCGTTACCATGACGTTAGCATTGCCACACGGTCATAGAAAAAAAAACTGGTGTGACCCTACCTTGTTTCTTCTATTCCGTGGTTGCAATGCGGCGCTGTAGCTTGCTTGTGTCGGTGAGAGACAGAGCGAGTGGTGTGTCTGGAACAAGTTGCAGAGCATGGCGTCGAAGTTTAGTAGGGCGGCTGGAGGATATGGAATTCGTTGAATGTGAATTAGTGAGGCTTTGAGTAAATTTGTGTATAACTCGTTGCTCTGAGTCTCTTTGTGAGGCAATTGACAGCCACAAAACTTGAAAGTCTCGAACACTTCGTGAGCTTATGTTTTGGGAAAAAGGCTATTTATTTGGGTAATGCAAAATTTGACATGGGGTGCATACTTCTCGGTCGCAGAATGAAGAAGTTAAAGTGAGCCACTGTTTTCCCCAAGCTACATTCCACGTATATTTCCACAAATTAAAAGTTTGTGCTTGTATAATGAACTCACACTTTTTGTGAAAATTCACACACATGTTGAAACTTGTGACCGAAACTAAGTAATAATACATCAATCGAATGTACAAAATAAGATTCAGCATGGTTCCCTCTAGTTTTATTTCATTAGAAATAAACTGTTTTTATTTTTTTTCTTGTAACTAATTTTCAGAGTTTCACAGAAAAATCTACGGCGATAGCAGGAGGTACTTGTAAGAATATTTGCAACGTATTTAGGTTGATTCCCCCATAACATCACACAAATCGCTGCTGCATTACACGCCTTCACTTAGGTCAACTAGAACTAACTATAATAATGATTACCCAGACATTGTAAGCAACATGTATTGTTTCGATGAATGTTAAATGTTATATCTAAAACTTATTATTTTTATCATTTTGCTGGTAGAATAGCGAAAAGATTCTGACCAGTGTCGACGATATTTTCAAATTGCTGTTCTTTGTTAATTCGATTGAGTGACAGCTTACGCTCAGCCAGCTTTTTCAGTCATATGTTTCTGCATCTAAAAAAACAAATAAATAAAATAAAAATAAACTTAATGTCAGCCTTGTGACTCATGAAGCAATCACCCCACACATTCTCAAACTTTATGTTTCATGCAGATATTGAAGTTTTATGTAGTGTAAATGTTTCTTTATTTGTTTCAGATTAACTTGTTGTACTTTGCTTTTCTAAATGATGTTGGCTAAACCTTGTTGATTACTGGAAAGCCATTTATGACGGTAGTATTAGGATCAGATATTTTTAAAATGGTCATGCGGTTATTATGCTCACTTCAATAATTGTTAAATGCCATACTGCTAAAATAAAATCAGTTAATAATAATCCTTTTATTTACTTAGCACCATTATTCATTTCCCCTAATCACGCTCTCAAAAATATTGTTGAAATAGCTGGTACAAAAATATAGCTGATCGATGGCAATTATAGTTCTAAAATTCTTGAAATCAAAAATTTTCAGTCGTTGACGCATAGCTTACCTAATCTGCGGCGTAAACCTAAATTAACGTGTTTTTTTAACCAAATGTTACGCGAGCAAGCATAACTTAAAAGGGAGACGCTGAATTGTGATGAACATATTCACGTATCCGACACACCGCAATTTTCGAGCACTTTCAAGTGATCCGACGGTAACCAAACCCATAAATCCTCGATAGAAACTTCATGGGACACACCGAATTGGTGTACCACACACACCTTTCTTTTTGCAGCCGTCAGTTTTAGTCAGCCACGCGCGTTGAATCTTAAAATCTTATTTTTGTATGACAATTCAGGTGCAAGACAGAAGTTGAATACCGTCATCAAAGTTGAATGACGCCAACATTGAGGGGGCACACTTGAGGCATTTGCCCAGTTATACGTTCGCAAAATTCAAGCGCATGTACTACAATTAGGATGAAGGGAAGAACCGCGTGTGTTGAGATCTGGACGACGTGAGGGCCAAGCGATAGCGAGCGTTCTATTTCACTGGCATTGCTTTTTTTCGCAGGGATGGGGGATACCACAATTATTACATCCAGACGTAGTTTTTTGTGATGTCAAAAGCTGTGACGCATCAGAAGGTAGAGTTAGATGAAATTGGACGATTTCTAGGGAATCTCACTTTTAGGATAAAAAGGAAAACCAACGTAGCTAAGAAAATCATGATTTTCTTAGCTACGTTGGTTTTCCTTTTTATCCTAAAAGGTAGAGTTAGATTCAGGTAACGGTTGTCCGCAAGTGCCGTACATCCTGCCGTGTGCCTCTACATCTGATGCTGTTTGCTCACACCTGAATTGGAGTTGCTGGGTCTTTGTTTCACGACCTCAACCTATGTTTTGTTTTGAGGGAACTAATCACTCTCTTTTCCGGAACCAACCAAACCCATATTCACTTGTGAGCGTCGCTGATATCTCTCTCAACGAATATGTCATAGGCTTTGAATCTATAAAAATTATGCGTTGTTTTGAACAGCGAAATTTAAACGTTGTTAAAACACTCACCCGACGAACTTCCTATCCCTTTGTCCTGATTTAACCAACGTCATTAGTATGGAGCAGTGGTTCTTTACCTTGTTGGAGATACTAAGCCCCACAAGTTCCATGCATGCATTTATCGAGCCCTTCGTTGTTGGGAAAATAGAATGTGATTTTTTTTCATACCTAAAACATATGTTTCTAACTATATACTGTATTAGTGCGCATTTTTTTCTTTCAAATATTTTCTTTCAAATAATATCTCTACATCACAGAAAAATATACTCGAGGGAAAAAATGAATGCTTTTGTATGGTGTTTCTACGGTCGGAAATACTGTCTCGATCGCGCATCAGCTGACCATTCACAAAGAGCTCGATACAGCTGAATGTGTAGGCTAGGTTTTTATGCCCATATCTGGGTTTTTTAGAATGACTTACGTTTCTGGCTTAAGGGCCTAAATTTTGATTTTTCGTTGGAGTCAAAGGTACAAGTCCATTACCCATATAAATACTTGGCTTCCATATTACTTTGGTTCACTTTGTCTCATTAGGATACGCGATGTTTGGTAAATTACAATGCGTTTTTTTTTGGAAAATTGCTTTATTTTTGAATTACGATACTAATCAGAGCATTTATTTTACAAATAACTTATAAATTACTACGTCATTTCTTTGCAATCGAGCAAGCTCTTGTGTTATTATCAAGGTTAGGTTCTTCAAAATTTTTGATAACACAACTCAACATGACATAACATGATACAACATAACAGAACACAACGTAACACAACATGACACAACACAACACAACATAATACCACATATTATAACATAACAAAACATAACGTAACACAGCATAACACAACACAACATAATATAATACGATATAACATTACATAATATCACATATTAAAACATAACAAAACATAACACAACATAACACAGCACAAAATAACACAACATAAAACAACATAACACAACACAACATAACACAACATGACACAACATAATACAACATAACACAACACAACATGGCACAACATGACACAACATAACACAACATAACACCACATGTCATAACATGACACAATATAACAGAACACAACGTAACACAACATGACACAACACAACACAACATAATACCACATGTTACAACATAACAAAACATAACGTAACACAATATAACACAACATAATAAAATACGATATAACATTACATAATATCACATAACAAAACATAACACAACATAACACAGCTTAACATAACACAACATAAAACAACATAACACAACATAACACAACATAACATAACACAAAATAACACGACATAACACAACACAACATAAGACAACATAGCATTATAGGATACAATTATTTTGCCTTATGATTGAGAAAATTTTTGTTTTATTTCGATCAAGATACACTGTGAGAGGAATGTGCTTCAAAATCTGTATTAGATGTTTCTATCTCTCGGGCAAGAGATCACACAACCATATAGATATTTGTATTAGAAAAAACAGAAAATAACCCATTCGAATAATTTCGAAAAGCTCTGAATAAATAAAACCATGTAAGTCTTCTTTGTGTCTCACCTTGTGAGCACAGAAATAAAACAATTATAACAATGAACTAAATTGTGCAAGCCTGTCTTATTTTATACGCGCGTCCACACACATCTGTAGGCAAATTGTCTAAATTTGTTGAGTTGAATTCAGTCAAGTATTAATAATGCGGCATATACCTGCCGCATTATTATTATTTATATTGAACTTACATATTATTTTATAACACAACAGAGGCTCCAGTTTGGAAGAGTAGAAAAGGTTTTTACAATTAGTCATAAATATTTTGAAACAGCGTTTGATTTCGCAAATTTTAAGTTGAAATTTGGCTCATAAATGTACGGCAATCGAAATACCACAAGAAGAGTTCAAGACGTTTCTAATGATAAAGTAAAACCCCCAATATTCTTTCTATTTTTCAAATGACAGACATCGTAACCACATACGACTACAATTTATTCAATCACACAAAGTTGAAACTTGCCGATGCAATCTAGGTTTTTCCTCTGTAAAGTCTGGGTTTTCTGGAACTTCTGAGTTATTTTCTGTGCCAGACATCGAGCTTTGTCAGAGTTCGTCGACAGATTCAGTAAAACAGCGGCTACGTAAGGTGTAGGTGTGCAATGACAAAGAGCGGCATACTCCTATCAGTTTTTGTGACCAATTTCATCTTGAAGAGGCAATGTGCCGTGAAGTTATGGTCGATGTTGTGAATCGTGGGTGGATATCGTCTTGTATGGCATCAATGGCTAGCAGTCATGTGTCATAAGTGTATTTTTGGCAACCAGAAACGTTTATTGTCTGTTTTGGACACTATGAAGGAGGTCTTGTACTTTCATTGATTTCGCTACCTCCGAAAATTGCAGATCGTGTTTCGAGTATGCAGTGCGAATTTCTGTGAGACATGCTTTGTAAACGGTGATCAATCTTGGTCTGTCGAGTGATCGCGTCGTGATCAATACTCCTTGGATCTAAGTCCTGCTCTACTGCTCTTCTTCTGAGAACTTACGATCTCTGTTGCGCCGTACCATGTTGCCACCACACTAAATATTTTGCACAAGTTGGTGCACATTTCCTCAAACTGATATATTTTATACCTATTATTTTATGTTTGCAGTCAGTGATATTTGGGGCAATCGAATAGCATTGCGACTGTGTTCGCTCACTCTCAGATTTTTGCAATGCGAGGAAGCCGAAAATTGAAAACGTTTTCATAAGAAGGCCTGAAGCCTACAACTTAAATAAAGAAGAAATACCAGTGATACTTGAGGCGAAAAACACCTGATACACTTGCATATTGCGTGTAAGTTTTTATAATTCATGCTCCGGTCCTAAGGCGATGTTTTCAGTCCGCGAGTGAAAACGTATAATTTTTATTTTTTAGTGAGTCAAATGTTGCTTTTGACTCATTTTGGTCGGTGCAATCCAATTATCATGCATAAAGTTAGATTTTATTTTATTGAGTCATTTACAATGCTGTGCGAGTAGGATGAGGGTCCCAGTCCCCGTACGGGTAGGCAGCGAAATGAGGAGTGCACTGCAACATCTGCAGTGAGTTGAGCGTTGGTGGACGCCATCGCTCACAACACTTGCCACCGTCGCTGGGATGCGCTGTAGGCTGGATACGGACTGTCAAGTCATCCTTTATCCGCCTTGCCACCACAATTTGTCATTATCTATGCGAATAATTTTGTCACCCGATTTTAGGACGAAGGAATTGAAAGCGAGTACGGATGAAGCCTGTCAAGTCATTCTTTATCCGCCTTCCCACCACAATTTGTCATTATCTATGTGAATAATTTTGTCTACCGTTTTTGGGACGAAGGAATTGAGAGCGAGGTGTACATATGAGCGCGATATTAAAATATATGAAGTCTAACTGCGATGGGAGCTGTTGTGATTAAACGAAGAAAAATAATTTTTATATTCCCAATTAAATACAAGTACGTTTTTGCCGGAGTTTTAAGCATTGAAACATTTCCGTGCGGAAAAAATGCCAAACTTTTGTTGCTGTTATTAATACAATTTTTCCATTAGGTTTTTTAACTCGCTTGTAATGTTTCTATACTAAAAATTCGTTGAGTTGTTGAGTGGAATTCGTTGAATTGTTAAGTGACTTTATAGACACCCAGCATATCTGTTAGCAGTTTGATCCGTTATCTTTCTCTATACAAAAACAGTATTTTCTATGCCAGCGTCACGTCACACAGCAACACACATTCCGTAGGGAGCAGAACCAAGTGTTTAAATCAATCGGCATTTGATAGAAATTAAGCTCAGGTGCGATACAATGTCTGATCAAATGGCGCTTCGAAGAGCGAGCGTTCTTTTCGAATTGTCACCTGAATAAACAAACGCAAGGGTGACGGGAAAGATTTGCTTGCAGTTGCGTCGTACTGTACAACGATGAATGAGAGCTCTGCAGACCTGCTGAGGATTTTATTCAATGGTTCCTTGTGACTTAAAAGAATCATTGAGAATCAAAAATCAATTTTATATTGAGGAATTAAGCTCGTTAAAACGTCTTAGTTTCCTCTGCTCCACTTGTGTTTTCCCTCTAAAATTTGGAGGAGGATTGAGTCCCATGTCATCAATCATATGTGGTAACCAACGCCAACGCTGTTCTACAGTTTGAAAGTATAGGGATCATTGCGAGCGGTGTTGAGTGTATTTTATATTTCTATTGGCGGTTTGACGTGAGGAGGGGAGACGAGGGGAGTGTAACCTTAAATGCTTGTTCGAAATGTTTCTTGAGCTCATAGGCCTAAGTAATAATAAGTGAGAAAAAGGCTTTATTTTCTGAGACCAGGGCCTGAGTAGATTGTGAGTTAGAGCTCATGTGCATGGTAATTATGTGTGAAGAAAGATTGTATTTGAAAGAGCTAGAGCTCATATGCACGGTAATTATGTGTGAAGAAAGATTGCATTTAAAAGACGCGTGCCTGAATATGTTGTAAGCTATAGAGCTTTATCCTTCAACTGATTTCATAAACTTTTTAAAAGGGAGAAAGTTATTTGAGTGGTTTGAGAGAACATGCCTTACTTCAGAACATCCTATTGGCACACCTGATCCTAGCAATCATGTTCTGACAACATAGAAAGAGAAAGAAAAAAAGAAAAAAAATTTCAATAAAGATTTTACAAAAAACATCATTGTTTTTAAAGTGTTTTGACATAAATACCCTTAGTTGACAAATTATCAACATGGGTGTCGTAATGCCCATGTTTATGAAATGAATCGTTGAGGGTTTGCCCTCTTGAATTATTGCTAGCTTTTTTAAGAGGTTCGATAACATGGTTTGTGTTATATTTTAGTGCAATTTTTAAAATAACAGTTTCCATGCAACTAAAGCAAAAAACGAGAATTACTTAAAATATTTTTTATGGAACGCCTACGCATGCCAGCGTTTGCAGCTCATACATCTATTGAATTACTAAGGATGGAAAAATGCATTCTGAATGAGTGATCTTGATGTGCAAAGTTATGGTATCAGTTAGTCACAATTGTTTTTTATCCGCATAGAACTAATAGCAATGACAGGAGCACTGAATTTGTGCATTTTGATGTTCGATGAAGTCATTTTCAGCACCGATTTGAATCAAATCCGAACTCATTTTTTTCTGTGTTAAAGTAAATTACTGACTTCATAGTAGTTTTATTGAACGAAATGTAAAAAAATGAATGAACAAAATCATTAAATGCCTTCGTATCCGAATAAATCTACGATAAATATATGAACGAGGGAACAGGTTCGGCTGCGTTCTTCTGCTGTTGTGACCACGACCCATGTCCCTCAGTTGACCCCTCAGTAACCAGTCTCAACTAGATCTAAATTAGGGGAAGTCCTTTTAATTACACCATATCTGAACGCTCGTTATCTCGTTCTATAGAACGTACAATGAACAGAATATTAAACGTTCTGTTTTTTTCCATTTTTGTGGGATTGCTGATATGAAGTATTTATCAATGGATAAAAGGAGATGAAATATTATACGTAGAAGGTGTTTGATATAGGTTCACAGCTTTTATTCTATTTTGACGATAAATTTCAAACATTTCGATTTGTCATCTTCACTTTAAATTTGGATAATTTACTTTAAATCTTGTTCGGTTATCTGAGATCCTGTTTCGATTAAAGTGAGTGTAAAGTCGGTACTATCATCTATTTCGAATAGTCATGTTTTCAGCGGCTCTATGTTGGAGTACCATTTCTCGCTAACAAAAAGAAACCGTGAGTGAAGATAAAAGTATATCACTGAAGTGAATTTTGGAATAAAAACTCGTACGATGGCAAAACCTGACACTGTAACAACGTACGAAATGATGATCAGAATGTTCTTGATATTTCATTTACTTTGAAGGATTTGAGTACGATTTTAAGACCACACATGTCAACGAAGCAGAGGAACTGAAATGCTATTAGAATTTAAATGTTAATTCTATTCGAGCTCGGCAAGTTGATGGGTAATTTCGTGCGCAACACCTTCACACTTGTAGGAAAAAAATGTTGTGGACTCAATGAAGTAGTGTCGTTGATTATTGCTCTTTGAGTTGGATGTTTTGTATTTACCCCGCATTCAGATGTGGCTAGCGGATGATGCTATTTGATTCTTCCTCAATAATCAAGTTTCTAATTGAGATGTAGGTATCACTCCACCCAGTATTTACTTTTCACCCAGAGACTGCGTCACAAGTGCAACCTTGAAGAGGCCACTGCTTCGTTCATGAAGTTCCTGAACAGTGACAAAAGCTTCTCAATAACTTGATGAAAATGATTTCGGTGCGCTGTAGAATCATGAAACATAGGAAGTATTCATCATTCTATAAGATTATTATCTCGTTTTTAGACGATTCCATCTTAGTCGTCTTCTGAGGTGTGATCTAAATTTACGTTCTAAAATATCAAAGTTTTAAATTTTCTGCTCCTGGGAGGTGAAAATTTTTCTTTCTTTTAGTATTTTAAAGTCAATCAAAAGAACGATTTATTGTTTTGGTATTTCGAAGCCGAATAAAACTACGATTTCTGTTTTTTTAAAGCCAATCAAAAGTGGCAAACGTCTTGTTTTAGAATTTCGAAGCCAACGAAAAGAACGATTTCTTCTTGTTTTGGTATTTCAAAGTCAATCAAAAGAACGATTTCTTCTTGTTTTGGTATTTCAACGCCAATCAGTTGAACGATAATTCCCGCAAAGAAAGTTGTCATGTTGCACTTCAGTGAGTGTCAAGCCAGACATGTTCAATGTATTGATTTGCGGTCTGTACGTCAGGATGGTGCAATAAACGGAGTTGTCCTTCTGCGGTCTCTGCCATGCCGCTTGGGGGAAGGTAGGATTCTTGAGCTCTTCTCAGCTCGGAGAGTGGGAGGGCGAAAACGTTTGCCATCGTCAAAAACCTTGTTTCCTTAGATGAAGATGGTATTTTGAGTAAGTTATTTCAAGTGCAACACCTTGACACTTGCAGGAGAAAAATGTTGCGGACTCAATGAAGTAGTTCCGCTGATTATTCTTCTTTGTGTTGAGTGTTTTGCACTTATCACGAATTCAGATGTGGCCAGAGTATAAGGCTATTCGATTCTTCGATAATAATCAAGTGCGTCTTCTTTATTTTCATACTTATTACATCTCTGAGAATGACACGATTGCTGTTGAAACACTTTCATGGTAGATACAGTTTTAAATTTCCTTCATAACCAAGTCTAATGGTTTCTTAGATGTAGGCGTGACTGTATTTGCAGGAGAAACTATTTCCTGTGGGGATCGAAGAAGTTTTATTTTCACATATTAACTAACCCCAAACTTTATACTGGTGCTGTCACTCAAGATAGATCATTTTGCATTGCATTAAACGAATTTTAAATTAACCCTTATTATAATTATCAGGTACCGCGCGCTCATCCCTGATTGTTTGGATGCTCTTACAAATCGGTCGCAAATAACTTGGATTTAAAGTTTCAAATGTCAGGTTTTTTCCTGACAGCGATTCGGATTCTAATACTCGTACAGTAGGACAATAAAACACGGTTTTTGGCCACACATCCTGTCGCGAGCCATACTTGAAAACACATGGAAAAGCGGTCCGGGGAGCGCTGATACTAACATTCTCCATCAGTTATAGCTTACCCAAAACTTTGTAGGAAGAGTATTTACCAGAACAACATAAAGTGTGTCGCGAGCCATACTTGAAAACACATGGAAAAGCGGTCCAGGGTGCACTGATACTAACATTCTTCATCAGTTATAGTCTGCCCAAAACTTGAAAGAGTACTTACCAGAACAACATAACGTGCTTCGACAGTTGTTGCATGGCAATGATTACATTTGAGTCCTGTACTTATCCGTCATCGTGTAGTAATGAATAGAATTTATTGATGAATACGGAATACTTTCTTGCGGTACCAGAGTCTTTATTGAGACAAATGCACACAAGTAGCATAGCTCTGCTTGTGGCGTAGGCTGTACGAGGCAGTGATACTCGATGTTTAACTATAGAATAAATGGTAAGGATAGTGAGTGGTAGGCTAAAGATTGGTTGCGCTGGTCGTAAATATTCTTCAAGATATGAACATTTATTAACATTTTTTGAGGAATCTTATTTTTTTGGGGAATCTTTTGTGGAGTCTTATTTTATTGTAATCAAGTTGGTAGTGTATTTGCATAACGCTCGTTTTCGAAAAGCCTTGTAGCTTATTTTATGACACGATAATGGTTATCTTCGGATTTGCAGATGATAGGACTACCAAAGGATGTCTTAACTCTACGAAGAAGTGCAGTAATGCACAGCGTGTGTGAAATAACGAAAGATTTATTCATGACAGGCATTCCCTCAAGTCACCTCGTACCGAATGGAGATTGCTGGCTTATAAATGCGAATGCAAGGCTAAGAAATTATACATGAAAGGGAATCCGATGGAAACAAAGGGGCTATGTGGTGAGTATAAAGTCGAGTTAGCGGAAATTGCTACCTGCGGTTATCTGTCTTGCGATGAAGGGATAAATATAAAAGATTACCATAGTTGAAAGGGTGGACTTATATACTTCAAGAGTACACATCAGCGGGCCGTCAATATTTTTACCGCTAGCGCTTAAAAATTCTACGGTGTCTGATTGGGACCAGAGTTACATTTGTTACATGATTGGCATGGCTCATCTTCTAACTCCTTAGTCCTGTCAGGGATACTATTCTTAAGTAGAACATTACTATAAGAGAGTGATAATTCGGAACGATTTGTAAGCGAATGAGTTATTTCTACTTTCATTGTAGAGACAGTTGGATAAATCATATTTATGCCTTATCATATGACAAATCAATTATGATAAATCCTATTTACGCCTGCATGGTGGTTCATTTTTAGTGCCGCCATGGGTAAAAGGATTAAGATCGAGTGGCAAACGGCAAACGAATGCTTTGAGGGGTTTCCTTTTTTGTTTCTCTGTGTTTAAACAGGCTTAAAATTGAAGGATAAAGCTGGGACAAAATGTCATCAAAGTATTACCACTCTGAGCGTTAAGAAAACAATCTTCTGTTGAGTGGCGCATGCACAGCCAGAGTGCTCATATTATGCAAGCACGCCCTGCAATGGGGCTCCTAGTGTGCGACTTTTTCTTTTAATTTTAACGAGCTGTGTCTTGTCTTTGGCTCGTCATTACCCCGAGTTGCAGTGACGCTGATCGCAGTTTTCTGTGCCCTAGCAACCCGTCACATGCTCGAGACGGCGTCCTCTTGTCACCGAGTGAGCGGAGAAGGTGGAAAATAGAACCCACTCTAAGGCCCATTTCACATTGAGCTAGCAAAGCAGCATCTAGCAAGCTCGTATGAGCTATCTAGCAGATGGTCTGCGAGACTGGCAGGTAGGAATAGCACTATTACGAACCGTTGCCTTCACACTGAACTCGCACGTTTTATCCAGCATCCAGCGTGCGAGGTGAAAATGCTATTCCTACCTACCAGTCTCGCAGACCATCTGCTATAGATAGCTCATGCGAGCTTGCTAGATGCTGCTTTGCTAGCTCGGTGTGAAATGGGCCTAAGGAGGAGATGCTTGGAGTTCGTTTACACAATTGCAAAATATTTGGTTCATAAAAGGATATTTCAAATTTTGTTTTTACAAGCTCAGTGTGTTTACATCTGTTTACTGATGATAACCATTGGGTTCTGTTATTGGTCGAAGCTCGGATAACTGCTCTGGTGTAAATTACGAATTATAAGATGATTTAGCGTTTGTTTCATGGATGTACTTCAGCGTATAAGAAATTTATATTTGCGGCGCGTGGAACAATTCAGAAAAAAATGAAGAAATCGTCTGAAAAATTGCATCGTACTCGATCTATTTGATGCCTAAATTCGTATAGGGGCTTTCTGTGAAGTTGAAAATTGCTTAGTTTGTCTTTTTTTAACCGTGGCGTTAGGACGAAGAGAGGCGTGACGTGAGCTCTTGGCTTTAAAGGGTTGTTCAGATTTTATAAAAAATTAGTTACTTAAGTGGATGTTCATCTGTTTACGGTGTGTCCCACAGGAGGATACAACTATTGTATCTATGGGAATTAACGCTACCAAGGGAAAACGTGAGGGCCCGTACTTAGAGTTAGGTAGGCCTTCTTTTTGTTGAAATAAAATGTTTTTTGACGTGTACGGAGCACGTTTTTTCCGGTTCACTGCTGTCCTGGTTTTCAGCACCTACTGCTTTCTTCTTCAACTTTTATTTTTTTCATAAACTTCCTTCTCGACTTTTTTTTACTGCTTCTGTGCCCCTTCTGCACAGATCCCGCGTACCCTAATCTCCATACAAAATGGTACCTTCCTCTTTTCTCTCTCCGGGACATTTTTTTTATCGGTTTGGGAGGCTTAAACTAACATTCAATATAATCTAATGTGCTTAAGGTGAGTTATTGATCAGTGTAAAACCTTGCTCGGTGTCACTCCAGTCTCTTTCAGCTTCTTGATCACATTGCGCCTCACTCTGGTGCCCAGTCCAACTTTTTCGCCGAAGCATGTTTTTCGCCAAGCGATTTAATTACTTGGGCGGTGAAAACCATGCATGCAGGCGGCGAAAGGTTAGACTGGGTGGTAGAGATTGAGTGCGATAGAATTTGAAATTTTTTTGGACTGAGTTCGGGAAAAGGGTAGAACATTCAAATATGCATTGTAGAAAAACGGACAAAAACTTAAATTTCAAATTGAAAAAAATGACAGAAAGAACAAGCTGATATCTTCAGGAAGGAAATGTCTAAGTTGAGGGATTTGATTCTTGGAATTAATTATTTCTGGGTTATTGGTGTTTTATTTTTGCCTCATGTGGCACTCGTATAGAAAGATGCTTAATATTATGCTTTATTTTTGTTTTCTGTACTTTTTCTCTTTCTCAGCTGCTTTTGATGTTTGTCTCGTTGCGACAAATTGTGAAATCAAAATATCCTTTTCTTCATGATCTTTATGATCATAGTAATCATGAGTTTTTGGTAACACGTCTGTTGTTGTAAAAATTCATAGATTTTATTTAAAAATCTCAAAACTGATGAGCTATCCTTTCCAAGCGATCTGTGTGATGCAGCTTCAGTTTGTATCGAAGTGAATCGGGCCGGGAACTCTTTATTTGCACTCGACTATTCTAAACTAAAACTAGCCAAATTTCGAATAGCTGCTACTAAGTCCGCAGGATGCATTACGCTAGTACGATAATAGAAAGTTTAAATTAAATTATTTTCTATTTTTTATAGTTCAGATATTTTTGCACAAAATGGAATTTCATGCCCTGCTTAGCTTCTAATTCCCATTTTCTAAAGTTTGCTGGTGCTACGCGAAAAATTTTAATTTTTCCACAAAAGTGAATCTAATACTTTGCTTAGCTTCAAATATTCAATTTATAAAGTTAACTCGTGTTACTTGGAAAATACCTATTAATTACGTACATCTCACCATGTAATAGAGATCATGCTTTTTTATTTTAATCAAGTTGATACTTACTGTATTTGCTTAGCGCTCGTTTTTGAAAAGTCTTTCAACTTATTTTAGGACACGATAATGGTTATCTCCGGACAAGCTAGTGCCCAATTCGATCATTTGGATTGGGAGGGGCACCACGGCTTATGTTCTTCTCTTTCCAAACGGGGAAAATATTGGTGAGATCGGTGTTTCTCCCTTTCCCGACGGGAAAAAAAGCGGTGAGATCATTGTTTCTACTTTTTCCCGACGGGAAACAATTAGTGAGATCGGTGTTTCTTCCCTTTCCCAACGGGAAGAAACACCGATCTCGCTCAGCGGAGTTCCGGAGTATCGAACACCTCCACTCGAATGGCATGCGGTCTTAGCCGCGTACAGAGGACGTGAATTGTTGTGATTAAAATTTGTACTCTGTTTTAAACAAACTGCTCGTAAGAAAGACATTACCTGCTATAGCTTGCTAATTAGAATCCCGATGTATGATAAGGGCATAGTGAAGTGCGGCCTGCATATTGGGGCAGTTGTGGCAATCATCGTGCAAAGAGCAGTCCAGCGGTTAATGACCTTCCTGTTGAGAAGAAGTCTTGAGCGTTCATGTTTAAGAGTTTATCGAGTTATCACGCCCAGGACACGCGCTGAGGCGACCTTGAACGCGAGGGAGCTCAACAACCAGTGGTGGAAGACGAGGGTGTGCTCTGTCCTTCCCAAACTCTGGTTTTCTGCTGCGTTCTTCGTAATGCATGAATAATTTAAGGTAGAGGCTGTTATTATTTTTAGAAATGTAAAGTTAAGGTAAATTTATCCAGGTGTTCAGTTGCCCAGCACATTTGCAGAGTTTTTGCGCCTAATCTGGCAACACCGCGGCTGCTGCCATCACCCTCACACGCCCGACGTGTGCTCGGTGCCCTCACCTCGTTCGCTCTTCTTTTGGTCCCCGTGAGCTCTTTTCTCGCTCTCGCTCATTTGCGGGGTTCACGGTACGCTATATAGTCGTTCATGCGAAGGTTTGGGGCGTTCGTGTTGGTTCTCGCAAGGCTAGAAATACATAAATACATGGTGGTCCTAAATTCACTTCACCTTTTCAAACATGATGGCAAGTTCGTATCATAAATACAAATCAAATTGTGGCCAGTCTGTCTCATACGGTCTTTTCTCAAATATCGTATCATGAATACAAAGTCATATTGTGGCCTGTCTGTCTCATAACACTGACCACAATGAGACTTTGTATTCATGATATCGACTTGCCGTTATGTTTGAAATGGTAAAGCGACTTTTGGGCGGCCCTGTACTGACAACAGTGTGCTTCGACTTCCCTTGCTGCAGACGCTTCATATCCCCGTGCGAGTATGGGCTGATTTCCGATATAGATTTTCTCGTCGCGCTTGCATAGTGTTGATCTGCTCATTCAGTGAGTCAGTATTTTGTACATTAACCGAAAATAGACCTCGGGCAATTATCAACATATGAGCTTTGCTGTGTAATGCAGCTGGCCTATCGAAAAAAAAGACTTGAATTGTTTTCCGTGCATTTCGGGGTTCGTTCATTTGTGAACGCCACCGAAAAAATATCACAGACGCATAACAAAAAAGAAGTCATGGTTAAAGTGAACATATTTATTAGCAAATTTTTCGGAAACGGTCCGTCATGCTGAAAAAATATCTAAAGTAATTTTCGTATTCGCGATTTATTGGTTCGTAGAAAATAATAAAAAGCCCACAGATGAATATGGTTTATCTGAGACTAAAATATACCCATGAAATTACGTTTTTATTTTCTTTTGATGCAGGTACACTTTGAACCTCTACACATCTACGAGTAATGGAACGAAAGGCTTCGTTATGTGCAGCTTTCGTCAGTGGTCTAGTCGCTTGAACTTTACAACAACTTCACCGAGATTAATGCCTCAGTTCACGAGTACTTTAATAGCACAGCGCTGTCAAGTGAAGCTGTACTTAAATGGATTTTAACGATATTTGTGCCAACGCGCTCGTATCATGAATACAGGGCCCTTATTGTGATATGCGCATGCCTATAGTGCGACCGGTATCGAGGAGGAGAGGCTGTGAACGGCTAGGGTCAAAAAGTCCTAATCTAATTCGCAGTAGCAGCTTGCAATGACGCTCCTGTGTGCAGCTGCAGTAGCCGTTAGGTTTTATGACCATACTGAACCCTCATCAGCGTCTGTTTTCCATCGGAATGCGAGGCATCGCAGCAGCTGTTGTGATGAGGACCGCAACTTTTATTTTCTCCTTTCTGCGTACCTAGACCGTGTGTGCAGTTAATTTTGGTTTCAAGTACGATCTAACTTTTTTTTAAAAGGAGAGATAGCGCGGAAGGAGGAGATGGCAGGTACGCGTCTATTTAGGTAGGTCATTGAATACGAGAGTCGTTTTTATTTCGTTTATCTATCGTTGAGCGTTTTATCTCTGCAAGATGAGCACCTCCATTTTTTTGCCGGCCGTAACCGACTGTCGGAATCGAGGCACAAGAGACTTCGCGCTCTTGCTGTGCCGCTGAGCTATGCAGCGGATGTGAATAAATAATCACAGCGTAGCACGGATACGGTAAGCGAATATAAACACGATGGCATTTTCCCGTTGTACAGAGCGAAATGTTAGTTTTTATGCGATGCTGCGGGTGCTTTTGCTCCCGTGAAGAGCGCGATCATGATCACGGGCTCCACCTTTGAGTGCCGAGAATTTGTTTTCAGTTGTAGATGTGAAATTAGTTTCATTTATTAGTTTAAGATTTGAGTATATCTCAACACAACTACGCGCATAGAAATTTTCTAATAGATCAATAATGAAATTAATCTGTAGTGTTCGATGAGCTAAATCCTTCCCGTCGGATTGTCGTGTGGCTGAAGAGTTTTCAAAATATTCTTTCCCAGCCTCAGCAAATTTAATATCCATCCGTTTTAGAGTTCGCTTGCTTCGAAAATAAATGTGCCTATAATAATTTTCCTTGTATGATCAGCATTGTAAAAAATGCGTTGGAGTAATGCACTCATTGCACCAACTATGCGCACTGATCATGATTTTATTAAGTATGATACTATGGACATACAATACAACAGTCCCACGCGCTAATTAAGGCACGTTGAAAAAGAGATGATGACAAGCTCGTAAGTTAAATTTGATTTCCGGAACGGAAATCACGCGGGCACTCATCACGTTATATGTATATATGAGACCGCAACCATATAACACGTGTATGGTTCCGGTATCATACCGGATATGATTCCTGTTACATGATACAGGAACCATACAACAGGTGTGTGGTTCAGGTATCATATAATTCCGGTACCATATATACCGTATGTCCCACAAAAACCCAAACCGAGTATTTCTTTTTCCCGTATCAGTAATACTGCGTCATAAGAATACCATTAGCATTTAATTTCTTTCAAAATTTACGTATGGGAAATGTATTACTGATTATGATGATATACTGATACGCGAAAATAAATACTCGGTTCGGGATTTTGTGGGACATACTGTACATACATATATCGGTCAGTGGATACATTTTTGTGGACACCCTGTGCACATTGTGGCTTTCGAAGCTGCATCTACCAGTCGTTCCTGTCTACATCTACACCGGACACTGCAGGTTCGCGTTGTGCTGTTGACGGTAATTTCTGAGCAGGTGCCCATAGAAGAGCGGTTCTTAACCTTGTCGGAGGAACTGAACTCCACAAGTTCCATACCCGCATTCATCGAACCCTTCGTAATTGGAAAAATAATTTTTTTTTATTCAAATTCAAAACATACGTACATAACTATATACTATATTAGTGCACAAACTGCACCATGCCGAACCCTTGAAACTATAACGCAGCCCATAGACGATCAATTTAATTGTCAATATCAGTGACTCAATATATTGATGATATTTTTTTTGCCCACTAAGTCAAATAATTGACGGTCGTCAATCAAGCCCACAGACGATCAATTAAATTGTCAATATTCATTATTGTCAATTATATTGACAATAAAATTGGTCGTCTATGGGCCGCTTAACTCACCGAACCCCTGGGGTTCGATCGAAACACTGCCCTAGAGAAAGACAACGTTGCTCTCGACGGTGAAACGCCCTCGCTAGCCTGCCAGGGGAGCTGTCCCGCGACTTGACAACCGCAGCAGCTGCGCCAGCTCCAATGACGGCCGCCGCTGTGTAGCTAAACGGTGTTATCTCGCGCACGTGACGCATACACATAATTTTTAATTTCATACACCTGTATATAATTTATAATATGTGCATATTTATTTAAACATGTACATACATTTATTGATATAATTTATACGTATGTGTAAAACTCAAATATATACATATACGTATATATATTTAAACATATAAATGCATTTATTTATGTAATTCATACAAATATTTACTTCATATACATATACACGTTTTTATTTATACATTTAAGCATAATTTATAACTTATTTAATCCCGTTTCATCCATAATCCAGTTGAAGACGGCTTTTGTTATTTTAATGTACTTATTGATGCTTAATTTAAATAGTACAATGTTTGAAAATTATCTCATAAACTTTATTATATTTCTTATTTTATCATAATGTTTTGTTTTTTAAGACGTACGTTTGGTATGACGAGTAATTATTCTTAACGAGTTACCTTTTAACTTCACAAATTGGAGTATGTAAACAACGCACGTTGTTTTGAGAGGTATTGTTTTAATGAGTTACGATTATATCTCTACTTCATAGGATGAACAGTTTTATTGAGTTACGAGTATATCTCTATTTCATGGAATGAACAGTTTTATTGAGTTACGAGTATATCTCTATTTCATGGAATGAACAGTTTTATTGAGTTACGAGTATATCTCTATTTCATGGAATGAACAGTTTTATTGAGTTACGAGTATATCTCTAATTCATGGCTGAAAACATCTGTGCGGTTGCCTGCGAGCTGCTGCGTAGTACGGGCTGCCCCGCGCACGTACTGCGCAGGTCGGTGGAAATGAACTCCGCAGCCTCCGCCTTCTGCTGAGCTGATGCTACGGCCCACCACCAGCACCTCGATGCTGCGTAACGCTAGTTGCGTCGTGCTTGTCATTGGTCGAACTCGAAAGAAAAATGGTTAGCGCACCAGTTGGTGACGATCTTATGAAGTTTGTTCGCAAGAAAAAGGCTTCAAGAGATATAAAAGCTAGCTGATGATCTTACAAAGTTTTTTCAAGAGATATAAAGGCGATCTTACAAAGATTGTTCTAGCGAAAAAAGGCTTGCTGACGATCTTAAGAAATTTGTTCAAGAGATAAAAAAGGCTAGCTGATGATCTTACGCAGTTAGTCCAAGAGATAAAAAGGCCAGCTGACGATCTTACGAAGTTTACGTTGTGTGCTAACACGCGTGTGCAATGAGTGGTGAGGAGGAGGAGCAAGGCACGAGGACCAAACAATGATATCATCACTTAAACAGCCGCTGCTCGCAGAGAAACCAAGTCCAGAACGTGACTTGTTTTCATCAAAAGAAGTTTTTAGCTTCTGTAAACAACGGCACTCAAGAAGATCGATCCGTTAATGATTTCACTTTCGTTCGAAGCTTTATTGTTTGGGTGTAGCAGAAAACTGTTGATGCGAACCTACGTATCTTAATTTTTCTTTAGGCATATCGTTGCGAAATTTTTTTGAGCTTTTGGCTGCCCGCGAAAACACTGAAGCGAGACGAATGCTTCTTATACTACTCATAAATGTAACTACTAATTACCTACGTTTGTATGTAATTGTAACATAACATGCAATAAAAACGCCATTCGGTGATTTAAAAACACCAAAAATGACTGGTTGTTGCGGTTAGATTTAACGCATAATTTGGAAGATCGTTTTTCTTGACCTGGTCACATTAATACACCACGCACCTAAGCACTAACATATAATTACTCGCATTCATGACGCAGAAGCTGTGTTGGCATTACTTCTCGGTCCCATTCTTAATCCCCTATATCAGTGACTTACGCCACGTAGAACAGGTGTTCTCAAAGTGGGGTGCGCGAAATTTAACGAATTTAACAGTGGAGGCAAATTCATATATAAATATATATTTATATTTTCCTGAGGGGAACACATGTGAAGCGCTCCTCAGCTTATTTTCTGTAACAAAAATAGTCCTTGGTTGAAAAATTTGGAGAACCCGTGACCTAGAATGTCCGCTCTGTTCCAGTCAAACTTTTTCGCCACCTGCATGCATATTTTTCGCCGCCCAAGTAATTAAATCGCTTAGACGGCGAAAAACATGCATGCTCTGGCGAAAAAGATTGACTGGGGTTGAACTCAGAAGTTGTGAGCTGCAGGAACAAGGTGCCATGAAAATATTCTCACCTAGGTGTGTTCTACGCGGCACTTCATAATCTATACTATAATAAGAGCCGTGTCCGTCTGTCCGAAGCCAGCCAGAAGTGTGTGATGAGCGTACCTGTGATACAAGCTCGGCCTCAAATACTCTCGAGAGATTTTATTTTTTTATTTCTTACGGTCTTCCCTTCATTTGGCTTTTTTCTTATTTTACGTAAAGGGGGTGGACTAGTAATAATAATTCATCTAGTGCAGTTCGGAGTCGCATGAGTGTTTGTGTTAAAGGCAGCCGCTAGCTTCAACGTTTACCTTCCGCTGCTGCGTTGAGACTCTCTTGCAGTAAACATCATTGTTCAGATTAGCGTTCGATAAACATTTCATCGCTCCCCTTACAATTTAAGGAGGTGTGTATAATCTTAAGATTTTTTCTGGACGAAGTTGAAAATCTGGTGCATGCTTTGTTTGCTTTAACGAACGAAGTGAAGTTCAAAAGCGTGCGAAAGAAGTTCAAAATATTTGGGTGTGATGGTTATTTTACAAAATTTCTTAGAAACCAACACTTTCTGAAGAAAGAGGCTTTCAGAAATGTACTCAATGAGATCACACTCTCAAATTATTGCAACTCAGTGTCCTACTAAAATTAGTTTTTCAGTGATAACACTAAAAGTTGCATAATTTGCTACGGGTGAAGCTTTCGAAGTCAGTGAACCTCTCACTGATTGATGCCTGCTGCGATATCGTAAGGATTCCTTTTCGCCTCGTTGATCTTGCTCAGAATAAAACCTTATTCATCATTTATACCTTATAGTTATCACAGTTTGGTTATACCTCCATACCAGTGCTTGTGGCTTAGAATTTACTGACGTAACTACCACTGAAAGTCCCTCTCAGACCCTTCTCCTATCTTTTTTATCCTTCTTCAGTCCAGCTCCAGTTTTACTCTGGTCGGAATGAAGAATTTTGACTTCACCGTTGGCCACCGTTTTCCAACTACAAAAACTTCATCGTTTGTGGTATTTGAGTTCACCGTTTGCCTACCATACTCTGCTTATTCTTTCTTTAATTATTTTCAAATTGTTCTATCTGATTGTATTCTCTCCCAGTGTAAAAAATTCAAATCATTTGTTCTAATCTCCATTCATTCTTTTTCCAAAATATCTGCCATTATATTCCTCTTTGTGTAAATGTTACAATTCCAACTAGTGTGTATCTTTTATGCGTTCAAAATTTAGCATATTCTATTTACAACTCACATTTGACACCGGTATTATCTTTTCCAGGTACACTCTGTGCGAACTTGATCGTTTTAACGAGAGTGGATAAGTCATAAAGTTAGTTCAGACAGTGCTAGTGAAACTTCAAGACAGACGTTCACTTCGAGCAAGAGGTTACCGACTTCGTTCGCTCGCTTGCGATGTGCACAACGAATAAACCATGAAAAATTGCGCGCTGAGCCTCACTAAGTGAGACGGCCAGTCCTTTTTCTTCGCGAGCAGCTTCCCAAGCAGACCGACGCAACAGAGCTACGCAACCACAGCGAGTCATCCCGGCGTTACCGAGGTAAGGGAAGTGAATGTTTGTTTTTATTAATATCCTCATCGAATATCGAGCGCTTGTTAAATTGTCTCACAATAATCTGATTGAAAATCACGTGCTTGGGAAATTCAGTGAGGTCGATACTTGCGAAATTATCATAGTTCGAATGGTGCGTTAAAATGTATGAAATTGACGACATTATTCTTATCAACTAATAAAAGAACCATGGTGACCTCTTAAATCATACGCATTGTATTTTTAAAAAATCTAATGGTCAATTATGAAAGTGAACTTTCCAAGATGTATCGTATCTTCACTAATTGTGGAAATGTGTTGCGCACTTTTTAATATATTTTTTCCTGTTTAATAAATGTAAAAAATTAAGCACGAAGGTCGTTTTCCTTTTTGGTTAGACTGAGGTCCTAGTCAGTAGAATGCGCTTCGAATGACATTACTGTATCATTTATTGATGTTTTAATAACAAATGACATTTACACAGGTGTTTTGACTTCCTTGAATATTCAAGAGCAAGTTAGAAAGTATGAGAGCATGTATAAAGAGATAAATGAGTAATAAGAGAGTATTAGCTCATCATTTTTAATCAAAGGGTGATCGTTAAATTTTACTATTTTGAATAAATAATCAGAAATTATACGTCGCATTTGACCATCATATTTGTTTAATCTACGGTTAATCATCGCTCAAAACGATCATGTTTAAATAGTCAGAGGATAATCTTCACCTATGACCATCATTCTTAAATAGTCTGGAGGTTATATTTTTTTGACTATTGTGCTCGAATAAAGAGATATTCATTGCATTTTAATACCATCCTTTGAGTCTGTAAAGGTTAGAATGATTCTCTTTATAAATCACGCGTAATATTTTTGCTAAATTTCGGGTAGACTAATGAGGTGGAACGATTTTCAAGTTAATATGAAGATTGACGTTTATGTAATTTGTCGCCGTCCGGAACCGAAATGAACGAAATTAAGGGTCACGAACTACTTTTTGCACAAAATGGAAAGCCAGCGCACGAGGTAAAGTTGTAGCTTTGGAGAGTGCCACAAGATATTAAATTAAATAAAATGTGATAAAAAATGGATTGTATTTTTGTATTTTCCCCAGTTATTTTGCGTACGTTTCACTTTTTTGAATATTTCATTTTTTCTGTGAAGAGTAAAATGCATGTAATGGCAAGGGCTCGTATAGTCGACGTTAACGCATGATATTCCAAATGGAAAGGTCTTCATGTTCCATTGCTGCTGTCCCTGCATTTATATATACCGGAGCTGGTGAGTGCATTTCCCACTCTGGTGTGACTGGTATTAATAAGCTTGCACCGCTCTGTATCTATACTACCACTTGGCTGAGCTCAAAAATATTCAATAAATGTTCCTCGCTTCATGCATCCCCTTACTCCGGTGGTCTCTTGTGTTATGACTTGAAAAAAATACAGCTGATATCTCTTCTCGAGCGGCCTTGCAGGAATATCAAGCCGATTCTGTTTATTTTTCAAAGACTAAAACGGCGTTATGAATTTAAGTACTAAGGAAATACAGCTGATATTACTTCTTGCACGGATTTGTTGGAATCTCAAGTTGAATGTGCCTTGCACGAATTTCAAGTCGATTCTGTTTTATTTTTCAAAGACCAAGCGACGTTATTGCATTTTGTCTACAAAGTGTTATCATTTGGTCCTCTTGTCGGTAGCGTGCAACAAAACTGACTATTGGATCAGATCGTTGCGTCTCTCCAACTCTAGCCTTGCTCCCGTTTGATAACAAACTCTTCCGCGAACACAAGTAAAATGATGAGTCAAGGTTTTTGTTTCGTTTCCATTGGTGATTCCCTTTGGTAGTTTCTATTCATTTCACAATAGAACCTCTTGATTGTTTATTTCCAGGGCTTTTGTTTTCGAAGGAATTTCGCATCATGATTTCATCAACTTTGTTAATATTTTTTGCACGGAATCCTCAGCGTAACATTGTTCACGCGCAAACCCAGCCATTTACTGTAATTCTAACCTTCATAAACCTGCATGACAACTCCAGACGCTCCTGGTGATTTCTTCGAATGTTCATCCCAATAAATATGACGCCATTTCTTTCGTGGGGCTGACATACAGCTTGTGCCACAATTTTGGTATCTTATTTACTGCTGTCCTAGACTTTCCATCACGTTTTCTGTGGTCGCTTGCGCTCAGCGGCCTAAATTCGGGAGGTTATCTTTTCGGGATGATCTACACCAGGGGTTCTGAAAGTGGGGTCCGTTGGTCCGCAAATTTAAGGAATTTAACAGTGGATGCATTTATAAATATGTTGTCCTGAAGGGAATATATGTGAGAAGGCCCTCAGCTTATTTTTTACAATAAAAGTGGTCTTCAGTTGAAAAAGTTTGAGCACATCTGGTATACACGGCGAAACTCCGGTGTCCCCAACGTACAACCGTCTGATTAACTGCGAATACTTTTCAGCAGACGTTTTCTCAGATGTTGAGTAAAAAGTTCATGCACTAGGGATACTGTGTAAAACACTTCCTGGAGTGCAGTAGACGAGAATCATATTCTAACTTTTCAAGTATTATACTATTATTATATTATACAGTATTATAACTTCTACCGTATTGTGTATGGAATACAAAATGCAGTCGAGTTATAAGAACTACAGATGGATGTAGTGATCTGATAGGATTTTATAATGTGAAGGAAGCACGCTAGACAATGACCTGAAATTAGCATGGCAAGGACCTGTTCTTTTTTCTACCCCTTCGTACATATAACCGTGCAAAATTTGACACGGATCATTAAAAAAAATTCATGTTTAAGCGAAACTATTTTTTGCGAAAACTCTCAACTTACGCTAAATGCTATTGTGCTCATATTGTGCTGTTAGCGCAATATATTTATTGTGGAAAAGTTATTCTGACTAATGACCAATACCAGTCACAACTAAGGAATGATCTATTTTCACTTTTCCTTCGACGTATTGGATCATTGATTGAACATTTTTGAAGTCAGCATAGTGGTAGTACATATACGGAGCGGTGGACGGCATAGAATTGTAATGTGTTCCAAGTCTGCTGCACAATGTATTGCGTCACACGTCCGGTGGCTCTCACAGTGCCTCGTTAGGGGCACTGAGATCTGGGAGTACTTCTCTCAATTAACCCTCAAGATCTTGGACAAGGCATGCTTTCGATTTTTTAATTTATAAGAAACTAACTTTAATTATACGCTGTTTATAGGCCTTCGAAACTTCTATATTTCGAGCTCACTTTGTAACCTTCGTTATTTTACCTTCTTTGCTATCTCATCTATTTCTTTTCGACCTCGTCCTTCTTAACTGGCTTTTTCTATGCGCAGGGTATAGATTTTTTTGCATAGATTTATAAATTTTTTGAGTCAATTCAAACTGGTCTTTTCCCAATAATTTTGGAGCCTTAAAATAGTTACTACATATGCTACTGCCACATGTTCATGTCTTCTACCACGTGTGTATAGGGAATAATTGTTAGAGTTCACACGTCACTTGTATAATGAAGAACTGCTAAGTCTGTGTTTACAAGAACTCAAGAACTTCTAGTTAGAGAGGTGGACATTTCTTTTTGTTTAAAGTCATAACGCTGAAGTCTGCGGAAGTGAAAACTGTAGACCTAAAAATTTCAAACAGCCAAGCTTTTTCATTTGTTGAGGAACCCCCTAAAACGGAAGCGCTGGGCTTGTGGAGCACTGGATTATACTTGAATGCATCTAATTAGAGGCCTGCTGTGCCACCGAGCATAAGTACGGCTACTGAGCATCACTTGTATGCTCCTGCGAATTGCGCTTGTTTTTTATTCATCAAATAAAACGTGCCCAGGTGATTTTTTCCTAGATTTGAAGCGCAGCTCTTTTTGTAAAATTATTCTGTTGAAAGAGAAACGGGTTTCCAGGTCATTTGTTTACGTTAGTAAAGCAATATTACATAAATAGCCTCTACAAAAATTTTAAATAACCTACCTGGTTCTTACGAATAAGTGGGCATGTTAGAGTAGTAGTTTTTTTTCGGGATTATTTTATGATGAATTCTTTTCTTTCTCATTTATAAAAAGTCTCTACTCTCAAACTTTCTATTAATCTAATTATCTCAATCATCGCTGAACCAATCGAAAAAATGATAATTTTGAACGCATCTGTTTATCTATTTAATATATTAAAAGTCAAAGTTCCGTGAGTGTCTAAATCTGCGGAAGTTGTACCTAAAGCCACCCAAAATCCTTATTCTGTGTTTCTGGCTTCTGTGTTCAGCGTTTCGAAAATACGGAAACTACACGATGTTTTCCCGGAATTTGACATGGCTCTTTTCATGGCCTGAATGACGGTACTTAATTAATTAGCAGGCGTCTAGGAAAACTTCTGGTGAGGTTGAGAACATTTTCTGAATCAGTCGAACCTCATCAACATGACTTACGGAAAATAAACATGTTAGGCACCCGCTTACAACTAGGCGTTGAAGACTTACGCGTGACCACGTGTATTTAATTTCTGTGCTTTCTCAGATTAGTATAAATTTATATAACTGATATAAATACAAGTTATATTTGTCGCTCAAGTGACAGATGGGATTTAGCAAAGGCAGAAATTAGGATCTACATGACACTTGCAAGTCAGATACTCCCTATCTTTATGAGACCTTGTGCTTCAAACTGAAAACCATCTTGACACCAATTCAATGTCATGTTCTAAATTAGATGGACTGTACAGTTTTCTGCTAAATGGACTATCACCATTACGTGAGGTTACTGTGATAACAATAAAGGCGTTTGCTCTATCAAAATAGAACAAGAAGCATTTGTTCTTGATAAGAATAGTTCTCTGCTAAAGGGACCTTTCACCATTACGTGAGGTTACTGTGATAACAATAAAGGCGTTTGCTCTATCAAAATAGAACAAGAAGCATTTGTTCTTGATAAGAATAGTTCTCTGCTAAAGGGACCTTTCACCATTACGTGAGGTTACTGTGATTACAATAAAGGCGTTTGCTCTATCAAAATAGAACAAGAAGCATTTGTTCTTGATAAGAATAGTTCTCTGCTAAAGGGACCTTTCACCATTACGTGAGGTTACTGTGATAACAATAAAGGCGTTTGCTCTATCAAAATAGAACAAGAAGCATTTGTTCTTGATAAGAATAGTTCTCTGCTAAAGGGACCTTTCACCATTACGTGAGGTTACTGTGATAACAATAAAGGCGTTTGCGCAATCAAAATAGAACAAGAAGCATTTGTTCTTGATAAGAATAGTTCTCTGCTAAAGGGACCTTTCACCATTACGTGAGGTTACTGTGATAACAATAAAGGCGTTTGCTCTATCAAAATAGAACAAGAAGCATTTGTTCTTGATAAGAATATTTCTCTGCTAAAGGGACCTTTCACCATTACGTGAGGTTACTGTGATAACAATAAAGGCGTTTGCTCTATCAAAATAGAACAAGAAGCATTTGTTCTTGATAAGAATAGTTCTCTGCTAAAGGGACGTTTCACCATTACGTGAGGTTACTGTGATAACAATAAAGGCGTTTGCTCTATCAAAATAGAACAAGAAGCATTTGTTCTTGATAAGAATAGTTCTCTGCTAAAGGGACCTTTCACCATTACGTGAGGTTACTGTGATAACAATAAAGGCGTTTGCTCTATCAAAATAGAACAAGAAGCATTTGTTCTTGATAAGAATAGTTCTCTGCTAAAGGGACCTTTCACCATTACGTGAGGTTACTGTGATAACAATAAAGGCGTTTGCGCAATCAAAATAGAACAAGAAGCATTTGTTCTTGATAAGAATAGTTCTCTGCTAAAGGGACCTTTCACCATTACGTGAGGTTACTGTGATAACAATAAAGGCGTTTGCTCTATCAAAATAGAACAAGAAGCATTTGTTCTTGATAAGAATATTTCTCTGCTAAAGGGACCTTTCACCATTACGTGAGGTTACGGTGAGGTTACTAACGCTCTATCGGAATAGAACAAAATGCTTTTGTTCATGTTAAGAATAGTTCTCTGCTAAATACACCCTTCACCATTACGTGAGGTTACTGTGATAACCATAAATACGTTCACTCAATCAAAATAAAACAAGAATCATTTGTTAATGACAAGAGACGATTTTTTTTGTGGCAACGCCATGCTGCTCTGAGCGCTGGTGTCGCGGTTGCAACTTTGTTGCGATGCTGCCCATCTTTCTGTACAAGTACATCCCCAACTTTTTGGCTGCAGATTACGTCTCCTTTTCTTTTTCCTGGGAAAAAGCGGAAAAGGGAGATGCCTTGGAGCAAAGCCTTCTTGGGCAATCTTTCGCAAATGAGGCAGTCCTGTAGCTGACACTCACATCTTTGTGTCTCCAAGACACCTCGATTTTACCTTCCCGTGGCTCTGTGCTACGCAAGACACGTTCAGCCGAAGGTCTCCGATGCCAATTAGATCTTGAATTAACTCCATGTCAAATCAGCTCTGACGTTTCTTTCGGTGAAAGTGGTGTAAAACTTTCAGTCACCTTGGAAATTATAGTTTCTGGATGGGAATTAATAGTGTGAAAATTACCCCATGGCTTCAAAAATATCGTATATTTAGATACTGGGTGGCTCATTTGTATTCAGAAAAATTCGAATTCATTCCATTTTAGACTATTCCGCAATTGACAACACTTTTTACGACCTGTAAACGATTTTTTGCATGTTCAGAAAATCAATTTCTTTGTGGGATTGATGGATAGCTACATATTACTAACATGTAGAAAGCTAATAGAAGATTTTTTACAATACATACTGCACAGTTTTTTGTGCCCAGTACGCAATAGTGATTTTCAGCATACATCATTTGAAACTGATTACGTGCGTGTTCACCAACCCCTTTAGGCATCAATCTAATTCTATTTCAAAGATGCCAAATTCTTCTTGGACTGAATTTAAGTCATTGATTATTCCAATAACAATCGTGAAAAGCAACTGTGTCGTCGTGAGAAATACCGAACGTGTCTTGTATTTTACGAAATCTTGAACACTATTAAAGTCTTGGTTGGCCTTGATATAATTATATTCTTCAAAAACGAACACTTTTGGTAGGAGTGAACCCAATAGACTTGGATGTTCTTTTTCAAAGAGTAAAAGTAACTGTCATATCGTGAAAGAACCCTCATAATAAACCTCTTCCGGCTCCTGCCTTCATTTTGCTTATCCATACATACATACATATACCGGGCTTATCCTCCCCATGGGAGGGTAGCCAACAGCAGGCCACAATCACCACACTTAGTCACTAGGAGGCGAGAGAGGCAGCACTGGCCGCACCTGAACTGCCAGGATCAGCAGCAGCCCAGCACAACCACCTTCCACAGTCAGGCCCGACAGCAACAGCTGGTTTACCCCGACCGCTTCATTGAGTGCAGCCCCTCCCCCGCACATGACAGGTCAACCCCATCACACGCGGGCAGCTTCCAGTAACGCGTCAAAAATAAAAATTACCTCCTTATACACTGCCCCCACTCACTTCCGTCCGCAGCCATCCCTCTCGCCACGTCCACAGTCAGACCCCTCTCATACAAAGCACGTCGCACCCCATCCATCCAACTCATCCGTGGTCTACCTCGCGCTCGAAGACCACTCACTTCCGACATATATATCTTTTTCACCAGCCGCTCAACATTCATTCTTTCTACATGCCCAAACCATCCAAGCACTCTTTCATCCACTCGCCTACTCAACTTTTTGATAACACCCGTCTGCTCCCTAACCAACTCATTCCTGATCCTATCTCTTCTAGTTACTCCATACATGCTCCTCAAACACTTCATCTCAAACACATCCAACTTCCTCCTCTCAGCTGCTCTCAACCCCCAGGACTCTGCTCCATACAACAAAACTGGCACAATCAAACTTCCATACAGTCCCCTCTTAGCATTCATACTCAGACTCCTGCATTCAAAAACTTTCCTCATTGCACCCAATGTCTTACAACCTTCACTCACTCGATGCTTCACTTCTACTTCCATACTATCCTTAACAGTCACATCCGACCCGAGGTACCTAAAATGCTCTACCTCCTCTAAAACTTCCCCATTCAACCTCACATCCAAAGTTCCAAACACTCCACCTCTTGAACATCTCATCACCTTACTTTTATTCACATTTACCCTCAATTTCCGCCTTTCGCACACTCTACCAAACTCTGTAACCAGTCTCCTCAGTTTTTCCTCTGAATCAGCCACAAGCGCTGTATCATCTGCAAACAACAGCTGACACACTTCCCAATACATACCATTTCGTCCCACCAACTGCGCACCTCTTCCCAACACTCTGGCATTCACTTCTCTCACCACACCATCCATAAACAAATTAAACAACCACGGCGACATCACACATCCCTGTCTCACACCTGTCACAACTGGGAACCATTCACTCACCTCATTCCCTACTCTCACACATGCTCTGCTATCAATGTAGAAACTCTTGATCGCATTCAACAGTCTCCCACCCACTCCATACAAACTTACCACTTGCCATAAAGCCTCGCGATCCACTCTGTCATACGCCTTCTCTAGATCCATAAATGCCCAATATACATCCTTTCCCTTTACTAAGTATTTTTCATTGACCTGCCTCACAGCAAACATTTGATCCACACAACCTCTACCACACCTAAAACCACACTGTTCTTCAGCAAGCACACGATCCGTCAACACTCTCACTCTTCCAATTAACACTCTTCCATACAACTTCCCAACGACACTCAGTAGACTTATACCCCTAGAATTACTGCACTCATACCTATCACCTTTCCCCTTGTACAACGGAACTACGCACGCGCTACTCCAATCAACCGGCACTTTACTAGCCTCGAAACACACATTTAATAAACGCACCAACCATTCTATAACCACATTTCCTCCTTTCTTTAGACATTCAACCGTGCAGCCATCCAAACCTGGAGCTTTCCCATTTTTCATTTCATCCAACGCACATCTCACCTCTGCACTTCTTATTCGACTTCTATTCACTTCACCAAACACAGGCATTCTAACATCACTTCCAACAGCTACTACTCTCGCAATCCTATCATCCCTCACGTTCAGCAGTTCCTCAAAATACTCCGCCCATCTCTTTCTCACATCACAACTCTCCACTAGCAGCCTACCATTTGTATCCTTCACTCTTGCCTCATTCTCCACCTGACCCTTCCTAATTCTCTTCACTTCCTTCCAGAAAACCTTCCTTCTCTCCATGAAATCCCCTCCCAACTTCCTCCCCCATTCCTCGTCCGCCGCCCTCTTCGCTCTCCTCACCATTCTTTGTACCTCTTTCTTCCTCTCCTTATACTCTTCAAAATTTTGCTGGTTGCCTCGTTGCAACCACCTTTCGAACGCCCCCCGCTTTCTTTTCACAGCCGCTCCTACTTCTCCGTTCCACCATTCACTCCCTTTTCTAATCCCCCCTCCAACCTTCCTTACCCCACACACTTCCCTTGCACATTTTTCCACCGCATCATTAAACAACTTCCATTCCCCTTCCACTCCACCCACCTCACTTTCCTTCACCCTCCCATACTCCATTTTCATCTTCTCCTGATACTCACACTCACGCTCAGAATCATGTAACTTGCTTACATTTAACACCTCCCTTCCACTCCTCCTTTTTACACCTCCCCATATTCCACTAACTCTCAGCTTCCGGCTTATCCAGGCCGGAAGAAACCTTCCAAACCAACAACATGTGCAGTGTTGAGGATTTGAGTGGATCAAACTTGTGGTGCATCTTGGCTCATCTCCAGAACTTTATTGATAAAGATGAAGCTGGCAGTAGAGCCATACTTCCCATTCCGTTTTTCATGATTTTGTAACCATCCAGGCATTTTTCTCCGTATCTTTACCTTCGATTTGGCCAGACTCGGGTTCCAATGTAAGATTTATAGCGTACGTCTCTATAAGAGGTGGCGGCCACGGGATGCAATCAATGACTTTCGTATGCGAGGAGTCTTTTCTTGGAACGCCCGCATGATGGGCGTCCAAGCTCTGAATAATTTATTGTTATTTCAGGGAACCTCCTGGCTGCCGCATCGTACGTCCTCTTGGTGCCAGCTTGCTTACCATCGGGAAATGTCATTGCTGCTCTCGTCTGGGGGTGAACGATTCATATCTAACGTTCTATATGTGTTCTGTGTGTGTGTGTGTGTGTGGATGAATTTAGAATGTTATGGATTCGTTAGAACTTATGGTGCCATAGGTATCACAAGTATCTTAAGTTTTGCGTGCGTGGTGGAATTTAATATTTTATTGATTCGTTTGTTTTTCGTTGTGTTGTGTATCTCAAGATGGCCAACTAAACGTTCGTGTATTTTCAATTTTTACGTTAGAGACGCGCCAGCAGGGGACAAAAATTCCCGTGACTAGTTGTATAACGACTGGAGAGCTTATTTACCATTTCACTTTAATTCAGTTCTTAATGATGTTAGTTAAATTTTTTCGAGAAACATGATGGTATTTGGGATTCTGGAAAATTGAAGAGATTTGACAGCCATTTGCAATTTTCTTCCAATTTAGAACGCATTGATTCTTAGCACTCCCCGAACGCAGTCAGAAACTTGAATAACAAAAAAATTTTTATTATTGCAAAATGCACGAGTTGTTCGCGAGGAACTCAAGATCCGAGAAAGAGAGCCATAATTTTTTTAGGGACAGCAAGATAGCATTTCGGGCAGTTTCGTCTCTCATGAGCACCTTGAGCCGTACCAAGCAAGCCTGACGACGTCCGTGTTTGATGCTGAGCAAGGCAGTCGTTTTTACAGGAATGTAAGGACTGAAGTTAGCGTTTTGCTACTCACACACACACATGTATGAATCCCAACATGCTACTAGAACGTGTATCCATAAAATTTGTAGCTCAGATGGTGGGCCCACGGCGATATTTATAGAGCTGGAATCCTAAATTTAGCTGAGCGTATTGATCGACGGCCTGGAGAGGAAGTGGGAGGCGTGGGGGAGATGGGCAGTAGGAAGGATGGGTGGGGACAGCGTCGGGTTTGTGACAGATGTTCATGAGGGTGGTGGCCTAGGCGGAGGATAGCTCGTAGAATTCGTTTAAAAATGATGCTCGTCTAGCAAAACAGCCGCTATAAATCAGGGGTCTCCTTTGGCCCGCGGGCCACTTCCGGCCCGCCGCATAATTTTATCCGGCCCGCCAAATAAATCCCTGTGTGGTGAGCTTGAAAAAATAATTATCGTACAACTGATAATCGTCGGCACTGATTTTTTTCATTTTTCATTCTTTTGCCCGCATGAATGTGGGAAATATACAATGTGACCCTTGTATTGAAAAGTTTGGAGGCCCCCGCTATAAATGATTGGAGCAGATAGTGTAACTTCCGAGAGAGTTTTATGATTATTTTTTCTGCCCTTGAATGTCATTGGTTATGGGTACTCTTAATTATGTGTAATTATGTGTTTGTTTAAAAATTTTTTGGTTGACGACGTGTGTAATAGCAGGTAGAATGATGGCAGGAGCCTTTAGCAATTGGGAACCAAAGTCTTCATACGGTACATGCTAAATAAATTTTAAAAAAACTTTGTTTATTTTTTGTTAATGCTAATGTGTTTACCTTTTCAGGCTACAATATATCGAACATAGGCGTTTGAGTTGAACATATATTTGTTGTTGCAGCTCACTTAGAGATGACCCTACCATTCAAGACTCGTTTTACTTTCTCAGGCAGTCAGTTTAATTTTCCAAATTCAAGTTCCAAAGAATTAAGTCAGCTACACTTCCATATTATCAGGGTAGTCGTGCTATGTTGCTCCCAAATACAAATACTCTTCCTTATGTCTCTCTTTCTCCACACTTTATCTTATTCTGCTATAATGAATGGCTGTATATATGCGGTTACAAATGTTAACTGGTCTGAAGGAAAAAAAGATTTGCTTCTTATCTTGTTGGTGGAGTCGTTTTTTTTCTGATGTTGCAGAACGGTGAAGTTGACAGAGTTGAGCAAATCCGGCGGTATCTCGATTGAACAACTTTTTTTGTTCTACTGTGTTACCAATGAATCCAGGGGCGTGCCCGTACTGCTCTGGTGGCTTCTGCT
Organism: Morinoia aosen; assembly: GCA_030386875.1. Lineage (NCBI taxonomy): Eukaryota > Metazoa > Arthropoda > Malacostraca > Amphipoda > Talitridae > Morinoia > Morinoia aosen. The sequence continues at coordinate 43,244,559 of CM059567.1, read as the reverse complement.
GAACAAATTTGGTCGTCGTTTGATTTTCATATTCTTGACCGCTTGATATTGAATGGATTCTCGAGCAAGTCTTGATGTGCACAATTGTTCCGTGTCCGAACACTTCTGAGCCTACTTTTACCATCCGAATTTCCACTCATTTTGAAATAATTCAAGAGCGATGTTGCGCTGATTAATACTAGCATATTTTTGTTTAAGAATCAGTCAGTTCATGTGATATGCTGCAGCTCTTGAAAATACACGCGGATGGGCTAAAATTGGCGAGTTACGGGAACATTTATTCGTATAAAATAAGAATATTGGCTGGTGCCCGATTGTCACCCAACCACCGGTGAGAGGATTCCGCTCTCGATTAATCGAAAACGGAGGATCGACCCCTCCTATGCACTCTGAAGTTCCTCAAGGAAAGCAACCTGTTCGAAATAAAGGAAGAATATTTACGAGACAGTATGGTTACGCCTAGTTACACTTCCGTGTCTCTTACTTTCAATAATCCCTACTCTCACACTAAGCACAGCAGGTCCACAAGGTTAAAGGCCTATTCAAAATAGTTCAACGCTATTTTAACGCAATACGAAATAGAAGTTGCCCAATTTAGAGACTGGCTCTTAGTAATAAGTGTGATAAAATTAAAAATGTTCGTAAGGCCCCCAACAAATGGTCAAAGCAAGTAGCGCCCACAGCTCAATCCGTTGGGGGTCGTCCCTCGATGAATCCATGGCTTGGAAGAGGTTCGTTTTTGCCCGGAAAAGAACCCTCGTTACGTAGATCGTATAATTTTAACTGATTATATCTTAATTTTCAAGAACCACTTAAGAAGAGCCGAAGTACGTAGCCACATCCCTCCACTCGCAGGGCAGCAATAATCCTTTACACAAAGCGTAGAGAAATCTGCTCCTCACACGGTAACCGTAATTCGCGGAACAAAGAGAAACTTCCGCATACGATGTCCAAAATTCTCATCGCACAGGAGTAGCGTGAGATGTTATGCCCCTCGTTCATTTGCACTAACGGAGGGAGCTTCAGCTCGGGGTGAGGATTTGACATTCATCCACGAATATTAGCAGCACACAACGCAATGACCCAAAGGAAAAACTGCAATAAAGAGAATATGCAGCACGACATCCCACCCTGTCAATAAGTTATCGCTCGCACATGTGTAACTAAAGGGCCGTTTACACTAGGGGACACTTCGTCCGTGAGGCGTGACGCGTGTATACGAGGCTCACCTTTGAGTCTCATATTTGTGTGTGTTTATACGAAGTTCTCTTTTTGCCACGGTAGGCTACGAGGCTCTTGAGTGTCGCGCATTACGAATTCGACTAGAGCTAATAGGGAACTTCGTATACTCACTCACATATATGAGACAGAGTGGTGAGCCTCGTATACTCGTGTCCCCTAGTGTAAACGGCCCTTAAGGGACAGGTGTAGTCTCCAGTTCTGTACCGATCGCTTCCCAATCAGATCGCAGTTCTGTTTGAAACGTTGATAGAGCTAAGTTGATACAGCATATTTGCAATAATAAAAATTTTTCATTCAAGTTTCTGACAGGATTCAAAAAGTGCTTAGAATCAATGCGTTCTAAATTAGAATAAAATTCCGAATGACGGTCAAATCTCTCCAATTTTCCAGAATCTCTCCAGGTAGCAAAAATAAAAGTTTCACTGCAGAAAACCATCCTGTGAGCTTCTAGGACTCGGTTGGAAAGGCACCGAAGCTCTACTGCCGCACCAATATATGTGGGATGAGTGATGACCAACGAACAATCTTAATTTTATTCAATGTATGCTCTTTATTTTCTACTGCTGCAGGCTCTTAGCAACGATGCGTCTCCGTTTATGCTTATTGTGCGCTGCTCTTATTACGACGTCTATTTTTAGTCTCTCTCGATCTCTTGTTCTTACAAATGTCTTTGATATTATAACTTGTATGATAGCCTCGGAGCTCGTGTTGTACGCTTCGTATTTTTGTCGGATATACGAGTCGAACATAATTAGTCTTAAAGCATTTTATAGAGACCACATCGCACCAAACAATGTAGAATATTTAACATGTTTGGGTAATTGATACTCGAGTATTAGATGGACAAGGCCTTGAGAGAGACATACGAGACTCAAGGTTGTGGAGGGATCTAAGTCTCGAGCTTCACATCTTGACAAAAATGTCTCCCCTTCTTTAACTAAAATGGAACTTTTCGAACTCGTCTTTGTTATGTGAGAGCACTTTGAATCTTGTAGAAATAAGGCCCTTATAACGAAGCGCAATACTGTTTTGCGATTTATCTCTAATTTTATGAATTGACACAGAAGTTATCTTGTTATGCTCTTTACCAAGTTTCTGTCATGTAACAGCTGGGATGCCCACAAATGGCTTCTTATTTTTGACTGAAATTAAGGTAAAAAAACTCAAAGGCCGTAGTTATTCTTAAGGCCAAAAGAATTCAAAGGTCGCATTTATTTTTAAGGTTAAAAGAACTCAAAGACCGCATTAACTTTCTATTACTGCAAGCCCCAATGAATTTTTTATTTCATCACACTCTCCGCTCAGGGGGAATGATACTTTCATGTTTTATCAATCTGATTTCTCTGATATTACTATTCTGCCCTAAGCACACGTATGCTTACCATAGTAAGCAATAATTTTTGCAAATAATTTCTTCACTAAACACTAGGATTTGCTTAGAAAGCTTCTTCCTCATAGGTCACCTCATTAACCTTAGCGCCAATAGTAATATCTTTCTGTTGTCGGTTTTTCAAGTTTATCGTAATCCGTCACTCAAACTAAGTATTGGTTTCAAATCTTCCATCCTATATTCACAGACCATTTATTGTGTGAGATTCCTATTTTCAATAAGCTTCAGAGAACATGCTCTTAAAAAATATAGAAGCAGTTTCACAAAACACATATTTTTAGTGCCTTCAAGTCGCACTTAACCAGAAAATGAACCTCTGGTGTTTCCACTCGAAGTTTCTGTGCTTTAAATGATAGGCACGATTGAATCCTGCCACTATTCCATTTTTTTCAATTTATTTTCTCCTGAAATTGAGTATTCGTTGGTGGTGCGTTTTCTGTCATCCTGGTGAATTGCGGGCTATTCCAGCTTCTGCCATAGGCAAATTTATTTCGAAGGTATCTACATTTCCTTGTAGATAAAATAACTAATTTTACTTCGATTTTACCTTATGTTCGGCCATTGACTGTCGTGTTTTTGCTATTTCGCATTCTCCATAAAATTTAGCAGATTTGTCTGCTCGGAAGAACAAGTGTTGGTGCATGCTAATCGTCGCTCTCCTCTTCCGGGTACTATCAGAAAAAATCTATGATATTCCAATGGGTGCTGATGGTAGAAGCAGAGTTGCCAATTTGCTTTTTTGCTGATCAAAAACCGCAATTTATTTCTCATAAAATTTATTTATCTGTAAAGACTACTCAAAATCTGGCAACCCTGCAGGGTTAGGGGGAGGAAATGAAATAAACGCTTTTTAAGTACCCAAGTTTCCCCTAAATCCTCTTCCACACATCTTCGTTTTCTGTTATCAGAAGAAGAGCTGCTTGCTCGAGTTAAATTTCCGTGCGGTCGGTGGAACTGGACTCGAACCAAAGTCTTTCATGTCCTGAGTGAGACGCTTCGCTTTGGTGTCGCAGAGATAAAATCTCATGCCATTGTTTGAATCGTATCTTGAGCTTCTATCGCAGAAGCTCAGCACTTAGTTGAGCTTCTTGAAATGTCACGACCTTGAGCGGGCAGAAACGTAAATGTAAATCTAGCAAAATGTTGTTTGTTCAAATTTGCCCTTTTGATTTGGGGTTATACGATTTATTAGATGAACTTTAATGAATTATGTTTCTTGCACACTGATAGTTGAAGTCAGGCACTCACCCTTTTGATCAAATTGCTCACGAGAAGAGATACCAGGAAGACGTATCTACTTAACTGGCTTCCCAAATCATTTAATGAAATTTGTGTTTTCTTTATAATTTAACTATAATCGTAATGGCTTCTGGGAATTTAAATCCTGTTAAGCATTTAGAATATAGACGTCCAATTAATTGATCAAACTCGTTCAAACATGGCTGGCTTGAAATTCCTACGAATAAGTGACCGTGTAATTCTCATACTTACACACAATGAAGAAGTGTTTTACCCAGTCGAAAAATCGGAGGGATTTCTTCAACGGTTTTCTGCAGGTCAACGCAATAACGTCCTTTTGGGGCCAAATCAGAGTAGTACTTTGTTCCGGTAGTTCTGGTTGCAGCGGAGATAGATTGCATCCGCTAAAATACTTAATGCAATGAAAACTTTGCTCGCACAACAGCAGTGCAGACTGCCAGAGGACACTGGGTCAATAGCGCTGGTCAGCACTGAATTACCGCCTGTTGCGGTTTGCTTCTGATCAGTGGAGTTAACTGACAAAATTACTGCCGTGACACGCGCAACCACGGTAAAAACAGTAATGACGTCTGCCATAAAAACAGTTATGACGTCTGTATCGCTGTGTTATTATTGTTTCCGCGCACTGCTGTAGTACTGCGCCAATTTTTAATTGGGTATTGGACGTTTTTTCATTTCATAGGTGTCATCCTGAATTGTTTTTTTCTATTCGTATTTCCTGTAGTGTGTGTTTTCAATGGACTGAGGTGTATGGTATTGGTTTTAGTACTGCATTATAAACCAAATGTGTGATGCGTCTGCGTACTGCTTTCGAAAATATGTTATTGGTTCAAGACAGAGAGGTGAACCACTGGGCGTTTTCAAGGTGAACCGCAGTCTTCTGTCCGCTTCAATTTTCTTATTTCCAATTAAAATCAGCATAGTTGTTGCTTGAATGAGATTTTTTACCTTACTTCAAGGCATTCAGCGATGATATAATGCAAACGAGGTGTTTACTAATCGTGCCATGAGTAAACTTGGAAAACGTTTGTTATACACACTGACGTATATCGAATTAACAATACAGCGATTTACTCTTTCGATTTCAATGTAATAAACTTTCATGTTCCGTATCTGCTGTGTTCGTTATTTCCATGCATGCTCATGGTCAGTCCTTCGCTAGCATTTGTTTGAAAATACATTTTCTGCTCGCAAAAATAAAGGAAGGAATCATAAGGGATAAAAATTAAAAATCACCCTTTACACCAGCGTGTTTCGCTGAGTGCACAGTATGTCGCACGAAAACCCAAACCGAGTATTTATTTTCCCGTTTCAGTAATACCATCATAAGAATACCATAAGCATTTAATTTCAAGCAAAATTATGCGATATTACTGATTACTACTGATACGGGAAATAACTACGGGTGTTATTGCTACAGGAAAATGAATGCTCGGTTCGGGTTTTTGTGGGACATGCAGTATATATGTGGGATATATGTATTGAACGAGTTATAGACTCTCTGTTACCTCTGTTTGTTCATATATCAATCGCTGCAACGACCATTTCCTCGTCGCTGCTATGCCACACGTGCAACACTTGCACGCTTCCTTATTCGGGCCCGTTTCCCGCGTCTCTGAAAAAACACCTGGAGGGGTCTCTAGGATACCAGCCGCCCGGATCCCATCTGTTCGTTCGAATGCACCGTACAATTGCCTAACTGCAGATTTTTTTTTGCGTTGGTAGCCGATAGCAGCACGGCTACTAAACGGGCGAGATTGCAAGCAGATTTAAAAATAGCTTTCGCGTGGGTCTACGCACGACGCGGCTTCAAGGTTGTGCTTGAATGCGTGCGTAACACACACACACACACACACACGCAACACACACACATATACACACACACACCCTTTTGCGTAACGGTGAACTGACGCTTCTGTTGTTCGCCCTAACGGGGCTTCCTCCACACAACCTCGTACTTTGTGTGTTGTGTATTTGCGCGAGCGGTGGGTAGTGTGTGAGTGAAGAGTGTGTGGGTTCTGTCAACGGAGTCTTTGTGAAGTCAGTTTACACCAACTGGGAAGCTAATTAGAATTTATTCAAGTATTTAGAAGATTTTTCAGAGATGGTCTAATGAATAATAAGACAAGCTACACCAGCTGGTTAGGCTAGCTACACCAGCTGTCGGTTTACACCAACTGGGAATTAAGTCTAACTTTATTTAAACATTAAAGTAATGTTTCAGCGGTGGTTAGATGGAAAGTTGAGAATGTGAGTCTAAAGTTTAGGATTTTATGGAACTTTTCGGTGGAATGCACTGAGTTCTCCCTGGACTGCTTGCATCTGCTCTTTCAGACGCGAACGTGTAACTCAGACTTTTTATTACCTTTTTTGAACTTTTATTGTATTTTAACTCTTAGTTTTTATTGTAGTTTTGTTACATTTCATTTTATTGTATTTCAACTTGAACTCAAACTTTTCATTAACTTTTTTGGACTTTTAATGGATTTTAAATTTGCATTTTCATTGTATTTTATTTTATTGTATATCAACTTGAACTCAGACTTTTTATTAACTATTTTGAACAATTATTGTATTTCAATTTTCAATTTTTATTGTATTTTAATTTGTAATTTTTATTGTATTTATATTGTATTTTATTTTCATGTATTTTAATTTTAATTTTTATTGTATTTATATTGTATTTTATTTTATTGTATTTTAACTTGTAATTTTTATTGTATTTATGTTGTATTTTATTTTATTGTATTTTAACTTGAACTCAAACTTTTCATTAACTTTTTTGGACTTTTAATGGATTTTAAATTTGCATTTTCATTGTATTTTATTTTATTGTATATCAACTTGAACTCAGACTTTTTATTAACTATTTTGAACAATTATTGTATTTCAATTTTCAATTTTTATTGTATTTTAATTTGTAATTTTTATTGTATTTATATTGTATTTTATTTTCATGTATTTTAATTTTAATTTTTATTGTATTTATATTGTATTTTATTGTATTGTATTTTAACTTGTAATTTTTATTGTATTTATGTTGTATTTTATTTTATTGTATTTTAACTTGAACTCGAACTTTTTATTGACTTTTTCTCGAGTTCCGTTGCTCGAAGCGACTTACGCTAAATGTCATCTTTTCTAGCTGAAAATTGTGTTGCAAACTAACGTGTGTCGAGGGATGTTTTTGAAAAATATGTACCTTATGGATAGTACCTGCATAATATTTATACTCTTCACATGTGAGTGATACCGTTGAAAAAAGTTCTTAAAAGTCTCCACATAGTTTTAAAAATTTTCAAGAATTTCTTTAAAATTGGAAAATACCAGAAAGGGTGACTTGAACCGCTCAAATGAAAGACATAATTGAAGTATTGGGGTTTGCATTTGATGACATTTCAGTTTTTTCTTGTATTTCGTGATTAATGAAATTCGATAACTTTCAGCTCAAACATTTTAACTACCACTGGAAAGATTTCAATACCCCTTAGCAATGTTTCGTTTCCTTGCTGTAGTGAAAACCACATCGGCATAATATTTAAAAATGACATAGAAATTCAGCATTGTTTTTAACGTACCTTAAGAAGCTTCTCAGACAACATATTTTACGGGAGGAAATGAAAAATGATGATATAGAATATAAATAAGTCTTTCTTTCATTCCCGCTGGCGCTTTTTGGGTAGTGTCTTAGTGATGTGATGCGAGACAATGTGATGCAAGATAACGTGATGCGAGACAATGTTTAAACAATTTAAATAATTTAAACAATTTATTTACCACAGGTGATGCAGAGGTAGAATGTTTCTTAAGTCTAGTACAATGGTCAAATTTGAGTATAGCTACCTATGGGCCCGAACAAGTTCAGCGACTTCTAGGGCATCCTACCATCACGTTATTCTAGGGTGTACAGAAATGTTTAACCTAGTTCACTTAACCTAGTTTCGCATTAGACTGATCATTGAGATAATTAACTCGATATTTTATGCTGTATTTTACAATATAGGTCAAATCGGCTCTATATAACATTATGTTTGATAAAACGTTTCAAGAGCAGACAGAAGATTGGTTATGGTACCCAAGGCAAGTTACATTATGACATTATCATTAGTTACATGTTGGAGGCAATATTTTGACACGGTGATCTTACACGACTAGTATTCTGATAGGAAGTGAGACTCAAGATGTCTTTTGAATACTTTGTACGAATTACATTCACGGATCTCTGCAGGTATAGAGTTCCAAGTTTTGGTTCCAACGAAGAGGATACTGTGTTGCGACCGGGCCCTTGAATAATAAGGAAGCATGAATTTACTTCTATTTCGGGTTAAATGGTCGTGATGACCAGTTTGCGCAGTCAATAATTGTCTTAGGCTATTGTCGCCATCATTTCTTAATATTTTGTAAATGAAATTACAGTTGGAGATTTTGTAGAGGTCCGAAAGTTTAGGTATTTTTAAATTTTTGAAAGAATCATTTGTGTGAGCATTATATTCTAGGTTCTTTACCGCTCTGACAGCTCTTTTCTGCAGAGTAAAAATTTTGTTGGTTTTAATTTTATCAGTTCCGGGCCATGCTTCTATTCCGTATTGCAAGTATGGAGAAATGAGCGTTCGGTAGAGCATTTGTGAAGCTGTTTCAGGCAGAAAATTTTTAACTTTATTTAGGATTCCGATGGATTTTGATAATTTAGAACTAATATGAGTGATGGTCTCTTTGAAGGTCAGATGTTTATCTATTATGATGCCCAGAAACTTACATGAGTTGGTTTCTTCGATTTCACCTTCGCCAATTTTAATGTATGGGAGAGATACATCTTTCTTGTGTGCGAATGTAATACAATTTGTTTTATCAATATTTTATTTTATTAGCTTTGAGCCACGATGAAACCTTGTGAAGTTCAGTATTTATACTCTCCACAATCACAGCAGGATTTTGGTCCGGAAGGACCGCAGAAAGCGTACTGTCATCGGCAAAAAGTATGAATTTGAAGAATGATGTAGATTTTACAATATCATTGATAAAAATCAGAAACATGAGAGGCCAAAGAACAGATCCTTGTGGAACTCCATGGCTAATTGTCTGTGGGTCTGATTTTGCGTCGTCAATGACAACGTATTGCTTGCTATTTGTTAGGTATGACCTGAACCAATCATGGGCAATCCCTCGAATGCCATAACAGTGTAGTTTCGGGAGTAGTATTTTATGGTCCACACAATCAAATGCTTTTCGAAAGTCAAGAAATACAGAGAAGACAGGCTTTCCTTCATCTATATTAGAATAGAGGAATTTTAAATGATTTAATATAGCCTGTGTTGTTGATTTCTTAGAGCGAAAGCCGTATTGTTTATCGTAAAGAAATGATTTTTGTTCAAAATAAGAGTACACTTTTTTATACACAATCTTTTCGAATACTTTGCTAATAATTGGTAGAATGGAGATAGGTCGATAATTGTTTACACAGGTTTTTTCACCACTTTTAAAGATAGGGGTTACTCTAGCAACTTTGAGGGAGTTCGGGAAAGTGCCTAGTAAGAGAGACTGGTTAATAATATTTGATATCAGCGGGGCTACAATGTCAGCAATAACTTTAAGTACTTTAAAGAAAAAGGAGTTGGGTTCTCGAATATGGTCCATGAATTCCAGGTGATCAGTAGGTTCACCTGGAATACCATCAGCTATAGTTTTCCCTACGTTTACGAAGAAGTTGTTAAAGAGATTAGCAATTTCTTTGATGCAAGATAACGTGATGCGAAACAATGTGATGCGAGACAATGTAATGCAAGATAAAGTGATGAGAGACAATGTGATGCGAGACAATGTGATGAAAGATAACGGGATGCGAGATAATGTGATGCGAGACAATGTGATGCAAGATAACGTAATGCGAGACAATGTGATGCGAGATAATGTGATGCGAGACAATGTGGTGCGAGTTAATGTGGCAATGTGATGCGCGATAGTATGATAATGTGATGCTTGGAAACATAAGGTAAGGAAGATGCAGAATTGAAAAGCGTAGCAAATTTTATTTGAAACTAATTGTAAGCATGACTCAGCAATTGTAAGCATGACTCAGCAATTGTAAGCATGACTCAGCAATTGTGCGCTTGACTCAGCAATTGTAAGCATGACTCAGCAATTGTAAGCATGACTCAGCAATTGTAAGCATGACTCAGCAATTGTAAGCATGACTCAGCAATTGTAAGCATGACTCAGCAATTGTAAGCATGACTCAGCAATTGTAAGCATGACTCAGCAATTGTAAGCATGACTCAGCAATTGTAAGCATGACTCAGCAATTGTAAGCATGACTCAGCAATTGTAAGCATCACTCAGCAATTGTAAGCATGACTCAGCAATTGTAAGCATGACTCAGCAATTGTAAGCATGCCTCAGCAATTGTAAGCATGACTCAGCAATTGTAAGCATGCCTCAGCAATTGTAAGCATGACTCAGCAATTGTAAGCATGACTCAGCAATTGTAAGCATGACTCAGCAGTTGTAAGCATGACTCAGCAATTGTAAGCATGACTCAGCAATTGTAAGCATGACTCAGCAATTGTAAGCATGACTCAGCAATTGTAAGCATGACTCAGCAATTGTAAGCATGACTCAGCAATTGTAAGCATGACTCAGCAATTGTAAGCATCACTCAGCAATTGTAAGCATGACTCAGCAATTGTAAGCATGACTCAGCAATTGTAAGCATGCCTCAGCAATTGTAAGCATGACTCAGCAATTGTAAGCATGCCTCAGCAATTGTAAGCATGACTCAGCAATTTTAAGCATGCCTCAGCAATTGTAAGCACGCCTCAGCAATTGTAAGCATGCCTCAGCAATTGTAAGCATGGCTCAGCAATTGTAAGCATGACTCAGCAATTGTAAGCATGACTCAGCAATTGTAAGCCTGCCTCAGCAATTGTAAGCATGACTCAGCAATTGTAAGCATGACTCAGCAATTGTAAGCATGAATCAGCAATTGTAAGCATGCCTCAGCAATTGTAAGCATGACTCAGCAATTGTAAGCATGACTCAGCAATTGTAAGCATGCCTCAGCAATTGTAAGCATGCCTCAGCAATTGTAAGCATGACTCAGCAATTGTAAGCATGCCTCAGCAAATGTAAGCATGACTCAGCAATTGTAAGCATGCCTCAGCAATTGTGAGCATGACTCAGCAATTGTAAGCATGACTCAGCAATTGTAAGCATGACTCAGCAATTGTAAGCATGCCTCAGCAATTGTAAGCATGACTCAGCAATTGTAAGCATGCCTCAGCAATTGTAAGCATGACTCAGCAATTGTAAGCATGACTCAGCAATTGTAAGCATGACTTAGCAATTGTAAGCATGCCTCAGCAATTGTAAGCATGACTCAGCAATTGCAAGCTTGTCTCAGCAATTGCAAGCATGCCTCAGCAATAGCAAGCATGCCTCAGCAAGTACAAGCATGCCTCAGCAATAGCAAGCACGCCTCAGCAATAGCAAGCACGCCTCAGCAATAGCAAGCACGCCTCAGCAATAGCAAGCACGCCTCAGCAATTGCAAGCATGCCTCAGCAATAGCAAGCACGCCTCAGCAATAGCAAGCATGCCTCAGCAATTGCAAGCTTGCCTCAGCAATTGCAAGCATGCCTCAGCAATAGCAAGCACGCCTCAGCAATAGCAAGCACGCCTCAGCAATAGCAAGCACGCCTCAGCAATAGCAAGCACGCCTCAGCAATAGCAAGCACGCCTCAGTTAAGAACTCAAACAAGAATGGCGTGCCGCTGTCTCTCTCAGGCGTCAGATTTGACGCGTAATTGCCACTCTAGTCCGGTCATGATCTTCAATTCGGGAACTTTTTCAGGAGATCGAATTTTGAATGAGCCTATAATAGAAACGAGTGGATGCTGAGGAAGATCTTTATTGAGGTGCTGTGAAGTCTTTTTCTTCTGAATGAGCTGCACCAGAGACATCAACGTCTCGTGCAAGCCATAACTAAAAGCGTCAAGTTTTACCCGTCTGTATTATTGTAAAAGTTTAATCATTATCGCGGTTATTTATTTATTTATTTATTTATTTATTTAAGGTTTAACCTTTATTTATGTTTTGAAAACAATAATAAAGACGATAAACATCCTCACAAAGGGGCAACATGGATATGACATCTCACTACGTTGTCAAAAGAAAACTTTGTTCGCACATCGGTGAGACGAAAATGTGAAATGAGACCAAGTCATAAATGCGAAGGTACTCATGGAGAGGGTCGGTTGGGTGGTACGCGCGACAACTCCACGAAGGAGAAAAAAGTAGGCCAAGAAAAGATAATGCCACCTTGACTTCAAATCTAATCTAAGGCCAACTTACCGGCAATTCTAAGCCTACGTCAGGGAGACTTGGGCGACAAGTTATTTTGCTGTAGGTATATAGTTAACACCAAGAAGCCCTAGTTTCCTTTGGGGGGTGGGGACAGATTTTTTTGGTATTCCATTTTAGAGAAGCTCAGGAATTCTTGAAAAACCGACGTCAAGTCTCCTAGAGCGCATTCTTCTCTGAGGGAAATATAGCTACATGGAGCTGCACCAGCCGGTAGGGCTAGCAGCACCAGCTGGTAGGGCTAGCAGCACCAGCTATGGAACTAGCAGCACCAGCTGGTAGGGCTAACTACACCAGCTATTAGGGCTAGCAGCACCAGCTGGTAGGGCTACCCAACAAACCGGTTGAGGAACATACATACTCACACTTGTTGCCGGGAAGCACGGCTCACCTGGCGCGAGTGGAAAAAACGAAAAGTGTCTCGAGACATCAAGGGAGCTACCAAAGAGCTGCGTGATCTCAGTTATCGCAGGAAAAAGTCTTCGTGGTTACAGTAAATGATCTACGGTATATTACAAGGCACTGTCAAATTGCTCAAGCATAGCAACTACTATGTTCAAAATTTCCACAACAGACAAAACAAACACGGCTTTTAGTAACATACTCGTCACAATAGAGATCAACATAGCAATTGCAACACAAGACTGACATAAGGAGTACAGATCTTAACTGGGCGACAGGAAACAAGAGAAAATGACCTTTGTGGAATGGAACTGCAATTCAGAAACGCGCTGTGAGTTTAATTAGATAATTTTGTTTCTCATCAATCAAATATGTACTTTTAAAAGACAGTACCTAGGGATTCCAAAGAAATGGGAATAATTTCGAACCATAGGTTAGCTCGTTAAAATAGGATCTAAGTTTCCAAAGAGAACACAAATAAATTTGAACCATAGGTTACTTCGTTAACACAGAATCTAGTTGTTAGTATCATAATACAGATAATTACAATTTAGACCGTAAGTTTATAACCAATACCGTATGTATACTGTCATTCTTGAGCAGAGACAGGTGTGCTAAAACAAGGACAGGACGAGTTCGCTCAGCGGAAGCGGGTTGGTTTCTTTCAAAAAATTTTCTCCTTCTTATTCGTCGACCATCCAGAGAATAACATCTTGGGATGAAAACTTCTCCTTAGAACCTCATTGCGTGCAATTGTAATGAAGTACACGAAGGGCACACTAAAAACGCATCAAGCAATAACAAATAGAAAAAAACAAACGGAGGGAGAGAAAAATGTCGTCGCCCGCGTTCAAGGTCGACAACGTTGCGGGTTACACAAGTTCGACTTAGTGAGGCACATAATCCAGCCAAGCTCCGTACTTCCTCCTCCTTTTTTTGCTCGCTCCATCTACATTTAATATTCTCATTTGATCACCTTAGTATCGGAAGAGTTATGAACTTGAAATATGTGTACAGAAAACGCAAACATTCTCTTTTGAAACAGCAGGTATGTACAAGATTCTATGCCAGTTGTTTACATTGCGCGGCTCTCGAAGAATATATAAATTGATTAATTAATATATGGTTTATATAATATAAGTTAACTCGCAGTAGCTACGGCGCTCTCAATCTATGCGCTAAGCCAAAGTGACTCTCTTGCAAAAATTAGTGAAATAACTCTGGTCTATTCGAAGATGCACCGAAGGAATAAGGGTGGCTTACTACTGTATGCTAGGAACTATGTTAAAGCTGATATACATAGAATCTTAAATGTTAGTATTAACAAATTTATCGACCATATTAGAGAAAAATATAAATAGCGAAAATTGCGGAGACACTACAGTACAACTCTGGAAACTGGAACATTTTCTATCTTCCTGTAACTGGTCATTCTCAAACGTTAAGGACTTCCTCTTAAACTGGACTATCTTTATTAACTACATTTTCCTTTCATTATTTGAAGGTGCGTTACATTTAATTACTATAATTTATCATTACCTTCAAACTCTCCACCAATTACATTATTTCTTGTTTCTTACAGAAAATACTCAAAACTTGATTCCAATAATGTTGTCGATAAACTCATAATGATAACATCTAATTCTAAAAGTTAACAATAAAATTTAAAATTGGGTGCTTAACGTCAATTCTATAAAAAAAACAATGCATAGTTATGAAAGTTCTGATAGGTGAGTGTAAAATGGGAAGGAATACTCTTTTCAACACATGATAGCAGGAATATAATCCATTAAACACCACAGTATCAGTTTAAAAAGAAAGAAATACACAATTTTTTCGTAAGCTGTGTAAAGTATGATAATGTATTGAAACATGCCCAGGTTGAAACTGTATTTACTCAAATTTAGGAAACTGAAATTTGGACTCGACTCTAGTTTCTTCCCTAAGCTTGAACAACGAGCTGTTTTCGTATTCCAGATACAGGATTTTTAGAGTACTGTTAAACCGAGCTATCGCTATAACCCTGACTGCAGAAAAACAGCATCTAACATCTACAACAGGGGCGGTTGTTCCCGTTTTATCGTGAAAGCTTGAGTACTTTAAAAGCCAACGTATAAAAATTTCACCTAGATGTGCATAAGCGGTAGAGTCAATTGAAGCATTACAAAAAAGATACTTAATATTTACTCACAAAAATGGTGGAATATATTTTTTCCAGCAATTGGACTTTCAATGAAAAATCTACAGTTAAGAGAAAAAAACGTTGGCAAAAAATGAAGCCAGAACGCGTGACAAAATTTTCGCTAACTGTCCAGAAGCAGCGTGACGACCGTAGCTCGCCTCGCACGCAGAGCCTCGTGAGAAATTTTCCAGCACAAAAAGTGTAGTGAGCCACGCTTAGGTAACCTCGTAAAAAATTAAAGGTTAAACACAAGGAGTTGACCTTATCGAACACTCCGCTCAGCGTAGCAACAAATTTGGGGCCAAATCAATGTTTTCTTTTCATAAATTTAAGATTGGAATTTTACCTCTAGATATTTGCGCAGACCACACAACAGTCACGCAGTTGGATTGGATTTCATGTCCATGAGAACTACTAGATAACGAATCATCACCAATTCAACCATAACCATGATAGTTGCATGACAAATATCATGAGACAACGCGGAGAGACATACACAGTTCGAGGAATGAAAATTTAAGATCATTCTGCAGAGGTCAATTCTAGTTTTAAACGAAATTCAGATACTGGTATTTACACTCATATTCTTTTTTAAAGCGTATGAATTCACATATTTACAACATAATCTTCATCAAGAGCGTGTCAGTCAGATTATTTCTTCACATGTGGACGCCTCTTTAGCTGAGACTGGGTCTGGGTCTTGATGATCTGGGCCTTGATGAAGTGGACTGGGTCTTGACTGGATCTTGATGAAGTGGGCTGAGTCTTGATGAAATGGACTGAGTCTTGATGAAGTGTACCGTGTCTTGATGAAGTGGACTGGGTCTTGATGAAGTGGGCTGTTTGAGTCCTGAATTAGGTACAAGTATGGATCTGAGCACACAAGTCTCACCTGTGTCGATCCCCTCTCAACAAATATATATTATATACATCTATATACATTTGTGTATGTTTGTGTGCATGTAAGTATACTTTTTGTTGTGAATGAGTGCGCCAAAAGTTAGATTGTATGCCCTAACTGGTGACTTTAGGCATCGATTTACATTGTGTACGAGCCTTAACTATTTAATTAAGTGATACGGTACTTCGCATGGTGTCCAACGGGGTTTTTGCTCCCACCACTGTACCTATACCACGGTAGAAGAAACAAGGTAGGGTCAAACCCGTTTGTTTTCGTCGAACGTGAGGGAATGGTGACGTCATGGCAACGAACCAACAGCAACGCTCATATTGCATTTGACAACACTACTAGCCCCAATTCTGGCACTACTATTGGCCTAACGACATGTCGCAATGGTGACGTCACAAAGTTGGTATGAAATGAAGCCGTTCTATTGGCTAGCCGAACAAGAAGAGGTGTATTTTCTTCCATAGAAATGACTCTACCTTGTCTCCTCCACCGTGACCTATGTATACTCACGTCTCTGCTGTCTCTGAACAGCAGCGCATTTAATAACCAGTTTCCGTCCTTCAAGGCTAAAACTTATGCCTACATTTTTCGCAGATCCTCTGATCATCTGTCACATGTCAAATTGAACTTTGATTGAACTGTTCATCAAATTGAAGTTCCAGCATACTTTTGCTAAAAATTGATCCTTGAAAACTGGAAAAAGAAACATGCATGACTGTTCAAAATGCGAACACATTTTCATAGAAGCATGTTTTGGAAGTCACAGAAAAACATGCACCGAAAATGTATTAGCGAAACTTTGTTATCGTTCTCGAGAACTTTTATGTGTCAATCTCTACTCTCCAAGGCATAAAAGAAAACTCAGTGTACTGTGAAAATAAATTTGAGTTACACTCACTACGCATGTGCGTTCCAATCAGCTAAGAAGGCATCTCAAGAGAATAGAAATCAACTCTTCGTGATGCAGAACGTAATTTTAGTCGCTAATACTTGATTTTAGTATCGCTTTTCGGCCTGTAGCAAAGATACGGACAATAACACCTATTATCACCAATGCGTAGAGAGCAGTTGATAATTTCAAACACTTTGTTTTAGCTCCCTTGGCCAAGTTTGCCACAACGAAATAGCACTCATCATTCCAGCAATTTGAGGCAATTAGAGGCAGAGTGCCAACAATTTCTCGATCAGCATAATTGTCACCATCGTCCAAGCCTTGGGTACCTGCGTAGGTCTGCCCTGTCATCGTCGTTTCGAGGCCTAATAGAAAAGTAATCTCGTGTCACTCCAGTCGCTGATTGGCCTTGGTGTGTACAGGCCTGTGTCGTACGTCCTTGACTGCGTCTTTGTGCAGTGTCGTCTTGTGACACATGGGCTGTCTTGATGAAGTGGGCTGGGTCTTGATGAAGTGGGCTGCTTCTGTTCTCTTCATGAAGTGGTGGTATGTTGCGGCATGTTGCTGAGTGCGGGTTGTGGTTTCTTCACAATTGGACTCTGTTTGAACTGCATATTTGCATTTCATTTTTATTTTTTTATTTTTTTTATTATTTTTTTTTGTGATCTGTATCTCGATGAATCATTCGAGCAATGATTTTGCCTAATGCTCTCTGTGGCACAGCGGTTAAGGGATCGGACTTGCATGCTGGAAGTCGCGGGTTCGTATCCCGGCGCTGGCGCAGAGATTTTCCCCGTTGGGTATAAGGGAAAGCTCCTGCACAATACCCCACTCAACCCAGGTGTCGGAAATGGGTACCGGCTTTACGGGGGAACCGTCATGGTGTCCTATATATAGGGTTAGTTGTAAGACATTTGAAAAACCAATGCTAAGATCAGATGTATCAGGCTTGATTGGAAATAAAGCATCCCAAAGATGCCGATGTTAACCTAACCTAACCTAACCTAACCTAATAAAATCGTCCGGCTACTGCTCGTCCGCGATGAATAAAAATGAGGTTGAAAATGTTTCACGTACCTGAAACCGTAATTCATTGGAATGTTCAAGAAACATGCATTGAATCGATCATGATTGAATTTTGGCAGCATTGAGTTAAACTGAATTTTTGCATGCGAAACTGAATAGGAGAGACAAACACAGCTCGAGGAACGAAAACGTAAGATCGTTTTGCGGATGTCAATTCTAGTTTTCAATGAAATTCAAATACTGATATTGTCGCTCCACATTTTTATACCTGTGCAGGTTAGAGATCCAGGAGACTATTGTGGCAAGAAAGATAATAGGAACAATCTTTTATCGACGTGATACATGTCTCTCGCAAAGGGTGGAAATTCAAAAATTCAAGTATTGAAGGTCTCTACCACCATGAAGGGACCAATGAAGCTGTTTTTGTTGGAGTATGTACGTAAAGAAACACAGAAGAAATACTTCGCCTTAGAAAGAACAAAACATAAAACCCACTAACATAAATGTTCATTAAATAATTATGCTCTCAGAATTTCACGAACAAAAAATCATTTCAGGTTATTGGATTGTTTATAGGTGAGTTTAATTTGTTGTAATTTGATATTGAGAAAAGGGAAAGTAAAAAGTATAGGTAATTAATTTAACGTAAGTAACAAAATGACTGTTATGTTGACAGAGCTTTCAGGTTACCGCAAATCTGAGAAAGTGTTGTGCGATACACATTGAAGTCATTTTGTAATTTGATTCGGTGATTCAGGATAAAGGTAGTTTAGCATAGAAATTCCGAACTATAACGAACTCTTATTTACACCTGACTCTCTAAATGCAATGGCGTTTTTAAAAGAAACTCATTATTTTTGGATAAAAAAGACCGAAAGATCATTTGTTTCAGGTTGTATTTCAAGCATTCGTTAGCGAACCATCTTCATTGCTGCAGTTCTTTACTTAAATTAGAGGAATTCTGCGGGTTGAATTTAATTCTTTCCAGTCTTCTAAGTCGGCGATCAGTTCCAGGTCGGGGGAAAATTTCGGTCCCAAGAGACGTTTCTTTTGTTGCGGGAGAATGCGTTAGGAGGGGAGAGGCAAGTCTGAAGGGTATTGAGCAGGCCCACCAATTCGAAACCAAAGTCACGGATTTTCGTCTGAGTTTCACGATCTATGTATGCTGGTGCAGTATCTTGACTACAGGACGCCACAGCAACTGCATTTAACTCCACAGATTTTTTCAAGGAAGATGGGCAGCGTATTTTGATGATTTAGAGGCCCTTAATTTTTCTCTCTCTTCCCTTTGGTGATATCGCTCAATGGGAAGAACAACGTCACAAGTCGAAATTCTTGACTTTTCAGGAGAAATGATTTTAACTTCTGCACCAAATTGCATAACAGAATTAGTTTTGATGGAAAAAAGGAATCTTCCTCTCGGTCAATTTTGAAAGCACAGATATGAGGGTTTTAGCAAAATACGTAGAACGAAATAGCTAATTTAAAAGCATGGAATAGTGAATTTTATCAAATTTTCAGTTATGACGTTGCTCTTCCTAATGAACGAATTATTATAACAGTTATTTTGAACTGCTTCTCTTTTTTGCACGAATGAAACATTTTAACACATTCTAAAATGTAGTCTTCCTTCCTTGAAAACATTTTGAACATCAAATTCTGGGATGTTCATCAAACCTGTCACCGTTTGGAGTGCAAGTATTGCCTGGAAATTTCATTGGATGTTTTCTTTTCTTTTAGATTTTTTTCTTTACAGCGTTTTCAACGCTCTCCGGTTATCAAATTTCACGATTTGAAGACGATAAAAGTTTTAAACATCACAAAGAGCGAATTTTTGAGTAATTAATAATATGCATATCATGAAAACGTGTAGACTCCCGTGATACTTGAAGCAAGATTCGTAACAGGCATTCAGAGATGAAATACAACTCACTCAATTCATAAATCTGACCGCACAGACTCTTGGCCTGCAGCACATTAGAGGAAATAAGGTAGGGTCATTTTTACGGGGGAAAATACACCTCCTCTTGTTCGGCTAGCCAATAGAAAGGCTTCATTTCAAACAAAATCTATGACGTCACCACAACGCCATGTCGTTAGTCGAATAGTGCAGTCAGATTTGGGGGTAGCAGTGCTACCAGATACAATATGAGCGCAGCTGTTGGTTCGTTGCCGTGACGTCAGCAAAACCACTGTCAACGAAAAAAAGACTGGTTTGAACCTACCTTGTTTCCTCTACCGTGGCCTGCAGCATACAGCCCAATAAAGTGGCGAGGGCACCAATAAAGATAAGGCTATCTAGCGCTTATTAATGAGCTTCAGCCCACAGGTGTTTGCGCTGCCAGGCTGCATTTCCAGAAGGGAAACAAGACTGAGTTTTTCCTTGCAATCAGCCGGGAGGCAATACCGCAGTTTCTCGATAAACAGCCGATTTTTTTGTCTCCAGTTAATATACTGCCTCAGGAAATGGAGGAGCGCTCACCGTAATGAACGGAATGATCTGTTTCTTCTGAGAGCTTGTGTGTTGCTATCCTCGCTGTGACGCATCGCTTTGTAGCATGCCCAACCTGCCATTGAGGCTCTGATTTGGAGGGATTCGTGTGATGGAGGAGGCAAACTCACATAGATTTTGCGTTAGAAGTACACATCACAAAGATTTGGGTTGTACAGGCTGTATGTCGGTAACTTGAAAAGTTCTAAGCCGGTGGGATCATCCAGCTTTTTTCATGAGCAGGTCGATAGTTGGATTGTACAGGCTGTTGATAACCTTAGAAGCTTTATACCATGGGGACCATCCGGCTTTTTTGTGAGCAGATCGGTTGTGAGAGAAGGGTGGATTTTTTGAGAGCCATTAGCATAGTGGAGGAGTCATATGATAGACCTAGGACTAGGTTCTTTTTTAATGTATTTTACAGGTTATTTTGGAACTGTATTGCTGTCCCATCGCAGTTCGCCGATGTGCTCTGATCAATACAGACCGAGGCAACTTAAGCGCTCGCCAACATTTCGTCCATAAATTAAGCGACTCCTGACATGATTTTTCATTGTTTGGGGATTTGAACATAATCAAGTATGCCGATTGTTCAGCAGCTTTTTTTCCAGAATTTTTGCTCATTTTTTCAGCGGTGTTGTGTGCTCTATATTGTTAAAAATGCCTGTAGTTTCTGAAAGTATGAGGGCAACGCTCAGTTAATATAGTTACTAAAGCAATTAGTGTGGTCATTAGGGAAATAATAACGTGACATTTCAATTACAGTAGCGTGAGCTGGTCTAGTTGGAAGATAAATTGATTTGAGCACCTTTGTTATCTAAGGAAGGTTTAAATTAACTTGTAATCTAATCTAACGGATATAAATTGCTCGTATCCTCTCTATATACTTTCTTGTAACTGATAATTAAAACGAATTAATAATTATTGCTTTAATGGTATTAAGGATTGGCTTTGGTTTCATTTTCGAGAGACGGATAATTTTTTTGTACGAGAACATCTTCCAAAGCTGGAGAACATTACTAAACAGATGTTAGCTTTGCTTAAATCGCATATTTTCAAACACATTCGTTAGGAATACTCAAACCTCAGCTGCGACTGAACAGATTCTTGTGGGGATATACAGTATGTCCCACAAAAACCCGGACCGAGAGTATATTTCCCATGTCGGTAATACCAGCCTAAGAATACCATAAGAGATTAATTTCAAGCAAAATTACGATGGTATTACTGATACGGGTATTCTTACGATGGTATTACTGATACGGGTATTCTTACGATGGTATTACTGATACGGGTATTCTTACGATGGTATTACTGATACGGGTATAAATACGCGGTTCGGATTTTTGTGGGACACACTGTATAGATAAATATATCATATAAATCAATAAATATAAATCAACAAGTTACTGAGCCATCCTCGCCGTAGAACAATAACGAGACTGTTTCTGTTTTAAAATATGGGGTTGAGCTTGGTAGCTTTCAGATAACATTTCACGTACCCAAAATGGGTTTGTGCTTGGTAGCAGAATTGTATTTTTACATTCTATTTTACACGGAGGACGGTTGAAACTTTATCGGTCTCATGCATCGGTTTGAGCGTTGTACAAAAATGCTTGGAGAGAAATCCAAATTGATAGTTCATGCTTCATTTCATATCATGCCAAAGTAAAGTTAAGGTTCAGATCAGCGTTAATATTTAAAGAACCCTGCCGACGAACATTGGTACCTCAACATACCCTAGCATTTAAGGCAAGTCACACCGTCTAGCGCTCTTAATTTGTACCAGCTTTGCCAATATCAATTACACATTGGAATAATTTATTTATATGGAATAATTTATGCCCTGGATTCACCAGATTTAGCAATTGTTTATTTCGTCAGACCAATGAACGGAATATTTGTATTTCTATGTCAGTCTTCCGTCATAATATCGATGTCATCTTCACGCATTACCCAGTCTAACTTCTTCACCTCCTGCATGCATGTTTATCACCGCCCAAGTAATTAAATCGCTTGGGTGGCGAAAAACATGCATTCTACCCGTATCAGTAATACCATCATAAGAATACCCGTATCAGTAATACCATCATAAGAATGCATGTTTATCACCGCCCAAGTAATTAAATCGCTTGGGCGGCGAAAAAGATGCATGCTACCCGTATCAGTAATACCTTCATAAGAATACCCGTCTCAGTAATACCATCATAAGAATACCCGTATCAGTAATACCATCATAAGAATGCATGTTTATCACCGCCCAAGTAATTAAATCGCTTGGGCAGCGATAAACATGCATGTTCCGGCAAAAAAAATTTGTGGAGAATCCACACAAATAGGTTCAATGGTGAACAGGGAATGACAGCAAAAAAGTTTTATTGGACGCTGCAAGTAGCAGTAAATTTAGATGTTACGAACCATTCAATAGGCCGAACATCAGGATCGTAGGTTCACGAGCCAGGAACAAGAATTAATCCACTAGGACAAATCTTAGGACTTACGCCTGCTCAGCGTGTAAGATTACAAACTTACATAAGTTCTAATTAACATCAACAAGGTTCAGGAACGAAGGATCTAAGTTTAACCTAGATAAACGAAAGAAAGGCGATCCCTATAAATTGACAAAAATGGCGACTCCTTGCATGGTGGCTAAAAAAGCAGCAGCACTGTTTCCACTACGAAGGCGCGAAACCTTGCATTCTTCAGCGGCGATCTTAATCAGCTTGCGGCGTGGCCCTCCAGAGGACTGGCCGTTCGCCCAGCAGGCAACATTCAAGCCGCATGGCCCCGATAATCGTCAGTAGTTTAACGCAGCTTTAGTAGGCCGATCAACAGCCAGGGTAGCCAGTACCGCACAACCGAAATGACAGCCTCCTCTGAGATCGCAGCGCAGAATTAAAACCAGCAGTCCCGCAACGCTCCCGGTAGAGCAGCCTCAAACTGTGCTTTTGGAGCCCGAAGACGCAGATACTAGAAAAATGAAACAAATGAATCAATGCAATGAAGAAGTCAATGGAGTAAGAAGTTATTCATAATGATTTTGTAGCAAACAGGAACATTATAGCAGGACTATTTCATATGCTAACCTGAGTTTAATTATGCCTCAGTGTGGAAGCCACTCGTAAAGTTAGAAAGATGGTAAACGTGAAGAAAAAGCTCAACTAAGAGCAAAGTTAGGAAATAGAATTAAGTTAAGAGTCAATAGCACTACCCGGAAAGTCAGACAGCTGGTAAGCCGTCTTTCAGTTAGGCTCCAGGTAGGATAATTTAGTTATGGAAAAAGGTTAAGGGCGTATTCCAAGCAAGCTCGAAATAGATTTAGGTTATAAGAATTTTAGATATAGTGTTAAGATATCGAAGATATTAAGGTTTAAGGACTTAATAGTTCAAGAGATTTAAGGTAGCTTAACAAGATCACTCACACTCACAGTCATACAATGGCAAGGTTATCTATCAGAGCAATAGGACAAATAGATTAATTCATAAGAAATAGAAGCAAGGATGGCTTTAGGATATAGAGAGAGAATAAGTGAAGAAGCGATCCACCGGGACACGCGCTTGAGGACGTGCCACGGCTGAACACCGAGCGCCGGCACCCACGACTGCGGAAACGCCTTTACTCTCGGGATTGATAACCGCTGAGATCGCGACTAAAGGTCACCACCATAGCTAGGAAGTCGCAACTTAAATAAAGGAACAAAAAAGCAAGAGGTACCAAACGGTACCACTACAATAAAAGGGAACAACCCCAAAACTCAATAGGAATGGAATGAAGCTCCCTTGACTCTCCGTAAAGCAGCTCCCACCTCACCTGGCACGAGCCAAGCTGCAAAGGTACTAAAGTTTTAACTGCTAAGTA
Source organism: Morinoia aosen (assembly GCA_030386875.1). Taxonomy (NCBI): domain Eukaryota; kingdom Metazoa; phylum Arthropoda; class Malacostraca; order Amphipoda; family Talitridae; genus Morinoia; species Morinoia aosen. Next base: position 43,220,551 of record CM059567.1, on the reverse strand, counting down.
TCTCTCAGGGCAATGGGGAATGTCAGAATTCTCCATAAATTAGACTGGGCGTTTGCATTGGCGTTTCATTTCAGTGAGCCGCAGCATCGAGACTCCCTCCTATATCGGCTATTGCTCTTCACTTGATGAACGATTTGCTTCACGCAGCTGTTAAAAGTTTCTACCTCGTCGCAGCATATTCAAGGGCGTCGTCTCATTCAGTATTCAGTGAATATTGAAATAGAATTACTCTTTTAGTATTCAGCGTTTTCGATTTGAGCTCTGTGCCTTGGAATTGCAGTTGAAACACTCGTGCAATTTGCACTCCAAACTCGGCGTTCAATACGAGTATAGTTGGTAAAAGCTCACAGAAGTGTATGAATCTGGTGTATTGTTAATGATTATTGATCAAAAGTGTATTGTTAATGATTACTAATCAAAAGTGTATTATTAAGGATTAAAGTGTATTAATATTGGACTCGAATGAAAATGTGAAACTCCATAGTCAGTAGCACGGATACAGAATTCAATTCTTCCTCAATTTTTGAAGCTACTCGTCGCTCATAAGTCGCTCATAGCGCCAAATTTTTTAACTCGTGTCATAGATCGCCACCATTGATTTTCGTTGTCACGTTCCTGGTTATTAATGAAATTCTAGAGGCCACTTTGTCACTGGTTTTAAATTTGGCGAATCGCAGTTATTTTCGAGCCTTGTTAAATTTTGTCATGCATTTCTTTTTGGGGAAGGCAACAATGAAACTTCGATAAAAAACTTTAACGTTCTCGAGCTCAAGCTTCCCATCGTAAAAACACAGACCGGACTTACTGATTTGCAGCTTAGAAACATTTTCGAAGTAGGAACACGCGTTGATTTCCGATGTTTTAAGTTTTTCAGCATTTGTGTAGAGTTGCGGTCATCCGCGAGGACCATTTATTTAATATTGTCGATTTTCTGTATTATTGACGTCCCTTTGCCCTCGTAATCTATAGGGAACATAGGGTGTCCGGCGGCATTCGATGTTTTGGTTTAAATGCGTGAATTCAACCAACAAAATTTATGTAGCAGAGAAACATCATTAAAACAATACATGGAGAATTGTTGACAAGTACACATTTTTTCCAAATGGCAAGTGCACAATTTTTTTTCAAATGACAAGTACACATGTTTTTCCAAAATAACAAGTGTTTAATTTTTCCAAAATGAAAACTACACAATATTTCAATAAAAATAGGAGAGCAAAAATCACTGATAAAAATTTCATTATACTGAGAACGTTTCGGGCAAATACCCATCATCAGCTCATTAAAAGATTCTGACATATATCACTGAAATAAAAAATGAACGTAAATGTACAAACAGATATAAACACGGATTTAAAAGGTAAAAAAAAAAGTATAAATGTGAAAATGCAGTAAATAACAACGAAAAAACTAAGATCCTATGATGCTAAGAGGATATGAACTCAATTGGTTGTTAAGAGAAGGTTTACATTTAAAAATGAAAAGTGATTCTAAAATTCTAAGATCTAAAACACTTGAAGCTACACGTACTACTTTAAAATGACTAGAGTGAGGAGGTATATTGCACGTTTCAGTATAATCGCGAACAGCGGAGTGAGATGGACGGGTCAATGGAACCCCAGTACGGTAACTAACTCCAACATGCTCGGCCACTCTAGCTCCGAGAGTACGTGAGGTCATGCCAAAGTCGAACCAAATCCGGTCATTCAAGAAGATAATGTCGAACCAAATCCGGTCATTCAAGAACCAATCTCTCAACCAATTTATTTGTGCTTACCATATTTTGGACCGTATTCTGAAAAACTCAAAACTGAATTACTTGCCCTACTCTCTAGACATTTTTCAGGCATAGAATTTCATATAATATTAAGAAATAAATTTACAATTGGTTCTTTTTTCAATTATAAAGACAAACTTCCTTCTACCATGCAGGCCTCACTAGTGTATTCATACAGTTGTGCACGCTGTGCATCCGAGTACTTTGGCATGACCTCACGTACTCTCGGAGCTAGAGTGGCCGAGCATGTTGGAGTTAGTTACCGTACTGGGGTTCCATTGACCCGTCCATCTCACTCCGCTGTTCGCGATCATACTGAAACGTGCAATATACCTCCTCACTCTAGTCATTTTAAAGTAGTACGTGTAGCTTCAAGTGTTTTAGATCTTAGAATTTTAGAATCACTTTTCATTTTTAAATGTAAACCTTCTCTTAACAACCAATTGAGTTCATATCCTCTTAGCATCATAGGATCTTAGTTTTTTCGTTGTTATTTACTGCATTTTCACATTTATACTTTTTTTTTTACCTTTTTAAATCCGTGTTTATATCTGTTTGTACATTTACGTTCATTTTTTATTTCAGTGATATATGTCAGATTCTTTTAATGAGCTGATGATGGGTATTTGCCCGAAACGTTCTCAGTATAATGAAATTTTTATCAGTGATTTTTGCTCTCCTATTTATATTGAAATTGAAGAGAATTCCAGAAAATGTACCTGATTACACAATATTTGCACGGGAGTATTTACATACGGGACCTGAAATAAGGATGACAAGCAAAACAAACGAACAAGAGTTGTGTTGAGTTTGATATGAAATGTGTGGAGTAGAAAGTAATTTAATGCCAAGGATGCAACCATTGTTGTTATTCGGAGCTTTGATACCACTGAAACCTCGAGCGCTGGTTCGGTTAATTAAGGCCGTTGTATTGTCAATTATTGTTAATTGTCAATTGTTATTGTTATTGTTAATTAATGCCGTCGTATTGTTAACTATGTTAATTGTTATTGTTAAATTTAGTGTTAATTTTAATAACGCATTGTTAATTATTGTTCATTGTTATTTATGATTGCTATTGTTAATTAATGCCGTCGTATTGTTAATTATGTTAATTGTTATTGTTAATGTTAATATTAATTTTAATAAAGCATTGTTAATTATTGTTCATTATTATTTATTATTGTTAATGTTATTGTTAATATCGTATTGTGTAAGCGTCAGACACAATCTCTCTGATAAGCTGAGACTTCGACATTCCACTTTGTTTCACTAGAAAGAATTTGAAATTTCTTGCGGGACTGTGAAACTTGAATCTCGAAATGTTAGTATGTGTTAAAGGCTAAATGAAAAAATTTTGTAACAATTCCCAGTTAGATTTCCAATATTTTTGGACAGCGTTCAGGACACAAGTATTATCAAACTTGGATTACGCAAAAATGGGAATGCATTTTTCAATGCTTTTATTTCAATTATTTGTTTCGACCATCAACATGGGCATTACGACACCCATGTTGATAACATCAACTAAGGATCTTTACGTTAAAACATTTTAAAAACAATGATGTTTTTTGTTTCATCTTCATTGAAAATAAATTGTTTTTTACTTGTAAACCGATGCATGTTTCCCACAGCCGGTCGTTTAATTTTCAAGGATTCACGCTGTTCGTCAATTGGTGCTTCTTTAACGGCTACGAGTTGGACAATATTAAACCTTCCCTTCCTAGCAATGCTAATTATCTGAGAGGTTAAATTAATTAAATTCATTTTCACGATCATTAACAGTATGGCAGGCAACAAAAACGAGCCCATTTTGTAAAGTATTTTTTCGCTGGGCGTTATGGGCATAACTTTTCTTAAGATTTAGTGAAGGATCCTTCCAGGGATAGTTTCTACGATTTGTTGACAGAAAGTACACTGCAAAATGCCAACCGGGCACATTTTCTAGGATGAAGTTTGCGTATGATGGTGTAGACGCGAATAGGAAAGAGAGAAGAGGATCTGAGGTAGAGGAAGACTGATTGGAAAGAGAGAAGAGAACCTGAAGAAGAGGAAGGCTGATTGGAAAGAGAGAAGAAGACCTGAGGTAGAGGAAGACTTATTGGAAAGAGAGAAAGGACCTGAGAAGAGGAAGGCTGACTGGAAAGAGAGAAGAGAACCTGAAGAAGAGGAAGGCTGATTGGAAAGAGAAAAGAAGACTTGAGGTAGAGGAAGACTGATTGGAAAGAGAGAAGAGGACCTGAGAAGAGGAAAACTCATGGGAAAAAGAGAAGAGGACCGGAGAAGAGGAAGACTGAGAAGAGCCGACCAGCCGCCCACGTGTGTTGGGCCTGCACCTCCCGCCGTCAGCTGATGTCGCCACCCTGCGATGTGTGAGCTCTTCTTCGCTCTTTTTGCTAACGCGAGTCTTCTCGTATCTACGCGCCCTAAAAAAGTTCTTACCTGTTAATTTTAGCTTCTCCAAAAGATTGTAATGAAGTTCATATATATTAAATAAAGATTAACTGTACTATAATGAAGATTCATTTTAATATAATGAAGATTCATTATGATACAATGAAAATTCACTATAGTATAATACAGATTCGTACAATATACTACAGATTACAATTAATCCAGCGGTTCAAATCGTAGGATAACAAGAAAAACTTGCTGGAGCGAAGAGTTCGAAGAAGTGTAGCTTGGAATATCGACGTATTGCCGTTTCCATCTCCTTGTCGACTTGCGGCGTCGCGTGGGTTGTATTGCTCTGCTTCGAAAATTGTATCGAGTTTAACCCTTCTTCATTTTTCAATTTCAATATTCGCTTTCATAAGCGCCTTATGTTCTGTTTTTATTCAAACTTATTTTACGAAGTCGAACTTATGGTACTAAGTGTGTAATTTGAAGGTCTCCCTGCAGAGAAGCACTTCCTTTTTCATGCTGATGTTGGTGGCAGGCTGACATCAATGATAGGAATAAATATACATCGTTTATCAGTAAAAATTCAGACGGTGTGTGACATAAAATATCAGGCACTATAGCAGGTGACGGAAACGAAGTAGGTTTACAAGAATTTATTGATAAACAAACAAAACGAATCCTAGTCTTGGGTAACCGAGGATAAGGGGAGTGTTGTGCACCCCATCAGCGCGCTCAGAAACCCCAGTGCCTGACACAACTGTCGGGGAGAGAAAACCGAATACTATTAAAATTACGTTTCAGCGTAAATATTGAATAACAATTAAGTTATTTGAGGACGGTGGCCGTCTAGCGGTCCACGCAAGTCGCGTAATTTAGTAATAGTAACAAGGTAATTAAGTTCGGTGGCCGTCTAGCTGTCCACGCGATCAAAGTAATTTAGTAATTCAAGTAATTTAGTAATTCAAGTAATTTAGTAATTCAAGTAATTTAGTAATTCAAGTAATTCAGTAATTCAAGTAATTCAGTAATTCAAGTAATTCAGTAATTCAAGTAATTTAGTAATTCAAGTAATTTAGTAATTTAGTAATTCAAGTAATTTAGTAATTCAAGTAATTTAGTAATTCAAAGTTTCTCTCCTATTTATAATTTAAGGTTGACGAGACTGACAGAAACTGCTCGACAGACAAATATGAAATGGCGCTGACCATAACTATGTCTCACCATCGAATAGGCAGTAGTGTCTCTCAGCCGTCCAGAGGCGAGGAGACGGGACGAGCATCGTAGCGCAGCGCAGGGGAGGTGGAGGAGGAGAGCCTAGCAGGCCATGGTTGCTCCCAGGTCCATCAGCGAGGTGTAAAGGCCCTTACGATGGTCGAGTCCAACTCCGTAATGGCGCACGAATGATCGGTTGATGAAGTTAATATCCGTACAGTCCAACAGTCACAACGCACCATTTGCACTGGTGTATGCTGTAGACACTCGATACAGGATTAAAAGTTTTAGGCCACAAAGAACACTTCAATTGCCAAAGTTCAGCTGCCGGTGTGAGTTAGGGTCGAAATCAGAGCCCGAAGGGAATTCGCTAGCGAAAATGAGGTGAATCGCCGTTGTGGCGCCGAGAATGCCCAGAGGTGAGCAGCCGCGGCCGATTCTTATACTTTGTCTTAATGATTAGAGAAACATAGAAAAGGTCAGCGCCATAAATTTTAAATTGATAATTGAATTTGAAAAATAAATTAAGTTAAAGTTATTGAATATAAGTAAATTATGAAATTTTTATCGAACTTAAAATTAACTTTAGTGAATTTTCTTCACTGCCCGCGGGGGGATTCGATCGCTAATCAAGGAGCGATTGAATGTTATCATAATTGCTAGGAAACAAACCATTTCACATCTGTAATGTGAAAGTCTACAACAATCTTACAACTAAGGGTAGCGCGCACTACATATTTGCGTACGCGCCAGGGCGCAACTTCGAGCTACGTTGTGGGCGCGACGGAAGCGTCTCCGTCGGTAGGCTCGCGCTAGTATCATCAACGCTTGCTTCTCTAAGTAGAGGAATCACGGAGGTTACATGACGTTTCACTATTTCTCCAGATTTTCCTTTCCTGGCAGTTACAGCAGTAACTTCTCCTAAACTATTAGAAATACACTTGGTTACGACTGCCATGGGGTAGTCATATGCTTTCAAATATTTGTCTTTCAAGAGTATTACATCACCAATTTTTAGTTTTGCATGAAGTACGGGGCGATAGCGGTTATTTTTATCGGTAGCTTGTCTGATCAAAGTGCCAACGAACTCAGCATTGTAAGTTTTTATTAAATTTCTCTGAACATTGCGAAGCTTAGTTAACTCTTTCCGCAAAGCATCTGAGGTGCCAGGAAGCTGCCAGTCCTGATCGGCATTGTCGTTCGTTTCTAGAGCCGGGATAAGATTAGGAGATATTAATTCGCGGCCTTTAACGAGAAGTTCCGGAGTAAGAGGGGCTGGCATTCGTGCTACGTCTTCGCTGCGTAAGCTTTCGCGGAAAGCTACTGGACGTTTGTTCATCAAAAAGATAGTTTGTGCTACGAGAAAGTTAAAATCATCCCGCGTTAACACAGATTTACGCACAGCACCGTACATTAATCTTTTTACTAGCTTGACACAAATTTCGATAGTTGAACCCAATGCGCTATGACCTTTGAATAACTGTTCAAATTTAACCGATTCAATTCCGTTCTCCAAAAGGTAAGTTTTTGCTTCTACAGCTGACAAATGGGCAGAGATAATGTTTGCGCCAGCCACAAGCTGGGTACCAAGATCGGAAAATACCCTAGCTGGTAGCCCGTACTCGAAGGTGTGCATTTGAAAAGCTTTAAGAAAGCTCCTCACAGAAAGATCAGAGCAAACCTTCAAATTCACCGCTCTGCTCCATAAGCAAGTAAATGCAAGAATCCACACCTTATGATTATTCCCGTTATTTTTGGTAAGGAAGGGACCAATATAATCAATATAGGTGAACCTGAAGGGTTCGCATGGAGGATTCGAACGGAAATCTCTGTATGAATTTTGAGAGAGCTTGACGGGGCGGTTGTTTAACCTACCGCAAACTGCACAATTTTTTAGTACCTTGCGCACCGTACTGAATGGTTTTGGCAACCAGAATTGTTTTCGCAGGTGCGAAAGAACGCTGTAGCAGCCTGAATGGGCCAATTGAAGGTGCGCGTCTCTGATAATTGCATCAGTAAGCGAACCGTTTTCTAGCAATATCGGGTAAGTGCTGTCATTAGCATGACCTCTGCTGAATTTACTTTTGACTTTGAGAAGACCGTCCCTGTCGAGAAAGATGTTAAGTCTACTAACAAGAGGAGGGATATCCTTAAGGTTTTTTGATTTTGAATTAAAAAAGCTGAGAATGTCAGCGAAATTTGCTTTTTGATGAGACGCAAGCACATTTCGATAAGCCTCCTGATAGATTTCTTTCTCATTCGATGGTTCGTCACCACTGGCTAGTCCCAATTTTTTTGCTTTAACTCTAGCTTTCAATATACTCGCATATTTGAGTACGTTGAAAGTCACACGAACAATTTTTCGAAAAGACGAGTACTTCTCGACAGGGACCAATGGTTTTCTCTCACCCTCAAAGATGTTCGCAGCGTGCAAAGTTTGTACGGAGGCAGCCGGCTCGAGCCTCGGATCAGGAATGGTTACTTGAAAATCGTCGGCGCCGCTGTCAACCGACTGCTTTGCTACTTCTGGAATAAAAGGCCATTTTAGAAGTCGTTTATGGCTACACGGCTTGGTCATGCAATCTGCAGGATTAGCATTGGTAGAAGTGAAACCGAACGTTATAGGAAATTTAGCACATTGCCGATGAATGGCCTCTAAGCGATTCAACACAAAGACTGAACGCTTTTGCATTTTGTCGAGTTTACAGCTATAAGCATTCAGCCAGTGCAGAGTTATTAAGCTGTCAGTGAAGAGAGTAGCTTGAACAATGTTGATGGGGAACTCGCACTTGCTACTACTCAATTCATTCATGAACTCTGAAATTGCTTCTACCCCCAATGTCACCGCTTGAAGCTCTAACGCAGGTATGCTTTTTAGTTCAAGTTGGGCATTCACGATTTTATTTTTGGCGGAAATGAAACCCAACTGGCCAGTCTCTAACTCTTGCAAGTACAACACGGCGGCGTACATTGTCTTACTAGCGTCTGTGTACACCAGCAGTTTGAACGCGCTACCGCGCTTTCCTAGGAACCTTGGCACTTTGATTACGGGGGCGGTATTAGCTTGTCTGGCTATCAGCTTCCATTCTCTAAGAGCAGCTTCAGAAAGAATATCGTCCCAACCTAACTCGCTATTACGCTGCAAAGAATGCATGAAGAGTCTAGCTCTTATTAACAGCGGAGCTTGAAAGCCAAAGACATCGTATTGTTGAGCTATCGTACTAAGAATGGCTCGTTTGGTTTTAGCGTCTTTGTCCAAAAGGATTTGTTTCGTACAAAGAGTGTCTTTATTTCGGTCCCAATTTAAGCCCAGCAAGTTCACCACTGTCGGCGTGGGTTGTTGCGTTTCACTGTCTACGGTATTTTGTACGTCAGAGTCATTGGTGACAACCTTCTGCACCTCGAATTTGTACGGGGCAAATATTGAACACAAATGCTGGTACGCGTACCTGACCTCCTGCGAAGACCCAGAGAACGCACCGTTGTCGACGTAAGTGAGCGCGTAGATCAACGCTTTTACAGCTCGCAAGCGAGGAGGATCAGCATCTGTATCTACGCACAACAATCTGTACATGGCAAGCATCAGCAAGGTTGGTGAACATCTAAGTCCGAATGGGAGTCGCAAGTTACGGTAAGTCACAAGTGAAAAGTCTTTTTTCGCCACGTTTTTGTACCAAAAAAACAGAAGTCTACTAGAGTCAGCTTCGCTCAAAGCTATTTGAAGGAACGCTTTCTTTAGGTCGAAGCACATTAGCTTCTCATCGAACCTAAGCTGCAAAACTGCTGTAGTGATTTTTTGGTTAAGGCTAGGCCCGGAGTGCATAACCTGGTTGTGGCTCAAAGAGATAGCTCCGTTTTTAGAAGATTGAGCGAGATTTGAAAGAAAAACTACTCTGCATTTTGTAGTTTCTCGCTCCAATCTGAAAACGCCCATATGGGGCAAATAACTATGTTGAGGATTTTCCTCAATGAATGTTTGTACATTGTCAATTTTTTCTATCACTCCCGACTGTTCCTGTTCTTTAAATACGTCATCTATCATGAACAAATGTTCCTCGTTTTTCAGTAACTTTTTTTCGTTTGAACGTAATATTCGTTTGGCAAGGACAGCATTGTTCCCTAACATAGCCGACACTTCAGACCTCCAAATTATGGGCATGACGAGGCGACCGTCAGGTTTTCGTCTGGTGTCATTCAGAACAGTCTTTACAATTTTGTCATTTACTTCAGTCGAGTCTTCGTCGTAAACACGATCATCATAATTCAAGACTTTTGAGCATTGACGTCTTAGCAAGTCAGCTGCTTCGTTTAACTTTGAGTCGTCGATTTCACCCTCATTGAGGAGAATACATTGTGAATTATCGACGTTAGATTTGGTCAGCGAGTCGTCACTAGTCGGTATGGAGCTCTCAACGCACAGGTTAGCTTCAACTACAGCAGGAACAGAGTCGCATGCATCGTTAAACTTCAGATACTGTAAATTGTTTAAAATGCGTTTTGAGTTACCAAGCAACAGCACGCCCTCATCAGTAGCCGAGTACACGGAAGGCACTGGGAGCCCCAACTCTACGTGCTTTTCTTTCAGTACATGAGAGTCATTGGTGCCTAGCACGAATTTGATATCAGAGATTGTATTAGACGAGCTTGACAAGTTCTGATCAACAAGCTTGTAATTTTTACTACGGAACGCGTTTACAATTTCACCCAGACCGTCAACATTGAGTTTAGTTTTAATTTTAGGTACACACAGAGCACGCACCACCACTGTAGAATTACTCAGCTTCAATGGTACTTCTACTTCCTGAGTCAAATAGTCACTGGTTTCGTTGAAGCCATGAATGGTTACTTCAAGGTTTCTTTCGACAACAGGAAGTGAAATTGATTTGGCTAATTCTAGCTCAATAAAATTAGATTGGCATCCCGAGTCTTTCATAGCACGAACAACGACACCACCTATATCACAAGTGAAAGTAGGAAGAATTGCTTCCTTACCGACGCCTGAACGAACTGCTGTCCCCGTCCATACAGTGCCAGTATTCACACTGGCTTTCTTTGCGCGCGCTCTTGACTGCTTAGCAGGAACGAATGTCTTCGAACTTCTGTCGTTGGTATCGCCAGTTTTAGTGGTATAAGACGGGCACAAGAAAGTCATATGTTTACCACTACAATGGAAGCACGTCATTTTGAAATCGTACCTACAGTTAGAGGTGTCGTGATTTGCATAGCCACATATCGTGCATGCATTCATACTCGTGAGTCGAGTTAGTTTAGCCTCAGGCGATTTGAAATTAGGGCAGTCACGCGTAGAATGCGATGTGACTTTTTGTCCGTTACTATCACGGCACAATGTGCAAAACCGAACTCCTGCTTTAGCTGCAGATTGCTGCTTAGAGCTGACGCTAACTGCTAAGGTTGCGAGATCAGCTGCTGGTGCAAATCTGCTAGATACACCGCTTGGCTTAGCGTCCGACCTGCGATTCCTACGGCGTACCTCACTGGAGCGATCAATTGCTTTAAAAATATTGTCTTCAATTTGTTCTAAGGACGGTTTGTTTGTGTTACAAATGCTGACTAACTGCGTTTGCAGCTCTGCGGTCAAACCCTCCCAGACAAAAAACTGAAGAACCGTGTTTAAGTCTATTTTAAGAGTTTTGAACAGTTCTTTGACAACGCGCATCTCTCCAATAAATTCATAGGGCTTATCAGCACATTTCAAATCTCTAAGACGGCAGAGTACATCAAATTTTTGGGCAACATCACTAGCGAATGCTTTTTTGAGCAGATCAACTGCCGCTTCGTACGACTGCTCAGTAATTTCGAGCGATTCTACAAGAACTAGAGGTTCCGCTTTCAACTGTTTTTTCAAAAAAACAAACTTTTCGTAACTAGACAAATGGTAAGCCGCAATTACAGATTCGAACGATGCAAGAAACGCAGCCAGAGTTTCGCCCTTTGCACGACTAAATGAAGGTAATGGAAGCTCCGGCAGCTTCAGGTTGTTAGGTTTTACAGCGGTAGATAGTGCGCTAACATTTAGCGCGCTGATATTAGCACCCTCATTTGCCTGCGCTTCATTGAGTACCACTGAACACTCGGTAAGTTTGTCGGCATAGGTCTCAGCGACGTCGAGTTCGTCCGCAAATTGCGAGCTCTCGCCGTGCTTTGAAAAAATGATTGGCGAAATTTTGAAGTTCAACCTTAGTAATTCCGTCTGATATTCAGATACCTTGGCTAAATAGGAAGAAATTTCGGTTTGGGAAAAGTGCGCACCTTCAGCAACAAGCTTAGAATGAAGCTTTGTTACCTGAGCCCGCACGTGTCCACGAAAGGCCACCAAGTACTCTAAACTCTCAGAAGGTAGCTCAGGCGGAGCCATAATGAAGAATTAGGTAAGTATTTAGAGAGATTGAAGGAATAGATAGAAACCTCCGCCTCCCCCAACGCTACCAGCTCATCCCGAAACCTAACGTGAATGACAGAGTCTCGCCATCCTGTCTACAGCGCCATGACAAATAAAATATCAGGCACTATAGCAGGTAACGGAAACGAAGTAGGTTTACAAGAATTTATTGATAAACAAACAAAACGAATCCTAGTCTTGGGTAACCGAGGATAAGGGGAGTGTTGTGCACCCCATCAGCGCGCTCAGAAACCCCAGTGCCTGACACAACTGTCGGGGAGAGAAAACCGAATACTATTAAAATTACGTTTCAGCGTAAATATTGAATAACAATTAAGTTATTTGAGGACGGTGGCCGTCTAGCGGTCCACGCAAGTCGCGTAATTTAGTAATAGTAACAAGGTAATTAAGTTCGGTGGCCGTCTAGCTGTCCACGCGATCAAAGTAATTTAGTAATTCAAGTAATTTAGTAATTCAAGTAATTCAGTAATTCAAGTAATTCAGTAATTCAAGTAATTTAGTAATTCAAGTAATTTAGTAATTCAAGTAATTTAGTAATTCAAGTAATTTATTAATTTAGTAATTCAAGTAATTTAGTAATTCAAAGTTTCTCTCCTATTTATAATTTAAGGTTGACGAGACTGACAGAAACTGCTCGACAGACAAATATGAAATGGCGCTGACCATAACTATGTCTCACCATCGAATAGGCAGTAGTGTCTCTCAGCCGTCCAGAGGCGAGGAGACGGGACGAGCATCGTAGCTCAGCGCAGGGGAGGTGGAGGAGGAGAGCCTAGCAGGCCATGGTTGCTCCCAGGTCCATCAGCGAGGTGTAAAGGCCCTTACGATGGTCGAGTCCAACTCCGTAATGGCGCACGAATGATCGGTTGATGAAGTTAATATCCGTACAGTCCAACAGTCACAACGCACCATTTGCACTGGTGTATGCTGTAGACACTCGATACAGGATTAAAAGTTTTAGGCCACAAAGAACACTTCAATTGCCAAAGTTCAGCTGCCGGTGTGAGTTAGGGTCGAAATCAGAGCCCGAAGGGAATTCGCTAGCGAAAATGAGGTGAATCGCCGTTGTGGCGCCGAGAATGCCCAGAGGTGAGCAGCCGCGGCCGATTCTTATACTTTGTCTTAATGATTAGAGAAACATAGAAAAGGTCAGCGCCATAAATTTTAAATTGATAATTGAATTTGAAAAATAAATTAAGTTAAAGTTATTGAATATAAGTAAATTATGAAATTTTTATCGAACTTAAAATTAACTTTAGTGAATTTTCTTCAGTGTGAGTGAAATCCGTGGAGGAAATTCATAGGTTGCGAGTGAAATATGAGTGAGAAATTAAAACGTCGTGGGTAAAATGTAAGTAAGATTTTTGAATAAGAAATTTATACGGAGTGAGGTAAACGAGAGAAAAATATATGACGATCCAGCTAGTGTGTTGACAATATGAGTAAAATACTCACGGCCTGAGTAAAGTATGAGCATAAAATAGGAGTAAAAACTCAGACTACGTGAGTAAAATGTTTGTAAAAAATGAAACAATGTGAGTTAAATTTCATGGCATGAAGGGCTAAGGTAGTTCAAGCTACAGTTCGAATAAGCTCAGTCGCAGAAGAAATGATGAGGGAAGAGCGCGAAGTGCGTAGTACAGAGAAGCTAACACGCTGCTTTCGGTACGACCCATCGGTGGGTCGAGCTTAAATTTTTCTAACTGATTGTAACTCGATGTTTTTCAAACGTCGATGAGTGTTTGAAAAATTCTAATAATCTTTTAAAAGTATTGATGTTTAATATGCCCAATTAATGTTCGGTATTTATGAAATTACTAACAACGTTTGACTTAATGGAAATTGAATATTGAATTTCAGTTTAACCCACGGCATTCAACGAGCTAATCGATACACAATTGGGTGCGTGGAGTGAGAGGAGTGTTGAGTCGCACTGAGTTTGTGGAGCTTGCAAAATTGTGACGGAAAATAGAACGGAAAATGAGTGTGGGCCGGTGAATTCTTGATGCATCTCTGACATGTCTCAATTTCTTGCGATTTTCAAAGAGGGACGAAATGGTAGAGTTACGGCTGAACGCTGCGCGCATGTTACCTTTAATACATAGATTTCAACTCATTCCGATCTAAGCCTAAGGAATTTTCTCAAATGAATTTTTTAAGTAAGTTATGAGTATTCATTTACACTTAAAGAGCAATTTTTATGTATACTATGTCAGGTATAAAATTTAGCTGGTTTTATTTTCGAAGTGAGCGATCGGAGAAGCACTTAATAAACCCGATCACATTGGCATATGGTGTTTCCCAAGTTATACAACTCTGGTTAATTGTAGCGATGGTGCTCACCTGTCTCCTTGATTGCAGAGCTCACCTGTCTCCTAGCTTGCGGTGCTCACCTGTCTCCATGATTGCAGTGCTCACCTGTCTCCCTGATTGCAGTGCTCACCGTTCCCCTGATTGCAGTGCTCACCTGTCTCCCTGTTTGCAGTGCTCACCTGGTCCCCTGATTGCAGTGCTCACCTATCTCCCTGATTGCAGTGCTCACCTGACTCCATGATTGCAGTGCTCACTGTCTCCCTGGTTGCAGTGCTCACCTATCTCCTTGATTGCAGTGCTCACATGTCTCCCTGATTGCAGTGCTCACCTGTCTCCCTGATTGCAGTGCTCACCTGTCCCTCTAATTGCAGTGCTTACTTGTCTCCATGATTGCAGTGCTCACCTGTCCCCCTGGTTGCTGTGCTCACTGTCTCCCTGGTAGCACTGCTCACCTGTTCCCCTGGTTGCAGTGCTCACCTGTCTCCCTGATTGCAGTGCTCATCTGTCCCTCTGATTGCAGTGCTTACTTGTCTCCATGATTGCGGTGCTCACCTGTCTCCCTGGTTGCAGTGATGGTGCTCACCGTGATGGGCGCTGGCAAGCATGGATAACGAGCAGCCGCACCAGGAGCTAGTGAAATGCGTTGTGGTGGGCGACACGGCGGTGGGCAAGACCCGCCTTGTGTGGGCTCGGGCGAGCAACAAACAGTTCTCCCTGGCAGAGCTGCTCAACACTCACGTACCCACCGTGTGGGCCATAGACCAGTACCGCGTCTGCAAAGAGGTGAGGCTTCGATTGATGTCTTTACGTTGGACCGCGTCTGGAATCGGGTGAGGATTCGACTGATGTAGTCTTTGGGTCTGCAAAGAGGTGAGGCTTCGACTGGTGTTGTATTTGTCTCTGCAAAGAGGTGATGCTTCGACTGGTGTTGTATTTGTGTCTGCAAAGAGTTGAGGCTTCGACTTGTGTTGTCTTTGTCTCTGCAAAGAGGTGAGGCTTCGACTGATGTTGTATTCGTGTCTGCAAAGAGTTGAGGCTTCGACTGGTGTTGAATTTGTCTCTGCAAAGAGGTGATGCTTCGACTGGTGTTGTATTTGTGTCTGCAAAGAGGTGAGGCTTCGACTGGTGTTGAATTTGTCTCTGCAAAGAGGTGAGGCTTCGACTGGTGTTGTATTTGTGTCTGCAAAGAGTTGAGGCTTCGACTGGTGTTGTCTTTGTCTCTGCAAAGAGGTGAGGCTTCGACTGGTGTTGTATTTGTGTCTGCAAAGAGTTGAGGCTTCGACTGGTGTTGTATTTGTCTTTGCACAGAGGTGAGGCTTCGACTGGTTTTGCATTTGTGTCTGCAAAGAGTTGAGGCTTCGACTGGTGTTGAATTTGTCTCTGCAAAGAGGTGAGGCTTCGACTGGTGTTGTCTTTGTCTCTGCAAAGAGGTGAGGCTTCGACTTGTGTTGTCTTTGTCTCAGCAAAGAGGTGAGGCTTCGACTGGTGTTGTATTTGGGTCTGCAAAGAGTTAAGGCTTCGACTGGTGTTGTATTTGTCTCTGCAAAGAGGTGAGGCTTCGACTGGTGTTGTCTTTGTTTCTGCAAAGAGTTGAGGCTTCGGCTGGTGTCTTTGCGTCTGCAAAGAGGTGAGGCTTCGACTGGTGTTATCTTTACGATGGACCGTGTCTGCGAAGAGGTGAGTCTTCGATTGATGTAGTCGGGCAGTCTTTACGATGGCAAAATGCAGTGATTTGTTGGGTCATGATTCAGCTTCGCGTCTGGGCTAATAAGTCCTCGCTTGCTGATGACCAGCTTTGAAGTTCGGCAGCGCACGGTGGTTATGGCTCTTAGTGCAGATTATGGCTGCTCGGGCATCAACGTTGAGTTGGAGAAGAAGCAAAGTGGAGTTCGAAAGTGTGGCAGTATAGACATCGTTCTTGAGAGTCTAAGTTGGGAAAATTGCTGTGGTTTCTGCCATGATTTAGTGCGCTTCTCAACTGAGACTTGCATCCAACTTCTCCGATACTCGTTTAATTGAATATTTCTTTTTCTGTCTTATTTCCTGAGCGTTGCAAAATTTTCACCAAAATTTATCATTATTTTTTATTCATTTTATCAACGTTTTTCAACTGAAATAATGACCAGTTTAATTGATTCTTTCATATTTTTCCCCCAAATGGAAACATATGTACGGTGTGGGCCTATCTAATGGATATTTGAACGAATTTTGCTACTATGCAGTCTTAAAATAATTTGGTCATCAATGTTCTTTCTCGAAAAAAGAATATCTTCCCCTCCCTAAAAATTCTTGTTTCAGATCTGTAGATATTTCAAGGATATTTTTGATGTGCATTCCATTGAAATATTAATGCCATAAATTTTTTTACCATTTTGTATCCCATCGGGGAAAGTCACCACATTTTGATAACGCAAGGGCTTACAAAACGGCATCAATTCTAAGACATTACACAAAAACCTCAAGCGTACATCAATCAATTTCAGAAGATAACAAACTGCCTTGATCGATGGAGGTGATCAAAACATTGATTCCATTGGAGTATTTGATGGATTCGTTAGCATGACAATGACCCTGGCTTGCCCTGTAATGAACCGCCGCTGGACGCACTTCGCCTTTCCTCTCATCCACGCAATCAAATACGGCGGGCTCACGTGGTCTGCTTGCAGAACAGCCGGGGCTGTGTGTGTGTGTGCACTCGTGTAGACACAGCATGTGTCCACACTAGCTGTGACGTGTCCTTGTGTACCCACTTTGGTTGTGTGCTCACTTGTGTTCTCCCTTTGATTGTGTGTTCACTCGTGTTCTTCCTTGAGTTGTTTGTTCACTTGTGTTCTTCCTTGAGTTGTGTGTTTACTTGTGTTCTACCTTGAGTTGTGTGTTCACTTGTGTTCTACCTTGAGTTGTGTGTTCACGTGTTTCTTCTTCCTTTATTCGTGTGTTCACTTGTGTTCTTCCGTTTTTTTCTTTAATCTTGACTCTCTGTGCTGCAACAGGCTTTGCAGTGCTGTCATCAAGACTGTTGTCATATTGCTCAATGTCTCTTGATGTAATTTCTGTAACTCTGTGTCTTGTTGATGCCTTCTCAAAACATCTACAGGTGTTCCTTGAACTGACTGTGCTGGAAGCAACGGGCTTCTGCTCAAAGTTAATGTTATCGAATGGCAATTAAACAGCAGTACAGTTTTCGGTCATTACATTTTCCTTTTTTGATTTCTGCATAGATCCCCGTAATGAATCCAATAAAGTTATTAATTTGATCTTAAAATACTTAACAGAGTAATGCATTCAATATTACGATTAATGGTTGCACTATTATTCGAAAGAGGAACTTTTCGAACAAAAGCTCTGAAGCGTACAATGCATTGACACAGTGTCGTGGAGACTCATTCCTAAAGGGATCGAGATTCTTGGGTAAGATTTCCAAAATGTTCTCAGTCAACGTAATGATATTCGCCTACTTCACCTGTTTCTGACCATTATGATCGAATTTGATATATGTCATTGCAAAATCTGGGTAAAAAAACCCAAACTTGCGAATGTTCACCTCAAAAATGCCCATTTTGATCCTGGCGAAAGATAGCAAATGCGTTCACCGTCATCAGCTTAGCTCTTGTTACTCGTGTCAGCAATTCTGCACCTGTTATTTGCTGGAAGTTGTGCATTTTACCTTGCATGTCGAACTATTTTTTTTATTTCTTGTCCAATTTCTTTTTCTCCTTCGTTGGAAATACCTGCGTTTCCCGCCACTCACAATTATTGTACATGAAATTCATCACTGAACTTCACGTTTCGTTGAGAAGCTCCAGCCAATGTTGAAATTCCCTCCATGGAAATGGTGACCAAACTTTCATCCGATAAGAAGAGGTGACATATCTTTTCTAAAATTACATACTCCAAGCGGTCGTTCAACTCCGACTTCACGCATTGAATCACATTTGCCGTTATATATTTACAGGAAAATTTCCAAATGTAGGCTTAAGAGAATATTTAAAAACTCCTTTTTTATTGATGGATTTTAAAATACAAACTATTTATTTAAGACGAGCCATTCATTAATGTGGCAGCTTCAGAGAAGTGGATGTATTAATATAGACATTTTGCTGAATATTTACATGCGGGTTTGCATTTTTTTTATTCAATTCAATTTAAAATACTAGGCATTTATTTAAAACTGGACCGTTCATTTATATGGCAGCTTCAGGGAAATGGAAGCATCGACATGGACATTTTGTTTAAAATTTGCACGTGGATACGCATATTAATGTTTCATTGAATATATTTAAAATTCGAACTATTTATTTTATTAAGACGGTTTATACATTTATGAACGAGCTCCAGAGAAATGGAGGCAGTAACATAGATATTTATTTTGAATATTTACATGCGGATTCGCATTTAATTGTTTCGTTGAATATATTTAAAACTCGAAGTGTTCATTTAAGACGGTCTATACATTTATGAAGCAGCTCCAGAGAAATGGAGGCAGTAACATAGATATTTTTAAAAATATTTTATAGCGGATTTACATTCTTCAGCACATTCTTGTACGTCCACCAGGTGTTGGAGCGGTCGTGGGTGGTGGTGGACGGAGTGAACGTCTCCCTGAGGCTCTGGGACACCTTTGGGGACCATGACAAAGACCGAAGATTCGCCTACGGCAGGTCAGTCTTTCCTGCTGTATTTAGTTTTAACACTTTGACCGCAATTAGTAAAACTGAAGTTCAATATTCAACTCAAATTTAAACTAAATTGTAGTAAGCAATTTTCAAAATATCAATGGCGACTTTTTTCCAAATTTGTGGTGCGTCTTTTTAGCCAACGTGCAAGGTACACGCAGGTAAAATCATCAATACTGCATAAAAGACTTAAACTTTGTTCCGAACTCGTGGTGTGACTGTTTAGCCAACATGCAACGAGTAAATTCATCAGTATATACTTGTAAATTCATCAATTCCGCATGACACACTTAAATTTTGGTCCGATCTCGTGATACAGCTTTTTTTCACCAACGTGGAAGGTATTTACGAGTAAATTCATCTGAAAATACGGGTGAATTTACCAATACTGCATGGCATACGTGAACTTTGTTTGAAACTCGCGTCGGACGTTGAGCAGATCGGACGTGGTGCTGCTGTGCTTCTCAGTGGCGAGTCCGGTATCGCTGCGCAACTGCCGCGTGATCTGGTACCCCGAGATCAGAAAGTTCTGTCCCAACACTCCCATCCTGCTCGTCGGATGCAAGAATGACCTCAGGCACATCTGCAAAGATGAGGAGTACAAGAGATACTGCAGGGAGCGATCGCCGCTCGTCAGGTAAGTGATGAAAAGCTAGTAAGAGTGCAATAAAGGTTCACCTGAAAAAGCTAATTTTTAAATTGTCTCTTTGTCAGTGCATAAGAGTTTATGAAAGAGGCTTGGCCAAAATGTAGTTGTCTAGGACCCGATTTGTTTCGTTCCAAACTTGATTCGTTTTTTGAACTTGAATTTTTTTAAATGATTGACTGACTTGAATTCAAAGAAGAAAAAAATTAGTGGGTCTTCTTTATTTCTTTATTATCCTCGTATGATAACGAAAGAGAAGCTCTCTTAAATTCCTACGGAAGTCATCAAATTTTAGATAAGGAGAAGGTGTCTCAGATTCCTTAGGGCCATCTTCAATTTTTAGGAGAAGAGACGGTGTCTCAACTCATCCTGCTAGATTTCCCTACTTACTGTAAACGATATCTTAAGCTTTACAATACCGTTTAGCCAAGTACACTTATTTTAGTCCATCGCCTCATCAAAACATTCTGAGGTCCACATTTATATTTCCCGTATCACCCTTCTCCCAGTGGATTGGTCATCTCCTACTTACTTATTTAAATGGTCACCTTTTAATACACTTTTTTGATGTCGCAAACATTTATGTTTCCCGTAGGACTCTTATCCCAGTGGAATGTTCACCTTATATATACACGTTTTAATGGCCTAGGGCGACGAGAGAGTGCGACCTGGTGATGCCGGGAGAAGGCAGAGCGGTGGCCCGGGAGATGGGCGTCGAGTACTACGAAGCTTCGGTGCTGAGCTACTACGGCGTGCCGGAGGTGTTCGATAACGTGATCCGTGCCGCGCTCGTCGCCAGGCGCCATCAGAGATTCTGGATGACCAACCTCAAAAGAGTCCAGCGGCCTCTCGTGCAGGTGGGCGCGTGTTGAGTGATGGTTATTCAGTGCGGGTCTTACGCAGAGTAGTTGGTACGTAGTGCTGTTCTTACGTAGTGTACTTGTTGCGTAAAGTAATTCTTACGCAGCGTAGTTGTCACGTAAAGTAGTTCTAACGCAGAGTAGTTGTTACGTAAAGTAGTTCTTACGCAGAGCAGTTTTTACGTAAAGTAGCCGTGGCGTAGTGTAGTTTTTAGGCAGAGTAGTTGTTACGTTAAGTAGCTGTTGCGTAAAAATAAGAGCCTATGGTTTCGTAGAATAATCATGAGGTTCAGTGCCATTATTTTCGTAGAATGATTGCTAGGCGATCGTTTCTTTTTTCTATAATCTTTTACGTTTTCCAGGCGCCCTTCCGTCCCCCGAAGCCGACCCCATGTCAGCCAGATGTCGCGGTGAGCAGTTTTGCAGACGACTTGCACTGCCTCTACCAGTGCTCTGCCTTCACAGACCTCGTCCTCATCGCAGGCTCCACCATCATCCACGTGCACAGATTTCTCGTGGCCGCCGCTAGCACAGCCTTCCAGAAACTCCTCCTCACCGACCTCTCGGACTGCGTCGCCACCAGAAGAAGCTCGGACTCCAGCATGGTTGGTATGGGGGACCTGAAGTCGCGTTTCATGCTGATGTTAAATCGACGGGTTACTGTTCTTTAACGGTTAAAGCTTGATATTGGTTTCATCATTTCATTTTTTCAGCGGCCTACGCTCTAGAGCTTTAAGCTATATTGGTTTCATTTGTTCATTTTTTCTTGGCGGTTATTGTTGACTGAACATTCCTTATGTTGAGTTGGTGATTAAGGTGTTTTTAACATTAATGGCTGGTGACCAGCACTCCGACATCTGGACGATGCACAGACCGCTCAATTTAGAGATATAGAGTCCAATATTGTGAGACATTATATTAAATGGACTAATTTTCCATTGTTTTTTAAATTATTGTATCTTTTAAATCTCTATGTCTTATATCCGGTTTATTCAGAAGATTTAGAGTTACAATGTTTTATCACTTGGATTTATTGTATTTCAGAGTACTGAAGATCGATTTTTTGTAATCCAAAACGTTTATTTTTCGTCATGATATCTCGGCCACGTTTTCCTGTTTTGTCCTCAAAGTGAGACATTAGCCACGGGGGGACATGTTTCCTTTTCGTTTGGTCATTTTACACTTTTTGTGTTAGACTCGCTGGCCCGGACTTTTTATTGTGAAGTGCCTGTCGACGTCAAATAAGTTTGATGCGCTCGCCGGCCTGCTTCCAACGGTCGAGGCCAGTTTGTCTCGCAAAAAAAGCTCCGGTAACCGTAGGAATATTGTTGATTCATTCCTTGCCAATAATGGCCGGATCACGAAATGCTAACTCTAAATATTTCATCGAATTAAAATCTGGCCGATTGATTCTTCAGTTGAGTTCATTGCGTTTACTTGCTGCTTCTGAAGACCTTTCTCGGTCGTATCTATAGATGCTTTCATTTTTGTAACCTAACTGAGTTCATTAAGCGATGGTGTGCAAGGTTTCATTCAGGCCCTCTGACTTCGCTCTCAGATATCGCAGCATGTGCAAAGGTCACAAGATGTACAGTTGCTACGCTTAGGCTTACGTAGTTGACGGTTCTGAGATGAAAAAAATACTGTTCATTGCGAAAAGCTCTTAAGTTCTCATGATCCAAAATTGAGTCAAAATGCTCTTATTTTAACGATACTAAAATCTCCTTTGATAGCTTACTAAAAAAGATTTGCAAGACCGGTGATTACCGTTGTCGTTGTCTTGAAGAAAAGTTCATGAAATCGGTTGCTGTTGTTTGCACGGTTAATACGTTGCTTGTGATACAACCCATCGATGGGTCGTTTGGAAGATTTCAACAATCTTTTAAAATCAATGGTACTTAATGGACGCAGTTAATGTTCGCTTTTTATAAAACTGCTAACAGCTTTTGACTTTAAATTTGAGTTGAATATTGAACTTCAGTTTAGTTCGTCGCAGTTAACGTGTTAACTTTGCGTCTTGAAACCAACGTTAAACATTTCATGTTTTAACTCTATTGGAAATGAATTTTCTTTTCTTGACCAGGTGAGCGGCACTTTCGGAGACGCCACCATCGGAAACTTCAACTCGGACACCGAGTGCCTCATCGCCACGGAACAGCCCAAGCCCTCATCGTGAGTCTTATAAATTCATTTTACGAAGCAATAGGCTGGGAAAAATGATGGATTATGTTTGATGTTCTGCGAGAAAACGCATGCTGATTGAAATTGGATTACGCGTCATTCAAATAACTGATCGTATTGATACTGAACTGTATGAGGCGTTGAATCAAATCGAGAAATTCGATATAAAACTGCGCACTAAAATTTGAAAATTTTAGTGGTAGTGCATGCGATTTTATTGCTAAGGTTGCCAGAGAACAACGTAGAAGTGATCTTTAAAGTAAATTTTATTGTAGTATTGTGGTTTGACGAGCCATGGCATTTTCCTTATACTTTGCCTTTTTATAGATAGTTTGGTTTTTGTTGGCGGTGGCAGGTTTCCCTTGCCCTTACGAAGTCAGTAACACTCTCTTGTATCAGAAGTGTGTCCAAATTAATACAACTCCCGTCAGAATACAAATATTTTGCCGCAGACGATGCTAAGGCTGAGGATTAAAAAGGATAGCTCTATATTGTTAGGTCATGTGAAGAAATTTTGGAATTGAATCGATTACACGAATTTATTCAAATATGAACCACTGTATCGCTACGAAACCGCGCAAGTATTGGAAGTTAATGTCTGCGAAATGCAAAGTACAGTTTTCAAACGTTCTAGTGATGTACTTTGTTCAAGCAGGTTAATAATTAATATACATATAGGTTAATTGTATATTCTGAAATGTATTGATAGCCTTTGGGGTCCATAATTGAGAGATTACCTGCGTGGAATGCTAGCGAACTAATGTTAGTGAGTTGGAGTAGTGTATTATTAATGTGTGATGAATATGAGAGTTTAAGCATCGTTTGCTCACTTAGAAGTATCAAAGTCTGGAAAATACTGAGGTTGGTGCTGGCACTTCAATATCCAATGACGGAAATCATTTTGGAGATTTTTTGCTCATGTTGAGCATGCTCATCGTAAAGATTTATTGCGCGTATAGATTAATGATTCTCTACTTATTTTTTAAGTGCTCATTTTGAGAGCACAATATTTAGGGGGATTTAAGCTTTGTTGAGGATTATGTGGCTATTTCGGGTACTTTTTTGCTCATTTTAAGCTTGCACATTCTGCAACCCAAGCGCGTGCTCATTTGATGCGTGTTGCGTGCCCAGAGTGAGCGGGTGCGTGGCCAGCTGCAGGCTGCGCGACGTGTTGAGACGCCGCAGCAGTGTGCACACCCTCCAGCCGCCGCCGCCGCTACAGGGGGACCAGAGACCTGGAATACACAAGGCCTTCAACCACCCCGCCTTCGTCTCGATCAGCATTGAGCAAGTGCGACCTCTCGACGCCGACACCATAGCCATTGATGTTTGTCTTCTCCTTTGACTCGCGTGCATGGAGCCCGCTAGCTTTCCTGCACTCCCACAGCTGTTATTTTGCGAAATTCCTTTAGCAAGTTTTGCGGAGCGACCGTAGTAGCACTTTTTTTTGTTCGTTTTTGAAGTTGTAGACGCTGAACTTAATGTTTCCCCGGAGAGGAAGCTTTTGCGTATTTCGTGATAGTGTTTTTTGAGTTAGATTAGATTTGTTCGCGTTTTACGTACTTTTTAGTTGCGATCATATGCGAACGTTTAATTTTTTATTGCACCAAAGACGACATGATGCATGAAAGCAAAGTATTGCTTCGCGATACTTTTGATATTAAGTCGAGTTAAGTCTCGCAAAATGCAAAATGGAAAATTAGTAGCAACCTTTCGCTCGAATGGCTTAAGAGGTCCTTGTGGGACTTAAAGCTTTGGCTTCCTTGATGTCTGCTTCTTAGTTAATATTTCATCCTTCCGACGCGACACTGAATGAAGCAGTGACCTCAAATTTTGAAAAATAAAAGAACGAAAACAGCTTACGGTATTAGGAGAACATTTTTTGGCTCTTGCTTGAAATTAGTAGGCGTGCGAACTTGAAAAACAATCTCTGAATAAAAGTTATTGATTGGAAGAAAGTTCCATGAGGTGAAAATGGGTGGGCTCAGGATATAGGGTTATGGGTGGTAGTTTAGAAAAATTAGAAAATTTTACTTATTGAATATTTTTTAATCACTACTGTCTGTTATCGTGGATTGTATATCAGCACGATAAAATGAAATAGTGAAGGTGAAATATTTCGGGTGAGATGAGTTACTCTGTGATTAACTTGAGAGTCCTTAAAGTCAGTTTCGCATTCGAAAACGCATGGGGGGGGGGGGGGGGACATACTTCAGTTACTGAATAAAATTTAGGCATTTTCTATTATTATCAGAGTGCAGCTATTCGACTAAAAGTCATTTCGTAATTTACTTGATGGTAATCATTGAAAATATAAATTACGTTTCACGCCATAAATAAAAGTTATTATTTGGTCATTTTTCGATTGGTGGCATTGCGAAATCCTACTTTTGTGGCATTTGTAGCATTGCGGAATGCCATTTTTTACCGTAGTGAATCTCATTAAGGACTTGTAAAAACTTCTTCCCGTTGCGTAACTCTGATTTGCCGTGCGTCGATAAAAGCATTTTCGAAATATTTACAGGTCAAATTTCCATATTGACATGAGACACCTTAATGCGAACACTGAAAAGTTGAGCTGGCAAATCGATCTTTCCCTCATTAAAATCAACTATCATCTATTCGTTCAGGTTCATTTATGTTTACACATTGAATTTATATTCATTATTGCAAGGATAGCAATACTGAACTTGTTTTAGTGTCGAGTCACATTAGGGAAACGCGGGCTGGTGCGGTACGACTGCGACAAAGAACGTGAAGCAAAATATTTCTTCATCAGCCTCTGTTAATTGCGTATCATTTTTAGAACCAAATTTGAGCTTCTTGCTTCTTTTGGAATGCAAAGCAGTGGTTAGAATATTTTTAGCTTACACGCAAACATGTATTAATTCCGCATAGAGTTTGCGTTTAATGGTAGATTTGAAGTATTGTTCACTTTTAGTGAGGTACTTTGATGCATGTCTGCCACATTTTTGGTTTTCCCGATCCGTATCGTTTAAACCAGCGGCTGTGGGCGCCAGCAGAAAGAGCATGAAAAATTTAACCCTCAGGGCCAATTTCATTGTGTTTTTCCGGGCTGTCATACACAAATCCTTTAAAGAAATTCCTAGAAAAGGTTCAATATAAATGTCTAAAGCAATTTGGCTATGAAAGAGTGAATTGGAAATTACATGACAAGATGATTCTTTCTAAAAGCTTTTCACCTTACCTTGATATACTTACTGGCTGATATATGGTTAACAACTTGATAAAACAAATTACAAAAGCCCATGGCGAATAAATTCTAAAACTAAGCTTCTCATACAATCCTTCTACAGCCGTTGGTGAACAAATTAGAATGATCACTGAGATCTCAATTATTTCGTGACTCGCCTGAAGATGCATCGTAAGCATGGTGCTGCTATAGCGTGAGGTCTACCACACTATATCATGAGATCTACCTCTGGCTAGTATGTACTATAGAGTGAGGTTAGGCTACTAATGGTTATTACTTATTTCCATTCATTTAATTTAGCAAAAAACACTTAATTTGTACATCTCAAACAGCGCCTAGGTAGGCGATATATGGCGGTAGACCTCCCGTTAAGTAGCACTATCACCATTTTGTTTGAGCATTTCTGACACCGTGCGCAGCACATCAAAAAACGCTGACACAACCTTCTGTAGGCCGCACATCAAAAATCACTTTTATGCCGCAGTGGGAGGACTCTCTAGACGAAGCATCTCCAGAGGACCGGGTGGGTCGAGTCGGGACGACTCTGCCTTTCGTGCCCGTGCAGACGGTCATCACACTGGGAAAGCTCATCACAGGCCCTGCCCTGCGTCAGCTCGTCCACTTCATGTACACCGGCACCATCTTTTGCCGCGACTGCCGCCTGCCCTACGCAGAGCTTGGCGACCTGCGCCAGGCTGCCGAGTTTCTCGAGCTCTCGGAGCTTCAGGTCTATGCTGACAACTTGCTGCATCAGGAGCAGTTCCGTAACGGGGCTGTGGAGTTGCAGTACCTGCAGGTGGGATTTAGGGTTCGTTTAGGGATTTTAAAAGCTCTGATTATATTTGATATGTGTCTGCCTTACGATAATTTTTTTTGTATCACGCATTCATCAGTGTGATAAACTTATTGTCATAACCACGTACATAACTTTTAAAACTAACAAAGCGACATCATCTTGACCCTTTTCTAAAGACACCTTCAGATTATTCCCCGAATTGCTTTTGAGTTAAACCACATTTCTATACTCCATTTGAACGTGTCCATTGACTAAAGCCCCTTAAATTTGAATTTAAACAATTTTAGAGAATTTAAACAATTTCCCTTTTCTTTACCGGGGAAACCGTCATGGTGTCCTGGTATTAGTTATAAGACATTTGAAAAACCAATATACAAGATTATATGTATCAGGCATGATTGGAAAGAAAGCATCCTTAGATACCGATGTTTGTTTTGTCTTGAGCAGATCTTGAGTGGCCGTCTGAAGGAGGTCTGCGTGGAGGCAGGCTACTTCTCAGACGTGCTGTTCCAGCTGGAGGACGGCTCAGCGTCAGGACACAGAGCTATGCTGATGGCGCGGTGCGACATGATGCACGCCATGTTTTCTGGAGACTTCAGGGAGAGTAACGCCAAAGTGGTGAGTCGGGGGCGCTGGTCGTAGCTTAGTAGATAAAAATTGTCCGCGCTTTTCTTGTAATGGGCTGTGATTATTAGCAGAACTCGTGTGGTAATTTGGAGCGTTGGTTCGTTCATTGTCCGTTTCCTCCCAAAAAATTGTTGAAATATTTGTTAAATGAAATGCTCTCCGATTGAAATGTGCAGAGAATGTTAACAAAACTTACGTGTCAGTTTGGTGTGTTGGTTTGTACATATCCCCCAAAAATTGTTAAATATAATTTTTTATATTATTGTTAAAATTGTAAAATAATGCTTTCCGTTTAAAATGTTCAGTGACGATTTGCAAAACTCCTGTGTCAGTTTGGTGAGCTGATACACTTATTTTCAGAAAGAATCATATTGAAATATCTGTCAAATTAAATGCTTTCTAGTAAGTGAACAGTGTTTCGTGTTTTCAGGTCACCTTCCCTGGTGTTAAACAGCGAACTTTCAGAACATTGTTGCAGTTTTTGTACACGGACACCACACCCACATTGAAGGTACGAATTTTTCCTTATTGCCATCTCTCGTTTATTTCTCTGGGTGAATAAGTGTTGCTCTACTAGCGCTCTGCTCTTTTGTTTGCTTCTAAACTGATGAGATTTTAAAATTAGTTTTAGCATTAACGTATTGAGAATGTCGGAAATTTCACTGAGAAACACTCATTCCAGCGAAGTTTAAATTAAGTCAAAGCGAGTAAATTCGTTCCTAATCTTGATTTACTTAAATGTTGAGCTACAGCATTTGAAAATGCTAAACGTTTCAAATTATTTACATCATTTTTGTAAATCTGCTTGCGTGTTTTATAACTTCCTCCACTATACTTCCAATGACTTCCTCCACTATTTCACTCGGAAAAAACAACGTGAAGTTCGTTGGCTTATGGGACCACACTCCATTTCCATTTTCACCTCTGTTATTTCAAGCCGTGCCCTTGACCTTTTGATTTTCAGGCCCACTTTTGCACATATCCTCAATGTATTGTATTTCTTATTAAATTTGTTCCCTAGTGTGTTCTTTGGAGTTTACTGCCGAGTGGCAGCTCTAGTCTCATTTTAATGTCGGTCACTACCTGATGCCAGAGTACGTCTAATGATGGTGGTCATAATAACGGTAACATGAGTCGAAAAATGCTGACGGAACTCCTTCCTCTTTCTAATGTCGGTCAATACCTGATGTTGAAGTAAGTCTAATGATAGTGGTTATGAAAACGGTAATATGAGTAGAAAAATGCTGACGCAGCTCCTTTCTCATTCTAATGTCGGTCAACACCTAATGTCAGAGTAAGTCTAATGATCGTAGTTACAATAACGGTAACATGAGTAGAAAAGTGATGACGTTGAAGGGTTAAACTGAAGATGGCGTGCAGGTGCGGGAGTGTCTGCCGACGGTGGAGCTGGCAAACCGTCTGTGTCTGCCTCGACTTGTGACCCTCGTCGAGGTTGAAATCATCGACCTGTTCCAGCGCATCTTGCAGGCCGGCGGTGACGTCAGTGAGGACTGTCTGCTACTGCTTGAACCTATGCAGGTGATGAGACTTCTGATCTATAAGAGACATACTGAAGAAACTGTCCTGTAGAAATTGTCCTATAGAAACTGTTCTGTAGAAACTGTCATGTAAAAACTGTTCTGTAGAAACTGTCCTGTAGAAATTGTCCTGTAGAAACTGTCTTGTAGAAATTGCCCTGTAGAAATTGTCTTGTTGAAACTGCCCTGTAGAAATTGTCCTATAGAAACTGCCCTGTAGAATCTGTCCTGTAGAAATTTTCCTGTAGAAACTGTCCTGTAGAAATTGTCTTGTTGAAACTGACATGATGCTGTAATAAAGTGAGGTCTATTTGCTGCTGCTTGAACCCATGCAGGTGATGAGACTTCTGATCTATAAGAGAAATACTGAAGAAACTGTGCTGTAGAAACTGACATGATGCTGCTATAAAGTGAGAAGCTCAAATTTACCTGATTTATTTTCCAGAGTAGTTTATCTGTGTGAAAAGACCTCGTTAAGGTTCCTGAGACTTAACTGTTCTGAAAGATATCTTGGCCCGTCATTAACTGCACTAGTTCTGAAAACCTGTTTGTCTGCTTGTCTTATTATAGCTTTCATTCCTCTCGTTATCTCTTGGTGCTTTAATTTACAAGTGAGAATCAAAATCGGTGGCATTACGTGGCATTTGAGCCCTGCTATGAGCAAGGCTCATGTTTGCAGTGCACACGCGGCGAAATGTCTGTTACCTCATGAGCAATGCACAAATAGAAAATCACAAGCGTAACCTTGGACATGATGAGTAAAACAAGACTGCAATGTTGTGAGGGTATATTCTTATCTGATGCCCTTCAAATAGAAGTGGCGAGCTAGGAAGAAAAAGGATGAAAAACAAAAGAAGAGACAGCGCTGAAGGCATGGAAACAGAAAGAAGTGAGGTAGGCAGGACAGATAGAAGCCCCGAAGGCCTATCTCGGGCTAAGCTGCCCATTGCATAAGGTAGACTAATTGAGCTAACCTAGAACTATTGCTTATTCTATGCATTTTGAGTGGTTTCTTTGACTATTTATGTAAGTAATTTGAAGAATATAAAAGATACATTCAGAATGCAATCTATGAATCAAACTCTAAGATCACATCCACATATTTGGCCCAATATCATCTCCTCCCCGTTTGTACAGTTCAATATCTGTTTTGAAAACACACATTCCTTGCGATTACTACAAACAGTGAAGCCCAACAGAATTATTGGTTAATTAGCAAGCTTTTCAAAGTACTGACTCAGATTGCTTCCCACAACTCACTCCAACTGCTTTTCACAACACACTCCAACTCAAGCTCCAGGAACGATTTCCCAAATGGAGCCATCAATAAAAATATTCCTTTTTGTATACCTGATGTTGACTACGCAAGTTACGCAACTGATTTCAATTTGAGCAGCTGCATAACGCGAGCCAGCTGGTGGAGTGGTGCCTCATACAGCTGGCTACGTCCTACAACCACGTGTGTCACAAGCACCCGAAGCTCCTGCGCAGCCTTCATCCTGAGAACCAAGCGTGGCTCAACCGCCATCGCTGGCCTCCAGTGTGGTGAGTGCTTCGCCAACCGCCATCGCTGGCCTTCAGTGTGGTGAGTGCTTTGCCAACCGCCATCGCTGGCCTTCAGTGTGGTGAGTGCTTTGCCAACCGCCATCGCTGGCCTCCAGTGTGGTGAGTGCTTTGCCAACCGCCATCGCTGGCCTTCAGTATGGTGAGTGCTTTGCCAACCGCCATCGCTGGCCTTCAGTGTGGTGAGTGCTTTGCCGACCGCCATCGCTGGCCTCCAGTGTGGTGAGTGCTTTGCCAACCGCCATCGCTGGCCTTCAGTGTGGTGAGTGCTTTGCCGACCGCCATCGCTGGCCTCCAGTGTGGTGAGTGCTTTGCCAACCACCATCGCAGGCCTTCAGTGTGGTGAGTGCTTTGCCAACGGCCATCGCTGGCCTTCAGTGTAGTGACTTTGCCAACCGCCATCGCTGGCCTCCAGTGTGGTGAGTGCTTTGCCAACCGTCATCACTGGCCTTCAGTGTGGTGAGTGCTTTGCCGACCGCCATCGCTGGCCTTCAGTGTGGTGAGTGCTTTGCCAACCGCCATCGCTGGCCTCCAGTGTGGTGAGTGCTTTGCCAACCGCCATCGGTGGCCTTCAGTGTGGTGAGTGCTTTGCCAACCGCCATCGGTGGCCTTCAGTGTGGTGAGTGCTTCGCCAACCGCCATCGCTGGCCTTCAGTGTGGTGAGTGCTTTGCCAACCGCCATCGCTGGCCTCCAGTGTGGTGAGAGCTTTGCCAACCGCCATCGCTGGCCTTCAGTGTGGTGAGTGCTTTGCCAACCGCCATCGCTGGCCTCCAGTGTGGTGAGAGCTTTGCCAACCGCCATCGCTGGCCTTCAGTGTGGTGAGTGCTTTACCAACCGCCATCGCTGGCCTCCAGTGTGGTGAGAGCTTTGCCAACCGCCATCGCTGGCCTTCAGTGTGGTCAGTGCTTTGCCAACCGCCATCGGTGGCCTTCAGTGTGGTGAGTGCTTTGCCAACCGCCATCGCTGGCCTCCAGTGTGGTGAGTGCTTTACCAACCGCTATCGCTGGCCTCCAGTGTGGTGAGTGCTTTGCCAACCGCCATCGGTGGCCTTCAGTGTGGTTAGTGCTTTGCCAACGGCCATCGTTGGCCTCCAGTGTGGTGAGTGCTTTGCCAACCGCCATCACTGGCCTTCAGTGTGGTGAGTGCTTTGCCAACCACCATCGCAGGCCTTCAGTGTGGTGAGTGCTTTGCCAACGGCCATCGCTGGCCTTCAGTGTAGTGACTTTGCCAACCGCCATCGCTGGCCTCCAGTGTGGTGAGTGCTTTGCCAACCGTCATCACTGGCCTTCAGTGTGGTGAGTGCTTTGCCGACCGCCATCGCTGGCCTTCAGTGTTGTGAGTGCTTTGCCAACCGCCATCACTGGCCTCCAGTGTGGTGAGTGCTTTGCCAACCGCCATCGCTGGCCTTCAGTGTGGTGAGTGCTTTACCAACCGCCATCGCTGGCCTCCAGTGTGGTGAGAGCTTTGCCAACCGCCATCGCTGGCCTTCAGTGTGGTGAGTGCTTTGCCAACCGCCATCGGTGGCCTTCAGTGTGGTGAGTGCTTTGCCAACCGCCATCGCTGGCCTCCAGTGTGGTGAGTGCTTTACCAACCGCTATCGCTGGCCTCCAGTGTGGTGAGTGCTTTGCCAACCGCCATCGGTGGCCTTCAGTGTGGTTAGTGCTTTGCCAACGGCCATCGTTGGCCTCCAGTGTGGTGAGTGCTTTGCCAACCGCCATCACTGGCCTTCAGTGTGGTGAGTGCTTTGCCAACCACCATCGCAGACCTTCAGTGTGGTGAGTGCTTTGCCAACGGCCATCGCTGGCCTTCAGTGTAGTGACTTTGCCAACCGCCATCGCTGGCCTCCAGTGTGGTGAGTGCTTTGCCAACCGTCATCACTGGCCTTCAGTGTGGTGAGTGCTTTGCCGACCGCCATCGCTGGCCTTCAGTGTTGTGAGTGCTTTGCCAACCGCCATCACTGGCCTCCAGTGTGGTGAGTGCTTTGCCAACCGCCATCGCTGGCCTCCAGTGTGGTGAGTGCTTTGCCAACCACCATCGCAGGCCTTCAGTGTGGTGAGTGCTTTGCCAACGGCCATCGCTGGCCTTCAGTGTAGTGACTTTGCCAACCGCCATCGCTGGCCTCCAGTGTGGTGAGTGCTTTGCCAACCGTCATCACTGGCCTTCAGTGTGGTGAGTGCTTTGCCGACCGCCATCGCTGGCCTTCAGTGTTGTGAGTGCTTTGCCAACCGCCATCACTGGCCTCCAGTGTGGTGAGTGCTTTGCCAACCGCCATCGCTGGCCTCCAGTGTGGTGAGTGCTTTGCCAACCACCATCGCAGGCCTTCAGTGTGGTGAGTGCTTTGCCAACGGCCATCGCTGGCCTTCAGTGTAGTGACTTTGCCAACCGCCATCGCTGGCCTCCAGTGTGGTGAGTGCTTTGCCAACCGTCATCACTGGCCTCCAGTGTGGTGAGTGCTTTGCCGACCGCCATCGCTGGCCTTCAGTGTTGTGAGTGCTTTGCCGACCGCCATCGCTGGCCTTCAGTGTTGTGAGTGCTTTGCCAACCGCCATCACTGGCCTCCAGTGTGGTGAGTGCTTTGCCGACCGCCATCGCTGGCCTCCAGTGTGGTGAGTGCTTTGCCGACCGCCATCGCTGGCCTTCAGTGTTGTGAGTGCTTTGCCAACCGCCATCACTGGCCTCCAGTGTGGTGAGTGCTTTGCCGACCGCCATCGCTGGCCTCCAGTGTGGTGAGTGCTTTGCCAACCGCTATTGCTGGCCTCCAGTGTGGTGAGTGCTTTGCTCACTGTTGCCCAGTTTAACCGTTTCACCTCATTGTTTTTACTCATTTTACCGCCATCACAACCACCATTATTGCACAGGCATTATGTTCTCACCCACACCAGAAGAAGGAAGTAACCGCCGCTCGGCTGTGAACTTTAAAAAAACACATTCAGGGTACTAATTAGACAAAAAAATATTCATTCCAAGAGTTTTTGAGAGAAAGACAATATGGCTACCATTGGCTTTAAAGTTTTAACTTAGAACTGATGTACTGTGCATTGATATTGACGCTGTTAATGTTGTGTGGTGTAAGGGAAGAAATCATCAGGGTCTTATAAGAATACTGACTTAGCGTAGATGTTTTAACATCATGGTAATAATGCCATAATCAGACTATGACCGACTAATTTGTGGTACCCAATACATCACTCCTTTACAAATATTCTTGCAGTTCCTACAGACGTAGTTCTGAATTTTAATATTTTCCACACTCCGTTCATCTGTCCGTCCACCAGAGTGAGGATCCATTAAAACTGTCTTAGTGCTAAATGATCGATCATTACTCCATCTAAAGACTTAGATCCTCGCGTTAAAGTCGATCAATTTGCGTATCGTCAAAATCGCATAGCTTGAAAGACGATGGTGACCTGCTAATTATATGCCTCTGTAGCTCTAAGCTTTTTTAGCATGCTGATATTTTTTGAAACTTCAGGTACCTGAAGGACTTCGACTACTACGAGCGATGTTTGATGGACCGACAGCGTGAAGCAAACCCCATTAAACCTCTGAAGCGATCACGCAACACCGCAGGTTGTCTCTGCTTCGCTTCTAAGAGCCGCAGAGATTCGGACAACAAGCAGAGCTACAGAACCATGTAGACAGCTATGCGTCAACCGTGGTTGATGAACTGGATATCTTATGCGTAGCTTATATACAGACAGGTTCTCAAGTTCTTATGGTCGACTTCCGAGTTTCAAAAATTCTCACAGCTGGGCACCCCTAGGCTTTGGTTGCGAACCTTGGTATTCTCCGGTTCTTGGCGCAAGAGATTCTTGCTAAGATTTTTTAATTAAACTCATTTGAGTTTGATCATTTATTTGGGAAGTTGAGGTTATTAGTTACATTATTCGCAAAAACCTTACAACTTTGAACGCCAAATGGTTTTGCGTTTTTTTTTTTTCATTGTTGTGGCTTGTAGTGTTTGGTCGAGTGAGATTTTACCGAATATTATTTCACGCATGACTGGCGTTTTGGGAGTTGACGTTGCAGTGTGTCAGCACGTATCGGGGCAACGATGTTGGTTTTGGCTGGAAGGCGTTGCCAGTTGATCATCCCTTGCTCGAATGGTGGTGGTTGAGCTGACTCGCTTTGCCGGACGATTTCTATCTATGTTCGATTATTTAGAACTTGAATTTTTTCAACTTTCCCAAGAAGAATTCAGTTTTTCTTTGGGTGTATGTATTAGTTTGCAATTTAGTCGCTCAATTTTTAGGTTAACTATCACACTTGAATTGATTTGGTTGCTCTTCTTGTAGCTCAAGTTTGATCCTACACACACACAGTCACATTTGGCTTCTCCTTTTGCTTGGTTAGTGCCAGAGCGAGGCGCGCGCGTGGAACTTTCGAGCTGATCTGCTCGGGACTTCTAACGTGGGCGAGTGTTACAGATCATTGCCTGATCGCCTTCTTATAATTAAAATGGTAGTCTTTTCTATCACGTATGTCTAGGCTGAGTGTTTAGGTCGCGTGGTGTAGTCTCATGCAGTGCTCCAACTTAGTCTAGACTCGTGCTCGCGTTACTCACGGAGATGCTCAGTGACCGCTGGAGAAGTAAACAATAATTATTTCTATCGACTAAAAATACTATTCACATACTTTGATAATTTTATTATAAGTGCGTCGTTGTTCGGTGTCCCAAAGTAAGTTTATGGAAGATCTCCTCGACTATTAAGTGAAATTTTAAAGGAAGCTTCAATGGTCAGGCGCTAGCGGGCAGAGCAACTATTCAGGTGTTTAGTTGTGATCTTCATTTGCTGTGTTCTTGTGAGCATTATTTTTGTATATCATTTTTGACTGATGACTGCATATCATTTCCAGCGACTTGAAAGTCGTTCAGGTTTGACCTGCACAACATCGTTAACGAACCTTAGTCCAGTCTCCGCTTGTAACAACGACCATTAAAACAATGTATATGATTGTCTTGATAATTACTTTCTTCTTTGCTTGTGTTATTCAAGATAGAGATTGAGCAGAGATACTTGAACAAAATTCTTCTCAAGTGCGTCTTGTTGCTCTCAAAATTCAACATATATGTACGTACTTCCTTGTAATAGCTTAGTTGGCTTGTCTCTTACGAATGAATGACCTCACGCTTTCTTTTTGGTCGAATGGCGCCGCGGGCTCGAGTAGAAAGTGATCTAATTTCTAGCGTTTTGGTTGCTATGAAACCCTCACATTTCATGTAAGATAAAATGGTCAGTGTGCAAGGTTGATTACATTTTTCTACTCGCAGGGAAGCACAATGACGCTGTGGTGTCGAGCATTAGAGTATTGGACGAGCTAATCTCACACATACTTACGATTAAAGGATAAATTGATTGGCAGTGAGATGCATCTTTTGAAATTTTCTTTATGAAAGTAATGAACGACTTCATTTCTTTATATACTACCAAAAAATGACCATATGAAACTTATGGGCTTCTATGATATCATTTTTTAGCTCTAAGTTTTGTTCATAAATGCGCTGCTTGAGGTTATTTTTAGCTATTACGTCTTTACTCGTGTTGGCTGAATTTTTCCGTTCATTTTTTGCGATGGTTTCCTTTCAAATATTTCCATGCAACAAATGCCTCGACATGCCTCGCGTTTATCGAACACTTAATTACGGTATTTCAATATCTCTACATCGATATTAATTTCTATCAGTAATATTTAAAATCAAATATCGCCACTTAAAACGTTTTTTTTAGTGTTTTTCGTCACTGAGAATTATGGTAAACTGCAGAAATACACTGAAATAATTTGATGTGTCACCAATTGAGATATCTGATGAACAATTACTTATGCTAAATTCATATCTCAATTCTATACGAATTTGGGTGATGAATGATTAAGTTATGCGAATTTCTGCAACATTTTTTTTTCACCACTGCTAGTCTGCTTCGGGCTGAAATATCCATAAATTTTTATATTGTAAAAGAGAAGGTTGTAACAAACTTTTGTTCATTAGAGCCTTCTGTTCACGGTCAGTTATGAATTTTATTATTCTCTTCTAGAAGCGCTCCATGACATGTTTTCCACGTGCTTTGGTTAGTCATCTTAAGTTTTTCTACGAGTCGACTATCTGTGATTGCCGTAACATTTAATCTTATATTAAGTTTAGCTTAAGGCTTAAAGGAATTTATCTGAGGTGCTAGAATATTTACCATCCCGGCATTAATTCGGGAACATGGGCATTACTTTCCATACGGTGCCCTTCAGTGTTTGGAGTACGAAAATGTTTCTCGCGTTCATTGCATACGAAAGATCCTGAGCTGCATCGTGTCCTAGTGTCCTCTCGGTCCTCTGCTTCTAATCACCGTCACTTTTCATTATTTAGCGATGTTTTCTTTTGTTTTCTACGAGAGTATGTCCACAATTTCGGACGGTAATGGACCATGTTTCTTGCCTTACAGGTTATGCATCGAGTATGCGTCGATGTGCAAGGTTTTGCTGAGTGTTAGCCTCTTTGTTCAATGTGTAGTGTAGCTCAAATAGTTCCTGTGCTTGACGTGCTCATTGCATTTATTAATTATTGAACCTTAGAATCTGTATCCATTATCTGGAAATTTTTTAATGTTGCGTCATTTAGTGGACGATATTCTTTTTTCTTACCTCTTTTTGAACTTGCAAAGAGCATCGGCATTGAATTGGAACTTGCTGTTTCTTGTCACTCGCCATGGCGGACTGAGACCAAATCTATAATTTGCACGCTCTGAATTTTGATTTAGTCTCGCTCTTTCATTCAATAAAATCATGATTTCATTGTATAGAAGAATGTTTAGACGTTTATCAGTTCCCTAAGCACACTTCAGTTGCACTCTTGTTAATCAGTTCTCGTACTGACCACTAGAGGCTGGCGCTCTTGCAGGAAAAGATCAAACCTTTTCACCCTCCTCAAATTTCTTGAACTTTAAAGCCCCTGATGTTGATTGGCGTTATTCATGTGTAAGAATAAGGCTCACCGTAATTGTAAGACAGTGTGTGTCGATTGAATGTTCTTCTCACTGCCAATTACGACAATGCTTGTAGGTTTCTCTGCGCTTAGTGTGTCTCAAAAGCCGGGTCGTCTTCTGGCAGTCTGTCAGTACTTATATAGCTTTGAAAAATGTGCGTGGAAGCGCTAGTTCGTAAGCGTGTAAAGGTGATAAGGCGTTTTAATTATAACCATCATTTAGGTTCGTTCTTCTTACATCGATTAATTTTTGCGCTATTATTCTTGCTCGAGACACCCGGTGCTCGTGCGTTCGATTGGAATATTTCTTTTGCTAAGAGGCCTTACTATTCCACGCTCGGAAACGTCCATTGAAATAGTTATCGTAATCATTTAGCGAAAGGTTTAGAGCCGGCTTTCTTCAGATTATGGCACCATCTCCGACTTCGTATTCGACCAACCAATTCCACCAGTTCAGTTCGACTTTCCATAGCTGCTGCATTAATGGAAATAAATTATCATGCTCATTCTTGTGGCTGTCGGAAATAATGAAGTTAACGGAATCATGTCTCATCCCATTTCATAAATCTTTCATTTAAAATTGGGACAGGTTAAGTGAATTGAGTGGTAGATTCAATTTCATCAGAGGGTGTCTGGGTAGTGAGGAGCTTCCCAGTCTAACTTTTTCGCCACCTGCATGCATGTTTTTCGCCGCCTAATCGATTTAATTGCTTAAATTGCTAAGGCGATGAAAAACATACATACAGGCGGCGAAAAAGTTATACTGGATTATAGAGCGGTGAGCGCACCAGATCCGCCATAGATTTTCAAGCAATTCAGGTCGTCTTAGCGGTATAGCTGGCAGCAAAAGTCGTTTTATTGACTTGGGACATGCCATGTGGGATTTTTTTCAAATCGAATCTTCATGTCACAGCTTTTCCCCCAAAAAATTAACACTGAGTTTTCGGTGTACCGGGTGCTTAGCGTTCAAATTTTGTTTAAAGAAAGCATTAACTTGAGATTTCTGGCCTGAAATAACCCCCGCGTGGCACGGCCAAGTCGTCAGAACAACGTTCGCTGCTAGCTATACCGCTAAGAAAAAGCTAAATACTTGAACATTTGGCCCCTGGAGGAGTTCTGAGCACGCTCACCGCACTACCACAGCACGGTGTTGGGACTTGGTGGTCGTAAGGATAGTGTATGACTGAACACTCGTTTCGTTACCGAATAAAATAAATATCTGTACGCACGAATAGATTTCAAATGATCTCAGACCTCGCTGAATGTTCGTTTCGTTTTGAGATTTTCCGTTTAGACGGTGGTTTGAGGACGACTGAGTCTCTCCGATGCGCAAGAGATCAATAAGACTCCGTTAAAATGTCCTACGAGTCACCATCTTTATCGCCTTCACAAAACTATCAGTAATAACTCTCATACGACATAGGTTTCATGATACCTTCCAGCAGTACCTGGCATAAAAGTCTTATTTGCTCAGATTTTGAGGTAAAAATTATTTAAAAGACGAATGAGCGCTTAAGAAACTTTTAATGACAATTATTTTTATGAATGGGCAGCACTCAAGTTTTAGTGTCGGTAACAAGAGAGAGTGACTTGATTGGCTTAGAGATCACCCCAGCACGGATAGGTTTAGACCAGAGGTACTTCCCCTGAATTTGATCGAACCCCAGGGGTTCGGGGAGTCGAAACCCTGGGTTCGGCATGGTACAGTTTGTGGACTAATACAGTACATAGTTAGAGACATTTGTTTTGAATTTGACGAAAAAAGAAGCGCAATTTATTTTCCATCTACGAAAGGTTCGATGAATACGACGTTGTGGGGTTCAGTACTTCCAACAAGGTTGAGTACCTTGGATTAGACCGACCTGCTTGTCGAAGCCTGCAACGGCAGAGCTACAGTGACGGGACACGAGCGAAAATTCTTCATGTGGGTTCCGTCGTCAAAGCCTCGTCCACAACCCTCGTGATGCACTCATTTTACGATCTTTTCATGGTTTTACAAGAGAAAAAATTCCACTTAATCTTAAGTTCGCTGCTTCTCTGTGCAGTTCCTGGGGTGGTAGAACCGTTTGGTTCATGAAGAATATTGAACAAAAGAAGAACACACTGCAACATGCCTCTTACAACGCACTCTTCGTAAGGCTGTGTGGACGGGGAATAATTCCTAAAGACAGCTAATAATTTGTAGGAACAGACACAAGCTGTTTTGAATGAGTTTGAGTTCATTTTTAGGTTTCTTAGAAAATTTTGTAATAGCATTCTTGAGTGTAGATTAGTCGTCACAGTTCTAGGGACTCCGCTGGGTCGAGTCGATGTTGGTAGTTCACAGGGCCGTAACGATATACCGACTTGCCAATTAGAATTATCTCTCATATTGTAGATGTTTTATGGGCATAACAATAAAGTCTTTCTTAACCAGGCGTGTTTTGTCATATCCTTTGCACGTTGTATGCTAAACTCCATGATAGTTTTATTGTAAAATGTTGAAGCGTTTATTCCACTTTGCCTTGCACTCGTGTGCTACAAATGTAAATTTTAACTATAGCAACAACGTTAAACATAATGTTATTAAAGTAATAATGGAATCAGTGACTTGAGGGGCCAGATGAGTGCGATGATGTTTCTGAGACCTCAAAGAACTGTATTTTGTGACGAATGTCATCAACCAAATCTTGTTCTTTCTAATCTTAACGTTAGAAAATATCGGGGTATTTTTACTCAAAGATGGAACAAACCTAAAGTATTATTAAAAATTTTTTAAGAGCCTTGCATACTTATAATTGGAGTATTTCAGGCATTATCCAATGCTTACACATCTTGGTGGATAAAGTTTCAATGAAATGCAGTATTTCAACATTAGCAGGGCAGGACTTCAAGACAGGATACATAGTCCGTTTTGCACCCTTATATAGCGCGTCTGTTACTCACGGAGAAATCTGCAGGTATTGATGTCTTATTTTGGTACCGTAAACGAATAAACCAAAGTGTTCTGTACACTTTGAGTTAAAAGAAAATATTCGTTTACATTAGCTTTAAATTAAGCGACCGTGAAAAAACAAGTTGGGTTACTGTATTGTAACAACGAAAAAAGGCAATCGAGTTTTTATTTTAGGCAAATATGGTTGAAAAAGTTTTTATTTTAGGCAAATATGGTTGAAAAAGTTTTTATTTTAGGCAAATATGGTTGAAAAAGTTTTTATTTTAGGCAAATATGGTTGAAAAAGTTTTTATTTTAGGCAAATATGGTTGAAAAAATTGGTTCGATGAATTTATTCCTTAGCCTAATTCGAGATACAGTAAAACCGTATTTATAACAAATGAAGTCGGACACTGTAACTGGGGTATACATACCGTTTCATAATGGCCACTTTCGTAAAGTGGTGAGTGAGCGGAAGGAAAGTCCAGGGTGCGAGCTTTGCACTGCAAGCCGCTCACCAGTCTAACTTTTTCGCATCCTGCATGCATGTTTTTCGCCGCCCCAGTTTTTAAATCGCGTAGGCGGTGAAAAACATGCATGCTCCGGTGAAAAAGTTTGACTGGGTCTATGTTGTTATTTCCAATAGCAAAAAAGAAAAAAGCTTGAACCTGCCGCCAAGCCCATGGTGATGAATATCCGCTCGGTGGAGTTCCAGCGTAAATTTTTTAGCCATTGAGTTATACTGTAAATTGTAACAAATTGTAAAAAAAAGCTGATGAAATGTAGCTCCTCTTTGGAATGAACGATTTCTTAAAGCATCCTCATTAGTAAGGCGTGAAATAAAAATACAAGAAGATCCTGAATGTCGAAGAGAAAGGCTGGGGCTAAACACTACTCAAGAGGGCAATGCACCAAATGAGGGGCACATGAGAGCACTTGATTCAGTAGTTTTTAATGTGATGTTAACTGTAGTGCACCAAGGCGGAATTACTGAAATTATGGTCCGGGTTTTGCACTTCTCGGCAGAAACGGTGCAGTGTTGGCACTTCTCGGCAGAAACGGTGCAGTGTTGGCACTTCTCGGCAGAAACGGTGCAGTGTTGGCACTTCTCGGCAGAAACGTTGCAGTGTTGGCACTTCTCGGCAGAAACGGTGCAGTGTTGGCACTTCTCGGCAGAAATGGTGCAGTGTTGGCACTTCTCGGCAGAAACGGTGCAGTGTTGGCACTTCTCGGCAGAAACGGTGCAGTGTTGGCACTTCTCGGCAGAAACGGTGCAGTGTTGGCACTTCTCGGCAGAAACGGTGCAGTGTTGGCACTTCTCGGCAGAAACGGTGCAGTGTTGGCACTTCTCGGCAGAAACGGTGCAGTGTTGGCACTTCTCGGCAGAAACGGTGCAGTGTTGGCACTTCTCGGCAGAAACGGTGCAGTGTTGGCACTTCTCGGCAGAAACGGTGCAGTGTTGGCACTTCTCGGCAGAAACGGTGCAGTGTTGGCACTTCTCTGCAGAAACGGTGCAGTGTTGGTACTTCTCGGCGGAAACGGTGCAGTGTTGGCACTTCTCGGCGGAAACGGTGCAGTGTTGGCACTTCTCGGCAGAAACGGTGCAGTGTTGGCACTTCTCGGCAGAAACGGTGCAGTGTTGGCACTTCTCTGCAGAAACGGTGCAGTGTTGGCACTTCTCGGCGGAAACGGTGCAGTGTTGGCACTTCTCGGCAGAAACGGTGCAGTGTTGGCACTTCTCGGCGGAAACGGTGCAGTGTTGGCACTTCTCGGCAGAAACGGTGCAGTGTTGGCACTTCTCGGCGGAAACGGTGCAGTGTTGGCACTTCTCTGCAGAAATGGTTCGGTGTGAAGTGCAGGACAATGCAAAATACGTTGGTTTACCCGTGGAATTGGACATGCTGCTCGTTTCTTTGTTCAATCGAGCTAATGTTTTCAATGCGTGAATCTAAAGAATGGAAATACTTATTCAAATTTGCTTTTGATGACTCGCCGTACGTTAACATTTAAAGAAGTCTTTGAAGTAGTCACTGAAGGGAAAAATTCAATCTTAGGGAAATTTCAGCGCAAGAAATAAAATAAAACTTTCAACATGAAATACAGTCAGGTATTCTCGACGCAGAGTGTGATACCTTTTTCAAAAAATGAGTAGTCAACCACTAAACGATGCGAAAAAGCGCTTTTTTTGTGAGTAACGTACTCTATGCGATTCCTAAGCATTGCTTTGATTTGCAATCTTTTCTTGTCTAAATTACAGTCCTCTTATACGTTTGAATGTCATAACTTCCCAGCCCTACTAAGTCTCTAATTCTGAGACTCGTCGTTATACAAGTCATTTCAATTAAACTACATATACTATTAATGACATCAGGGAGGCTAAAGTGGAATACGTTCTGGCACGAATCGTCAAATTTGGGATTTTCTACTAAAATTTGACTATGAACATTTGACATTATCTCCCTACCCAGATCGATTCAGCTGAAGTTGCTGTTATGGCTAGATTTCATTCAAAGATGACCAAAACTTTAAAATCTTGAGAAAAAATGGGTATCCAGTGATTTTTCTGCACTTACTGAACCATTTGCCGAGGATGTTGTGAAGCACACACCTGCGGTCAACACACCTGCGGTCAACGTCCACAAACGCGCAGGTCGACCTACAGCTGCGAAAACTCACCATAATAAACATCTGAATAAACATTACAAAGTTTCACGATCTTTTAAGAACAGAGAATTTAGATTCAACAGTAAAGTACT
Organism: Morinoia aosen; assembly: GCA_030386875.1. Taxonomy (NCBI): domain Eukaryota; kingdom Metazoa; phylum Arthropoda; class Malacostraca; order Amphipoda; family Talitridae; genus Morinoia; species Morinoia aosen. The sequence goes on along the minus strand of CM059567.1, from coordinate 43,177,680 downwards.
TATTTATTTTTTGTCCCACTTCATAAGTTAACTCGGCAGCAATTCTGTTGGCCGGTATCATATGCTGAAAAACGATCGTGATACTCTTAAAATAATGTTATTTCATGAAGTATGTACGTCTTTTGTGATGGATTCAAATGTACAGAAGGGAAAGAGTGTGTTGTGAGCGACGGAAGACAAAACTGTGCATTAAATATGCATTAAGTTCCGCAGTCCGCATCCCGTAGCGAGTACCAGCATCGATGTTTTATTATTTTTACTGATTGACTGACTGAGGATGGAGCTGGTCACCGAAACGTTTGCAGAGTGAAGGAATTCTTTGCTGATATTTTATTCTAAGACCTTGAAAATTACTAATAAATATGATTTCAATGTTAACAGTGTTCGTTTACAAGTTTCTCGATATCAAATGAGTTATATAAGCTATCTCAGCTCTTTTATCAGTGGGATTAATAACGCCCACCTGATATATATACATTTTTTTGAATGATACTTAAGGAATTTAAGAATTTAAAATGAAGATCCATGGAAAGACCCTGTCATCATTCGATAAAGGAGGCATGATTAGGATTCATCGAAGTAGAAAAGCAACCGGAGACATTTGCACAGTAACAGATATAAGTACTGAAGTGTGAAAGCGATACATAGAACAATTGCTCACTGGATACGTGAGGGTGAATCCGTTCATTTTGTGAAAATTCTTGAAATCCTCATATTGCGAATGACAGAGACACTCCATTTGGAGCGATTGATCAGAAGCGTTGAGTTATCAACATGATTGATAACTCACGAGTCTTGTTAAGGTCCAAAAGTCTATTCTCAAATTATCGGGCGTCGCAAGTCAATGAAAATTTGTTTCGGAAGATGAAACTCTGCCAGTAAGCCTTAAGTGTCTGCAGTAAATCTGAAAAGTGTTTTATTTGCTCGAGAACACCGAGTTTGGACTGTTGAGGCCTGTAAACCTGTAATGTGATCTCATGAATTCAGATTCATCCTCTTTCAGAACGATGGGCGGGTTAGGGCATGGCGACTGCCACTTGAAGCAATTGATCCATCTTTCATCACTATTAAAAGTATTATATATAAGTATTATTAGAGCCGCGTCCGTCCGTCTGTGTGACCCCCTCTTTTAATCGATAGCTTTGATAGCAACAAGGATAAAGCTTCAGAAATGCAAGAAATTATTCTATTGCGTTATTTTTCTGTGGCGATTCTATTTCCTTTCACTTGCATTATGGTATCCAGAATACGCAATCGGCTTAGTTTTACAAATTAAAATTTTCTTTAGAGTTTTCTTTGTTGAAATTCATCATGTTGCTTAGATATTTTTAATTGATAGTGCGAAAAAAAATGTTCTAAATTCGTTTAACCGGTAACCTGGCTACCACTTAGTATAAGGCCCAAGTTTTTGGAACATGAGTTATTGTTTTCGAAATTGTGATTTTCTTGAAAAGCTTCGAAGAGATAATGGACGATATTTCAAAATAAAATTCCGGCAAGAGGCCACCATGGATAGAAATGTGTCCAACCGATAGAGAGATATTCGACTGCAGGAAAGACGCCGGAGACTATCACGTGTATGGAAGATAAATATATGACTGCAGATAAATAGATATGACTACAGATGACTATATTTCAATTCAGGAGCTTTCAACAATGCACTGATACGAGTATTGTTTGTTAGGCTCGTGTTCTTCATAACTAGGATATAAGACCGCGCAATATTTACCTCAAAGCTTATGTTCTCATCTTTTCTTAGTATCACTGATTTACTTGATATTAGAGAACACCTGGAATATAAGGTTGCCTTTTAAAGTAAAAATACAACTGAAGTAGCCTTGATATATATTTTCATTCTGTGTAGTCAAAAACTACGTGAACAGTTCTCTAATGGAGGACATGAAAATTCATGTCCCACTAAAATGAATTCAATTGCAGAACTACATTTTGTAACACACTGATTTATTTTAAGCTAAATGTTTCACGATTCACTTATAGCGATGAGACGATCATTTTCTTGAAGTCAAGTAGAACTAGAAACCGGAAAGTGGCGTAGTGTCTAGCGTCCCAAGACACCTCCCAACAGACCGCCACCACCACCTCCACCGAGGAGTCCACTGGTCAGGCCACCGACTAGACCACCACTTCCACCTCCACCTAGGAGTCCACTGGTCAAGCCACCGACGAGACCACCACTTCCACCTCCACCGAGGAGTCCACTGGTCAAGCCCCCGAGAAGGCCACCACCTCCACCTCCACCTCCACTGAGGAGGCTTCCGAGACCCAAGGATCCAAGCAAGCAGCCCACCAATCCACCATCAGCACCTCCTCCTTGTCCACCGCCACCACCGCTACCACCGCCTCCGAGAAGACCGCCGGTCAGACCACCAGTGAGTCCAGTAACAGTGTTTAGTACCCCACCGAGGAGGGGGTCAGGCTGTGGTTGGGGCACAGCAGCCGCGAAGGCGACCAGGAGGGAAACGACAATCTGGAACAATGATCCAAATACGATTACATTTCAACAAATGACTACTCAAATCATCAATTGATTTGTACGAGATGAAGGTTTATATCCAACCATTGAAACACGCCAGGAAAAATAGATAATCATAATTCTCTTTGCATAAAGATCAATGACAATAATGTATTTTCTTTATTATTATGTGCAGTAAGAATTGATTTGTAGCATGGTGTAGATCTTTGTTTGAACTCGTGATAAATTTATCCTCTATGAAAACTCTTTGACGGCTAAAAGTTAAGTGATTGTATTAGATCCTTCCATACAAAACTGGGAGAAGTTTAGTTTTATTTTAGGTATGCAAATTGAATAAAATGTATTTTACGTCTTTTTAAATGGTGGTACAGAAAGCACCTCAACACCAGCACTTGACTGACCAGGGAACGCATGGTGATGAGAGCAGCTCAGGTCTGATGGTGCTGCCTCGTGCGCCTCTCCTTTTAAGCAACAACTTGAGAAGGTGCAAGCAACAGTTGAGCCAATATTTGCTATCAATATGTCGAAAATGAAGATAAAAGAACCAATCTTCCAGGTTTAGTGCGAGTAAATGGAACTCATTGCCTGTGATGGGGAATATGGAGAGAAAAGTTCAAAATGAATTTAGGTAAGCAACTTAGCAAAATTAAAAAAGGTCTTAGAGATTTGGTAAATTTACGGCGCATGTACTTGCAAGTAACTTATGTTATAGTCAACCCCGTTAGCTTTGTGGACCTAATAGGATTCGCTGTTTCTATGCCAATCTAAGTATCGAACAGTTGTAAATACCTTAGGGTATTCAAGTTTCATCTTGAAACCCTACTAAGAGTATTCAACAAGTAGGCTGCGATGAAACAGAGAGAGTACAGTTAAGACCCTTAATAAAGTATTTCTTCATCTAATGTAATTAATTTAATTGAAGCTTCATAGCTAGAGGTTCATCCTACCAGTTTTCAAAGGTGAAGAATAGAGTTCATAGAGGATGTATTGTATAAATTACGGTCGTGTTAAATTATTTGCGTGATTTGAACGTCATAAAGTAGAAATTACTTAGGCTAGATCAATGCAACCGCGATTTCAAACATAGCATGACGCTGAGGCGTAGGCTCACACTATCTCGGAGAGTAATCCATTCGCCAGTACTTAGTCATAAACATCATCGAAACGATGGCTCATAATCATTAGAAATACTAGCTCTATGAGTGTGAACAAAGTCTAAAACGTTCCATGTGTTTCAGATTTGCTTAAAGCAACAAGAAGAAAATTAAACTCATAACTGGAGCACTATTGCTGAAGCCTTTTATTCCGAGGTAAACGAAGGTAACGCAGCAATTTTTTTCTTTAAATTCTCGTAAACGAAAAGGGAAAAGTTATCAAGCCTAAATCTTTCCAGCTGCGAATTTGCATTTACTCATCAGGCACAAACACGTTTACATGATCGATCTAAAATCATCGAATGAGAATCATTGGGATGTCAGTACGCTTCATTCACTTCAAAACTTCTGCATTTTAACAAAGATGTTATTTTAAAATCGATAATAAGATTCAGATTCGAACATCGAAACTTTTGTTTAGATATAAAAAGTGTATTGAAACTCATGGTTCAATATTATTTCGGGAATCATTTGAAAATGTCTCCGTTTTGAGTACATCCTTGTTCTCGAATGCCTTGATATAGCAATAATTTCTCTAAAAAAACACTATTTTGATATCGATACAGGTGCAATGGTGAGTGTTAGTAGTTCCGCCATTGGTTCAACTGTTATTTCGTTTGAAGTTTGTGGGCTCTCGTGAAATTTACTGCAGAAAATTTTATTGGTTGCACAGGGCAATAAAAGTGTATGATCAACATAAAAGCAGCTCTTTAGTTGCTAAGGCTTTCGTATTACCGAAGTATAAGTTCTCGTTAGGAAAGCACACCGAACGACATTTACCTCTCTCGCTCTGACGACTGAAACCGTATTTATTAGGAACGAAAATGCGTCCAGACGCTCGGCACTGCCACAACTGCCCTGCGGAGCTAGTATGTATGCAGGTATTTTGTAAATTTGAACACAGAATTCATGTATATTTAGCCGTTAAGAGAGTATTACAAAATTCAGCATTCCACCACAGATATTTTCCCCCATGCAAGTTTTGCAGTGCTTCTCTTGGGGGCTTTCTCGCATTAAATCTTTCTGTCACATTTTGTTTTCTGACATTTCTGTGGTATTCGCTTTCAGGCCTTTAATTCACGCTTGTCGTTCCATTTCCCAAATAATCTCCTTTGAAAAAAAAGTGTTTACTCATTTCACTGTTCAACAAAGAGCGTTGATCTGCATAGAACTGCAGACTATTCATTAAGCGAAAAAATTGGTTACCCAAAGGTTTACGTAACAGTATTAACTTTGTTCTCTACCCTGAAGAGGCTCTAACACCTTAGCTCCTAAGAGCAGGCGGAGGAGGACTGCTACTTCCCTCAGGTAATGCTGTACCCTGAATGCCCGGCGTTCAACTTCTCAGTATAGACCGACCGGGGTTGAAAATTTGGCATGGGCCGGGCCGGGGCCGGGGTAATCAAATTTACCACGGCCGGGGCCGGGGTACAGACCGTGTCAGGACGTGTCACGACGACATAATGCATAACGTCGGTTGGTGGCTCAATGCATGTTGAATTACGGTTGCAGTTGTGTGTTTATTTATGTCAAGTCAATAAAGTTTGTAGACTTGCAGTTGCAGTGCTTGTTGAATTAATTAATACAGAAACAATTATAGTAATTAAATGTACCGGGTGTTCCACAAAAATGTCCCCGACTTTTTAATAGATTCTATCTCCGCTTTAAGTTAACATGTTTGAATTTTTTTTTTCACAATGTGGTAAATTTTGTTTCCTTTTCGAATAATTTATTAGAATTAAAAGGACGACTTTTGGGATATCTAATACGTAGAATGAAAAGAAGAACCTATATAAGAGGAAGCACTCTTTTAATGGCAAACGTTTCGGAATCTCTGATTTCATCATCAGTGCTGTAAAACAGAAAATAAAAAACGATAATGAACAAATTGCGCAAAAGCCATAAGAAATTTATATCACTATACCTACATCGAAAAATAGCTATGCCCAACCATTAAAATAAAAACACAATTTCTCTTAAACATTCGAAGCCATACGTACACATACACCTAAATTTCAGCAATCAAACCAACACACAATAACATCTACACAAAGTAACAGAACTGCGTACACACACACACACACACACACAAAACACACACACACACACACGGACACACACACATTCCAACACACTCCTATTTATACAGTTGAGGCAATATTTAATTTCATCGCACTTTGATCATTATTTAGCTGAGGTCTATGGGTAAAAATGAACAATGATTCCAAAATTCTAAGGTCAAATTCCTCTGCAGTTCTACAAAGTATGGAGAAATTGGAACATTTGAAAGGGTGGTTTGAACTATGACAATGATCTCTGATGGCTGATTGGGAGGGGAGGGAGATGATTGGGAGGGAGATGAGTATGAACAGCCAGTTCTATGGGAGATACCAGAGTGTTGGCTCTGACGAATAAATTGCTGGAGCGTGGTACTTCCAACATAGGACTGCAAGCAGCAATCACATTTATACAAGTAGACACAACCATTTCTCATGCACTCTTCCAAACGCCCTTTCCTATTGAAAAAATGAACTTATTTTAAAACTATTTCTATAAAATGTTAACACGTCTATGAAAGTAAAATGAGAGTGTATTAGAGATAAAAGATCCTTTCTCATCTCCTTGAAAGGAGCCCAAGAAAGAGAGCTCGACGAAAACTTTCTGCTTTGGTGCGGTCAGGATTGTACACGGAGGGGAAAGTTCTTTGTCTAAAAACTTTTTAACCAGATTGTTAATTAAAGATACGGGGTATTTATTTTGTACAAGTAACTTTGTGATATATTTCACTTCGTCATGAAATATTTCATATGAATTTGAAATACAGTATGCTATATGCAATAATGTAGGGACACTTGTTTTGCTATAATCCTTGTAAATGCAACCGAAGAAATTGGTACATAATCCCGTAAGTGTAGGTTTTCTATAAACAGAGGTGGTGAACGTTGAATTAGTTTTCTTTACGAGAACGTCTAAAAATGGCAATTTATCATTCTGCTCAGTTTCCATTGTGAAATTTATCTTGGCGCGATATCCATTTATGTAGTCAAAGAATTTTAGGGCCTCTTCCTGTGAACGAAACAAAACGAATGTACAGTAGGTATTTCACAGTAGGTATTTCACAGTAGGTATTTCACAGTAGGTATTTCACAGTAGGTATTTCACAGTAGGTATTTCACAGTAGGTATTTCACAGTAGGTATTTCACAGTAGGTATTTCACAGTAGGTATTTCACAGTAGGTATTTCACAGTAGGTATTTGACAAGGTATTTCACAGTAGGTATTTTATTCCTCGTTTTACAGCACAGATGATGGAATCAGAGATTCCGGAACGTTTGCCATTAAAAGAATGTTCACTTTTATATTGGTTCTTCTTTTCATTTTACGAATAATTCAAGTTTTTGAAAATCGTTTAATAACCACTTTACAGTGATCGATTTACTGAAAGAGGCAGAAAAGCTATTTGTTCGGAGGAAAAGTTTTAAAAACAACACTGGTGATCTTCTTCATTTCTCATTACCTACTGTAAAGGAACGCGTTTTCAAAACATCACCTCCATCATTAATAATTCTTCGACAACGAGTTGAAGTGTTTCAAGAACTAAAGAAAACGGTGAAATGATCCGCAAAACTCTTCGTTTAATAGTGGCTAGAAGTAATGCTTGCTTTGAGAGAAATGGGTATGTCGAAGGGTATTAAATTACTTTTCAATTTAAACTTTATTTAATGTATTGATTTGTTACTCTTTTAGGTTTTTGTTTGTTCGGTATTTTGGAAAGTGCAAAATAAGGAAGAATATCAATATTGTTTAAAAATGTTTTCCTTCGAAAAAGTAGTTTTTCTATCCGTTTCAGTTATTCGATCAATGTAAAGTTGTTATTAAACGATTTTCAAAAACATAAATTATTCGAGAAAAAAAAATTTACTACGTTGTGAAAAAATGAAAATTAAAATCATAAGAAATACAGTGCGCTCACCTCCGTAACATAGCAGTCTAGACCTCGTTTCACCACACACTTGAGGTTTGGAGCGCGAACGGAGGTGAGATCGTGAACTGGTCCCTAATTTTAAGATTATTATGATTACGCTGATTATTACGATTGCTACCTCTATCGTTATTGCTATTATTGCCGTGATCATCTTCACTATCGTCACTGAAAATCACCCAGTGTCACCTGTACCTGCGGATGTTTAAGATTTGTGCACACGGACGAGTGCTGAGAACTTCCGTCGGGGCTGCCATCAAGGCCCGCGGTTGAGCAAGAGGACGAACAATTCTGTTCCTCTTGTGCTATCCTCTCCTATCTCCTCTAAACTTGCACTTACTGTATATCTCCCGTGTTATCTTTTTCACTAGGGTGTCCTTAATTATTAATGTTTAAACTTAGCCATTATTAACTTGCATTTTGTCGTCCTTGTGAGGCGACGCCTTAACTTACCTTTTGTCGTCCTCCTTGTGAGGCGATGCCTTAACTTACCTTTTGTCGTCCTCCTTGTGAGGCGACGCCTAAACTTACCTTTTGTCGTCCTCCTTGTGAGGCGACGCCTTAATTTACCTTTTGTCGTCCTCCTTGTGAGGCGATGCCTTAACTTACCTTTTGTCGTCCTCCTTGTGAGGCGACGCCTAAACTTACCTTATGTCGTCCTCCTTGTGAGGCGACGCCTTAACTTACCTTTTGTCGTCCTCCTTGTGAGGCGACGCCTTAACTTACCTTATGTCGTCCTCCTTGTGAGGCGACGCCTAAACTTACCTTTTGTCGTCCTCCTTGTGAGGCGACGCCTTAACTTACCTTTTGTCGTCCTCCTTGTGAGGCGACGCCTTAACTTACCTTTTGTCGTCCTCCTTGTGAGGCGACGCCTTAACTTACCTTTTGTCGTCCTCCTTGTGAGGCGACGCCTTGACTTACCTTTTGTCGTCCTCCTTGTGAGGCGACGCCTTAACTTACCTTTTGTCGTCCTCCTTGTGAGGCGACGCCTTAACTTGCCTTTTGTCGTCCTCCTTGTGAGGCGACGCCTTAACTTGCCTTTTGTCGTCCTCCTTGTGAGGCGACGCCTTAACTTGCCTTTTGTCGTCCTCCTTGTGAGGCGACGCCTTAACTTGCCTTTTGTCGTCCTCCTTGTGAGGCGACGCCTTAACTTGCCTTTTGTCGTCCTCCTTGTGAGGCGACGCCTTAACTTGCCTTTTGTCGTCCTCCTTGTGAGGCGACGCCTTAACTTGCCTTTTGTCGTCCTCCTTGTGAGGCGACGCCTTAACTTGCCTTTTGTCGTCCTCCTTGTGAGGCGACGCCTTAACTTGCCTTTTGTCGTCCTCCTTGTGAGGCGACGCCTTAACTTGCCTTTTGTCGTCCTCCTTGTGAGGCGACGCCTTAACCTGCCTTTTGTCGTCCTCCTTGTGAGGCGACGTTTAACTTACCTTTTGTCGTCCTCCTTGTGAGGCGACGTTTAACTTACCTTCTGTCGTCCTCCTTGTGAGGCGACGTTTAACTTACCTTCTGTCGTCCTCCTTGTGAGGCGACGTTTAACTTACCTTTTGTCGTCCTCCTTGTGAGGCGACGTTTAACTTACCTTCTGTCGTCCTCCTTGTGAGGCGACGTTTAACTTACCTTCTGTCGTCCTCCTTGTGAGGCGACGTTTAACTTACCTTCTGTCGTCCTCCTTGTGAGGCGACGTTTAACTTACCTTCTGTCTTCCTCCTTGTGAGGCGACGTTTAACTTACCTTTTGTCGTCCTCCTTGTGAGGCGACGTTTAACTTACCTTCTGTCGTCCTCCTTGTGAGGCGACGTTTAACTTACCTTCTGTCGTCCTCCTTGTGAGGCGACGTTTAACTTACCTTCTGTCGTCCTCCTTGTGAGGCGACGTTTAACTTACCTTCTGTCGTCCTCCTTGTGAGGCGACGTTTAACTTACCTTTTGTCGTCCTCCTTGTGAGGCGACGTTTAACTTACCTTCTGTCGTCCTCCTTGTGAGGCGACGTTTAACTTACCTTCTGTCGTCCTCCTTGTGAGGCGACGTTTAACTTACCTTCTGTCGTCCTCCTTGTGAGGCGACGTTTAACTTACCTTCTGTCGTCCTCCTTGTGAGGCGACGTTTAACTTAGGTAGCATTAATTACTTTAAGGTATTATTAAGGCCTACGTTATTATCTTCTGTGTTCTGTTGCTCCTCTTGAGCCTTGCACCTTATTTTCCACTGAAAGAGGAGAAACCTCACTGAGGATAAATTCCTTAGGTGAGTTTCGACCGACCTATATATTCAACTAATTATTTCTGAAACATTGAGTTATATGCTTTAACTCTCTTGTTACCGTATATTTACTCCTAACCTTCTTTTGCAGTATAACTGCACTTCACTGCCAAATCACCTTCCGTTGTTCCTGCAACTTCGTTCTTTTGTCACGTAGCGCACGCCATTTTGCACGAACGTCGAACATTAAGAGGGTAAGAGAGCTTGTGTCAGATTTTGTAACTATTTTTCATTAAACGAGCCTTTTACGTTCATCCAATTACTTTGGCAATTTAATTATTTCAATTTCTCTCTTTCCTCGTGCAGTAAACCTTTCACCTCTCTTCCACCTTTGCTCGAGACCATTGCTCGAGACCAGAGTCAAAACTCCAGGAAGACCTCTTTTCAACCCTTGCTGGCCGAAGGACACAAGGACACAAGGGCACAAGAGCGCTTGCATCTTCTAATTAGCGCAACAATCTGCGCAACCTCAAAACCTACTCTCACTAGCGAGTTGTATCTTGCCTGTGCACGATTTTCTTAGCCTACGATCAGGCTTATTTGTTTGCCTAGCGCAATAAAAGTAAATAACTTAAACCTGCAGTGTGTGTTATTCACAAAATATCTAAATTTAAAGCGGAAATATAATCAAGTAAAACTCAGTGACATTTTTGTGGGACACCCGGTATAATGACTAAAAGTAGTCGTCAGCAGTATGGGATTACTTTTACATATCGGTGAAGAGTGTAGAAATTGATGTGTGCACCATTTGTGAAGTAAATCTACGACGAGGAGCGGCTGGTGCATCTTAGAAAACTTTCTCAGCTAAATATTTATGGGGCCATCTAAAATCGACACAAAATGTTCAATTCCTGGAAGCTGAAGAAAAACCAAGCATCGAAAAAGAATTGAAAAATAGAAACAAAACGAACAAGAAGAAAAACTAAATGTCTATTTATTGAAAACAAACAAAGGCAGTTTAGGCTGCAGCCGTGACAAAACTGCCGATTGTAGCAATTCGTCTTCGTCTACTGGCTAACAGCTGACTTTAGAAGAAACTCAATCTAAAAACTGGGAGCCAAATAATACTGGCCAAATTCATAGAGAGAAATTGTTAATTTACTGGCTTTGTGACGCGCTCAATCCTTACGACCCTATGGAAAAGGAAACTTTTTTAATTTTGTAGGGTTTTTGAATAATAAGTTTCAAGTTCCATCAGAGAAGGTAATTACAACAAGACTAATTCCGGACCTCAGTATTCAAATTCAGTTTGCTATTTCAGAGGAAATACAGAAGTAAATTAACGAAAATAGCGTCTTCTCAATAACTGCTGATATTAGGACCTCTCCAAGACGAGATTCTTTCATGTCAATAACTGCGCACTGGATTATAATTACACTGGATGGTAGCATAGATACTGCTTTTTCTTCTCAGTGACTGCATGTTCTTCAGGATTGCAATGGAATCGCAAATCTCTTGAGAAATCGTTTTAAATTTGTTTAAAAGACACGTGAATTTTTCACGTGCGGGTAGCCGGGCACACAACGAGGTCCTAATATTCACTTCAAATTATTAATCCAAGTCAAGTTCAAATTAATCCAAATCAACTTCAATTTAATCAAAGTCAAGTTCAAATTAATTCAAATCAAATTCATATCAATCCAAGTCAAGTTCAAAGTAGTCAAAGTCAAGTTCAAATTAATCCAATTCAAGTTAAAATTAATCCAAATCTAGTTCAAATTAATCCAGCTACAAGTTGAATTAAGAATCGACATAAATCCCTCGTTAATTGGAGCGTTTTTTGTATAAAAAATGTATCTGTTGGATGTGATGAGGAAGAAAAAAGTTTTTCCTTTCAGCAAGGAATACATAAAATTTCTACAGTATTAAAACAAGCTGTCGTAAAATGTGCTAAGTATCCAGCACCAGGAGGCAGAGTGTGATTCAGATCTTTTTAGCGGAGTAACAGTTTGAAGTCAGTTATAAAAACTTCGTATTATACTACACATTAAAGTTGTTTTATAATTCTAAATTAATGGCAGTATGCAGCCATTCAAATAATTATGTTCAAAGGTACAGATACACAATTTCACACACAGTATCGAGGATTTATTTACACTCATTTAAAGATTTACATGCCTGAAATTCCACTTTATCACATTTATGAAATCAAATGTGCATACAATTAGAAATGATTACCACTGGACGATGTGTAGATTGAACCTTTAAAAGAAATGAGCAAATGCGATTCACTGAGTACTTATGTACGATACCATTTGGTTACAATTTATATGAGTACATTACTGCACGTACAGATACAATCCTGCAATAGCAATAAAAATTGTGCCATCCCTTCATATGAATAGGCCTAGGCAAATATATCATCTCGATCGATGAAAAAAATTGAAACTTGTTTATACAAAAATCGTTTGAACAAGCAAAAACAGACTTCGTTGTTATATTTCTTTTAAAAGTACATATCATCCAATGGTAATCTTTCGTAGTTGCCTGTATATGACTTTATATAGGTGATAAAACGAAATTTCATGCATATCAATCTCTCTTTGAGTAATTAAATCCTCGACACTACTATGTGTATGTGCATGTGTAATATAAAATTGTCTTTGAAGTTTGAACATAAATATTTGAATGGATGCACAACTGCCATTGATGTAGAATTGAAAAACAACTTTAATGTATAGTTAATACGAAGTTTTTATAATTGATTTCTATATGTTACTCCGCTCAAAGATCTGAATCACACTTTGCCTCCTGATGCTGGTTACTTAGCACGTTTAAGTTGGATTCAACTTGCATTAATTTGAACTTAATTAATTAATTTCACGGATTAATTTGAATCTGACTTGGATTAAATTAAACTTATCTTGGATTAAATTGACCTTGACTTGGATTAATTTGAAGTGAAAAAGGTGTAGTAAAAAACTAAAAAACCCGGCCAAAACCCCGGCTTAGGGCACTATTTTGCCGGGGCCGGGGCCGGGGTCTGCAAAAATTGTCGGAGCTTGCCGGGGCCGGGGCCGGGGTCAGCCAAAATGGCCGGGGTTGGCCGGGGCCGGGGCCCCGGTCGGTCTATACTTCTCAGAAGAGGGTCGCGCCTGCAAGCTGGCAGACCTTTCGAGACGATTGCGTGACGGTTTCACGACGGTTAAGTCCAGGTGCATGCGGTTTCGTTTGAGTTTAGCGAATAAAATCTAATTTTCAAAAGAAATATTCATGCTAACTAGTTGAATTGATTTTATGATTTTATCTATTTGATACTATACAATTGAATAACGACACAAGGAATAATTATCAAAGAATCTTTCTTGGCATGAGTGTCCGGCATCTCCTCGGCTGGGCACAGCTCCTCACTCCAAAGTCGTTTCGGCTTGCAAGGTGGAATTGTAACCAGACCTCAAAGCATGTACGATCGGTTCAAACAAGCATAGCGTCCTCCGCTGTATGACCACTTTCTCATATATTATCATGAAATTCATAACGAATATCCTCCATGTTGCTTAAAAAAGACGATCTGCTGATCGTTTACGGTTTTCTGATTGGCGTTTGCGTGCAGTTTTGTCGACGGAGGAGGATCATTAATCTTTTGAGATATCTACGCAACCAACTGGCGTGAAGTGAAGGCGATATGTGCTGGATTTGTCCAATGTCGGACGCTTGAATAAAATTGCCTTGAAAGACTAAGTTCTCCGTACGTCTTGGGCAGACGATGTATTCGAGGAAGCATGACGAACACTTCTCCAGCCTCAAGGATAATTCTGGAACTTTTCAATGAGATTAGGATTTTGTGAATGATGAAGATGCAGAGCGCACAGGGATTGAGGTACATCGCTGTTCAGCATGCGTCCATTCACAAGAAGAATAATATACTCGCAATTTCCGCTGTAGAAAACATCCTTTTTTATCATGCTCGCGACTCAACTCAACTCAATTATGCGGTCTTTTGTGTCGAAATTGTTGCTGAAGAATGTTGAAGAGTCATCGTCGTATTCGTCATTGTCATTTACTTCACCTCGTACGAATCTCGGCAAGTCCTGCGACTCAAAGGTTCTGACTGAGTCTGTGTCTACCACACCGGATGCCATCCAGACGTGAGTAGGCTTTACGCTGAGCCTCGCGTAGTAAGAGCATAGCGAAAAGATGAGCTGCTGTCGGTACTGTCGTCTTTTTTGTTGTCACTGTCGTCGTGTCCCCACACGGTCGGCCTTGTGAATGCGTACTTGACCTCATGAACGTGTAGGCAATCTGGCCCACAAACGGTGTCGCCGACCAACACGTCCTCGCCTGTCATAACCTTGATCCCACAGTTTTGAAAATTTCATTCTCTTCTCGCAAGCATTCATTACTATACGCTCCCATATTACAAGTCTCTTAACATCTACTAATCCACGCTTACAGAAACAACATATTCAATCTAGGTTAATTCCAAGCTCATCTCGTAAATGAAACTTAATTACATTTATGACCCGAAGCAGGAGAGAGCTGAAATGTTTACCTAACACATTTCCATGGAATTTCATTGAATGACAAAGCGGCACAATATTCAAGTTAGTGGCAAATACACCTCTATCTAGATTGAAATAATATTTTTCGATACTAAGTTTGATGCTATAAGGATTGAAATAATCCTTAATTTGTAATTCCATTGTAATCTTCCTCTCATCAAACAATCTGAGTGAGGCGTTAACGTTAAATCCTCATAATGTGTGTTCGAATCCTCACCCTAAAAACCGTGAGCAAGATGAGTCTTTATTATTGTATGCAACATTCGCTTAAACATCATCCCTATCAATTGATTTACGCGTAAGATACCCTTATTAATTGACGATTGTTATCTTTGTAGGTTTTTCTACATGCGTTAGATTCATTTTCATGCACTAGACTTTTCTCTGTTGCGCTAAAGTGATTGTGTTATTATCTTATGGACAATTTATTAATGATTTGGTTCAGATTTCTTCATTTCCTGAAGGAATAAGGAGATTAGTTATCGATGATGTCGAGAGGCTGGACACTGCGAAGTGATATTAATTCATTTTTATTCGCCAAAGTTCCGTGAGGAGCTCAATATTCCGTGAGGAGCTCAGGTTACGAATTACATTAAATAATTATCTAATCTCTCATGTGAGAGCGGGGCCAGCTTATCATCTAACACGATAATCATATCATAATTAATATAATGAGGACATTGGAAAGTCCTGTCCGACTTTGATTAACAGAATAAAAGAATGTGGCGAGAAAAACGTCACGACGACGATTATCAAATGTCACATCCATGAAGTCGGTGAGATAATGTGACCTAACTCTACTGTGATCAAGCGAAGGAATAACCAAAAAGTGGGGTAGATAACATAATAAATATTCGCTATCATCCTACCCCTACCGCCACTCCTCTTTTTTTGTTCAACTTACGGTGGGAGGGAGAGCAGAAGTAATCGGCTTCAGACGCTCGCTCTGCATTCGGCCTAGTATGGGCGGTTTTACGGGTTGTAGTGTTCCCCGCAGCCACGTGGTTGAGAACGCGCACTTCTACGAAAGTGTCGAGGGTTCGAATCTCGACGCTGCGCGGCGTTTCTCCCCGTTGGGTATAAGGGAAAACACAAAGCACAATACCCTATTCTAACGAGGTGTTAGAAGTGGATACCAGCTTAACAGGGGGTAACCGTTATGGCGTCCTGGTGTTAGTTATACGGTATTTGAAAAACCAATGTACAAGGTGAAAGATGATATGTATCAGGCTTGATTGATTGAAATAAAGCATCTTTTTCTGAGCGTTGAGGCATGACGGCGCCAAACAGCGCCGTCAGGGTAACGCGGGCGCAGTTTAGGGCCGATTTGCGCCTCGCGCTCCAGCGCCAGGGTCGGATGCCTGCCCTTACATCGCCACCAATGCCTGCCCGAAAAATGACGTTCCTGTACCGATTCGATACCGTGTTGCGAAGTATTGAGCTAACTGTGTGCATGCCCTTTCAATACTGGTGGTAATTTTTTGATCACGTAATGGTTTTAAGAGAGTAATGTGCCGAACACACTTGTTCTCTTTATATTACCTTTACCGTTTTCTGGGTGTTGTTTACGCTTAAGCCTGTATGATTGGCATGTATATCTTCATCTTCGACATATTGATAGCAAATATTGGCTCAATTGGTACGTGCACCTGCTCAAGTAGTTGCTTAAAAGGAGAGGCGCACGAGGCAGCACCATCAAACCTGAGCTGCTCTCATCACCATGCGTTCCCTGGTCAGTCAAGTGCTGATGATGAAGTGCTTTCTGTACCACAATTTAACTAACTCTAAATTAAATTCTAGTCTAGTCTCACACCTCACAACTAATATTAATTTTTTCTATTGTATTTGAAAATTTTTAAAACTACTACCTAACTTTTAGCAAGTATCATGGCAGTTCGTTAACGCACTGAGAGTAAATGCAGCGTGGTTTCAAACGTAGATCTTTAACATGTCGCTTCGCAATTGTTGCTTATAAAAATGAATAGAGAACATAGAATATCATATTGCGTATATCACTTCAATCCCTCATTTTCTCCGTAGGTTGCCATTTTCTCCTTTAAAAAACAAGGATTGTCCTACGTATGCATTTCCTTGAATTTAACTGCGTGTTTCCTCATCATTCCAGATTGTCGTTTCCCTTCTGGTCGCCTTCGCGGCTGCTGTGCCCCAACCACAACCTGACCCCCTCGTCGGTGGGGTACTAAACACTGTTACTGGACTCACTAGTGGTCTGACCGGCGGTCTTCTCGGTGGCGGTGGTGGCGGTGGACAAGGAGGAGGTGCTGAGGGTGGATTGTTGGGCTGCTTGCTTGGATCCTTGGGTCTCGGAAGTCTCCTCGGTGGAAATGGAGGTGCTGGCCTCCTCGGTGGCTTGACCAGTGGGCTCCTTGGTGGAGGTGGAAGCGGTGGTCTCGTCGGTGGCTTGACCAGTGGACTTCTCGGTGGAGGAGGTGGTGGAGGCCTCCTCGGGGGCTTGACCGGAGGCCTGACAGGAGGCGCGTCTGCCCAGGCTGGTGGTGGTGGCGGTCTGTTGGGAGGTGCCTTGGGACGCTAGACACAACGCAACTTCGTGCATTCCACTCTAGCTCGATCTTTGACTGTTTTGGTATCATAATATTATCCTTTTACGAAGGAATCTGCTTAGAATAATTGCAATAAATTCAGAATGAGTTATCATTTTACCATCATATATTAATTCAAGTACGATTTCTTAATTTGTGCATCAAATTTTATCATTGAATGTTCAATCAAATTCTATTAAACTGAATATGCTGTGATGTAGTTTATTTTTATCCCACTCTAATTCATCATTTTGGAGCTATTGGGGTCTGACATAATCTATTTAAATTTATAATTTGTAAAGTGAAAGTACCAAGCTTGTTACACTATGCGCGCTATGGTAAGATGATACATCAGAGAACCGCGGTACTTTGGTGATTGAGACACCTCAAACTTCGTGGGTAAATTCAGAGAGGAGCTAAAATTGCTCGCATTAGGAATGATATTGAGTTGGGATGCAGCAGCAAAAGAGATTTTCGTGCAGTGGTGGAAGATTCATTGCGCAAACTTGGGAGTCATCACTCTTAAAAAATTAAAAAATGTTCGACACGCTGTATACACTATAACGTTGGCTACATTTTATATATGGGCAAATCAAGATTTTTTTCAAGATAAAACTCTTTTCATGGATCAGAATCACAAACGCATAAAATATTATAATGTTAATCGTCCGCAAAATAAAGAAATGTCAATAATATTTCCACATCCGGCCATCAGCAATGCATTTTAGAACGCATTCCGGGATCGGTACGAGGGTGTAGAGTGAAGCTTGCTGGATGCGTCTCGGTGTCTTTATTTCACGTGCACTGCGAGCTATGACGGATGATTCGATCAAATAAAATTCTAAGAAGGCTCATGGAGAGAGTTTGAGAATCCTACATGAGTAAAATGAGACCACTTTTCCGCTTTTCGGTGAAATGAGACCATCGACAAAGAGTTGAATGGTCGCATACTACCCTTTTCGCTTTTCAGTGAATTGAAACCATCGACAAAGTGTTGAATGGTCGCATACTACCCTTTTCGCTTTTCAGTGAATTGAAACCATCGACAAAGTGTTGAATGGTCGCATACTACCCTTTTCGCTTTTCAGTGAATTGAAACCATCGACAAAGAGTTGAATGGTCGTATACTACCCTTTTCGCTTTTCAGTGAATTGAAACCATCGACAAAGAGTTGAATGGTCGCATACTACCCTTTTCGCTTTTCAGTGAATTGAAACCATCGACAAAGAGTTGAATGGTCGCATACTACCCTTTTCGCTTTTCAGTGAATTGAAAACATCGACAAAGAGTTGAATGGTCGCATACTACCCTTTTCGCTTTTCAGTGAATTAAAACCATCGACAAAGAGTAGAATAGTCGCATACTACCATGGAGCGCCTAGATTACTAGTGACTCCTAAACTTCCCTGTTTTTTAGTACTTGACGTACCAACATGTACACGTTCAGATACATCTATCTTTTCCTCATTAGAGCTTACAACAGTCAGCTTGCTGTCAAGCGAAGTAATGACTCTTTTTATCTAGTCCTTGTTCAGGCAACCCAGAGTTGTCAGGGGCTGCAATTTCTCCTTCTTTATATAGTTGACGGTCAGCAAATCAAACACATGAGCCGACATCATCATTCACAATAAATTACTTTTTCTTATGAGCTTCACTTATATCAACGTTTGTAAAAAATGGAAAATTGTTGAGGCATCCGAATGATTTAATACTCTAAAAAATTTATTGTACTTTTAATATTTAGCATGATATCGTTAAAATAGGATTTGTTAAAGGTTTTGCGTTCTTGGCCGACTTTGCACCTTATGACACTCATTTCTCAGTCCCATTTTGAACAATTTTCCAACCGACCATACTGGATTCAACGCCTGAGTCTATTCTATTTACATGAGATGACATTACAGGATGTCTCTAAGGTGAAATATTGATCGGAAGAATAAAAATTTAATTGCTATTCATGGGTTTCATCTTCGACTTTCATTGTCTTTCCATACAAAATTATCATTGCGAAGTCGAAAATAAGTCAGTGTGGTGTGAAAAACCGAGAAGCGCTTATATCGATCGACTCGTCCCAGTCTTGCATTTTCGCCCGAGCTTCTATGATTTTCACCGCTCGGTGAAAAGGTTATATATGGGAACTAAAATCATAAGTTGTTCAGCGAAAAAGTTAGCCTGAAATTGCAGTGTTACTGTCGCGCTTGTTTGACATTGACGGCTTCGTGCGAAATGGTGGCTTGGTGTTATAAATGTGCCTCATATCGATCATCGTGTTTCTCAGGGCGGAAAGACACGTTTTGAATTGCGTTAAGGATTTGGTAATTTTGCTTTACATATATTTTTTTTCATGTTCAATTCAGCGTCACAAAATTTTTTATGTGAAGTGTGGGTTAAAAGCTTCACTAAACGCTCGCAAAATTGTCAGTTTTATAAACAGAAAATATTTAGCACTCAGGTTAATTTCGCACATACCTTCACGTATTCAAACTCAAGACTACCTTTATTTTAAGATCGCATGTGAGCACATTCCGATCGTTAAATGAAATTTTAGATTCTTTGTTTCCCTCATTAGTTCGTTGATCATCGACAAAGTCGACTGCATCAACGACATTATTACCGTCAACATTCTCGCATAAGCATTTGTGTTAAATAAAAAATGAATAGTTCATGTAGCATTAATCATCATCGAGTTATGCTATGTAAGGTATTTTTGTGATGCCTGAATGCAGTTGTATACTATGTTTAAGTGCTAACATATATTGAGGTTTATTTAGAGACATCGCAGTCTGGAAGGCAGGTGTGCGCACCCACAGCTCCTCAAACACACGGAGCAAACATCGCTGCCTCAGACGTCTTCTCTACACTGGAAAGTCGCGCATAAAAGGGGGAGAGTCTCGGCTGACTGCATCAGTTGCAGCCTCAACTCGTAGCCATGCGTTCTCTGGTGAGAGAAAACCTCGCCCAAAAAGATTTAGGTGTCGCAAATTGAGCGGAAATATCTCGTTGTTAATTGAGTCTCATTTCTATAGGATTGGGAAATTGATTTTCATTCTATTGATCATATGTTTATTTTAAGTTAAAGTTATGTAACATTTTTATTATTATGGCGAATCAAAAGCTGGGACTATACTATGATATATCGATTTAGAAAACTTTTTCTGGAAAGACTAACTTGAGATTGCTATTATCAATTTTTAATCCGTTCCAGATTGTCGTTTCCCTTCTGGTCGCCTTCGCGGCTGCTGTGCCCCAACCACAGCCTGACCCCCTCCTCGGTGGGGTACTAAACACTGTTACTGGACTCACTAGTGGTCTGACCGGCGGTCTTCTCGGTGGCGGTGGTGGCGGTAGTGGCGGTGGACAAGGAGGAGGTGCTGATGGTGGATTGGTGAGCTGCTTGCTTGGATCCTTGGGTCTCGCAAGTCTCCTCGGTGGAGGTGGAGGTGGAGGTGGTGGCCTCCTCGGTGGCTTGACCAGTGGACTCCTCGGTGGAGGAGGTGGTGGTGGTGGTGGTGGCGGTCTGTTGGGAGGTCTCTTGGGACGCTAGACACCACGCAACTTTTGGGCCTAAAGTTCTACCCGATCCTCGACGTGTCTTGACATCACTGCAGTGTCCCTGTTAAGAATTGGTTAATCATTTCTGTCATTTTGTACTCATTCTAATAATTTTAGCATTCTAATATGTTCGATATTCTGTGCAACCCGTATTCTGATTCATAAATTCATGTATAACTCAAAGTTAAAATAAAAATTAAATTCCTTTTACGTTTTCATGTTTTCTTTTAATTTCATATACAACCTAAGCTTTTTTCCACCTTGAAATAAGAAACCATAGATTATCAATAGCTTGTTTCACGCTATACTCCCTGTTACACGTACCGCTCAGTTCTTTAGGGGTATCATGAGTTCGTGTAGAGAATTAGGGAGTTTTAAAGTTTTGAGCACGCAATGTACTGGAACAAAACTAAGCGTGGCTCACTGGGGGATGGACTGCTGCTTTATTAAAACGTCTGTGACTGCAAGTATATGGGAACCCCCTTAATTCAATCAGTAATAATAAAAAATAATAATAATGCTACAACTCAATCAATTGGTTGTGTAAAAGCATAGCGTGGGCCTAAGAATTTTTTCTGTTCAGATAGGAATTTTTCAATTTTCGGTTTGCGGACGAGTTACATCACGGTCAAGTAAAGTTCATGAGATTGTTTTTCAATCATATTTAAAGAACCAGTACAGCATTTTTACCTTAAAGCTTACTAATGGTAAATAGGGAAAGGCCACGAATGTACTTTTTTCTAAAAAGCTCTTTTCGAAACTTCAAAACGTGTCAGCCGAAGCTTGTATATCATTGTTTATAAGCAATGAGTTTTTACTTTATGCATACGAGCTGATGCATTACTGAGTATTAATTCAATTTTTACTTAGAGTTAAACAATTCTTGATGTCCTATATCTCTGACTTTAATAATATCATCGCTGGTGCTTTCTAAGCTGAACAAATAATACACTTCTTGCACCTCAATCTTATGAGTTAAACAAAGTCCACATAAAGGTTAAAACTTAATTTTGTGGTGTGCAAGTCTCGAGCTGTAGAGCCGTAGGTAAACATGAATATTGAACACTTCTCATACGGCGAGACTTTGATTGTTCCGTAGTAATTGTTCACCCGACCACTCTATGCATTGGTGGTAAATGCTGTTCTTTATCGGTCATAATCTCATGTACACGATACTTGGAACTTTTTTTAAGTCACTTTCTCCTTATCGGAATGAATACACCTTTAAACGGCACCTGAGAAGATTGTGTTGCCAATCGTCTGTTCATACATACTGTATATGAGGTGCGTAAATGAAATTTGTGCACTCAGTGTGCGTTAAGTACTTAACCCAAATAATGCTGAAGGCTGCAGTGTTTTAGCAAAACTTATTGCTCAAAGCCTGCTCATGGAAATTGTGACGTCACACTAGTGGTGCTCGTCTCAGCACCGTTTGTGATGAAAAAAAGTGGTGGAATTACATTAGCTCCAAACTATTATTGATTCCCTATGGGATCAAGCTAACCAGGTTTTTGAGAAACTTATATGATTTGCAGTACCATTTTTTCTGTTCAATTAATGCGTGAAGAGTTTTGTTTTCCTTAATTCTTGCTGATGTTACGGGAGTCATAATATCATCTCGGGGCGTAGTTATAATAAAATCTCGGGGCACAGTCAAAATATCACCTCGGGGCTCAGTCATAACATCACCTTGGGGCTCAGTCATAATATCACCTTGGGGCTCAGTCATAATATCACCTTGGGGCTCAGTCATAATATCACCTTGGGGCTCAGTCATAATATCACTTTGGGGCTCAGTCATAATATCACCTCGGAGCTCATTCATAATATCACCTTGGGGCTCAGTCATAATATCACCTTGGGGCTCGTCATAATATCACCTCGGGGCTCAGTCATAATATCACCTTGGGGCTCAGTCATAATATCACTTTGGGGCTCAGTCATAATATCACCTCGGGGCTCAGTCATAATATCACCTCGGGGCTCAGTCATAATATCACCTCGGGGCTCAGTCATAATATCACCTCGGGCGCAGTCATAATATCACCACGGGGCGCAGTCATAATATCATCGCGGGGCTCAGTCATAATATCACCTCGGGGCTCAGTCATAATATCACCTCGGGGCTCAGTCATAATATCACCTCGGGCGCACTCATAATATCACCTCGGGGCTCAGTCATAATCTCATCTCGGGGCGCAGTCATAATATCATCTCGGGGCTCAGTCATAATATCACCTCGGGGTGCACTCATAATATCATCTCGGAGCGCAGTCAAAATATCATCTCGGGGTGCACTCATAATATGACCTCGGGGCGCAGTCATAATATCATCTCGGGGCACAGTCATAATATCATCTCGAAGTCATAATTATGCTTCAATTTTTCAATTTTTCAATTTCAATTTTACACTAAATGGAAAATTCACCGATGAATATATTTGACTTTCAAAAAATTTTATGATTCATTTTTCGTGCTATGAAGAGTAAAAATGAAACCATCCATGAATCTTGACAGCGGAAACAAACTCTGGAGAGAGGTCGGTAGAAGAACACGCTGAAGAATGTAGGGAAAGTATCAACGTGAAACCTCTTAAGAAAAAGATTTGTCCGTCAGAGGGCATCCCAAACGCCATCGAGCATCAAAACTTGTTTAACGTGCACAAGGAAATATAAAGAATTCTTCAAAATGTGCGTTGAAAAAAGAAAAAACGAGAAATTTGGCGATGCCAGCATACTGAATCGATGGGGAAAGCATTTGGAAACGATGTGAGGATGCAATCCAGCAATTTCTGAAGGGATAGTTTATTTCTGTAGTCACATTGATAAAAAATTGTTTAGAAGGCCACTGGGCAACTCCGGTGACTTCCGTCACGGACTTAGCCTATGTTTCTGAAAAAATAAATCCACCCTGTTTTGTTCTCAATCAATGAAAATTTTATAACAGCGAACATTTGGGGACCTATGGAGCAATGACTTGGTTTACCACAAAATCGAAGAGGGCCAGTTCCAAATTATTCATAATGAGGAGGCTACGAGTTTATCTGCTCGTGCAATTGTAGAGGTATCAAGACGCATGCCTTGGCTCCAAAAGCCGATATGAATTACTTCTCCTATTATTAAATCTTTAAACTCTTGCCTATGTTTTCAAATTATTCCTCTAGAATGAAGACTGATAGATTTCAGTGATATATGTGTCCGTACCTGTGATATTGAATCAAGGAATACAAGATAAAACAGTGATAAACGCTGGATCTTCAGAAATTCAAGCGACACAAAAAACTAGATAAATGCTTTTAAGAGTTTTATGCTTTGAATTATCAACTATTTATTGCATTTTGTGATTGAGTGGCCGACTCATCGTGGCCTGGAGCTGTGCTCATGCAAAACTACATCTCAGGAATCTCAGGAGTAATGTTATGAGTGATTTTGACCATTTTTCTCGCAGACCGAGTGCAATTTTCGCTTCTATCCAGAATTAATTATGAACACGAGGTATTTTTCGTGAAATAGTTAACTCGGAGGAACATGACCATGATATTGATACAAGTGTTTCCGAAATTATGTACTTTGACGAAAGTTTAACGTCGTCGAGACTCAGAAATTGCTTTACTTCAATCATCAGCGGTCGTGCGCTTCTTACTAGTTTGAAGATCATAAACATTATGGTGAATTTCAGCTCATTTGTATTGATTTATGTCATATGAGCCCTCTACCTTCCGTGAGGTCATTCAAATTCAGTACTACAAACAGCTCTAATATACCTAATTTCTTGCCGATCTTACTATCTATCGTATTCTTTGAAGTTCGTGTTGAGCGGCAGCTCATTCTTGATGTCGAAGACTTCCTTGTATGTACAGGTGGCAGTCAGATGATGATGGATGTGAAGCCAGTAACGTGGCGCGCGCGAAACTTTGCTCTCTTTTTGAGTGAATTTGTTTTTTATGTAAAATAACCATGAAAGTTCTTCATAATCAAGTGCATGAAGCGCTACTTCGTAAATCATTTTTCTACGTGATACATTTTGTCTAAATATCTTTTGTTTAATTATTCAACTTTCAGCGTGAAATTAATTTACTTTTTGTGTTTCTTTACATGTACTAATGTATATATAAAGTTATGCATCACAAAAACAAATTGCGTCCTAATACTTGAATGAAGATTGTGAATATAGTTAGAAACGTACAATTTCATTGCTAGCTATGCAGCAATCAGTTTACCAAGCATGGCATCTTAATGCTTGAATGAAGATTGTGAGTCAGGTGAGTAACGTTTAATTTCATTGTGCTCTCCGTGGTACAGTGGTTAAGGGATCGGGCTCGTATGTTGGAGTCGCGGGTTCGTATCCCGGCGCTGGCGCGGAGATTTTCCCCGTTGGGTATAAGGGAAAGCTCAAGCACAATACCCCACTCAACCCAGGTGTCGGAAATGGGTACCGGCTTTTCGGGGGAACCGTCGTGGTGTTCGATATATAGGGTTAGTTATAAGACATTTGAAAAACCAATGCTAAGATCATATGTATCAGGCTTGATTGGAAATAAAGCATCCCAAAGATGCCGATGTTAACCTTTTTAACCTAACTGTGCGTAAAGCAGTTTACCGCTCCTCTATTGCAATGGAATCTAACGGGTGCTGTGGGATCTCTGCTCATGTTAGTCACGAACTTCATTATTTGTGACAATCAGACACGGGACTCGAGGTCTCAGGCCGTTGGCGATGATCAGTGAAACTTTTTGGAATGACATACAGGGTGTTTTATATCGTTTCTTCTGAAAATACATTTAGAGTGCGAAATAAAGCCTAGTGGTTTAAAATGTGAGGAAATTATTTTGCTCATTGAAAATGGTAACCCAAGGTGGATAGACTCAGGTTTCCGGAGGTAACGATACAATATTCTGAATAATAAAAGCAAGATATTTCCTCGCAATTTGAGACACCCATAGCTTTTGGGTGAGGTTTTCTCTCACCAGAGAACGCATGGCTACGAGTTGAGGCTGCAACTGATGCAGTCAGCCGAGACTCTCCCCCTTCTAAGCGCGACTTTCCAGTGTAGAGAAGACGTCTGAGGCAGTGATGTTTGCTCCGTGTGTTTGAGGAGCTGTGGGTGCGCAAACCTGCCTTCCAGACTTCGATGTCTCTAAATAAACTTCAGTATACAGTGTGTGAGTAGTTGAACATGGTATACAAGCATATTCAGGCATTACAAAAATACCATATGTTGCTTAACTCGATGTTGATTCGTGTTACATTAACCATTATTTTTGCTCAGATACTTGAACGAGATAGTCGACGGAAATTTTGTCGATAAAAACAGTTTTAAATGAGGCAATATTTTTAAAAGTTTAAAATTAAGCAGAAGGGCCCACTTGAGGATTTTTAGGAGTCCTGAATTCTCATATTATTCTGAACACCTGTGAATCACAGGTCTTCTAATATGAACTTAGAGTGAAATAACACTCTAATATGAAATAACGAACGCATAAACAAACAAAACAAACAAACAACGACATCTACGGATGCTTTATTTCCAATTTCAAGCCTGATACATATCACCTTGTACATTGGATTTTCAAATGCCTTATAACTAACACCGGGACACCATGACGCTTCCCCCCGGTCAAGATCGGTGCCCATTTCAGACACCTGGGTAGAGTGAGGTAATGTGCTTGGAATTTTTCCTTATACCCAACAGAGAAAATCGCCTCCAGCGCCGGGACTCGAATCCTCGTTTGCCCGCTCGGAAGCTGGTACTAAAGCCACGCGGCTATGGCGAGCACTTGATAAAAGACTTGATTTTTTGTTCGAAAATTGTATCGTGTTCCCTTAAGATTCATTAACAAACTCAGAGTTATGCTTGAGTTTATGAAGGTGTATGATAATTTGACCCACCTACTAAATGCTTCCCAGCTTCACAAAAGGCAAAAATAGAAATTTGAGACCCGCTTCTGCCCCACACTGATTATGAAAAATAATTTTTTGCAGCTTCACTGCACAAGATAACAACAAAATACTGAACAAAGAGTTGGACGATTTTCACCACCGTAACTAAGAGCGAAATCCTCAATCCTCAACTAAGCGCTAGGGTTGAATAACGTTTTCAATCGCAAAGGGAGGAAGAAATGAGAGAACCTTGGAAAATAAGGTTAGTACAAAATGTTGACATGGATAGACGGAATGTGAGATAAATAAAAATTACGAGTGTTCAATTAAAAACATTTGTGGGACAAATGAACTGAAAAGGCTGGGTCCTGTGTTGAAGTACGGGAACCTATAAATTAAAAGTTCCATGACTGGCCTGCAGAAAAGTGAGTTTCAACTCTAGCCTCTGTTGATAATATAGATGTAATGGTATAGAACAGAAGTTGGCCTCAATTGTAGAATCCATTTGTATCACTTAACCACTGCACTCAAAATCAATTGAATGAACACTGAATTAATTGAACAACTGGAT
Organism: Morinoia aosen; assembly: GCA_030386875.1. Lineage (NCBI taxonomy): Eukaryota > Metazoa > Arthropoda > Malacostraca > Amphipoda > Talitridae > Morinoia > Morinoia aosen. The sequence continues at coordinate 43,150,730 of CM059567.1, read as the reverse complement.
GAAAATCATTTGTATGTGTTATATATTAAAATATGCATCGTTATAGTATGACACTGGAGGCCTAGGTTTACGAGTCCCGGAAGATCATTGTTGTGGGCCTCGCATGGCAAACTCACAGGATGTCCTTATCGTGCTTGGTTTGGGATATCGCGGTCACCGGCGGAAGTGTCATAAACGCAGCCGATGGATGCCGCCGTGTGGTGCACTTACCGGAAGGGCTTTGTTTAACTTTCGGAGGCGCTCTAGTCTTAAGGCATGTGTGTTCCTTTTTGAGTCAGTACAATACTAGAAGTCTCACTGTGCGTTTGGCTATCCTTCTGCCTGGTATACAGCTAGGCGAATTGAAGTTAAAGCTTCCTATTAAATAAACCTAATGTCGTACTGAAAATAGCGACATTACAGTATGATCAACGTTTGTTCGATGAATAGTGATCAAGCGAACGCATCATTTGGCTGTTACACACCGAACCAATGTTTGGTCGCATTTTGTCATCTTACCATTATCCATATTATATCCCATGAATTGAATTGCCCGATTTTCAGTGTATGTATTTCTGCATGTCTTTATTGCAGCCACAACTAAGCATTACACCTGCCATGCTAGCATCACACGGCTGTCCTGCGTCAGGCGGCGTTGCGTCGGTCGTAGGTCAGATGCGTCGTGTGTGGGTGAGAGAGAGACATCGTTTGATTTGTGTCCTGAGGCAGCATTCTGCTGTGGCAACACACCAAGTCCTGTTTTTCTGTTAGTCTTGCACTTTTATTACCACGTACCATCGATGAAACTGTATTTTCAGTAAGGTAATGCAATCTTCCAGTTTCGGATGAACACTTGAACCAATAGTTAGATTGTCAACACTTACACCTGTGTCGCTGTGATCATCTTAACAAACTGAGCAGGTTGATACAGACCATTTTAGAGTGTGCATCATTTTATGAGAAACGCAGCAGGAACGGATAAAAATGTTTCCATTATTCAGTTAATACGAAATTAACGTCAAATTAAAAAAAATTTGAGTAATTTTTTCCCATGTGAGTTGAGGTGCGACTACGATGATGTGGAACTCGAGGATCGACCGGGTAAGTCATTAGTTGTGTGGACAATACGTACCTTCGTGAACTAAACTGGCCTCTGAATAAGCATCATACCACGAAATGTCTCTCGAAAGAGTGACAAACCTTCGTCCGAATTTTTAATTATAAATGTGCATTGTGAACTTGAGCATCGACCTTTAAAGCTAAATGTTAACTGCGTAATATATCAGATACCCGTCTCATTTTAATACAAAACTTTGCGTAAGTTCTCTAATGGAAAATTTTGTGGTTTGTGCGCTGTGATGTCGCTGATCAGTGACCATAAATGAACCTTCAAAAAATCGCACGAGTTCAATAACTTACATAGTGCATTGCAAGATTTTTTATTCCTAATGTGACCTTGTTGAGGACGAACAGCTCGTTGCTCGTGATTTCATGTTTTGTGGGAGACTAGAGTAGATGATAGTTTAATTCTCAACCGGGGGTGCATATACCCAGCTGCAGGGGTACATTTAATACACTTCTTATGGTAAAATTTATAGTATATATTTGCAAAAAACAGTATAAGTATGTATAATTATTAATTATTAAGTGTATTTTTATGGTTTCTTATACCTCTAACTGTGCTGGGGGTACATGAAGATACACATTAAGCTAAGGGGGTACACGACAATTGAAAAGTTGAGAAGCCCTGATTTAAGCAATGTCCAATGAAAGCTTGGAAAGCATGTTATGATATTTAAATCCTTCATTTCTGCGTTAATGACTCAAGTCACAGGATGATGTCAGATATTTACAAGGAAAAGGAGATCAATAAGTGGAGAACTTACAATCTAAGAAATAGCATTTTATAGCAACCTTATGAAACATACGAGAAAATTGGCCGCCGCGCGTGTTCGAATTCCTTTTCCAGTGAACACTTGAAAAACGAAGACTGTACAAGAGGCTTCCGCTGGTAGGAACCAGTGAAAAAAATGAAACTAACTTACGTACCGCCTCTAGTTTCACGAAAGATTCTGCTTTGTTTTTATAAACTTAATTACGGTAATTTATTTACAATAATACCAAGCAGAAATAATTTCACGCATGTATCTTGGTGAGAAATAAATTGTTCATACATTAATTCTCCTCGTCCAACACCATGGCTTAGATAATTTGTTTGAATTATAGCTTCATATATCTTTGTCTTCGACATATTGATAGCAAATATTGGCTTAACTGTTGCTTGCACCTCCTCAAGTTGTTGTTTTTAAAGGAGAGGCGTACGAGGCAGCACCATCAGACCTGAGCTGCTCTTATCACAATGCGTTCCCTGGTCAGTCAAGTGCTGCTGTTGAAGCTAAACTAGAAGTAAATTAGATTTTATTCAAGTCTCATACCATTTGGTTATTTTTAACTTCTGTCTATTTTGCAAAAAAGATTCCTATACTATCATTTAACTTTCATCAAGAAAGTAATTTATAAGAACACAGAGGCCAAAGTTTGTATAAATTAGGACAAAGTTTCAGACTATTCAACTTCTTAATAGATATTTCACTTACCAATGGAGAGAGTTCATGAATGTCATTGACCATTATGCTAGGGGAATTATGATGATCTTTTTTCCGCCCGTGTTTCAATGAATAGATACAAACAGTCATTTCGTACCAATCAATCGATGATCTAATTAGTCATTTGCTTGAACGTAAATGCAAAGTGGCTAACTGTTCCAGATTGTCGTTCCCCTTCTGATCACCTTCGCGGCTGCTGTGCCCCAACCACAGCCTGACCCCCTCCTCGGTGGGGTACTAAACACTGTTACTGGACTCACTAGTGGTCTGACCGGCGGTCTTCTCGGTTGCGGTGGTGGCGGTAGTGGCGGTGGACAAGGAGGAGGTGCTGGTGGTGGATTGGTGGGCTGCTTGCTTGGATCCTTGAGTCTCTCAAGTCTCCTCGGTGGAGGAGGTGGTGGCCTCCTCGGTGGCTTAACCAGTGGACTCCTCGGTGGAGGTGGAAGCGGTGGTCTCGTCGGCGGCTTGACCAATGGACTCCTCGATGGTGGTGGAAGCGGTGGTCTCGTCGGCGGCTTGACCAGAGGACTCCTCGGTGGAGGTGGTGGTGATGGCGGTCTGTTGGGAGGTGTCTTGGGACGCTAGACAGAACGCAACTCACAGATTCCAAGTCTCATTCAATTATAAGGAACATTGATGTCGTTTCTACCCATCAGAAATAAAGTACTAAATTGAGGAAAAGTTGCATGATGTGCGATGGAGGGCAACGACTGAATATATTCACCCAGAATAGGAAATTTCACAGACCCCAAACAAGAAAAGCTAAAAAATTTAGGTATTAGCAAATATGGAGTAAACGCTGTAAATTTCGTCAAGTGTGTTTCTTTTCGTTATAAGTAAAACTTATGCTTCCAGCTACTCATTTGTGTAAATAGAGTTTAAATTTAAGCCCTAAAATTCCATTGTAGCATCTCATAACCAGAGAAAACAGCCACATTGTGTTACCATCAGGAACAATAATTTCGTGTCCTGGTAATCAGAAAAGTGTTGACAAAATTAATCATGCAACCATTTGCATGATAAAGAGTTTGGTGCAAATGAAGAAACGAACATACCTTCTTTCGAATGAAAATATCAGTCGTACCATGTAACGTTCTGCTGAAACCTGCATATTCAAAAACAGCTTGAATAACATCTGTAACATCAATAATAATAAAACAGTATTATTAAACTAAACTTAGTAAGCACTAATGTCTTCGATGTCTTATGATGTGCACATGTTTCATGCGGGATGAGATAGCCTCCAAGAGTAAAATCTCAGTCTAAATTTTTCGCCGCCTGCATGCATGTTTTTCGCCGCCTACGCGATTTTATCCTTTGAATCGCTTGCGCGGCTAAAAACATGCATGCAAAAAGCTATTCTGGGGTGTGCATGATGCGACCAAAATTCTGGATGAGATAAAACGTAGAATTCTGGATGAAGATCATAGTATCACAGCTTGGATGTTGCTGCAGTCAATAAGGAATCTCAACGGAAGATTTTAAGAATGCATTGTACAGGAGGACGCCATGTACGGAATGTAATTTAAAAGTTACAAAAATTCGAACACTGTTACTTAATTAAATGACATATTTTAAAGGTTTCAATTGCTATAAATGTAAAAAAAAATTCCAATACTCTTGGTTTTAGTGGGCTGTTAAAGAGTTCCCTTTGTTGGGTCCCCCGTTATAATGAAAAAGCATGTCAAATTCGTTTTATTTCTAATGCAAGTGGCAGAGAAATTATATTTCTAAGTTAGTAGATGAAAAATTCATATTTCAAAATTCTTTTAAGGAGATATCTTTGACTTTTAGAGTGGGTTCCTGTGCACATGTAAGTCACTTATGTTGAAGATTTGATATTAAAATTAGAAATTGCTGCTAACATAGAGCAATTTTGCCCGAACTTAAGTGTCCTTTTATCCTAAAATTCATTCCCTTTGAACAGACAGAGATGATAATAAGAACAATTGGAGCAAGAGAAATAAAGCCTTCAAAACTCCGTACAGTTTTTCAGAACTGTGGCTTCTCAATTCCTAGAGCCGATAGTTGGCAATGAAATTTCATATTCAAGAACAACGGTTGCGATTTTATGGGGAATATAAATATTTTATCAACCATTCAAAAGTTTTAATTAGCCCAATATTTTCGATGTACTTAACGCAGTGATCAATTTAAAAGTAGGAAATTCCTCAAGTACCAGTCAAGAAACTGAACAAAATGAAAAAATTAATGTTTAATCTACATCATAAAACAACTCTACACTGTTCCTGAGCAGCTAAGATATATATCTCTTTATATAAACTTGAGCAAGACATCACGTATGTATTATTACATTGTTTGCAGTATGAAGGTGACATATCAACTGAAAAATGTGTTTGGGCTTCCGCAGCTTTTGCAACATGAGGCCCAAATACAAGTATCACATCAGCTGCTGCGCTGCACCTGAAATTCTCGCATAAAAGGAGGAGAGTTTGAGAAGGCGGCATCAGTTGAGCTCTACTCACCGCGATGCATTCCCTGGTGAGAGAAGAGCTGGTGTCGTACTTAAGTTGTATAAACACGAAAATGAAACAAAAATTTTTAGGTTTGAATACGATTTCATGTTATGTTATTACTCGCGACATTTATATACTTTTTATTTGGAAAGCAACTTTGACAATGTTAACCTTGAGCAATCAGACCCTCTGGACTTTTACGTTCTGGACTGAGTGTCTCTATTTCACCTCCGTTCAGCTTGGAACTAGTCGCCCAACAGCCATGAATTTGATGATGCAAACTATGATTATAGACCAGACGATATTTCAGTCCGCTACTCATAATTAGGGTCGCCAAAAATTTATAATGATTTGATTTTTGAAATCGGTTCTAGTCATTAAAGCAAGCCCTTCTCCTAACACAACAACTGATAGTCATTGCATGTTTTCTCATCATCCCAGATTGTCGTTTCCCTTCTGGTCGCCTTCGCGGCTGCTGTGCCCCAACCACAGCCTGACCCCCTTCTCGGTGGGGTACTTAACACTGTTACTGGACTCACTAGTGGTCTGACCGGTGGTCTTCTCGGTGGTGGCGGTGGCGGTAGTGGCGGTGGACAAGGAGGAGGTGCTGGTGGTGGATTGGTGAGCTGCTTGCTTGGATCCTTGGGTCTCTCAAGTCTCCTCGGTGGAGGTGGAGGTGGTGGCCTCCTCGGTGGCTTGACCAGTGGACTCCTCGGTGGAGGAGGTGGTGGTGGCCTCCTCGGGGGCTTGACCGGAAGCCTGGGGGGAAGCGCGTCTGCCCAGGCTGGTGGTGGCGGCGGTCTGTTGGGAGGTCTCTTGGGACGCTAGACACCAAGCAACTTTTGAGTCTATAGTTCTACTGGATTTCTGGCAGGAGTTGATGATGGAAACACCCCTGTAAGAAGCATTTCGTTGCATGACGGAACATGTTATGAGCAATCCAGCTCTGCTTTCCTATTCGTTTTAATAGTACTTCGCAGAAACTTAGGGATCAGTGAAAAAAAATTGCTATTTAATATTGAAACACTCGAAGGGCAATAAAATGTAAGATAGCAGCGTTCGTTTCGTATTTCTTTCACCTTATTTACCATTCTAAAGTGTCGAAATACTCGGAATGTAGTGTAAATAATGATGGAAACTGCGATCTCTATTTCAAACTGCACACGTTACTGTCATTCACTACGCGAATAAAAGCTGTAATTACGCTTCATGAGAGGACGCGTAAATCTGAAATGTTATGTACAGGACAATTAGCAATATTAATATGATACCGAGACCAGGCCGAGTCGAAGGCTACAGAAATTATTGTATTTAAGGAAGAGTGGTGGCCTCGTTACAAGTGTGTGGCTAACCTTCCTAACTGGACTGTCATTAACTGTTGAGTTTCCATGAATCTTCACTCGCGTTGGTCTAATGAACATTAGCCCTGTGTCTTGAGAACGTTGCAGCGCGAGAGCTACATGTATTTGGAGTAGAATTATTTCTCATATGAACGTATAAGTGAACTCGTACACACTAGCGTTAAGAAACTGAATTTCAGTTGCTTTAATCGGTGGCCAAGTCGAAGATATTTCCTTCTCTTTTGTGCCTCGCAGGCCCTCCCTCAACTTTAGACTATGAGGTTTGTGACAGAGAGATGTGTGCAGGAACTGTTTATTGTGATCATTGGACGCGCATTCATGACTCCATTACACCGCGTAAACGAGAGCCACGCAACTCTGACCAAAAATAACATAATCACCGACACTCATCGCTGGGGATGATGGTTTTGGACGCTGAAGTAGAGTGTGGTTTATATTTCATGGCCCATGTCATAAATTCCTGTCTGAAGTTCTGGCGCTTGCTCATAAATGTATACCTAGTATAATTTTTTCAGTGCTCAACAGATACAAACTAATTCATTTCCCCGTCACACTAGTGCGACAGAATTAAACTCATTGAATTCAATCGTTTGATGTTAATGGTACGACTTGAAAACTGGACTAAAGGTCAAATACATTGGAGGGAGCGAATTCTTGTATATCAAAAACATTTTGCTATTTAACATTAGAATACGTTACTATGCGTTATTGGACAAGGAAGCCTAACAAAAGCAGAATTCTTTTTTTTTATTCTCACGAGAATGAGGTTTCCTGTGTCGATCACACTGAAGCTTTTATCTCTGTAACTGAAATGATTCAATATCTTTATACTGTATGTAGGGGCATGTCAGCCGTTAGTATTGCCGAGCGAACAAAATAGCATGCACGGGAAGACAGCATCTCTGAATTTACAACGGGTCGTAAATGTAAGCCGGCTCTCGAGCGTTGGTTGTGGGAAATAGACGATCGGAACGTTCTCATAAGAAACCCTCCCCATATTAAATTCGATAATTTGATGCGCTGGCACATGCAGCCACATTGTCATAAAATTGTGGGAACACCATGGCTAGCTGCACCAGGCGCTGAGTTCAGAATCACCGGCGGGCGAACCATTATTTAATTAACCGTGGCTGGGAGGCGGTTAGGGCCCTGAGACCCTACCCCCTCTCCCCCAGCCTTACCCCCTGTTGTGTGGGAAGGGACGGATCAGACCCTTTCCCTACCCCCCTGGTTACCCTGCCCAGTGTGCCGACCACCCTCCCCTTCGGGGTAGCGCGGTCCGAGCAGTGGGAGTATGACCATGAGAGAGGAGATTAAGTGCGGAACCGCTGGCGAGGTAGGACGGACCGGAGCGTCGGTGCGAGTTAGTGAGACTGAGGTCGAGACGGCGTTCCTATACCTAGAATAATTCCAGTGCAACAGCAAGATTTCAGAGTCGGAGTCGAATTGATATTGTGTGTCTCTGCTAGTACATGTCCTTAGTGTTGAGTTTCATATTGTTCTGGCTGAGATCGGCGGTTCAAATAGTTGGGCTTTAATTACTTGGGTTCGTGTTGAGCGTAGGCTAAACGTTCATTTTGGATTGGTGTCGGGCTCGTGTTCGGCTGTTTGAGATACAGTCAGATGAGGTCATTATCGGGTTAGTTGTCGACTGTATGCTACTGTAGTATCTCAATATAGGCCTTTCAGGCATGATGTCCTTATCACACTTGGTTTGGGATATCGCGGCACCGGCGGAAGCGTCTTAACCGCAAGACGGAGCCGACGGAAGCGCTTGTTTCGGATTGCCCTATGTCTATATCGTACTTGGGTTCAAATGGGTCGGAAGCGCCCTGACCGCACGCGCCGGAAACCGTGCCTTGGGAGCGCATCGCATTGGTATGCACCGGAAGAGCATTGTTTAACTTCCGAGCGCTATAGCTTATAAGCAGTGTCGGTGTTTGGATGATTCAGTACAAGAATAGGAATCTAGCTAAGAGTTTCCTTTTCCTGCTCCTGAAGCTAACGCTTCAGATCGGTAGTTACAGTTACCGATACTGTAGTTTGCAGCTACAATTCCTAATCCTCGTATCGTGATGAAAAACCACGATATAACAGCTACACAGTCTGTGGTGTGTATTGGAGTCGTGAATCAGGGCGATCGCCTTTATTATGTGCTGAGGACGCGCTCATGCTAGCGTGATTATTCAAAGGTGGTTGTAAAGTCTTCGTAGAGTAATTGCGGGTGAAGACGAGTCTCGCTATACTTGTACCAATTTAGAATCTCGTGAGTGCCATTTGCCGGCCAGTCCTTTCCAATAAACGATAAAAATCTTCGGCGTCATCTGTACCTTGTCTCTCTCGGTTAGCGTATCTCGTCACACGGCTGAAACGCGTGCCTAGACCCCCGGCCATCGCTACCACAGTCGTATATCGGAATAGCGGTGGACGTAAAAGCTAACGCTTGCGCGCTAACGCCACCCAGCAATGTACTCAATTGATATTCTTAACTCATGTATTAATTTCAAATCTTTAGTCGAGGCTTTACACCTCGTGGTGGCAGCACTTCCACGCTACCCCCTTAACTCTTAACGTAACGCCGTGCCGAGCGAGTTTATCAGAACGGAAACAGGAATGATGAATTAAAGGCATTAGAGTAGAGTGGAAGAAAAACCCCACTTTTTACAATACTTTCATAACCTACCTCGCTCTAAGCCAAACCGTACTCAGAAAAATTTTGAATAAACTTAGGTTTTTCAAAAACGGATTGTAAGTTTGACTTCATGCTCGTTTGTCTAAGGAATCGTCGGGAAATTTGATTGACTGATGACAACCTGAAGAAAAAAGAAATGACTTTTCATTCTTGATTGATTTTGGATGGAATTTATGATGAAAGTCTCTAAGAGTCCTGTATCAAGCAGATGACTGGACTTGTATCACGATCATGATTTCCTCTAAATTGAGTGGAGTAAGGTGAAAGATTCTAAAAACACATGAAATTCTTTCCATATGTTTGATCTCAGAAGCAACCGTTTTTTCTACAAGTTTGAAATACTTAACATTTTCTGAAGGCTCATTCAAATTCGGTGAAATGAAATCGTACTAAGCTTATGCGAGTTAACATCCTGTCGTACTTTTGTCCATCTTACGTACGCGTGGATTGATTTAATTCAATTTAATAAACATGAAAGCAGGTTATGAATGAGATCCTGAAAGGCACCACGTGAATAGTATAGTAGAATCGGCCAATTCATTTGGGCAGACATTTGCCTGCCCGAGAAGACTGATTTCCCGTTGATCAATTGGTAGAGGTATTAACAAATGCATGAGTTCTCGAGTCACCGGTGCTGACATCCAATTAAAGCTCCTTAGTCACCGTGCTTTCTGACAGAGTAATATACGAGTTCTCCCAGCTCATTTGTGCGCAGTGAAATTCAAGCCTAAGCTTACCAAGACGAGTAAAATCTTCCTTACCAAACACAGATGCGTCGACATGTACCCGGAGAGTGACATTTGAGTAAACTGAAACAATGTTGACCGAACTATAAATGAACTGACTACAATAATCCACGCAACTTAACTCAATACAAGTAGCGTTTTTGCCTCAGCATTCCAACGAAGAAATAATTTTTTCAAAATTTAAACAGCTAATAAATTGCATCATGTGGCAGCGGGCGCAAGGCTAAGTAAAACCACGACGATCTAGTATAGATGAATTAACATGTGAAATATGTTAAAAAACGACTTCTACTGAGCTTATTGCTATAGAAAGTCATATTACTTCTGTTCATACAGTCCCTGCTTGCTTAATCAGTGCTCGTTAAAAAGTGTCGACAACGAGGGTGGAAAAAACACTATGGCATATACCATCAGTCTCTAAGCCTCTATCTTCGGGCAAGTAGGAAATGTAAGCCAGGTTGGTACGGCACTCAGTAGGTCAGGTTAAGAAGACTCGGTACAGTTCAGTGGGGAATGAAGACATTCCTTTTCCCCAGCCAGAGCGGTGACAGTTCAAGCAAACCGTTAAGAGCGATCAAATCTTTCTTGGATCGAGAAAACGTGTAAGTCGAGTAAATATAGGCAGCTTTTCTCGACTGCTGTTCGCTCATTCAACGGTAAATAAATTAATACCAGAAAATTAGGAACATAAATAGTGTAATAAAAGAGCACACATCACTTGAAACATGCATGTTATTTTCATAACTCTCACCAAATATCACAATATTTTTGGTAGAAATTGCACGTAGAAACGTATTCACAGCTTTTGGATTTCATTCAAAAACTGCTAAAATCTTCTCACAAGTCGTGTGACGTCATTGCTATTACATATCACGACTTGTAGCAGGCGTGAAGATACGAGTATATTAGGCAATGACATCGGAGAAGCATTCAAATAATTCTCTTGCCGTCATCTTTGAAAAACATTAAACAGATTTCACTTTTGAAATAACTCCTAGAGTTCCAACTCGAAAAACTTTGATTGTATGTCGATATGGATTTAGATTGTCAAAAAACTCATACCTTGAATAAAAATTCAAGTTGAAATTCAAATTCAAATACAGTAAAAATAAAATTTTTACTGAATGCACAAAAAATTTTTCTCAATTTAACGGCTCTTCTGCAACTTTCTTGACAAATCTCTTCCTAAATGAATGGCAGTAGTTTCATCACTCGGAATTCACAGCTTTTGTGGTTCCCAATCGGGTAACGAGTGGTCACCACTAAGACCGTGAATTGTCAATCAAACATCGAATGCGAGGTAACCAAACCCAAATAGACTTTGAAAGAACGTCTCAATATTAAGAGCTACGTTTGAAATGCCAGCATCAAATGTTTACTCCATGTTATCAGAAATTATTCACGGCCTCAGAGCACAAACAGCTAACATCTATTGGCGACAAAGAGCGTCACCCAAACTAAAATTACTCGAAGCTGGGAGCAAGACACCGCAGTTTTCTCCTTCTCGATTTGGATTATTTGCAGCCCATTCGCCCGTGCCAGGGAGGCCTAGCCTCCGTCGGCTGTGCACCCACCGCCATTCGCTGTGCATGAAGTTGGCACCCACCCAGTGTTGAACGGCCTCTGTAAATCAAGGTTTTTAAACTGGGTAAATATATGCTAATTATTAGCTAGGACTGAGGTGCTTAATGTTCATACGTTTAGGAAAAAGGTGTTTTCGTTTTATCGGTATTGGTGACCCTCCTGAAGCGCGGCCTCTTGGGGCTTAGAGTTCATTGTGTGTGTGTTATTTTTTGGGGGACTGGAGACTCGAGGGGGGATGAAAGCTCAAAAATTCAAACACGTTGTTAATAGTACAGAGTATTTCTTACATAAATTCGCATTTCTACTTTGTTTAGTAACCTATATACAACGTACACGGAAAACCAATAGACGCACATTCAAAATTCAACTAAATAAGTACTGCTTACTGATAAAAAAGAACTTTCCAAAAAGCCTACATTTTATGAGATGGTTAAGGGGCTAACAGGTACCGGATATACTTCGAAAAATTCAGTACGTAGTATTATTTCCGATTGAATTGTTTACTGACAGGACAGGTGTCCTTTCATGAGCGGGGGGAGGTTGCGCACAAATGAAGCGATTGGAGTATACCAGCTATGGCTGTCGGGCCTGACTGTGGAAAAGGGTTGTGCTGGGCTGCTATTGTTCCGGGCAGTTCTGGTGCGGCCTGTGCTGCCTCTCTCGCCTATTAGTGACTGAGGATGAATGATTGTGGCGTGCTGTCGGCTACCCTCTCGTAAGGAGGATAAGCCTGGTATTTGTATGTGTGTATGAATAGTTTACTGACAGGACACTCCCTCAAACTGTTCTAACCGAATGTTGCGAAGCTTTTTCATTTGAGGCGGACGAGGTCAACACGATTGTGCGAGCATACTCATAAAATCGTGTACGTTTCTCCTGAGCTAAAGCTAAATTGCTTACCCGTGCGTTTTTTATGTAAAAGGTAACAGAATATGGAAGACTTGTAATGTGTCGAATTTATTGCGTTGATAGCATCGCAACACTTGAGGAGGGCAGCAAGTGTCATTACTTCAAAGGAACATAAATATATCTTTGAGAATAACTAAGCTGAAAACTTTATCACAAGGGACTTAGAAAGAAGGTAATGCAGAAAAGTAGACACACCCCACGCACAATATCGAAAACAAGTTTATTACCTTTGCTGTTAGCGAGCATGTACTTCCTTAGACTTTCGAAGTCGTCGAGAGTGTCTGCCGAATAAATGTCGCCTCCAACCTGCAAGCACACCTGACGAGACTCGCTCCAATTTCTTTTTATCGTCGTGAAGTAGAGGCAGCCTGCCGAAGTGTTTTGAAATTCCCCTGTCCACGAAGAAAGCTTGCTGACATCTGAAAACGTGATTTAAAAAAAACTAATAGCCAAATAATAACAAATGTTAATAAGTGTAGAGGAAACATAATTGAGATAAATCAAATGTTCAATCACACCACATAGACGTAAATGTAGGCGCAATATATTTGGTCTAAGTTGCAAAGTATATTTTTCCCTTCCCCCTTTTGAGAGGAGGTAATAACTTGCTTAAGACGCAGAGCATGCAGCGACAACCTTCACGTGTACGGGTCGGAATCAAAGCTGCTACAATGTTTTTTTTTTTTTTTGCGGTCAAAATCATTGAGTTTGATCAAATTTTCTTTGAAAATATCCCAAAATTCAATCAAATAAGCATCTTTGTTCCAAGGAAATAGTTAAACGAAATCTTAATCACGCTCTTCTACACTTTTCCTAATGTGTTTTTTACTCATTGTCAACTTTGACTCAAAAATTCATGAATTCATTCCACTCATAAAGCGGAAATTATTTGCAGTTCATTAAGAGGTGTGACCTCAACTGCTGAATATTTTCGTATATTTTTAACTCACTTCTTAACAGTATGATTTTCGTTGCCGTAGCGTGACTGCCCGTTGGCGTCTCATTGCAAGAATGATTCACGAATTTTTCCTTCTACTGGTAACTCATGGCGAAAACGCAAAGTGAAAGGACCAAAATTTCTGTTCATAACTCTGAAGATAATGAAATCTAAAGTTTTATCCTTTACTTCAATTGAAACTAAGACAGTACGTTTGCAAACGTTAAATAAAAATCTACTGTAAATTTAAACACGATTCTCACCGTTCAAAAGCTACGTTGTTGTGAATGAGGGTAACGAATGAGGGTAACGAATGAGGGTAACGAATGAGGGTAACGAATGAGGGTAACGAATGAGGGTAACGAATGAGGGTAACGAATGAGGATGATGTGTGAGGATGGTGAGTGATGGTGGTAAACAAGAGTGGATCAAGGACTAATAATTTGTGGAAATCAAACTTATAATTTTGCTTTTGCTTAAAGTGCGTCTTATCTGTCAAGTCGCTGATCGCTATCGTAGAGATAACTGAAACTGAAACCATGTACAAAAAAGTGAATATGAAAAAATATCCGTCTAACAAATTTTTATTTTAAATAGTTCGACGTCCGAGCATTGCGAATGTTCACTTTACAGATATGAATGAAACAGGTTTCATGACTCAGTGATCATTGTAAACTGAATAAATCAAGAATAAAATAGCGTTTCGCTCTGGCTCATTACACATAAAGTCAGTGTAAGCTTGAATAAAACTAAACATATGCCATTGCACTCTAGTAAAAAAGCATCACTCCCTTGTATTTTGATGAGCGGTGAAAAATTCAAGAAACTGGAACAATAGACGAATTCAAATAACAGATGCATTGCATATTGATTAATAAAAACTTAGCCTCAACGAATATACATACGAATAACATTTTTGCCACGAAATTATTCGGTGGCAGAGCAGCTTAGAAAGAAACCACTCGGTCGTCCGTGAATATTAAGGCACCGCGCAATGATATGCTCTCTAGTCGTCCGGCGCAGTCACTTTATATTTTTATTGCAGAAAGTTTTCCTGTGTAGCCATATTACGTTGTTATTTTGAGTATTTTTATGGGGTCTGATGCTATAGCTTAAGTGGGGATTTACATTTTTATCAATACGACTTTGAAACAAATTTCTGTGCATTTTCAGCCTGAGGATGATGTTTGCATCATCGGAGCGTCGCATCATATAGACCGATAGTGATATAATTTGTATAGATTGTCTGAGTAGTTGCAAAGATGATTTACAATTTCCTTCGAATTCTAACCCGTGAAGTTCCTAATTCTACCGTTACCGCACAGCACTTCCCAATTCTACATCACTTCATCATGCCGTTGAGTTGAACGCTAACAGAATTAGGGAATGTTTGCTATTTAATATCTCGAGAAATCTGCACCCATAGAAGTGCAAGAAACTTTACAGAAGAGAACAGAACAAGATTCTATGAAAATCCTTCAGGTCGCACAATGCTATAACGAGACGTGAGTGTAACAAATGTTGCCATACTGATCGCTTCTGGTCCGTTTTCTGTGCATCTCTCCTGTAGGTGATAGGGTCAGATGTCCGGATATTCGTCCCCAATTTGAGCCATGGTTTTGTTCTCGAAGAAGCACCCTGGAACAGATAAAAATTACACTTGAATAAAATAGAGAAAAATGGTTATTCGTTGAAAAAAAATCACGTTGTGTTTTGGCTTTTTTCAAACTTTTCTGCTCTGCCAGTTTTTCTTAGCGTGTCTGTTTTGCTAATTTTGAATTCGACGGCGCAAATAGAATTTCGCCTAATTTTAAACATAGTTTCCCACAACCAATTCCCGCAGCTGGTGCTCAGTTTAAACCTTTTACTGTAGCATTTTCTCCCTTAGATTTCACTTAAATCGTCATGGGGCAACTCTTCACGTAATAGTCGACTGAACAGTGTTATGTGCTGTAGTGTCGCATACCGGACATTGACAACTTTCGTTATTTACAACGGTTCTTGCAAAGTAATGCATGAAAATGAGTGCACGCTTTCCAAAGCAAAATATAGGTGTTTCAAGGTGAACAGAAGTTTCAACATAAGTTATCTTGAAATAATTGCCAAATGCAAACGGCCTCCAAATTCCTACTGCTAAAAAGACCGTAAATTTGACCTCCACCCAGTACAACTTTTTCGCCAGAGCCTGCATGTTTTTCGCCGCCCAGGAAATTTTATTACTGTGGCGGCAAAAAATATGCATACATGCGGCGAAAAAGTTAGACTGGGCAGTAGCGAGTTGTGTATGATGAAAACTGTTGCTATACGCTCAAAAAATAACTGTTCAGTTTATAAAATGATCGGCATATGAGTATTTTTGTTTCATATCACCAAGTTCACAAAAGTTTACAAATATATACTCGATCACAACTTGTGGAAAAAATTTGCGAGATGAAGGATGGAACTCAGATTCCTAATTCCTGCAAGCTCGATCACTCAAGCAAGAAAATTTTTATACCTCTCGCTATTGCGCGACAAATTAGAGTTTAAATTCTGTTCCAATGTACTAATATTTTAGTACGAGTAAAATAAATAGAAGATCACACTATTATCACAAATATGAAATTTATTACCTCAGTTATGAAGGTAATAAGCTCAAGTTTCCCCAAATTCTCACCAGTGAACCTAGTCCTGAGTTTGCACGCGCTGTATCCAGAAGTGTGGATTTCTCCATAGCCGTTGTAGACGTCGACGTCGCTCCAGAGCCGACACTGCCCCACGCCCAGCACGCTGGAGTAGCAAGCCATCGCGGCCCAGTGGCGGGACAGGGCGGTGGCGAGGCAGCGCAGGGCGGACGGCGCAGGGTAGACTTCCTTGTGGTGCACTTGGCTCTCCATCGCGGTCTCGTTCACTGAAGCGGACACCCATACTTCGCTCGGCACTGACTGCAAACCTTGCACAAACAACAGTACAAGTAGCACTGTTTTTTGAATCATTGATGAAAGGAACGTTTCTTTGAAGGAAAATTTCACGTCACCTTTTGAGCGTTATTAAATTTGTTCGTATCATCAAACAACATATGTTCACTTCACGTTGATATTTCAGAAACTCTAGCCAACGCTTCAACAATTGTTAAATTTTGTCAGCTTGATCAACGGTGTGTAATGATTTATATTTTTCACCCCGTAATTTAATTCTTCAATTTTCTAAGGAGAAATACAAAACCAAATTGAGTTCTCCCTTTTCGTACAATTCCTGGACAAATTTTAAGCCTCTAAGATTTGTTCTTGGCAGAAAATGTTGATCAAATGTACGAGAAAAAGTTTAATTTTTACTCTTTAAATTTGATGTTAAAAAATATAAGGAATGGAAGATTTAGTTTGCATTTGTTTGCACTGGCCTCGCCTGAGAGTACTTTAGCAGGCCGTATCCTAGAGACATCTGAGAAAATGGTGAATATGCACCCAAAATAATTTCCTTTTCCGAGGTCAAACAGAACAATTTTCAACCATGAAAACGATTAACAGACTGTGGAGTTGAAGTTCTGTTTTTAGTCAATTTAATGATGCCTTGTGAGGGCAATAGAATTTTTGACGCGTTCTTGGCTGCAGTAATTACTGACAAGTCGTGCGGCAGCAGAGTGGAGTCTGTAAAGAAGCTTGGCTAGCGAAGGCCATCAATGCTTCATCATTTTTACAAACAGGAGAATACTTTCTCATTGTCTGACGTTTGGGCGTCGTTCGTCAGCTTATTAATCTTTCATTTCCGATCAAAAAACCCTGTGGTCTTAAAATTGTTCGTCACTTCGAGCTCACACCCAATAGCAACCTTTAAAAATACTACATTTGCTGGTAAATTGTGGAAGCTAACTTTATTTGCATATAGCATCGAAGATCTAAATAATAAATGAAAAACTCTCGATGTAAGAAAATTAATCACGAATGATTGGTTGAAATCCTACACTCGTATCCTATCATTACTGCACCACGCTAAAGAAACATGGATCAACGTTCTACCCCAAAATTATAATTTTTCTATCTGAGGAACATAAAGTGGGCCTCAGCGACGCTTCAACTAACCAATTATCGTAGGTTAACTCTTGACCATCTCATGGAAAAATTTTGCGGCGGGAAAAGCAATAAAATCGCATTTAGAAGAGCCTGGAATTGCCATCATAATTCGAGGAGACTGAGTAGAGTGACGATGCACAAAACCAATTTACGAGCTGAGTGGCGTGAACTTCTTCAACTTTGTTCTCTCCAGGATGAAAAGTGAACAAGTTAACTGTGAGCGTACAATTACAGGTGCACGTGGACAAAAAATTTTATTTTACTTCACCATCAAAAGAAAAATGAGGAGCCACTTGGTTGTGGAACTCACCTCAACAATGCTCGTCCATGGTAACCATGGTAATGATTGACCACATGATACATGTGCTCATGACAATGGTCGACCACATGATACGGGTAGCCATGACAATGCTCCACTACGATGGCTATGCGTAAGAATGCAACCTTCGATGAGATCTCTTACCACTTCCGCTGCATTAACGTGATAGTGCATCGTTAAACAATCCATTATTTCTCTCTGGGAATAAGCCTTTAAAAATTTAACTGCAGAGCAATGTTCGCGGCGTACATATTAATTTAAGCTGCGTTTAAATACATGTATACAACTTTGTATTTCTTTTAAACCAGTAAAATTTATAATGATGACACATGTGAGATACCTGATACCAAAGGAATAATTCATTTGATTGAATTACATTAGAGCCTAAGTTTCTTATATATCTTACTTATACTTTTCAACATGAAATAAAATTTCTTTTCTCTGTGCTTTCATTCTTGTCAACCAATGAAGTGCCCAAGTGTGTATCAATGTTCAAACACAACTCCGGACAAAGTCATTGGTTTCCCATAAATGCAAAATTCATTGGAAAAACAAAAAGTGATTCCGGAGGTAGGCATACGCGACATTTGAAGACATCGTATCTTTCACTTCTATTTCACTTTTTTTAAATTTTATCAGCTATTCCTTCACAAAGGCTTCATAGCTGCGCAATTGGCATTAAACTGAATAAATAAATATATTCTAGAGCTATACTGCACATCGCGAGAAATATTTTACGAATGAAACCCTTTCTAGAAGTGGTCTCTAATGTCAGGACATACATGAAGTTAAGTTGAACAGAAAGATGTTCAAGTACCCCGAAATTTCCCTTCATATTGTCGTAACATACTGTCGTTTGTCACCACCAGCCTAGGCGGACGCGGCACTCATCAGGCATAGTAGTATGGTGCTTGTGTAAGCATTTTGGTTCTAACGTGGCGAATCGTTAGTGTGCGCGACTCTGAACGTGTTTCCTCCTATATGAACGTGACTAATAACCCTCACCATCTACTGTTTTGTATACTGCGGACCCTGACGCCGCTACTTCGGTAAGGTGAAGCATGTGTATCGGTGAAGTTGACATACTTCAACGTCAGCGACAAAAACATTGATAGCTTGAAACGTCATCCTTTGATTTGAAATTGTTCCTTCGTTATGATTTGATCTTGCCGCCATCCGAAGGTATCGAAAGGCAATTTTCTTGTGCTGGCTCAACGTTAGCGCCAAACAGAAATAAACTAAACAATAGAATGTAACTTAGCCCTGAGGATGGTAGGTTACATTCTTTCTGAGGTGAGACACGTCGTAGGATGACGGAACAGAGTTTGACTGAAAGTTTCAGATATAAGAGGACTCAACAGTGATCAGTTAAGTATTTTTTATAATTTAACGTCAATTTCATGGAACGGGGACAATGAGCATTACATTATTATACAGTATCTTTGATAGCATAGCGAGTAGGCGTAGTCCTTTTGCTCAGGGGCAACTTTTATAACGTTCTCTACAGGCCCATAGAAATATATCACCAGAGGAAAAGGTTTGAGCTTGCACACCTTGTCAAACATGAGGCGCAAATATCACCTCAGCTGCTGCGCTGCACCTGAAATTCTTGCATAAAAGGAGGTGAGTTTGAGAAGGCGGCATCAGTTGAGCTCTACTCACCGCGATGAATTCCCTGGTGAGAGAAGAGCTGGTGTTGCACTTAAGCTATATAAACCTGAAATCTTTGCTGAAATTCTTACCAGTTATGACATTGATCATAGTATCTATATGTGATTTGGGAGAAATCATTGATAGGGTTAACCAAGCGCCAACAGACGATCTGGAGAGTTACACTTGACACTGAGTGTCTCTATTAAACATACGTTCAGCTTAGAAGTATTTGAATAGATATGCAAATATATTGGTGCAATCGAAAGTTAAAGACAAGACATTATACAGTATCTATCAACTCCATATAATTAGAATCACCCAAAATTAATGTCGATAAATATTTTTAAATCGATTCCAATCAGCGAAGCTATCCCTTCTCCTAACTCAAAACTGATCGTAATTGCATGTTTTCTCATCATTCCAGATTGTCTTTTCCCTTCTGGTTGCCTTCGCGGCTGCTGTGCCCCAGCCACAGCCTGACCCACTCCTCGGTGGGGTACTAAACACTGTTACTGGACTCACTAGTGGTCTGACCGGCGGTCTTCTCGGTGGCGGTGGTGGCGGTAGTGGCGGTGGACAAGGAGGAGGTGCTGGTGGTGGATTGGTGAGCTGCTTGCTTGGATCCTTGGGTCTCTCAAGTCTCCTCGGTGGAGGTGGAGGTGGTGGCCTCCTAGGGGGCTTGACCAGTGGACTCCTCGGTGGAGGAGGTGGTGGTGGCCTCCTCGGGGGCTTGACCGGAGGCGCGTCCGCCCAGGCTGGTGGTGGTGGCGGTCTGTTGGGAGGTCTCTTGGGACGCTAGACACCACGAAACTTTCCGGTTTCCACTTCTACTCGACTTCAGGCATGCGCTGATATTAAAAATAAAGGATATTCAGTACATAAAATATCACTTGTCGAAGTAATGCAGTTTTGCAATTATGTTTATTTGAATGCGGACTCAAAATTTTAGAGCCTGTTTGAGGAGATTTCTTATCGATTTTAAATAGTCATGAAATAAAATTGTCAATTTCAATGTTGTCATGTATCCTCTATTACTTACCTCAGATAAATATCTTTTAACATCAGAAAATCTATTATTTTTCCACACCAGGGATTAAAAAACTAGCTTTATCTCAACTGACACTCGTTACTGTTCTTCGATACTCGAAACGAGAGCAGTTACTACAAAATTATGAGAGTAATCACAATTTTGGAGCTTTATAATGAGATTTTATTACAAAACCAACACATATAAGCATATAAGTGTGTTCTAAATATGCGTCATCAGTGCATCTTGACACACTTTTTTACATCGTTAATTGATACGACAAGGGAAAATATGTCGTAACTCGGCACGTTTCGCATGATTCAACACTCTTTCACACAAATGTTTCTTTTTCTCAGTCAGGCTGATTGCTCTTATGAACAAGCAATATTTTTTATTATTTATTATTTTCAATTATTCAATTTTCAATTTCAATTATTATAACAACACATTATTTTCTAATACAAATAATTTTGCCCTTTCATAAGTCAATAAGTGATTCAACTCTCTCAACCGCTTGAAGATGCAGTCTAAGGTTATACACCAATTTATATCAGAATATCTCTGAATGACCGTTCGACACACACACAAAATTCCTCTCTGAGAATGTATGTAGATAGAATACAGCAGAAGAGAATGCAATCGAGCCCTGGCCTCAGTATTAAAAGACATGGAGATTGTAATCTTTATGAAAAGATGGCAGTCGTTCTCTAGGTATACTGACAATCACACAGGCTGTGATATCGCTATTTATGATATGTGAAAAATTGCACGCTTTATACTCGTAATCGATGACACCCTGCGCTAAGTTCGGTTCTTTGTGGCTTTTTTTTTTGCTTCATTCCTTTTGATTTGAAAGCAAATATGAGTGTCTGTGTTTATTGAAAACGCCGAAATATCGTTTGATATTACTGCGTCTTCATCCTCCATTTTAAGAAAGAATGTAGGGTATCTAGAATGAAAAATAGTGAGAAATTATTCATGAATATTTGCGAAGGTATGCAAATTCTATAGAATATCAATGCTTTAAATACTCGAATTAGGACCTTGTTAGACAATACCAAAGCATGTTTCTTTGAAATCATTTAGAATTCTCCAACTTACCGTATAACTTAATCTTAATAGCCCTTGCATCATATTTAGTATGAAAAATCTCCCTCCCATAAATATGAAGGTATAAAATGGACTCCACACTCTCACTCCCCTCTCCCTACATTTCCTTTCGTGTCAGGTTATGGAAGTTTTCGCTGCTTATTTTACCGAGGGAATTCCATAACTAAGTGGCTTCTCTTTTTCTTTTGATGCATTCTTGAAATCTTGATATGAATTGTGTCTTATGGGCACGCATAATAATACATTCAAATTTAAATTGTTCAGCTTTCATAAGGGAGGGAACAAACATGGAAGTTCACGCTTCACGGTTAGTAAGCTGGATTTCCAGATCACGTCTTTACTCAGTCTCGGTGAATCATAATTTTGACTGGCACATTTATACATATTTTTCGATGCGATCTTATTTCTTTCCGTCTCATTACTCCATGCAATGCGTCAAATATCATTACAAGGGTCAGACGGTAATTGTTTGATTGATGTGTAGGCAAAATTCCCACTATGTGCACCTGATGGTAAAATCATTATTTTGAGATAAAATAATAGTCTATAGTCTTGCATCTTGACACAAGCATGTAATTTTTAACAATCAATGGTTGCTTGTAATTTAGACGCGAGTTTTGTCATTTAATATTAATTCTTTTATGATATACTCACATGAACATGGCTTCCACAAGTTCAAAGCCATTGTAGCATTATTCTCTAAGTTAACTACTGAAGAGGAGATTAAGGTAACGGACAACTTGAGACTGATTGTCTGTTCAGATGTACAAAATAAAACCTCAAATATTACCTTATTAAGGAACACCGAACAAAACAATGGATGCAAAAAAATGGGTTTAACATTTTTTGGTCATTGTCGAATTTGGATTCTCATGATTTCTGAAGTTCACTGTTGAATGACAGTTTCTACCTCATTCTGATGCCCATGAAAACTTGATGCCAGTGTCAATTTAGTGGTGGGAATGTGATCAAGTTAATGTGAGAGAAAGATTCATGTGGTAAAAGGTTAATTGTTTGAACTGTCTTCATTATCTGTCATAAACGTCCAAATATTAGGCGATGTCTCTTTTCTTGAGAAAATAACCATGTACTTGCAAGCCCGAATGATACATCATCATCACCACGATAATATCGAAAAGCTAGGTGGTCTCCTGTAAATAATCACGGGTATTTGTTAAAGTTAAATATCCAAACGTTTCCCATCTTATCCCAATCGACACTAATAGTAACCTGAAGTCACCCTAAACTAACCTTACTAAACCTATCCAACCAAAAACTAACCAAACTACATATTTAACTTGAATAACTTCACCAATCCTGAATCATTTTAATCAGATCAAATTTGTACTAACCTAATATTTTAAAATAACCTATCCTACGCTAATTACCCCACATTAACCAATTTAACTTTTTTATTCTAATCTATATCAACCAAACCAGCATTGATCAAGTCTAAACTAACCTAACCAACCCTACCCAACCTTGCATTCTATATTTAACATAATACAGTTGACACAGTAACGTAACCATGATACTCCTTGAAGCTTATATTACAATATAATTTTTTCAATATTATTAGCAAAAGCGTAACTTGCCCGCTGAGACACGAAGCGGGGAAATATAAGCGGCTCTGTAATTATCTAAGGTAATCTTTTTCACTTGTCACGCTACTTCACTCAGTTGCCACACTTCTCATCTCTAATTATGAAAAGAAAATATTTTCAAAATTATAGTGATTCAACACTGCACCATTAAATCAACCTGTGGCTCTACTCGTAATTCTATAATTTGATGATTGTTTTCATGGCTCAAGCAACTCACTTTTTATACTCAATGAAGTGAGTTATCTTGAATACACATTATTCACTTGTTCAGTTACTTTCTGGACACGACCTGCTGATGTACAGTGAAACTAGTCCACCACAAAATTACTGAAAAATTTTCCTACAGTCTTTCCGGCATCGAATGGAGAAAATTAAGAAAAAACTTACTAAAATATACTTCCTACAAATTTATTCAACTTTTTCAACGAACAAATTGTTGAAGCTTTGGTGTAAAATAGAAGCGCTTGCCACCAATTGTAAAATTGAGAAAATTTAATTTTGTTCCGTTGCTCTTGCTAAGGAAACAAATACGATAGCTCTAGTGTTCAGAGTATTAAATTAGGAGTTAACATTCGTAATCTAACGGAATGAATGAACGTTAGTTTCATCCAACAAACGGCACGGAATTTTCCTAAAAAAAAATCTTCTCTTTACCAATGATTCAAAAAACAGTGCTACTTGTACTGTTGTTTGTGCAAGGTTTGGAGTCACTGCCGAGCGAAGTATGGGTGTCCGCTTCAGTGAACGAGACCGCGATGGCGAGCCAAGTGCACCACAAGGAAGTCTACCCAGCGCCGTCCGCCCTGCGCTGCCTCGCCACCGCCCTGTCCCGCCACTGGGCCGCGATGGCTTGCTACTCCAGCGTGCTGGGCGTGGGGCAGTGTCGGCTCTGGAGCGACGTCGACGTCTACAACGGCTATGGAGAAATCCACACTTCTGGATACAGCGCGTGTAAACTCAGGACTAGCTTCACTGGTGAGAATTTGGGGAAACTTGAGCTTATTACTTTCATAGCTGAGGAAATATATTTTCAATGTGAGATAATAGTGTTCACCTCCAATTACTTTGCTAGTACCAAAATGTGAGTACATTGGAACATAATTTATCGCACAGTATTAAAAGGTATAAAAAAATTCCAGTCTTGAGGTCATCGGGCATGCGGGAACTATGAATCTAAGTTCCATACATCATCTCGCAAATTTGTCACACAAATTGTGAGTGAGTAAATATTTGTAAATATTATGAACTCAGTGATGAGAAACAAAATTAACATATCCACATCATTTGTTATAGTGAAATGTTGTTTTTTCAGCGCATAGCAATAGTTTTCATCATCCACTACTCGCTATTGCAGGTCAAATTTGAGGGATTTTTGGCATTAGGAATATGGAGGCCGTCTGCATTTGGCAATTACTTCAAGATAACTTATTTCGAAACTTTCTTTTTACCCTGAAACAATATTTTTTTAGTGAGCATGCCGTCCTTTTCATGCTTGACTATTTTAGAATCGGTGTAAGTAACAAGAGAAGCCATTGTCCAGTATGCCACACTCCAGAACACCACACTGTTCAGTGAACCATCCCGTGCAGGGTTGCCCATGCCGATTTGATTGAAACCTGAGGAGAAAAAACTACATTAAAAGCTTTAAAATAAGCACCTCGGGCAAAAATTAGGTGAGGAAAATTATGGTTAAAATTAGCCTAAGTCCTATTTCTGAATTTAAATTCAATACTTCAATACTTTTCTTAACGTTTCAATACAGAAACGTTAAGAAAAACTTGCAGAGCAGAAAACGTTGAAAAAAGCTATAATACAACGCGATTGCCTTCAAAATGTGTAAATTTTTCTATTTTATTTAGGAGTAATTTTCATCTGTTCCAGGATGCTTCTTCGAGAACAAAACCATGGCACAAATTGGAGACGAATATCCGGACATCGTCTGTCCCGATGATCTACGGGAGAGATGCACAGAGAACGGACCCAAAGTGATCAGTATGGCAACATTTGTTACGCTCACTTCTCGTCATAGCATTAAACGATCCGAACGATTTCCTTCGAATCTTGTTCTGTTATTTTTCGTGAAGCTTCTTGCACTTTTATGAGTACAGATTTCTCTAGACAAAGAATAGAAAACATTCTTTAATATTCTATTAGCGTTCAAGTCAACAGCGTTGTGAAGTGCTCTTAGTCTGAAGGTGGTAACGATAAAATTATATACTTCACGGGTTGGGATGCGAAGAAAATTGCAAATAATTTTTGCCATAATTCAGTCAACCTACAAAATTCTATATATCACTGTCGGTCTAAAAGATGCGACGCTTCTATAGTGGAAACATCATCTTCGGGTAGAAAATACACAGAAAATTTGTTTCTCAGTCGGATTCATTAAAATGTAAATCCCCACTTGAGCTGCATCAGATGCCATTAAAAATACTCAAATTCACAACGTAACATGACTAGACAAACAAACTTTGTACAACAGGAATATGACATCACTGCCCGGGACGACTAGAGAACATATCACTGCGCGACGTTCAAGTGTTCACGGAAGATCGAGTGGATGGTTCCAACTTATAAGCTGCAGTCCTACTGAATAAGTTTGTGCCAAAAATATTATTTGTTTTTTCGTTGAGGCTAAGCTTAAATCCATGAATATTCAATGTTTCTTTTATTTAAATACGCTCATTTTTTAGGTTTCTTAAATTTTCTTCCACTCTTCAAAATTTTAGTGAGCTATGCTTCTTTCTGAAAACAGAATAATATATGCTTAATACTATTAGTGTTTACACTGATTTTATTTGCTCTAAGCCAGCGCAAAGTTCTATTTAGTTCTTGATTTGTTCCGTTTACGATGTTCACGGTGTCAAAGAACCTGCTTGATTCGCATGTATAGAATGAACATTTGTAATGCTTGAGCATCTCAACTATTTCAGGTCAATTGGATGCAATGAATTTTCTGCAGTATCCATTTATGCATGATTTTTACCGTAAGGTACTCTGATGACGGCGAATGGCATATTAGCAGTTAAGGAGCCTCCTAGTGACTCTCTCGCCTCCTAGTTACTAAGTGTGGTGATTGTGGCCTGCTGTTGGCTACCCTCCCATAGGGAGGAAAAGCCCGGTATATGTATGTAGCAGTCAAGGAGCACCAAGAGCAAAGATGAAGTATTATATTTGGTCTACGTAATTTACTAGACCTTAGTCTACCCTCATTCACATGCGTCACTCACCAACCTCATTCATCAGCCTCATTAAACTCTCACTCACCGCCTTCATTCACCACCCTCATACACCATCCTCATACACCAACCTCATTCACGTGGCTTTTTAACGTTAAGGATCGTACTTAAACATAAATAGATATTTCTTTAACATTTCCAAGCGCACAGTTTTAGTTTCAATAGAACAAATAGGCAAAAGTTTTGATATCATGGTCATCAATGGTGTGAGCAAAAATTTTGGTCCTCTCAAATGGCGTTTTTGCCAGAAGTTACCAGCAGGTCGAAAAAAATGCAAATATTCTTGCAATAACATGCTAACAAGCAGTCACGCTTCGATAAAGGAACATTGTACCAGTACATTAAGACCTGAGTTAGAAATATTATGTAATTGAGATCATACGTGCACCTACTAAGTAGCGAAAACATACTAGTATGAATGGGTAATTAATCCATGAATTTTTGAGGTGAAGTTACGAAGAAGTGAAAAAACGAATTCACCAGAAGTGTAAAAGAATGTGAGTAAGATTTCGGTCAAAAATTCTTATAACACAATGATACATTCAAGATTAAATTTTTGATTATTTTTGGGGAAATTCTGATCAAGCTCAGTGAGTTCGGGCAGCAAAAAAAGAAAACATTCTTGCAGCCATGATTCTGAAGAGTACATGTAAGGGATGTCGCCTCACGCTGTGTATCAAAAGCAAGTAATTACCTCTCCTCAAAACGGAAAAAAGAATAACGATCTTTGTAACTTGGACATCTACGTATACTTTATGTAACTGAAAAATTGTTTTATCATAATTATGTTTCCGTTACACTTATTTGCTCTTGTAATTATCGGACTGTTATTTCACTAAAATAATGTTTTCAGATGGCAGCAGGTTTTCTTCGTGCCAAGGGAAATTCGGAAACACACCAGCGGGCTGCCTCTACTTCATGACCGCTGAAAGAACTTGGTGTCAGTCTCGTCAGGTGTGCATCGATATTGGAGGCGACATTTATTCGGCAGACACTCTGGACGACTTCGAAAATCTAAGGACGTACATGCTCGCCAACCGCGCAGGTAAAAAACTGGTTTTCGATTTTGTACGCAGGGTTTATTTAATTTTTAGAATAACATTCTTTCAAAGTACTTTGTGATAAAGTTTTCCGTTTAGTTATTCCCAAAGATAGATCGATTTTTGTTCTTTTCAGAAATGACAAAGGCGGCCCTCTTCAGGTGTTGCGATTCGTTCAACGCTTTGAATCCCATCCATTGCAAGTCTTCCATTTTCTGTCATCTGTTACATAGAAACCGCACGAGTAACCAACTTTTACTCTGATGGAAACGAACACAATTTAATGCTCATACAATTTTGTGTTTACCTCTTCCTCAAATGAAAATGCTTCCCGACATTCAGTTTGCACTATTTGTTTGCATATGCTGTCAGTGAATAGCTCAATTGGAAACAATTATGCGTACTGAACCATTTGAAGTCCATGTAGCACCCGTTACCCACTTAACCGTGACCAAAAATATAGACGTTGTTGGGAATTTTACTTTATTGCTGGTAAGCACTGCCTATTTATTTGAATTTGAATGTGAATCTGTTGATTTTCTGTGAATGTTAAATACAAGCTACTAAACAGCGTGGAACTGAGAATTTATGGCAGATGTTATGGCACTTTATTTCGGAGACTGATCATGGCGACATCAAAGATATAAAATGACTGAAATATGCTCAAATCCACCATTCGCAATCATCCTTGTTGTCGTAACTTTTTCTTGACACTTTCTTATATTTTGTTTACCAAGTCGGATGGGACTTTTCAATATACTCGTTATAATAATAATTAAATATAATTATTATTGTAACGAAGACATTATAAGTATGATATAACATTAATTAATTTATATTCAAGCTGCCACAACTCTAGAATGAGAGGTTATATAAAAAATATTTAATGAAAGTCATAACAGAATTTCTTCTATGTGAAATATTGACAGTTACTGTGAGTCAGTGTAATTTGGTAGCGTTCACTTCCTAACTCCATCGATCACTCATCTCAAAATATTTATGGGAAATTAAGAGATCTGAGCCACGTCATGAGTTTATTGCCTAAAAGATAGGTACAGAACCACTTTAGTGCAAGCGAGAAATTGTCAAAATACATTAAAATGAATCTAACGCGCATAGCCTACGCATAAAAATAATGCTACCAACGCTGGTGGCAAGCATCAATTAATCCTACGCGTGAATTAATTAGTTCAAATGATGCTAAGGAAAATAAAAGTAATGTATACTTAGCTTGCCCGTGGATTCCAGATTGACGATTAGAATGGATCGATAGGTCACTTCATTATTTGACTTAATTAATAAAGTCTTCACTTGCCCGAAGGGTAGGCGAGGCAAGTACACGACCTTCTCTTCACCTTCTTCAAGTACACGACCTTCTCTTGTCACCGCTCAGTGAATAATGCCCCCGGCCTTCCGTGCAGCCGATCTGAAGGAGCGGGCTACCCTCTCGAGCTTTAATGCGTATTCGTCATGCCTTGGATCAGACAAGTTTCGTTCGAGTTTAGCGTATAAAATCCTATTTGCCATACAAATGTCGATCCTAATTAATTGAACTGATTTTATAATATTATCGAATTGATACTACACAATTGAACAATGACATAAGTAATAATTACAAAAGAACCTTTCTCGACGTCGGCGTTTAGCATCCCTTCAGCAAGGCGGCGCCGTTCGCTGCTAAGTTGTCCTCTTCCTGAAGCCGCTGCTACTAAGCAGAATGTGAGCGGCCGTTAGCGTGTAGAATTCGACGTGTAGAGACCTCGAAATCCTCGAAGCTTGTACGATCGATTCAAACAAGTAATGCATCCTCCTCTTTATGGTTGTTTCTCAAATGTTACGATCACAATCATAACACAGAAATACTTTGTAGGACTTATGATGTGTATGAATTTTTGAACTTTTACTACACCTCGAGTCTCCAGTCCCCCAAAAACTGACGCACAAAAGAAATTCTACGCATCAAAGAGCCGCGCTTCAGGAGAGTCTCCAGTAATCATAAAATATAAAAACTTATTTACTGAAAGTAAGAACATTAAGTATCGTAGTCCTATATAAATTTCAACACATTTGTAGCCAATCTAAAACCTTGATTTCCAGGTGACGGGGAACGCTGGGTGGGTGCCAACTTCCTGCGCAACGAATGGCGGTGGGTGCACAGCCGACGCAGGCTAGGCCTCCCTGGCACGGACGAATGGGCTGCAAATAATCCAAATGGAGAAGGAGAAAACTGCGGTGTCTTGCTCCCAGCTTCGAGTAATTTTAGTTTGGGTGACGGTGATTGTAGCCAATTGAAGTTAGCTGTTTGTGCTGTGAGGCTGTGAGTAATTTCTGGTAACATGGAGTAAACATTTGATGCTGATATTTTAAACGCTAACCCTTAATATTGAGACGTTCTTGCAAAGTCATCAGAGGTTGAAATATCTCACTATCGATGTTTGATATGACAATTCACGATCTCAGTGGTGACCACTCACTATCCGGTTGGGAATCACATAAGCGGTATATTCTGAGTCATAAAGCTACTGGCATTTAGTTAAGCAGAGGTTTGTCAAAATCAGTTTCAAGAGAACTGTTTAATTGAGAATACGCAACTATGTATTCAGTAAAAAATTAATGCGAATGACTAGTTTTTGACACTCATGATTCGCTTTGACACTGTATCAAACTTTTCATGTTGGAACACGAAAAGTTATTTTAAAAGTCAAACCTGCTCTTCGATTTTCAAAGATAACGGCTAGAAAAACTATTTCAATGTTTCTCCTGAGTCATTGTCTAATATATCTTCACGCCTGCTAACGGGCCTGGTAACATAGCAATGACGTCACACTAGTGGTCCGAAGAGTGCATCAGTTTTGAATGAAATTCTATGGTGGTAAATACGTTTCTTCGCACCGCTTCTATCAAAAATACCAAGATAGATCTTGTGTGGGATCGAAAATCTCGTACATATGTCAAGAGGCGTGTATTCCTAAAATATATTTTTTAGGCTCAAAAATTGGGAAGTTTTTGATTTAGTTACGATTGAATGAGCAAACGGCAGCTGTCGTTTGGAGCTGTGCAGCGTTTGGAAAGAAGAAATTATAAATAGGGCAGTTTAAGAGCCATAATGTCAAATTTTGAGTGCTTTTCTGCTTGTTTGTTGTACTGAGTCAGACCTGTGTCGCAACTTACGCTTGTTGACGATCTTGTGTTATAAAGGAATAATATGCAAGAAAATAGTGCGGAATAGCGTTATCTTATTCAAGTCTTATGCTGCACTAATGAAATATTAACCCTTCCTTGCTGATAGTGCAATAAAAAGCGTGGACACTACATTTCCTTTGGTTAAATAGTTCACTCTGTTCGTGCAGGCTTAAGTCGAGCCAAAACAATCGCGATTACTTTGTTATATTCCATCGGATGAAAAATAATTGAGCAAAATGGTTTCTTAAGTACGCCTTCCAAATAAAAAGTATCATTGCATATCTCTTAACATCTCTTAACATTGGACGCTGATTTTGTATGATATAATGTATCTTCAATCCTCGTTGTCGACACTTTTCTTAATTAACGAGTACTGATTTGGCACTGCGTGAGCAGAAGTAGTATGACTTTCTATAATGTTATGTCCAGTGGAAGTTGTTTGTTGCATGGCACATTACTTAAATTCATCCATCTATAATATATCGTCGTGGTATTACTCAGCCTTTTGCACGATGTCACATGGAGCATTTATTAGATATTTGAATTTTGAAGAAAATATTTCTTCGTTGGAATGTTGAGGCAAAAACTTTTCTTGTATTGAGTTAAGTGGCGTGAGCTGTTGTAGTCAGTTCATCTATAGTTTGGTCAACATTGTTTCGGCTCACTCAAATATCACTCTCTGTGTCGTGAAATAAAAGCTAAAACCTCAAGGCATGATTTAATCAACTACAAACTAACATTAACATTGGAAATACAGATTACTTCGTACATCTATCCCAAACGCCGGTAGACAGGATACACAGCTAAGTTTTGACATTTCAATCTTAATATCCCTCTCTGGTACCTTTTTTCGACAGTGGGTACATTTCGACTCCTGTGTGTTTGTGTATGCAAGATTTTACTCGTCTTGGTAAGCTTTAACTTTAATTTCCCTGCGCACAAATTAGCGGAGAGACTCGCGTATTGGTCTGTCAGAAAGTTAGCATGATGACTGGAATTTTAATTACTTGCCAGCACCAGTGACTTGTGAAGTAAATTGAGAACTCATGCGTTCTTTGAAACCTATACCAATTGATCAACAGGAAATCAGCCTTCTCGAGCATGCGAATGTCTTCTCAAATGAATTAGTTGATTCGTCTACACTATGCACTAGATGCATTTCAATCTCACATTCATAAGCTGCTTACATGTTCTTTAAATTGAATTAAATCAAGCTCATCATCAGTATAAATTTCTGAAAAGAAGAAAGCCAAGATGAATAGAACAAAATATACGTAAAATAAACACGGAAGTAAAAAACGCTACTACGCAAATTATAGAGGAAACAAAGGGTGGGCACTGTTAGTTTCATTAAGAGATACTAATGATCATCCTGGTGCTCAAAACGTTTACCTGTTAAAATCCAACAGTAATAAATAATTTTAACTATGTTGACTTTGAGAGTAGCCGCCTTGGTGTTTTTATTAACGATTCGTCTGCAAAAGAATGCATTTCATATTTTAAGTCAAGTTACGCGTAGAAAGATACGTGAAAGTACTATAGGATGTTAACATACTGTACATGAGCTGACAACGATTGCATTTCACCGAATTTGAATGCGCCTATAGCAAATGTCAAGTATTTCAAACTAGTGGGAAAAACGATGCCAACTGAGAGCGGGCAGGTAGAAAAGAATTCGTGTTGTTTTTTTGAGAATCTATCTCTTTACTCCGAGCGATTGGGACTTATACAGAAAACCATAAACGTGATACCGTCTCAGCCATCTGCTTGATACAGGACTCTTAAAAACGTTGATCATAATTTCCAGCCAAAACAAATAAGGATTGAAAAGTCATTGCTCAATTTTTCAGGATATCATCAGTAGCAACATCGGGGTAGAACAATTTCCTGATGATTCCTTAGACAATCGAGCAGATAATTTTACTCATGTAGTGTTTGAATTATCTAAGTTTTTCTGGGTATGATTTTGCCATGAGCCTAATAGGTTATGAAAATATAAAGATATTGAATTGTTTTATGCACAGAGATGAAGCTTCAGTGTATTAGATACGAAAAACCTTATTCTCGTGAGTGCAAACAGTGACTGTCTTTTTTATCTAGGCTTCCTTGTTCCATCACTGCATTTTTGAAACGCTTTAAACAACGTATATTTTCAACAATTTGCCCATTTCTCAAGTCCTAATATTCTTCCCATTAACGTGGAAACATTGAATGTAATGTACTTCATTCTGTCACGATATAGTCATCGTGAAGTAAATTAAAGTAAAGTCGTGAAGTAAAGTCATGGTATCCTATATATAGTGTTAGTTATAAGACATTTGAAAAACCAATGCTAAGATCATATGTATCAGGCTTGATTGGAAATAAAGCATCCCAAAGATGTCGATGTTAAATTAGTTTGCATCTAATGGACACTGAAAAAATCATACTAGGGATACATTCATGAGCGAGCGCCAGAACTTTGCACAAGAATTTATGACATGGGTCATGAAACATAAACCACACTTCTGCTCAGCGTCCAAAACTATCATCCCCAGTGATGAGTGTCGGTGATTATGTTATTTTAGGTCAGAGTTGCGTAGCCCTAGTTTACGCGTTGTAATGGAGTCCGAGGTGCGCGTCCAATGATCACAACAAACAGTTCCTGGACACGTCTCCCTGTCACAAGCCTCATAGTCTCCTGTCGTGGGAGGGCCTGCGAGCCACAAAAGATAAGAAAATGTCCTCAACTTGGCCACTGATTAAAGAACCCAAATTCAGTTTCTCAACTCTTGTGTTTCTCACGCTGCAACGCTCTCAACACACAGAGCTATTGTTCACGAGACCACCGTGAGTGAACATTTTTTGAAACTCCACATTACTGTTAATGGTAGCCTAATTAGGATGGTTAGACACATACGTCCAAAAAGGCCTCTACTCTTTCGTATATATGAGAATTTCTGTAGCTTTCGTCATGACTACGCCTGGTCTCCGTATCATAGAATATTGTCTCTTCTGCCCATTGTTCTGCACAAAACATTTCAGATTTACGCGTCCTCTCTTAAACGCTGTAATTACAGCTTCCATTCGCGTAGTGAAACACAGGAAGGTGTGTCGTTTGGAATAGAGATAGCAGCTTCCACTAATATTTACACAGCATTAAGAGTATTTTAAAATTTTATAGCGGTAAAATAATACGAAAAAGGCCGCTGTAAAACCTTTTATTCCATTTCCAGAGTTTCAATACCAAATAGCCATTCTCTTACACGGATTCCGAAATTTTTGCATAGTATTAAAACGCATTGGAAAACACAGATGGATTGCTCATAATATGTTACGTCGTGAAACTTAAATATTTCCTACAAGGGTGTTTTCATTATCAACTCGTGCCAGAAATCCAGAAGAACATTAGACCCAAAAGTTCTGTGGTGTCTAGCGTCCCAAGAGACCGCCACCACCACCGGCGGACGCGCTTCCCGACACGCTTCCGGTCAAGCCCCCGAGGAGGCCACCACCACCACCTCCACCGAGGAGTCCACTGGTCAAGCCACCGAGGAGGCCACCACCTCCACCTCCACCGAGGAGTCCACTGGTCAAGCCACCGAGGAGGCCACCACCTCCACCTCCACCGAGGAGGCTTGAGAGACCCAAGGATCCAAGCAAGCAGCTCACCAATCCACCATCAGCACCTCCTCCTTGTCCACCGCCACTACCGCCACCACCGCCACCGAGAAGACCGCCGGTCAGACCACTAGTGAGTCCAGTAACAGTGTTTAGTACCCCACCGAGGAGGGGGTCAGGCTGTGGTTGGGGCACAGCAGCCGCGAAGGCAACCAGAAGGGAAACGACAATCTGGAATAATCAAAAAAGATACAATTACGATCAGTGTCGCGTTAGAAGAAGAGTTTGCTTCACTGACTGGGACTGGCTAAAAAAGATAACACAAAATAAATTTTAAGTTTCACCAATTCTACGTAGTAAATAGAAGTATTGTCTGGTCTTTAACCATAGCTTGCATCAACAAATTTTCGTTTTATGCAATTAATTCGTGCTGAAGGGAGGTGGAATACAGACACTCAGTATAAAGCGTAATTGTCCAGAGTGCCTGTTGACACTTAGTTAACCCTATCAATGTTTTCTTTCAAATCACATACCAATGTTATGAGCAATGTTATAACTAGAGATCGAACTCAAACGTAAGTATTTCAGTAAAAGTTTTCTCTTCAAATAGCTCAAGTACGACACCAGCTCTTCTCTCACCAGGGAATGCATCGCGGTGAGTAGAGCTCAACTGATGCCGCCTTCTCAAACTCTCCTCTTTTTATGCGAGAATATCAGGTGCAGTGCAACAGCTGAGGTGATGCTTGTATTTGGGCCTCATATTGGAAAAGCTGTGGAAGTCTAACAACATTTCTCAGTTGGTACATCTCCTCCATTCTACAAATAATGTTATAAAACGTACGTGGTATCTTTTATTAGTTAACTAAGAAAGAAATGTACCTTAGCTGCACATGAACAATGGAGAGTGGTTTTATGGTAAAGATTAACATTTCTTTTTTCACTTTGTTCAGTTTCTTGACTGACCCATGGGGAAGTTCCTACTTTCAAACTGATCATTGTATTTAGTACATCGAAAGTATCGGACTAGTTGAAACTCTTGAACAGCGGGCAAAATCTTTATCTTCACCATAAAATCGCAGCCCTTTATCTTGAACATAAAATTTCACTCATGATTGTTGGCTTTAGGAATCGATAATCAAATGTTATAATTTGATTATAATTTGATTTGTTTATAATTTGATTGATTCGATTATAATAATAATCATATCAAATGTTCTAAAGAATGATGTAGGGAGTTTACTCCTTTTGCTCTTATTATTATTATCATTATTGTTTGTTCACAATGAGTTCATTTTTAGATAAATTTACCTACAATTTCTGGCAAAAGTACTCCTACTTAATAAAAATTAGTAAATTTTTATGGCAATTTTTCCACATGCACGACTTACACGTGCACAGTAGTCTACTCAAAGACTCAGAGACTATCTTAAAATCAGTTTTATAAGTTGAATTTTTCATTTATTAACCTTGAAATATCATTTCTCTGGCACACGCATTATGATTATAAAATAAAACAAATGAATTTGTTTTGCTTTTTTATTACAACGGGTGACTCAAAAAGTGAAAACTTTTTAACAATCTCATAAAACTAAGATTGATATAGGAAAATATTTCGTTCATAGTAATTTAGACCTTTAAACGTGCAATTTATGAAACAATGATGGAATTTTCATTTCTTTACATTAAGTCCGCATATGACGTCCTCCTGTACGAACGCATTCTCAAAATCTGCTGTTGAGATCCTCATTGATCGCTGCAACATTTCACCTGGGATAATATGAATTTCATACTAAATTTTCTGTTTTAACGCATCCAAAGTTCTTGGTCAAGTCGTGACTCTTGAGATAACCCCACAAGAAAAAATCCCGGACGGACAAATCTGGCGATCTATCGGGTCAGATTTGACCGTTCGTGATTTTTTCTTGTGGGGCTATTTCATGGAGCAAAGTATACACGACTCGAATTCTAATAAAATAGGGAATTCATGATGAAATTCCAAGTATCCCAGCTGAGATGTTGCAGCAGTCTATAAGAAATATCAACAGTAAATTTCAACGATGCATTCGTACAGGAGGACGAAAGGAACCTACGGACGTTATATTTAAAAAACGAAAATTTCATCACCGTTTCTTAAATCATTTTTAAATGTTTCAATTACTATTAATGAAGTATCTTTCTTTCATAACTGTTGATTATGTAGGGTTATTCAAAAAGTACTCGTTTTTTGTGTCGCGCTGTATACTTATATCTCTACACCCAAAAATGAAAAAATTATCTGAATCATTTAGCAATTCTTAAGCATTCACAGCATCTGATCTCTACTCAGAAAAATTTGTGCGTCATTTTTTCACAAAGCCGTCGCACTCAAGTGTGTCATCAATACGAAACATAAATCGAGGTATTGAGACCCACTTTTGTTTGTCATGGGCTGATACGACACACGGAAGTGTGTCAACCGTGACACACTTAGCGAAAGTAATAGTATTTCATTTTACACAAATAATTCACTTTCCCAGACTAACCTGTGTATACACGTATTTTCTGAAATTACCTAGAAATTTCAATGGAAATAGCAAAATCTAAAGGATTCTGGAACGAATTAAATTCCATTATAAATTCCAAAGTCAAAATTTATTGGTAAAAAAAAAATTTCACCTATTTAAACATCGTCTACGCATTCCGAATCTCGCGTACAAATGGATCATTTTGTGAGTAAGTGACTTTTAGACCATAGAAAAGTTCTCGTTTATATGATGTTATCATTATAGGTTAAAGAATTAACCCATGACTACTACTAACCCATGTAGCATGCTTCTGGGCTTTGATAACTCCCGACATTTCCAGGTGGTGTTCACTCAGTAAGCACACATACGTTTAAACACAAAGTATCTGTACGCTTTTCAAGTATTTACTGAGCCCAGTATTTATTGTTTTCTTGAGGGTTTTCTGAGACTTGAAATTTTATGATTTTCTGTGTTTTCGAAAAAGAGTTCATAAATTATGTATCCATAATTATGCATTCAATT
This sequence comes from Morinoia aosen, assembly GCA_030386875.1. Classification (NCBI taxonomy): domain Eukaryota; kingdom Metazoa; phylum Arthropoda; class Malacostraca; order Amphipoda; family Talitridae; genus Morinoia; species Morinoia aosen. The sequence continues at coordinate 43,113,589 of CM059567.1, read as the reverse complement.
ATGGTTGCATAATTTGTGAACTCTTTTCTGATTAACAGGTCACGAAACTGTCCTTTCTAACGGTAACACATATGTAGTGTGGCTGTTCCGAGAGCTACAATGTATTTAGCCGAAAATTAAACTTTATTTAGCTTGCACGAGAAACTGGAAGCAAAATCTCCTTTTATAAGGAAAAGAAACGCAATTGATAATATTTACAGTGTTGACTCCACATTTGCTAATACATAATTTTTTAGTTATCCTTGTATGAGGTCTATATGAAATTTCCATTCTGGCTGAATAGATTCCGTCGTTGAGCGCCGTCGCACATCATGCTAACTTGTCCTCAATTGGATACTTCATTTCTGTCGGATTGGAATAGAATAAACGTTTTCTATTATAGAATGAGACTGGTAAACTAAAAGTTGAATGGTGTCTAGCGTCCCAAGACACCACCCAACAGACCACCACCCCCACCAGCCTGGGCGGACGCGCCTCCTGTCAGGGTTCCGGTCAAGCCCCCGAGGAGGCCACCACCACCTCCACCGAGGAGTCCACCGGTCAAGCCCCCGACGAGACCACCGCTTCCACCTCCACCAAGAAGTCCATTGGTCAAGCCACCAACGAGACCACCGCTTCCGCCTCCCCCGAGAAGTCCATTGGTCATGCCGCCAACGAGACCATCGCTTCCGCCTCCACCGAGAAGTCCATTGGTCAAGCCACCAACGAGACCACCGCTTCCGCCTCCACCGAGAAGTCCATTGGTCAAGCCGCCAACGAGACCATCGCTTCCGCCTCCACCGAGAAGTCCATTGGTCAAGCCACCAACGAGACCACCGCTTCCGCCTCCACCGAGAAGTCCATTGGTCAAGCCGCCAACGAGACCATCGCTTCCGCCTCCACCGAGAAGTCCATTGGTCAAGCCGCCAACGAGACCACCGCTTCCGCCTCCACCGAGAAGTCCACCGGTCAAGCCGCCAACGAGACCACCGCTTCCGCCTCCACCGAGAAGTCCATTGGTCAAGCCGCCAACGAGACCATCGCTTCCGCCTCCACCGAGAAGTCCATTGGTCAAGCCGCCAACGAGACCACCGCTTCCGCCTCCACCGAGAAGTCCATTGGTCAAGCCGCCAACGAGACCACCGCTTCCGCCAAGGAGTCCACTGGTCAAGCCCCCGAGGAGGCCACCACCACCTCCACCGAGGAGTCCACTGGTCAAGCCCCCGAGGAGGCCACCAGGTCCTCCACCGAGGAGACTTGAGAGACCCAAGGATCCAAGCAAGCAGCCCACCAATCCACCAGTGCCAGCTCCTCCTTGTCCACCGCCACCGAGAGCACCGCTAGTGATTCCAGTAACAGCGTTTACTAGCCCACCGATGATGGGTTCAGGCAGTGGTTGAGGCACAGCAGCCGTGAAGGCGACCAGGAGGGAAACGACAATCTGGAACAATGAGCCAACAGGCAATTGCATTCGAGTAAATGACTATTTAAATCATCAATTTTTTTGTATTAGATCAATGTTTACATTTATCCATTGAAGCACGGGCTGAGAAAAGAGATAGTCACAATTCCCCTAGTAAAAAGGTCAATGACATTGATGTACTTTATCCTTTATTATGTGAAATAACTATTCAGAGGTTGCATGGTCTAAATTTTTGTCTGAATTCATATACATTTAAAAAAATCAGTTTCTTGATAATATCACCACCAAATATTTCTTAATAATAGTTAAATGATATGGAATAAAAAGAAGACCCAGAGCAAAAACGAACATTACAGTTATTGCATACGTTTCGAAATTATTTAAATTCTATCATCAGTGCTGAAACAGGAGTAAAAAGAAAATTTTTCTTAAGATTATAATACCATAGATTCCATAAAATTCTCTGAATGTCAGATCGTCCCGTTGGATGTATAGTTCAATGATAGTATTGAATTTGTTCATAAAATAGGCAGAAGTTAAGATTTAACACATGGTATGAGACTTGAATGAAATGTAATTTACGTCTTGTTAAATTGTGGTACAGAAAGCGGTTGACTGACCAGGGAACGCATGGTGATGAGAGCGGCTCAGGTCTGATGGTGCTGCCTCGTGCGCCTCTCCCTTTAAGCAACAACTTGAGGAGGTGCAAGCAACAGTTGAGCCAATATTTGATTTCAATATGTCGAATACAAAGATATATGAAGCCATAATCCAAACATATTATGTAAGCAATGGTTTTGCTCGAAAAGGGCTTATATTTAAACAATTTATTTCTCACCAAGCGATAGATCTGTAAAATGAACATTATTTGATATTAATACAATGAAATATTCCGTTATTAGTGAAATTACATTTATTAAGATAGTGAAAAACAAGAATCTTTTGCAAATCTGGAGGTGGTAGGTAATTCAGTTTCATTTTTAAACTGGTTCCTACCAGCGGAAGCATCTTGTACGGTACTCTTTTTTCAACTGTTCACTGGAGAAGAAATTCGAACACGTAATGCGGCTGCCAATTTTCTGGCATGTTTCGGAGTGTAAGTATATTACGCTAGTTCCTAGATTGAAAATTCTCCGTTTATTGACCTCTTTTTTCTTGTAAATATCTAACTTCATTGAGTGACTCAAAATCAGAAAAGAAGGACTAAAACAATACAACACACTTTCCAAGCTTTCATAGGATATTGCTTAAACTATCATCTAATCTAACCTTCCATAATATTATGTAACTAGCAAAGAGATGTTTGTCCCCAACGAAGTCATACCAGGGGTGTAAATAAATCTTGCAATGCACCCTTTAAGTTATTGAACTCATGCGATTTTTTGAAATTCAATTTTTCATTTCTCATCAGAGACATGGGAGCGCATAAAATACAAAATTTTACATTCGCGATCTTATGCAAAGATTTGGATTAAAATGAGACGGGTATCTGATATATTCCACTATTGAGAAGCACTCATTTTCCAATAAATAGACTCAAATGAGAATACATGAACCTATATAGACTTTTAGCTTTTGTTCGTCCAACTATTTGCATTTTTTATTTGACTTCTAGCTACCAATTTTACGTGTGCAAATTTCTTCGAGCAAAGAATCGCAGACAGATGGAAGTAAACCTTAAGCTAACTTAGGTGCATTTCGCACTGCATGGTTGGCGGGAGCGCTCCCTTGGATAGATTTCGGCTCTTAATCTAGTTCGCCGTGAAATTCTAGTGATTGTGTCTCTGAAACAATTGCAGAAATTTCAGAATTATTTATTGATTTAAAATTCCATAAAGTAGTCCTATCCATAACAAGGGTTTCCATGTTTCCTTCAATATCTTCATTCTTAGAGGATTGAGAATATTAAGGATTTGGTGAGGTTTTTTGGCTTCACTAAGGTAATTGAGTGAGATGTATTTATCATCCTTTCCATCATTGATCCATTCTTCTTCACATTCTGACGGGGTTTTTATGTATATACAATATCTTATCTTACATATTTTGGCACCGATTGCAGGTGAAACTGTTTTACTGAAATGGTATACATAATGCATGGGCATATTTACAGTAAACAATACTGACGTCATGCATTTAGATAGAACAATGACATTGAAGCTAGTTTCCTATTCTCTCACACTGACAACTGTTTGAGTAATGTGGAGTGCGTTAAAATTAGTGATCTAGATTAATGATGGATCGACTTCAAGACTGTACTTAAAATGATCATCCTATAATATGCTGCATGGAAATATTTATTCGCTGGAATTAGGCGTAAAATGCTCGGTATATGGACTTCAACCTGTGCTTCACACGTCCTTCCAACTAGAACAATTTTGTACGTGGATAAACGGTAGACTTGAATGTACTTGGATAAAAGACGCCGCCCGTTTTTACTTCCTGAGAAGTATTGTTCGACAAATTCTAAATGCACGTTAGTTCTCTGTTAAACTCTAGGCTAGACATTGACTCAGTTGTTGTAAACTTTCTTTAACTTATTGAAATTACAATAAAAATTGAAGCCTATGGTTGGCATGCCCAGTGCAGAATTGTCGTGACCGCACCTTGAGAGGGAAATCCAAGAGCCAACACCATGAGCACACAAATGCTGGGCTAGTAAGTGTGTACAGGCATATTTTGTTCAAAGTGTGCACGAATTTATTTGCAGGAACATCTCCAGCATTACACTTGTGACACACTCTCACCTGCACCCCTCATTCCAGGATGTACGAGGGTAGCATAGCAGAGTTGGAACTACTTATGCCAGAAGTGAACCAGCCGGTTTGATCACGCTTAACTCGAATCTTAAGCTAATTTCTGTGGAATATTATTCAAATTATGGTGAGCCCTTCTCACCGAAATTACTACATTTGTCGTAGAAGTACTTATTAGACTATAAGTATATATTTACCATGAATGAAAACGAAGGAAGATATGAAGTCAAACGCCTGTAAATTTCATGCTCACATTTGTAGTCAAGGTAAGCGTCCAGCAATAGACCAAAAAATGGCAAAATTCCTATCATAGACATATTTAATCTATATTGCTCTAAACTTTTTAAAATTTACAGAGTTATAATTCTTATAGAAGGATACTAACATTTAGCTCTGAAGATTGATGCTGAAGTTAACAATGCACATTTAAGGTTAAAAATTCGAACGCCGGTTTGTTGGTCTGTCGAGGGATATTTCGAGGTATCATGCCGTACAACTAATGAAAACCTGAATTGAGCATACGGTCGATCCTCGAGTTCTACATCATCGTAGTTGCACCTCAACTTAATTGCTTGAAAATTACTTTTAGTTCTTTTTAATTTAAAGTTGATCTTGAAGTCGTTGAATAAATGGAACAAATTTTTCTCCGTACCTTGCATTTCTCATGAGATGACGCACGCGCTAGAATGGACTATATAAACCAGCTCAGTTTGCTAAGATGATCTCAGCAACACAGGTGTAAGTGTTATGACGATCTAACTATTGGTTCAACTGTTCAGCCGAAACTGGGAGTTTGCATTACTTTACCGAAAATACAGTTTTAGCGATGGTACCTGGTAATAAAACCGTAAGACTAACATAAAAATAGCACTTATGTAAGTAAGGCTCGCTGCATTGCCACAGCAGAGTGCTGCCTCAGAACACAAAGCTTGATGCAACTTTTTCCAGTTCAATTCATCGGAAGCCCACTTTTACTGGTTTAGGGTGCAATTTTTCCAGTTTCTGCCCAATGATATTCAAAATCAATAGTATCAAAACGCTTATTCATAGAGCATATTCATTGTCATCTTCCCTCCGCATTTTTTCACAAGAAACTGATATCCTCCGGGCATATTTTAAAAATAATGATTACCCACATACGATGTTTAATAATATTCTTCGTGAATTCCTTAACCGGATTTTTGAACCGAAACCTCCGGTTTACACAGTGGATAAGCGGAAGATATTCGTATCACTGCCATTCATTGGTCCAACTTCATACTCAATGACCAAATATTTTAGTAATGTTTTAGCGAACTATTACCCACATTTGGATTGCCATATATTATTAAAGAATAATCACTCTATTAAAAACTTTTTTCATTTCAAGGACAGGCTGCCTTCTGTTTTACTCTCCAATATTATTTATGAATTTCAATGCGGAGCTTGCCAGAGCTCCTACATTGGGAGTACGCAGAAACAGTCCGCCATTAGATTCTATCAACATCTGGGCAAATCTTTCCGAACCAAACTCCCGCTTTCAGTCGCACCTCATTCATCCTCTAGACAACACTGTGACAACACCAACCATCCTCTATCTCTGAATCATTTTAAAAATTTAGATTGTTCTTCTAATATTGATTTGCGAATTTTAGAATCATTGTACATTTTTAAACTTAGGCCTGTGTTAAATATTGATCAATCTGCCACTCCTCTATTAACTATATCTTAAAATTTTTTTATATTCCACTGTTATATATTTCTCTACTTTAAATAAACGGTATGTATGTTCTTTCTGTTTACAGATGGTATTCATTGGTAATGACATTGTTTTAGTCGAAACCAGCTGGTCTAAATGCCAAGAATAAATGTTTTTATATAATGCTCTTGTGATTTTATTCATACTGAAAATACGCTACCCGCGAAATTGTGCAATTTCTGATAGAACACAAATCAAACGACGTCTCTCTCGCCCACACACGACGCTCCTGACGTTCGACGGAGGCAACGCCGCCCGACGCAGGGCAGCCCTCTGGTGCTGGTATGGCAGGTGTGATGTTTATTTGGGGTTGCTATAAAGATTCACTGAATTATATTGAGATTAGTCAATTAAATTAATGTGATATTATATGTACATTGGTAAGATGACAATATGCGACTAAACGTTGGTTCGGTATGTAACCACCAAATGATCTGTTCGGTTGGTCTTTATTCATTGATCTATCATTGATCGTACGAATGATTTGTCTCCATTTGTTCAATTAATTCAGCGTTCGTTCATTTAATTGTGAGAAAAATGGTTAAATGATACGTTTGGACTCTAATATTGCGTCAAACACGTTTACTATTCCATTTCATCTCTATTATCCGTAGAGGCGAGCGCTGAACCCCACGTTTCTGTGGGCCAGTCAAGCAACTTCCAATTTATAGTTTCCCGTACTTCAACACGGGGCCCAGTTTTTTAATTCAATTGCCCCACAAACATTTTTAATTGAACACTCGAAATTTTTATTTTCTCACACTCCGTCCATCCTTTGCCCATATATTGTATTGATCTCATTTTCTCAGGGTCTCCCATTTCTCCTTCCTTTTTCAATTGAAAACTATTTTCCGCCTCTTAGAATTATTTTCCACCAATCGCTAATTTACGTATCTTATAGGTCATATCGAAAACTAAGACACGCATGCTACCATTTCTTTCTTGTTAGTCAGGCTTCTCTCTCGTGTTACTTTGTCATTGTTCGTACTTGTTTTTGCTGTAAAAATGCAGACTTTCAATCTCTAACATTTATACCCAATCACTAAACGTACTGCGGTCAATCTTCGTAACCTTAAATTTTCCGAATCAGAATCCAACCTGATTTTCTCTGTACTCATTCTACAAAAACTTAATTTAAGTACAATTTTTTGCAAATTAGTCATTTCGTTATCCTCTGCTGGAAGACAAACATAAACTTTCATTACAAGTTAAAGAATATTTCCTAGAAAAAACTGAACCATCCGAAATACAATGCATTCAGTTTTCAAATTCCAACGTCTGGAGGCTCGATAGTGCGTAAGAAAGTACGGTCATCCCCATAGAGCACAGAACGCCTTCTGATTTCCTGGTCGATGGCAAGCCTCAGCTATGTTGGGGTGAACTGGGAATCCTTCAAGCTATTTCCAAATATTTCACACATTTAGCACCTTCGCAGCGTATCAATGCAGAGCCGCAGTCAGTAGAGTATTTCAAATCAATCCTTGATGCGTAGCTGCAACATTGTTATAATCTAGATGATGGACTTCTTTTGGCGTGCTCATTGCATAAGATCACTGTCATGTGGAAAGAATGGTGAATAATAAAACTTTTCTACTATTTTCCCCGTGAAGTTTCGGGTTGAGCAAAATAAGTTATATATCGCATTTTTTGAGACTTAAGCTCCGCGCTTTCAAAAAAACATTCGCTAAATAAAAAATCCATAGCAGGGCTATAAACTAAAAAAAAAACTCATTATGCAATAGAGTTTCAAGGGAGACTTCTTGATGGAGACCTTGTCGACCTTCTTTCCAAATCGTAGCTCAATTTATGTACGTAAGCCATGTATGTTTTTCTTAAAAATGCGTCACAATTCTGTTCTGTTTCCTTCTGCGTCGTCGTTCCAATCCTTCAACTTTAGTCACCATGCCGCACAAATTACGTCCCATCTCTCTGCATTATCGTCATTTTCACGCAAGGCCGGAATTCGACCAGCCATCAAATGAGAGAATACTTATATATTTTTTCCAACACGTTACAGCTGAACTACACAAATATTTTGATAGGTTGTCCAAATGATTAAGAATGTTTCATCTGAATTTTGATGAAGTCACGTCACCGTTTGGACTGTTTCTAGATTTAATTTAGTACAACGGTTGAGCTGGCAGATTTTGAAAAAACACGCAACCAGTGTAATCAACAGGTGGCCTCAAGCCCTTTAGGTCCAAAACAAAGATTACCATATCATTGCATCTCAGGTCCACAATGTTCAGTTCTTTTCTTAATCGCTGTGTTGAAAAATCTCTGTAAATGATCTAGCACATAAATCATTTTGCAGGTTGTTCCGATGAGAAGTATGCATTTGCGCAAATAAGGATTAATTTTCATGTTCTCTAGGATTCCGACAAAAAAATGTTTCGCAATACAATGTTGGTCGGAGAGGAGTGAGTCTTACCAGTGGGATTAGGGAAGGAGGCAGTCGAGAATTTCGAGCAAAAACACATGAGGGATGACACCCTGACGCTGGTCGATCTTCCACCCGCCCCTGGGGCTCTTAACTTTAAATACGTGAAATACAACTAAGCGGATTCACGAAAGTAACACTGACTCTCTGATATAAATTTATCTAGTAAATCAATGAACGCACGAGTAGGTGAGACTCTTTGTTTATTAATACTTCGAACAATGTAATGTTCTATCAAATTGATTGCCATTGAATGCTTGAGCTACGAAGTTTGTGCCGCTTGCTTCCAAGTCATCGATCTGCTTAATATAGTTGATTGATGAAATCATTCATTTGTTCGATTATTATTTTCTGTGTCCCTGTCTCAGGTTCCTTTTCGCAGCTCTATGGACTTTTCTTGAGCACTGTAGATCTGATTTTTTATAATCGTGTTTTATTTTCTGCCTACGGATTTAGAAGAAAAGGCTTCAAGCGTTTTAAGCCCACAACTATCAAATTCCCTTACGTATATATTTTAATAATGAATCGCCCTACAATATTTGATCGAGACACATCAGTATCAGAAAACCTAATGAAGAATTATCTTGGATTTATATAATCTATTCTGAAGTCTTTACTATCATTCATTGATTATGACGTATATTGATATTAATGTATATTTTTGGATTTTTAAAAGTAACTAAAATGCCATAAGAAAATCTCCCACGTTTAACTTATGCTGTGTCATGGCACGACTCGGACTTATAACTTTTATACTTATGGAAATGATATGCGAGGAAATCTGATTTAAAATACCTCGGTATTTTACATTTGCTGTACAGATCCCGCTCAATGAACGCTGTTTACCATCCACAAAACTGCAAGAGTAGTTCATATATTTTCATGTTTGACATATGGATGGCAAATATTGCCCCAACTGTGCTTGCTCTTCCTGAAATTCTTACTGAAAAGAAGAGGCGCACGATGCAACTCCATCAGACCTGAGCTGTCCTCTTCACGATGTGTTCCCTGGTAAGTCAAGTGCTGGTGTTGAAGCGTTACGGGTCAGAAATTGGGAAAAAAATGAATAGCGCTCAATTTAGGTATGATACTTTGCATGATGAAGGATTTTTCATATATTTCAGTATCAAAATTTTTATTTTGTTAGTAAATTTATCATATAAGTAAAACTACTTTGAAAGCGCACGGGTGCGAATGTTGACTGATTCGAGACAAAGTTCAAAATGTTGACTCAAATTTGAAAGTATACCCAATAATTATTAAAGCTCATTGATATCTTTTGATAGTGGGATTAATACACCGATGAACGGTATGGAATAAATTCGCCCATTATTCCAGATTGTCATTTCCCTTCTGGTCGCCTTCGCGGCTGCTGTGCCCCAACCACAACCTGACCCCCTCCTCGGTGGGGTACTAAACACTGTTACTGGACTCACTAGTGGTCTGACCGGCGGTCTTCTCGGTGGCGGTGGTGGCGGTGGACAAGGAGGAGGTGCTGAGGGTGGATTGGTGGGCTGCTTGCTTGGATCCTTGGGTCTCGGAAGTCTCCTCGGTGGAAATGGAGGTGCTGGCCTCCTTGGGGGCTTGACCAGTGGACTCCTCGGTGGAGGTGGTAGCGGTGGTCTCGTCGGCGGCTTGACCAATGGACTCCTCGGTGGAGGTGGAAGCGGTGGCCTCGTCGGCGGCTTGACCAATGGACTACTCGGTGGAGGAGGTAGCGGTGGTCTCGTCGGTGGCTTGACCAATGGACTGCTTGGTGGTGGTGGTGGCGGCGGTCTGTTGGGAGGTGTCTTGGGAGGCTAGACACCACGCTACTTTCCGGGTTCCACTCCAGCTATATTTGAATTCATATTCTATTTCCTAGTTTGTGTATCAAAATTCATCATTGAATTTTGCATAAAATTTCACGAACAAGCCAAAATGTTTTTTTCCTCGGACTACTTATACGTACTCCATGGTTTTAGAGTTATGTGCTTTGAATGAAGCAATTTTTGGATGAACAATATTTGTTTTACACGATAGGCTTTTCGATTGGGCGGTACACCGAAGGATTCAGTTTGGATAAAACAGCAGAAAAAATAATTTGAGAACTGAGGAAGCATGGATTTAAAGTTGACGATTAACGAAACGCTCAAGTGAACCAACAAATCTATTAAAAATGACTCTTTTATCGTTTTGCTTTTAGACGACAGTACTTTTGTACTCATGCTACCTTTATTACGACCAGCATCATTAAATTGGCACTGGCATCAGGGTAGTCACCGATTTCAGGAAAAGGAGGAAACTATCACTCGGGAGAGAACTTCAAATAACGCATTGGACAACAAATTTATGAAGAAATACAATATATTGAGGCTATTCTCGAAAGCGGACCGAATAGTCCAATGTTGATTTGAGAGGTTATGAAAGGAAATGTTGAAAAAGTAGGAAAATTGAAAATTAATGAGGTGACCTAATCAACTTCCCTTCAGAGCATTTTTTTCGAACTTTCGTCAAATTTGAGAGAAGAAATAATAATTTCTGTATGAACGTTCGTTATTAATGCTTACCAGTAACGGATTACAGGTTACTTTAATTAACTCTTATTTCAAGCACTTTACATGATCACGGCCGATTTTACGTCTGGTTCGTCTATATTGGAATGAGATCACAGCATGCTTTTTTTCGGAAAGTATATACGCTCTGGGAGACAGAAACAATTTCAAAGCTATTCCTGAGACATCAGATACTTTCATCGTGGAAATCACAATCGTGAACTGGACAAACGGTCAGTCATGTGAGAAGAACAAAGAAGAGCTAATTCTGACTCATTTTACTAATGCTGTCGTGCTTGTTTTTCATTGAAGGCTTCATTAGAGATTGTTACTTTTATTATATGTATCTCTTGCCTCCGTACTATCTTGTCGACATTTTATCTCTGAGTAGAAAAGAAATTTCGTGCTTCGTTATTAAGGTGGTGACAATCAAGTAACTTTTTGTTCAGTATTTTGTTGTTCTCTCGTGCATTGAAGCTGCACGAAATTATTTTTCACGATCAGTGTAGGGCAGAGGCGGCTCTGAAATTCTTATTTGGGCCTCCTTTGAAGCTAGAAAACATTCAGTAAGTGGTTCAAATTATCATGTACCTTCAAAAACTCAAACACAGATTTACGTTAGTTTTTGAATCATAAGGGAACACGTTACAAGTTTCAAATCAAGCTTCAAGTCTTTCATTTCACTGAGCGACCTCGTTCAAAAATGAACATAAGTGTTTGCATTACTATAAAAAACTATATTAAGTCAAATCCTTTCAAAAGAGATGCTAAAACCTTTCAGTCACCTCAGAAACTCGTGAACGTATGAATAAAAAATCCCTTATTTCCAGATAACAGTACCAATAATCTCATCAATATAATTTCCCCTATAAGTTATCTACGATTCATTTTTTAATTTAAATCTATAGATACTATATTACTTAAAAACCATCTGGAAACTATAGAACGAAGGAACGCGGCAATGTGTTCTCTATAACATTTTTTACAGTTGTTAACAATGACACTTTAAGCCGGTCATCCAAACAGCCCAAAAAGGTGCTCCTCTGCCTAATATCTTATTTCTAAAAGTTGATCCATTTAAATCCGACTGGATCGACATCATTTCCGACGACATTGTCACACAAGGATCTGCATGAAATTGAAAAAGAATAGGTAATGTTATATTAATCATAATAGAGTAAGCGGTACAAGGCATTTTTCTACTGTCTCAACGTACTAGTCATATTTTGTTTATCTACTAATATATACTGAAGTGTATTTAGAGACATCGCAGTCTGGACAGCAGGTTTGCGCACCCACAGCTCCTCAAACACACGGAACAAACATCGCGGCCTCAGACGTCTTCTCTACACTGGAAAGTCGCGCATAAAAGGGGGAGAGTCTCGGCTGACTGCATCAGTTGCAGCCTCAACTCGTAGCCATGCGTTCTCTGGTGAGACAAAACCTCGCCCAAAAGCTATGGGTGTCTCAAATTGAGAGGAAATCACTTCCTGTGAATTGAGTCTCAAATAGGATTAGGAAATTTCTTTCCATTTTATTGATCATATTTTTGGAGTATATGGTTTCCAACATTTTCAAAAGTTAGAGTAAAACAAAAGTTGAGAAAATACTAAACCGATCTCGAAAAATTTTTTTCTAAGAAGATTAACTTACGAATGCTATGTATTTCTAGTTTTTAATCCGTTCCAGATTGTCGTTTCCCTTCTGGTCGCCTTCGCGGCTGCTGTGCCCCAACCACAGCCTGACCCCCTCCTCGGTGGGGTACTAAACACTGTTACTGGACTCACTAGTGGTCTGACCGGCGGTCTTCTCGGTGGCGGTGGTGGCGGTGGTGGCGGTGGACAAGGAGGAGGTGCTGATGGTGGATTGGTGAGCTGCTTGCTTGGATCCTTGGGTCTCGCAAGTCTCCTCGGTGGAGGTGGAGGTGGAGGTGGTGGCCTCCTCGGCGGCTTGACCAGTGGACTCCTCGGTGGAGGAGGTGGTGGAGGTGGTGGTGGCGGTCTGTTGGGAGGTCTCTTGGGACGCTAGACCCCACGCAACTTTCCGGTTTAAAGTTCTACTCGATCCTCGACGTGTCTTGACATCATTGAAAACTCAATTTTACAAAATAATTATGTTCTACGTAAGTGAAATTTTTTGTCAAAAGTCAGTTTGTTTTCATTTTCTAAGAAAAATTTAAATACATTGCCAAAAAATTATTTCCTTCTGCAATCTTGCACACAAGTTGAATAAAAATTCCAAGCATGTGTTGATTCCTTTTCCTATTTTCATTTGAGCTTTGATGGAAAGAAATATTTTGCGCTCTATACCATTCAATCAACTCTACTGTAGGACGTAAACTACATACAATGAAGAACACTGCAACACTGTTAACTAAAGAAAACTACAGTTTTGAGACCGTAAGTCATCTAACGGCTAATATTTCCCTATTCCAAGCTACACTGAATTGCAACATTGCGACACAAATGATCTTAGTCGAGAGAAAAATGAAACTTGCGTGCTTTACACGAGGGAGGGACGCAGATTTCCAAAACTCTGAATAAGGTCTTTTTTTCCTTTGTCATCTTGATGTTTCAAGATACTACATTTCGAAAAATGTTCAGCAGAGTGAATTAAAATTTGCTGGTGTGTTAGTATCCCAAAAAAATCCTACGCGAAAATTTCAATTCTTTCATTTCACGCATCAATTTTTTACACACAAAAACAGGAATATTGTGCAAACTATGTCTTCTTTAGAATTTGACCCACTTACCTCTGAAACCCCCGAGTCTATCAACCTTGGGTTACCATGTCCAATGAGCAGAATAATTTGCCTCTATTTTTCTCTACAGGATTTTTCTTCATATTTTGATTATATTCTTGGGAGAACCGATATTAAATATTTCAACTTAAAACCCAATGTTCAATGATATTTCTTAAGATAAAAAGCTTTTTCCGCATTTATGCAGGGTGTTGCAAAATTGTTGGAACAAACTTCGGCAGCTGAAAGAAAATATTTATATAAGCACTAATTCATCAATGGAAAAAATTCAAAAAACGATCAGTTTATGAAATTACCGGATATGTAAAACACGAACGCTAATTATTATCAGCACTGATTATTAATGCACAAAAGGGTAATTCAAAAACAAATTAACAACAGATAATTTATTAGTATCGAGGACCTCATTAGAGTAATTTTTCAAAATATCTACCATGAGCATCGATGCAAGTGCGACATCTTCGTCGGCATCTCAGCAATATCTCCAGCAGCGATTGTACTTCTGGTGGCAAGATCTTCTTAAGGCTTGACACGTGTTTCATAGACAAGATTTATCATGCGCCCAATAAATATAAAAAATTCTAACGAAGTCAGATCAGGACATCTTGGCGGTCAGGACCCATGACCATTACGACCAATCCATCGATTTGAAATTGAAGGTCAAGAAAACGTTCTCACAGTCACAGCAAAATGTGCCAAAGCTCCATCATGCTGAAAACACATTCTTCTACGAATATCCAATGGAATATCGGCCAATAAATTTAGAAGGACTTCTTCAAGAAAGATTCTGTAAACATTGCCAGTGAGACGCTCTGGCAGAATGTATGGGCCAATGATTTGATTATGTACGACACCTGCCCTAACATTGACAGTGCAGCGATGTTGGTATCCAAGTTCACGGATGACATGAGAGTTGTTCGTTTGCCATTCAAGAAAATTAAGGAAATTGAACATTTCATCACGGTTGAAAATAGCTTCATCCGTGAACAACACGTGATCTGCGAAATGGGCATCTTTTAACTCCTGCTTCGAAAACCACTACGCGAATCGTTCGCGAAGAGCATAATCTGCGGGAAGTAGTCCCTAGACTCTCTAGTAGTGATACGGATGATACTTGTAATTATTCCGATACAATATCCGCCACACTGCACTGTGATCTTGAATTCCCATAAATGCTGCTGCGGCACGAGTGCTCGGACGTGGGTTTTGACGGAAATGTTCCACCGCACCTTCCTCATGATCCATCCAAATTAAGGAGACCGTCCCGGCTGTTCAACTTTTTTCGTCCGATTGGTGTTCATTTTTCATGTTTTTGTTGGAAAAGGACCCTTAGGTGGTGGACTATTCGGTCCTAAAATTTTATGGCGCTACGGACAATAGATCCCCTCCCCCAGGGGGGGGGGGGTAAGGGGACCAAAATATTTAATTTTGAGCCAATTTCAACCCCATATAAAAAGAGAACAAATGGGAAATGGAAAAAAGCCCATGTGAGTTTGTTAGAAATGTTCCAAGGATTCTAAAACTGTCTTTGTTTTTGTTCTAGCATCAAAACTGAAGGAGGAGTCCCATTTTGAAATATCAATAGCAATGATATATATCAATACCTAAAAACCAATATGTCAATTTTTTTCAAAAACTAAGGCCTAAACCAAAAAAATTGATTGAATAAATTGTGTTTCTTTTCAAAAGTTACATATCATAGTCAAATTTGATAAGAATCAGACTGAAAATTAAAATTTCATATTTATGAAAAAGAGAAAAAAAAAATTCTTTTTATTTTGTTTGTAAATCACAATTCACACTGTGAATATGAAGTTACGTATGGAAATTATCGAAATAAAAATAAAACTGCATTCAAATACATAAATTGTTCATTATATGACACTTCAACAAAAAATTTAGTTTTTTGCTGATACCCAACACTTCTAACTTTCAACATTCAAAATGGGACTAGTCCTCGAGTTTTGATGCAAGAACAAAACCAAAGACAGTTTTAGAATTCTTGGAACATTTCTAACAAACTCTCACGGGCTTTTTTCAAATTCAAATTTTTCGAAAAAATATATAGCTCTAAACCCAAAAAATTACTGTTGTTTTTAGAAATTTTAAAAAATTTGAATTTGAAAAAAAAGCCCGTAAGAGTTTGTTAGAAATGTTCCAAGGATTCTAAAACTGTCTTTGGTTTATTTCTAGCATCAAAACTCGAGGACTAACCCCATTTTGAAATATCCATACAATATACCAAAAAACTAATTTTTCTTGAAAAAAATAAAAAACTAAGGCCTAAATCGAAAAAATGACACGGGTAAAAAAGGTTTACTTTCACAAAATACGTATACTGGCCAATTTTCAAACGAATCGGACGAAAAAAGTTGAAAAAGTGGGAAGACAGCTGAAGACAGCTGTCTTGAAAAGAAGACAGCTCCTTAAGCTGTCTTCGGCTACCAGCACTCACTGTCTGCACTGAAACTTCCGTTCTCACTCAATCTTCGGTGCAAATCAGTGAATAATCGATGAACAGGCACCTGTCTATTGGGGTAGCGTTCTTGGTACATTCTTGGTAACATTCTTGGATTCTTGAAAACATTCTTGGTAACGTTCTTGGGTGGTAATGCACGTCTTGCAGTAGCATTAGAAAAACCATAGAGGAAATTCATATCAGCCATTTCTGCATTTGTTAAGCGGCTTATCTTATCAGTACAGCGTCACAATGCTTACTGACAAATGATTACGGTTCAAGCTAGGGGTTAATAACGTTGACTGGAAAGTTTTAAAAATGTCTTTAAACTGGAAATCTTTTTAAGTTTGTGAATAGTAAGTTTTTAGACATTTTACAAATATGAATAATGGGTATGGCGTCAACCCTCCCTAAATTTGTCAATTCTAATTCTCCTTAATACTCTGATCCAATCTTATGGGAATTCGCCGTCGTGCTGATAAAAATGAGTCTTAAAAGTTTATAAGCATTATATCTCATCAATGAATAGTTTTTGAACTGGGTTCATAGATTGAATAGTATTTATATCAATATTTCCTATTTGTAGCTGAACTTCGTGCCCACAATTTTGCCACACCCCATATGACATTCCGACGAGGTTCTAAGATCTCTGCCAAACGTCTGAAATATCGAGTCATGCGTCTCATTGTCCCAAACAATGAAGTCCTAGTCAAACATGAACAGGACACCTAGCTCTGGTAGCTCTGGTACAACTGACTGATTTTTAATTTGTGGACCGATTGTTCTGAAATTTGCCCAGTATACGTAATATTAAGAAAGATACACATTTTTCTCATGTAACTTTCATATTTTGGCCTTAGTGCTTGTGAAAATGGGAAATATTATTTTCTAAATAATTTTCTCGAACATTCAAACGGATAGAAGTTTATGAGTTTATAAGGTAGAACAAAAACTAAGACAGTTTAAGAATCCTTGTAACATTTATAACAAAGAAATGACTACGGATTTTCCATTTTCGTTTTCTTTTGATATGGGTGTCAAAAATTCATGATTTTCTTCTTGAATTGAATCAGACTATTGTTGAGACTGAAACGGTTTGAAGATCTTATGTCGTATACGATCAATGTGAAAAGAAATAGTGGGTAAGGTAGCCTAACCTCTTTGCTTCAGTTATTAAAAACAAACACAATTGGAAAAAAATGAGTGAGTAAAAAAATTTTTCGTTTAAATTGACGAATCTAGCAACAAAAAATAACGTCGGCCCAAACAAGCATGACTATGTTTATATTTTCCGTTACATCAGCAATAATTTCAGAAAACTAAGCTCTTCAATCCCATTCTGTTAACAGGAAAAGATGCTTGAGGCGTGCAGACCAGGTAACTTAGTTTAAATCTTTATATGAAGTTATTTAAACTCTTCAGATTGAGATGCATGACGTGTTACATTTTATTAACTTGAAAAGTGTCAGTGATGATACTAATCAATTCAAAAAAGAAGGGTCAAAGCCTGCTAATGATTCGCCCAAGTCCTGAAACGTTCGTTTTAAGAATTCACCGCATGCAATATTAAACAATGTGGACTTCTTTGCTTTTTGGGCTTAACTTTTTAATCAATTCAAAGATGTAGGATATCAACATTTGTTTAAATCCCTGGTATTTACGGTAAAAGTTAAATAATTACCCAGTAATGCAGTAGCTCGTTAATATGAAGCAAAAAAGCCACTGCTTATAAGGACGATGATATTCTAACGTTGGTTGGAATTTTTTGAAATCTGAAGAGCAATACGTGAGAAAAGTACACAACCTTGGCAGTGTAAGTGTCGAAGTGAAAATTCACTTACTATTTATTTAAACTTGATAGAAAAGTAATACCAAAAGAACTTTCTTTTGTTATGATAAACTTCATTCACAAATGGGATATATAAAAATACCTGTCTGAGGTGGAATGAAAAATATTAGGCCAACTCTGATGTTTTTAGATGTCCTTTGGAGTTGAACTATCATGATTAATGTTAGCTATTTTATCGCGTTGCAGTCCATTCTTCAGTGGGCAAACATCTGCTTTGCGGCAGTGCATTTCGTACTCAATACTTTTCAAGCTAAGTTAAAGGCTCCCAGATTCTTTTCCCGAATTTTTTATTCCCTTGAAGCAACTGATGATACATAGTTGCTTATTTCAAAACTAAAAAATGCTGAGGTTGTGTATTTGAGTGAAAAATGAAAATCCATAGAGATAATTCAATTTTTATTTAAATTACACCCGTAAATGAAAGCAAAGTATAAATTTATGAATCAGAATACAGATATCTCAAAGATTATAAAACATATTATATTGATAAATTAATAGAATGAGTGCTAACTTTGCAGTAATGCTGGACCAATTCTTAACTGAGGAACCGCAATGATATCAAGACACGTCGAGGATCGAGTAGAACTTTAAACCGGAAAGTTGCGTGGGGTCTAGCGTCCCAAGAGACCTCCCAACAGACCGCCACCACCACCACCACCACCACCACCTCCTCCACCGAGGAGTCCACTGGTCAAGCCGCCGAGGAGGCCACCACCTCCACCTCCACCTCCACCGAGGAGACTTGCGAGACCCAAGGATCCAAGTAAGCAGCTCACCAATCCACCATCAGCACCTCCTCCTTGTCCACCGCCACTACCGCCACCACCGCCACCGAGAAGACCGCCGGTCAGACCACTAGTGAGTCCAGTAACAGTGTTTAGTACCCCACCGAGGAGAGGGTCAGGCTGTGGTTGGGGCACAGCAGCCGCGAAGGCGACCAGAAGGGAAACGACAATCTGGAACGGATTAAAAACAAGAAATAAATAGCATTCGTAAGTTAATCTTCTTAGAAAAATATTTTGAGATCGGTTTAGTATTTTCTCAACTTTTGTTTTGCTCTAACTTTTGAAAATGTTGGAAACCATTTACTCCAAAAATATGATCAATAAAATGGAAAGAAATTTCCTAATCCTATTTGAGACTCAATTAGCAGTAAGATATTTCCTCTCAATTTGAGACACCCATAGCTTTTGGGCGAGGTTTTCTCTCACCAGAGAATGCATGGCTACGAGTTGAGGCTGCAACTGATGCAGTCAGCCGAGACTCTCCCCCTTTTATGCGCGACTTTCCAGTGTAGAGAAGACGTCTGAGGCAGCGATGTTTGCTCCGTGTGTTTGAGGAGCTGTGGGTGCGCAAACCTGCCGTCCAGACTGCGATGTCTCTAAATACACTTCAGAAAATATAAGTAGTTGAGCATAGCGTAATGTCCCAAGTACCTTGAGACATCAAAAAATGCCTTATGCTCGTACAGTTAACATTGATGATGGTGAATGTTGCATTGACTATTCATTTTTTCATTTTACGTATATGCTTATGCGAGATTGTCGTCGGAAATGATGTTGATGTAGTCGACATAGTCGATGATCAACGAACTAATGAGTGAAATGGAGAACCTAAAATTTCATTCAAATATTATTGTATGTTTACATGCGATCCAAAATTTAATGTATTCTTGTGTTCAAACATGCGAAGGCTCTGAAAATTTGACCCTAGTGCTAAATATTTCCTGGTTACAAAGCTGACAACTGGAAGAATTACAGTGAAGCCTCTACCCCACACTCTTGATGAAGAATAATTTTGTGACGTTGAACAAGAGAAGAGCAAAATAAAATTCGATGTACAACAAGGTTACCACATTCTTATTGGAGTTCAAAACGCGTTATAACGTGCTAAACAACTCGGAGAAATGAGGTAGATTTCCAACACCAAACAACCATTTTACACGAAGCCGTCAACGTGGCCGACCAACTTTTTCGTTATCAATTAATTAGTAACGAAACCAGTTATTAATTCAGCGCCCATGTATGACCTCCTCAGGGGGCGGCCAAAATCATAGAAGCTCAGGCAAAAAAGGAAGACTGGGAAGAGTCATTCAGAACGCTTCTAGGTTGTTCACACCACACTGCCTTTTTATCGACTTCTCATTAATAATTCTGTCAGATATAAGGAAAGGCAATGAAAGTGGAAGATGAATACCAAGAATTGCAATGAAATTGTTCTCGTCTGTCCTATGATATTTCACCTAAGAGAAATCCTGTAATGTTAACTCATGTAAGTAGAATAGACTCAGACGTTGAATCGAGTATGATCGTTGGAAAATTGTTTAAAATACGACTGAGATATGGGTGCCATAAAGACCCATAGTTTACCAAGAACGCAAACTCTCGATTAATTCCTATCGTAATGATATCATGCTAAATATTAAAAGTACAATAAATTACAGAGAGTACTGTTAGATAGTTAGGGCGGCGAATCCACGTTGGGCGCCAAATTGTTAGATAGTTGTTTAGGCGGATTCACGTTGGGCGCCAGTTATAGATTATTTAGGTGGGCGAGTCCTGTTCTGCCCGATTGAGAATTATTTAGGTTGATCCTTCTTGGGAGCCACCTTTGATAGTTGTCCCTATCTTAGGGATTCTGAGGGCCGTAATTTCAAAGGCTTTTTATTCCGGAGGAATCTTCCTGGTATTTTCAGGGATAAGAAAAAAGTCACGTTTTGCTGACTTAATTTTATTAGGTTGGGCTTTGCCTACAGCTTTCAAGTTGCGAATATTTTTCGGTATTTCTTGGAGTTTGATCTGGTAGAGCTTTGAAGATGTTTCAAGCTGTTTTTCAAGCGGCGAAAATTTGAGCCGAATCGAAATCTAGCTAATGAAATTTTGGAATCCGAGACGGAAGTACGTTTCTCAAGTATCTGTGATACGAGAGCTCAGTTATTTGCGAGAAGAATTCTTTTCCTCCGGTTAAATAACAAGGCACTAGTCGACTTGTGTTTGCGTCTGGCCCAACAAGTACTAGTTCATTAGGATACCTTTAACAATTTTTCAATTTTTTTACAAACGCTGACGTAAGTGAAGCTCATAAGAAAAAGAAGGTTATTGTAAATGATTATGTTGGCTCACGTGTTTAGTTTGCTGACCGTCCACTATTTGAAGATGGAGAAATGGAAACCCCTGTCAGCTCACGGTTGCCTGAACAAGGACCAGATCTAGAGTGACTTTACTTCGCTGGATAATTAGGAAATAATGGTCTAATTAGGAAATAATGTTAGCAGCTGAACGTGGACATGTTGGCGTGAGAAGAGCATAGAGAATCTGTAGGTATAGGGGAACTGATTTGACTTAGGGTCGGATCTTCAGGCAGTAAGAAGATACGAGTGATCTAGGTGATTCAATATAGTTTGCGAATATTTAAGTGTTTATCGATGATTTTATTCCACATAACAGTCTAAAGACCGATTATTATTTATAATTCTCAACTTACTATTAGAATTAAAGAATAAGAAAGCGCTACAGATAAATGCCAAGAATTGACACAATTATGTAGATTTTAAAAAGGCGACATTCTCTGACTCTCTAACGAAACCTTCTCAGGATTTTATAGGATCCAATCATCATTCGTATCTCGCAGTGCACGTGCACTAATAGGACCGAGACACATCCAGCAAGCTTGAAAACGCACCCATTAAATGGTTTCTGAATGTAGTCAGGAATGCAGTCATGATGGCCTGGTGTTGAAATAATATTGACATTTTTTTTATTTTACAGATGTTTCAAGTTACAATATTTTATACATATGTGATTCTGATCCTTGAAGAACGTGTTATCCTAAAAAAAATTATTTGGGCAAGCAGATAATATCGCCTGCGTTATAACATGTCTATCATTTTTTAATTTTCTGAGTTTTGATACACATGTTCGTATAGTGAAATTCCACGACTGTACTAAAAACTCTTGCTGCTCCATCCCAACGTAATATCATTTCAAATGCGAGCAGTGTTGCCTGCCCTCCTGTATTTATCTAGTAAGTTTGAGACACCTCAATATGCAAGGTATCACGGTTCTCTGGTGCACCATCTTATCATAGTGCGCACGTGTAGAGAAAGTTCGGTACGTTCAATAATAGACTCCGTCAGACTCCAAAAGCTCCGAAATAAAGAATTACAGTGGGAGAAAAATAAAAATACATATAGGCAAGTTCAATTTCAATAAAATTTTATTCTACATTCTGTGATGAATTTTCCGACTTAAATTAAAAAATGGAACTTGAATTCATATGTGCTAGTAAAATAATCGGACTCATTGTATATTTAAAACAACTTATTCTAAGCAGATTTCTTATGATTCTTTATCAGATTTCCTAATGAAAGGAAAATCTTATGAAACCAAGACAGTCAAAGATCGAGCTGGAGTGGAATACGGAAAGCTGAACGGTGTCTAGCCTCCCAAGACACCTCCCAACAGACCGCCACCACCACCTCCACCGAGAAGTCCATTGGTCAAGCCGCCGACGAGACCACCGCTTCCACCTCCACCGAGGAGTCCATTGGTCAAGCCGCCGACGAGACCACCGCTACCACCTCCACCGAGGAGTCCACTGGTCAAGCCCCCAAGGAGGCCAGCACCTCCATCTCCACCGAGGAGACTTCCGAGACCCAAGGATCCAAGCAAGCAGCCCACCAATCCACCATTAGCACCTCCTCCTTGTCCACCGCCACCACCGCCACCGAGCAGACCGCCGGTCAGACCACTAGTGAGTCCAGTAACAGTGTTTAGTACCCCACCGAGGAGGGGGTCAGGCTGTGGCTGGGGCACAGCAGCCGCGAAGGCGACCAGAAGGGAAACGACAATCTGGAACGATGAGCGTTCACGCAGTGATATTTATGGAAATGTTTACGTAGGACAATGATTGTTTTTCAAATGAGAAACTAACATTCTACGGAGAGAACGGAAGATCGACGTGATATACGCAATATAACATTCAATGCACTGTATTAACTTTTATGTTTAGCCTCATTTATGAAGCAATGTGTTCATGATCTATGTTTGAAATCACACACATTAACTCTCAGTGTGTCAACAAACCACCATGATTACTTACAAAAGTTAAATTATAGTTTTAAAATTCTTCAAACTGAATAGAAAAATCAACTTTAACTGCAAGGTATGAGACTTGAATAAAATATACTTAAATGCTAGTTAAATTGTGGTACAGAAAGCACTTCAACAGCAACACTTGACTGACCAGGGAACGCATGGTGATGAGAGCAGCTCAGGTCTGATGGTGCTGCCTCGTGCACCTCTCCTTTTAAGCAACAAGTTGAGGAGGTGCAAGCATCAGTTGAGCCAATATTTGCTATCAATATGTCGAAGATGGAAATATATGAAGCTATAATCCAAACATGTTATGTAAGCAATGGTATTGCTCGAGAAGGGTTTAAATTTAAACAATTCATTTCTCACGCAGCGATACATCACCAATATTATTACACAGTGTAACAAAATTTTGGCGGCTTATTTTGTTTTTGGCCAATCAATGATATTTTCTATTTCTGTTCATCTAAAAATCAAGAATATCATGATTATTCTTTTAAAACTCAGATTTTTCCAAGCTGACCAGCGATTCTTTGAAACTAGCCTGTTATTAGAGGCTAATTCCAATTATCCCCAGAAATCCATACAAATTCTACAATAATTTGGTGAAAAAAATTAAACAACCTTCTAGATGACTCCAAAACCTTCAAAACTATTCTTTCCAAACGTCTCACGAATTTTTAGAACATTCTTGCAATGTAAATTGCGGTATAAATGCAGAGAATGTGGGCTCAACTGCTCAGTTCTCGATCTTCTGTCCGTCGCTCTGTAAACAAGTCTGTCGTCATCAGTCATTCTCATCTGCATTCATCAACTATGGCATCCAGAGGTTGTAAGCATAACAACAGACGCATTTTGCTACGTTTGTGGCGAAATTATCATAACTAGAGCTAAAAAGTTCTTTCTGTAATGATCATTAAAAACATGCGAGGCCTATGATGCATATTTTGGCATGCCGGTTGGGGGGGTCAGGACAAACCTTGGGCACCTCATTTCACCTGTGAACTCTGCAAAAGAACTCTGGACGATAAGAAAATACTTCTGTAGATACATTACATACTTTATTATTTTAACATGTCCTGTTATTATGAGTTTGATGTATCTGTATTTTTATACTTTTGTTTTCATTCTACTTTTTTACAGGCTGGTTCAGAGAGAAAAACAGAGTCATGAGATTTGCAATCCTCCGAACTTGGAGAGAACCAATAATTTGATCACTCAAGCAATTGCTTCTCTTGTATGGTAGACTTTTCTAAACTTCGAGCAAGCCAAAATGAGCCTGCTCTCATGCTGTATATCCAGATTTTCTGTCATCCAATGCGCCAGTGCTACACTACTCTGAGCTCCCCATACAACTCCCCCATACAAGACAGAGCAGCAGTGTTTACAAAAGTATAGTAGTTCAGAAGAACATGAAGACACTTATCCAGAGTTCAGAGACGCAACTGATGAGAGAAATCCATACTACCCCAGTCAAAAAGACATCAATGACTAGATCAAAGATCTTGGCATCGCGTAGTCAAATGGCGAGCTTTTAACGTCGAGACTCAAGCAGTGGAATTTGCCAGATGAGATTATGCACATACCAGATCAAAGGAAGCGTCACCATCATTTTTCAATCTTTTTCATTTGCTAAGACGAGCCCCATGTTGCCTGCAGCGAAAGTTGAAGCCGGTTTCTTTACAATTTCTCAAATAAAAAGGGACAAGGGGGGTCATGTGTTTCCCAAAAAAAACTCTTTCGAATACTGAGAGCAGCAAGGAACAGCTTTGTCGCAGTAGTTTTTGAATTCTTGGGGAATCATGAGGCCAAAAACTATGTCGAGCTTGTTCAGAACTTGGTGACAAACTGCGGCAAGATGGGTTGCAGGATGTACCTTATAGTCCATATCCTCGACGCCCATCTTCATAAATTTATGGAAAACATGGGAGCTTACTCTGGGGAGCGAGGCGAGCGCTTTCACCTGGATATATTGGACTTTGAGCGCCGCTACCAATGGTCTTATATTGACAATATGATGGGGAACTACATTTAGAGACTGATTCGTGAAAGTAATCTTCAATACAAGCGTAAATCTAGAAGAATTACTTATTTGTTAAGTGTCTATTGTCTGACTTGTGTAATTCTTGAATAAATAGATGCCATTATTTCACTATATGTCCTTTCGTATCTACTTTCTTTAAACAATTTAAATTTAAACAATTTATTTACCACAGGTAATACAGAGGTATAATGTTTCTTAAGTCTAATACAATGGTTAAATTTGAGTATAGCTACCTGTGGGCCCGAATAAGTTCAGCGACTTCTAGGGCATCCTACCATCACATTATTCTAAGGTGTACAATAATGTTTAACCTAATTCACTTAACCTAGTTTCGCATTAGACTGATCAACGAGATAATGAACGCGATATTGATGTTTCATTACAACATGGGTCATATGGTCTATGTATAACAGTATATTCGATAACGATTTCACGACTGAAAATCGGCGATATTACCCATGGCAAATTACATTATTAGGACCAGACATGTAGGAGGCAGGATTTGACTTGGTGATCTTGCACGACTAGTATTCTGATAAGAAATGAGACTCAAGATTTCTTTTGAATACCTTGTAGGAATTACTTTCGCGGATCTCCGCAGGTATTGAGTTCCAAGTTTTAGTTCCAGCGAAGAGGATACTGTGTTGCGACCGGGCCTTTGAATAATAGGGAAGCATGAATTTACTTCTATTTCGCGTTAAATAGTCGTGATGACCAGTTTGCGCAGTTAATAATTGTTTTAGGCTATTGTCGCCATCATTAGTTAATGTTTTGTAAATGAAATTGCAGATGGAGATTTTGTAGAGATCCGAGAGTTTAAGTATTTGTAAATTTTTGAATGAATCATTTGTGTGAGCATTATATTCTAGGTTCTTTACCGCTCTGATGGCTCTTTTTTGTAGAGTAAAAATTATATTGGTTTTATTTTTATCAGTTCCGTGCCATGCTTCTATTCCGTGTTGCAAGTATGGTGAAATGAGCGTTCGGTATATAGAGCATTTGCAAAGCTGTTTCAGGCAGGAAATTTTTAACTTTATTTAGGATTCCGATGGATTTTGATAATTTAGAACTAATATGGGCGATGTCTTCAAGTCGAACTTCAAATTTGTCCCTTTGTCCCGATGAGAATAGGTAAATTTCAAAAATATCATTATCCTGGACACAACAGCAAAATGGAAATGAATACAAACATTTTTTCATGTTTTCTAGAAAGCAGCAAATAAGAAATAACAATTTTAACTCATAAACAAAAACTTTGTAACGCGGTGTTATGGTCTGAAATTATTGCAATGAACTGGTTATGATATAACTATTTGACCTCCCGAATAAGTTCAATGTCTTCTAGAGCACTTCGCCAAAACTTTTCAAATTTTTACAATTTTATTCAACTCCGGAATGATAGATGAAATGGGTAGCATCAGAAACACGAGCGGGCTTGTAAGTTTTGATCACCTGTAATTTCCCGCTAATAAGCAAAACTTTGAACCATTCGTTTCACCACTGTAAAGCTATAGGACTGAATTATCCTCAAGTGTGTTTTCAACAGTCAACTCGCTGTCTTTGTTCTTATGCAAGCATTGCAAGGTGCCAGTTACTTCACTATGTTACCATTCTTAGGCAACGATAAATAACAGAAGTAATAGTAGTATTAGTTTTCACTAATCGGTGGCAAGTATTCCTTACTGAAACAAGCGATATTTAAGAGGCCACAGCTTAAATAGCAGGAGTATCTAGTTCTAGACGTAACTAGTAGTAGTAGCTAGTGGTATTATCAGTTTTCAGCAATCAGTGGCAAGTGTTCTTCGCTGAAATAGGCGAGATTTAATGGGCAGCTGCTCAAATAGTAAGTGTGGCCGACAGTGAGAGTCGTAAGGGGACAGTCTGTGTACCAACACGCTAAATTAAACAGCTCACCACGCGGGATGTGCCGTAAAAATCCGTT
Organism: Morinoia aosen; assembly: GCA_030386875.1. NCBI lineage: Eukaryota > Metazoa > Arthropoda > Malacostraca > Amphipoda > Talitridae > Morinoia > Morinoia aosen. Next base: position 43,086,575 of record CM059567.1, on the reverse strand, counting down.
GCTCCACCGAAATCTCAATTTGTTGCTGCAAAACATGAACAAAAGCAAACACGCATGTCTCGTAAAATTGTATTCATTGCGAAATAAAAAAAATTCTAAGAAAATAATATGACGATATATTTGAAAGAATGTAGGATTCGCTTCATCAGACTTAGCTTAAGTTCATGATAATTCTCTTATTTTACCTGGAAATGAAATCATTCTTTAGAGTTTTACAATACGTGAAGCCGTAGTTAACTTTGAAAAACTTTAAATTTAAATACATAACCACCGCAGTACATCCATTCTTTTGCTGGGGCTCATGATACGCGCACATAAAGTACGTTGCGGTACGTAATTTTAGTATAACTCAAATAACCATATAAAAGTACGCAGGAAGCCAAATCTAATAAAAATTTAAGATTCAAAAACCATTTTTGTCACATAGAAATGAGGTTTGAGGTACTATTAAACGCCAGATTCTTTTCATTAAATTACAGTCGAGCTTCCACGTCGTTGTTCGTTGAATTTTTTTGCGCCCCTCGCAAAGTATTTCGTCGCTTTAAACTAAATGAAGGCGCTTTCCTACCTAACACTGGACCTGAATATCACCATCAATGAGCTGTTGGTACCAAGGCAAATTAACGAAGAAAATGCAGGTATCACCTGCAAGATCGAGCATGATTCTTGTAGAATTTGATTGTCTGTCATGAATGTCTTGTAGAACAGAGCCGATTGATTTGAGAATGTATGCAGAATGGAGCCTATGAAACTTTGCATAAACAACCCAAATTATAATGATTATAGATGGGGTTTTGAGGGAGACGTTTTTCTAGATAATATCATTTTCGAGTAGTTTTTCAGTGATTGCATAGTGATGTCGGCCGACGTTCGGTATTTAGGTAAAATAAATTTTCCTCAAAACTCTTCCTATCATTAATGCAACGCATTATAAGGCTCTGCAAGAAATTTTCTATTTTACGTAGAAAGATTCGGAGAAATTACGCCAACGGAGTAATTTTAACAAATTTTATTTCACAACTCACAATGAATCAACAATGTAAACTTACGAACGCATCCGAGAACTTTACATTTAGGCTGTAAAAAACGAATGAAGCAGATGCAAATGTCAGGACTTTGAGACACGGTTCTCGGTAACGAAGTGCTTTCTAAACACATGCTGATGCACGAGTGCCAAAAACTGTGTACAAAGTAAATAAGCACATTCAAGATGTAGTGATCAAAACTTCAGTATTTTTCAGTAGCTGCATATCTAAAGTTGCAAAAAAGGGGAAAGCGAATTACAGCAACGCTAACATAGACAAAATATCACAGAAAATTTCAGCGAATGCCAATTTGATTTCTGGACTTGTAAACAGCAGTAAAAAGTTTTAAACAAAACATTTATGAATATAAGATACTTAAAGGCCAAGCTATGGTCTGTTCGGAGGTCAAAAAGGCCTCACCTCTTGCTCTCCGTGGCACAGTGGTTAAGGGATCAGCCTTGTATGTTGGAGACGAGGGTTCGTATCCCGTAGCGGTGCAAAGATTTTCCCCGTTGGGTATAACGGAAAAGCTCAAGCACAATACCCCACTCAACCCAGGTGTCGGAAATGGGTACCGGCTTTACGGGGGAACCGTCATGGTGTCCTATATATAGGGTTAGTTATAAGACATTTGAAAAACCAATGCTTAAGATCATATGTATCAGGCTTGATTGGAAATAAAGCATCCCAAAGATGCCGATGTTTTTTTTTTTGTTTGTTTGTTTTGCAGTCCTACTCTGGTCCTTCACCTCCACCATTCAATAAAAGCCAGTCATCCACAGGTCTCCGAATTAGATAATCTTTTGCATACTTAGTTTTCTTGAATGCTCCCAACATATTTTCTCCCAATAGCTTACACTCAGATTCCATTCAAAAATTTGCTTTGCCTATCTGCACTCTGCATTCTCTCAATTCTTACTTTATAATTCAACACAGCTTTCGTCATTCGCTCTGAAAATAGGCTGCACCCTTAGGTCACCTCTAATAGCTTCTTTAGCTGTGTATTTTGGAGCACCCAATGCTAGACGTCCCACCTTATTCTGTATCACATGACTAACTCATTCCAGTCACTGTCTTACTCGAAGCACGTACAAGGTGTGCCTGTCCGTCAACCCGGATTATTGTGATTGGTCCACTCTAACGTCCTCATCATTTGGCAAATCGAATTCCCGTCAGAGTTGACCTCGAAATTTCGCAACTCACACAAAAATTGATCATTGAGTCTTGGTAAGCTGTTACAAATTCAATTCTACGTTATCTTGTTCTTCGCAACTGAAATGGCTGCTCTGCCATCAATGATATTTGAAAATCCTTGAACTAGACAATGATTTTCAACATTAGCCTAATGAATACAGTTTGATGATGTGAGCAGCGTTATAAAAATATTTGTGTGTTATACTGAGATTTTTCTGTACAATCCTTGAAAATTTTAATACTGAGATAACTAACCCGCAGTGGTTGATACACCAATGCATTTTATTTCTGACACAGCCTTTTTGTGTCTGTAGTCTTTTCCATTTTAGAGGTTTCACTTTGGTATGAGCTATAATTTATTTAATCTTCAAAATATCAAATTAGCGTCTATGGTTGAGTTATTTTATATATATACTTTTGATATGTATCTTCCTTTATTTTGTTTCATTTAATCTAGGCTATGAGTGGAGGTTTTTCAAAAGATGCCTGTTTTATTTCCTAAAAATTTCTCCCTGCATATTCAGTTTTATAATTACATTTGGTAAATGTGTAGCGTTGGTCAGTAATCGATTTTCCACTTTTCATTGCCTAAACATAGTTAATTAGATCAAAGTAAACAAGTTTTCTCCTATGCACCCTCTATGCACATCTAGTGTTCGTAGCACCATAAAGTTTTACGGTGCTACGAATAGTCCACCACCTAAGGGTCCTTTTCCAACAACAAAACAAAAAACTCTCACCGGACCGATAGGGGCCTGGCAGGGCCCCGGAGGATCCCCTTAAAGGCAGTGATAAGAAAAGATGGAGTAGAAGAGGCAAATTGTGGTTAAGAGGTAAATTAGAGATAAAATGAGTAAGTAAGATAGGAAATAAATACGGGAAGTATGGGCTAGTGATCAATGGTTATTTACTTGAAGAAACCATAAAATGAAACTCCAAGAATAAAAATAAAAAAACTTGGTATATCTAAAGAGGATAATTATCTGATCAGACGGAAAAGAGCTTTCTGGCTATCATACTCCTTAGATTATAACAAGAAGAGAAAATTTAATGCAAATGACAGGCTGCAAAGATAGAAATATAAGATGATAAAATGCAAACTGATATAACTACTGTATAAAAACTGGATAAATGAAATAGCCAATATGAGTATCATGTAATATAAATTAAAAATAAATTGTAATAGCTGCCAATGAAAAATAACATTCAATAGCCAATGAACCTGAAATAATCAAACAGATGTTACTAAAATATAATAGAACATATGTCAAGCAATTAAGCAAATGAAAATTTGAAGCTTGACGTAGTTTATTTGCAAGAAGTTAGGCTAATTTTTTTTTAATTACTAAATTGGATTAAGTATAAACTGTACAATCTTACTCAGTGACTCATTTACAACTAAGAAGGAATTAATTGAAGAATGTAATATGAGATTAACATGTAAACTAAGTAAGCATTATTAGACAGAAAAGAACACGTGTAGATTGAGAGGAAAGAGCATTCTGTATCAATTCGAGCTAAACCATAACCTAGCAGTGATTGTTCTAATAAACTGTAGCTTACGCAATTCTTACCTTTGTTGAGAAATTCTTCATTGGTAATATAATAGGATTTGAAATGAAGGTAATAGCAAAGACCATCAATTTAAAAGACATTTTTGTTAACAACGAACGTTTCGACCCCTAAGGTCATCATCAGCGGATGTCTGAAAAACACACGGAAAATGAACAATCATAATTGAAGAAAAAACTATACAAAACAATAACAATGGTAAAAAACTTTAAACAGAAGCTATTTTTAAGGGGTGGGACGACTGCATATCGTTTAGATCGGGTTTTAAGCGGCTAATGAAGAGGGATTCAATAATACGTAAATCAGTGACTGAGTTAGCAGAACTTAAGATGGAAAAGTCTTGCTGTAGAACGGGAGATTTACACTGATCTGAATGTATTCGTATAGCTGAATGAGGTGGCTTACTTAGTGGATTACCGGTTCTGAAACTCCTACCAATATGCTCAAATACTCTACATCTTAGTGCGCGCGTGGTAGAACCAATATACCAAGTTTTTAGGATTTGAGTAATATTATAAATTGTGATAACTGAAATTTAATTTCTGTTTGTTTATTTTATTTTGAATAAAATATTTTATCTGCTTTTTAACTGTGTTCTAATTTTGCAGAAGTGATGGCAGGAATACGAAAGAAGCTAGTAATTGTTGGTGATGGAGCTTGCGGGAAAACCTGCTTGCTTATTGTTTTCTCCAGGGATCAGTTCCCTGAACTGTATGTTCCTACTGTCTTTGAAAATTATGTTGCTGACATTGAAGTGGACAGTAAACAGGTGGGTCTCCTCAAACCTTCAATTGTACCAGCATTGTATAAGATCATGAAAAAGTAAGTTAGAACATATGACAACAAATCTTATACTTGATATTGACCTTGTAAATTATACTCCAGTGTGCAACTGGTACTTCACTGGATAGTGAAGCAAGTGTGTTTTCTTACACAATGCTGTTCCTTTAGAGAAAATTTTATATTTATATCTTGGAATTTTGAGCTCTTTAGGTGATGTCCTAAGACTTTTGACCTTCACTTGAATTTTTCATAATCCAGTTTATTCTTATTAGTCTATTTTGTTGACTAAAAACCATTAACTATTCTGAGCTGAATTATCTTTGCTTGTTGGTGAGGTCACTTGTCTATGTAGTTTTTTATTCTTTTCCTGTTTTGCCTTTGTTTCACAATTGCTTTTAATAATAGCCAGAACACCTTACAACTTTACTACTAAACTTTTGTGTGGGTAAATATTCATTTTCATTCATTTTGTTTTTTCTTTAGCTTTTCCCCTCAACATGAGCTCATTGCTTCTGTTCTAGTTCTGTAGTGGATGGTGTGAAATAAAATACTGTAGCTTTTGTACGAACATTTTGTCATTTAAATTAAATTATCAAAATTGGAAAGGATTTTTGTTCAATTGATCAGAATAGGATACCAGATTTTTATCTAATTAGTTAATGAATGTATGAAATGGCATTTACAGTTTAAAAACATAGGTCTTTGTATACTTTATGAAAATCTGATGTATAACTGGTGAAGAATATTTCAAGAATGAAGATGATGCCTTTTTTGGTCCTATTTGTTGCCCATATTTCAACTAATGAGATAGAATTTTAATGATATTAATGCATTAGAATTAAATTATTTTAGTTTTAATCCTTCCTTCCTCTCTTTAAAAGGCCTTTATTGTGATTAGGAAGGCTTAACCTAACATCTAATCTATACCTTTATTTTTCATATCAATTTTTTTTATGGTGGAAGGATATTTTATTTGCTATTTTTGTTTTAGGTTGAGCTTGCCTTGTGGGACACAGCCGGTCAAGAAGACTATGACAGACTGCGTCCACTTTCGTACCCTGACACTGACGTCATCCTGGTGTGTTTCTCCATCGACTCCCCTGACTCTCTTGAGAACATCCCAGAGAAGTGGACGCCTGAGGTCAAACATTTCTGCCCCAATGTTCCTGTCATTCTTGTGGGCAACAAAAAGGTTAGTGAACATTATCTACTTTGATCTGAGGTCAAAAATTTCTGCTCCAATGTTCCTGTCATTCATGTGGGCAACAAAAAGGTTAGTGAACATTATCTACTTTGATCTGAGGTCAAACATTTCTGCCTCAATGTTCCTGTCATTCTTGTGGGCTACAAAAAGGTTAGTAAATATAAATCTATTTTGATCTGAGGTCAAACATTTCTGCCCCAATGTTCCTGTCATTCTTGTGGGCTACAAAAAGGTTAGTAAATATAAATCTTTGATCTGAGGTCAAACATTTCTGCCCCATTGTTCCTGTTATCCTTGTGCGCTACAAAAAGGTTAGTGAAAGCATATCTACTTTGATATGCATATTGTTCATTGAGTATACATAGAGTTTGCTTTCAAAATACTAATGTTTTCAATGCTTGGTCATAGCTTACTCACAACTAGGGACTGACCCAAGGCTTGTCCTCTTTGATACCTAAACAATAATTTCATTTTTCTGTTTAGAGACAGCGGTTATTCAGTCTACTGCTTACGTGTTTAGTCTGATGAGTGAATGAATTATAAAACTATAAATAAAGATAATGTTATATAAAATTAATAATGTAACATTCAACTATCTCACCTTTGTATTTTTTAAAGAAAAAGAAATGTCAGTTTCAAAAATAAGCTAAAGGAGAATAAAAGGAGACAGCCCTTCATCTTTTAAAATGGTTTTTGCTGGTGCATTAGATGGCGGAAGCGAACTCCCTGTCTAATGCCGAAATCCCCCTTGAGAGACATATCTATTTGTGCTCTATTTATTGTGGTGATCCCCACTACTTTCAATTCTACTGGACTGGACTGATGAAACACATTATTAGCAATCAGTATCTATAATTTCATCTACCATACATGTGTTCATCAAAGTATGATTTCTCTCCTTACTAATGCTAGGGATTCGTTTTCCAGATAGAAATCGAAAAAAATAGTTGTGAGTTGTGCCTTTCGAACTAAGTCATTAATTAGACTTGAGTTTCTTCCCAGTTTGAAATCGGTCGTCTAAGATAGTGAGAGAAAAAGAACAGATAAATTTTAGTTTGCTAATCGACTGGGCATTATGGGGCAGATTAGATTTGCGAACATAACTTTCTATCCCGTTACAGTTAAATCTCTAATCGAGCCGTTACTGAAAGAAAAGCGCCCTATTTTCCTTTTCTAAATTGCTATAATTTGTGAATGGCAATAATTTCAGAAAGCTGGTTATCTAATATTTCTCATACATGAGAGGCTTGAATCACAACGTCTACAATGATTGACCTGTTGCAATATAATTTATCGTTGTATTGTAGGAAACAGGACGTTCACTGGCAGGTTAGAAGCGTAATGATGTCTTTCCTAGTCCTAGCGATTGGAACAGCGTTTTATGCCTGCCTCAAATGAGGCGTCAGCTCCAAATTACAACTATGCCGCCACACGACGATATCAGAAATGATATCCACCCTGTATATAAAAAGGATGAACTGTGGACTATCAAATACACTTTTGAAACGCTTCTATTGCGTCTCTCGTGATGAAACGTCGTATATGATATTACTTGTAATAGTAATAACAATAATAATGTATTGTACAGGATCTGCGAAATGACCCAAACGTCATCCGTGAGCTCCAGAAGATGAAGCAAGAGCCCGTCAGGCCCGAGGAGGGGCGAGCTATGGCCGAGAAAATTAATGCTTTTGCGTACCTCGAGTGCTCGGCCAAAACCAAAGAGGGAGTGAGGGACGTCTTCGAGACGGCCACTCGAGCTACCTTCGCCGTCAAAAGGAAACGGAAGAATAAGTGCGTCATTTTCTAGCCAAACAATTTTCGAAAATAGTTTTCTTCCCCGCGAATGGAAACGGAAGATAAAGTGCATCATTTTCAAGCCAAACAAATTTTCTTCTGAGTAGATGTACTAAATGATATGGCTGGTACAGTTCCAGACGCTTTTTTTGTTTCTTTATTATAATAAACAAGTTTAAATTGAGGTTAGAACGGCGTGAAGGCCGAGAGTGTGTTTTTTGGGGTAAAATATGTAATTCTAAGGTATTTTTGCTCATTTCCGCGGTGACATATTTGTGCTGTGAGGCAATAATGAGATATGAGCATGAAATAAATCTCAGTGCATGTTGTCCTTTAGAAAAATGAGTTTTTTTTTTACTTTCATTGAAGCTGAGTTTTTGCTACTGTATCTGAAACGTGGGAACTAATATTGTTTGGCTTTATTAAATCCGCTCTTCCTGTGTTTGGGAGCCTGTTAATTGCTCTCTACTCAATGCATGTGAAATGGCATGTGAAGTTTACCCTTAAGTAATTACTCCCTGTTGTCTTGGTGTTCCCTTGACTCGAGTCAGTAGCTGTAGTTGGTCACCGGAGGCTGTCGTGTTTGTGTTCAGGAGAAAAACGGCCTTGTGTTACATATTCATCTTGGGTACTTGATTTAATGAGTTGGTACTTGATTTAATGAGTTGGGATTTAATGAGTAGGTACTTTACTTAATGAGTAGGTACTTTACTTAATGAGTAGGTACTTTACTTAATGAGTAGGTACTTTACTTAAATGAGTAGGTACTTTACTTAAATGAGTAGGTACTTTACTTAATGAGTATGTACTTTACTTAAATGAGTAGGTACTTTACTTAAATGAGTAGGTACTTTACTTAAATGAGTAGGTACTTACTTAATGAGTTGGCACTTACTCAATGAGTTGGCACTTACTCAATGAGTTGGCACTTACTCAATGAGTTGGTACTTATTCAATGAGTTGGTACTGACTTAATGAGTAGGTACTTGACTTAATGAATACTTAACTTGTGATGGCTTATTCGCTCATTTCAATCAGTTTCTTCTTGTTCTCAAAGCCCTTTTAACGTCGTAGAATAAAAAAGCTAATGAAGGAAATTTCTAATTTTTCTTCTTAGAAAGGGACTGCGTGTGGAGAGCATTGTGTATTTCATGTATTATTGTAGTGTTTAATTGAAATTTTTCGGAACTAGTTATACTAGAAGCCCTCAGCGCTCGTTATGCATTTTTTTTTCTTACTGCAGTCAGACTGAAAGTAACCTACAGTTAAAACAAATGAAAAAAAGGGTTGCTGTGTAGGTAAGAGTGCAACTTCCAACGTAAAGTGAACAAAAAGTTTGATTGAGGATATAAAGATAATGCAATATGGCTTCTTTTTAAACGCTTGATGCCTTTGTCCTACTAAATTTTTCCCAGTCTCGTCAAACACTGATCGTTTGGTTTTAGCAAGATCCTGCCCGAACAATCTTGCAAACCTTAACGGAAGACTGGAGCTACGGATATACCCTTCAGCTGTAGTTCATATATCGTAGCGTAATTTTTAGTTGAACGCGTTCTAGTTCATTGGAAACTCATCAGAAGAATACTTTAATATTTGGATTGGGTGCTGTTATCTGATCCTTTCGAAACTTGAGAAGCGATTATCAGAGATGAGCGGTAAATTTAACTTCTCGCCAAACTTAAACTTGAGGGCTAGAGTGCGGATGGGATCCATGACCTCCGATGGACAAGTATGGCCAAGTTTCTTAAGGCATGGAACACACTAAGTCATGTCATGAAATCTTTATGTTGTGATGTGTTATGCATGTAGTGTCTGGGCCGATATTTAGTGCCATTGGTCGCTTTAGTGGCCTCCCTTTTTGTGCCAAAATTTCACTCGCAGCTCTTATGAAATTCTGCCGGACGTTTCGCAACGGAAATTATTTGTGTATTCATTACTACTTCCCGAAATTTGGATCGAGAAGTAGTCCGATGGTAATTTCGCGGTTACAAAAAATTTTGTGTGTGTGTGTTGTGTTGTCTTTGCTTAATTGAAAGGGTTATACCGAATGATAACAATCCTCTTAGAAGCTTGATGAATCGCTGTTCTGTGGCTGCTTCCAATTCGTTTGATATTGTGTGACTTGCTGTGCTGTAGTCTAGTCTCGTGGAAATGTACTCGTATTTGCACCGCTTTTGAAATGTATCCATGTTATTATGATGGTTTATTATTGAAGACCGCCGATTCTTCCATTACCAGTTGAAAATTTCTGAAATCCCGGAAACGCATTGTGCACTGCTTTTGAAATATATCCATGTTACCAGTTTATTGTAGACTATCGTTCCACTTCCGTTAACTGTTAAAAGTCTCTAATATCCCGAAAACGCATTGTGCACTGCTTTTCAAATACATAAATCCATGTCATAAGTTTATTGTAGACTGATTTTCTCCTTCCATTATCAGTTGGAAATTCCTAACATGTCTTCTTAGAAAAAGACTGTGTGCTGAGTGGAGAACATCGAGTGTTTCATGTGTAAAGGTTATGTTTACTTCTGTAGCTAGTCACTCAAACTTTGAGCTGTGCCTCGCCCCTTTGGGTTTGTGAACTGAGCATGTAAAGGTCTCGAGCATCTGACGTCAGCTGAAGTTCATTCGAGCTCTCTTGATAGTGAAGTATCACCGTATTTTTTGGAATGTCCTGTTTTGTATTAAAAGGTATTTATACATGTGTTCCTATTAATAAATGGTGATTTTGGTTATAAAACTTTCATTTTAACCTCGCTCCCGCCTATAAGCTAGGTACTCCGAAATCCTCGTATGGCTCCATGAACCTTCGTTAACACATGGCAAGAAGAATCGTTGGGCAGAATCTAGGCATGTGCATTTGGCGGTGTGTCTCCCGCAAATCTTGGAGTAACTTGGGCTTCAGATTTCTTGCCGTCCATTCTCATTATATATTTATTGATGTTCCACTCTTCTCCCCCCCTCAGGGGGATTCAACTATTGTATCTATGGAAATTAGCACTCCCAGGGAGAAAATTTAAGGGCCCGAGCTGTAAGTTAGGTAAGCCTTTTTGTTGAAATAAAATGTTTTTGTTATGTTAAGGACCGCCTTTTTTAGGTTCGCTGCTGTCTTGTTTTTCAGCACCTACTACTTTCTTCTTCAACTTTGATTTGGTTAATTGGTTTCATAATATTATTTCTCAACTTACTGTTTCTATGCCCTTTCTGCTCAGATCCCGCGTTCCTTTAACTCCATGCTAAATAATGCCTTCCTTCTTCCTCTCTTTGGATCGCATTTGTTGCGGAAAGGGAGGCTCAAACTAATAATCTAATCTGTTTCACTGTTCCCCACCTTACGTCTTCATTACTTTTTTTCTTCATCTTTTATTTTCTTTCGTGTAAACGTTTTTACGGCCTCTTCGTGAATAGTGGACACCCGCATTAATTCTCCCGTACCCTTAATTCCATCTTCTTAATTAATTTTGCGTTCTTCTCTCGGGAACTCCTTTGTTGTGGTCGTGGACGTTTATGCTGACATATAACCTACTCTGACCTATACATTGATGGCGAATTATTAATTATATTTCTGTGTGGGTATGAAAAACAAGTAATTATTATTTGTCCCTGTGAGGGGAGGAATGACATGCACTGTCAGGATTTCCTTCACTAGTTCTTAATTATTGAATCTATTCCTTAACACATTAACCTCGATATGTTATACTAAAGTTTAGTATTCAACTCAAATTTAAAGTTAATTGTAGTAAGCAATTTTGAAAAAAGGAAACCTTAACTGGATCGTTCTTTCATTAGCTTAATTTAAGTATTAATGAAAATTGAGTTTGGGACAACTGGTCGGTCAGCAGCATTTTGAAAATTCCCCCGTGTACCACCGGTGGCTCATCACATGACGTCTAACGTGTAAACCATTAGGCAATGTGTCCCAAATTAACAAACGAGGTATTGGTTCGACTGAAAATTTGGCATCCAATATACTGAGTGAGTATATGGAAAATGTGAATGTTTTTTTTTTCAACCAAATGTATCTTTGTTTGCGTTGTTGGTGAATGGGACTACAACTTCTTGAAAATAACAAATTCTGATCCAACCTGAAATTTGAAAAGTATTACAATTTCATCCCACGAATGCAGCTACTGGCTTGTGCCTATCTATTGTAAATCTGAAGATATTTTCTTGCAGTGGAAAGCAAAACAGACTTAGTGTTCGCTCGTGATAGCCATGTGCTCGCGATAGCCATGTGCTAGAGGTTCTGCCGCCGTGCGGCAGAGACCCGGGTTCGAAACTCGGCGCTGGCGGTGGCGATTTTCTCTGTTGGGTATAGGAGAAAAATTCCAAGCACAACACCCCACTCTACCCAGGTGTCTGAAATGGGTACCGGTCTTCACCGAGGGAAAGCGTCCTGGCGTTAGTTATAAGGCATTTGAAAATCCAATGCACAAGGTGATATGTATCAGGCTTGATTGGAAATAAAGCATCCGTAGATGCCTTCATTATTATTATTATTCGTTATAGTGTTCATCGTTAGTGGTTCGATTCCTGAAACATTCTTGAAATATTTTTAGGAAAAGAAAATTATACTTAAATTAAAAAAAACGGCTGCACGATAACGCACCTCCTGATCCTAATTCCGGTTTACTGCACGCGTCTACTGATCTTGAGAACACCATAGCGGGTCCCCACAGCTGGGGTCTCTTTAGAACCGCCGGAACGAATGTTGTCATCGCCAGTTGTCTCTCGCACGTCACCGGAGAGTGTCAATGGATCAAGAGCTCCTCGAGACGAGAGCGAAACGTTACCTGTCTGTCCGGCTCGTGAGAGTAACACGTGTTTTATCGCCACTTGCGCTGAAGGCTGTTTTTTTTTAAATTGCAGTTTTCCCTAATATTATTGTACTGATTTTAAAATTACTTGGATGAGTAAGTACACCGTGCTCAAGAAATAGTACATTTTCAGTGTACGAAATTAAACAATATTGCTTGTCATCCTCATCCGCAAATAATGACGTTCACCGTAAAGGCTCTGCAAAATGATCCTCGTCAGTCTTCAAAAGAGGCCAAAATTCGACGAGAAAAGTCGGGGAGTAAATGGATAATCCTGCTGCTGCTGGCGCTGTGCTCTGTGACTTGCAGGGCGCAGTCCCTCAGTAAAACCATCAAACCTGGAGACCAACTGGACGTGAGTATCTTCTCTTTTTTGAAAGAATAAGGCTAGATTTCTGACCTTGGCTCTTGAAGAGGTGATCTTCTCTCTGGTGCATCTCTTAATTAGAGATAGCTACCCACACAGAAACAGAAAAAGCTCTTTCAACGCGAACACTTGTACACTGCGCGTGACTGAGTCCAACCATTGCTACAGTACGGAATAAAAAGTAGAATGGCATGGGAGTCACAAAAATAAAAACGGAAATATTACTAACACGACAAAAGACAAAAGATAGTCTTTAAAAAATAACTGCCGTCCCTCTAATAGACAATTCATGATTGAGTGCCTAAATCTTCTGAACGTAAACTGATTTTGAAGCTCTTCAAGAAAATGCAGCCCTCTCTTAGTCAAATGATTCTCTCATTTCATTCTGATGGGCGATCAGTCTACTGCAGGCTTGGCATTGGTGCTTGAGATATAGCATACAACTCTATACATTAGAATAAGGTTGTCATAAGATACCCTTGATGGCAACAAATTTTTTGGGGGCCGCTGAGTTCTCATATGTTAAATTTGTGTATTTTAATAGCTCGATAAGTATTTGTTCAACTGATGTATTGCATGTGAAAAATATATTTTTCAGGAGGTAATATTTAAGCTACGTTCCGTTAACTGCTTAGGAACCTAGTAGAACTGGTTTGTTCTTAGCACTTGAAACTTGTTAGCAGGCCATTTGTGTCTGCTGATAAGATTCCAAAAATGCATATCATTTCTTAAAAATTGTTCAAATTTTTGGCATTTTCTTACCATTGGAAATTTTTTTGTTTGCTAACTTTTATTTAAGGAAAATTAAGACTTTCTTACTCGTCTGTCACTAGCCTTCTCAGAACGCACAAAAACGCTACGACGAATTACGATACGAAAGATGCAAGTATGGCGCTAATAAACTATTTTTTCGTAGCGTGACTTTACATGAATAACGCATGCATTATAAAAACATGTGAAGACATCCATGTTGGGTTCATCTATTCGGTGATATACAATATTTTTGGTCAAATTCATCAACGTGATCTCTTTTCTAAAACATTTTTCCATTTACTCCGTACGGATCTTTCATAGAGCTCAAAAACGACATATCGGAGCAGCGTTTCACAGTATTGAAGCCGCCTCAATAAATCACAACACACTTCATACTCAAGCTGCTTATCTATTTCATGATCAATTGAATTTGAACTCAAACAAAGAAACTGAAGAGTGTTCCGCCACGAGTTTGAGCATTTTGGGGATGAAGAATTTTTTATTCGTGGTTGGCTGAGCAGGTGCTTGCGCAGCTTCGCAAGTGTAGGTCAAATTTTGAACGGCAGATGGAGCCTAGCATCGAGCAGCTATTGGGTCACGTCAGTCGGACTAGCCATTAATTTTGGCGTCCAGACTTCGCGGCTCGCAGCTTCACTCACGTGTTCTTTCTGAGGAGGTTGAGCTGCACCAAATTTTTAAAATATCTAAGACGTGAATGTCAAATAATTTATTTGTACGGAAAAGCAAAATATTTTAGTTTAGGACAATGAGTCATTTTTTTTTTGCATGTAAACAAAGTACAGTGCGAGAATTTTACACGCATAATTATTTTTAAAGCACGAGAGTAAACTGAGACTTAAGCCGGAAAATATTATTAGTGATACTTACTCATTGAACGAATGTTTTTAAGGATTTTTGAAGCAGGAAAGTAACCTGACCTATAAAAGGGCAAATAACTAGTGAATTTTTTTTCATTGAACGAATGTTTATTAATGATTTTTGCTGCAATAGAATAAACTGACCTACAAATGGGCAAATAATGAGTGAAATTCATTTTCTCGGATCGCTTTAAGTAAGCATGCGCGTCGACCAGGGCGGCCGGTTGCACTGCAGCTGTGGGAAGATTACCAAAACTTCTCTCACCGCTTCCCACAGAAGACGTTGTCTCCGACTTGGTTGGGTGTAGGCTCGTCTGAAAATAAATGATCATTTCCGATGGGAATAGAAAGTCGCTTTCCTACATTGCCCAATGCAAATAATGGAAAGTATTTAATTTGTTAATGTATTTGACAAGAAGTGTTTCCACACTTTTCTGAACAACTTTTCTACCTATATATTGTATATTAAGCTTTCCTCTATCAGAATCTAAGTTCTATTTTATCTTTTAATTTTTTTTACGCTACAGTCTCGATGCCCTCTCTTTAACTATCTAATCTGATACCTTCGTATATGAGCATGACTTAATTTTCGAAAAGCGTTTGAATCTCTGAGGAGTAGAATTGAAACCGGTATCCTCTGCTGGTATCTATTGTGAGACGTCAAGCCCGAATTTTGCAGCGCTGTTGCTAAAAGCAGTCAATCTGCAGAGCATGTCTATGCAATCCTTTCGCTGGTTGCTCACTTAGCATGCTGGCGCCCATACAGTAGAGCTTGATCGTCACGCGAAGTTCCCCTTACATCACACATGACAGACGATAGGTGAGCAGTGCTGTACTATATGGCCGTAGCGGACTACGCACTCCTCTCTGAACTTAAGTCAACTCTGTCTTTGATCGTAATGGCCTCTCTGAGCTCAATTCAACTCTGTATAGTATTTTTTCAGCAATGTTGTAGAGCCCCTTTCGTTCAAAAAACTCAGTTTGTTAATTTCATGCCGGTAAAAGTTTCTTTCATTCAAAAACTAGCTACAGTACTTAGTTTTTCCCGGTTAAAGGCATTCGAACAGGGACGCATGAATTATGAAGTTCGGAGTACGGAAAAATTTTGTAATGAGTAAGAGCTTCAAAATTAGTTTAAAGTCAGAACATTTTGGCCCACAATTATAAATTACCCAATAGAGGGGAGACAACAATTTTCAAGGACTAATTCCATCAATACCTAAATGCAAAATGACATCCAAGACTTTTTAACCGCCCCACAACTGCGTACCTCCTAGATTAAATCTATTGATTTGAATGAGAGGAATGTCAAACGCAACCCCTACTGCAGACAAAGTGAAATGATAGCAGTGTTGGTTTATTTTGAAATAATTTGAAATGCTCAAGAATTAAATGAATTATTTTGAGTACATTTTGAGTGAATTCTTAGAAGACAGTTCAAGAAAATTCAACATGATGCTCAGTGAGCATATAAATATCGATGGAAGACGTACGAGTACGTCGTTATTCAATTATCCTGCAGAATAAAGTTTCTTGCAGAACCCTTTCATCATCATTAAAATTAGCGTTGTTTTCATCATCAATGATGGTGCGCACAACTGTTGGGAAATGAAGGCTATGGTGACTCGATACATAGTTGTACGAGAAAATTAATTCGTAAAAATATAATTACACTTAAATCTTTACAGTTTATTTGGTGGTTTCTCTTAATCTGAGAAACAAAAGTATGGAATAATTAGAAATTGCGTCTTCGCTGTTGTGCTAACCAGCTTGAAAGAATAGCACGGGATGAAATAGTTGACACGAGCACGCAGACGACCGTAATCCATAAATGATGGGAACGATCTTTACGTCCGGAAACAGAAGATGAAATAACGAGGGAAAAATATCAAAAAGTACTCTAGGCTATTTAACCCTTAGGTACGACCATTCAAATGGCTTAGGGAAAATATTCTCGTTGAAAAATAGTGAATCGTCAGTGAAATTGTCCTAGTGTGGGTGCTTTTAGCTTAAGGGCAGAACGTGGCTTGCATGTCCCAATTGGTATAAAATATTTGAATGCAAATTCCTGACCGAGGAAAAAAATGGCGATGGGAAATCTCGATTTTTTAGTAGAAATCTGAAGTGAAGGAGCTTAGTGGGGCGTAAGAAAAAATTGTTTTCGACTCGATTTTACTGAGTAACACAGTGTGATACACGAAGCAGTTTCGCCTTATAGGAGCCAATTTAACACGAAGAAAAAATGAACGATGTGCTCGAAGCTAGATATCTTTTTTCTTAACACAAGGTTTGATTTCAAGAGAGTCAGAAACAAACAGGTTGAGGACTACCTAAACAACAAAATAAACTTTCATTTATAGGAAAACTTTGAAAGTTATGAAGATTTTAGCAAAATAATTTAGCGTAATATCTTATGAAAATAAAATCACAAACACATTTCTGTAGTCGGAATATTTTAGGAAGCGTGCATGTAGTTGGAACGTAGGAGATGAGCAAAATTAGAAAAAAATAGATGAAATTTGCCCTTCGATCAATTAGGAGATTAACTTTATTGATTCAAACTCATTCTACGAATCTAAACACTATGGTTACTCGGAAATTAAAAATGAGACAAAATGAGTTAGTACCCAAAGATTGGAATGCAGATGAGTAATTGCGTAAATAATAAACTCCTATCCGTCATATAACTTATGCTCAGCAAGATTCACAAGCACAAACGCCATAGTACGAGCAACAAATTACAGCCTGATACGTAATACAGGTGTATTCAAGCTTCCAGAGAACTCTGCTCGAAAGCAGTCACGCTAAGAAGCGATCGAATACACACAACGAAGAGTCATGTGATCCCTTCTTGTCTTCGGCTTGTGCATTTCCACTGTTATGTGCTTAGTGAGGATGATTTACTTGTGTAAAACGCTGCGTCTTGAAAATTTCAGCTGTAATTGAGCGAGAATATTGAGTAAAGCTTTGCGTACACTCAAATTGAATGCAAGGATGATTAAATGCGCATGAATTATGGGAGTAATCAAAGGACAATTCTACATCCGTGGGTGTCTCGTATCATAGAGTCCTTACTGCCAAGTGAATGCTGACATATTTCTCCAGCAATTATTTTACCTTTATTACATTTTCCAAGTGATTGGAGAGTGTTGATATCCCCTTTCTTAGTGTGTGAATACGAGCATTCCTGACTACTATGTGTATTATTAAATTGAGTTTCAGACTCAGTGGGATTCCTCAACATAGGTACCTAACACTGTCAATATTCATTCAACACCAACGGATCAAGTTTATCATCCGTCTCGTTTGATACAGTAAGCAGTTAATAATACAATTTTAGGCATAATTTGCATTAGTAAGTGAGTGCATTCTATCCAATTTTTTATTGTGGTTACCTTCACTTATCAACCGCTCACGTCTTCCATTCATAAATATCGATTGTTATATTTCTAAAAGATGAATATACCTATAGACACTTAGTAACATCAGCAAACTACCCTAAAGCCACACGACTATTTGCACTTAGATTACATGGGTACTCGAGTAGTAAAATAGCAGTTAAATTTCTGCGAAAAGAATAAAAACAATCGATGCATCGTAACGCCAGGAAGAGCATCAAAAATACAAAATTAATGAACAATTTAACAAATTGACGTAGAAAGAATTCGTATGAAGTATAAGTGCAAGAGTGTTGTGTAAAGTCAGGAAAAAGAATACCAGTGACAACGCATTTTCTTTTATTTACATAAGTGTGGCGATCCGGCAATTAGGGACGCTCTGATACATTTGAAATGATTTAGATGTCACTTAGAGAAAGTAGAAAATCAGTAAATAAGGTTTACACCAGCACAACGAGGGGCCCAATATCGTAGGCTTGGGTGAAATATGAGAGGTGTTGGAAAATGAGCATTGATTGAGTTAGCGTAGAGTGGAAACAAGCATTTGGTTTCAGAAAGTGCAGAGCATGTTGTGTTCTGGTGTTGTGTTGCCTAAATACGCATACATTTTATAAACACAAAATACATAGATTTGACTAGCACAAAATACATAGATTTGACTAACACAAAATACATAAATTTGTCTAGCGCAAAATACATAGATTTGACTAACACAAAATGATTAAGTCTAGCACGCCTAAATTTTTTTTGCCGTTTTGACATCGGTGGGACAGTTCTGTTTGTCGAAATACATACGACAAATGTTTGTTGAAATACAAACATACGAAATACGACTCACACCTGCAAGCCGCGTAGGAAAATTAAAACATCAGGTTAGCTAAAAATGAGCTGAGTCAGCTCCAAAACCAATTCATTTTAATACTGAAGATATAATTTGAATTTTTATTTTTTGAGGCCATCGCACGAAATTTTAGTCCACATTTCGTGCTTTCAAAAAGTCGAATTTTCCTTCTGTAAATAAAGGTGCAGATATAATTTGTAATTCCCAGATATAATTTGCAATTCCCAGATGTAATTGTAATTCCCAGATGTGCAGATGTAATTTGTAATTGCTTTGCTTTAGAAATATGAATGTTTATCGAATTTCAACTGCTTATTTCTAATGCTCCATAACATATATATTTAGCCAATTGCACAAACCGATAACCAAGTAAAATATAACGAAATAAAAAAATAAGCTAATTTTGTTTAAATGAACTCATCTAAAACAAAAAGAAAATTTGTCAGCTATCAAACATTCGCTTGTGGCAAACCTTAATCATTAAGTTGAAAATTATAGAGACATACAATGCGCATGAGAAAGTTTTCGCTTTTTCTCACTCTCTCTTAAAAACAGCAGGTGTGAACTTCATGAGCGTCCAAGAAAGCGCGCTGCATTAAAAAGTAAGAGTGGAGGTCAGTGTAGGGGCATCGAAGCTTCATTCGAAGCTTCCGTCTTTATCGTAAGTGCTGGCTTTCCTGTCGGTATCGCGCAGAAGAAGCTCCTGCATGGACAGTTGTTTTCCCCGCACACCGACGTCGTGGTGTGGTGGTTGCGTGATGCTCTTTGGTTGCGTGATAAAACCACGAAGCCGACAGCACTCACTCTCTGCCTTCACTAAATGCTGCCTAACAGTCATTCTATTGGGCGTTTTAGGAGCTTTCGGTTTCCCAGTTCTGAGGTACGGACGTGCTGACGCTCGCATGTTTCGTGTCAGAAATGCATTTGATGACGGGTGTTAAATAAGTGCACCACCTCGTAGAGGACACGATCAGCGGAGCGTCGTTGAAAGGGATAGTTTTTCATTGTGTGTGGGTTGCGTCTGTTATATTGTGGGTTGTTTCTGGGTGCACGGGTTCACAGATGCGCATGTTTGTACACACTGAACCTTGCACTAAGTATTCACTTAACACTTCAAGTGCGACGTGACCCACCGTTGGTCACTGAGGGGATTTTCATAATGCTGCTGACCGACTAGCAGTTACCAGTTCATATTTCAATAAATGCTTAATTAATGAAAAGCAAATGAAGGTGAGGTCTGTTTAATGTTTTTTTTTTAAATTGATCTCAAAAATTTATTCTTATTTGAGATGAATATTGAACTCCTGTTTAACCCACCGTACTTAACGTGTTAAGGAATGGTAGATATTCGTGGACTTGGTCTTAGATTGCTTTGAAATAGAGCTTTTTCTGATAGCGCTTGAAAACGCTCAGAAAGGAACATCCAATTCCTTATCAGTTCATTAAATTTACAAATGTCGGTAATCTTTGGTTACGTTTACCCTCATGTTCGTTCCATCTAAAAAGTAGATTTATTGCGAATTTCATTATTAATTAGAATATTAATTAGAATAAATTAGAATAAATTAGAATAAATCTCTAGCAGTAGCACAATAAAGGCCCGTATGACTCTTGACTGAATAAAAGAAATTTTCGAACATAGTTCACATCTTTCTGGCAAATTCACTTCATCATGAACAAAAAGGCGAGAAAAGACACACAAAGTTGATTGTGACAAGTTGGAAGCTATTGTTATGGGAAATTTCTTGTTATGGGAATTACTGATTTTGTCGTGTGACTGCTAATACGGCAACTGAATGGTGTGACTGCTAATAGAATAGAATGGTGTGAGTGCTCTGAAAGTAGATCCAAGGGTGCAGAGATGGTCTCCAGAAAAAATCAGCTGCAGCAAATTTCATGTTCAACGTCGTAGTTTTCACGGCACCTTCGGGATGAGCCGAGGAGGAAGCAGATACTTGAAGGAACTGCCAATTGGAAAAAGAAATCAAATATACCACTAGTCTTTACTGAAACAAAAAACGCTTTACTGAAACAAATAACGAAAAATAAATAACGCTCACACTTTTTCCATTTTGGCTTATGTAAACATTTGTCATTATCAGGCTACAAGCATCAAATTTCAGCTAACAAACATCAGTCTGCTTCACCTCTTCATTTATGACGGAGCTTAGGTTGGAATTCATTTTTTTCGTTTTTCGTAATCCATTCATTTTCGTTATACGAAACTCAACATACATGACTATTTGTTTTTCATCAGCATGAAATTACCCAGTGTAAAATGGTTATCTTGGTAATCAGAATAATTATTTCACAAACTTCTACCTGATAAAATGACGAACACTTCATTACCAAATAATTAACAGGAAGAGCACTTAATTATCTGCTTTCAGCAGAATTTCAGTCAAAGCTGTCCTCCATAGCTGAAATTCAGGCAAAAATCTCACATATTATCTTTCGAGCTACAGTCACAACTTTGAGGTCATGAATGATAATTGAACTGCAATTCGGGGTACAGTTATTATCAGTATATCATTCATAATAATTACTCATGCAAAAAAGGGTCTTGTACCATTGCTTCCAATTACTCAACGTGTATATAACGAAAGCCACTTTTGAGTATCGTAAGTTTGCTTAACCCATTTTTTATGCATGGAACCTGAGATATTATAAAGAATGAGTAATCCCAACAAGAGATATAATTATGAGATCATATTGGTAAGAAAGAAATTAGCACTTTGATGGCCCATTTGAGTAGAAAAATTACGTGCAAGAATTTCACGCTTGACTTGCATTACACTGAACAATTTTTTTTCTTTCGAACTGAACAGCTGCACTGGATAAACATCGATTTTAACATAAGCAATTGACCTGCAGTTGCCGGAACGCTATTACACGAAACAAGAAGGTTGTAGCGAACTAAATTGATTTTGAATTATGTCTGGAAGTACGTACAACCTTGACACTCACGCAATTGACTGCGCTACTGACTTTACGGAGAAGCTTCCAGGCAGCGAGGCAACCAACCTCTAGTGTAGTTTTTTGTTCACAGACGCGTGAATCCCAGCCAGGAAGTGAGCTTGTTGGTTTTAATCACTTTACCTTGGTGGAAGCTAGTATCCTAAACCGCATTCGTTTAGATTCACGGGTCTTATTCTGCAGAATTGATTGTCCCATAATTATTCTTTGGTTAATTAGAGTAATTACAATTAAGATCTCTGAAAACAGTTGGGACAAGGAATAACTCATTCCCTATTTCTTCACAACATATCGCAAAGAATAAGAGCTCGGTAGTTGACATTTGCTATAGTCAGTTTTAGTGCAAAGGGATAAACCTCTCCATGTGGTGTTTAGAAATTATGGCTCATTTAAATCTCCTCTTCGGTAGATAACGGAAAATATTCCTTACTAAGAAACGAGGATAATTCAGGAGCGAGTTTTAATGAACTTAAACTGACACATGATGACAAAACTGTACAGAATCTGCCATAAACTATCGCAGTATATTACGAAAAACTGAAAGATCTCATTATTGGAAAAAACATAGTGATGCTCAATCGCCCTGATGCATGAGTTATACATGGGTTTTCAGTTTCCAAGGACTCCGGTTAAAATAATTTTTACCCAAAAAGAACTAAACACAAAAGAAAAAATTCTAAAAGTGAAGACCTCGAAAAAAGACAATGGCGAACATTACAGAAAAGAAATATATGCGAGTTCCTGTCTCCGTTGTCATCGTTATCGACGATATTTCCGGCTGCAAGATGAATTATTAGACCACGGCAAGTCCTGTTACGTTACCTTTTAACGTAATATTTCCTGGAACATTTTGTGCATTAAAAATGGAGACCAATCCTGGTCATTTTCCCACTCGCCGAAATGATCGAATTCCACTTCACGATAGATCGCTCAGAGCGTGTCAAAAAAGTTTCCACCTCGATCAACATACCGATTGTTAGTCTAGGTATATAGAGTACAAAACAATTGCTCATTTTAAAAATATTTTCAGCACATTTTGGTATTAATTCGTATTTGAGTGCACGTGAATGTATTCATCATTTGGTCTCCAGCACAACGCGGATGTCGACCCATGTCTATACGATAACCGCTTTAGTTTCGTGGGAAGTCTAATGCTAGAGAATCAGCTCGTGAAGAAATGCTTCGAATACAGCTATGTGAGTGAGCAGAAATGCACGGTAAGAATATAGCACACTTGGTGTGAGCGTAAGATTTATAAATAAGCTTATTTCATGTAATCGCGGGAACGAATGCTTTTATTCATTGTTCTTATACTTCGCACTGTATAGAACCCAGTTAGCTTAGCTTTTTTTATCCTTACTAATATGAATTTCAAAGTTCCCTAATTTCTTTCATGAAAACGTTGAGCTTGAATAAATTTCGAACTTATGACGGGACGACATAAACGTTCAGAGCAGAACGTCTACCTGAACACTACATAACTAACGCGTCCTAAATTGATTGTAAATGTTCCTCAATTGTTTCCCAGCCTATGCACGAAATTTTTTAAACCATCTTGTTATTTTTCAAACCATCTTCAATTGAAAATTTCACCCATTAAAGTTTCTGCCTGTATACTATAAGACTTGTGCTTTCGAAATTTTGTTTAATTGACTGATTTCTGTTTTCCATAAGTGCTTTCAGTAAACTTATATTATTTTTTATACACTAATGTTTCGACCACCGAATGCACAAACAATTTTCCGATGTTCTTTTCACTGCTGAACAACGTGATATATTCGTTCAATAATTTTTTCAGTTTTTTGCCGTACCCCTTATTGCTAGACGCGTTCTTAAAAGACATACTATTTTCAACCTAAGGATCCATTTCAAGTTAGCCGGCAACTCTATTTATTCTCGAGTTCGACCGAGTCCTGTTCGATCTGCGCGGTCACGCAGAATATCCACGCGAACGCTTTCTCAATCCGCCGTGTGCTCTGACTTTGCACTCTCTCATTGAGCGCAATTCTTGATAAGGCGCTGTATCTAACTGACCTACATTTCCTGTCATTTGATACATCTGGTAGTGTGCCATCAGAATCTGTTTCTATGTTTTAACTTAGCATAGCTGCAGTTTCGCTGCACTAGCTCTCAACCATTACGTGGAACCCAGAAGTCTCGGCTGTCAAATGTAAGCTTATGATATACACTTAGTTAAGAAAATGTACGGATCATCTTAATTCGACGGCAGCATTTAAAATGCTAAATGTTTAATACATATGTGTAATATATTTCAATACATAATAAAATGTAAAATATATTTTTACATTATGAAATGTAATAAGTACATTAAATGTTTAATATATCGTGGGCTCGATACAAGAAATTTGAAATTACCCTAATTAAGATTGAATGACTTAGCTTCCCGGTCCACAGATGGCCTTTCAAGGACATCAGTTCATGACTCGAGCGTTCGGCTCCAGTGGCTGTGGATGTTTGAAGCCAACCCCAATTAAGCTTAGCACGATGAACCAATTCTATCTTTCCGTCAGCAGTCCGATGAATTATAAGTTACGTTTTTAATTGTTTTTTAAGCACTATAGTTTTCACATTTTAACTCTTCTTCTATCGAAAAAAAGGCTTTCATTTCATTTCAGGGTCTTCAAGAAATATGATAGCGTAAAGTTCAATGTTTTTCAAAGCTAAATCCAGAAAGACCCAATATGGAATTTTGATTACTCTGCTTCTTTAGCGGTCTTTAAAATACAATCTTTACTTTCTCATGATGTTACGAACACTTCCTAAGTCAATATTTTCCAAAAGAATGAAGAATTATGAGTCGAGGGTACCACCAAAAGTGAATTTGATGTAATATATAGTGCGAGGACTGAACCAGTATCATTTTTTTAGCCGCAACACCAATAGCTTTGCTATACCCGTAATTCTGTTCCCGTTCCCATTTCTGAGTGCAGTGAACATTTCATTGAATGGATTGTATCTACTCGTAAATGTTCATTGTAACAGTTTGAACGACTTTGAACGAATTGCGTCTAAATGTTCATTGTTACAGTCTCTGGAGACAAAATCCTGTAAAACCAACCCTCAGAAAGATGAGCTGTTCACACACGGTGCATAATTAGAGAGGAGCTACAGCCTATATCCTTCAGAAGTAACTCAACTATGGGTAATTTGCATGAAATTGCCCGAGAGAGGAAGCTAATAAATAGCAAGTATTACGCGTTGATACTTGTTGACAGACGTCAAGGTGGCAAATAGAATATAAAAGTGCAATCTTGTGGTGTACGAGCTCTCGTTTCCGCAGAGGCAATTTTAGGTAACGATTTTGGTTAAACATGTGATATTTCTCACGAGTATACCCTTAGATTTTTCTGATTTGAATGACTTGATCGACAGTATCCAAATCGACCCCCATGGCTCGTAGGAAAGAAGGAAGTTCCACGTATTTTACATAAAAAATCTGAATAATATTTTAACTTCAAATTACAAATTCTGTCCCACGTGAATACCGTATCTTACGAACAAATGACATCGGAGGCGTATGATTACGAAATCATTTTCCCACTAATTAAATCCCAGTGAATTTTCTCAAGATTTTGAGGCAACACAATGCATGACCTCGCTCTTGCTACAACGGAGGACCACACACACACACACATATCTCATACACACACACACACACACACACATTCGAACTTCAACTCCCCGCTCCGAATGAAGGATTTCCGCTTACGAAATCAAGGCAACCAGGCCCCTCCTCCCACGCAATTACATTTTTTGTGAGTGTTTTGCTGAATGTTCTTGTACTACTAATTGAATTACCTCATACGCGTTTTTTCGCATTCTTAACGACATAATGGCATGGATAGCGTTTTTATCAGCTTCTGAAGGATAGAACAGTACTCTAAAATATTTTTTAAGTGCCCTTTTTACGACCACATGAAGTGAGCTCTGCTTGAATTTTATGTAACGTTTACGATAGAAATATCAGTTAAATGTGCATTTTTTACTTGTAAGCATACACCACGGTAACTCGTGTGCTGGAAACGCGTTTCCTGTATTTCACGTTTTGTGTCCCATAATTTCAACGTCCTGCTAGTGCCTTTGTACAATTTAAACTCCAATTTAGCTGTACAATTTAAACTAGCACTATACACATAAGCCTGATCAGTTCTCTGTACTGTAGCACCAGATAGACAAATGCTTTGCAGCGGCAGAGCGTGGAGACAAGCCCACATATTTTGAAAGGCTGGGACCGGTACTAACGAACCATGCAATGTGGCGTTTTGATGGTTTTGTCCATGCCCAAGAGTTTGAGGCGCTGTGGCAGCATTAATGTGGTAATTTTAAGTCATCATAATGATTTAAATATATACAACCATGAATTCTCTATGCAGAGTAACATACATAGTTGCACAGCTATGATGTTGAAGTGCAAAGGGCCACACCTACATACTGTATATCAACGTATGGTTGGTATCACTGTAGAGATTATTTCTAAATACACCTATAGAGATTATTTCTAAGTACTTCACCACCACAGCCATGATTTGCTGGTGCTGTAATTAGAATGATATGTACGCAGCCTTGATATGCCTTTGAAAACGCTGTGTGGGCAAAATCATCGTCATCTAATCCGAAGATAAAACTAAGGCCTGTAACTAATTTTACATTAAACGGTGAAACATCAGTGAGCGTAAAATTACGAGCAGTTCAGTGAAAATTTTCTATTGAACTTACTATATTTTATTTTATTTTTTTATTATTTTGTTGGGGCTTTAAATGCATGCACCATTGACAAAGTGATTGTTTTTAATTCGTGGGTAAATTGGGGACAATCAGCTTTTTAATTGTATGTCCAAAACACGCATATTGGAGCGGGTAGCACGAGTAAAGCATCTCTTTTGATGTTCTGGGCATCACGCAAAGCTGTAAAATTTAAACATTAGATTGATAGATAGAAAATCAGCGCTAACACACCACAAATGAGTGACTACACTTGACACATTTACGGCAAGTGCTGCGGTGGCTTCAAAATTTAGATGAAGGTGACAGTCCGGGCAATAATATTAAAAACTGTCAAACCTCGGAATTTTGCTGCTCTGTTTTCTATTCTTAATTTATTTATGTCAAGCGAATTCTTTATTATTCTTTATTCTACATTTTTTTTGCTCCAGAAATTTCTATTTATAGGTCATAAGAGCGTTTACAAATCATTTCCTTCTGTAATATTATTCATCATTGTATTTGTCTTGTTCTCCATGCAGGGCCGGTATCTGTAAAGATGATTATCGATTTCTTTGTTCTCATTCTTCAATGCAATTAGATTGAGGGCGCAATTAGTAATCAAGTGTTGCATAAAGTATCTGGGGATCACTGGCGAAGTCATTCATCTGGACTCTTCTTAGAACAATTTTCTTACTATTCAATTGAATTTCGTAAGAGATTACTGGGCTAAAATAGGATTTAGTTCCTGTTCAATTTTTATCATTGAGTTTTGAGTTACTCAAAATACATTTACGAAATGTTCATCAAACAATCTTCTCAATAAACAAGAGGTTCGCATATGAAAAGACCACCAACTGCGAAATAAAGCAATTATTTATGAGGCGCTCCTATAGACTTCTTTCAGCTAACGAGGGCTAGCCCGATCGAGTTGTTCTCTCCAGTAATTCAACTGTTTTTTTAAATATTGCCTGTCTGATTTAGTTAGTTTAACGTTGCAGGCAAGTGTGACAGTAAAATATTTTGAGTTTTTTCCCTGGTTCCGCATTTTTTAGATATTTTACAATGAATGATTCCACTTTCGTGATTCTTTTAACCCAACCTCATAAACTGCAGTAATTTTATGGCGACGCTGAATGGCAGCTCCAGATACATGACTTTGACAAATGAATTATCAACGAACTCTCAAATGAATGATCAGGCATTGTTATAAAATTCTCTGACATTACTCAAAGAGCACCACCAAATTTTTTTATCACTTTGGTAAATGTAGAGCGATCTGATCTATTACATCAAGACCTATTTTCCGACATACCACAGCGGCGAAGTTTCAAAACCTAGAACGTGAAACTGGCCCAGCGATTGTGGTGTGTCATCACTGTCCCACTTGATACGCGCGCTACCAAAGCATGACCGACCACACGGCGCAATGCAAGCGATGTACTCACGCAATAATTGTATCAGTTCCGTGCTTATCAACTGCGAGCGTGAGGAAACATCCTCATAAATGCGTTATCACGAATAGCTCTTTGTAGCTGTGAACGTTTCGCCAGGTGCTGCGCTGTCCCTGCGCTGCACTTCCGCATTGCCGGATACATCTTGTCCGTCATGCGATTTGAACCAGTACGCATAGGATCCTCAAAGTTCCCGCAATGCTCTGCATACATCAGGGGTTCTTAACTTTTTTGGCAGTGACCCAAAATCTGCCCAAAATAACTGCCGCGACCCAAGCTTCCATAACAGTATGAATGGTTTTTTATTTATGTTACGTACACAAGCCCTTAGCGACCCAATGAATGAAATGGCTTGGCGACCCAACTTTGGGTCTTGACCCAGGGGTTGAAAACCACTGCTCTACGTCATACGTAGCAAGAATCTAATTCCAGACTAGGTGGGTAATAGGTGTGTTATGAAAATATGTTCGTTTCGGAATGCTTCAGAAGGTATGGGCCTCTCTTCTTCGCTGAGATCTGGATCACGTGACCTAGTTTGGGATCTTTCATAATGTGTTCCTATTAATGCTTCCTATGTAACTCAATTGGATACAAGAAGTTAACGATGGAGGTGTTAATTCATCTTTGATAATGGAATCTACTAATAGCGAGAACCTGCTTGCTTTCCCTAGTAAAAATAAAGAAAAGAAAGTTGTATTCTTGACTCATCCTACGATGACGCTTTCTGCTCCCTCCACCACGGCTCATCTCCGAAGCAGCAGGTCATCTTCGTGGTTCAACACTGCAAGTCTGCGGTATTTAGAACAGACTCTCAATTGCGCGGCGCCTAATGGGAGAAACCTAAGTCCTATCCGTCCGCTTCATTGTCTGGTTTGTTCTACATCAACTGTCATTACGCAACCTAGTTTATATAAGACATGAAACTGACGGTCGTTAACTTGTCTGGACTAATTCTCTCAAGTCAACAGTGAATTACAAGTTTGTAAACTGTCCGAAGAATTCTATACCTGCGGACACACAGAATCACGCTACCTATTTCTGAGAAGTAGAGCACTATAATCTATGTCACCTAAATTTAAAGTTTTTAGGTAAAGAATTCAACTCATTCATGTCCAACTAAAATATATTTTAGAAATAACGCAAGAGAAGCACGGCCACAGAAACTGAAAAATGACACTGTACATCTTTTTTTAAATAAAATGAAATGTTCCGATATCAGAATCAATCAGCGGAGCAAACTAGATTGTAATTTAAGTCGTTCTGGGTTTGATCACATGTCGCACAATATTTTTTCTTGGAAATGTATATATTCAAAGAGAATAAAATCCTAAGCTAAACAATACCGGTGCATAAAACGTTACAGGCACAATTGAAGTAACAATTCTGCTCCAAATGATAACTATCATTTAATTGTATCATGCTTGCAACTTTTATTATTCGGAAATGCTCACGCTGGTAAGATATACTGTATGTTTGAAGAAAAATATCTATCAATCCTGCTCTTCTTTTCAATGCCCTTCGTCAATCACCTCATGTATCGACACATCGTAAGCTCATTTAAATCCTGGCCTTTAAATTCGTATGTTGTTTGAAGTGCAAGCCAAAGAAATGAAAATTTTCGACACTGAATATCAGACACATGACAGTGCAATAATTTACCAAATTTTAATGCCCAGACATTTGACAATACAATAATTTAAGATATTTTCTGAATAATATCGATAAATGTTCTAGTTGGACGACTCTGATGCGGAAACGATCAACGCTTCAGAAAGAAGTACAGCTACAAAATCCAAGCCACGGGACAATTATTTTCTTCGGTTAGCAGCAAGTGAACACGTGCGCTGAACCACGGTCTTCAATACTGAGTTTTGACGTAATTTGTAGGAAGGTCAGCTAATCCGTACTTCCGTGAACAAACTTAAAACGCGCTGGGAATTTCCTAATGCCAAAGGCCGTCAAACTGCACGTTTGTTCGAGCATTTTTCGGTACAGTCCTGCGATGTCTCAAGTAAAACCGCATCCTCAAACACAACCACAAATTTTGCCCCTTTTACGTTTGTCATCACGTTCAACTTTAAAGTTAAGCTGACGATTTCTTAAATGGATACTGCGTGCACTGACTTGAGCAACATCGAGCGACATCACGGTTGACTTGTTCCATCATTGTCGGTGTGTCGGCGTGATTTCACTACCGTGATCTTCGCCTCCACTGTACTAGTGATCGAGAGACGAAGCACAGAATTACATCGTGTCTATACATGCATTTCCTATAGGCTTCCAGACCGACATACAGCCTGCTGTACAAACTTGCTGCTGCTGCCTTTCATAAACATATAATTAGTAACGTAATTTTACGGGAAATATTATTAAGTTCTTTTCCTTTGCGCTAAAATTTGATACAAACAAGACTGGACATTTTTCTTTAGCTTTCTGGCGTCACTTTTTGATCGTTGATATCAGTTAATTAATGTTTTTTTATTTTGTTTAATTTAGATATTATCTATATTAACATCTTTATTGTATTTTTCATATATACCATCATTTCTGATATTTTAGTATCATTCTGCCTTCATTCTATGATGATTATTTATTTTATTAGAATTTTACAGCTAAATTTTACAACTAATATTTTACAGCTAATATTAAATATTGGTATATTAATACAGCTAATATTCTACAGCTAATATTTTACCAAAAATATTTTACAGTTAATATTTTACCAATAATATTTTACAGTTAATATTTTACAGCTAATATTTTACCAATAATATTTTACAGCTAATATTTTACCAATAATATTTTACAGCTAATACATATTCAATTATATTTGCGTGGCACTTAGACATCAGATTCACGTCGTACGGAGTTCTATTCGTTTTCTTGTGAAAAGAAAGATTAAATCCGCCAAAGCGACTTTTCAAATGTTTCTGTCAAGTGTTTCATTGGCAGTGACACCTCAAAAGCGCTGGAACGAAGAAACTTTTTGCATTTTAATGAATTTGCTTATAATTTTAAATGTTCGCCGTGCAATGTGGGAATGAATTAACACGATTTACTCCATTGTGTAGTTTTCAACGTTACGAATCCGAATCTTGTTGATTATTGATGACAATGTTGGTTTTCATTATTCAAATCATTACGTCTCATTATCCCGTTATTTTTCAAGCTATTACAGGTCGAAAAACGACCCCAAATCAACAAGAGATAAGCACATCTGACATGACAATTTTCTAAATTCGTATCACGCCGAGCGAAATTGAAGAGACCAATTTTTAGACAAAACCCCACGCATTTTAGGATTTTACAATATCAGTAATATTCATTAGCTCGGTATCTGTATTTTGTGAGGAAATCAGATAAAAATATACAAAACATTTGAAAACATATTCATTTGAAAGAAGAATGAAAATAATTAAGATATATTCTGCTTTTTAACATTTGACCCTAAATCGCATTTCAAATTTATCTACGAGAAATTAGTTTCCATGTAAGAATGCATATTCTTTTCATAGTAATTACTTCCCTTATGGTCTCTACCGAAGCTTGCTGGGGAGAAGGCAACAATTAATGAGAAACTGGCACGCAGGTCTGCCACGCCCATCCGCTCCCTGTACCGTCTCACACAACCACCGACACCTCTGCAAGTCACAGCATGCTGCAGCTCCTGGATCTCAGCTTTTCATATCCGGATTAAATTAAAAAAACTGAAAGCCGTATTACATTTTTTGCGATCATATGAATGTGAAGGACCTCAGTTTTTCATATCCGTATGAAATTAAAAAATTGAGAGCCGCACTAACAATTTTTCATAGTCATAGGAGTGTGAAATTAAGGAGATTTTCATTTCACGAAATGAATGAACTTTGAATAACAATGACTCAGATTTTTATGAATTCGCTTCGAACTCCTTTACGCATTTTGAACACGTGCTTCTCGTTGCATATATCGTCTGCTGGATCTCAGCTTTTTGACACTCGCAACGGAATGAATATTTTTTTTTGTTTTCAGAGATAAATCCTTCAGTGAGCATCCAGTTTAGCTATGACTTTGGTATCGGTGAATTGGACCGAAGTCCTGTACATGTCGTAGTCATTCTTAAGTTATACTGTTCCTATGCTTGAATAAATTGAATTATTTTTTGGCCATATTATCATTTACCAATTTAAAAATTAGATATAATTGATTTAAAAATATTCCTATGTTAGCATATTAAGAGGCAAATACTACAAACTAAGAGAATACGATTGAATAAATTCAGAGTTCAATTAAGTAATCATGAGCAAACAATTCTGTTTCATCAAAATGGGTCTTAATTTTCGACTATTTTTCTTCGCTATGACCAATATCGACTTGAAGCGGAAATTTAAGTGTAGTCTCACAATAGGTGCCTTACCATATCAAATTTCTAGTTTTTATTGATCAAACCTACGCACCAGAGGCCGTTGCCTTTAGAACGTTGATATTTTGAAAGGTAGCTGTTTCTCGAGTAAGAGCACAATTTCAGTATTTCTTCAACTCTGCGTTCAATTCATACAGAACAAAAAATCTAGAACTAATATCAGGATTTGTGCTTCGGTGGCAATTGTGAGAGCTTTACGACGTCACGCCCAATTACTCTGCCACATTATTATTATGGATTAATTTCGATACCCCCTGTATTATTATTCTGCCACATTAATTATTCTCCACATCCCGTGAGGGATTTCCTTAATCCGCCGACTTTTGTACGAATGTTGAAATGAGACGGATTTTTTGGGTCTGTGTCACGCTACTTTCTCCTTTCGCAGAAATTAGTGTGCAATTTCAATGGAAAATAAGTTCATTATAATTTTAGCACAGAATTTTCAGATTTTTTGTTGAATGCATTTCCTTAACTAGCGATTCATGAGTTACGTTGGTAACAATTTTTCCTGCTACCTTTTTAGACAACATCCGTCATGATCGATTTCATTGCAAGGAATATTTTGAGAACTTTTTACAAACAGTAGGTTTTCAATATTTTATTCTTTAATTTCTCTTGATGCAAGTTGCATAGATCATACAAAAGTACTCATATTAAAGGTGGCGGAATGCACTGTTAACATGATTTTTAAATGAACACACGATGGATATACAAGGCTATTCTTTCGTTTTTCTTGAGATATACATGTAATGAAGTGTCTGAAAGAAATTCACAATTTTCTCTCTATATAACAAGAAAAAAAACACATTGGAGAAGAGTTCTCACAGACCTGCCCAATTAAGAGCTTGAATGCCCGGCAAAATTGCGAGGCCATCATTAGATGTACTCTCTGTTCTCTCGATACGGTAACTGTGAGAATTAATACACGATCAAAGTATCCACACCGTTTCAATTCCGACGAGAAATTTTATCTGTGTCTAAATATGAGGACCAGGATCCATGCCACCATGCTGACATGGTTACTGATAGAGGTCTAGTCTCAGTCTAGTGATTGTGATTGCTCGTGATTCTCTAACGCTTATTTAAAAGAATAAATGGAAATATACGTTATTACAAAATACGATAGTCTACGCTTATTCGATAAAAAACGAAGGCTGTCTAATTAGTAGAATGTATGAGACACTGTACCTGTGTATCTATTCTGGAAACCACACATGCAGTATTCATGCCCACACTTTTCGCAAGCTTTCCTTGAAATTGGTCAATAATTTTTAGTTGTTGAGCGGACGTATCCAGCACATCGTACCGAAACTTTGGAACGATTTATTTTGAAGTGCAGATGGTACTGAAATGGATCCTGTCTCGAATGCTACGGCTTTATTTATTTCCATCTATGGCTATTTAATTTTTTGCCTATGCGAAACATTCGCAGTTTGATAAAAAATCAAGATCATCAGAAAATAAACACAATTTGAAAAATCTTTCCTTGAAATCTCTCTTAAATTATTGTATGAAAAATGACGGCTGGCATATGAAAACTGCCTTTCGCTTCTTTTATTATCACCTTAAATTACGTTGATGTTAAATTCGATGAACCTCTTTGTAGCTGTCATTAAGGGAGAACTACTTTTCTGTGCGTTAATGCGCTCCCGATCAGTTTATTGTTAGTTGGCTGATAGCTTCTGGTATTCTTTTGCTCCATTGCCTCTTCCGCTACCTGTGGCTGCGAATCGCTTCTGCGCCAGAGTGCTGGTGTTCAGGTCGTCATATATTTAAATAAATCAAAGCGTTTCCTGTGTCATTCCGACACTTGTGGGCAAAACATTTTCATACAGCTGCATATTGAGAATGAACGCAAGCTCCATCCAACTTCCTGCGGTTATGATTTCATTTTTGTGTTCTAAAAATCAGCGACCTCGCTGAGCAAGTGAGAGATTCTCTGAATACCGTATGCACTCATTCTTAAAAAAAACAATTGTATACTTGTGCTTAAATTCCAGGATGAGACATGTTTTGAAATCAGAACTTGCAACGATTGCTCTTCCATCCCGTGGTTACTCATGACGAGCTTATTTGTTCTTGAGTAATATCGAATTTTTAAATATAAATGCTTTCAATGTAATCTTTGGAGTTATACTACCAAAAACAAGAAGATCCGTATCTGTTCGTGCAAGTTAAGTTTCAGCATTCAATCTCTCGCCAGCTCTTTAGACATTTATGCAAAAAATGAATAAATTTCCTGACATGAAACTCAGTGAAGAAATTACAATCAGTACTGAATTAGCAAATACGGTAGTTGAGTACTATAGACTTCATAACGTATGCCCTGATTATCAAGTATAGTGATGTAATTCTAACGGGATTACAAGATGCATGCACCAGCTCCGTTGGCTTGAACAGATCCGAAGTATGATGGAATACGCCGAGGAAGTGGGAAGCTCTTACCTCTTTGCGTGTTGCCTTATCTTAGAGTGAGGAAATTATACAATCTACACCAGCAACCTACACCTTACCATGTTGACCTGATTTGGAAATCGATGTGTAATTGAGAGCAGCGTTATTTCATTTTAACTCACGATCTGCAGGTTAGCACATAATATGATGAAAGGATCGAAATAATTATTTGCTTCTACTGAACTCTCCGGAGATTCACTTGTTTTTTTAGCAGTGCATACTTCAAATTCAGACGTTTGCAATTTCCATTTTCAGCTACGGTTCCATGTACAGTGCACGAGTTTAGAAGTACATAAATGTACGTGTGCGAGTTTTGCGGCAAAATACGCATACTGAAACTGTGGCTAACTGCCACAAAGAGACAACCATTCATGCAAACTGCCTTGTCGCAGGTAACCATTACTTAGAGAGAAGCTCGATTTCCTATGTAAGTGAATTCCCCTATGGTTATTTTTTGAGAAACATTGAAAAGATATTCATATTGAATTTAACTTTAGAGTTTTATACATGTACGTACTAACACACATGCATGAATAGATGTCTTGTACTTTTAGTTTACTTTCTATGTAATTTAACGTTTAATCCAATTGGTGTGCCTATCCCATGAAGATCCCCTTGGTTTTGGAATAAATAAAAATTAAAATCAGGACACTTAATATTTTCGGATAGGACGAGAATAAACACGCTGTCGTTGGTTAAAACTTGCAAAAAAAAATTCTTTCTCAATTGAATAACTAGGTTTTGGGCAACGATATCGGTGTGTGAAAATTTCCAAAAATCATCACAGGTTTTACATGTAAACATACTAGTGTATACTGCCCGTCAGAAACGACGGTATTCAATGTTTCCATGGAATAAATTTTCCAAATGTGGATGGCAATCAAATGTGTCCATCCTAACAGTACCCGCGATAAAAAAATATTCTTGTAAATACCTGTTCACTGTTAAAACTCGCATCACAGATACGGTCATTACGCATCCTTATCAGCGTTTCAGAGAGACGGAAGAAATTCACAAATAAATAAACACACCAAGGGTATTATTATGTAAAATACATATACATTGGACGCAGAACTTAAGAAAACAAACATCAGTGAAATTAAGCCTTTCGAAATGTTTTGTATTTGAAGCAGATGCGGAAGGGCCGACAGCTGGGAGATCCAGATCCCGACCAGGGGCGCATCTGCAACTTCGGAGTGCAGGACGCTACCACTTGGTGCTCTTGGAGGTCACCCTCGAGTGAGGGGCTGAGCAGGTGAGGGGCTGAGCAGGTGAGGGACTGAGCATGTGAGGGGCTGAGCAGGTGAGGGGCTGAGCGTGTGAGGGG
This sequence comes from Morinoia aosen, assembly GCA_030386875.1. Classification (NCBI taxonomy): domain Eukaryota; kingdom Metazoa; phylum Arthropoda; class Malacostraca; order Amphipoda; family Talitridae; genus Morinoia; species Morinoia aosen. The sequence goes on along the minus strand of CM059567.1, from coordinate 43,050,605 downwards.
CTGATTATGTGAGGGGCTGAGTAGGTGAGGGGCTGAGCAGGTGAGGGGTGACAGCTGTAACAATCTGTTAAAATCAATGATATCCAATGGACCCAATAAATGCTTGGTATTTATAAAATTTCTAACAACTTTCGAATTTCAATTTGAGTTGAATACTGAACTTCAGTTTAACCCATCGCAGTCAACGTGTTAAGCTAAATTTCCACACTGCAACCAGGTCATCTCTACCGACGCAAGTCACGTCGTGGACGCTGTCGATGGGAGCCAACTCGTTGTGGGTCGGCGGGCCACAGAACGACACGTCGGGCGATCCCAGAGGTAACGGGCACGCAAAAATTCTTCATTTTTGCGTTATATTAGTTACATTATACGCTGTGCCTCATAAAATAAGTAGCCATAGATACGTTTTGGAACTATTCCACGTATAATTATGACATAACCAGAGTGGAATTACTTTCATTAGTGGGTAATTCCACTCTGATTAGGTTATAATTATACGTGAAACATTCAAGTGGAGTTTAAGAGTGGAATCACTTTCATTGGGGAGTTACATAATATCTCGAGAAATAAATAGCTATCTATAGCTATTGGAACATTTTGCGCATAATTATTTCACCAGTGTGGAATTGCATTCATTAGTGAGTTGCATTATTCGCTGGCTCTTGTAAAATGAATTGCCATAGATAAGTTCTTGAACTATTTTGTGTATAATTATCTCTCCAGTGTAGAATTGTAGGAAAGTGGAATGTTAGGCTGATGAGTATCACTTGAATTTGAGGTTTGGCAATGTATTTTACCTCCATCCCAAAGTGAGGAATGTCACCATGTTGTGGGTTGCTTCACTCTCTAATCAGCAAATGTTGCGGGAAAGGCAATCATTCTAATTGAATTAATAGTGTTCATACTAACTGATTAAGAACTTTTGAAGTTTCAATAATACTGGTGGACGTTCTCGTATTGAACGTCTCGGTGGACGTAGATACGTTCTCGAAACGTTCTTAATAGTTTAATTCGATCTATCTGTTAAAATGAAACTTGAAAGTTTCTTCGCGAACTATGATTGTAATTCTGCAAGATTACTCACACTAATGCATAGAATTCTTAGAAAGGTATAAACATGAAATGACCGTGAGCAACTTATAATGTATAAGTCAAGGTTTAACATATTTTGAAATTACTAAGTATTCCTTTTCTGTAGCTAAATTCTTGTTCTCTTTTCCATATTTTCAGACGTTTTCGCTTTGCAGGTGCTATATTTCTACGTTTTTTGTTATTGTTTTTATTAATAATACATATATATATATATATATATATATATATATATATGTATATATATATATAATATATATATCTAACATTTGTAATAATATTGCTGGCGTTGTCTAAGACTACATATATTTTTTCCGATAAACGAACACGCATTTAATTTTATGCGTAGGCTGCATGATAAATATCACCAACAATTATAATGATTAGCAAACTTCGGTAAAGTCATCTTTCGCACGAAGATCACCATAAAAACACAATTTAATCCGAGTTTCTTTGGAGAAAATAAACTAGTTAGATGGCACGGTAGAGGAAAAAGGTAGAGTAATTTCTATGGGGGAAAATACACCTCCTTTTGTTTGGCTAGCCGATAAAACGGCTGTATTTCAAACTTTTTTACGTCACCATCGCAACATGTCGTTAGGCTAATAATGCTGCCAGATTTGGGGCTAGCAGGGTTGCCAGATGCAAGATGCGCACTGCTATTGGTTCATCGCCCTGACGTCAGCATTGCCACACGGTCGGCGACAAAAAGGCTGGTTTGACCCTACCTTGTTTCTTCTACCGTGTTAGATGGTCACTAATATGCTTTCGTGCAGGCGGCTACGCATTCCACGAGACATCTAGCCAGCCAGGCTTCGACGCTCGCATGGCCGTCATGGAGTCCAACCCTCAGGAACCAACGGGGGCGACCGGCAAGTGCCTCAAATTTTGGTACTCAATTGAGGGCCTGAGTGCCAGTGAGCTGAGGGTGAGGGTGCGGGACTTGCAGGACGCAAACTCAATGGTCATCTGGCAGACCCGAGACACAACGCGTGGGGACTGGAAAGAGGGACAAGTGCTCTACACTTTCACGGACAACCACACGGTGAGTCGACTACATCAAGGAATGTGCGAACCCCACGGTTATTGAAGGTGATTGCATCACCAAGTGGTTTTCGAACCACACAGTTAGTGAAGGTGACTAGATCACCGTGTGATTGGCGAACCACAAGGTTAGTGAAAGGGACTACATCATCAAGTGATTTGCGAACCACACAGTTAATGAAGGTGACTAGATCACCAAGTGATGTGCACATCTACCACCCATGCAGTGTGCTTGGTGAACTGTAAACTGTCGAAAAATAGATAATGGCGAGCATTTTCACGGACAAATGTTAAGCTGATGCTCCTGCGGAAGAAATTCAAGAATGGTTTCATACACTTTAAGGAATAACCTTGTGGGCAATTCAGGGTACAGCGAGAAAGTGTTGCACACTAAACAAATAATTACAAGGTTAGTGTAGCATACAAGATGGGCAAAAGTTATTAAACTTTCCAAAAATATATAAATTCAATGTAGGTCTTGGGAATGACAAGTGCTGTGCCACAATGAAATACAATAGTGCACTATGTGTAGATTCAATCAATTTACTGGGGCAGCAAATGAGATCGTTATTAAGAGCTTCAGTCCTTGTGTAAACCAGGTGAACAAAACTTCTTGAGTACGTCCCGTGCTGATTAGTGATTTAAATAATTTTATTCCTTCAAGCGACAGATCAATAAAGTCCTTGCTTAGTGCTATTAAAATAAGGAGTGATGACTCCCTTTGGGCTCGAATGAGTTCAGTGAACTGTAGGGAATCATATGGTAACCGTTTTCTATTTATAAATTGCTTTTTGATGCCAAAATTTTTGTCTTGAAGTTACACTAGCCTGACTGAAAAGTTTCTAAGCAAGACAAAATAAGAAAGATAATTAACTTTTAATACTATTTCATAAACATTCCACCGAAAACTGCGTAGTCTAGAGTACACTTAAGATTATTGATATTGCAGACCAACTGGTCGATTATTTTGAACCATCTTATAGAAATGGGTAGTTATTTCATCACAGCTAGCTCCTTCAATACCTTGATAAGAAACAACAAGCAGGACTCTTTTTATAAACTGCGCAACATATTTCTCATCATGTTTTTAACTTAAAGTTCGAACCGTTAAGCGCTGCAGCTTGCAGAGCTCAAAATGTGTAAGTAGAACTTGGATCTAGAGAACTGTTGATTCTATTTTAAAGTCCTGGATTTTCTTAAATTCATTTTTTTCGGTTCCAGTTGGTACTGGAAGGCGTGCCAGTCGATGGAGTGGATCCCTTCAACATTTTCCGGGGTCACATCGCAGTGGATGATCTCGGTGTGAGGAACGGCCAAGAATGCATTGGTCTTTGTTCCTTCGAAGGTGGCATGTGCGACTGGAACAACGCCGCCACTGATGACTTTGACTGGAAATTGGTGAGATATTGGAATTGCAGTGCAGCATCAGGGATTATTCGACTGGAAATGGGTGAAATATTTAAATTGTAGTTCAACATCAGTAGGTGTATAAATTCTGCTGAAAATAGGTGAGACAGTGAAATTATAGTGCAACATCAGTAATCATAAAAATTCGACTGAAAACAATATTGATAGTGATTATTATTGAGAGTGATAAATAATGATATTCCCTATTTACTTTAAATTTTTACGCAGGGACGAGGAACCCAAAACCCGATCACGGGTCCGCCGCGCGATCGCAACAGCGGCCGCAGCAGCCTGACAGGAGGCGCCTACGTCTACATCGACTCGGACTTCCCTCGCCGTCCTGAAGACGTCGCTCGACTTGAGAGCATCGAGTTCCAGGAAACCGGTGAGACTAACTGGATTGAAAGCATCAAGTTCCCGGAAATTGGTGAGACTAACTGGAGAGTTCCAGGAAACTGGTGAGACTAACTGAAGAGTTCCAGGAAACTGGTGAGACTAACTGGATTGAAAGCATCAAGTTCCCGGAAATTGGTGAGACTAACAAGAGAGTTCCAGGAAACTGGTGAGACTAACTGGATTGAAAGCATCAAGTTCCCGGAAATTGGTGAGACTAACAAGAGAGTTCCAGGAAACTGGTGAGACTAACTGGATTGAAAGCATCAAGTTCCCGGAAATTGGTGAGACTAACTGGAGAGTTCCAGGAAACTGGTGAGACTAACTGAAGAGTTCCAGGAAACTGGTGAGACTAACTGGATTGAAAGCATCAAGTTCCCGGAAATTGGTGAGACTAACAAGAGAGTTCCAGGAAACTGGTGAGACTAACTGGATTGAAAGCATCAAGTTCCCGGAAATTGGTGAGACTAACAAGAGAGTTCCCGGAAACTGGTGAGACTAACAAGAGAGTTCCAGGAAACTGGTGAGACTAACTGGATTGAAAGCATCAAGTTCCCGGAAATTGGTGAGACTAACAAGAGAGTTCCCGGAAACTGGTGAGACTAACAAGAGAGTTCCAGGAAACTGGTGAGACTAACTGGATTGAAAGCATCAAGTTCCCGGAAATTGGTGAGACTAACAAGAGAGTTCCCGGAAACTGGTGAGACTAACAAGAGAGTTCCCGGAAACTGGTGAGACTAACAAGAGAGTTCCAGGAAACTGGTGAGACTAACAAGAGAGTTCCAGGAAACTGGTGAGACTAACAAGAGAGTTCCAGGAAACTGGTGAGACTAACAAGAGAGTTCCCGGAAACTGGTGAGACTAACAAGATAGTTCCAGGAAACTGGTGAGACTAACAAGATAGTTCCAGAAAACTGGTGAGACTAACAAGAGAGTTCCAGGAAACTGGTGAGACTAACTGGATTGAAAGCATCAAGTTCCCGGAAATTGGTGAGACTAACAAGAGAGTTCCAGGAAACTGGTGAGACTAACTGGATTGAAAGCATCAAGTTCCCGGAAATTGGTGAGACTAACAAGAGAGTTCCAGGAAACTGGTGAGACTAACTGGATTGAAAGCATCAAGTTCCCGGAAATTGGTGAGACTAACAAGAGAGTTCCCGGAAACTGATGAGACTAACAAGAGAGTTCCAGGAAACTGGTGAGACTAACAAGAGAGTTCCAGGAAACTGGTGAGACTAACAAGAGAGTTCCCGGAAACTGGTGAGACTAACAAGATAGTTCCAGGAAACTGGTGAGACTAACAAGATAGTTCCAGGAAACTGGTGAGACTAACAAGAGAGTTCCAGGAAACTGGTGAGAATAACAAGAGAGTTCCCGGAAACTGGTGAGACTATCAAGAGAGTTCCAGGAAACTGGTGAGACTAACAAGAGAGTTCCAGGAAACTTGTGAGACTAACAAGAGAGTTCCCGGAAACTGGTGAGACTAACAAGATAGTTCCAGGAAACTGGTGAGACTAACAAGAGAGTTCCAGGAAACTGGTGAGACTAACAAGAGAGTTCCAGGAAACTGGTGAGACTAACAAGATAGTTCCAGGAAACTGGTGAGACTAACAAGAGAGTTCCAGGAAACTGGTGAGACTAACAAGAGAGTTCCAGGAAACTGGTGAGACTAAAAAGATAGTTCCAGGAAACTGGTGAGACTAACAAGAGAGTTCCAGGAAACCATGAGACTAACAGGACCCACAGCTGAGTTTGTATCTTTGACGATATTCTTTATAAATTCAAGTTTCTAACTTTCATTAAATAAATGGCAGGCAGCAGAACAGGATGGCTACAACTCAAGAGGATGTATTCAGGGTAGAAATAACAAACGGAATGATCGTTATACTTTTGAAACTTAAGCTACTGTATTTAATTCCCTTTTGAATGTTTTAACTGGGGTTTTATTTCGTCTTGAACAAACGAAATCGTAAACTAACGGCAGAGTAGTGCAGTTTTTATTTATTCAAAGTTAACGTGCTTGAGCTGCCAGCAAGAGTTCGTTTTTGCTCAAACAGGGAGATAGTCCTACGTAAAATATAGTAAATTTGCTATTTGGCTGTTTTTGAATTTAACTTACAAGTTATTAAACTCTTGGGTGGTTCTGATGATGATTTTTAATGTTCGTGTCTAGAGCAGTTTTAGGTTTATATTCGGTTAATTTTTTACGTTATTAACTACAGCACATATTTTTAAATGTATACGAGAAGAGCTCGTCTTTAGCGTTCACTGTAAAGTATTTTTTTATTTACCACAGGTGATGCAGAGATAAAATGTTTCTTAAGTCTAGTACAATGGTCAAATTTGAGTATAGCTACCTGTGGGCCCGAATAGATTCAGTGACTTCTAGTATGTAACAAACAAAAGCATATGTTTTTGAAAGAAAACTACTCTAAATATGGCGCTAATTCTTATACATTTTTATCTTATCTATTTTTATTATTTAATTTCTTACCTATTACATTTTAATCATCTCTTGAAGTAGCACAAAGTTCAGCAGGACTCTCTCAGAGCTGCTGGTGTAGTAACCGTGGCCGAGTGGTTAAGAACGCGCTCTTCACACGAAGAAGTCGGCAGTTCGAATCCCGGCGGTGCTGCCCGGTGTTTCTCCCTGTTGGGGAAAGGGAGAACTCAACCATAATTCCCCACACTACCCGGGTGTCTTAAACGGGTACCGACTTGACTGAGGGTAACCATCATTGCGTCCTGGTGTTTGTTAGTTATTACGCATTTGAAAAACCAATGACATGTATCAGGCTCATCTGCAATAAAACATCCTATCTTTCTTTCTTCAGCAGACCCTAACAACAAACCGAATGTACAAGATGATTAATATCTGACTTGTTTCATATAGAACATCCTTTCTTTCTTCTCTTAAGCAGACCAAAACAACAAACCCAACCAATGTACAAGATGATTAGTATCTGACTTGTTTCATATAGAACATCCTTTCTTTCTTTTCTTCAGCAGACCAAAACAACAAACCCAACCAATATACAAGATGATTGATATCAGACTTGATTGGAATAAAACATTCTATCTTTCTTATCTTGAGCAGACCCGACGAACCCGCCGTGCATGAAGTTCTACACCTTCATGTCGGGTCGAGGCGTGGGGTCGCTGCGGGTGCTGCTGCAGGACGTGGTCACGAGACGGGAGCGAGTCGTCTGGGCACTCGCCAGAAACCAAGGCGCCAGGTGGCTCGAGGCGCAACTGCCACTCTCCTCCAACACGCCCTTCAAAGTGAGCTTATTTTTCAAAGAGTTATTCAAGTTTATTCAAGTGAGTTCTAAATGCGTCCTTTGTTATTCTTTCCTATCGGTGGGTTTCAGTGACCGTTCATTGTTACTTATCCGCGGTGTTAGATTTCAGTGAATGCGTCCTTTGTAATCCTTCCCAACTTATAGATTTCACCGAGCATCCTGAGCTATTCTTCCCTATTGATAGATTTCAGTAAATGGGTTCTTTGTTATCCTGTCATATCGGTGAATTTTAGTGAACTTCCTTCGTTGCCTTTTCCTAGCCTTAGATTTCAGTAAATATGTCCTTTGTTTTCCTTCCTTACCGATAGATTTCAGTTAATACGTCCTTTGTTTTCCCTCCATATCGGTAGATATCGGCAAGCGTTCTTTGTTGCCTTTTCCTGGCGTTAGATTCCAGTGAGAGTTCCTTGTTATATCATCCTGGCGAAAGATTTCAGCAAACTTGAGCCCAAATGCATATTAGAGTATGATCGTTTCTATTTCTACAGGATAATACAATTTTGTAGCCGAAGCGTGGTAAAAGAACAGTAAAATTACGAGATAAGAAAACTTCAATCGCTTTTGAAAACATAAAAGTGGAGAATTTCTGACCTGTTCACAGATCGTGTTTGAGGGCACTGTGGGGACGCCTCGTGTGGGCGACATCGCTCTAGATGACATCACCATCGTGTCTGGACCATGTGCAAGTAAATTTAAACAATTTAATTTAAACAATTTTAAACCATTTAAACAGTTTTAAATCATTTGAGCAATTTAAAACATTTGAACAGTTTTAAACAGTTCAAACAATTTTGACGAATTTTAAACAATTTCAACAATGATAACAATTTTAAACTAGTTAAACATATTATTTCCCAGAAGCGACACATCAGTAGATTGTTACTTAAGCCTAGTACAATGGACACATTTGAATATAGCTACGTGTGGGTCCGAATAATTTCAGCGACTTCTAGGGTATCCTATCATCAAACGATGAGTTTGAATTCCTCTCTCCTGACCGCACCACCGGTAAATCGAAGAATTTCTTATTCAACTTGCAAAAGTTAATTGTGTTTCGTAACGATGAAAAATTCATTTGAATTAGCTAAATTTAAGGCATGAGAAGCACTTTCAGAACTTTTTTATGGTAATGCCAAAGAATATCGGCGTATCTGGTCTTTACTTAGGCAAAACCAAATCGACATCTGACCATGCTTGCTTGCAGCCCTGCCCACCAGCGCCTCTCCCCCCACGTCCGGGGACTGCACATTTGAGGAGGGCATGTGTGGCTGGGCCAACCCCAACGTGAGGCAGCGACTTGATGACTTGGACTTCATCAGGATCCAGTCTACAGAAAACTCTTTCCCATCTACCGACCACACCACCGGCAAACCAAACGGTGAGTTTGAACTCACATCTACTGATCACACAAACCAAACGGTGAGTATGAACTGACATCCAGTTGAGCCTTTACTCACATAAAATGCTCGCGAATACGTTGAATGAAATTTCGGTAATTGATTATTTGTTCATTTTACAGCATGACAACTGTTTCCATGGAAAAATCAATTTGAGTGCATTTTAAAATGCTGGTGAACAAATACGCCAGCACATGGTTGGAGTTAATTGTACAGAAATTCATTGATGTTAAATGTTATTGAAAAAAGACGAATTGATAATGAAAGTTTGAGTTATTTGGACGAGCTTCAACGGAAAGTCCCAATGGCGAGCACACTCATTCGTTAAGCGCTCGACTTCAGGGGGCAAAAAGTGAAAATTAAGTCAAAGTATAAACCTGAAATCAAATAGCCCTTCAGTCAAAAACTAAGATCTCTTGAAATACAAAGGCTGAAACATCTCACCATATATAGACAAAGTTGGTAAACTTTGTCTTCGAGGCTTCGTTACTTGGTAAATTTTCTACTCACAATTTTTCGCCACACATAATTGGCATTAAGAAGTCAGATTCTCTAGTAATCCATAACAATCATTGTTACTGAACCTCAGGAAAGAATATAAGCATTAAAAACCAAACATGAGATCATGATTCTTTCCTCATCAAGCAATTATAAGGCTTTTTACAGGTAAACAGAAAATTTAACTACAGCTGGCTCGTAGATTATTTACTCTATTTTAATTTTGAATAAAATTGATTTCTGAACACAATTTCGGCAGGTCACTACATGGCACTGGAGGCGCCCGAGCAGAAGGTCGAGGGTGACAGATCGTGGCTCATCTCGCCTGTCATGACCGGACGACGACAAGTGAAATGTCTTTCGTTTTGGTGAGTCTTTAACTGACACTTGTGTCTGAGTGACGTTTTTTTCAAGAGTACTGACGCTATTGTCGGCTTTACACGAGTCCTGACGCGATTGTCGGTTTTAGGTGAGTCTTTACAGCCCGATTCTCCGTTTTTCACGACTTTTGAGACCCGATTGTTCGTTTTTCACGAGTATTGACACTCAATTATCTATATCTTGATACATATTTGCGCGCGTTGTGTGAGTTGAACAGGTCTCAAAAAAAGAATCACAAGTAAATATAATTTTGTTTCATTCTGGTGAGACAATCCAACGCGTTTATCAAACGACGTTTTTAATTTTGAATCACATACTTGTTTTGTGGACAACTACAGTTCAAACATACATATCGACCATTTTATACATTCCAGATGAAACGTTTATGTTTAATTTAACGCTTTTCTTTCGTTTGTGACGGCGATTTCATTCACTACATAAGGAACTTTTTTGTAAAATTCGACGTTTTTGCTACGTTTGGGCCGCTCATTTTATTTATTCGTTTTTGCTAAATTCGACGCTTTTCTTTGGGTTGTGACGGCGATTTCATTCATTACAAAAGGAACTTTTGTCTTGAATTCGATGTTTCCTTTGGCTTGTGTCAGGTACTTGATGTTCGAGCCTCTGACAGACGACGTGGAGCCGAAGCTCGGTTCCCTGAGCGCCTTCATCAAGCGGGAGGACGCGAGCGGCGCCATCATTCTCACCCCCATCTGGTCCCTGCACAACTTCCAAGGCCTCACATGGGCCTTCGCTCAGGCTCCTCTGCGAGCTGATGGCGACTTCGAGGTCAGGGAATCTTGTTGAACACAATAACTGAAACTGAAGTTCTATACCTGGGCTAAATTTAAAGTCAAAAGTTGTTGAAAAATTTACGAATTGCAAACGTTAACTAGGTAAAATAAGTACCGTTAATTAATGAAGATTGTTAGGAATTTTTCAAACGACTCATCGATGGGTTACTTTGCAGTTGGAAAAATTTCAGCACGACCCACCGGTGGGTCATACTGCAATGGATGTGTTAATGAACCCGTTAGTCGTCTGAGAAACTGGTTATCCAAAAAGAAATCAACTGAATTTTAATGATCAAACAACTGTAGGTTTTGTCCGTATATTTGAACATGGCTTTGTGACTTTTCCAGAGTAACTGAAACTGGTTAACCTTAATGAGTTTTGTTATTTTAATAACAAAGTTGGGGTCAAATTGACGCCACGGTGTAAGTTTTTTGGAAATGATATCGTGCATCCACGGGTTAAGTGTTCACTTTCGACGATTTACTCGTACTTGCAGCTGAAGCCCTTGGCTGAAGGAGCTAATGACGACAAAGTTCGTTCACAGATGGAACTTTACGTCCTTATCTCACTTCTCTACACACACCCTGCCTCACTCTGCACACCCCGCCTCACTCTGCAAACCCCATAACACTCTACACACCGAAGTATGCCACACTCTACACACCTGAGTATGTCACACTCTACACACTCCATTCCTCAGTCTACACATGCTATGACACACTCCTCACGCCCCATAACACTCCACACACTCGAGTATACAACACTCTACACGCTCCATTTTCCACTCAACTCACCCTATGCCGTACTCTACACATCTTACACCTTACTGTACACACTTACTCCACGCACCCGAATAAACCCACACGCTCCCTACCATAACTTAAGAAAAAGTACGTGATGCCAGCACCTCTTCTGCAGCAGTGAACAGCACGTAAACGTATTCAGCTAATGGAGATTTTGCTTTAAAAATTGAGCACAACCTTTTCGGTCCCCCAATAGCCCGCATATTAAAATACGAGTCAAAATTCTTCAAATAGATGATTTGAAAACCTTTTCGGAATCGTCAACCTGTGAATCATATATCGCTCTCAGGCGAGCACTATTGGACCGTCAAATGTTTGTACCATCTGACTGTCTAGCGTTTGTACGATCTGACAATCTAGTGTTTGTACCATCTGACTATCTAGCGTTTGTAACATCTGACTATCTAGCGTTTGTGCCATCTGAGTGTCTAGTGTTTGCACCATCTGACTGTCTAGTGTTGACACCATCTGAGTGTCCAGTGTGTGTGCAGGTGGTATTGGAGGGAGTGTGGGGCTCGGCGAAGAGCAAGGGCACTTTGGCGGTGGACGACATCACTATTTTCGACGGCAACTGCCCCAGTGAGTATGACTTCTGCACTTAGACACAAGCTCGTGTCTTTACATATATTATTCCAGCAGCATTTAATCAATTTGATTAAATGAGAAACAGGTTATTAGATTCAAATTGGAAACTCCGATTATTGTGAGCTTTTGGTCAACATTTGGCTGCTAAAACCACGAAAGACAAAAGTAAATTTCGTGAAGTTGTCCACATTCTTTCACGGTTCTAAATTTAAACCACAACCTCTGACTCTTCAATTTTGCTCAAACCTACATCGAGAAATAAGGAATGAAGTCTTCTACATAGCACGAGAACGCAATGTCTTTCCCTAAATCAACTGCTGACGGGAATACGACTTGTAGTGCTTCAAGTGTACAGAAGTATTCTTCTTCATCAAGCCGATGAGAGTGCCAAGAGAAGGTTGGCCACGAATTCAAGTGGCAAACCCTTCCCCAGAGGTACGCAATAGGAATAATACAATAATTCATATTATGGTATTATACCTAAAGTAATTGAATTATTCATAAATTAAAGTAAATTATTCGTATAGGACAATTCTGCACCGAAAAATTAATGATCATTTTGAAAAATTAATTACAGAATTTAAACGCAGCGCCTGCGATGTTTAGAGCTCATAATTAAACGCATTAAAAACTATAGCTGAGCACCAACATAGTTTAACTAATACAACTCTTCAGTGAAAACTTTGTAACGTTCTTCTCTAACGAGAATCCTATGTGTTACAATTCCCCATTGACACAGCTCATCTGGCGTCATTCACTACTAATGCTACCAGCTGTGTGCAACTCCTATCACTGCTCATTATCATCACCAACCACAAGTAACATCTTTACTCGTTATCATCATCAACCACAAGCAACATTCTGGGGTGAAACGTCCTATGTAATAATAATAATAATAATAATAACAATAATAATAATAATCTATGCTATAATAGGAGCCGCGTCCGTCCGTCCGTGTGTCACACCCGCCAGCAGGAAGTATGTGACGAGCGTATCTGTGATTCCAGCTTCATCAACTCCACAATTATTTTCGGTGCATTAATCCATCAGATTTGGAGTCGGAATAAATATCACATGTATTGTAAGAAAATAGGAACGTGTGTCACGTGATTTGTCGAACATTATTATACATTTTCGACGGGTCGTGTGCACTCGTAATGATAATAATTAACATCTTATATATTAACATTTATATTTTAATAACATTTATATTATATTAACAATAACACTTATCGCCGCAAAGCAAAGTCTCACTTCCAGTACCCGCGACTAACCCCCCACGATACAGCCGTTCCAGACGCAGCCATCGTGAGGGCTGGAGACTGTACGTTCACGCGAGGGTCGTGCGGCTGGCAGAACTTGACCTCCGACACAGACTTCTACTGGAACAACGCAGCGCCCAACAGAAGACCGGTGTCCATGACGGATCACACGTACGGATCGCAAGGTGAGCATTAGCGTCTCGTTATCGATAGAAATCCAAAATAGCTTGTGTTTTTTTAATTTTCCAGCAAGAGTATAGTACTGCTTCCCTTCTTGAAAAGATATGCATTGCAGAATCCAGTTCATGATATTTGAGACTATTTGTTGTTACATGTCACTGCATAATTGCAACGTATATCACATCTTCTTCTCGAAATTCGCTTCAATTTTTTAATAAAGAGTAACTGAATTCGTTTATTAGCTTTTAAATTTAAATCATGTTGAGCAAGGGCTAGTCAATAATTCTACATCTTTCTCCCAGAATACAAATGTAGCGTTAACATAAATGTCAGGCTCTTCTTAAACTTCTCGTAATTTAACTCAATTTTTTTAACAAATGCTAACTTATTAATTCATTAGCTTTTAAGTTTAAATAATGTTAAGCAAGGGCAAGTCAATAATTCTACATCTGTTTTTTCCAGAATATATATGTGGCGTCTAGAACTTATAAGTGTGAACGTTGGCAATTATTCTGTTCCAGTTGGTTACATTTACTTCGACGTATTCAACTTGAACTCGAGGAGTCAGAAGCTACAACTCATCTCTCCAGTGATAGACCCCGCAGTCGACAGAGAACCTTTGTGCTTTACCTTCTGGTTCTCAGGATTTGGTTCTGACAGCAACACTTCGCTCGCTGTGTACCAAAAGCAGGCAGATGACAGCAGCAACATAGGCAGCGGCATTGTGGTGAGACATATTTGTTAACTCATCTTGGTTCAAGTGTAAGTGCGCACTAGCAAGAGCGTTTTCATCAGTGCGTCGCTATTGTTATACTATTTGTTAATTTTAATATTTGTATTAAATGCATTATCAAACTTAGATTAACGCTAGAAGGAGAACGAAGAGAGCTCGTTTTTTCATGTTTGTCTCTCAGTCATTTGTTCCGACAATTACATGGGTATTAAGTGGTCTCTGTGTGCTCTCTGTGGCACAGCGGTTAAGGGATCGGACTTGCATGCTGGAAGTCGCGGGTTCGTATCCCGGCGCTGGAGCAGAGATTTTCCCCGTTGGGTATAAGGGAAAGCTCCTGCACAATACCCCACTCAACCCAGGTGTCGGAAATGGGTACCGGCTTTACGGGGGAACCGTCATGGTGTCCTATATATAGGGTTAGTTGTAAGACATTTGAAAAACCAATGCTAAGATCATATGTATCAGGCTTGATTGGAAATAAAGCATCCCAAAGATGCCGATGTTAACCTTTAACCTAACCTTTAAGATGCCCATGTGTGTGTGTATCAACTAAGGATCTTAATGTTAAGACATTTTAAAAACCAATGCTACACCTTTCATGTATCAAGTTCATTGGAAATAAAATGTTTTTCTTTTCTTTCATATAGATATTTTACACTGCTTTAAAATAGACATTTTTACACGGCTTTGAAATAGACATTTTTACACTTGTTTCAAATGGACACCGGTTTCAAATATGCATTTTCGAGCGTGTTTCAAATAAACACTTGTTTTAAATGAGGATTTTCAAACTTTGTCAACAACGTCATCCAGGGAACAATCAGCACGCATAAGAACTCATGTAACAATTTGGACTGGAGGAATTTTTCATAAAATTCTCACAGCATGCAAGAAATCGGTTGAAAAGTTTCAGTATTAGTTCCTTGCGTAATATAGGACGACCTAAAATGAAAACCTTTTCAGAATCATAAACTTATGAATGACGGGGCGCTGTTAAGACTGTCAGACAGCCAAATATTTACGCCATCTCACTATCTAGTGCTGAGTTGCTTAAGCATGGTATTTTGTCTTTTTTGTTGAGTTGTTCAAGTATTTTGCCTTTCCTCTTGAGTTATTTGATCAAGGTATTTTGTTTTTCCTGCTAAGTTGTTTAAGTATTTTGTCTTTCGTGTTGAGTTGTTTAAGCAGAGTATTTTGTCTTTCCTGATGAGTTGTTTAAGCAGAGTATATTATCTTTCCTGCTGAGTTGTTCAAGCAGAGTACTTTACTTAAACAACTATTGAGCAATTTCTCCCTTTGAGTTGCTTAAGCAGGGTATTTTGTGAACAGCAAATTTGGAGCCACAGCATCGAGCAAGACACGCTGTCGGGCCGGTGGCAGTTCGGGCAGGTGCCTCTACTCGCCTCCCAGCGCTTCCATCTCGTGGTTGAGGGAACGTCTTTCAATGGCGGCTACACCCTCGACGACTTCAAAATTTACAACGGACTTTGTGCAAGTAAGTTCATTTTCCATGTATAATTCCCATTAAGTTATACTCTCCATCAATAAGATGAAATTAAAGGAATGGCAGCTCTTTTTCAGATCTTCAGTCCCGAATACGTGTTTGTTTCACAGCTATAACTCACTGTTAGTTATCCTCCACGTCAATAGGATGAAATTGAAGGAATGACAACCCTTGTTCAGATCTTTAATTCTAAATGTGTATTTACTGTCAAAAATAAACTTTTTACAAAAATCTGCCCGAATACATCGAAGACAGTAATAAGTCAGTTTTTCCATTGTTTGATTTCCTGACCTCCGAAATTAGGGGCGTAAAAAAATTATTACCCTCGTCAAATACCGCATGAGATCCACATCTACTCAACGATGACCTCTGATACGTGCGCTATTTTCCTTCGCTCTTATGTAGCTCTAGGCGAGTATAACGCTCTTCGTAGCAGGGTTCCACTTTTCAAAAACCGTACTTTTGGGTTACCAAACATGACACGCAGAGCCGAATATTATTATGTTTGAATCCCAAATATTTTCGAGTGTCAAACGCACTACGAATACTTGTGAGCAAAAAAAAACAGTTTCATTTAGGGCTTCGGACGTTTAAATTCCAATGCCATCAATTTTAATCACTGTGCTTTAATGAGTAAACCATTAAGGACATACAAAACGTACAAACTTTCACAAACGTAAAGCATTTGAATTTCATTTTTTGTGGCTTTTCTTGTATTTAGTTCTATTTTCTGCAAGCGCTTTTCTGAATGTTTTATTGATTTCGCATCGATTTCAGTTTCTGATTTTTTCATCGCTGCAATTAACAAACCAATCTGCAAAATACTTCCCAAAAGGTTGTACAAAGTCATTGTGCTCTTTTTTGTGCAGAGCGACCGCGAGATCATCCCAACTTCATCAGAGTGTGAGGCTGGATGGAAGACGTCAGAGCACCTGAAACGACCAACTAATTAGCAACATTTGACAGAAACAGAAAAATAATCGCGTACCCGAGGCCCATGGACCATTTGATTTGCCTTATTTTACGGAAACGAATGAGTGATCGCGTTCAGTAGATTGATTTCAGTTTTACGAACGGTATATCAGGAATACTTGAACAACCTTATCTCATTTACATTTATGCCCACTGCAAAATGTGTAACAGTCCGCTACGCGATTGAGGCAAGCTTGAAACCAATGTTTCGATTCAATCCGAAACAAATTTCTTCAATTTTTTACAAAATATCATGAACGACAGCATTAAGTTTAGTAAATTTCGTTCAAAAAAGTGAGTACTATTATTTTGAGAAGCGAAAGAAATCAAGACCATTAGTGCACTTACCAACTGTTGAAGTTCTTCACATCACTGATCCCTGAAGCGCCGTCATCATTGACTTCAACTACGAGGGTTACATCTCGTTTTAAAAAACTGCATCAGGCCCGTAAAGCTTGTCCTGCTCGTGGTCCAGATTTCACTGAAATGTTCACTGCATTTTCCGTCATGGTTCATATCTTTCGTTTCTGAGTTGCGCATGCGCACGACGAAATTTGACCACCTCTGAAACATAGCTCTTCCTTGGTATGGCAGCTGGGTCGATTGATTTCACTAAACCCTACACAGATTCAAAAAGTTACCATTCACACATTTATCATTCTCCAAAATGTGCAGTAGAAATTCGGTGTAGTTTGTTTCTCCTCAGTGCTAAAACTCTCAATTCAATGCGATCTTTTTTGTATTTTTTCCGTAACTTTTGATCTGATGAATATGGTAAATAATTAATGAGACATATAAGGGACTTCAGTTACCTTTATTCAATACTATCATTTCTTTTAGCTGCATAGTGAAGAAAACTTAGTGTAATATAAATAAGCCTCAATTGTGTCGCGGACCGTCTCATTTTGCGTGTCCTCCTGCGAAAATTAGTATATGAACACAGCTAATTAACAAAGATCCCTCTAAACGGACAAAAAATATACGGCAAATTTAAACATTTACCAGAGATCAACTCATGGTTACTGCAAATTCCAGTGAGTGCACCTAGCAGTTCAAACATTCCAGTGTACATTTTTCGATATCTATAACGAAATTTGTTAACACTATGCCAGCCCCCAATACAACTCCGTTATTTCAATAAGCTTATAGCAATAGCAATAGGCAACCCAAAAAAAGGTTTGCTGTACTAGCATGTAAATAAAAGCTATTGATAATTTTAGTATTAATGAAGAGAGTAACTAGTGATAAGGTACGCCTGTTATATGTAAACTACTGCGATTTACTGTTACCGTTCTAAAGAAAACTCGATTATTTGTTCAGTAGCGCAGCCAGGGAGGAGCCACGGGGACCATTGCCCCTCCGAAATGTTCAGCTGGGGGCCATTTTCAGTAGCCGTTTTATGTAAAAGGATGAAAAATTGCTGATAATTAATGTCTCCCTCCCTCCGAAATTTTCGGCTGGCTGCGCTACTGGTTTTGTTATAGATTGTGTTATACGTTTGCATTACTGACTAAATCAATAGGCATATTGAGCACACATGAATTTCGGCCCAGAATCAATGAAGATTTTACCCATTGAGGTACATAAGGGCTCACATTTCGGTCAAAATTTGTCATTTTAATTTTGGCCTTAAAGTGACACAGAAATCATAAGAAATGTTCGAGTATTCCAGAAACGCGACTGTTAACCTTTTTGTGAATAACTATTCTGAAAATGAGCATGGCTTTCTTTAACCCTTTTAATCCGGCGAAGATATGTTTTTCTTGACGAGATTGTCAAGCAGAAAAAAATTAAATAGAGTAGGAATGCAACAGTAGTTGACAAAGATAATCTCACTGATTGGACGGTAGGGGAAAATTCAAAGTGATGTTTATCCAGAAATGATTACTGTTATGTGACAATCTTCTATTAGAACATCGATGAAACTTTAAAATCAAAATGCATAAACTTTAGGAAATTCAACTTGCGGATTTGAACCATTTCGTAAAAAAATTCTAAACAGTTTTATGAGAATTTCTGGTTAAATATTTTTCATTGATTTAGAACCGAGTTTTGACGTTGTCAAAAATTGTATCGCTTCTACAAACATTAAATGAAAAGGTAACAAATATCGTAATGCTGTACCCTACCGTTTTTAACTATGATTTCGTGTAGTAAAAATGTTATAAATCCTCCGATTTCTTACCAGCAATGACTTGAGAACATAAAAATGCGGTTTTAACATCAATCTCAGACTTATTCGTCCTAGGAGAAAGTCGAAATTGAACTTGTGGATTTGGACCTCCTTCTCGATAGAATTTCGTAACAACATCATGAGAATTTTATAAGAATTACTAGTTAAATATTTAGGTTTTTCTAATTTCCGACCGAGCATTGAAGTTGTCAAAAAAGTTTCACCGCCTCAGAAAACATTGAGTGAAGAAATATCCCTTGCGTTTTTGACAAAAAGTTGGTTTTATAGAATATTCAAAATTCTTCGAATTCTCCCTAGAAGTGACTTGAGAATTGGAAAACGTAATTTTAACGTTAATCTCAAACCGATTCGCCCTAGGAATTTAGAAATTCAAAAGAATATAATGAGAACATTCTAGGAATTTTCGGTTAAATATGTAACTTTTCTTAATGTACGACCATGTATTGAAGTTGTAAAAAATGTGTCATCACTTCAAAAAACATTGAATGTTTGAATAACACACTGTAGGTTTACATTGTAATTTTTATTGAGGTGACGGGTACTTGAGATAAATAAAAGTCGAAAACTTGTACGATTGTGGTCACCAGCGCGCGATCAAAGTCTCACCACGTCGTTTGTAATACGATGGGGCGTTTCGCAGCAGGAAAAGGCGCCGCACTTTTTGGCAGGCTGGTCTCATTTTTGGTGGCGGCGCCGCACTTTTTGGCAGGCTGGTCTCATTTTTGGTGGCGGCGCCGCACTTTTTGGCAGGCTGGTCTCATTTTGGTGGCGGCGCCGCACTTTTTGGCAGGCTGGTCTCATTTTTGGTGGCGGCGCTGCCCTTTTTGGCAGGGCTGGTCTCATTGCAGGGAAACACAACAACAAAAAAAAGCAAAACACAACGCAGCACAAGCCACAGGTGCGTCGTATCGCAAGCAGCGGGATAAGTTACACAACTTTCAGTGTGAGACCACTTCCGCTGCCACTATTATCACTGGGTGACATTTAACACTGATTGCAGCAGGTAAAACTGAAGTTCAATATTCAACTCAAATTTAAAGTCAATTTTAGGAAGCCATTCTGAAAATAGCAAACAATAACTGGGTCGTGCTTTCATTTCATTTTGAGTAAGTACTGTATTTATGGAAATTGAGTTTGTGACTATTTGTCCGTCAGCAGCATTATGAAAATTGCCTCCGTGTACCACCGGTGGCTCACGTCGCAGCCAAAGTGTTAAAGGAGATTATTAAAACTTGAGAAAAAGATTAACGATCTCCGTCCGTGCTCCAAACCTTAAGTACGGGGTGAAACAAGGTCTAGACATCTTTGTTACGGAGGTGCGTACACGGTATGTATTTTTCAATAAATGAAATGGCGAAATAATATCGTAAGCCTATACCTTTAAGTTTTTTACAAAAATTTTGTACTATAAAACTGTTAAAAGTTCTCTGATTTCTCACTAGAAATGACTTCAGAATTGGAAAACGAGATTTTAAAGTTAATTCCAGACTAATTCGCCGTTGGAAAAATTCGAAATTCAACTCGCAGATTATGATCTTTACGGTCGCAGAGTCTTTGGAATTATCACTTTTGCTTACTCTTTCTAGAAAGCAGTTCGTATGTCATTGACATGAGCAGCAAGCAACATTTATGCTCTTCAAATGTCGTGTCTGCTAAATGAAAGAAGTTCTATAGTTGTGTCTACATATATTTTCAAATGAACGACGCAAACTTATTGTTGGGAAAAAAACAGCTTCCAGACATGAATGTGCCTTTTTGAACATTAAATTGAAGGAAAAATTGCTCATCTTCTGATAACATGTTTCCAATGCTTTCCTTCACTTCATAGCTCAAGGATTCGTTGGAATCATTAGAGCAAGAATTTCACAGTCAGATACGACTCATTAAACGCTTCTCGAATTCAAAAATCACACCTCAATTTTTTACACCTCACCAAAAAACACTCCTCAAAACCTTAGCAAAACAATCGTACTCGAACTAAAAAACATTAATTTATACTCAAAAAGAATGGAGTTCAAAAACAAGGTCGAAACGCGGTGCAACATTGGGTGGTGGTTGAAACGCGGGAGAAGGACACTGGTGGGCTTTGACAGCTCAACGACGTTCAAGCCATCAAATCTCAATCTGAAACAAATATAAACCACTTCATTACAAAGAACTATAACGAAAAATTTTATTACATAAATAATTATAAAATAACTACTCACCCCTACCGACGGACAGATGGGATCCAAATTTCAGTGTCTAGCCAAGTTGAAAGTTGCGAAGGACGACAGAACATCTCGGTGCATAATGAACGAAATCAGCTTTCACAATGATCTCAGAAAAGTAAACATCTGCCAAATCATTATGAAAACCAGTCTCGTGACAAGAAATGGTGAGAAAGCGTCGGCCCAATCGTGACGGAGCGAAGTGTTGGATCGGTCGATCTCGGTGCCGTCGAGATAAGGTTTCCGTCCGCGGTCATGAAGTGTTGGCCAGCACTGGACGAGTTCAGGAGTAGCAATGCAGACTTAGGAGCGTGGTGAGAAAATCTCCAGTAGCCAGAAATGAGAAGTTCGATCCGTTTACGACGCAGAACTCGATTACGTTCAAAAAAGCCAAAAAGCATGACTCCTAAGCATCACTTCAAAAGCATGACTCCTAATTATTATTATTATTATTATTATTATTATTATATAAGAAAGTTTTAGCCTCCCCTAACCACGAAAAAGATGTTCCAAGAGAGGAAAGAGGAAGGCACCATTTAGTATGGAGTTGAGGGAACGTGGAATCTATGCACAAGGTGCACAGAAACAGTAAGATAGGAAAGAAGTTCATGAAACAAGAAAAAAGTTGAAGAAGAAAGTAGTAGGTGCTGAAAAACAGGACAGCAGTGAACCGAAAAAAGATGGCCCGTAACAAAACAAAAACCTATTTTATTACAACAAAAAGGAAGCCTACCTAACCTTTAGCTCGGGCCCACACTTGGTTCCCCTGGGAGCGCTAATTCCCATAGATACAATAGTTGTATCCCCCTGAGGGGGGCATGACTCCTAAGTACCCAAGTCTTGCAAGTAACATCAAACTCATAAACTTGAACAATCGCTGAGAAATAAAACCAAAGCGAACGTAGGAGTTAATAGCAAGTGTTTATTTGTGCCCTCAATTAGATTCTATAAAACTGTAGAATTTGCGAGACAGTTAATCTAATATCCAGATCTGATAGATCTTCGATAGAACGTTTTTATTGTGAGTTCCACACGTTTGTGAATAAGGATGAACCATAGTTCCTGGCATCAGAGCATTAACAACTAAATTAAAAATGATGTTGGTAAGAGCAAAAACACGCTATAGTGATTTAAGTGAAATGCAATTCCCGGAAGTATAGACGCCGAGGCATGACGCCGATGTTGTGTCGCTCCAGAATCCGAATCCAAAACTTGATCCGTTCCAATTGTGCACTGGAGAAACTTTTGCTTCCAACAAAATGTGCGCTTTCTAGAAGCGCGCACAGTTGTGCAAATAGCCTTAATGACCATTTCGTTTTTTTTTTGGTATTGCTTGCAGTGTAGAAAGGAGAATTGATAGAATGCACTTGAAATTAGCCTACAGACAAGTTGCATGTTCCGAGTTGTTCGTAAGAACTCAAAAAACTTACATTTGTTGAAAAGACAATAGTTGCCTGCTTGAAGAAATCATACAAACTGAATTTTTAATGAATAGTTTTTCGAAAATGTCACATGTTTCAAAAACACCATTAAATCTTTCGCTCACATCGATAAAACTAGCATTCATTTTAATACAACGCTCATACTGTATATAAACAGTTTCCGTTAATGGTCTTCTCTAAAGTAATGTGTAGATGTACAGATTTATCAGGGTAACTAGTATTACAAATTAATATTTTATCTTTAACCTTTACAAGTCATATTTCCAGTATTACAGCATTGGCTTAGTGAAAGAAAGCATACAAAAAAAAGTTTCTGACGGGTATATAATTATTTACCAATTTCAACAATTCTCCCTCTCACTGGCAAAATACTCTAAGCAATCAAGAGGTGTATGTGTTGAGAATATCAAACAGATGATGAATATTAATTCAGTAAAAGAAACTTTTTGACGGGTATTTAATTATCTACTAATTTTATCAATTCTCCCTCTCACTGGCAAAATACTGTAAGCAATCAAGACAATCAAAGATCACTTTTTGTGGCAGTGGCGTTTTCCAAGTCGCTTGCGGTGGCGACTGCGATGTCGGGAACAGAGAAGCGAAGACCACAAGAAGACTTTCTGCACGAATATACTTGTCAAATTTGGCTACTTCTATGATCTTGAAGTGAAATAAGAAGCTTTGGCCAGTTCTGAAACTTTGTAATTTTTCTTCTTCTTCCCTATGGTTGAATTAAAATTGAGAACAAGTTTCTTTATTTTTACGTAACCAACGTCTCACTGTTTAGCACGTACTAAACGCCACAGGCTCAGCAGCAATCGCATAAAAAGTTTTTTTTTGAGAAGTTCGAAAAATTTCTACACACAAAATAAACAACATTTCACGGAAGTTTACGATAAGAGAGAGAACTAAACTAAATACCCGTTGTACCTCTATATATCATGACCAAGGTTGCACCCACGATGTGAATGTCCAAGTAAAGCTGTGCCCATGTGCACGTTTAACAGTGGAAGGTTGCGCCCGCATGCCTAGATAGAGGCTGTGCCCACGTACCACCATTGAAGGCTCCGTACGTATTTGAGTTGAAGACTGTCCACGTGTCACAATTGAAGACTGTCTGTACGCATCGTAGTTGAAGATTGTCCTTACGTGTCGAAGTTGGAGACTGTGTCCACGTGTCACAATTGAAGACTGTCCGTACGTATTGAAGTTGAAGACTGTGTCCACATATCGTGGAAGACGCAGTCCCACAAATCAAGGTTGAAGTCTGTGCCCACGTATCAAGGTTAGGCTGTGCATGAGTATCAAGGATACGGTGTTCTCGTATCAAGGTTGACGCTGTGTCCGAACATCGAAGTTACTGCTATACCTAAGCATAATATTATTGGCCAATGTACGATTTGCGTTAAAATCCGTTTCTGCTAGATACTGGTTTCTGCTAGCTGTTGGTTTCCGCTAGCTGTTGGTTTCTGCTACATAGGTATTGGTTTCTGCTACATAGATACTGGTTTCTGCTACATAGATACTGGTTTCTGCAAGATACTGGTTTCTTCAATTGGTTTCAACTGAATTTGCTTCAATACTTAGCAAATTGCTGAGGCAAAATTGGACCATATTGATGAATTTATTGGACCGAATTAACTTAGCTATCACTAAATTTAGAACAAAACTGTCATTTGCTATGCATCAAGTGAATTTAAACTGAAAAGGATCGCTTATGAAGAAAGCTGCGGCAAGAACTAGAATACCAGGATGTTACCGTAGATAGGATACAAAGCTGTTGAAGAAACAGGACGTCACGATGTTGCAGGAACCTCGATGTTGGAGGAACCGCTGTGTTGCAGGAACCTGGATGTCGATTACAGCAAGACCCGTCATGGAGATCTGCTCAAAAACAGAATGTTTTAAATTCGGCTTCTCATGGTAATCATAACAGTTGTACAGGTGCAACTTCGATTAACCAGATTCAAGCGTTACAACAAAAATAGAAATAATATGGTTGTGACCGATTGTCCACGTCTTCAAACAAATTATGCTCGACATTAAAAACGTAGAAAGTCTTCGACTTCTTCAACTGTATTTATTTCAATCAATGAGTTTGCTTCTAACTTGTACGGAAGAATTCATTTGAAAATGAAATTTACCCAGGTGATTCTTAGGAATTTATCACAATGTTATAAATAAGAGAACGTGATTGGTCATTGCAATCGTGGTGGGTCATTGCAATCGTAATTGGTCATTGCAATCGTGATTGATGTTTGACGACGTGGGACTCTGGAACCAAACCAAAGATTGCCCACTTCCCGTTTTTTTTTATTCTATTCCATTCGGATAGATCCGCTCGTTTAGGAAGCTGAGAAGAAATCACACTATGCTAGCATGGATAACTGCTCTCCCATCGGCTTATTATCAGGGAAGACTTAGAGCATTGGAAATTTCACATAGAGTTTAGTTGAGTTTCACATGATATTGATTTATGTACTGACATCATCCTCCAGAGAGATCCAATGATAGGAAGCAAGAGGCTGTTTTTATTGGCACTAATCCACCCTCTTTTACTTGAAATAAGAAAGAATGCGAAATGAAACAAATGCCATAGAAATAAAAATATTAAATCTCTCGAGAGTTGATGAGGCCGAGTGCACACGGCCCGTCAAAAATGTATAATGATCTTCGACAAATCACATGACACACATTCCTATTTCCTAAAAATTCACGTGATATTCATTCCTACTCGAATCTGATGGATTAATGCACTGGAAATTGTGGAGTTGATGGAGCTTGTATCACAGATACGCTCATCTCACACTGCAGGCTGGCTTCGTACAGACGGACACCCCTCTTATTATAGTATAGATTGCTTTGGACTGTTGAGGTAAGTACACTCACTCTCTCTCGAGACAGCTACTAATGACAGCAGCTATGATGCCTAAAGAGTACAAAGAGATACCTTGGAAACACGAAGATAAAACTTGACTTTGAAATAATACGACGATCAAATTTGAAATTAATTCAGTGTAAGTGAACGTCGTGACGAAAATAAAAAACAGATATGACAAGCTACATTCGACGCACTTCATCCGAATACATGATCAAACCGACGGCTGCAGTGATCGCTTGCATGGATGATGCTACCATGCTCATACTCAGTCTAACTTTTTCGCCGCCTGCCGGCATTTTTTTCGCCTCCTAAGCGATTTTAGCGATTAAATGGCTTAGGCGGCGAAAAACGTGCATGCAGTCGGCGAAAAAGTTAGACTGGGATACTCCTGCATTTCATAATAGAGGATGCGTATGTGTTCAGGTTAACAAAGAGCGAGAATGAATTTGATAGACGGAGCGCTGGGTTTTGGTGGAGATACCGGTGTCCTATTGCGTGACAATCTGTTTAATTCGCTTTCTGTTGTGACGTGGAATCTATTCTTCATCACGCGTAACAATACCCTGTAGAAGTAACAAACCCGCATGCAATAGCAACGGTAGGTTGTCGTGCGGTTAAAAGATTGCCGCAGATGGGGAGAGTAATGTTTGAAAAACATTACAAAACTCACAAAGAATTTTAATAATTCTCTCCTTGCATCCTTTCTTAATTAGCTATAAATGTTCATAGACAATGCAAAACAACGGAAATAATTCATTCGGTAAATCTCTTTAGCGGATTCGATGCAAGTTTCATTGAATAGGTCATGAGTACGAACGAGTTTTCTTTCAAAGCGAAATACATTACTCGTGTCTCACTAGTCATCTTTGAACCATAAAGTAACTACAAACACGTTTGAAATTTTACTGCACCCGGAATGGTTTCATTGACGTTCATAGTAAGTTTCTAAGCCTTCTTTCTAAAGTAACGATCAACCGTGAATATGTTAGTTTTTTTAATTACGGCTCTGTATATTATTGATTATCAAAATAGTTATACATCAAACGATGCCGGCAGGACGCGATGACATGAATAACTCTTCAAAGTAGTTCTCGCAACTTTACAGCCGCAAATACTTGAAATTTCACGTTGAGGATAGCTGTAACAACTTTCTTTACATCTGTAATAATACAAACACTGAGAAGTTTCTACCAAATTCTTCGTAAGTGTTCCAAGTTGGGATCAATTTGGTGTACCTAAGTTCCCATAATGAAACCTCATCGACGTATGTATGCCGAGGTTTCCCGACGTCGTCCTAAATAGAAACCCGAGCCTGTGTTTAGGATGCTCCTAATATCAAGGCTCATCCTAAAAGTCACTAAAGTTACATACTACAAGTTGCACTAAAATATAAAACATTTCACTACTAAAGTTATATCACACAAGTTACACTAATATAAAACATTTCAGATGTCAGTGATTGACTAAGGAAATCAAAATAACGACGAAGAAGAAAACTTATTTTAAGTTAGCAACTACTAATACACGTAATGAATGAAAGAATGAATCTAACCCAAAGTTTTTGAACGATTTCGAGACACTTATCACGTGTAAGATGAACAATCCAGTACACGGATTTGAAGTCGCGTGAATGTCAAGAAAATATTTTAGGCCGGTGCAGCTCCTCTGGTGATCATAGAAAACGGAGTGGAAGAGACTCCAAAGGAAACTCTTCTACTAAATGAACTTGTACTTCACTACCGCTTCCTTAGTTAAGATGCAAAAAAAACTGAACACTACAACGGCAACGAAATAAAAATGAAAGAGCAGGATAAGCTACCTTATTCATTTAAGGTATACATTCAAATAAAACCTTATTTCCAAACGTTTCGGCAATCATCAGAGGTAAGAATTCTGAAAAGGTAGGTACAAAGTAAAAACAAACTATTTTAGAATGGCAAACCTAAAAACAAGTTTAAAAATGAAGAATTCTGAATAGGTACAAAAAAATAAACTCTTTTAGAATGACAAACCTAAAAACAAGTTAACAAGTGCAACGTATAGAAGTGGATCGATCGATCTATAAAGATGTTTCTTGCAAGATGGAGCCGCGTCAGCGGACCATGTAGCGCCGCTGGGCGACGCTCGGATGCCGGTCCACAAGGACGGTTACCGACCTCTAATGAGGCATTCGCTCAGGACTCCCCAGTCTGCATTCCTGGCCACCAGCGCTTTCTCCTCCTCCCCATCCTCCTCTTCTTGCAGCCCACACCACCCTTTTTTGCTCCCACCATCTCCTTCTTGCAGCCCCACACCACCTTTCTTTCTGCTCCCACCATCTCCTTCTTGCAGCCCCACACCACCCTTCTTTCTGCTCCCACCATCTCCTTCTTGCAGCCCCACACCACCCTTCTTTCTGCTCCCACCATCTCCTTCTTGCAGCCCCACACCACCCTTCTTTCTGCTCCCACCATCTCCTTCTTGCAGCCCCACACCACCTTTCTTTCTGCTCCCACCATCTCCTTCTTGCAGCCCCACACCACCCTTCTTTCTGCTCCCACCATCTCCTTCTTGCAGCCCCACACCACCCTTTTTTGCTCCCACCATCTCCTTCTTGCAGCCCCACACCACCCTTCTTTCTGCTCCCACCATCTCCTTCTTGCAGCCCCACACCACCCTTCTTTCTGCTCCCACCATCTCCTTCTTGCAGCCCCACACCACCCTTTTTTGCTCCCACCATCTCCTTCTTGCAGCCCCACACCACCTTTCTTTCTGCTCCCACCATCTCCTTCTTGCAGCCCCACACCACCCTTCTTTCTGCTCCCACCATCTCCTTCTTGCAGCCCCACACCACCCGTCTTTCTGCTCCCACCATCTCCTTCTTGCAGCCCCACACCACCTTTCTTTCTGCTCCCACCATCTCCTTCTTGCAGCCCCACACCACCCTTCTTTCTGCTCCCACCATCTCCTTCTTGCAGCCCCACACCACCCTTTTTTGCTCCCACCATCTCCTTCTTGCAGCCCCACACCACCCTTCTTTCTGCTCCCACCATCTCCTTCTTGCAGCCCCACACCACCCTTTTTTCTGCTCCCACCATCTTCTTTTTGAAGTCAAACGCCACCCTTCTTTCTGCTCCCAACATCTCCTTCTTCAAGTCAAACGCCACCCTTCTTTCTGCTCCCACCATCTCCTTCTTCAAGTCAAACGCCACCCTTCTTTCTGCTCCCACCATCTCCTTCTTCAAGTCAAACGCCACCCTTCTCTCGGCTCCCATCCTCTTCTTTTTGCAGCCCCACACCACCCTTCTTTCGGCACCCATCCTCCTTATTCCAGCCCAACACCACCCTTGTCTTAGTTCACTCTTACACACCAATTCCTCACCATCCTTCTTCCTCTCCATGATCCAAAAACAACATTCTCTCCACATCCTGAATGTAACGCAGCCTCACAGGCGCTGCTACAGACATCGCTCAATGCAGTGTCCAACCGCCGCAGTGCGAATACGTCCCGCTGTTTCAGTCAAAACAAACTCGAATAAAGTAAAAGAAATAAAGGAGTGTGAATGTCCAAATTGTGCATCATTTAGCTCTTGAGCAGATATATCAGCCTCAATCAGTCATAAATTCGCCGTGAAAAGCCCAAAGTTTGGTTTCCTTACTCAAGGAAATTTCGACGATTTTTAATGGAGCTGAGCCTGGAAAATTTCCGAGGCCTACCTAACTCGACCTCAATTCAGCGCCAACCACAACTTTCACTCTACCTAAATAAGCCGTACATGTGTTTCGTGAACCATTAGCAGGAGCACTTCGCCGGTTGTGCAAAGAAAGCCAACTGTGTGTGAACGAACACTTGTGCCCGCCAGCCCCGGCCCACGCACCCACTCCATGCAAGTCCGGCCCCACGCACACGTGTGCTGATGGTGGATCACATTTGAACCTTCTAGTCATTCAACTTTCTATCCTTCTATCACTATACCTAGTGATAGAGTGAACCTAGAGCCCCATCGAACGCATATAGGACCAGCAACTTTCTATCCTACACGACAATGTAGAACCTTGAGCCCCATCGAATGAAACACTGAAGTTTGCACCGTACGAATGAATGTAGAACCATCAACTTCCTATCTATCATCGACGATGTAGAACCATGAACCCCATCAACTTTTTATCCTTCACGACGATATAGAATCTTAAGTCCCATCAACTTTCTATCCTTCAGGTAGATGTAGAACCATGAACCCCATCAACTTTCTATCCTTCACGACGATGTAGAACCATGAACCCCATCAACTTTCTATCCTTCAGGACGATGTAGAACCATGAGCCCCATCAACTTTCTATCCTTCACGACGATGTAGAACCATGAACCCATCAACTTTCTATCCTTCACGGCGATGTAGAACCATGAGCCCCATCAACTTTCTATCCTTCACGACGATGTAGAACCATGAACCCCCATCAACTTTCTATCCTTCACGACGATGTAGAACCATGAGCCCCATCAATTTTCTATCCTTCACGACGATGTAGAACCATGAGCCCCATCAACTTTCTATCCTTCACGACGATGTAGAACCATGAACCCCATCAACTTTCTATCCTTCACGACGATGTAGAACCATGAACCCCGTCGAACGAAACACTGATGTTTCTACCGTGTGGCCGACACAGAAAATATAAAAAGCGAACATGCATTATGAAACAAACTTGCAAGGAATATGGAAGGGAATAAAACAAACACTGATTTTCATGAGCTCCGCAAGTCGAATTAAAAGCTAAGGCCAGTAATTTGCACAAAAGCAGCCCTTTAACACCAAGATAATCTATTCACGCGCGTTAATATCATAAAATGGAATCAATGCCATCCATACACGACGCTCTTCCACAAAAAAAAACGTTCGAGAATTTCAAAATTATTATTTTTTAAAGCATTTTTAGGCCAATTTAGTGAACAGGAAATTCTGAAAATCGATAACTACCTCGTTAAGCGTACTAAAATCTTGCAACCCGTTAGAAAACAAGTAAAAGAAAAATGGAAACAAAAATTAAGAGAAAATGAGATGAGGAAGCTACGAAAAAACGAGGAAAAGAGAAGAAACACCGAAAAAAAGAGGAAACAACGAAGAAACGAGCAAAAGAGAAGAGGTATCCACTAAAAAACGACAAAAGAGAAGAAACAGCGAAAAAAAGAAGAGGAAACAACGAAAAAAGAGAGAAAAGGAACTGCACACTTCATGGAACACAGACACATGAACACTGCCCAACTGAACACAGCGCATGTCCTACCATGACACAGCTGACTTGCGGTCACATCAGCTGCTGCATTGTCCGGTGGGTACGCTGATTTGCTGGTATATCACTGCAATTCAATAGCAAGCGTAAACTGGTTTGATACTAGATCGAAATGAACGAAAATCTTCAACACAAAAATGTTCGCATAAAATTGAACTTACTCTAGCGTACACACTTGGAATCATAAACATTCATGAAAAACAATCGGCAACCCATACAACACAGGATCAACACAATCCGCACACGTTAACAGAACAGTAGCAATGCAAAACACCCTAAATCATTTGTTGCAACACTGCAACACAACACAACCCTCAGTGTAGATTGTAACACGACAACCAACACACCTCTTCATGCTGCACGGACAACTCGCGGCAACCCACACGTCAGCTGTTACCACAGCAGTTAACCCACACGTCAGTTGTTACCACAGCAGACAACCCACACGTCAGCTGTTGCCACGGCAGTCAACCCACACGTCAGCTGTTACCACAGCAGACAACCCACACGTCAGATGTTACCACAGCAGTCAACCCACACGTCAGATGTTACCACAGCTGCCATTCCAGCCAACCCACACAACAGCTGTTACCACAGCTACAGAACAGCTGTTACCACAGCTGTCATTCGAGACAACCCACGCAACAGTTGTTAATACAGCTACAAAACAGCTGTTAGCACAGCTGCTATTTCAGACAACCTACACGACAGCTGTTGCTACAGATACACAACAGCTGCTAGCACAGCTGTCATTTCAGACCACCCACACATGACCTGTTAAAATGGCACACCCCCAACACAACTTACGGAATAACAGCTGATAGCACCGAAGCAACCAACAGAGAAACATACCCACAAGTTTTTCTCATCCAGCGATTGCATCACAACGTTAAAGTGCCTCACTCTTTTTTTTATTTTTCAATGTTCTTGTTCCAGAAAAGCTGTCGTGCAATACATTGATTCTATTCCATGATATTGATTCTCTACTTAATGATGCGTAAGGCTCTGTTGCTCACATTGCCGAGTGATTGTGTGTTTTGAGACTACTTTGCACCTCACGCAGCACCGAGACCACCGCTACCTACTCGTGATGTGCATTTGAAATAGGTCTAGAAATCTCTTGGAGCTCATTCGATGAGAGACATTTCTAAGATCCTAAGAGAACGAATCTTCATACATAATCGCAAGGAAATTTTTATTGCGGCACAATTAAACAGCGCACGTACAGTGCTCAAGTGCTTAATTGTGAGTGTGTGCGATGAGTGTACAATATCCTTCAATATATTACGACACTACAAATAGCAATGATGTGTACTGGCAGCAAGTATCGAGCATTTGAAGTCAAATTAACGTTAGTGTTTTTCCATGTACGTGTATAGCAAGTGTTGACATCATAAAACAAACTCATCCCAAGTGAGGTGACGAATGAGGGCGGAGTCCTGCGTAGATTTATTTTAGATGCTCTGGCATCTCGCGAGCTGCTGAATGTTGTCAACCCACACACCTTCCGAAGCCCCTCTACTTCACTTGAAACGTCTAATACAATTTAAAGTTCTCACTCGTCAACAAATGTCAAATTCCTATGAAAAAAGTGAACTAATTCATTTCAGGAACGGAAAATAACTTAGGAAGAAGACTGAAAATCCCTTCATGCTACTAACTGAACTACTGGACGAAACTACCCTGACCATTCATAAGATAGGCACTGTTGAGTTCTTGGACTTATTTGACGACTTGAAAAAATTCTTTTTCTCTCCACCTATGACTGGATAGAATAGAGGATAATATGAAATTTAGTCTCAATAGAAAAGACAGATTCTGCAGGCCTTAGACACTGTCGAGTTTTTGGACTTATTCGAAGAGCTGAAAGAAATTCTTTTTCTCCACCTCAGACTGGATAGTATAGACCAGCCATTCTCAACCTCTCCTCCATCATTGACCCCCTCGGCTTTATGTATAAAGTACAAAAGGCCGAAATTTACCTCAACCAGGGCTTAAA
This sequence comes from Morinoia aosen, assembly GCA_030386875.1. NCBI lineage: Eukaryota > Metazoa > Arthropoda > Malacostraca > Amphipoda > Talitridae > Morinoia > Morinoia aosen. The sequence goes on along the minus strand of CM059567.1, from coordinate 43,018,263 downwards.
TTTACCCCTGGTATAGACGATGAAAGGAAAGTTGGTCTCAATAGAAAATACAGATTCCGTAGCTGCGGTTCCCAGGTTGTCAGGGAAGGACGGCGGGGCTGCTGAGAGCAGGCGCCGCGGTGCGCTGTAAAAGCAGCACAGCAAATCAACCAAGCGCCGCTTGCCCCAAGCTCATTGAACTCTTAAATGTTTAGGCTCTTGCAAATGAAATTTACAACATAGTTCTATGACATAGTAATCTTTGAAAATAGAGGCTCGGCTTTCGAATGAAGACCCAAAGGACAACAGCAGATGCTTGTTTGTTGAATTAAACTATGTCGATTGGCTGAGCTGATACCGTAGGCGTTCTCGGGTGAAAAAGCACCGAAGAGACAAGCAAGACACCATTGGTAGCAGGAGAAGGACACGTCCACACACCTAACACTACGAGCAGCAGAGCGAGACTGGGGCCCCAGACCGCAGCCAACCCACCACATTCTGGCGCGGTGATGTGGCTCCGACGGACTGATGGTGGGTGGTGGCTGCTGAGCTCGGAACCTCAGCAAGTGGCAGCAGGGTGGGAGAGAGAGAGAGAGAGGGAGAAAGAAAGAGAGAAAGGAAGAAAGAAAGAAATAAAAAACGTTAATTTCTAAAAAATCTGATCATCTTTAGAGAGGAATAAAAACCGTTTATTTCTAAAAAGCTGATTATGTTCAGAATGGAAGAAAAACAAAAATCGTTAATTTCTAAAAAAGCTTATTATGTTAAGAAAGAAAGAAAAAATAGTTTATTGCCAAAAAGAATTGACTATATTTAAAAAGAAAGAAAAACTGTTCATTTCATAAAAAGCTGATTGTGTTTAGAAAGAAATAAAAAGAAAATCCTTCAATTTCCAAGAAAGTTGATACATGAAATGTATTATAACATATCGGTTTTTACCACATTCAACATTTCTTTACATAAAAGTCCTTGATTTATAGACAAATCATAAGAGGCGTACTTAGCTGTGTCGAGGGTTAATTTTGTTTAGGAACATGGCTAACACAGAATGTAGTTTAGTCCCTTAAAGTCATGATTACTAAGGTCATGATTGTACATACATGGAAAAACTTTATTTGTCGCATTGAAAGCAAAGAGCCATAGGCCTATACCTAAAGTAACCAAAATGTTTTAAATTTCTACACCAGCCATTCATCCGATAGGCCAGTTTTAGGCGGCCACAAGCATTCTTCGATAGGTAACTGAATGCACGAGTTCATTAAAACATAGAGCTAGAACTCAGTTCATAAGGTCATGGGGGATAAGTTATTGAAAAATATTTAGATTGAATGCTCTCAAAATTAGAAAATCCCTTTTCATACAATTTATTGGTATAGCAAGATATATCCAGAGCCGAAAACTGAAGCCCTAAAATACAGTTCCTCAAACTAACATGATTTCCTGCCATTTTACACTTCTTCAATTGAGATTGATTTCGTTTTCATTTTTGTGAACCCGCATTCATAAATAATTTAAAATCAAGTATCCTTTTTCATTTTCACAATCGAGTGTTTTGACATTCATAATCTAAGAAATGCAACTAGAGCATGCTATTAACAATGACCATGAAAGAGACATATTGGTAAACTGTAACTTTCCTGAACAACATAAAGTTTGCGGGCAACCAGCGTTACAGAAAATGAAGTATAGCCCTTCACTGCATGAATTATTTTGAAAAATTAGAAAAGCACACGTCAGTAATGGCCTCCATACTGAACTCTACCGCGGGAGGGGCGTGTCGAACACGTATCACACATACGCGTTCATTTTACGAAGAGTATGTCCCACAAAAACCCGTACCAAGTATTTATTTTCCCGTATCAGTAATACCCGTAATTATTTAACGTATCAGTAGTAATCAGTAATACCGCATAATTGTGCTAAAAATTAAATGCTCATGGAATTCTTATGATGGTATTTGTGATACGGGAAAATAAATACTCGGTTCGGGTTTTTGTGGGACATACTGTACAGTGAGTCTCATTAGCGATACAAACTGTAGAAAGGCACTTTTCTCAATTGATTCTTTCCACACAAAGCAAAATTCAATATGTGTCATATCCGATACACCATGCAGTGAATTTTATAACGCTGTGGATATCGTAACATTTAAAAAAAAAGCAAACAGGTCGCAAGCTACTCATCCTTCACTAAAATAAGCTCGAACGAAAGTTGTGAAGTCGCTCGGAGTTCCCTCGTGTTTATTTATAGAAGGAAGACTCCACTCCAAATCGCAGCGCAAAAATTTCTCCACAATAATCTGAGCGGATTTCCTACCGAAAATTTCCATCCCAAAATTATTCTTAGCATTATACGACATGAACTTAGATCTAAGGTTCGACTTGCATAGCTCAACTTCCCTTTCTTTAATAGCGGTCTAGCAATGCAAATCTAGGTACAGGGAACGAACAAAATCTGACTAGTGTTCTCTGCCAACACAACTTATCTATATAGCCTACGTCTGTGTCTCGCTGCCTCTTTCTGGCACCACCGCCACAATATATATATACATACACACACACACCTGCCAGACTACGCTTGCCGACAGTGGGCGAGCGAGCCTCCGGACCTCTGAAGCGATCACGTCCACGGGGCCCCAAACATGGCGGTGCTAAATGGCCAGCAATCTATGAAATCTTCAAGTTTTATTGCAACGAAAAAATCGGTGATCAACTGCCATAAGTTTTGAAGTAATGGGCTTAGAAATTAAAAGGAACTTGGTATCAGTTCTCGTGCTAGAAGTCGCAATGGGAGCAATGAGTCAATAGAAAGGAATTGTGCCGGTCAAGACTACTAGATCCCCAAATTCACTCTTTGTCATGGGTGAAATATTGTGTTGAATGTTGATTAATTTACGGAAAAACACTTAACGGCTAAAAACATCGAGCTTTCCTTGAATCAACTAAAACGCCCTGCAATTTACTTCCTCTGAACGCTGTATGCCCAAGAACGGAATTTCGTCTCCAATTCCTCGGCTCCATCTTCAATGTAAAAATGAGACAAAAGGTCGGGTTAAGATGAGTCACAAGACTCACGTCTCACAAAAACAAAACACGCAAGTGAAGCTGCATGAGGGCTCGGCAGTCATCGTACATAGGTTTACCTCTGCGTCATCATTGCGCAAGTTTCTTCCTTCTCTTGGCCCCATGCTCTTGGGCAAAAAAGGAAAGGTGAGAGACCAAGTCCCAGTTAACGCGGTGTCAAACTATGACCACGAGCATACGGTCATACTTCTCAGCTGCCATTTCTTCCTTATTCTTCCCTCCAGTTACTTAAATTCCTCATAAATTCATCTGGGCAAACCATTCTTCCACATCCAGCTCCACAACATTCTTGAAGAGACCGCTCAGTCTCTCGTTCTAGGTGCACATACCGCGGAGCACTCTGCCCTATCTGAACTAACTACAACTACTGTACATTTGTCATGCATTGCGCCTACTCATTTTCCACTTAGAACCGTGTTACGTCAATGCCTCTTACGTTTGACAATTCCTCTTACGTTTGACAATTCCTCTTACATAAATTAAAAGACATTGGCCGTGAACTCCGTTATTCCAAAGCAAACGTCCAAAACAGCTAGCAACTTAGCGGTAGGAAGTATCCGTAAAATACAGTATGAGAAGGCAATCAGATACGACATAAGGAAACCCTAGCCAAAAACATTAACCCATTTACGACCCGCAAAATTGAAGGAGGAAGCAAATGAATGAATGCAAGAAAGATGTCTGCGCATGAGCCAAGGCAGCGCTGGCTTTCGTGGCGCTCGAGTTTAGCCGGTAAATACAGGGTGTCTCAAAAAAATGTACTCTTCTTTTGATTGAGAATAACTTCTGTATTGTTCGTTTTTGTTTCAAGTGTATATAAGATGTCTGTTATGACATTTAACACTCTTAAATTTAATTATATTTTCTTTGCTGTAACTCATTAGACTTTTATTTATCTCTGCAAATACCTACATCAAAACGAAATACATTAGTATTGGGCAGTAAAATATTGAATAAACTTTTGGGACTCCCAGTACACATGAGAGGCTCACCGGCTTAGCTCCTAGCATTTATAAGTTATACAAACTAATTAAAACCAATAGAAACGCAAAATACTTCAGCATATTGCAAATTAAACGATTTCTGAAGCTGCCATAACTTACAGTTTCACGTGTGGATTCCATAACGCAGATGAGACTAATGATCTAAATGATCACTTGAAATTTGGAGCTAAAAATTAATTAGCTGCGATGAACTTAACAAACATTTATTACTATGAATATAGAAAACATCTTACAAATTTGCCAGATTTTTAGGTGGGTGGACAAAAAATATGCACATTTTTCTGAAAGGATATACGCCTACAAACAACATATCTTACATTTGAAAAGAATGAAGAATTTTTTGACATAGAATATAAATTAAATAGTTGTAAACAACACAGTTTCTAATGGGATATTTAACTATATACCGTCATTCTTCTTTCCTTCGATCGATGACGTCAGCACCCAATGTGTAGGCATATGTTGAGAACGTTACGAAAAACCATGATAATGAAAAACATAATATATTCTATCTCGTACCCATTCAGGGTTCGTAAAATACAGAGTAAAATTTCTCAAAGATTGAAATTTTTTCTCTTCGTGTTCACAATATTCCCTAGATTCCATTTAAATCTTCAAAGCAGGCAGAGCATGAATAAAATCAGTGTTTCTCCCTAGCATCAATCTTGCTCCGCTAGGGCGCTTCTCGCTTCGCTCGGGAGCGTGAATGTATCATGGAAGTACTACAGCCACAGAAGCGCACCGAGATAAATATGGTCTTCATCAACAGCATAAGCAATAATACTGATGAAGAAGAAAATATAAGAAGCACTCGCTCATAATGAAGTGTCGGGCTTTACTAAATGGGTGCATAGCCGAGCGAGAAAATCGTGTGAACTCGGAAAACACATTAACAATGGCAGCTCGTAATTAGAAAGCAGAGGGAATCGAAAAGATTGCATAGACAAATCCAAAAATACCACGCGAAAAACACGTTGAAAATAGCAATAATAAATTAGAAAGCAGAGGTAATCGAAAAGATTGCATAGATGAATGCAAAAACACCACGCGAAAAACATGATAAAAAAGCAGCTCCAAAGAAGGGACTCGCAAAGCAAGCAAAGATGAATGTTCAAGAGTCAACATCAAAAAACCATACTCGAAAAGCAAGCAAAGATGAATGTTCAGGAGCCAACATTCAAAAAACCATACTCGAAAAGCAGGCAAAGATGAATGTTCAGGTGCAGAATTACAAAGCGCAATGAGGAGACTTGCAACGAAGACGCGATGTTGTAAAAAGCTTCCTTGGGAACAGAAGCGGCGCCGGAAGTCGTGCAGACTGAGAGTGAGACTGGCGGTCAGCCGGCAGAGCTGCTAGCTGTTCCGGGCTGTAGAGCAGAGTAAGTGCTGAGCAGGACGCCACTCTGTGGTGCTGCAGAGCATGTGTTGCAGAGCATGTGCTGCATAGCATGTGTTGCAGAGCATGTGCTGCACAGCATGTGCTGCAGAGCATGTGCTGCAGAGCATGTGCTGCAGAACATGTGTTGCAGAGCATATGCTGCAGAGCATGTACTGCAGAGCATGTGCTGCAGAGCATGTACTGCAGAGCATGTGCTGCAGAGCATGTGCTGCTGAGCATGTGCTGCAGAGCATGTACTGCAGAGCATGTGCTGCAGAGCATGTGCTGCAGAGCATTTACTGCAGAGCATGTGCTGCAGAGCATGTGTTGCAGAGCATGTGCTGCAGAGCATGTGCTGCAGAGCATGTGTTGCAGAGCATGTGCTGAACAGCATGTGCTGCACAGCATGTGCTGCAGAGCATGTGCTGCAGAGCATGTGTTACAGAGCATATGCTGCAGAGCATGTGCTGCATAGCATGTGCTGCAGAGCATGTGCTGCAGAGCATGTACTGCAGAGCATGTGCTGCAGAGCATGTACTGCAGAGCATGTGCTGCAGAGCATGTGCTGCAGAGCATGTGCTGCAGAGCATGTACTGCAGAGCATGTGTTACAGAGCATATGCTGCAGAGCATGTGCTGCATAGCATGTGCTGCAGAGCATGTGCTGCAGAGCATGTGCTGCAGAGCATGTACTGCAGAGCATGTGCTGCAGAGCATGTGCTACACAGCATGTGCTGCACAGGACGCTGAAATCTACTGTGCAGCGTTAAGAGCAACTCCAGGCAATGAACTTTTTGAACACTTTGACCGCAATTAGCAACACTGAAGTTCAATATTCAACTCAAATTTCATGTCAATTGTAGTTAGCGATTTTGAAAATAGCAAGCATTAACTAGATCGTGCCTTCATTTAGCTTAAATTAAATACGTAATAATAAAAACTGAGTATGTGACTACTGTTCGGTCAGCAGCATTGTGAAAATTCCCACCGTGGCCACCGGTGGCTCACGTTGCGGTCAAAGAGTTAAGCAGACCGGCAGCTTACGCCGTTTAAAACTGTACGAGAGTTCGGCGTAAAATGGTAGAGATTTGCATGCACCAAACCCAGTATTGATGGCTTACCTATATATAGCAACAGCTCTCTTGGAACTCCATGCTGGATTTTACTTCGATCTGAGATTGACGTGAATCATTAAAACAAGCACGATTTTTCCGGCATGTACAGTAGCTGAAATTAACTTTCGGAGAATTTTTTCCTGGTAGATATACTGAAAAAAATTAAAATAAGTTAGGAGCTACAATTTCCATCGCTATTTCGATAACAAGGTATGGAGTTCCAACAAACTTTAACGCCCGTCACCTGCACTTGATAGCAATACTGCAACGTTTTTCATTTAATCTAAATTAGTATGTACTCATCACTCATAGGCAGCATAGGCCAGTTCAAAGTCCATAACTCGCTACTTTAATCAGAATAAATTTCATTCGAAATGCATGATTTGAAAGTGAGACCCACGAAAGAAACGCGTTGGCAAGTAAGTGTCACTGTGTGCACTTTGACGCCTACTCGCCCGAAGCCAGTATGCGTAAAATTACGGTGACATTCGCTAGCATAGGGGCATTGTAAGGGCTTGGTAACATAGGGGCATAGTAAGGGCACAGTGGTGAAAGCATAATAAGGGTATAGCAACAAAGGCATAGTAAGGGCACAGGGACGAAAGCATAATAAAGGCATTGTAAGGGCATGGCAACGAAGGCATAATAGAGGCATAGTAACGCAGCCGCTAAAACGAGGATTTGCTGATGCGAGGCGGTTATTCCACTCTTCGTTTAGCAAAATCAAGAAAAAATACAAGCAGGGATGACGGAGGCAATAAGAGCATGGACGACGTACTCAATAAAAAAAGAGGATCTACAACATATACAATGATAGCGAGGGCGACGTACGCAATGATAGCATGGACGACGTACGCAATGAGAGCGCCAATACCAGCAACAAGTTATGAGGAAAGCCGCCGGCTGCGACGGCATCTGAACATCAGCAAGACGGTCGGTATCAGGAGGCCTCGAGATAGCAGCGAAGGCCATCAGAAGAGTTTGCGTTCTCACGCTTCACGCTGGCATTCCCGCGGTCCCCAGTGGCACAAAACGCCAGCAAATCAAACGAAAAGGCAAGAAAAACATGAACTTAAGACGGCTGTGGAGCCTCGTTGCGATATGCAGCAGCTCGCTGTTACAAGCCCTGAGCTGTCGTGTAAATTTGGAAGTGAAGCGCTTGGGGATTTTGAGTGTAGAAACTTTAATTGTAGGAAAATGTTGAAGAAAACTTTGCTGTAGACCAATTCGCATCTTTTGTATCAGAAAGTGTGGAAGCCAAAAGAAAACAGGAAGAAGGTTCTGAGTGTAGAAAAGTTAATTAAAGGAAAATGTTGTAGAAAACTTTGCTGTAGAACAATTCGCATCTTTTGTATCAGAAGGTGTGGAAGCCAAAAGAATACTGGAAGAAGGTTCTGATTTAGAAAAATTGTAGAAAAATTCATTGGAGAAAAATTTACATCTTTTGTATCAGAAGGTGTGGAAGCTAAAAAAATTGAAATGTTGGTTTTTAAACAGTCCTCCTGAGGCTACGTAAAAGTATTTCGCCTTACTAGAAAGGACAGTTCCACCAATAACTTCTAGTTCTTGCTGCAAAAGTTACTCTCGCCGCAACGGTAGAAGAACCAGCCAAGAATGAATGGTGGTTATGAATAAGAATTAAACTGAATCGCTCATACGTTTTCCCCAACATTATTGCAATTTTAATAGCAAAATCTCCCAGAAATATTAATTGGAAATCTTTCAACCTTGCATGTGGCAAAATTTCAATTCTAGTTACTAAGAACAACCGGCTCAAAAGACCTCGCTGTCAGGAACCTAGAAACAAAACAATTCTACGTTACCTTGCACCAGTGCATTTGTTTCTTGAAAACATTGAAATAAATTTATCACGAACATACAATGTTTTTTATCGGAAGCCGAGAGTCGAAGCGTCGTGAACTTCCATGAAGATCGCAGCTCACCTGTTGCAGTCATTCACTGGGGTGGAGGTCACTCCTCGTATTGAAGTAATTTTCATTCCAAACTAGCGATAAGAATAGTAAGTGAATTTGTAATCAAACGATGTTGAACAGTTCACCATCGGACTCGGGAATGTGTCCAAAACTCCTGGAGACAACCACACCTGATGTCTTTTGTGCTGGTCTTTTCCAGCACAGATGGTGCTTATGTTCTGCACAGATGGTGCTAACGTTCTGCACAGATGATGCTTACGTTGTGCACAGATGGTGCTAACGTTCTGCACAGATGGTGCTAACGCTCTGCACAGATGATGCTTACGTTCTGCACAGATGGTGCTTACGTACTGCACAGATGGTGCTCACGTTCTGCACAGATGGGGCTAACGTTCTGCACAGATAGAGCAGCAGCTGTACTGCGCCCAGCTAAACGCAGGCAGCAGCCGTAACCAACAGATGTACGTAACCAACAGATGTACGTACACAACAGATGTACGTACAGCTCTGCACAAGCGACCACAGCAAAAATAACCCTCCGGAAGCGCAGGTGGCGCGACAGATGCAGAGCAAGGTGTCTTGCTCTGGCCAGGTGGTTCATCCACTTCAGGTGTCCAGCTTTGCACAGGTGGTGCGGCATTTATCAAGAGTCCAACCGGGCGCACAGGGTGCAGCAGTAATCAAGTACCCAGCTCTAGACAAGTGATAGCTGTAGATTTCAGGTGTCCGCACACGGCACAGGTGTGCTCGGCGACAGCTGACTCTCGGACGCTGCTACAGCAGGAGGTGTTGCTAACGAGTCCCAGAGGTGCCGTGGCAAGTTTCGGTTTTAATTTTAATGTTCGGGTAGAAAGTAAACCGAAAACGCTTACAGTACAGCCGCACAGCTGTTAAATCTACAGCTGCCCAAACGTTACTTTTGCAGCAGTATAGCGTTAGTGGCGTCGTAGTTTTAGCAATATAGCTGCACGCTATGTTACTGGCCGATCCGCTGCAGTGGCATCGAACTGTGGCCTTACAGCTGCACTGGCGCCAAACAGTTGCTAGTACTGGCATCCACCTGCAGCAATATAGCAGCGTAGTGTAGTAAAACTGCGCTGTCGCTAAACAACCCAAAAAATAGTTGCATAGCCGCCATACAAAAAGAAATGCAACTACTGATAATTTTCACGCCTCAATAAAAAATATTAATTTCCTGACAACAACTGACTCTTATTTTAATCATCGGCATGTACGACCAAAGTTTACGAACACAACTGAATTTAAAACACACCCAAAACGTTTTAATCGACCAGTGAAAATTGCTCTGGAATGAAGCTCAAACTCTACCTCATAAGCGAGTCGAGACTGTAGATCGTGATCACATAACCCGCCAGAACAACAATTTATTGGTTTCCAGTCAAACCTTTTCGCCGGGGCATGCATGTTTTTCGCCGTCAAAGCGATTCAATTACTTGGGCGGCGAAAAACATGCATGCAGGCGGCGAATAAGTTATACTGGGTCGTGTACTGGCAACCACGATTGCATGAAATAGCAGATAAATGAAGCACACAAACGTAAAAGACTTCAAAATTTTTGGAATGCGGAACATAATCTCAGTGAATCTAATATCGAAGCTATCCCTTAACCACACGAGGTAGAGCTATTTTTTAACTAACATTTGAAACTTTTTCGAATCATATAAATTTAGTTTCAAAATAATTATAGATCAGCAAACCAAAACCGACAAATAGAAATACTTGGTATAGAAATTAACCCTCAGATTATCACGAACTCTAAAACAATTTTAACAAATCTCGCATATTAAGAAGCTCGTTGAATTGGTATGAAAGTAAAAATTGGGAACTTCGCCAATTACAACCTGAAAACACAGTACATGGATCCAAGGAAAAGGATTTGCGTAAAACGTTTATTTACTCTTAATCTAGCCCATGAAAAAATAGCTATACATTTTTTAAATAAAAAAACAGACTCGCTAACTCACCCACAGCCATATTCTGTCTATTTTTATTCTCGTTACTTCTATCTCTCATTTCTTCTAATCCTCCCACACCTACAAAGTCTTGAACTCTTTAATTCTTACCCTACCTCACCCTCGTCGATCCTCTCGCCCTAACTCTAGCAATCCTCGTCCCTATTTGGCCTCCTCACTCCCTTTTTGTTTGGATAAACATTGCTCATCTCATCTTCCGTTTTAATTTCTTCTCCAAAACTCCAATTCTCCCTCCACTTTGAAGACTGTAAGAGCAAAGAGTTCATCGACCTTCACCATGCACTCAACGAGCTAAACATCCCAGCACAAAGCTGCTCTTAAGAAAGTGTGTTGAAAAATTATAATGATCACACGATGCAATGTGACAATCACACGCACACCCAACAGAACAAGAAACCGAAGTAAGACGACCTTTTTCGATTCCTCAAGAGGACATTTTTAGTGATGTACCGATGTATCGGTATCGGTATCGGTATCGGCAGTATCGGCCATTTTTAGTGGTATCGGTATCGGTATCGGTATCGGCAAAATCCGGCCGATACTTTACCGATACTTTTCAATAATATGTATATTATCATTAAAATTAAGGTCATAAATCCTGAAAGTAAAAGTATGTAACCTAATAATACCCGTTGTGTGTTTATTTACGATTTGGAGTCCGCTTCTTCCATTTTCTTTGTCACGCTCATGAGGAGAGGTATAGTGACCGTATCTGTGATACGAGTTTCACCAGTGCGTAAGAACAAGAATATTTTTCATCGCGAGCGCTGTTAGGATGAATACTTTCGTTGGGCATCACATTTGGAAAATTTGTTGAAGAAAGTTAGCGAGTCCCGTAATTTTTGACGGGCTGTGCGTACTTTTAATCAAATAAAGAGCCTATTCATACCTAGTAAATTCGATAGCTAACTGTCGAATTATAGCGTTCAATCAGGCCCGCTAACGGAATTCACTACTTTGAATTCCCGATGAGTCCCGGTCATAACTGAAAGCTATGTAAAATGAATAGTTAAACCCTGTAGCTACATAAAATTTTTATACCTTTACGACTAAACCTTTATAGTTTGACCCAATGTCCATATCTTAAAGTATGTGACAGGCTAACAAAAAACAAACCAATTTAATAAAGTTGAAGGTGCATTTGAAAGTTTTTGTGAATTTAATATAGAAATTGCCGAAAATTCTTTTTTAATTTAGCTTGTAAATCGCCAAATATTACAAATCTAATAATTTATTTTAACTTAGCATGCATATCACCGTTCATTACGAATCTTGCATTTTTCTTCTATGTTAAGATGTTCGAAAAATTCACGAACAATCTTATAGTTCAATACATCTGAACGGGTCAGTTGATTGCTTTCATCGCAACTTGATGAATTTAAAAACGAGGAAAATTCCAATGAACTTAATCATATTTACTAGGAATACGTTTCGGAGTCCAGCTCCATCATCAGTTCGTAAAATTTAAATTCATTATGACTACAATAAAAGAAAAAAGAAAATGTTGGATACAGTCATTAAAGAAAATCACGATAACAAAAAAAAATCAAAACATGTCCCAGAGAAAGTAAAATCGACATGATCTACTTACAATCTACGATGGGTAGGAACTATCAGAATTGTTGAGGGCCAGTTTTCGTTTAAAAATATGTAGCGACTCTGAAATTCTGAGGTCACATGTAGTTGAAGCCGAATCTAAGATTTTGAAGTTCGCAGAGGATATCGGTTCGTTGCATTTTACTGCGTGATTACGTGCGAATTGTGCGAATTCATTCCCCGTGCGGAAGCTTCAACCCTGATGTTAGGTCATTCTGATATAAAAATTTTGTGCCGTAATGCCGACGTACTATGATGTGCACTGCACACAACTGTAAGAATAAATCAGAAAGGCTCTTTCTCCATCAAAAGCGTATCCTTGTACCGGAATTGTATAATTTTATGGTTGCTTCATTTTTCCGGTACAAGGATACGCTTCCGATGGAGATGCGAACCTCGATCTCTGATTTATTTTTAACAGTTATACAGTTGTGTGCAGTGCACATCATCGTACGTCGGCATGACGTCACGAAATTTTTATAACAGAATGGTCGAACATTGGGGTCGAAGCTTCCGCGCGGGGAACTAATTAGCTTACTCCTTACACTCCGCAGTACGTAATCACGCAGTAAAATGCAACTAAATCTTAGATTCGGCTTCAACTGCATGTGACCTCAGAATTTTAGAGTTGCTACATATTTTTAAACGAAAACCGGCCCTCAACAATTCTGATAGTTCCTACCCATAACGAATTGTAACTAAAAAATAATCTTGGCGATTTTCTCTGTTGGGTATAGGGGAAAAATTCCAAGCACAATACCCCACTCTACCCAGGTGTCTGAAATGGGTACCGGTCTTGACCGGGGGAAAGCGTAATGGCGTCCTGGCGTTAGTTATAAGGCATTTGAAAATCCAATGTATAAGGTGATATGTATCAGGCTTGAAATTGGAAATAAAGCATCCGTAGATGCCTTCATTATTAATATTGTCGATTTTAGTTTTTCTGGGACATGTTTTAATTTTATTTTTATTTTCTTGATTTCCTTTAATGACTGTATCCAACATTTTGCTTTATCTTTTATTGCAGACATAATGATTTGTAAATTTACAAACTGATGATGGATCTGCACTCCGAAACGCATTCCTAATAAATATGATCAAGTTCCTTGAAATTGTCGTTTTTAAATCCTTCATCTTATAGATGGTTGCGTGTTTGCGGATATATTCGGTTTCGGGGCTTACCGAATTTTAATATTTTCTTTCGCCAAAGTATGTACTCGTATGCGGTGTGAATAACACGAAAATGACAATCCTTTTTTGGAGAAACTATTGTTTTGGTCCACTTTTGGAGCCTGTTGCTATTATAGCTAGTCTACAAATATTACCTTGCAATACGATTAGAAACACATATCTATTGAATGGATTTCATTTTGTTGTTTTCCCAACAATATAGTTAACATAGCAAGAGCATTTCATTTTTCACAATCGGAAACTTTTTTGTCAGTATTTTTGTACTATTAGATATATAAGGAAATAATTTTATTATAACTCCCATGTAGGAGTTATAATGGTTTTATTTTAATACAAGTGTGCACGGCCTGCCAAAAATGGGATTCAATACTTTTCATGAACGAATTTTCAAGATGTAGAGGATAAACAAACACAGTATATCCATCCTAACAGTACCCGTGATGAAAAATATTTTTCGCACAGTTGAAACTCGTATCACAGATACGGTCATTATAACTATCCTTATGAGCGTGAGTGACAGAGAAATGGAAGAAACCGACACCAAACCAATAAACCAAGGGCAAGGGTATTATTAGGTAGCAGAAGTGCCGAGGACAATGTCATCGTTAAGCTAGATGGACCCATGGAAAAATTCCGTCAACATTATCTAACTTATGCTATCCTAATTCTATGTCGTGACTCGCACCGCCGCAAAGCACGTTCACGACGCGAAGGCCTAGCGATCGTCATTACATGGTAGCAACTGCGGTTCTTGTAGACCCTACACCACTAATGCGTTTTCCACTGTTGCCAATACGTAGAACGGAAAGTCGGGTAGGTTTAAAATGTTTATGCCGAACACATATGCACAAGAACACACAAAGCTCTCTTGACTCGGAGTTCCCCTCCGGTGACAAATCACCATTACTCAAAAATGATTACTTCGGGCACAGCTATTCACCAAATAACTATACTTAATTTAATGTCTTTTAACTATTCGATATGGCCTGAAAGCTGCACGAAAGCTGCAAAATGCGCAAATTACGGCGATCACAACAACCTATCCAATACTACTAACCTATCCTGATAAAATTTCAAACATATCAATGCATGTACAGACGATCTTTCAATGTTACACTGAGGAATTCGGTCTCCGTGATACCGCAAACTCAGGCATCCTATGTTTCTTAAGAAGCGGACACAGAACTAACGCATAAACTAACATACAACGGGTATTATTAGGTTAGATGATTGTAAAAGTATCGGTATCGGTAGTAGTATCGGTCAAAGTATCGGTATTTTCAAGTATCGGAGTATCGGTATCGGTATCGGCCAAAAAATGGGTATCGGTATCGGTATCGGTATCGGCCAAAAAAATGGTATCGGTACATCACTAGACATTTTTATACCCTGAGCGAGCGTTTCAACCTCATCGTTTGCAGAAAATACGAAAATTCTACACAGATTAAGCGTCTCTAATGTATCATAAAAGTGTTGGCATATGAGACTTATGAAACACATTCATATTGTTTAGAAGATCTCATGTCAGAGGGGTGACTGAACTGGGGCCGTCTCAAATCCACCTCGGGCGGTTCCCGCATTGTGTGAGGGGTCAAATGCCTCTCTTTATGTGAGGGGCCAAACGCCCTCTTTATGTGAGGAGCCAAACGCCCTCTTTATGTGAGAGGCCAAATGCTCCTCTTTATGTGAGGGGTCAAATGCCCTCTTTATGTGAGGGGCCAAATGCTCTTTTTTAAGTGAGGGGTCAAGAGACCCTCTTTCTGGTACGTCGTGAGCGCAGGGATGTGAACAGCGGACGCAATGTCGGAGATATCACAAGGGTAGCGGTAGAGTCCGTGTGTGGTGAGAATTGTGAGCATTACGTGGGGCACACTGGGTGCATGCTGTAGGGCACATTGGGGGTATGCTGTGGGGCACACTGGGGGCATGCAGTGGGGCACACTGGGAGAATGCAGTGAGGCACACTGGGGGTACGATGCATCGCAAGCTGAGGAGAGGGGCCCATAGAGGGTTTTCTTGTCCGACTGAACTTGAATGGCGAAATAAAAGCGCAAATCATGCTGAAAATCTCTCGAACACTGCAATAGTTAACAAGAAAGTTTCGAGCAGTGCCGCACTTGAAAAGTGCTCCTCATGACACCACGTCGAAATGACGTGGGCTTCATTCAGCGTAACTGTCAAGTCGGCGCGTGCGCAATGGGTCGACATCCGGGATCAAAATCGAGAACTTAGGGGTGAACCTGCTCGAATTCGAAATTAAACATATGAAAACAGGTATCAAACTAACTCACTGAGTTTTATTCGTGATACATAGTTGATGCGCACTAGATTGACTCCTAGTGATTGACTCCTAATGATACGCAACCGTTTCGTGTTGATGATAATTTTTTCAACCACCTGGGTCGGGAAAAATAAATGAATAAAAAATTGCTGTAGAGATACACTTTTACTTTGGCTTTTTAAATTAAATTTGTCTTTTTACATCAAAATTCGACGTAGAATACTGTCATTTTGATGTCAATCAATTAATTCATCTTTTTGCATCAAAATAGAATGCGGTCGTTTTGAGGTCAGTCAGTGGTATCTCCCGCAAGAGCAAGCGATATCAGCGACCAGTTCCCATGCCGCATCATTCGAACACTAATTCGATATCGCTCTCCACAGACACGACATGTCTGTGCATCATCTCTAATGCGAAGATTCATTACTTAACAAACGAATTCAAGGAAATTTTGGCCATTAATAAACGAATGGTAGGAATGCGATAGAGTTTATGGATATTTTAGCTGTTAATAAACGAATGGTAGGAAAGCAACAGAGTTTATGGAAATTCTACCTGTTAATAAACGAATGGTAGGAATACGATAGATTTTATGGAAATTTCAGCAATTAATAAACGAATAGTAAGAATGCAATAGAGTTTATGAAAATTCTACCTAGATATAATCGGGTGGTAGGAATCCAATAAATTCAACCGTAATGTATGACTATTTTTAAATAACGCGACAAGTTGGATGCTTGTAGTTATTCCGTGCTGCAACACACTGTGCAAATGACGCGAACTGTCACCACAAAATGTGAGTTCTTTCTTACATGCCATCACAATATGCCAGTATATTGTATATTATATGCTATTAAACGTTCTTTCTTGTATGTCATTATATTGTATATTATATTTCAATACCAGTTCTTTCTTGTATGCCATTACAAGTTCTTTCTTGCATGGCATTACAATAGACCCATAAGAAGACCCAAAACTAATGCATGCGAGACTCACAGGAGAAGATCTACCCTCATCCGTACAACCCTCTTCCCTCTCACAGGCCTTACAGGAACGCCTCTCTCGAGCACAGCAGTGAGCATATTCAATGCCTCTTACATCTGCAGAGAGCAGAACCTCTTACACCTGCAGTGAGCAGAAACAATGCCTAAAGTGAGCAGAACCTCTCACACCTGCAGTGAGCAGAACCTTTCACACCTGCAGTGAGCAGAACCTTCCACACCTGGAGTGAGCAAAACCTCTCACATCTGCAGTGAGCAGAACCTTCCACACCTGCAGTGAGCAGCACCTTTCACACCTCCAGTGAGCAGAACCTCTTACACCTGCAGTGAGCAGAACCAATGCCTAAAGGGAGCAGAACCTTTCACACCTGCCGTGAGCAGAGCCTCTCACACCTGCAGTGAGCAGAACTCATCCCAAGCTAAGCCCTGTCTCCGACCCGACCCATCCCGCAAGTCGAGGCTCGAGCCGCACTGCGGTTGAGTGCTCACCCAGACCGGAAGCTGGAACCCTCGCAGGAGCCGAGTGCACATTCCCTACATGCCAGTCATCGTCTCGCCGCCTTCTTCGCCTGCGGCCAAACGCCTTCAGCGCAGCATCCAAGTGTGAATGAAAGCCTTTTGCATCGCATTCCGGTGTTTCCTGAACTCCTGGATGTTTTCCCCTTGAAGAAGTCTCTTCTTAAATGTTTCCTAAACTTCTAAATGTTTTCTCTTTGAAGTTTCATCCTAAATATTTTTTCCTTGAAGAAGTCTCTTCCTAAATGTTTCCTAAACTTCTAAATGTTTTCTCCCAGAATAAGTTTCTTCCTAAATGTTTCCTAAACTTCTAAATGTTTTCACCTTGAGGAAGTTTCTTCTTTAATGTTTCCAAGAGTCCTCCTTCTTCCTTACCTGCGCCCGAATGAAATTAGCGCTTTTCGAACAGCGCAGATCGAACAAGGAAAAGGGCTGCATCAATTTCACGGTAGGGTAAATTCAAATAATAAGAGGCGTGTGTTTGGCCTCTTATAATTTCTATCACAATACGACCATGAATGAAGCACTGCTCTCATTTATGCTCCCGGGCGTCGTACATTCGTTAGTTAAATGTAGGGGGAAGCCTGCCGGTATACGAGTGAAAAAGTGACAATTCCATAAAAAAATGTGACTGAGGCAAAGATTGCATTACTGGCTTCGTGGAGTTAAGGAAAATAGATTCAATAGAATATTGTATAGCGTATTCATGCAATGTTTCATTTTCCATTGTCAGGCAATTGTTTTCAGACGAATAATTCGTCAGGAATTCGATCGATGGAGACTTTCTACGCAGGTGCACTTATATTCGGTTTGCCTGATCAAGACATTTGGACATAAGCTGTCGCCGTTGCGTTTCACCAAACCATGTTGCTTTACACATGACTGTTAAATGTCTAAGAAAAGCCATTAATGTTGTAAAATCAAAATGTCTGTACTGTGAGCTACGTCCTCTAGACGTTTAAAAAATTTCGTAGAAGTCAAAATTTTAGGCTGGCTTATCGGTGAAGTGGGCTATAGAATTCACAAAAATAGTCAAAGTTTTTAAAACCCAATGCTCGTATTCATCCATAACTCCAGCCAAAATTCATTAATGTATAATTTCATAGCATGGTAAAAATCTCAGAATGAAAAAAAAGGAAATCAACATCATGGATTAAAAATGTCACCGACGTCAAAGATGAGGAAGTGTATAAGTAATCACAGAGCACAACAAGCAGAAAATAGAAAGCAAAAAATTGAAGTTTAAGACTTTCCAAAGAAAACAAACGGACGATTATTATTTCGACGGACTTCTTAGCTCTATGTGCAGTAAAAATATTTACAATTAAGAAAAGAAAACTAGATTCATCTTTGAGAGGTACCAATTCTCTGCTACCGAAAGGCATACACTTCGCACGCCTCTTGAGTGTAACAGTCTGAGAAAAGTACCCACAAACATATGTTCCTTATCTCCTATCAGTTGCTATCGAGCGCTCTAGCCTCAAACATTCGTGCAAGTTTTGGTTCTATCAAGTCAACAATTGTCGTTTGCAGTCTAGGTGCTCTACTCGGACTCCTATTCAAAAACACTGCGCAGAATGATGCTTTGTCTAGTCCAATATTTTCCGGCAATTAGCACGAGCCATTGAATAAACGTTTTGTGAACAATTTAAGTCATACTTGGTCAGAAAAAATCAGCTCTCCCCGAGAACTAATATCGTCGGTTGTGAATCTTCAACCCGATTAATAAATTGTGAATGGCAAATGGACATGTAAAAAATTTAAAATATCGACGTCACGATCGTTTACCATATTCTCCACATGATGATTTTTCTAAAGGAAATTTAAATTTTTATCACAACGCTCCACAAGTTCCATAATTTGAAAGTTCAATAAAACCTGGCTAACTTGTTAAAATGAATGAAAATTTAAGTAAAACTCCTTGGTAACTCGCGTCAGAGCATCGCACATGAACCTGATCTTCATCAGTCTTTATTCGTACCTATCTTCAGTGCACTAGCAATGATCAGCACGTCAAATCCTGCTGATCTGACAGATTTATACACCGCATTAATCAGTACTAAGTCTGAATGAAACTCCAACTTGACGTTCCACTTTTCTTCTTTCTCCAGAAGCGCAACGCAGGCATTTTTGTTCAGAAAATTCGCACATAATAGGGCCTCACAGCAGCCCTAGCTTAGGGGCCCGTCTAGGATCAGGCTTCCAAACCCTAAAATTTGAAAGTTCGAGGGGAATTTCATCCCTCACTTCGCTGCGATGGATGATTTGCAAGAGTTACTGAGCTCTGTAGCATAATTACTGCTCTCGGGAGGCATCGTATCATGTAGGCCGGTGCTATTCACTAATTTTTGCAAGAGAGCCACTTCGGTTAAACGCATCGATTGGGAGAGCCGCAGCTACTGCAAGTTATCGAATATTATATAAATTATGTATTTATTGATTAATTTATATTGACTTTATATATTATACCTCTGGTGTAGGCCATCAAGTTAACACAACTTACATGTTCGTTGTGCAGTGTAGCAATGATTAGTGTAAACGACAGTACTAATTTTTAGAGCGTTCTGAAATAGCAGAAAAACCTAAGGCGTACGATTTGAATTGGAATATTACCTACATTATAATTACACCAGTTTTTAAAATCTGTGTTTATTCCCCAGTAAAGGAAAGAGCAATCAACTAAACTTTGATGTTCCGAAGACTCTAATACTGGTTAAAAAATTATGACCTACTGTACATGCTCATTATTCAGAACTTTCATACACGCTTTATTTAAGTTCAAATTCTTCGGGTACGAAGAAGAAGAAGCCCTCAAAAAAGCAGATTCCACACACAAAAAAAAGAGCTTGAGTAAGCAATAGTTACACCTAGAATGAAAAGAAGATACTGCCTCTCAAAACCAGGATTGGAGCACATTCTATTACCAAGAGAAGAAGGGTCAGCGTTAGAGATGAGGTATATATATACATACATGGTTGTGTGGCCGCACGAGAGAGAGAGAGAGAGAATAAGCGAGCAAACCAGAGGCCGCTCAGGGGGCAGCCGTCCGGGAACTCCTACCTTGCAGACCAACGCTCATGAGGGCATTCGTGGCACCTAAACCTCAAATGTTATGCTCGACTGCTCGTTCGATTCCTTCTCAGAAAAACAGTTCTTGAACAACGAAATCCTTTGGGTAACCTTACTTTGCACAGCACGTTCGGATTCCAATGCGCGAGCTCCTTCTCTACTTTAAACAACTTTAAAATAAAAATGCATTTGAAGATGTAATGCCAACACCAACAGTAAATCCGCACAACAATTGCTATCGTTCTACATTGGAAAACAAATAATTAAAATGCGCAGAAAATTAACTTGATTGGGGAACCTGCGAGACACCAGCCAGACGTACGACTATAGACCAAGGATCACCGAAGAAGGGACTATGCCACGCTTTGTGCAAGCCAGGAAAATGCTTAAAATTCTGAACGAGTGGCACTGCAACAGCTTGTGACGAGCGATGACCTCGAAGCAAATAGCAAGTGGTTACTGGCACGTTGTCAGCCAGCTGCTGAGTGACAGGTGGTTGCTGGCATGCGCTCAGCAGGTGAATTCTGCTACATTACCAACCTCACGGAACAGCGCGTGATGAGTTTGTGGCCAACGAAATATCTATCATTTGATGAGGCAATTGTAGTGAGAAGCGAGTGACTTATAAAAAATATAAGCCTTGATGCGTCCCTTGGCACACCGTGACTCTCAGTGAGAGTTCTGGTAGTCGCAGGAGTTCTACGAAAGAACAGTGACAGATGGTTCTGCCATATAACTGGTATGGAAGATGTCAGCTGGTTGCGTTGGACCGCTGTCACAGAGTCCATGTCTAGGCAAGGGTGCAAAAATTTCTTATGAAATCGGTGGACAAAACCCATAAATACGTGTCCTTGATAGGCAAAAATAGCCGTAGTTTGGATACGGCAATTACGCAGGGGAAAACCAGCGGAGTGCAAGACCGTGAATAGGATTAAACGACGTTGATATTGAGGAGTTTGCGTTAGAAGTCTCGGTTTCGTCAACTTGTTGTTCCCGTTGGCCAAGACTATCAAGTCCCCCGTGCCTGCCTCATAGTGCAGGTTTCATGAGGCAAACAAAATAAAACATCACCAACAGATAACCTTATCAAGACAATGACGGTGTAAGAATCAACTTATAAATAAAGATGGTCAAATCTTCTAACAACATGATGAGTGAAAGTCATTTCATCCCTTGAATTGTTCAAAAAAAAACCCTGATACTTTCGAATCCAACTTAACGTATGACCACCAGAGAACTTGTAATTGCTTTACGCTTTCTCAAGTTTTGACGACGACAACGAATGACAGGCAACTTACCCGGCGTTGGCCCACCGTATCTTATCGACACCCTTCCACATTCCTCTGCCAATGGGCGCTCGGAGCCGGCTCTCTCGGCAGCCCTCCGCTGCACTCCAACATCATCCAAGTTCGAAGTAACCACTTGCAGGATCATTGAATACGATCATAAGTACGAGATTGTCGCAATGTGTGTTAATGCACAGCCTAAAGCTCGCTCGGGAGACAGATCACAACTGCGGTGAGCTCTGCCGCACACCTCCCTCTGACACTGCCATCAACTGTCTGGCAGACTGGCTCTGGCGGTCTACCGACCTTCCTCCTCTCAATGCCTCACTAACGCCCTTTAAAGGCTCGTCACTCCCATTATTTCTTACAGATTTCTTCTAATTGATAGTGAATGATCCTCCTTTGCACTTCGCATGTCACCGGAAAATATTGGTGCCTGAATCCTGATATTAGGTCTAAAGTTCTCCATGCCCGCCCAACTTCAGTCCAAACATGCTCGAGGTCTCCGTTTGGCGTGGTATTTAATACGGAGTGCTTTCTTTGCAGCTACAGGCATCAGCTACAGGCATCAGCTACAGGCATCACACAGGCACCATTGCCTCTTATTCTTTGGATTGCTCAAAATAAAATAACTTTGAGAATATTACAGCATGACCTCCGTGTGAGTTGTTCAATAAACTAGGCAACCAGAGAAGTCCACCGAGCCGCCGGACCCAAGCTATCATACGGCGAACTGGCCTCAAAACTCTTGGAGTCGACTGCAAAAAAACGCATTCCTCAGAATGCGCATTCTTGAACCGTATCGATCAAATACAGCTGTTGAGCTGAATTTCGATTATTCGCAATTTCTATTACAGCCTAAGCATGCATTGATTGTTTTCATCGTTCACGGAACTTCTCAGGATGTAAGTTAGAGTGCCAGATACGAATTTCATGCCGCTGTAAGCTTGTGAGCCGAAAGAGAAGCCTGAACCAGACACTCGACTCCGAGCTCGGTAGAATGTGATCAGAGCTGGACGGCCTCTCACATATGGCGCTCCCACCGGCATGCGCTCTCAGCTACATAGGTCTCTGTACTGCGACTCATGCTCATCGCGAGCGCAACTTTAGTCGTGCTCACCTGTTCCATCACATAGTATGCTCGAAATTGGTAAATCTCTTTGCTCATTGCAATTGCTTTGAATCGCACATCGAGCACAGCTCACCTTTTTGATCGCATAGGTTCGAAATTGGTAAATCATTTTGCTCATTGCAATCACTTTGAATTGCTCTTCTCGAGGGCAGCTCTAGTGGTGCTCACCTGTTCGATCGCATCTGTTCTAAAGTGTTAAATCACTTGTAGTGCCAATTTACGTATTTTTATTTTTTGGTTTACCCGCAAACACTTGCGCTGGGTTCTGTGGGGCTTAAAGAATGTTACCCAATAGAACGGAAAAGAAATTTATTTACTTCTTAGCGTACGCCATTTTATTTGACACTTTCAAATATGAGGCGCTCTTTACTTTCATATGGAGACTTAAGAATATATTTATATTACAAGTAAGAATTGAAAAAAATTACGAATGAAATTAGCCCAAATTGCGGTATTCGCTAAAATATTATCTCTCTTGTGCAAGCAAAATAATCTAAAAAAGAAATCTCACGAGCACACGTAAGAAATAGCTACAACTTTGACCAATTGACTAGCTGTTCAACTCGTGTACTGATTTAGCTCCTTGCTCACACACTACTTATGTGTAGATGAATTTTCCGTCGTGTTGGTGCCAGTGTGTTTGCTTGTTTCTATCACAGATTTAGGGGCATCCCACAACGGGAGCTTATCGCGATAATTTCAGCGAAATCGCCACATTGAAACGCTAAAATACTTGTGGATGGTGAAACCGATAAATACTGATTGAGCTATGAACAATTTCATGTGCTTAGATGCAACTTAAATAGAACTTAACTCAAGTTGAATCTCTATCAGACGGCTGAAAACGCATATACTTTTAGAGCCTTCGATTCTGGAACAAAATGCGCAATTATAATACGTAGTCGACGCGTTAGAATTGGTGTTTAACAAATAACTTATACTCCTTACATTTTTAAGAAAAAGTACACATCTGCTAAAGCAGTGAAATTATAACAAATAAAACTACTTTGAGTTGTACACATTATCGATGGCACTGCAACTTCAAAAATCTATTCAAGTCACCGCAGTTGACTCTTTCGTTTCGCTTATGATGTTTGCGACACTCTTTTCTCATTAAAACAATACAAAAGATCTCTCTCAAGGTATTTCTCTCTTACTGATCTCTGCACAGGATTATAGAGCTCATATGTATTTACGTACTTATTTTTAATAGCAGAAAGTCAAACTTTTCAAAATATAAGTACTCATTTCCATGTACAAACGTCCGTAATAATTTTTCAAATTAGTAATTATTTTTCTAACTACGAGTTTTCTGAAATTAAGCTGTGGTCAACAGAGGGGAGAACAAATGAACGTGTATCTATAAGCTCACGATGAGTTTTTCATTCCCATATTTTAAAACACTTCCTCCTATTATTTTTAGGTTTAAATTTTATAAATTTCATTCCATCCAAATCTACAGCAAAAGAGAGAAATATACTGCACCTAGGAGGTCGACCTAGATAAATCTGTCTCGTTCAATATTCACGACTGTCAGAAATTGTACAGAGTAAATAAGTAATTTAGTGATTCAAATACCTCGATGGACAATCACTATTTCATTTTTACATGTCACTACCTTTGTGACATTGTAGCGTAAATCTATATGTATCAAACTATTCAAACCACGACGCTAGTACTCTGAAGTCTACAAAATGCTACAAGTAGTACTTGTACTTTGAACTAGTACTAGTGCTCTGAGCTAGTACTAGTACTCTGAACTAGTTCTAGTACTCAGAACTAGAACTAGTACTCTGAACTAATACTAGTACTCTGAACTAGTACTAGTGCTCCGGACTAATACTAGTACTCTGAACTAATACTAGTACTCTGAACTAGTACTAGTACTCTGAACTAATACTAGTACTCTGAACTAGTACTAGTACTCTGAACTAGTGCTAGTACTCTGAACTAATACTAGTACTCTGAACTTGTACTAGTACTCTGAACTAGTACAAGTACTCTGAACTAGTACTAGTACTCTGAATCTACAAGTTTTGTTCGCTTGAATAAAATAAGTTCAGTTGATGCGGAAGTCGCTCTCACTCCGGCTAGTTCCAGGAGTCCGTCCAGTCCGTTCTCCGCATTCCAGTACCTGACTGCTGGCTCTGCCTCCGAGTCGCTTCTGTCTGCTCACATTCTGCTGCCAGCATTCTGCATTCCAACATCTTCACTGGGTTCTAGATAGACATTACGAAGCGTACATCTGCCATGCTTCACTCCATTTTTCACGCGACGACTATCGAGTTTAGTCCGTCATGTTTCAAAAAGTTCCACTCAGCGATTCGCATCCCGACAGTCATTTCGTTTTCGCAACATTCCCTGAATTTTCTTCTCTAGGCTCAACCTCTAGGTGATGACAATGTACAGAAAAACCCTAAGTTACTTCACTGTAAATCAATCCCAGAACTTACGGTTTTGGTCTCACATTTACACATCCATCCAAGTTTCCTTATATATATATATGTTAGACTCCTACAAACTATTACACATCACTGCTTCCATGCACACCCCACAACCGTTAAATTCTTCACGGTTCCACTTTCTCATGCATATATGTGTGGTCCGCTAAAACGCAAACATTTACTTCCATGACACTCAAGCTACGACACTCGATGTGTACTAAATCATCGCATTCCTTGGCCAGCAAACTATACCGTTGCATTCCTGCTGACCACATCACGTCTGCGAGTCCGGCGGTCGCACTTGTTGCTGCAGTGAGCCGGTCCGAGTGCGCTACGGAGCACATTCCCGGCCATTACGGTACTGTGGTCGGTGCTGCCTAAAGCCAGCTGGGTGCTGCCTAGAGCCAGCTAGGTGCTGCCTTGAGCCAGCTAGGTGCTGCCTTGAGCCAGCTAGGAGCTGCCTTGAGACAGCTAGGTGCTGCCTAGAGCCAGCTAGGAGCTGCCTAGAGCCAGCTAGGTGCTGGAATTACGCTGCGCCTAGGATTACTCTCTGGGAAAGGCTTAACTCGGACATGTTTCTGGTAGGCAGAATGTGGCACTAGGTAAGACATGAACTTGAATTTCCACGAAGGCGTGGCTTCCATTTAAAAAATTGAAAAGTTCGTTTCAGTGAAAATAAAGAAAATTAGGAAGACGGGTGGCTAAAGAAGGAACTCTCACTAGCCAAGGAATTAGTTATTTAAGAAAAGAAGAAGACCGAAAAAATTAATTGTGAGAGCTCTGTTGGCTTTGTAACTGACATTGCACATTTATACCTAACAATTTTGCTCATCTTACGCGTTGCGTGCTTGCTCACATGAGCGTTACGCGTACCAAGTCTCCCATTCAATTGTCTCCTTCGCTGTCTCACTCTGTCTCATGAGCACTTTTTGTCGTCCACCTCACGAATACGATGTCTCACTCACCTAGTCTCATTCGCACGCTTTCTCGCTGTCTCACAGGCACACTGTCTCATCCCATCCTACAGGCCCGTTGTCTCACCCTGTCTCACGGACATACTGTCTCACCCCGTCTCACGGAGAGGCACTCACCCCGTCCAACATACACGCTGTCTCACTCCGTCTGGCACACACACTCTTTCTAACAGCGTCCGACATACACGCTGTCTCACCCCTTCTCACGAAGAGGCACTCACCCCGTCCCACACAACATACACGCTGTCTCACCCCGTCCCACACAACATACACGCTGTCTCACCCCGTCTCACGGAGAGGTACTCACCCCGTCCCACACAACATACACGCTGTCTCACCCCGTCTCACGGAGAGGCACTCACCCCGTCCCACACAACACACACGCTGTCTCATCCCGTCCCACACAACATACACGCTGTCTCACCCCGTCCCACACAACATACACGCTGTCTCACCCCGTCCCACACAACATACACGCTGTCTCACCCCGTCCCACACAACATACACGCTGTCTCACCCCGTCCCACACAACATACACGCTGTCTCACCTCGTCCCACACAACATACACGCTGTCTCACCCCGTCCCACACAACATACACGCTGTCTCACCCCGTCTCACGGAGAAGTACTCACCCCGTCCCACACAACATACACGCTGTCTCACCTCGTCTCACACAACATACACGCTGTCTCACCTCGTCCCACACAACATACACGCTGTCTCACTCCGTCTGGCACACACACTCTTCCTAACAGCGTCCGACATACACGCTGTCTCACCCCTTCTCACGAAGAGGCACTCACCCCGTCCCACACAACATCCACGCTGTCTCACCCCGTCCCACACAACATACACGCTGTCTCACCTCGTCCCACACAACATACACGCTGTCTCACCCCGTCCCACACAACATACACGCTGTCTCACCCCGTCCCACACAACATACACGCTGTCTCACCCCGTCTCACGGAGAGGCACTCACCCCGTCCCACACAACATACACGCTGTCTCACCTCGTCCCACACAACATACACGCTGTCTCACCCCGTCCCACACAACATACACGCTGTCTCGCCCCGTCTCACGGAGAGGCACTCACCCCGTCCAACACACACGCTGTCTCACCCCGTCTCACGACAGGCTGTCTCACACGAGGTGCCAGGCCGAGCACAGAGCGCATCTGGCGAGCGTGGGAACGAGCGCTGCGGAATAAGAGGCTGTGTCGTATCCAAGCTACGCTTCCCTCGCGCGAGCGTCCTGTGCTTTATAGGAACAGCGCAGTCTGTGGCAGAAGAGTGAGGGTATTTGATGATTAGAAACGAGTAAAAATTCGAAGTTATGCTCTAATAAAAGCACGCACATTTCAGTATGCGTCAACTTAGTGATTATAAATGAATAAAAATGTGATGTTATGCTTCAATAAAAGCATGCTGATTTTAGCAAACGTTCAGAAAGAGGGTTTGAATGAAAGCCAGAGCCCGGATTGCTGTCGTAAAGATGATGCAATTTTCCCCAAAATACTAAAAAATATTTAATCGCTTCCATAAATATGATGGCATTGTAGTAAAAAGGATGCTAAACCTAAAAGGTTTTCATTTTTATTCCCTAAAATTCAAAGCAAGGAAAAATCACAGTCGGTAACTCTTGAACTGAACAACCGAACGTGTAAAATAAATTTCAATTTCCTTGGAAGATAGCTAAAACAGCTTTTGAATAATCCCAGAATTTCCATAGTCGCTTGAAGCATCTTTACTTTCGCGAACGGCACTCTCCATAACTTTAAACTGGAGATAGTTAATTTAAATATACAGTATGTCCCACAATATACAGTATGTCCCACAATATACAGTATGTCCCACAATATATAATATGTCCCACAATATACAGTATGTCCCACAATATATAATATGTCCCACAATATACAGTATGTCCCACAATATATAATATGTCCCACAAGATACAGTATGTCCCACAATATATAATATGTCCCACAATATACAGTATGTCCCACAATATGTAATATGTCCCACAATATACAGTATGTCCCACAATATACAGTATGTCCCACAATATATAATATGTCCCACAATATACAGTATGTCCCACAAAAACCCGAACCGAGTATTTATTTTCCCGTATCAGTGACACCATCATAAGAATACCATAAGCATCGAATTTTTTGCAAAATAATGATGGTTTCAGCTATATTTTGTTCTTACTCTTCATTCGAGACAAATATTGCATGCGCCAGCAGAATTTTGAGATGCAAATCAAATTATTCAGGCTTTCAAATATCATTGTTGTGGATGCGAAGTAATATGCATCACTATAATTCAATAACATGTTTTGTTAACCCCATTATTTAACGCATTTGGTTGCTTTTCAGGCAGCGTGGAAAATAAGGATTATTAAATTCGAGCCGAAAATATGAGAAAAATGTTCATGTCTTTTTCAAATTATTTTCAAGGTATGTACAAATTTTGCAGCAGCGTTGAGCATAAGGTTATTAAATTCGAGCCCAAAAATTTGAGAAACATGTTTTTTTAAATTACTTTTGAAGGCATGTACAAAGAAAGCTATTCGGTCGCGCAGTCTGATTAACATCTCCCACACGCAACACGCCCGACGCTCCCTAACATCTCCAACCTTTTTCACCTCTTGCTAACCCTTCCAGCTTTCTCACTATATCAGTTTCCGCTTCTCTAACTATTCCACAAGTTTTAGCCCCACATCCTACACACCCCACACACACCACACACCCCACACACCCCACTCACCTCACACACCTCACACACCTCACACACCCCACACACCCAACAAACTCCACGCACCCCACACACGCCACACACCCCACACACCACACACACCACACACCCCACTCACCTCACACACCTCACACACCCCACACACCCCACACACCCCACACACACCACACACCCCACACACCCCACACACACCACACACCCCACACACCCCACACTCCCCGCACACCACACACACCCCACACACCACACACACCCCACACACCCCACACACACCACACACCCCACACACCCCACACATCCCACACACACCACACACCCCACACACCCAACAAACCCCACACACCCCACACACCCCACACACATCCCACACACCCCACATACCCCACACACCCCACACACCCCACACACCCCACACACCCCACACACCCCACACACCCCACACATCCCACACACCCCACACACCCCACACACCCCACACACCCCACACACCCCACACACCCCACACACCCCACACACCCCACACACCCCACACACCCCACACACCCCTGACAAGCAACATTCCGATGCTCGGCGGCGCGCGGTCGCTCCAGCGAGCAGACAGGAATGTTGGTCTCGCCAGCAGGGTTCATTCATACGGGCGGCTGTTGCGGCTGTTGCGGCTGTTGTTGCGACTGTTGCTGTTGCGGCTGTTGCTGTTGTGGCTATTGCTGTTGCGGCTGTTGCGGCTGTTGCGGCTGTTGCGGCTGTTGCGGCTGTTGCGGCTGTTGTTGTTGCGACTGTTGCTGTTGCGGCTGTTGCTGTGGTGGCTGTTGCTGTTGCGGCTGTTGCGGTTGTTGCTGTTGCGGTTTTTGCTGTTGCGGCTGTTGCTGTTGCGGAAGTTTCTGTTGCGGCTGTTGCGGCTGTTGTTGCTGTTGCGGCTGTTGCTGTTGCGGCTGTTGCTGTTGCGGCTGTTGCGGCTGTTGCTGTTGCGGTTGTTGCTGTTGCGGCTGTTGCTGTTGTGGCTGTTGCTGTTGCGGCTGTTGCTGTTGCGGCTGTTGCGGCTGTTGCTGTTGCGGCTGTTGCGGTTGTTGCTGTTGCGGCTGTTGCGGCTGTTGCTGTTGCGGCTATTGCTTTTGCGGAAGTTGCTGTTGTGGCTGTTGCGGCTGTTGCTGTTGCGGTTGTTGCTGTTACGGCTGTTGCTGTTGCGTCTGTTGCGGCTGTTGCTGTTGCGGCTGTTGCTGTTGTGGCTGTTGCTGTTGCGGCTGTTGCTGTTGCGGCTGTTGCTGTTGCGGCTGTTGCTGTTGCGTCTGTTGCGGCTGTTGCTGTTGCGGCTGTTGCTGTTGCGGCTGTTGCTGTTGTGGCTGTTTCTGCATTAGCTGGTGCGGCTGTTTCAGCTGTCGTTGTTGCGGCTGTGCTTGTTTCGGCTGTTGCTGTTGCTGTTGCAGCTGTTGCTCTTGCGGCTGTTGCTGTTGCGGCTGTTGCGGCTGTTGCTGTTGCGGCTATTGCTGTTGCGGAAGTTGTTGTTGTGGCTGTTGCGGCTGTTGCTGTTGCGGTTGTTGCTGTTACGGCTGTTGCTGTTGCGTCTGTTGCGGCTGTTGCTGTTGCGGCTGTTGCTGTTGTGGCTGTTGCTGTTGCGGCTGTTGCTGTTGCGGCTGTTGCTGTTGCGGCTGTTGCTGTTGCGTCTGTTGCGGCTGTTGCTGTTGCGGCTGTTGCTGTTGCGGCTGTTGCTGTTGTGGCTGTTTCTGCATTAGCTGGTGCGGCTGTTTCAGCTGTCGTTGTTGCGGCTGTGCTTGTTTCGGCTGTTGCTGTTGCTGTTGCAGCTGTTGCTCTTGCGGCTGTTGCTGTTGCGGCTGTTGCTGTTGCGGCTGTGGCTGTTTCGTCTGTTGGGGCTGTTGCGGCTGTTGCTGCTGCGGCTGCGGCTGTGGCTGTTTCGTCTGTTGGGGCTGTTGTGGCTGTTGCGACTGCTGCTGCTGTTGTGGCTGTTGCGACTGCTGCGGCTGTTGTGGCTGATGCGACTATTGGTCCTTCGTTTGTTGCAGCTGTTACTGTTCATGAAAGGCTGTTAGTGTTGTCACCGATGCAACATTTGTTACTGTTACTGCTATTGATGCTGCAGCTGTTGGTGTTGTTTCTGTTATTGTTAACGCTGCAGGTGTAACTACAGCGATAATTGCTGTTGTACATCTGTTGTATTTGCCCCTCACGCTTCCGCAGCTGTTTTTGTGATATTTTAGCAACTTTATTTTAAAAATTCATGCTTTTTGAAGGCAACAAATTCATACTTTTTGAAGGCAACAAATTCATACTTTTTGAAGACAACAAATTCATGCTTTTTGAAGGCAACAAATTCATGCTTTTTGAAGGCAACAAATTCATGCTTTTTGAAGGCAACAAATTCATGCTTTTTGAAGGCAACAAATTCATGCTTTTTGAAGGCAACAACGCTCACTGTTGACAGTGTATATCAAATAGGCGTTAATTTCAGGCAAATATTCGTATCTTCCTGCAATAATTGGAACAGATTTCAAAAGTACATCGTTCTCGATTGCGTCCGCTAAAAATTTAAGTCATTCAATCACAAATTCCATAAGAAGAAGTACAGAACTTCATTAGATTTACTAAAGAATTTGAAATGTTTCAGTAGAATATACTTTTCAGAAATATTTGTTAATGATGTTATTCACCCTCTTTACAAAGCAAGACTCTGAAGCACGGTATGAACCCAATGAAAATGTGACATATGTGCTTCTTACCCGCTTAAAAATACCAAAAGATAGATGCAGAACGTATAATAAGATGCCTACTCAAACGTTCCTCTGGACGGCAGCAAAATACGTGAGCGTACTGATTTGACCAATTCTTTTTTTATTCTTTCACTCAACATAGTTACTCGCATCTAATTTTTCACTAGCGACAGCCGTCAAACCCTGAAACTGTGAGTACATTCATATTCTAAAAACGTGATCATTTGGCAGGGAAGATTATTAACATTAGCTACTTTTCATTCTACGAACTGGAATTTCATTTTGCGATCCATTTTATAAAAATTTAAAATTCTATACCTCCACAGGTTACCTAAAACGCTTCGTTGAAACACTCACACTAATTTTAAATCGGCTTTCTCTTGGAGGTACTCATAACGCTAATTTCTAGACTCATCCTCCTTTCACAGCACGAGAATTATTTTTATTATTAATCATATTGTATAAAAATAGAAAAAGGTAGAACTTTAGCCATGAAAAGGACATTCGTTTCACAGAATGTCCTATTTTATTATATTATGATTTATAAATCAAAATTAAATCGAAAATTTTAATCACATGTTGTAAATCAAAAACTGTAATCACAGTTTTTGCTTCCAATGGCACTTTCCTAAAAATTATACATGATGACCGTGATGTTTTTGTTTGAAGAGCGTAGAAGTAGATGTAGGTGTAGGTTGTGCTTACGTAGTGAATGTTCTTTTAATTGTGCTGGTTTTATCGTTATCGAATGTTGCACTATACTGTGAGTCAATTATCCCTTTCTATAGTAGTGGGTGTGGTGCTACAGACGTGGTGTGTGCCCTCTAGTGTATACTTAGTGTGTAAATATGTTTACTTAGTGAAGTGCTACAAGTATGCCGGAAGTGTCCCATTGAGTGTTGCCTTGCTTCATTGTACTTAGTGAAGTGCTACAAGTATACTGGAAGTGTCCCATTGAATGTTGCCTTGCTACACACTTAGTGAAGTGCAACAAGTATACCGGAAGTGTCCCATTGAGTGTTGCCTTGCTACACATTTAGTGAAGTGCTACAAGTATACCGAAAGTGTCCCCTTTGAGTGTTGCCTTGCTACACACTTAGTGAAGTGCTACAAGTATACCGGAAGTGTCCAATGAGTGTGGTGCAAAAGGTGAGCTGATGTGGTGCACTGAGTGTGGAGGTGCAGGTGTGCTGGTGCTGTTGGTGTCGACGCTCAATACACAGATGTGCGCGAACCGATCAGCATAGTTGCTGCTTTTCACATAAGTTGCGACAGTTTCCATGAAGCAGAACTTAGCACAAATGATGTCCACCCTGTATACAGTAAAGATGAACTGAGGAAAATCGAATACACTGATGAGACGCCTCTGTGGCGTCTTCGGTGGTGAAATATCTTAGATAGTAATTTTAATAATAATAATAATTATGGGCCGAAACTTCTGTTTCTTCATCTTTGGCATTTTTACCAGATAAGAACCAAGAAAATTTGTCACCATCATCGATTCAAAGTCGCACGTAACCCCTTTGAACGCAAGTCGTGAAGAGAGTGGTAGTATTTGCGCTTTAAATATAGATTGCAATGGGGAATTTCCCTGCAGGATCGCGGAAAACACCCACTACTGGCCAGGTGGACGACTGATATCGTAGACACACCTGAGTATTCCAAGAAATTCTTGCCACACAAAGCGATTACTTGTCTTTTTCTGGCAGTAATGAAAAGCATGAAGCATGGAGAATATACAGCTCATAGTGTCCCTTTATATACCTATAGCGAGACACTGTATTCAATTAATGGTAAAAAATAAATTGTAATTGGTAAATATCTCCCGGTGAATTTAAAAGTGTTTCAATGAAAAAAGTTATTTCAAATTTTCTAAATAATCCAGTAATGAATAATTTTGAATGCCATGCATGTGTGGAGATTTTATGGAAAAGCCAAGCATCAAAAAAAATTGTAATCAAAGATTACTCCTGAAGTGTTCTTTTAAACCTACTTATAGGTCACAAGACTGCATTTTTCTCGATAATAGAGCTATTTGTTAACCTAAAAATATTTTCAATTATTTACGATAGATCTGCATTAGCGATGAGATATTTCAAGTTCTTTGATTGAGCTGATAATTTTAAGCAAGCCCAACCATGGTTGCGGCAATTAGCTAAAAAGTAATTCAAGATTCAAAATTAACGCAATATCTCAGACACCTAGCTTTGCAATTTCACAAAAATGAAATGAAATATAGTAAAAGACAAATTTACAAGCTCATTGGAATTAATTTTTTGAATGTGAGGAAGATGAAAGCTGCCAAATATTTTATTTCATTAATGCATACACGGAAGTGCAATGCTAGTGGAAATCTTGGGATGCTCTCACGGCTGCTCCTTCACCGTGAAATCAATTCCCAAAATAATGACCTTGAAACTCATCAAGAATTTGAAATCTGATAAAATCTAATTAAAATATGATACTCAACTCATTTAAAATTTGATATCTGATAAATTCTGATACTCAACTCATTAAAATATGATATCTGATCTGATAAATTCTGATTAAAATCTGATACTCAACTCATTTAAAATCTTGTATCTGATGAAAATTTGATACTCAACCATATCAAAGGTCTCAAGTGAAACATGACAACATTCACGAGGACTAGATCGGTTTTGCAGCAACGTTCTCATCCTGACGTAGAGAAGGTAGGATACCGATCCTTGATGCTGTATGCATAGGACCTCCAAGTCCCACGTCTTCAGAAGTAGAACATTTAGTAGTGTAGATTGGTGTCAATTGAGATATTTTCCGGAATTTTCTGCTTAAAGTTTGTGTGTAGCCTTAAAAAAGAGTATTTTCCCTAAAAATAGGCGATACTTTTCTTACCTATTTTTTTGTTCTTTTTTAACAAAGTAACGGAGCGACTAACGTTCTTCAAGATTATAGAGATAAAATTAGCTTTTAACAAACCACAACTTCTCCTTCGTCAATTGCAACTTGAACTGGAGATTCGCATTATATAGGACAGTAATGAAGCAACAAGTTTTCTTCGTGCGTGTACACTCCTACCTCGTTCGGAACAAATTAATTTTGAATTAAGTCGTAATTTTAATTCATAATTTAATTCGCAATTTTAATTCATATTTTAATTCATAATTTAATTCGTAATTTCAATTCGTGGTTTAATTCGTAATTTAATTAATAATATTAATTCCTAATTTTATTCATAATTTAATTTTTAATTTGTAATTTAGGTAATAATTTTAATTCGTAATATTGATTTTTTGAACGTTACCAGTGACTTTCCAACATTGCAGGTATGCTGGTCCACATTCCTTGAGCATATTACGAAACGTATCTCATTGAAGCGAAGAAACTTCAGATAAAAATGTAAAAAATAAATGATTGAGTAAATTTTATGAAATAGTTCTCTGGTACTTCAGATTAAAATGCAAAAAATAATGATTTATGAGTACCCATGAGTAATTTTCGTTAGATGGGTTTTGGCTACTTCACTTAAAAATTTTAAAAAATAAATAATTTGAAAGAACCCTCGAAAATTTCTGTGAGAAAATTTTCGGCTTCACCAGATAAAAGTTTAAAAGAATGCTCTTAAAGTACCCTTGAGTAACTTTTACGAGATAGTTTTCAGCTACTTCAGAGAAAAACGCAAAAACCTAATAGATTAAAGTCCCCTTGATTTCATTTTCTGCATTGACAATAAATGTAGGTGCGCAACGAACGTCACAAGCAACGATGCTCGAATGCAGAGCTGCATGGATGAAGAATTGCAAGCCTAATACCTACCCATTGTGCTAGAGACGAATGGGCCTCGCACAAGAACTGTAGGACAATTGAACAGCTATTATCTACTTTTTCTACGAGATAAAAACTACATTTGTCTGAGAGACAGGCTTGCGTAACTGCTCTGGAGACGAACTCGAACGGACCGAAGTAGAAGTATGTGGTGTTGCCTATGTTGGGGGGGATATGTGGTGAGGTGACTGCCTATGTTGGGAGGGTAAGTGGTGAGATGACTGCCTATGTTGGGGGGAGCATGTGGTGAGGTGACTGCCTGTTTGTCCGGTGGAGAGACTATGTCGCCTATGTTGGGGGAGTATGCAACGCCTATGTTGGGGGGACTATGTTCCCTATGTAGCCTGAAATAGCCCATGAGGCCCTGCAGCTCACAGGGAGAAGATCAGGGAGCGCAGCGCGGGGCAACGAACGGGCACTTCTCGAGCCGCTCTTTCCACTTCGTCTGGCACGATTTCCGCTCGTACCTGCTCATGGTTCTTCATTGTTCCTCGTCTTGCCTTATTGCTGCTCATAGTTTTCATTGTTTCTCGTATTCCCTTATTGCTGCTCATAGCTCTTCATTGTTCCTCGTCTTCCTTTATTGCCTCATACCTGCTCATGGTTCTTCACTTCCTCGTCTTCCCTTATCGCGGCATTTCGAATCTGCCCTCATCGCTGTTTCTTGTAATCATTTTCCCGTGCGTATTTGTCAGCCCTTATCAACGTTGTATAAATAATTCATCTTTGTTGATCCCTTAACACAGCTTTTTGAATCTTCCCTCATCGCTGTTTTTGAGATTGGATCTTTCTTATCCTTTCTTCTTTCCGCATCTCCGTATTCATTCGTCTTTCCAATATCCCCGTACTCAATTGTCTTTCCATATCCCCGTACTCAATTGTTTTTCCGCATCACCGTATTCATGTCTTTCGCCATCGCCGTATTCATTCGTATTTCCCATCACCGTGTTCATTTGTCTTTCTCCATCACCATCAAGGTGCATGTAAATCCCATCAATTGACCTTGTATTCTTCTTTTTTCAAGGAAAATTAGCTAACTCAGTGGGAGACGTTGAGACGACACCTCAGTCAGCTATAACTGAGGTGTCGGAGTGCTGTAATCATTGGCATAACTTTGCGTAGAATTAGTTCAATTTTGTGGACACCTCGTTTCTGGATAGATAATGCATCACCATGCTGCAATGACTTCTTAGTAGTAAAATCGATCACCTCTAATCCATGCATCAAGTTTTCGGCCCTAGAATAACTCAAACGAAGAATCTGAATAATCTGTTCACTTCTCATGCCAGAGCTGCCTCGTCTCACGCAAGGAAATTCTGGTCATGTGCTTAGGATTTAGTTCAACAGGTGGTATTTGTGCATATTTTTAGTTTTTTACAGCTTATTTCTGGCAGTTACCGCATATTTCTGGCAGTTACCGCATATTTCTGGTAGTTACCGCATATTTCTGGCAGTTACCGCATATTTCTGGCAGTTACCGCATATTTCTGGCAGTTACCGCATATTTCTGGCAGTTACCGCATATTTCTGGCAGTTACCGTATATTTCTGGCAGTTACCGTATATTTCTGGCAGTTAGCGCATTTTTCTGACAGTTGCTGTATATTTCTGGCAGTTACCGTATATTTCTGGCAGTTGCCGTATATTTCTGGCAGTTACCGCATTTTTCTGACAGTTGCCGTATATTTCTGGCAGTTACCGTATATTTCTGACAGTTACCGCATTTTTCTGGCAGTTACCAGTTACCGGCAGTATTTTTCGTAACTACCGCATATTTCTAACAGTTACCGCATATTTCTAACAGTTACCGCATATTTCTCGTTGTTACCGCATATTTTTCGCTGTCACTTTATATTTCAGTCAGTCACCACACGTTTTTAAAAGCATATTTCAGTTACCATATGTTTTTAAAAGCATATTTCAGTTACCACATGTTTTTAAAAGCATGTTACAGTTACCATATGTTTTTAAAAGCATATTTCAGTTACCACATGTTTTTGAAGCATATTTCAGTTACCACATGTTTTTTAAAGCATATTTCAGTTACCATATGTTTTTAAAAGCATATTTCACTCTGTTACCACATGTTTGTAAAAGCATATTCCATTCAGTTACCTAAGAATTACCGTGTGTTCATGGCAGTTATCGTATATTCCTTTCATTTACCGCATATTCCTGGCAGTTGCCGCATATTTCTCGTAGTTATTGTAAAAAGGTTCATGGCACACACTGCATGCATATTTTTTGCTTATTTCAGTCAGTTACCTCATGTTTCTATCGATTACCTCATTTTCCTGGCAGTTATTCCTTATTTCATCGTAATCAGAAAAGATCATCTTTATACTTAAAGACGAAGCCCGACTGGGAAGGATATTAAAACATTTCTGAAGCGTTTTGCATCAAATGAGAATTTGTATTTTAGATTTAATTAACTAATGGCGTTGGATTAATAATGAACGTTATCAGTAATTTTTTGGGGTATTTGGCACAGGTTTGAAGAAAATCGAAAGAATAGCCAAGTACGTCATCGAAACCTCAAAGTGGACGTAATCTACGATGCTTCCTTCAAAAGAGCCCAAATTGTTCACAAACGTCCCAATTTTCAGCTTCCTATACTTCGTCTCAATTAATTATTCGAAATTCAAATTAAGTTCTTCCGTACTGTAATGTATGTAGCTTCTTCTTTCTGTTATTTCAAATTAAATCAAATTCAAATTAAGTTCTTCCGTACCGTAATGTATATAGCGTCTTATTTTCGTTGTATCCACACTAAAATTTTCCCCCATTTTTAAAATTTTGATGAACACGTTCACTTTTTTGTGCGATTTAAATTTAGCGAGCATTAACGTACGGTTTTAGAATTGATATTTTGGGATGAATTGATTCGATAGCGAATATTTATGTGAGCTATAATAGCTTACAACTACTCTGTTACACACACACAAAAAAATACAGAAATTAACCTCTATTGGATCCCAACATATAATCTCTTTCTCTTGATATCAAATATAAGTTGATTTTTTAGATTTGTTTGCCAGTTTAATACAATGCGTAATTATAAGCTGAAGATGAACTATTATAGACAACTACACCTTTTTCACTTCAAATTAATCTAAGTCAAGTTCAATTTAATCCAAGTCAAGTTCAAATGAATCCGAGTCAAGTTCAAATTATTCCGAGTCAAGTTCAAATTAATCCAAGTCAAGTTCAAATTAATCCGAGTCAAGTTCAAATTAATCCGAGTCAAGTTCAAATTAATCCAAGTCAAGTTCAAATTAATCCAAATTAAGTTCAATTTAATCCAAGTCAAGTTCAAATTAATCCAAGTCAAGTTCAAATTAATCCGAGTCAAGTTCAAATTAATCCAAGTCAAGTTCAAATTAATCCAACCCTCAGTTGAGTTAAAAAATGACACAATAATTTGTTAATTTTAGTTTTTTGTGTTAAATATATATCTATTGGATGTGATAAGCAAAACTTGTTTCGAGAATTTATTTACACTCTTAGATATTTATATACGTGAAATTCCACTTTACCACATATATGAAATCAAATACATGCAAGTACAAAATATTATCATTGAACGAGATGTAGATTTAATCTTTAAAAAAAATATACAAGTGCGATTCACTGAGTACTTTTGTACGATTCCGTTTGATTACAATTTATACTTGTTCATTACTACCCATATACATTCCTGTATTAGCAATATAAATGTTACCATCCATTCTAATTCCGTGTTAGTCAATGTGAAGAAATGTAGGATCCACTTACAATACACAATAATAATACAAGAAGCAATGTTTCTAATTCACTACTGATTTTATTTGAGTGTGTTTACAATTTAATATATAATACTTTTAAGACTTCAATAACTTTAATAATAATCATTTTATGAATATTCAAGTCTTGAAAGTAGTACTCAGTGAATCGCATTTGTGTATTTCTTTTAAAGATTAAATCTACATATCGTCCAATGACAATATTTTGTACTTGCATGTATTTCATTTCATATATGTGGTAAAGAGGAATTTCACGTATATAAATATCTATGAGTGTAAATAAATCCTCGACACAAGTTTTGCTCATCACATCCAATAGATACATATTTATCACAAAAATCTCAAATTAACAAATTATTGTCATTTTTTAACTCAAATGAGGGTTGGATTAATTTGAACTTGACTCGGATTAATTTGAACTTGACTTGGATTAATTTGAACTTAACTCGGATTAAATTGAACTTGACTTGGATTAATTTGAACTTGACTCGGATTAATTTGAAATTGACTCGGATTAATTTGAACTTGACTCGGATTAATTTGAACCTGACTTGGATTAAATTGAACTTGACTTAGATTAATTTGAAGTGAAAAAGGTGTAGAGCCTTTTACTAAAGCATGTTTTGATTGGAGCCAGTTTTAGTTTAAACAATTTAAGCTATTTTAAGCAATTGAAACAATTTATTTACCACAAGTGACACAGCAGTAGATTGTTCCTCAAGTCTAGTACAATGGTCACATTTGACTATAGCTACTTGTGGGCCCGAATAAGTTCAGCGACTTCTAGGGCATCCTAAAGTTAAATAATATGACCGGATATCTACCTGAGAAAGTACTACAGCACTGCGCATCGACAGTGCAGTAATTCTGCAACCTTCAGGACAACTCCCATCCGTCTAAAAATTGATATTTAGAAACGAAGCAAGCGCCGTACATCGCTTTCTCAAATCATTTAAAAAACTTCACTGATACACGAAAAACAATAGACATCCCAGCACGCAGTAAAAGCACAGCACATTACACGTGCAGTGCGCAGACACTAGATGTGCAGTGCAGAGGGAGCGCAGGGTGCAGAAGCGAACCGAGCGGTGCCGCGCAGTGCAGACGCAGCACAGCAACACCACCGCAGTCATTCATCTGCTCACCAGCCCATTCATGCCGTGAGAGAGGGAGGGAGAGAGGGGAGAGGGAGGTGCGGATGCGGTGAGAGGCAGAGGGAGAGAGAGGAGAGAGAGGTGCGATTGCGGTGAGAGGCAGAGAGTGAGAGAGGAGGGACGGATGGAGGGAATAAGAGGCAGAGATAGAGAAGGAGAGGAGAAGGAGAGAGTAAGAGAGAGAGGAGGGACGGATGGAGGGAACGAGAGGCAGAGAGGGAGACATAAAGATGAGCAAGAGAGAGAATGCTCACAGCAGCAGACCGTGAAAACGTGGCAGAGCAGAACGCGTCTGCTGCTAGAAGAATAAGATGATTTTAATTGATAAGTCTCGA
Source organism: Morinoia aosen (assembly GCA_030386875.1). Lineage (NCBI taxonomy): Eukaryota > Metazoa > Arthropoda > Malacostraca > Amphipoda > Talitridae > Morinoia > Morinoia aosen. The sequence goes on along the minus strand of CM059567.1, from coordinate 42,977,723 downwards.
ATAGATTGAGAGGAAAGGCTTAGAAAGGGGCGGGCAGAAGTGACAGAAGGAGATAATACACTCAGTGAGAGAGAAGGAGGGAGAGAAAGAGAGAGGGAGAGTTGCCCTGCTGGCTTCCGGTGGCCTCCGTTGCGTGTATGAGGTCATCAAACAGTGGTGGTGGTGAGTGGTGCTGATGGTGGTGGTGAGTGGCGGTGGTGGTGGTGCTGAGTGATGGTGGTGGTGCTGATGGGGGTTAATGGTGGTGGAGGTGGTGGTGCTGGTGGTGGTTAGTAGTGGTGATTTCGAGTGGTGGTGGTGCTGATGGTGGTTGGTTAGTAGTGATGGTGTTGAGTGGTGGTGGTGCTTAGTGATGGCGGTGGTGCTGATGGGGGTAAGTGGTGGTGGTGTTGAGTGGTGGTGCTGGTGTTGAATGGTAGCGGTGGTGGTGTTGGTAAGTGGTGAGTGGAGTATTGAGTGGTGGTGGTGGTGGTGATGAGTGAAGTGTTGAGTGGAGGTGGAGGTGGTGGTGACACTAAGATGATGCCACCATCATCACAGCTGACCCAAAAACAAAAATTACAGAGCGATGCCGGACACACACGCCACACGACACATGAGATGCCACCTTAATTAACACGTCGACTGCGATGGGTTAAACTGAAGTTCGAGATTCAACTTTCATTTGAAGTCAAAAGTCGTTAGCAATTTTATAAATATAAAACATTAACTGGGTTCATAAGTTCCATTAACTTTAAAACATTGTTAAAATTTTTGCGAACGATCCATCGATGGGTCGTTTCGCAGCAGATACAACTTGAGCCCGACCCACCGGTGGGTCGAATCGCAAGCAAAGCTCTAACGCTGAAGGACCATTGTGTAAGATATGAATTACGTTGTTTCAGTTGTGTAATTTTCAGAACTGCCACTGTGCGTTTTGGGAACTGTAATATATTTCTCAAATTCCGTTTGCTTTTTCATGGAAATTTTAAAATTAAATGCTGAAGTTCATCCGCATGAGCTTATTCTGCAACAACCGAACTGAAGATATCAGAACAATGAAAATAAAACAAAAGTTCGAGAGGTCTTAAAAAACGCTCAAATAATCAGTTGAGCTTGAAATTATAGGTCAACCTAAAATATATGTCATACTTAGGGCAGCCCGGAACTACGCATGTTCACAGTCGGCCTACATATGTTCGTCAAAGATTTAAAATAACGAAGCTCTTGGTTGAACCCTTCTTGTCGGAATTCAGCCCTTCATTTATTGATATAGGCCTTTTTTAACTTTTCCCTTCCTTGTACGGTCCTTCGTTGAACTCTTCGCGTTGGAATTTACTTCTTCACTTATTGATATGGCTTTTTGTTGAACTCTCCCCTTCTTAATACAGTCCTTCGTTGAACTCTTCGCGTTGGAATTTACCCCTTCATTTATTGATATGGTCCTTTGTTGAACTCTCCCCTTATTTACATACAGTCTTTCGTTGAGCTCTTCGCGTTGAAATTTACCCCTTCATTTATTGATATGGCTTTTTGTTGAACTCTCCCCTTCTTAATACAGTCCTTCGTTGAACACCTCAAGTCGAAGCACTGTCTTTAGTTTGGAAATTCCCTTCAAACTAGAGCCCTGAACCAGATATACACAGAGCAGCATGCCAGCTCTTCGCTGCCGAAATGCCATGTTAATTTTGTGTGATCCCAGCACTCCACATGACTTAATACAAATTATTTCAGCCCAATTCTATACTGAAGCTGCAATGGAGACAGGATGTGAAACTTCTCAGAGTTCAAACTACCTTTCAAAACTTTAAAAATTATATGCTCACTAAGTATCATAAAAACAATTTATTCACGACTACGTAAGTAATTTCAGCATCATTTCTTCAAGCAGCAAGATATGTACTCCAGCTTATGACTGTCTAGCATAGATTTACCTTTTATTTTTATTCTCTAAGAGCTATTAAGAATGACGACGCCACTTCAAATGCTGATTGATCCCTAACCACGAGAATAAAACGATCGTTAACCTATTCTGATAAAAGGTACTTCAACTCTTTGAAAAAGATTAGGGTGATGGACTGACTAACGCTGTCTCATAAGTTCTGTCCTCTTAAGCTACAAGCACCGAAAGAAAAATATCCCGTCCATCTAGTACTCTTGATGAAGAGTAAGCAACATACGTCTTTACCTAGAAACAAGCGTCCTAAACTTTTAGCTCCTAAACTATTGGCATCGGGAAGAATAATACCCCTAACCTTCTCGATCTCTTGTAGAAATACCAGCATCACACACACACACCCCTAACTAGAGGAGTACATAGTCGTCCACATATTGAACAACCGCAACCAGCAGGACGGGTCTGGTCGAGGCTGCAGAGATCACAAGGCTCTCTCCCTCGCTGGGAGCCGCACCAAAAATTCTATCCCCGTGAGAACACAAATTTGAGGCTCTAGTTGAATGCGAGCCCCTTAAACACTCGTGTCACATCAATCTTCTTCATTCAGCTTAACAAATTCCTTGAAAACCAACCAGAATTATCGTTTAAAATCAATTCATCGTTTAGTATGGATTATAATTTTTTACTCGCAATACACATAACTGACAGTGTAATGCACACTGATCATGGTACAGTATATCAACCCTAATTTCGTAAGCGTTTGTTGACATGTGTCGAAAATATTTTACAGATACACTGTGTTGTATCACTTCGAGCATGCTGTTAGCTAAGGACTACTACCTGTTAACGCAACATTTCACTCCTCAAGACCATGCAATCGCGTAATTTTTTTACAGTTTTAAAAGCAAAATTTTCAACCGTCAAATTTTAAGGGCAAATTTTAAAAAAAATCGGTTAGATTATTAGCTTTATCTCAAGATCGAGATGTTTGTATCATAAGGAGAGATAATTACTCCAGATTTCCCTAACTGAATAGAAATGCTCTAAAAAATAAAAGAGAATCATGAATAGATTTAAATTCCCGTCATGCGTGGAATCACACAACAAGTCCTCTATACTTACACTTCCTTCATCTACCTCAAGTCATGCTGTAACAAACGCATACGGTCGTGACAGCGCAGAGTTACTGAGAGTATGTTCACATGAGCCCAGTTGCTGTGTTCAGGACACACACACACACACAAACACACACAACTCTCCAAGAATTTATTCCCTACGACAAACATTCAGGCTTCCCTCAACGAACTGGTCGTTCTCATTTTTCTCAACCCGTAACTTCTCTCCGTAGTACAGTTTCACGGTGAACACTTCACTTTTTCAAACGGGCTTACATTGAGCCCTTCGCTCTATCATAAGACCATTCATTGAACCCTTCGCTTTATCATAGGGCCCTTCGTTGAACTTCGCTTTTTCATAGGGCCCTTCGTTGAACTTCGCGTCGTCATTTGGACTTTCGTTGAATCTCTCACTTTACCATAAAGCTTTTTACTGAACTATTTGCTTCGTCATAAAGTCCTTCGTTGAACTCTTCACTTTATCGTAAAGCTCTTCTTCACTTTATCATAAAGCTCTTTATAAACTTTTTGCTTCATCATAAAGTCCTTCGTAGAACTCTTCACTTTATCATAAAGTCCTTCGTTGAAGCCTTCCCTTAGTAACCACCTCGTGTTAAGTCCGATGTGAACACCCACATGACGATGTTTGAAATTCAAACTTTTCCAAATATATCAACTGCGCCGAACGGGGAAACAGCTTTGAAAAATTAGAAACACTTGAACTGAGTTTGATACAAAATTTTCACCATGAAAATAATGGGAAATATTTTCTGAAAAACGTCAAAACGAGGATGGGAATAATTAGGTTCTAACATCTATCTGTTCATCACTTGGAATATGTTAAGGCATGAAAAACTGATCATTACCCTTTAAATTTCATTGCTTCCTAAAACTGGTGTTCATTTTTTATGTTTAATACTTTTGTACAGAACCCATGTGAGGCTTTTAAGTACTGTGCAATATAAGAAGAGGGGGGGGGGGGAGAAATCTTGGATTATTTTACGTTTTCTATTCGAGGCTTGAATTGCAGAATTTACTTTTTTCCCATGTGAATAACTTTTAAAATGCTCAGTTAACCCTAATACAAATTTGACCATTATTGTAAAATTGTAACTGCACTAAGTTGTAAACAAACACGCATGCACAGTTATAGTTCAGTGAGGTAATTTGAAGACACATGACTAATAAAATAACATACATACAAATTTAAACAAGCAGCGGTTGCGCTTTTCTGCTTTTATGAGTTTTTTTTGCGGCAATGAACACTTTTTAGTACTCCATTCATGGCACACCCCTTCGTGTTTGTTGGCTCCGTGGCATAAATGTAAAAAGTGTTACGTGTGTGTCTCACAGCATAATTTTTTTTAATAGGAATCATACTAGGATACAAAAAATATTCAATTATCGAGTTATCGACATTTCAATGTTCATAGGAACTCACAGTTTAACACCGGTGGTAATTTTGCCGGGAATATGGGTAGAAAAATTAGACGGTTAAGGAAGAAAGAGAAAAGAACGGGGAGAGAGCGATTGAAGAGCAGCTATGTAGTAGGCAACCGGGCTGCTGCTGCGTACATGAACATGATAAATTATTGAGTAATCGAAGTTTCAATGTTCAAAGGAACTCATATTTTCATAACGGTGGTTATTACTCTGGTAATATGAGTAGAAAAATTAAACGGTTCACGAAGAAAGAGAAAAGCAAGAGATCGAAGAGCAGCTATGTAGTAGGCAGCCGGGTGGCTGTGCCGTTCGGCCTGCTGCTGAATGAACGGAAGAGAACAATTGTAGCGGTTGTGGCTTCTAGGGGGTGAGACAGGGGAGCTAGCGTTCGGGAAAGACAACGTCAAGTAAATAATGATCGAAGCTAACATACATGCAATAAATCTTATAGTTACACAACATGACTCTCCTGATTGTAGCCTCGACGTCATATGAAGATCCCTATTCGCGCGTTAGCTTTTGAGGGATGGAAGAGTATATCTATTTTAGTACCCGGAAGATGTCAGGTCGATGATTTTTCGAGGAAAACTGCATGAAAATTCCAAGAAAGCTAAACTTATTCTGATTCTGTGAAGCAAATGTACTTTCCAACTTAAAAATGCATGCAAATGCTAGAATGGCCTCTTTTGCTACTTTTCGGCATGACTTCGACTAGCGTGAACTAGGGAAACGATATCTTTAATTAATCTGACATTTTTACTTCTCAGTGACGCTTTATTTCTGAGTACTGCATGGTGCTTCAATCTTTTTTTAAATTTACATTTTTTAAAGATCGGACGTGTCACAAACGTTAATTGAATATAATTTTGGAAAAACATTCAACTAACTTTTAATTGAAACAAAATATTCAAGTTTCTCATTGAAGCAATAAGAATTTTTTTCAAAGTTTTGTGTCATTAAATTTCATGGAGTCAATTTTCAGTCAGCTTTAAATTAATAACTGTTCCGCCTTTTATATCTTTGATAAGTTTTTAAGCGGTGACGGACACTTTTATTTCTATCTTCAAGTCCCACAATGCTATATGGAAGTTGCTCTTACTCAGCTGACAATGTTGCCACGTAGGCTACACGACTGCTCTCCGGCTCACACCGCCCCTTCGTTGTGTACTATATCGCCCTGTCTATTTAAATAACTAGAATAAAATTAACCCAATCAGAAGGACTAACTTAGGCTACAACAATTAGTTCACTTTTTCGTTGAATTGTGGTTTTCCTTACGGCCATTTTAAGACAACTGAAGAGCCTCGTAAAAAGTTACTTCATTTTCCAAAATTCGAAACTCAGCCATTGAAACGTATGCGTGTATCTTTTTCATAGGAGGATCACCATATTTGAATCAACAATGTTAGGGTAGAGATAAAAAAGAGGCATTTTTTACAATATACTCGTTCCCTGAAGCCTTGGCCTGCTGTAGTTAACACTAAAAATCTGCGTTCTCGTCTCGCTTTCAGTTTATCAAAACTCCAACCACATTTCAGTACATTGTTGTACAACATTGCTAAATTTTGTGTGCTTTGTGTGCTGTACACCGTGTGCTTCACAGGTACACCGTGGACTCTCCACACATCACCATTGCAGATGGGTACGCTGACGTCACAACTCCGCTGCCGTTCAGAACACGGGCTTTCCGCCGCAAACTTTATCTATACAACCTTACCTGATATGGGCAGGAGTAACAAGAACTTGCATTGTGTCTCTGCTGGGCATAGCAGTACTCGCGTAGCTTTGCTCTTACGATTCCATGCGTACAGATACACCTAAGCAAGAATTTCATGGTGCATCGTCCATTGAACGTACTTTGGTATCATGTCGACCGCCTTTCCATTAGGTCCAGCAAGTGGGTTTGATTCGCACCTCCAGTGTTATTTGTTTCTATTCGTATGTTCTTATTCGTATGTTCTTATTCGTATGTTCCTACTCGTTTATTCCTATTTGTATCTTCCTATTTGTATGTTCTTATTCGCATGTTTCTATTCATATGATCTTATTCGTGTGTTAGATTCGTATGTTCCTATTCCCCAGGCCTCGCTCTATATTTGCGTATTTCATATTTATTTACCAACTTCAACGTGAAAATTTACGTTTCATAGAAATCACCGTGAAATACTGTGTCGAAGTACGGCAAGTTTAAAGTTCTACCATACAGTGTATCTATTATTCTGTCCAAAATTGAGCTAATAGAGTAATCACTGGTTGACAATGATTTAGCCGTTGACAACCTTGGCCAACAATTAGAGCATAAGTGAGAGACTGCACATCTGACAGCGATAACAATGCGCAGAGAATGCATACAGTGATCGTTGTACATAGAGAGTAATTACAGGCCAGATAAGAATTTTGCTCAACAGAGGGCGTTTTGACAGCTGTTTAGCTCAGTGTGATTTGAGGTACGGCGGTGACGATAACAGTTCACATTCTGCCTTCTCTACAGCGGCGATATGATTTGTGCAAATTTGAACAAAGACTAATTCCTGCTTCAGTTCAAAACCACAACTGTTGGAGGAGTATTGCACTATACCACGTTGCAAGAGTGGTATAATGCATTAATGAACGTTGCACTATACCACGTTGTAAGTGTGCTATACTGCATTGATGAGTGTTGCACTATACCACGTTGTAAGTGTGGTATACTGCATTGATGAGTGTTGCACTATACCACGTTGTAAGTGTGCTATACTGCATCGATGAGTGTTGCACTATACCACGTTGTAAGTGTGGTATACTGAATTGATGAGTGTTGCACTATACCACGTTGTAAGTGTGGTATACTGCATTGATGAGTGTTGCACTATACCACGTTGTAAGTGTGCTATACTGCATCGATGAGTGTTGCACTATACCACGTTGTAAGTGTGCTATACTGCATCGATGAGTGTTGCACGATACCACGTTGCAAGAGTGGTATAATGCACTAATGAGCGTTGCACTACACCACGTTGCACTTTGCCACGTGTGTAGATGAAACTCACCTCAGCGGATGCAATTCCACAGCACTCAAAAATGTAATTCAAAAAAATTGAATCTTATTTTGAATAAAATATAAGATACAACACATCATGCAGTGCGACTTCAGGACATTGCTAAAGAAAAACAGCTTAACTACTCACGAAGAAGAATGTACAACACGAATTGCAAAGCATCACACTACTTGTATACAAACACACGCTCATCTTATCTGCTAGCACGTAGTAGAATTCATTCGAAACTATAAATTTTCACTGAACATTAGGTTCAGTTACCTAACAGCGCTCTGCAACATATTATCTTACTCATGAGGTCCTTAACATCTGAGGAAAATAAACTTCATTTTCTAGAATCACCCAAAAATCCAACTCATCTTGAACTGTTCACTCAAAACCCTGCGCTTTCTCTGAGAATTATCCCATCAGTACTGCAATTATCCCATCAGTTATCAGTGGGTTCTACGTACATTTATTGCCGTTCGGCAGCAAACTGGAGAAGAGAACACAAACTGGTACCGTGCACAGAACAGCGCATGCTGTGCGGGGCATTTCCGCAATCATGGAAGCGCAGATCCACGCATTATAGTGCACCAAAATCAGTGGTGTAAAAGGTGTTTAATTATTGAAAAGAAGATCAAAGAAGATAAATTCCATGCCATTGATTCCTTTTGAAAACAGATATATGAACATTGTTGAGAAAATATAACATAGGCATATGAGATAGTTGGTGATATTTGTGTTGGGCTAGTAACTAGTAGAAACACGTGAACTTGTGGATAGTACTCAAGTCTTCTGCTAGTAGATAGTAGTAAGCCTCGTGATGCTTGATAGTCCTTTAGCCTGCAGCTAGTAGCCAACGCTATATATCCTGACACTTGTAGATAATGCTGTAGCTTGGAACTAGTAGTCGATACTATATCGTGTTACTAGTAGAAAGGTCTACTGCCAGATCCAGTAGATCTACTGCCAAATCCCGTATACCTACTGCCAAATCCAGCAGACCTACTGCCAGATCCAGTAGATCTACTGCCAAATCCAAAAGATCTACGGCTAGATCCAGTAGATCTAGTACCAAATCCCGTAGACCTACTACTAGATCCAGTAGATCTACTGCCAAATCCCGTAGACCTACTGCCAGATTCAGTAGACCTACTGCCAGATCTAGTAGATCTACTGCCATATCCAGCAATCCACTGCAGAAAAGTCTACTGTCAGAGCATGGCGCGGCTGCTCGAGGAAGCAGGCAGGCAGTAGCAGAAGCCACCGGAATATCAGCGGTACTCCACAGACTCACCACAACTGCAGCACCTCTGCAACCCCTGACCAGACACTTCCTTCCTCTGCTGCACTCGCATGCGAGCACTGAACTTGATGTGCCGATGTCAGCGCACTCTGCACACCTTCAAACGTCTTATTTTTGGACACGAAATACGCGTAACGAATGACTACAATAAGCGAAAATACGCGTAACGAATAACTACTATAAACGAAAATACGCGTAACGAATAACTACACTACACGAAAATACCCGTAACGAATAACTACTATAAACGAAAATACGCGTAACGAATAACTACTATAAACGAAAATACGCGTAACGAATAACTACACTACACGAAAATACGCATAACGAATAACTACAATAAACGAGAATTTGAAACAATAACAGCACCTAATGAAATTTGTGTATCCTGCTGCGAAAAATAATTCCCTCACTCTGTGGATCACATGTTTTGGAACGTATACTTTAATAAACATGAATAAAAAGTCGCCTGAAAAGTTAATATCTGATTTGATGACATTACAATTTCACAATATATTTTCATTTAAAATTTGTGTTTTTATTCTTTTTCGATCTATTTTTGGTAGTTTTACTTGATGTTTCCTCGTTAATGCCTAATTCAACAGAGTGCTCACACATTGCTCGATACAGCTCAAGTTTCCCATCACTCCAACAGGCTTGGTATTTACCACGAAATTGTTGAGTTGCGGAACGTTGCTGCTTTCCAAGATTAGCTCGAGTGGCAGTTTATAGAATCATAGTTGCCATCGCAGCGAAATTACGACGGAGAGCGTATTATTTGTCAAAACAAATTACTAAACTTCCATATCGATCATTGAAGTATAGTTTACTAATTAATATGCATAGGATACTTAATTATCGAGTATAACAATTATCGACATACAACAACACATTTTTCTATTTTTTACGGTTTTTCCTTACATGTACACTGGAATTCAGAACAACCAAACGCTTATACAGCATAATTACTATCACTAAAATGAGTTGTGCTTGTCATTGCTTGACAATATGCAATGTGTTCATCAACTCCTTCCCCACTGGACATCTCAAATAAGTTTCAATCTGCTCGACTTCTCCATACTTTTCTTTACTTTGTGTCTAAATGCTTGAATGCTGCTAAAAGATTTGAAAAATTTGCAGCAAAGCAGAAGTTTTGAGTTAAGAGTAAGTAAGAGTAAGTTAAGAGTAAATTAAGAGTAGGTAAGAGTAAGTTAAGAATAAGTTAAGAGAAAGTTAAGAGTAAGTTAAGAGTAAGTAAGAGTAAGCTAAGAGTAAATTAAGAGTAAGTAAGAGTAAATTAAGAGTAAGTTAAGAGTAAGTAAGAGTAAGTTAAGAGTAAGTAAGAGTAAATTAAGAGAAAGTTATGAGTAAGTTAAGAGTAAGTCCCAAAAGGTGCTGAAATGGGTTATAAGAAATGGGCTATAAGAAAAGGAGCACTCGACGACTGCTTCTGTTAGCATTTATGAGGGACGAGCGACGAAGATATATGTGCTATCAATGAGAACTTTACGCTCAGTCTTATCTTTGATAAGTGCACGATGAGAGGCAAGAAGGAGCGTTGCAGTTTCCGACGTTAAGTAGAAGTGGGACTGGATTGACGATGTATTCTGCTACGGATACATTATCACTTGTATACAAGGGATGGATTTTAAAATAGCTCTCGTATTTTGAAACATAAGGTAGAATTTTAAAACTCTAAAAACCAGAGGTAGACTTTTAAAATACTTCTCCTATCTACAAACATCAAGTACGAAAAAATGTAAAGCTCATCTGAAATTTACATTTTTACTTGCCTGATGTTTCTAGACATGAGAGTTGTTGTAAAATTCTACCTCTTGTCTGTGAGTGGTAGAATTTTTTTTTTTAATGTAAAGCTCATCTAAAATTTAGAATTCCCATTGTTGCTCTCACACTTTTTTGAATTGCGATCATGTGAGAGAAGCATAAAAAATTCCAGGATTTGATGCCGTGTATTGGTTTGTCCGTTAGCAGGAAAATCGAAGCCAAAAATTAGAAATGTATTTATTTATTTATTATAGATTCAGTGCACGTGCTTCATCTCACTGAGACGCTCAAAGTTGATGACAGCGCATTAAACCCTCAAAAATGGTAGAATTTCATCACATCACATATATCTCTCAATATCTGAATTTTTGTTCATAGTCTATTTTTATTGTCTATTTTTTACTGATCATCGCCAAACGTTTATTTAAGAAGTTTATCTAGACACACCATCGTTTTTTAGGTATAACTTTTAAAATGCGATTTAGTTTTAATAAGTTTTGATAATAATTAAACATCATTTGGGTGCGATCACCAACGCAGTCTTGAAATATCTTGCAAAAGTTCGCCATGGTTATTTAATCATCTCCTATGGGTTATTGGAACCTTTAAATCTTCGATACTTGATGTGGAAGAAACATGTCGCGTTGGATTCCGAGTAAACATTGAAAAGCCTGCGATGTTGTATCACATTGATGTAAAGATAATGATTTGTAAGGAATTCGACGACCCTTGGATAGAAAAAACTCTCAAGCATTTCTCAGAAACGGGTCATGATCAGTCACTGACGCTTTTTATTCTTCGTAAAATTAAAGACTCAGCACGTACACCGAAATCTCGCATGGCGCGCTAAACCTTCACAAATTTCAATGGTTGTTGGTGCAATTCACGAGGACTACTTCCAGACCAGTATCGGATGTTTTGCTTCTTCAACAATTCCGATGAATAGAAGTGCGCTTCATCGGTGCAGGTCAGAATGGCTGCTCTTTCTTTGCCTGACCCAGCATGCATAACTGTGACCCGACACAAATGTGTGTTCTAACATCAAATAAAATCACTCCCAAGCTTTCATAATTATCTGACATAATAGGAAGCTTTGTTCTTCTGCGCAAGCACGTCGTCGATAAAAGTCAATGGTTTGCTAAGGCGGAAGAAGGAAGACTGGGTAATTAGAATTCTGTCACATCTTCATGTCATTTCTGTTGCATCTGTCCCCAACAATGAGTAAAACGTCCTTGACATATGTGTTTATCATTAGTAACTTATCCTTCCGATTCTCAATATAAATTGCACCTGTGTTTCACATATTCTTCTTCCGTTCCGTTTACTGTGCGAAAACTTATAGCTCAGATCTATATACTTTTAACGGTCGAGTTAATTTGCAGGAAAGTTCTTCTCTCATATCCATACAAGACTAAAAAAGTTCTCATTCGATGAGTGATCTTAAAGTTCAACGGATTGGTAAAGAGATCACATTAGCCAGGCAAATTTTCATTGTAATTCTCTTTAAAAACTACTCTTTCTGCTCCAGTATGAAAACAATCCATCGTTGCTTACATTTCACTTATTAAACATGTCATGGTGTTTTGTTAGTGGCTGGGAGCCCTGGTATTAAAACACTTGCTTAAATTACAGCAAAGTTTAGGAATCTTTCTCCGGGGGGTGTTGGGAGAATTGATTATTTTGAAGATCAACTGACGCACGGAGCGAGATGTGATGGTGAAAAGATCTATCCAAATCTCAGAATTTTACTCAAAGAGATAATTTAGAGCGCAATCTGTGTCGTACCAGCGAACGTTTCAACGCTCAAGTGACAATTTACACTGACAAATCAGTGTCTTTTTCGCCTAGCATTGCTTCATTCCACGAATAGAATTTGATCTCATTTCATTTGCCACACCTAAAAGTTATGTAACTAATATACTTATTTTACGACTATACATAATGTAGATCAAACATAGTTTGAAGGCCCTGCATGAAGATGAATTTCATCGCCGAATCTATTTTCAAACTTTTTTGCAAGTCTGTCAACCATAATAATAATAAATTGGTATACAATCATAATTTATCGAACACGCACACCTCTTGGTTCCAATTAAATTGAAATCCTTTTACGTTTTGCGGCGGCAGCGAGTGAACATTAATAATCTCTAATTCAACATTTATGAACTGATTCATTAGGAACACATATTTATGGACATGATACTCAAAACAACGGTTGCTTATCTAACGGGCGCCATGAAATAATTCCATCCTTCATGAAATGGTGCATTAGGAACGCACATTTCTGGGCAAGATACTCAAAACATCGCATTTTTATCTGACTGACGTGCGCCACAAAAAATTCCATCTTCCCCCGGACATTGGGAGACCCGCGTTACGCACTCAGGGCTGTGACCGTGAACGATTGTTCTGCACCTGACAGTCGCATCCCATAACAGAGCTTGAGGGTTGGTGCCATGGAGTCAGACTATCAGTGACACTATCAGGTATCACAGAATAGCTCTGAAGTGACGGCAACACATTTCCTCGTAGGAATAGCATTAGAGGTGCAACTCTACCAGAGGCGCCTGCCGCTATGCCGCACCAAGTATTCTCCCTCACGCCGTCCTCGTCCTACAACTGTTGAGGCAGCGAAGGCCGTTGTCTCTTTAGGGCAACTCCGTATGTAGAACGGCTAAGAAATACTCGCTTAAGGTTAAAACGTAGGCAGGACATCACGTAGCGAACCAGCACCGTAGGCAGCCAACACCTATCAAGAAAAGGAGAGAGCGACATCACGGCACAAGTTGATACATGCACGCTGGAGTTAGTTACTTTGTATGCTTTAGATTCGAACGTGCAGGAATCGATAGATCGTCGTTTATTTATCACTAAGTTAATAAGCTAATTTGTATGACTGAGTTCCTATTATGAAATAATAACAAACTTTTTAAATGTCGGATTAAAACAATCGCTGTCTAGAGATGAACAGCAGGAAATGGATGTTGTCCAGCCCCCACACACACACGCCAGCTCGCATCAACTGCTGAACATTTCTCAATTACTACGCAGTGGACGAAACAAGGGATTCAATCAGTGTGCTTTATCATGAGCAAGGTGTTTGTTTACACATTAGTCACTAGTAATTCAAAGAGACCGAGAAGGTGTCTCCTTCGGACAGAGCTTCATTTGTGCTAAGCCGTTCGCTCGGCAGCAACCTGGGCGCCAGCGACGCCAAGCTGCGGGGCGCGTGCGCACGCCCTTCACAAGGAGAACTCCCGTCAGGTCATGTTTGTGCATGAACATCGTTTTTTTGCTAAGTACATATAAGACCCACAAACAAAACGCATGAATATCTTTTTACTGCTAAGCACCAAAAAAATGCTGTAGGAACTATTCAACAGAAAACAAATACAGAAATTCAACGCCTTTCATAGGGTGGACACGCGCAAGGTCATCTTAGTGCATGAACATCTTTTTTTTTTGCTAAGAACAGATAAAAATCATTAACAAAACACCGTAGGAAATATTCAACTGAAAAAAGATACAGAAATACATATCCCCGCTTTTTACCGAGGGTACTTTGATAACTTCAAAGGAAGAAATCTACAACTTCCTGAAGCGCTCACGGCTTCAGATTCAAAGTCACAATCTACTTCAGAGTCCTATAAAACCAATCGTGTTTCTTTTATGCTCAAAAATATAAAAGATCTTAATTTATGAGAGATTGCCATGCAGCAGTCTTATTAACGATAATTGAGAACAATTTTGCAATACTCGTTTACTCGCTTGCGTCTCGGGCTAGTGTCGTTAAAATTCGCCTTCGACGTCGAAAATAAGGTAAATTACTTCATACAGGTTCAAAATTTAGAGCTAATCTAGGCTCCTATGATAAGACAAATAAGGTGTGAGATATAATTATTAGTTAAACTTATGCACAGTGGTTGGTCGCGCTTGCTAGCAGACTCTTGTCTAGGTAATGCTCTCAAGTCTGAACCTAAGTACAAACAATAACCAATATTTGCTTCTGTGAGCCTCGCATTGAGAAAAACAGAACATTCCTTACGTCTCGTTGGTCATAGAGTGATGCAGATATTGAAGTTTTTACTTATACGGTGATCATTATTTTATTTTTATTTTTTTTCAGGAATTTACTTCAGCATTGGGTGGCACTACTGACAGCTTGGAATTGTCGCTCTGTCCAAAGAACGCTCTTGGCCATTGCAGAACTTTGGGATGAAATATCACGACTCTGAGTTATTGGTCCATAACGCACTCTGCCTGATAACGATATGCACTTTAACTTTAACATTGTAACTATAAATTTATTCACTAATGTGTCGCAATTCTGTAATGGGACATCATAAATTTATTGAGACAATGTAACTATTGATTTTTTCTTCAATGTGTCACAATACTGTCATGGGGCATCGTGTATTTTTTAAGACAAGATGAGCCCACGGCACTCCTCACTTGGTTGCTGACTCACATGCTCAGAATGTGAAGATTGTATGTCCAACGATGTCATGCGCTAGAATAGCATAGCTGTATGAATTAAGATACGTACAATTTTTAGCTGTTCATGTTAAGTTTCTATACCGACATAAGTGAGCGAAAGTGGCAACGGAACCAGACCAGATCGACCACCGGCTACATCACAGCCTGTGACTGAGCAGAAAACACCGATTTTTCGGAGCACTTGTGTCTTCAGTTAGGCCCGCCAGTTGCACAAAAGCAGTATGAGGTGCAGCCTCCGATCCTCGTATAAGACAGATGCCTCCTGCACGATATGAATTACATTCGAGTTCATTGCTTACAAGAGACGGCGAAACGTAAACGAGGCAACCGGCACAAAACGAGAGATATCAAAAGATACCATAGTAATTGAAGTAGTCTATGATTTGTTAGCAAATATCCAGTGTAGTGATTCAAATAAAATTTGGACATGTACCCAAAACTGAGCCACGAGTTATTGTGGTGAGTTTCACAATTGCAGTTCGTTGGGAACGAGTGTTGAGTGTTTATATAAACATATGAATGGGATCCGAATTACGACTCAATTCACAACATTTACATATTACGTCTTATAAGGAATGTGGTATTAAGACTATTATTATCATTATGACTATTATTGAGAGTTCACTGTAGATGGAAGAAAGTACCATGCGTCAGAATATTTATTAGATCCCTGATTTTGATTTCAAAATTTCACTCACTAATAATCGTCTTCGGTTTCTTTTGGTAAATTATTTCTTCTCGTTTTACAGCGAAAAGTTGCTGTGATTAGGTCAAATTATACATAGGAGAGGCCAGTTAACATTGCCCAAGCAAGAAGCCAAGTTATGCTGATACACCCGTTTTAAAAAACTTACCAACACGATGCAACGGCGAAAAATGTACGTTAATAAATCAGACACAACATCTGATTTATGAAGAACAACCCCTTAAAAAATGAGGAACGTCGACAGTAACACTTTGATGGAAGTTACAGAAGATTTCAGTAAATTGTTCAAAATTGACTGTCAAGAAAACGTTCGTTCTCCGGAAATTCTTTACAAAGAGAGAGTTATTTTTGACTAAAAATTTTAAACCTAGCGATTATTCTGGCGAATAATGTCTTCTGTAGATCTCCCTCAAAAGAGTCTTGATTTTTACTTTTTTAAATATGGTAATTTTTTGCTTGTTAATTTCAATCTATGGTTTAGAAATATATCAACTAAGTATCTTTTCGTTGAAACATTTCAAAAACAATGATCTTTTTTTGTATAATTTTCATTGCAAAGAAACTATTTTTCTTCCATTTCTTTACGCAGTATCGACACTGTGCAGTAGCGAGGTGATGGCACGTTTTGTATCATTTTTATGTCAAATCAACTGTTCTTCTTCCATTTCTTTACGCAATATCGACACTACAGTAGCGAGGTGATGGCACGTTTTGTATCATTTTTATGTCAAATCAACTGTTCTTCTTCCATTTCTTTACGCAGTATCGACACTACAGTAGCGAGGTGATGGCACGTTTTGTATCATTTTTATGTCAAATCAACTGTTCTTCTTCCATTTCTTTACGCAATATCGACACTACAGTAGCGAGGTGATGGCACGTTTTGTATGATTTTTATGTTAAATCAACTATTCTTCTTCCATTTCTTTACGCATTATCGACATTACAGTAGCGAGGTGATGGCACGTTTTGTATGATTTTTATGTTAAATCAACTATTCTTCTTCCATTTCTTTACGCATTATCGACACTGCAGTAGCGAGGTGATGGCGCACCACATTCGCAGCGTGCACATGAGCATTCTTATCTCGTCACCACCCGCTTACGAAAACTTGCTGCACAAAGGTATTCCCGCCGGGCTTATCTTCACTATATCCTTTGCCAAGCTACCATACCTATTATTTTCTTATAATTACTCTCTGCAATGTTCCCAATTCATAATTATCCGTCTAAAATTAGTGCGTGCATCACTGGTCGTAAATAAAGGCGTTGCATAGCTAATCAAGTTCTGAGTATTTTGTTTTTTACTATTAAAATCGCCCACACAACACTAGATTATAGTGTAATACTTGAGAGGAAATTTCAAGGATTGTTTCAGTTTGTGAGAGAAAGTTAACGATAGAAAACTACAAAAATCAGAATGAATTGAGCATTATTTCACAAAAAAAAGTTTGACTTAAGTTTTGCAAACGAGGATCCTGTAAACAAAAAGCTCAACAATTAAATTTTGCGGTTACTGTCTTTACTTTCATCTGCTATCATTTTCTGTCCGCGACTAATAAATTGAAGTAAGTTACACATGACAGACTTGAAATCTAGAATTCGTAGTTCAACTATGTTTTTTACCACAAGTAATTTTTCACTTAAATTTTAGGGTCTACTGTTATTTTGAGAACTAAGTATTATTAAATTAATTAAACATTGACTATTACACATTAAACAAAATACGCAACTGGTATCTCAGGTCAAATTTCAAGTTGGGTAGGCCTACACGTCCTGCCAGCGACTATAAAAGAACTCGTAATCCGATACAACACTTTCCAAATCGATGAACGGCTTCCATGCAGAGCAAATTTAAAAATAAAAAGAACAATGTTAAAACGAAAAATAAACGAACAGCGAAATACGTAATAATGGGTTACGCAACTTTAGCGAATTTCCGTTTCAATAATAAGATTCCAGTAACAATAATACAATTATTTATGTAAACTCTAATACTAAACTTAGAATTTCAGTACCAATAATAAAATTCCAGTAACAATGATGGCATTATTTACGTAAACTCATATACTAAATTTAAAGTAAAGAAGAAAACTCGTAATAACTTTCAAAGATCTTCATTAAAAATCATGATTTTGCGCACGTTTCCATTGCTGAGTTCCTATGAAATTACAGTTAGTTATGCAATACTTTGTTGTTCTATTTATTTTCTATTTTTCTTCTCCTGCGTGGAGAATGAAAGGTTTGAAATGTGTAATTCATCGAAATTTTATACACGTACGGAACTACGTTTTTTAATCATGCTTCCGTTTATAATTGAACTTCAGTACGAAGACTCATTTTGCATTTGATTTCTCATCTACATTCCCTCTCACAGCTTACAAGTAACAGAGAATTATTCACGGTGGGCCATGGAGATGAAAAAATGCTGTGTTGATAATATTGGTAGCGTAATTTCAGACAGATCCTCCTTGCTCTAGATCTCCGGTAAAGAAAACGCTTCCAGAAGAATGTTCCGGAGAAGCGATTTAAATTCAATTGAGGCTCTTAGTATCAAACGGTACTAAGCACCGCTTTTCAAAAACGTAAGAAAACTAAATCAAAGTTTGGCATCTTAGAAGCCATCGTATTTCAGTATCTAATAGAGGTATTCGACCATTTTGCAGCCGTCTTCATGTACTTACGACTCAACCAGTCAAAGGAAAATTTGAGGATGACTGCGGTATGCATAACTTATTTTCGCTAGATGTATTCGAGGCTTGGTACTGTACGGTTCTAGGGGGCCTCAATTCATCACAAGTCCTCCGCTGGCACAACTGCTGCAAAATGCCTCTTGTGCGCGCCTGCGCAGTGCAAGGCACCGCGAGCGCGCGCATGAGGCGGAAGAGAGAAGATGTAGTCACCCAAGGCAGCTCTGCAAATGTTTGTTTGTGAAGCCGAGCGCTGTAAATATACTACTAGGAAATTTTATACTCAGGAATATCGAAGCCATTCAACGTGAGGTGTCGGGCATTTTGCGGAGAGGAGAGCACGGAACCGCGGACGAAAATTGCGAACTTTTTCTACTGGCTTGAAATACCATATTTAACATTGTGACCACCCTGCCGATTCCAGTGAATAGATTGCTACTCGGCACTGGCAAGTATACCATATCGAGTGGAACAATGACGGGGAGCGATTTAACATTCACCTAACCCTATTGAACTATCATGGAAGGGAATATTAGTAGAACACAAGCGTAGAGATTAAGTTGGAGCAGAAAGTAGGAGCCCGAGTGACGTCACGAGGAGAAGAATGCAACCACCGCTGCAGGGTCGCTGACCGCCGCTTGAGTCTCTGGAATGCTGCTGCTGCTGCTGCTGCTCTCTCCGCTGCCTCTGCACTCTCTCTTGCTCCATGTGCAGGCTCATCCATACTTCACAGACATACCTCATATGTGCATCCAAACCTCACACCTGACCCGGATCTACAGCTCACCTGTGGACCATAATTCGATCGTCCTTCGGACCATCAGCTCTTATAGTCATTCAAACATTCGTTCATTCCGGACAAGTCCATCAGGGCCTCAGATGTGCATCCTGTCAATATCAGGTTATTCCCGTACAGTTATTCCTCGTGCGATGGAAATTTTAGGCGCGTCATTCTCTTTGAACGTTAAAAAATACAATCATTCCCTTTGAACTTTAAAGAATACATTATCATGCCCCTGAGAGCTTACACCCATCACGTGCATTTCTAACCTCCGGCACGATAGGTGGATAGAGCTTACTATTCCATGCATGCCTAAACGCCATAGCGTTCTTAGGGAGCCTGGTAGGCCTCTGCCGCGTTGTGGTGGTGGATCTTTGCTGAAATGTTACGATTGGAGCAAAGTAGGCTTCTGGTAACTGTTGGTAGGGTTCGTTTCAGCCACATTGTCGCATCTGAAGCAAAGTAGGCCTCCCCCAAGCTGTGGTAGTTGGCGCGGCTGACTTCACTCAAGCACCTGCCTCTTTTTCCAGGTTCGTGTGCCTTGTCGCACCGACTACAGTTTCCTTCATATCATTTGTCTGAAAACTTTGGTTTCCCATGAATGTGTATAGTTTGCTACTTATGTTTTAGAACTAGACGAGTCTCTTTAAATTGGCTTTTAAATCTTGTTCACGCAGCCTGGAACTGTAAAATTAAAAAGGAGTTCTCACAACTAGGCCCAGAATCATTTAGAGCGAGTTACTTAACTAACCACTGAAACATTTAGCGTGTGTTACAAACATTAGGTGCAGCAAGATTTAGTGTGTTAGAAACACTCGGCGCAGCAACACACAGTCTAACGGGAATTTCAAACATTAAACAGAGAAATGGTTATCGCATACCTGAGAAACACCTGGAAACACCTGGCCCAGTAACATTTAAAGTGTGCGTTATAAGCCAACGGCCCAGTAACATTTGAAGCGTGCGTTAGGTACGCTAAGCACATCAACATTGAGAGTATGCGTTCGAGAAACTTACGGTAGAGATACCAGGCCCAGCAACATTCCGACCCTCCCTAGCCGAGCCTGTCATGGCGACCAATAGCGGACCTGCGGGAAATTTTGTGATGCGATGTGCTGCTGCTGCTGAGTTTGGAGCAGCTCTTGATAGAGTTTTATGAGATATTGAAGAGAGGTTTGTTATGAAATTAGGCTTCCTTGTAGTATCAGCTTGTCATATGTAGGAGAATCAGGCACCCAACTTTAAGCGCTAGCTTCAGCAAATTGAACTATTCTCTGAGGGAGAAAGGGAAGTAAATGAATAACATTCGTGCATTCCAGAAAGCTGCGAATTCTGTCTCACAGGTAAAGACCTCTCAATAAAATATTCTGAATCACGTGAGATAAGAATGCAAAATTCGAGGCATGCGTCTCTACCTGCACTCGTTGACTTCATCATTTTATTGATGAATCACAATTGATCGATCTTCCTGCACTGTTTTGAAACTTGAGTGTGAAGAAGCTAAAAGCCTTCAGACTTTGCTTCATAATTCGTCAGTAAATTAAGGTCTTCATAGGCAATTCAACATAAAGAACAACAGAAAAGGGGAGGGGGTAAAGTAAATAGAGTTTCCAATTACTGCTAACCATTTCAATGATTTTTTATGAATGGATGAATGATTGAATGTCTGAAGAGGAAACATCGAGCAAGTTGGTCATTCATAAAAGAGGTGGGATGAAGAATACCTGCTGTGCAACACCTACTCGGGAAGGATAAAAATTAAGGTTAAAAAATTTTACACATAAACAAAAGACTTTCAAAACCTCATGGGATGTCCTTGAAAATTCTCTATATTACCGTTGATTCTCCACCCAAAAGATGCGTTATTTCCCAAAGTCTGGTATGCTGAGAGACGATTCATTGCAATTATTGCCCGTGGGAAAAAGGAGAGGTAAAAAGAACTACCATGGTGTTCACTGTGCCAGTACTGTGCTGAGGAGCATAAAGATCAAGTACGGGAACTTTTCCCTTCCTAGCGATTTAGAAATGAAGGTACTAGCATAGATATCTTGACTATAGATAAGTTATAAACTACTTAGTATTGGAAATGCTACTGATTTGGTTTGCAGCGAATTTCCAATATTTTCTGTGGCGCTAATAATCTTTAAAACCTAATGTATTTTATATACCATAATTGTGGTTAAAATACAGTAATTTGCGAACTAGAATTATTACGATGGTCGTATGATATCAAAAGAATAACGATACGGTAAACTTTTCAAAACAATCAAATATTTAAAAAAGTATCGATTGGAAACGGAATTTTTATTAAAAATCGTTTTGTTATTTAAACGTGCATTATTTTGTGTGACAGTAAGAAGCAAATCATTTCAATGTTTAATTCATAAGAATTTACTGATGTGAGGAAAATATTACATATGTAAGCTTCCATTAGTAATTTTCCACGAAAACACGAATGATATACATATATATATATATCAGCATGTAAAAGTAATTTCACAAAGTTTACAGTTGCTGAATGCAGAATCGAATCTTTTCGCGCTTAAATGAAATACAGAGTGTAGGCTCAAATAATTATACATTATATTATTCAATGTGTTGGAAACTTCAGAATATCATTGGTAGAGCGCAATTTTTCCTAATTTTTTCCGAACTTGTATATTGGGTCATCAACATAAATTTTCTAAAATTACATCTCCCGTAAGAGTTAACAATTCCAGGAGTTAATTGCCGAGCAAATTTGACGAGTCGAACGCTATCTTCATTCCGTGAGCGGATCATGAAGCCTTCTGAGATATTCTACCTTATAATTATAAAAAATATTCCGAAAAGCAAGCAGCATCCTTTACGTCAAAAATTAAATCTGTAGCATTCAAGTAATTGTTCAAATAAATTTTCATCTCTTTACGAGTTGCAGATCTGAAACTTATTTAATATGATGATCGTTTGTGACAAAATATGAGTGAACGATAAGCGAAGCCTGCATAATTATTGTATCGAGATAAACGTCTACAGTACAGACAAAAATATAACCAAATGAATGAAATTTAGAACCACGAACGTAAAATGTAACCTTTCTTCTATGAGAGTTGAAATGAAAGTTCAAAAATTATGTTTACTTTCTTTACTCTACTAAATTAAAAGACATAGAATGCGCGTTGTTTCTAACGTGTGTCTAGTAGGTTATGGTATCCCATTTACGGTAGAAATTTTTCCCTTTGAATTCATTCTTTTGCTCGAGGTGCTCGGCTGTGCATAGCGCGAAGCTCGAACTGTTCCCTTGGCTGGAATGTGTGCGAGCTGCGCGCCTCCCAGCCAAAGACGAAGACGAGGAGGTGAAGGTAGAGGA
Organism: Morinoia aosen; assembly: GCA_030386875.1. Classification (NCBI taxonomy): domain Eukaryota; kingdom Metazoa; phylum Arthropoda; class Malacostraca; order Amphipoda; family Talitridae; genus Morinoia; species Morinoia aosen. Next base: position 42,955,156 of record CM059567.1, on the reverse strand, counting down.
GAAAGAGGAGGGGCGGAGGAGGAGGTGAAGGTAGAGAGGAAGAGGAGGAGAAGGTAGAGGAGAAAGAGGAGGGGTGGAGGCAGCTCAGACGGCGGCCGGACCGCATTCCTCGTAAGGTCAAACTGGGAGCTCCGGAGCGTGTGGCGGTGGAGGCGGGGGAGACGAGCGGCGGCCTGGAGGACTCCAGTGATGACTTCCAAGTGTGCGCTGCGGCGGAATGTTCAGAGTCGTACTTTTGAAACGCGTGTGTGCTGAAACTGATCGATCTTCTCTACCAATGCTATGCTCGATGTGTCTCACTGGATGTGATTAACCAATACTAGAGCCGCTTGATGTGATGTCACACTGGATGTGATCAACTAATGTTAAAGGTGCGGTATGTGTTGTCACACTTTGTGAAATCAACCAAGCCTAATTAGTACAGCGCTCGGCATCGATTTGTGTTCTCTAACATTTTTTTTCAAGTAGGTAGAATCGTCTTTGAATAATTATTACATCTGTAATCTAGGCACGAAATGAAGGAGGGGTTAAACTAATGAACCAATTACTGCAGTAAAATTTAAGCAGCTCTTGATAAAATAAGATGATTTACGAGAAATGCCAGGTAAGGTATTTGGGGTAGGGACCACCTTATTTCCCCGAGGAAACATTAGAGCTGTCATCCGTTAATCGTACTTGGTCCATATACGTGCAGCTCTATGAAGTGCATAAAAATTACCATAACCTGAAACGAAACCAGTGCAAGATTTACAGTTCGTAAAACTGGTAACGAGTTGCAGAACAATGAGAGTCCAGCATATACAGCACATAAAACAGTAGCCATATTCGTAAAGTATGGCATTTTAAACACTCGCAAAAGTTAACAACATCAAATAAGCAAATGTCATTGATCGATTCATAACCATATGAATTCAAATCCTACAAAACGAGGCAAATCAGTGAATAATTGTCAGCTGGAAGTCGCTATTAATTTTGAATGAAAGCTTGTTGCCACTGAAGTGACATACAGGAAATGGTATTAGTTCAAAAATTGAGACGCCACATTTTGCTCAGGTGCAAATTGATAATTCAAAGTTGCTAACCTATGCTGAACTATTTGAGAAAACGGTGTTCGACATAGCAGACGAACGAAAGGAGCAAGTCAACTGTAACCGGGGGACCGACCTACATATTTTCCAACTTTCGTTGCTCGCTGGCTAATACAATGTGTCTGGAAGCTCTATTTGAGCAGAGATATTGACTTCTCTGCAAATTTGGAGGTTAGAGAAAAGGTTTATTGTTCAGGAAAAGTTATCAATCCACCTACAAATTAAAACTTATTCATTTCCTTTTCTCAGGCTTTGATTATTCGAAGTAGTAATTGATAACAAGGCTAGTTTTGTCGAGTGAGAAAAATTGCAACACTTCGGTGCAAGTTTATTCAAAAAGATAGGGAAAGTGTATTTCAAATAAAACATAGGTGCGAAATGTTCAGCGCAGAGTTTTTGAATGTTACACGATTGAAGTCTATAATGGATAGAAATCAAGAGCACATAGTTATGCATATGTATTTTTACGTCCATTGTAAAAATAATAAATGCATAGATTAGGAGCTTAAATAATTCAATGCTCCAAAAAATTGAGAGTATGACCAACAAAGCCAGTATGATCTTCATGTGGGAGTGCATAGCAGACTGAAATGGGGAGAAAACAACAAATAATATGGCAGTCAGAGCCCTAGGATGAGCATCAGGATGGACGATGGAATGAGACCCAGATGGACACTCAGCAAACAAAACTCAATAGACAAGTAAAGGCTATAACTCATCTCATTACCTAGAGAAAGGCAGAGTTGAACTGTCATAGCTCAATCTGTCAGGACCAGCAGCTGTAAAGCGAAATGTATTAGAGGAAAGAAACCATCATATGTAGACCACGGGTTTGGTCAGATGATACGCAGTGTGTGTTTGCCTACTCGGATGGAAGGTCTTGATTAGGGTTTGATCAAGAACGATATGTGCATTATTACTTGATCTGTGTGTTACTACTGTTTGATAAGTGCATTACTACTGAACAGTCGCTCTTTCCAATGGGTGATAGATACAAACATGGTTTGTTTCGTTGATTTTGCTTCTGCTGACAAATTTTGGCAAGCGTAATTAAAAAAATATGCGTATTGTATTACAAAAACTTGTATATTATTACAAATTTTTATCAAGGATATTCATGGACACCTAAAACCATTTAATATCATTTAATATTGTACTGGGCCAACATCATATTTCAATACACTATTTGGACTTCCGCATCACGACTCCCGTAAATCAGCTTCGTTTCTTATAAAATCATATCTTACATGCTAATCAACTCAGCGAATAGTTTAGAAATTGAACAACATGCACTCCATGAACAGGCCTTCCAACGACGATGAATTTGGCTCACTTCTCCATTCTCCAGTAAAGATCCTGTTTGCGTTTTTGAGCAGAGACTCGCGCCGAGAAGACACCGACAGGTACAGCAAGTAGCTCTGGCGTCCAGTTCTGCAAGTCGCGAGAGTTGGAGAGAGCCGAGTACTGTGATGGGGAGCGTCATCATGCCTAGCTCTGAAACTTAGGCACGATATATCTTAACACAGAGGCGGGCTTAACTGAAGTCAACAGTCAATTCAAATGAAAATTCATTTTAGGGATTAATTATCAAAAAATGGATTGTGCTTTAATTTAATTTTGAGTAGTTATGAAAAATGAGTTTGTGACTACTGGTCGGTCAACTGCATCATAAAAATCCCCTTAGTGACCACTGGTGGGTCACAACGCACTTAACGTGTTAAAATAATCAGGACGGTAACTCAAGCAGAGTCAAAATAAAATGTGAACCCAAGTAGCTGTTCTGGTGCGAATCAAAAATAAACATAAGTCTAGGCTTTAAATCTGAAATGAGATGAAATACGGAAAAACGAGATTCTTTCATTTTATTTCCCAGTGAAATTTCATTCTCGATTAATGTTTTTATTGCAACTGTGACCTCAATGGTGAAACTTTGCGAGCTCATGTGAATTTCTGTTTATTAAATAATTAAATCACAAGTTGTTTCAGTTTGCGATCCATCTTCAGTTCTGTGGGCGAACCAAAAGTCAAGCAGGAAAGCTAATTTTGAAAAAATCAAAAACCTAATTACTGTTTCCACGTCAAATATTTCTGTACTTCAAACAGTTTTACGGGTGAATTCATATTTATCCATTCGTATAAGGTGTTCTCAAATGTAAATTTTATTTGCCCCAACCAAATTATATTGACAACTATTATGCTGAATGTTTGTATTATTCAACTATTCAAAATTGGGTAAACTGCAAACAACATGACTTTCGAATCATGGACTTGACCCATGCATAAAAGTATGGAGTTTGCTAACCTCGTCGTCGTGGTCTCCGGAACTATTATACAGTAATAACAGAAAAGCTACCCACCAATTCCAGGAGATCGCAAGACCTTCATTGGAAAAGCATAAATGAAGTAGAAATATATTCGAGGACGAGGATTTCTATAAGCACTAACTGATGGATAACTCGTTGTGATGTCCTTCTGAATAATTGCATAGAGATAAACAAAGCTTTCAGTACATCAAGAACTACATAGGTTAGGAAAACAATGCTGAACTGATCGTTTAAGATGATTCTACATTAGTACTGTATCTCCTTACCAGTTTCAAAGCAATTGCAACAACCTTTACACTAATTTTTAATTTTCCTAAGATGAATGGACCCTTGTGACTTCATGTAAAAGTCCCGCGGCGACGGGCGCCCTCATTGCGACGCGCTTCCTCCCCCGTCAGCGGCCAATGAAGTCTTCCGCCGCCGCCTCCCGGACGGTCTCGCTCACAAATCGGCCACGTCCGTCCGCTCCACAACTCAGCTTCCGTGCTCATGAACCCTCAACCATTTGTGATGGTGAAACAGTGCCGGATCAGCCGGATGTCCGTGCTGCAGATTTTTAGCGGGCTTTGTATCCAAGTTACCACTCACTTGAAAAATCACAATAATTCTGATCCTAGAATGTTTGTAATCAAGTTACCACACACTGTAAAAGTCCCAAAAATGCTGGTCCTAGAATGTTTGTATTTAAGTTACTACTCACTTGAAAAATCCCAGTAATTCTGTTTGAAGAATGTTTGCATCCAAGTTACCTCCCACAGGAAAAATAAAAAGAATTCTGTGCCTAGAATGTTTGTCTCCAAGTTACCACTCACTTGAAAAATCTCAATGATTCGGTTACTAGAATGTTTGAAAAAGGAATAAATGCATTAAAAAGAGTTTGAATTTATTTTCTTATATAGTAATTGGATACCGCTGAGCTTAGAATTAAATACAAGTACAAACGTCAAATTTTACATTGTAAGCTATTCATCATTCATTTGGGTTTTGTAAACTATCGTATAATTGGCCTGTATCAACATCCCTTTCTTAGTCGCATGGATGATGCTGCAGAAATCCGCTCCTGCTACAAGTAACTATGAAAATGCAGGGGAGTTAGATAATTTAGTTTAAGCCTCCCTAACCACAACAAAAGCGTTCCAAAAAGAGGAAAGATGAGGGCACCATTTAGTGTGGAGTTGGGGAAGCGCGGAATTTACTGCACAAGATGTAGTCCCACACAAGATCTCCTGCGCAAAGAAACAGTAATCAATGAGAAATTTGTTATGCACATATATATTTCTTAATTCAAGCATTCATACTACTGCGATCGGGTAAACGGCTGACAGAGAAAAAAATGAACTGCCCTCATCTTTTCGTTCAAAGGCAGAGGTCATAAAATACAACCATTTAGTTCAACTACTGGATCCTGAAAGATAAAACAACTCATTTTAACATGCTGTTGTTCGTTATAAGTGATTCATGTTATCAATAAGTAAATGCCCGTACGAATCAATAATTCGCTTTAAGTATCCATGCCACCTTAATGGTATAGTAAGAAAACTGCGCATGTTGCAACTGAAGCTGTCATTTATTTTGCTCGAAGCATGATAACACGGAATCAACTCTAAAAAGATCTAGTCGTTGATTACTGCACTAATCAAATGCTGTCGATCAACATGCCTCTGCAAAACTCAATCTGTCACCGCTCAATTGCGACAGTTGTTCGATAAGTTTTCAAACTTTGAGGCCGCGATTTCAGAGGCTAAGCATTTAGAGATGAACGTTAAAAGTAGCGTCAAAGGAAACATCTACCCTGGAATGCACAGAAAGCATGTCACGCATACAGAACACATATACCCACAACTGGACGTTATGTGCATAAATACTTGAAACAATTTGTTATTTATGACAGAAATTAAGAGCCAGTAATTTACAGGATTACTGGATTTTAATTCTCTTCCTTACTTCGCAAACGGAGATATTCGAATTACCTGCATTCGATGTTTCATACTTTAAAATTTAACGCAATTGACAATGCATGCAGAAAAAATTAAATGCAAGTGGAAAAATATTGGAGAGTGACGTCATTTAATATGACGCTATTTATAATATGATAATGACAAGTAGGTCGTGCTATGTGATTTAGAATAACATAACATTAGTTGTATATAAATGTTTGATAAATTCATGAAGTTTCTAAACTCAGATTGTGAGCTTTGAAAAACTCTGTTGAACTTTGAACTTTAAGAAAACAAGGAATGTGTATGTTGCCCGGACAGAATTTCCAATACTCAGTCCAGAAATACATCTCCTATACTCGGTGCATTTCCAGCCACTCACTATACCGAATATACCTTCATGCTACACAAAACTACATATTTAATGTTTTACAAGTGTAATTTTCATTTACAGTGATTGAAATTATAAAAATCAATAGTTTTCAAAAATAAAAAATAAAAAGATCAAAACAGAAACACATGTTTTTTTAAAATATTGCTTTGTAAAATAATCATGCATGACTTAAAGCTCTGACGCAAAAATAACACCGTCATTCCTAACGGGCAGGTACGCTATTAATGATAAATATGAAGAAACCTAAGACGGAACAACAAATGGAAATAGTATAGCCAAATATTAAGAAAATGTAATAATAATGAACACCGACGCACTAATTTCGTTTTCTTGTACGTGCCGATTCTCATTTGTTCTGTGTTATTAGATCATTTTTACTTCTCAGAATTACAGTGATTGATAGAGAATCAGACGAGTTGAAGCTCACAATTTCGATTTAAGACTCCTCCTACCCATCGGTATTACTTATTACACTTTTTATTTAAACTATATCAGCACATTTCCTTGTGCTGATAATACATTCGTTGAACCAGCAGAAGCTGTTAAAATTAGGAATGTGCATCACTGTCAGTTTTCTCGGCCTTGAACATTGTCGCGTACGAACAAATGTGTAAGTATTGATGCATGAACGAATGTGAAACTGATTTTTTTTAAAGTAACCAAATGGACTTCAAAGTCTTCACTCTTATTGCACACCTCATCGACTCTACGTGAAGCATTCCCATTGAACGTTACCTAGCTGTGCCTAGTACGTGTTATGGAAGAATAATGAATCCTACATATGGCCCTTGTACTAACTACTTGGCCATTTTTTAAATAAGCTCTATCACTAATTTGCAATATCTTAACATCTTTTTTTTACGAAGTTTGCTGTCCGTTGTAACCTCACAATAATTTTTCACTAGGATATAATCTTTGTAACTGTTCACGTGTCACTAATTTTAAATCAATTCAAAAGATAGGCTTAAGGAAATTAACTGCAATGAAATTTCTCTTAATTCAAGTAGCAGCTTTTAAACATTTCTAAGATAATTTTTCTCTTTGCGGCTTTCACCATGGTACGTATGTATCAAGTAGCTTAGCGAGGGCGATTTTTCAGTATAAATTTAAGTTAAATTAACTAAGGTTACCATGAATCGCCACATTCTCTTATTTCATCGGCATAAGCAGTGGAGAAAAGGTTACACCACAAAATGCATCGATTCGTGAAAGCGCCAAGCATTCCAGAAGAAGCCTGCAGCAGATCAGTGTGTGTGCGTTCGCGTGTGTGTGCGACAGGAAATGGTTGGCGTTTCTGACGTGCCTTCAGAGTGCGGGCACTCCACACGCCGCCAGCAGTCCATGTTTGCTGCCATCCATGGTACTTGTGCTTTGAATTGCATAATAAAATAGGCATTTTCAGCAATTATGATGGTTGTAATAGTAAACTGCAGGATTTTCTCGAAGTACGTATAGGCTGGCCTAAACTCATAAATGTATAAGAGCTTCATTCTTCCTAAAATATTTTCCATGAAAAACAACGGGAATTAATTTTAGGTTTAGAATTCATGCAATGTTTAGAAACAAAGATTTCCTAGCTTTTAGAATTGAACTTAATGGTAGTTACAGTATTAAAGGCAATGGATGAAAATAAAGGAGATTGACTAACAATCCAGGTCTAATCAATTTCACGGGTCCCCGAGATGAAAAATTGTCTTTTCAACTCTGCTGTATTTAAGCACTTAGTGGCTCACCACATTTACTGTAACTAAAAATATTTACAAGCTGTAAAAGAGCCATACGGAAGTAAGTTCGATTATGATACTTTGAGCTTAGAGGTGTGGAAGGATACAAAATGAGGACTCGCCTCATAATTATATATACATATCAGTCTCCTCAGAGTGATACAATTAACTTACCTATGAGAATTAGCGCTCCAATGGGGAAGATGGGAGGTTTGAAGATAAGAAGGCCTTTTCGTTAAAATGGGGTGGGTTTTTGATTTTACAAGACATCAATCTTTTTTCGTTTCACTGGTTTCCTTTTTTAGTACCTTTAACTTTTATCTGTTTTCATAAAGTTCTTTTAGTGTTTCTATGCGCAGGATGTGAAAAAACCTTCCTTAAATGGTGTCTCCTGCATTCCTCTCTTGGGAACACCATTATTGCGGTTAGGAAGGCCTGAGCTCACCTTAAAATCATCTAACATTGAGAACAGAGAATGGAAGGACCGTGTCTACTCACTGCATTGAATATTGAAATGTTATACACAACGGCTGTATGAATTTGAGAATGTTACATCATTTATTTCAGCTGGCAACGACCACATGTTAATTTATGCAGCTGGAAAAATTACCCCATTTGACCACTTTAGGTTCACGTCCCTTAGTTACTGATGAAGGACGGGAATAAAAAAAAACGAGTCCTAGAAAAAACAAAAAAAATTTTTAAAAGTTTAAATTCTAGACTTGAATGAATGTGATAGTCTACCCTATTAGCTATAATGCGTTAATCGAGGAAACCCCTGATCAGTTACTGGCGTAGAACTCACAAAGGGAACTACTGTAGCGTAAATAAATGTGAGAATCAATGCGGCAATTAAAAAACTAGTGATATACTTCTCAAGAGCCACAATTTTAAAAAAATATTTCTTCACTTGCTGCCCGTACTTTTTTATTTAGTTTAAAGATCGAAAAAGTATATTAGTAGTATGTAGGGCCTACTTGAATTGTCGCATCTTTAATAACAGAACCAGCTCAGTTAGTGGACATAGAGCGCACTTTGAGTTATCACGTGTAAGAATGCGCATCTATTGCAAGCTTGCACACTGATTGCTTCCCAGTTAATAAAGCTCGAATTATTGAACAACATTCTTCTAGAGTAGAGGAAGTCACACGTTATAGAGAGCGTCTCTGAAAACACGGCGTGGGTCCCGCGTAACCGCTCCAATTTCCTTGCTTGTGGGAGCACTTCAATATTTTGAATGCTGAGTCAGGAATTTCGGCTTCAGCGTTTTGAAACTGCGTATTCAAAACATTCCTCGGATAGTCAGTTCACCCTTATTACACATTCTGAGGTTTCTACTCATTTTCGAGCCCCTAAATTTTTCATTTTTATCTTTGATTGGTCTCCCAAAATAAACGAACAGCTGTACACTATTCCTGAGAATTTTTACATCGTCGTAACATTTTCCACCGTCAGCCTTGATACTCTTATTCGTTTTCGATAGGGAAACCCAATATATGCAAATTTTTTTCTTTAATCTAAATAGTCAGTTGTAGAGAACCATTCACTTTGTAAGATGCGATTGCCCGCGTCAGACCTTTGAGTGTATAAAAAAGTCTCTCCTAAAACTATAAACAGAAAACGTAAAATATTTTGAGCATAAACTAGAATAAAGTTGAAAACAGATTTGGAACGAATCGAAGTGCGAAGGTTAACCTTTAAGTTGAAACTCGTTAGAAAAAAAAACTCACCGTGTATTATACACGAAAATTCCAGGTCAATATTGAATATAATGTTGTCAACGAATTTCATAATTTCGTAGGTATAGATGGATAATGTAGTCGATTATAAGACGTTTTACAAGAATGACATTCTGCCAGGCGATGCGTTATTTTCGAATTATTCAACTTTGAAGCTGGCTTGTGCGCGCCATGGAAGCACGCGGGGCTAGCGTAATTTAATTAATAACGGAAGCTAACCCCCTATTACAAACGTAAAGAGGTTGGGTCGTGAGGGGTAGGCACAGTTCTTTTAGTGAAAATTATAAATAAAGGTTTCGAGTGACGTTTGTTTACATCGACGCCAAGGTGGCTGCCGCCATGGCGCCAACCGGCTGAAGATGGCGGCAGCCATCTTCGAGTCGATGTAAACAAACGTCACTATAAAGCTTTATTTATAATTTTCACTAAAAGAACTGTTGCTACCCCTCACGACCCAACCTCTTTACGTTTGTAATAGGGGTTAACTTCCATTTTCATTGCTAAAACAATGACTGTTTTTGCGTTAAAAGGGCCATTCAGGAGCGCCGTTCGTATAAATTCAAACTTAAATAACTAGAAAACTAAGTATTTCCGGGCACATTGTCATTCGTGTAAAACGTCTTAAAATCGACTATATTACCCATCTATTCCTACGAAATTCGTTGACATTATATTCAATATTGACCAAATCCCATTGAAATTATCTAATGCCAGTTTTCATCAAAAATATCAGTTCACATACATGAAATACCGACCCTTCACATACTATAAAACTGGGAGAACTATTGCGATTTTAGTGTTGGCCCCCGGGACTACTTAGAAAAATTTCCTCAAGTCCGTTGACGAGGACGGGAACCAACACTAATCTCTATATACATTTCGTCTAGAGATTTGTATACCATTTGAAGAAAAGGTTTGACGTTTCAGAGACGATCCCAGAGACCCTTTGTACATTTTCCATTGACTACTATCGTTGCGACAGCCTGCGCTTGTGGCTCGGCATTAAAACGTTCGAGTTACTAAGTAAGAAACCAAGTACTAGAATGAATAATGAACTACGCGTGAGCTCACATGCACCTTGCTTTGCCCATCTTGTGAAAGGCTTTGCTCATCGTAAGCTATCACAGCTTCCCAATAATTTCCCATGCCATAGAACCACGAAGAGTTTACTCTAAATTTTAATTTTGAGGCGATCTGGTTCGCGTTCCGAAGACTAGGACTAAATCGCAAGCGTTGAGCGAGAAAGACGCGGGCAGATGCTAGCGAGTGGCTGAAATCTCACCACGTGAACAGGGAACACGTGCTAGATGCTGCAAAATCCTTGATGTCAGTTCCACGTATGTACTTCCTTGAGCTCTGAGAAAACGTATCAAATGATCAACACAAGACGCTCAAGAAAATTTCCTCTTAGTTTCAATTTTTATTCGTAGAGCACATCAGCGTGACATCTTCAATCATGGTGACCACGATAGGACAAATCGAAGTTAGGTTCAACATCTTAAAACACTCTTACTAATTCACTTTGCAGATTTGATAATTTAAGGTCTCCAATCACGATCTCTCAACTCCCCTAATACCGGAAAATATAATTTAGGAATTATTACTCAAGTCTAGCTTTCATTCCCAGTAATGTGATCATCACTGATCTTTAGAAATTTTATAGCATGATCACCGTAAATAAAATACCCTTCGAACGTTTTCTGTGGCATTCCAATCAACTACGAGCCTCGTCAGTAGCATATACGAATACTTATCAGTACAACTGATATTTTAACCCAGTAACGGTCAAATTGTTCAGCTGTTCAACGAAATGTTATGGTAATTTTCTCTCAATTATTATTCATGCAGTGCCGTTAGATAAGAACTTCAATTATGAGCGTGACTACGGTAATTTTAGAAGGACGTTGACCCAATAATGGGTTATGAAAGTATCGAGGTTCCCGAACCCTGTCTACAAACATTGCCAATTTGTCCTATGAAATCAACTGCGGACATCAATGAACATTACACCCCCCCCGTTTGCCAAGACAAGACTATCTACGTTTCAGGAGAATGAGAAGTTCCATAACTCTGGCATGTCGTTTATTAGACAGCGGCCTGCACAGGAGGCTCGTAGTTATCGGGCCTGTCTACGGGGACGCCGACTCCGCCCATCTCCAGATCGTCACACACAGCAGTGGTGATGGGGCACTTGTCGCCGTGAAGGTCCATCAGACGGCTGAGCTCGAAGCGAGGCTTCTTGAGTACCTTCACCTGCACCAAGAAAAAAATATAAACCGGATTGAGAGTGACAGCACAATATGCAAAACACACCAAGCCAGCTCGAAGCCATCAACGAGCTAGGAGTAAAAAAGGATTCCGTACTCCAAATTTCCGCCCGAATACACCTGGGATCAGTTTCTCTTATTCTCGATGTCATTTCAAGAGCAATATAACAACTCAACTATAGTACGACTTGAGAAAATACCGTACCAGGGCGTCGGAAGTAGATCAGCTCTTTTCGGATCCTATATCTGGCTTTCTTTAGTTACAAAATGTCACGTCAAAACAATGAACGAATGACTATCCCATCCCATTCGTTACACAACGAGCATAATTAAGACGATACGTAACGAGTTAAAATATCACATAAAAAAGGCCAAATACTTCGGTGACATTCAACCCTACAAAATCTAAATTCATCACTTCCGCGGGCGCGACTTCACCCCAAAATGCAAAAATTATCCATTTTCTGTTTTTTTAGCAGATCAGAATTTTTTAAAATCTGACGATATGCTTCACTAATTTGCGTATTCGTCTGCTACAGCTCGAGAAAGGCCAATCACGTGATTACATGACCATAAAATGCAGAACAAAGAAATACACACAACTGATGTATAAAATCAGGCATGACGACTAAAATTGGAGCTGACCCGCAAATAAAAATTCCAATATCTTCAAGGAAAACCACATGGGGACTAACCTTTCGGATGTAGACATCCTTGAGAGGGTAGACAGCGTTGCAGCTCTTCCTGATATCATCGGCGATGGTATCGGGGATGAGTTTGCCCACCAGGTCCTTCAGCTCGCAGTTGGACACTTCACGGTTCATGATCTCCACCATCTTGCGGCGGATTGTCTTGACCTGCTTGCGCTGAGCATAGCAAGTTTTCTTTACTTGGTTGTTCATCTTCTCGGTGAAGCCGATGCAGAAGACACGCAGAATATAACCGTCGGTTGTCTTGCAGTCAGTGAAGGCCCTGATGTAAGTCTGCCAAAAGATATAGGAATTAATTATCTAAAATAGCTAGTATTGTGTTAGTTAAGCCCTGAAAGATCCAGATTTCTCAATTTGATTGTCTTACAAACGTGCAATGATCATAGAGCATATTTCTGAAAAACAGTTTGAAATAAACTGACACCAACATAGGCTTAAAATGAACACGGCACCTAAATGTAAGCACGTCTACGATCTCGTCCGTTCACCGATCCTTTTCAAAGCATAAATGCTATGGAAGAGTTATTTATGCCCTTTATGCGATGTGGAAAAATAATCCTGAATTAATTAGTAAGATGTCAGGAGTGGATTGATGATTAACGTGACAAAATATATCGCATTTTCATGAAGATGACTTAACCATCAAACTGATTGAAAGGAATAAAACGACACTTTCATTCAACTATCAAGAATAGAGGTACAGAAGTCTCAAACAATACCATCCAGAAAGAAGTGAATTAAATTTGCGTTTCACAAAGCAACTGAGGTGCTACATAAAAACGCAAAACTAGCTCTGACTATGAAAAATACCCAGAACACGAAAAAAGACCTTCCCATGAACAGTGAAGCGCGATAAAACTACAAGGGCGATTTCAGGGGAAGTTGTATTGACTGTACGTTACCTCAGATAACTCAAATTTCAAGTTGACGAAAGTATGAATATCTCGGTGAATGCTTAATTTTTAGATAGTCCGAACGCTCAGAGACTTCAACTAAAAACTGGGTAAATCTGAAGGAAAGGACAGTAATAGATTTTCCACTTTTCGGTGCCATAACAAATGATTTAAACGAAATAAACAAATTTTCTTCTATGCACTTTCCGTCTGAAATGATTATATTACGAGTTATAGCGGTAGGTTCAGTTTCGTCTTTGATGACGAATGCGCTTGAATAAACAGCTACTCCTTGATTTTCGAATTTTTGTTGCTTGAATCATGGTAATAACATCGAAATAAACAACCTCTTCTATACACTTTTCGTCAAATGAGTATTTAACGTGGTATAGCGGTAGGTTTGGTTTCGCCTTTGATGACGAGCGAGCTGGAAGCGAGACTGCATTGTAGTGTTGCCATCCGACGCGCTCCTTGAATTACTTGCCGCTTCAAACACTAGTTAAGTCAGTAATTTACCGCTATAACTAATAAAATACTCATTTCAGACGGAAAAAGCATAGAAGAAAACTTGTTTATTTCGATCTAATTAGCTCTGTTTAGGCATCGAAATTTACAAAATCGATTACTGTTATTTCTTTCAAATTTACCAAAAACTACAGTTGATCGAAAAGTCAGAAGAGATTCTAACAATAATACAGGCCAATAACAGAAAATAAAACACTGACTTCAAGTTGTAGCTTTAAGGTGGTGATTAACGTACAAGAAAAGACGTTTACTATAAACAATAGGAATATATGTACACAGTGCGGCCTCACACAGGATACCGAGCATTAAAATGACCAGTAAGAAAGGAAAAGGAAGACAAGAGATAGCCAAGGAAGTAAGAAAATAAGCGTTCAAAATGGGCAAGAATGAGTAGTCTACAAATGTGGTAGACTAGCAGTATTTTCTGAGCGCCAGTGTTCTTGCCAAAAAAAACAGACAAACCCAACTAGGCAAGATCCATTGACTACTTAAGTTCAGACAGAAAGAAAAGACAAGAAATGACTAAGTAGATCAAAACACAATGTTAGGGGGTCACAAAAAATAAAGCCCCATAAGCTTAGCCATAGCTGAAGTAATGTATCAATATCCTGCTTTAGTGCGACGATAGTCCTTAAAGGATAGGATAGACATATCTAAACCGATCGTATGCCCACTTAAAAGAATCAAGTAAGCAAGAAGATAGACAGTTTGAAGTGCAAATCAAAACAGAATAGGACTCGGATGTCACAGTGTTGGGTTATTCCCAAGTTTAGTGGCATCAAACTTGCAATAAGAAATGCCTAACTTGCAGAAATTTAACGCAAGCTGCAAGACTCCAGTTTACATCAGCAACTTTTCCATTTGCAACACCAACCTGCCATTTCTTGACCATGCTCCTGAGCTTATCAGTCGTCAGGTCCATTCCGTGAAAATTGCAGAGCAGATTCTTGCCCTGCACGTCTTCACAAATGAGACGGAACTTGCGGAAGCTCCGCTCGGCATCAGCCTCGTTCTGCAGATCAGCAAGAGACACTTCGAACACACGGTGCTTCAAGGCCTCGCTGGCTATCTCTGTAAGGAAGAAATAAGGCATTTAGTGCCGATCTCATAAACTGAGTTGATAACCTGACTTGTGAGACATTCAGCTGAAGTTTAAGTATGGATACAAATGATGCTATTGAAAACTACACGAACAAAAAGATAATAGAACAATAGCATTTTTTAAAAGCATTCTTCCTTTTAAAATACTTATGTGATTTAAAAAAATACAATCATTAAGGTGCAAACCTTTCATCAAAGACAGTATTAACTACACCAGAGCAGCTTTCAAACTTCCATTTCCAAAACAGTACACAATGAAAGGTTTGGGCACACAAAACCTATAAGGAATTTTAGTTTCAATATGAAATTTCAGAAAATGGAAGATGAAATCGTGAATATTTGTTCCAATATATTATAGAACTTATAACAATGAGAATTACACATGAACCGCAAGCAAAGTAAATGCTCAAGTATGAAAATCTCAAGTAAAAGTCCTGAAATGTACTATGAAACACGTTTCACTAAAAATAAAAACATGCTGCTGTTTTTCCTGCTTTTTTCATTGCAGCATTTAATTCCGCACAACTTATAACAATTAAGATTCATTTCTGATATCAGATCTAAGGATGACAGGACAAACAGCAAAACTATCACACCACAATTATGCTCAAGTTATTTTGTACTCACTGGTGCCTTGCGTTCTGTTGACGAGGGTTTTGCCGACCTGGCGATTGGTATATGTTCCAGGAGCCTTGACATCATACCAGTCCTTGCGGGTGAAGGGATCAATGCTGAAATGAAACAATTAGATTAATGGATGTAATAGGTATCATGCATCGGACTACCAAATTATAAATATTAACAAATCATTTCAACGAATATAGCAGAATAATGTTCTGTGCAAGTATATTGCAATATATCCACTTCAGATCTAATGATGATGCACTTTTATTAGTATCACATGCTGCTCACACAAAGTATGACAACTGCCTTTAAAATCTGCATGTGAGAACAACACCACACTTATGCCTTAAAAACAACAGTATATTCTCTTGTTATATTTAGGAAAAATTCAATCACGTACTACTATCATTAAAATAAAACAACCAGCAAGAACACAAAGAGTCTCCTACGTGATTATCAAACCATGCTAAACTTTATTATGCTACACTTGTTAAAATAATAAATTTTCATGTTGATAGTAAAGCTAAAGAACACATCAAACACAAGGCACTTTTCAAATCAGGATGCAAATTAATGTTATAATTGCCTTGTTAGTATAGGATAAAAACCATAAAAACTAGGCATAACTGATAGCATTCATATCAGAAATGGTGACTAATATTAAATTAGTCATTGTATATTACCATTAGAACACTAGGTCTTAACTAATTTGATGTAACAATTTTTCCTAAAGTGATGTAATCAAGTTATTAAAACTTAGTTCATTCAAAATCAACACCAAATATTGAGCATTTCACCCTGGTGAGCTCAATTGTTATTAGGAGCACACAGTAACTAGAAACAGAATAGTGACAACTCACACTTTCTTCTTGGATCCCTTTTTAGGAGCCTTCAACTGTTTTGTCTTACCAACAGCCATTGAAAAATTTTCAAGTTACAAACTACAAAAATTAGTGGCCTGGACACTAAAAAGGTTTGGTACAATGTAAACCAATACAGAAATAAAATAAATGAGGAGTAACACTTCCAAAAAATTCTTCAACTACTTATTACATTGAACAAAATTGAGTATAGAAGCACAACCCCCCTTCTGATGTATATCTAATTATTGGGTCAATATTGCATAGATTTCTATTGAATTACATTAATGCCTCTGATCATCAACAAAAGAAAATATGCTATCTTATATACTGTTCCCTATAATACCCATATGAACACTTAGGAGCATTTGATAAATAAAAAAATTTTGATACAAAAATCAGTAAATCTGAAGGATATGACAGTAATGGATTTTCCACTTTTCGGTGCCTAAACCTGATTAATTTAATCAAAATCAACAAGTTTTCTTCCATACTCTTTCCGTCTGAAATTATTATGTTACGAGTTTTAGTGATAGGTTTAGTTCCGTCTTTGATGACAAATGCGCTCGAATCAACAGCTACTCATCTATTTTCAAATTTTTGTTGCTCACATCATGGTAGGGTAATTCATCAAATATCGAACAGAAACCACGCGTGTCTAGAAACAACCTTCATAAATCGGTAACTTTTGCTCTGAATAACTGTTGCGGGCCTCAAGATTATTCTTGAACAGTCGCTTTCTTGTTCTGTGATGTCGCTTCACAAGACAACGTAGATTGTTGGAATTCATTCATTGTTCTAAAAATGAAAACTTTAATAACAATTTCATCAATATCGAACATGAATCAAACAAGAATTTTGATCCAAACAGGTTTTTTGTTCGAATTTTGAATCCAAACACAACTCACTAAAAACTATATATGGCAATATATACGGACGTGTTTAACATTACAAAGTGTATTATACGGGTCAGAGTCAATTTAATTACTGAAGAGTATATTTGATACAAAAATAAGTAAAATAAAATAATATCTCCATCTTGACTGTATACAAGCTCGGTCTACCTTCCCAGACGATATAAGTTTCAGTACTTAGCCATAATCGTAAATCTAAGATCTAGAAAATGTATTGTATAAAGAAGAAGGGGCTCCTCAAATATGTTGATATATCTCACAGCCTTTATATATATATATATATATATATATCAATAGCTCAAAGTCATATCACCCCCAGAAACAATTACCGAGTCTGGTAACTTCTGGGGGTGATATGACTTTGAGCTATTGATACATAAGGGAATTATATGCGTGGACGGAAGAGCCCGCTTTCGCCGTGCCATGCATTGCTTTCGTTGCGCCTCGATCACCTTTAGGGCGATTGATAGCGCAGTCGGTAGCGTGTTGGCGCGGTAACTTATAAGTCACGAGTTTGATTCCCATGAACTCCCTGTACATTTATATATATATATATATATATATATATATATATATAAATATATAGATAGATATATATATACATGCATAAATATAAATATTTATATTGATATATCTCACAGCGAACACCTTTGTTCACTATTTAATACTGACATGAAATAGGAACTGAATATTGAATTGACGGTGGCACAACAGTTAAACCGTTGCAATTTTACGGAGGTGCGTAAGATTTTTCAAGTGAAAAAATATGATCAATTTGTAAGGGTTGTACAGAAAATGTGTTTGCAACAGCTGGTAGCAGTTTGCAGCTCACAGAATTGAGTTTTTATCACTAAAATAGGAGTTTTAAATGTAAGATCACTGGCACTGGGCAAGTTTGGATGCTTATTCGATTTAATAAGCGCATATTTTCAAAGTTGCTGGATAATCAGTTAAGTTCGATATTCGATGAGTTACCCTATCAAAATGAACAACTTTTATTCTATACACTTTTTTCAGTCAATATGCACTTTAGGTGCTGCACGGAAATGAAAAATGTGAGTGGAAAGAATCACTATAGGAACACATTTAAAAACTCTTATACGAATGACATTCTGCTTGCTGATGCCTTATTTTTGAATTATTGAACTTGTGAAACTCGAAGTTAGCTGTCGCGTGCCAAAGGAAGTGACCGCGCCAAGCGTAATTCAATTAATAAAAGAAGCAAACATCTTATTACAAACGTTATGAGGTTGGGTTGTGAGGGTTAGCCACAGTTCTTCAAGTGAAAATTATAAATAAAGCTTCTAACCCACTCATTAGGGTTACAACCGCAATCTTGTTTACATCGGCTGAGCCGGCTCCAAGATGGCGGAGACCATGGTGGTCGCCATCTTTGAGCTGATATAAAAAAGATTGAGGTTGTCACACTAATGGGTGGATTAGAGGCTTTATTTCAAATTTTCACTGAGAGAACTGTGGCTAATCCTCACGACCCAACCTCTTTATTTGTAATAGGGGGTTAGCTTCCGGTATTAATTAAATTACGCTTGGCGCGGTCACTTCCTTGGCCCGCGACGGCAAACTTCAAAGTTCAATAATTCAAAAATAATGCATCAGCGAGCAGAATGTCATTCATGTACAACATTTTTAAACGTGTTCCTTTACTGATTATTCGTAAGTACATTATTAATTTCCGTGCAGCACCTAAAATGCATATTGACCCTTTTTCCGTCAAGCGAGTATTTAATGAGGTTAAGCGGTAGGTTTGGTTTTGTCTTTGATGACGATCACGCTGGAAGCGAGACTCTACTGCAGTGTTGCCATAGCGGGGAATCGGATTTATTTCCGCTTCAAACATGAGTTGCGGTACATCATTTACCGCTATAACTGATAAAATACTCATTTCAGACGGAAAGCGCATAGAAGAAAACTTGTTTACTTTCATTAAATTAACTATGTTTAGATGTTGAAATTCACAAAATTTATTACTGTCATCTCTTTCAGATTTACCGAAAAAAACTGACGTGAGCTGCAATGCAATTATGCTGGCAAATAATCTACCGGATAATAAATATGCACTTCATGAAGTGTTTGACTACTTCTGTTGATGCACATAAAATGTTGAATGTGAATTTCAAGAAGTTTAAAAATAAATAACACTTGAAAATTTTGTGTTACTAGGTACCTACCATATAGGTATAAAAAATGAGGTCAATGTGAAGTTTAATGCAATCACGGAAAATAATAATGCCGATCCTAGGAATCACTAGAGGAACACATTTCAGAACGTTTTACTAGAATGACATTCTGCTCGCTGATGCGTTATTTTCGAATAATTGAACTTTGAAGTTGGCCTTGGCGCCAAAGGAAGCGAGCGCGTGAAACGGAATTTAATTAATAGCAGAAGCTATTACAAACGTAAAGAGGTTGGGTCGTGAGGGGGAGGCACAGTTCTTCTAGTAAAAATTATAAATAAATCTTCTAACCCACCCATTAGGGTGACGACCGCAATCTTGTTGACATCGGGTCCAAAATGGCGGCACATATGGTGGTCGCCATGTTAGACCCGATCATCCCGATGTAAACAAGATTACGGTCGTCACCCTAATGGGTGGGTTAGAAGCTTTATTTGTAATTTCCACTAGAAGAACTGTGCCTCCCCCTTGCGACCCAACCTCTTTACATTTGTAAAAGGGGGGTTAGCTTCAGTTTTTAATTAAATTACGCTCGCTTCCTTTGGAGCGGGAAGGCTACTTCAAAGTTCAATAATTCGAAAATAATGCATCAGCGAGCAGAATGTCGTTCATGTGAAACGTTCTTAAATATGTTCCTTTAGTGATTGTTTGGAATATAATTATTAATTTCTGTGATTGCATTAAACTTCACATTGACCAAAAATGAGGTCATTGTTGAGTTTAATGTTGTCAATGATTTTCATAATATTGTTGCTATAGATAGATAATAAAGTTGATTTTAGGATGTTTTACATGAATGACAATGTGCTTGCAAATGCTTAGTTTTTGAGTTTTTCAAGTTTGAAGTTACGCTAACAGTGCCTCTGAATGTTTTTTTTTTTTTGCACAAAAGCAGTTATTGTTTCTACAATAGAAACAGAAGCTAACCCTCTATTACAAACGTAAAGAGGTTGGGTTGTGAGGGGTAGCCACTGTTTTTCTAGTGAAAATTATAAATAAAGGTTTCTAGTGATGTGTGTTTACATTGACTCAAGATGGTTGCCGCCATCTTGGGTACCGGGTGGCGCCATGACGGCAGCCACCTTGCAGTCGATGTAAACGGAGGTCACTAAAACCTTTTTTATAATTTTCACTAGAAGAACAGTAGCTACCCCTCGCACACCAACCTCTTTACGTTTATAATAGAGGGTTAGCTTCCATTATTAATTAAATTATGCTACCTAGGTGCGCGCGCTTTTCTGACGTGCACAAGCCAACTTCAAAGTTGAATAATTCAAAAATAACACATCAGCGAGCAGAATGTCATTAATGTAAAACATTCTTAAATGTGTCCCTTAACCGATTCTTTGCAACGAAATTATGAAAATCGTTGACAACATTAAGGTAAATTTTGACCGAAAAATCTGCTCTAGTTATGAGTACTGGCCACCCAACTGCCGCATGATGCACGTAGTTCAACCGGTTCCATTTGGTCTTTCTCACTCTGGCGTGTTTAATTTTCCAAATACAGAGATTATTCATGTTCTAAATTCACGACATGAACCTATTAAAACAAATAACGAACACTCACTAAAAGCACAGTTATATGAAGTGCTGTTTCCGAAAGTGCGAAACTGTGCGACAGTTTCCCATTGCGAAGTTTACGGGGAAATCCCGGTTTACAGGTACCTGAAATGCTACTTCATCATTTAGCTCACAATAACTCATCAAATAGACCAAACATAAGCTAGCTTTATGTACCATTATAAACACGTATAACTTTAACGCTACAATGGTAAACCTCAATTTATCACATTCGAAACTTCAGAACCGATTTCATTCTTTCACACCATATTATACCTAAACAACAAAACCAAGAATAATATCACACTTACGCCTTCTTTTTAGATCCCTTCTTTCCTGGCTTTAGATTTTTATTTTTACCAACAGCCATATTGATTAAAAACAATATTACCAACGCTCCCTACACGCCTAGCACACAATCCAATAGAAGAACTCCATCGACTGATCTGATGGTTCTACGAAGAATTCGATGTAAGGTGATTTTCAATTTTGGAAAATACATGTTTTCTGGGATTCTAATTTTCACGATGGATAGAGTGTAAGTATTTTATTTAGGATTTTAAAGTATTCCATGGATTTAGTTACAACTTTATATTTTAATCATACTGCAATATAAGTTTGAAAATATTACACCATCAGCAGTCGATCAAAAAATAAAAACTTTGCCTCAGTTTTTCGAATAAAAAATTATTTCTGGTTTTCATTGTTTTGATTAAGCTCTCATAAATAATTTTTTCATCATATGCAAGTACATTGTGTGTTGTATATTTGACACCGATCCCATATGTACTTAGTTCACGGATGAATTCAAATTAACATTTTTCAATGCATGCACCTGAATTTAATAAAAAGAAATTTAATTTGGTTAACGTTTTGCGCAAAATGATCACTAAATGCAGTTTTATGCATATGAATTTTTCTTCGTATTAGAATTTAATCATAAGTGGTTTATGCACCGACCATTACTGGCCTGGAACCATACATCCCTACCTAGTTCTTGATTCTACAAAGCTACACGTAAAATCTTCATATTTTCTACAATTTCTAGCTCAATAAATCATTTGCGTGTAAGCGCTGCCTACAGGCATTTCGTGCATTAATATGGGCATGGACATAGAGAACGAATCTCATCATTTCATCCACTTTTGTTCAGCTACTTTTTCGGAGCATATTCGTAGTTACCCACCTCTTATTTTTAACTATCCCGCACCATCTCCTCCCCCGCGCTCAGGATGTACAAAAAATTCGCTGCAGTGTGCAAAAAATTGCCTGAGCTTTAAATTCAGATTAATTTGAAGTTTTTCGCGTGCATTAATCTAGAAAAGAGGTCTGGGTAATGTAGCATACCGCTACATAAGCGTAAAAATTAGACATTTGCCATTCGTACTTAAATAAATTAATTAGTAGCATTAAAAATATTACTCTAATTTATTATTAAGTATTTTCTACTTCTAATTCGTAATCATTGAAGTTTTTGTGTAAATGCATGATATAATAAAAATAACACTTGACATTCTTCGAGAGAGAAGCCCTCTGGTGGCAACACTGCGCACTTGCGCGTCTCTTCTTTCAAAGCCATTCTGACTTATGGCGTCCTACTAGCAGTGTTACAACAAAATTCTCGACCTCTACCTCGTCGCCATACACTCAAAACATTATCCCTGGGTCTTGAGCTTTACTTTTAACTCAGCCTCGAGTTTCACGTCAACTAACGCCACAACACATTATCCCTGGGTTTTCCTGGGTTTACTGAGTGCCATACTAAATGCTATTCTCACATAAGCATAAACTTCTCACATAAGCAGCAACTCAACTTGCTCCCGTTTACGTGCTAACGTGCTAAAGTGCTGACGTGCTTATGCTGGCATGAGCCAGCTCTAACTTGATCACTCAAAAATTCATCTTATGTTGAGTCATTAGTCTACCGAAACTAAGTCATTGACCCTCGCTCAATCCTCTCAAATTACCTAATTCAACTTCCCAAATACAACTCACTCACCCTGCCTACTCATCGCGTGCCGGCCTTCGTCAACGCCAGCCTGGTCCTCCGGCACGGATTGCCCACCTAGACAAGCTCGCCGAGATCAAGATCAAGCCCGTTTTCCTGGTTTCCTCTTCCAATAAACTCCACCGAAATTAAGCTGAGTTCCAATCCGTCTTTCATTGTCCCTCTCAGAATTGTCCCAGATAACTATCGAGGATCGTTCGAGATTTTATTGCCGTCAAATTAATATTTACATTCAAAATACACAACGGCTAAAATCCCGACACTGGTGCATCGGCCGGGAAACTTATTCCTTAAAAATAAAAGACTCAACTCGAAGTTTGGGAGATTTTGAGAGGATAATGTTGGCGTATCATTGTAGTGATAAATTTTCCCATGTCGTAGTAATTTGAGAGATTCCTGTGGATTTTGTCCGTGCTAATTTTCTCTGAGCAGCTCTAACAAAATTTTTTTTCAGCGCTTTACTGTCCTTTTTTGTTTTATATGCCTCAGTAGGTAGGGAAAAGATTTTTTTTCTATTTCCGTGCTGTGCGTTAATTTCCGACTACCGTAAAAATCTTCGCTTCCATTCTCTCTCTTTCCGTTTTCTTCAACGTTATTGATTGATTGAGTAGGTAGGAAAATAATTTTTTTTACCTGCTTTAATTTTGTGCCTACGCAAATTGCCGCATACCGCAAAAATTTTTCTCGTTTCCAATTTCATCTTTCCTTCTTTCTGTTTCGACTTAATTTGAGTGATCGAGTAGGTATAGAGTTAACGCAAATCCTTGTCACTAAATCCCAAGTCATAGGCACTGATTTCTTAATTGCGCATCCCCAAAAGAGATTGCTAGCATGCCTGACTCTGATAACGAAGATCGAGCACACACAAATCCCATTAGGCTCCCGCCCTTTATTCCGGAGGACGCCCACACCTGGTTCCAGCAGTGTGAGGCGGCATTTAGGTATAATAAAATACGTAGTGAGATAGACAAATTCTACGCGCTTGTGAGCGCCGCGCCCACAAAACTCCTTAATGACTCCAATGAGCTCTTAGAAAACCCTCCAGATCGCAATCCTTACGGAATCTTGAAAGGCAAAATTTTGGCAAGGCTTCAGATGTCCGATGCGGACAAATTCCGAAGTCTTGTAGACGCCTCAGCTATTCCTTCTGTCTCTAGTTCTTTCTCTCCCACTTCGCTAGTTAAAGAGCTGCGGAAACTCGCTACAGGTGTTGCCGTAGCTGAGGGATTTCTGAAGGAAGTTTTCATGACTAAGCTGTCCCCGAATGTCCGTCCATTTCTGTCGCTAGCAGGGCCCGAGCAAACGTTAGAAAAATTAGCGGAAGCCGCAGAGACGGTGATCCGAAATATTAATTTGCCACGAGAATCACAAGTTGCTTCCCTGAATGTAGCAGCTACAACTTTTAGCCCGTCAAATACGGCGCAAAATCAATCCTCAGCCACAATAGATAAGCTGCAGCAGGACATCGCTGAAATAAAGCAAGCTCTCCAAAATTTTCAAATAGGTCAGAGTGTGGCTCACATTCAGCAAGGCCCAGGGAGATTCCAAAGCCACCAAAATGCCTACGACTATCCCTCTGACTATCACCCTAACTATCCTCCTCCTCCTCCTCAACGCTTTGATAGAGGTCGATCTTATGATAGGTCAAATCAAGACCGCCGCTTCAGGTCGCGCTCTCGTGATGCTAGTAGCAATTTATGCTGGTACCACATGAAATTTGGTGACCAAGCTCGCAAATGTGCCTCTAGATACTGTCCTCGTTATACCGAAATGACTTCGGGAAACGCCATCTGCGACGCATAGTAGCGAGTACTGCGTTGCCTCATTCCCAGACTACTCGCCTCCTTACTATTCACGATCCCGTCACTAAGTATCGATTTTTAATCGACACTGGCTCCAGTGTATCAATTATCCCAGCCACGGTGAAAGATAAAAATAACCCCTCGTTGGCGACATTACGCGCCGCAAACGGCACGCCAATACCATGTTACGGTGAAAGAGTTTTAGAGTGTGGTCTGGGATTGAGGAGAAAATTCTGCTTTACCTTCATGATAGCTGATGTCCAAGAACCAATAATTGGTGCTGACTTTCTAGCCAAATTCGGCATCGTTGTAGACATTAAGAATAGGTGTATTAGGGACGAGGAGACACAGATCTCAATTCCCGCTTGTAGCATAACTAGAGCTAATGTCTTGCATTCCTTCTCGATTGCTTTCAAAGATGAGTGCATGTTTGAACAAGAAATTAAAAATTTCCCAGCATTAACAAACCCTAATTTAGCTTCTAACAACATGCAAACGTGCACAAAGCATTTCATAGAGACGACGGGACCGCCAGTTTTCTCCCGTGCTAGGCGACTGCCGCCCGATCGATTGGCGTTAGCTAAGAAAGAATTTGCGCGTTTACTCGAGGATGGCATCATCCGCACCTCCAAAAGCCCTTGGGCTAGCCCTCTTTTACTAGTACCCAAGGCTAACGGTGAATTCAGACCGTGCGGGGATTTCCGCAGGTTGAACGCCGTTACTTTACCTGATCGATATCCTATTCCTTACCTTCACGATTTCAGTGCAAATTTAGAGGGAGCACAAATTTTCTCTAAGATAGACCTTCAGTCTGCCTTTCATCAAATTCCCTTGGATGAGTCTGCGATTCCTAAGACCGCGGTAATCACTCCGTTTGGTCTCTTCGAATTCTTAAAGATGCCATATGGCTTGAGGAACGCTCCTCAAACGTTCCAAAGGCACATGGCTGAAATTTTCTCTGATCTCACTTTCGCCTATGTCTACCTAGACGACATCCTAGTGGCGTCCACAACCCCAGAGTTGCACAAAGACCATCTTAGGGTCGTTTTTCAAAGATTGTCCGACAATGGACTCCTTGTAAATCCCGCAAAATATGAGCTCGGGAAGCCATCACTGATTTACTTAGGTCATGAAATCTCTAGCCTAGGTCTAAAACCTTTGCCTTCCAAAGTAGAAGTGATCAGAAACTTTCCTCTTCCACAGACCCAGAAGGAACTAAGAAGGTTCCTAGGTTCTGTTAACTTCTACCATCGCTTCATACGCAACTGTGCTCAAACTTTAGCGCCTTTGTCTGACCTCCTCGAACCGAAACGTAAAGGCAAATCTATTGAGGTAAAATGGACAGAAGAAGCGCGCAAAGCTTTTGAGACAATCAAGACCAAATTAGCTTCCGCGACTGAATTATCCTACCCTATTGCTAACGCTGATTTCAGCCTCGTTGTGGACGCATCCAGTACCGCCGTAGGTGCTGTGTTGCAACAGCAAGTAGGTACTAATATCTCTCCTCTTGCTTTCTTTTCCAAAAAGCTGTCGCCCACTGAGCGTGCTTATAGCGCGTTCGGTCGGGAACTTCTTGCTATCTACCTATCTGTGAGACACTTTCGCTATGCTCTAGAGGCGAGGGAGTTTGTGATCTACACAGATCACAAACCTCTGACCTCAGCGATCAAAATGCCTTCTGAAAGACATTCCCCTAGGGAAGCTCGACACTTGTCGTTTATAAGTCAGTTTACCACTGACATCCGTTACATTAAGGGACTAGACAATACCGTTGCCGATGCCCTCTCCCGAATTAATTCTGTCCAAACCGGTGGTGAAATCACCTTCGGCAACATTGAAAGAGCGCAGAAGGAGGATCCTGAACTTCAGGACCTTCTCAAACCTTCTAACACTTCCCTTCCGAAACTAACCTTGGTTGACGGCGTGTATCGTGATGCCGAGCGACTTTCTCGTTTGTATCTTCCTGCGACGCTCCGCAGAGTAGCTGTCCTCCACTACCATTCCCTCAGTCACCCTGGTATTAACCGTACATTGCGTTTGATTTCTGATCGTTACGTCTGGCCAGCGATGCGTAAGGAGGTCAAGCAAATTGTGCAAAATTGCCATGCGTGTCAGAGTAGTAAGGTGGTGAAACATAATCGTGCAGCGCTGCAAAGTTGTGCATTCGCGGGACACAAGTTTGACTCTGTGCACCTAGATTTGGTGGGTCCCTTGCCTGTATCGCGCGGTTTTTCTTATTTGTTGACCATCATCGATAGGTTCACGCGTTGGGTTGAGGCTGTCCCTCTACCTGATACCCAAACTGAGACTGTAGCGCGCGCGTTCTTATCAAACTGGATCTCCAGATTTGGGGTTCCCTTAAGTGTCACACATGACCGGGGATCACAATTTACCTCCAAATTCTGGAGTGAGCTTAGCACCGCTTTAGGATGCGCCAATACATCCACGACAGCGTATCATCCGCAATCAAATGGACTTATTGAGAGAGTCCACAGAGACCTCAAGGTTGCCTTGCGCTGCCTTAATTGCAGTCACGATTGGACTGATAGACTTCCAGTAGTACTACTTAGCATCAGAAATCTGCACAGACAGGATCAGCAATGCACAGCGGCGGAAATGCTATACGGTCAGACCCTTCGTCTCCCCGGCGACATTGTTGACCCAAAACCTTTGCCTGAATTTTCATCCGTTGACCGTTCCGCTTATGTAACCTGCCTTAAAGACTGCATGCGTAAGATTGAGTATGTTGCTCCACGAATGCCGCAGTCTAAGGACAAGCTAGATCCTGCCCTGCAAGACTGCACACATGTGTATGTCCGAAATGATGCTATAAAACCTACACTCACGCGCCCTTATGATGGCCCATTCAAAGTACTTAAACGCAAGCAAAAATACTTCATTCTCGATAGACTCGGTTCCCACGACCCTGTGAGCATTGATCGATTAAAAGTCGCATACACTTCGGATCATAGTGTAACTCATAACTCATCCTCCTCTCCGCAGATTTCTCCTTCCACTGAGACTCGATCATATCTACCATCTCAGCTTCCTCAGTTGGCTGCTTTGTTGCCTAGTCAACTTGAGTGTAACCCTTTCTATGTGCCTGTACATTTAAACCCTATCTCTATCCCTGTCGTAGATTCTAACTCTAGTCCTCTTACTGACACAGCGACAAGTCTGGGGAGACTAGACGAGCCCGCTGCAGTAACTCCTGTTCCTAGGACTCTTGCCGATCTAAACTTGCAGACCCGTTTGGTGAAACTTCCCCGCTCAGTATCATTTGCCAATTGCCGAACTCGGCAGGGTCGTGTAGTTCGCCCTCCTTCCCGCTACAGATGATTGCAGCGGGTGGACCTTTCGGTCTGCGCCTTGGGGGGTAATGTAGCATACCGCTACATAAGCGTAAAAATTATAAATTCGCCATTCATACTTGAATAAATTAATTAGTAGCATTAAAAATATTACTCTAATTTATTATTAAGTATTTTCTACTTCTAATTCGTAATCATTGAAGTTTTTGTGTAAATGCATGATATAATAAAAATAACACTTGACATTCTTCGAGAGAGAAGCCCTCTGGTGGCAACACTGCGCACTTGCGCGTCTCTTCTTTCAAAGCCATTCTGACTTATGGCGTCCTACTAGCAGTGTTACAACAAAATTCTCGACCTCTACCTCGTCGCCATACACTCAAAACATTATCCCTGGGTCTTGAGCTTTACTTTTAACTCAGCCTCGAGTTTCACGTCAACTAACGCCACAACACATTATCCCTGGGTTTTCCTGGGTTTACTGAGTGCCATACTAAATGCTATTCTCATATAAGCATAAACTTCTCACATAAGCAGCAACTCAACTTGCTCCCGTTTACGTGCTAACGTGCTAAAGTGCTGACGTGCTTATGCTGGCATGAGCCGGCTCTAACTTGATCACTCAAAAATTCATCTTATGTTGAGTCATTAGTCTACCGAAACTAAGTCATTGACCCTCGCTCAATCATCTCAAATTACCTAATTCAACTTCCCAAATACAACTCACTCACCCTGCCTACTCATCGCGTGCCGGCCTTCGTCAACGCCAGCCTGGTCCTCCGGCACGGATTGCCCACCTAGACAAGCTCGCCGAGATCAAGATCAAGCCCGTTTTCCTGGTTTCCTCTTCCAATAAACTCCACCGAAATTAAGCTGAGTTCCAATCCGTCTTTCATTGTCCCTCTCAGAATTGTCCCAGATAACTATCGAGAATCGTTCGAGATTTTATTGCCGTCAAATTAATATTTACATTCAAAATACACAACGGCTAAAATCCCGACAGTTATGCGTAGGAATTGATGTAGCATGTTTTCATTCAGTGCTTTTGTTTTGTTTCTCAACGTGATTTAGCGTAAAATTTTGCGTCAGACGTGCATTGCATTTCCGTGTCATGATTTTATTATCAAAGCATAATCATGTTCGTTCCTCTTCTTTACGATAATAGTATGTACATGCAGTTCCATTCATGACTCGATATTTGGAATGAACGCGGCGAAATTTGCCGGCGTTCGTTGTCGATAGCGTCTTTGTGTAATGGCGGAACCTCACACCGTCGTCTCTTGTCACTACTCTGTGACTATAAATACCATAGGCACGTGTTATAGTAGCATTTATTCCTTTTTTTTTACAAACCGACTTGCAGTAGTTTAAATTACGAAAAGTATTCATGCCTATGCTTGATAAATTTTGGAATTTCATTTCTTAATTCCATACTCTTGGAAACCGGTACGTAAACCGCACTTATTTCAATATAAAAACATTTCAATAAAATTTAATTTAACTCATCGCATTCTTGGGACAAAAACACCCACTACTATCTGCCTATCTTAAGTGTGTGCAAATTGCTGGCGGCTTTGGCTGAGGCCGACGCGTAAGCCGCCCGGCTAAATCGCCACACGGAACTTTCATGTTTTCGTTTTTCTTTCTTCGCGTATTTTCCGCCTGTGAAATCAACGCTTAGTTTTTCCTTTTCCTTTTATCATTGGGGATATATATTATTCCTTAATTCCTTTATTATTGCAAATGATATCGACCAGGATTTTTTAGTAGGATTTATATCCACGAACTTTAGGATTTTTATGTTTTTTTACTGCTTTCAAAAGTGCAGTCACTTGATATTTTCACGATATTCCGTAGATCCCGTGTTTACTTGCCCGTAGTCTCTGTAAGGAATCACGATCTTTATTACCGGAAGTTCTTAAACCGAATACTCAGATTTTTAAAGCCTGAGGCATTAGTGAACAGTTTTGACAGCTAAACAAATTATTTATTGTTAAACTCTGTCAACCAAAAATCTGTCCTATCCCTTTGAGTTTGCCGAAAGTGAGAATCCTAAGTAGCTGGTGTCAAACCTGTAGGAGTTTCTCGGATTTCTCCGTGTGGGAAGAGTTGTCATTATATGTTGGATTGTCAGTGGTGGAAATGTCTTGATGTCTCTCCTGGAACGTTTTATCCAGCTTCTGGACTCCTTGCAGGACCTCAACGTCATCACACACACCACTTACAACATTCTCCCTGGGCCGCTTCTGGACCGTTTTTGGTTCTTCTACTTGGATGAGATTTAGTTGTGCTCTGGGCCTTTAGCCGGATATATTCTTTAATTACGGGCTTCAATTCTCAACTGCCTAAAAGTACGGGCACCATTGAATTAGCTTTGCATTCGCTGAATTCCGCGTGACTGGATCTCAAGTACTATTCAACTCACCTGCTCCAAAATTAAGCAAGCTTTGCCCACACAAATAGCTACGCACCTATTGTGGTGCTTTGTTTAAAAATTGCCCACCGTAAAGCGAATATTCTGAACTCAATCCACTTAAAAATCACATCCACCGGCCGGAGCGACGCCAGCACTCACCGAAGCTCACCACCAGCACTCCGGACCTCACTGGGATTTCCAGTCAAGCATCGAAGACCTCCTGGTTTCCTCTTCCAATAAACTCCACCTAAAAACGAGCTGAGTCCAAAACCGTTTCTTCATTATCCCTCTCATAATTTTCCCAGATCACTATCGAGAATTGTTCGAGTTTTTTTTTTGGCCGTCAAACTGATATTTAAGGTTCATAACTACCCAACGGTCAGAGAAAAACCCGACAGTAACGATGAATAGTTCTACGAGGGATTTCTAGCAGTAGCCGCACAACAGTACTTCTGTCTGGTATACTCAGTTATGTAGCATATCGCTACAAAGCGTAAGAATTATGAATTTTCCCTATCGCACTTAAATAAAATTATTCATTAGCATTAAAAATCTTACTATAATTTATTATTAATTACTTTCTACTTCTAATTCGTAATCATTGAAGTTTTTGTGTAAATACATGAGAGATCAAATAATCAATCGACATTTCGAGTTTAAAGCAGCCCGATACGGCAACATCGGAGAGCGTCACTTGAGCTGGCTCACTTTTGCTTGTGGCTTTAGCGTGCGAACATCATCTTGTAAGTGCAAGTGAAATTTAGGCTTAGAATAGAAAGACACTGGGTAAAGTATATGTACCATGTATTTCTTTTTTTCGTGTGATGGTGTTAAACGTAAAGAACTGCTCAATGTCGTGAAGTAGGCAAACTCTCAAATAGTGTTAAGATTCTTAGACTAGCATGTGTTATCTAGAGTGCTAACTCGGTGATATAGTGTGAATATTGCGTGTCATTTCCAAATTCACGTGTTGAAAATTCATACTAGATATTCAGCTAACGTCATTGTTTTTTTTTTCTTACGGCAAAACTTATATGGTGGTTGCCATTATCACATCGAGAATTACTCTTAAACTGACTCGTGAACGCACGCGGCTAAATCGCCGGCGTTCTTTGTCGATAGTGTGTCTTTGTTGTTTTCAATGGCGAAGCAGATACTGCCGTCTTCCGTCACTACTCCGTGACCATAACTGCACTATAAGCATGTGTTATAATAGTATCTTCTTCCTTTTTTTTTACAAGGCGTACTTGCAGTAGTTTCTCTTAAATAATGTTTCAACGCGAAATAATAATTAAAGACGTCTCCTAATAATCTCGCATGTGTACAAATTACGAAGGTTATTCATGTCTATGCTTGCTAAAGTTTTGAGTCGTCTTTTATAGCTCATACTCCTTGAACCTTGCGTTTAATCGCACTTATTTCAATTTAAATCATTTCAATAACAATTTAATTTCATTCTGTTCATTCTTGTGACGAAAATACCCACTACCATTTGCCTTTCGCGAGTGCGCACAAATTATGCCGGCGGCTTGTCGAGTGCCGACGTGTAGAGCCGCCGGGTTATTCGCCGCATTGATCTTCATGTTTCATCTCGCGCACATTTCCTTTCTGTGCAAGCAAAACGTTTAGTGTTTCTCTCTTTCATTGTGCAGATTATTCCTTAATTTTTTTAGCATTGCAAATGATATTTATCAGTGATTTTCAGTAGGATTTATATCGGTGAAACCTTAGAATTTTTCTCTGTTATTTCTTGTACATTTATAGAGATGTTCTAGAGTACTTAAAGAAGCATTGATTTTCTTTCTACGAAATTCTTAATTGCTGTAATTCTTTGTTTCTGCTTCATGAACCATGTCTTGTTAAGTCCTGGTTTTTCCATGGTTCCCGGGATTTGATCCCCGATTTTGCTCTTAGATAATCACTAAAAGTATTACTAAAGATTCTTAAATCTTATGCCTTGTAATTCAAGCAAGAGCAGCTGTATAAGAGTTTCTTAATTGCTTCTGTCCTATCTCTCCACTTTCGAGCTTGACGAGAAAGAGAACAAATGAAATTAACTAGAGTCAAATCTGTAGGAATTCTCGAATTCTGCCGTGTGGGAGTTTTATTATTTTACGATGTGTGGACTGTCAGTGGTGTTTCCTTGATGTCTCCTTGGACTGTTCATCCAGCTCTTGGACTCCTTGCAGGACCTCAACGTCATCACACACACCACTTACAACATTCTCCCTGGGCCGCTTTTGGGACTCTCTACCTGGATTAGATTTGGCTATGCTCTGGGCCTTTAGCCTTATATATTCTCTAATTACGGGCCTTAATTCTCAACTGCCTAAAATTACGGGCACAATTGAATTATCCTCTCATTTGCCGAATTCAGCGTGCCGGGATCTTAATTACTATTCAAACGAGTAGTAGTAGTAGTAGTAACATAGGTTTGCTAGCGCTTCAGTTATTCAAACTATATCGCACCGGAGGTCACATAATTTAATCAGTATCAGACTTTTGGATTTACCACGTAAGATGAACATCAACATTATTTGAACATCAAAAATTATATGATCGTAATTATAATTACAACTCAAGAGTATAATTGTCTCCCCATTGATATTTCGTACATACAACAGTACATTCGAACACACTGGGCAGCCAGACCCCGTAGGGGGTTTCAGCTGCCCACCCATTATGGCCGGACGCCTTACCCACGCTGAAACCCCCCGAGGTACCAACGTAGCGCGCCCGGCCATATTGCAGTTTCTTCATCTACAATCTTCCAATATGATATCACGCTTGGTTACAGTGCATTACTGCGTGGCTTCCTGTTAAATCTCAGAAAATAGCTTGCACCTCTCCAGGAACAGCTGCAACGCTGCTGCGTTAGAGCCAGAGTGCTCGTTTTCCCTGAGCATTCCTATCAACACATCCTCCGCGCAGCCACGAAGACTTGGGAAACACGCATTGCGTATAGCAGAGTATCTTGGACATTCAGCAAGAAAATGCACGACAGTCAGGGGAACACGGCACCGTTCGCATTGCGGCTGCGGCTGTCGCTCCATGAGGTGGCCGTGCGTTATGCGAGTATGGCCGATGCGGAGGCGGCAGAGTATCACGATCTATCTATTCAAACGAAGAGTCATCATCGCCATCAGGCTCGGCACCTTGTGATCAAACTCACCTGCTCCAAAATTAAGCAGGCGTTGCCCACCTAAAGAGCCACGCACCGATTGTTGTGCTTATGTAAAAATTGCCCTCAGTAAATTGAATATTCTGAACACAATACACTTAACACCTCGTCCACCGGCCGGAGCGACTGCCTCAGGACTGCGAAGTATCTTCAGTCAAAATCGGCAGGATCAAGTCTCGGCGATCCGCAGGATCAAGTCTCGGCGATCCGCAGGATCAAGTCTCGGGACCTTCCCGGCTCCTTCAAATAAAACCATTCACTAAAGCTGAGTCCAAAGTGCCTTATTATCCCTCTCATAACTTTTCCCAGATGCTTGTCGAGGTCTTGTGAGGACTGGCTATACCCCCTCGGTCAGATCCAAACAGTTACGTCTCCAAAACATACACTCATCAAACCTAAATAACGTTATGGAAATCATAAAACACATCATTGATTTGCAGAATAATCAATAATGACAGATATAACAAATCATTTAGGAGCAAACAGCGTACGCGGCAAGCAGGAAATTGAAGCAAGTAGCAGTTGACCAAAAATCTTTATTTCAATCAGCGAATTAAGTGAAATTTCAAATTATAACATCTGGTTATTGGTTCAGCGACATACAGTGAAAAACGATGTGCTATAAATTTATTACGATTAATAGCAAAAATTTCCCTTCATAAATCAAACGTTATACCTTCAAGAAAAATTGTAAAAAGTTCCCAAAATTATCCAAAGTGAAATATAGATATATCTCAGTAGAGTTACATAGAAAGATACAAGGTTGACTTATACAAACTTTTTCCTCGCGCACTGGCTCACGAAGTTTTAAATTTCACAAAAAAAAAAAAAATAAACGAAGTTTAGGAAAATAAACTTTTACTAACCTGCCATATAAACTAATCACTTGCTGCTCTGGCGAGCGTCGAGAATTTTAAATGAATTTCATGTTTCTTAATTATAAATCTATGTCCACTACAAACTCACTTAACATGTGCTATTGACCATTCAGTTGACTGACCTAGGTTGACTGACATAATAATTCATCATCTTCATAGAAAATAACTTGTTCATTTATTTATATATCTTTTAATTCAAAGCACACTCACACAATTATTATGAACACACATTTGAACCCATTATCACAACGCGAGGTGGAAGCAAAATCCCGTTTCGTGGACTTTGCAAGAAGTAGATTTTTGACAAGCATGTTAGCACAATTAAGAAACGGATTTTGATCCCAGTAGGAGAGAGGATGTAGCTCTCTGACTTCATTCAGGGCACGACACAGTGAGCAATTGCAGATATGGCACCAAGTTGCAAGACACAAATTGACGCAATTTTTGTCATTTTTCGGATATCATTGTGCAGAATTTTCTTCATCGTCACCAAAGGTGGGAATTCAACCATACCTCTCTGGGGCTTGATGATTGGGTGCGCGAAATCTTGCGTGGTAGAGGACCCTAAGTCGAGAAACCGTCATTTAATACTAATGCTACCGCGTTGAGGGCTGTCAAAAGTAACGAATGCTTTTCAAGTTTGTAGGTAAAAAATTATAATTTCAACCAATGTTGAACAAGCGGCAATAAAATTGGGATGTTTTCCAGGTAAGCCCCGCCACTAATGCAACACAGCAATTCACCCACTGGTAAGTTTCGAAATAATGCATCTATCGACTTCAAATTACTCTCAAACGAAATATTAAAACATTCTTTTGTTTGAGAGTAATTTGTCGATAGGTGCATTATTTCGAAAGTTACAAGTGAGTGAACTTATGTGTTGCATTAGTGGCAAGGCCACTCAACACTCTCTCCTCAATGTAATAAATTCCTGAGCAGTACACTGCTCAGTCACTCGGCGAAATTAGATTAGATGTAGGTTTACGCCTCTCTACCGCTAAGAAAAAATGCGTTCCAAAGAGAAGTTTATTAGTTTATTAGTTAGTTTAAGCCTCCCTATCCTCAACAATGAGATGTAAAGAGAGGAAGGAAGAAGGCACCATTTAGTATGGAGTTAAGGGAACGTGGAATCTATGCAGAAAGGGCACAGAAACAGAAAGCTAAGAAAGAAGTTCATGAAACAAGAAAAAGTTGAAGAAGAAAGTGGTAGGCGGTGAAAAACAGGACAGCAGTGAACCGAAAAAAAGATGGTCCGTAACACAAAAAAACCTATTCTATTTTAACAAAAGAAAGCCTACCTAACCTTTAGCTCGGGCCCTCACATTGTCCCCCTGGGAGCGCTAGTTCCCATAGATACAATAATTGTATCCCCCTGAGGGGGTTCCAAAGAGAAGAAAGCATCATTTAGTACGGAGTTGAGAACGCGATATCTATGCAGCAGTATAGAAGCTAGTTTAAGGCTCAGTTTCCATAGCAATGATTTTTTCCCATAGGAAAGGAATGGGACCGTTCAGTATGGACAAGGGGAAACGCAGACTTGATGCACGAAGTGTTTTCTCACACAGGATACACTGCGTATAGAAGATTAGCCTATCATAGAGTTCAAGACTCCCAATGTCACAAAGATGATCTGTAGAGAGGAAGGAGGAAGGCACCATTTAGTGTGGAGTTAAGGGAATGTGGAACTTATGCAAAAAGGGCATAAAAACAGTAAGTTGAGAAAGAAGTTTATAAAACAAGTTAAAAGTTGAACAAAAAAGTAGTAAATGATGAAAAACAGGATAGCAGTGAACCGAGAAAAGATGGTCCTTAACAGAACAAATAACATTTTGTTTCAACAAAAAGAAGATTAGATTAGATTATAAGTTAGTTTAAGCCTCCCTAACCGCTACAAAAATAGAGCGTATCGAAGAGAGGAAGGAAGAAGGCACCATTTAGTATGGAGTTAAGGGAACGTGGAATCTATGCAGAAAGGGCACAGAAACAGAAAGCTAAGAAAGAAGTTCATGAAACAAGAAAAAGTTGAAGAAGAAAGTGGTAGGCGGTGAAAAACAGGACAGCAGTGAACCGAAAAAAGATGGTCCGTAACACAACAAAAACCTATCCTATTTTAACAAAAGAAAGCCTACCTAACCTTTAGCTCGGGCCCTCACATTGTCCCCCTGGGAGCGCTAGTTCCCATAGATACAATAATTGTATCCCCCTGAGGGGTCAACAAAAAGAAGCCCTACCTAACTCTCAGCTCGTATGAGTCCCAGAATCCTATCTATACAAAAGGTGACCTAACCCCCTCGATGCGCCTGCCCCATAGCATACAATAGACAAGCCTATCTAACCGCCAACATAATGCCAATCCATTGGGTAAGCTGAAATTATTCGACGAGAAAACCTCACTTGGTGGCAAAATTTTTTTTTGCATATTTACATGAAGAACAGACCAGCATTTCTGAAAAATTTATGCAGAAGGTTTACATGTTCCACTCTTGAGATGAAATTTTACAGCAAACTTATCCTAGCAAGAGATTTTAATCCAAAAATTTGCCAACTTTCTTCGCTACAAGATAGTCCTACACGAGGTTTCTTTTCCTCGATAATGACTTTTCAAACTTCTAAAAGCGGAAATAATGAAATTGGTAAATACAAAACATTTATTGAAAAAACTGATACTGAACACAACACAAATATTAATTAACAGATCCCTTCTTTCCAAGATTACAAAGTTAATCGTCTTTTCTGGGCAACATTCCCAAGTTCGTTTTCTTTTAACATTAACTAGCCACGAAAACCACCTTCAAGGTTTGTCAAGTCCAGAGTGGTCCTCATGGTGTAATTCTTTTGGGAAAAAATTCTACCTTTAAGACATCAGCCACAAAAAAAAATAATTATCTAGGAGCCACGCCTCTCTCTGTGCTTGAGAAATGGCCTAATTTGAGTCGATCACAACCCAAATTGTCTACCTGGTCCACATACAAGTATATCAATAAATTAGATTAGAAGTTAATTTAAGCCTCCCCAACTGCAACAGAGGCGTTCTAAGAACACAAATGAGTATATATATCATTATTCTACGTCATAACTGGTTTCTGTAACTGTCACCGACAATTCTGAGCATGTGACCTAGCTCGACAGTTGTTTCAGACAAGTTCCAACCTAAGCTAATAGCTTGTCTCAGGGATTCTAAACTGAAAGGCGCCCCTTTAACCTCAACAAAGACAGTGCCATAAATGCTATCACACAACACTGGTCGCACATTCCTCACAAAATCCACCAAGTACCTGAACTCCTTCACACTCAATTCCAGCGTTTCACTAGGTCCAGAGGACGGCTTTAATACAATTGTGCCGAGATGGGTAGCAGCGTCGGTCTTCATGACGCAACACACGCACAACTTGCTGAGGAATTCTAGCTTGGCGCCTCGCAGGAACAGCAGCACGAGCAGCACCTGCTGCACAGATGCAGCAGTTTCCTTCGTCAGACGCCCTCCATCATTCTTACAGTGAGCCAGGCACTGGACCACGTAGTCGCACATGACGAAATTATAGCTCAGATTTTCACGCAAGTACAACGGCGACTTTTCAATAGAGAGGCGATCACTCTCACACTTCGGCCTTGCTGGGATCTCGACAGGTGGCTGTACTTTCGAAGGGTTTCTTGGAGAGCTTTCAGCATTAGTGAAATTAGCAGAAGATGATGATGAGTCAGAATTGTTAGGTTGGTCGTCTAATTGGTTGATGACAGGAATATTTTTATGGTCAACATCTCGAACGGTCATATCACTTGTAGTGGCATTTGCTTGAGTTTTATCAAACGCTAAAGGAGAACATTTGCTAGAAGGTTCAGGGCTTACTAAGGTTTCACTGTATTCAGATTTGATGCGTCCTTCACGACCGAGTGAAGAGGACGTTTCTACACTCGATTGAGGAACGACTTCTTCGATATCAGATGAATCCAAAATCTCTATGCATTCTGGCAAATTTTGTTCACGTTTAGGCACCTTTTCTGCATGTGCAGCCACGGAAATTATTTGAATTTCAGGCTCATCATCCAAGCAAGTGAATGAGGGTGATGATTGAATGCAAGGCTCACTTTCAAGTATAGAATCTAATACCCAAATCTTCTCCCGCTTTATTTCACCAGCTGAAGTGGAATGTTCATTCATCAGCATTGAAGAACTAATTTCCTCATCTTGATCGGCTGGCGAGCCGAAGGAATGCGACTTTCTTGACTTTTTTCTAATTTTATTGTGAGAAAGACCTGAAACGCTTTCGCGTATCTTTCGTCTCACACTGTTTCCAGAAAAGTTAGAGGAATCTGCTAGATTCAGTTCAGAGGTGCCAGCATTTCTCTCCGAGTTTGGGTGTTTTTGCTTATGACCGTTCTTGCGGCGCTTTTTGCTTGGCCAAGTTGATTCATAACTTTCTGAAGACCTAAGAGTAACTGAATTGGAATTTCTTTCAAGAGGCACACAAGTTTCAGCATCTGATAGCCTGCATAAGACACCACTCTCCTGTTTCCGCGGCAAAATCGACTGGTCTACCTTCACAGGATCTGCATAACTTTGACCCGAAAATTCAGAACTAGGAGAAAACGACCCTTTTTTGCATGTAGTGTTCCAGTCAGGAAGTAGATGAGATTTTTCTCTGCAAGCCCTGTCAAAGTGAGCCTCGGTGGCCTGAACTGCAGCCGAGAGCTCTGGTATGCCCATAAAAGGCGATGTAGAACCTCTATTTAAATCCCTCTTTGAAGTTAAAGAAGACCGTCGGCCTTTGATCTTGTGCTTAGACTGCTCAGGTGACGGAAAAAGTGAATATTTTCTAGTCTTTCCATCTGTATGCAAACTCCCAAACTTTTTTGCAGTCTTCTTGGGAGTAGCACAACCAGAAGGTTTGGGACTTGATGCATCATTTTGAGTTAAAGAATTGCGGTTTTCCTTATTCCTGTACTTGAAGATCACTCGCTCACGTTTGGCAGATTCTTTGCTGAGCCAGAGCTTTGTTTCGTCAGAGTGGTGGTCAGCGTGGCAGTTCAGCTGGTGAAGGAACGGGTTCATGGTGATGGCAGTGCAGGCCGGCAGGTGGCACACGTGCAGCAACTCCGACAGTGTTGTCGACTTGGGTGCCATCTTCTTGGGTGTGGCTGCTACTGGCTCCTCCTAGTGCTTAACTAGCTGGTAGCTGCTACTTGCTCTCCAACTTCCTGAAGCTAGCAACCTGTCAACAAATAGTACATGTCTATAATCACAACAATGAATGATGAAAAAATAATAAGTTCAATGGGTGC
The DNA here is from genome assembly GCA_030386875.1 of Morinoia aosen. Lineage (NCBI taxonomy): Eukaryota > Metazoa > Arthropoda > Malacostraca > Amphipoda > Talitridae > Morinoia > Morinoia aosen. The sequence continues at coordinate 42,915,422 of CM059567.1, read as the reverse complement.
TGCTACAGCGTGAGGTCTAGCACACTACAGCATGAGATCTATCTCTAGCTAGTGCTATGGCATTGACTCAAATTACTAATGGATGTTACTTATTTCCATACATTTAACCAAGTTTAGTGATACATTTAATTTGCCCATCTCAAACTGAACCTGGGTATGCAATATATGGTGGTAAACATCACACTTTAGTAGCATCATTCAATGATTTTTAAAACTTTTCAGCCGACATTGAAAATTGTATAAAGCGGCCCATAGACGATCAATTTAATTGTCAATATCATTGACTCAATATATTGATGAATTTTTTTTGCCCACTAAGTCAATTAATTGGCGGTCGTCAATCAAGCCCACAGACGATCAATTAAATTGTCAATATTTATCATTGTTAATTATACTGACAATGAAATTGATTGTCTATGGGCCGCTTAAGACCAATCTATACTATAATAAGAGCTGCGTCCGTCTGTCTGTCTTTTTGTCCGAAGCCTCCCGAAAGTGTGTGATGAGCGTATCTGTGATACAAGCTCGGCCTCATCAACTCTCGAGAGATTGAATTTTTTATTTCTTGCGGCCTTTCTTTCAAATTGCCTTCTTTCTTGTTTTAAATAAAGGGGGGATGGACTAGTAGTGTGTAATTAGCAATCAAAGAAATGTGGTAATAATCTTTGATATGACACCTAGGTTGGAAGAGGTGATGGAGTAACTTAGAAGCAACTATTAAAGCAAAGGTGGTTTCATGGAAGCAGGGTATGCAAGGATGCAACAAGAAAAACTTGAAAGATTTTAAAACAACACAAAGCAATTACAAACCCAAGTAGCAACACAGTTATTGCATCTTCATTCACAACCTTACCATAATATTAGCATGCTTTCTTTTACTCAATAAAATGTAAGAGTAACACAGCATGTGTGAATAGCAATTCAAATGTGAACAGACATTGATCAAAATAATTTAGAACAATTTACATGTCTTTGACTCAATCACACCAAACTCATAATAATGATTGATTATAAATTAGTTTTAGCCTCCCTTTATCATAACAAAGATGTTCAAAGAGAGGAAGGATGAAGCTTAGCAGCAGGTTAAGGGAATGTGGAATCTATGCACAAAAGGTGTTCCAAAAAAGGATTTTGTGCACATAGAAGAAGAAAGTTGAAGCTGCTGTAAAACCGGACAGCAGTGAACGAACAAAATTGGTCTTCAACACAACAAAAAATATTCAACTTCAAGAAAAAAAAGGCCTACCTAACTCTAACCTCATGACCTCACATTTTACCCCATGGGAGCACTAATTCCCACAGATACAATAGTTGCTTTTAACAATAACTTAACTGTACCAAGTAGCTGAAAATTTGCAGTTGCTCTGCTCAGAAAGACTCAATGAAGTTTATAATGAGAAAGAAATTGAAATTCCTATGGTAGCACTGGCAATGACAGTATTCTCTTACACTGGCAATAAATTCCGAATACCTGAATATAAATCCTCTCATCAAAATGAAGAAATTGTTTAACAGCCTGAGGAACCCAGATCACCCTTACTACTTGTAGATCTCCAATGACGTATTATATTAAAGGTGAATTGGCTGTAGTCTTTACAAGTTCCCAAGAAAATTCCCTTGGGCTATGAATATTTTTAGGTGGGTCTCTGGTAGAAGTGACACAGTTATAATTCTTTACTGAGCCATACATAAATATATTGCATACTCTCCAGTGTTCAACAAAGGCTGACAGTAAATTAGATACCTACGTCAAACTAATGCCTAGATTTAAATAGTTCCTATAATAAGTAAACACTCTCTAAATTCATAACCACCAAACTGAAATTAGGAAACTACAGTAGTAAAAATAACAGCAAATTTTTAACTGTAGGAATTTTTTAGTGGTTTAAAAATAAAAATCTCACCTGGAAAAATAGAACCACTTGCTACGATTTCAGAATAGCTGTACAGTAACTTTTCCTTCCACCATGGAAAGAATCTGAAAAAGAATGAGGTCTTACAGAATAACATATACAAGAGAATATTTTAGTCTAAATGAAGTAGATACATGCTATTTCATACATTGTTTTTTAAAATGCCTCATAACTAATGCCAAGATGCAACACTCTGGTAGAGCTTGTGCCAGTTTCAAAGCTGTGGTAAGGAAGAGGAATTGAGGCTTTTCAACTTCCCAACAAGAAAATACAGCAGGAAGTAATTCATCAAGCACATCGTATGGCAACACTGCAATGGACGCTCCCTTCCGCCGAGCTCGAATGATCGAGCGCATTCCCGCCATCTAAGATAAAAGTTAACATACTGCTATAACTCATTATTTTTTGGTGATAATTTCTATTGTGGTATTAATAAATAATGTGAGCATCTACGGATGCTTTATTTCCAATTTCAAGCCTGATACATATCACCTTATACATTGGATTTTCAAATGCCTTATAACTAACGCCAGGACGCCATTACGCTTTCCCCCGGTCAAGACCGGTACCCATTTCAGACACCTGGGTAGAGTGGGATATTGTGCTTGGAATTTTTCCCCTATACCCAACAGAGAAAATCGCCACCAGCGCCGGGACTCGAACCAGGGTCTGCCTGGACGGAGGCAAGTTCGCTAGTCTCACAGCTACGACGAGCACATAACTATTAGATCCTAGAAGAGGGTTCAGGCTCCGTGGGGCAGGCAAATAATAAATAACAAAGTACCCAAGCGTACTTTAACAGCTCAATCGTGCAACAAATAAAACCTACCGCTCTAACTCGTACAATACTCATTTGCCACAAAAAGTGTATAGTAGAAAAGTAGTTTATTACAATGTTATTACTATGATTCCAGCAACAAAAAATCAAAAATCGATTAGTTGCATTACCTTAACATTTCATATCACTTGCGTCTGAGTAAAAAAAATCCGTTATTTACGAATGGATTTCTCTGAAATTGTCCCAATAGATGTGAAATGATGCAAAGATCATTTGTTACTTAGACAAAACTTTTGTATCTGCACTGTATTTTTTTTATTTTTGGAAAATATGATAAAATAGAATTTTTTCAAAATCTATCTTCTTCCACAATTTTGAAGTTATAGAACCAGTACTTTGTTTTTAGATTGCTTATATGTCTATATAACAATACGCAATAGGGAATTTTGATGACTTCTTTTTGTGGATTTTGGGAATTTCTTAAAAAACATATGACTTTTTTTCATGTCGTGTATTTTTCAAAATAATAAATGTATCAAAAAATGATATTGCGTATGGATACACCTTGCTAAGCCCTATCAAATGGTATATAAACCATTTTGAAACTCTAAAATTGTGGAAGAAGATACATTTGAGAAACCAATTATCAAGTGTCTATAAAAACGTGTTTTCCACAAAAAAATTGTCTTTATTCTTATCTTCTGAACTACCATGTTTTCTACAATGAACTCTTGAGCTTTTGTAGCTCTTTTCAAGCCCTTTTGATTGATATAATTTACATTGCTGTAGCTCTGGAACTCTGGGAAAAAATCTGCATCAAAAGACAATACGTGTAATTCTTCAAAACAACCACTTTTTTGAAGAAAAAAATTTTTTCAACCAAAATACTTTATTTTCAAGTCAACTCCTCTGTTTTGTAGCTTTTTTCAAGCCCTTTGGATTGGTGTGCTTGCCATAGCCGTAGCTATGATACTCCACATCAAGCTATGAATGAAAGCTGCAGTATCATAGCTATGGCACTAATGGCAAAACAGCTAAATTCTTGAATTATCAAAAATTATCAAAAACTTTTACTCAGCGTTAGAATGTTTTGTTTCAATAATGAAAGCACTTAGAGTAGCCCATGAAAAAACTCTATTGCCATTGCCGCAAAGAAACATGCTCAATTGACCCCTAATAATGAGAGGGGGGAGGGGTCAAGGTCACGCCATCCCCATGGCTTTCCCTCCTCTGGTGGGCGTATCATTCAGAGTAGACCTAAGCGGAAAGTACCAATGGAAGCATAAGAAACTCTGGTAAATCTGAAGGATATATCAGAGGTTGATTTTGTAAATTTTGATGCCTAGTCATAGTTAGTTAGATCAAAATAAACAAGTTTTCTTCTATGCACTTCCCGTCTCAGATGAGTATTTTATTAGTTATAGCGGTAAATGACTGAAAGCAACTCCAGTGTTTGAAGCGGCAAGTAATTCAAGGAGCATGTCCGACATCAATGCTGCAATGTGCACTTGCTTCCAGCGCGATTGTCATCAAAGACGAAACCAAACCTACCGCTATACCTCGTTAAATACTCATTTGACGAAAAAAGTGTATAGTAGAAAAGTTGCTTATTTCAATGTTAATATCATGATTCAAGTAACAAAAATTCGAAAATCAATGAGTAGCTGTTTATTCGAGCGCATTTGTCATTAAAGACGAAACTAAAGGCTTAAGTCTCGCTGAGCGGCGAAGCCGCTCAGCGAGAATGAAAATATCGATTATAACTGGAATTTGATGCTGATTCCGAATATGCTATTTGTTTTGACCGCTCTCGATTTTTTCGATTATTTTTATTTTTTATTTTTTTGGAAAGGCGGCTAGCAACAACTGAGGTGGTGCCCAAAGAATGCCATGTCCGTACAGGTTGGGTGGAACCCGGCCCTATCCAGTACTCAGGTCTTCATGGCACGGTCTGACCATGTTGGGTCGAGAATGGCAGAGTTCCGATCATGAGGTGGTGCAGGCCAAAGCATGCCAAGTCCGACCAGGTTGGGTCGAGAATGACAGAGTTCGGATCATGAGGTGGTGCAAGCCAAAGTATGCCAAGTCTGACCAGGTTGGGTCGAGAATGGCAGAGTTCGGATCATGAGGTGGTGCAGGCCAAAAAAAACATTAAAAATGTATAAAAATTTAAATTCAAAAAAATCACAAAAAATCAAAAAAATCGAGAGCGGTCAAAACAAATTGCAGATTCGGAATAAGCATCAAATTCCAGTTATAATCAATATTTTCATTCTCGCTGAGCAGCGAAGCCGCTCAGCGAGCCTTGTTCAAAACTAAATCTACCGCTATAAATCGTAAAATACTCATTTGAGACGGAAAGTGCATAGAAGAAAACTTGTTTATTTTGGGTTAATATTGAATTTAATGTTGTCGTATAATTTCGTAGGTATAGATGGGTAATATAGTTGATTATAAGACTTTTACAAGAAAGACATTCTGCCCGGCAATGCATTATTTTTTAATTATTCAACTTTGAGGCTGGCTTGTGCGTGCCATGGAAGCACGCGGGGTTAGCGTAATTTAATTAATAACGGAAGCCCTATTACAAACGTAAAGAGGTTGGGTCGTGGGGTAGGCACAGTACTTTTAGTGAAAATTATAAAGGTTTCGAGTGACGTTTGTTTACATCGACGCCAAGGTGGCTGCCGCCATGGCGCCAACCGGCTGAAGATGGCGGCAGCCATCTTCGAGTCTATGTAAACAAACGTCACTAGAAAGCTTTATTTATAATTTTTACTAAAAGAACTGTTGCTACCCCTCACGACCCAGCCTCTTTACGTTTGTAATAGGGGTTAGCTTCCATTTTCATTGCTAAAACAATGACTGTTTTTGCGTTAAAAGGGCCATTCAGGAGCGCCGTTCGTATCACTTCAAACTTAAATAACTCAAAAACTAAGCATTTCCGGGCAATTTGTCATTCGTCTAAAACGTCTTAAAATTGACTATATTACCCATCTATACCTACAAAATTATGAAATTCATTGACAACATTGAATTCAATATTGAACTTATTTTGATTCAACTAATTAGGTTCAGGCGAAAAAAGTGGAAAAACGATGGTAAATCTGAAGGAGATGACAGTTGTTGATTTTCCACTTTTTGGTGCCTGAACTTAATTAATTGAATCAAAATAAACAAGTTTTCTTCTATTCTTTTTTCGTCTCAAATGAGTATTTTACGATTTATAGCGGTAAGTTTAGTTTCGTCATTGATGACGAATGCACTCAAATAAACAGCTACTCATCGATATTCGAATTTTTGTTGCTTGAAACATGGTAATAACACCGAAATAAACAACTTTTAATCTATACACTTTTTTCGTCAAATGAGTATTTAACGAGGTATAGCGGTAGGTTTGGTTACGTCTTTCAAGACAGAGCGCTGGAAGCGAGATGCCATTGCAGTATTGCCATACAACTCGATCAAAGAATTTCTTTCCGCTTCAAAGACTGGAGTTGCGGTAAGTCATTTACCGCTATAACTAATAAAATACTCATTTGAGACAAAAAGTGCATAGAAGAAAACTTGTTTATTTCGATCTAATTAACTATTTTAAGGCATCAAAATTTACAAAATCAACAACTGTCATCTTCTTCAGATTTACCAAAACGATAACGGACATATCCTTCAGATTTACCAAAAATCTTCTATAAGATGCATATAAATACAGAAAATCAACACTTGTCTTGATTTCTAACCAGATGGCCTCCTTAACCCAATTTCCAAACATGGTGCACTATTTCACCTATTTCCATTGACGAACTGTAAAAATACCTCCTAGGCCTAATTGATATGATAATAATGAATCAACAACAAAGAAGGAACTTTTGAACTGAAAAAAAGTCTAACTTGAATTAAAAGGAAAGAGATAAGAACCTGAAGAACAGATTTACCCATTCCAAGTTCTGATTGTCTAATACTAGTTTAAAATTTCCTTAGATGAGTGAAATTCTAATATATTTCAACTCTTTTGATAGTATTTAAGAGGTAGGTTGTCCAAGCCTACAAAAATTTTAAATGAATCAATAAGGAATGGGGATTTGTAGGAGAGCTTGGCTCTATCAGTCCCTTTGACGATATAATATTTTGAAAGGATTTGCATGGTGAATTTAGTACTAAACATATTTCAAATCCAGCACACAAGCACTGATTTGAACTGATCACACAAGCGTCTGAAATACTGCAAAAATTCTGGAAGAAAATGGACAGTCATATTAGAATCAGACAAACTAGTCAACCTACTGAAGATGTAAAATGCTTCTGTTTTTAATGTAGGAAAATTTATGCACTACCGTGAAATACCAGAAGAGTTAAAGGGAAAGTTTAACAATTGATAAGTAATTTGAAAATTGATGAGAGAAACACGGTAGACTCAGCCTACTACTCGGCCACGCGGACATAACCACCGCAAGATCTCCTTTTTCATCATCGCTCCGATTCAGTAGGAGTCATTTCAGTTGTTGATCAATATTCATGTCAGTTGTCCTAAGTTAATCAGTTTATGGATTTGAGTTTATGAAATGAAATTTAAAATTATTTAATAACATTATACACCGTTAAAACCATAATAAGGCGTAGCGATCTTTGAATATAGATGAATTTTACAAGGAAAAAACATTAGTGAAGGCTTAGTGAACTAATATATTGTTTAGTTTTTAAGTTAAACTTAAAAATTAAAAAACAAGCTCATTCATAAAGTAAGAGGATCTAAACGATGGTGGTGAGGTAAATTAAAATAGAAATGCAGCCCTCATGAAACAATTTGGTTAGCTGAAACAGTTTATTAGTAAATTAGTCACGACATTTTAATATTTTCTTATTAACAGAATAATCATTATACCATTCCACCTTTGCTATTTATGATTCCCCAACCACTTTTGTTTTCGTTTCCCTATCCTACGGGGAAGTAAAAAAGTGCTCGACGTGGTACAGTGGTTAAGGGATCAGCCTTGTATGTTGGAGACGAGGGTTCGTATCCCGGCGCTGGTGCGGAGATTTTCCCCGTTGGGTATGAGGGAAATCTCAAGAACAATACCCCACTCAACCCAGGTGTCGGAAATGGGTGTGATCTTTAGCCTGATGGGCGTAATTCAAGTTTTACTTTGGACAGGGTCACTAATTTAAACTTCTCCCAAAGTGGGGAGGTTCAGTTTAATGTTCTTAAATTGAAGCTTGAAGAGCTAACTATTAGAACGGTTGGATGTTCTAGTTTTAAGGTTAAGGGTTAAAAATGATTCTTAATTCAGCAAGTGAACAAGATTGGTGTTCTTGATAAGGCGAGGTCACCAGCGCGTGGGAACGCGCATTGAATTGCAATTGGATGACGTATGGCCACTGACTCAGAAGGAGTTGCAAGGGTGTTCTTGGCTTTATGCCTCTGTTTAATCAAACCTAACAACGAACTTTACCACGGAATGGACCAAGCAGAAGGAAAAGAAAGGAGATATGGTTTTAATTGTCTGGCCTTTATTTGGTGGCTGGCAGATTTGTCTCTTCAGGATGAGCTGATGTTGAGGTCCGATCTTGAGTAGGACTGCAACCGGCTCACAGCTGCGTTGGTTATGTGGTGAGTGTATTTGTGGAGAGGGTCGTGTGCATGGTAATCCCAATGGCTAGAGACGGCAAATAGCGTCACTGATAAATGAGGACGGTAAAAAGCTCTATTCCCACAAGTTTGATTGAATATTGAATTGTTGGGTAAGCAGCAGTTGACTTAGATGCAACCCAAGGGTCTCAATTCGATGGTTGATGGGAATGAGGAACTTGCATTCACCGTCCAGCAATTGAGTGATAAGAACAAAGGAGAAGGAGGCAGTTCTTTTTGTCCTCTGCCAAGTCTGGCTACCGGTTTAATTTACCCCCTTAATAAGAGTGGCAAGGTAGATGACGTGACAGTGGGGTGTAAAGTGTCTCGTGGATTCCTGTACGGGACAAAAGGCTGGGTGAGAATGCACACGGTGTTTTTAGGGTAACCACATATCAACACACGCTATGCTGCAAACAATCTGCATTAACATGCCGCCTCAAAGCGAGGAGTCTCTTCGAAAAACGACCCCCACCAGCACTCTGGCGCCGGAGTGCAAGCGGGGATCAACTTCGGAGCACTGACAATTTGCTCGGAGCCAAATATTAATCTTATTATTTTTAGCGGCATGAAGCTACACTTTAAACTAGTAAATGCACAGGCAAAACTCTGCCTGGTTTGGAGCATAATAATAACTGTACAGGTACTACAAAATACACATATGTTTTGGCCGAAAGGGCCCATGAGGCATTGAGGGAGCTAGTGCAATCCCTTGAACTCTGAGCAAGACTTTTCGGGTTTTCTTTTGCATTAAGAACAACATAAAAGAAAGGCAAAACTACAATGACAAATGCAGTGACAACTGAGCCTAACGTCTCAATTTATTAATTAACTATGGTAAAAATATCTACAGCATCTGCTAATGCAAATTAATAAGGAATTTCTAAACAATAAAAATGAGAAAAGGTGAAACCTCTATTCTCTATAATTCAGATGAGCAAGAATTGCAGCAGAAGTTACATAAAAAGGAGTAGCACATAAACAGACACGAAAGTCAAAACAACTAAGCTGGGAACAAAGTTACAGTGATTTAAAAAAGGCTCAATTAAGTTCAGGGAAAAATATTTAACTCACATCCAAAATGATCTCTGTGGACAGCAAAATGTCTTAACACTATGCTCAGCACTAAAAAATAACTAAGTAGCTGATGCCAAAATCCTGCTTATACTGAAGCACAATCAAGAATCATCGGAGAATAGTGAATACGAAACAGTGACAAAGATGGGCAGTGAGCTTGAAGCTTGTGCCTGACTAACACCGACACAAAAGGAAAAATAGTGAATGTTCACAAAAATGAGCTCTCAACACATAGACAAGTTACTATGTATAATAAAGCATTTACCATTAACACTTGATACTTACAATTGCCCCTCTGGGGCCCAAGAACTGAAATCGGAAGAACACACAACGTGAATGACCAGTCTGCCTGGGTGCTGACTATCGAGAGCTTGCGAAATGGTTCTGCGCGAATGTTTCCAACGGAAGTGACTGACGGAAACGTGATCGGCAAATATTTCGAAACACGTTTTTGGTAAAATTTTGAGTTTAATCGAATTAATTTGGTCTTGTAAAATTATAAAAATAATTACATTTGTATAATTTAATTTTAGGATGTTAGTTTTTTTATATTTTATGAAATTAGGCTGAAGTGCGGCTGAGGGTTCACTGCATGGGTACCGGCTTTACGGGGGAACCGGCATGGTGTCCTATATATAGGGTTAGTTATAAGACATTTGAAAAACCAATGCTTAAGATCATATGTATCAGGCTTGATTGGAAATAAAGCATCCCAAAGATTCTGATGTTTGTTGTTGTTGTTAAAAAATCATGTCAGACGCTTTTTCCAGCAAATTGTGCGCTGGGATTAAATGTTTTTTTCATCCTCAATTATTCATCGATATAAACAATTGAGTATCATTGTGAGACATATGAAGTAATTGATATATTTATTGCTCCATCATCAATTGAATTGAATAACTATTCATTGAAATCCAAACAGAATTTAAAATAAAATTCAGAAGATTAAAATGCTGGCCATTGGAAAAAGTTGAAGGAATTTTGAAATTAGAAACATCTTCGAAATTTTGTAAGCATTTTTTTCAATTTTTGTTTGAAGTAAAATCACTGCTCTTCTTACCACGTGCAGCTTTACAATAGAAAATTCATAGTAATTTAACTCAGAGTTCTGTCGGGTTTTTCGTGACCGTTGGGGTAGTTTGAACTTAAATGTTAGTTCTTGACGGCCAAAAACTCGAACAACTCTCGATAGTGTTGTGGGAAATTACAAGAGGGATAATGAAAAACGGATTTGGACTCAGCTTATTTCAGGTGGTTTTTATTTGAAGAGGAACCAGGAGGACTTCGATGAGCTTGACTGGAAATCCCAGTGAGGTCCGGAGTGCCGGTGGTGAGCTTCGGTGAGCGCTGGCGTCGCTCCGGCCGGTGGATGAGAATTTTAAGTGTATCGAGTTCAGAATATTCAATTTACTGTGGGCAATTTTTAAACAAGCACAACAATCGGTGCGTAGCTATTTGTGTGGGCAAAGCCTGCTTAATTTTTGGAGCAGGTGAGTTTGATCAAGGTGCCGAGCCGGATGGCGATGAGGACTCTTGGTTTGAATAGTACTTAAGATCCAGGCACGCGGAATTCAGCGAATGCAAAGCTAATTCAATGGTGCCCGTACTTTTAGGCAGTTGAGAATTAAGGCCCGTAATTAGAGAATATATCCGGCTAAAGGCCCCAGAGCATAGCCAAATCCAATCCAAGTAGAAAAACCAAAAGCGGCCCAGGGAGAATGTTGTAAGTGGTGTGTGTGATGACGTTGAGGTCGAGAAAAATGCTGTGAGCGGGCTAGTCAACCGCCAAAGTAAGAGTGCTCTATTTGAAACAGAGACGCGCATTGCGCAGTATTGCCACCAGAGGGCTTCTCTCTCGAAAAATGTAAATTGTTATTTTATCGTCTCATGTATTTACACAAAAACTTCAATGATTACGAATTAGAAGTAGAAAATAATTAATAATAAATTAGAGTAAGATTTTTAATGCTACTAATTAATTTATTTAAGTACGAATGGCAAATCTCTAATTTTTACGCTTATGTAGCGGTATGCTACATTACCCCCCAAGGCGCAGACCGAAAGTTCCACCCGCTGCAATCATCTGTAGCGGGAAGGAGGGCGAACTACACGACCCTGCCGAGTTCGGCAATTGGCAAATGATACTGAGCGGGGAAGTTTCACCAAACGGGTCTGCAAGTTTAGATCGGCAAGAGTCCTAGGAACAGGAGTTACTGCAGCGGGCTCGTCTGGTCTCTCCAGACTTGTCGCTGTGTCAGTAAGAGGGCTAGAATTAGAGTCTACGATAGGCTTAGGGATAGGGTTTGAATGTACAGACACGTAGAAAGGGTTACACTCAAGTTGACTAGGCAACAAGGCAGCCAACTGAGGACGCTGAGATGGTAGATTTGATCGAGTCTCAGTGGGAAGGGAAATCTGCGGAGAGGATGATGAGTTATAAGTTACACTATGATCAGAAGTGTATGCGACTTTTAATCGATCAATGCTCACAGGGTCGTGTGAACCGAATCTTTCGAGGATGAAATATTTTTGCTTGCGTTTAAGTACTTTGAATGGGCCATCATAAGGGCACGTGAGTGTAGGTTTTATAGCATCATTGCGGACATACACATGTGTGCAGTCTTGCAGGGCAGAATCCAGTTTGTCCTGAGTCTGAGGCATTCGTGGAGCCACATACTTGATCTTACGCATGCAATCTTTGAGACAGGTTACATAAGCGGAACGGTCAGCGGATGAAAATTCAGGCAAAGGTTTTGGGTCAACAATGTCGCCGGGGAGACGGAGCGTTTTCCCGTACAACATTTCAGCCGCTGTGCATTGCTGATCCTGTCTGTGTAAATTTCGGATGCTAAGTAGTACTACTGGAAGTCTATCAGTCCAATCGTGACTGCAATTAAGGCAGCGCAATGCAACCTTGAGGTCTCTGTGGACTCTCTCAATAAGTCCATTTGACTGCGGATGATACGCTGTAGTGGATGTATTTGCACACCCTAAAGCGGTGCTAAGCTCACTCCAGAATTTGGAGGTGAATTGTGATCCCCGGTCATGTGTGACACTTAAGGGAACCCCAAATCTAGAGATCCAGTTTGACAAGAAAGCGCGCGCTACAGTCTCAGTTTGGGTATCAGGAAGAGGGACAGCCTCAACCCAACGTGTGAACCTATCGATGATGGTCAACAAATAAGAATGCCCGCGCGATAAAGGCAAAGGACCCACCAAATCTAGGTGTACAGAGTCGAACTTGTGACCTGTGAATGCACAACTCTGCAGCGCTGCACGATTATGTTTCACCACCTTACTACTCTGACACGCATGGCAATTTTGCACAATTTGCTTGACCTCCTTACGCATCGCTGGCCAGACGAAACGATCAGAAATCAAACGCACTGTACGGTTAATACCTGGATGAGAGAGGGAATGGTAGTGGAGGACAGCTACTCTGCGGAGCGTCGCAGGAAGATACAAACGAGAAGGTCGCTCGGCATCACGGTACACGCCGTCAACCAAGGTTAGTTTCGGAGAGGAAGTGTTAGAAGGTTTGAGAAGGTCCTGAAGTTCAGGATCCTCCTTCTGCGCTCTTTCAATGTTGCCGAAAGTGATTTCACCAACGGTTTGGACAGTGTTGATTCTGGAAAGACAATCAGCAACAGTATTGTCCAACCCTTTTATGAAACGGATGTCAGTGGTAAACTGACTTATAAACGACAAGTGTCGAGCTTCCCTAGGGGAATGTCTTTCAGAAGGCATTTTGATCGCTGAGGTCAGAGGTTTGTGATCTGTGTAGATCACAAACTCCCTCGCCTCTAGAGCATAGCGGAAGTGTCTCACAGACAAGTAGATAGCAAGAAGTTCCCTACCGAACGCGCTATAACCACGCTCAGTGGGCGACAGCTTTTTGGAAAAGAAAGCAAGAGGAGAGATATTAGTACCTACTTGTTGTTGCAACACAGCACTTACGGCGGTACTGGATGCGTCAACAACGAGACTAAAATCAGCATTAGCAATAGGGTAGGATAATTCAGTCGCGGAAGCTAACTTGTGCTTGATTGTCTCAAAAGCTTTGCGCGCTTCTTCTGTCCATTTTACCTCAATAGATTTGCCTTTTCGTTTCGGTTCGAGGAGGTCAGACAAGGGCGCTAAAGTTTGAGCACAGTTGCGTATGAAACGATGGTAGAAGTTAACAGAACCTAGGAACCTTCTTAGTTCCTTCTGGGTCTGTGGAAGAGGAAAGTTTTTGATCACTTCTACTTTGGAAGGTAAAGGCTTTAGACCTAGGCTAGAGATTTCATGACCTAAGTAAATCAGTGATGGCTTTCCGAGCTCACATTTTGCAGGATTTACGAGGAGTCCATTGTCGGACAATCTTTGAAAAACGACCCTAAGATGGTCTTTGTGCAACTCCGGGGTTGTGGATGCCACTAGGATGTCGTCTAAATAGACATAAGCGAAAGTGAGATCAGAGAAAATTTCAGCCATGTGCCTTTGGAACGTTTGAGGAGCGTTCCTCAAGCCATATGGCATCTTGAGGAACTCAAAGAGACCAAACGGAGTGATTACCGCGGTCTTAGGAATCGCAGACTCATCCAAGGGAATTTGATGGAAGGCAGACTGCAGGTCTATCATAGAGAAAATTTGTGCTCCCTCTAAATTTGCACTGAAATCATGAAGGTAGGGAATAGGGTATCGATCAGGTAAAGTAACGGCGTTCAACCTGCGGAAATCCCCGCACGGTCTGAATTCACCGTTAGCCTTGGGTACTAGCAAAAGAGGGCTAGCCCAAGGGCTTTTGGAAGTGCGAATGATGCCACTTTCGAGCATCCTAGCGAATTCTTTCTTAGCTAACGCCAATCGATCAGGCGGCAGTCGCCTAGCACGGGAGAAAACTGGCGGACCTTGCGTCTCTATGAAGTGCTTTGTGCATGTTTGCATGTCATTAGAAGCTAAGTTAGGGTTTGTTAATGCTGGGAAATTTTTAAGTTCTTGTTCAAACATGCACTCCTCCTTGAAAGCAATCGAGAAGGAATGCAAGACATTTGCTCTAGTTATGCTACAAGCGGGAATTGAGATCTGTGTCTCCTCGTCCCTAATTCTACGGTTCTTAATATCTACAATTATGCCAAACTTGGCTAGGAAATCAGCACCTATGATGGGCTCTTGGACTTCAGATACCAAAAAAGTAAATGTGAATTTTCTCCTCAATCCCAGACCGCACTCTAAAATTCTTTCACCGTAACAAGGAATTGGCGTGCCGTTTGCGGCGCGTAATGTCGCCAACAATGGGTTGTTTTTGTCTTTTGCCGTGGCTGGGATAATTGACACACTGGAGCCAGTGTCTATTAAAAATCGATACTTGGTGACGGGATCGAGAATAGTAAGAAGGCGAGTAGTCTGGGAATGAGGCAACGCAGTACTCGCTACTATGCGTCGCTGTTGGCGTTTCCCGTAGTCATTTCGGTATAACGAGGACAGTATCTAGAGGCACATTTGCGAGCTTGGTCACCAAATTTCATGCGGTACCAGCATAAATTGCTACTAGCATCACGAGAGCGCGACCTGAAGCGGCGGTCTTGATTTGACCTATCATAAGATCTACCTCTATCGAAGCGTTGAGGAGGAGGAGAAGGATAGTTTGAGTGATAGTCATAGGGATAGTCGTAGGCATTTTGGTGGCTTTGGAATCTCCCTGGGCCTTGCTGAATGTGAGCTACACTTTGACCTATTTGAAAATTTTGGAGAGCTTGCTTTATTTCAGCGATGTCCTGCTGCATCTTATCTATTGTGGCTGAGGATTGATTTTGCGCCGTATTTGACGGGCTAAAATTTGTAGCTGCTACATTCAGGGAAGCAACTTGTGGTTCTCGTGACAAATTAATATTTCGCATCACCGTCTCTGCGGACTCCGCTAATTTTTCTAACGTTTGCTCGGGCCCTGCTAACGATAGAAATGGACGCACATTCGGGGGAAGCTTAGTTATGAAAACTTCCTTCAGAAATCCCTCAGCTACGGCAACACCCGTAGCGAGTTTCCGCAGTTCTTTCACTAGCGAAGTGGGAGAGAAAGAGACAGAGACAGATGGAATTGCTGAGGCGTCTACAAGACTTCGGAATTTGTCCGCATCGGACATCTGAAGCCTTGCCAAAATTTTGCCTTTTAAGATTCCGTAAGGATTGAGAGCTGGAGGGTTTTCTAATATTTGGTTTGAGTCATTCAATAGTTTTGTGGGCGCGGCGGAAACAAGAGCATAGAATTTGTCTATGTCATTTATTATTTTATGATACCTAAACACGGCTTCACACTGTTGAAACCAGGTGTGAGCGTCCTCCGGAATAAAGGGCGGGAGCCTGATGGGTTTTGAGGGGGCTCGATCTTCATTATCTGATTCAGTCATGCTAGCGATCACTTTTGGGGATGCACAATTAATGATATCAGTGCCTAAGACTTGGGATTAAGTGGCAATGGTTTGCGTTAATTCTTTACCTACTCAATCATTCAGGTTAAGTTGAAACAGAAGGAAGGAAATATGAAATTGGAAACGAGAAAAATTTCTGCGGTAGGCGGCAATTTTGCGTAGGCACAAAAATAAAGCAGGTGAGAAAAATTATTTTCCTACCTACTCAATCAATCAATAACGTTGAAGAAAACGGAGGGAAAATGGAGGATGGAAACGCGAATTTTACGGTAGTCAGAATGAACGTAAGCACGGAAATAGGAAAAAAATATTTTTCCTACCTACTGAGGCACATAAAACAAAAAAAAAAAACAAGGACAGGATAGCGCTAAGAAAAAATATTTTGTTAGAGCTGCTCAGAGAACAATTAGCACGGTCAAAATCCACAGGAATCTCTCAAACTACTACGACATGGGAAATTTTATCACTACAATGATACGCCAACATTATCCTCTCACAATCTCTCAAACACTTCGAGTTGAGTTTTTATTTTTACGAATTCCCGGCCAATGCACCAGTGTCGGGTTTTCGTGACCGTTGGGGTAGTTTGAACTTAAATGTTAGTTCTTGACGGCCAAAAACTCGAACAACTCTCGATAGTGTTGTGGGAAATTACAAGAGGGATAATGAAAAACGGATTTGGACTCAGCTTATTTAAGGTGGTTTTTACTTGAAGAGGAACCAGGAGGACTTCGATGAGCTTGACTGGAAATCCCAGTGAGGTCCGGAGTGCCGGTGGTGAGCTTCGGTGAGCGCTGGCGTCGCTCCGGCCGGTGGATGAGAATTTTAAGTGTATCGAGTTCAGAATATTCAATTTACTGTGGGCAATTTTTAAACAAGCACAACAATCGGTGCGTAGCTATTTGTGTGGGCAAAGCCTGCTTAATTTTTGGAGCAGGTGAGTTTGATCAAGGTGCCGAGCCGGATGGCGATGAGGACTCTTGGTTTGAATAGTACTTAAGATCCAGGCACGCGGAATTCAGCGAATGCAAAGCTAATTCAATGGTGCCCGTACTTTTAGGCAGTTGAGAATTAAGGCCCGTAATTAGAGAATATATCCGGCTAAAGGCCCCAGAGCATAGCCAAATCCAATCCAAGTAGAAAAACCAAAAGCGGCCCAGGGAGAATGTTGTAAGTGGTGTGTGTGATGACGTTGAGGTCGAGAAAAATGCTGTGAGCGGGCTAGTCAACCGCCAAAGTAAGAGTGCTCTATTTGAAACAGAGACGCGCATTGCGCAGTATTGCCACCAGAGGGCTTCTCTCTCGAAAAATGTAAATTGCTATTTTATCGTCTCATGTATTTACACAAAAACTTCAATGATTACGAATTAGAAGTAGAAAATAATTAATAATAAATTAGAGTAAGATTTTTAATGCTACTAATTAATTTATTTAAGTACGAATGGCAAATTTCTAATTTTTACGCTTATGTAGCGGTATGCTACAGTTCCATAAAATCTAAGCAATTGTAGGACTCCATGTACATATATACAGAGGTGAATAACCTTCAAATCCTATCATCCAAGTAAATTTATTCATAGAACTTGCAGAAAGTTAATATATAAGTAACAGAAATATTTTCAGGGATTTTATAACTAGAAATATATGTATTTGTTTTCATATCACTTGCGATAAGTCGCTCGGAAAAATAAGAAACAGTTAAATGTTATCCCATTAACATTTACTAACTATATTCTTGGAAATAATAATTTGTTGCTATGTATTTAAGGAGATCAATTAATTTTGAGGAAAAGTTTCAAGTTCACACACACACATATATACGCAGCGGCGTTGATGTATAGTAAGATGCTAACATACAAGAAGCGTATTAGTTTATGGTTTTCATTTTAATTTTCATTAAATGGGTCTATTATTCTATTAGACATGTAAAGTGGTGATTAAATGTGAATTTCAAGCTAAGATGTATACCTGCATATGCATATGCTACTTTTTACTTTGGTACGAAGCACTTGTATCACCGTTGTTTCAAAGTACGCGCCAGAATTCTTCGACTTGTGACTATGCGATTGCTACTCCAAACCTGCTATGACATACTTATGGAAATAAATTCATGGTATATTTTGCTATAAGTTCATTTTTTAAAAACTAAAATTCAAAACCATTTGAATGAATTTTGTAAATATTTGGGAAGAATACGACTGGTAAAACGGTATCTTCAAAATTTGGAACTCGTGAGTTTCAACTCTGGAAATATTGACCGTCAACCCAAGAAGTCTCTCAGCCGTCCGCGAACGTTTGTTGCCCTCGTCGTTGAATTTAGTCATTGTTGACAAAACCGGACTATGTTCGCTTTGTGGTATGCTGTGCTAGGCTACGATGAGTGGTCGAGGTGAGTGACGTATTATTTCGTGATGTCAGGTAGTACGAAAACTAAACATAAACGTTTCCTAGGCGTTATCTTGAAAGTAATCAAGTTTATGTGAACGAATTCTAAATATTTACCTTAATTTCCTACATTATAACGTTTCATTTCAACGTATAATTACTATGTCATTACGATATTCCGATAAGCCTTGCAGTATTTATGTTTTTACCCGTTTTAATGTACCCGTTGAAAATGCACTGACTTGTTCTCTTTGCTTCTCATGCTCTAGCTTGACATTGAGAATAGCATTCGAATATTACCTAAATGCATAAAAAACAACTTGTTACGTGTTCTATGTTTCTATACCTCAATCGATCGTGTATCCAAAACTAGCCATATGCACTTTAGAGCGGTAAAATTATTACAAGTCGCTCCTTTAAAATATTTAAATTCGTATTCTACTGATAGTCTATATGATTATTGATAGAGCTTTCAAATTTGTTTCTGGGGCAACTCATGTTTAATTAAAATTACAACTAGGTAAGAATGAATTCAAGTAAATGAAATTAGTATAGATTATTGGACGAATGCAGCGTGCACAGTTTTTCGCATCACGGACAAAGGTCGGATTTTGAAATACGAGTATTTTACGTCACACTAGCACCGTATGCTTTTTCGTCAACTTTGCTACGCTGCGGGCTATTTTTCTGCCCAAAGTGCTGATGTTTGAGCTTTTTTCGTGTAGAATTTGAGCTTTGAACCTTTGACAACACGAAAGATGGGTGCCGTGCAGCTTTTATTTCGTAAACTTGAAATAAAATCGATGAAACTCAAGGAGTTTAGCAAAAGTTTGAGCTTTTTTCGTGTAAAATTTGAGCTTTGATCTTTTGACAACCCGAAATAAAAATGCCATGCAGCTTTTATTACTACAATTTGATTTAAAAACGCTCGACATCGAGAAATTGGGCTAGATACCAGAAACATATTGCGTAGCCAAATCGACAGGAGAACTTACACAGCCAGCTGGTACCACTACGACGATCACGTGCAGTAATTATACCACGAGGTCATTATTTTGAAGTGGTACTGCTTTAATTATAGTTAAATTTTACGGTAATTATGATTATATATTATACATTGATTAAAATTGGATTTTACGTTAATTATAATTATATTATATATTAATTTAAAAAAATTATACAGTAATTATGGTTGTATTGTACATTGAATAAAATTAAATTTTACGTTAATTGTGATTAAGTTAGAAATTAATTAAAATAAAATTATACAGTAATTTTAATTCAATTTAAAGTTAATTATGATTATAATATTCATTAATTATAACTAACTTATACAGTAATTATGATTATGCTATTCAAGTTGCAAATATTTTGAAAAAGTTCTTATTTGCAAGAACACTTAAAGGCTCATGTGTTATTTTTAATTTCACCATATATATATATATATATATATATATATATATATATATATATATATATATATATATATATATATATATTTATTTATTTATATATATTTATATATTATAAAGTACTTGAAATTGAGTCACAAGTTTTGCTCATGTTATAAATTTTAATGACAAAAACGGGAGAGTGAGACATGTTAAAAAATTTTCAAATTCTATATTCGCTCGTACATTTTTTCCATGATTTTTATTGATGTTGTTGTGTACAGTGAACTCTTGCCCCACACACCATCACTATCAACTTGATACTGATAACTCAGGTGTTATTGATTTATTCTTCACATTATAGAAAAAGTTCTTGCTTTTTTCCTATCTTAATAACACGAGTTTTATTTTTCTTGCAGGAACGGATGCTCTTTCCTCGGGTGAGTAGTGAGAGCGAATTTAGAAATGTGTTTTTTACGATATTTTAGAAATTATTTTGATGGATTTTGGCTGTGTAGTCTGTGGCTGACGCAGCAAGATGACACTTTGGCAGCGACGTGCGCCACCGGTGGCCACGGAGGGGATTTTCATGATGCTGCTCACCGACCGGTAGTCGCAAACTCAAAATTGTCATTAACACTTAACAAGCAAAGCTATAAATACGGATGATCTATGTAGTTAATGTTTGTTATTGAAAAATTGATAGCTACGATTGACTTCAAATTTAAGTTGAAAATTGAACTTCAGTTTAACCCATTGCTGTCTAAAGGGGCCCATACACGTTCAAAAAAAGCGTCAAAATTTTGCATCAAAATATTGATATCAAAATTTTGATGCAAAATTTGACTGTGTGTGGGACGCTTTGATGTCAAAAAAATATTTGAATCAAAATTTTGATGGATCAAATCTGTTTGATATTTTTTGACGAGTCGTCAAATTTTTGAAGCGTGTGTGGGCTTTTGTCAAAATTTTGATCAAAATTGTTAGTCCGCAGGTGACTGCCGATGATACAGAATCGCCATGTCTGGGAAGAAGGAGCCAAAAAAAATTTTGATTGAAGTTGAAGGCGTGTATCGAACCTTGTCAGCCTTGTGGAGAATTAAGTCGGAGGATTATAGCAATCGTGCCAAGCAAGCCTAGGCCTATGGCGCATCCATCCGAAGGAAGTTACGGAAGTCCTCTGGTTCGTTAAAACGTAAATCTTGGATGAGGTTGACGTGTCCGTAGGTTTCGCGTTTTAAATACCAGTCTTTTGACCATTTCCGACATTTAGCAGGAGGTTTATCAGAATCCAATGCGAACGCTAGTGCTATGGCCACTGATGCATCCATGTCGAAGATTTTGACGATACTGAATTTTGATGGAAAAAACGCCTTAACGTGTGTGGGCAATTAAGCATCAAAATTTTGTATCAAAATTACGCGTCAAAATTTTGATGCAAAATTTTGACGCTTTTTTTGAACGTGTATGGCCCCCTTAAGTGTTAAAGGAAAATATTCAAGTGCACGTATATTGTTCACGTCGTAGCCAGGATACGCTGTACCATCTCTATTGGAAATAAACTGTTCTTTTTTTCTTTTTCTTGTATCGCTACCGAGCCGCTGTTTCGTACGCGCTTTCCTCATGTGGAATAAAAAATAGTTATTTCTAAAGTCAATACATGCAAATGTATTCAGTGGAAGAAAAAAAATAGTTATTTCTAATGTGAATACATGTAACATGTACATGTATTCCTTGTACGAGAAAGTAGCTTTTTCTAATGAAGTTTGTACAGTCTTTTGTACAAAGATTTACATATGGGCTGTTATGATACGATCTTAATTATGCTGAGACATTTTAATAAACAATTTTGAGTTTTTGAAAGTAAATTATATTTTTTTTATATTTGTTCTTTCTTCTTTCTCTTTTTCTTCCTTTCCTTCTTCCCTTCTTTCTTCATTTTTTATTCTTTTTTTCCTTGTTTCTTTTTTTCTCCTTTTTTATTTTCCTTTCATTATTTCCATCTTTCCTTTTTCATTCCTTCACTTTTCCATTTCTTCTTTCTTTCGTACTTCCTTTCTTTCCTTTGTTCTTTTTCTCCTTCCTTCTCTTATAGTAATAGTGGCGTAGCTCTGCGTTTTAGCGAGCTTCTATTTTTAAACTATCTTGATTGGAAATAAACTGTTCTATTCTCTGTTTTTTACCAACCGACCACTGCGAATGATCTTAAAATTGGCGTTTTTGTTTTCAAAGGAAATTCATAAGCTCCCATTTTGCTCTGTAGATACAAGTAAATCATTACACGAACTAATAATAAAAAATCTATAAATTATAGAAAGCATGCAGATGATCTACCAGAATTGAGCTCTTTTCAGAGTAAATATATTTGTTTCTCACGTTATCTCGGAGAGTTCTTCATTTCAAGCAATGAAAATCTTTATTTGATTATAGTTCCAACAATTGGAGCGTTAAAATTTTACCCCAGCAATTGGGGCTTTTGCAACAAACTGTGTGCACCCCTTCGGTGATTATAAGAGGCAAAGATAACGCAATGAAAAAGTTAAAGAGTTAACTCTTTAAGAGTTAACTCTCTTTAACAATTTCTTCGTAAACGTAGGGAAAACTATAGCTGATGGTATTCCAAGTGAACCTGCTGATCACCTGGAATACATGGATCATATTCGAGAATTCAACTCCTTTTTCTTTACGCCTACCAACTCTTCCGATGTAATTGCGTGCATAAACAACCTGAAAAATAAATCGAGTGGGTTACAAACGTTTCCGACAAAAGTACTTTAAATTATTGCTGATATTTTAGCCCCGCTGATATCCAATCTTATTAACCAGTCTCTCTTACTGGGCACTTTCCCGAACTCCCTCAAAGTTGCTAGAGTAACCCCTATCTTCAAAAGTGGTGAAAAAACCTGTGTAAACAATTATCGACCTATCTCTGTACTACCAATTATTAGCAAAGTATTCGAAAAAAATTGTGTGTAAAAAAGTGTACTCTTATTTTGAACAAAAATAATTTCATTACGCTAAACAATACGGCTTTCGCTCTAAAAAATCAACAACACAGGCTATATTAAATCATTTACAATTCCTCTATTCTAATATAGATGAAGGAAAGCCTGTCTTCTCTGTATTTCTTGACTTCCGAAAAGCATTTGATTGTGTAGACCATAAAATACTATTATCGAAACTACACTGTTATGGCATTCGAGGGATTGCCCATGATTGGTTCAGATCATACCTAATAAATCGGAAGCAATACGTTGTCATTGACGACGCAAAATCAGACCCACAGACAATTTGCCATTGAATTCCACAAGGATCTGTTCTTGGGCCTCTCCTGTTTCTAATTTTTATCAATGATATTATAAAATCTACATCATTCTTCAAATTCATACTTTTTGCCGATGACAGTACGCTTTCTGCGGTCCTTCCGAACCAAAATCCCGCCATGATTGCGGAGAGTATAAATAATGAACTTCATAAGGCTTCATTGTGGCTTAAAGCTAATAATATAAGCCTTAATATCGATAAAACGAAATATATTACATTCTCATACAAGAAAAATTTATCACTCCCACGCATTAAAATTGGCGAAGATGATATCGAAGAAACCAACTCATGTAAGTTTCTGGGCATCATAATAGATAAACATCTGACCTTCAAAGAGCACATCAGAAGATTTTTTACTGCATGAAGAAAGAAAAACAGGAAATAAAAAACTAATAATTTCTGTTGAATAATAAATACTCAGCAATGATTTCTAAAAAGTGCTAACACAAGAAATTTTAGCTTGTAAACATACGAAAATATAATTATAGCACTTCAATGGTTGAACATGTGCCCGTCAAAAACATGAAATGAATTTCATTGATTTTTTTCTAAGTTCAAATTGAAAAACCTTATTTGGGCACTTGTTAAATTATGACAAATTTTTGCTGCAATATCGAGTTATATGACGTATGTACAGTATGTCCCACGAAAACCCGAACCGAGTATTTATTTTACCGTATCAGTAATACCATCGTAATCAGTAACACCTTTTCTATAGGAAAATTTTGAAGGATAATTTCGCTAGAAATTGAATTCTTTTAGCTTTCTTATGTTGTTATTAATTAATGATACGAAAAAAATAAATACTCGGTGCTGTGGGACATATTGTATACTCATCATTTAGTAAGGCAAAATGCATGAATCTTTTTACGTGGTGAGTGTGAGCGTTTTTTTTCGTCGAACATAGGCCTTTTGGTGCAGAGCTATTGACTGTGTTGCGTTACTTATGTATCAGATAATGAAATTAAAATGTTATAAATATTTCATACGCGTGCTATAGTTGCGAAAATTGGCTGTTATGTATGTGCGTGAACTCACGTAAGTCATCGACGGCAAGTTGAAGTTCAAATAGTCAAACACCTAAAATATTGTTTTTCTTCGTGTGTTCATAGAAAGCGTTAGAATTTACATGTTTAGGAGAGACTCTTAAATTTTTCAAAGCTGATTCTCGAAATCAATTTGAAACATTTCTTCTCTTACGGGATTGTTCGTTGTTGATTTCGCTAAATTCTTTATGATTGGAGCTCATTCTTGCTCTTCCATGCGTCGATTTTTTTCGATATCTACTTAATTTTTCTATCAAGCTATCTACTTAATTCTATCTATCAGACTTCTGTGGACCTAATGCTTTTTATTTCAGAAACGGAAAGAAAGTTACAGAAACTTGCAGAAATACATATATGCTATCAGTATAGGGAGGGTTGTGTTGCTTTCTTTCCTTTTATGAAGTAAAAAATAGCATGCGATGTCAGTAGTGCTCGGCTTTGTCTACAACTTCAAGGGCTCGAATGCAAACAAATGTCAGAGCTTCTCCATTTGGAGAGACTTATTACACACTGATGTAAATAAGCTCGCTTAATCGAGTACAGGATTTAGAGAATTAGTATATGAAAATGAAATTTAGAAAGTCGGAAAGATGGCATTCAAAACAACAACAAACAAACATCATCATCTACGGATGCTTTATTTCCAATCAAGCCTGATACACATCACCTTGTACATTGGATTTTCAAATGCCTTATAACTAACGCCAGGACGCCATGACGCTTTCCCCCGGTCAAGACCGGTACCCATTTCAGACACCTGGGTAGAGTGGGGTATTAAAAAAGGAAAAGAACAAACTTTGTGACCTAGGTTTTACGAGAAAATCACGCGTGTATGGTCGTCCGATATGAATTCGGTATTCCCTTTTCTAAATTCGCTTGCAATAATTTGATGGGAGCTGCGCACAGGTCACCGTATGCAAGTTTTGTGTTTTGATCATAATGAGTCGGAGTTGGAATTCGATTGTACTTTGTCTATAATTCATATAAAATTATTTCAATTATGCATTGCCAACATGACTGAGTGCTGCAAATTTGTTGTCAACACTCGGCTGTATTAACCATCTACGCTTATTGTGTCATGAAAGTTGTCGATGAAATGTTCGACAACTGTTCGAATATTGTCAATTATCGCTTGAATGCCTTTTCATCGATCTTTATTACCCTTTTGTGTGCGTTTGTTTATATTTTAATTGTTATAAATGAATAAGATCAGCGGCGCAGCCAGCCGATTTTTTTTTTTTTTTTTTTTGGGGGGGGGGGGGGGTCCATACATCAATTATCAGTAACCTTTTTATTCATTTTTTACTGAAAAATTGCAACTGAAACTGGCCCGGGCCATGGCTGCGCTGCTGAATAAGATCACCTGCCTGGACTACTATTTCTCTACCATACCCCACCTTGCATAATTCACTTGCATATGCTCCATCATGCATAATTCCCATGTGTATGTATGCACCACCCCGCATATTTCACACTTAGATGCCTAATCACGCTTTATTTATATCAATGTACTCGAGATTAATTTTTTCATCTTATCTACGCCGAAGCTCACGATATCGCATTTAAAACGGTCAAATAATGATGAATATTCTGGTAGATATTTCTAGGAAAAAAAGTTTAAAATTTTCATATAGAATTTGTCCAATATCGCAAAGATTAACAGAGTGAAATAATCCGTGAAAGTACTGTTAAATGTACTCCATATTATCACAAGGTGCACATATGTTCTAGCGGGCGTCACATGTGTGGCGTCATTGATTACTGTGTGTTGTGTGGCACACATGTGCTCTGTGACTGGGCACACAAAGCCTGTATTTGCGACTACACAGGCCCTGTGTATCAAGAGACACACAGGCTGTGTAGCTAGACACACAGCCTGTGAAGCGAGAAGCAAGCCCTGTGTAACAAGACTACACAAAGGCTGTATTAGCGACTACACAGGCCTTGTGTATCAAGAGACACACAGGCTGTGTAGCTAGACACACAGCCTGTATTACGAGACACAGAAGGGAAGACGACATTGGCGAGATGCCAAGACGGTCTGGGGAGGCAACGCGGCCAAATGTGTGCTGTGGTGTTGTTGGTGTTGTTGCTGGTGTTGTTGGTGTTGTGGCTGGTGTTGTTAGTGTTGTGGCTGGTGTTGCGGCTGGTGTTGTTGTTGGTGTTGTGGCTGGTGTTGTTGCTGGTGTTGTTAGTGTTGTGGCTGGTGTTGTTGTTGGTGTTGTTGTTGCTGGTGTTCTTGGAGTTGTGGCTGGTGTTGTTGCTGGTGTTGTTGGTGTTGTGGCTGGTGTTGTTAGTGTTGTGGCTGGTGTTGTGGCTGGTGTTGTTGTTGGTGTTGTTGTTGCTGGTGTTGTTGGTGTTGTGGCTGGTGTTGTTGGTGTTGTGGCTGGTGTTGTTGCTGGTGTTGCTGTTGCTGGTGTTGCTGTTGCTGGTGATGCTGTTGCTGGTTTTGTTGTTGCTGTTGTTGGTGTAGTTGCTGGTGTTGTTGGTGTTGTTGCTCGTGATATTGCTGGTGTTGCTGTTGCTGGTGATGCTGTTGCTGGTGTTGTTGGTGTTATTGCTGGTGTTGCTGGTGTTGCTAGCATGGCTGTCACTGCTGTTGTTGTCATAATTGCTAGTATTGCTGTTAATGATGATGCGACTGGTACATACATTTCACCAAGTATAGTTTTTTGTGCACGGTGTGGCTCAAGTCGTAGATATTCGGGCAAAAAAATCTATATTGGGATTATTTTGAAAGACGCGTTTTACTTATTTAAGCGACTCACCTCTTTCTCTATGTGAGTAACTTCTCGCTTTGTTCCCAACGCTCGGTCCTTCTCGCACGACTGCGCGCCGGCTCACACCGTCCCACTAAAGTGTATTGTTTTTGGTTTTCGTCCAGACGTGAAGCTCACTTAAATTTCTGTTTTTAGTTTCCGTACGTTTTCTTCTTCTATGTTACAGGTTTTTATTTTAAAGAAAGTTTTCTGAGTTTTTCTTCTAAAGAAAACATGTAAAAATACGGTACGTGTGAAAACATGTACCAAAAAATGAAAAAATGTTTTTTTTTATATAGTTCCCGTATTTTTTTTCTATTATGTTACATTTTTTTTCTTTTAAAAATGTATCGAAAAAATGAAAAAAAATGTTTGTCTATAGTTTCCGTACTTTCCTTCTATGTTTCCTCGTAACATATAACACGGCCGCAATATGAACGTATAATGCTTATTTATTTTAAAGGTCTTCTCTGTTGAGATTAGTTGCAATATATAAAAAACTCTTTCTTTGGAATAACAGAAATGTGATAAGAATTCTTTATGTTTAAATTGCTAGTCCAAGGTTATTTTATTTTAAATAAAAATTTCCAGCACGTATCCATTTTGTTATAAATAAAAACTACTAGCCTGCTTATATTTTATTTTAAATAAAAATTTCCAGCACGTATCCATTTTGTTATAAATAAGAACTACTAGCCTGCTTTTATTTTATTTTAAATAAAAATTTCCAGCACGTATCCATTTTGTTATAAATAAAAACTACTAGCCTGCTTTTATTTTATTTTAAATAAAAATTTCCAGCACGTATCCATTTTGTTATAAATAAGAACTACTAGCCTGCTTTTATTTTATTTTAAATAAAAATTTCCAGCACGTATCCATTTTGTTATAAATAAAAACTACTAGCCTGCTTTTATTTTATTTTAAATAAAAATTTCCAGCACGTATCCATTTTGTTATAAATAAGAACTACTAGCCTGCTTTTATTTTATTTTAAATAAAAATTTCCAGCACGTATCCATTTTGTTATAAATAAAAACTACTAGCCTGCTTTTATTTTATTTTAAATAAAAATTTCCAGCACGTATTCATTTTATTCTAAATAATCATAACCAGCACGTATTAATTTTATTTTGAGTTACAGGTAACCAGCACGTATTTATTTGATCCTAAATAAAAATAACCCACCCAGATTTTATTCAGATTGTACGTATTTATTTCACACTAAATAATAATACCAGCTCGTATTCATTTTATTCTAAGTTAAAGGTAACCAGCACGTATTTATTTGATCCTAAATAAAAATAACCCACCCAGATTTTATTCAGATTGTACGTATTCATTTCATACTAAATAATAATACCTAGCTCGTATTCATTTTATTCTAAGTTAAAGGTAACCAGCACGTATTTATTTTATTCTAAATAAAAATAACCCACTCAGATTTTATTCATGTTGTTTGTCACGTTCTTTGTATGTCTTGGTCACGTCAGCTGCTCTCAACGGGCTGCGGTGGAGCAATGTTGTCTGCCAAAAATAAAAAAAGAGTAAAAGAAGCTTTCCTTTATCACCTAAGAGAAAGTAAAGGGCAATTGAAAAGCACCTTCACAAGAACACTTTTGTTTACGTGGCGACTGCTTCACAATGGAGTACATCTCGTCCGTGTGAACATATTGATCATTGACCATTACAGTTCCCCTATCCAGTGTTATACGTCAAAACATATTGGTCATTGAAGATTACAGTTCCCCTATCCCGTGTTATACGTCAAACATATTGGTCATTGAAGATTACAGTTCCCCTATCCCGTGTTATACGTCAAACATATTGGTCATTGAAGATTACAGTTCCCCTATCCCGTGTTATACGCCAAGATGTGTGTGTTAATTTATCTAGAGGGTTTCCTGGTTTTTCATTTAGTTGTGTGATTGCCACTAGACAAGTAGAACTCATATAAACTAAATTGTTTGTTGTTCTCAATTCCTAAGTATTTGCTAAAATATTCGTCTTCTATCATATTAACTTTAGAGACTATTTTCACCAAATTCATATTAGCTATTTGGTCACCGCCGTACAGTGGTTTTGAGCTAGCGCCTTTGACAGGAAAGGTCGCCGGTTCAATTCCCTGCAATACCAGCATTGAGAGCACTTAAGGGTATGGGAAAGCGAGAACTTAACCATAGGTTCCCAGATCACCTAGCTGTCGAAAATGGGCTCGTTGCGTTCTGGTTGTAGTTTTAGGCCTTTAAGAAATCAATGTACCAAGCGGTATGGACTGGTTTTGATCGGAATGAGACATTTTTCTATTTAACTCATTGTTTATATCAATTTCATTTTTACTGTCATGATAAGACAATTGGAAATGGATTCCTACGCGTTGCATGTCAAGTGTGAATATAATTAGAAACAAACAGCTTTTTATTTCTTTTGTCCATGATGCTACCGCTTGTCGAGTGCAGGCTGCTACTCGTTGTGTGGTTCATAAATGTCACTTCCAACTCTTTCACATTCCGTTGAAATTACTACAAGTTACGTCCCCCAGGTCTCTTACACTTTGACCGCAACTGCCTAAACTGAAGTTCAATATTCAACTCAAATTCTAAGTCAAGTACAGTTAGCAAACTATAATAGCAGAATTTATAATATTAAATTTATAATATAATATAATATTAAATTCATAATATTAAATTATTATAGCTATATTAGCAAACTATAATAGAAACCAACAATAGCAGAAAATAGCAAACATTAACTGGATCATGCCTACATTTAGCTTTACATAATCAATTATTTATGAGAATTGAGTTTGTGACTACTGGTCGGTCAGCCGCATTATGGAACTTTCTTCCGTGGCCACCGGTGGCGCACGTCGCGATCAAAGTGTTAACTCGTATTCATGGTGTAGAACTGTTTGCCACTAGGAGCGACAGATCGCGATGCGTCCCTGCTGTGGCTAGAACAGTTTTTTTACCTTTATTTCGCCCTCTCCTCTGAAGAGATTTCATTCGGACCTCACCTCCTGGAATGAAAATGCCAACATACGGCCAATATCCTATTATTTACCTGGAATTTTCTCGTACCCCTGGAATATCGTCTCGCATCCCATGGGGTGCGAGCCCCCCAGGCTGGGAACCCCTGGGCTACAGGTCACCGCAGGTCGATGTGTGGCGTGTCCTTTATAAAGGCTAACCGTATAAATAGTGAAGGGCATTCTCTATATGTGAAGTTGTTGTTCTATTCAGTGCCGTAAATGTGAAGTCCGTTCTCCTCAGAGCATAATCGCTATCGTATAAGGAGGGGATTCAATTTTTGTGCTTTGTCAACTCCACGACTTCTTTGGGAGAAAATACAACTCCTTATGTTCAGCTAGCCAATAGAAGGGCTTCATTTCAAACAAACTTTATGACGTCACCAAAACGCCATGTCGTTAGGCCAATGGTGGAGCCAGATTTAGGGCCAGCAGTGCTACCAGATGCAATTTGAGCGCTGCTATTGGTTCGTTGCCGTGACGTCAGGAAACCCACACTATTGACGAGAAAAAGACTGGTTTGAACCTACCTTGTTTCCTCTACCGTGGTGGTAAGCCAACATTCATCATTCTAGCATCATCGAGAACGATGCTGTGAACCAAATTGCACAAGACAAAACGCGCCATTTTTTCGCCTTCATTATTTTGGCAGGCAACAAATTCATGAGAAGTCTCTCTCGTAGAAGTCACGCCTGAACGAGATTTCAATCGCGGCAAAGTTTTACAGCTGAGTTTTTATGTATACCCATCACTGGCCTGCGATGCTCGTGTGCTAGATTGCTAATTAATTATTATGCTCGTCTCTACGTAGCATTGATACTCGTGCTCATTTAGGCTGATTTTTACGTCTCATTGATGCTCGTGCTCGTTTAGGCTAATTTTTACGTCTCATTGATACTCGTGCTCGCTTAGGCTGATATTTACGTCTCATTGATACTCGTGCTCGTTTAGGCTAATTTTTACGTCTCATTGATACTCGTGCTCGCTTAGGCTGATATTTACGTCTCATTGATGCTCGTGCTCGTTTAGGCTGATATTTACGTCTCATTGATACTCGTGCTCGCTTAGGCTGATATTTACGTCTCATTGATGCTCGTGCTCGCTTAGGCTGATATTTACGTCTCATTGATACTCGTGCTCGCTTAGGCTGATATTTACGTCTCATTGATACTCGTGCTCGCTTAGGCTGATATTTACGTCTCATTGATACTCGTGCTCGCTTAGGCTGATATTTACGTCTCATTGATGCTCGTGCTCGCTTAGGCTGATATTTACGTCTCATTGATACTCGTGCTCGCTTAGGCTGATATTTACGTCTCATTGATGCTCGTGCTCGCTTAGGCTGATATTTACGTCTCATTGATACTCGTGCTCGCTTAGGCTGATATTTACGTCTCATTGATACTCGTGCTCGCTTAGGCTGATATTTACGTCTCATTGATACTCGTGCTCGCTTAGGCTGATATTTACGTCTCATTGATGCTCGTGCTCGCTTAGGCTGATATTTACGTCTCATTGATACTCGTGCTCGCTTAGGCTGATATTTACGTCTCATTGATGCTCGTGCTCGTTTAGGCTGATATTTACGTCTCATTGATACTCGTGCTCGCTTAGGCTGATATTTACGTCTCATTGATGCTCGTGCTCGCTTAGGCTGATATTTACGTCTCATTGATACTCGTGCTCGCTTAGGCTGATATTTACGTCTCATTGATACTCGTGCTCGCTTAGGCTGATATTTACGTCTCATTGATACTCGTGCTCGCTTAGGCTGATATTTACGTCTCATTGATACTCGTGCTCGCTTAGGCTGATATTTACGTCTCATTGATGCTCGTGCTCGTTTAGGCTGATATTTACGTCTCATTGATGCTCGTGCTCGCTTAGGCTGATATTTACGTCTCATTGATACTCGTGCTCGCTTAGGCTGATATTTACGTCTCATTGATGCTCGTGCTCGCTTAGGCTGATATTTACGTCTCATTGATACTCGTGCTCGCTTAGGCTGATATTTACGTCTCATTGATACTCGTGCTCGCTTAGGCTGATATTTACGTCTCATTGATACTCGTGCTCGCTTAGGCTGATATTTACGTCTCATTGATACTCGTGCTCGCTTAGGCTGATATTTACGTCTCATTGATGCTCGTGCTCGCTTAGGCTAATTTTTACGTCTCATTGATACTCGTGCTCGCTTAGGCTGATATTTACGTCTCATTGATACTCGTGCTCGCTTAGGCTAATATTTACGTCTCATTGATACTCGTGCTCGCTTAGGCTGATATTTACGTCTCATTGATACTCGTGCTCGCTTAGGCTGATATTTACGTCTCATTGATGCTCGTGCTCATTTAGGCTGATTTTTACGCACCATTGATACTCGTGCTCGTTTAGACATCTCTGAACTGAGATGTAGCGTTTCCTTAAAAAGCAGTAGCATCTTAAACGAAAAGAAAAAAATTAATTCAACTTCGAATGAAGTTCATCTCTGCCATACCCTGTAATCTATATTCAAGTGCCTTTAATTATTGCAGTTTTTAAAACATAGTAACGAGGTTGGTAAGGCTAGTCGTGTACTCAGACGTCATGTACGTCGAGTTCCATTCACGCTTAATAATTCCAACAGCTTGTTCTTTTCGTTTTTTTTTTTTTGTTTTTATTCTCTCACATTAACATAAATTTGACGAGTCAAGCATTGGCAATTCAAACATTTACAGTACAGTTCTCTAGCTGTTTGGGTTTGTGTAACAATTACATTTCCATAACATGGCGTTTCCGTCCCCCTTACCATCATTATATAAAGTGGAAGTATGCAGTAGCAATTAGAAATGAACTGATAATGCGTTCGCGGTACCGGCTATCTTGAGTGTTCTAATATTTCCAGATATTGTGAAGTGGATACCTGCTCACATTCATGACGACAAGGTTCTGTTTTTGAAGAATGAATTATTGACTGTAGAATTTATTTGAAAGTTATCATAATACGGAAATAAAGGAATCCAATGTAGACGAGGCATGTAAAGTTGCACGAGAGAAGAACAGGTTGTAAGGATCTAAGTAAAGTCCATGTGATGATATACCTGCCAAAATGAGCCAAACACATATTACTGTTCGTAAATATTCTTGACATTCCATCGTTTAGTAAACGCTTTATAATTTCGGGCACATGGAACACGTTTCATATAATGCTTCATTTTTTCGTGTAACAAATCTGATTTTTCGATCAGTATGTAAAAGCGGTATATTCATCGTCCCCATATGACCACACCTAACATCTTCCTAAAACCGTGACGGTAACCCATCGCTGCAACTTTTATCGGACTTTGTGAAATGGAAAACACTCATAAACAATTTAAAAAACAGTGAAAAATGCTTTTAAAACCAAACACCATCATCATGACGGTGCGGGAACACCAGCATTGCCTGGCTCCGACTCTGTGAAAACAATGCAGATGTCATGCAGTGGGACTTTTCTACGATATCAATCGTGTCCAGTGGCACAGACAGACTATGTATGTATGTATGTATGTACGTATGTAGGTATATCTGGCAACCACGAGAGTGGAAGCAGATTTATTGCTCAGTAGCGCGCGCCGGCTGCACGTATCTATGATACTCGTAACTGCTGACATGACTCCGTCCCGTGACCTGGCTGTGTGTGTGTGTGTGTGTGCGTGCGTGAGCGTGCGTGTGTGTGCATGTGCGTGGGCATGAGTGTGTTCGTGAGTGGGTGTGCATGTGTGTGTGTGTATGTGTGTGCGTGTGTGCGCGCGTGTTTGTGTGTGTATGCGCGTTTGTGTGTATGCGCGTGTGTGTGCGTATGTGCGCAGCTGTCATCTGCCTCCACAATGTCAAGAGGTCGTTGTTATCGCGTTTGTACGTGAGAACATACACCTCGGTACCGCAAGCATGATGCTCTCCCAGGAACAACACCCAACAACTCGCGTTATTATCGCGTTCAGGCGATGACTCGCGGGAAAAACCGCCCGTCGAACACACAGGCTGCAAGATTAGATTGCATGCAGCCCGAGTTATTCCATGCAATGATGTTTAATCATTTTCTATTGCAACTTGACAAAAAACAACGATGTTTCAACCTAGTTGCAATAGAAATGCCAAAAACTAAAAGTCGAAAATTTGGTCAATTTTAGAGAGGAGGTCCCCTTAACTTCGTATGTAGGTCATGCGTGATAATTGTGCATTCATTCCATAAAAGAAATGCAACGAGAACTGCACGTCATAATTGGATTTACGATTTTGATGTGTCCAGAGTCACGTAACACGATCCTCTTATCGTTACATAGATGCCGTCACGCTAATGACTATCGAGTGAAGGCAGTGATAGGACTTCAGTTATCTCGGCTGCTCGGTGTGGGAGCTGGTCAAATGACGGGGCTCGAGATAATTAGCTACCTGGTGTTGAAGTATTTCTTAAATATTTCCTAAATATTTGTAAAATATTCTTAAATATTTTAAAAATATCTCCTAAATATTTCTTAAATATTTCCTAAATATTAAAAAAAATCAATATTCCCTAAATTTGTCTCTGTTTCTGGCTCTAAATAAACGACTTAATTGAATGTCATCAATCCCCCCCACACACACTTTGATAGCTTCCAGTGAGACCTGCTATTGGGGAGTGCAAGCCACGAGTCTAGTCAAAAATTCCAAATTTTGCCTTTTTTAAATAATTTTGGCTAAATGTTAGAAAAAAGGTCTTAAAAGAAAGCCAACCTAGTGACCTTGGCACGATTCATGTCAAAACTCCAAGGCTTTTTTAGAAATAATTCTAGCAAAATTTTAAAAATTCGTTTCGAAAAAGGCCAATCTGGGAACCCTGATACAATCCAGCGGCAGCGTGGGACAATGGAGGTAAAAACATCGGCATGCATCGATGCAGGAGCGATCTGACTAGTGTCCTTGCTGCT
Source organism: Morinoia aosen (assembly GCA_030386875.1). NCBI lineage: Eukaryota > Metazoa > Arthropoda > Malacostraca > Amphipoda > Talitridae > Morinoia > Morinoia aosen. The sequence continues at coordinate 42,880,757 of CM059567.1, read as the reverse complement.
GATTAACATCCATCGCAGTTATCTGTCTCTTATGATGGCCTCGATGAGAAGCAAAGCACCCGACCACTCGCAGCTGTAACCATGCACGCATAAATGCAGAGGTGATATGCCGATTTGATAACGGGGCAAAAATGTCCACGTTTTCCAATTCTCTCGGCTCGTCCCTTCATGGCACTGCTTCTAAGTTTTTTCGCGTTCCAATATCTCATTCAGTTAAAATTATATAGCATCTCTTTATAATTACGTGTTCCAATGCATAATTCAACTAAAATTGTATAGCATCGCTTCATAATTACGTGTTCCAATGCATAATTCAAATAAAATTGTATAGCATCGCTTCATAATTACGTGTTCCAATGCATAATTCAACTAAAATTGTATAGCATCGCTTCATAATTACGTGTTCCAGTGCAAAATTCAACTAAAATTGTATAGCGTCGCTTCACAATTACGTGTTCCAATGCATAATTCAACTAAAATTGTATAGCATCTCTTTATAATTACGTGTTCCAATGCATAATTCAACTAAAATTGTATAGCATCGCTTCATAATTACGTGTTCCAATGCATAATTCACATAAAATTGTATAGCATCGCTTTATAATTACGTGTTCCAATGCATAATTCAAATAAAATTGTATAGCATCGCTTCATAATTAAGTGTTCCATTGCATAATTCAACTAAAATTGTATAGCGTCGCTTCACAATTACGTGTTCCAATGCATAATTCAACTAAAATTGTATAGCATCGCTTCATAATTACGTGTTCCATTGCATAATTCAACTAAAATTGTTTAGCGTCGCTTCATAATTACGTATTCCATTGCATAATCCAACTAAAATTGTATATAGCGTCGCTTCATAATTAAGTGTTCCATTGCAAAATTCAACTAAAATTGTACAGCGTCGCTTCAAAATTACGTGTTCCAATGCATAATTTAACCAAAATTTCTCAACATCTCTTCACAATTACGTGTTCCATTGCATAATTCAACCAGACTGTTATAGCATCTCTTCATCAATCAGCAAATTCTTCAGAAATGCAAATAAGTGTTAACATCTGTGGAAATTATTTTCTTGTGAGGCGCATGTGTTGGAGTTTTCGGTTCATTTGATATCCTTTTACCTGGATTTCACTTTCTCTTTCCTGCCATGATCATTGGAACACACCCTCGTTATGATTGGCTTGATGAGTGCTGTAATGACCTAAAATAGGATAGGAAAATTAAACTATTTAACGTATATCTTATTTTTATCAAAAAGTCTCTACGGTGGAATGAGGTCGAACGTGTGTGTGTGCCAGTAATGCGGTCTGACTTACTTTACATTCAAAGTAAGATCTGTATTTTATTTTACTCTTATCTGTATTTTATTATTTTCTTCTCGGTATTTTATTTTTTTTTGCATTTTTACAGTTTCCTGCTCGTCCTTATTCCAATAAATTTCCAGAGCCGTACACGGACTGACTAAGGAAGCGTTAGTTGTATTCCAATGCTAAGTTGCGCAGATATTGAACATTCAGTTTTATTCATAAATAGGTTACAAATGCCGTTTTTTACGGAGTAACGACTATTTCAACTTTTTATTTTAATTTCTAAATCGTTTTATGGTAACAGAGAACTTTATTTATGGGAGTGTCATACGATTGGAGGCTGTGAAAACCACTAAGCTCGTAGAAAAAAATACTTTCGCGTTTATTGGCTAGCCGAACAAGAGGAGGGGTATTTTCCCTCGTAAAAGGGACCTTACCTTGTTTCCTTTACCGTGAAATACACTTCTTGTTTGGCTGGCCAATAGAACGGCTTTATTTAAAACAAACTTCATGACGTCACCATTGTGACATGCCGGTAGGCCAATAGTGGTGCCAGATTTGGGCTAGCAGTGTAGCCAGATGCAATTTGAGCGCTGCTATTGGTTCGTTGTCATGACGTCAGCATTGCCATACGGTCGACGAAAATAAATTGGTTTGACCCTACCTTGTTTCTTCCACCGTGGATCCCTTTCTGAAACATGGCACGTGGTGGAATTTTTTCCAGATGAGCTCCGCCACTAATGCTACACATAAGTTCACCCACTTGTAACTTTCGAAATAACGCACCTATCGACTTCAAATTACTCTCAAACGAAAGAATGTTTTAATATTTCGTTTGAGTTTAATTTAAAGTCGATAGGTGCAGTATTTCGAAAGTTACAAGAGTGTCAACTCATGTGTTGCGTTAGCGGCGGAGCTTATCTAGAAAAGATCCACGTGGTGTTGGGATGCATAGCATCACGTGACACAGTTGGGGCGTTTCACGTGACAGGACAAACGGAGATTCCGAGGTGACAGCAAGCAGCGTAGCAAGCACGGCAAACTGGCGGCCCTAAAATTTTGTTGGGTGCGTCTCTGAAGTGAGTTTCTTTAGCGCATTGGTTCTTAACCTGGGTGCGATCTAAACCCAGGGTTTCGATGAATCTAACCCCTGGGGTTCGATGAATCTAATCCCAGCGTTTGCGTTTCGATGAATCTAATCCCAGCGTTTCGATGAATCTAACCCCTGGGTTCGGCATGGTACCGTTTCTGCACTAAAACAGTAGGTAGTTATGTACATTTGTTTTGAATTTGACGAAAAAAATCACATTATATTTTTACGACCAGGAAAAGTTCGATGAATGTAGCATGTATGAAACTCGTGGGGCTCAGTACCTCGAACAAGGTTGAGAAACACTGCCTTAGCGTGTCTGCGTCGATACTCGCTTCTGAAAACCAGTCCACCTGAGACAAAGGCTTGTGCGTCCGTGGTGGTTTTTGGTTCCTGATGTAGTGGTAGTTTTTGAGTGTCTGTTTCTGAATGTTCGCTGATATCTTGCAGCAGGGGTTCTCAAACTTTTTTCAACCAAGGACCACTTTTATCACAGAAAATAAGCTGGGGAACCCCTCACATATGTTCCCTTGGAAAAAAATATGTATATATATATATATATATGCATCCATTGTTAAATTCGTTAAATTTTTCGGACCTCCTGTCAAAGTGCCACGGATCCCTGGGGGTCCCCGGACCCCACTTTGAGCTCTTAGAGCTCGTGCCTGATTATGGCTTGCCGCATGAAACCAAAAACGCATTACGATGTCGTCAGAACATCTCCCCTCAGCAAAGTAGGATGCAGGCAAACTGGCTTACATGAGCCTTTATATCATTAATTCCTTACCGACATCCAATGATCTAAATTTGAAAATACGTCTGCTTGAACTGGTTTTCACAACCTTACACTTATATAAATCATTCCTCGCCGACACAGTATGACCTAAATTTGAAAATACGTTTTTTTGGACTGGGAAGTTTTCCACCCCTCATAGCTCATAGCTTGCGCAAAGCTTCGGCATATTGACGCTAATCTTGTTATTTCTTTTGATTTCGTTTCAAATTCTTTCGAAGCAAAAATAACCATAAAAACGCCTTTGAGAATTTCGAGTTCACACCGCCTTATTTCTTTCAATCGCAGCTTCACTGCTAAGTCCCTGCATTATTTAACATTATTATTAAGGTCATACTCAACGTATGGCCTTCACTGGAGTGTTCTTACTGCATTCATTACAGTCCAAAATAGATAGGACTATTTCTCACAGATGCCTCATTAAATTGCGCAGAACGTCGCGTGACGAACAGGTGTGACAGAACAAGAGTGTTGAGTGTATCTCGGAGTGCTGGTGCTCACTGCAAGACTTCAATGTACTCTGAGAACCTGGGAATATTGGGACGCTTCGCTGTCGTTTACTCGAGTGAGCGAAGCCCAAATAGGGTTACTATGTGAACTTCAACTATACTATATACAGGGTTGCTATGTGAACTTCAACTATACTATATATAGGGTTAATATGTGAACTTTAACTATTCTATATGTGTATAGGGTTACTACCGGGTGTTTTTTAAATACGGGACCCGAAAAAATCTTTAATGACTTTTGATACAATGAACGAATTTTTAAAAACCAAACGGCAGTAGAGTCCTGAGATTTATATCTTTTATTTTGTACCTACGTATTCATGATACAACAGTCAAAATAAGAATCAGAGGACACAGTAAAATTCGTCCTGCTTTAAAACTGCCGCCAAAATGACGAACTGGACAAAGGAACAATTAGCTTTCATAAGCACTGCATACTTCTCTAATAAAAGGTGCCTTTTCCTAGTGCTACTACAACTCAGGTATTTCATTACAACGAAGGAAAACATACCCTCTTTTTGCTTTGGAATTCAAAAGCTAAAAATCACTGTCATGTTTCGATTTCGCAGAACGATTTCGTAAACTTTCACAACGTTCGTACAGCGGCCCATAGACGATCAATTTAATTGTCAATATTCATTACTGACAATGATATTGACAATAAAATTGATCGTCTATGGGCCGCTAAAGTCTACTGTCATAGCTCAAGCTGAGACGCTTGCCATAATTTCTACGTCGTAATAGCATCTCGGCTTCAATGGACTTCCTTCCCTGTCATGTACTTTTTTATTCTTATCACATGTTATTTTGATCTAATGGTAATAGTAACACGTGCTCCCCCTGACCTCTGGTGGTCGTGGTAACTCCAGTTTTTCTATCCTCAAACAATAAAAAAACGTCAACTTCGAACTTGATTTGATGCTGTGATATTTTCCGCGCATCATATCCTGACAAATAGGATATTTGGAGAACTTCAATCATTAAACACCTGTATCAATTGTGACCTAGGAAGGGGTCTGTTATCCTATTCATTATCATTCCCAAAGATGTTAAAGCAACAAAATGCCTCTCTGAACCCAGTTACCCTTCGCGAACAATTCTGCCTTTTCATTAGGGTAAGTGTCCTTAAGTTAACTTATAAGATCTCTAAGTCGCGATCTAAGATTTTCTTGCCTCATCGAATGCACGCAGGTACCGTCATTATAGAAACTGAGCACGTCTGAAACAATCGCTGGATGCCGACCAGAAACTTAAAGATAGGAGTTGCCTGGAACTTAACTATGACGCAAGTGAGAGGTTCGGGAACAAATATTGTGGCAGACGCAAGGTTTGAGGACAAATGTTGTGGCAGACGCAAGGTTTGAGAACAAATGTTGTGGCAGACGCAAGGTTTGAGAACAAATGTTGTGGCAGACGCAAGGTTTGAGAACAAATGTTGTGGCAGACGCAAGGTTTGAGAACAAATGTTGTGGCAGACGCAAGGTTTGAGAACAAATGTTCTGACAGACGCAAGTGAGAGGCTCAAGAACAAATGTTTTGAACTTGTTCAATGTTTCTTTCCTCGTTAACTTGCTGCGAAAGCGATACGTATCTAATCGTAGCAAGAAATTAATGGAAAGTTGAGCATCTCTAGTTGACTTCTTCATGATAATATACTTCACTGCCAGCGACTTGAGCTTTTTAGAGCATGATTCTCTTATATTAATAAGGCGCATGCATTGTTTTTAAATTAATCAGAACGGCAAATGAAAACAAGCAATAAGGTTAATTTCAGCTTCCGTGTTATCTTTACCAGGGTTAATAATCTCTGCCATCTCATGAAATATTTTTCTGATACAGATTTGGAAAATTTATTTATTTCTTTGTATAACAATTTTTATTCAGTGTACTTTCCTTTTGGTTACATGAACACGTAATTTTCCCCGAAAAAATTGTTTTCACCGCAGAAGAAAAGGAAAAGGAAGCCATAGAGTCTAGCAGATAAGGCAGTATTTTCCGGTCACTATCCCGAATCTGCAACATTGAATTACATGAGCTGCCTGTGGACATGCATCTTCTTCATGATAGATGGCAAGAACTTACCACACCTCATTTTAAAAGGGCCATCACGCGACAGAACTGTGACGGTAAGTTAGTAACTGGGTACAGAGATAGTGCTTCATTTCCAGACAATGCCATAACAGAACAATTACTGTAACCTACAAAAGGATGTTTCATTCCAATCAAGCCTGATATATATCATCTTGCATCCTGTGGTTTTTCAAATGCCTTTAAAACTAACGTCGGACGCATTGATGGTGACTTTCGGTCAAACCGGTACCCATTTCCGACTTTTGGGGAAGTGGGGAGTTATGGCTGAGTTCTTCTTTTTCCCAACGGGAAGAATTAGTGGGCTGGCATTGCCGTGATTCGAATCAGTTATTCTTTGTACTATAGGTCACAGACAGTCTCATGGTGATGCGCAAAACGCTATATATCATCATTGCAGTGGCGCTTCATAGAGCCTCTACGTATAAACTTGAGCTATGAAAGTTTTTTGTTTTGGTTTAAAATTAATATCAGATGAACTTTTGTTGAGTTATGATGACAAATGTATTGCGCAAGGAATGCCAGCCTAACTTGCGTCGCAACATCAGGGGTAGTTACTATTACACTAGTGCACCCGAGCTGCCAGAAGTGAGTTATGTCGAAATCTGAGCCATGGTTCATTCGTGGTAGCTATATTCAAAGGAACTACTCCTATTTGATAAGTGTTTTTCTCACCATGAAAGTTTCTATCGCGGTATATATTTTTAAATGAACTACTCGCATTTAGATACGTGTTTTCCTTATCATGACAGTTGCTATCGTGGTGAATATTTTCAAATGAACTATTTAACTACATATTTTTCTCATCATTAAAGTAAGGTAGCATTATATCATTGCCTTCAGCTCATCGTAACTTGAGTATCTGTTTTATCTTCCGCAGGTCTCGACTGTTTCCTCGTTTAGGACTCATGACTAATCATGACTTATCTGTTGACGACAAGTCGCGCTGTCGAGAGGTCTTCATTAATGCAGGATCAGGACTGTACCTAAATTACGTTATAACTGCATATATTATATATAGAACTGCAGACGCGGTACAGAGAGACGTTGTACATGCAGCCCTCACTGCTCGCCCAGATGATCTTTTTCTGGTTCCGAATTTAAGATTTTCTGATGTTTTTTTCGTAAAACAAGCTCTCACTGCCACCCAAAGTTTGGTAACCTTCAAGTGCTGGGTCGTGTGCATAGTTTTCATCATATGCATCGTTTGTATAATTTGCATCGTTTTCATCGCTTTCATCATTTGAATCGATTGCATCGTTTTCATTATTTGGATCGTTTTTTATCGCTTGCATCGTTTGCATCACTGCAGTTTGATGCCCCATTTAGGCCTCCTACGTGAGCCGCCCTCAAGGTAACTCTTAACTCGAGGTTAACCGGTGTCATGGTTTACTCTCATTCTTTTCCGTATTTATAGCTCAAAAATTAAATCCTTCAAGTACTTGACATGAGATACTTGAGCCTCTATATAGGTATAATAAAAAAATTAATAATGCTAATAATAATGGTGATAATAACGTCCAGTTATAGTGCCTTTTTCAATCTATACCATAATAAGAGCCGCGTCCGTCCGTGTGTCCGAAGCCAGCCTGCAGGCAGTGTGTGATGAGCGTATCTGTGATACAAGCTCCAGCCCTATATATTTTGACGGGCCGTGTTCACGCGGCCTCATCAACTCTCGAGAGATTGTCAAATGAAATTCGTATTCAGCTGGAAAATATTATTTTCGGTCGAGCTTTCGAAATTTTTAACAAATTTCGTTTTCAGGACAAGAGACTGAAGTTTTTGGAAGCAAAGTTATGGCCAAAGCAGGTATCCTGGATACAAGGGAAAGATATTACATATAAGATAAACGAAAGCGGACATCGGTGGAACATGCAGTAGTCACAGTAATTATTTCAAAAGTGGTTTATAAACATCCGGAATTTAGAGATATCTATTGTAGGAATTTGAATTAGTTGTGGAATAGAAAGCTTCTAAGTATCTTCTTTGTTTCATGTTGGAATTTTGAGATATAATTTAATAATTTTGAAAATCTATTTAGTGACCCGTATCCCGAACATGTTAGTAAACTAAAGAATTAATTTGCTATTTTTCCACATTTTGGCAATGTTCATTGACACGGATTTTTAAATTCCTGCAAGTTTCACCGATATACACTTTTTAACAATTTTTACAACCTAATTTGTACACTACATCGCAACAGTCTCCAGGTGCTTGTTTGTCTTTAATTTTTGATAAATTTCTTCCTATCAGGTTAATTGACTTCTTTGCTATTTGTACATTGAATGGCCGGAGTATCCTGTTGACACGTTCAGATGTGCCTTTTACATAAGGGGCACTAAAATAGCTAATTTTTGGGTTCTAATTTTGGCTAATATTTTATCGCGGATTTTTTAGTTTTCTAATTGATTATTTAATCATTTTTTCTTGGTATCCGTTTTTTTGTAGCTACTCTTTAACAAATTTTAGTTCATTTTCGACTTAATCATTACTACACAATTGCAAGGCTCTACTAACTAGGGAATCAACAACGCTACGTTTTTAGTTATTAGGATGGTTTGAAGAGAAATCGAGGTATCGTCCGGTATGGGTTGGTTTTCTGTAAATTCCAAAACTGAGGGAGTTGTCTTCCATTCTTGTAATTTTTAAGTCCAAAAAGGCGATGGAATTATTTTGTTCCTTTTCGATCGTGAATTGAATATTAGCGTTAATTTAGTTTAGCTAGTTGTTTAAATCATCGACGGTGTTTTTGGGAACTATTGCAAACACATCGTCAACGTATCTTTTCCAAAACATAATTTAGCTACTGGAGTGCTCAAAGATCTCTTTTTCAATGTTTTACATCGTAGCCTCGGCAATTGCTACGGACACGCTACTTCCCATTGGTGTGCCTTTAATTTGTTTATAAATTTTTCCATTTTGCTAGAAGACTGTCGACGATAAACATAGTTGAACTAAACTTTATATATCCTCTTTGGACAATTAAGTGTTGTTTTTCCACTCATCAGTTTCGTTGAGAAGTCGTTCCACGCTTGTTAGGGCCAATTCTTGAGGGATGGAGGTGAAGAGAGCTTTCACGTCGAAAGAAACCATCATGCAATGTTCAGGGACGATGAGGTCTTAGGCTGCTTCCTTCATTTGTAAGGAATTTTTTAACTTTTGCTCAGCTCTGTTTGTTAATGGATTTATAATTGAAGATAAAAATTTAGATAGCTCATGTGTGGGTGATGCACAAAAAGATACAATGGGTCTAATGGGATATCCCTCCTTATGCAGCTTGATCAGGCCATAAAATCGAGGGATTGTTGCTGAGCTGGAGTAAAGTTTCCGGTATAGTTCGGGAGAAATTTTTTCCTTATCTTTGAGGAGTTTTAGTTTTTAATTTACTTGGTTTTTTAGTTGCTGAATTGGGTTGCTCTAAATTTCCACGTACGTTAGATTGTCGGAGAGATGATTTTAGATTTTTTATTAATAGTCTTCTTTATCTAAAACCACTGTGGTTCGACCTTTGTCAGCTGACACAATAACTATGGATGAATCATTTTACAGATTTTTTATTGCTTGTTTTTCTCCCGCTAATAGATTTTTCACTTCTTAAGCACTTTTTATTGCAGATACGACTTAGTTGCGGATGTCTTATTTATGTTCAAAAGTGATATTTTTGAGGTCATCGATTACAGATTCCGTAGTTGCCAGAAGTTTTAGTTTGTCTTACTTCGTATGGTTTAATCCAAAGTTTAATACAATCTCGAGAGATTGTATTTTTAATTTCTTACGGCCTTTCTCTCATTTCGCCCTCTTTTTTATTTCAAATAAAGGAGGGTGGACTACATAGTTCGCATAGTATGAGTCGTGAAGGGACTCTAGTTTTTTTGTTTGATGAGGAACATTGTCAAAGAAAGCATTGGATTCGGTTGGATTGGATTATTTTCGATTGGATTATTTTATATTTGAATTACATTGTTATGTTTATGAGCATACCAAATTGTAATTATTACAAAAATAATTACTTATGAAAGTCGAAAAATTACCAGATGCGTTGTGAGCTTCGTATCAGTATTGGTAACACCATTAAGTTTGTGAGCTTATGTAGTAAGTTCTAACTGCCATGGAAATAATTAATCTTTATTGTTTAATTATCATACGCATTTTTTTCATGAGATGGTAGTTCTAGCTACCATATGAATAAATTACTCGTTATCACTCATTTTTATCATGTTAAAAAGTTGTTAACATAATCAAGTTCATGAGCTTAACTTAGTTCTAACTTAACTTAGTTCTAACTTAACTTAGTTCTAACTTAACTTAATTCTAACTGCTTAACTCAGTTCTAACTTAACTTAGTTCTAACTTAACTTAGTTCTAACTTAACTTAGTTCTAACTTAACTTAATTCTAACTGCTTAACTCAGTTCTAACTTAACTTAGTTCTAACTTAACTTAGTTATAACTTAACTTAGTTCTAACTTAACTTAATTCTAACTGCTTAACTCAGTTCTAACTATTAACTATAATTAATCATTACTGTGTAATAAACATAGGCATTTTTTACTTCATGTTAGACTTGATGATTAGATGCGACGGTTTCTTTGATTGAAATGTCACGCCCATCATTCCTTCACGAGCATTTCTTCACTGACGCCGTTTTAACCAGTAAAAGTAAGGACATAAGTCGCTTGATCACTGCTGCAAATGCGAGTTTAAAAGACGAGTCCCTCTGCGTACTGCTCAAACAATCAAGATCTCTTCTGGTGAATTGTGGCCCTGTTCTGCTCAGTCTAGAGCAGCCATTCTCGACCTTTCCTCCATCAGTGACTCCCTCGGCTTCATGTATTTCTCCATTTACCTATTACTCTCAATCCAAACACACACACACACACGCTTTCTTTGCATTCTCTCTCTTTCTCTCTCATTTTACAGAATTAAATTTAGTTGAATTATTTTTGAAATTATCAGGTACTTTTATTATTTACCCCCGGCTTAATAATTTTTTACTCCCGAGTGGTAAATTTAGCACTGGTTGAGAACCTTTGGTCTAGATCTTATTGAAGACATTATTGAGAGTGTAACGACAGTGTTTCTTTAAGTTTGGAATGCCGATAAATCAAGAAGTGCTCTGAACTATGCAAAGGATTTATGCTAAATATATTTAAATATAATTAATAAATATAAATATAAGTAACATTTAAATATGAGTAACTAAGAGAACACAATCCTCGTAACGCTTAGTAGAAAAATGCATTCGTTTGTGCGCACTTATATTAAAATATAAGCTAAGATTAGCATTATACTGTATTCTGGATTGTCCATTCCCTGCTGCTGTAGATACGCTTCACACTGGTATGCGAGCCTCTCTGGTTAATTCATGCAGTTGTGTGCAGTGCACATCATCGTACGTCGGCATGACGTCACGGGATTTTTTATATCAGAATGAGCACTGGGGTGGAAGCGTCCTTACTGGGACTCAATTAGCACAGCCCTCTCACTCCTCAGTATGCAATCACGCTCAAAGATACAATGTAGCAATATCCTCTACAAAATTCAAAATATTAAACTCTGCACCAAACCCTTATGACCTTAAGATTTTGGAGTATTTAAATATTTTGTACGAAAACTTGCCCTTAACAACACTGACAGTTCATACTGACAATGCTGATCCGTTGAAAATAATAACTAGAAAGCAATTTGAAAGTTCACTCTTTATCGAAAACATTACTGGGAAAAATCAGGCTTTACTGCGGAGGTTAAGAACCACTCCCCAGGTTAAGAACCACTGATGTAGAGTAAGGTCAACCCACGGTAGAGGAAACAAGGTAGGGTCATTTCTATGGGAGAAAATGCACCTCCTCTTGTTTAGCTAGCCAATAGAAAGGTTTTACTTCAAACAAACTTTATGACGTCACCAAAATGCCATGTCGTTAGGCCAATAGTGGAGCCAGATTTGGGGCTGGCAGTGTTACCAGATGCAATAAGAACGCTGCTATTGGTCTGTTGCCATGACGTCAGCATCGCCACACGGTCGACAATAAAAAGATTGGTTTGACTCCACCTTGTTTCTTCTACCGTGGTGTCCACACAGACCTGCCCTAGAAAAGAAGTTAAGCGTTCCTATCCCTCTCAGAGAATGAGTGACTCTCTGCGAAAAAGGAGGACGTTCTGAGCAGCAAAGAGAGCGTGGCACACTCGCTTCGTTGTATCGTATAGCTACGCAGCTCAGGTCCTCGCGTGCTGACTAGCCTGAATTTCGCAGCAGTCGTCTGCACGCAACGCGTCCATGCGTCGGGTCTCTTTCTCGGAATGTCGGCTCTTGAAACAAGGATGTCTTGTCTGGAAAAGACCCATTTCATGTACTGCCGCATTCAATCTATACTATAATAAGAGCCGCGTCCGTCTCTCTGTCCGAAGTTAGCCGAAAGTGTGTGATGAACGTATCTGTGATACAAGCTCCAATCCTAATATTTTGACGGGCCGTGTTCACGCGGGCTCATCAACTCTCGAGAGATCGATTTTTTTATTTTTTACGGCCTTTCTTTCATTTCACCGCCGTTCTTATTTCAAATAAAGGGGGGGTGGACTAGTTACAATAAAAATCCCGTAAACGCAGTGCGATAATTTCTAGTTTAAACCGGAATAACATTTCTTTTCGACGTCAAATAGTGCCACACGCAATAGCCGGATTGTTTAACGTCATCGTGATGAAAGGTTCACTTCACGCTTTGGCTGTATTTTGACAGCTCGCTTCTGGGTAGTGAAACGCTGCTCCAAGCAGAGCTAGTGAGACGTCATTCGCCGTGTTTCTGCCACATACAGCTGTGCTTGTTGCAGACCTTGCAGAGGAGGCAACAAACACTTATTTACACAGTGACACTGTTCAAATATGTACTAGGCCGGCCGGTTCTTGACGTCAACCGTTCAACGAGACAGAACGTTTAGCTTAGAATGTTTTTGGTTTGTGAAGTTCTTTTCCACATTTTCACTGCACTTCACTGAATCTGTTGAAACATGTGGGAGAGCGAAATTTTTCGAAATCCCTGTTCGAGCAACAGTAAAAGGGCAAGGAGTTATTTTTGGTAATGGTTTGATTTGCTAAAGAACGAATTCGTTACATAAGAATGATGCGTTTGAATGCTACATTTGAGCAAGCTTTATTGACGGTATACCATGTTGGCTCTACATGGACACGTCGAATACCGGACAAGTCGAAAAGGAGGAGATCGGAAAATCGGACAAGTCGGACATGGACAAGTCGAAAAGGAGAAGATTACAGAAAGAGATTACATGCAAGTAAGTGTATGGGATATGTAAGCTGAGCCATCTTTTGGTCCATGCCATGCAGTTAAATGTATGAGATTTGCGATATGAAAGGAGAAGATTACAGAAAGAGATTACATGCAAGTAAGTGTATGAAATATGTAAGCTGAGCCATCTTTTGGTCCATGCAAGTTAAGTTTATAAGATTTGCGATGTGAAAGGAGAAGATTACAGAAAGAGATTACATGCAAGTAAGTGTATGAAATATGTAAGCTGAGCCATCTTTTGGTCCATGCAAGTTAAGTGTATAAGATTTGCGATGTGAAAGGAGAAGATTACAGACAGAGATTACATGCAAGTCAAGTGTATGGGATATGTGAGCTGAGCCATCTTTTGGTCCATGCAAGTTAAGTTTATAAGATTTGCGATATGAAAGGAGAAGATTACAGAAAGAGATTACATGCAAGTAAGTGTATGAAATATGTAAGCTGAGCCATCTTTTGGTCCATGCAAGTTAAGTGTATAAGATTTGCGATGTGAAAGGAGAAGATTACAGACAGAGATTACATGCAAGTCAAGTGTATGGGATATGTGAGCTGAGCCATCTTTTGGTCCGTGCAAGTTGAGTGTCTGTAAGAAGGGAGCTGAGCCGTCTTTTGACCAGCCCCACGTGACGGTAGGCAGACACAGCAGCTGTATGTATAGGCCGGAGACAGGCCGGGTAACAGCTCCTGTCACGGTCACGCGTGAACTATTTTTGCACGCGTTGCTGTGCCAGCCGCGCGATCGTCTCAGAAACATTTCACGAGGTCGTTTTCAAACATTTCTTAAGGTCGTTGCGGTACAGCCGGCGAAAGCATCTCTGCCGACTTGGCTACTTCACCAGCAGTTTTTCCATGGCACAAATCATCAGTGTTGAGCTTGTTCCAACAGCATTTCCGTCAGATGAAATTTCGAGTTGGGTATCGAAGTCAAGTAAGGAAATTTTGCGGTGACTACCGCAGCGACTACGGCACCTTTGCCGGCATCCCTCATTCGTATTTTTCGAACGATGGGACTTGAATGCCAGCTTTTAATGCCCGAAGTTCCAGTTCAATACGCAAACTCTGTTACCAATGTAAAGATCATATTTACAGGCACCGATGTTATGAACTTGCTGCACGCGTGAGAACAGAGATCTAAGCACTAAGTGTTAAGATAATAGGTAATAGATATAATGATTAAGATAATAGATAACAAAATCTGATTACTAAGTGTTACTTACCAATAAGTGTTAAGATAAAAACACTTTTCTTCGTCTGAGTCATAGCTTCTAATTTTAATTTCTATTACGTGAGAGTTGTGGTGTGCATTTTTGATTTAGTAAAGAGTATTTTTCTGGACAAATATTGACCTCAGGTTTTATTATATTGTTGACTACACACGAACAACTCATACACTCGACACACAGGGATGGAGTCTGTCCAAATTGGCTCTTATTTTATAATACAATGTAAAAATATCCATTTTAGAATGCTAACCTTTATTCTATAATACAATGTAAAAATATCAATTTTAGAATACTGTTAATCTTGATTCTATAATAGAATGTAAAAATATCAATTTTCGAATGCTAACCTTCATTCTATAATACAATATAAAAATATCAATTTTAGAATGCTTACCTTTATTCTATAATACAATGTAAAAAAATCAATTTTAGAACGCTTCTATAACCTTTATTCTATAATACAATGTAAAAACATCAATTTTAGAACGCTTCTATAACCTTTATTCTATAATAGAATGTAAAAATATTAATTTTCGAATACCAACTTTGATTTTGATTTTTAACTTACGTAAATTGAGTGACACAAGAATTGAGAATTCCTCATCATCTTTGCCCACGACTGAAAAAAATCCCTCGGAACTGTTTTCAGTGGACCATCGTAATAGGTATTAAAGGACACAATCAAATTTCATATCCAGCAGAATGCATGAGCAAAGTATAAGAAAAGCACCATAAACTTGAGTGATCTCTAGCACCCAAGACACGTTTGCCATATAAGTAAACCCTACCACAGCACACGTCTATTCGACTCGACAAAGCAATAAAAAGGGGGTGTCTACATTGTAATTAAAATGATTGCAATTTTTTTTAATGAGTGTGGACGCGGTATTTGAACCCGAAACATTCTCTGCAAATCATGTTTAGACTTTTATTTCGTGATCTTTGCAACAACTTACAATTTGGAGTGGTGAATCTCAGCATGCAAGTAAGAGTAAACAACTATTGCCAACTTTATATCCCAAGTCCATTATTCAGTCAGTCAAAGTGACCAAGCATCGCAGGCAAATAAAGATTATTCGAAGACAAAAATGGGTCGCATTCGTAATTCGATTCACACTGCAATCCATTATTAATTTGTACATCTTCTTACGCTAATCTTGACTTGAGCGGGTAAAAATTCAGTCCAATTGTTCAACTGATATTATCCTCGATATAAGCACTTGATAACTGGGGCCAATATCTAACCGTGCAAGTTGAAGTTTTCATGAGATAATACCTATTAACTAGATGGTTGATTGCATTTGAACATTTTATTTCAAACCTAAGACAGCGTACGACGCATGTATAGTTAAGGCGCTCCTCATCAATTATCAAAAAACGCAAATCATATTCTGAGAAGTTTACAATATATAGAATGTACGTTTTTACACTGATTCTTTTTTTTATTCTGCGAGTAAGATTCTAGACGACTGGCCTTATTGGAAGTACAAAAGCATTCTATAATTTTAAGGCGCTGATGTACAGCATTTTAGTTTCGTACCTTCGCTACTAAGTGATGGTTGGAGCGCAGCCAGAATGTTACATCTCGGTGATGCTCAGTCGAATCCTCTCTCGACAGGGCGGCCGTTTGGTACATCTAGCTCTCAGGGGGAAAATGTGAGGGCCCGAGCTGAGAGTAAGGTTGGCCTTCTTTTGTTTAAATAAAATGTTTTTTTATGATATTAAGAACCACCTCTGTCCAATTCACTGCAGTTCTGTTTTTCAGCACCAAATACTTTCTTCTTCAACTTTAATCTTGTGTCATGAACTTTTTCTCTACTAACTATTTCTATTTCCCTTCTGCATAGATTCCGCGTTCCATTATCTCCATACTAAATGGTGCCTTCCTCCTTCCTCTCTTCAAAACGCTATTTTTTTATCAGTTAGGGAGGCACAAACTAACATATAATCTAATCTAATCTTGGTTCATCTAGCGCAGTGGTTCTCAACCAGGGTCCACTCGTGGATGCCGTGGTTCGATCGAACCCCAGGGGCTCGGTGTGCACTAATACAGTATATAGTTATACACATGTTTTGAATTTGAAGAAAAAAAAACACATTTTTTCCAACTACGAAGGGTTCGATGAGTGCATGTATGGATCTTGTGGGGTTCAGTACCTCCAACGAGGTTTTAAGAACCACTTCCTGAGACAATATACCGGGTGTCCCACAAAAATGTCCCCGACTTCTTAATTGATTATATCTCTATTTTAAATTAACATTATTTGAATTGTCTTTTTTTCACAATGTAATAAATTTTGCTTCTTTTTCGAATAATTCAAGTTTTTTGAAAATCGGTTGAATAACCACTTCACAATGATCGATTTACTGAAAGGGGTGGAAAAACTAATTGTTCAAAAGAAAAGTTTTTAAAACAATATTTAAAACAAGACCTGATTGCAAAAATTCGTCACTCGCACACAGCTGTGGTAAGGTGAAAGGTTGAGCTCACAAGTATCCAAAAAGATGGGATTGAAAACTCCACTCTACTTGAATCACCATATATAGTCCATTTCTTTTAACACGTTTCCCGCGTATTGGGCCGTATGTGTACCAATAGGTAGATTGCTCATTCACGCACAGCATACACGAATGACATTTCATCTGTTTCGAGGCGACCATATAAAAAATACCGGCATCATACGGGGGCAAATGTTATCGAACAATTGTATTTCTCGTTTTAATTAGGAATAATGAAAATATTTATATGAATAGTGAAGTCGATTACCCAGTTTTGCTACTCAAAAACCTAGCCAAACTAGCTGCTGACAACCGCGGTTTGAACGTGTTAAGCTGCGTTGGTGGGGAGAAATGACCATGATTGTGATACGTTTCATTTCACGAGAGTACCTTGTAAGTGGTTGACGATGGAGGAAAGTGAGTAGAGCTTGGGCGGGCGTCCAAAAAACCGAAGGCGGGACACCATCGAGGGACCGTCCGGTTCACTGCCAAGGCTGATTTAATATTAGCCCCAAGGACAAGGGCTGAGGCCGTCCACCTTCCTCCCCCGTCACGAGCAAGCCAAGGCCCAGAGATCTCCCCTAGCAAAGTAAAGATAGTCCGGCAGGCTAGCAAGTGCCAAGCCTTCGCGCGTCTTGTGCCAAGACGGAGCAGCCTGACAACAGCATACCGACTCTCTTCGGTGTTGCGGCCGGTCGGACGTCTTTTTTTGTCTATAACAGTGTTAATGATTTGAAAGGTACCTGTCAAATGTCCGCCAGCCGGACGCTTTCTTTTTTCTATAACAGAGTAAATGATTTGAAAGGTACCTCCAAAATGTCCGCCAGCCGGACAATTCAAGTTTTCTTTTGTCTATAACAGTATAAACTATTTAAAAAGTACCTGCAAAATGTCCGCCAGCCGGACCAATGAAAAGACGGTTTAGCTCAACAAGTCACTTGGAAACTTTCGTTTGATTCAAGTCTTCTTTAACCTAAAAGAGTATAGACGATTTAAAAAAATACTTGCAAGATGTTCAACAAAGAATATAGATCTTACTTGGTTGGTACGGTATGGGAATTCTAGTATACTAAAATTGCGTTGAACCATACTTTGCGATGCAAAATTGAGTTGAGAAGACAACATCCAGCAGATAAGCCGGCAGAAGCTGTGGCGACTGACGGCGGCTTCATGTTACGGTTAAATTAAATTTACGGTTATTTCAAGTCATGTATTGTAGTTCGAAAACTTCTGCTCTGATTAAATTTGTTTTTCTTTTATGAAAAATATATAAGAACTTGATCCCGGCCGGTGTTTCTAGGCAGATTCGAGGTGACCTCAGATCTCTTAGAGAATAACAGCCGAGTCTAATTTGCTTTTTATTTTCCTCTAACCAAGGTGAACGTTTCATTTGGGAAATAGAAGGTAAAATAAAGATAGAGATATTTTACATCGTTAGGACGAAGTAAGTTTCACCGCGCCATGTTGGCTGTAATGCGGTTGAGCTCTTACGAGCTCGGCTTCTTAAAATTGCGGTGACCAGCAAGACACAAAACGAAATGCTCACCTAGAACTTCAAGAAAATGTCTTCTCATATTGGTAAAATCTGTTTTTAGCGAGCGGCCTTCTTCCGCTCCATTTCCTATAAGAAATTGAGTTGCTATGCCAAATCTACATCCGTTGGGGACTTGAGGTATGATCGATGTTGTGCTCTGTGGCCGGGGGACTGTAGTCTTTTTTGTATTGTTCATAAGTGACGCATTTGTCATCTCAATTTTGACTTGCGTAAATTGGATTTGAGCTAAAACTGAACTATAAGCGTTGGCAATGAGTGAACAGTTAATGGATAATTGATTGTGACTTGACAATTAGTTAGCATAGCTACTAAAATTACGATAAATATCTACCAAATTCCAATTAGTGTTATTAGTACATAATTAATATCTGCTCCAGCGTACAGGTACGATGAAGCACGTATTTAAATATGCACTAGATCAGTGTTATTCACTAATTTTTGCGAGAGAGCCACTTCGGTTGAACGCATTGATTGAGAGAGCCGCAGCTACTTCAAGTTAGCGTGACTCAACTAAATTATAATAGTGGATGAGAAAAATTGACTAGGGTAGGGATGGTTGAAAGTTATCTCCTACTGTGACTTCGTCTTCCATCGTCACCTCATGAAAATGTGTATATTAGTTGAAAAATTATTCTCTATATTTTTTTAATATTAAATTGATATATTTTTCGAAAGCAGTGCAATGAAGACCACTGCACTAGATACTAGTATTTTTTGTCGATAATTGTCAAGTGCAGAAGCCGAGTGAGTATGAGCAGCGGGTGAGAGTTTATGCAGGTACTGCTTCACTTGATCTGCCGAAAATCTAGGCATTTTTTCAAGTTGGAGCGCTAATTCAAGTTGGAGTCTAATTCAAGTTGGAGCGCTAATTCAAGTTGCAGTCTAATTCAAGTTGGAGCGCTAAGGGTTGACTGAGATTTTTTCCAATTTTGTTACATTTAAAATTGGCACATGTTTGTCCCATTTGTAATCAAGGACCTCTGACTAATGGGACACATTTATCCCACTTGTAAATTAATGAAATCACTGGGACACAGATGTCGTAGTAATTTCCTATACATGTCCCAGCCACTTCGAAAGGGTTAAATTAGGAAGAAAGCCGTCCATGCCGTGACGTCAGCAAAACCACACCGTCGACGAAAAAAAGACTGGTTTGAACCTACGTTGTTTCCTCTACCGTGGTTAACTCGGCGGGAAGAACAAGGCCGTTGAGATCAGATCTGGTCGGACTGCCTTCCGCCAAGTTGGCAGAGCTGACCGCGTAGTAGCCAACTTTAGCGGCTAATAATTTCCAACTGATCATCACGGAAACTATTTCTTGAATAATCATTTTCTTTATTCACCCTGCATTTATGCACGTGCGCGAGTCTAATTTATCTTTCTGGCACGCAAACGACCTGGGAACGAAGTTGCTGCCAAAAATTGTGACAAAGTTCCCTGATAAATATCGCAGGAACAGAACCGGAGTTTTGGTTGTGCTCTGTAAGAGCGAAAGCAATTCTTTGGCATGCATGATTTAAGGCAACCGTGTTTATTTCAAAGCGATATTTGGCAAAGAATTGTTTTCTCTCTCCACTTGTGCTCAGAAATCTTTGTTAGTTCTCAAGGCATGCTTTACGTTTCTATATTATGTTCAAGTTATTTTTTGTGTTACCTCAGAATTCTTCACCAATAAATTTTCGTTAGTTACCTCAATACCGATGAATTTTCATAAGTTACCTCAAAACTGATGAATTTGAATAGATTACCTTAAAACCGATGAACTATCGTACTAAATAGGGCAATTGTTTCCAGTCAGTAATAGTGAGATTTTCTACGCCATTTTATGTACAAGTTGTGAATCTTCGAGCCGTACATCATTTCAGGGAGACCTTAACTTATGCGAATGGTATTAATCCTTTTTAATCCGAGTCATTCATATATTCAAGTATGGTATAATTGAATACCAGGACTAACTTTTATTAGTACAAGTTGAAATTCAACAATAATTAATTTTTAGATTGTATTATATATTTTCAGCCTCACATACACAGAATTTGTTCCCAAGAGAGGAAAGAGAGGCACCATCTAGAAAGGCACTTAAACATAATGTTGTGTCCCCACACCCTGCGCTTGGAAACAGCATGATAGAAAAATGATGAAACAATTCAATTGAAGAAGAAAGTAATAAGTGCGGGAAAAGAGGACAGCTATGAACTGAAAAAGGTCAGTAACAAAATAAAAGAAAACTTATTCTATGTCAACAAAACTAAGGCCTACTCAAACTTCAGCCTGGAACCTCACATCTTCCCCATGAGAGCCTAAATCCCCATAGATACAATAATTGATTTCCTCTGAGGAGGGGCAGGGATTGCATAAGATGATGTCGCGTAATTCGAGGATCGGCTCCCTTTAAACTCTGGGGCTAATTTCTGAATATAACTAATACAGGGTGCGACAGTCAATGCTGCATTTTTTTGCAGCCACAATCTTCTCAAAAATGCAGGATTGACTGCCGCACTCTGTACTTTCGAGGTCACGAATAATACTATTTGCTAAGTGAAAAAATTCAATTTTATTGCTGCCATCCAAAGAAGCTACGCCAGCAAGTAACATATGATATGGGGTCTCGCAGTTTATCTGCGGTGTGATATCACAATCCAGAGAGACTCGTATATTTCTCTTTAGGATGTGTCAAAGTTGACTAACTGATGTAGATCACATGCGTCCACTCCTTAATATTTGAATGCTTGCCAAATACAACGTTCAAATAAACCGTGATAAGCCATGTGATAATGATGTGAGGATAATTGATAATAAGCCATGGCATGCACATCCGCATTCATGCATCTGATTCTTAAAATGAAGAGTGAGGCGGTAATCGCTGTACGACGTGTACGTATATTCATTTATTAACCATGTAATGTAATGCAGGTGTTGGAGCATTATCATGAGTGATTACTATGTTTTCAGAATTCCTAGCTCCTGTATATCCGCCTCACTATACCAGGATTAAGCAGTAATGCAATGTTTCGCGCTGGGATTGTTGGCAGCGAAATCGGTAGATATTCCAAAGCGTAGCACGGCCCAAACCTGCAGGAGTGCTGGTTCTGACTTTGACTTCTTGAGACAGTTCTTTTCCATCACGTGAGGTTAAACTTGCAGTGGTTCTTAACATTTTTTGGCAGTGACCCAAAGTAAAAAGGCTTGGCTTGTTGTTGGTTAAAGGCTTGTTGTTCTTCTCGGGAACACATATTATCATGCCTGAAGTTATTCATCGCATGCAGTAAGCCTTGCAACAGATGAATCATATTTAAACTCTGTATTTGTCACACATGGACAGATTAGGAGTGGCCGCCCTGTTCTCCTGATCTACACCCGATAGAGAAGTAAGAGCGTCTTTAAACTATTCTTGAGGCGCAAAAATATCTCCTGGACAACAAATAGCACCAAATATTACGCGCTGAACGGACTGCTTCCGTTTGAAATTTCTTCGTGTAATATCAGAAAATGAACTTCGACAGATGTGATGCTTTTCCCGTAATCTATTTTTATCGAATTTTGTAATGTATTAGCAGGTTTAAAAAAATCGGTTAAAAACGGGTTTCGAATAAAATGGTCTGGAAAACATCATGCAATTCTACACTCGAGATTTTGTTCTGTAAGAGCATGTGTGCTTATTCTGTACCAAAGCAGCTGTATAAAATTTTTTTTTTATATGAAAGTATCATATATTTGGTGTGTTTGTTGTATTTATTGTGCTGTACGACCGTAACTTTTACGCGAAAAGCATTTTACTCTGCAATGGCATAGATCAGCTTGAGCTAATAAAAATGGGCAAACTTGAAACAGCGTCGGTGTAACGCACCTGAAATTGACGTTAATTTGTTGGACTCGTGAAGCACTGAAGGGAAA
The DNA here is from genome assembly GCA_030386875.1 of Morinoia aosen. NCBI lineage: Eukaryota > Metazoa > Arthropoda > Malacostraca > Amphipoda > Talitridae > Morinoia > Morinoia aosen. Next base: position 42,858,493 of record CM059567.1, on the reverse strand, counting down.
AGAAGACTGCAGTCTCTACCGATCCCAGGAACTTACTGAGTCATTCCAAGAATTCTGAAAGAGTTAGCAAATTGTTCATTTCAGTTCCAGCCACAGTTCACACGTTGGTTTTCATGATCCATGCACCAGTGTACACGATCTGTCAAAAATGACTGGATTCGATATTTTCTTTAGACAAATCTTCCAGATGTGGATGACAAACAAATATATCCATCCTAATAGTACCCAGGTTTAAAATATTTTTGTACTTGTGCTCTAGTGAAACTCGTATCACAGATACGGTCGTTAAGCATCCTTCCAAGACGGACCAACCAATTCAATGTGTTCAATGAGATTCCCATTGTAATAACATAGGAGAAATTAAGTACAAAATTTATAAATTTATTTCTTTATAAATATCAAGAGACACCTCGCCTTTTATTGTGTACATAGTATTGGCGATTGATTCATTTTAGAATGAATGATGCTGCACGCTTTGCCGGTTAATTTAGCTTGTGCTTTGTGTTGGGTTCAGGTATCTGTAAGTTCTTTTATCAGGCCTCGAGTGTCGGCATGTCTTTGCTAGAGTGCCTTTGCTACTCAGCGCCTTCAAGCTCTAATTCAGCTATCAACACGAGCCGAGTTCGTTGCTACAAGGTTCAATTGATAGAAGAGTAGTGAAGAAAGAGCTGCAATGAACTACGACTCACAATATGCTACCAAAATTATGTTTTATTTTTCGAGTTGGAAATTATTAAATGTTAATTTCAGTGTCGACATTAATTACTCGCTGGAATACAAAATTTCGGTAAAAAGCAGATTTCGTGAATACTCACTCATCGCGAATTCCATGTAATTATTCAACTCTTGACGCTTATCTGAAGCTTAAATACCAAACATCAAAGCCGCTTTTTAAGCTCCCATTGAAACTATTTTTAGGTCCACATTATGGCTTGATTTTGGTAGAATTTGTTTTATTTGATCTTTTGAAACATCAAAGCCGCTTTTTAAGCTCCCATTAAAATTATTCTTAGGTCCACACCAAGCCTAACGTTTTGATAAAATTTGTTCTATTTAACCTTTACAATGATCGGGCTGTTGAGTGTACCATCGACCGCACCGCGAGGGTTAGATTGTGTCACACATTATCTGAGACAGCCGCATTGCTTGACTTAATCACGTTCCTATACGTTCATCTCGTTGACGGAGCGGCACAGATGCTGAACACTTTGACTGCGACTCCTAAATATTAGGTTCAATGCCAAACTCAAATTTAAAGTCAATTGTAGTAAATTATTTAGAAAATCCCAAACATGAACTGGTTCCTGCCTTCATTTAGCACTGATTTAGCATCTATGAAAATTGAGTTTGCGACTAATTTAGTCGGTCAGCAGCATTATGAAAATTACCTCCGTGTACCACCGGTGGCGCACGTCGCAGTCAAAGTGTTAAAGGAATGTTATACGTTTTTGTAATTTGTTGCTGCGAGTATAGCAGCCGTGTATAATATGTCTGTTTCTACTCAGTCAACGGTTAATGTTTTTAATCTTTTGTCCTAGAACTCACATGCTTAAAATTTTTGTAGTACGGTTACAAAACAATAAATTGTGTGACTCACCTGACGTTTTAAGAGGGAAAATTCTTGGTGCCTGATGAATGTTTAACATTTAACTCCTCTCGAGCGAGTTTATTCGTTAATGGTTCCTTATACAAATATTAAAGTCGACGTAGAGTCGTGCACGCAAAGAAATACGCAAAAGACTGACATAAAAACATGAAATAAGTATACACGAGAATTTCATGTGATTACCCAACTCTTAATGTTAATCTGAAACTTGTGGCAAGTATTAAATTTCAAAGCTCCTTTTTTTAGCTCCTGTTTTGTGTCACGAGACGTGAAAAAATAAATTCAAAGCTCCTATACTGAAACGAACGGCGACTATAAATCATGACCTGCCGCAAAAAAAAAAAACGACAGGAGCCTCGCGTTCTCTCCAACTTATTTCAATACTCGGTGCGTCGGGACTCTGCAGTGATGTTATGCTCGGGAAAGTTCTTTTCAAAATCCCTCGCTGTACACCGTCCAACGCTCGGCTGCCAACGAGGGTGTGATAATCACAACCTTGAATTCGAGAGTATAAGAATGCTGTTCATCGCCGGTAAAGTCGTTGTTGACTTGGTTCTTTACAAACATCTCCGTTTATATTAGACAAAGGAAAGCCATTGATCCGGGGTGCATGTTTCTCTGAGTCTAACGTGCTGCACAGCGGTGGAGTGGTCGCAACCTAATTAGGTACTTCATTGATTAAACTTAATTGGATACTTAATTGGTTAAAATTAATTGGATACTTAGTTGATTAAACCTAATTAGATACTTAATTGGTTAAAATTAATTGGATACTTAATTGATTAAACTTAACTAGATACTTAATTGGTTAAACTTAATTAGATGCTTAATTGATTGACCTTAATTAGATACTTAATCGATTAAACTTAATTAATTAAACTTAATTAGAGACGATCTCGAGGCATTCAACATCGTACGCGGTATTACACACAGAACACGGATTTCTGTCAATTGACAAGTATTTTTTTAGGTAATATGTAATACTTTCATAACGTTTCAACAGTAATTCCGATGAATATGCTGAACTTGCACGTTTTATCCAGCATCCAGCATGACAATGCTATTCCTGCCTACCAGTCTCGCAGGCCGTCTGCTAGATAGCTCATGCGAGCTTGCTAGATGCTGCTTAACTAGCTGAGTCTGTGTGAAATGGGCCTAAGTCTTTCTCTGCGCAGCATGCTAGACCGGCATCATAAATCGAGTTAATATAGGGAGTGTGAAGCAGGCACTGCGAGTACGAAATTTCATCCGATAGAGCTAAAATCTTCCGTCCTTGGATAGTTTTTGTCTATTTCGTACGATACCCATCGCAAACTTGGCGAGTTTAAATATGCAGAATGAAGTGCTGGCATAGAGTATGCAAATATTGCACTTGCATGTCAGATGTTCATATTCTATTTAGGTATTCTTCTGATTTCTATCCCTCTGCTGAGTACAAATATTGTTGATGGATATTTTGAAAGGATGTAAGTGTTACGCCATCTGTTGGTATATGGAGAATATATTCAATACTACGAGTTAAGAAAGCTAGCAGCTATATCATTTCCCTCTTTCATTACTAATTGTTCTTCAAAACTAACTTCGACAAGAGTATTGTCTCAGTAGTTTCCAAAATACCCCTCTCTTCTATTAAAAAACACTAGAACGATTTCAATATTTCTTCATTAAACCAAAAAGTAAATTTATTTGTGACTAATCTAACACCCTATCTCGACAGTTATAACCCTAAAAATAAGAAGCAAGTGGCGTATTTATGGTACGATCAATGATTTTGACATTTCTCCTTTACCCCAAAAAATGTATTTCATTTCGACTTACCTAGCACCCTATTTCGACAGTCATAACCCTCAAAACCAGGAACAAGTTGCACGCTCTTGGTACGATAAATAATTCCATTACACCAAAAATACATTTAATTTCGACTTACCTAGCACTCTCGACAGTCATAACCCTAAAAACTAGGAACAAGTGACATGCTTTTGGTGTCACGATCAACTTGGTCGTCCCAAAAAATAAATTTCATTTCGACTTATTTAGCGCCCTATTTCAACCCTAAAAACTAGGAACAAGTGGCGTGCTTTGGGAGTCGCGATCAATTGGGTCGTGCAAGCGACAGGGGAAGTCCAGGCTGGAGTTAGAGTGCGCGAGACAGGATGAGAAGAAGAGAGCAGCGAAGTATGGGGTGTGGCGGTGCGGCACTCCCTCCCTCTCTCCCTCTCCCAAGTCCAGCGTGAGGGCAACCATCGCCACTCTTCTTGGTACATTGATTCTACATTGATGGTTGCTTCTGGACCAACAGTCTTGTAAGATAACGACTATCGATGGGTGCTCAAGTATGTTGAAGCGCGTAGAGCTAAGAAGTCCGTCTGTCGCCCCTCGGGACAGTGTCCTCTTTTTCCATGAGTGCCTGGAACAGCAGACGGCGCCGCTCCACCCCGTCCATGCCTCCCTGCCTGTCTGCAGTAAACAGAGCTGCTTCTGTGCGATCGCTGCACCCCTCAGTAGTGCGTAGCTTTCCAGCGTGGTTGCGACCCTCGTACACCACCTCTCTCATCACATACGCCAGTACCCACACCCTCGATTGCGAACCACTGACGCCTTTAGCATCGAACCATAAAGGTCTTGAACGCAAGAAAAATTCGTCCGTTTTCGTGAAGTTTCAAAGGCCTCAACGTCGTTAACAGAACGAAAAAATTCGTCGTTTTCGTGAAATTTTAAAGGCCTCAGCGTCGTTAACGCAACGAAAAAATTTGTCAGTTCCCGTGAAATTTTATTGCAAAATATCGTTGTCCAATTGAATGTTTTGATATTCTGGAAGTAAATGGCTGTAGTCTAAGAATTTATCTGCATTAAAAAGTTGAGTGAAGACCGTGTGTTTGTGGTGTGTTCCCACGCCGACCACCTCGCCTCTCGTCTATCACACACGACCCGACAACCCAAGTTCCTGAAGTACACGCAGCTTCGAGATACGGACTCGATATTACGATAAGATTATTATTGGTCCATTCCGACACTCGGCTCTCCACTCGGCCGTGGACGTTCTGATTTGGAGCTCGTACTGTATGGAAGTATTTGACCTGGTAAACTTATTCTCAAGCGTTGGTTGAATTTATGCAGCCGAGTTACGACCTACAACCAACAGTCCTGTCCTCGACGCTAAGTGAACTGCTGTTACAAGGCCGCCAAACCTGACTGTGATAGTCTGCCTGTGATCAAGAAGTCGTTGGGCTATTATTTGGCTATTGTGGTGCTGGTGTCAGTGTTTTACTAACACCCGAGGTCGGAAGTTATCACCTGGTATTGTTGCCTTAATACAGCTGCTCTAAGCACGCCGTACTGTTCTTAGCACACTCTCCGACGCGCCAAGTGTTTGAAATCCGTCACAATGGGAAGCTTCTGTTCCAAGGACAAAGTCGAGGAGCCCAAAGAGATTCAGGCTGAGGAGCTGCAAGCCGTTGACAACAGGTATCTCTAGCTCTACTATTTCTTGACCAATTTCGTATTGACACTACGTCGTATTTCTTGACCAACTTCGTGTTGACACTACGTCGTATTTTTTTGACCAATTTCTTAATGAAACTTCGTCGCATTTGTTGAATTTCGTATTGATACTACGTCGGATTTCTTGACCAACTTCGTGTTGACACTGCGTCGTATTTCTTGACCAATTTTGTATTGAAACTACGTCGTATTTCTTGAATAAATTCGTGTTGACACTACATCGTATTTCTTGACCAATTGACGCAGTGAAGCAGTTTGTTGTTCAAGAAACTGTACCGTACACTGCCGATAATTATTCCCAGTTAAAATATCGCCTGCAGTTCCCTAATTATTCTTGGGAAGGATTCCGAATTATCATTGGCCTTAATTCACTTTTTTATTAGCTTCCTTTCATTATGGGGATGCCAGCTCCGAACCATCAGCGTGCAACAGGGCCAAATGCCAGGAGGACGTTTTTCCATGTTAAGATGAAAGAGGCGTTTTATGGAATTGCGTTTTATTATCGAACAGTTTAGTATGACAATTTGAAACTGTAATCATATACATTGAAGCGCTTGCGCTTTTTCCGTATCGCTGTTTTTGTGATCAAAATCCATCAAACTATTATAAATTCAACGCATATTATGAACGAGATTTACTGGTTTTCTATACGATTTATGAACGATTTATTTACGATCGCATCAGGATTGCGTAGACTAATAGACATACATGTGTATTTCGGTGACAAGATTATAAGAAACCCTCTCCATCTACTGTGTCTGTTTTACATTATTTCCATTAGTGATATGTTCAATTATAATTCCAATCAGGTTTTAACGTCCATTTTGTCCGTGCTCGAGCCCATCCTCAAAGCTGACTTACGCCGTCTGCAGGAATAATGTTCCATGTTGTCAATGACAGATATTTTATTGGACATTTCAACACGTCAACTGCTGCATGACCCACCGGTGGTCACTCAGGAAATTTCCACAATGCGGTTGACTCACCAAGAATCGCATTTTATTTATACCTAAGCGTTGCCAAATGATGGAATTTTCAATTAATTTTTCGTCCACGAAATCGAGTTGAAAGAAAAAAACAAAAATGAAAAACAATTTATTTCTAAAAAAGGTGATACATGAAATGTACTAGAACACATTGATTTTTAAAAATTTCATAGTATAAAGGTCCTGCAGTTTAGTCTTCAAATTTAATTTAAGCCGTGACGGTTAACTTTTTAATCTGCCTTACAGCTCACTTGGGCAAGTGATGAATTTTCAAGGTTAATTAGTGGTGAGACTGAACTGTAAACCGTTACTTAGTTCTTGCTCGAGAGCTATGGGCCATTGCGGCCGGTCAGGAGGAGGGAAGGTAGGCCTAGGCAGGAGGCCTATTCTAATTCTGGCCCTCCATAGGCCGTTGCGGCTTGTGTTCGTTGGTCGTGTTTGGTGTCCCTGGTTCTTTGGTCCTTTGTGCCGTGAGTGTGTCCCTGGTTATTGTTGGCCGTTGCGGCTTGTGTTCGTTGGTTGTTTTTGAGGTCCTTGTTGTGTTTTTTGTGCCGTGATTGTGTCCCTGGTTATTGTTGGCCGTTGCGGCTTGTGTTCGTTGTTTTTTTTTTTGAGGTCCTTGTTGTGTTTTTTGTGCCGTAATTGTGTCCCTGGTTATTGTTGGCCGTTGCGGCTTGTGCTCGTTGGTTGTGTTTGGTCTCCCTTGTTCTTTGTGCCGTAACTGAGTCCCTGGTTGTTGTGGGCGTCCATGCTGTATCCCTTGGTTGAATATTGGTGCCGTCATCGGGTCCTATAGCAGTTCTATATTTCCTTAAATTATATTAATGAGTTAAAGTTGTTCCTCTGTGCACATGGTACTTAGAAAGAGTTAGCAAATTTGACTGCAGAATTTGGTGTCCAGATTGCAAGGGGAGGAGGGCTCTGTGTCCTGGATTAATTTCCCTGTGTGTTGGGTGGAGGGCTCTGTGTACTGGATTAATTTCCCTGTGTGTTGGGTGGAGGGCTCTGTGGACTGGATTAATTTCCCTGTGTGTTAGGTGGAGGGCTCTGTGTACTGGATTAATTTCCCTGTGTGTTGGGTGGAGGGTTCTGTGTACTGGATTAATTTCCCTGTGTGTTGGGTGGAGGGCTCTGTGTACTGGATTAATTTCCCTGTGTGTTGGGTGGAGGGCTCTGTGTACTGGACAGAGGACATTGTTTATCGGGTGGAGGGCTCTGTGTTCTTACAGCTCTGTGTACTTGGTTGAAGGCTCTGTGTACTGGCTGCCTGTACTTGGCTCAGAACTTGATGTGTTCAATTTGAAAAATTCTGTGCGCTCGCTGCAGGCTAGAGAGTTAATGTGTACTATGAGATGGGCCTCTGTGTGTTAGGCGCAGGAGGAAGTGGGCGCTGTGTGCTGTGTGTGAGTGAAGGCTTTGTGTTCTTGTGCCACACGAGGCTGGTATGCTATGCAGACCGTCATCGATATATTGACCTGCACACATGCGCCTCTATTCCGAGCTCCCAGCTGCCTAAGATACGGCAGTTTTGCCAAAGGTATGGGGCATTTTGTAGCTATGCTTCTTAGGGCATTTGTTCTGGGCATCTGTAGTTTTTTTTTTTTTTGCTAAGGCTGCCAAAGGTATAGGGTATTTCTTCTGGGCATTTGTAGGCTTTTTGCTAAGGCTGCCAATGGTATAGGGCATTTCTTCTGGGCATTTGTAGTTTTTTTGCTAAGGCTGCCAAAGGTAAAACTCATTTCTTCTGGGCATGTGTAATCATGCTAAGGGTCGATAAGGATTTGGTCATGCTCAGGTTAAACATGTGATAATTTTACCTATGACAAGAATTTGTTTTTAACGTCTAACATATAAGGCAGGTTTGCTGCTGGGCATTTTGTAGAAATGTTTTGTAGGGCATTTCTTCTGGGCATTGGTATTTTTGCTAAGGCATCAAGAAGACTCGGTAAAATATCTGATAATTTTATTTTATTGTAAAAATTTGATTTTAAAGTATCTACGTAGCCGCATATTTCAACATACAAAATTTAACACCATGTTGATGTGACTTGCTTACAAGAAATACTCGTAGTCTTTCCAGTCCAATTGTGCCAAGCTCCTCTGACATTGTGTCGACTTTCCATCAAAGCGATGCAGATTTTACATCAAAGTTACAAAAATTTTGAGGTAGCACAGTTCACAGACCCTTTTTTCTTGACTCAGTAGACTCGAAAGAATCCGCTCAAAGAGACACCAGACTCCAACGAGGCTGAAAGCTGCAGGATGATCTGCTCTGAGTCTGCATAAACGGTTTAGCGTAACAGGGCAAACGGTCTAGCGTGACAGTGCAAACGGTCTAGCGTGCAGGGCATACGGTCTAGCCTGACAGACCAAACGGTCTAGCGTGACAGTGCGAACGGTCTAGCACAGGTCAGTGCATACATTCTAACGTGAGATAACGTTGAAACGTTTTAGTGTGACACTATACACAATCGATATGACACTCTTGCATGAGACTGTTCCAACAGTCTAGCGTGAGACAGAGTGACGGGACTCTAGCGTGAGACAGAGTGACGGGCCTCTAGCGTGAGACCGAGTGACGGGCCTCTAGCGTGAGACAGAGTGACGGGCCTCTAGCGTGAGACAGAGTGACGAGCCCCTAGCGTGAGACAGAGTGACGGGACTCTAGCGTGAGACAGAGCACTTCCTCAGCGCACGCATACCGGCTGAGCTGCGTGCCTCACACACGCACACGCACACACACACACACACACACCCTAGCGGTGCAATCCAGCAAATGAAGGAAAGAAGAGCAGTGGGTGTGGTGGGCACCACGGTAGAGGAAACAAGGTAGGGTCACACCAGTTTTTTTTTCGATGACGGTGTGGTTTTGCTAACGTCACAGCGACGAACCAATAGCAGCGCTCGTATTGCATCTGGTAACACTGCTACCATCAAATCTGGCTCCACTATTGGCCTAACGACATGGCGTTTTGGTGACGCCATAAAGTCTGTTTGAAATAAAGCCTTTCTATTGGCTAACCGAACAAGAGGAGGTGTATTTTCTACCATAGAAATGACCCTACATTGTTTCCTCTACTATGGCGGGCACCCATACGTAGGCTTTATGTGTGCTGAGTAAAGTGGAGCAATCCTCAGAATAACTTAGGGATTAGCGGTCTTCTCAAATGCTACGTGACATTCCGGAGCTTCACCTCTCATAGGTATGCGGGTTGTGCTCACTGTGGTCTGTGAGACCAAAAGGCTTGGCGGCCGCTGAGACGGACTTTGGGAACTCTGGCTTAGGGAGAAGTGGCTATAGGATTTCAATCTTAGGGAGTTTTGCCTAAAGAAACTCTGCTCAAGGGAGTTCTGCTTAGACACACTTTGCTGGTTCTTTACGTGCATCCCTGGTTCCTCCAATTAGACTGACCAACGCAAACTTCTTCATACGTCTTCAGTAATTGAATCCAGTTCCATTTTTACGTTTTGTACCGCTACTGAGACATTCTATGCATAAAGTGAACGCGTATGTATAATACGTGTTCGATACACCCCTCTAGTGGTAGAGTTCTGTTTGTACGCCATGACCACGGTAGAGGAAACAAGTTAGGGTCATTTCTATGGGAGAAAATACACCTCCTCTTGTTCGGCTAGCCAATAGAACGGCTTTATTTCAAACAAACTTTATGACGTCACCAAAACACCGTGTGGTTGGGCCAATATTGGAGCCAGATTTGAGGGTAGCAGTGCTACCAGATGCAATATGAGCGCTGCTATTGGTTCGTTTCCGTGACGTCAGCAAAACCACACCGTCAACGAAAAAAAGACTGGTTTGAACCTACCTTGTTTCCTCAACCGAGGCCATGACTGACTGACGAGTGCATTTTTAAATTTCCAAAAATATTTCGTGCAGTGAAAGGTTAAACGCACTTACGGTGCGACGAATGCATTGGTGGACTAAATGTTTTAAGTGCGGGATTGTTGGTTCACTGTGTAGGATTGTTGCTGTGTGCATTTAGCTTCTTGTTGCTTAAGGACTCGTTCACCCCTTGCAATCTCGAAAGCCAAGAGTATGACTTGCTAAACACTGTAACCCAAATCGGAAAAAAAAAAATGAAAAAAAATCTTACAATTCCATAACTCGAAAGGTAAGAGTGTGACTAGCTAAATACTGTAAGTCAAATCAGAAAAAAACTACAAATCCCTAATTAGGAAGCCAAAACTGTTTCTAGCTAAATACTAAGTAAAATCGAAAAAAAATAACGAAAAGAAAACTTACAATTCCATGTCTCGAAAGCCAAGAGTTAGACTAGCTAAACACTGTAAGCCAAATCGGAATGAACGAATAAGAAATCATCCGATTTCACATCACCAACGCCATGGAATGAATAAATTGACACATGTGTGAGGGTGAGCTCTCACGTGTGGCAGCTCATGGCCTCGAAAATATATAAAATAAAAATAAATAAAATATCTCGAAAATATATAAATTAATTAATTACTATACAATTAATACAATTTACGCTAACTTGCAGTAGCTGCAGCTCCCTCAATGCGTTTAACCGAAGTGGCTCTCTTGCAAAAATTAGTGAATTATTAATAGCCTCGCAATTCTTGCGTAGGTTCCCGTGTACGATATAATGTGTGTTGTTGAGTGTGCGTACTAGTCTGCGTTGTCACTCGACATCATACATTATGCATGTCTGTACGTATTTATGTATGTATGTGTATATGTGTTGTCAGGTGTGTGCAGTCGCTGGTGTTCAGTTGCCATGGCGAACACTAAACTGACCACGGGCTGGAACGCGAGCCCTTCTTCTTTCTTTCTATCTTTCTTTCGTTATGTCCTTTGTGTGCTGATTTGCTTCGGCTTCTCGCGCTTCACGCTCACAAGAAAGGCGTCGATTAGCAACTTAACACATCCAGGTGCACGAGACCTTTAGTTTTACAATCTTTATCTTTAAACCCGTACCTGTACTTTTTCTCTCCGAGTTAACTGCTTGCCAGTGTAAACGTTTTGGAAGAAGTGCTTTTAAGTGAATGTTGCTACTCATCGCTATGTCAGCAATGGCTGCGGCGCGTTTTCAGAAAATAGTATTCAGGCAGAAATGGCTGTATTCAGAAATGAGGATTCAGATAGAAATGGCAGTATTCAGAAATGAGTATTCAGATAGGAATGCCTGTATTCAGAAATGAGTATTCAGATAGAAATGGTGGGGGGGGTGCCAGGATTCTCGACAAATAATTTTTTTTGGGAGGGGGGTAGACAGTAATGATCAGTAATCTTTTTATTCTTTTGCTCAAAACGGCGACTGAAACTGCCCCCCTCCCCTCTGGTTGCGCTACTGTCGGTCGGTCATTACGAGGTTCAACACAAATCAACAATATTGGCCCTGCTATCTGTTGAGATGGGCTTAGGGAGCTCTGGCTTAGGGAGATGTCCCTATGGGAATTCAATCTTAGGGAATTTTGCCTTAAGGAACTCTGCTCAAGGCAGTTCTGCTTAGACAAACTTTGCTGGATGGGACACTGCCAAAGGGACCTCAAATGTTATTTTTGTAATATTTTTGCTTTGTCGAAATTTTCCGGGCAATATATGAGATCGAGGGTGAAGTCGCTTTTAATAGTGTGAAAGTTGTTCTTGCCTACTTAATTACATACTAGTTACCGGTTCAACCCGACTTGTCCGACTTGCCTAAAAATAAAAAAAAAATAAATAAATAAAATAAAAAAAATGAAAAAAAAAATGAAAAAAAAAAATAAAAAAAAATAAAAAAAATAAAAAATAAAAAAAATTGAAAAAAAATATATAAATAGTTTTCTGCAAATATAGACACCCGTGGCTTCAATTTAATACCTCACTTGACCATATAGACTCAGCCAATTTTCTAAACGGACTCGGACAAATTTCGAGTTACGGAATTAAGTATATAGATCATTGCCCTCCCTATTCCATCACCCATGACGTAAGGTGTTCAGCATCAGTAGAGTAGCTTAAAAATTGTTCTTGACTAATACATTACGTATTATTGCTCCATCTATTCTATTACCCATTTCCTAAAGAGTTCAGACACAGAATCTTAACTGTCAAGTACATACGTAAGTTCAGGGAAGCTTGTTGTGAGAAAACCTAGTTGCTCCTTCTACTACTGTGAGCTTGCGTTGTTGCTTGAGTCCTCATACACAAATGTTCATGTCAAAACATATGAGAGTTCCGGTTACGTTTTTACCCCTCCCTGCACCGCGTGCCATATATGGCACAAACCGAATTACAAAAAAAAATGCTGAATTAGTACTTGCCATTTTTGTGTGGTGCAACCATCAATTTTTTACAAATATTTTACTTCGTTAATGGAAGTACTTTACTTTTTACTACAAGCTTCATATTACAGCACTTTTCAGAGGGAAAGCTTTTCATTCCCAATTTTGAAGGGTATAGGAAAGGTTTAAGTTCTAATTATTTTGCTAATTATTCAATTTCAAAAGCTGGTCGTATACTGCAGAAACGCCCATTCAACAATAAGAGTTGTAAGCTGTATTTAACTCTTTTTCTTGTATACATCTGTTAATCACTGAGTCTATGTGGTCTTATTGAGCTTCAGCAACGCCCTTGAAATGTCAGGCTGCCCGTTGCTTGGCAACTTCACGTGAGATACTACAACATCTATACCTGTAATGATATTTCCGTGAAAACGCCACAACACGGTAGAAAACCTCAAATGAATCAGTTACTCTAATTGCATTCTTTGTATAAAAAGTTTACTATCATACAGTAAGTGTTCGAGTATTTTAACTCTAGTTGGAAAATTTTCCTGAGGGAGGAACAAAGAAAAACATGAAAAACAAATTAAAGTTCAGAACATATTTCAGTGTAACTATACGCCGTGAAGACAATTTTTCAGAGGCAGGGCCACAGAAAAAACATAGGAAACAAGTTGAAGATGGGAACAAATTTGGGTGCAACTACTGCCCGTGAAGAAAATTTCCCAGAGACAAGACAAAGAAAAACATAGGAAACAAGTTAAAGATGGGAACAAATTTGGGTGCAACTACTGCCCGTGAAGAAAATTTCCCAGAGACGAGACAAAGAAAAACATAGGAAACAAGGTAAAGTTAGGAACATATTTGGGTGCAATTACACGCCATGAAGAATCCCCGCTAGTCCGTCATTTGGGTGGTGATTGCGAGGTCTCGGAACGCCATCTTCCTCGCAAGCGCCACACATTCCTGCGTCTCGTGACGCTCCAACCTGCAGCTCTGACTCCTCAAGGAGCCGGTTCCTGGGGTGAACGAGCTTGTTGCTCCGAGTGCAGTGCTTGTTTCGAGTCCCCCATGTTGTGTAGGGAGCGACTGCAAGTCGTCCTCTTAGTCATCCATGTTGTGTCCTGGGACTTTAAATGTTTTTAGGGGGACTTAGTCATCCATGTTGTGTCCTGGGATTTTAAGTGTTTTTAGGGGGACTTAGTCATCCATGTTGTGCCCTGGGACTTTAAATGTTTATAGGGGGACTTAGTCATCCATGTTGTGTCCTGCATGGGACTTTAAGTGTTCTTAGAGAGACTTAGTCATCCATGTGGTGTAGGGAGTGACTGTAAGTGCCCATCGGGGGGTTTCAATTACATAAGTTGAAGTGTATAGGTGGCTACTAAATATTCTTTGGGGAACTTTGGGATCATAAAGCTTGTATTATAAGAGCGTCTTCCTGAATAATTTGTAGCTAGTACTCAGAAATAGGAAGTATTTCACCAGACGACCGTGAATTTAAAATTGAGTTATGCTTTTTTTGTTCCCTTCTCCGGTTCAATTTGTAGAGAAGGCCGGCTCATCTTTCAACTAACTCCTTTTGCGGCACCAATTTTTGCTTGTTTCAAATTTTAGTGGCACGCAAGTCTCTGGGAATTGCATAACCCTTTGACGCCCGAGAGGACTCTACGGTTCTCTTCCGAAAATAGCCTCAATATATCGCATTTCTCATTAAATTAGTTCCCTAATGTGTTCTTTGGAGTTCACTGGCGAGTGGCAGTTTATTCCTTGCCTGATATCGGCGACTGCTGGACACCAGCGCCAGTTTAGAGACGGTGGATGTGATAACGGTAATATAAGTACATGCAAAAATTCCAACGATAAAGTGTAAAGCTGCTTCGTTTGTCCGGCTGTGCGGTGCTGAGATCGAGGAAAGAACAAAACGCGCTCATGAAGCGTCTCATTAAACCTATCCATGACCTTCTTCAAGTACACAAACTTGCTGCGTCTTAATTCAGTTGGATCGATCGTAAAACTCTTTTAAGGATGAACAGCCACGCGAATAACAAACGAAAAGTGGTGCATGACGCAGTTAACCCTAACCATTACGCAGAAAGAACGCGCGTCTAGTGTCAAATGATATCCTATGAACAGTTAATCTTAGCTACTACACGGGAAGATAACATAAAATGTTGTCCCAAGAACAGTTAATCTTAGCTACTACACGGGAAGAACGCGCGTAGATTTCCTAGCATTAAAGTGAGATCCTATGAAATTTCCACCTGACATGGACGACGCAGCGGGACAGCCGGCACCAAGATTAGGAGGTTGCACATGCATGCGCAGTTATACAGAATGACGGTATACGTTAGTGGTTCTGAACCTGGGTTCGGTGTGTCGAACCCCCGGGTTCGGCATGGTACAGTTTGTGTACTAATACAGTTTATAGTTATATGTGTTTGAATTTGAAGAAAATAGGCATATTTTAGTTTTCCAACTACGAAAAGGGTTCGATGAATGCATGTATGAAACTTGTGAGGTTCAGTACCTCCAGCGAGGTTAACACTTTGGCTGCGACGTGAGCCACCGGTGGTCACTGAGGGAGTTTTCTTAATACTACAGACCGACCAGTAGTCACAAACTCAATTTTTTTAAATACCAAATCAAAACTGAATGCAGGCACGATCCAGGTAACATATGGTATTTTCAACATTGCTAACTACAATTAACATTAGAGTTGTGTATTAAACTTCAGTTTTCCAGGCGCAGTGTTGAGAACCACTGGTATACATGCTACGCTCACTGAAGAGCGTAGCATGTATACATGGAGTTGAATATTAAACATTGGACTGGAATTAAAAATTGAAAGTTTTCCTGGTGAAGTGTTAAGAACCACTGGTATAGATGCTACGCTCACTCGAGAGGGTTGAGGGCTGGGAGAGGGGTGAGGGTTGTGGGTTGGGATAGGGGTGAGGGTTGGGAGAGGGGTGAAGGGATGAGGGGGTGTAGTGCAGCTGCGCAGTGATCCCACAGGATGCACCCCTATAGCCGCACTCCCTCGGTGACTCACAACTGCTCCACGCGTCTTCCTAACAACTTTTTTTCGTCTCGCTCTCTTTCTATTTTTGTCTGTGGAGGTTTTAGCTGTCATGGTGTCTGCAGCGGACAATGGGTCGCTGGTGCTGTCAAACTGGAATTTTTCTCGTTTATTGACTGGCGTGCCTTCGTAAAAGTCCTTACAGTTATCCAACTTGTTTGCGTCTGTATCTTCCACTATCTTGACAGTTTCCTGTGCGGGAAATAGAGGTAAACACTTGCCTCACGTAGCTAACTAACCCAACACAGGCCCTCCCTGCAGGAAAAAAGAAAAACAGTTTGTTTCCAATAATGAATAGTAATAAAGAGTGTGTAAAGAATGTGTGAAGAATAAATAATGGTAATAGGGTATAGTAATGACATGTAGAATTTGTAAAACTTGTGCTTGAAGACTGCGTCTGGTATTACCTGTCACGGGAAAATAGCATTGAAGAAATGGCGTCTGTTAGTTCAGACAAATGTGAACAAAAACGTTAACGGATCTTTTCCAGATAAGCCCCGCCACTAATGCAACACATAAGTTCATCCACTTGGGATTATCGAAATGATGCACCTATCGACTTCAAATTACTCTCAAACGAAAGATCAAAGCATTCTTTCGTAAGAGAGTAATTTGAAGTCGATAGATGCATTATTTCGAAAGTTACGAGTGGGTGAACTTATGTGTTGCATTAGTGGCGGGGCTTATCTGGAAAAGATCCACATTAACCACTAGTAATAAAATTTATCTCAAGTCTCTTCGTGAACGTTTCGTTCTCATATGGCCATATAAAATAAAGTTGTTAACTTAAGCATCGAATTATGCGTGAAGCCATTAATTGATCAGTCTAGTGTGAGGCTGGGTTAAGCGTACTAGGTTAAAGAAAGGAAAGGATGTTTTATTCAAATCAACCCTGATACATACATATCATCTCGTACATTGGTTATTCAATGATATTTATTAACTTCTATATCCATTATCCAGTTCAAATCACGCTCTGCATTAGTTTTTCAATAATATTTAGAATCCCAAACATTGTTTACGAAAATTATATTATCTTCTACATTGGTTACTGCGTTCTGATGTGACTAACACCAGCACACAAAGACAGTTACCCCCGATCAAGCCGGTGCTCTTTTCCGACACAAGTAGGTTGAGGAATAAGTTGTAGCTGAGTTCTCCCTTTTTCCAACGGGGAGAATCACCGGCCGGCACTGCCGTGATTCGAACTGCCGACCCTTCCCATGAAGGGAAGGGACTTAACCACTCGGCCACGGTGTCCATGTTGTATACCTCATATTAGCGTTGATGGGAAGCCCTAGAAGTTGCCGAACTTATTCGGGCTTACAGACAGCTACATTAAAATATCTCCGTTGTAATATCCTTTACACACGCTTTCCTAGATGTATCTCTTGTAGCAAATAAATTATTTGAATTGTTTAACGAGAGTTAGATAACGCTGCCCAGTTCTAGAAGCGAATAAAGTATTTGAATTGTTTAATAAGAGTTAGACAATGCTTTCTGGTCCTAGAAGCAAATATTTTTTGCAATTCAGCCTCATTTGAATTGTTTAACAAAAGTTAGACAACGCTTCCCGGTTCTACATAGAAGAGAATATTTTGCACGATCCATCCTCACATCTGCGGCTTCTGTATTGGTACAAAAACAGCGGCTGTGTGTAGTTGCCGGAGCCGGCACCAGTTAGCTCCCAGTGCTGCAGTTTCAGAGGCCCGTCACGTAGTCTGCCCGCTTGCGCAAGTCTATCCTCCTTTGTCTGCCATGCCGCGTTCATGCAGTTTCTGAACCCGCGTTCATTTAATTGCGTGCTTGTGTGCTTGAATGCCGGAAAGCTATCTGCTACAACCCTGCGTGGCGTGTGAATGGAGAGGAGAGAAATGTTTGCTATCAAGATTAACTGCTTGTCAGTGAAATATGGCTCAAAAAATAGTTACTTAGGAATTTTCAAGCGATGAATTTTTAAACCTACACAACACTGATAAGAGCACAGTGCACAAAAAGAGTTCCGTGTTTTGTGTCGCAACTTCTTTGGGAGTAGCCTACTAGACAACTTGCCTAGAAACAGCAGCAGGCCATGACTTCGACTTGGGATAGGTGCAACCTTGATTTTTTTTACGTACGGAGAGGTACTTTGCTTCTTACCGTCTGACAATATCAGAACTGCGTGAAATGGGTTCTTGCAAAATAGTTTATTTCAGCAGTAATCAAATGATGATCGTTTTCAAGTTACATTTTTTCATTATTTTTCTTTGTGGAATTATGTCCTCTTTCGAAATTTCTTGTATTAGATGGACTCTGAGCTGCAGCCATTGCAAAAGCTTGTTCACGGCTTGGTGAATTCAGACGTACAGTAAGAAAAAAAAATCGCTATTTGTTTCCAAAAAAGTCTCATGAATATTTTCATCCAAATAATACGGCGGTAAGCAGTTATTTTAAACGAACTCAAGGTATCGTACCCAGGTGTTGGACGATGGGTATTTGGTGAAGATGTAGTGCTACGTTTAAAAATGCATCACAACAGATTGGATTTCAAATGTAAGTCCTGTAGCGACTTCAGTTCTTTGGATTCTAAATAAATGTCCTGTAGTGACTGGTATTCAGTTATCAGAGAGCTCTGTGCATTTCGTCAGAGCAGAGCAAATGGCCAGCTGTTCTTAAGTGAAATGCACTGAAACAGCAACTCTCAACCTACTTGAAAAACCTATGTTCACTCAACCCGTGCCTACCACACACTTTAAGAAACGTTAGGAGTTTTTTTTGGTAATTTTAACTTGTTTAATTATCATGCTAGTGTACACGACCCGTCAGAAATTACTGAATTCAATATTCTCCTTGAATCAATTTCCCAGATGTGGATGACAAACAAATATCCATCCCAATAGTATCCTCGATTAAAATATTCTTGTACTTGTGCACTGGTGAAACTCGTATCACAGATACGGTCACTAGGCATCCTTATGAGTGTCACAGAGAGACGGAAGAAGCGAACACCAACCAAATAAATTAACACACCAAGGGCATTATAAGTAACATAACGTCCTGGTCTAACCAAGATTCGATTTTCTAGACTCTGGATAACATATTTACGTGCCGTGGTCTCCATGGTGATAGTTCCACATGGGTGCTGCTCGATTTTGGAGACGTATGTGTGCCATCAATATTAAATTATAATTCTACAATAAATTCGATTTCCAGGATGAAGAAAGGAAAAAATAACTGTACACTATTTTCATATCATGGTCTTGAGATGTACGGAGAGTAATAGCCCAATTTCAATCCACTGTGATGCATTAGCTGACCGGCGTTACTAACTCTAAATAGCATGGGCTGAAAATTACAATCGTGATGGTGCCGTCGACCGTAATTGATGGTCTCAACTAAGAAAAGGCAAATTATTGACTTATATATTCTTCACATTCACACATAATAAAATCGTGGCACACTGGGTAATGTCTTCATGAAAAAGTTGAGGAGCAGCTGTGAACAACTTACCTTACGTCTAGACTAGATACTACAATTTCACGTGCTGAAGTGCTGAAATATCACTCCCTCTGGATCAGATATATACATTTGATCCAGAGGGAGTGATATATATATACATATATATAGTATATATATATATATATACATATAAAGCAAAAACATATACTGTATTTATATATTAATTTGCTTTCATAGAGACTGCTACTTCAGAAACTAGAAAAATAATAAATAGGACTTGAAAAAAACAGACAAAATATAGCTACGCCCAAAAGGATTCTGATGGATGAGTAATCAAAAAGACCGTTACAAGGGACTACAAAGTTTCAGACGCTAATATTAAAAAAGGATATTTTTCAAATGTTACCTAAATAAATATATAATTGAATGCACAGAGCTTGTCTAAATTATTCCATAAAATAACAATAGCTGCGTATCTAACGCAAAGAATGTCTCCGAGTGCTGAAGTACGTTGGATTTAACTGATTTATATCAATGTGACAATGGCTCACCTTGAGCATTGCTCGCCTTTACCGATTGCTTGAGCACTCATGAATATTTTCGTCCAAATAGTAAGACAGTGAGCAGTTATTTTGAAACAAACTCAAGGGATCGTACCCAGGTGTTGGGCGATGGGTATTTGGTGAAGATGTAGTGCTACGTTTATATTCTTCTAGCGTGCACAAGTGCCGTGCTTCCTGCGCTGCGCTAGCCGGCAAAGTATGAAATTTAGTATCGGTGTGTCGCCTGCTGGGCAGCTGCTCGATCTCTCAAGCGAACACCGTAGTGGAAAAGAAATGTGGGCAGCGTATTTGTGGTACAGAGAGAGGAGAGAATATGGTTGAGGAATTTTTCGATCCCTCAACCGAACACCACAGTTCAAAAGAGTGTGGGCAGCGTATCTGTGATACAGAGAGAGGAAAGAAACCTGGTTGAGAAGTTCTTCGTTCTCTCGAGCGAACACCGAAGAGGAAAGGAAATGTGGACAGCGTATCTGTGATACAAAAGGAAGAGAGAAATCTGGTTGAGTTTTTCGATTTCCCAAGCGAACACCAAAGTGGAAAAGAAATACGGACAGCGTATCTGTGATACTTACAGAGAGGTGCGAGAAATCTAGTTTAAGTGGTAGTTGTCTCGTACGTTAGTAATTTATGAATTGTCTCTTTGAATTGAATATTTTTTCAAGGTATGTTGAAATGAGAAAACGATGCAATATGAAATCAACTGTTCACTATTACTTTACGATAGAAAGTTCCATCCTCGTCAGAGTACTTTGGGGAGTTAACTACTCTCTTCGGGCTCAACATCGATCTACTATTTTTTTCTCATCTTCTCTTTCGCAGAAAACCGTTCTTTTACGTTTAAAAAAATTGGTGTACGTGATTCACTGTTCACTTGTATACTGAATAATTCATGTTGAGACCCTTCGTACGTCTGTTGACACTCATTTCCAGCAAATATTACGGTTCAAGTTCTTATACTGCAAAGTCTCTTTCTGTACGAAAACAATCTTTCATGATAATCAGCCTCCTACCCAAAACCGTGCAGCAAATTTAAAATTTTAGAAGCATTTATGATAATATATAACACATTATTTCTAACGTAGTGACCGGGATTATTACTTATGCGTACGGATTATTGTCTAAAGTATAGACTGCTCTCAGGATCGTTCATTGATTTTCCTATCAACTTACTCAACACGAAGCTTCGTATAACGCTCAACCCAGCTTTAACCTTGACATTAATCATAATTGTAATCTTATCTACTCTCCCTTTATCTCAATCAACAAAAATTTTTCTCATGGTAAAAAAGTAACTCAACCAAACCTTTCCTTATTTAATCTAACATACCCTCGCTTTGAAAATCTCATTTAATCTTTATAACTACCATAAAAATTCATCCGGTTGCAATTTTGATTGGGATACAGCATCAATTTCTTGTTCATTTCAAGGTCGTCCTCTTTGAATGTGCCATACTTAACCGCGCGGTTCATAATCCGTAGACTTTAAATTCAGCCGATGGGCATCTCAACGCAAATGACAACGAATGAATGCAGGATGGGTACTCTCAACCCTATTATAACGAACGTAATGACAGTCATGAGAATAATAATGGTCATGCTTAATGATGTACAATAATTGTAGCTATAATATTTCAGCATGAATGCCTGATTAATGTCGACTCCTACACCCTTATTATCATTATTATTACTAGTCCACCCCCCCTTCATTTGAAATAAAAAAGAGGGCGAAATGAGAGAAAGGCCGTAAGAAATAAAAAAATACAATCTCTCGAGAGTTGATGAGGCCGCGTGAACACGGCCCGTCAAAATATATAGGGCTGGAGCTTGTATCACAGATACACTCATCACTCACCTTCGGCTGGCTTCGGACAGACAGAGAGACGGACGGACGCGGCTCTTATTATAGTATAGATTGACTGATTGACGAGCATAACCTCAATCAGTAAATCGTATTCTGAAGCACCGATGGGAAATTTCGCTTCTGAGCCTACGGTAGTATCTTCCCTTTTCTGTCCATAGAGCTATTATGGTGGCTATCCAACGGAGTACTGCGTTCCGAGGGTTGTTCTTCAAGATCCCGCTGCATATTCTATATAGACACGAAATCTTTAGCACTGTCGCTTGAGCTACTGAGAGTAGTTAAATTTAGCAATTGCCAATTTAATCCTCCTGCAGGTAGTCAGTATATTATCATTATCATCCTGCATTTATTCCCTTTTTACGCTATTTATTTCAATTTCAGTCTGCAAATATTCATTTCAATACGAAATTATCAAGCTTGAAGATATTTCGAGAAACTACGGAGATAAACCACTTTCGCGCACATATTCTGATACTCAGTGATACATCAACGTAATAGTAGTAATCCTGCAATGACATTAAGGTTACATCAGGGAGGCTAAAACTAACTCAAAATGTAATCTTGCACTACCACTTATTAGGGAGCGGTTGCTATGGAGTGCCGTGTAATAGACGGAGAGAAATGTTAGCTTTTTGGGTACGCTTTAGCGTACACATTCTGAGACTCAGTGATACATCAACGTAATAGTAATCATACAATAACATAAGGGAGGCTTAAACTAACTCAAAATGTAATCTTACACGAACACTTGCTTTACAAGGAATCTGTTGCTCTGCCGTGCTGTGTAAAAAATGTAATCTTACACAGAAAAGAAAGAAAGAAAGAAAGAAAGAAGAAAAACACGTTATTTTCAAAAGAGATTGTACAAAAGTACAATCATTGGTTTTTAAATATACTAGAGAAACTTGTTTGCAAGGAAGCTGTTGCTTTGCTGTGCTCTGTAAAAGACCGAAAGAAATGTCGGCTTTTTGTCCCCAGTGTGGGCTGTATTACCGGGCTATTACGAGCGTCTAGAGCCGTTCTCTGGTGGGTGATTGGTGAGCAGCAGCTGCGGGTCTCCGCTGTAGTACAGCGATTGACCAGCCAAGTGCAGCGTTTCCCGGCACTTCGCATTCTTTGACCAATGGCACGAAATTACTTCGATCCTCTGTGCTTTTGTGTCTTCTCCGCTCTGATCGTAGTTAGCAAGTTGAGCTTCTTCAATGGTACGAAATTACTTCGACCCTCTGTGCTTTCATGTCTTCTCCGCTCTGAGGGTAATTGAGCTTCTTATTGCTGGTCAACCTGAATTCTGCAAAAAAAATTTAAACTACACCATCTTCAAACTTAATAACGGGTTTATATGTGAATGGGTTTAGCGTTTCTTGTGTAAATACACTGTATACAGAAGAGCGTACTTTGAACATAGATATCTAAAAACGCGTGCTGAGTTCTTACATTTGAAAAGCCGACACTCAAACTTCACCTGATTAAAGATGAGCGGTATTTAATTGCACTGGCAATATGATTGGCAATTGGTGGTTCAAATGAAGACCTATTTAATGATTTAGTCGTGGTTTTCTTGGTTAAAGTCATGTCTGCATGCTGCGTACGACGTACTGATGTTCAATGTACTCAGATTTAGAAATCCATGGAACATTGCACTTCATGCGTGGGTTGTAAAAATATTCTAGGAATATCGCACTTCCAGTACGTGATGAGCCTATTAGACTTGTACAAGCACTCTGATCATGTCTCAGTTTTTAACATTTTCGTTACGAATTATTTTAGTGCTCTAGCTCGCTTTGTCACGGTTTTAAAGTTCAATTTCGCCAATGAACCAATCTAATCTGTTAACTCAAATGGACTTTGTCTTAAGATTCAATATATTTTAAGAACCGCACAAATTCTAGAGCAAGCCCTGCTAAGATGCTCCAACGCTGGAGTATATTTTGTGTTTATGCTCGAATACCGAAGAAATGAGAATGCTAACAATATCTTCATGATATATGAGTGTATTCTTACTATAATCGCAATGTTTATGTATGAAAGATTTTTACTGCGACCAATTGTACTGTGGAATATTTGGCTTTGAAATTGGACGTCTTCTACCTCTAATTGACGCATAATAACGAGCATCTGATCTTCTTACCTAATAATACCTTTGGTGTGTTTATTTATTTGTTTGGTGTCCGCTTCTTCCGTCTCTCTGTGACGCTCATAAGGATGCTTAGTGACCGTATCTGTGATACGAGTTTCACCAGTGCACAGGTACAAGAATATTTTATTCGCGGGTGCTATTAGGATGAATATTTGCATGTCATCCATACCTCGAAAATTTATTTAAGGAAAATATTTAATTCCGTCATTTTTGTCGGGCCGCGTACACTAGTATAAAATAACGAGCATCATGGTAGAGCCTCAGTTTGAAAAGCCCCTTGTGTCTCGCTCAGTAACAACTCCTGTTTGAATTGGAGTTGGTCCAAGACCCGCGTCTCGTGTTTTATGTGGGGACTGTCTTCACGGCTCTAAGCGCTTTGTTAAAAATACTGTACGTGGCAATCTCACAGCGTCCAACGCCTGCCTCAGCTTACTGACGAGTCTCGCTGGTGGTCATTAGATATTCACCACGCTGGCAAAAACGTTAGTGCATCCTAGGATGAGTGAGTGATAATGGATAGTGGGTAAAAAAGTTTTCTAATTTAGAATTCGAAGGTCGTCTACTGACTATGATTTCACAACGATTCGTCTCGCTTAGGGTTAATTTAACGATTCTCAACGATTCTCATTAGCATCTCATAAGGGTTACGAAAACCCATCTTGGACCTGTATGGAAGTTGAATATTGTTTGAATGCTTAATGTTTAAATAGCCCTGACTAAACACCGAGCTGTGATCACTAAACCACAAGTTTACAGGTCTGAAATAAATTATTCGATGTTCGGTATAAATTTGAATTTATTCACACCCACCAAACATATCCACTCATATTAAAAAATATGGTCGATCGTTCATGCTCATTTTTACTGAACGAAGTAAATTAATCTTCGAACCCTGTTGTGATAGTCTTAGCTCGATTTCTTTTGCCATCTTGCCTAACTCGCCTTGACAGTACAGTCAAGTCTTGGTCTTGCTAAATATGGTTGCACCACAGGTTGAAGAAATTTGCTGGATTACTAGTGTACACGGCCTATCAAAAATGACGGGATTCAATATTTTCCTTGAAGAAATTTTCCAGATGAGGTTGACAACAAATCTATCCATCCTAATAGTACCCGCGATTAAAATATTCTTGTACTTGTACGCTGGTGAAACTCGTATCACAGATACGGTCATTGAGCATCCTTCAGATCAAAGCGGCTGTTTCTTAAGATGCGGACACCAAACAAATAAATAAACACACCAAGGGTGTTATTAGGTAAGAAGAAGATTCCAACATGATAGAAAATAGCCTTGGTGGAGCGTCTTCAGTCCCTCGTACAGAGCTATCTTTTACAAGAGAAAACGATATGAGACTTCATAACTTTACGTTGAATCGAGTTGATGGAGCATTTAGTTTTAGCGTAAGTACTCGCATCAAATTTTCTAGTAATATTGTTTCAACATGGTGAAGCAAGTGATCTCAGAATATCGGATGCAAAATTCTCCAGCTTTGAGGTTCAGCTCATTCCTCAAAAAAATCTGGCTGCTACTGAATGAATCAATGCAAATACAGCAGAGGGAATTATATTTTTTTCTGTATTACTGTTGCAACTTTCCCGAGTGTAGGCGATTTTCAATTTTAAGGAGCACTTGCGCACATGTGTATGTATAACGACGTTGCCCATGCAGCACAACACATGCAGAATAATCTTGTACGCGAAAATAATCCACAGTGTAAAAAAATACGCGCTCATTTGATCGTGAAAAATCGCATTATCTAATTTCTAAATAATATTAATTGAACATTAACAACGGATTGAAATGCTGTACGCATAATTTTCACATAAGTGAGCGAAGCTGCAGGACTGAGCAATAGGAGCTTACTTTCATATCTGAGTGCCTTACCTCACCTTTCTCCGTTTTCCATCGATTAGGAAGCAGCTAGGCCCCTCGCAACCGACTTGCTCACCGTCATTGTGAAATATTCAGATTGACTCGTCCAGTTATTATTCAGTTTCACCCGTTATGCAAGATGTTTTGTTTTTACTGAGGAATCTTTCAGATTGTCTAGGAAGTAGTTCACAATTGCCAAAGTTGAGTTTTTTTTGGCAACATTCCAGTTTGCTTTGGAACGGTTGGTGCTCCATGGTCGCTCGTCTTCAGGTAGCCTCGACCTTTTCTGAGCTTGAGCACTAGTGATCAATAGCCAGTTCTGCCGGAATTTGAAGCATATTTGTTGATTTTCAATTTATCAGAAGTCGATGACCTTCTTGTCCACGAATCCCGAAACACCGACCTTATAATAATAATCCAAATCTGTTTAGATGCTTAAGTAATCACTAGGTTTTAAGCTAATTTTCTATTTTGGGTGCTCTTTGAAATAATAAACACCGGCTGAACGGTGTGCAACTTTTTTCTCATAAAACTCTTCGGACACGACGATAAATTGTTTAATTTATCGTCGTCAAGCATCGAAGTATAAGGTTCGTGTTTGCTCTCTCGCCATCTTTTTCACGTCGCTGTTGTAATTTTGGCGTGAAATGCTGAGGTTTTATTTGGAGTATCTTTTTTTCGTACGGAGGGAAGGAGGGGGAATTTTCCGTCATTTTGTGTCCGGTGATGCTCGCCAAGCGGACGACGCACGCAGCACCGGCAAGGTATATAAAGAGGTTGCGAAGCTTCTGCCGTCACTCGTTGGAGGTTGGACGGTACGTGAGCAGGAAGGTGCAGTGGCTCTAACACAAAAGCTTCTTCATTCTAGTGAATCGAAGTGATACGTGACTTGGGAACGATATGCCTTTGTTCTTGAATCTTGTAGTTAACTTTACTGAGAATTTGTTTCATCTCTTAGTGTTTCATTATTGTTTTGCTTGAGAAAAAATATCGTCGAATATGGGGCGGATCCCGGGAACTTGACTGAGCAATATTGCGTTGCTCTGAATTGAAACGAATCGTACGTTCATGTGCGAAACATTGTCGTGGGTCAAATCACATTGAATTGTTTCTTTTTGAACAAAATTTGCATATTGTTTTCAAAACCAAGTTTCACAAATGACGCAAATCGTTCCCAAGGATGAAGGTTGCAGTAACAACGTTACCGCCTTATCTCATTTGTTGTGCATGTGCCGCCTTTGTGCCGGCCGGCCTGCTGCAAAGCAGGGTTGTGTGTGCAATTGAACATTCACTTCATCAATTTAGTATTAATTTGTTGTTTTATAATACTTTGTATGAAACTCTGCTTTGACAATTCTTTGAAATGTATTAATGTATTTCAATTTTCAAGTGCTAGTATATCCTGTTAATATTTTTTTGGCTAAACCCTTGGACTTAAGTCTAATTTTTTTGCTACAATTTGATGGCACTGAGTTCAAGTGATCTTGATACATGCATTCACTTGCTTCATTTGACCCTTTCAAGCAAAAATTGCTGCATTTATAAACAGCTCCTAGATCTTTTTATTCAGGATCATATTATTTTTGTGTTAATGAGCACTTTTGATGGCCTGATATTAACATTTCATGTTTAGTCAAACATTAATATCCCAAATTTCAACTTTGTGACATGTTAAAATGAAATAAATGGCTTTTAGTAAAAAAATCATCTTCACTGCATAATTTTATGGATGTTGCTCAAGTCTAATTTAGACTAATATCAATTGGCTAGAAGTAAGCTAATGTAGCTTGCCCTTGATTTTGAACCATTTACTTGGAAGTGGCCCACTAGTTAAATTCAGTTAGAAATCTTTAGTGTTTGCTTTTTTACATTGCTTCTTTCTTCTTACTCTAACCTATATCAATAAGGGTGGAATATTTGTTATTTTCGATCTGATGCCATATTGATCTTGTAGTCATTCATAACAATTTATTTAAATAGTGGCTTCAATTTCTCTACAACCATCGTACCTTTAAGGTGGATAAATCTATTTAATCTATGGGAATTGCTGCTTCTTGAACTTTCATCTTGTTTCATAAACTTCTTTCTCAACTTGCTCTGTTTATGTACCTTGTGCATCGATTATGCATTCCCTTAACTCCGTACTAAAAAAAAAATACTTTTCTTCAACTCCTCCCTAACCGCAACAAAAGCGTTGCAGTTAGGGTGGCTTAAACCTAACATGTAACCTTAACCCATCGTATTTAAAGTACTTCTCCTGATGAAATATGGTCAGTGAAAGACAGGGGAAAGCAAGACAAACTAGCATATGCCGAAGCTCTGTTCCGACTCTTCTGTGATAGTTTTTTTTTTTTGTGCAGTCCAGTACTGATAGAACAAAACAGCCAAAGCACATTTGTTGGATTACTGATAGCGTGGTTTCAAAGGCTTGACGTCTGGCAGCAGTCCTGCCCTGAGGTGCACTAGATGCCAGACGCCGCGAGCGCCCAGGAAGCCGGTTGTTTAGGCAATCTTGTGCTATGCCACAGCTGCCTTCTCTCTCACTCGCCTCAATTGCAGCCCTATCTCGCTGCTTCGATTTCGCTGCTCGAGACATCGCTCTTCAATGTGTTTTGGGTGTATCTCGGTAGTTTCTAACGCGATGCAACGATAGTTTCGGGCGTATCACACTAGTCAGGAAAGCTAGCGATCATTTACATTTTCTATTAGTATTGACTGGAGGGAGAAAGGAATTTGAGTTTTTTATTAGGTTTGAATGCACCTACCGTAATGGTATTGTGCCACTAGAAGTCTTGCTCTATTACTGGAAGTAACCATAAGTGAATGATTGAATTGGTATGATAGCCAACAGGTTACGACTAGATAGCCTTGTCTAAAATGATCGTTTGGGCACTAGCGCCCCCAGGGAAGACTGTGCTGTGCATGAATTTCCAGTTTCCTAGTCCATATTAAATTATTCCTAGGTTTCTCTCGCTTGAGAGCGCCTTTATTGAGGCCAGGGGAGTCTCGAGCTAATATATAAAAATGAAAAATTGATATTACTAAGGCTTGGTTCTAGTTTCGAACTTCAAGTGGGAGTAAACACGTTGGTCGGAGCACAGTTGTACTTTTGAAAGGCAATATCGATGGACCGTCATTCGATGAGACAACTGCCTTACCAGTTTCTTTTTAGATGATCGTGCTACGATCATTGAAAGATTGGTCAATCTTTGCTTCCTTCAAGAATGTCAATCTTTGTTTTCTGCTGGGTCCTGCTCTAAATGCAGCACTGGAGTCGACGCTAAAAAAGTTCCTATTAATCGATCTAATTTTAACTGCCCAGAATCGCTCACGGTCTTTGTGACGGAGACAGAGCGCTGCGAAGTTTTATTTTTTATTGACCACCAATCGCCTTTCTCAATAATTTATTGCTGGATTGGATGATGAACATATTGCAATGTGACTCGGTAGAAATTAACATGCATCTATTTTTCTCTCTTGCAGCCAAGACAGTAACAAAATGGTTGACGCTGCTGTTCTCGAAAAGCTTGAGGCCGGCTTCAAGAAGCTAGAGGCCGCTACTGACTGCAAGTCTCTGCTCAAGAAATACCTCACCAGGAGCGTCTTCGACCAGCTCAAAGACAAGAAGACTGGCCTTGGCGCCACCCTCCTCGACGTCATCCAGTCGGGTGAGTTACTGCAAATATTCTAACTTCTTTTCTCCGTCTTGGAGCGGATCAGACGATCACTGTTGACTTCCAAGTGTCTGCCTGCGAATATTCGGACTTCTTTCAGTACCTATTGTCTTTTGCAGTAAAGGACCCGTATCCGTGCTTGAATGTTGATTTTAATAACACCCCTCATCATCATCATCATCATTATTATTATTTGTCTAGAAGATCAGAAGAGTAGTGATGACTTTGAATTGTCTTCGTACTTTACTCGAGCTCTCGATATCCACAAGCCTTCACTACTAGTATATAAAAACATAGTACTTCATCTTTCACGAGTTCTAAATCAATCAGCTTAAAGTAAAAACACAGTTCTTTCTCGAAAAGATCGTCAAAAATCAACGAAATTATTACCATTTCTGGGAAAATCTATCGGAAGTTTTCACTCAGTGATAACCATTACTGAAGTAAATAACGTCGAATAAAAAGCCTGTTATTAATTTTTCTTTTGTGGTCCACTATGAAAGCAAAATAGAACTAATTTCGAAAGCAAAGGAAAATTTATTCTGTTCTGAATTTTTCAGTATTTTATGATCTTTGCCCCAAATAGTAAATATTTTGAAAAACTTGATTGTTCTCGTCTTACAATATCAAAAATTAATTCGGGAATAGCATTTAATGTCTTAACATTAAATTTAATCAGAAAGAAAGCAGCCACCAGTGTTCTGCATAAAATTCTTAGTCTTTTTCTCCATCTTTGATCAATGAAATTCTCGATGTCAAAGCAATTCAAAATGCCAGTTATTAATGATGGTAAAAACTTAGGTAGAATGTATTTTATTTACAGACATGAAAGTCGACATTGACTTGAACCAATCTACCTTATATGTTAAGACGCAACTGACTCTAAAACTGAAAAGTTCGTGTGCGAGTGAAAGAGTTCGAGAGACACGATTTAGGTTACTCGTCCTGCAGTGGTCTCTTAGCACAGCTGCAAGTGCAGCAGTCTGCACACCTGCTCCATGCAGCACCGACGTATCGACACCAAGCATGTGCGTCATACACACAAAACTGGTCTTGTAAATGCCAACCAAATCATGGAGTGCAATTCGCACCGGTATTAATAGAAAAGTTCTAAAAACCGTCTTCAAAGTAACGCGCATATAATTGGCAATTGTTTCGTTTGACTTGAAAGATTCTTCTTCGTTAGGTGGAATTGGTAAAGCATGTTGTTTTTGGAAAGGAAACTCTAATTTGTTTTTTAACCTTCTGGCCATCGCATTGGCTTTGTACCCCTAGACACGTTGACAGTTCATGACCTTGTGGAAGCCTCGGAAGCCAGACGACTGCTCAGGTTTCCCCGTAACCTTGAACTCACCGTCAGCTTTAACGTTGGCCTGGAGTCTCGGCCCTAGCCTTCCTTCCCTTTATTGATCCGCTCTCGGCCTCAGCCACAGACTGCAGCTCTAAAATTAACCGAAGTGTTCAAATGATGTCTGTAGTAAGATGCAAGCTGGTTGAGTTAATAAAGCTGCTTATCTGGTCTCTTTTTTTCTCATCAGGTGTGGAGAATTTGGATTCAGGAGTCGGTGTGTACGCTCCTGATGCTGAGGCTTACACCCTCTTTGCTCCCCTTTTCGACCCCATCATTGAGGACTACCATGTCGGCTTCTCGCAGACGGACAAGCACCCTGCCAAGGACTTCGGTGACGTTAACTCTCTGGTGAACGTTGACCCCGAGGGTCAATACGTTATCTCGACCCGTGTGCGCTGCGGCCGCTCCCTGGAGGGTTACCCATTCAACCCTTGCCTCACCGAGGCCCAGTACAAAGAGATGGAAGAGAAGGTTTCCTCCACCCTCTCTGGTCTTGAGGGCGAGCTCAAGGGTACTTTCTACCCCCTCACTGGCATGGCCAAGGATGTCCAGCAGAAGCTGATCGACGATCACTTCCTGTTCAAGGAAGGTGACCGTTTCTTGCAGGCCGCCAACGCTTGCAGATACTGGCCTACCGGTCGCGGTATCTACCACAACGACAAGAAGACTTTCCTCGTCTGGTGCAACGAAGAGGATCACCTCCGCATCATCTCCATGCAGATGGGTGGTGATCTCGGCGAAGTCTACCGCCGTCTCGTCACCGCTGCCAACGAGATCGAGAAGAGAGTTCCCTTCAGCCACCACGATCGTCTTGGCTTCCTGACTTTCTGCCCCACCAATCTGGGCACAACCATCCGTGCCTCGGTGCACATCAAGGTGCCCAAGCTTGCCGCCAACAAGGCCAAGCTCGAGGAAGTCGCCAGCAAGTATAACTTGCAGGTGCGCGGCACTCGCGGTGAGCACACCGAGGCCGAGGGTGGCGTCTACGACATCTCCAACAAGCGCCGCATGGGCCTCACTGAGTACCAGGCCGTCAAGGAGATGCAGGACGGTATCCTCGAGCTCATCAAGTTGGAGAAGGAGGCTTAAATTATCTCTCATGTATGCTAGTTAAAAGTAGCTTATCTTTGTTAACTAAGCTTCAATTTAACATCACCCATATAAAATTTTATAGCCAAACCCTATCCCATAACCATAATGACTTGGAATGCTATTGAAGTGCCATTTTTCCCTACTGAACGATGTGGCAGTAGGAAATTGGTGTCTTCAACAGTGTTTAATCTTCATCTTCAGCTTTTCTCTTTTGTGTCCAACTCTCAAGAGAGGATCTGATCTTTAGGTCGTGCCGACGCCGTGAACTCCCGTCACTCAAGAAGATCCCTGTTATTTTTGTTTTATTGTTGCTAAGTGATGGGAGTTGAGGGCGAAGGCATGCTACCTTACTGATATTTCTGAGGTGAAATTATTGTTGCCCCGGGCACATTCCACGGCTATCCCGGGGATCTCGAATCGTTTTCCTCATCGCAAGGAACAACTTTCAAACATTGATGGTGAATACCGGGATAGGGAGATAACACCTGCGAAATAAGTCATCTTTGCATCATCAGCTAGATATATGAACAAATAAAAAATAAAAATCCCTTTCATGTTTTCTTTCAACGTGTTTAATGTTTGAAAAAGTCTCATACTTGCAGCATAATAAGCTGATCACTTGAAATGTAATGAATTGCGAGTACCTGTGATGAAAATGACCTGGAATTCTCATTTCTGTCAAGGATTATGAAAACATACATTTCTCTCGTTCAAATCGCAAGAGTTACCGAAAAGCATTCCGGTACTTAGTGATGATCTTTCTGTAATGTCGATGACTACATTATTTCAGACTAAAGCATGTTTTAGTCCAAGAAACTTCTAAATGTTTTCTGTCTGAAGCCTCTATCGACTGAAATGATTTGATTTAAGAAAATGAGAAATCAAGTTGCATGTTGACAGCGACGGGTTGAATAATTTAACACTTTGTCTACCAACGATAACTCCAGTGTTCGGGTGGCTGCTTGTGCTTTCAATTTAGGACAACGAACAAAATTTGAATTCTACTAGTAGGGGAACATTAAAAAATTCCTAAAATTAGGAGTTAATAGCAAATGAAAATACTCCCATTTCAGAAGCCTTGCACTTTATATTTGATTAAGATTTGCGGAGTTGAAGTCGTCAGCCGTGTAACATTTTTGTAAATTCGACCTAGTAAATTTCATGTATATTCACTCTAGAAATTCTCAATTCATGATTCTTAATGCAAAAATTCCATGGTATCCAAAATTCTTCAAGTTAGGCACACTCATTTTCAAAGAAGCTTAGTTCTTTCTTGAAGCAGACGCTTGCTTGACTGAAACTGACCCACGCTAGGGCGATTTTACCGATAAATCAGGGTAGTGATAACATTTACCTGTGAAAGTTCAAAGTTCCACTCTATTGGGCCTTCAAACTGGAAAATTGCCATCATCAACTTACGAAGTTCAAATGAAGTCAAATCACCGATGGGTCACTTGCATAACGGGAACTTCCTCAGTGACCACCGGTGGGTCTAAGTAGTTAACTTTTGGTGGCGCGGTCAACTCGCATAATTTACCCCAGAACCTGGACAGTAGTAAATTTATGGAAGGAAGATAAACAAAGTTCTTCGTGTCACTCGGTGATAAAAAATTAACGATACAGGATTGACTAGCAACAAAAAAGCACATCCAAACGTTAAAAATCACAACACGGGCATATTTAATATCTAAAAGCATAGCGAGCAGAACAAAAGAGAGCACTTCCAAACAACCGGTAATCGAAAATTTATATTCATGATGAATCTAAAGGTAACATTCACAAAAAAAAATGAGAATCAGAAAGCACTTAGCAAAAACAACTTCGCATTGGGAAAAAATGTACACGAGTCATAAAAATAGCCACGAGCACGTTCGCTTGCGCATTAGTCGTAACTTTCGCTGCGAGCAGCATGTAGTAGGAGTATCAAATAGGTAGGAAGTAAACTGAATTATTTAATAAAAACCACGTTCGGTAACATCTGCTAGGTTTGATTGCCGAGGACGCGACTGCTACAACCGACCCCATCATGGTTTCGCATGAACCAATAAACGTCCCACTGAAACGTATCTTAAAAATTTCAGACATTCAGAGTTAACAAGCGTTTCTGTATCCGGAGGCATCGTACACATGATAGCCAAAATTTAACGTTATCAGAAAAGCACCAAATTAATGCAAAATTACAGTGCCTTGCTTAGCAGAGCCAAATATGCCGATAAAAATTGCTAATCTCGGCCAAACGACAAGATTACTGATAAGCAACAGAAACAACACTATTTCAAAGTTGATAGACTAGGTTAGTTTTATCCTTCCCCGTCACAACAAAGATGTTCGAAGAGAGGAAGAATAAAGGCAGCATTTAGTATGGAGGTAAGAGAACGCGGAATCT
Source organism: Morinoia aosen (assembly GCA_030386875.1). Classification (NCBI taxonomy): domain Eukaryota; kingdom Metazoa; phylum Arthropoda; class Malacostraca; order Amphipoda; family Talitridae; genus Morinoia; species Morinoia aosen. The sequence continues at coordinate 42,824,700 of CM059567.1, read as the reverse complement.
CTGCACAAAGTGTGTTCCCATACAGGATTCCTTGCGCATAGAAAGAGTGCGTTAATAAGGAAGGTCATGAGACAAGATAAAAGTTGAGGAAGAAAGTCAGAGATGCTGAAAAACACAGCATTGAGCCGAAAAAATATTGTCCTAAAAACATTTCAATTTCAACAAAAAGCAGGCCTACCTAACTCTCCGCACAGGACCTTACATTTTCTCTCGGAGAGTGCTACTCTTGAATTAGAAGCAGGTTCCACGGTGCGCCCTGACCACCGCACAAGAGACAGATGCTCAAAAGAAAGAGAAAGCCTAACATTGCATAAGCCACTGCGTAAAAGTAAATAACTAGTTAAAAATTGTTTCATAAACAATAAACGCTTCGGAACAATTCAACTTGGAATTATTAGCGCTAAAACAGTATACTATGCAAGATTTTGATTAAAAGCAAGTACGATGTAGTAGTAGTAGTAGTATTAGCATTGATTTGCTAGCGCTTCAGTAATTCGTACTATATCGCGCCGTAGATCTCACAGTTTAAAATACTGGATTCACATCGTTACACAAAAGCACACTATATAAATGTTGTTCAAAGTTTGTCACAATAACCATCATGGAAACACAACAGCAGCCATCATAAAGACCGCTTCAATTGCCACCCACATCATTGTCATTTTATAAGAGTCCTAGTTGATCTTTGAAGAGATCATCTACAGAGCGACGCACAATCCGCGAAACACAGGACAGCCAAAAACCCCGTAGGGGATTTCAGCTGCCCACCCATTTATGACCGGGCGCCTTACCCACGCTGAAATCCCCAGAGGCATCTACGCAGCGCACCCGGCCATATTGTAGTTTAGTCATCCACATCTCAGACGTGAAAAGTTCCTTGATTACGCTGTCCCTTTCCTGGCTAAATTTGAGACATCAAGTTGCACTTCTCTAGAAACATTTTCAGCGCCGTCACACTGAAAGCTGAACGCTCGATTTCCTTGAGCATTCCGGTCATTACATCCTCATCAGGACCTCGCAGTCTCGGGAAGCACACACTCCTGGCAGCAGCATACCGGGGGCACTCAACAAGAAAGTGCTTGACAGTCAGAGGAACGCGGCACCGCTCACATCGAGGCTGCGGCTGTCGCTCCATCAAGTGCCCGTGCGTCAAACGAGTATGGCCAATACGAAGGCGGCAGAGTATCACCTCCATCCGACGAGGGCGACAACTAGACGATGTCCACTCACGTACGGTGGGTTTTATAATTCTTAATTTATTGTTAATTGTTCTATCCCACTCCTGTTGCCACAAGCTTCTCACTGCAGCCTTTATCCGTGGGTAGTAGTCTCGGAAAGGGACCATCGAGTTCAGCGTCTCCTCGTTTGTCTCCGCAGCCCGTTTAGCCTCATGGTCAGCTCGCTCATTGCCCGATACTCCCACATGTCCGGGCAAGTACGAAAAAAGATTCGACTAGTGTTGTACTAGTGGGCTACTCCACCACATTTTACCCTTGCGCTCCACCCATCATAGTAGAATTTCCCTCAGAAGACGACGCTGAGGGTAACAAAATAAAGCACCGGCCTATTTTGCGTATACACATTCCATCAGTCAGTGTACTACAGTTAGATAGAGAAGAAATGAAGTTACTTTCCAGAAGCAGCAAGCAACATAAGCTTCAGAGTAATGATACCTATACGTTGGAGTTCATAGTACTGTACGAATAGTCGAAAAGTGGGTGGAGGGCTTTTAGCCAGATTAGATTAGTCATTAGTTTTAGCCTCCTTACTCAGCAACAAATGCGATCCAAGGAGAGGAAGGAGGAAGGCACCATTTAGTATGGAGTTGAGGGAACGCGGAATCTATGCACGAGGTGCACAGAAACAGTAAGCTAGGAAAGAAGTTCATGAAACAAGAAAAAAGTTGAAGAAGAAAGTAGTAGGTGCTGAAAAACAGGACAGCAGTGAACCGAAAAAAGATAGTCCGTAACAAAACAAAAACCTATTTTATTACAACAAAAAGGAAGCCTACCTAACCTCTAGCTCAGGCCCTCACATAGTCCCCCTGGGAGCTCTAATTCCCATAGATACACTAGTTGTATCCCCCTGAGGGGTAACCAAATGAAGAAGGGTTCTTTGTAACTATTCAATGAAATTAGCACTATGCAACGTAGAAGACAAAGGTTTTTTGTAAACATGGGTTGACTAGGACAAACTTCGTCGGTAACCCCCCCTCCATTTTCATGTATCTCACGCTGCATGAAGAGGCGCACACTAGTTTATGTAAGGTAAATAGATAACTTTTTCTAGACTTGGAGAAAGGTAAGAAGCAAAGCAGCTTCATGTGAGGTCTGCTTTGTCAGATGACGATGGCAGGTGTGAGTAATAAATTCAAAATTCATTGGATCTGCAGCAATGAAAGCCCTAGTTCAGAGTATTGAAGTGAAGAAGTGCAAGCGAGTTCAGAAGCTAAGACGTGGAATTAAAAGAAGACAGGATATGCACAACGTAGAAAAACGATGCCTATAGCAACGGAATTAGGTCATGAATAAAGTGAAGCCCGCTATTAATACTTACGCACACTAAGAATAATACTTAAATCAGGAGAGCAACACCAAGCAATTTCTCATTGCTATTTACACGAAAAAATGAACGATTAACAAAAGGCGAATAGAGGAGCGCAACCCAGCGCGTGGTGGCTCCCTCGTCTAGACGCACATGAGCGTGACATCAAGTGAACGGTGACTAGCATGACAGACGTAGTACGAAACCAAAACAAATAAATATAACACTTTAACGTACGCAAAAACTTATATCACATAAAAACAAATGAATACACAAACAGAGGCCTTCCAAGGAATGGCCTTTGCGTAAATGAACGCGTATTGCACAAACGACTACACAGTGGACTAGCACGGGTGTTACAAACGAGACTAAACACGAGACTAGCAGCCAGTAAAGTTACTTGCAGCTCACAAGATGGACTAGAAAAGGTACACACAACAATAAACTACACCTTCAAGAGCTCCTTCTCGATTAATTTACGAAAGATCAAACTAGAATATAAAACATTCTCATAAATTCAACATTTTTCTTTACGAACTATAGCAAAGTCTGAAAGATCAAAGAACAAAAGCATTTTAGTTAAACAAGTGATTAAAAAACAGGCAACTTGCAAGATCTCATGTAAGTACAAGGCCCTACGTAGAATTTTATTCTCTTAAAACTGGGGAAAAACAGGTCAACAACACGAAGGTTACGCACAGCACAGAATGCATTAGACACACACAAACATGTTAAGAAGCGTGATGAAATTCACAACACTAGAAGAACAACATAAGAGGATGAAAATTTGAGAAGTCAAACTTATAACGCTGAGTTAAGGTAAATCATCTTTGCACTGTTATCCAGAAGTCCTTTTGCATCATCGTTATCTCTCAGACCATGTCCTGACAGGGCACTTTAAATATTGAGTTTGGTCGCGAAGCGTTTGGAACACTCATGTGTTGATGCATTCGAAGTCATATCTATACTAAAACTTAAGTCCTGTCTGTCATCACATTTTGAAGACAAGATAAGGTCCGTAGCTCACTAACTGAGCGCGTGCACAGGTACACTAATAAATAAAATAGCATCCCAGAAACTCTTCCTCTGTCAATCAAGAAAAAAATCTCCCGAATGAACCGTAGTAATAATTTAAAAAATGACTCGGTTTTCGACAACAAGTTCACAAGTTTAACTGATTAACTCTGCACGCCTGCAAGCCCCTCTACACATGCATCCTGTGGCTTGTCTAACTTTGTTTACAAATGCTATGCTAAAAAAAAAAACATATTCAGGAAAACGGAGCACTTACACCCTTCACAGTTGCAGGAGCATATGTTCATAAATGAAGCAAATGCACGACCAGAAGCCCTACGTTTAAGGGAAGACGTCACAGACATGAATTTCTCTGTGTCCTCCAAAGAATTGGAAAGCATAGCAGCAGTAAAAACAGATTTGTGTAGAGTTTTAAGGTAATTTTGATGTCATTTTACATGCACAGGTTGAGTGAGTTTTATAGTTTATATTAAAAAAAACTAGAGTGTAAGACGAGTCTATGACTACTTGTCTTTTGGACTATAGGTCACCCTCGTTACTGAACGACTTAGTTGGTTAAGAACCTTCCGCACTCACTGAGTGGAAAAGATGAGAACCGAAGCGACCGCACTACAGCGACGGGTTCACCGATATATGTTGATCAACAGCACCGAAAAGAAATCCCAGATGGGACACGGAAAATACCAAATATCTTACATCACAACCCACAATATATTCTTTCAACTCACGGTATCTTCACTAACATTAGGGTCTCTGAGAAACCAGTACAAATGCTCTTGTTAGCCGATGTTTAGAAGCTACTTTATAAGTAGCACCAAGTCCCCAATAAAAGCATAGTTGAGGACAATTCTTTTCACACCCTGACAAAATAGCTGAACGCTAACAGCTTATAATGCCACTCTGTCAAAATAACAGTTAACAAATACATTAGTTTGGCGCATCCAATAAGCACTTTGCACGCGTCAATTCAAGAGACTTTATGTCAAGTAGCTGCTTAATGTGACGCGAATTTTACATCGACGAAAGCTTCTTAATAAATAAAGCATCCCAAAATATGTACTCACCCTTTGATTGCTCACTACTATCTGTGAACATGCAGCTATGAATCAACATGACTAGGAGCGAAAAATTCAACATTTGAACAAGTTTACCTTAATTTTTTTTAATTTAATAGGCTGCCAGTAATTCAACTCATTAACGAACGAATAAATACTAATATTATTGTCTCTCATAGTAATAGTACATATTGAGGGGCACTCTTGCATCGCTATGATTACCACAATTGCTCTCACACTCACACGGGTGTCCATTTAATTACAGGGTGCACACAACTTACTATTTAGTCACAGTTCAACTACAGCAATTGACTACCGTACAAAACATCACTGGTGTAAGGCACTCTAGTTATAAGGGTAAGGCAAGGCAAGGAAGATGAACACACGCTCTTAGTAAACTCAACTCCACTCTGATCTTAACACGACGTGACAATATTATTATTTTTGGGTGTTCCAGCCGCCGACGTGACAATACCTCCTCGACACGAGTGAACAGCGCAATGCTACGTACAACAGAGGGATGAGCCATGACCGATGTATCCGTAGTAAGGTACTAGGCTGCACGCCAATTATATATTAGCTCATCACCAAACATCACATTACCAAATTAGATTCGGATCAAATTAAGATTGCAAGTCATTACTTTGAGAATTGTCTAAAAATGTCTTGGACATACTGTCATGCAAACACACGGAAACATGGCTGAAAATTGGACATACTTGTATGTGAACACACGGAAATATGGATAAAAACGATGTCACTGAAGATATAAAGGGGACAGAAATAGGGAGAAAATCACTCGTAAACCTTCCTTAAATGTACGAGTCCTAAAACTACACTAAACTACGAGACAAGATTGAGCAGCATCAAGATACGGTATTAAGACAAAGGCACAATACATGTCTAACATGAAGATCAAGACACAACCAAGGTGACGCACACGTGATATTAAACACTCCAGATGGCAACGACACACGTGTGTGTGATAACAAGACAAAAATGGTAAAATTTTAAACACGTTATACCTTTTGTCCACTCACGATAGATGGAAAAAATTGGGGCATAATGCAAGAAGTCGGACATAGACGCCCATTGCTAGATCTTGAATTTGACCATACAGTAAGACGTCCGTTGCAACACACATAGGCAAGGAAACTGACGTGCCGGAAAACGAGTGACGCTCAAATATTATACCGTAATTATCTCCCGGTGAATTTAGCCAAAAACTCGCCAACTTGAGGAAGTTAGCTGGAGAAAAACGACCAAGATAGAGACGCCAAAGTGGTGAGAGAAACAGCCCTTGACCGCATGTCCCAACCACCGCAAACGAACGCTAGCTACGGCTGGCTTTGGGTAGGCACGCATGTACAGGTACACAAGTACACACAAATAAGTGCTACAACAAATGAAGCAAGAGTTGAAGGGTCAATTAACAATCGAATGGTTTAAAATATTTTTACACTACACTTGCACACAGAAGTAAAACCGTAAGTTTCAGAGTTAGTCCAAGCAACTATTCTACAAGTTGATAGAAAATCCTGCAGAGTGGAGAGAATCATGAAGTGATATATGTATTGTCTCAGATACGACTGACCAAGATCTTAAATTCTAACCGCTAAAGTTTTGATTGTTTAAGAAGTGAAACCTTACATTCTACGTTCAGCATATTGTTAAGGCACTCGGTTACCCACTAAGAAGTGCACGGGAACAAACAGCACGTCTTTGGAGGAAAATTGACAGTCCATTGCAGCACAAAGCTCGAAAAGTGATGAGCTCGAAAATAAATGTGAAATATAAAAGAAGAAAAAAGACTGGCCAGTGTTCTTAGTTTAAAAATAAAAGCAAGCATAAACGCAACATCAAAGAACTAGAAAGCCCCTAAAGATAAGTGCATTCCGAAGTGGAGTCAAACTCGCGCTCGGGCAGCGGTAAAGACACATTGAGGCAAATCAAAGCTCACGAGCGCGATATCGAAAGGACGAATTCGGCATTGGTCCTTGTAGAACACAACACACAAGCTCATTGTAAACAAATAAAAACAAATGGATCAACAATGACGTACGATAAAAAAAAATCAACAGCTTAATTAAATCAAATAAAAATTTCGTCACGACTACTAAATTACCAACGCTCTAACTACCAACATCAATAAATTTATTTTACAGAGAAAAGAAGTATAAAATGGTCATGTTCAGCAGACACCTATGAGATATAAAAAACAACATCCAGGAATTTATGCAAGCGATCACTTGGAGACAAGCGCAACCGCTCCTGAGGCATCCCTGCTCTCATCAACAGGACCACAACAAACAACGGAGTACAGGGCGAGCTGCGTGGTGCTGCCGACACCCACAGAGCCACTAATGACCATCATTGATAACTCGTTACTTCTGGGCCAACATCATCATCCAAAGCGTCTAACTAATTTCAAACCTGACCTTCATTGACATTCATTACTTGTAAGCAAACATCAACAGTCAACGTACCAATTTTTAGCCTTTTGCCATACTACTCCATAATTTTTGCTCCTCCAGGTATTTATTACCAACTCGTAAGTTCGACGACCATCATCGACACTCATTACTTACGAGCAAACAACAGTCAATGCACTAATTATTAGTCATTTGCTAAACTACTCCATGATTTTCACTTTTCCAGGTATTTATAACAAACTCGTTAATTTGGATTACTCAGTGCCAGAAACTTCATTATATATGCCTGATCACACCGTCATAATACGAGCCACAAATTTGTTGAAGCAATTTGATGTAAATTACACTTAGAGACGATACACGCTCTCCTAATGAATACGTCTTAGCACGTTGACTGCGGTGAGTTGAACTGAAGTTTAGTGTTCAACGTAAATTTAAATTCAACATTTTTTACAAATTTTATAAATCCCAAACATTAACTGGGTCTATTAAATACCATCAATTTTTAAAGATTGTTAAAACATTTTCAAACCACCCATCAATGGGTCGTGTTGCAGTTAATATTTTAAAATCAAACTGAATCATTTTTAGAATACAATTTCCTTAATAAAACAAGCTCAACAGATTAAATAATATAGTCTCTGATTGACACGCCAAACTCAGGGCTTAAGCAGAGAGAGCGTTGCATTTGGAGGGACGTGACCATTTTTATCCTTTTTTAATACTCATCTTCTTCTTCATCTTCATCATCATCGTCTTCTTCATCTATGACGAGAGGATCCTCTTCCCGTCGCTCTTCTTCCTCGTCTTCGCCTCTCTTCTCCTTGCAGCCTTTAGTCCTTCCTCCACCACCTGCTTTCGCCTCGCCAGCTTCATCTGGGGGTCCAGCGCCAGACGCCACAGCATCGTCCTCGCCATCAGCTCTGAAAAAGTTCTCCAACTTAAAATGACTCGTCACTAAGTACTTCACACTGTCACAAACTGACGTCAATTTATCACAAAAACACTGTCTGAAATACCGAACACAACTTTCCAAGATAATATTTTCCAGAGAGAAAACACACTTCCTGTTCTGCAAGACAACATAATGTATTCCAGAAAGAAAATATGATTCCTGCTCTGCAAGACAACAACGCTCGCCAACAAACACTCCACGATGAAGGAAATACATTTTCAACTCCGTAGTTCCTACACAACACAAACCCGTCATCCACAGTATCCGTTTGGTCGCCATCAGGAAGGGCAGCAGCATCGAGAGTTTGGGGAGAGCCGTCGTGAGGGGGTGCCGTCGCAGTCGTGGTGGTGGCCGTGGTGCTCTGGCTGCTGCTCACACTACCACCCTCCTGGGCTTCCACCTCAGCGGGGTGATGTTTCCTGTGCAAATGATGGTGGTGAATATCAGGTGTAAGATTATAAGAGTTTCAGCCTACATAACCACAATGAAGGCCCTTATAGGGGAAGAAGATGGCATAGATTTGAGGGAACGCGGAATCTATACCCTAAGTGCGTTTCCACACAAGATCACTGCACATATAAAACAGTTGAGAAAGAAGGTTATGAAACAAGATAAAACTCAAAGAAATAATAGGTGCTGAACAACAGAACAGCAGTGAACCATAAAAAGATCCTCTTCAACAAAATAACAAAACAAGCCTACCTAACTCCTAACTCAAGACTTTACATTTCCCCCTGGGAGCGCGCTCTAATAAGAAACGCAATAACTGTTACCCTATGAACAAGCATCGAGTAGATGTAACTTGTAAAGCATATAATTTACGGGCCAGTAACGGATACATTAGTATACGTGAGCGCACACTCACATGCCCTCCACTAAAGGCAGAGCAGGAATGAGTATTCTAAATCCCTTGCGCATGGCTTATATTTTGCTTCTTATCAAAGGAAGGGAATGTAAAAACTTCAGCATGGTGGTGATAGCAACAGCGCATTCTATCTTCAATGCGAACACTACTTCTAACGGATTGAGTAACTTTTAAGAATTGACTACAAAAGCCCATGGAAAATTTCAATATCACTATAAGATGCTGAACTTCAGTTAGATATTTTATGGTTAAAACAACTGACCGCCAAATTGAGAGTCACCTACTAAGTAATGGATGAAGATTATTTTGTTCAGACGTTCAGAAAGAAAAATCCCGTCTTCTAGGGCTGAACATGCTAGGCTAAACTACAGAGTTCAAACTCTCTAAAACAAAACAAAAAACTAGAAGTTTCGGGGGTCTATTACTATCAATTTTGCGAGAGCTATCAATAGCTCATCATTTTGAACACGACTCCGAATTCAGCTTTAGCTTGACGAAAAACGCAAGTGATGAACTAAATATTCTTCTTGGAGAGTTTCAACAGAAGGCAGCTCCACAAGCAGATGACGCGGAAACTGTAAATTACCCTTTTCTCAAAGAACTCCAATGCCTGCCTTAAAATTGACTTATGCACTCACAACACGTTGAGGCAAAGGTCAGACAAGCAAGCCAGCACACATAGAAAGAAAACCAGACCCAAAATGCCACAGCTAAACGGCCAAAACACTCTTGCTAGTGAAAGCTGCAATGCAGCAGGCAAGCAGGAAATCGCACATAAAAAGGCAGACCAAAAATGCCTTAGGTGACAGCCAAGACCCTCTTGCTATCCAAGGCAGTGATGCGACAGACAAGCAGGCCAGCACACAGAAAGGAGACAAGAATCACCTGGTGTGGGTCTTGAGGTTGTCCTTGCGGCCAAAAGCAGCGCTGCACCAGGGGCACGGGAAGCGGCGAGGGTTCAGGTGCTGCTTCATGTGACGCCTGAAGTTGGCCGTGTGTTTGATGTTCGCCCCGCACAGCTGGCACGTCAAGCACTGCAACACAACACGTAATTTCAACACAGATCTATACAATTACACGTGAATTCAACAGAGATCTATACAATTACACGTGAATTCAACAGAGATCTGCACAATTGCACATAAGTCAACAAAAATCTTCACAATTGCACGTAAATTCAACAGATATCTACACAATTGCACATAAATTCAACAGAGACCTACACAATTATACGTAATTTCAACAGAGATCTACACAATTAAACTTAACATCAACAGAGATCTGCAAACAGTTGTTACCTGCAGTTTACCAGGTCTCATTTTAATTGTTTTTAAAGGATACTAATAGTATATAGTGAAATAGTTGCACACTACATGATTCAAGGCTCGACTATCAACGCGCGGAAGAGGTTAAGCATTGCTGTGTATTTACCTCTGGCCATTTCATCTGGCTCACACCTAAGCTCTTTAAACCCTCAACCTTGTTCCAACAGCATGTTCGCCCTTTCAACATTATTTGGCAGCAGCTCACCTTCGCACTAAATGAGATAACCAAGTAACAGGTGCATGCTCAAGGCCTTCACTGAGGCTGGAAACAAGGCAGACCAATGTTTACACTCTCTATATCATTTAGCCAAAGCTCCCCCTCGCACTAAATGATACACCCAAGATACGGACGCATGCTCAAGTCCCACTGGGGCTGGACACAAGGCAGACCAGGTCACCTTGGCATCCTTGGCCTGGGAGGTGACGTCAGCAACGGTGGTGGGGATAGCTGAGCTGGGCTGTGGAGCGGCGGCCGCTTCACCAGCTGCCAAGAGGCCCTCTGCACAGCAGGAAGTCAGCGCATCAAGACTGATCAAATTAGATTAGATGTTAGTTTAAGCGTCCCTAACCGAAACAAATAATTACAAAGAGAGGAAGGAGGAAAGTACCATTTAGTATGGACTTTAGGTGTTAGATTAGATGTTAGTTTTAGCCTCCCTAACCGCAACAAAGACGTTCAAAAGAGACAGAGGAGGAAGGCACCATTTAGTATGGACTTTAGGGATTGTAGAATCTATAAAAACAGGAAGTTGGGAAAGAAGTAAATGAAACAGGATTAAAGTTTAAGAAAAGTGTATAAAGTGCTGAAAAACAGAACAGCGGTGAGCCAAAAAAAGATGGTTCAAAACAAAACCCCAATTCAATATTGTTCACTGGTGTAACGCACTCAAGATGTTAAGGAAATGGAAGCAAGATGAACACTCGCTCTTGGCAAACCCAACTTTACGCTCATCTTAATGCCACATGAAAATATATCTACCACACAAATGACCTGTATTTACCTATTGGTTTTAGAGCGGCATAACGCACTTGAGTACGCCAGATTTTTTAAGCCCAAAATACGAAATTTACCCAAATGTACTTGAGAAATGCTCTAAGAGGATAACCTTGCCAAGATGAGGTCAATATGTTCACCCCTTTCAAAGAACACACTGCTTAGAGTTGGATTACCAGCTCAAAATAAAATGTTCAGGATCAATTTACTAATTGAGACACTACTGGATATTCTGCTTTCATCATACCAAGTTGTATTGCACACATCTTTTGAGTTTTATAACTGCACTGCTATGAGGGAGGATTACATCAGCCAAAATTTCCTTACAATGCTTAAAATAATAATAATAATAATAATAATAATAATAATAATAATAAAAATAAAAAATCGGAAAAAACTTGCCCTCAAGTGAGAGACGTGTTCTCGTGGATAAACTCCCCACTAGTTCGAATTTTATCGTAGGAGAATAATTTAGCACAAACGACAGTCGATTCTTGAGTCATCCAACATCTTGAGCAGAATTTCATTTATATTGATTAATATTCCTCCTATTTATCCAATGTATACATAATTCAAATAATGCTTGACTCTTATTTCCAAAGTTGTAACTAACATTTAACCTTTGAAGTCAAGGTTTGCCTGAAATGATGTTCTGTAAGCCAAGAACTGATCTTTGAGCACATCATAGGACGGCAGCTACTTCAAAACTACCGCAACGATGCTAATAGCAAATAAAATGACACAAGCAAACAAATACGGTATGGAGAGTCTTTCTACACACAACTAAAAAGAATAACCTGTGGTACTTCTCTGAAAACCCACAGGAATAACCTTAGGTACTCTTCTGGAAGATCACCATAGCATTGAATGATAGATCAAGCCTGTCGTTCCAGTTCAACTTGTCAGCTCCAGATTAATACCAGCATTCACTTAGAGCTAAACAGCCCATTAACACAAAATTCTCAAAGTAGCCATGAGATGATGAGTTAAAATTACACGCAAACAAAGAAAGAACTCGCACAAATTGAATTTAAAAATTTATATTACACAGAAACACAGTGAAAATTTATCCTTTACGAACATACTTTACTTCGTTGAATTTCTAGTTCAGGTACATATATACAGTGTACAATCGTTTGAGCCAAATGCTATGTTATTTTCAGTCTTCCTTACCACAATAAAGATGTTGTGACACCTAATTTAACACGGGAACCTAAGGGGGTAAAGGAACCTAGTTTATACAAATCACCCTTCAAATAAATTTAGTGTCATTGAGCCATCTTCGGGCTTGAAGAACATCAAACAATGGCTTGAATACATAATTAAACATTCTAATTAGAATATACTGAAGGATAAAAGTAAAATTAAACATGTTATATATTTCCTGGATTCTACCACTAATAGGTAAAGGTAGATCTCATGCTATGGTAGACCTCACACTATAGCAGCACCCACAAAGAAAGCAAACATTTCATATGGAAAAAAATTGTTGATTAAATTCCCAAGTTCTCTACCCGGAAAGCCCCCACTGACTGGCGGCAGGCCAAGGCAAAACTCTATAAAATTCTCGCGTTTTATACCCATAAAGCCCCCCACTGACCAGTAGCAGGCACTTGCTCAGCCACCCCAGCGGCAGGGGAAGGCGTGATGAGCTGCTGGTAGGTGGAGAGCAGAGAGGAGACGTCACCCGAAGACACAGATGCGTTGCCGGTGCCGGTGTAGAGTTGCTGCAGCAGCTGGCATGTGGCAGATGTATTGTCAGCGCTGCTCACAGCTGTGCCCCCAACGTCAGCCAGGCGTAGCTGGTCAGCGTTTGCAGCGTCGCATGCATTCTGGCTGCCCTCAAAGCTGCTGTCGTTGCTGCTCGGGTCTTCCAGCTCCTGAATTTCCTGAACGTAAAACTTCTCGTATCAAGAAGAAATCAGTTTAAAACGACATGCTCAGCTTGTATTCTCTTCAAATAGTTAATGCACAGTTGTCCATATTTGTATCGCCTGGAATTTTCTATTCCTCAATTGTTTTTGGAATGAATTAACCAATTCTATTAGCATTTTCTTAGATATTAAAATTTCAGTGAATCTGCAACTTAAGCAAATTAGACTGAAACAGAATTACTTTTATTAAAAAAAAATTTTTTTTTGATGTTTTTCACATGAAGCAATTTGTTCACAAAATAGCAACCACGGTAATTTAGGAACAACCAGATCCTTCTATAATTGTGCTAATACTTCAGTCCATTCTATCACAACGAGGGAGTTGAGAAAATGTACATTAAAATGAAGCTTACCTCAGTGGACTCTTGCTGCTCTGTCTTGAGCTTGGTCGAGGGCGCAGCCAGCAATTGCTGCTGCTGTTGGAGCTGTTCCTTGCCCTTCTCGAGGCACCAGCGCAGTTTGTAGTTCTCTTCTGCACCCGAAGCATTTTCGTCGTAGGCCCCATTCTGAAAATCGAATAAATTTACAATGTGTCTCGTCATACATCCCCACGCTCTTAGCAACTAATTCTCACAACCAATATTATAGGACTCAACAAATTTACAGAATACTCTCCGAGTAATTTTTTGCTGCAAATCTACATGGAGCGTTCATATGAGACCAGAATTTTCAATACACAGGTTATGAAGTAGAAGTAAAATTCCTTTGAAGAAACATGAAGTCACGGAAAACTGCAGAGGCTTACTCAACTAAATGATGGTAGGTGTGATAGGATATTTATATTACCATCCCTGGATTCAATTTATATCCACCTGAACGGTCTACCTCATGCCCTACAACGCCAGCACACAGCAGAGAAGGGGTAATACATTACCTTTCCTGGAAGTCCATTTTTACCAACGTACAAGGCATCTCATTTGGCACTGCCTACCCCCTACAATGCAAGCAGCACACAGCACGACAGGATAATATATTACCCTCCTTGGAAAAATATATCTCCCAGGAAGTTCATTTATATCCTCCTCAGTCGTGCTCTGCCTAGTCATGCAAGCAGTACACAGCAGCAATAGAGTAATATGTTTTTTGTTACCTTCACAGGAAGTCCATTTAGATCCTCTACATGCCTGTCTTGTGGCCCTACCAACTCTATACAACGCAAGCAGCACAAACAGCACCACCAGAGCAGACCTGCTTGGAGTACTGAGCAGCAGCAACAGCCAGGGCGGGGAAGGAGGCAGCAGCAAGGCCCTGTGAGTAGGAGTTGGCGGCAGAGAGGATAGCCTTGAAGTCTGGCATGAACGACCCGCCAGCAGCGATGCTCGAGGTCCCCACCATCGACTTCAAGCTGTCTTCAGCACTGGTGATAAATATCCATTAAGTGAGGGGAAAATCCACTAAGTGAGAGGGGAAAATCCACTAAGTGAGAGGGGAAAATCCACTAAGTGAGAGGGGAAAATCCACTAAGTGAGAGGGGAAAATCCACTAAGTGAGAGGGGAAAATCCATTAAGTGAGAGGGGAAGATACATTAAGTGAAAGGGGAAAATCCATTAAGTGAGAGGGGAAAATCCATTAAGTGAAAGGGGAAAATCCATTAAGTGAGAGGGGAAAATCCATTAAGTGAGAGGGGAAAATCCATTAAGTGAGAGGGAAAATCCATTAAGTGAGAGGGAAAATTCATTAAGTGAGAGGGAAAAATCCATTAAGTAAGAGGGAAAAATCCATTAAGTGAGAGGGAAAAATCCATTAAGTGAGAGGGAAAAATCCATTAAGTGAGAGGGAAAAATCCATTAAGTGAAAGGGAAAAATCCATTAAGTGAAAGGGGAGAATCCATTAAAGTGAGAGGGAAAAATCCATTAAAGTGAGAGGGAAAAATCCATTAAAGTGAGAGGGAAAAATCCATTAAAGTGAGAGGGAAAAATCCATTAAAGTGAGAGGGAAAAATCCATTAAAGTGAGAGGGAAAAATCCATTAGGTGAGAGGGGAAAATTCAAGAGGAATGTACCAGAGCAAGGAAACAAATATTGTGAACATTGTATTAATTAGGAAAGTAGAACTATGATATAGATTAGGCAAGTTATTTCAAGCCTCTTTAACCATGTCATAGGTGTTCCACTGAGTGGAAAGAGGAAGGCAATGCTTGATGAAGTTCAGGGAATGGTGAGTTTATGCACAAGGCATATTAGCACACAAGATTCCCTGTGCATAGAAAGAGTAAGTTAAGCAAGAAGTTAAGAAGTTAATGAAAAAATACAAAGTTTAAGAAAGAAGTCCTAGGTTCTGAGAAAAAGACAGCAGTGAACCAAAAAAAAAAAGAAAATCCACAATGAAACCAAACCTACTCTATTTCAACAAAAAAGCCAATCTAACCAATGACTTTAAAGCATTTTCCTACTTGCAATGCAAATTCCCTCAGATTCAATAATTGTCTCCCTCTGAAGGGAATATCAGAACACATTTCCTGCAAAACTTAAGACAATTTTTCGTTCCTTTATCAACAATCACCATGAAACAAATTTTTTCCATTAATCATGTGTGTTTCCAATTTTAGCTACATCTGCTATGTTGTACACATTACACATCTCTCATTTACTTTTCAAATGTTTACTTTATTTTAACAAGCCATTTATGAACTACAGTAAAAAATGCATACATATACCGGGCTTATCCTCCCTATGGGAGGGTAGCCGACAGCAGGCCACAATGACCACACTTAGTCACTAGGAGGCGAGAGAGGCAGCACTGGCCGCACCTGAACTGCCAGGACCAGCAGCAGCCCAGCACAACCACCTTCCACAGTCAGGCCCGACAGCCATAGCTGGTTTACCCCGACCGCTTCATTGAGTGCAGCCCCTCCCCCCGCACAGGACAGATCAACCCCATGACACACGGGAACTTCCAGCACCGCGTCAAAAATAAAATTACCTTCTTATGCACTGCCCCCACTCACTTCTGTCTGCAGCCATCCCTCTTGCCACGTCCACAGTCAGACCCCTCTCATACAAAGCACGTTTCACCCCATCCATCCAACTCATCACGGTCTACCTCGCGCACGCAGACCACTCACTTCTGACATATATAACTTTTTCACCAGCCGCTCAACATTCATTCTTTCAACATGCCCAAACCATCCAAGCACTCTTTCATCCGCTCGCCTGCTCAATTTTTTGATAACACCCGTCTGCCCCCTAAACAACTCATTCCTGATCCTATCTCTTCATGTTACTCCATACATGCTCCACAAACACTTCATCTCAAACACATCCAACTTCCTCCTCTCAGCTGCTCTCAACCCCCAGGACTCTGCTCCATACAACAAAACGGGCACAATCAAGCTTTCATACAGTCCCCTCTTAGCATTCATACTCAAACTCCTGCATTCAAAAACTTTCCTCATTGCACCCAATGTCTTCCAGCCTTCACTCACTCGATGCCTCACTTCTACTTCCATACTATCCTTAACAGTCACATCCGACCCAAGGTACCTAAAATGCTCTACCTCCTCTAAAACTTCACCATTCAACCTCACATCCAAAGTTCCAAACACTCCACCTCTTGAACATTTCATCACCTTACTTCTATTCACATTTACTCTCAATTTCCGCCTTTCACACACTCTACCAAACTCTGCAACCAGTTTCCTCAGTTTTTCCTCTGAATCAGCCACAAGCGCTGTATCATCTGCAAACAACAGCTGACACACTTTCCAATACATACCATTTTGTCCCACCAACTGCGCACCTTTTCCCAGCACTCTGGCATTCACTTCTCTCACCACACCATCCATAAACAAATTAAACAACCACGGCGACATCACACATCCCTGTCTCACACCTGTCACAACTGGGAACCATTCACTCACCTCATTCCCTACTCTCACACATGCTCTGCTATCAATGTAGACACTCTTTATTGCATTCAACAGTCTCCCACCCACTCCATACAAGCTTACCACCTGCCATAGAGCCTCACGATCCACTCTGTCACACGCTTTCTCTAGATCCATAAATGCCCAATAGACATCTTTTCCCTTTAATAAGTATTTTTCATTTACCTGCCTCACAGCAAACATTTGATCCACACAACCTCTACCACACCTAAAACCACACTGTTCTTCAGCAAGCACATGATCCATCAACACTCTCACTCTTCCAATTAAAATGTGTAAAAAATGAGTTACACTAAAATTTTAGGATAACAATTTCATTAAAACCTTAGAATATTAATTTCATTAAAACCTTGGGATGATAATTTAATTAAAATCTTGTGATAAAAATTTTAATAAAATCTCACAATACGAATTTCAGAAAAATAGCTTCAGTAAAACCTTGGGGATACAGCTTCAGTAAGAGCTATGTAAAGTAACCTCAGTAAAACTTTTGGAAAGTAGCTTGAGTAGAACTTATGGAAAATAGCTTGAGTTGAACCTATGGAAAATAGCTTCAGTAGAACCCTTGGAAGCTCAAGTAGAACTTTGGAAAACAGCTTCATTAAAACCTCAGTAACATAGCTTCAACAAAACCAGGAAAACCAGTCAAGTGAAATCCTGCGAGTCCACTGACCTGGCCATCAAGGAAGGAGCCCCGTTGCGGCGGGCAACTTTCTTGCCCCTGTTGCTGGACACGGCCGCCCCTACGCCACTGGCGGTGTTGTGCAGGGAGAAGGTGGTCGAGTGAGTGTCCGGGAAGGTGGGGGAGGCAGATCGCTTGGAGCTTGAGTTAAGGTGCAGCTGCTGGTTGCCATTGGGGGTGGGGGATGAAGCTGGCTCACGCTGGGACACGTCTCCCAGGCCTTTGATTCGCAGCGACTCGGCTATCTTGATAAGGCCTCCAAGCTCGCTGTTTGCAACGCTTACCTTTGAAAATGCATGAATTTGGAGATTAGTCAATGAACAATGTAGATTAGATCTAAGAGAAATATTTCTGAGACTTTAGGTGTTAGAAATGAACAACAGAAAACTAACTGAATGACACTGAGCATTATCATTGCTAGACTTTTAGTATACGAGAATTAACATGCACACAAAACTGTGGCAATAATGAATTAGTAAATAAAGATTAAAATACCAAATAATGAATAAGATAGTACAAGAAAAAAAAGACAATGAATGAAATAATTCACTCATGAACATGGTGAAAAGAATATCCAAGACATATGAAAATAATATAATTCACTTGAAAAAGTCAGAGGATATTTGAAATAGAATCGATTTCAGAGTAAAAAACAAAGACCTTTGTATACATTACATCAAAGCAAATTAATTTAAGAAAACTTTTCAATTTTTCTTGTGGCAAAATATAAATTTCAAACACTTTATTTAATTTCCGACACCAATCAACATTCAGGTAACATGCAATTAATGCTCACTTTAGCATGAACAAAATTTGAGTGAAACTTCAAATAAATCTTGGAAATTTCATCATTTTAAACATGGCCAAGTTTGTTTTTGATATCTCACTGAATACAGCAAATACTCTGAATATTTCTACACAAATATTCCATTTTTTGCATCAGATATAATACAACTAAAAACTGAAAAATGGAAATAATAGTCAGGCTTTGACTCTCAAGTTCAACTAATAGTAAGAAAATGGTTGATAAATGGACAAATATGATTTTAATGACACACCTGGCCTCTGTAGATGAACTCCAGCAAAGCTTCAAGTTCACTTTGCCGTACGTCTCGCAGGAAGATGACGGGGTGAGACGAGTCCAGCGTGCTGAAGAGGGAAGCAAAGTAGGTGGAGCATGCGGCCAGCACGAGGCGATGAGCAGGGTAGCTGCCGCCATCACACAACAGAGTGACGTCTACCAACTGACCCTGAGCAAAATTTTAGAGTAATGCATATGAAATTAATACATACAATGGAAATATTCTCTGGAGAACAGGTATTTGAAACAGCTGGTATCCACAATACAGAGAGTGGAAATTTAAAATATTGCCCCACATTTAAAACTGTGAGCAGAGAACTGAATTGCAACTTAAGGGGATGGTCTGGGGGGGGGAAAAAGTCCGTCGTTTCTCGACGCATATTTTTAAACGATTTTAACAATAGGTGTCAATTGATGCGGCATTTCTTTTTGAACTTGTGTTTTTTTTTTGTAAATTCATGAAAAAAAGGATTTCTTTGAAAAAACCTGAAAAAAGGGTGTTGCAGATATATACACCTTGCCCACAATTTTAAAGTTACAAAATTGGATAAAGGTTTTCTAGGTAGCTAATTGTCTTGTCTTTCGATCCGGTGGTATGGTTTTTCCATAATCTGGGTGTTTTAATTATTAGAAATTTTTTCCCAAAAAACCGACCACTTTTTCCGTTTCTTCAAATTCTTCTGCTTCTAATTTTCAGCTTGATTTGAAATTCAAAAAACTATACCACCGCCTCTCTAAGATAATTCAATCGCAATCGATTGAAATATTTGCCATTCCTGGACCTTCAAAACTGTGGAGTAGGTGTCTCTTCAAAGATCAAAAAGTTAACTTTTCAGGAGAGCCATTTTTCTAAAAAAAATTTTTTTTTCATTCTATTTCTTAACTAATCATTTGTTTTCAGTAAGTTTTACAGCTATTATAGATCTTTCCAATCTCTGTCCATTGCTATATTAGCCATTCCTGTAACTTTGAAACTGTGGGAAAGGATTCATATCAGAAAACAGTGAATCCAAATTTCAGAAAACCAGTCATTTTTGAAAAATGATTCTTCTTTGATTACATAGAAGTTTTAATTTTTTCAACTCTTTCTCCTGGTAGCTCTTCTTGAGTCCTTTCAAATGATATATTTGCCATTATCATACCTTCAAAACTGCGGGAGGTGATTGTATGTTTACACAATAGCTAATTAGCTGATGACGCAGAGCAGCCGGACTCAAAACACTCGGTTACATCATCATAATCAACACTGAGAGTTGGAATGTTTCATTTTAGTACTAAAACACTTAAAGTAAGGCCATGAATGCTCTCTCTTGCTATTCCCGTAGAGAAACACTCAATATTGACTCGTAATGAGGGGGAAGAGGGAGGTCACCCATCAATTGGCGCGCCCCAAGGTCACGCTAGTGCGCGTCTTTTACCCCGTCTAGAAGACGAACCAATGTACGCACTTGAGAGCAAATTACACCGTTGGATGCGCAAGAAAATACTCTATAAGATCAATTTATAAACCAAAATTCTACCATAATCCGGAAGTGGACCCAGACCATCCCCTTAAATTAAAACACAAAACAGGGGGCTAAATTTCAACCAAGGTTGTTACTGAAAATGGCCCATAATTGGTAACAATCAGTCAACCAAAAAAAAAGTTGTGAAGAGTTTTAATGGTACATAAACATCACTATATTTTACTTGCATGCAGTTTCAAGATAATAACACAAGTTCTTATACCAGGTAGGAACAACAAAGAAATGAAACTTGGAAATGCTTACCTGTAATCTGAAGTCAGAGAAAACTGAAGCAAAGTTGGCTCTGTGGTTATTCCAAGTGAGCAGGAACTGATCTGCCCCCATACCTATGAGAACTGAAAAACAGAATGCCTTATTTATCACTTGCTAGGATATCAAACTTATTCTTAAATATATGGATACAATTTCTCTACATCAATCATAATCAACCTATTAGCCAAAACTTAATTTACTAAAATTAAATTATTTGATATATAAACTAGGTTACTTGGATTTTGAATATTAAATTTTAAATGATTTATTAATTTATTTCAGATTAGAATTTCTCACAATACAATTTAGGGCGGCCTATATGAATAATATAAAAAACATTTTATTATTATTTTATATTAAAAGCATCACAAAGCACCACAGCATCCTCCAAGCAGCCATGAAATTGTCTGCATAAATGAGCATCAGCAGGTGCTTTGCTGTAGGCTTAAGCAACATGTTGCAAAGTTAGGAATGTTTATATCAAATAAATCTTAAAACTTTATATCAAATAAAGCTTAAGCAACATGTTGCAAAGTTAGGAAATTTTGCCTCAACAACATTGAAGAAACTATCTCCAAAAATATACTAGAGAGAATAAACAGAAATTCATCACTTAGACCTTCAACAAACTATTTACAAATATCAAAATGAGTTCATCAAAATTTATTAAATATATAATTGCACTTCAGTTAACTTAATCTAACTGCTATATAAATAAACAACTGTAGCGCATCCATCCATATCAAATCTGATCAAGAGCAGGCAATAACCAAAATATAAACTTATCAATAAATAAATCGAGCATAAGTGCAGTCTTACATCGTAAGACTGCAAATCAGTTGTAATACATAGAAAATCAATATCAATAATTAAAACTGCACAATTTTTTTATTAGAGCTCACACAACGGCAAATAACCTGTACATTCAACATATTTATCAAAAATGATCACACTACGTGTCAACGTTTACTAGTTACTTTCCATGAATCGGGAGACGAGCGCAAAGCTCCTACGGTACTCATTATACATTTCTTGACAGTTCGAGATAAGGCAACGATGAAATCGTAACAGAAACCGAGAGAAGTTTCAATTTTCAACCAACAAGTTACGAAACCAATACCACAAACAAACAGCACTACAGATATAAGTTAAATCACGTATAAATGTTGACCAAAAACAAAGCAATCTGAAGGCTTCCTACAACCAGTTCACTACTCCTAAGGTAAATACCACTTGAACAAGCATTCTCAAGTAAAACTTTTGAATAAATTAGACCTCAGTCATTATAAAAGCTATTTTTAACTTACTTTTCAGAACTTATTAACGAAGAAGCATGAAATAAAACGATAGCTTTGTACATTTCAAACCTAACACAAAATACTGTAATTATCCTTCGACATCTTTGCTATAAGCGATCTAAGAGTTGCACACAACTGACAAACGGATCTTTACATATGAAGGGCTTCAGGAACCGATGTAGTATTGAATACTCCACTGCACGTCATTCGTTTCCATAACAACTAAGCAACTCATAACATTGGTTTTAAATTGTAAATTGTTCTATCCTATTATGATATTAGTAATATAAATAGCTGTGTAACTTTTTTATAGTAAATTACGTCAAATTACGCGCAATAACGTCGAATTTGTCATTAATCGAAACCTTGCTGGTTACATTGAGTACAATCTGTCTCAAAGTTCTGCTTTTAGCACTGTGAAATGTTCGGGGAACATGGTCCGGAAATAACCAAAACAAGTCTTAGGTATCTATGGACTCAGCTGCAAGTATTATATACAATCAAAAGCACATGAGCAAAAGAAATAACAAAATATAGGAACATGCCATTAGTTTACCTTCAAACAGCAGTAATTATACACCTGTAAACATTCGCTTTTACGTTCTAATTATATTATAATAATGAATGAGGGTAATTTAAAAACTCACAGACAGCAGCACAATGCGGGATTGCTATGATTTCCATGACATGGCTCAGCAGTACTGTGTCTCCGCAGTGGTATAACGTAACTGGTGAATTTGTATAATAAACGCTAATAACCACATAAATAGCAACAGTTTGAAAAATATACTCCTATGTCTCAGCTGTTAAAATTGCTCGCTCCTCCGTGCAGAGGATTCGAGGATTCGAAACCTCACAGAGTTCCATGACATTGTGTCTTCTCGTTGGAAAAAAGAAAACCAATCAATCTCCTATGGAATTGATGTGCGAAATTTCTTACAACGTTGTGTCTTCAATATTTCCTAACGCAGAGGCTCTAAACTGGTGCGAGGAAGACGAACGAGAACGGTCACGTACGAGCTCAAATTATCAACCCCGGCCCAGATGGGTCGAGGCTTTGCCTCTTAAATTCACTACTCAGAGCCATACTAGAATATCTGTGCCCTCATTCGCTCGAAAGTGATTAATTTCAAGAATACTCACCTGCAGTGCCAATAACGTAAACTAGAGATTGTCAACAAGTCAACATAGACTGCCTCTGTTGGCATAGTCCCAGCCATCAACCTGGTCTCTCTGCCCTCAACAAATCGTGGCGGCCTTGCTCCAACGCGCCAGCCAGGCGACATTCAAACTGCGAGCCCTGATCTCCAAATCTCAGTTAAGTCCCTCTCTGATATTATGTCGATCCGAGTCCCCGCCCAAACTTCTGAGTATATTAGGATGTGAATGCGTAGATCGCGTGCGTCCAATTAATGCGTATTTTCGATGATTAATGTTTCAATTATTTCCTGTATTCAATAGTGAATTTCTTTGATATTTCCTGTGTCTTTAATAACCCTTAGATAAATAGTAGGAGAGGACATGATGATTCAGAAGGAAAGTGATAATGTTTGAAGCCAGGAAACACGGCTAGAATGCACGATTAATTTATGGCCTTAAGCCGTTCGCAACGCTTACCGAAGATTGAATTAAATATTTACTCAGACTTACTCTGAGTTGGTGGCAGCTACCTGGATATTAACAAGTAGAAAATAAAAGAAATGTGACGAATAATCTTAATGTCACGACTAATAATATAACAACAAAAAATATCATGCATCACAACAAAGAATAACGGCAGAGAAAGATGAAGACCGTGACCTCAGCGAGATAAAATAAAGAGGGTCACGACATATGGTTATCATTCAATATTCACCCAATTACTGGACGGAAAGTGCAAATACTCATTCCTCATCCACCTCACTAAAGAATTGAGACATCATTGGTTACAGCTAACCCAACTGCTGCATAACCTCCACGTCAATATTCTGACACAATTATAGGAATTGCCACTTACCGTCCTCACTTATTCCGCAAACCAGTCGAAATTTCGAAATTCTCAGAATGATCATCTAAAAATCCAGTAAAATTAGTTCGACCATTAGCATAAAATCACATTACGAAATTCACTAATCTCTATCCTCAATTCTATTAAAATTGTGTAACAAACAAATTCAATCTCTAAAAATTCACATTTGCTTCGTAAACGAAACCTCTCACGCACGCGCGACAGCAACATCGTATGCGATCTAGCGCTCATTGTTCCAAATCATACAGAGCGTGCATAGCTAGGTGTTTGGCTGGATGCTACGAGACACCTTACACTCCATTGCCAACATCACCACATTGCCAAACTTGGCAAAGGGCAAAAAGACTACCTCCTTACCTTAGTCCTTTTTATCATTCAATATTCACCCAATTACTGGACGGAAAGTGCAAATACTCATTCCTCATCCACCTCACTAAAGAATTGAGACATCATTGGTTACAGCTAACCCAACTGCTGCATAACCTCCACGTCAATATTCTGACACAATTATAGGAATTGCCACTTACCGTCCTCACTTATCAGAGACACCATTGCCGTCTCGAACCATTCTCTACCATTGCACACGGCATTTCCACAATTACATTTTCCACATTGCCGACACAGCTGCGTACCAGAGGCGGGGCCTACTCAAGATCGGACCTCAACATCAGCGCCGTGAAGATACCAAGCTGCCTGGCATCCACGAATAAAGGCCAGAAAATTCGTAACATATCTTCCTTCTTATCCTTTTTCGATGGTCCCAGTCCGAGGTGCAAAACAAAGAAAATAGAGTATTTTGTGTCATGATTAAAGACGCTAGAAATACAGCGTCCGAATAACCTGAAACTCCTTCAGAGTCTGAGGCCGTCATCATTCAATTAGTAAATTAAGTGGGTTTGGAAATTAACCCTTTTGACCCTTTTATAAAAAAAAACATCTTACCTGTCACTTGATAAAATCCTAAATAAATAACCTTCACAATCAAATCCAGTAGTTCCCCACTTTGGGAGAACTTCACACTGGTGATAACCCAGAGTAGTTTAATCTGATATAAATGCTCACCCGGACCACCATCGGAAGGATTAGGAGCGCATGTCTAGTGCTGTTAACTTCTGTGCATGGCTGACCTTGAAGGAGGTAGTCTCTTTCCCTACTCTCAGTAGCTAAACAGAGTATTTCCTCTCCAACTCTTCCCTAATAATAAGTTATTGCTACTGCAGCCTATACTAACAAATTCTTCATGTTTATCCTTTGCTACTGAAGCCATCTTTTACAAAACTCTTCACGCATTTCCGTTGCTACTGAAGCGAAACCGTAGGAGATCTTCTAGGATTATTTCCAGTGCTACTGAAGCTCCTTACTAATAACCTTCGCATTTTCCAATGCTACTGCAGCACCATTGCTACTGAAGCACAAAAGTAACATAACACTTGTACGAAACAAAAAGCAATCGCAACGCGCGTTATCAATAATTCTTGGGGAACATTAGTAGCGTAATGGCGCCAAACGATGGTAACGAGATTAACGACGGTCAGGTGGTGTCCGTAAAATTAACACCGTTCGCGATACAAAGTTTGGATTCTTGGTTCTTCCAAACCGAAGAACATTTCGAAAGCCTATCCATCGATTCCGAAAAAGTCAAATATTATTCTCTGCTAAGGGCCCTGCCCTCTACTTGCCTAGACGACCTCTCTGAGGTTTGTAACGCTAACTCAGCCGAACCTTATACCACCCTCAAAGAGCATGTTTTAAAACGTTACAGCAAGGATAGAGCCCAGAGAATCCAAGCTTTGACGAGTAATCTTACCACCTACATTAGCCAAACACCTCTGGCGCTACTGAAAGAAATGAGGAGACTGGCGAAGGGCGTTATGGATGACGATACCCTTAAGACATTTTACATCCAACGTTTGCCCTTACGCCTTCAACCATTCCTCCATACACAGGATGCCTCTGTGAAACTGGACGTTCTCGCAGAATTAGCCGAGAAAATTATTGCCTGTGAAAACCAGACTCCGAATACCTCTGTCGCTATTCCAGTGGTCAATCAAACCAGCTCAAACGAGGTGGAAAGATTATTGCGCGAGTTAGTTCAGCGAGTTGGAGCACTAGAAGTTGCTACCCAGCAAGCCGAACACGCGGATAGAGTTCATGGGGTTGCACACCAAACAGCGGCGTATCAGCAAGCCGATAATCCCACACACACCGCCCCGTTTGATAGGCACAAAAAGCCTAATCGCTCGTTTAAACAACAAGGGGCCGGTAGTTCCAATACCGCTCAGGGCCAGGATTCACGAGGCAATCTGGAGGAGGAATGGTGTTGGTATCATAGGAAATACTTACATAAGGCTCGTAAATGTGAGTCGCCGAATTGTCCGCTTTATGTACTCTTGTACCCAAAAAACGGGAACAGCGCGGCGTAAATGCGAGTCAGACGTCAGCGCCAGCTAAATCAAATGCCACTCGCTGCCTATTTCTTTCAGATCCGACTTCCGGTTTTCGATTCTTGATCGATACCGGGAGTTCGGTGAGCCTAATTCCGGCAACTGCCAAAGACAAACGCACCACAGGTATTCCAAACTTGCGTGCTGCTAATGGCACTCCTATACTCTGTTACGGCACGCGGTCGTTGTCATGTTCCCTAAATCTCAAACGTACCTTGAGCTTCGAATTCATAGTGGCTGATGTGGACACACCCATCATTGGTGCGGATTTTCTGCAGAGGTTTGCATTGGTGGTGGATGTGAGAAATGGATGCCTTTATGATAGCGAAACCAGAGTGCAAAGACCCCTTAGTGCCGTCGATATGGTGAACGTTACGTCGAGCGTCTCTCCTAACCTAGAGAGTACATGTCCCTACCAACGGGTGTTGCTCGAATTTCCCTCACTCTTTCAACCTAATGTAACGTTGAAAAATAACACGCTGACGCAACACCACATATCGACGAGCGGCCCCCCTGTTTACGCGAAAGTAAGACGTTTGCCCCATGATCGATTGCAGGAAGTAAAAGCCGAGTTTGCAAAAATGGTCCAGGAAGGGACAGTTCGCATCTCGAAAAGTCCCTGGGCCAGTCCCTTGTTGATTGTGCCAAAGAGTAATGGCGAGTTGCGTATTTGCGGCGATTATCGCCAATTAAACTCCCCACCTGCACTGACCGTCGTTAATCTCGTTACCATCGTTTGGCGCCATTACGCTACTAATGTTCCCCAAGAATTATTGATAACGCGCGTTGCGATTGCTTTTTGTTTCGTACAAGTGTTATGTTACTTTTGTGCTTCAGTAGCAATGGTGCTGCAGTAGCATTGGAAAATGCGAAGGTTATTAGTAAGGAGCTTCAGTAGCACTGGAAATAATCCTAGAAGATCTCCTACGGTTTCGCTTCAGTAGCAACGGAAATGCGTGAAGAGTTTTGTAAAAGATGGCTTCAGTAGCAAAGGATAAACATGAAGAATTTGTTAGTATAGGCTGCAGTAGCAATAACTTATTATTAGGGAAGAGTTGGAGAGGAAATACTCTGTTTAGCTACTGAGAGTAGGGAAAGAGACTACCTCCTTCAAGGTCAGCCATGCACAGAAGTTAACAGCACTAGACATGCGCTCCCAATCCTTCCGATGGTGGTCCGGGTGAGTATTTATATCTGATTAAACTACTCTGGTCACCAGTGAAAAGTTCTCCCAAAGTGGGGAACCAACGGAATTTGACTTTTAAAGGTTGAATATTGAGGATTTTATCAAGTGACAGGTAAGATGTTTTTTTTTTATAAAAGGGTCACCAGGGTTAATTTTCAAACCCACTTAATTTACTAATTGAATGAATGCGGCCTCAGACTCTGAAGGAGTTTCAGGTTATTCGGACGCTGTATTTCTAGCGTCTTTAATCATGACACAAAATACTCTATTTTCTTTGTTTTGCACCTCGGACTGGGACCATCGAATAGGATAAGAAGGAAGATATGTTACGAATTTTCTGGCCTTTATTCGTGGATGCCAGACAGCTTGGTATCTTCACGGCGCTGATGTTGAGGTCCGATCTTGAGTAGGCCCGCCTCGGGAACGCAGCTGTGTCGGCAATGTGGAAAATGTAATTGTGGAAATGCCGTGTGCAATGGTAGAGAATGGTTCGAGACGGCAATGGTGTCTCTGATAAGTGAGGACGGTAAGTGGCAATTCCTATAATTGTGTCAGAATATTGACGTGGAGGTTATGCAGCAGTTGGGTTAGCTGTAACCAATGATGTCTCAATTCTTTAGTGAGGTGGATGAGGAATGAGTATTTGCACTTTCCGTCCAGTAATTGGGTGAATATTGAATGATAAAAAGGACTAAGGTAAGGAGGTAGTCTTTTTGGCCCTTTGCCAAGTTTGGCAATGTGGTGATGTTGGCAATGGAGTGTAAGGTGTCTCGTAGCATCCAGCCAAACACCTAGCTATGCACGCTCTGTATGATTTGGAACAATGAGCCCTAGATCGCATACGATGTTGCTGTCGCGCGTGCGTGAGAGGTTTCGTTTACGAAGCAAATGTGAATTTTTAGAGATTGAATTTGTTTGTTACACAATTTTAATAGAATTGAGGATAGAGATTAGTGAATTTCGTAATGTGATTTTATGCTAATGGTCGAACTAATTTTACTGGATTTTTAGATGATCATTCTGAGAATTTCGAAATTTCGACTGGTTTGCGGAATAGAGATTCACTACACACCATTATAGGTACCATATAAGCCATGCCAATAGTTGAATAATATAATAACGCAAAGACATAAAAAGTATTCCCTTGGTCATTTTTCTGTATGCTAAAAAGCTGATGTTGTGAAAGCTTAAAAACGCTCAAAAAAGAAGACGATGATAATTGAAATGAATGCCATTTGGAAATGTATTATATTTTACATTGATTTAAGCGTTACAATAATCAATAATTTTCGTGTTAGATCTTTGATCTTAAAATATTAAAGGTCAAATTTAACACTTCATTTATTAGAGTTGAAATTTAAACTATACTTACGAATCTTGACCCTAAACTGCTCAAATTTTTTACTCATATTTCCAATATCACAACCACTGCCATTAGACTGACGCTGGCATCAGGTTATCACCAACATCAGAATAGGGAAACAACTGCAGTTCGTCAGAAGGCCTAAAAAATTACATTAGGGCACCAATTCGGCAGGAAATAAATAGTGTTTAGGATTTTTAGTAAGTGTGCCGTCTATGGTACGCGGGGCAGTTAAGGGTCAAGATGCATAATAACACACATTAATTTAGAACACTTAAAATCACGTGTACGCCAAAGTCATGCATGTGTGTAGGTAATATCCCATAAATGAGAATTTTTTTCTACGTAAAGACCGTTCTGGACAGATGCAGGACTTTAAATATTTTCATGGTTTTATTTAACTTTCAAAGCTTAAAAACGGTTTGCATTGGTAAAAATCCATTGGTATATTGCTATCATGCAGATCATGCACCACAGATATTATCGATAACCTTCTGGTGTTGCGATCTTGCGTTAGTTACTCTCACAATACTCAAGTGTACCTACCAGCATTCATCATTGTTTGACCGTGCATTATTTTTAGGCATTGTTTCATGGAGCCCTAAAACTCAGGAGTGTAAGCCACCACGCAAAATTTGCAGGTAGACCAGAGGAATAGCAATAATATCAGTAATTATAGCTGAAATGACGTCCCATACACAGGAATTTCTTCAGGCATACGAGAGGAATAGCAATAATAACACTTATTATAGTTTAAATCACCTCATATACACAAAAATTTCAATTACCAATTTTTCAGGTTCATGCCCTAGACTGCATGTACATTTATAACGTCAATTTTTTATTGAGTGAATAATCCTAAAACGACGCATCAACGATTTTATTTCGTTTTATAGGTATAGCAATTAGAAGCTTGAGTATATGAACAAAAGAAAAAGAGTAGCTACGCGTTCTGGGTACGTGCGATTTTTTGAGTTAATGTTTCTGACATTTTTGAGTCAGCTTTCTGGTATCTGTTCCCATTTGGGGCCCGTAATGAAACCATTCATGAAATACAATTCAACGACCGGGTCATTCAGTTTTGTTCCACATTTACTGAAGAACACCGTCCCCAACTAACGTTTGTAGGGACATTACAGTCGCTTAAATTTGCATCCATACTATAACAAAACTTGAAAGACTTGTGCGGAATCAATTTAAAGTTGACAAATACTTTCACTTTAACATGAATATTTCAATATCATTTGTAGCAGGCATTTTATTCTTTCTGATTCTTCACCATCTGTACGCGCGCTGTCGTTTTTTCTGCACCTAATTTTATATACCTTTTTAAAAATTTTTTAAAAGAATTTTACAACCGCGTGCCACCAATTACCAATTTGTACCACCGAGTGCTCGCGGTGGCACAGCGGTTAAGGGATCGGACTTGTATGTTGGAGTCGCGGGTTCGTATCCCGGCGCTGGCGCTGCGATTTTCCCCGTTGGGTATAAGGGAAAGCTCAAGCACAATACCCCACTCGATCCAGGTGTCGGAAATGGGTACCGGCTTTACGGTGGAACCGTCATGGTGTCCTATATATAGTGTTAGTTGTAAGACATTTGAAAAACCAATGCTTAAGATCATATGTATCAGGCTTGATTGGAAATAAAGCATCCCAAAGATGCCGATGTTTGTTTTAAAGGAAAACGAACTCAGTATCTGTCTACCATAATTTGCCCACAATGTATTCCTATCTGCTGAGGAATTAAATATTCATTCACTCTAATACCTACTCAGTCTTGCACACAATTGATCGAATTTTGATTTTGGAAATAATGTGCTTTTCATTTCTTGGAACAGCATTAATTTACCTACATATTTTTGAGTTGGAAATTTCGAGAATACTGACTTCTCGTGGTCGAGATTTCACGGTAACGAAAGCATTTTTTTTTTAGCCTATGATAGAATTTGAGGTATATGTGAGGAAATATAAAATGCAAACAGATTTCCGAAAGCGTATTCAAACGACACGAAAGTTCGATTGCAATTCTCAGTGCATTCTTTGGTGTGGTGTTATCTCGGTGATCCGAGTAGTGTCGCGATAAAAGAATAGTTGATTGATGCGTGGCAACCGCGCGTGCCTTGTTAAATCAATCAAACAAACAGTTCAATTGTTACTATAAACTTTCGTCACAAATGAAAGGAACTTTCTTTCGGACGTTATTTGTATTTTTAATATAAATTATAAAGCAGAAATTGTATCTGTTATTGCATTTAGACTCATAGCAAATACAAAGCCATCATGAGCCAACACGCACCGAGCCAGACAGAAATCATAGCTAATCGACAAGATGATAACCCAACAAATAACCTCGACTCCATTGTTCTCAGGTTTGCTGACGCCCCCTGATGGAACACTGATGTATCCTGAGCTCTCATACCTACGGCAGACACCACTCGGAGGACATGGATAGTCTTTGTATTCTGGTAATTAGCATGGAGAGTCTTTGTATTCTGGTAAATAGCATGGATGGTCTTTGTATTCTGGTAATTTACATGGGTAGTCTTTGTATTCTGGTAAATAACATGGATGGTCTTTGTTTTCTGGTGAATAAAATGGATAGTCATTGTATTCTGGTAAATAAAATGGAAAGTCTTTGTATTCTGGTAAACAAAATGGAAAGTCTTTGTATTCTGTAAAACAAAATGGAAAATCTTTGTATTCTGGTAAATAAGTACATTACTATGCCTCAATTTCGTTTACGATGTTTGTTTCTGTTGTAGCTATTTAAGCTTTTAAAAATTTATAATAAGTGTTGAATGGAGACTACTAAATATCTCTTGAATTAAGTGACATTATCTAATATGCATTTACATGCTTTATGTAAAAAATTTCACTGGCTAAACATCAGGACCCTATCCTCTTTCCACATGCCACAAGAAACAAGTTGCCCACCGAGTCATAGGTATCCCATTTGCGAGTGATTCACACGAACGTATTATTCCATATTATAGAAATTACACAGAATATAAAGAAAAATGGTTTGTGGTTGCAGATATATGAAGCGAATAATGAAAATATGTTTAACTTGACTTTTCGAATTCCTCAACAGAGCCTCGTGCTCTTAACGCTTGGGGAGCTGGAGTTCAGCTGCGGTGCTGTCGACGGGGCCGGCCACTTTGCGGACGACCCGCAGTTTCCGGACATTTGGTCTGCGATTGAAAACTCCTACCACACAGAAATTCTGATGTCGCTTCCTGAGACGGTAATGGCTATTTTTAGGACTTGGACTGCGACGTTAACCGTATTTGATCATAGAGGAAGCTTCTATAACGCTGCTGACCAACCAGTAGTCACAAACTCAATTTCTAGAAATACTTAATCGAAGCTGAATGAAAACCTGATTCATATAATATTTGGTGTTTTAAACATTGCTTACTGCAATTGACTATGAATTTTAATTGAATTTTAAATATATAAATTTATGCGATGGGTTTGGAAGGTCACTAGTGTTTGCAAGAAATCATCAGCAAACCTCTGTTGAAGTGCATCTGTAAATCCATGTATGCAGGGTGATGCAGGTACAACCGCTGTTGCTATCAGAGTCAAAAATACAAAAATGCCAGGATCCGAGAGTGCATGGTGGCTTATTAGCCAGTGCTCATGAGCTTTGCGTGCAAAGACATTGATCGCATTAATTTACTGTTTGGTCGACTAAGAAACTCATGTTTGTAATTTAAAGCAAACTTCACAACAGCCACAACGGGGTTGACTGCATGGGATTTTCGTGGTAAAAATCACCCCCGAATTTTTACAATGTTATCTCTCACAACTGAATTTTGAAGATGGATTTTGAATACCTGACGTTTACAGTCGCATCACTTTGAGCGACTTACACTTATGTTCTAAAGTGATGCAAGAGCATGGATAACACCCGAACACCTGATCAGGAGCTTGTCCTACACTAGTCACGCGCCCCGTAGCAAAAAAACTTTTCTTTAATTTCTATTTCATCAAAAGTAACGTACTAAATAATGTGCCCAATAATTATGTACCGTTAAGTCGTTTGTGTTGTTAATATTTCTTTTAGGCTAAATTTATCGGTATAGCGTAAAGTTATTTGTTTTTTTTTTCGCTCGTATTGTTGTTAGTTTTTAACACGTTAAGTGATGCGTGACACACCGGTGGTCATTAAGGAGATTTTCATAATACTTCTGACCGACTAGCAGTCTCTGATTCAATTTTTAAAAATACTAAATGAAAGCTAAATGAAGGCATGATTCAGTTAATGTTAGATATTTTAAAAATTTCTCACTACAATTAACTCTAAATTTGAGCTGGATATTGAACTTCAGTTTGACCCGTCGCACTTAACGTGTTAAAACCGCCTTCAGGGGACGTGAACTGGCACCAGGCTGTCACCGACATCAGAATGATGAAGGAAATGCCCTGCAATGAACATCAAAATACGCTAAAAGACAATAATTTGAAAAGAACTACACGACGTCGACACACTTTTTAAAAGAGTATTGGGGCTTTCAAGTTTCCTTAACATGTTTGAATACTGTCTATGTGTGTCGGGTGTGTCAGTGGAAGTGTTCACCGTAGTTGAGTGATTTAGAGGTCTCCAGTTGGAGTCCCGGTAGTGCCCCCCGGTGATTCTCCCCGTTGGGAAAAGGGAGAACTCAGCCACAATACCTCACTCCACCCAGGTGTCGGAAATGGGTACAGGCTTGATCGGGGGGTAACCGTCATTGCGTCATGGTTTTAGTAATTAGGCATTTGAAAAACCAACGCACAAGATGATGGGTATCAGGCTTGATTGGAATAAATTATCGTTTCTTTTTTACACCAGGTGCCTGATCCGGTGGTGGTGGTGGTGGAGGAGTATCACGAAAAGACGTACGGGGTGGGCAGAGTGACTGTCACGGACCACGGGATGGTGCGCCTCAACAACTACTTCACGGAAACCGACCAAATGTTCTTCATCAACAACAACACTTGCGAAGCTTACTCGTGAGTAGACTGGTGACACCATAACCTGAAGCCCCTGTACATATCTTCTGAAGACCAAAGAATTAGCAATCATAACATGAAACCCTTGCATACTTGGAATGAAGACCAAAGAATTAGTATGAATACTTGTAGAGCTTACGCGTGAGTATACTACAGACACCATAACATGAAACCCTTCCCAGTCTAACTTATTCGCCCCCTGCATGCATGTTTTCGGCCGCCAAAATAATTAAATCGATTAGGCGGTGGAAAACATGCATGCTCCGGCAAAAATGTTTAATTGGGTTGTATATTTGGACTGAAGACAAAAGAATTAGTACCATTACTTTTGGAGCTCACGCGTAATTCCCGGAAATGAATGAAAATATAGAACGATTTAATCATAAAGAAATGTGTCGAATTTTTCACTTTTATGCTTCTCTCTCAATATTTTGTATGGTACAAACATTGACAGGAGCTTTTATGACACCCATGTACGTTTGCAAATTAAGGACCTTTACGCAGAAACTTTAAAAAAAATATATTATGTTTCTTATATACCAACTTTATTAGACGTTTCTCATTTTTCCTCAGTTTCTTTCTTTTTATAACTACCATAAACTTGTCGTCTAACATTGTTACCCAATTGAAAATTATCGCCCTTTTCAGGTAGTAAATTAGTCGTAAAAGGTCAAAAACGGCACAAAACGGCCAAAAATCACGACTTCAAACCGACTCCTACCTATACTTGGCTTATTAGGGCTTGAAAAGGGCCCTTCATTCAAATGGCCTTTTATAGGTCAAGTCAATGGCTGTTTTCGGGCTCATTCGGGTCGTTTGAAGTCGTTTTCAAGCCTTTTTCGACAACCTCTAGCCTCGTTCAAGTAGTAGAGAAGCCCAAAATGGCCGTTGCCTTAGCCGTTTCGATGCCCAGAAATAGCCGTTTAACAGGGCTTAAAATAAGCGACATTTGCACCGAAAAGGGCTAATTTACTGCTTGAAAACGACTATCTCTTGGCCTATAACTGCCTGGAAACGCTCTGTAAAAGGCTCAGAATTTCAATGGGTATGTACTCAAGAGACTATAATAAATATGAGGACATTTGAAAATGTTAGAGTAGAATGAATAAAGGCGAGAATATTACAACAACTCTGCACTTCAACACACTATAGCATGACCTTGAGACAATTGAACGATGCATGTATGCGAGAAGTTTGGTCGATTTTCAGAAGCTAATCACTCAAAGAATACGATTGGATTCCATTTGATCTGTTTCGATACCGCGGAACATTTTGTGAGCAGAGCTATTTCTAATGTAGTAGAGTGATTACCATTTTTAATCATTGATTTATTTCTTTAAATTAGGCGTCTATAGTAGTTTGAGAAACCAAAGCGCAATGATCACTTGACAGCTTGTTTCCAAAATATACTGCAATGCAGAGTTTCATTGCTATCGCGCATTATTTAATAAAGAAATACGAGAGGAGCCAAAAGGTTAAATCTAAACCTGTTTTGAGGTAACTTTCAGTACTCTACATGCAGAGTGTAACGGTAGAGGGCTGCCTTAATGTATCTTTTGTAGGACTGGACTGTGTGGCAGCATATTTTATAGCCACATATGGTGTGGCAGTATATATATTGTAGTATTAAATGTTGTGACAGTGTATAGTGTAGCATTATATAGTGTGATGGTGTATATTGTAGCATTATAGGGTGACAGTCTATTTGTAGCACAATATGATGACAGTATATATTGTAGCATTATATGGTGCGACAGTGTATTTCGTAGCAAGAGTGACAGCTAACTTTATAGCATTAAATGTTGTGACATTATATTTTGTTACCGCACCACACACCCAGGCTGACGTTCAAAACTCCATTCTACGGTTGGAACTACCACAAGCTCAGCACGGATAATTTCGTATTCGGACCGTCAGCGCTGTTCAGGATCGCCAGGGACACCACCTTGGTGAGTGATCCCCTCCGACTTCATATTTCTGGGCCTGGGTTACTAACTATTTTTCCGGACGAAGGGTATTGCTTTGTTTGCAATTGAATTGATCATTAACATGTTTGCGCATTTCTCGTTTGTAAGTGGGATTTTTGCCCTAAAATCGTGCTTTAGATCTTGATCATTTTGTTTCTTATGGGATATTTCTTGTCGCTTGGAGTAGAGGCTGGTAATTTAGGGCCGGTGATGTGTCGTGTTTTTTGACGTAAATGACGGTTATGTAACTTATTTACGGATGGTGATATATCTTTTTTCTTGACGTAGAGAACGGTAATGTAAGGACAATGATGTAGCTTGTTTTTGACATAAAGGTCTGTGAATTGAGACGGTGATATTTTTGTTTTTGACGCAAAGGACGGTGATATATCTCGTTTTTGACGCAAAGGACGGTGATATAGCTTGTTTTTGACGCAAAGGACGGTGATATAGCTTGTTTTTGACGCAAAGGACGGTGATATAGCTTGTTTTTGACGCAAAGGACGGTGATATAGCTTGTTTTTGACGCAAAGGACGGTGATATAGCTTGTTTTTGACGCAAAGGACGGTGATATAGCTTGTTTTTGACGCAAAGGACGGTGATATAGCTTGTTTTTGACGCAAAGGACGGTGATATAGCTTGTTTTTGACGCAAAGGACGGTGATATAGCTTGTTTTTGACGCAAAGGACGGTGATATAGCTTGTTTTTGACGCAAAGGACGGTGATATAGCTTGTTTTTGACGCAAAGGACGGTGATATAGCTTGTTTTTGACGCAAAGGACGGTGATATAGCTTGTTTTTGACGCAAAGGACGGTGATTTTAGGACGGTAATATACCTTGTTTCTTGACGTAAAGTACGGTAAATTAAGCACAATAATTTAGCTTGCTTCTTGATGTAAAGGCCGGTGATAAAAGGACTGTGGTTCGCAGCCCTTCATGTTGACTTAGTGAGAAGTTCAAATGAGGAGGTCGATGTTTTCAATAGATCCATCAAATTTGATCAGTGTTGAGTATACTGATCGTATGAGCACGAGTATATTTAGAAGCGCTCTCATACCAAATAGCAAAATGTTATTTTACCAGCGGTCAAACTTCTGAATTTAAGGAGATGCCCAGTTGTCTTTTGCCTGCATGTATGAAAACCGTGCGTATAGAGTGCTCATGTTTCTCGTTGAAAGTTTTGAGAGGAATTCCAGACTAGATTACGTTGAAATTTAGAGCAGAACGCAGAGACACACCATGAGAGAAATATGTGCTACTCTGATGGATGAGATTTGCAAAATATTATTTTTTCTAAAATATTTCCAAGTTTTGTATTCTCGGGCCACTACTGGCGTAGCTTCAGAGTTCATTTGAGGAGAAGTTCAAGAACTTGATCAAGTTCATTTAAGGATAAGTTCACGAACTTCATCAAACTCATGAACTTGTAGGTAAGTTTACAAATTTGATCAAGTTCACGAACTTGACGGTAAGTTTATGAACAAAAAAATTCAAACAATATAAACAAGCAACTTATTGACCACAAGCGATACAGAAGAAGATTATTACTCAGGTCAAACACAATGTTTAAACTTTAGTATAGCCCCCTGTGGGCCCGAGATTCTGCTAGATTCATCACAAATGACGCGTTGCAGACGTACATGGGGGGGAGCACGGTGCGCAACATCCCGTGCCAGGTGTGGGTGGCTAATACCACGGACGACCACAACATCACCTACTCCGTAGGGGAGAGCTATTGGAGCATCCCCCATGACTCCGACGGGCTTAGAATTCCCCTTCTTGTAGAGGTAGGTGCCCTCGGTGCCCTCGTAAAGGTAGGGTAGCCTTGAATATCTAGTAGAATTCGGGACCCTTGAATATCTAGTAGAGTTGGGGAACCCACTTATAATTGAAAAATATGAATTAACTTAAAAATAATAATTTCTTAACAATTTGTATCACTTTACAGGAAAAATTCCGTAAGCTGCAAAACTTAAAGACGTGACTAATGATTATTTGAACGTTTCTCTTTTCGATTTAAATTTCTTATGGTAGTTTGAGAGCGCTCCTATTTACAAGTCATGTTCTACTTCTACTCCTCTT
Source organism: Morinoia aosen (assembly GCA_030386875.1). Classification (NCBI taxonomy): domain Eukaryota; kingdom Metazoa; phylum Arthropoda; class Malacostraca; order Amphipoda; family Talitridae; genus Morinoia; species Morinoia aosen. Next base: position 42,786,784 of record CM059567.1, on the reverse strand, counting down.
CACTAAAGCATGCTTTTTGTCGTGCTTTTCTGCAAGTCATTTTTTGTTTCAACATTTTACGTGGGTATTACGATACTAATGTGTTGTTATCAATAAATGATAATGTTAAAGGCATTTTAAAAACCATTGTTTCAACATTTCATGTTTTAACTTCATTGGAAATGAAATGATTTCTTTCTGCTGAGCCTATCGTCTGGACAGGTGCGGGGCAAAGAAAAAGATCCATGGAACAACGACGAAGAGAAAGTGATGTCAGTTTTCTACGACTACATGGACTTCACTCCGTATATGTCGGCCGCGCACTACTCGCTCGAGGTAACTATCACTTATTTTAATAATACCAGAGTGCATTGTAATTACTGGTAATGCCTAATTATCACTCTGTTCAGTAATAACAGAGTGCATTGTAATTGCTACTAATGCCTGATTACAGTCAGTCACGAAATTATTCGTACACCCCTCGTGTCTCAAAACTTCCAACAATTTCTCAAAAACTATTGTTGCCACATGCATAATATTTACACAGGGTAACGGTTCAGTAATGCCAGAGTGCATTGTAATTACTGGTAATGCCTAATTATCACTTTGTTCAGTAATGCCAGAGTGCATTGTAATTACTGGTAATGCCTAAATATCACTTTGTTCAGTAATATCAGAGTGCATTATAATTACTCGTAATGCCTAAATATCACTCTGTTCAGTAATGCCAGAGTGCATTGTAATTACTGGTAATGCCTAATTATCACTTTGTTCAGTAATATCAGAGTGCATTATAATTACTCGTAATGCCTAAATATCACTCTGTTCAGTAATGCCAGAGTGCATTATGGTTGCTGGTCATGCCTAAGACTTCCTCCTTTTCAACCATCTCTCAGGTAAATTAATATTTTATAAAGAATGCTGAAAATTTATGTGTAGTCAGAGTTTTAGTTTCAGATATTCGACCGCGCGTAATCACGGAAAGATTTGTTCACGGAATAGTCGCTCAGTGGCTTTAATAAATAATTTTATGGTCAAAAAATAATTCTTTGGTGGACGTGTGCAGCACAAACTTCCTCTCTTGCCAGGTTAACTCAAATATCTTCGTACTCGCTCGATTTGCATTCTCATTTCATCTAATAAGCCGATAATTCTAAATCAATCGTTGCAGTTCGTGCTTTGATTTTAGTAATCGACCCTCGCTTCTGCTCTGTGCTGTGAATCCCAAGTTACAAATATGATAAAGCGCCACAAACCACAGAGCGAATTACAGCATACGCTATTTTTTGTTCACTTTCATTACATACATCAATTTCCCAGTCTAACTTTTTCGCCGCCTGCATGTATGTTTTTCGCCGCCTAAGCGATTTAAGCAATAAAACCGCACAGGGGGCGAAAAACATGCATGCAGGTGGCGAAAAAGTTAAACTGCATTGTTGGGTTTTAGTGATATGGTGGGTAGGTGTATCGTAGACTTAAAATTTCCTACACTCATACTTTACAAAAACAAAATAATAAAACGATATACAGAAACAAAAATATTCTTTCCGCTGAATTAAAGACCCTGGAATAATTGTATCGCTCTCAGCAATTTCAACCTGAATTTAGATTTGGTCAGTCTCGTAATTGCACCACACACCTGTCGCAGGTACCAGCTAGAGCTGTAGCAACACTTGCTAAATGATGTCAATTGGAGAATAAATGTGTCGGTGCAGCGTTGCCACGATCCTCAGTTACTGCAGACGTTTGCTGGTTGACTGCACATGTCAGTTACTGCAGATGTTTGCTGGTTGACTGCACATGTCAGTTATACTGCAGATGTTTGCTGGCTGGCTGCACATGTCAGTTACGGCATATGTTTGTTGGTTGACTGCTCAGGTGCCCACCGGGATGGACTGCCAAAACAGGAAGTCGCTGGATGACAACAAGCGGAAGACTCCGACTCTGCCATCTGGGTTCAAAACCCACGTCGAGATCGTGCTCAGCAGCAGGGTCGGCCAGACCGTCTTCAGGGGCTGGGTGAGAGTCTGACAAGCTGCGTGTTTTATGCAGAGTAACCGTTAAAAATTCACCAATCAGATTCTGGTGACGTGCTTTGACAAGCTGCGTGTTTTGCGCAGAGTATTCTTTGAAAATAAGAGGTGTCTCCTCGCATTCTCGAAGTTTCTCGTCCGATTCTCATGGTGTTCTCTGCAAGACACAATAACGGAGGTGGCGTCGGCTAAATTTAAATTACGACTGATGGACTGAAACGTCACGACGTTAATGAGCCGTATAAGGGATTTGGGCCAAAATAAGAGGTCAGATGAGCCTGGAACTTGAAAATTTTTTGACTTCCTCCTCACTGACCAAACCCAGATATACAGGGCGGGATGTGGGTCACGTGAACTTTAGCTGTGACGCATGCAGTCTAGAGTTATTGAGTAATGGTAGATGCTTGCGTAGGATCTCTAGGGCAGGGCTTCTCAAACTTTTTTTCAACCAAGGACCACTTTTATTACAGAAAATGAGCCGAGGACCTCCTCACATGTGTTCCCCTCAGGGATATATGTATATAAGTATACATATATACATTCACTATTAAATTCGTTAAATTTTGCGGACCCCCCGTTAAAGTGCCCCGGACCTCACTTTGAGAACCCCTGCTCTCGGGGATGTTGGTTTCGTTCATTACTTTATGACAATGCATAGCTTATCGCTCTGGGTGGCGACTCTCTCCGTTGGGTACAGGGGAAAAACTCCAAGCACAAGACGCCACTCTACCCAGGTGTCTGAAATGGGTACCGGTCTTGACCGGGGGTAACCGTCATGGCGTCCTGGTGTTAGTTATAAGGTATTTGAAAAAAACTATGCACAAGATGATATGCATCAGGTTTGATTGATTGGAATAAAGCATCCTGCGAACTTGTGACAAAAGACTTTGATGCTCCCCCTCCAACAGACCTACTTCGATACACGTCGACAGCTCATCCGGTTCGACCTCCGCGGTGACGACATAGATGAGCTCGGCTTCGACATGGAGGTAGTCTTCGCGTACGATTCTGGTGAGAAGTCTATTTTATTTTACAACCCTTCCCTCATGCATGGTGTGTCGAATATGACACATATATCAAAGTGTGCTCCATGTAGAAAAAATTAATTGACACTAGTGCATATCTACGGTTTTTACCGCTAATGAGACACAGAACAAATATATATATATAATGATATTTGTGTAATTAGTATATACAAATAATTATATAATTATTTAATTATACGTATGAGACTGAAATACATAAATAAAATATATAAAATGAACGCGTATGTATGTGCCGCCATAGCCATGTGCTAGAGGGTTCTGCCGCCGTTCGGGAGACCCGGGATCGAATCTCGGCGCTGGCAGTGGCGATTTTCTCTGTTGGGTATAGGAGAAAAATTCCAAGCACAATACCCCACTCTACCCAGGTGTCTGAAATGGGTACCGGTCTTGACCGGGGGAAAGCGTAATGGCGTCCTCGCGTTAGTTATAAGTCATTTGAAAATCCAATATACAAGGTGATATGTATCAGGCTTGATTGGAAATAAAGCATCCGTAGATGCCTTCATTATTTATTATTATTTATTCATTATGTATGATACGTGTTCGGTACACCCCTCCAGCGGTAGAGTGCTGTTTGCACGCCATTACTGACAAAAGCGAATAATATTTTTTTATTTCTCCAAAAATAATTAATGCAGTGAAACTTAAGTTAACATGAATGCACTCTTGCTTGTGCGCGAAACTTGATGGTTGTTAACGTGTTTCATTGGTGCCTGAGTGTGACTGATGGTTGACGTCACTGGACTGGCGACAAACAAAAGAATTTGATTCGTTTCGGACGCCAATTTTTATTCTATTATTTTCTGTTTTTGTATTACTACCCTCATAAAATGACACATTTCACTGGACTTGGAGTGCAAGCAAAAGAATTCGACTCATTTCGAAAACAATTTTTTACTCTATTCTTTTTTTTTTATCCTGCTTTCACTAAATGGCACATTTCGCTGCAGGGATCGCGTACGCCATCAACTCCATCACAGGCACCTGCACCATGTTCCCCATTCCGCCAGACGCGTTTGGAAGCCAGAGTAAGCCAACGCATTTATATAGAATACAAAACATCGAAATAGAAACGGTCCGAGTGGGTCTATTTTGGGTTGAGGAAGAATTGGAGGGCAAATATGCAGAGTGTCCTAGCCCACAAAACACAGAATTTTAGGACACTCAAGTTAGAGGCGTGGTGATCATCGCAGGGTTGCCAAACTGGCTTTTCCTAGCCAAGTTACTAACTAGGAACTCAACTAGGAACTAGGCCACTCTGCCTGAAAGACATCTACGCCGCTATGAGGTGAAATTATCACTTTATCCACTCTCCAGTTTTGACCTCTGATTTGTGGGTCAGGACACTCTGCATATTTGCCTTCCAATTGTGGGCTGTGAGAAGACATGTTGTGTTTGACCCGCCAGACGTGTTTGGAAGTCAGAGTAAGCTAATGGGTCTGGGGAGGAGAAGCGTTAAAAAGATAATCCATTAATTTTGTAAGTTTTCTTGCGTTGAAACTTTCTTTAACAATTTTCTATTTTCTTTCATTCCTTTCATCGCTATTGTTGTTTTGTATAGGGAAGTACAATTGACAGCATAGTTTACGTCGAAACTTGAGCATCATAACTCATATTAAGGTTAAATTATCAAGTACGCAACTATTAAGTATAACCAGTCATATTACGGTTAAACAACATCAATTTATAGCATAATCTACATCACAACCATTAAGTATTGCAACTCATATTAAGGCAAAATTATCACGTACAATTGACAGCATATCAAGCATCAAGCATTACAACTCATATGTTAATATCAAGGTTAAATTTGAATGTATATCTGCAGCGGAAGGCAGCGTGGTGGGCCACATCCTCATGGGTGACCCCGACAACTTCTTCTTCCTCGACGACAGGTGCGTGATGCTCGCTGCTGTGTGTTTAGCTAGTGATGCTGGTGCTGTATTGATCTAGATACTGTATTGATCTAGATGCTGTATTGATCTAGATGCTGAATTTAACTAGATACTGTATTTATCTAGATACTGTATTTATCTAGATGCTGTATTTATCTAGATGCTGTATTTATCTAGATACTGTATTTATCTAGATGCTGTATTTATCTAGATGCTGTATTTATCTAGATGCTGTATTTATCTAGATGCTGTATTTATCTAGATGCTGTATTTATCTAGATGCTGTATTTATCTAGATGCTGTATTTATCTAGATGCTGTATTTATCTAGATGCTGTATTTATCTAGATGTTGTATTTATCTTAAGTGTAGCGGAAGAGAGAAATTATTTCTTTGGTTTGATGTCGTCAGTAGTTAGAAATCTACGTCGTGTTGCAGTTTATTTTGCTATTCTAGTTCAAAAATAAAAACAAAAATAAAACTCATTGTGAGTCAGAAAAAATAATTTTTGTTTACTTGCGGTGCCAGTGTTGATACGTGTAATGCTTTTGGACATTCACATGGGCAAATTCTGCATCTCAACTTCACCATGAAGCTTGCAAACTGCCACTTTTCGTAAATTCGTCATTCAAATTTGATTCGTCACTTCAATTCGTCATTCAAATTTTATTCATCACTTCAATTCGTCACTTCAAGTTTTATTCGTCACTTCAAATAAATTCACGTCAGAAAAATGAGCTTAACTTGTTTCCATTAACACCATTTCCATTTTTTTATGTTTTTATAAATTTTTTGTTATTTTTTATTGATTCTATTTTCTAGTATTTTTTCAGTTTTTTATTTACTTATTTATTTTATTAATTTGATATTTTGTGTTAAGTTACATCTTCAACGGCTACTCCGAGACGAGAGGGGTGCTCACCGAACGCTGGACCTCCACACGGAGCGACATCCCCATGCCCCAGGGGGGACACTACCCCAAAGTTGTCTTGGACTACCAGTTCATATCAGTTAGTGCTTCCCCTTCAACAGCAAGACTGCTGTTATATTGTTATTGTGTTATTATTGTCCAATATCTAGTGTTATTGCCTTTTTATTTTTCAAAATTTAGTGCTGTTCATCAGCAAGACTTTTTATTGTCATTGTGTTTCTATATTTCCAAACCTAGAGCTTTCAATCAACAACATAACAGTTTTTATTTTATTTACAAGGTTACTGTGTTTTGTTACAAACTGTTGTCTTATTGTCACTGTGTTATTATTTCCAAAACTCTAGAGCTTACCATCAACAACGAAACTGTTTTATTCCATTGTGTTATTATTTTTCAAAACCTGAAGCACATTAGTTTTTATGCGAGTGTTTATACGGTATACCCCACGCAGACTACCCAAAACTTGAACACGGTGTAGTTTGTAAATTGGTCCGATACCACTCAAAGATTACATGAAGAATTGGAAATGTTGCACACGTAGTGATAGATATACTTAATGCATATACAATCACATATTATTATAGTAGGGATAGTAGGGTTTGAAGTTCTTCAGATCTTTCTGAACAAAATCCTGTCACCACTTCTCTTTTCGCTGATGAAAGCAGTTCCAAAAACTATGCAACTATTTCTTATCCAATTTTTCAACTTTACGAAACAGTTGAAATTCACCACGTGATAAACTTCAACATGGAACCATTTCTTCCCACAGTCCACAGTGAAGACCGTGGGCAAGGATGACTCGTACCAGTTCCCCGTGCGTGTGGACGTGACCATCTACGACCCTAACGATAAAAATACGATCATCGGACGCGAAGCAGTCAACTTCTTGGGCTTCCATGCTCTGGACGAGGACAGCTACTTCGCTGCGGACTTTGACGTCAGGGACTGTTTCACTCGGCCTCAGCAGCGGTCATGGATCGAAATCACCTTCGAAGGTGTGTTGTTGTTGTTGTCGTGCGTGTGTTGTTTGTGCGTGTGTCGTGTGTGTGTTGTGTGTGTGTGTTGTTTGTGCGTGTGTCGTGTGTGTTTTGCGTGTGTGTTGTTTGTGCGTGTGTCGTGTGTGTGTTGTGTTGTTTGTGAGTTGTGTGGTTTGTGCGAGTGTGTTGTGTTGTTTGTGTGTTGTGTGGTTTGTGCGTGTGTGTTGTGTTGTTTATGTGTTGTGTGGTTTGTGCGTGTGTGTAGTGTTGTTTGTGTGTTGTGTGGTTTGTGCGTGTGTGTTGTGTGTATGTGTGTTTGTTGAGTGCGTGTTGTGTTGTGTGTGTGTTTATTGAGTGTATATGTTGTGTGTGTGTGTTTGTTGAGTGCGTGTTGTGAGTGTGTGTTTGTTGAATGTGTATGTTATGTGTGCGTGTTGTGTGTATGTGTGTGTTGTTGAGTGTTGAGTGTGTTTTGCGTGTGTGTTGTGTGTGTGTTTGTTGAGTATGTGTGTTAACGATCGGGACCAATTTTTTCACGAATGTGAAGAAAACTGGTGTTTCATTCTGATGAAGACAGATGAGCGTTTTTCGTTTTCTGTATGTTCTAAGTTCGACGCTCCCGCATTTCAAGCCTTAAGATGGCTTTCAGATTGCGAGGCGCTCGTAAACTTAACACTCACACACGCCGGTTCTTCTTTTACTATGGGGTGACCATTTGCCGGGATTGAGGGCATTCAAAAGTTGAGGCTATTTAGGATTGAGGGTATTTAGGATTGAGGGTATTTAGGATTGAGGGTATTTAGGATTGAGGGTATTTAGGATTGAGGGTATTTAGGATTGAGGGTATTTAAGATTGAGGGTATCTAGGACTGAGGGTATTTGAGACTGAGGGTATTTAGGACTGAGGGTATTTAAGATTGAGGGTATTTAGGACTGAGGGTATTTAAGACTGAGGGTATTTAGGACTGAGGGTATTTAAGACTGAGGGTGTTTTGAATTGAAGGCATATATGATTTAGGAAATTTTATGATGGAGGAAATTCAGTAGTCGAGGGAAGTGCCGAGCAAAAAAGGGTGAGATGAAATTTAACGCTGTTTTTTACGTTCAGTTTTGCAATTACTGGTAAAATTTTCCTTCTAAGATGTATTCACCAAAAGTGTTTACGGTCTTATGTTGTAATTTATGTTATTATGTTGTAATACTTTTATAAAAAATGTGTTTATGTAGTTGTTTTTAATACTATTATAAACCAATGTAATCATTTCAATGCCGTTTAGAAATTTTTGATGGTTAAGAATCGCATTCATGTCATTTGTACATGCTAAGCCAACCAACGGATCCGTTACAGAGGAAACTGAAAAATATTAAACTCCTTTTACGGTTCCCGATATCCATCCCACCTTCCTCGATTTTTAATAATAAAAAAGCGTTCAATTCTCCCAGGAAGACAATGCGAAGTCTAGCATAATTAAATACCCTGAAGGAAGATAAAAATGAGAATGTAGGTTACATAAATGAGTAATCTAAGAAGGAGGCGTACAGCTCTAATATGAGTGTGAAATAGTCGTAAAAGAAAAAGAAAAAAAGGTTTGTTTCCAAAAGAGTTGCTGTATGGAATGTATTAAAACACATTGATTTTTCAAAAATTTCTTGATATATGTAAAGGATAACACATTGGTTTAAAAAAAAATTCTTGATATATGTAAAGGACAAAATATTGGTTTTCAAAAAAAATTCTTGATACATGTAAAGGACGGACATATTGGTTTAAAAAAAATCCTGATATATGTAAAGGTCCTTCACATCAAGCTGGAGGCGATTTTCTGCAAATCACACAATATGATCTCTAAGTCAGTAATTGAATTAAGGTTCTATTTTGAACAAAAATTAATGAATCCGTTTGACAATATTGGTACGAATTTAATTTAGCTCTTACGCTCATGTAAAAAATGTGACCTTTAGCCTTCGTCATTGAAAATTCTACTTGACCTTTAATTATATTAGCCTTCACTATTAATTATATGTAATTATAATTCTACTTCACTCCAAGAAATTTGCTCTAAGATATTTCAGTGTGTTTCTGAAGCGTTCCCTATCACAGCAAAATTTACATGAAACCATTCCATTTTTTCGTGCTTTTCTCTTAATAATTTGTTCGACTACTGACATGGGTGGCCATGGGTGAACATCAACAAAGAATCTTAATGTTAAGACATTTTAAAACCCAATGTTCAACATTTCACGTATCAACTTTATGGGAAATAAACTGTTTTTCTTTATTTCTTTCTGTTCTTAAGACATTTAAAAACCAATGCTATTCATTTCACGTATCAAATTCATTGGAAATGAACTGTTTTTCTTCATTTCTTTCTGTTCTTAAGACATTTAAAAACCAATGTTATTCATTTCACGTATCAAATTCATTGGAAATAAACTGTTTTTCTTCATTTATTTTGTTCTTTATCTGCACATTGGCTATTTTTTTGTTTGAATCTGTACAGGAATTTACGAACACGGGCTGGAAGCGAACGTATTTGACTTCGAGCAGAAGCTCGTGGAGAAGATTGTAGCGGGCACCAACATCTCGATCATCAGAATACCGGAGATTCAGGTAGGTCTCGAATCCAATGGAATAGGAAGATTTTTAATCCAGAGATTCAGGTAGGTATCAAATCCAATGATTGAGAAAGATTTTGAATTCAGTGATTCAGGTGGCTCTAGAATCCTGGGATTCAAGAAAGACTAGACCCCAGATATAGAGTCGAATTGGACTATAGTTACATGCAACTGCCTTGGTGAACACTTGTGTTAAATTGATAGCATGCGCTCGGAATTTCATCTCAATTTAAAACCAAAACGAACATGTGAATATTGTATTTGAATTGTCTAGAGTTTCACTTACATACTTCAAGATTTCAGGGCACTAAACCCTGCTTGAGTTGCGGAATGCTAGAAAGGCATAATTGTGTTTAACTGAGTCATATAGGTACAGTGTGTCCCACAAAAACACGAACCAAGTATGTATTTTCCCGTATCAGTAACACCATCATAAATTTATTTGACAAAACTGCGTATGGTATTCATATGATGGTATTAGTGATACGGAAAATAAAATACTCGGTTCGGGTTTTTGTGGGACATACTGTATACGCATCCTTCGTCACTTGATACCTTGCGTTCTCAAACGACGTCAAATTGATGATTAACACGTCAAGTGCTGTGGGTTAGTCTGAAGTTCAGTATTCAACTCATGTTAGAGTTGAATTTAGAGATCAATTTTGAAAATCAGGAACTCTAAATGGATCGCACCTTTATTTAGTTTTTATTAAGTATTTTTCTAAATTGAGTTAGTGACTGCTGGTCGGTCAGCAACATTATGAAAATCCCCTCAGCGACCACCGGCGGGCCAAGTCGTACTTTTTACAATTTAAACAATTTATTTACCACAAGTGATACAAAAGTGGATGTTTCTCAAGTCAATGGTCAAATTTGAGTCCACCAACCTTTGGGTCCGAATAAGTTCATTGACTTCTAGGGCATCCTACCATCAGCACTATTCTACAGTGTACAATAATGTTTGACCCCAAAGTGTTAATTTATATTCTTCGGTTCACGCGGTATTCGTGATACGGCGAGCAGATAAGCCACGACGACAACTTCGTGTTCGCGACGTTGCTGCTGCTGCAGCCAGCGCCCTACGTGCTCCAGTTCACGCAGTTCCCTGACAAGGAGCCTACTGAAGAGGACAAGCAGGTGGGGCACCTAGGACTACGGTAGAAGAAACAAGGTAGGGTCATACCAGTCTTTTTTTTTGGTCGACCGTGCGACAATGCTGACGTCATGGCAGCGAATCAATCGCAGCGCTCGTATTGCATCTGGCAACACTGCTAGCCCCAAACAAGGCGTCACTATTGGCCTAACGACATGTCGTAATGGTGACGTCATAAAGTTTGTTTGGAATGAGGCCGTTTCATTGGCTAGCCGAACAAGAGAAGGTACATTTTCCATCCATAGAAATGACTCTACCTTGTTTCCTCTACCGTGCCCACGACACTGAGTTACACCATTCTTGCAAGTATTAAAGCAACCACCTTAAGAAAAATAAAATTGTCAATTTTTGTAACTCAACCTCTCCAGCCTTTGTAACTCTGATCAGTTTTCTTTCTTTAGCGTTAAGTGTTAGACTTTAACTCGTTTCTATTGGAATTTTATATTTCAAACTCCACTTGCAGATTGAGCACTACATCGACGACGTGAACTTCTGCGCCAGCTACTGCCTCAGATACACGGACTTCTCGTGCAGGTATTCTTGCTTATCAAAACCACCTTAAGGCCGGTTTACACGATCATTGAGTGCGCCATGAAAACGAGCATAGTCCGTTCTATCATTGAGGAGTAAATGAGCCTGAAGCGAGAACAAGTGGGCGGGGTTTGCGCCTCTCTTCACTGCTCACGCGTGCGCTTAGTGATCGTGTAAACAGGCCTTCTGACTCACTCATACATCTCACCACAGTCAACTCAATCAGATTTCTGTCAAAAATAACACTCACTTGAATGTTCTGTTGATCAATGAATCCTACTCATCGGTTTTGAATTTGCGTAGTATTGTTCCTTTAATTAACAACTCCAGAGCTTGTTTTAAGTCCAGTGGGATAGTTTTTTCCAAAGAGTTCTAATCAAAGACAAAGTTATTCTCAACCTGCTTACAAGCTCGGTATGAGATCACAACCAACTTTAAGTAACCAAAGTATCATCAATAATCCGGAAAACTGTTCTAACCTCGTACATGATACTGTAAAAAAATTGGTTGTGCTTTTTAAACGATTCTTTTACATTTAAGCTCGAAAGAGCGAAAATCTGTTTATTTTTGTTTATGTTTAAATGCTTGAAAACATTCACTTCTGGGTACATTTATGGTATGTTTGCGTTTAAATACGTCAAAGAATTCACTTTTGAATGCTTCTACGATTTGCTTGCGAGCAAATGCTATGAAATATTTTCTTATAAGCTACACAAAATAGATAACGAAGCAAAGGACTGAGTGGAACACGAAATGATGGGATGAGGAGCCTTAGCTTTTATTATACAGCGGCGGTCATCTCGTTTACAATAAAACCTTCAAACTCAACATTAGCTTTGTGACTTGCGCATAAACCCAAGTCGCGATTTTATTCCGTTGCCTCATCTTCTTAATTAGGATGCAAACAATTTGTTTTTTTCAAAGTTTTTCTCGTAACATTTAAAATGAAGCTTTTTTAAAAAGTGGTTGCGATCACACGCATCGCTGTTATGATGACAACTGAATCCTTTCTCTCTCTCTCTCTCTCTCCCCCTCCCTCTTTCATTCTCTCTTCCTCTGCGCAGTTCATTTTACATGTGCGAGGGCACGGACTCCAAGTGCTACTTGAGCAAAGCCATCAACTCGTCTGGCAACGCGGTGACGCAAGAGAAGTGTGAGCACTATGTGCGTACTGTGGACGACGGGGACAAATACCCCGTGCAGCCCTTCAATGAGGAGGTCGAGATGTGGATCGGGGCTGAGATTGTGAGGGGGACCCTGGACTTCTGGTACACCTACACCGCGGAGGATGGCCAGGTCAGAAAAAGGAGGTTTTTGAATAAGTTGGGGAATGAAATTCGCGTCGAATAGAGTTTTTTCAAAATGATGGTAAACATAATTTACGCCAAAACAATGGGTTTTTGGAATATTTTGATGTAAAGGTGGATAAATTTTAGATACATAATACCAAAAAACGTATTTTCAATAAATTGGTACATAAAGTTCAAGTCAGCACAACGGTTTTTGAAAACTTTCGTATAAAGATTTGTGAGTATAAATGTAGGGTACACCAAAACCGGTGTTATGAGACTTGTGACTGTGTCATAAGACCTGTGACGGTGGATGAAGCACCTGAAGGCAAATTAAAAGAAATTTGATCTTTTACTTTGTTGTAGGGAAGGAAGCACAGCTGCCGTGAAAAGCTCGGTACGCATCCTTTGTAACGCAAATAAAACAGCGAGAGAAGCAATTTATTTTCAAAAAAGTTAATGCCGAAAATGCTTAACAACAGATTGACTTCTACAAGTGTCTTGCCGTAGAGGTCATTAAAATTATTATGTCTACCATTACAGGCATCTTTAGCCATGCGAATGGTTGAAGAAAAAAACGATAGAAAAACTTACAACCGTATTCACTCGGCTAATGTTCAAGGTAATGAAAATAACTTAGCTTTTGCAAATTATCAGTAACGTATTTGTGAATCATAAGTAACGTGTACCACATCTCATGTCCCCTAGACAATGAACAGCACGTACAAGGCTATCAAGGAGGAGCGGGAGCTCTTGGCAGAAGACCCAATCTACGTGGACTACGTCAGGGAGGACTTTGTGCCGCTGATTGGGGGCGCGCGCCTCAGGGACGAATACGTCAACGTCTCTTTGTCTAAGGTGATTGTATTCTTTGTAGAATGGGAATGTGTCAGGTGATGTGTCTTTGGCACTGTAGGGCTGCATAAGTTAAGGTGATGTATCCTAGATACTGTAGGACTGTGTAACTAAGGTGATGTTTCCTAGATACTGTAGGATTGAGTAAGTAAGGTGATGTGTCCTTGTTGCGGTAGGACTGTGTAAAGGGCCATTTACACTAGGGGACATTTCGGCCGTGAGGCGCGGCACGTGTAGACGAGGCTCACCACTCAGGCTCATATTTTTGTGTGTTTATACGAAGTTTCCTATTCGCTCTGATCGAATTCGTAATCCGCGACACTCAAGAGCCTCATAACTACCGGGCCGAATAGGGAACTTCGTATAAACACACACAAAAATGAAACTCAGCGGTGAGCCTCGTACACACGTGTCGCGCCTCACGGCCGAAATGTCCCCTAGTGTAAACGACCCTTAACTAAGCCTAGTGATGTATGCTTGATACTGTAGGACTGCATAAATAAGGTGCTGTACCCTTCGTACTGTAGGATTGAGGTAGACTTGGGTGCGGGCTTGTTATACTTCCGATTCTTTTTTGAAGAACTTTATTTTTTTCTAATGTTTCTGCCTCAATTTGTTGAAATTTGCAAAACTTCGGGTCGAATTTTAAAATTTTATCCAGCAGTTCAAAATTAGTGACGTGCTGATTAGATCTTATAAGAATTCGTGGAACTTTCCAGAAGTTGGTTCCTCTGGAATATATATATATAGCTGGAATATAGCTGAAAGCTGGAATATATATATATATATAGCCTCTTTAATAATCATGATAAATTGTTCTTGAAATGAAGAAGAATAATGTTTCACGCTTTTATCCATCCACAAAACTACATAAAACGAAGCATGAGTTATTTTTTCTTTCTAAAGTTTGATAGTTTTTTTTTCGTTGGAGAACCAATGTATTATAATTTGAGATCAAATAACTCAGTACCAAACTTCACTTCATGTTTTTGTGTGTCACTTCATATTTTTGTGCAGCAACTCCATGCTATATTTTGAGCCATCCTTCATTACGGAACTTTGAGATGAATAATTCATTATTTTAAATCTGTGCTGTGACAAAATTCCAGATCAAAAACAACCGAATAAAACTAATATTCCCACACGCATTTCATCGTAATTTTTCGGATCACGTCAAAGCAGTTTTTGCTCAATAAGTGAATCATTTTACAATTCGTTCCAGAGCACGTACATTTCATGCCTGCTGACGTGCAAGACGTACGAAGCGTTCCACTGCAGCAGCTTCAGTTTCTGCTACGACTCCGGCAGGTGCGACATATCAGACACGGTGTTCGTTCGTCCTATGGGCTCCAAGGAGGTTGTCTACGACGGAGACTGCGTCATCATTGGGCGTAAGTAACGGGCACGGTAGAGGAAACAAGGTAGGGTCATTTTTGTAGGAGAAAATACACCTCCTCTTGTTCGGCTAGCCAATAGAACGGCTTCCTTCCAAGCAGACTTTATGACGCCACCATTGCGCCGTGTTAGCCCAATAGTGATGCCAGATTTCGGGGTAGCAGTGTTGCCCGATGGGATATGAGCGCTGCTATTGGTTCATTGCCATGATGTCAGCATTACCACACGGTCGAAGAAAAAGACTTGTTTGACCCTACCTTGTTTCTTCTACCATGGTGACGGGTCCATCTCCAGTGTATGTGCTTGTTTCGCCAAAGCAGGATTGATTGACAGTCAACACTTTGACTGTAATGGGTTAAACTCAAGTTTAATATTCAAATCAAATTTGAAGACAATTATTGCAAACAATTTCGAAAATGGCCAACATTAACTTGATCATGTCTTCATTTAGCTTTTATTTTTATTTAGCTTTTTGAAAGTGTTTTTGAAAATGAGTTTGTGACTACTGGTCGGTCAGCAGCGTTATCAAAATCACCTCAGTGGCCACCGGTGGCGCACGTTGCGGTCAAAGTGTCAAGCGTCCTGCATGAGTGACGGCGCCGTTTTTGGAGCATACGAACACGCAGATTGTGCCTTGCTTCGCTATTCCTAACGAAATAACTTTTAATTGCGCAACATTTACCATCTGCGTTATCGAGAATGATTTTTTTTACTTTTAAACGGAGATACTCAGACAATACGGTGACAATATCAAGCAACCAAAGAGCACTTTTTTTTAGCTGCGAGGAAGTTTTTATAAGATCATGCTTATTGTTTTTGAGCCTGCGAGGAAGTTTTAATAAGATCATGATTATTGTTTTCGATCCTGCAGTAAAGAAAAGACTTGAATTCGACGATCAATATGAGGAGCAGCAGTAGAAGGCATTTTAGTAGCGAGGAAGTTTTTCTCAATTCATGCTTGTTGTTCTTGATGTCTTTTTGTAAAGAGAAGACTTGAACTCAAGTTTGTCATTCAAGTTTTGAATTCAAGTCTTGAATTCAAGTCTGGTCAAGGAATCAAGTCCTATAATATAATCAAGTATATACAAGTCCTGACTCTGTCAGGAAATTTTTCTCAATTCATGACTGCCGTAACGAAAAGACTTGAATTCAAGATGCCATTTGCCAGGAAATTTCTATGAATTCATGACTGCCGTAAAGAGAAGACTTGAATTCAAGGCGCCCTTTGTCTGCACTGCTCAGGTCAGCTCCTGGACGAGTACACGAAGGTGGAGGGCGCGGTGCTCACCGTGAATTACAACATGAACTTCTCCGGCATCCTCGACCCCAACTACTGCGCCTACGATTGTGACGTCGTCACCAACTTCGAGTGCAGGTTTGTTTCGGGGCTCTTTTGCTAGCGTAGTTAACGCGGAAATATGAAATATGTTAAATCGGTATGAAATTTGTTAACACGGTTTGAAATATGTTAACACGGAAATATGTTAACACGGTTTGAAATATGTAATGTTAACACTGTGATTGCGTCGGGTTTAATTAACTGATGGTCAATATTCACCTCAAACTAGAGTTCATTTTAGATATCAATTTTGTAAATGTGTTTTTCATTAAATAGGTCGTGCCTTCATTTAGCTTACGTTGAGTATTTATGGAAATTGATTTTGACACTGCTGGTCGGTTACAGCCGTATGAAAATCCCTCAGTAACCACAGGTGGGATACGTCACTGTCAAAGTGTTAATCTACTATGTAACGTGCTGAAGAAATCTACCGTAATTGAAATACGGTAATCCACTTTACAAATTACTGAAGAAACCGTGAAATTCTATGAAATCGAATGGATCTCGAGCTCGTCTTGAAACGACATTGTGACATGTCGTTATGCCAATAGCGGTGTCAGATTTAGGGCTAGTAGCGTGGCTAAATACAGTACGAGCGCTGGTATTAGTTCATTGCCATGACGTCAGCATTACCACACGGCCGATGAAAAAAGAATGGCTTGACCCATACCTGCCGTAACTCGTATCCTGCCTACCCTCGCACCATTTAAAGCTGGGTCTCAAAATTTCCTCGCAGGTCATTCGACTACTGCAGCGACACGGGCACGTGCTACCTCCACGACACGCACGCCCTCGACGCTGGCGACGGGGCCCTGCAGACGAACTCAACCTACTGCACCCACTACTCCAGTAAGGACACTGTTTGTTCTGTCTTCTGTCTGTATGCATACCACGGTAGAGGAAACAAGGTAGGGTCATTTCTATGGGATAAAATACACCTCCTCTTTTTCGGCTAGCCAATGGAAGGCTTTATTTCACGCAAACTTTATGACGTCACCAAAACGCAATGTCGTTAGGCCAATAGTGGAGCCAGATTTGAGGGTAGCAGTGCTGCCAGATGCAATATGAGCGCTGCTATTGGTTCGTTGCCGTGACGTCAGCAAAACCACACCGTCAACTAAAAAAAGACTGGTTTGAACCTACCTTGTACCCTCTACCGTGACCGCCCCCTTACCAGACATTTATTTACGCAGGGAGCTACCTCACCGACTTCGAGAAGCACGAGAACGTGCAGATATCGGGCACCCGCGACGTCTACTTCAAGTACATCAGCCTGGACGCATGCGCTAAGGTGAGAGTCCCGGAACTCTATTCAGATTTTACGCATAATATATTTCATCGTAGCGGTACAACTAATACTTGTAAGTTCTTGTTGACTCGGCTGCGTTACGCTCAGTTTATTTTGCAGAACAAAATTTATCGAAATTGAACTTTTTTCTGTTCAAATTTTGAACTATCAACATAGGAAAAACGACACTGGCATTTGCTCTGCGCAAGAATTTTAACCCGCAAACTATCAGTATTGGGTCTTTTGGAGACAGAAAATGGCACATACGAAGCAAAGAGGATGGAAGAATTTACGTTTCAAACGCAGCTGCGATGCAATTTGTTTCAAAATCTGGCCTGAGCAGGCACGGCACTTGCAAAGTTTTAAAATACGAAAGAAAAAAAAATTATTTTTAGTTTAACAAATACAGTTTAATTATTAGTAAGAAAGTGAGAAAAATGCTACCAAAAGGTAATGCACGTGTCTAATAAAAGAATCGGGTGCAGGATTTTATTCCTCATTAAAAGTATTTCAAAGAGCAAATGAGACCTTTGAGCAAAATTACCCATAACGACATTATACAAATCAGAGAGCTTTTCCCACACGACTCGAGCATTGACTGTTGCCACACAACTCGAGGATTGACTGTTGCCACATAACGACTGTTGCCATATAACACGGGGATTGACTGTTGCCACATGCCTCGAAGATTGACTGTTGCCACATAATGACTGTTGCCACACGACTCGAGGATTGACTGTTGCCACATAATGACTGTTGCCACACTACTCTAGGATTGACTGTACTAAACAGACTTACTATCTGCTGCAGGAGTGCGTGGAGGACGTCGACATCCAGTGCAACGGGTTCGACTTCTGCGAGGAAGACGGGGGCGAGACCTGCTACCTGACGGAGAAGCACTACTCTGATCAGGGCGTCCAGGTGTCCGACAGTCTCACCTGCGACCATTACGAGCGTAAGTCGAGTCTTCCGACGCGTGTTTCATTCCGATCAAACTTAAGAAACAAGTACTTTCGGTTTCCAAGTGTCTTAAAGCTAAGGGATAAAGGGATGTTCTATTCCAATCAATCCTAATATATGACATCTTGTACATTGTTTTTTTTTTCAAAAGCCTCATAACTAACACCAGGACGCAATGAAGATTACCCCTGGTCAAGCAGGTACCCATTTCTGACACCAGAGTAGAGTAAGGAATTGTGGTTGAGTTCTCCCTTTTCCCGAAGAGGAGAAATTCCCGGGGAACACTGCCGGGATTCGAACTGCCGACACCTTCCCGTGAAGGGCGCGCGCTCTTAACCACACGGCCACGGTGACCATTCGTTTTCTAAGGGCTTTATGGCCAACACTAAAACGCAATGACGAATAACCACAGTTGAGCCAGTACCCATTTCCGACACCTGGGTGGTGTGGGGAATAATTATGTTCTTATTTTCCCAACTCAGAGATTCACCGGGCTCGCATTGCTGAGAATTGAACCGGCGACCCTTGCCGTGAGAGGCAAGCGCTCTCAACCACTAAGCCCTGGGGTGATAGACTGAGAGATAGCCTTTCAGTTAACGTCAGCGTTTCGACTGAACGTTAAAAAATATTCTTAACGTATTTCAATTGATCAAATGATGTAACAATGCCTTGCTTTGGTACTAATGTTCGTCGACAAAATTACCTTTGAGTTTTTTTCGGCTCAATTCAAAGTCAGTGTTCGAAGCGATCTATCAAGCTGAAAATGTTTCTGAAGAAAATATGAAACATTTTACAAGTATTCACAAATGAATCACTTGAAGCCTTACCAAAGTTCCGGAAATATCTGACAGAAACAATATCTCAAACTTCCAAAATGTCACGTTTGACAAATTATTTAGTCTGTTTTGATAGAATTTCCTAAAAAGAAATTATTCTACATCACTTAACTTACAGTAATTTTACGGTAAATAGAACACTTAAAAATTATTTTCATCTAGTGTTTGAGATCTCCCAGCGTATGGTCTACTTTGTACTTCTTCTACTATTTTTCCGACTCAATCCTTCAACTACTTTTTCTCCGCAGGAGTGTTCTACGACGGTCAGGACATCAACACTGTCGTCAACCAACTCGAGTCCAAGAAAGGCTACACACCAGGTATACAAATTTAATTAAATGCTAAGTAGTTTTTAACAAAACTTTCACTTTCCTGCACTTGCAAAATCGTATTGAATTTTTTTACGTTTGTGGCCATATCGTAACCTGCATAACAGACTTAAAAATTTAAGTGAAAAGCTATCTTTCTTCTTGTTTTCCTAGATAAGTATTTTTACACTCAAATTAAAGTAAAGGTATGAACTAATTTTGGCAAATTATTTTTATTTTCAGTTGCAAAAGCTGCTTGATAAGTTTTTTTTTCGCTGTAAGTGGAATTGAAGATTAGAAATATTCCTTGTAAATTATGTCTCATATTCAGTTCCATCTGTTTAGTCGCAACTCAAACATACGGCTGTAGAAGCTAGAGATGTTTTCACATGAGTCGGTGGTGTTATTCATCAAGTGATCAAAAGGTTGACCATTACAAAACAATCGCTCCTCGAGTCATCCACCCTCAGCACTTTCCGTAAACATCGCATCAAACAAATAAAAATCAGTTCTAGTATAGATCCCGGTTATTCACAATTTGAATCATGTATCATGTTAATATTTGAGCATGGCTACTTGTATTAATTGAGTATCTGGGTCTAATTTTTACACGTATGAGTTGAGGTTCGCAATAGGCAACATCGTACACGTATCTCGAGGGACACATATGTATGACACAATTGAGAATTGATTTTATCATATGTGTCGATCTTTGATGCCCACCAACATGATAGGCAGACGCTATTTTGAATCTTCCAAGTCGCTCGGATTTTACAAACCGAAATATTGCAAAGCTATGTTATTAAATTTTATTTCAGAGTGTAATGTACTGATTTCAATCAATTCAACTCTTTCTTTTCATCAGGAGACATGGCGGGCTTGGCGGTGGGGATGCTGATCTTGTCCTTGGGCCTCACCTTCGCTGCCTTTTACTTCTATAACAGGCCCCATTAATGCATCATTAAGAAGGAACAGCGTTTGATGTGCATCTCAAATTTTTACTCTGATTTTTTTACGGATTATGACGCGCCACTCAATACTTTGCTACCTAAAGTTACAAAGGATGTGTGTTTTTTTATTCCAATCAAGCCTGATAGATATCATCTTGTTTATATTTTTAATGACGGATCTTGTTACCTAAAGCTACAAAGGATGTTTTTTTATTCCTATCTAGCCTGATACATTTCATCTTGTTTATATTTTTAATTGCGGATCTTGTTTATATTTTCTTGTTTATTGTAACGGATTATGACGAGTCACTCAATACTTTGTTACCCAAAGCACAGAAAGTTTTTTTTTTAATTCCAATCAAGCCTGATACATATCATCTTGCTTATTTGAATTACAAAACTTGAAGATATGCCTGCTGACGGAGAGTAACTGAAAAGTGCTATAATGTGCACTATATAGAACACATTTTTAAGCTATGAAGCATTGTTTCCCCCTGCCTCAATGAACGACTAATTTAAACAGCAAATCAGCCGCAAGGAGTATCCTGATACGCATTAATAAAAGGGGCATCCTGATACGCATTAGTAAAAGGGGCATCCTGGTACGCATTAATCAAAGGGGCATCCGGATACGCATTAATAAAAGGGGCATCCTGGTACGCATTAATAAAAGGGGTATCCTGGTACGCATTAATAAAAGGGGCATCCTGGTACGCATTAATAAAAGGGGCATCCTGATACGCATTGATAAAAGGGGTATCCTGGTACGCATTAAATAAAAGGGGTATCCTGATACGCACTAATAAATGAATACTATAAACCTAGAACACAGTAGGCCCAGGGCATGGAGGTGAAGTGCTCAACCACACTCACTTGACGAAACAAATACTCCTGTCTACATATTCTTGCTGTGCAACTTGTGATAAATTAATTGTTCATACTAGTTGCTTCGAACTGTCAAAAACACATGTTCAAACGCCCTAGCTCTGTCGTATCTATTTTCCCATAGATTAATGATAATTATGAATAGGAACTATAAAACAAAGTAGTAATTTAGTATTTGTAAAGTAATTTAACCATTTTTTGTGTATGTTCAGCATCTACACATATAAAATTCACGCCATCTATGACTCGGCAAATCTTGTCTTAATAATGGGGACAATGTACGTCTTCTGCGTGCTTGTGGTAGAGCAGCAGCTCTGTCTGTGAACACGACGTTTAAAATGGTATAGTGCTATATTGATGTTACAACATTTAATTCACTAAAGCTAAGATAGTGAAGCTAAATAAATTAACCCTGCATTTTTAATCTATTCCATAAGCAATATTCTTTACATTAATCTGTTTTTCTACCCTTGCTGGCCGGAGTTGAGCTTTTGGACTTGTATCATTTTCATTTGAAGTGTCTACATAATAAAATAATGACGAGCAATTGTTTTGACTGATTCCTTTAAAAAAAGTTAATCTTTCAGCTCTGTAGTCGTGCATATTTGTATGCTGTCATATATCCGTAAATATGTTCGACCGATGTAGATCTATAGGCTAAAGCTAGGAGACTTCGAAACGTTTAATGAACTTCGTTCCCAATGTGAGGGCCCAAGCTAGAGGTTAGGTAGGCTTTCTTTTTGTTAAAATAACATAGGTTTTTGTTTTGTTACGGACCATCTTTTTTTGGTTCACTGCTGTCCTGTTTTTTAAGCACCTACTACTTTCTTCTTCAACTTTGATCTTCTTTCATGAACTTTTTTCTCATCTTACTGTTTCTATGCCCTCTCTGCATAGATTCCGCGTTCCTTTAACTCCATAATAAATGATGCCTTCTTCCTTCCTCTCTTTGGATCTCATTTGTTGAGGATAGGGAGGCTTAAACTAACTAATAATCTAATCTAATCTGAACTTCGTTCCATCCGTAAGGCTACAGATGAATCCAAACTAAACTCTATTTCCTATTCCTATAAAAAAACTTTGCATTATCGTAGGAGAAACTTATTAGTCTTGAATAAATTAGTCATAAGAGCTTGCGAGCTATCCGCAGCTCATCAGCGGGAGTAGTATGTGAAACAACGGTTTTGAAAATGAGCGATGTAAAACATAAACTTATAACTAAAAATAAACGTTGGTATGTTCGTGATGACAGAATATGCTCTATAGAAGTTTTTTCTGCAAGCAATAGGTTTTTGCGCTTAGACTCAATATCCTCACAACATATAAAAAAGCATTGGTAAACCTCAGAGGTCTAGTTA
The DNA here is from genome assembly GCA_030386875.1 of Morinoia aosen. Classification (NCBI taxonomy): domain Eukaryota; kingdom Metazoa; phylum Arthropoda; class Malacostraca; order Amphipoda; family Talitridae; genus Morinoia; species Morinoia aosen. Next base: position 42,764,161 of record CM059567.1, on the reverse strand, counting down.
ATATTTTGGTTAGTAATAAAAAGCAAGAAAGAACTAAAAATAATTAAATTTTTAGTTGATGCTTCAAATACATTGCAACAGATTGAATTTTAAGTTTTCTTAGCCTAAATATCCTAACGTCAGAAAGAAATCAAAAGAGGCAGAGAGAAAACGCACATCGGGTCAACTATTTAATTGTAATAGATACAATGAAAGTATATTTTCTTTGATATTTTACCTTAGGTGCGATTTTGATTTTTTTAACTACGGTGATTTTACCTTAGGTGAAAACTTAAGTCTAAAGCGGCCCATAGACGATCAATTTTATTGTCAATATAATTGACAATGATGAATATTGACAATTATATTGATCGTCTGTGGGCTTGATTGACGACCGTCAATTAATTGACTCAATGTATTGACGCAATAAAATCAGTTTGAGCCCGTAGACGATAGATTTAATTGTCAATATAATTGTCAATGATGAACATTGACAATGATATTGATCGTGTGTGGGCTTGATTGACGACCGTCAATTAATTGACTCAATGTATTGACGAAATCAAATCATTTTGATTTTTTATTGATGGTTCGTCAATATATTGAAACATCCATTTGGACGCGTCAATATATTGCATCAATATTTCATTCTGAGCTCTGGAAGTCGTAGTGTATGCACTTTAAAATACTTCGAATTTTATTTATGTGTACTCGCAGATCTGTTACTTCTTGCATGCTGGAGTGCGCTGCTACGAATATGTGGTACTTTTTATGTCTTATTATGAAAAATATCATTTGAATGTAGTGAACTAATTTTATTTATAATTATTAACCTATTTATTAGCATTATGTCGGAAAGTAAAAACTTGCGACTTTTTCCTTGGAATATGCGACTTTCGTGCGGCTAAATCTGGTAATTTTAACAAAATACGTAGGCCAAGTTATGGCAACCAGGGCTGAGGGTGCTAACAAACCAAAAGACTGAAAGCGAGAAAGCAAGCGAGAGTTAAGATGTCAGCAGGATCTATCACACACAAAATAACACACACTTTGCTCCTAAATGTCATGGAGAGATGTCTATAACAGAAACGAGCAGTTCAAGCATGTGTTTGTAACGTTGATTTCATTCCTACTTCATCCCATTGCTTTGAAACATGTAATCTGTCCCTGTGCTTTGGATTTTTTGAGCTCAAAGTGCGAAGTACAGCATTAACTTCGAATATCGGAAATTCAGTGTATGCTGGAGGAATTGAGCAGTGCGCCAACCTTATCGACATCTCACCGCGCACTACCAGGCAGCCAGCTTCTAGCTGCAACTCTCAAGCGTGAAAACAACCTTCGAGTCGGCTTCTCGCTTCAGTCAATCTTCAGTCTTTCTCGCTCGCTCTCTTGCTTGCTTGCAGTGTATGCACTCCCATAGGAATCCATGTTAATCAATTCAAGCTCGCTTGCTTTCTCTCATCAAATCGTTTGGTTTGCAGACATCCTGACGCTCTAGATATTTAATAGCTAGATCTATATGTTTTCGCTTAAACCTTGCCGTAAAGTTTGGATTGTAGATTTAACTACAAAAAATAAGATAGTTTATTTAGCTTGCTTGATATTATCTTGCGGGAATTGCACTTAAGTGATGCATATGATATATTACTCAAAATTAATATTATGCATTCGCTGTAATGTTTACTACTTCATTCTCATAATATATGCTGATTTGCTTCACCAAATTATTTGAATAGCGAACTTACCACGTTCAGAACGCGTTATATTCTGATTATGAAGCAGACCAAGACGGCTACTGCCATGATTTTGGGCCACCATAGTGCAACTTTTAATTGTGATCACATGGTTGTTTTGCTACAGCACATCTCCAACTGCAAACCTATTGATGATGTTTGAATGCATCTAACAAAATGCACAAACATTACCAAAAATGTATTGTATCCTCGTTTCGAAAAACTGACCATTGATAATGGCAACAATAAGTTCAGTTTATTATTGGATGAAAGTAATGATAATTTAATCATGAAACTTCTTGGGGTATCAGTTCTATGTATACTACAGCGATATATCTGAAAAGGGAAATCAACTTAGGAATTGCAGAATTAGTAAAATGTGATGCAGATAGAACTTTGACAGCCTTAAAACAATTGTTGATAAGTAAGTATCGGAGCATTGATAATTGCATTGCTAAAGGGACTGACAATCGCCAGTCGCCAGATATCTCAGCGTGAGCGACAGCCGTTGGCTAGGTGATATCGGTTCTCGCATGTTTGTTGATTCTTTCTGTATATATGGAGTGAAGAGATGGAAAAGTTGATCAAATGATGTAGTGACCATTCGAAGATGGTTCTTGAAATATTCTGGATCATTTACACGTAATTCTTTGAGCAATGCGTCGATTCCGAATATTCTGCCACGTTCCCTGAGCCAGTTTTCGGCCCATGTCTTGTGTTTACGCGGGGATTTTCTTGGAGTTGAAATTGCCAAGGCGAGTGATACAATGGTAATTTCTTCGTCGTTCATCACGTACGGCGTCCGCACTGCAAATGACTGGTTTTCATTAATGTAATTGATGAAAAGATGGACGCCGCAAGTGGGCAACAAAAAATCTCATCAATATATTGAGTCAATGATATTGACAATTAAATTGATCGTCTATGGGCTCAAACTGACTTTATTGCGTCAATTCATTGAGTCAATTAATTGACGGTCGTCAATCAAGCCCACAGACGATCAATATAATTGTCAATATTCATCATTGTCAATTATATTGACAATAAAATTGATCGTCTGTGGGCCGCTTTAGTGGGCAAAAAGAAAATCTCGTCAATATATTGAGTCAATGATATTGACAATTAAATTGATCGTCTATGGGCCGCTTAAAGTCGCGCGAGGTGGGCTCAAGAAATTCTCATGAAATTCCTGTACTTTTCGCAAAGTGTTTCTTGAAATGTCTCCGCTGCGGCCTGCCGGTCCTTAGGTGTGTAGCATACCGCTACATAAGCGTAAAAATTATAAATTTGCCATTCATACTTAAATAAATTAATTAGTAGCATTAAAAATCTTACTATAATTTATTATTAATTATTTTCTACTTCTAATTTTAGAACAATTTAGAACAATTTAGAACAATTTATTTACCACAGGAGATACAGAGGTAGGTGATACAGAGGTAGAGTTTTACTTAAGTCTAGTACAATGGTCAAATTTGAGTATAGCTACCTGTGGGCCCGAATAAGTTCAGCGACTTCTAGGGCATCCTACCATCACGCTATTCTAGGGTGTACAAAAGTTTAACCTAGTTCACTTAACCTAGTTTCGCATTAGACTGATCATTGAGATGATTAACTCGATATTTTACAAGTCGGCTATATTTAACAGTATGTTCGATAAAACGATTCAAGAGCAGAGAGAAGATTGGTTATGGTACACAAGGCAAGTTACATTATGACATTATCATTAGTTACATGTAGGAGGCAAGATTTCGACACGGTGATCTTACACTACTAGTATTCTGATAGGAAGTGAGACTCAAGATGTCTTTTGAATACTTTGTACGAATTACATTCACGGATCTCTGCAGGTATAGAGTTCCAAGTTTTGGTTCCAACGAAGAGAATACTGTGTTGCGACCTGGCCTTTGAATAATAAGGAAGCATGAATTTACTTCTATTTCGGGTTAAATGGTCGTGATGACCAGTTTGCGCAGTCAATAATTGTCTTAGGCTATTGTCGCCATCATTTCTTAATGTTTTGTAAATGAAATTACAGATGGAGATTTTGTATAGATCCGAAAGTTTAAGTATTTGTAAATTTTTGAAAGAATCATTTGTGTGAGCATTATATTCTAGGTTCTTTACCGCTCTGACAGCCCTTTTCTGCAGAGTAAAAATTTTGTTGGTTTTATTTTTATCAGTTCCGTGCCATGCTTCTATTCCGTATTGCAAGTATGGAGAAATGAGCGTTCGGTAGAGCATTTGTAAAGCTGTTTCAGGCAGAAAATTTTTAACTTTATTTAGGATTCCGATGGATTTTGATAATTTAGAACTAATATGAGTGATGTGCTCTTTGAAGGTCAGATGTTTATCTATTATGATGCCCAGAAACTTACATGAGTTGGTTTCTTCGATTTCACCTTCGCCAATTTTAATGCATGGGAGAGATACATCTTTCTTGTATGAGAAAGTAATATAATTTGTTTTATCGATATTTAGGCTTATTTTATTAGCTTTGAGCCACGATGAAACCTTGTGAAGTTCAGTATTTATACTCTCCACAATCATAGCAGGATTTTGGTTCGGAAGGACCGCAGAAAGCGTACTGTCATCGGCAAAAAGTATGAATTTGAAGAATGATGTAGATTTTACAATATCATTGATAAAAATCAGAAACAAGAGAGGCCCGAGAACAGATCCTTGTGGAACTCCATGGCTAATTGTCTGTGGGTCTGATTTTGCGTCGTCAATGACAACGTATTGTTTCCGATTTGTTAGGTATGATCTGAACCAATCATGGGCAATCCCTCGAATGCCATAACAGTGTAGTTTCGATAATAGTATTTTATGGTCCACACAATCAAATGCTTTTCGGAAGTCAAGAAATACAGAGAAGACAGGCTTTCCTTCATCTATATTAGAATAGAGGAATTGTAAATGATTTAATATAGCCTGTGTTGTTGATTTTTTAGAGCGAAAACCGTATTGTTTATCGTAAAGAAATGATTTTTGTTCAAAATAAGAGTACACTTTTTTATACACAATCTTTTCGAATACTTTGCTAATAATTGGTAGAATGGAGATAGGTCGATAATTGTTTACACAGGTTTTTTCACCACTTTTAAAGATAGGGGTTACTCTAGCAACTTTGAGGGAGTTCGGGAAAGTGCCTAGTAAGAGAGACTGGTTAATAATATTTGATATCAGTGGGGCTACAATGTCAGCAATAACTTTAAGTACTTTAGTCGGAAACGTTTGTAACCCACTCGATTTATTTTTCATGTTGTTTATGCACGTAATTACATCGGAGGAGTTTGTAGGCGTAAAGAAAAAGGAGTTGGGTTCTCGAATATGATCCATAAATTCCAGGTGATCAGTAGGTTCACTTGGAATACCATCAGCTATTGTTTTCCCTACGTTTACGAAGAAGTTGTTAAGGAGATTAGCAATTTCTTTCTTCTCATGATATTTTACATTATCTTGAACAACATATTCAATTTTCTTTTTATCGGCATTATTCGGTTTACAGCAGGAGTTAAGGAGATGCCAAATCTTTTTAACGTCAGTTTTGAATTGAGTAAACTTGAGCGTAAAGTAGTTCTTTTTTGATGTTCTTATCTGGTTTGTTACATAGTTTCTAAATCGGTTATATGTTTCTCTAGATATTCGTCCTTCGCAAAGGAGGGCTAGGTACGCTTGACGTTTCTTTATATTTATCACGATGTCTCTGGTAATCCAGGGCTTATGTTTATTTTTCGGGGTAACTGTACGAGTTACAATTGGGCAACACTGATTGTATGCGGTCATTATAGTTTCAGTCAACTTTACTACTGCTTCATCAATGCTCGTAGTATTATTGTTTTGTTGAGAGATGTGCAATGTAGGCATTGATTCTTCTAGAACGGTGCGCATTTCTTCAAGATTTGATTCGTTTATTTTACGATATGAGTAAGTTTCAGCCCGTGCCTTGGTGCAAGCAATATATACATTTTTCTTAATAAGAAAAACTGGGAAGTGATCTGATAAGTCAGAAGTAATTATTCCAGCAAGAAAATCACTAGGGTCTGTCATAAAGATATTGTCAAGCAGCGTAGCACACTCTGAGGTTATTCGTGTAGGCTTTGTAATGATCGGAAGGAAGGATTGAGACTGAAAGGTAGTTAAGAAATTAGAGATTGGTTCATGGCTTTCATGTTTCAGTAGATCATAATTGAAGTCACCGCATATTATTATGTCATTGTATAAGGGCCTGTTGAACTGAGAAATAATACGATTCAATTCATTCAGGAAGGATATAGGACAGGCTGTAGGAGGCCTATACACCGTTCCAAGCACAATGCGTTTACCATCTCTAAAAAGTTCTACGAAGAGTGATTCTATATGATCCTGATTCATGGTTGCACTTGCTATGGTTCTCGAGTCTATGTGGTTAGATATATATGTGCTGATGCCTCCGCCCCGCTGGTTTTTTCTTAGCGAATGGTAACTATGATAATTTTCAAATCGAATCATGTCTTTAGTCGAGTCATCTAGCCAGCTTTCGGTGAAGCTAATCACGTCTAGGTTATATTTAAGTTCAGTAATAGTACATTGTATCTCTTCCAATTTTGGATAGAGTGACCTACAGTTCCAACACAGGAGTGAGAAATCTCGGTCAGTTATTCGTATAGTTTCGTTGAATTCTGTTATATTAGTATACCTACACTCTTGAGAGTCGTTTAGGTTTGGATATATTCTGTTCAAATGATTGAAATCTGGATCGATTTCCTCAAATATTACAGGGTGATCAGTCATTTAAAATAAGTAAAAGTAAGAATTAGGTACTATAGAGCTTAAGACGAAATACAGAGTCAAGCTTAAAGGGATATTTCAGTCTAAAAAGTAGCTTATTAAGTAAGAGAGAATAGAGTAAAAAAGAAAAATCTAGCGCGATTTCGTGAGTACACACAAACTCAGTCCATGAGCGAGTGATAATGGAGTTCAATATCACAACATTGGTGCAAACAGATTGCTAAGGGCGTTTTCGCAAGTTCACATACAACAGGTAATAAATTTCTAAAGATTATGACAACAATGATACAATCAGCTAATATGGTTTACGCGTAATAATAACTGTAGTGGTAAATAGAGAATAATTCACAGTAACATTGGTTGGTGAAAAATTACTAATTGCGATGTTACAAAATGTGACACACAGTTGTCATAGATGTTTACACACACATCTATTATTTATTTGTTATAATATTGGAGTTCGATATCACTACATTGGTGCAAACAGATTGCTGAGGGCGTTTTCATAAGTTCACATACAAGAGGGAATAAGTTTTAAAGATTATGATGACAATGATACAATCAGCTAATATGGTTTACGCGTAATAATAACTGTAGTGGTAAATAAGGAAGAATTCACTGTAATATTGGTAAGTGAAAAATTGCTGATAGATTATAATGACAATGATATAATCAGATTATAAGAAGATTACAACGACAATGATATAATCAGATTATAAGAAGATTACAACGACAATGATATAATCAGCTAATATGGTTTACGCGTAATAATACTTAAGTGGTTAAGAAGAGGAAAAATTCACAGTAACATTGGGAGGTAAAAAATTGCTGATTGCGTTGTTTCAAAAGTTCACACACAGCTGTCATAAATGTTTACAAGCACATCTGTTATACACTTGTATAGATTCAGGTTGAACGAGCATCACGTTGAGGTTTACTGACATGATACCTAATTGAGGTTAAATTAATACGAAGTTGACATATTTAGGGGATGAAAATGAAATTGACTAATTTAGGGGATCACCTAGTCTAGGGAATTTAGGGGATCACCTAATGACAATGATATAATCAGCTAATATGGTTTACGCGTAATAAAAAAAAAAAAACTTTAGTGGTAAAAAATGAAAAAAAAATCACAGTAACATTGGGAGGTAAAATTGCTGATTGAGTTGTTGCAAAAGTTCACATACACCTATCATAAATGTTTACAAACACATCTGTTAAACATTTGTATAGATTCAGGTTAAAGCTAACATCAAGTTGAGGATAAGCTGATATGATATCTAATTGGGGTTAAACTAGCACGAAAACTGACAATCAAATTGAGGAGATCACCTAGTCTAGTCACCCATGACTTGTTTTGATGTCATATTGAGTTGTTGCATCAGGTATTGCTCGAGGTCATCTGGCGTGTTGATCTCGCGGCGTCTTGAATCTGGGTTTCCAGGGTTAAATATGAAAATGTTTCCATCCTGTGTTTTTGGGGTTCCAACTTTATCCGGGAATTTCCTTTTGGCCATCCTCAGAATGTACATGGCGTTAGCTCGTGAAGGTATGAGGTATTCATTTATGAAGAAGAACTTTGGTTTCTTTTCTCGGCAGGCGTTGAGAATTTCACGTTTTTTGTTGTAATCTTTTAGTTCAAATGCAATGTTTCTTTGATCTACGTTTCCAGTTACTGGTTTTTTCCCCATTCTTGTAGCTGACGTCATATCAGTGTCGGAGAGGTCAATGTTGATCTTGTCCTTCAGGAGTTTGCAGACTGTATCCTTACAGATTTCGTTTGCGTGAGATTGCGGTATTTCCCTTCCAGAAATGACGAGAGTACATTTTTTGTCTTCAATGTCTCGGCGTTGATTATTTTTTTCCAACTGGTCGAGGCGGGAGGTTAAGCTATCCATTTTCTTGTTCTGTTCATCGAGAATTTTTTTGTGTTCCGCTTCTTTTGTTCCAAATAGCGTTTTAAGGTGGCTTATTTCATTTTGCATTTTTTCAATATCACTATTAAATTTTGTCATCACTGAATCGAAGTATTTTATTAAGACAGAGACCACTTCTTTACCGCCTTTCGTTAGGCTAGACACATCAGGGTATTGACCAAACTTCGGTTGAAATTCGGTGCTGTTGTTGCTGCTGTTGTTGGTGCTGTTGTTGGTGCTGTTGCTGGTACTGCGTCGTTTGTTAGTCATCTTGAAGATTGAGGGAGTGCGGTCGTTGTGTAAACGAGGGTTGAATACTCTCACGCTTTTGAGGGAATATTATGCTTTTAGTTTGATTATTTTTATATATGGGGTATTTAAATCACATTTGAATACTCAGGACGAGAGTGGGTACCCATTTAGGTTAGAGGTACATTCTTTCTAACAATAGGCACTTTGTTTCGGAGCGAGCGCCACACCCGTCCTCACACCACGGAGTCACTGAAGACACTAATTCGTAATCATTGAAGTTTTTGTGTAAATACATGAGACGATAAAATAACAACTTACATTTTGCGAGAGAGAAGCCCTCTGGTGGCAACACTGCGCAGTTGCGCGTCTCTTCGTTCAAAAAGCCACTCTTACTTTGGCGTCCTACTTAGCGGTGTTACAGCAAATTCTCGACCTCTACATCATCGCCATACACACAACACTCACAGTTTGAATCTCCCTGGGTTTCCTGAGTGCCATGCAGATTGCTATTCTCACATAAGCTGTGACTGAACTGGCTCCCTACTAATATGAGCAAGTAACTTAACTGGCTTCTGCTAATGTGCTAATCTGCTAATGTGCCGACTGTATTCTGCTCACATGAGCCGGATTTAACTTGCTCACTTACACCTCACCTTATTTTGAGTCATTAGTTCTACCTGAACTAAGTCACCGACCCCACTCAATTATCTCAAATACCACTGAACCCAAATACCACTCACTCACCCTGCTTACTCCATCACGTGACGGCCTTCGTCGACGCCAGCCTGGTCCTCCGGCACGGATTGCCCACCTAGACAAGCTCTCCGAGATCAAGATCCAAGCCCGTTTTCCTGGTTTCCTCTTCCAATAAACTCCACCTGGAAAAAGCTGAGTTCCAATCCGTTTTTCATTATCCCTCTCATAATTTTCTCAAGATCACTATCGAGCATTGATCGAGTTTTTCTTGCCGTCAAAGATTAATATTTTACATTCGAAACCCAAACAACGGCATATATAAAAACCCGACACTGGTGCATCGGCCGGGAAGATTCGTAAAAATAAAAACTCAACTCGAAGTGTTTGAGAGATTGTGAGAGGATAATGTTGGCGTATCATTGTAGTGATAAGTTTTCCCATTTCGTGGTAGTTTGAGAGATTCCTGTGGATTTTGACCGTGCTAATATTCTCTGAGCACCTCTAACAAAAAATTTTTTTTCAGCGTCAGCGCTATCCTGTCCTTGTTTGTTTGTTTTATGTGCCTCAGTAGGTAGGGAAAATATTTTTTTCTATTTCCGTGCTCACGTTCATTCTGACTACCGTAAAAATTCGCGTTTCCATTCTCCATTTTCCCTCCGTTTTCTTCAACGTTATTGATTGATTGAGTAGGTAGAAAAATAATTTTTCTCACCTGCTTTATTTTTTGTGCCTACGCAAATTGCCGCATACCGCAGAAATTTTTTTTCGTTTCCAATTTCATATTTCCTTCCTTCTGTTTCAACTTAATTTGAATGATTGAGTAGGTAAAGAATTTACGCAAACCTTTGCGACTTAATTCCAAGTCTTAGGCACTGATATCATTAATTGTGCATCCCAAAAGAGATTGCTAGCATGCCTGACTCAGATAATGAAGATCGAGCCCACACAAATCCCATTAGGCTCCCGCCCTTTATTCCGGAGGACGCTCACACCTGGTTTCAGCAGTGTGAAGCAGTGTTTAGGTATCATAAAATCATAAGTGAGATAGACAAATTCTATGCTCTTGTGAGCGCCGCGCCCACGAAACTCTTGAATGACTCTAACGAGATCTTAGAAAACCCTCCAGATCGCAATCCTTACGGAATCTTGAAAGGCAAAATTTTGGCAAGGCTTCAGATGTCCGATGCCGAAGTCTTGTAGATGCCTCAGCAATTCCATCTGTCTCTGTTTCTTTCTCTCCCTCTTCGCTAGTTAAAGAGCTGCGGAAACTCGCTACGGGTGTTGCCGTAGCGGAGGGATTTCTGAAGGAAGTTTTCATGACTAAGCTTCCACCTAACGTGCGTCCATTTCTATCGCTAGCAGGGCCCGAGCAAACGTTAGAAAAATTAGCGGAGGCCGCAGAGACGGTGATCCGAAATATTAATGTGCCACGAGAACCACAAGTTGCTTCCCTGAATGTAGCAGCTACAACTTTTAGCCCGTCAAATACGGCGCAAAATCAATCCTCAGCCACAATAGATAAGCTGCAGCAGGACATCGCTGAAATAAAGCAAGCTCTCCAAAATTTCCAAATAGGTCAAAGTGTGGCTCACATTCAGCAAGGCCCAGGGAGATTCCAAAGCCACCAAAATGCCTACGACTATCCCTCTGACTATCACTCTAACTATCCTTCTCCTCCTCCTCAACGCTTTGATAGGGGTAGATCTTTTGATAGGTCAAATCAAGACCGCCGCTTCAGGTCGCGCTCTCGTGATGCTAGTAGCAATTTATGCTGGTACCACATGAAATTTGGTGACCAAGCTCGCAAATGTGCCTCTAGATACTGTCCTCGTTATACCGAAATGACTTCGGGAAACGCCAACAGCGACGCATATAGTAGCGAGTACTGCGTTGCCTCATTCCCAGACTACTCGCCTCTTGACCATTCACGATCCCGTCACCAAGTATCGATTTTTAATAGACACTGGCTCCAGTGTATCAATTATCCCAGCCACGGCGAAAGACAAAAACAACCAAATATTGGCGACATTACGCGCCGCAAATGGCACGCCAATAGCGTGTTACGGTGAAAGAATTTTAGAGTGCGGTCTGGGATTGAGGCGATCTTTCCTCTTCACCTTCTTAATCACGGACGTCCAAGAGCCTATCATTGGCGCGGATTTCCTAGAGAAGTATGGGATTGTTGTAGATATTAAGAACCGTAGAATTAGGGACGAGGAGACACAGATCTCAATTCCCGCTTGCAGCATAACTAGAGCAAATGTCTTGCATTCCTTCTCGATTGCTTTCAAGGAGGAGTGCATGTTTGAACAGGAACTTAAAAATTTCCCAGCATTAACAAACCCTAACTTAGCTTCTAATAACATGCAAACATGCACAAAGCACTTCATAGAGACGCAAGGTCCGCCAGTTTTCTCCCGTGCTAGGCGACTGCCGCCTGATCGATTGGCGTTAGCTAAGAAAGAATTCGCTAGGATGCTCGAAAGTGGCATCATTCGCACTTCCAAAAGCCCTTGGGCTAGCCCTCTTTTGCTAGTACCCAAGGCTAACGGTGAATTCAGACCGTGCGGGGATTTCCGCAGGTTGAACGCCGTTACTTTGCCTGATCGATATCCTATCCCCTACCTTCATGATTTCAGTGCAAATTTAGAGGGAGCACAAATTTTCTCTAAGATAGACCTACAGTCTGCCTTTCATCAAATTCCCTTGGATGAGTCTGCGATTCCTAAGACCGCGGTAATCACTCCGTTCGGTCTCTTCGAATTCCTAAAAATGCCTTACGGCTTGAGGAACGCTCCTCAGACGTTCCAAAGGCACATGGCTTAAATTTTCTCTGATCTCACTTTCGCCTATGTCTATCTAGACGACATCCTAGTGGCATCCACAACCCCGGAGTTGCACAAAGACCATCTTAGGGTCGTTTTTCAAAGATTGTCCGACAATGGACTCCTCGTAAATCCTGCAAAATGTGAGCTCGGAAAGCCATCACTGATTTACTTAGGTCATGAAATTTCTAGCCTAGGTCTAAAACCTTTGCCTTCCAAAGTAGAAGTGATCAAAAACTTTCCTCTTCCACAGACCCAGAAGGAACTAAGAAGGTTCCTAGGTTCTGTTAACTTCTACCATCGTTTCATACGCAACTGTGCTCAAACTTTAGCGCCCTTGTCTGACCTCCTCGAACCGAAACGAAAAGGCAAATCTATTGAGGTAAAATGGACGGAAGAAGCGCGCAAAGCTTTTGATACAATCAAACACAAGTTAGCTTCCGCGACTGAATTATCCTACCCTATTGCTAACGCTGATTTCAGCCTCGTTGTGGACGCATCCAGTACCGCCGTAGGTGCTGTGTTGCAACAACAAGTAGGTACTAATATCTCTCCTCTTGCTTTCTTTTCCAAAAAGCTGTCGCCCACTGAGCGTGGTTATAGCGCGTTCGGTAGGGAACTTCTTGCTATCTACTTATCTGTGAGACACTTTCGCTATGCTCTAGAGGCGAGGGAGTTTGTGATCTACACAGATCACAAACCTCTGGCCTCCGCGATAAAAATGCCTTCTGAAAGACATTCCCCTAGGGAAGCTCGACACTTGTCGTTTATAAGTCAGTTTACCACTGACATCCGTTACATTAAGGGACTAGACAATACCGTTGCCGATTGTCTCTCCCGAATTAATTCTGTCCAAACCAGTGGTGAAATCACCTTCGGCAACATTGCTAATGCTCAGAAGGAGGATCCTGAACTTCAGGACCTTCTCAAACCTTCTAACACTTCCTCTCCAAAACTAACCTTGGTTGACGGCGTGTACCGTGATGCCGAGCGACCTTCTCGTTTGTATCTTCCTGCGACGCTCCGCAGAGTAGCTGTCCTCCATTACCACTCCTTCTCTCATCCAGGTATTAACCGTACAGTGCGTTTGATTTCTGATCGTTTCGTCTGGCCAGCGATGCGTAAGGAGGTCAAGCAAATTGTGCAAAATTGCCATGCGTGTCAGAGTAGTAAGGTGGTGAAACATAATCGTGCGGCGCTGCAGAGTTGTGCATTCACAGGTCACAAGTTTGACTCTGTACACCTAGATTTGGTGGGTCCTTTGCCGTTATCGCGCGGCTATTCTTATTTGTTGACCATTATCGATAGGTTCACGCGTTAAGTTAAGGCTGTCCCTCTTCCAGATACCCAGACTGAGACTGTAGCACGCGCCTTCTTGTCAAACTGGATCTCTAGATTTGGGGTTCCCTTAAGTGTCACACATGACCGGGGATCACAATTCACCTCCAAATTCTGGAGTGAGCTTAGCACCGCCTTAGGGTGTGCAAATACATCAACTACAGCGTATCATCCGCAGTCAAATGGACTGATTGAGAGAGTCCACAGAGACCTAAAGGTTGCCTTGCGCTGCCTTAATTGCAGTCACGATTGGACTGATAGACTTCCAGTAGTACTACTTAGCATCCGAAACCTACACAGACAAGATCAGCAGTGCACAGCGGCTGAAATGTTGTACGGGAGAACGCTTCGTCTCCCCGGCGACATTGTTGACCCAAAACTTTTGCCTGAATTTTCATCCGCTGACCGTTCCGCTTATGTAACCTGTCTCAAAGATTGCATGCGTAAGATCGAGTATGTGGCTCCACGAATGCCTCAGACTCAGGACAAACTAGATTCTGCCCTGCAAGACTGCACACATGTGTATGTCCGCAATGATGCTATAAAACCTACACTCACGCGCCCTTATGATGGCCCATTCAAAGTACTTAAACGCAAGCAAAAATATTTCATCATCGAACGATTCGGTTCACACGATCCTGTGAGCATTGATCGATTAAAAGTCGCATACACTTCTGATCATAGTGTAACTTATAACTCATCATCCTCTCCGCAGATTTCCCTTCCCACTGAGACTCGATCATATCTACCATCTCAGCTTCCTCAGTTGGCTGCCTTGTTGCCGAGTCAACTTGAGTGTAACCCTTTCTACGTGTCTGTACATTCAAACCCTATCTCTAACCCTGTCGTAGATTCTAACTCTAGTCCTCTCACTGACACAGCGACAAGTCTGGAGAGACCAGACGAGCCCGCTGCAGTAACTCCTGTTCCTAGGACTCTTGCCGATCTAAACTTGCAGACCCGTTTGGTGAAACTTCCCCGCTCAGTATCATTTGCCAATTGCCGAACTCGGCAGGGTCGTGTAGTTCGCCCTCCTTCCCGCTACAGATGATTGCAGTGGGTGGACCTTTCGGTCTGCGCCTTGGGGGGTAATGTAGCATACCGCTACATAAGCGTAAAAATTATAAATTTGCCATTCATACTTAAATAAATTAATTAGTAGCATTAAAAATCTTACTATAATTTATTATTAATTATTTTCTACTTCTAATTCGTAATCATTGAAGTTTTTGTGTAAATACATGAGACGATAAAATAACAACTTACATTTTGCGAGAGAGAAGCCCTCTGGTGGCAACACTGCGCAGTTGCGCGTCTCTTCGTTCAAAAAGCCACTCTTACTTTGGCGTCCTACTTAGCGGTGTTACAGCAAATTCTCGACCTCTACATCATCGCCATACACACAACACTCACAGTTTGAATCTCCCTGGGTTTCCTGAGTGCCATGCAGATTGCTATTTTCACATAAGCTGTGACTGAACTGGCTCCCTACTAATATGAGCAAGTAACTTAACTGGCTTCTGCTAATGTGCTAATCTGCTAATGTGCCGACTGTATTCTGCTCACATGAGCCGGATTTAACTTGCTCACTTACACCTCACCTTATTTTGAGTCATTAGTTCTACCTGAACTAAGTCACCGACCCTCACTCAATTATCTCAAATACCACTGAACCCAAATACCACTCACTCACCCTGCTTACTCCATCACGTGACGGCCTTCGTCGACGCCAGCCTGGTCCTCCGGCACGGATTGCCCACCTAGACAAGCTCTCCGAGATCAAGATCCAAGCCCGTTTTCCTGGTTTCCTCTTCCAATAAACTCCACCTGGAAAAAGCTGAGTTCCAATCCGTTTTTCATTATCCCTCTCATAATTTTCTCAAGATCACTATCGAGCATTGATCGAGTTTTTCTTGCCGTCAAAGATTAATATTTTACATTCGAAACCCAACGGCATATAAAAACCCGACAGGTGCGAGAACTGAGAGCATTTAAATACTGAAAATACTAAGAAATAGTTTGCCGAAGGTTTGCCATAAATAAGGAACTTCTGTATCAATATTGGATTGGTGTCACGTTTGTCATACTAAAAGTTACTAAAATGTTCTGGTAAATTGAGGCCGAAGTACCAACTATTTACTGTGCTCTCCGTGGTACAGTGGTTAAGAGATCGGGCTCGTATGTTGGAGTCGCGGGTTCGTATCCCGGCGCTGGCGCGAAGATTTTTCCCGTTGGGTATAAGGGAAAGCTCAAGCACAATACCCCACTCAACCCAGGTGTCTGAAATGGGTACCGGCTTTACGGGGGAACCGTCATGGTGTCCTATATATAGGGTTAGTTATAAGACATTTGAAAAACCAATGCTTAGATCATATGTATCAGGCTTGATTGGAAATAAAGCATCCCAAAGATGCCGATGTTAACCTAACCTAACCTATTTAGTAGAGGTAACGATTTAGGTCTAGTTGAGATAAATAGTGTCAGGAAAATTTGGTTTAAAATTCTGTGCTTCATCTTGAATTTAGAAATTTTACAAAAGAACATACATTATTCCTGAATTATTGCACAAAATATTTTTTACATATCGGGAATATTAAAATAAGTGTCCTCTTTTATCATTTTTAGCTGAAGTTCATGCTAACTCCTACCAGGAACACTATGGGCTGTGCCATTTATTCCTAGACGGTGTGAATGAGTATTCTTTATCAATGCTACTATTTTCGCTATTTTGTGTAAAGTAAAATTACCTACGAGAATATTTAGGTTGTAAGTTATTAACCATTAAAGAGTTTGCAAAACATCTCACTAGTGGTGAATTCATTCCTAGAGCTATCATCTTACCAGGTTCCCCAGTGAGAAACAAAGCACAAGGAAATTATTTTTATCTAGTTTCTGAGATTTCCAGTACATATATGGTCTACTTTTTATTAAGGCCTCAGCGCTATTATAAACGTTTTCTTTTATTTGGAGTACAATTTCCTTATTCCATTTTGTATGGCCTATATTTTTAATATTTTGTTTTGTATGTGTGTTTATCTTATTTAAATAATAGTAAAAGATGTGATTCTATTGCATTGGTCAATGTAAAGTTTAATGCAATCACGGAAAATAAGAATTCTGATCTTAGGAATCACTAAAGGAACCCATTTAAGAACGTTTTACATGAATGACATTCTGCCCGCTGATGCGTTATTTTTGAATAATTGAACTTTGAAGTTGGCCTTTGCGCCAAAGGAAGCAAGCGCGTGAAACGGAATTTAATTAATAACGGAAGCTATTACAAACGTAAAGAGGTTGGGTCGTGAGGGGGCGGCACAGTTCTTCTAGTGAAAATATAAATAAAGCTTCTAACTTACCCATTGGGGTGATGACCGCAATCTTGTTGACATCGGGTCCAAGATGGCGGCGCCCATGGTGGTCGCCATCTTTGACCCGATAAAAAACAAGATTGCGGTCGTCATCCAAATGGGTGGGTTGGAAGCTTTATTTATAATTTTCACTAGAAGAACTGTGCCTCCCCCTCACGACCAAACCTCTTTACGTTTGTAATAGGGGGTT
Source organism: Morinoia aosen (assembly GCA_030386875.1). Taxonomy (NCBI): domain Eukaryota; kingdom Metazoa; phylum Arthropoda; class Malacostraca; order Amphipoda; family Talitridae; genus Morinoia; species Morinoia aosen. The sequence continues at coordinate 42,747,088 of CM059567.1, read as the reverse complement.
AGCTTCCGTTTATAATTGAATTATGCTCGCTTCCTCTGGCGCGGGAAGGCCAACTTCAAAGTTCAATAATTCGAAAATAAAGCATCAGCGAGCAGAATGTCATTCGTGTAAAACGTTCTTAAATGGGTTCCTTTAGTGATTGTTTGGAATATAATTATAAATTTCCGTGGTTGCATTAAACTTCACATTGACCATTGCATTTTGCAAGCTTTTGATATGTTTTTGCTTGAAAACAATGGCTTTCAATTTGAAATAATTGAATATTCTCATTAGCTGAAACTCATTTTTTGTTTGCAACACAACTTATTATTGTAAGTTAAAACTTTTACTCCTCATAAGGCTGTAACAGCATTCCAATGGGTAAATCTGAAGGTTATGTCAGTTATCGATTTTCCCCTATTGGTGCCTGAACCTAATTAATTGAACCAAAATAAACAAGTTTTCTTCTATGCACTTTCCGTCTCAAATGAGTATTTTACGATTTATAGCGGTAAGTTTAGTTTCGTCTTTGATGACGAATGCGCTCGAATATACAGCTACTCATCAATTTTCGAATTTTTGTTGCTTGAATCATCGTAATCATCGTAATAACATCGATATAAACTACTTTGCTTCTATACACTTTTTTCGGCAAATGAGTATTTAACGAGGTATAGCGGTAGGTTGGTTTCGTCTTTGATGACGATCGTGCTGGAAGCGAGTGCGCGTTGCAGTGTCGCTGTCCGACTCGCTCCTTGAATTACTTGCCGCTTCAAACACTTGAGTTGCGGTAAGTCATTTACCGCTATAACTAATAAAATACTCATTTGAGACAGAAAGTGCATAGAAGAAAACTTGTTTATTTCGGTCTAATTAACTATGCTTGGGCATCAAAATTTACAAAATCGAAAACTGTCATATCCTTCAGATTTACCTTCCAATGTTACTTTGGGTTGTATGGCCTACTCTTTAAAGAGACCTAAAGCAATTAAAAATGCCAGAAATTTTCTATCATTACTAGCAGGGTTGCGGAGTCGGAGTCGGAGTCGGGAGTCGGAGTCGCCGGAGTCGGATGTTTTAGGGTGGAGTCGGAGTCGGAGTCGGAGTCGCTTCTCTGAAGTGTGGTGGAGTCGGAGTCGGAGTCGCTACTCTGAAGTGTGATGGAGTCGGAGTCGGAGTCGGAGTCGCTTTTCCGAATGTGGTGGAGTCGGAGTCGGAGTCGGAGTCGCTTTTCCGAATGTGGTGGAGTCGGAGTCGGAGTCGTTCATTCGGATGTGGTAGAGTCGTGGTTGGAGTCGCTCTTTTTTGGTGTCTTCGATTCTAATTTTAGCTAAAAATTATTTATATATAATTCTTTAAAACTAAAAGCAAACCAAAACAGAGTTAGAATGCTTTGCTGAAAAATCTAAAAAATACGCAATGTTTTTGTTGATTGTTTTGTTCTAAGTATGAAACAGCGTATTTATTCCTATCACCTAATACCGTTCTGTTATCTAGTCATTGAGGGTTTGCACAGATATATATGAGAAACCTACGAGTGCGAAATATAATTTTTGTACCCAGCATTGATGTATATTTTGTAGTTAAAAGCAGGAATTAGTAATTGAAAGCATCGCAAATTCATTCTGTATATTTCTGTTTTGTTCATTTTTCCTTCAATTAATACATAGGAACTGGAAAATAGTATTAAATGTGTTGCAAGTTAATTGTAGAACATTTGCAGCTGATGCAATACATTGTACTCACATAAAGAGTGGTAACTCTGTATGCTCAAAATGATGCATTGATTGATAATGATCATAAACATTTCTAGTCTTTAGGTTATGATTCATTGCCAATGAGTGGTCTTTGCCAAAACCTGAAGCTATGGTCTAGTGCACAAAGACTTCTAGTTTTCAAGTCATGTTATCAAAATTGATATGGATTCCGTGTTTTTAAGTCAAGTTAACATGTATTAATAATAAAAATTACTGCTCATTTCTCAAGTTATTCCTTGAATGTAATTTGGTTCTTTCAGAGTTATATTGCATTTTACTATATCATCATCATCATGTTTAATTTTTATCTTCGTATCACTCCCCAGTTTCTAAGCAAGTATACGCTGAAATGGAGAATTTTATAATTATGTTGATATATTTTTAAAAACTGAAATAGTATTCGTTTTGTAGCATTATATAATTAATTACTTCTTGTTAAGGAAGATTTGGAAATGTTGTAAGGTTATCTATATCGGCATTGAGACACTTGAAAAAAATTAAAATACGATGTAAACGAGCTGCAATGAAAATAATTACACACACCAGCAAAAACTTCACTTACAGTCACACACACATTGTAACTGAAAACAATGCACTATCTCAGCTGCAATGGTTTTTGCATTTATGCGATAGTACAAATTCTCTTGCTGGAAACGTTTCAAATTGCTCCAAAAAACACGAAATGAGAAGAACCTGGGCGTTTATTAAAATAACAAAGTGTCTAATACAAAGTAAAAAGTTAGACGAAAATAAGAGATAGTATCATATTACACGCAAAGAAGCTAGAAGTGACTTTTATTCGTAAAAAAACGCTCCGAAAACGTCAGAACCCTGCGATGAAAGCAGAACAACTTTTGCTTATTATATATAGCCGAAATGTAACATAGAGTTGAGCAATAATATGACACGTTTTCTGCATTGTTACCCTGCATAGTGTAGGTACAGAGAAGAAAAGGCAGTGTGCAAATCTGGCCTACCTTATCTACACGTATACATAATTTTGGGGATTTGAAGCATAGTCATTGAATTAACTATTATAATTTCAATGAATTAGTGCATACTTAGTAATAAAAAACTGTTGATACATATCTATGCTTCTCAGTGTAGACAATGCCTACATTACCTACTCAGAAAACACTTGTCAGTAATATACAGGGTGTTTCAGATTCAGAATAAGAGGCAAAAAATTGCACACCAACTAGAAGATTTCCAAATAAAAACTTTTTCTTCTATAAAATTTTCCGAAGAAAGAGACATTGAGATATTAGCAGTTTATTGTTTTTAGGGGTGAAATTCAATGAATAAACTACTCGCAATATTGATTTTGAATTTACGTTGATCCGGCGAAATGTGCTAGTTGCATGACCTCCTATATCTCCTGACATGACTCCACTCGATTTCAATTTTTGGGACACGTGAAGAGCCTTGTCTATGCTACACCCATTGAGTCTGAGGAAGATCTTGTGGCCAGAATTGCAGTGGCTGCAGGTGAGATACCTTAATGCCAGACGTGTTTTCTAATATTCGGCAGCCGTTAAGGCTAACATTCGAAAAGTCCATAGATGTCGGTGGAACACATTTTGAACAATTTTTGTAAAGTAAATTCAGAATCAATATCGCGAGTAATTGTGCCATTAAATTTCAACCTTAAAAACAATTAACACCTAATACCTCCCAACCCCGATTTTTTGGGGGAAAATTTCATAGGACAAAAAGTGTTTATTTGGCCATTTTCTACTTGATGTGCAATTTTGTACCTCGTGTTCTGAAACACTCAGTATACATAATTGTGTACACGACTCGTGATAAATGACGGGATTCGATATTGTCTGTATAGAAATCTTTCAGATGTGGACCATAAAGAAATATTTCCATCCTAATAGCACCCGCGATTAAAATATTCTAATACTTGTGCACTTGTGAAACTCGCATCACAGATACAGTAGTTAAGCATCTTTAAGAGCGTGAAAGGGAGACAGATCAACCAACAAAGACGAACAGCCAATTTTGTTTGTTCAATGAAATTTCCTGTTGAATATTTTCCGTATTTCTGATGGCGGCTTTGTGGAAGAAAAAGTTTTCTGCAGTTGGCCTCTCTTAGTTCACAGACAAAAATTTGAAACTGATGAAATGAGATCTTTTTGTTCGTTGTTTTTTGTTTTGCAGCTGCATCTTTTCTTTTCGATTTTGTGTTTAAATGTAACTTTCTATAATTAAGCACGTTTGCGCTTCTAGCAGACCTGCATTAACCTTAAATAGCTTTAATTAAAATTACTTGTTACGCTTTGGCGTTCACTCATTAAATTATCTTTGAGCTTGCTCTGCTTGGGCAGCACGTCGTCCTTTTAATAAAAGTGGGTCTGGTACCTCTAACTTATTTCTCTTGCGTAAAAAGTAGTCTCTTTCTGCGACTTGAACTCCTCGACCCGGCTTTTGCAGCCTCTTGAATAGGCACTTATTATTGAAGGTAATTAATTGTCAAATAATTGTTAAAATCTTTGTGCTATATGCAATCTTCCAATAAGATACGATATTCACCTAGTCGGCGACCAGACATCTTAAAACTCTGTATCTCTCTACTCAGAACGCCTCTAAAATTCCCTACCGGAGTGCCGTACTGATGACCGGCCGCGTCCATTGGGTGTCTTCTATTTTTAGCGAGTATCGTTTTAAAAACTAACCTTACGTTAAAGAAGATCTTCGGTCTCTATTTTAAAGGAAATTAATAATAAAAACATTACAGAGGACGCTGCTGAGCGTACTGTTGGAATCCTCAAGATCTGCCTAACTTGGGTACGGTTTCTCTTTTTGCGCAGGAGAAAAGGGAAACGACTTGCTGTTGTTCCCTTGAAGTTCTTCTGTATTTGAAATAAATGTTCGAGCAGTTGCCCTTAAGTTTTAAATCCTAAAACTCCATTGTATTAACATAGGAGAGATTACGCTCACGAAATAGCTAAACCTATTTATTAATTTGTTCAAAGGAGACACTTGACCATTTATTGTATAAGAACAATCAATACTATACCGGGTGTCCCACAAAAATGTCCCGGACTTTTTAATTGATAATATCTCCGCTTTAAATTAACATATTTTAATTGTCTTTTATTTACTATTTTGTCAATTTTGTTTCCTTTTGAAATAATTTAAGTTTTTGAAAATCAGTTGAATAAACTTTAAGACGATCGATTTACTGATAGGGGTAGAAAAATTGTTCAAAGGGAAAGTTTTAAAAACAACACTGGTGTTCTTCTTCATTCCTCAATACCTACTGTTAAGAATAATTTCATAACGATGTATCGTACATACAACTAAGTATTTAAACCCTCTGAGAGGTTTCAAGTTTCAAGTGTTCTCAATAATAGTGTTTCAAGGACTGATAAAAAACGGTGGAATGATGGGTAAAACTCTTCGTTCAATGGTGGCTAGAAGTAATACTTGCCTTGAGAGAAATGGAGGGTATGCCGTTGGATACTAAAATTACCTCATTTATTTAAACGTTACATAAGGTAATGATTTGTTACTCCTTAAAATTTTTGTGTGTTCAGTTTTATGGAAACTACAAAATAAGGAAGAATATCAATATTGTTTTAAAAACTTTTCCTCTGAACAATTAATTTTTCTGCTCATTTCAGTAAATTGGACATTGTACAGTGGTTATTCAACCGATTTTCAAAAATTTAAATTATTCGAAAAGGAAACAAAATTTACTACATTGTGAAAAAAGGCAATTAAAACATGTTAATTTAAAGCTGAGATGTAATTAATTAAAAATCGGGGACATTTTTATAGGACACCCGGTATAATAAAAAGCCAGGTGTCCGTCAATGATAAGTATATGTTCTCCTGTGTAATTTCCCCTATCTCATTACAATGGGAATCTGCTTGCTTGGACAGTATCATAAATACCATCGAAATATGAAAACCTGGCATCTGCTCACTTATGTTTATAAGTAAAAAACATTGCGTGAAAATCGAATCAACTGTCAAGAAAATGCGACTCATTGCATTTAAATTTCAAAGGCATTTAAATGCTTAAAAGGTATGGCAAATTTTTTAAAAACCTCTTGCGAACAATAATTTAAATTACAATTCAGGTAGGTATTATGTTATACAATTTGCTTGGTTGTTGTGTGCGTTTGTGACGTTTTTAAAGATGCTTAATGACCGTATCTGTGATACGAGTTTTACCAGTGCACAAGTACGAGAATACTGTATTTTAATCGCAGGTACTATTACAATGGATATATTTGTTTGCCATTTTTATCTTGAGATTTTTTAAAACGATACCATTGGATCCCGTCATTTTTGTCCAATCATGTACACTAGTATCTTGATTATTAACAATCTGTAGTCAATTTAAAAGTCGTTCGCTAATAAAGAATATAATGAACATATGCACAGGTTTCAACACCTGCAACCGTTTACTACTAAGAATGAGTGTCGTGTGTTTATTTATACGTTTTGTGTCACGCTGTTAAGAATAATTGATAGGAAAAAATAGCACTGGCGGTCTTGGTTCTAGTTCACGGTCAATTAATACACTCATTTTCGTTGTGCAATAGCTCTGTAATAATTCACTTTCATCACAATTAGAGCGATCCAGAGCCTTATATACTCAAGTTTGTATCGTGAATACCGAGTTGGAGGGGTATTTCATATTGAAATATGCTGTATTGTATATTACAATATACTGTATTGCAATGTACTGTATTGCATATTACAATATACATACACAAGTTCGCAGTTGCTTTCAGTAATGCTGAATTTCTGTATCTTGGATACGACACGAATGGCTAGAACCACTTCTCTTGCGGCTCAAAAATGCTGTGTTCTAAGTGTTTATTACTCTTATAAGAAAATTAAGTTACCTTTGGAATAAGCTGAAAGCATGGAAATTCCACTCAAACGAAAATTTGTTGAAGAAAGGTATTGAATTTTGTCATTTTTTACGGTCTGTGTACACTAGTTAAGAAATAAAATATTCATCTTATAAATTATGAATAGGTGAAGTTGGAGTCACAAAATTGTGAATAGGCAGAGTCGGTGTTGGAGTCGCCAAATTCTGGAGAAATGGAGTCGGAGTCGGAGTCGCCAAATTCTGAAAAGGTGGAGTCGGAGTCGGAGTCGGAGTCGCCAAATTCTGAAAAGGTGGAGTCGGAGTCGGAGTCGGAGTCGCCAAATTCTGAAAAGGTGGAGTCGGAGTCGGAGTCGCCAAATTCTGGAAAGGTGGAGTCGGAGTCGGAGTCGGAGTCGCAAATTTATTCCACCGACTCCGCAACCCTGATTACTAGGTAGTTTGTTTGTAATACATATCATGATGAAAAAATGTTGATCACAACTCATTGATAGGCAAAGGGCTGATGTTTTACTTTCTTTCAATTTTCTTACTAAAAGATTTATGGTCAATATTAACTTTAGGGGATCCACGGAAATTAAAAAATTCCATTCTACAGAATTATTAAAGAAACCCATTTAAAAACGTTTTGCAAAAATGACATTTTGCTTGCTGATGCATTATTTTAGAGTTATTCAACTTTGATTTTTTGTCTTCCATAGCAGTTGTGTTGCGTGCTTGAGCCATTAGAGTATGCTTGGGTACTTTGTAATATATTATTTGCTAACCTTGCAGAGCCTGAGCCCACTTCTAGTAGGTTTTATTTAAAAAACACAATAAAGGTTATAACCCAAAAATATTAGCGCTACTCAAATAATGTAGACTTATATTGATATGCACTCAACATTAGTTCCAAAATGGCAGCCACCGGTGGCCGCCGTTTTGGAACTGATATAAACAAAGTCTTCTGTCATCCAGTCTTGCTAATATTTTTTGGTTATAACCTTGGTAAATGTTGAGGACTTGACCATAATTGATTTTCTAGTTTTGGATGCCTAAATATTGTTAATGAGATGAAAATAAGTAAGTTTTCTTCAATGCACTTTCCGTCGGAAATGAGTATTTTACAAGTTATGGAGGTAAATGAGTTACCGGAACTCCAGTGTTTGAGTCGGGAATGTTGTGATCTTATCACAACGTAAGGATCTTCAGAGTCGAGTCACGCCCTTCTCAGAGCGGGGGCTTACATTGTAATCTCAATATAGATTATTCCTCAATCAAGCGATTATGTACGACTCTAGCGTATCGAATTATATAAGCAAAGGGAAACATTAATTCGATACTTGCTCACTAATTAAGTTCATGGACATTGAAAAGTCCCACTTTATCTACGTTAACCAAAAATAAAAGAAAGTGATTAATAAATCACGACCGTCAAAAAAGAGAGCTAAAGGATAAAAAGAAAAGAAATAATGACATCAGAAAAGGCTCCATAACAGGAAAAAATATACCGCGTGGTCCAACGTGAAAGTAAACAGGCGTTGCCGCGCGCCAACCAAGCCGACTTTGCCATAACTCCACTGTTTGAGGTGGGAAAAAATAAATAAGAGAAGCAAATCCCCTATTACAAACGTGAAGAGGTTGGGTCGTGAGGGTTAGCCACAGTTCTTTTAGTGAAAATTATAAAGAAAGGTTGTAACCGACCCATTACGTCGAATGATACAAAACACATGTAGCCATCACCGCTGCTTCGACGTAACTGGCGGCCTTGAAATGACCGCAGGTCCGTCCGTGACTTCAACCCTGGTATAGTGTGGGTTTGACGTATCTGGGAACATTCGAATTAAGCCTTTCGCATCGACAATATAACTCGTCATCTCATTAACTATGTTTATGCATAGTAGAATTTCAATTGATTTATAATTTTCACTAAAAGAACTGTGGCTATCCCTCACGACCCAACCTCTTTACGTTTATAATAAAGTGCTTACCGCTGCTTCGACGTAACTGGCAGCCTTGAGATGACCGCAGGTCCGTAACTTCAACCCCGGTATATCGTGGGTTCGACGTATCTGGGAACATTCGAATTAAGTCTTTCGCATCGACAATATAACTCGTCATCTCATTAACTATGTTTATGCATAGTAGAATTTCAATTTATTTATAATTTTCACTAAAAGAACTGTGGCTACCCCTCACGACCCAACCTCTTTACGTTTGTAATAGGGTGATGCTTCCCTTATTTATTTATTCCCGCCTCAAACACTGGAGTTCCGGTAACTCATTTACCGCCATAACTTGTAAAATACTCATTTCCGATGGAGAGTGCATTGAAGAAAACTTGTTTCTTTTGATCTCATCAACAATATTTAGGCATCGAAAATTCGAAAATCAATTATGGTCAAGTCCTCAACATTTACCATAACCTTTATTGTGTTTTTAACTAAAACATACTAGAAGTGGGCCAGGCTCTGCGGGGTTAGCAAATAATACCTTAATAAGTACCCAAGCATACCCTAATGGGGAAAGAATGGCTCAAGCGTGCAACGCAACTGCTATGGAAGACGAAAATTTCAAAGTTGAATAACTCTTGAATAACGTATCAGCAAGCAGAATGTCATTTGTGTAAAACATTTTTAAATGGGTTTGTTTAGTGATTCCTTGGAAGGGAATTCCTAATTTCCGTGGATCCCCTAAAATCAATATTGACCAGATTTATTTGTAGTACTTTGAGGCAATGAGCTTCAAGTTCCTTATGGTAATAAAAAATTTACCAGACTTATAGAAAAATTAGTTGAATTGCTTTTTCAGATACATAAAATTTCAATCTAGATATTGTTTTTTACTCTAATGCAGATATTTTAATATTTGCCAAAAATGAGTTTCAATAAAAAATTTAAGCCCATTCTGACAAGGAGGAGTAAGAGAATACTTGATCAAGGCAGTCCTTCCTCACAGAAGCAAAGTAAAATGAAGGTTAGTGCAAAGTTCCTCCTAGTAATTTTTTGATTTAGTACAATTTTATTGTCTATGAACATTAACATAGGGTTGCATTTGGGTAATATTCAAGTATTTCAGTAGTTTTCAATATCAATCTTTGTATTACTGGTAGTTTTTCTATAAATACTTTGTACTTGACTTGTAGAATATTCATTGTACTCCTGGTGGTAGTAGTAGTAGTAGTAGTAGAAGTCAGTTGAAAAAATCCTGCTACTGACTTATCTATCACTAAAAATGAAATTTATTATTAAACAAAGGAATAAAATGTATTAGAAAGATACTGGAGATATTTTCATTTTATTATTGTACCTTGTTTTAAACTTGTTTAGAATGTATGGTGTGGTAGTTTTATAGTTTTGACTAACCTATGTTCAAGTTTGTTATGCAATAACTTCCTATTGTTCCACATGCCAAAAGTTAAATTTAAGCATTATCTATAATCTTCCTTATGTTGCTTGTAGTAACTAATATTATTTTGATGTTTTTGTCATACTTTTTTGACAGTGATTATGAACTAAGTTTTGACCCGTTTATTCTGATCAATATTTCATTTATGATATCATGGTAAGCAAAAGTTTATTATGACCATAATGTTTAAAAAGTTAATTTTGAACATTTACCTTTCAGCTTTCATGTCCATCAGAAGAAGAGAATCCTGAGTCCATCCTTGGCTTGGAGCAAGCTGTGGCTGAACTTCCTGACGTGGTGGTGGCGCAGGATGTGTCCAGTTCTTGCTCTCAGGTCATTTTTTACAATACTTGCTTCATTTTGCTATACATATTTTTAAATTAAAAATAAATAATTTAGTTCCCATCATCTTGTTTTTACTTTAAATTAGTTTTAGGTTCAAACTGATGTTATGTTCAAAATTTGTATATGTGCTCTTAGGGTAGCTCTATGAATTATTACCAGCTTCAATTCATGCATAAATTTACTGCTAACCACTGACTTTTAAATCTTCACGTTATGGGATAGAAAATTTTATACTGTTGACTTACAGGATTGTGAGGTGGACGAGAATCCTAAGGTGGACACAGCTGCCAATGGAGCTGACTACATGGAAGAGGAAGATAATGATGAAGATGATGGTGAAGATGATGATGAGGATGTTGATGATGAAGAGGCAGAGGATGAGTGTGGGGAGCAAGGAGACCAAGACGCCTCAGCACTGCCCTCCTCTCTGCCCTGTACAGACGAACTCATGGAGCGCCTCATGAACGACTCCCTTTCTTTCTCTGAGGTAAGAAGCAGTTATACTCTTCACGATGGGAAAGTGCAGGAATTATTTCACTCATGTACGAATTGAAAGTACAAGAGTTATTTTGCTCTTGTAAAAGGTAAAATTACAAGAGTTACTTTGTATACCATGTTGAATCTTCATTCTCTACTACACAACCTCTCCCTTTGCTCACGAAACGCAACTTGAGTAGTAATTTCTATCACAAGACCCAAATCCTGTCTATATTAGAGGTTACAAACTATAATTTTCTGGCTTCAAGGTAGAGGCATAGCAGTTAATGCCATGTGTATCTCATACACGAGTAGAAATACAGTAGTCTATAGTATGGAAGGTGGCGGAGCAAGTCAAATTACATGCATTATTCCTCCTTCTTGAACTTCTTTCTTACTGTTGCTATTACTACCTTCACTTTTGAAATGAAAAAAGAAGAAAGACTGGTTAAATTTATTCTTTTAACAATTCTTCAGGTTTATGCTGGGCATTTCTCATATGAAATTGAAGAGCATTTGCTGTGCGTTGCTTTGCTCAGCACCACATTAAATTTCTAGTATCATTAGCACCTTGACCACAATTGGTAAAACTGGAGCTCAATATTCTACTCAATTTTGTAAACAATTGTAATAAGCAACTTTGAAAATGAAAATCTTTAACTGAATCATGCTCTCATTTAGATTCAAGTATTTATGAAAATAGAGTTTTGACTAGTAGTCACTTTGCAGCATTGTGGAAATCCCCTCCCTTGCCACCGGTGGTCCACATTGTGGTCGTAGTGTTAAGATGGTGTGTTCATACCCAGTATAATTTTTTTGCCGCCCAAGTAATTAAATCGCTTAGACTGCAAAAAACATGCATGCTCCGCTAAAAAAGTTTGACTTGGGTACCTGCCTTTTTTCAGTTGACTGCAATGATGGGTGGAGAGGAGACGGAGGCAGATGAGACAGCCTCCGCAGCTCCTGAGCCCTGCTCCAGATCTGTGAAGGAGGAGACCAAGAGTAGTGCTGTCAAGCCAACTACTTCTACTTCAGCAACCGCTGCTGAGCGATTTGAGGAAGAGCTGGATATGCAGAGGTAGGCCCAATGAGGTGACGGCAAAGGTAGATGTTGCTGTGTATTGTTTGTGCTTCTTAGCAGGATTTGCTGGAATATGTTAGAAATATCATTGGAAGCTAAGAAAATGATAAGCATAAGAAATGGAATTATTGCAATTTCATAGGTCTGCTACGTTATAATTTTTTCAAGTCATCAATCATTGCTGGCTGATTTTTATAGCTAATTGAGTGCAAAATGCAAGTGGTGTAATGCAACCGTCTAAATCGGTGAACAGTGGAATGAATATGATATATCGATTGGTGTGTGTTCATAAAGTGTAGTGGACTCTTTTTCTTCCAAGGTTTAGAGTTGAATACAGAGCTTCAAGTCCCTCAGTGTCACACACAAACAATGGACTGAGGGGCAATGGTCTGAGAAACTTAGCCTGAAAATGCCATGTGGTCTAGCCGATTATTATTGATTTAGTGCCTTAGTGTGTTAAGTTGAGATTTTTCCCTCTTATTTTGTGGCTTGGCATTCTTAGTTACGATTTTTCCATTGATTTAGCAGCTAAGCATTCGTAATTATTTCTTCCCATTGATTTAGCCGCTTAGCATTCCTAATTGTGATAGTTCACATTGATTTGGGAGCTAAATTTCTTAAGTTGTAATTTATCTCATTGATTTAGTGGTTCAATATTCTTAGTTATAATTTTTCCTATTGATTTAGTAGTACAATATTCTTAATTGTGATTTTTCCCAATGATTTTTCCCAATGAAAATGGTTAGTAGTCAATGTTTTGATTGTTCTCATTGATTTAGCAGCTTAGTATCTTTAGTTATGGTTGTTTTTATTGATTTAGTGGTTCAATATTCATAGTTGTAATTGTTCCCATTAATTGGGCAGCTTAGCGTGATTTATCCCATTGATTTAGCGACTCAGCTGTCATTGTTGTGATTTCTCCCATTGATTTATTGATTCATTCCTCTAAGTTGTAATTTCCCCCAATGATCAAGCGACTCAGTAATTGTCGTGGTTGTGCAGACAGCAGCAGCGGCGACGAGGGCGAGGGCGTGGCGGTCGAGGCAGAGGCGCTCGCCTGCACCCGACCCTCGCGGCCCTCATGGGGCAGGCCAACCTCTGTGTCGGCCACAGCGACACCAACGAGGCCATCAAGATGTGCCTGGAGATCATCCGACAGTTCCCCAACTCCCCACTGCCCTATGAAGTGCGTTCCTGGTAATTTCAAGTTCATTGCTGGTGCTTTAAATGTTCGTTGCTGAAACTTTGAAAATTCATGATGCACTTCAGACGTTTTCCTGTGTTGGGATAATGAAGTGAATTGTAATTGCTGCCCTACGAAGTTCATTGCTGATACTTTAAAGTTCATGCTAAACTTTACGGATTTTCCTGTGCTATAATGAGGTCAATTTTAGCTTTTGTTGCTTCAACTATCGTTTATAAACTCTTGCCACACCTGGTGATGTTGTGACTCTGTCTCTATGAAATGGGTGGAAGAAGTATACCTGATTGTTTTCTTTGTTACGGCGAAACTCACTACATATAATTTGGTGGTCTGTGACAAATGGTTTTTTCATGGTTTGTTAACACTTTGACTGCGGTGGATAAAATTGGAGTTCCATATTTAACTCAAATTGAAAGTCAGCTGTAGTAAGCTATGTTGAAAATAGCAACCATTCTCTGGATCATGCTTTTATTTAACTCTAAGTATTTATTAAAATTGAGTTTGCCACTGCTGATTGGTCAGCAGCATTATGAAAATCACCTCCTTGGCCACCGGTGGCAAACGTTGAGGTCAAAGTGTTAACCAACAGACTGTTTCCCATTTTGCTGTATGAAAGAAATTCATCGATGCTTTTAAAGCCACATGTGCATTTAAACTGCCAAAAAACCATTGAATGGCATCCTTGCCATTAAATAATTCTTAAACGGGCTTTGCATTTTGTTCAGACGCTGGCGATGATTTACGAAGACCGCGGCCTGCAGAACAAATCACTGCAGTTCCAGTTGATGGCGGCGTTTTTGTCTCCCCTGCCGGACAAGTGGGTAGAGCTGGCGGAGTACTACAAGGACCAGGACGAGCTGGAGCAGGCAGTGTACTGCTACAGCCGAGCCATAAAGCAGTCCCCCGCCACCCTCTCCTATCATTGGTCACGCGTTGAACTGCTTGAGCGGCTCGGCAACCAGGCTCGTGCTCTCAGGAGCTACACTTACATGCTCAAGTTCCTCAAGCCTGACCAGGCAAAGGTGCGTCCTGCGTAGCCCTGCTCTGAAATGAGTAGGTTATTTCATTTATGCAGATGATATTCGAGTGATTGAGGAGGTGGAAGACTTCATCAAGGGAAGAAGAGCGTTTGAATTGTTCAGGTAAAGGGAGTCGAGTGATTCAAGAGAAACGTCAAGGATCATGTTACCATTTAGAGATGTTATTGAAGGGTGAAGTCAAGTGATAAAGGAGGTGGAAGACGATATGGGGGGAAGATGGACAGTTGAATTGTTCAGGTAAAGGGAGTCGAGTGATTCTGGAGAAATGGCAAGGACCATGAGATGTTATTGAAGGTTGGAGTTGAGTGATTAAGGAGGTGAGGGACGTTATTGAAAAAGTGGCAGTTGAATAGTTAGGGTGGTGCCATTTGAATTGTTGGAGGTGGGAGTTGGAATGAGCTTTGCATGCAGGTTAGTTCAATGGATGAATGCAATAAGGCTGTGTAAAGGTAGGGCTTTTGCAGGTCCACTTTTCCGGGATAGTGCTCATTGTTATCTGTTTTTGTGTCTATTGTTGTTGTATGTTTTTAAGTATAAACAAGTCATGGATTTATACCTTAATTTCTTTCTTTAGAAGGTTATTTTTAAATATAATTATATGTGTCTGCAAATTAGTGCCAGCGTTCTTCAAGGTGCTTGAGATTTGGTTTGTAAAGAGTTACTGAATCCCCCCCCGAGTTCATTTTTCCTTTGATCTGAATAAATATTATCTGAATGGCACATTTGATTGAAATAAAAACGCTTAAATTTTGTGGCATGCTGTGCATAGGTTGACTTTCATTTTGTAAATCCCAAATTTTTTCAAGCGCGAGCCAATTCCCCGTTAGTTTTGAAAACATGTGTCCCAAATTCTTGAGGAAATCTTCAACATGTAAAATTCCATTCTTTCATGCGTGAAGTACAATGCGCTTTGCGCTGGTTGAGGAAATTTGAGCTTGTTTTGACGAGCACTAGCAACTCGCCCTACTTGAGCTTGTTTTGGGTAAGCGCTAGCAACTTTCCTTGCTTTACTTTACTCTATCTTGTTTCAAGCATCCTATACACTATGATTGTGGTGCAGGGCGGCCTGAAGCTTGCAAAGGAGATCGCCAAGATCCACTTCAGCCAGCAGAACTACAGCGGCGCGAGACACGCCATGGAGACAGCCTTCGTGCTCTACTCGAAGCACGTCACGCACGAGGACGTCAACTTGCTGCTCGACGTGCTCGTCACTGAGAAGGACTTCAAAGCCGGACTGTCGGTGCTCACCACCTACGCGGGCGTCAAGTTCATTAAGGAGGTGAGAGGCAAATTTATTCGGGTGACAGTCGAATGGCTGAGGAGGTGGGAGACGTTATTGAGCAAAGGATGGTTTAATTTTTCAGGTTATGGTGGTCGAATCATTAAGGAAGTGAGAGGCGAATATATTCAGGTGACAGTCGAGTGATTGAGGAGGTAGGAGACCTTATTAAAGGTGACATTCGAGTGATTGAGGAGGTGGGAGACTTTATTAAAGGTGACGCGCGCACTCAATGATCGTGTAAACAGGTCTTTAAGCTGTGTTTACACGATCACTGATTGCGCGCGTGAGCAGTGAAGAGAAACGCAAGCCCCGCCCACTTGCTCTCGCTTTAGGCGCATTTACTGCTCAATGACAATGCGGACTATGCTCGTTCTGTTGGCGCTGGCCAGAGCTTGTCAGTGTCATTAAAGACACACTATCATTCAGCAAGTAAATTCGCCTGAAGCGAGAGCAAGTGGGCGGGGCTTGCGCCTCTCTTCACCGCTCATGCGCGCACTCAATAATTGTGTAAACTGACTTTTAGGGAGGCTGAAGTTAACTTCTAATCTAACCTAAACAACATTATTCCCGAATGATGGTCTACACGTAATCGATATCCTATAAAATGTGAAGCAGCTTCTACTAAAAACGATGCATCAGAAACTTACATTAGGTTAAAAGATATTGTTTTCATTGATTAGCTGATATTTTTATGTGTACTCCAGGGTGCCGATGGAGAGGTGGAGGAAGTGTCTCCATCACAGGACAGCGTCGAGGGCTGCATTTGCTCAGTGGAGGAAGACTTCCCTATGGACCTGCGCTCCAAGCTCGCTATTTGCCTCATCATGGTCGGAGCTTTTGATCTAGCCGAGCCGGTTGTCAACGTGATAATGGAGTTAGTGCATCTAGAGATTGTCTTTGTGTGATCTTTCAGGTTGTGTGTCTTAGAATTATTTGCATCTCATTATCTCTCTTCGTTTCTGTTATTGTTCGCATCTCGAGGTTTTCTATGTGTGATCTTTCTGGTTGTGTGTCTTGTAGTCATTCTCATCTAAATCGTCTCTCTTGTTCTACTGTTGTTCTCGTGTGATCATGTCTGCCTTCTTTATCTCATTGTCGTTGTTTTGTTAGCATTTAAAGTAGAACATTGCTGCAGATACGGGCTGAGTTTCCCATACTTGGGTTGATATTTAGCCCATATGAGCTAACTTACTCGGTGACAGGAATGCCACCTTGGAAAGCTACTGGTGGAAACGTAACCCTCAGTAAATAGTCCTGATTGAATGAATAATGCTTGATAAATATCTAGACGTGCATGACAGTCCTTTGAAGGCTATTATTGGAACTTTTAGAAACTACGCCTCCATCCAAAGGCAGCAGTTAATTGCTGCTGGTGACGAACAAAAATAATCCGCGTGTTCGGCGCGAGTCGAGCGTGATGCATGCTGCACTAGTAAATGATGCTCCTTTTACTACTGCTTCAAGTACCAAAATCTAGAGGAGTTATCAAAGTCCGTCCGTTATGTATTTTGTCATATTCATTTTACTGGCATCTTGATGTTAGATCTCGTCTTTGGCAATCTTAGTGTCACCGGGAAATGTTTTTGTCTTGACCACCTTGTGCTGGCTGCCGTAAAGTCAGGTTTTGCCTCTTTAAAAATTATATTTCATGAGAAAGTGATGAACCCAAGCAATCTGCTACACTGTAATCTAGTTAGTTTATTTCTTGAATTGTGACATGTTTACTTCATCGTAAAATCACCGGTTTGTTTTGAATAGGCCACTGTCCCAATTTATATGTTCTCGACATACCATTAATGTGTAGACTTTCGTTCACAGCAGAATTAAACTGTTGTAGGGAACTAATTTGGTGCCTTAACCCTTAGAGTTTCTTCTATCCCAAAAAACGTTAGTAGTTGAATGTATAGTCTGCGTAGGTTTCCTTACTCTGAGAAGCGCTAGCGACTTGCATTACTAAACTTTACTTTACTTTACTAGTTGTATGTGTTCACAAGTTCTGTTTACTTGCAGTAAATCTACGGAGGAGTTCGGCGATTTGTTCATGGACATAGCGGAGGCTTTGCTGTCGATGGGGCGCGGTCAATCAGCACTGCCGCTGTTGCAGCTGCTGCTGCAGTGCCCGAGACACAAGTCTGCAGCCACCGTCTGGCGGCTCTACGCAGAGGCCCTGCTTTCTGCCGACAGGGTCAACAACTCTGACGACGCCGTGCAGGCTTACTACAAGGTGTTGGGACAAACAGAGGAACAGGGTTGTTATCATGACCGTTGTATTGTTGGTAGAAGCTTGCAGAGGCTTACTATGAGGTGCTGGGACAAACAGAGGAACCGGGTTGTTATGTTTACCGTTGTATTGTTGGTAGAAGCTTGCAGAGGCTTACTATGAGGTGCTGGGACAAACTGAGGAACAGGGTTGTTATGTTTACCGTTGTACGAGTATTGTTGGTAGAAGCATGCTGAGACTTCCTAACAGGGTTGTTATATTGTAGATGGGAGCATGCAGAGGCTTTCTATAATACCAGGTGCTGTGACAGACGAGGGAACAGGGTTGTTGTATTGTGTATAGAAGCATGCAGAGGCTTGCTACAAAGTGCTAAGGCTGAAAGGGGTACAGGGTAGTTATATTATAGATGGAGCATGCAGAGGCTCACTACAAAGTGCTGAGGCTGAAAGGGGTACAGGGTTGTTATATTGACTGTTACATCAGTCAGCCCTGTTATTGACGGGGTTGACTGGTTGTTGTGCTTCAGATGGAAGCATGCAGAGGCTCACTGCAAGATGCTGGGATAGACGGGGGAACAAGGAATTGACTAGTTATAATGGAAATGAAAGTTTACAGAATTGGAGAACATGGCACTCTATTTCCGAATAGGTACCTCAGATAAGCAAAGTAATGATGTTCATGTAGGATCTAGTTCAACAGAGCTAGCCGTAACTCGGAAGGAAGTTAGAGGTGTAATGAGTTCAGTAAATGTGATGAAGATGATTTTCAATTTTTGTTGATCTTTTTGTACCGGCAGGTATTTGTGAATTATTAACAACAACTCGTTCTTGATTTGTTGGGGCATCCTAACATGAGATGAAAGTCTTGAGACAGACTTGACACAGGTTCTAATGAAGCACCAAAAATAATCAACACTCTTAACAAGCATAGACGCTACTCTGAAAAATGATCTGGTGACTATTAGCTCGTGGTTCAAGTCTTGTTTAGGTCCAACTTACTGTTTTTATGCCCCTTCTGCATAGATTCAGCGTTCCCTGATCTCCATACTTGATGGTGCTCTTCCTTCCTCTCTTTGGAACGCTTTTTTCAGCGGTTAGGGAGGCTTAAACTTACATTTAATTTTTTTAGGGTGCAACTACCCCTCACAGATTCTGCAGCAAGCACTTGCTGCTCGAGTATGTTGCGGGTTTTGATTTGTTGATAAGTAGCTTAGCAGACGTGTTTCTGAGTGTGACTAAGACCACGTGACGCGAGCAGGTGGTGGAGTACGCGCCGGACAACGCGGGGGCGCGCCTCACGCTGGCCGCCATTCTGCAGGAGCAGCAGCACACGCCTGCAGCTCTGCAGGTCCTACAGCAGGACCCCGCACTGCGGCCCCTCGACTGCCAGGTGGGTGCCGGGGGTCGCGGGGTCAGCTGTAGTGTTGCAGCTCTATTGTATCTGTGGGAATTACCCCCAGGGGGATACTGCTATTTTGTCTATGGGAATTACCCCCAGGAGGAGACAGCTATTTTATCTATGGGAATTACCCCAGGGGGAGACAGCTATTTTATCTATGGGAATTATCCCCCAGGGGGATACAGCTATTGTATCTACGGGAATTACCCCTCAGGGAGAAATGTGTGACGGCCCGAGTTGAGAGTAAGGTAGGCCTTCTTTTTGTTGAAATAAATTTTTTTTTGCTATGGTAAATATCGCCTTTTTTTCCGCTCACTGCTTTCCTGTTTTTTAGCACCTACTACTTTCTTCTTCATCTTTTGTCTTATATCATGAACTTCTTTCTCAATTTCCTGTTTCTATGGCTTTTTTGCACAGATTCCGCACTCCCTTATCTCCATACTATTATAAATGGTGCCTTCCTCTCTTTGGAACGCTTTTTTCAGTGCTTCGGGAGGCTTAAACTAATATCTAAACTTTTAGTGTTGCATACTTAGTAGTTACGTCACGTGATCTCGGGCGTATGTTTAGTGTTGCATCTCTGGCTATAGTGTTGCTCATGGAGAGGTTAAAATAAAAAGCTCACTTACTAGTAGGAATAATTTATGGTGAATTTACATTTACACCAAATTGTGAAACTCGACCATGTTGTTGGTTGGAAATTCAGTGGGTGAAAACAAACTCATACTCAGTGGTGAGTATCCAAATTTTGGTCTTGTGAAGGTGAAGGCAAATGTCAGCAAATGCAGGCGTCGCGCATTTGTTGCTCGTGCTCTGGCGTGGAGTGCAGAGGACCTTGTCCTTGAGACAAAAAATTCTGCTTCCTTCATGTAATTATGGATCTTCATGCAATTAGCCATTCGTAAGTTCTGATTTAGAAAGAAATATTCATGTTCTCTGCACCTCACAAGAGAACAATGACGAATCTTAGTTTTAAAGCTTAAAATAATGTGTTCTCGAAGTTATATTTATCAATGTACACAGTTTGAGTATGAATCAAGGGAAAATATTTCAATGCGAGACAAACTTACTATCTATTCAACTTGAAGCTGTGGTATCAAACTCGGGGAAATGTTGAATCGAGTAGACTCAGTGACGCAAACTAAAACTTAATTTCTCATAACCTTTCATTCTTGTACCAATTTCTGTGCAACGCTTGAGGGGTTTATTTGACTCTGCTTTAGTATCTTCCTTCAAAAAATAAAGACATCTCCTAACATAGGATTCATAGGACATTGTTATTGATATTCAGCTCGTACAAATACATTGAAAAATTGTTAAAAAAAGAAAAAAAACGTAAATTAAAAAAAAACTTATACGTGAAATGCGTTTTAACAAATTGGATAATGAACCTGAAGGGCTTCTCATGTGCAGCATCCCGTGATCCTATCGTAGCTATAAATCCGTAACATGGACTCTCAAACACACGGAGGCCATCTGAACAACTATCAAAACACACAGCATATGTGAGTCACGGTGAAAGAAACAAGGTAGGCTTAAACCAGTCTTTTTTTTTTTGTCGAATTTGTGGCAGTGCTGACGTAATGACAACGAACCAATAGCAGCGCCCATATTGCATCTGGCAACATTGCTGGCTCCAAATCCGGCATACTATTGGTCTAACGACATGTCGCAGTAGTGACGTCATCTAGTTTGAAATGATGCCATTCTATTGGCTAGCCGAACAAGAGGAGGTGTATTTCCCCCATAGAAATGACCCTACCTTGTTTCCTCTACGATGGTCTATTCATACAAGCCGTGCCTTGAGCAGGTGCTGTACCGGAGGTGCTGTATCCTGCTGGAGTGCGGGCAGCTCGAGGAGTTCTTGTCGACGGCGTCACTGCTGCTGGACAAACACTTCGTGCGGATCAGGTCGCGTGACGAGGCTGAAGTCCTCATCAACAACAAGAAAGTGTCGAACAAGCTCGAGGCCCTGCGGGAGCTGCGGCAGTCGAAGGGCGAGGCGGTGGAGGACTCCGAGCCGCAGTACACCGCCTCTGAGGTGCCCCTCAGGGACCAGTGGCAGCTCTTCCTCACTGCCTGCAGGAAGCTCCACGCCAACAAGAGGTGAGCTTTTCCTTTTGCGGGCTGCCGCACGTCCAGGGTTAACCCTTGAACGCCCACGAGGACTAAACGGTCCTCTTTCAAAATTAGCTCAGGAATGTTGTATTGGGTGTCCAAAAAAACGATACCCAATTTTCAAGGGCTGTAATTCAGAAACTATTAAACTTACAAAGGATTAAAAAGTCACATTTTGTGTCTTAACATTTGTACCATATCTGTACAAAATTTCAGAAGAACTGATCCAACCATTTTCTTTAAGCAGTATTTTTAGTGCTCGATACTGAAAACCTGTTTGTACACTTCCGTTAAACTTCGAACTTTATGAAATTAAAACCATGTTTTTTAAAAACTTTCAAACTTTAATAAATGGAAAATGCCACTTAAATAAAGAAACAATCAAAATGTTCCTCCTATTGTCGGTTTCCTTCGGTGTGTCCTCCGTTTCTCTCAATACACAGTTGCATTCGCCTCCTCTTTCCTGCCATCACTCGTCTAACGAGAGCATCTCCTTGCGGCAATTTGCCTTATTTTCAATTCTTTACTCGAGTTCGTCAGTATCGCGTAGTTGAGAGCTATAAACTTTACTCTTTAGATGTCCCCAAAGGGTAGAGTCAACAAGGGTAGAGACCAGTCAACCTTTTAGATGTCCCCAAAGGGGACACCTAAAAGTTCTGAAAGTTATTGAAAACATGGTTTTAATATCATAAAATTTGAAGTTTAACAGAAGTATGCAAACAGGTTTTCAGTATCGGTCACTAAAAATATTACCTAAAAAACGGTTGGATCAATTCTTCTGAAATTTCCTAGAGATGAAACAAATCTATATTATAAAAGAAGCCCCGTCCGTCCGTCCGTCCGTGTGTCACACCCACCAGCCTGCAGTGTGAGATGAGCGTATCTGTGATACAAGCTTCAACTCCACAATTTTCGGTGCCTCAACCCAGCAGGTTGGGAGTCGGAATGTATATCACGTGTATTGGTAGGTTAGATTAGGTTGTATAGAATATCACGTGTATTGGTAGGTTAGATTAGGTTGTATAGAATATCACGTGTATTGGTAGGTTAGATTAGGTTGTATAGAATATCAGCGGTTGAGACTTGGCAAAGTATTGGAGAGTCATAGAATAGCATCGCAAATCATGTGAAAGCCATGTTGAAGCTCAGTTGGTCCTATATCTAATCCTGTCATTTTTTGGCGGGCCGTGTGCACTCGTTATTATATATTTTTGACGGACCGTGTGCACTCGGCCTCATCAACTCGAGAGAAATTTAATATTTTTATTTCTTTCCGCCTTCATTTCATTTCGCGTTCTGTCTTATCCTAAAGTTGGGGAAAAATACAGTTGAAAGCCGTGACTTGAGGCTCCGGTTGGCTCGCATAATGATACCAACGCACGATAGTGAATAAAGCAGAGAATAAATTTAAATTAAAATAAATTATCTAATTTAATTGTCGTGTGAAGTATTCATTAAGTGCAAGCAAATTCTGCTTAGTTTATTTTCAATATATTTATTTCAATAATGATGAAAAATATCACTAATTGTTTTAGGTACGTAATACGGCAATAAATATTAACAAACAAACTTGCAATTAGAGTTATTAGGATTCTTTTAGCATTATCATTGTCAAACTTTTCTTTATTAAACATTGCGGTAAAAAAATTCTCGCTTCTAGAAAATATTCAAAGCTAAACAAACTATTAGATCTATTAGACGAGATAATTGAAAAACTCTACGGAGTTCGCAACCAATATTCAACTTACTATTTCCATTTCAAATGAAAACTCTACGGAGTTCGCAACCAATATTCAACTTACTAATTCAAGTGCAATTAAGGTCTAGAAGGTATGAATCGAATAAAAACGATCTAATGTTAAACAAAATGTGACTTCTCAATTTTTTTTGTGATTTTAATATTTTCTGAATTACAACCCTTGAAATGTAGGGTATAATTATTTTTGGGACACCGTTTTTGTTTTTCAATTTGTTCCTTACTGTGTTCCCAGAAGTGCAATGCCGATTGTTAGTTTCTCCCTAACTTTGGTATCTTAGACAACCTGATACCAGCGCTAGTTTGTTGACGGTGGTTGTGATATCAAAAATTTGAATACAAAAATGCTGACGTTAAAGGGTTAAACGAGAACTGCAGAGTAGGTTGGGTTTTGGTGTATCATTGAGACACACTTCCCTTCAGCGATTGAAACCACACGAAAATGATTCAATTATTTACTACTAGTGCACACGTGCTGGTCGGAATTGATTTAAAGAATTTCATCCCTTCTTTCTTAAGTTAAATTCTCTCGTGCCACTCGATGTTTTCCAGCGCTATGCCGAAGAATTTCCTCGTTTTTTTTTCATGTGTTAAGCTCTCTCTAGCTACTCGGTGCTGCTCTGCATTATTCCGTAGAATTTCCAAACGCCTTTCAAGGGTCAATTTAGTTCTAGCTTCTCGTTGGCGAGCAGCATTGCTTCGTCTTGCCATTTCGCGTTGTTCAGCCGATCGTCTTCGGCGTTTTTTCTTGCTGTCGAAGTCGTGCTTCTTCTCTTTTGTGGTTGGACACATTTCAATCCTTGGTGGCCTCTTTTGCCGGAATTTTATTCTGAAATGTCGTCTATTATCTCTTCAAAGCTTTTCAAGAAAATCACAATTTCGAAAGCTATAACTCAAGTTTCATAATCTTGGGCCTTATACTAAGTGGTAGCCAGGTTACTGGTTAAACGAATTTGAAACATTTTTTTTCGCATTATCAATTAAAAATATCGAAGCAACATGATGAATCTCAACTGAGAAAGCTCAAAAGAAAATTTTTATTTGTAAAAATAAGCCGATTGCGTATTCTGGATACCATAATGCAAGTGAAAGGGAATTGAATCACCACAAAAAAATAATGCAATAGAATAATGTCTTGTATTTCTTAAGCTTTATCTTTGTTGCTATCAAAGCTATCGATTAGAAGAGGACAGACGGACGCGGCTACTTTAATAATAGTGATGATGTGGCTTACAATTTTAGAAATCAGATTTTTGAGACGCTCGTTTTGTAGGAATAAAAACTAAGCTCGACAAATTGATTTTAACGCCTTAGAGTGTGTACTTGAACGAATGTAACTATCAGCTCCTCATTAGCCATAAGCTGGGTCCTAACTTGTTTGACGTGTTTTCATTTCAAGCAGCATCAGTTTTGAGTGTTTAGTTTGCCTTCAATGAAAAAAGCATTTATACCTTTAGACATAGTATAATCTTGTTTTGAGAGAACATGCACTGTTTGATTCTTCTAATTATGTTGAAAAATTATGCGCGTTATTTTAACGCCAGAGTTGATTGATTCATTCTCGGTCTTTCAGAAAAACAATATTTGTTTTCTCTTTGGCCTGCTGGCATTATTATTATTATATAAGAAAGTTTTAACCTCCCTTAACCACGACAAAGATGTTCCAAGAGAGGAAAGAGGAAGGCACCATTTAGTATGGAGTTGAGGGAACGTGGAATCTATGCACAAGGTGCACAGAAACAGTAAGATAGGAAAGAAGTTCATGAAACGAGAAAAAAGTTGAAGAAGAAAGTAGTAGGTGCTGAAAAACAGGACAGCAGTGAACCGAAAAAAAAGATGGCCCGTAACAAAACAAAAACCTATTTTATTACAACAAAAAGGAAGCCTACCTAACCTTTAGCTCGGGCCCACACATGGTTCCCCTGGGAGCGCCAATTCCCATAGATACACTAGTTGTATCCCCCTGAGGGGGGCCTGCTGGCAGAAATAGATGACTGAGCATTTGTTCTCGCAGTGTTAGGGGGAAAAATATGACTAATTGTTGTGCTTCCTTTTTTGTGTTGCAGGTACAGTGACTTGGAACTGCTAGTGTACGGCGCGCTGGGGTCCCGTGTTATGACCAAGAAATACGGCCGGGAAATTGAGTTCCTTTGCCTACAAGCATCGATGTCGAACAACAATTCATACTTCGCCTTTAATTTGATTCGAGACATAGTCGTACGGTACCCACAACTTCCTCGGGCCTGGAACCTCTTGAATCAAGTGATCAACCGCGCCGATGATTTCCGGCACAACAGATTCTTATTGCGGCTGTCCCAAAAACATCCTGAACTGCTGGCGTGCTCGATGTTGAACGGCCACAACTGCTTGGTGGCGGGCACGTACAAGTATTCCCTCGCAGAGTACATGAAGGTATTCAAGAGACGCCAGACGGACCCACTGGCGTCGCTGATGCTAGGCCTCACCTACATCCACATGGCGTGCCAGAAATTCAGCGCCGACAAGAACACGCTCGTGACCCAAGCGTGGGTGTTCCTCAACAGCTACAGGGAGCTGCGGGGCGACTGCCAGGAGTCACTCTACAACATAGGGCGGGCGATGCACCAACTCAACATCCTGCATCAGGCCATACATTATTACGAGTTAGCGCTCAAGTGCCCTCCTCCCGCTCGAGTCGAAGGTCAACCTTGCCTCGATCTTACCAACGAGATTGCATTTAATCTCTCCCTTTTGTACAAAAAGAATAGCCCTAGGCTTGCGATGTATTATACGAGGAAGTACATAAGGATTTGAGGGGTTTTGAAACTGGTTTTCATCTGACTAGTGAGACCACCCCTTTTTTTTTTACTGACCCTATAAATTTATATGAACATGATTGGTTTCTTTATAGAATACCTATTATACCTTTTTTATAATAATTTTGATTGATTTGGAAAATTAGAAGAAATAGGTTTTAAGATGCGGGTTAAAGTTTAAACACGATATCTGCCTCATAATTTGAAAAATAAATTTTCTTACCATATCCTGTACTTCAGTGGTGGTGTGGTTGTCGAGGGTGGACTTTCAGCTCAAAGACTCAAAGCTCAGCGTGTATCCTAAGGAGTAGAGGTTGGGTTTTTAATACTCTACAGACAGGCCGTCGGGACTCCTATCTTTTGTGTCCGCTTTGCTTCTTCCAGTTTTCATGCCTTCTTTGCTAATTCTTCATCTTTTCTTCCTCTTTCTACATAACTCGTTATTTCTATGCGCAGGATACCCTGCGTGAAAACACACCTTGCGCATAGATTCCATTTTCCATAGTTCACACTAAATGGTTATTCTTCAATGAAAAAACTCCTGCATCTGAAATATTAACACACATATAAGCGACTTCACTTACCCAATTTACGATAGGTGACTTCTGCCTGACTTTGAAGTACGACGAATTTTAGTTCAAAGGGAAACTGATATTTTGTCATCTTACTCGATTAATTGAGATTTGCTCATGCATAGTAGCAGCTCCTAGTGTATGTAAGTTAGCACATGAATAAATCCAAACATTCAGAAATAAAAAAAAACGACTTCTCTTACACTCACGAAAAAATTAAATATGTATTCAGCTTGGTCGAGTTCATAGAGAAAAACTTATTCGATGAATACTTTTTATTGTCACTGCAATCACAGACGTACTAACAGTTTACAGAGAATCTTACATAATTAAATATTGTGACATTTAAAAAGTGCTACTTTAAAAGTTAACGTAGTCCACCTGAAGTAAAAAAATAATGAGTGGGGAAATATACCTGCTAGAATTTTCAAAGTTGAAAATTTTCTCTACTATCAGAGTACAAAGCATATAGGACGAACATATATGAAAATGAACATATGCGTTTCAACAAACGATGTTGATCTGCTATACCAGTATTTGATTTATTATCAGTACCCGACCAGCAAAAAGTTTCTGATGTGTTTCATGCTGAAGTTGATCTGAAGACATCCAAAGGACGATTGGTATCTCGTTGCGGACTGTTAACAGAGCCAAGGAGCGACAGAGATATGCGACGGTGCCCAAAGGAAACCTTGTAGTGAGGGGGCCAGATAAAATAAATGAATAAATAACGTCCAAGACTTACATAGCAAAGATATCGAAAGATCCCACAACATAAATGCGGAAGACTGCGTCAGAATTTAAAGTGGGTCCTAAAACCGTCAGAAAAATTGTAAATTAGGAAAACTTATTTACAATAGCACGCGCCGAAACTCTTTCTAACAAAGTCGATGAAGACAATATGATTTAGACGAAGCAAGGATGTCCTGAGATACCTCAAAACTCGCGGAGCTACTATGAAGATATCCTAAAACCAGAACAATCTTTCCGAAAGGCGACGTAGTTCAAAATCTTTAGCTAAATTGGAGTATGAAACAGACAACACAAGGAGTCGAAATTGAACAGATGAGTAAGAGCACAAACAACAAAGTAGAAATGAGTGATATTGCGTCGGTAAGAAATATTACTGGTGCCGCAAATGAGTAATTCAACACAATGAGATTACCTCAGGTGCTGTTAAAATGAGAGACTGCAACTAAGTTCCAGAATTTAAAAAAATGTCTCTCCTAAAACTTCAATATGAAATAAAACAGGAAATTTAACTAATCTCGGAGGAGTTATCACATGAAAATATAACAAAGATCAAATAATATTTACGTATTCACGACTAAATAAAATGAGTTTCTCTTAATTCGAACTAAAAATCGCACAAAAACAAACAAGAAGTGCGTGTTTCAAAGTTTATCATTCTCTGCATGAAGAGAGCCGGGGAGTTAAAAAACCAACTTCAGAGAGCTAAAAAGTTTAAAACACAAGATTGAGAGATGCCCTTATATCGCCCGCAGCTGAGCAGCGATGTGAGAGCACCTCCCGGTGTGATCGACGTGTCAAAGACAAGCACTAACTAAAGATTAAAAAGGACACCTTTGTAGTCAAGAAAGATGTAGTCATAGTCGCCATAATTATGCTGCTACATTTATGAACACACGATATAAAAAAGTAGGAATATCTGGGCCGATACTAGAGGCTAGAGATTCAGGTAATATCAATGCACACTTAACGTAAGATTGGCAGGAATGTGCTAGCTGGGTCAGATGTACCAGGTACAGGTCTAACTAGTGATGTGAACCCGAACGTTCACGGCTGAACTAATCCGTCCCTTAAGTACCCCCAAGATGCCGAATTTTCTTGAGATATTGCGTTTCATTTGGCAGCTGAAGCCCAATATCTCAAGAAAGTTCGGCATCTTGGGGGTACTCTTCCCTTAAAAAGGCATTGCAGCCCAGCAACCGTGACGAGCTGGTGCAATCTCAATGATTGCATCTGGACATATCAACATGATTGACTGTCGTTCAAGAATTACAAAGCCATGAATTTAGCAGTCACTTGCATTCATTAGCAAGTTCAAAATTTACAGAGGAATGTTTAAGAATCTACTCTTGATAGGCTACCTACACTACGCACTCATTTTAGTGCCGTAAGATCTACATAGTTTTGAAGATATTGTATCATAGCTACAAGATCTTGATTATAAAAATAGCGCTACCAGAAGTAAGCTGGTGGAATATCTCCCGAATCATCATTCTGTTCTTCATCAGCACTCCCCACGAAGAGCATGCAATGCTGACAACAAGGAGTCTATCTCTCCTTGGGACACGGAATGACGCCGACCCCAACGCCTCCTTCGTGAGCACACATAGAGGAGATGAAATCCCACTTGTCAGCCTCAGGGTTGTACACCTCCACCGTGGAGAGGTTGTTGCAGCCGTCGTACCCGCCGATGGCGTACAACAAACCCATGTTGGCCACGAGCGCCACTCTTGATCGGGAGACATTCATGGGAGCTACGAACGACCACCTGCGACACAGGAGCATGCTCATTCAACAGTAGCATTACTGACATTTTTAACAGCGACAGCCGACTTTAGATTAGATGCTAGTTCATGTCTCCCTAACTACAGCAAAGGCGTTCCAAATAGAGGAAGGCATCATTTAGCATGGACTTGAGGGAACGCTGAATCTATGCAGAAGTAGCAGGTTCTGAAAAACAGGACAGCAGTGAAGCAAAACAAGAGAGTCCATAACAAAACAAAAAATCTATTCTACTTCAACGAAAGCATGGCGTGCCTGACTTTGAGCTCGGGCCCTCAAATATTCCTCCTGGGATTGCTAATTCCCATAGATAGAATAGTTGCATCTCCCTGAGAGGAACGACCATCTGCAACACAGCGGGGCGCTTATTTAGCAGTTGCAGGGCTATGTTATTTCAACATTTGACAGCCTACTTATTCACGCTCAACGCAGCTCTGCTTTAGGAAGGGGAAAAGTTTACCATGAAAGGTGTTTTTCTTTTCCAATTGATCTTTTTACCACACGAACTCATCTTCTAGGTCAACCAGTTAAGAAATATCGTGTACTAATGAATTTAAAACCGGTCAGAAATTTACTTTAGGGGGGGCAAATATGAACTGGCCAAATATGATCAGCAAATAGTTCAACTTAGCACCATAAAGTTACCCAAACACGACATGAATAATAAATATACCTAAAACTGCTTGACTCAAATTCAACATGAAAATAAGTTTTGTTGTTCTACTCGTACCAGATTGGGAAGTAAAGTGACCAGACACACATAGCCGCAGCAGCGCAACGGCACTGAATCACAGCAAATGAAGCAAACATCAGAAATGTATTATAGAAAATGAAGCGAGCAACGGCACTGCAGCAGAGCAAGAGAACAAGGACACTGGATCACAATAAATCAAGATAACAAAAGCACTGAATCATAACAAATCAAGATAACAAAAGCACTGAATCACAACAAATCAAGATAACAAAAGCACTGAATCACAACAAATCAAGATAACAAAAGCACTGAATTTCTGCAGAGGAAGATAACAACGGCACAGAATCACAACAAATCAAGAGAACAAGGACACTGAATCCCAACAAGTCAAGATAACAAGAGCTCTTGTTATCAGGAATCACAACAAAGGAAGAGAACAACTCACTTGCTGGTGATGGGGTCAAAAACCTCAACAGTTCTGAGGAAGGAAGAGCCGTCATAGCCGCCACACACGTACAGCTTGCCGTTGAGGGTAGCGGCTCCCAGACGGCAGCGCTTGCTGAGCATCGGGGCCACTGGAGACCAGCGGGCTGTGGTTGGGTTGTAGCGCTCCACCTGCCGGTTAATAAGGACTTATAAACAGTTCCAATCATGCTTCACTTTTATTTGTTAGTGACGCTTCCTTGTTATCAACACTTTCAACCATGCTCCATTGTTGTTAGTTTGGGACGACTCATTATTAAAAGTTTCAACCATGCTTCATTATTTGAGACGCTTCCTTGTTATGAACAATTTCATTCATGGCCCATTATTAACTGCACTTTCTATGTAACTTCATTTTTACACATACCTAATTGCATTGAAGCTTCATTATTACAGAGTTTCAATGAAGCTTCATTATTATGTATATTCAACTAACGGTATTTCCTGATTCAAACATCCAAGCATTGATGCTTCAAAAAGTACTAAATAAAAGCACATGAGCCCCTCAAACTATTCCATAAAAAATAAGATTTTATTCTGTGCATTTGCAGTGCAAATGAAAGTATAGAAAAAGATTTCTCTTGTACAAATTCTTCTCATACAAGAATATTGGCAAGGAGCTCATACCCAACGATGATGTTGCACCTTGGATGATGCGCAAGGGAAAAATACTTGACAAGTCTGTGTCTGCTGTCGCAGAAATTTCCACCTCAAGTCTTAATAGGACTCATATTTTACAAAAAAAAGGAATAGAAATACTAAGGAGCAACCCTGAACCTATCTTGAGTCCACAGTCAACTCGAAATTCCCATTCAAGGGAAGCGAGTCACAGCGACGGGCGTTTTTCTAGGAGTAACCAGAAAAGGAACCAAATCCCACACCCATCACTGAACGATAACTAACTGAATCAAAAATGCTGAATCTATCATGGTCACCCAGGGCAGAAGAAGAATTTCAAGACTAACCAAACTAAGAACCAACCATTGAATGCTAGCCTACCGAATCAAAAATGCCGACTCCATCATGGAAAGGAACCAAACCGTACATGCGTTACCAACCAAATAGAAAATTCCGAGTCTGTCATGTTCGCCCATGGCGTAAAGAAGAATTTCAAGACTTATTAGAAAAGGAAGGAACCGAACACTGAATCACAACCTATTAAATCAAAGATGCTGAGTCCATCATGGAAAAGAACCAAACGGCCCACCCATAACCTACCGAATCAAAGATGCTGAGTCCATCATGCCCGCCCATGGCGTAAACATGGCCGTCAAAGGCGACGACGCCGGCGGCGCTGCGGTGGTTGGACATGGAGGTGAGCATGCGCCACGTGTCGTCTTCCGCCTTGTAGCACTCGACCGTGTTGAGTGAGGCGCACCCGTCGTAGCCCCCGCATACGTACAGCAGCCCCTGCAGCACTGCAGCGCCCACCGCACTGCACGATGGGGGTGTGTTGTTTAGTGGTGCTCAGATGTGTGGTGCGCCACTGCAGCACCCAAAGAATTGAACATAAGACTATGAAATTACTTGACGAAAATTTTATGATATTATAGATGTGGTCCAATAAGCCCGTTAGAGTAAAGCATTTTCTCCTGAGGAATTTCCATAGATCTAGCAAGATCATGCACAGAGATGCGTTTCTCCCGTTCAATCGCGGTCGGTCGGCAGCTGAAACCCCCTACGGGGTTTGGCTGCTCAGTGCGTTCGAATGTACTGTGTTGTGTACAAATTTTAATGGGGAGACGCTTGTAATTTTGAGTTGTAATTATGACCTTTATGCTCATATAATTTTGATGTTTCAAATAATAGTGATGTTCATCTTGTGCGCTTATTTGGAAGTCTGATACGAATTAAATTATGTGACCTTCGGTGCAATATAGTTTGAGTAACTGAAGCGCTAGCAAACCCATGTTACTACTACTACTCCTCAATCGCGGTAGTTTTCTGAACAGAATTGTGCACACTTTGAAAGCGGGCAGTACAAGCATACATCCCTAGCTTTTATTTCAAAGTCGACCATGGATAATACAGCCTGTATTCCCCACTCCTGAAAACGCACTCCGTTCAAAAAGATTCTCTCAAACTAAACCTCTCATCTGCTGATAATGAACTAGAGAATGAAAGAATCGGGCATCTGCATTACAGCATGTACATTCGCTCAGAACCTAAGACTGGTACAGATGCCGCACCTCAATACACCATCACAGCCAAGCAAATCCAAGTTCAAGACGTGTTTAAATTTCAGCCAAGCTCAAGACGTGATCAGCATTCAGTTTTCCCAAACGAACCTGCGTTTACAGTTCATAGGCGCGACCTTACTCCAGCTCTTCTGGCGGACATCGAAGACCTCGACAGTGGCCAAGCGATCCTGTCCGTCGTAGCCACCGATTGCATAGAGCTTCTTGTCCATCACTACCACACCGACGCGGGACCGCAGCATCGACATGCTCTCGGCCATCTCCCAGCGGCGAACGATCGGATCGAAGACCTCGACTGTGCTTAGAGAATCTCCTGTGGGATATCAGGTGTTATAAGGGTCTCCTGTGAGAGGATCAGGCGTTATAAGGGTCTCCTGCGAGGGGATCAGGCGTTATAGGGAGTTATGAGGGTCTTCTGTGAGGGGATCAGGCGTTATGGGGAGTTCTGAAGATCTCAAGTAAGAAAACCACGAGTTTCAAGATAATTTGAGAATTTCCTGTGAGATCAAGCATTATTGCAGCACTGAACGAGGCTGAGGCAGTAATGCATAAA
The DNA here is from genome assembly GCA_030386875.1 of Morinoia aosen. Classification (NCBI taxonomy): domain Eukaryota; kingdom Metazoa; phylum Arthropoda; class Malacostraca; order Amphipoda; family Talitridae; genus Morinoia; species Morinoia aosen. Next base: position 42,714,361 of record CM059567.1, on the reverse strand, counting down.
TATTACTGATTTCCAAGCAGGAGAAAAACACGATTAGCGCAAGATAATCATATATTATCAGGATATTGGTTCAATTGAGAATGAATTCTACTCAATTCATAAAGATTATAGATAGGAAGTGCTTGGAATTCATGTGTTATAAGTAGCTACAATGAGAAAGGTTAATAGGTGCACAGTTTTTCAGACAACACCTGCAAAAAATCTACGTACAACAAAAAAAATGAAGATATTCCAAACCTAAACAGAGTGAAGAACAGGAGTTCAAAGTTCAATCATGCGGCCAAATGAACGGGCATTGGGCTCGCACTATGCGTTAATACTAGGTGCTAAATATTGAGAATATATTTACTTCACCTGTGTCATTTTACTCTTCTTTTGCTCACGTTTCGATGTACCAAAGAGTCAAGTGCACTAAACTCTTCCACTCAGAGCTGTGACTCACCAGACTTAGTGATGCCACCAACGGCATAAATAAGTCCGACGATGTCATTGCAACAGCGAGGTCTCGTGCGGAAGTTCTGAAGCAGAGGACGTCTCTCTGGCATCAGGTGATAGTCCTTAGCTTCATCGAGAAGGTCTCTGCACCAAGCGCAACATCCATTAATCGCAGCAATGTCCTTTGCAAACTTCAAAGAAAATGAAACAAAATCCAAAATATTACACACTAATTCAAGGTTCATTCGAGTTTCAAAAAGATTGTTTTGATTTAAAAATATTCCCGAGACCACAAGCAAAAAACGGTCAATCACAGTAACGTTTCTCAAAAATTTCAAAGAAACTGAAACATGGAACAAATTTCACAGTGCATTAGTGGGTAAATTCAAATTTGAGAAATATTACATAAACATGCATTTCTCCCTAAGTAACAAATTATGAAATGAAAGTTTCTAGATGTGCCCCTCTAAATTGCTAAACTGGCTATCAAGGAACGTTGTCAAGAGTATTTAACACATTTCCTGCGAAGTGACCCACCGGTGGTCACTTAGATGATTTTCATAGTGCTGCTGACCCACTTACAGTCACTAACTCATTTTTTATTAATACTTGATGAAAGCTAAATGAAGGCCTGATCCAGTAAATGTTTGCTATTTTCGAATTTGATTACTACGATTGACTTTAAATTTGAATTGAATGTTGAACTTCAGTTTAACCTATCGCAGTTAACGTGTTAACCCGCGCACGGTCGCGCATCCCTCAGAAAAGTAGTCAATTTACCCGCGTTACTCTGCCGTTCCCTGTTCACTTACCGTAATAGGCAGAGATGTAAAAATATGAAGTAATGAGTAAAAAATGTTGCTTTACACTTTGATGTTGTCAGATTTTTGATAACTTGAACCGTTTCTTTGTAATATGGAGTCAAACTCCGAAGATTTTTGCACAACATTGCTTCAAAGAGATCAATGGCCATTTTTGTGTTTTGGGAACAATGTAATGTTTTTCACTGCTATTTTATGCAGAAAATCCTTCCAAACCTGCTGATGTTTTTATTTTTCCTCTACAACAATTAGAAAAAAAGTTATGACCATTTATGTCTACTAGGTGTTATCCATTCTTCGTTTTAGTTCCTACATAAATGCATGTTTGCATGTCTGGTTATATTACTGTAAGTATAGTGTTTCGAAACTTGTAATTTTCACACAATATGAATAAAATACTGCTCTACACGCTACTGACTTCAGATTTGTCTTATTTGCCATTTTTACGAAATAAGGCGAAATAAGGCCCTGAGTAGTTTCGCTGGTAACTGAGGCTGCCACTGACTGTTCGCACGCACACCCTCTCACGGTCGCCTCATTTACCACACTGACTGTGCTTACCCCTCCCAACTTCCAAGTGGTTGGAGCTCTGCCTTAACCCCCACAATGTGGGGGTTTCTGGCTCCAGCTGTGTAGCACTCGCTGAGACGATCATTTTGGTGTATAACAACTTGGGGTTATGCCTTACGTCTGGCAACCAGTGAGCCTGGTAAATGAGGCGACCAGTTACAGTGCGCGGGTTAAAGAGCCTTGAAGTTATGCTCTCTGCCTAGTCACAAGCTCATATCGGAGCAATGCACGCCAGAAATAGGAAATGTTACACTGTCATTCGCTATGGGGACATGGATTTAGTGTTTAGGAAACAAGTAACTTGAAGAGGAAACAAAACCCCAGACGAGAGCGCACGAAGTTCCATACATAAAATTAAACAACCCCCTCCAAACATTGACAAGAGGCATTAAGTAAGGATGAGCTGGCTCTGAACTAAACCTAAAACAGAGTTCAGTACACGACAATAATTGCTCGTTCAATGGAAGTTTAGATGCAAGGCTCAAGTTCCAATGTAAACAAACATGCTATGTATATCTTAGTAAGAACTGAAAATTCGACTTGATGAGCAAGGGAGTGCACATCATATCAAAGAGACCAAATCTACTGAAATATTCACGGGACTCAAATAATCTATAAAAATCACAAATAATCCAATAAATTATCTTCTTTCACAGAAGTGATAGAAGAAAAGTCCAAAAAAGCCATAAAAGAGAGAGTAAGGTCCAAAAAAAGTCAACTCTACCAAATGCTGGAGACTAAAAAGGTCAAAAAACAACAACAGTTCTATCATATGCAGGGAACTAAAAACGCCAAAAAAGCCAACTCGATCAGATGCTGGAGACTAATTAGGTCCAAAAAAGCCAACTCTATCAGATGCTGGAGACTAATTAGGTCCAAAAAAGCCAACTCTATCAAATGCTGGAGACTAATTAGGTCCAAAAAAGCCAACTCGATCAGATGCTGGAGACTAATTAGGTCCAAAAAAGCCAACTCTATCAGATGCTGGAGACTAATTAGGTCCAAAAAAGCCAACTCTATCAAACGCTGGGTGCTAAAAACGCCTAAAAAAGCCAAGTCTATAAGGCACAGGGGACAGAGTACCTGCACTCGTGCGACGATCGAATCAGGTTCTCAGTGGCCACCTTGTCCGTAAGGTACTCGGGTGTGAGCAGCGGCATGCGGATCTTCTTGAGCAGCTCGGGCAGGTGCACCACGCGGCTCTCGTTCCTCTTCACCCATGTCATCGCCGCTTCAAAAACCTGTGAACGCAATGGTTCTACGTTAAAATTTTCTAAAAACCAAATAAATTTGATAAAGTAACAATATTTACAGTATCAAAACATCCTCATACTGTTTCAATGTGCTGAAAAGTTTAGTGCATCAAAGCCTGTTCACATAGTGTTTCAATGTTAAGTGTGCTGAGATCTTCAAGAAACCAAATAAATTTGATAAAGTAACAATATTTACAGTATCAAAACATCCTCATACTGTTTCAATGTGCTGAAAAGTTTAGTGCATCAAAGCCTGTTCACATAGTGTTTCAATGTTAAGTGTGCTGAAATCTTCAAGAAACCAAATAAATTTGATGAAAAAACGAGTTTAGAGTATCAAGGTCTCTTCACACTGTTTTGATGGCCTAAAAAGTTTAAATATATTAAACCTGTTTACATATCAATGTGCTCAAGAGTTAAGTGCACTTAATTTTCCAAGAAAACAAATAAATTCAATAAAGTGATGCATTTACAGTATCAAAACCTCTTTACACTGTTTTGATGTACTGAAAGTCCAGTGCATCAAAAATTCTTCACACAATGTCTTGATGTTGCCTTCATGTTGAATATCGCACCCACAACCATCGAGGAATGGTTACAAATATACTCAATTACCCCCCATGCATCGATTCTGACTTTGACTCCTGTTTGTAGTATACTTAAGCTCAACTTAGATTGAAGGTTTAACACTGAATAATTTTGAAACAAGAATTTCTGTCATTTATTTTTCTTGTTCGTTGAGACCAGTTTCTCACACCCACTCTCAGCATGAAGAAAAAGAACGCACTTAGACGATGAAAGTCTTGACAAAGCAGCTACATACTAAACTCTCTGCACCACAGCTCATATTATTATTCAGTAACCGCTCTTTCCCCCCATACCTTACCAATGAACGAAAATCTATGCAGGCATAGCTATCATAAAAAAATGTGTTACATTAAAATTGTAAACTTAATGCATTGGGACACTGTCCAGTTCCCTCACTTCACATATCTATTATGCCTCCATACCAACATATAATTTAACTTGGAAGCCTCTAAAGGGTTCCTTACCTCGAAAATTGCGGCCCACAACTGATTTGTTATAGCCATTTCCACTGTCTTATGAGAGGCTCCAAACATTAGTAAGTTCAAAAATATTAGATAAAACAGATGATTCCAGTGCTCTTTCCTGTCGAAAAGCTTGGGAATTTCCCCTCTCTCCAAGGAGAGCTTCACCTCAGTTATTCGAGTATATTAAAGCACACTGTGCTTTGAAATATCCTGCAAGAGAATGAATCTCGATCGTAGTTAACCCTCCTTACTTTTTGTTTGAGTAATCTCAGAAGATGAACACACTATTTTCATCAACGGGTATACTTCCAAGCAATGCCTTCCAACATAACAACTAACACAAAAGATCCAAATAAATAAAACAAACTGACATCCAAAAATTGCACATTTTGTGCAACTTAAATATTTCCCTTCTTTGAATATTTTGTGACACTCCAAAAATTGCATATTTTTACCATGCCACAATATATTCCAGGAAGGATGACAACACCCACTGACAGCATCCAAAAATTGAACGTTTTCATCGTGCCACAAAGTTCAATTTAATACTCAAGGAAGGATGACGACATACGCTAGATTCAGCAGGCACGTTGAGTTCATCCCGTGAGATGATCTCAAGGACGCTGTCGAAGGTTTGATTTAGGAAGTCCTCAGACTCGGAGACTTGAATGAAGTGCTTCTGTAGGTAGCGGTTGCAGGCCTCCACAAGAGAGGGGCAGGAGAAGGTCTCCGCAAAGCTGCGAATGCTCAGCACATTGCGTGGGTGCAATCTGTCCAACAGTACATCAGGTAAGTTAGTGCAAGCCTCCCTATCCAACAGCACATTAGGTAAGTTAATTCAATCTTTGCTATCCTACAGCAAATAATTATTATCACCTCAATTTTCAGGAAGAAAGAAGTTTCAAAGGCACACTAATGGCAACAGATGCCAACTTGAGCATGTATCAGAAATTTTAACGTCAGTCAATTATCAATTATATTTTTGTATTATTATAATAGTACGTTCAAGACTCCCTAGCCTCAACAAAAAAGACCTTAAGAGAGCAAACAGAAGACAAATTGCAGGAAAATTTAAATTTCAGGAGATGTTTTTTGTTGAAACTAGAACAGCCAAGCTCATTCAATGAAAATGCATCAAGTTCATAACTAACAGTTACAAGATCTATATACACCAGCTGCACAGCTATCTATTTACACCAGCTTTGCAGCTCCTTTCATACACCAGCCACACAGCTTCTCATTTGCATCAATTCCACAGCTTCTCACTAACACCAGCTACACAGCTCCTCACTTACACCAGGTACGCAGCAACTTACTTAATACACAGGTATACAACTGCCCACTTACATGAGTAGCCCACTCACACCAGCCACACAGCTCACCATTCATCCAAATTACACAGCCACCCACTTACACAAGCAGCACGGCTGCCCACCTGTGCTTGAGGAAGCTGGCACAGGCCTCCTTGACCTGCAGCAGCTGCAGGAAGGAGGAACCCACCAGGAGAGACTGCACATTCTCGCCGTCAATCTTGATCTTGCCGGAGTATACAAAGTTGATCAGTGCCTCAAGGGCCCTGTCCATGGCCAAAGGGATAGAGAAACAAGTGTGAGCACAATTTCAGTTTCCCATAATAATTTTAGGTGAGTGTATGGGTCAGCAGCCAGGTGAGCACATGGGGAGTGGCATTGATGAGATCATAACATGCAGCTTATTACTATAGGTGTCACACACAAATTAGTCACACCTACTTTAGATGCCACGCAGTACCTACAAAAATTGAATCATAGAACAGCCTCAGTAAGTAGCCAGATTTAATAGCATTGCTTTGTAGAAACATAAAAAATTTGTCATATGAAGAATTGATTGCAACAGAATACCTATTTAATTGAAACGGAGCTATAATGCAATTGAAACGGAGCTATAATGAAATTAAAACAAAAGTCATTTTACATGTGCACTTTAAGATTTGATATTACACTCTTCAAAATTAAAAAATAGTAAAATACACATTAGAATTAAAATAATATTTGAATCATTGATATTTTGAACTATTTTAAATATAAAATACCAAAAATAGGTAAGAAAAATTTAAATACTGGGCAATATACTAAGAAAAATGACCCTGCAGAATAATCTGTGGAAGGTTAATGGAGAACCTTGAAGTCAAAAAGTCATGAACACAAAGGGCAGACAGCAGCACTCGTTTCAATTATCTCGTATGGCTTATCAACAGATCACGTCAATGTGTCGTTGGCTGGTAATGATTTGTGGTAATATTAATATAGATTGTAAACATTGAAATTAAAGAATGTAAAATTTGGCATTTTTTACCTTATATTCACCTATATGGTGATGCAATAACACAGATGTTTACTACAGTGCATTGGACATGCAAAAATCATTGTTTTATTCCCGATATGTGCAGCACACTAGTTCCTAAGATTCGCTGGCTCACAACACATAGCACATGAGCTGTCTGCAGCCATAATGGAGCAGTGAACTAACACAACCGCAAATGGAGACATGAGCTGTACCATTTAATGCCCTCTGTAGCTGTGTTAGAGGGCTTGTTTACAAGTGCTGTGTTTATTGGTAGGGTATTGTCACAGAAGCCACTGTTGAAGGCCATCAGTTGTGTCTGCCTTCATCTTTGAGTTGATGTTTGGCACAAAGCAATGAAACTGTAATATTCTACGGTAGGACCTGCCATAGAATGTCTGGGGCATTTCATCCATCTATGGCTGCATACATTCACCTATGGTACTCTTCTCTATCACAAATATGAACATGATCTTTTCTATCATATTCATTCATCTAAAGCCGCATACATTTATCTATGGTACTCTTCTCTATCACAAATAAAACATGATCTTCTCAATCACTTAGAAAAGAACAAAAAAAAAACTGATAAGACAGCTGCAACTAGAGTTCAAAAAGTTGTCAAGTGTTTTTTAAAAACCTCAAAAATAAAAAATACAAATATATTAGGTGGAGGTGAGTTACACAGGGAGTGACTGAAAAATCAAATAGATGTGGAGTGTTTTTAAAATATTTGAAGCAGATGAGTGGTTTTTAATGCAGTGAATAAAACTTACCCAGGCTCAATGCCTTGCATGGTGATCTCTCTTTGCTTACTCTCAACCATATCATTGGTGAACATGGCATTGAAATATGGCACCACAGCAGCCAACACAATCCGATGAGCAGAGAAGCACTGGTCTTCTACCTGTAGCAATTAAATTTATACATAACTAATACATGCTACATATTTAACACTCATTTTTATACAAGAATACAAACAAAAATAATTCAGCAACTTAAGCTCTCTCAAATAGAATTTTCATTTCAATTTGTGAGAGGATAATTCAACCAATGCAGAAAATTAAAACACTGTATCATAGCTATTTTACAAACTTGTTTTCATAAATTTCAGACAAATTGAAAATAACTCAATCTTAAAATAATTACAGAAAACTGAAAATTCAACATATTAAAAGAACATATTACAACATATTAAAATTCATGAAAGAAACACAAACCTTGAGTGTGACATCACAGAGCTTCCCCTTCCTTCTGATGTCTTCCATGACTTGGAAGCCCAACATAGGAAGTTCATCTTGATGGTAGATTGTGTAGTCTTCTGTGTCCACATTGTCGAGTGTATCAAACCCAACCTTGAGGTCAGCGTAAGGCAAGGGGAAGTCCGCATCAGCCATGATGTGGGCGCTAATAGGTCTTATATCATGTGAATTAAAAATCTGAGGGCACAAAGCAACAATGTGATATATAACTGTAAGTCTTATATTTAAAAATTGAGTATTCAATATAATGGCACATGCAAGTAATCACAAGATTAATAGTCAGTTTAAGCCTCCCTAGCTGCTATAAAGGCATTTCAATGAGCAGAAGAATAGATTAGATGCTGGTTTAAACCTTCTTAACTGCAACAAATGCATTTCAAAGAGAGGAAGAAGGAAGGCACCATTTTGCAGGGAGTCAAGGGAATGCAGAATCTATGCACAAGTTGCACAGAAACAGTAGGTTCAGAAAAAAGTTCATGCAACAAGATAAAATTTGAAGAAGAAAGTACTAGGCACTGAACAACAAGACTGAAGTGAACCAAAACAGATTAACACTTTCAGTTGCAACAAAAGGATGGCCTACCTAACTTTTAGCTTGAGACCCCAGATATTCCTCCTGGGAGCACTAATTCTAGTAGATACAATAGTTGTATCCCCCTGAAGGAGCAAGTAATCAGAACTAATTTTACATGAAAACATATTTTAGATCAATGGACCTTAAGACGTTTATACTCGTATTTCCTGACCAGCAATTTTTGAGGGTAAAGAAATTATACATTAACCCAAAGTTTCTAGCCACATGGATACTTGAATTGCAAAAGAAAATACTCCAGAATAAACAGAGAAAAATATCTTGATACAAAAACTCGGCAAGCAGCGCATACGTTATACCATAGATTTCTCAGGCAATACACAACATATTCCTCTTTAGCATAAAGGCAAATGATTTTAATTGCCTTAGCAATAACTCAAGAATTTAGTACTAGGTTTCTAAATAAAACATAATTCCAGAATAGATACACTATAGGTAATGAATAAATTTAACAATTGATATAGAAATTGTTTAAATTTAGTATTATTTTAATTTAAGATTAGTATTATTTTAGGTTTAGGAAATAAACTTGATTTTATATAATTCAAAATATTTATATCTTATTCTAACAAAGAAGCCTTATATTTCTCTTCAAAGTTTTTCAAATACTTTTCACATTTTTTTTAAAGTATAGGCCAGCGCAAAAGGCAGTTGGGGCCTTAATTTTTCTCTACAACGTCCTCTAATACCTATACTCATAAAAGGATGGTATCCCACTAAGTTCCTTGTCAGCAAACTAAAATTTTCTAAGGCAATAAATCAGAGATCATCTCATATAACAGCAACCATAAAAGTGTCACTGGAGGAGCTGGAGCTTGTTAAAAAATAACCCTTGTACAATGTAGGTCTTCAGGATTTATTGTAGAATACAAATTATCAGCAGAAACAGATTAACTTTTGTTTTAATGGGTAGGAAAACCTTCAATCCTCAATTGGTACCAGCAGGATTTTGCTAAAATTTAAAGAGAGAGATATAAAATTTAGGCAGTTTGGAATTGACAAAAGCAAGAAGTGCCTCAACAACAGCTGGAACACAGGGCCTACTTGAGCTCATGAGAACATCAGCAGTGATGGTATCAACAAAATTCAACTTAGGTGCAATCATGAAATTATTCAAAAATGTGTGCTAGCTAATATAATGAGAAATATAAAATATTGCAATTATTTTTGCAGCATCAAGGAATTGGGAGAATTGTAGTTTCTACAAAATTAGGAACATTTCTGGTTGTGACAAACTCTTACAGATATTGAAAAATTATACAGACAAATTTTGGCTTCAGTTGCGATTATGGCCCGCTTCAGTTTCACGTCCAATTCAATAGATGGCATGGTTAATGTGTAGCAGGGGTCAGTAATTAATTTTTCACTTTTCAGTGCTTAAACATAGTTAATTAGATTGATATAAACAAGTTTTCTTCTATGCACTTTCTATTTTAAATGAGTATTTGACTAGTTATAGCAGTAAATTAGTTACCGCAACTCAAGTGTTCAAAGCGGGAAGTATTTCATGGAGCAAGCCGGATGGCAATACTGCAATGGGGTCTCCCTTCTTTCGCGCTCGTCGTCAATAAAGAAACTAAACCTACCAAGCTAGCTCGTAAAATACTCATTTGACGAAAACAATGTATGGAAGAAAACTAGTTTATTTCGATGTTATTACCATGATTCAAGCAACAAATATTTGAAAACCTATGAGTAGCTGTTTATTCGAGCACATTTGTCATCAAAGGCGAAACTAAACCTACCGCTTTAACTCATAAAATACTCATTTAAGACAGAAAGTGCATAGAAGAAAACTTGTTTATTTTGATCTAATTAACTATGTTAGGGCAACAAAATGTGGAAAATGGATTACTGACCTTTCCTACACATTAACCGATGGAGCTATAGGTTAAAACAATTGTGTTGACATCAGCTCCAAGATGGCGGCTACCAGGTACGGTTGCAGCCATCTTGGAGCTGAAGTAAACACTTTTGCGGAAGTAACCCTAATGAGTGGATTTGAGCCTTTATTTATAATTTTCACTATAAGAACTGTGGCTCCCTCTCATGACCCAACCTGTTTACATTTATAATAGGGGGTTAGCATCTATTATTAATTAAATTTTGCTCAGCACGCTCGTTTCCTTTGGCACGCAAAAGCCAACTTCAAAGTTCAATAATTTAAAAATAACGCAGCACGCTCGTTTCCTTTGGCACGCAAAAGCCAACTTCAAAGTTCAATAATTTAAAAATAACGCATCAGCGAGAAGAATGTCATTCTTGTAAAACGTTCTTAAATGGGTTCCTTTAGTGATTCTTCAAATAAAATTCTTAACTTTGGTGATTGCATTAAACCCGACATTGACCTAGGTTGGTCACGATTTGGTTGGGTTAGGTTTGTCACGCTTCGGTTGGGTTGCCACTGGCTCCGGCTGGTGGAATTTTTTATAAGTTTTGTGGGTCTTAATTGGAACTGTCTCCCAAATTTATCAGCAATATTTTTAGATTATACAAATACACCTACACATTAATGTATGCCACCAGAAAATTACAAAAAGGGTTAGATACATGCTGCGTGTAGTAGAATGAACAGCTAGAATCAGGGAAGTTATCAATCTAAAATGTTGATACTAAATTATTAGAACTGAACCCAGTCTTGCAAGATCTCTAAGTCCAATCAACTAGGCCTAAGAGGTTAAAACAGTAATACAAATTTTCAAAACAACAAAATAGCAGGAACTCATCACTATTAATCATAAATAATAAAGCCAATGGAATGGTCTGTAAGACATAGACACATGTGTCTTGATCATCTGCATTAGCCCACTACAAGATTATATTATTCAGCCTTGACCAGTTGCCAAGTCCATTCCTAAACACAAATGATCTCCAAAATTTTTGATAAGCCCTTACAACAATCTAACAGTATAGATTTCTCATAAAAAAAGTAAGAATTTTATATACCTTCAGATAGAGCTTTCAAAGGTTTTTCAAAGCTCACACTCAATGCTCAAAGTTATAACACCAAAGGGGTTGTTTTTGTCACTATGCATGTTGCAATAACGAATTATGATGCGTTTATATTAACTTTGCAATGCTTTGTAGTTAACACCGCTCAACTTTCATTAACAATACATATCATAGAAAGCTCATATGGTAACAAATATAGTAAGTCAACCAATTCTTCAACCATATCGAAGAAACACCGGCTAATTCCTGTCACGTTACCCGTAAAATAGAGAACAATATAACGTCCACATCCCTTCTATCGTACAGCTTGGTCAGAAGTGTTTATTTTCATTAAAAACCTGTCCTCTTCAACGGACATCGGTTTCCGCTGTTTGATTTTATTTTAAGAGTTAATTGGTGATGAAAAGTGAATATTACTTTCTCGTAAATAAAGAGAATCGTTAATAATTACTCATTGTAAATCAAAAGCTCACACAACATATACTCACTCAATTAATAAATTTATAATTTTTTCTTTGCCAGCTGTGGTTTATGAGAGCTTGCACTGTCCTCATTTACTCATTACTCATCCCCTTTCGGGGCTGGATGTTAGAAATACATATATTACAATACATTGACTGTTGAAAATTTCTTCATATAATGATTTGTGGCGCTCCTTCAGCGAGTTTTATAAATTTTTTGCTTAATAAAAAAAACCTCTGATACTGTAGTGTATGGCAACACTTGCCATTTAGGCGTAAGATACAAAGACTGTTACCTCGTCAGTTAGGGGCGGTAGAGCATCGTGTGCGCTTAATACTATTAGTAAATTGTTTAATGTATTATCTTGTTTAAACTTGTAAAATTTGTTTCAAAAGTATAATTAGAAAGATTTCATAATTTATTTCATAGCATTTCCTTTTCTATTTTACTGACTAGGTAAACTTAATTAATTGAGAAAATTCCACTACTTTCTTTCCGTATCGATTTACGCCCTGAAAACCCTTGTTTAAAGGGTGAGTGTTATCCTCCATCATTTCATCAGTATTGCCTTCTAATGTAATTCACATTTTTTTTTGACGTACTGTACTATGTTTATATTGGATTGTAAGGCGCATGGAATAAAAAGCCGAACTTGAACCATTCAGGCTTCGGTTTGCGGACGGAACTTCGATTCAAATCATTTATCCTGCCTGGCTAGTCATAAACGGACTTAACCCCCACAACTGGTGACCCCAGACGTTTCAACCAAGCCAAAGGCTGTTTCAACCAAACAGCCAGGCAGAGAAAGGCTGTTTCAACCAAGCCAAAGGCTGTTTCAACCAAACAGCCAGGCAGAGAAAGTTATCAACTATGGCAGAAGGTGAAAGCGAGCATGCGCTCGGAGTGGCGTTAAAGCCACCAACTTTTTCTGAAACTTCACCTGCCACCTTCTTTAAAATCCTAGACGCTCAGTTTCGCCAACGAAACATAACTCAAAGTGAAACAAAGTTTTACTACGCGCTGTCGTTTCTGCCATCTGAGGTGCTCGACCAGGTTCCGCCTAATTTGATTTAGAAAGAAAAGTATGACGAGCTTTGTGCTGAAATTGTCTCCTATTATGAGAAAACAAAGCCGGAGCTATTTGAAAAATTAATCTCAACAACCGTGATGACTGGCCGACCCTCAGCGTATCTACGTGAACTTCAGAGAATGGCAGCTAAAGTGAAAATTGGAGACGACCTCGTTCGACACAAGTTTGTGCAGTCGCTGCCCTCTACGATTGCTAGTGCAGTTGCGGCTCAAACAGAGCTGACGCTTTCTCAACTGGGCAGTCTGGCCGACAATTTGATGCCTCTACACACGCAAGTTCACAACGTCGATTATCAACAGAGGAAGTCTCGTGACTTTTCGCGAGAGGTCGCTAAAACGCATCACTCAGAAACTGCTAAATTCGACCAGATCCCTGTTGGCATACGACCATTTCATCAAGATCAACGCCCTAAAGTGTGCAGAAGCTATCTGTACTACGCAGATAGAGCCAGGACGTGCAAGCCGTGGTGTAAATTTTCTAACAAAGGGTATTGCAAAATGCAGCCGTCATCCAGACCTTCATCTCGTTCTTCCTCACCACAACCTGATTCGCACCAGGGAAACTAACGGAGCGAGTTGTCATGGCAGTAACCAGCTCGCCACTTCTTAAGGTTGTCGCCACCGTAGGTTCTGCTTCTGTTTCGTTCATCATTGACACAGGTGCTTCTGTATCAATATTACCTAAATGCTTTGCCAAAGGCATTATTTTGAAGCCCAGTGCGGTCAAACTAAGTTCTGCATCTGGACAAACTATTCCAGTCTTGGGAGAAGCGCGCTTGAACGTAGCTTTCAAGCAGCTCAGACGCTCCTACGCATGGACGTTCGTAGTCGCTGAGACAACTCAGCCACTTCTTGGAATAGACTTTCTGAGCCATTTTGGCCTCAGCGTAAATTGCAAAGAACGTAAACTGTGTGACCTAACTACCAACTCAGTGATGACTGTTGAGGAGAATGTAGATGACGTGTCTCAAATACAAATTAACAACACTGAAGACCTACCTGAAGCCGCCAAGCCTGTTTTGAAGAAATTCCCAAGCGTTACTGGTCCTCGCAGCACCTCGCCTAACTCAATAATCGACGTGTACCACCACATCGAAACGAAGGACAGCAAACCTGTGTACTCGAGACGAAGAAACTTAGCTCCTGATAAATTAAAAGCCGCACAAGACGAGTTCAAGAATCTGCTCTCAGCAGGCATAATTCGACCGTCTAAATCACCTTAGGCATCTCCTCTTCATATGGTACCGAAGAAAAGTCCTGGAGAATGGAGACCATGTGGAGACTATAGAGCCCTTAATTCAGTAACCTTTCCTGACAGGTACCCAATACCTTTTTTACGCAGCGTCACTTCACGGTTGGACGGTAAGGCAGTTTTCTCTAAAATTGACTTGATCAGAGCTTATCACCAAATACCCATAAATCCTGACGATATTCCCAAAACTGCAGTTACAACCCCATTTGGTCTATACGAATACGTGTTCATGCCTTTCGGACTCCGTAATTCTGGTTCCACCTTCCAAAGATTCATGGACCATATCTTCTTGAACTGTAATTGTGTTTTCATTTATCTGGACGATATTCTAATATTTTCAGAAACTGCAGAGCAGCATACCCGTGACCTGGAAGCAGTTTTTGAAATTCTCGACAAGCATGACTTGAAAATTTCAATCGATAAATGTAAATTTTTCAGCACTTCTATCGACTTCTTGGGTTTTAAAATCTCGAAAGAAGGAATATCTCCAACTGAAGACAAACTCAAAGTAATATCTGAATACCCGATTCCTCAAGACTCTCAAGCCTTGAGACGTTTCATTGGAATGGTCGGATATTACAGGCATTTGATCCCAAACTTCAGTGAAACCGTACTTCCGTTGTTTGACCTGATCAGGGACCACCCAAAAGCAAAGTCCCTAGAGCTCCCGGAGCGCGCAAAGGAATCTTTTCGTAAGATCAAACAAGACCTTTGCGCATCCACGACCTTGCCTCATCCGAAGCCAGGAGTCGTAAACTACCACTTGGTCACCGATGCATCTCAAGCTGCAATTGGTGCTGCTATGCACCAAATCGTTAATAACGAACCTATTCCGATAGGATTCTTCTCAAGAAAGCTGACTGCCACGCAGCGGCGCTACTCCACATTCGACAGAGAGCTCCTAGCTGCGTACCAGGCAGTTCTGCATTCTAAAAGTTACATTGAAGGACGAAAGGTGACACTCTTTACCGACCATAAGCCACTTCAATCTGCATGTTTCAGTCAGCAGCCCGCCAAATCAGACAAACAACAACGTCATCTTTCTGTGCTCGTCGAATACTTGAGTGACGTGCAGTACATTAGAGGCGACCAAAATGTTGTAGCAGATTGCTTATCTCGATCTCTCAACGCCGTTCATTGCGATCCGTTTGATTTGCCTTCCCTAGCAGAGAAACAAAAAGAAGACGAAGAAATTCAGCGGTATAAGGAACGATTGACACCCTATCCTCTTAAGGAAAACTTGGAAATTTGGTGCGATACTTCGCTCCCTTACCCAAGGCCATTCGTACCTGCAGCTTCAAGAGAATCGATTTTTCGAATGCTGCATGGCATATCTCATCCTGGAGTTACAGGCACATTAAAACTCGTTAAATCAAGATATTTTTGGCCTGACATCGACCGCAGCGTCAGGAAAATGTGCCAGGAATGTATGTCTTGCCAGCAAGCAAAGGTCCAAAGACACACAAAAAGCCCCGTGAATCAATTCGCTTTACCATCAGAGCGATTTCAAACTGTGCACATCGATATCGCGGGACCACTCCCAGCCGTCAAACGGCACGGTGAACAATTCTTAAGCCCGATGAGGTATTTGCTAACGTGCATCGATCGCGCTACGAGATGGATCGAGGCTGTTCCTTTGACTGAAATAACCGCAGCCTCCGTTGCCAGTGCCTTTCTCGCAGGCTGGGTATCACGTTTTGGGGTACCTCTGTAAGTGGTGACAGACAGAGGAACGCAATTTGAGGCTGAACTTTTCCTCGAATTATCTCGTCTCATCGGATTCCACAAATTGCGCACTACCTCTTATCACCCTCAAAGCAACGGTTTAATTGAGCGAGCACATCGAACTATCAAAACGGCAATCATTGCAAGAAAACAATCGTGGCTTGACGCATTACCAATCGTGCTTCTAGGCATAAGAAGCGTGCCTAACGAGTCAAATTACTCGCCATTCACAGCAGTAACAGGCGCATCATTTCTGCTCCCTCAGCCGATCATCGAGAAGACTGAAACGGAAAATTTCGATAACTCAAAAATCAGTCTGCTAGCAAAGGAAATGAGAAACTTAGACCTCTCGACATCGTTGCCTTCCACGCATCACGATAAACGTAAATCTTTCTTGCCACCTGCTCTAAAGACGTGTACTCACGTCTGGAAACGTGTAGACAGAGTTAGACGGCCGCTAGAAGCTCCGTACTCTGGACCGCATCCTGTGAGTGAACGTTACGACAAATACTTCGTGATAACCCTACCATCGGGTGCCGAAGAATCTGTCTCCATTGACCGGCTAAAGCCAGTACACGCGCAAACTCCAGTGCCGCTCATCGCTGAAACTCCTGCAGCAAGCAGTGAAGAAACTGGACCGGAGAATTGCCCCGTACGCCGACGAGCAAATCCTCTTCGCGAGCGTGATTAGGCTCGCCAAAAGGAAACGAAGGCTAGTCAGTCTACAGCTGAATCAGCCTCGCCACCACTACGGAGTACGAGAAGTGGAAGGATTGTGAAATTTAAGAAAGATGCAAATTGTCATTATTATTAGACTTAGCAGCTCCGCTGTTTGGGCGGGGAGTAATGTGGCGCTCCTTCAGCGAGTTTTATTAATTTTTTGCTTAATAAAAAAAACCTCTGATACTGTAGTGTATGGCAACACTTGCCATTTAGGCGTAAGATACAAAGACTGTTACCTCGTCAGTTAGGGGCGGTAGAGCATCGTGTGCGCTTAATACTATTAGTAAATTGTTTAATGCATTACCTTGTTTAAACTTCTAAAATTTGTTTCAAAAGTATAATTAGAAAGATTTCATAATTTATCTCATAGCATTTCTTTTTCTATTTTACTGACTAGGTAAACTTAATTAATTGAGAAAATTCCACTACTTTCTTTCCGTATCGATTTACGCCCTGAAAACCCTTGTTTAAAGGGTGAGTGTTATCCTCCATCATTTCATCAGTATTGCCTTCTAATGTAATTCACATTTTTTTTTTGACGTACTGTACTATGTTTATATTGGATTGTAAGGCGCATGGAATAAAAAGCCGAACTTGATCCTTTCAGGTTTCGGTTTGCGGAATGAACTTCGATTCAAATCATTTATCCTGCCTGGCTAGTCATAAACGGACTTAACCCCCACAGATTCATAATTGATAGAGAAATCATACGAGGGGAACAATTGCCGTGTTAGGGGTTAATTAGGTTATTAAAATAAACTAGGTATTAAAATATATTCCATCGGGTATTTTAGAAAAGGCAAGTAAAATTATATAAATACTTTGAAAAACTACTGAAGAATGACTTAGAGGATCTTTGCTACAAGTTAAAACAAGAGAAGAAAAAGCATGAAACACTCTGATGCAACAGACGGAAATACAGTCTTAACTATTTTCAAGTAATGAAAAAAGGCTTGCCAAAGGCAAATTTAACAACATAACACGGCACACACATATAAAATAAACGCGTAAAAATAAATTTCAGAGCTGATTAATTATAGGAGTGAGAGGATTTGCTTATGAATCCTAGGCTTAGATTACGCTTATAAATGTATATATTTGCATTTTGGGACACAGAAACGAGCGATGCTCACTGGGATAGCCATAGATCTTTTTTGAAGCAGAGAGCCAGTATACTACTTTGATTTGCTGAAATATCGAGTTATTGCCGATTAAAAGATCAGTGCCAACTGGTCGTTAACTTCCTAACTAAACTAGATAATCAAGAACCAATAGTGCCACACATTTCCAATAATATAATTAACAATACGAAATAAAGGAAGCGCTCTCATTTCTAGAGCTGAGAGTTGGATGTTTGCACATCGTAAAACAAGCTCGGTGTTTCTTTCAAGTAGGAAATTGCAGAAGTTGTATACTATTCTGCATCTAAACTGAAAATGGGTACAGACTAGATCAAAGGCAGTTGTCATTGTGCTTTATCCCTAATTATAAGATATTAGAACAATCAATGTACAAAATAACATGTTTCTTCCAAGCAACCAACTACGTAAATACTCTTTTAAAGTCCTCGTGTAAAAACATGCGAGCATTCTCTTTATGTTTTTTATTGCGCGTAAAAAATATACGGCAAAAAAATTACGTAATTAGTTATTCGATCTCTGTTGAGCAATCATTTTGCGCTTACCCCGGCCTAGCCAGAGGAAATTGATTTCAGCAAAACAGAAACACTTGAATTATGTGATAAGGTTGAATGAAAATGCAACTTTACGAAAAAACGATCCCACAAATTTAAAAAAAACAGGAAATTTCAGTGGACTCCGTTACGAGAAAAATATCTCGTTCAAGAAGCCCGACGTGTATTTTGTTTTCTGCATAGGGCTTTGAGTACTGCAGATGTAACACATCTCCTCTAACAAATAAAAGCTGAAGCGAGAAAATGATGTTATAGTGAGCTACATTGCATCTGTCATTGGGCAAAATACTCTGTTGTTTTCATTCGTTTTTGCCGTGGAACAAATTCCCACAGCGCGGAAAAAATTTCCAGTCACTGAAGGATTTCAAACGTAATGGCGCGCTTCATTCGGTCTCAAAATTAGCAAATTTATCTACATTTACTCCCACCATTCCTTCCGCTGAAATAATTACTGTATCACGTTTATTTCATGTTGAATTATTTTATGCACGAACGAATGCACGTATTCATAATAGAGGCTCGATTTTTAAACAGCAGTATTCCATTTTACGATAACCCTGAAAGCTTTCGTCAAGGTTATTTATCATTTTCTTCTATATAAGGCCATAAACTGTTCATAAATGTCAGGAATCACAATGAAACACGGGAATGTAGTCAGTGCTAATCCTCTTAGAGTCCTAGAATTGTTCAAGTGGTATATTGACCAGTTTTTCCAATGGTATGGTGTTCTGTTTTTCCAATTGTATGGTGGTCTGTTTTTCCAATAGTACATTGACCCGTGTTTCCACAATGGTATATTGACCCGGTTTTTCAATAGTATATTGACCCGTTTTTCCAATGGTATACTGGTCCGTTTTTCCAATGGTATATTGGTCCGTTTTTCCAATGGTATATTGTACCGTTTTTCCTACGGTATATTGGTCCGTTATTTCAATAGTATATTGTCCCGTTTTTCCTACGGAATATTGGTCCGTTTATTCAATGGTATCAGGCCCATTTCTGCAAAAAAATATTTTTTTTCTGAGAATCCACTTGGGAGACGATCCTCAGCAGCACCAAACTTGGTATACTTTTTTACAACATGAAAAATTGTTCTGAAAATTTGAAAATATGAAAATTTAACTTGTACGTGCATGGAGTAAGAGACAGTGACTGGAATGGGAGTTATGCAAAGTTGGCTGTAGTGACCCACCATGCTTGAGGGTGTTTTTTTGTCGTACTGGTTATACCAGAGATGCCGTCGAATGATAGCTTGTGACAAGGATTGGTGGATCCTTAGTAGTTTTTTGGACATGTCTGGCACACAGGCGCTGAATTCTTTAGAGTGAATATTATGAGTATTGCCGAGGGAATTGTAGGCCATTACAAAGGCCCCGCCGACCCTCACTTTCAAGTTCAAATGACAGCTGATTTTGGAGTTTTGAAAGGCATAACAATAAAGGAAATATCATTACTGGAGATGACATTACTATGTTGATCAAACCAAAGCATGTAACTTCACTGATTGAAAATGTGAACCAGAATTATATTTAAAAAGACACACATGTCATCCCTTAAGCCAAATTAAAAATTCACTGCAAAACGCAGGTTAAGTTTTAAAGGAAGAAAAAACTCATCTCACCTTTTGCAGCTGTTCACGCACATACTCAGCCGTGGTCCACAGAGCTGAGCCATATTTTTACGCAAGGGAACGTTCAATTTTGAAAGTGAAATTGGAACTTGTACTCTTGCTGGCGGCAGCAGCCTTGGTGGCCCGTGAGACCAGCGTACATGGCGCCTGAAAAACAAGTCTTTTCGATGTGTAGAATGGTTTATTAATCATCGAACAACAATAGAATGTGAGGGGTTTTATTCCAATTTACGCTCTTAAACTACTATAAAAAAAATGTGCGTGAATGATGAAGATTTAATACTCTATCTACGCAGAGCGAGGAGACGAAAAAATTGATCATTTTGACGGAAACACAATACAATGGAAAGGTGAGTTCGTCGGTGAATATGCTGAGGTGAACGAGCATTTGAGTTTTAAATTGTGCTCTAATTTGAGTAATAGCGCTTTCACCTCAAAAAATTTCGAGCCTACTTTCTTAAGCGTGAAAGCAACCTTGCAACTCTGGTACAGGTTTTAAAGGAAAAAACTCTTGTGTACTCACCTAGTCTCCCGTGTTCAGCCTCCCGTCTTCACCCTCCCGTGTTCAGCCTCCTGTATTCAGCCTCCCGTGTTTAGCCTCCTGCGTTCAGCCTCCCGTGTGCAGCCTCCCGTGTGCAGCCTCCTGCGTTCAGCCTCCCGTCTTCAGCCTCCTGCGTTCAGCCTCCTGTATTCAGCCTCCCGTGTTTAGCCTCCTGCGTTCAGCCTCCCGTGTGCAGCCTCCTGCGTTCAGCCTCCCGTCTTCAGCCTCCTGCGTTCAGCCTCCCGTCTTCAGCCTCCCGTGTTCAACCTCCCGTGTTCAGCCTCCCGTTTTCAGCCTCCCGTGTTCAGCCTCCCGTCTTTAGCCTCCCGTGTTCAGCCTCCCGTGTTCAGCCTACCGTGTTCAGCCTCCCGTGTTCAGCCTCCCGTGTTCAGCACCAATCGGACTCCCAAAACGAAAGTCCACCACCAATTAGGAATCACAAATTCGCAACCGCCTGCAATCCCGCGACGATTTGCGATCGCGCGCCGGCCTGAGGAGTGCGGCTGGTCGTCCAGCGGTGTTGTAATTGTGGCGCTTTTGTGCTGAGTCATGCTCCTGGATGCGGCCTGTGTGGCGGGCCCTGTAGTGGGGTGACGGGGTGTGTGTTGTGTGGGTGTTGTGTGGGTTGTGTGGGGTGGGTTGTGTGGGTTGTGTGGGGTGAGTTGTGTGGATGGTGTGTGTGTGTGTGTATTGTGTGGTTTGTATTGTGTTGTGGGTGTTGTGTTGTGTGTGTTATGCAATGTGAGAGTGTTGTTTGTGTGTTGTATGAGAGTGGGGAAGGGAGTAGGGGAAGTTAGGTGTTTGTGTGTGTGGTGTGTGTATGGGGAGGGGGGGGAGAGGGTTAAAGGGAAGAGGTGTGTTGTGGATGGTGTGAATGTTGTGTGTGTGCTGTGGGTTGTGTGGTGTGTATGGTGAGTGTGAGTGTGAGGGGAGGGGGTTTAAACGGTATAGGTGTGTTGTGTGTGTGTGTGTGGGGGGGGGGGGGGGGGGGAGGGGGAGTGGGGGAGCACAAAAAAATGAGCAGCGCTCAGCTTTATGGCGAGAACGTGAGCACATTATTTCGAGGGTCCGGCGAATAGTGAGACCAGCCTAGCAATTTGAGTGCACTGCTAATTGATGTGAGATGGGCGCTAATTGATTGCTAAAGCTGTGCTTAACATATATATTACACACGCGTGTCAGGTTTTACTTGTGGGTAATTCTTAGGGAATTAGAGAAGAACAGTAATTGTTCCTCGAAACGATGTTTTGTGTACGTGCGTTCGTACATACCTCATGTATCTGCACGGATCCCTTTCTAAGAGACCCGGTCTAACTTTTTCGCCCGAGCATGCATGTTTTCGCCGCCTAAGCGATTTAATAACTTGGGCGGCGAAAAGCATGTATGCCGGCGGTGAAAAAGTTCGACTGGGGAGGAGTAAAACCAAACTTGCTTTTTGTTTGTTCCTCACAAAACGAAACTTAGGAACGTGACTGATTTTTACGACTTAATTTGATTTAACTTAGCTTACGATGAGTAAAATTTAAATAAATTAGAATGTTAGTTTTTTTGCTCCTATATAATTCGTGACGTTAATTTTTCCGCTCTTTAATAATTCGTGACAAATTCGGTTAAAAACGAAAACTTACTTTCTGAAAAGCATGGCGTAGCTGTACCAGGAAGGAAATTTACAATATTCGTTCCAACTGAACTTCCATTAGCAATAATGACATAAAACAACATGCATATGTATTAAACCCGTTGAACATGACAGAAAGACTTAGCATTTGTTATATAATC
Source organism: Morinoia aosen (assembly GCA_030386875.1). Taxonomy (NCBI): domain Eukaryota; kingdom Metazoa; phylum Arthropoda; class Malacostraca; order Amphipoda; family Talitridae; genus Morinoia; species Morinoia aosen. Next base: position 42,692,208 of record CM059567.1, on the reverse strand, counting down.
CCATTATAACAACAGAGAAGTATTCAAATTTATATATTTTTTAATGCATTTTTTATCTAGTTATATATTTATTTAAAAAGTCTACACTACAAAATGAAACGCCAGGTGTCTCCTTAAATTTATAAATAAAGAAATTTATGTGGCGCCTGGCGTTTTATTATTCAGTGTAGTATCTTTACGGCCGCGTGGAGCGTCGTCACCTATGGCGACAGGAGATTGATCGAGATTGACAAACTGTCGAGATTGATCCGAAGAATGTCACGGCAATTTGATTAATTGCGAATTTGATTAATTAATTAATTCATTTAAAATGGCCTAATTTTGATTTTTACTGTAGTAAACGGCTCTTTTCATCATAACTGTTATGTGGTTTGTTGAATATTTTGCATTGGATAGATTAACCTTATTGTTTACGAGTTCTGATGTAAAATAGTTATTCAAAGTTATATCTCTGCATAGAGACATGTTATTCGTTAGAATACTGAAAACCTTATTTGAATTCACCATTATTTATTCTTCTGAAAAATAAAAGACAACCCTTGTCCGTATTGTGTTGCATTACTGGCGTGGGATACGAAAAAGCTAAAAACAAAGATGTTGTGATCATGCCTCATATTAAATTGAAGGGAACAAAATCTGTAGGCCTCGATCGTGCTCTGATGTCGGCCACTGAAACTCACAACTTGCTTATTATAGAACGATACCCATGTATAAATATCAAATAAGTATCTTACTGTTAAGTTGATACAAAAACTAGTGCGATGCATTTTGTTGTATCAACTTGTATGAAAATAAATAAATAAATTTATATTTATTTATAATAAAAATTTATTTAATAAATAAATGTTGTATGAAAATAAAATGTTTTCCTTGTTTCTGTTTCTTGTAATCATTCAATGATGTCTGCCAACAAAACTCACAACTTGCTCGCAATTTTCTCAATGCTAAGCACCGTAAATTTTTTTACATTAGTTCATGAAGTTACAAAATTAAAGCATGATATCATGGAAAAATTTCTGGCGATGCTTTACGTTTGCATGCATAACTCTACGCTACATCGCGATGCATCAGGTCGCAGGGTGGCATCAAAAACCTTGAGGAGGTCGTTGGGTATGTGTGTGTGTGTGTGTGATTCGTATGTGTGTGGGGTTGATTCGTATGTGTGTGTGTGTGTATGTGTGATGCGCATGTATGTATGAGTGTCAGTGTATCCTAACTGAAATAACACAGAAAGCACATCGTAGAAACATCGCTGTATATTGATCATTTTATTGTAGATCTTAATGCAAGGAGGGCCCAAGTGGGTTGATGTGATGCAAAGTGGTGCATCTTTGTTGTGATGTAAAGTGGTGCATTTTTGATGTGATGCAAAGTGTGATGCAAAGATGCACGAGAGAGGAAGACCAGCACAATACAGACGCTCAACACTAACGCAACCGCCTTCGTCTCCCAGTCTAACTTTTTCGCCTAAGCAGCTATGATTTTAGCCGCCCGCTCCCGAAGTTTCCCTTGGGCAACGAAAATTATAGATGCCCAGGTGCAACAACTAGCGAACAGTGTTTGTGGTTAGGCGCCTGAAAAGGCTGTAGAAAAAAAACAACGCGTTAATGAAACAACGCGTTGATGAAACAACGCGTTGATGAAACAACGCGTTGATGAAACAACGCGTTGTTGAAACAACGCGTTGATGAAACAACGCGTTAATGAAACAACGCGTTGATGAAACAACGCGTTGATGAAACAACGCGTTAATGAAACAACGCGTTGTTGAAACAACGCGTTGATGAAACAACGCGTTAATGAAACAACGCGTTGATGAAACAACGCGTTGTTGAAACAACGCGTTGATGAAACAACGCGTTAATGAAACAACGCGTTGATGAAACAACGCGTTGATGAAACAACGCGTTAATGAAACAACGCGTTGATGAAACAACGCGTTGATGAAACAACGCGTTGATGAAACAACGCTCTAATAAAACGACGCGTAAATGAAACAACGCGTTAATGAAACAACGCGTTAATGAAACAACGCGTTGATGAAACAACGCGTTGATGAAACAACGCGTTGATGAAACAACGCGTTGATGAAACAACGCTCTAATAAAACAACGCGTTAATAAAACAACGCGCTAATATCTAGGGCAGAGGAGAAAGGGGGGAGCAGCTGGAGAGGAAATATTTAATTTCAAAGTTAGCATGGATGAATTTGTTCCCCCTGAGGGAAGCCATGCACAACATGTCCGCCCCTTGGATCCATCAGCTGCTGCCCGGCGCCGGTCATCCCACCCTAAAGCGCGTAGCTGAGGTTTTAACAGTTCAACGCGTACTGGGCCATTTGTGTCACAGTGTGAAGATTTTTAATTCATGTTTTGATATAAATGAATGACATTTCATATGTTCCGCGACCTTTCTAATGAATGACTGTTATCACACGAAGTGAAATGTTACAGTGCGATTCTATTTTTTATATATATTTATTGGGAAAGATAGATGTATTCGATCAGTAGAGTCGATTTCCCTCTTCTGCTATTTACAACCTAACCAAACCAACCGTTAACAGCCGTGGAAACGAGATGAACGTGTTGAACAATTTACGCTGCCGTGCAGTTGAGATTTTAAAACAATTTACACTGCCGTGCAGTTGAGATTTTAAAACAATTTACACCGTCGTGCAGTTGAGATTTTAAAACAATTTACGTCATCGTAGCGGTACAGCCGTGAAAATAAATTCATCTCTCGACTCGGTAACGGTACTTGCTCGTTTTTTCGGCCACAAATCAAATTAAATTTTTTCTCAATAAAATTTCAGCGTCACTCACGTCACTACAATACTGGGTAAATTGATCGTTCTACACGTCCATTGCTGGGTATGATGTGTTCTTTATTTTACCTTTATCTGATCAGTGACCAACTAAGCGAAATAGTTTGTTAAGCATTGAACAAGACAAATCAGTATTACTCGATGATCACAATATCGATCAACAAGAACATATTTCTAACAAGTCTCTTTTAGTTAGTACAGTTAAAAGTGCACTCAATAATATCAATAAACTACCCATCATAATTTCTGATAAAAAATCATGACACCCGTTTGTCCAGACGGCCTCTTTTTCGTAAGTCCGTTATTCTCGAACCAGGACAGCTGTTGCCAACACGAGCGTCTGTTTTGAATCGACTTTGTTTTTGAGTCTCTTTTCCTCCTTAAATATCCTGCAGGTGCGACTCAGATCTCCATACTATTCTCGTCTCACCTATAGTACGTGGAATCCATAATGAGTTCTTCAATGGGATCGGACCCATTGTGAAGCAAGGATGGGATACCAGATGCGCCTTCTTCTCGCTGTAGTCCTCACACTTCGTTGAACGAAATTAAACCACAAAGCGAGCTCAGCAAGATACAACTCTATAAACTCACCTGAAAATGAGTGTCCTTTTAAGCTAAAATTACACTAGAAAACTGAAGCAGTTTTGAAGGTTTTGGCTGGAGAAAAAGACCAGTGTGGCAACCGCATGAAGAAGAAGCTGCATTTGATCTTGGGAAAGATGAGACGACGGCGTGATGCAAGACGACTGACAAGGTTTGGCTGTGCTTGTGAAGCGCGTGACGCACGAGCCTCCATACCTGACCAATTATTCATAAAAATCTGCGCCTCTTCCACCCCCTCAACACTCAAATCAAGTCTAGATTCAACAAACTTTGCATCGCAGATTTGAACATCAATCCCAATGAGCCTCTACCCTAGAGATGTAAGCGTGGTATATGAATTTTCTTCTATTTCAAATACCAACCGTGAATGAGGCTCGTCAGACACAAAAGTACAGCTGATGTGCATCAGTGACGACCTAATTTGCTGGATCCTGACTGACGCACGGCGAGCACACCATCGCCCCCTGCGGATGTCATACTTGGCCTTCAAGCGTATCGAGAAATAAATGCTTTTATCCTCTCCAGACATCTTTAATATTTGTATGCAGTCAATCCTAGAGGTATACGATGCCTGCTTTTACGCACATCAACTCCCACGGGTGAATACGATTCAATTAATATTCAAATTTAATCAATACTCAATTAACACTGTAAGAAAACGTAATTACATAAATATAGGTACTTGTAATGCCTTCAAGTTGAGGTTAGTATGTGGTGAGGACTGACTCTATTGGGACACATGAATTCAGTTTATTGCTTCATAGTATATTGGTATACTATTTATTGTTCAATAATTATACCGTTTTTAAACGTTTTTAGTGCTCATGCGATTCCAAACTTTTACATATTTTTTGAGTGCATAGAAAACAATTTGAAACTCTTTTGACATATTAAAACGAACAAAATTAAAAAGAACATTATCCAAAAATGTACTGTACAATAATCGTAGTCACAGCAGGAAACAATGATGTTTGTCCATCGTATTAGTTTTCGTCTTGAAAACTTCCATTAGCTAGTTGTCTCTTTATTTAAAGCTTGTAAGTTTAATATTCAATTCAAATTCAAAGTCAGTTGAAGTGAACACTAATATATTCGTGAATTCATTTAGCTTTCATCAAGTTTTCTTAAAAAATGAGTTAGTGACTGCAGGTCGGCATTATGTAAATCCCCTCAGTGACCACCGGCGAATCCCTCCGTAGGAACCTGCTAAGCTCATTGGGGGCATTGCAAAACTGACATTCTATTTTCGATAGCCATACAACCACAGAGTTGGTCGGTATGTTTGGATTATTGTTGTGTTTGAATACCAACTTCCTGCCGAGTCCAAAATTTTAGGTCAGTCGCTGAAAGTTTTCATTCAGCTTCTTGAGAAAGTCATCAGAATTTATTGGTTCTTTGATTGCTATTGAATTACGAGTCCCCCTGAAGCTGGAACAATCCCTAGAAATAATGACCGCCTCCCTGTTCAACAGTCGGCATTTTTTTTGAGGAACAGGCTTACCTTTCGTATGCCAAATCTTGTTTACGTCATTTTTTCCGAATAACTAAGATTTTTACTCCGTCACTCCGTACTACCTGCTCCCAAAAGAAATTTTCTCTCGTCAAGAACGTTTGGGCAGCATTTGAGGACACTACAAACGATGTGGTTGTGACGTGACTCTCTGAGGCGCGGAGGTAGAGTGATATACATACGAGTACTTTGGAAAAAAAGTCCCAGGTTCAATTCCTCGTACCTGCGTGTACTTATGCGACACAAGCAGCTACGCTGGTGATGTGGGGAGCGAAGAAGAAACAACCCTATTCAATGAGCTTATTTTTCACTCCCTAAGCTTTTTAAAAAGTTAAAAAGCCATTGCAATTTCACGACAATACAGAGGCAAGTGATGTAACCTACAACGTTTATTTCATTTTCTTTGATTAGATGTCCGTCGAGGTTTATTTTTACGTGAGGCATTTTCTTAAATAGAATTCTTCAATCATGCTTTTGAAGATATCGGTGGAGATAGTAGCTTTGAGCTCTGATATGATGAGAAGAAAAAAAGAATCCATCCTTATTTCCAATAAAGATGGTACAAAAAAGATAGTACTTCAATGTTTTTTAAAATATCCTAAAGTAAATACACTTAAATGATGCACACACATGAGTATTGTAATACCCATGTCACTAGTCGAAATGACGAAAGGCGCGTTCTCTCCCCTTGTTTATATGCTCCAAAAATGATGATGAAATAGGACCCGGAAAGCTAGCTTCGCGACCTTCAGACCACTATAGAGGTAGCGGACTGTGCATGAATATAGAGCGAGTCCATGCGGCCTGAGTTGTTCGTTTGCATTCTGAGGGACTAACCAAGCCGGGATTAGACGAGCAAAATTGCTTTTGAATTTATTAATACGTCTCCTTATTTTAATTAGGAATTTCATTATTTGTTTCTCAGCAAATACCAACATTAGAGGTAAAGTAACACAGCGGCTGCAATTTGCGATGTTAGGCGCTTACTATTTGCAGCAAAAAAATTAAATGCGACCGGCGGAAGAAGTTGAAACTCAAAGTTTGACGGTGTGTAACTTAGAATATGAAGTCATTCATACCGCCCTAAACAATTACATTTGATGAAGTTCGAATGATAATTGTTAAAAGTCATTTAACACTCTACTTATTTCTCTTCTCGATAAAACAGAATAAGAATAAATAAGAATAACAAAAAAATAATAATAAAAAGAAAAACAGTCAATTTCCAATAAAGTACGAACATGAAATGTTGATACATTGGTTCTTGAAATGCTTTAAAAGTAACATCCTTTACTGTTAACTTTACCTTAACTTAACTGATAAGAACAAGAATGAAAGACAGTAAAAGAAAAGTTTTTGATTTACTGAAATGAGCAATTGAAACTTTTTATTTTCAGTATTCTCTATGAATTTTCTATTTTCCGAATACTATTTTCAGTATTCCCTATGCCGAAGAATTAAAACGTAGAAAATGAGTCCTAATGTTTCAAATTCTTCAGTTATTGTACACCATTTCAGGAGGCGGGAAAGAATTGATATAATTTACACCGGCACTACACATTACAAAATATTGTATAAAGAAACATCATCATTAATGATGGTGGTTAGTAATGAAGTAATTTATGGTAATTAATTGACAAAGAGACTGTTAGACTTGAGAAGGAAAGGAAAGCCTTTAAAGCGAGAGGGACCGATTTTATTTAACTTCGGCAACCTCCTGATGTGCCGGGACAACCTCCTGATGTGCCGGTACAACCTCCTGATGTGCCGGTACAACCTCCTGATGTGCCGGTACAACCTCCTGATGTGCCGGTACAACCTCCTGATGTGCTGGTACAACCTCCTGATGTGCCGGTACAACCTCCTGATGTGCCGGTACAACCTCCTGATGTGCCGGTACAACCTCCTGATGTGCCGGTACAACCTCCTGATGTGCCGGTACAACCTCCTGATGTGCCGGTACAACCTCCTGATGTGCCGGTACAACCTACTGATGTGCCGGTACAACCTCCTGATGTGCCGGTACAACCTCCTGATGTGCCGGTACAACCTCCTGATGTGCCGGTACAACCTCCTGATGTGCCGGTACAACCTCCTGATGTGCCGGTACAACCTCCTGATGTGCCGGTACAACCTCCTGATGTGCCGGTACAACCTCCTGATGTGCCGGTACAACCTCCTGATGTGCCGGTACAACCTCCTGATGTGCCGGTACAAGGTTAAAGTCCCACCAACATCCGCGAGACCCACAACTGGCAGCCCAACACAACTGGAAGAAGAGAATTTACGGGCTGTAAGGCGTATCGTTACCAATGTATTTAGAAACTTATAAGAAAAGATATTTAGAAGATGTTGGATATTTCCAAGGACATTTCAAATCCGTACGTAACACACCTACGAAGCGGGCTGGCTTGGCCTCGAACCTCTACGTCGGTGAGTTTTATTAAACAGCACAGCTTTGCTCAGGCGACAGCATTAATCGTACAGGTGCGGCGGACAACAATAGGGCTGGGTTAAAACGCGCAGTCTCGGGCAGACTTCAAAGTTATTCTGAAAGAAGAAAAGTTACATAAATTTACAGAATTAAGCACCAATTACCTTTTAATAGACATATTTCTTAGCATTCAAGATATCACATTTAACTACTCAATTAAGAGTTACACGGTTGCACCAACCTTGAAACTTTAATGGGCACATTTCAAGAGGCACATATTAAAGGCCATTGGAGGAAAAATGGAAAGTTTAAGTAGGAGACGACCTAGTACTTTGAAGTATTTTAATATTAAGGTAATAAGAAGATGACTTCTCATTAAGAGTTAAGTAGAATTTTCAAGTTAGGCACTAGGCCAATATTAAGGATTTAAGAACTCCAAAATAGGAGAGTAAGGATATTCCCGAAGTAAGGCTTAATGCGTACTAGGCCTCTCGGTAAGAGTCATACAGGAGCTCAAAAATGCAACGAGAACGTAAATTAAAGTTAACGAAAATCAGAGGAGCAATCATTCAAAATAAATTAATAAATTATGAAGATTCGGCCGTGAAGTTTAAACAGTCTGCCCAGAAGCACTGCCCTCTGCGCCTCCGCACCCTCAGCACGTTAATTTACAAAGCTACTTTATTTTTTTTCTTCGCGTGAAAATTTAAGAACTACGTCATTTCTAACATGACATTACCATGAAACTTTACTATACAATATTGCAGTAACTTCTAAGACAATGAACAATGTGAAGACAAGAAAATTCGCAATTCTTTAGACTCTTCTTCATTATTTGATGAATAATTACATATTTTTGAGATCGAAAATGAAAATTTGTTCGCATTTTTTTAAGGAGTAAAAATTTCTTTAAAACTGGGCGGTTTCCCCTAATATGAAGTTCTGCAGGCTGGTATGGAGTTCGATACCGAATGTTCGTCCGATAAACTTTAGTTCAGTGACGCATCATTTAAGTATTGCATCATATCACTAATGCATCATTCCTGTATCGCATGACTTCAGTGACGCATCATATGAGTATTGTATCCTATCACTAATGCATCATTTCTGTATTGCCTCATTTTGATGATGTTCAATATCAGGGATATATAGTCTGTCCAATTTTCATTCTTAGCGACAGCAAATTTGACAACCTCACACGATCTTCAAGTGGCAGAATGGTAGACGAAAATTCCGACTCAATGAGTTGAAAATCTTGAGGAGTTACGCAGTCACTTTTCTTTGACTCATCATGGGACAGGCGAAAAAATGTGAGTATGCTCACAAACTGAGTTCAAAATGTTGCAGTTTTCTTTGCTAAAGCAACTACTAAATTTTTCTAACTCCCTTTATACTTATGCTAGGCTCGCGGATACTCTGTGACAAAGCTGCTGTAGTTCAAAATCAAATAGATACCACTAAAAATAGATGCTAAATACAACTAACTAAATAAACATAGTATTTCCCTAAATGTATTACTAAATGTAGATACTAAATGATACATAACCTTGTTTTATCATCCAATGCATTGTTCATTTCAGGTACTAAATGATACATAACCTTGCTTCATCACCCAATCCATTGTTTGTTCCATGAAACGAACGTTTCACAAATCGCATTGCATTACAAACTTTTCATAAGAAACGTGCACGCTAGACTTCAGTGAATTTAGAAATTTCTGGTGGAACTTTAAAACAAAAGATACATATTTTGATAAACAAGTTTACGATAATTTTTTTGGGAACCCAGCCTGGTGTTTGTTGCTGCTTACACTAAATGTTTAATTATTCCATAGTTTCAGCGTCAGTTCTCAAGCATTGTCATCATTGTGATTATTACTGATAATAATAATTCCTGATAATAATTGTGATAATTCCTGATAAATGTGATAATTCCTTTTTACTTTGTTCTTTGAACGAAATCTTACGCACTTTTTCATGGCTGGAAACAATTTCAAGAAAGCGGTACAATTAAACTAAGCCGCACGGGCTGATTTTGTTCCGGGAAAAAAAAGTTTATTCAAAATTATACACATCACAAATGCGTCTATTAGCATTTGTTTTTGATAGGTTCTGAAGATGAGGAACAGCAACATTGGAAAGCGTTACTTTTTGTGAAGCCTTTGTGAAAACAACAGGATGCGTCTTCGTCTTTCTGAGTTTTAGTCAAAAATATTATTGACACTGCGATTTGAAATTAATTAGTGCTCTCTGAAGTTCTTTCCTTAAACACACTGAAAATCATCATAAACCTCACATTACCACTATAGTGCTCATGTTCTCATTCTGAAATCTCATATTTTACTCATTGTACTCTTACCCTCTATATCAATCCCAATCTTACCCTCTATATCAATCCCAATCTTACCCTCTATATCAATCCCAATATTACCCTCGATATCAATCCCAATCTTACCCTCTATATCAATCCCAATCTTACCCTCTATATCAATCCCTATCTTACCCTCTATATCAATCCCAATCTTACCCTCTATATCAATCCCAATCTTACCCTCTATCAATCCCAATCTTACCCTCTACATCAATCCCAATCTTACCCTCTATAGCAATCCCAATCTTACCCTCTATATCAATCCCAATCTTACCCTCTATATCAATCCCAATCTTACCCTCTATATCAATCCCAATCTTACCCTCGATATCAATCCCAATCTTACCCTCTATATCAATCCCAATCTTACCCTCTATATCAATCCCTATCTTACCCTCTATATCAATCCCAATCTTACCCTCTATATCAATCCCAATGTTACCCTCTACATCAATCCCAATCTTACCCTCTATATCAATCCCAATCTTACCCTCTATATCAATCCCAATCTTACCCTCTATATCAATCTCTATCTTACCCTCTATATCAATCCCAATCCTACCCTCTATATCAATCCCAATCTTACCCTCTATATCAATCCCAATCTTACCCTCGATATTAATCCCAATCTTACCCTCTATATCAATCCCAATCTTACCCTCTATATCAATCCCAATCTTACCCTCTATATCAATCCCAATCTTACCCTCTATATCAATCCCAATCTTACCCTCTATATCAATCCCAATCTTACCCTCTACATCAATCCCAATCTTACCCTCTATATCAATCCCAATCTTACCCTCTATATCAATCCCAATCTTACCCTCTATATCAATCCCAATCTTACCCTCTATATCAATCTCTATCTTACCCTCTATATCAATCCCAATCTTACCCTCTATATCAATCCCAATCTTACCCTCTATATCAATCCCAATCTTACCCTCGATATCAATCCCAATCTTACCCTCTATATCAATCCCAATCTTACCCTCTATATCAATCCCTATCTTACCCTTTATATCAATCCCAATCTTACCCTCTATATCAATCCCAATCTTACCCTCTATATCAATCCCAATCTTACCCTCTACATCAATCCCAATCTTACCCTCTATATCAATCCCAATCTTACCCTCTATATCAATCCCAATCTTACCCTCGATATCAATCCCAATCTTACCCTCTATATCAATCCCAATCTTACCCTCTATATCAATCCCAATCTTACCCTCTATATCAATCCCAATCTTACCCTCGATATCGATCCCAATCTTACCCTCTACATCAATCCCAATCTTACCCTCTATATCAATCCCAATCTTACCCTCTATATCAATCCCAATCTTACCCTCTATATCAATCCCAATCTTACCCTCTATATCAATTCCAATCTTACCCTCGATATCGATCCCAATCTTACCCTCTATATCAATCCCAATCTTACCCTCTATATCAATCCCAATCTTACCCTCTATATCAATCCCAATCTTACCCTCTATATCAATCGCAATCTTACCCTCTATATCAATCCCAATCTTACCCTCTATATCAATCCCAATCTTACCCTCTATATCAATCCCAATCTTACCCTCGATATCGATCCCAATCTTACCCTCTACATCAATCCCAATCTTACCCTCTATATCAATCCCAATCTTACCCTCTATATCAATCCCAATCTTACCCTCTATATCAATCCCAATCTTACCCTCTATATCAATTCCAATCTTACCCTCGATATCGATCCCAATCTTACCCTCTATATCAATCCCAATCTTACCCTCTATATCAATCCCAATCTTACCCTCTATATCAATCGCAATCTTACCCTCTATATCAATCCCAATCTTACCCTCTATATCAATCGCAATCTTACCCTCTATATCAATCGCAATCTTACCCTCTATATCAATCGCAATCTTACCCTCTATATCAATCGCAATCTTACCCTCTATATCAATCCCAATCTTACCCTCTATATCAATCGCAATCTTACCCTCTATATCAATCCCAATCTTACCCTCTATATCAATCCTAATCTTACCCTCTATATCAATCCCAATCTTACCCTCTATATCAATCCCAATCTTACCCTCTTCTGCAGTCTCGTCCTGGATGAACAGGATCATTGTGTTTGGAAAATACCAGTCGTTCCCAATTCAGAATTATCAAATAATAAACCTCCACTACTGCTCCATCGTAAAAACGATCACTACAGTGCTCTTGTCACACAAGGCAAAAATCAGACCGGGGTTACCTCATCTTGACAGAGTGCCGCTGCCCAGCCAAATAGTAGACTTTCTTACATAGCAGATGCTGGGCCAAACACCCTGGGCAACTTAGACAAAATCGATAAATCCCCTGAACGATCCCATCGAGATAGTAACTTCACTACCTTTAAAAAGAGTGCTAATATAGGTAAAATCAACATCAAGCATGTAAATGCTCGAAGCCTGAATGGTAAATTGGATGAAATCAGAGTAATGTTGGTCACTGAAAAAATTGACATTTTGTGTGTCTCAGAAACATGGTTTGATTCACGAACCCAAAGTTCATTTTTTAACATTCCTGATTACGTGTTGTACCGCTACGATGGCGCTAAAACCAGCAGAGGCAGTGGATCTTGTATTTTTGTGAAAGAAATTTACTCAACATCTTCACTACTAGCTAATAAAGTTTGCGAAGGCATTGAAATGGTTTGGTTAGAAGTGCAAATAAATAAACACAAATCAATAATCATTGGCAGCCTTTACCGGCACCCATCGTCTCCCCTAAATCTAACACTAGATTTCATTGAGGAAACCTTCAAAGAAATCCTTCAGGCAAAAAAATCATTCTTTGCTTTCGGAGATTTCAATGTTTACCTAACGGACAAAAATAATCAGCTAAGCAAACTATTGTATAAACTAAGCTTATCACAAATGGTCAAAGAACCGACTCGCATCACTAAAGTCTCTGCAACTCTCCTCGATCTAGCAATCACAAATAATCCCACCGCAATACTTAGTACAGTAATATCTCCTTCTATTTCCGATCACCACTCTATAGAATGTGAAATTAATATTGCGAAGGAAAGACAAAAATACCGCTTAATGACCTATCGCTCGAAAAGGCACTATTCGGCAGAACTATTTCAAGAAAAACTACTCGATAGGTCTACCGAATTCCAGAAAATGATGCAATCTGACGATGTTGACATACAAGTGTCAATCTTCAACGAGAACTTCACAGCAGCTCTCGACGAATGTGCACCTTACGTCACCAAAAAAACCAAGCCAAAACGGACTGTTTGGATTACTGACGAAGTTAAAGAGATGAGCAGAATAAAGAAAGCTAACTTGCGAGAGTACAAAAACAATAGATCAAACAGTACCTTATACAAGAGATATAAAGAACATGAAAAAATTCTTCGAAAGAAAATCACTGAAGCGAAACAAACTCACTTCCACCAGGCACTGATAACGGCTAAAAATAACCCGAAGCGAACTTGGGAAATCATTAGTGAGGTAGCCCCATATAAAAATTTAGATCGCATAAGTAATTTTGAAAATCCCTTGGCAACAGCCACGGATTTCAACACATTCTTTTCAAAAGTAGGGGCTCAAGTTTTCAGTGAGGTGTGTACCAATCCAGATGAAATGACAATTGAAAATTCATGCCCCACTGCACCCTCGAGGACTGATGTCAAGTGGAGACCACGCCCTGTCGATTTACCGGAGTTACGAAACATCTTATACTCACTAAAAAACACAAAGGCAGTTGGACATGATGGTATCAGTCTTCAATATATCAAAGACAGTTTCCCTGTTACAGCACCATGGATTCGTCTGATAATTAATACATCAATAGTAACCAACACATTTCCAAACCAATGGAAACACTCCATTATTAGACCGTTGCACAAAAGTGGGGACTTAAATACAGCATCAAACTACAGGCCCATCAGTCTTTTGCCTGTCATGTCCAAACTATTGGAGAAAGTGGTGACAAATCAACTGTCATTTCACCTGGACGAGTCAAATTTACTCCACCAAAATCAATATGCCTATAGAAGAAATACTAGCACTCAAGACGCTCTGCTCAATATATCTGAAAAAATATACAGTGACATTGATCAAAAGAATGTAACACTCTTGCTGCTACTCGATCTCTCTAAGGCGTTCGATAGCGTCCAACATGAAAGACTTCTACGTAAAATACTGAACTTGGGAATAGACACGCAATGGTTTGAAAGTTACTTGTCAAATCGATCTCATGCAGTCCGCATAGAAAACAAATTGTCCCCATTCATTCAAAACAATTTTGGTGTTCCCCAAGGATCCATTCTTGGTCCACTACTGTTTTCTATTTTCATTAATGATTTCCCTCCAATGCCTTCTAACACACGGATCTCAATGTATGCAGATGATGTTCAAATTGCAATAACAAGTTCTGTATCGGAAATACCACAGACGCAAATTAAAGCCGAAACTTTACTGACTAGCCTGAAATCATGGTATGACCGAAATGGTCTGAAATTAAATGCTAATAAAACACAATGCATTATTTTTGGATCCAAAGATGCAATTAAAAAAACTTCAGATCTTACTCTTGCAGTTGGAAATGATAAAATAAATGCATCAGAAAAAGTTAAAAATCTGGGTATCTGGTTCGATAGAAATATGTCCTTCAAATCTCACGTTGAGACTACTTGCAACAAAATCTACGGAACTTTAATGTTTTTTCATCGTATAAAAAGTATGCTAGACGAAAAATCCAGATTATTAGCCATTCAATCCCTTGTGTTATCGCGCATTGACTACTGCAGCCTAGTATGGGGAGACTTACCTCAATACCTTAAAAGGGACTTACAAAAATGCATGAATTTTGCAGCCAAGGTGGTATGCAACGGAAATTTCAAAAGAAGTGATCACGTAACCCCTCTCCTCAATAAACTCGGCTGGATCCCTATCCAAGAAAGGCTCCTCATGCAGAAGGCCCAATACGTATTCTCCTCGTTATATCTTCCTCAGAGCAATGCTGAGATAGTGCGTTTCCATCCACCCACTGTAACCAATCAAAAACCGAACAGGAACAATAATGTCTTAGTCAACTATCGTTCATCTCACTTAGGGCAGAAGGCTCTGTCCATATCAGGCGCCTTACTGTGGAACAAACTTCCCCTGAGTATTAAAGTCCCTCAAAGACCGAGAGAATTTAAAGCCAAAATAACTCGTCATCTTGTGTCTCAATAATAATCCTTAATTACAGAACATACTGAACGAGTACTGACGAATCTCATTTACCTGGTATCTCCATTGCTGAACAATCTCCCTCGCTCATTGTTTTATAATTCAATACATCACACAACAGTTTTGAAGTATGCGTAGGTATTATGATTTGACCGCCTATACGTTGTCATTTGCAAACATGCTTACTTGTATATGTGTGAACGTATATAGGTGTATGTGCGCATATGGGTGTGTATATGTGCACGTACAACTGTGTGCACTAGAGTAGATCAACCAGTCGAAGGTGCATTTTATGTCATTCCTCTCCGTTTCTGTGTAAGCATTAAACTAGACCGACATGGTACCTATGTGTGTGTGTGTTGATCAATTGCAGACATTCTGCACCATATTAAAAAAAAAATGTGTTTTTTTCTAATATGAAATTGTAAAGCGTCCATGTAAAAAAAATAAATTCGTTGTGTGATCATCCATTTATACTGCAGTAATATACTTATTCGGCTTATAGTTATATGCTTATAATAATGTGATACCTATGTTTGTTTATCAACTGCCGGCAATTTGCGCCATATTTCAAAGATAATGTGATTTTTTTTTTTTTCTAATATGAAACCTTTATAGGACATTAATGTTTTCTTTCTTATTCACGTCCCACAATCGTTTTCATGGTTCCGACTTAAGTGGACTGTTTTGTGCCACTATTTTTAGTACGAAATTTTATAAAATTCATGCTATAATAAAAGATATTTTCTCCGTTTCCCTCGATTGGAATTCTGGTTTATACGAACTAGTTTACGCTGATATTTGCGCACATGCTTACTTGTGTATATGTGTACGTGTCCACGCTATGCGTATGACACTCTGTAGAATGCGTATATGTATTGCCTCGATGCATAGAAATGCATTTGTGTTTGCTTACGAGTTTGGTGTAAGTATGTGCGGGGGTATATGTGTGCATGTGTATGTGTATATATTTACATGTATACGTGCACATATGTGTATACTAGACTGACAACTAGCATTTTACCAGAGATAATGGTCTTTTTTCTGTGCACTCTCAACTTGTAACATTACCTAACTCGTCATCTCTTTAGTATTGTGAAGCATTCATGTAAAAACTATACTTTTGTTGTGCGATCATCCATTTATATTTAAATAAAATGCTTGTTAACTAATGACCGTTATGTTAAAATTGTTGAATCAGTAATACAAAACTTATAATCTTCTTGGTCCTCATGCTGATATGTATATATGTATTTGTGTGTGTGTGTATGTGTGTGTGTGTGAGTGTGTGTATGGATATGCACACACATGCATACGTATATGTACATATGTGTGCATATGGATATATATTTATATATATTTTTTTTCATGCTTCCTTAAAACGACACTTGTGAACATTGACCGAAACAAGCGATTTCATATATTATTTCCTGGCGTCAAGAATTGCGAAGTTTTATGTCATGTACATGTAAACTGTCAAAAGTGTTTTCACCCCACAATGAAAATGCATCGTCCATGAAATTGTGTTATCTCATATAATTATCATTACATGTATTATCAAATGTAGATTAAGCTAGATTAGGAGTTCATTGCCCTCAATCATTTCTTTTCGACTAGTGACACGAGTTTTTCAATACTCGTGTGTGTGTATCATCTAAGTATATTAATTTTAAGATATTTAAAAACCAATGATTGTAATATTGTACAATCTCTATTGGAAATAAACTGTTTTTCTTTCTTTCTTTCTTTTTCTCTATATCAATCCCAATCTTACCCTCTATATCAATCCCAATCTTACCCTCTATATCAATCCCAATCTTACCCTTTATATCAATCCCAATCTGGACGTAATACATTTTTCTGGCAACGTCCGTGGGGCTGCAACATAGCAGCTTCCGCCAAGAATGAAAGGGGCCCGTACCTTGCTATAATTGCGTGAAAGGAACAACTGTAAAATAAAAATCAATCAATTTGATGAAATGAGTAACTTTAAAATAAAAATCAAAACAATTTCGTGAAACGAGCAACCGCAAAATAAAACTAAAAATCAATTAATGCAATACAATTTTGAGCTTATTATACATTTTTCACCTTAAAAAATCCATAATCTGAAATAAGGGAAATATCTATCTCTATTTCTAGAGTTTTGAGTCGTCGGGACGCGGCTGCGCAGTGGCAGCGCAGCAGCCGCTGGAGATGCGCCTCATCATGACATTTCGCGGACGTCTCTGGCATTCCCGTGCATGGTGATTTGAGAATTTTGGGGCATTTATTAGGCAAGAGAGATGGCAAGGGGACACCAATTGGCGGCTGTGTCGTCTGCTCCACCACAAAGTGTCCCAAAGTGTCGCCACTGCCGGACCACACACTGGGTCTTGGGTTGAGTTAGTGACGTCACCAAAACAGGAGCCGGCGGACAGCATAGCTGGAGTAAGCGTCGACGGGCCTCTGGAGCGTGGCCTTATTTCAGAAGTAATTACACGTGTCGTTCGTATTTAAGGTGATTCAAAACTAGACGACAAACTTGGGCAGGAGCTGCAGGCTGCGGTTCAGTGCTTACCCAGTTTTTCTATGAGATTATTATCCTGCAAATCGTTTCTTTACACCCTGTGAGCTCGCTCTCGCTGACAGTTTGACGTCCATTTGTGAGAAGGTAGAACTTGCAGGCCCATAAACCTGAGGGCGATTAAACCTCGCCCAAAGTCTTGCTCCAGTGAAGCCTGTTCTTAGCTGAAACTGGGGGAACGAATGGAGCACTTCGACCAACAAATAATTATATGCGACCGGAACACATTAGGCCATACATATTCATCGTTTAGCCGTAGTTCGTTTTTCAGATCGTAAAAGATTTAAGGCTTTTAAAGTGCCCCCAGAAAGTTTGGCTGATTGAAATGAACTGGAGACGAGCGACCTTACTATCTTCTGTCCCGAAGCGAGCCCATTATACGCTTTACAACATCAATTATGCCCTGTACAACATTAATTATGCGCTGTACAACATTAATATGCCGTCTTTAGCTCGTCAGGCGAACGTTATTGCAGATGAGATGGGTTCGTTACATGTGCTTTTCAAGTGCATAGAGCTGCACACATCTTTTATCGACGCTGCATTGTAGCTTCCTGAACATTTTTGCTTCGGAATTGTACTTTTTTTCTAAATTTTACGTTCCTAAACATTTTTGTCTGTGCACGTACACAAGAAACTTCAGGTATCAAATTTCCGAAATGGTTGTTGGTTGGTAACTGTAACGGCTTTAATGGAATGTTTTTGTGTCTTAGATTGTAGAAGCGGCACTTTTTGCGCGTTCTGGTTTGAACATTTTGTTCCAAGAAACTGTCACTTCCTGGAAACGAACGATTGATTTTTATAATCCTTGGTTACAATGAAGACGACAGTCACAAACACACTGCCTTGTCTATATTGCGTCGCGTTCGAAGGCTATACATAACAGCGAGGGACGACGCGGCATTCTCTGCGTCGGAGCTCAACAGACCTGGCCTGGTTTGCGACTTCTCTTAAATAGCTATCTTCAGCGGCCCAATTTTACAAATAAGATCGCAATTAAGATTCGACGTGGAATAATCATTTGCAAATCACTAAATAATGTAAATAAAACAAATCATACGTGGGATGGCAAAATGATCCGTCACTATACTTTTATCGGAAGACCGTTGCAGACTCAACTTGATGGGTCAATGAGGAAATGACTCACCGCGTATTACTCGAGGCACTCCACATTTAACAAACAGAAAATAACCCTGAAGTCTTGCAATTCGTTCATTTCTATCTCTGTGCTCTCGTAAGGAGGAAAATGCAAAATAATATTATTTGGTCCTTAGGTTATTGTGATCAGTTGACCTGCACACTCGATGTTGTCTAGCCGCCGGTTGAATGATTATTGGTGCTGTGTGACGTGAGGTAAGTGATTCTGCCTCCTCAGCACCCTGCCTCCTCAGCACCCTGCCTCCTCAGCACCCTGCCTCCTCAGCACCCTGCCTCCTCAGCACCCTGCCTCCTCAGCACCCTGCCTCCTCAGCATCCAGCCTCCTCAGCACCCTGCCTCCTCAGCACCCTGCCTCCTCAGCACCCTGCCTCCTCAGCCCCCTGCCTCCTCAGCACCCTGCCTCCTCAGCACCCTGCCTCCTCAGCACCCTGCCTCCTCAGCCCCCTGCCTCCTCAGCACCTTGCCTCCTCAGCACCCTGCCTCCTCAGCACCCTGCCTCCTCAGCACCCAGCCTCCTCAGCACCCAGCCTCAGCACTCACGCTCGTAATATCGGAACGACTTTATCTCGCAATATGCATACGTCACCAAGGCAGGATGTCAGTGCTAAATTAAAACCGAAGTTTTGGCTACGCTTTTACTCTGCAACGCGCTGGTTCAATTTTTTTTCAATAATAAAATTAGCTTGACATTTTTTTTGAACTCTTAAGAAAGCACTTCCAGCACCAGCGCGTGGGAACACGCCAACACTTTATCATGCTGAGTACTCGGATAAAATAGAACACATTTCTGTTAGTCGCAGCTTCAAGGGAAATAGCTGACGAGTTTCTAAGTGCTAATGTTCCTTACGATGCATAACGGCGCGCCGATTCAATTATTTGGACAATGTTGCTCATGAATTGGAAGTTGTTGTGCAGGAGACCGTGTAGTGCCACCTGAGGACATGTTTGTGTGGGGGGGGGGGAGGAGGGAAAGAGGAGTGGAGGGTGGTTGGGGTGTAACGATGAGTGGGGGCAGGTTGTGGCGCTGATTGAATTCTCTGTTTTTCTTATAGTTTTGCCAAAATCATAAAAATTGAGTTTTTTCTTTTATTAAATTATGAAATGAAATGCACTAATTGTGTGACAGACATGTAAAGTTAGCAGGTGCTGAAAGGGTTTCATGGTGAAATTTTAAATGAAAATCACAAACTGCAAGATTTTAACTAAGAAAATACCAACTTGACGGTTTCTGCTGGGATTTTGCTATTTTATAACAAGAAATGATTTTTTTGGCTTTAATATCTATAATACGATACATTAATTACATATTACGTTAGATTTGTTCCTGCGTTTTAGATCTGTGAATTGATCACCCTAAGACGTAGAAAGTGTTCACTAAAGTGATATAGAAAGAGTCACCATCTGTAAACGAGCGTGTGCAGGGTGACTGCTGAGGAGATCAAATGTTGTCAACGAGCGTTCAAGGAAACCAATCGTAATTAAAGAATTACACGCATTTATAGTTACATTTGTGTAGTCCTAGAGTTACGTTACCCCGTACTCGCAACCATCGTAAATAAGAGTTGCTTATATTCTTAACTAAGCCCGTTTGTGCAGTCTCAATGTCGTACAATACTCCCACACGCGTTTTTTGGTTGTAACTTCTACAAATGAAGTGCGTGAAGTCCAGGTTACACTCGTTCAAATTTAAGTTGAGAGGTTAGCCTATTTCTCCTCAAAGGTTTTCAATTTTGATTTTTACATGTGAAATTTAGAGGAATTAACAATCTTGGCCAGAGAAGACCAACCTATGAATCTTGGTTAGAACTCGCTACTAATGCGGATCAAATTATAAATAGATCCTCGTTTATTGCTCGACCAAGGCAACTTTTTGGGCAATTTTTACCCCAATTTTAATACGTTGCAAAATCATAAATAATCACAATCACCAAATTGCAAATAGACCATTGCTTATTGCTCGAGTAAGAAAATTCTTCGAGCAATTATTAGCAAATTATCACTAGATTGCGAACTTATAAATAATTGCAATAAACAATTCACAGATAATTACAATTACCAAATTAAAAATAATTACAAATTATGAACGATTTCAATTCCCAAATCACGAAAAGATCGTTGTTTATTGCTCAACCAAGGCAATTTTTCGAGCCATGATCTTGTACGCCGAAAGACGGAGAAGAATCTAAGTCCGGGTGTCCTTCAGTTGTGTTCGTCCTTCTTTTTTGTGTGAGCAGTAAATAATGTTTTCCATTAATTTGATGATGCCAACACAACATACATCTCACTACCTACATCTCTCATCACAACATGCTTCTCCCAACAAAGAGCTCACACTATATATATCACAACATACATTTCTATTTACAACATACATCTCTAACCACAACATACATCTCTTATCACAACACACATAACATAACAATAGGGAGAACTCAGCCACAATTCCCTACTCTACCCAGGTGTCGGAAATGGGTACCGGCTTGACCGAGGGTACCCGCCATGGCGTCCTGGTGTTAGTTATGACATTTGAAAAACCACCGTACAAGATGATGTGTATCAGGCTTGATTGGAATAAAAAACATCCTTTTAACTTCGTGCTGGGCCATTCTTTGTATCTAATGAGCTCTCGTACCAATGTTCCAGCAGTACCCCCTTATAAATGTTCTGCTTTTCGTGATATTTAACCACAGGCAGAATATTAAAGAAGGTCATTTGCTTCGGTGCCTTTTTTTATGCATGGGTAACATTAAAATAATGAATAAACGGAGATACTTGAAAGCATTTTTAAAGAGTTGCGTGTTTCGACCGGGATGTTTCGTGGACGCTGAAATGAGTCCTTTTGATTGCACTGTGGGGTTGCAGTGTGGGGTTGCAGTGTGGAGTTGCAGTGTGGGGTTGCAGTGTGGGGTTGCAGTATGGGGTTGCAGTGTGGGGTAGCAGTGTGGGGTAGCAGTGTGGGGTTGCAGTGTGGGGTTGCAGTGTAGGGTTGCAGTGTGGGGTTGCATTGTAGGGTTGCTCAAATGTCTTGCTGCAAGACTAACACTATTGCTGCAAGACTAGCACTATTGCTGCAAGACTAGCACTATTGCTGCAAGACTAGCACTATTGCTGCAAGACTAGCACTCTTGCTGCAAGACTAGCACTCTTGCAACTCTGTTACACTGTAAGCACGGATCAAATGTCCGCAAGCCGAGCTTTTTAATTGCCCGACCGCACGAAAGCGGTATTTCGAATGCTGAAAAATGGAGCGGTCGTTCAAAAAGAATTTCGAATGCTTCTCTTGGAAGTAAAGACTGAAAAGAATTAAAAGGCTCGTGTGTGTTCGTGTGTGTGGTACAAAAAAAGAAAGAGCCGAGGGAAGGCCACCGAGCCTGGGTTGCTGTTTGCTCTGTGAACACAAAACTTCAATTTGCCCGCCCAACCGCCGCAAAAATGTGGCAAAATCTTAATGACCCGAGAGAAAAACCCTCAAATGAAAGTCTATCGAAATGCCGCGCAAAAAATGCAGCGCAAAAAAACCTGCACTTCAAAAATAAAAGACTCGATTCGCTTAACGAAAAACAAACTTGGTAATCTGGTGAGGGTTGCTGCTGCTCTGAGGGGAGTTGTGGGGGGTGAGGGGAGAGGTGCAGAGGGTTGGGGAGGGGTGGTAGAGGGTAGAGAGGGCAGAGGGGAGTACTGCTGAGGGGAGAAATGGGAGAGGAACATAAAGGGATACTGTGATGAATGAACACTTTGACCGCAATTGGTCAAACCGAAGTTTAATGTTCAACTGAAATTTGAAGTCAAAAGTAGTTAAAAATTTGGAGAGTATCAAACATTAACTGGATTGGGTTTAATTTAGGTTTAATTCAGTAGTTGTAAAATTTTGGTTTGTGACTTTGGTCGGTCAGCAGCATTATGAAAATTCCCTCCGTGGCCACCGGTGGCGCACGTTGCGGTCAGAGTATTAAAGAACCAATGTATATACATACCTTGCGTTTGTTCTATAAATATATATATATATATGTTTATGAGAGAAGAAAAATTATATCTATATATAAATATGTCGGTGAAATTACATGAAGATCCCTTCACATTGATTATGGACTCTCACTATCATTTCTTGTAGTTTAGTGCTCTGATATGCTTCAAAAACACGACATTTTCATGCATGTGTCAATTAGATATGTTAGTTTAAGCCTCCCTAATTAACTGCAACAAAGGTGTTCCAAAGAGAGGAAAAGCAGCTACGTGCAGAAAAAGAAACGAATGCTCAGTTTGTTTTTAATAACCCATTACAATGAATAAATTAAGCAAGAGCGTCACGCAAAAAGTGAGTGACTACCCAGTCTAACTTTATCGCCGGGGCATGCATGGTTTTCACCGCCTAAGCGAGTTAATTACTGGGCGGCGAAAAACATGCACGCAGGCGGTGAAAAAGGTAGACTGGGTATGACCATATGTGGCACAATGAAGAATTTCCGTTATGAAGATCTCAGTTCAGAGAATACGCACTTTTATTTTGAGTGCCCGAGTTTGTGGTGCACCTGTTCAATTACAAGATTATTAACGTAACAAAACTTGCGTGAACTTTAACACACGAACCATGATCATTAACAATCATCATTAACATTCAAACCATTACCATAAACAGTTATCATTATTATTATTATTAACATTCGAACCATTAACAATAACCATTAACATTAACAGTAACTATTAACATTTGTGATTAACTTTGACACTGGATCCGTTAACATTGACTACTAACATTTACTTTGGAACTATTAAAACTAACCATTAACAATAAAAATAATGTAAGCACTGGAGCCATTAGCAGTAAATAATCAACATTAGCAACTTACATCAAAAATGATTTAGACCTCAACGATCTGTGATGAAATTTCATTCAAATAAAACTAAAAATGAACGAATTTTTGACCTCATATGAACGAATTCATTCGAATAATTTAAAAAAAAATATTCTTTTAAACGCCGGGATGACTGATACAAAAAATGACTCACCCATAACTCATTGTTGTTCCTAATTATTGAGTCATGCGAGCCTGTAAAAGTCTCAAAATTATTCCAGAAAAATAATAACAATAAATACAGCAACTTTTGCTCAGCCTGTCGTATAAAGAAGCAAGAGTTATAACAGAAATCAAGACCCTCCAAATTAAAACATAAACTAAATACTAAAAATTATAACCTGCGTTGTAATTTATTTACAATTTAATATAATTTACAAATTATAACTTGAGCTCAAAAGTTGAGCTGAAACACATTTGTGAAGACTTAGATACGCAAGGCGTGAGCGTAAGTGCAATTCAGCGTACCAATACCGATTGCGGTCATGATTGACAGCCCGTAGCGTAAGTGCGTTATTCTCAACTTACGCTGCGAATTGTGCTAGGTGGGCTATCCTCGTGCAGGCCGGGCGAGTGGGCTATCCTCGTGCAGACCGGGGGGGAGGTGGGTTATCCTCGTGCCGGCCGGGGGGAGGTGGGCTATCCTCGTGCAGGCCGGGGGGAGTGGGCTATCCTCGTGCAGACCGGGGGGGGAGTGGGCTATCCTCGTGCCGGGTGGAGGGAGGTGGGCTATCCTCGTGCAGACCGGGGGGGGAGGTGGGTTATCCTCGTGCCGGCCGGGGGGAGTGGGCTATCCTCGTGCAGACCGGGGGGGAGGTGGGATATTCTCGTGCCGGCCGGGGGGAGTGGGCTATCCTCGTGCAGGCCGGGGGGAGTGGGCTATCTTCGTGCAGACCGGGGGAGTGGGCTATCCTCGTGCCGGCAGGGGGGAGGTGGGATATTCTCGTGCCGGCCGGGGGGAGGTGGGCTATCCTCGTGCAGGCCGGGGGGAGTGGGCTATCTTCGTGCAGACCGGGGGAGTGGGCTATCCTCGTGCCGGCCGGGGGGAGGGGGGATATTCTCGTGCCGGCCGGGGGAGTGGGCTATCCTCGTGCAGGCCGGGGGGAGTGGGCTATCTTCGTGCAGACCGGGGGAGTGGGCTATCCTCGTGCCGGCCGGGGGGAGGTGGGATATTCTCGTGCCGGCCGGGGGGAGTGGGCTATCCTCGTGCAGGCCGGGGGGAGTGGGCTATCTTCGTGCAGACCGGGGGAGTGGGCTATCCTCGTGCCGGCAGGGGGGAGTGGGCTATCCTCGTGCCGGCCGGGGTGGAAGTGGGTTATCCTCGTGCAGGCCGGGGGGAGTGGGCTATCTTCGTGCAGACCGGGGGAGTGGGCTATCCTCGTGCCGGCAGGGGGGAGTGGGCTATCCTCGTGCCGGCCGGGGGGGAAGTGGGTTATCCTTGTGCAGGCTGTAGCAGGTGGGCAGGTATCGATGCGAGCACTTGACCATGAATAATAATTTGGAGGATGTAGGAATAGTTTCTCTCATACATTCACGTGTGATACCAAAAATTTCCCACGCGCACCACAACTGCGTTGTTATACTAAGTGTATGTAGGAGCTAAATATCTGAATGCTCCCCTCTGAAGTCTTATATTTTCTATGATTCTTTTATGATCAAAGCCTACTTCCGTGCAACAGCACTGAATTTGTACTGTCAAAATTCCTTACTATTTAGAATATCAGTGTTTGACTAACAGTAACTTAGCGAAGTCGAAGTATTTTCTAATTAAAAATTGTCAATCTTGAAGGATTGAGAATTATTCTTCTTAGTTCTTCGATATAGAGAATTAATACATAAATTCTTCTTAATTCTCCAGTAAAAAATTAAGTATTAAACTCTTGCTTTTTAAAAATTTTTAAATTCTTACCTCTTGAAAATTCTAAAGCAGCACCTGCAGACCTGTGAAGCAAATGAGATCTCCTTCCTGTCATCAAAGATCTCCTACGCCCAAAGATCACATACACAGATTTCAAAGTTCACCTACACCCAAATCTAAGTCTGGGTAGGTCAATGGTTTTCTGGAATCGCAAATTTATTATATATTTCAGATATAAGAAAATTCAAAGTAAATTCATCAAATTCAATGTTTCTTATTCACTGACGCATGTAGTGCTGGCGCTGTCTCACTGAGTCTGAGTAAGTCAATTTAATAGATAATTTATAATAAATATTAGATAGAACAAACTCCCAATTGAATTGACCATATTCAATGTTTTTGATTCGCTATCGTTCGTAGTGCTGCTGCTGGGCCGAAGCTGACCAGGAATAAGGAAGGTCAGCGCGCTGATCTCTGTCGAGAAATGACCGTAAATCACAGCGATCAGGACCAACGTGTGTGTGTGTGTGTGGGTGTGTGTTGGAGGGGGGGAGGGAAGGAAGGGGGTGTAGTTTGGAGCAGGTCATTGGAGCATGAAGCCCGTGTTTGCAGGTGCTGTAATGAAGCAAGATGCAGAACTCCTCATCACGCTCCTTCGCTCCACGCAAGTTCCTGCAAAAAGTCATCGGACTCATCGCACGCTTCATCACGAGCGGCCCCGGCAATGTTAGCGAATAATTAGCCAATTTAAAGGCAGCAGCTAGAATTACGAGCAAAAAACGCTATCATTACCTGGAAACGGCGAAAAAGTGCCCTGAACGGTCGTTAACTCTTGCGCTGACGACAATTCAGCAACTTTGTGATAATTTTATGCTTGGTCTCGACGTTAATTCGACGCAGAAATTTTCTCGAGGCGTTATCCCAGGTTCTTGGGGGAGAGTCAAAAATTCTTCGTGTGTGAGATTCCTGGGGTGAAGATGGGAGACAGGCTGGTCCGTTACGTGATTTGCATGGGGCTTCTTCTGGGGCTGCTGGGCATCTGTGAGCTGGGCATCTTCTTACTGCTGGGCTTCTTCTCACTGCTGGGCATCTGTGAGCTGGGCATCTTCTCACTGCTGGGCATCTCACTGCTGGGCATTCCACTGCTGGGCGTCTCACTGCTGGGCATCTGTGAGCTGGGCATCTTCTCACTGCTGGGCATCTCACTGCTGGGCATCTGTGAGCTGGGCACCTTCTCACTGCTGGGCATCTCACTGCTGGGTATCTGTGAGCTGGGCATCTTCTCACTGCTGGGCATCTCACTGCTGGGCATCCCACTGCTGGGCGTCGCACTGCTGGGCATCTGTGAGCTGGGTATCTTCTCACTGCTGGGCATCTCAGTGCTGGGCATCCCACTGCTGGGCATCTGCGAACTGTGCTGAGGCCTGTGGTTCTGTGGGTGTGAGTGTCGAGACCTATCTATAGTGCTGTGAGTGTGACCTGTAGTTCTGTGAGTGTGACCTATGGCTATGTTAGTGTGACCTATGGTTATGTTAGTGTGACCTGTAGTTCTGTGAGTGTGACCTGTGGTTCTGTGGATGTGGGTGTGGTCAGGACCTGTAATTTTCAGCTTGTTTGCAGCGCGTTTCTAAATCTGAGGCTACTGAGGTTATGGGAGCTAGAGTATGAATGTTAATTGTAATAGCTAGAGTATGAATATTAATTTTAATAGCTAGAGTATGAATATTAATTGTAATAGCTAGAGTATGAATATTAATTGTAATAGCTAGAGTATGCAGAGTTAGCACCGTAATGACCAAACAACAGTCTATGTACCTGAGTGCCTCGTCAAAGTCGTGGCCATCTCATGTGGTCGAGGTGCGGAAGCTTAAGAATACTGCCTACCTTTATCTCATGTGTCAGTAAGCTCGAATCTTGATCAGTTGTCGGTGTATCTATACCAATTGTCGGTGTATTTTCACCTATTGTCGGCGTATCTTTACCAATTGCTGGTGTATCTTTACCAATTGCTGGTGTATCTTTACCAATTGCTGGTGTATCTTTACCAATTGTTTGTGTATGTTTACCCGTTGTCGGTGTATCTCTACTAATTGTCGGTATATCTCTACCAATTATCGGTGCACCTTTACCAATTGTTTGTGTATGTTTACCCATTGTCGGTGTATCTCTACTAATTATCGGTGTATCTTTACCAATAATCTGCGTATTTCTACAAATTGTCGGTGTATCTTTACCAATTATCGTTGTATCTCAACCAATAAGTTCCGAGCGAGGTAAGTGACACCCCAGAAGCCAAAGCTCTGCCACCTTTCTTTATCTCTTAACTGAGGTTCATTTCTTAAACCACACAGTCTTCCGGCACCCTGGCTGCTGTAATCTATAAAAGGGGCTGGTGGAGTCGAAAACGACCTCTACATTGATTCCGCAACTCTCTCTATTTGTGTCACGAAATTGAGGAGATTGCGTGAGAAGAAAATCTGCAACATTTAGAGACGCAAACGAACCTGAACGAAGCGTCTCCAGTCATTGAAGGTCCTCAGAGTTGGGACTTATGGAAGCTGCGCCTCACAGCTGTCAGACTTGTGTGTATGAATATGGCAACATTTTATAATTCAAACTTTAGTGCTTGCCGACCGTAGCTCTAGCCTGGGGACCGTAGCTCTGGAGGTGTGGGGCCCTGGGGACCGTAGCTCTGGAGGTGTGGGGTCCTGGGGACCGTATCTCTGGAGGTGTGGGGCCCTGGGGACCGTAGCTCTGGAGGTATGGGGCCCTGGGGACCGTAGCTCTGGAGGTGTGGGGCCCTGGGGACCGTAGCTCTGGAGGTATGGGGCCCTGGGGACCGTAGCTCTGGAGGTGTGGGGCCCTGGGGACCGTAGCTCTGGAGGTGTGGGGCCCTGGGGACCGTAGCTCTGGAGGTGTGGGGTCCTGGGGAGCGTAGCTCTGGAGGTGTGGGGCCCTGGGGACCGTAGCTCTGGAGGTGTGGGGTCCTGGGGACCGTAGTTCTGGAGGTGTGGGGCCCTGGGGACCGTAGCTCTGGAGGTGTGGGGTCCTGGGGACCGTAGCTCTGGAGGTATGGGGCCCTGGGGACCGTAGCTCTGGAGGTATGGGGTCCTGGGGACCGTAGCTCTGGAGGTATGGGGCCCTGGGGACCGTAGCTCTGGAGGTATGGGGCCCTGGGGACCGTAGCTCTGGAGGTGTGGGGCCCTGGGGACCGTAGCTCTGGAGGTGTGGGGCCCTGGGGAGCGTAGCTCTGGAGGTGTGGGGCCCTGGGGACCGTAGCTCTGGAGGTATGGGGCCCTGGGGACCGTAGCTCTGGAGGTATGGGGCCCTGGGGACCGTAGCTCTGGAGGTGTGGGGTCCTGGGGACCGTAGCTCTGGAGATGTGGGGTCCTGGGGAGCGTAGCTCTGGAGGTGTGGGGCCCTGGGGACCGTAGCTCTGGAGGTGTGGGGCCCTGGGGACCGTAGCTCTGGAGATGTGGGGTCCTGGGGAGCGTAGCTCTGGAGGTGTGGGGCCCTGGGGACCGTAGCTCTGGAGGTGTGGGGCCCTGGGGACCGTAGCTCTGGAGATGTGGGGCCCTGGGGACCGTAGCTCTGGAGGTATGGGGCCCTGGGGACCGTAGCTCTGGAGGTGTGGGGCCCTGGAGACCGTAGCTCTAGAGGTGTGGGGTCCTGGGGACAGTAGCTCTAGAGGTGTGGGGTCACAACAACATCGTTACCAAAAGCTCGCTTAATGTTTCCCGAGGCTTTGGCTACCGAATGACTCAGCTTGTATGTATTCGTACAAGAAAATGACTCGAGATCGTTTGGTTGTGAACATATCTATTTGATTCAGAGCAGTGGTTTAAAATAGAAATTTTCTACGGAATAAAGATGCTCAAGATCAACCAAATGCATACAAATAATCAGGCTTACATATAGTTAATAAAAAAATACTCTATATACATTTCATGTGAAACAACCCCGTATAATCTGCACTACATTTTTAATTTTTCTATCTCTCTTTATGACATTCTATTTACCATGACTCATAGTTATCATTTCTGCGGTGCGCCTGCAATAGACATAAGTAAATTTGAAAGCGATGTTAAAGACACGCATCATCGTACATCTGTGTGGCATGACACGTCTGTGTTTTACGTATTTTTCACGACCCATCCTTGCGTCAATAATAATTTACGGTTCCTTGTTTAGTCGTTAGTTAAAGGTCACATTGAAGCTTTGAATTTTTGTATCATGAAGCGCATCTACATTGAGTAGGAGCGACATGTCGGAGCTGAAAGCACTTTATATCATAGGCGGAAAGTCAGTCCTACATCGATTTTACAAGAGTTTCAGTTTGCGTCTAGTCTGAGTGAACAATAATTATAAGTGAGGCAGTGTCCAGGACACTTCTCGTTAGGCAGTATCCAGGATACTACATGCGAGGCTAGTATCCAGGACACTTCCCGTGAGGCAGTATCCAGGATACCCTGACTGAGCACCCACTCAAGTATCACTAAGCTGACTCGCTGCATCCATCACACCCGTACGCTTCTCTCAGCAACGTACGCGCACCAGCAGCACCGCAACAGATACGCTGGCGTGTGGCCGGCGATGTCTGGCTCGATTAGGTCTGGGAAACTCGGCTCTGCTTTCGGCCGTCACTCCCAACGCCATATGATGTCGAAAAAATGAACTCGTTCACCACGATGCGTTTCGCTCGGTTGCAAAAGAGAACATTCGTTCGTTGATGGATGATCACTAAGTGTGAGAAAGGCTAAATTGCGCTCCTGAGAAACTTAATGAACTCTAAAAAACGTACCGAGACCAGCCATTTCACGGGATTTTGTTTCCTCTTAGGAATGTGATGAAGCGTTCTCGGGCTGTCTCCTTGTTCAGTCTCCTAAATAACATCGTCTCTCACACCTCACTTCAAGTTTTAAACACTAGATCAATTGCAAAGTACTTTTCTTATAAGCCGCTCAAGACTTTGACATTTTAATATTTAAAGATACAGATTTTATGTAGCTACGATAATATTTAGCGGCACTCTATGCCTGTTCTACCACGAGGCTCCCATTTTTAAACGAAAATAAAACTCTACAAATTGGCCGCCATTTTCCTGAGTGCAGCCCTATCTGCCCTGACGGGCTGGGGCTGTGCTGGGTGCAGCCCTACCTGCCCCGACGGGCTGGGGCTGTGCTGGGTGCAGCCCTACCTGCCCCGACGGGCTGGGGCTGTGCTGGGTGCAGCCCTATCTGCCCTGATGGGCTGGGGCTGTGCTGGGTGCAGCCCTACCTGCCCAGATGGGCTGGGGCTGTGCTGGGTGCAGCCCTACCTGCCCCGACGGGCTGGGGCTGTGCTGGGTGCAGCCTTACCTGCCCCGACGGGCTGGGGCTGTGCTGGGTGCAGCCCTACCTCACGCCCAATGTGGACCCTAAAAAAATAATTGAATTATCAGTTGTGTGTAGCCCAGCTTTTAGGAAAACAAAAGGAAAGCCCTTAGGGAAGCCCTAAAAGGAAAGCCCTTAGGAAAGCCCTAAGCCCAATACAAAGTGCAGATTAGCACACTTAGCATTACCGGGCCCAGAAGAGTGGCACAATACACCACACTCGCCTGAGAAGACACGACACTTTATTGTGCCGCATACTAAGTGCATACAAAGTGTATACACAATAGTAAGTGTTCAGTGGCACAATACACTTGAAGACATGGCGTGTCGACGGACACTTGGCTCACTTGCTCCAACATATCCAACAGGTTGTTTAATTTTGCCTCACGAGAAGTATTCTTACGTCAGGATACTGGATACTGCCTCACGTGCAGTATCCTGGAAACTGCCCCACGTGCAGTATCCAGAACACTGCCCCACAGGAGGGAAGCGACGCCGCTGCCGCTGAAGTTAAAGAAGAAGCTTCGTTGCGCGCCTGGGTACTGCCTCCTGCCACTCACCTGCCACTCACTTGCTGTTCACACGCCACTCACCTGCTGCTCACCCGCCACTCACCTGCTGCTCACCCGCCATTCACCTGCTACTCACGTGCCACTCACCTGCTGCTCACCCGCCACTCACCTGCTGCTCACGCGCCACTCACCTGCTGCTTATTCGCCACTCACCTGTAACTCACGTGCCACTTAGCAGCCACTCACCAGTCACTTACTTGCTGCTTACGCGCCACTCACCTGCTACTCACGCGCCACTCAGCAGCCACTCAGCAGCCACTTACCTTCCCCTCACTTGCCTCTCAACCATTAAAGATTAGTGAGACATGAGTGAAGCATTAATATAACAACAGAACATGTTGATGATATTATATAATAATAAGTTAATTATTGTATCATAATTTGTTGATTATCAATATAATATATTGATAACAACAAATAAGTCCACTAAATAGAAGCGAGATTTGCTTTCGGCGACGGTGTCAGTGACGAATTACTGTTGATTAACTTCGATCCTTCAAAGGAGGGCTTGGTATAAGTTGGCTATGCAGGTTGTTATGGAGGTAAAGTTGTTGGCACATGCGACGGGACTCCACTTCTTCAATTTAGCAGGACACAACACCAGCACACAGCTCTTCGGCTCTGCTCTATTTTATCCACTTAATGCAGACTGAAGGAAGGGCTTCCAGAGAAGAGGAAGTGGGGGGCGGGGGGGAGTGTGGGGAGTGTAGGGGTGTGGTAGGGAGTGTGGGGAGTGAGGGGAGTGTGGTAGTGAGTGGGGTGAGTGTAGGGAGTGGTGGGAAGTGAAGGGAGTGTGGTAGTGAGTGGTGGGGAGTGTAGGGAGTGGTGGAGAGTGAGGGGAGCGTAGGGGTGTGAGGGGAGTGTAGGGGGAGTGAACAGGTATCATGAGTGGTCAACTCTGACAAGTTCACACGCTCATCACAAGCGGAGCGTTGCTCATCTCTTGTGTCTCATCACTTCCTCCCCTGTCCACCACAGCCAGAAATTACAAATTCTTGTTGAAAAAAAAAATTAGTTCAAATAATTTTCATCGCCAAGTAAAAATGTCCTTGCAATCAGCCTGCAGCGAATAGTTACTCATATCTTGAAAAAAATATATGATGACATGAATAAATAACATGAATAAATAACATAAATAAAATGAATGAATAACGTAAATATAACTATAACAAATACATAAACAATAACAACTTCTACGTTGTTTCAGCAGACCAAATTACATCAAAATGACAAGACCTTAACTCCAAAAAAAAGACGACAATTTAACAGCTTCTACGCTAGCTATTCTAGCGGCTTGAAGAGCATAAAAATGAAAACACAACACGAACAAACATAGACAAAATAACAACTTATACTATGTTCCAGAAGCCCAAACAATTTTAAAATAAAAAAAAACACTCTTATGTCAAAAAGCATAGGTAACATTACAATTTCTACTCTGTTTAAAGATCCCAAACAACATCAAACGAAAGCTCTAGAAGTATTTGTAGCTAGGCGCAACCGCGAGGCAGCAGCCAATAGCAGGCGAGAACGGCGCTCAATGAAGCACCAATTGGGGGGCGTGACGGGAACAGCTGTCGTTGTGACCGTTATGTGTGCACATGGTCCTGTGTTTTGGTGGCGGCTCACACATCCCGTGTGCTCCTCCTGTTCCACCTGTTCCTCCTGTTCCTCCTGTTCCACCTGTTCCTCCTGTTCCACCTGTTCCACCTGTTCCTCGATACGATGCTTTTTTTATTCCAATCAAGTCTCATGCATATCTTCTAGGAGTTGTTTTGCGTCCTTATAGAGCCAATGGCGCGAATTGGAGGCATTGCCTATACCCTTCTACGCCTCCTACAGGAGGTATTGGCTGTACCCTCCAATGCCTCCTAAAGGAGGTATTGGCTCCGTATAGGAGGTATTGGCTGTACCCTCCAATGCCTCCTAAAGGAGGTATTGGCTCCGTATAGGAGGTATTGGCTGTACCCTCCAATGCCTCCTAAAGGAGGTATTGGCTCTGTATAGGAGGTATTGGCTGTACCCTCCAATGCCTCCTAAAGGAGGTATTGGCTCCGTATAGGAGGTATTGGCTGTACCCTCCAATGCCTCCTAAAGGAGGTATTGGCTCCGTATAGGAGGTATTGGCTGTACCCTCCAATGCCTCCTAAAGGAGGTATTGGCTGTACCCTCCAATGCCTCCTAAAGGAGGTATTGGCTCCGTATAGGAGGTATTGGCTGTACCCTCCAATGCCTCCTAAAGGAGATATTGGCTCTGTATAGTAAGCATTGGTTCTACCCTCCAATGCCTCCGAAAGGAGGTATTGGCTTCGTATAGGAGGCATTGCCTGTACCCTCCAATGCCTCCTATAGAAAATATTGGCTCAGTGTAGGAGGCATTGCCTGAACCCTCCAATGCCTCCCATAGAAGTTTTTGGTTTTGTATAGGAGGTATTGGCTGTACCCTCCAATACTTCCTATAGAAGGTATTGGCTCAGTATAGTATGCATTGGCTCTACTCTGCTCTGCAGGCCGCAGTGTAATGTGCGTCACGACGCAATTGGAAGCCAATTATTCATGTACTCTATGTGCATCAATACGCCCCATAGCATCCTACCAGCGTCTAAATATTGAAGGCTCGTTATTGCAAACAAAAATTCTAAATAACTTGTTTCACTAATTCGATCAATCATCACTCGCATGGTGTTCACAAATGACCATTCGCATTTTCTTCACAAATCATAGTTAGAGACTCAAAATACAACTCATAATTTAGAGCCCACACGCTAATTAGGCGGAAGAGTTCACCAGAAATGAGGGTACCCACTCGGTCGAGCGCTCCAGGAAACGACAGGACTCGAAACCGAACAAAAATTCCGGGCAGTGACGTCTGCAAAATTCCAAGTTGGAAATGCACTGAGGTAGGAGAATGGTGTTGCCTGACGGTATTGGTGTTGCAATGGTGTTGCAGGACGGTATTGGTGTTGCAATGGTGTTGCAGGATGGTATTAAGTTGCTCGATTAACATTAAATAAATTCCAGTAATGACTGCGCGTCATCCCGGTTAGCAGACCATGGCATTACCATCGTCCGAAACCATTACGGGGAGATTGCAGCGTTCGCTCGCAGCGCAACGATGAGGCGCAAAACTTTCTCCCGACACCGGTCAGAAAGAGACGATAACAACTTGTACCTAAGCATACCATCGTATATTATATTTCCAATTGGTCGATTCTTAGGGAATCCATCATATATATAGTTGCGTGTCCGAGAGTACGAAGTCCGTAACTTATATTGGCGCTGCGACGCCATTAGGAGATACGCCGAAACTCGGGCTAATTTTTCTTATTCCCTAAAATTACGAGGCAAAAGTCGGCGTCTGCAGAGCCGGGCATTATATAACTTGGGGGAGTGAGCGAGCTAACAAGCAGGAGTCTGGGTGTCCACTTAGTGGGTCTTGCGTGTTGCCTACACGACTGTTGTGTTGCCTACACGACTGTAGTGTTGCCTACACGACTGTTGTGTTGCCTACACGACTGTAGTGTTGCCAACACGACTGTAGTGTTGCCAACACGTCTGTGATATGACTGATATTTAGCACATTTCAACAGTCATTTGAAGCAGCACAAATGCCAGGGATTGCTCTCTGCTTCCTCAGCAACATGTAACACGTAGACTGCGATACGACCCACCGGTGGGTCGTGCTTAAGTTTTTCCTGCTGCAAACGACCCCACGGTGGGTCGTTTGAGAAAGTTTCAACAATCTTTTAAATTTAATGTTGTTTTAAGGACCCAGTTAATGTTTGGTATTTATAATATTTCTAACAAATTTTGAACTTAAATTTGAAATTGAATACTGAACTTCAGTATAACCCGTCGCAGTCAACGTGGCAAACCCGAACCTTAAATTGCAACAGCCGTGTTGCAGGTTTTTATGGTCCAGTTGAAGTCCGATATAACGCGCATCCTTTACTGCTGTTGCTCAGATGCTAACTTTTGTTCATGTGAAAAATCTTAATTTTTGCTCTCCTTACGAAGCATTTGAGCACCCCAGAATAATCCAAGTTACGAGGGGAGTTTTTTTTTGTCCAAGGATGAACAAGTTAAGGTAGGCTGGCACTGAGTGTAATTCAAGTGAAGATGAACAACTACTGCGATTTAATAATAATAATAATGAAGGCATCTACGGATGCTTTATTTCCAATTTCAAGCCTGATACATATCACCTTGTACATTGGATTTTCAAATGCCTTATAACTAACGCCAGGACGCCATTACGCTTTCCCCCGGTCAAGACCGGTACCCATTTCAGACACCTGGGTAGAGTGGGGTATTGTGCTTGGAATTTTTCCCCTACACCCAACAGAGAAAATCGGCACCAGCGCCGGGACTCGAACCAGGGTCTGCCTGGACGGAGGCAAGTTCGCTAGTCTCACGACACGACGAGCACTATGCTCGCTGAGTGTAATTACACTGACCAAATAAGGATTAAAATGTCAATTAGCGTTGAAAAATTATCACTGAGGTTTATTTGAGCTTAAAACTGAATTTCTTTACTCTCCGCAGTTAGCGAGTTACATGTATTAAATAAAAACAAACTCTCAATAATTGAAGGAAAATAATCGGAAGGGATGGAGAGTGAACTGCATTTTAACAAGCTCATTTGTGTCAAATTTCAGGATATTCTGGACTGGCTGCTAAAGAACGTGATTGTAAATCTGTGTGATGTGACACGAGTCCAGGGTAAGATTTCTGAACAATTTCACTTACGTCTTGTAGCGTAAGAAAAATTATTTACGTCTTGCAGCGTAAAAAAATTATTAAACAATTTAAACAATTTAAACAATTGAAAAAATTTATTTACCACAGGTGATACAGAGTTAGAATGTTTCTTAAGTCTAGTACAATGGTTAAATTTGAGTATAGCTACCTGTGGGCCCGAACAAGTTCAGCGACTTCTAGGGCATCCTATCATCACGTTATTCTAAGGTGTACAATAATGTTGAACCTAGTTTACTTAACCTAGTTTCTCATTAGACTGATCATTGAGATACTTAACTAGATATTTTATGCTGTATTTTACAATATAGGTCAAATCGGCTAAATTGAACAGTATGTTCGATAAAACGATTCAAGAGCAGACTGAAGATCGGTTATGTTACCCAAAGCAAGTTACATTATTACATTTAAACAATTTAAACAATTTAAACAATTTAAACAATTTATTTACCACAGGAGATACAGAAGTAGAATGTTTCTTAAGTCTAATACAATGGTCAGAGTTGAGTATAGCTACCTGTGGGCCCGAATAAGTTCAGCGACTTCTAGGGCATCCTACCATTACATTATTCTAGGGCGTACAATAATGTTTAACCTAATTCACTTAGCCTAGTTTCGCATTAGACTGATCAACAGGATAATGAACTCGATATTGATGTTTAATTTTACAATATAGGTCATATGGACAATATTTAACAGTATATTCGATAACGATTTGGGAGCAGACTGAAAATCGGCGATATTACTCATGGCAAATTGCATTATTAGGACCAGAAATGTAGGAGGCAGGATTTGACTTGGTGATCTTACACGACTAGTATTCTGATAAGAAGTGAGACTCAAGATTTCTTTTAAATACCTTGTAAGAATTACTTTCACGGATCTCCGCAGGTATTGAGTTCCAGGTTTTAGTTCCAACGAATAGTATACTATGTTGCGAGCGGGCCTTTGAATAATAAGGAAGCATGAATTTACTTTTATTTCGTGTTAAATGGTCGTGATGACCAGTTTGCGCAGTTAATAACTGTTGAAGGCTATTGTCGCCATCATTCGCTAATGTTTTGTAGATGAAATTGCAGATGGAGATTTTGTAGAGATCCGAGAGTTTAAGTATTTGTAAATTTTTGAATGAATCATTTGTGTGAGCATTATATTCTAGGTTCTTTACCGCTCTGATGGCTCTTTTTTGCAGAGTAAAAATTATATTGGTTTTATTTTTATCAGTTCCATGCCATGCTTCTATTCCGTATTGCAGGTATGGTGAAATGAGCGTTCGATAAAGCATTAGTAAGGCTGTTTCAGGCAGGAAATTTTTAACTTTATTCAGGATTCCGATGGATTTTGATAATTTAGAACTAATATGAGTGATGTGCTCTTTGAAGGTCAGATGTTTATCTATTATGATGCCCAGAAATTTACATGAGTTGGTTTCTTTGATTTCACCTTCGCCAATTTTAATGGATGGTAGAGATATATTTTTCTTGTATGAGAACGTAATATAATTTGTTTTATCGATATTGAGGCTTATTTTATTAGCTTTAAGCCACAGTGAAACCTTATGGAGTTCATTATTTATACTCTCCGCAATCGTAGTGGGATTTTCGTTCGGAAGGACCGCAGAAAGCGTACTGTCATCGGCAAAAAGTATGAATTTAAAAAATGATGTAGATTTAATAATATCATTGATAAAAATCAGAAAAAGGAGAGGCCCAAGAACAGATCCTTGTGGAACTCCATGGCTAATTTTTTGTGGGTCCGATTTTGCGTCGTCAATGACAACGTATTGCTTCCGATTTGTTAGGTATGATCTGAACCAATCATGGGCAACCCCACGAATGCCATAACAATGAAGTTTCGAGAGTAATATGTTATGGTCCACACAATCGAATGCCTTTCGAAAGTCAAGAAATACAGAGAAGACAGTCTTTCCGTTATCTATATTAGAATAAAGGAATTGTAAATGATTTAATATTGCCTGTGTTGTTGATTTTTTACAGCGAAAGCCATATTGTTTATCATAGAGAAATGATTTTTGTTCAAAATAAGAGTACACTTTTTTATACACAATTTTCTCGAATACCTTGCTAATAATTGGTAACATGGAGATAGGTCGATAATTGTTTACACAGGTTTTTTCACCATTTTTAAAGATAGGGGTTACTCTAGCAACTTTGAGGGAGTTCGGGAAAGTGCCTAGTAAGAGAGACTGGTTAATAATATTGGATATCAGCGGGGCCACAATATCAGCAATTATTTTAAGTATTTTAGTTGGAAACGTTTGTAACCCACTCGATTTATTTTTCATGTTGTTTATGCACGCAATTACATCGGAGGAGTTTGTAGGCGTAAAGAAAAAGGAGTTGTGTTCTCGAATATGATCCATAAATTCGAGGTGATCAGTAGGTTCACTTGGAATACCATTGGCTATAGTTTTCCCTACGTTTACAAAGAAGTTGTTGAAGAGATTAGCAATTTCATTCTTCTCATGGTATTTTACATTATCTTGAGTGATATAACCAATTTTCTTTTTTTCAGCGTTATTCGGTTTATAACAAGAGTTAAGGAGGCGCCAAGTCTTTTTAACGTCAGCTTTGAATTGAGTAAACTTGAGGGTAAAGTAGCTCTTTTTTGATGTTCTTATCTGGTTTGTCACATAGTTTCTGAATCGGTTATATGTTTCTCTAGATATTCGCCCTTCGCAAAGGAGGGCTAGGTACGCTTGGCGTTTCTTTATATTTATCACGATGTCTCTAGTAATCCAGGGCTTTTGTTTATTTTTCGGGGTAACTGTACGAGTTACAATTGGGCAACACTGATTGTATGCGGTCATTATAGTTTCAGTCAACTTTACTACTGATTCATCAATGCTCCTTGCATTATTGTTTTGTTGGGTGATGTGCAATGTTGGCATTAAATCTTCTAGAACGGTGCGCATTTCTTCTAAATTTGATTCGTTTATTTTACGATATGAATAAGTTTCAGCCCGTGCTTTGGTGCACGCAAGATAGACATTTTTCTTAATAAGAAAAACTGGAAAATGATCTGATAAGTCAGAAGTAATTATTCCAGCAAGAAAATCACTTGGGTCTGTCATAAAGATATTGTCAAGCAGCGTGGCACATTCTGAGGTTATTCGTGTTGGCTTTGTGATGATCGGAAGGAAAGATTTAGAATGAAATGCATTTAAGAAATTAGAGATTGGTTCATAGCTTTCATGTTTCAGCAAATCATAGTTGAAGTCACCGCATATTATTATGTCATTGTAGAAGGACCTGTTGAACTGAGAAATAATTCGATTAAGCTCATTAAGGAAGGATATAGGACAGGCTGTAGGCGGCCTATACACCGTTCCAAGCACAATTCGTTTGCCATCTCTAGACAGTTCTACGAATAATGATTCTATATGATCCTGATTCAGTGTTGCACTTGCTATGATTCTCGAATCCATGTGCTTAGAAATGTATGTACTGATGCCCCCGCCTCGCTTGTTTTTTCGTAGCGAATGGTAACTATGATAATTTTCAAATTTAATCATGTCTTTGGTCGAGTCATCTAGCCAGCTTTCGGTGAAGCTAATCACATCTAAGGTATACTTAAGTTCAGTAATAGTGCATTGTATCTCTTCCAATTTTGGATAGAGTGACCTACAGTTCCAACACAGTAGCGAAAAATCCTGCCGGGTTATTCGTATAGATTCGTTGAATTTTGATATATTAGTATATCTGCAGTTTTCAGAGTCGTTTAGGTTTGGAAATATTCTGTTCAAATGATTGAGATCCGGGTCGATTATCACATTATCATTAGTTACATGTAGGAGGCAAGATTTGACATGGTGATCTTACACGACTAGTATTCTGATAGGAAGTGAGACTCAAGATGTCTTTTGAATACTTTGTACGAATTACATTTACGGATCTCCGCAGGTATAGAGTTCCAAGTTTTGGTTCCAACGAAGAGGATACTGTGTTGCGACCGGGCCTTCGAATAATAAGGAAGCATGAATTTACTTCTATTTCGGGTTAAATGGTTGTGATGACCAGTTTGCGCAGTCAATAATTGTCTTAGGCTATTGTCGCCATCATTTCTTAGTGTTTTGTAAATGAAATTACAGATGGAGATTTTGTATAGATCCGAAAGTTTAAGTATTTGTAAATTTTTGAAAGAATCATATGTGTGAGCATTATATTCTAGGTTCTTTACCGCTCTGACAGCTCTTTTCTGCAGAGTAAAAATTTTGTTGGTTTTATTTTTATCAGTTCCGTGCCACGCTTCTATTCCGTATTGCAAGTATGGAGAAATAAGCGATCGGTAGAGCATTTTTAAAGCTGTTTCGTGCAGAAAATTTTTAACTTTATTCAGGATTCCGATGGATTTTGATAATTTAGAACTAATATGAGTGATGTGCTCTTTGAAGGTCAGATGTTTATCTACTATGATGCCCAGAAACTTACATGAGTTGGTTTCTTCGATTTCACCTTCGCCAATTTTAATGCATGGAAGAGATACATCTTTCTTGTATGAGAATGTAATATAATTTGTTTTATCAATATTAAGGCTTATTTTATTAGCTTTGAGCCACGATGAAACCTTATGAAGTTCATTATTTATACTCTCCACAATCATAGCTGGATTTTGGTTCGGAAGGACCGCAGAAAGCGTACTGTCATCGGCAAAAAGTATGAATTTGAAGAATGAAGTAGATTTTACAATATCATTGATAAAAATCAGAAACAGGAGAGGCCCAAGAACAGATCCTTGTGGAACTCCATGGCTAATTGTCTGTGGGTCTGATTTTGCGTCGTCAATGACAACGTATTGCTTCCGATTTGTTAGGTATGATCTGAACCAATCATGGGCAATCCCTCGAATGCCATAACAGTGTAGTTTCGAGAGTAGTATTTTATGGTCCACACAATCGAATGCTTTTTGAAAGTCAAGAAATACAGAGAAGACAGGCTTTCCTTCATCTATATTAGAATAGAGGAATTGTAAATGATTTAATATAGCCTGTGTTGTTGATTTTTTAGAGCGAAAGCCGTATTGTTTATCGTAAAGAAATTATTTTTGTTCAAAATAAGAGTACACTTTTTTGTACACAATTTTTTCGAATACTTTGCTAATAATTGGTAGTACGGAGATAGGTCGATAATTGTTTACACAGGTTTTTTCACCACTTATAAAGATAGGGGTTACTCTAGCAACTTTGAGGGAGTTCGGGAAAGTGCCTAGTGAGAGAGACTGGTTAATAATATTTGATATCAGCGGGGCTACAATGTCAGCATTAACTTTAAGTACTTTAGTCGGAAACGTTTGTAGCCCACTCGATTTATTTTTCATGTTGTTTATGCACGTAATTACATCGGAGGAGTTTGTAGGCGTAAAGTAAAAGGAGTTGGGTTCTCGAATATGATCCATAAATTCCAGGTGATCAGTAGGTTCACTTGGAATACCATCAGCTATAGTTTTCCCTACGTTTACGAAGAAGTTGTTAAAGAGATTAGCAATTTCTTTCTTCTCATGGTATTTCACATTATCTTGAATGACATATTCAATTTTCTTTTTTTCGGCATTATTCGGTTTACAGCAAGAGTTAAGGAGATGCCAAGTCTTTTTAACGTCAGTTTTGAATTGAGTAAACTTGAGCGTAAAGTAGTTCTTTTTTGATGTTCTTATCTGGTTTGTTACATAGTTTCTGAATCGGTTATATGTTTCTCTAGATATTCGCCCTTCGCAAAGGAGGGCTAGGTACGCTTGACGTTTCTTTATATTTATTACGATGTCTCTAGTAATCCAGGGCTTTTGTTTATTTTTCGGGGTAACTGTACGAGTTACAATTGGGCAACACTGATTGTATGCGGTCATTATAGTTTCAGTCAACTTTACTACTGCTTCATCAATGCTCGTAGCATTATAATTTTGTTGAGAGATGTGCAATGTAGGCATTGATTCTTTTAGAACGGTGCGCATTTCTTCAAGATTTGATTCGTTTATTTTACGATATGAGTAAGTTTCAGCCCGTACCCTTGGTGCAAGCAATATAGACATTTTTCTTAATAAGAAAAACTGGGAAATGATCTGATAAGTCAGAAGTAATTATTCCAGCAAGAAAATCACTTGGGTCTGTCATAAAGATATTGTCAAGCAGCGTAGCACACTCTGAGGTTATTCGTGTAGGCTTTGTAATGATCGGAAGGAAGGATTGAGACTGAAAGGTTGTTAGGAAATTAGAGATTGGTTCATAGCTTTCATGTTTCAGTAGATCATAATTGAAGTCACCGAATATTATTATGTCATTGTATAAGGGCCTGTTGAACAGAGAAATAATACGATTCAGCTCATTCAGGAAGGATATAGGACAGGCTGTAGGAGGCCTATACACCGTTCCAAGCACAATGCGTTTACCATCTTTAGACAGTTCCACGAATTATGCTCCAAGCTTAGAAGAACTAACCAAGTCCACACAGAAAGAAGAACTCACGGTGTCAGATGCACAGCTACGGGTACTTAAATAGTTTGAAAATGCTCCCGTGAACTGCACAAACATCAGTTAAGACTGCGCAGTCCTGACGTGCCTGCGCGTCATTACCGCTTCAACACCTCCCTGCCGCCATCCTCTGACGGCTTCATTGCTGCGGTTGCCACAAACGTCCGGCGTGTGTCCGGGGGCGTCATTCCCGGGCTACATTCCAGTGAAGCATTCCAGTAGAGCATTCCAGTTAAACATTCCAGGGCATTATTCCAGTAGAGTATTCCAGTAGAGCATTTCAGTAGAGCATCCAAGAATAGAATCCCAGGGCAGCATTCCAGTAGAACATTCCAGTAGAGCATTTCAGTAAAGCTTTCAAGTAAAGTTTTTCCAGTAGAGCTTTACAATTTTCGGTTTGCGTTTCGTATAAGACAAATTACGGTAGCAATAGACACCCATAAATATAGTGTCCTTGCGAATATATAGTGATATAGGAATATAGTGACCTAATCACATCGATCTGGAGCAACAAAATGCAACCCAATCCCACTGATCTTAAGCAGCAAAATGCAACCCAATCCCACAGATCTTAAGCAACAAAACGTAACCCAATCCCACTGATCTTAAGCAACAAAACGCAACCCTATCCCGCTGATCTTAAGCAACAAAATGCAACCCAATCACCCTGATCTTAAGCAACAAAACGCAACCCAATCCAACTGATCTTAAGCAACAAAACGCAACCCAATCCAACTGATCTTAAGCAACAAAACGCAACTCAATCCCACTGATCTTAAGCAACAAAACGCAACCGAATCCCACTGATCTTAAGCAACAAAATGCAACCCAATCCCACTGATCTTAAGCAACAAAATGCAACCCAATCCCACTGATCTTAAGCAACAAAACGCAACCCAATCCCACTGATCTTAAGCAACAAAATGCAACCCAATCCCACTGATCTTAAGCAACAAAATGCAACCCAATCCCACTGATCTTAAGCAACAAAATGCAACCCAATCCCACTGATCTTAAGCAACAAAACGCAACCCAATCCTACTGATCTTTAGCAACAAAATGCAATCCAATCCCACTGATCTTAAGCAACAAAATGCAACCCAATCCCACTGATCTTAAGCAACAAAACGCAACCTAATGCCACTGATCTCAAGCAACAAAATGCAACCCAATCCCACTGATCTTAAGCAACAAAATGCAACCCAATCCCAATGATCTTAAGCAACAAAATGCAACCCAATCCCACTGATCTTAAGCAACAAAATGCAACCCAATCCCACTGATCTTAAGCAACAAAACGCAACCCAATCCCACTGATCTTAAGCAACAAAACGCAACCCAATCCCACTGATCTTAAGCAACAAAACGCAACCCAATCCCACTGATCTTAAGCAACAAAACGCAACCCAATCCCACTGATCTTAAGCAACAAAACGCAACCCAATCCCACTGATCTTAAGCAACAAAATGCAACCCAATCCCACTGATCTTAAGCAACAAAACGCAACCCAATCCCACTGATCTTAAGCAACAAAACGCAACCCAATCCCACTGATCTTAAGCAACAAAACGCAACCCAATCCCACTGATCTTAAGCAACAAAACGCAACCCAATCCCACTGATTTTAAGCAGCAAAACGCTACCCAATCCCACTGATCTTAAGCAACAAAACGCAACCCAATCCCACTGATCTTAAGCAACAAAACGCAACCCAATCCCACTGATCTTAAGCAACAAAACGCAACCCAATCACCCTGATCTTCAGCAACAAAACGCAACCCAATCCCACTGATCTTAAGCAACAAAACGCAGCCCAATC
Organism: Morinoia aosen; assembly: GCA_030386875.1. Taxonomy (NCBI): domain Eukaryota; kingdom Metazoa; phylum Arthropoda; class Malacostraca; order Amphipoda; family Talitridae; genus Morinoia; species Morinoia aosen. The sequence continues at coordinate 42,647,785 of CM059567.1, read as the reverse complement.
ACCCTGATCTTCAGCAACAAAACGCAACCCTATCCCGCTGATCTTAAGCAACAAAACGCAACCCAATCCCACTGATCTTAAGCAACAAAACGCAACCCAATCCCACTGATCTTAAGCAACAAAACACAACCCAATCCCACTGATCTTAAGCAGCAAAACGCTACCCAATCCCACTGATTTTAAGCAGCAAAACGCTACCCAATCCCACTGATCTTAAGCAACAAAACGCTACCCAATCCCACTGATCTTCAGCAACAAAACGCTACCCAATCACCCTGATCTTCAGCAACAAAACGCAGCCCCCAAAAGACGCTGAATTAGCGCTAAGATGATCACTGCAAAGTGTCGATGACGGAGCTGAGGCCGCCCGGCCAGCCGCCGCTAAACGGTCCGCCGACCGACAAATTGCTTCCGAGAAAACCGACAGCGATCAATTGAGGATAATTGGACTTGAACGGACGCGGTCGCCAGCTGCTAATTGGCATTCGTGGCATGCCGGGCGGCGCCCAGCGACTCACGAGCGATCTGGAAAAAACACAATGGTGCATACCGCCCGGTGTTTCTCCCGTTTGGGAAAAGGGAAGCGCGCGCCCTTCACTGGAAGGTGTCGAAAGTTCGAATCCCGGCAGTGCTGCCCGGTGTTTCTTCCCGTTGGGAAAAGGGAAGCGCGCTCCCTTTGCGGGAGAGTGTCGGTAGTTCGAATCCCGGCAGTGCCGCCCGGTGATTCTCCTCATTGGGAAAAGGGAGAACTCGGCCACAATTCCCCACTCTACCCTGGTGTTGGGTACTGGTTTGACCGGGAGTAACCGTCATTGCGTTCTGGTGTTAGTTATAAGGCATTTGTAAAACCAATATACAAGATGATATGTATCAGGTTGATTGGAATAAAAAACCTCCTTTACCTTGTCTTCAGAGGGCATACTGCACCCACTGGAGCAACAAAATTTTAAAGGAACCACAGGTAAATAAACGCTAGCAGTGAATAAAAAACAACGAGGAACTAACAGGAATGTCACTTCAGAAGCTTAAAAATGAAGAAAATTCCGAAAAAATTTCTCAGCTTTACTAAGAAAACGTTTTGGAGTCCCGCTCCATCATCAGTTCAAAAAACAAACCATTGTTTCCGAAATACTTTAAGAGATGAAAGTACAATGAATGGTAGGTATTAACACGTTGTTGGCGATACGACTCATCGGTGGATCGCTCGGAAATTTTTTAACAATATTTTAAAATTAATGGCACATGATATACCCAGTTAATGTTTGGTATTTATAAGATTTAAACCAACTTTTTACTTTAAATTTGAGTTGAACATTGAACTTCAGTTGAATCCATCACAGTCCACGAGTTAAAATAAATCATGAGAAGCAAAACACAACAAGTCAAGAATGTCACTTGTGAACAGATACAAGAAGGCACCCACGTGATACGAGCTTCGAAGGCCCAACTGCGCGCCGAGGTTTGCGATCTCATGTCGACCCCTGGCCGTGTGATGTCTTCTTTACGGCTCATTCCTCAAGTTCTGCTGGTGCGTCTCGCTATTTTCCAATTTGGTGCACTTCACAAACTGACGGATGAGCTTTCATGTCCTTCTTATCTGCAGAAATGTAATCCTCGCCGGCCTCTCGGTCGGACATTTTTTTCTGGCGACGACTGAAAAGAGATTCGTGACCGCATAAAATTTTTGCGTACGATCGAAGGAGCTTGAGATCCGTTAGAATCGGTTATACTGGTACGCTTATTATGCAGTTGGATGCGTTATGAATGGTGATAAGAGTGCATTTGCTGTGATTTTGATACTTTGATCTCAGTGATTTGGATACATCGATTTTGATATTTTGATACTTTGTTATTTTGATACTTTGATATTTCGTGATTTTGATACTTTGATACTTGGTGATTTTGATTCTTTGATACTTTGTTATTTTGCCACTTAGATTTTGATACTTTGTTGCCACTCACACGATCTCGGGTGCGGATGAGTTGAATAGGTTGGAACGTCACTCTAGATCTAGTACACTTGCGGATCAGTTTCATACATTGCGGTTAATATTGCCAATATACTTACCACACTATCCGACACGTTAGCAAACCTCTCAGCAGTGTAGTTTGTTGCAGTTTGATACATTAACAAAACTCAGCTGCAATAAAGCTAGACAATTTTTTTGAAACACGGCACAATCGCCTGTGGAACGCATGTAATGTCTGAGAATTTGTCCCAAATTCATATTTCAGTGAATTCATGTCTGACGAGTAGCTTTGTTCATCTCCCTGAAGGCCTCAAATTCTCTTTTGTTCTATAAAGGAAAATTGGAATTTATCTACAAGCAAGATGAAAAAAATAGTTTATGGAGGAACTCATCTACTCATTGCGCTAACACTTCACTCACGCATTCCTTCGGTTATGAGCAAGGAATTAAAAATAAAAACAATCTACAAAAAATTCTTGGATAAGAATAACAAACGAAAAAAATACAGTAGTTAATTAAGATTCACCTTGCGCTTACCAAACGTAACCCTCTTTTTGTATTTTTTTTCTTAAAAATAGACAAATGAAGTCCAACTAAGAACATCACTGAAAAATAAAATCACATTTTTAAAAAATAAAATCATATTCATTACAAGGTTGACAAGTAGCTTGTCGAGGCGTGCCGACAAGAACACCAGTCAAGTTACAATAACTGATGAGGTAAATGGTCAGTTGACGTCACTTTATTTACCTTAGCAGCGTGTGAAGGCAGGCAATACTGCAGACCTTATCTCAAGGCAGCCTTGATGATATCTGTGTCACCGCTGTAGCTGGGTACTTGTACTGCGTCAACTCTACTGCACTATATCACTAACTAAACATAATACTTGTACTGCATCAACTGTAATGTACTATATCACTAAACTAAACATAATACTTGTACAGTGTCAAATATAATGTACTATATCACTAAACTAAACATAATACTTGTACTGCATCAACTGTGGCTTGCGTAGTATTCTCTCCACCGAATGTCGGGCCCTCTCCACCTGAATGTCGGGCCCTCTCCACAGAATGTCGGGCCTTCTCCACAGAATGTCGGGCCCTCTCCACAGAATGTCGGGCCCTCTCCACAGAATGTCAAGCCCTCTCCACCGAATGTCAGGCCCTCTCCACCGAATGTCAGGCCCTATCCACAGAATGTCGGGCCTTCTCCACAGAATGTCGGGCCCTCTCCACAGAATGTCAAGCCCTCTCCACAGAATGTCAGGCCCTCTCCACAGAATGTCAGGCCCTCTCCACAGAATGTCGGGCCCTCTCCACGAATGTCAGGCCCTCTCCGCAGAATGTCGGGCCCTCTCCACAGAATATCGGGCTCTCTCCACAGAATGTCAGGCCCTCTCCACAGAATGTCGGGCCCTCTCCACAGAATGTCAGGCCCTCTCCGCAGAATGTCGGGCTCTCTCCACAGAATGTCAAGCCCTCTCCACAGAATGTCAGGCCCTCTCCACAGAATGTCAGGCCCTCTCCACAGAATGTCAGGCCCTCTCCACAGAATGTCAGGCCCTCTCCACAGAATGTCGGGCCCTCTCCACCCCGAGCATGACTTGCAGCAGCGCAGGGGAGGCGCACAGGCCCGTATTCCCCAAATTTATTTTTTTCTGCTCGGCTTTACAAGATTTTGCCTGAAACTCCGAACTGGTAATTGCTTGTAATTTGCGCCCTGCTCCCTGGTGCGGCCACCGTGCTGCTGTACTGTGCTGCTGTACCGTGCTGCTACTGCTGTACCGTGCTGCTACTGCTGTACCGTGCTGCTGCTGTACAGTGCTGCTGCTGTACCGTGCTGCTGCTGCTATACCGTGCTGCTGCTGTACCGTGCTGCTGTACCGTGCTGCTGCTGTACCGTGCTGCTGCTGTACCGTGCTGCTGTACCGTGCTGCTGCTGTACCGTGCTGCTGCTGTACCGTGCTGCTGTACCGTGCTGCTGTACTGTGCTGCTGTACCGTGCTGCTACTGCTGTACCGTGCTGCTACTGCTGTACCGTGCTGCTGCTGTACCGTGCTGCTGCTGTACCGTGCTGCTTCTGTACCGTGCTGCTGCTGTACCGTGCTGCTGCTGTACCGTGCTGCTGTACCGTGCTGCTGTACTGTGCTGCTGTACCGTGCTGCTACTGCTGTACCGTGCTGCTACTGCTGTACCGTGCTGCTGCTGTACCGTGCTGCTGCTGTACCGTGCTGCTGCTGCTATACCGTGCTGCTGCTGTACCGTGCTGCTGCTGTACCGTGCTGCTGCTGCTATACCGTGCTGCTGCTGTACCGTGCTGCTGCTGTACCGTGCTGCTGCTGTACCGTGCTGCTGCTGTACCGTGCTGCTGCTGTACCGTGCTGCTGCTGCTATACCGTGCTGCTGCTGTACCGTGTTGCTGCTGTACCGTGCTGCTGCTGTACCGTGCTGCTGCTGTACCGTGCTGCTGCTATACCGTGCTGCTGCTGTACCGTGCTGCTGCTGTACCGTGCTGCTGCTGCTATACCGTGCTGCTGCTGTACCGTGCTGCTGCTGTACCGTGCTGCTGCTGCTATACCGTGCTGCTGCTGTTCCGTGCTGCTGCTGTACCGTGCTGCTGTATCGTGCTGTATGCTGCTGTACCGTGCTACTGCTGTACCGTACTGCTGTACCGTGCTGCTGCTCCGTGCTGCTGTACCGTGCTACTACTGCTGTACCGTGCTGCTACTGCAGTACCGTGCTGTGGCTGTACCGTGCTGCTGCTGTACCGTGCTGCTGTACCGTGCTGCTGCTGTACCGTGCTGCTGTACCGTGCTGCTGTTCCGTGCTGCTGTACCGGGATGCTGTACCGTGCTGCTGTACCGTGCTGCTGTACCGTGCTGCTGTACCGTGCTGCCGTACCGTGCTGCTGTACCGTGCTGCTGTACCGTGCAGCTGTACCGTGCTGCTGTACCATGCTGCTGTACCATGCTGCTGTACCGTGCTGCTGTACCGTGCTGCTGTATCGTGCTGCTGTACCGTGCTGCTGTACCGTGCTGCTGCTGTACCGTGCTGCTGTACCCTGCTGCTGCTGATGCTGTACTGTGCTGCTGCTGTACCGTGCTGTATGCTGCACCGGACAGCAGGCAGCGCACGTGCAGATCTACGTGCAGGTTTGGCAGCCGCCGACTGGTTGCCTGGAATATTTTAGGGTAAGTGCTGGAAACGTTTTTTTTGGTGAAATTATGGCAGGGCTCCATTGCAGCACTGCAGATGAAAATGTGCAGCAGAACTGCACGGCTGAACTGCGCGAAGAAACTGCGTGGCAGAACTGTACGGTAGAATTGCGTTGTAGAACTGCATGATGAACGAAACTGTACGGCAGAACGGGGCAGTAAAACTGTACGGCAGAACTGCACAGTTGTGAAGTTCTAGCCCAAGTAGCCACGCCTCCACGGTGTGAAATTAAAAAAAAATACTAAAGCTTCAAAACTTTTGTATTTTCAAAAATGAGGTGGTCATCATTTTGTCCCGCTTTGCGCTCATGTTGCAGATTTGTTTGTATCTTTTGCTCAATATTTCCTTCATTGGTCATAAAAAGTTCTTAAAGGAACTCAATCTTAAATTTAATTCGCGTTCGATATTCGGTTAATATAAGTTAAATTCTGGGATTTCGAATTTGCACTCGCTGATGATGAGAAATGGAAAGGTTCGAATTCTTGTCTAATTTTTGTCCTCCGCACGTTTTGTTATATTCTTCTATCATATATATATATATATATAAGAACATAGAACATCTTATATTTATCTGTAAGAACATAGTATTTAATTCAAGGCTTTGCTTCCATTGCAAAAAACTATTTTCAATGAGAATTACTACCAGACTAATTTTTATTACAGCGAAGGCACTTGTTTAATTAATGATGTGGCAACAAAAGCTCCATAATTAATAAAATAAAATTAAATTAACCTGATCAAGTTTTGATTACGCTTGAAAAGCATGCTGTCCCTGATTTCACACGTAAGTGTATTAACAGCATGCAAAAAAAAAACAGAAAAGAAAAAGTAAAATAGTTCATTTTCCAAAGAGTTGAAACAGGAAATGGTTAACATTGTTTTTCAACATATACTAACCTTAACACCCTCAGTTGATGATCACGCATTGGTATCGTAATACCCACGTAAAATGTCACAACAAAAAATGATTGACAGAAAAGCACAACAAAAATGAATGATGAAATTCATCGAACTGTTCATCTACAGAAAACTATTTTTGAGAGCCAAGATTATTAACGTTGGTTCTATAGATCTGAGACAAGAGAAATCATGCATTTAAATGTTTATTCGAAACGAATACGAACATGGTGCGTGTAAAAGTGTAACATTTTTTATTATACATAAAATGTGAAGAGGAATATAACATTAGGGCCCCCTGTGTACCCTTGTATAGTGCGTGGCACCCACTGTGTGTGTGGTCTGTATTTAGCTTGTGTACAACACATATTTAGCACACTAGAGGCCATTACGTATAAGGCACCCATACACCCCTACACAGAAGTTGCACAAGTCTGCCGCAATCTTATCTGTGCTCTATCTGCTCGGCACACTAATTTGTTCCCTGTGACCTGGTGATTCATGCCTGCTCTACCTGCTGCTCTACCTGGTGACTCATGCCTGCTGCTCTACCCGCTGCTCTACCTGGTGACTCATGCCTGCTGCTCTACCCGCTGCTCTACCTGCTGATCTACCTGCTGCTCTACTTGCTGCTCTACCTGCTGCTCTACCTGCTGATCTACCTGCTGCTCTACTTGCTGCTCTACCTGCTTTACTAGGCGTGCTGTATAAGCAGAAAAATCTCTCTCTCTTCACCACAGAAAATAGCTTGCATATCGTATCTCCTCATAGTCAGGAATTGCATGTGTGATGTAGACAAGCGATATGTGTTGCTGTGCCTTCATCACCACGCTGTGCCTTCATCACCACGCTGTGCCTTCATCACCACGCTGTGCCTTCATCACCACGCTGTGCCTGTGCCACCACGCTGTGCTCTGACCCAAAACCTAAACTCTCACTGATACGTTTACTGCTAATAATATTTAGAAAGTGCAAGCAGACACTTTTATTATTGAATAACTCAGTTACTTTTATTTATTTGCATCAGATATCGAGTTTTGCACCTCATTCTGTGCATCAGTAGGCATTGATGGAGGGCGCTACGTGTGTTCTGTTTGCGTGTCCAGTTTACTAATCATCAAGTGTTCAATTCACTGAATATCAAGCGTTCAATTTACTGATCATCAAGTGGTTAATTCACTGATCATCAAGTGTCCAATTTACTGACCATCAAGTGTTCAATTCACTGATCATCAAGTGTCCAATTTACTGACCATCAAGTGTTCAATTCACTGATCATCAAGCGTCCAATTTACTGAACATCAAGTGTAATTTACTGTTTGCTTATTCGTTCATCTTTCTGATAGGTTCCATAATAATTTCCCTAAGAGTGTCACATCCCGTTAACAAATAAGTTTTAAGCTGTTTTTATGAACAAGTTACAATTTTGCTTACGAAGAGTCTAACGTTCACTGCATTGACAAAAATGATACGTACTCGTTCTGAAATTCTGATCTTATTGACTCCAGCGCCTCGCCTTTTTTTCACGACAATATTCATTCACGTCACTCAAGACCACCAAAATAACACAAAGAAAAAAAGGAAAGAATGAAAAATTGATGCATGGAAAGTATTACAACAAATTGGATTTAAATTTCTTTTAAATATGAAGGTCCTTAATTGATAGGCAAGCCGTACGAGACGTAATATATAGCCGCGTCAGGGGGTTAGCGCGTTGACTGCGATGGGTTAAACTGTAGTTCAATATTCAACTCGAATGTAAAGTCACAAGTGATTAGCAAATTTATAAATACCAAAAATAACTGGGTCCTTTAAATACCATTAATTTAAAAAAGGTTGTTAGAATTTTCCAAACAAACTATGCATCGATGGGTCATTTCGAAGCAGGAACCACCTAAGCACGACCCACCGGTGGGTCGTATCACAGGCAACGCGTTAATAATTATATTATTGAGAGAGACACACACACAGTCTAACTTTTTCGCCGCCTGCATGCATGTTTTTTACAGCCTAAGCGATTTAAACGCTTAAATCGCTTAGGCGGTGAAAAACATGCATGCAGGCGGTGAAAAAGTCATACTGGGCAGGAGAACTTACGTCGCCAGATGCACCATTTACGACGTCGTAAGGGGTTTGCAAGTCCAAGAAGTTTTCGGTCGCATTTATGGGAGCCGTCGAGTGAAATTCTGGCGCATCCATAATGCATTCCGGGGCCGCGCCCCTCCAATCCGGGGCTGCCTCGTGAAATATGCGCGGTAAGCTGCGGCTCCCAAATGGTGGGTGGTCTCTGCAGCTGCAGCCCTGGTGCTGTACAGCTGCTGCAGCGCTGGTGTTGTACAGCTGCTGCAGCGCTGGTGTTGTACAGCTGCTGCAGTGCTGGTGCTGTACAGCTGCTGCAGCGCTGGTGTTGTACAGCTGCTGCAGTGCTGGTGCTGTACAGCTGCTGCAGTACTGGTGCTGTACAGCTGCTGCAGTACTGGTGCTGTACAGCTGCTGCAGTGCTGGTGCTGTACAACTGCTGCAGTGCTGGTGCTGTACAGCATCTGCAGCGCTGGTGCTGTACAGCTGCTGCAGTGCTGGTGCTGTACAGCTGCTGCAGTACTGGTGCTGTACAGCTGCTGCAGTACTGGTGCTGTACAGCTCTGCAGTGCTGGTGCTGTACAACTGCTGCAGTACTGGTGCTGTACAGCTTCAGCAGCGCTGGTGCTGTACAGCTGCTGCAGCGCTGGTACTTTAAAGCTGCAGTCCTTGTGCTCTATGCAGCTGCTGCAGCTCTCAAATGGTGCGGGGTCGCTACAGCTGCCGCGCTGTTGCAGTTTTGCATATGTTTATTAAACATAAAATATATGTTTATTGGTGAGGATCATCCAACACAGCTACTGCTCCAACACTGCACAGCTACTGCTGCAGTACTACAGTTAGAGTGTACAGTGACACAGTCACAACTGTACAGTTGAAGTGTACTGACACGTGATTATACAGTCAGGGTATACATTCTAAAGGCCTGTTTACACGATCATTGAGTGCGCGCGTGAGCAGTGAAGAGAGGCGCAAGCCCCGCCTATTTGCTCTCGCTTCAGGCGCATTTACTGCTCAATGACACAGCGGACCATGCACGTTTTCATGGTGGTGGCCAGAGCTTGTCAGTGTCATTACAGCCGCACTGTCATTGAGCAGTAAATGCGCCTGAAGCGAGAACAAGTGGGCGGGGCTTGCGCCTCTCTTCACTGCTCACGCGCGCACTCAATGATCGTGTAAACAGGACTTTAGTCACACAACTGCACAGTTAGTAAACAGTTGAGAGAGCAACATATCAGAGTTCAGGTCGGTGGCAGCTCTGAAGCTCTGAAGCCAGCCACGCTCAGCTCTCAGCTGTTCTTCCAGCACCCTTTTCCAGCTCTTCCCCGCATTCAAGCACCCCTTTCCAGCCCCTTCTTTTCAGCAGCACTTTCCAACTCTCCTTTTTCCTGTACTAAACTTTTCCAGCTTCAACTTTCCAGCACCCTTTCCATCTCTCCAACTTTCCAGTATCTCCTTTCCAGTACTCATTTCCAGGTCTCCCTATCTTTTCAGCTGAAATTTCTAGCTTTTCTTTTTTCCAGCACCCTTTTCCAGCTCTCCCCCTTTTCATTAGTAATTTATAGCTCCCTCTCTTTCAAGCATCCTTTTCCAGCAGCAATTTCCAGTTCTTCTATGTCTCTATCACCCTTTTCCAAAACTTTCCAACTTTCCAGCTTCTCATTTCCAGCTCCAACTTTTCAAGCGCTTCTCTTTTCCAGGTCCCTCTTTTCCACCACAACCCTCCCTCACCCCCACCACAATCGACATTTACGCCGCTCGCTTCTTACTTTTCATCAGAAAGGAAGCTTCATTTGGCGGCGGGGCAATAATAACGACCGCATTCTTCAATATGCAATTCGATGCAGTGGCCGGCAAAAAATTCTTTTATATCTGCCACGGAGGAGCGAGCGAGCGCCAAAATATTGAGTTTTGGAGGCAGAATTACTCGGCGCGTCAAAAGCTGCCTAATTTTTGGTGTTCGAATGGAAGCTGAACAAAATAAGATTGATGGCGGCAGCAAACTGAGAAAATTGGCGTCGGGGCGAGGATTTGTGACCATTAAATGAAGTTTGGTGAGGTGGCTGCCTCTTAAATCTTACGAGACGGAGCTCTCGTTTCGGCAGCGCCGGTGTGAGGTGTAGAGGGGGAATGTTTCATTGAAGGGAGGCGTGAAACTGGGGTAAGTCTGGGCTGAAACTGGGGGTCACTCTAGGCTGAAAGTGGGGGTCAGTCTGGTTGAAACTGAGGGCCAGCATGGGTTGAAACTGGGGGTCAGCATGGGTTAAAGCTGGGAGTCAGCATGGGTTGAAACTGGGGGTCAGCATGGGTTAAAACTGGGGGGTCAGCATGGGTTAAAACTGGGAGTCAGCATGGGTTGAAACTGGGGGTCAGCATGGGCTGAAACTGGGGGTGAGCATGGGTTGAAACAGGGAGTCAGCATGGGTTGAAACTGGGGGTTAGTATAGGCCAAAGTTGATGCTGTTTTTGAAGACGCTGCTTCTGTTCTGTTTGTTAGAAGCTATTGTTTTATCATGCTAAATAGATACTAAATTTTCTTAATTATTGTCCGACTCATTTTTTACCTTCATTTGAAATTACAACAGCCTCCACAGAGAGACAAGAATGATGAAGGTAATAACATAGAAGAACTTTAAAATCATTTCAATGAAACTGCGTGTCACAACATCTTAATGAAACGAAAGAAAAATAATTTTACTGGATTTTTTCATATTATTCTTTGCAGTTACCATCACAGAAACAAAAAGCTGTTGCATGCATTTGCTCCACCTCAATTTGCGCCTATACGAAAGAGTCGCGCGTCTCGTGGGTTCCCAGTGTTGGGTTTCATTTCCCACTATATGTATTTCATACTCCACCATTTGTACTTAATTTTCCACTTTTTTCATTTCATACTTTAATGTACTTCGTATTTCATACTCCAATATTTGTATTTCATATTCCACTATTTGCATTTCATACATCGATATATTTAGTATTTCATACTCCACCATTTGTATTTCATATTCCATTATTTGCATTTCATACTTTAATGTACTTCGTATTTCATACTCCAATATTTGTATTTCATATTCCGCTATTTGCATTTCATACATCGATATATTTAGTATTTCATACTCCACCATTTGTATTTCATATTCCATTATTTGCATTTCATACTTCGATGTACTTCGTATTTCATACTCCACCATTGGTATTTCATATTCCATTATTTGCATTTCATACTTTAATGTACTTCGTATTTCATACTCCAATATTTGTATTTCATATTCCGCTATTTGCATTTCATACATCGATGTACTTCGTATTTCATACTCCACCATTTGTATTTCATATTCCATTATTTGTATTTCATACTTCGATGTACTTCGTATTTCTATTTCGTCTCCTAGACAAGTTTGGCAGACACTGGGATCATTGTAAAAAATACTCGACCTGCTAAGACTGAGTCCAAAAAAAAAAAAGAAAAAAAAGAGTTGCCATTTGCCATAGATTGATATCTGTGAGTACCAAAAGGATTGCCTTCATGCAGTTAAGGTTACTTAACTATTTATATTACTCAGATGATTGTCTCTATGTATATTTAAAGCATTCATGCGCTCCAAAAAATGTAGTTACTCTTTGACTGCCCAACACTCACGCATTTTGTTTTGATATCGGTGTTTATAAATGCATATAAATACAAGTCTAAAACACGAAGAAAAAACATAAAATTTAAGAAAATTAAACGTCGTGAAAATAAACTTAGTAGCAACTGAAACAAGAACAAATAAATACACATGAGTAATCGTCAGTTAAAGAGTGCGTATATTTCTAATGGGACACTCTATAATTCATCTTTTGGGACACCTTGTAATTAAGCTAATGGGACACTCTGTAATTCATCTTTTGGGACACCTTGTAATTAAGCTAATAGGACACTCTGTAATTCATCTTTTGGGACACCTTGTAATTAAGCTAATAGGACACTCTGTAATTCATCTTTTGGGACACCTTGTAATTAAGCTAATAGGACACTCTGTAATTCAGCTTTTGGGACACCCTATAATTCAACTTTAGGACACCCTGTAATTCAGCTTTTGGGACACTGTAATTCAGCTGTCAACACCGAGCTGAAGCCGTTGTGGCAGCCGAAGGGAAAACCACCGAGCTGAGATGACAGTAGTTGACAGCTGGCAACTGTAATGCATGAGCCAGTTGACGGCTTCTGTGTGACCACACGTTGACGGCTGAACCTTGGGTGTACGAGTATCAATTTTCACTCCCGTCAACTGGAACTGTCAACTGGTATCACCATCAAGTGACACCACAGTCTACTGGCATCATCATCAACTGGCATTACCGTCAACTGAAACTACCGTCAACGGACATTATAGTCAACTGGAACTACCGTCAACTGGCATTATAGTTAACTGCTACTACCGTCAACTGACATTACTGTCAATTGACACTATCTTGCAACTGGCACTACCGTCAACTGGCACTACCGTCATATTTTCTCATCATCAACAAATAGATAATGCCAGCGGTAAACTTACACTTTGAGCGAAATGAAGCGCTTTAGATAACAGTTAGCACTCATAACCTACCTATATACGCTACGGAGGAACGCGTGTTGAGAATAATTCAAACCTCGCAGTATCATATCCATGAGGTATATTTTACCACAAACCAACACAGCTTGTGAGTCAACTTCTCACGAAACTGATGTATGAAAGTGTGTTATCAATATACAATATCAATTGAGGTATTTTGACACACTTTTGCGTGTCATGAGCTGATTCGACACACATAAGTGTGTCAACCATGACACACGTAGCGTCAGTCAGTATTATTGCGCACAATTATTTCTCAGACAATAAGTGACTATACTTATTGACTGTCATTACCCGAAAATTTGAAGGAAGAAAAATAAATGTTTTAAAGTTCTTAGGAGCGAATTGTATACCATCCAAAAATTTCACGGACTGCCCATTTGTTATAGATTAATTTTTCCCCTCGTATGAAATGCACATATATGATTTAACACTCCCGCACATATATGACTTAACACTCCCGCACATATATGATTTAACACTCCCGTACATATATGATTTAACACTCCCGCACGCACATATATGATTTAACACTCCCGCACGTACATATATGATTTAACACTCCCGCACGCACATATATGATTTAACACTCCCGCACGCACATGTATGATTTAACACTCCCGCACGCACATATATGATTTAACACTCCCGCACGCACATATATGATTTAACACTCCCGCACGCACATATATGATTTAACACTCCCGCACGCACATATATGATTTAACACTCCCGCACGTACATATATGATTTAACACTCCCGCACGCACATATATGATTTAACACTCCCGCACATATATGACTTAACACTCCCGCACATATATGATTTAACACTCCCGCACATATATGACTTAACACTCCCGCACATATATGATTTAACACTCCCGTACATATATGATTTAACACTCCCGCACGCACATATATGATTTAACACTCCCGCACGTACATATATGATTTAACACTCCCGCACGCACATATATGATTTAACACTCCCGCACGCACTTATATGATTTAACACTCCCGCACGCACATATATGATTTAACACTCCCGCACGCACATATATGATTTAACACTCCCGCACGCACATATATGATTTAACACTCCCGCACGCACATATATGATTTAACACTCCCGCACGTACATATATGATTTAACACTCCCGCACGCACATATATGATTTAACACTCCCGCACGTACATATATGATTTAACACTCCCGCACGCACATATATGATTTAACACTCCCGCACATATATGACTTAACACTCCCGCACATATATGATTTAACACTCCCGTACATATATGATTTAACACTCCCGCACGCACATATATGATTTAACACTCCCGCACGTACATATATGATTTAACACTCCCGCACGCACATATATGATTTAACACTCCCGCACGCACATATATGATTTAACACTCCCGCACGCACATATATGATTTAACACTCCCGCACGCACATATATGATTTAACACTCCCGCACGCACATATATGATTTAACACTCCCGCACGCACATATATGATTTAACACTCCCGCACGCACATATATGATTTAACACTCCCGCACGCACATATATGATTTAACACTCCCGCACGCACATATATGATTTAACACTCCCGCACGCACATATATGATTTAACACTCCCGCACGCACATATATGATTTAACACTCCCGCACATATATGATTTAACACTCCCGCACGTACATACATGATTTAACACTCCCGATCGCTCAAGCGTTTGACCTAAAATGATACTCAGTTGTACCAAGACTTCTCTGAATTACCGTTTGACGCACACAAGTGCGTCAAAATATCTGAGGGTAAATAAGTTCTTAGCGTAGACTAACAGTACTAAAAAGCACAATGAAAACATTTAACGCTTCATAGTTTCAAAAAAATTCTAACATGGTGTAAACGCACCTGCAGTACTAAAAAGCATGCATCACATTCCCGGGATAGATAATATCACAATTTAAGATGTGAAATGTATATAACACGAAACGCTCTTGTAGAGCTAAAAAGCCTAGGAAAACACATACACACCGCGACTGGCTAAATATTATCACTAAAGATGTGATAAGTACAAGACCTATAACGCACTTGTAGCGCTAAAAAGCATAAAAATGCATCACATTCCAGGGCTGGGTAAATATAACTAATTGAAATGTGTTAAGCATAAGAGATAGAACGCACCTGCAGTGCTAAAAAGCGTAAAAATGTATTAGATTTCAGAACTTGTGTAAATATCACAATGTAAGATGTGTTAAGTACAAAACATAGGAAGTGCCATCAGTGCTAAAAAGCACAAAAAAATGCACTACATTCCTAGGCTGGGTAAATATCAAAATGTGAGATGTGTTGAGTATAATACACAGAACGCACCACCAGTGCTAAAAAGTTAAGAAATGCTTCACACACTTTCCGTCGCGTAAGTTCTCTCATGATCGGTTGCTCAGCGTCGGCTTTTGGAGTCATTAAATATTCTTTCAGGGAGCAATTATGAAGTCCCGCTTCAAATTGTGTGCTCATCCGACCAGCGGCCTACGAGCTCAGGAAAAAACTCCCTAGGCCTACGATAAAAGAAAAGTACTTTTGTTTGTGTGCGAGGGACTTTACCAAAGGAACTGAAATCGTCGAGCGAGTCAACAAATTGGTGCTGCTAATCAGTTTTAGACCCGCGATTATTTGCCGGAGATTAAGCTTTTTTCAGAGCTCACCACAAAGGAGTAACATTAGAGCGAGCTTTCTGTTTCGCTAGACTTTTTAGCTCCTTTTTTCTGCGGGCTTGCGTTTGCTCGCGAAAGATTTTACGGTTTGCGGACGCAGTATTTGTTCGCGCTGCAGTGCCACTTAAAAATGCAGTCCTTTTCGTCGGGAGGATTAGAAGTCTTGCAGCAGGAGACGCATTTATCTGCTCCGGTAAATTTGTTGGTTTTCGTAAAACCTGGTGGTAGCAGAAGAGATTTTTTTTTGCCGCAAGGTCGTTGGATCAGGGGTGGGTTCTCAAAGTGGGGTCTGCAAAATGTAACGAATTTAACAGTGGACGCATCCATATATACCTGTATTTTCCTGAGGGGAACACATGTGAGGGGGTCCTCAGATTATTTTCTGTAATAAAAGTGGTCCTTGGTTGAAAAAAGTTAGAGAACCCCTGCGTTAGAACGTCACCAGAACTACGAAAGGCAACCTCCTCAGACGCGCTTGCATCGGAAAGACGTCTGTAAATATAATGGCAGGAGCCTTGTTCTTCAGCATCAAAAAAATTTATGATACGTCACGATAATACGGTGTTGTCAATTGACAGTCACTTGATAGTGTCAGTTATTATATGTTCACAATACGGTAGTATCGGTTGGCGATAATGCCAGTTGATGATGATGTCAGTTGACGGTTATGCCAGTTGATGGTGATATCAGTTGACGGTTATGCCAGTTGATGGTGATATCAGTTGACGGTAACGCAAGTTGATGGTGATATCAGTTGACGGTTATGCCAGTTGATGGTGATACCAGTTGACGGTAATGCCAGTTGATGGTGATACCAGTTGACGGTAACGCAAGTTGATGGTGATACCAGTTGACGGTAATGCCAGTTGATGGTGATACCAGTTGACGGTAATGCCAGTTTATGGTGACACCAGTTGACGGTAATGCCAGTTGATGGTGATACCAGTTGACGGTTATGCCAGTTGATGGTGATACCAGTTGACGGTAATGCCAGTTGATGGTGACACCAGTTGACGGTAATGCCAGTTGATGGTGACACCAGTTGACGGTAATGCCAGTTGATGGTGATACCAGTTGACGGTAATGCCAGTTTATGGTGACACCAGTTGACGGTAATGCCAGTTGATGGTGATACCAGTTGACGGTTATGCCAGTTGATGGTGATACCAGTTGACGGTAATGCCAGTTGATGGTGACACCAGTTGACGGTAATGCCAGTTGATGGTGATACCAGTTGACGGTAATGCCAGTTTATGGTGACACCAGTTGACGGTAATGCCAGTTGATGGTGATACCAGTTGACGGTTATGCCAGTTGATGGTGATACCAGTTGACGGTAATGCCAGTTTATGGTGACACCAGTTGACGGTAATGCCAGTTGATGGTGATACCAGTTGACGGTTATGCCAGTTGATGGTGATACCAGTTGACGGTAATGCCAGTTTATGGAGACACCAGTTGACGGTAATGCCAGTTTCAAGACACCTTAATGTCCTTGGATGTTTTTCAAGAATTTAGAGCTCTTTTGGGTTCCTGATAGAGTCGGTTAATAATGAATGAGTATCGTTCAAATGCAGAAGACGACGAGAAATTTTTCAGTCTTTCACTCATAACTCTCCTAATTTTCTGAAGTAACTTCAAAATCTCAGTTTGACAAATTCTCTTTTCTCAGAGTGCAGGTTGATTTTTTCGAATTCTTATTCTATCGGAAGAACACTCAATAAAAATACAGTTTACACATCTAGCTCTGAAGGGGGAGTGAGGGGAGATGAGGAGAAGTGAGGGGAAGTGAGGGGAAGTGAGGGGAAGTGAGGGGAAGTGAGGGGAAGTGAGGGGAAGTGAGGGGAGGCTGCAATTACACTGATGCATTCGCTTTCATCTCGCTGACGGAAGGGCTGACGGCGACGCTGACGGCGACGCTGACGGTGGCTTTGATGGCTGACATTCAACAGTTCACGTTTTTTTAGGGAAAAAACATTCACTTGCCTGAATTATTCCACTAGCCTGCTGTTCGACTAGTCAGACATTCGACTAACCAGGCAATCGACAAGTCAGACATCCCACTATTCGGACATTCCACTAGTCAGACATTCGACTAGTCAGACGTTCAACTAGTCGGACATTCCACTAGTCAGACATTCGACTAACCAGGCAATCGACAAGTCAGACATCCCACTATTCGGACATTCCACTAGTCAGACATTCGACTAGTCAGACGTTCAACTAGTCGGACATTCCACTAGTCAGACATTCGACTAACCAGGCAATCGACAAGTCAGACATCCCACTATTCGGACATTCCACTAGTCAGACATTCGACTAGTCAGACGTTCAACTAGTCGGACATTCCACTAGTCAGACATACGACTAGTCAGACATTCCAGTAGTCAGACATTCCACTAGTCAGACATTCGACTAGTCAGACATTTGACTAGTCAGACATTTCACTAGTCAGACATTCCAGTAGTCGGACATTCCACTAGTCAGACATTCCACTAGTCAGACATTCGACTAGTCAGACATTTGACTAGTCAGACATTTGACTAGTCAGACATTCCAGTAGTCAGACATTCCACTAGTGAGACGTTCCGCTAGTCAGACATTAATCTCTACATCATTGCAAGACTGTCGTCACTCAGGTTTCATGATATTTCAAAAGAAGCATTTGAAATTATCTAAGTCATATAACTGTGATAATTTTACGCAAGCCAACAAAATTTACCATCGTGTTCAGGTAAATAGTGCTCTACTTGATTCTTAAATAAACCAAAAAACGAAAAATTAATTTAGCATTGTTAATATAAACATTGTAACTCTATGCTTGAAATTTTTCAGTTGTGACAGACTGACAGTCTTGCAATGATGCAGCAAATTTTGGCTTGCATGGTAGGCCGAATAGACACACACAGCAGGCAGCCAGATCACGGCTTTATATTAAGTAAAAAACAACTGAACGGAGAACTCAAATCTGTGGTGGTAAGCTTGACATTTAACACATTTCCTGCGAAGTGACCCACCGGTGGACACTTAGGTGACTTTCATAGTGCTGCTGACCCACTTGCAGTCACTAACTCACTTTTTATTAATACTTAATGAAAGCTAAATGAAGACCCGATCCAGTTCATGTTTGCTATTTTTAAAATTTGATTACCTCAATTGACTTTAAATTTGAATTGAATATTGAACTTCTGTTTAACCCACCGCAGTTAACGTGTAAAACATCAAATATGATCGAAATAAGGCGGAATTGTCTTACACTTACGGAGCGTCATTTTTTATACAAGTGCAATGCCACATAAAATTGACGCAAGCGAAAAACAATCTCCCAGATTTTTTAAACTCAAAGAACTGCTTGCGATCTATTACAGTTATCATCCGCTGCTCTATATCCAGGAAAAAAGCACCGTACACTTGCACGGAGATCTCATTCCGTAGGGATAAGCTTGGTATTGTCAACCAAACATCAAATACAACCGAAATAAGACGGAATTGCTTTCAAATTACTGAAATTTCTTATTCATGTATGAACTATATTTATCAAACAATTAAAGCTATATATTGAATTGAAAATTTAAAAATTGAAAAAAAAATCGAAAAATGTAAATTGAAAAAATTGAATTTTCCTGATTTTTTTCATTTAAAGAACTGCTTGTGGTTTATTTATTGCAATTTTTAAAGAGTTTTGTCACCGTCATCGAATGTGTTACATTCAGACTCATGTCAAGTCCCACCCTCTTACAGAGCAAGCGTGCGCTGCTGGTCACATGACTCCTTATATAAAGTTCAGTCTAATTTAATTTTCGGTGCGATATAGTTTGAATAACTGAAGCGCTAGCAAACCTATGTTATTACTATATAACATATATATTTAAAGTTCTGAGCAAATAAGGTTCTGGCTCAACATTCTGCTTATGTGCAGCTGCAGGAGCGGCATTCGGATTGAATTTGTCCATGCATTCATTCCTAGAGATGCTCATTATCTCGTATGAACCCCACCTAACTCACATTAATGTTAGTCCCAGGATTTATTATTAGTCCCAGTAGTTATTATTAGCACCAGTAGTTATTATTGGTCCCTGTAGTCATTATAAGTCCATGTAGGTATTATTTTTTACAGTAGTTATTATTAGTCCCGGTAGTTATTATTGGTCCCAGTAGTTATTATTAGTCCCAGGATTTATTATTAGTCCCAGTTATTATCCTTTTTCCCAGTAGTTATTATTAGTCCCAGTAATTATTATTTTCCCAGTAGTTATTATTAGTCCCAGTAATTGTCATTTTCCCAGTAGTTATTATTAGTCCCAGTAATTATCATTTTCCCAGTAGTTATTATTAGTCCCAGTAATTATCATTTTCCCAGTAGTTATTATTAGTCCCAGTAATTATCATTTTCCCAGTAGTTATTATTAGTCCCAGTAATAATCATTTTCCCAGTAGTTATTATTAGTCACAGTAATTATATTTTTTTTCTTAGTAGTTATAATTAGTCCCAGTAATTATTATTGATCCCAGAAAGTATCACTAGTCCCAGTAATCATTAGTCCCAATAATTTTTAACATGTGTTGGTTGAACACCTGAACCTAATTTTTACTTTAAAAGTTTGAGGCACCCACAAGACGATATCCCATGACCAGCCCTGAGATACAGACTACTACACATGCCCGAGAGACGCGTAACGTGCGTGTGAGACGCGTAATGTGCGCGTGAGACTCGTAATGTGTGCGTGAGACGCGTAATGTGTGCGTGAGACACGTAATGTGCGTATGAGACGCGCAATGTGCTCGTCAGTCGCACCTAACTAGGGCCCCAGTTAAGGCACTCAAGATTCGCGACATCTCCATAATTTGGTGCCGTGACGCCACAGCGCCTCCTCATGCATCGAGCTTTGGTGCAGCTAATGCGACTCTCGTCCAATTACACGCAGCAGCTTCTTAAAGCTCCGGCAAATTGCACTAAGGCACGTTTCTAAATGAATTTGAGCTGGACCTGTGCTCGTTTCAGAGCATGCATGTCAAACCTGGCTCGGGCAACCCGTAGAGTTTTTCTCCGCTGGAGCTGCCAGATGTGTGAGATGAAGCTGCCAGATGTGTGAGATAGAGCTCCCAGATGTGTGAGACAGAGCTGCCAGGTGTGTGATACAGAGGTGCCTGATGTGTGATACAGAGTTGCCAGATGTGTGAGACAGAGCTGCCAGATGTGTGATACAGAGCTGCCAGATGTGTGATACAGAGCTGCTAGATGTGTGATACAGAGCTGCCTGATGTGTGAGACAGAGCTGCCAGATGTGTGATACAGAGCTGCTAGATGTGTGATACAGAGCTGCCTGATGTGTGAGACAGAGCTGCCAAATTTGCGAGATGAAGCTGCCAGATGTGTGAGATAGAGCTGCCAGATGTGTGATACAGAGCTGCCAGATGTGTGATACAGAGCTGCAAGACGTGTGATACAGAGCTGCCTGATGTGTGAGACAGAGCTGCCAAATTTGCGAGATGAAGCTGCCAGATGTGTGAGATAGAGCTGCCAGGTGTGTGAGGTAGAGCTGCCAGATGTGTGAGACAGAGCTGCCAGGTGTGTGAGGTAGAGCTGCCAGATGTGTGTGACAGAGCTGCCAGATGTGTGAGATTGAGCTGCCAGATGTGTGATATAGTAGAAATCACATCCCCAGCTCCTCATGGATGTGACGTTCCCAGCTCCCCAGGGATGTCTCATCTCAGATCAACACGTCCGGTTAAAACAGTTAATGAGAAAGTGTGACCGATGTATTCACAACTTTAAATTAATGCATAAAATTCCTTGCATCCACAATCTGGCCTCCCATCGGCCATAGTCAAGCTCCAACCACCACTTTATATTTTAATTGAAAACAAGTAGGAACATGATTTTGAATCATGTTCCTACTTGCACATGTTAATGTAGTAAATTTTGTTTCTAATTGGGATTTTCAGCGATCGGAATTTGACTCGGCCAATTGGAGGCCTGAGTGAGAGTACAAGGAGTTTTAAGCAGTAATTTAAAGTTGTAAATATGTCTGCATGCTCACACACACGCATAAGTACACTCTCACACGCATAAGTACACTCACACACACATAAGTATACTCACACACACATAAGTACACTCACACACACACATATAAGTACACTCACACACGCATAAGTACACTCACACACACATAAGTACACTCACACACACACATAAGTACACTCAAACACACATAAGTACACTCACACACATAAGTACACTCACACACACATAAGTACACTCACACACACATAAGTACACTCACACGCACATAAGTACACTCACACACACATAAGTACATTCACACACACCTAAGTACACTCACACACGCATAATAACACTATCGCAAGCAAACAGTACAAATGTAAATGTATAACATGCCTAAAATCTAAATCTAAAAGCATCCTATTCCTCGTTTGAATTCGTGGAGCCCTTGACTCAGGTGGATCCGTTTAGTCAGACGTTCTGTTCAATAAATCAATGAATTTCTCGTACCTGTACAACAATCCTCCGCCAAAGGAACAAGTCCACGAAGCAGCGCCTGTGAAGGGAACAGGGAAGCCACGAGCACAGAGTAAGATGTGAAGATATAAAGCACGTTAGGAACAGATGGTGCGGTTGGTCACTGCCTCATGATTAGTTTATCCTGCTCGATGATGCCGTTTTGCGAACGAATGCATGGCCTGCATAGAGACTCTTTTAATGAGCTCCTTGATAAACCCATTCTCTTAACGCGCAGTGCTTAATAACTCCAGGAGACATTATGCTGTGGCGCAAGAAGGGCGCTCAATGTTATGTAGATGGGCTCACATGCGGCAGCTCCTAATGCAGCAGATGCTCGCACGCCGACCCCCTCTGGTTTTACATTCTGCTATTGTGAGTCCCCGAAGCCTGGTGGGTCGAATGGTCAGTTGAACCTCTCGAAAGGATAAATTCTGAGTTATTGGTTTGTCCAGAGATTTGTGAGGACAACTTCTGGCGTACTGGGCTTGTACAGAGATTTGTGGGGACAACTTCTGACGTACTGGGCTTGTCCAGAAATTTGTGAGGACAACTTCTGACGTACTGGGCTTGTCCAGAAATTTGTGGGGACATCTTCTGACGTACTGGGCTTGTACAGAGATTTGTGAGGACAACTTCTGACGTACTGGGCTTGTTCAGAGATTTGTGGGCACAACTTCTGACGTACTGGACTTGTACAGAGATTTTTGAGGACAACTTCTGGCGTACTGGGCTTGTACAGAGATTTGTGGGGACAACTTCTGACGTACTGGGCTTGTCCAGAAATTTGTGGGGACATCTTCTGACGTACTGGGCTTGTCCAGAAATTTGTGGGGACAACTTCTGACGTACTGGGCTTGTCCAGAAATTTGTGGGGACACCTTCTGACGTACTGGGCTTGTACAGAGATTTGTGAGAACAGCTTCTGACGTACTGGGCTTGTACAGAGATTTGTGGGGACATCTTCTGACGTACTGGGCTTGTCCAGAAATTTGTGAGGACAACTTCTGACGTACTGGGCTTGTCCAGAAATTTGAGGGGACAACTTCTGACGTACTGGGCTTGTCCAAAAATTTGTGAGGACAACTTCTGACGTACTGGGCTTGTCCAGAAATTTGTGGGGACATCTTCTGACGTACTGGGCTTGTACAGAGATTTGTGGGGACAACTTCTGACGTACTGGGCTTGTCCAAAAATTTGTGAGGACAACTTCTGACGTACTGGGCTTGTCCAGAAATTTGAGGGGACAACTTCTGACGTACTGGGCTTGTTCAAAAATTTGTGAGGACAACTTCTGACGTACTGGGCTTGTACAGAGATTTGTGGGGACAACTTCTGACGTACTGGGCTTGTCCAGAAATTTGTGGGGACATCTTCTGACGTACTGGGCTTGTACAGAGATTTGTGAGGACAACTTCTGACGTACTGGGCTTGTTCAGAGATTTGTGGGCACAACTTCTGACGTACTGGGCTTGTACAGAGATTTGTGAGGACAACTTCTGACGTACTGGGCTTGTTCAGAGATTTGTGGGCACAACTTCTGACGTACTGGGCTTGTCCAGAAATTTGTGAGGACAACTTCTGACGTACTGGGCTTGTCCAGAAATTTGTGGGGACATCTTCTGACGTACTGGGCTTGTCCAGAAATTTGTGGGGACAACTTCTGACGTAGCGGCTTGTCTGGAAATTTGTGGGGACACAGTTGTTGCGTATGACGTACGATCTCATTCATATTTAAAGTCATAAATGTGTCATCTATACTACCATCTGTCACAAATGTGTTATGCATATTACCACATGTCACAAATATGTCATCCACAGTACCATAAGGCATAAGGAACCAAATAAATGTGTGAAGCAGGTGCGACCGCTCACACACACACACACACACATACACGCACCTACATAGTTTTGCTTTGGGTAACGCAACCTGCACTCAAACCTGATATAAAAAATCGTTTATTTGTTACTTTACTTATTCCATTTGCTGGAAGTAGCGAAAGTAAAACGTTGCTCTGAAATACTTGGAACTGAAAGTTGTCGGCTTCTATTGGCCATTTACGACATCGTAAAACGCATCGTAAAAAGTTGGTTTTCTTCAATGCAATGTGGAAACTGAGCATTCTAGCCATAGAGACTAGCCGTAGAGAAATATATATATATGTATATATATATATATATATATATATATAAATATATATATATATATATATATATATATATATATGGCGGTGTGTAAATATTTGGTGTGACGTTTGAAAATGTTTTACACACAGCACTCCTCACAACAACACCCGCACAACCACACAGATACACAACAACACACACACGCACACACACAACAATACACACACATGACACATACGAGTGTCCGTGACGACGTTCCCCAAGAATTATCCCAAATTCGAGAACTGGCCACTTTTACGTTCACAAGTCGCTCACTTCCAGGCACTTGCTGAACACAAGCAGCAGTTTGCGTTCAATGCGTTCGTCAGAGCAAAGTTCTGAGAGTCTATGTCGCCTTTTCCTCAGGTACATAATCTTGAAATGTCAACGAAGCAAGCATTTTTTAATCCCCCTAGGTAACAATTGACGGTGTGAAAAACAACATGTCGAATGGTAATTCTTTGACACTTGGACAAGCATGACATTGTCGGGCCTTGGCGGTTGGCGACGGCCGAGATGAAATGCCGTCT
Source organism: Morinoia aosen (assembly GCA_030386875.1). Taxonomy (NCBI): domain Eukaryota; kingdom Metazoa; phylum Arthropoda; class Malacostraca; order Amphipoda; family Talitridae; genus Morinoia; species Morinoia aosen. The sequence goes on along the minus strand of CM059567.1, from coordinate 42,623,071 downwards.
CAAATGACCGACCTCTCCTTATTTACGACTCCGTCGATCGCTGCTTGAGCATTTCCAGAGCGCCTTGCACATCGCAGGCGCCACTTTCTCCGCGTCTTGGTGGCATTTTCGGCGGAGCTGCCGGACGCCCTTGGTGGGCTTCCTCCTTTCAATGCCTCCCGAAGAGACGGAGTTTCACGCTGCCCACCCATCACGAATCGCCAATCACCAGTCACTCATAATCAATCACGAATCATCAATCACTAATTACCAATCACCAATCACCTATCATCAATCAACAATCACTAATAACCAATTCCCAATCATCAATAACGAATCATGAATCATAAATCAAAAACCACCAATCACCAGTCACCATTCACCAATCAAGAATCACTAATCATCAGTCACCAATCACCAATCAAAAATCACTAATCAAAAACCACCAATCACCAATCAAAAATCACTAATCAGAAACCACCAATCACCAGTCACGCCTCCGAGAGATGCGGGCTGCCAACAGAGCCGCTGGCTGCAATAATCGACATGCTGCGGTGGCGTGAGCGGAGGAGGTGTGGGGGGCTGTGATAATTTAACTCTTTGACTGCAACGTGCGCCACCGGTGGCCACGGAGAGCATTTTCGTAATGCTGCTGACCCACCAGCAGTCACAAGCTCAATTTTCGTGAGTTCTTAATTAAAGCCAAATGAAAACTTGATCCAGTTAATGTTTCTTATTTTTAAAAATGGTTTCTGCACTTGACTTTAAGTTTGAGTAGAATATTGAACTTCATTTTAATTAATTGCGGTCAAAGTGTTAAACTCATGTTCGGAGTACGGCTGATGGAGGATGTGCTTGTCAAAGCTAAATTTGATGATGGTTATCCTTGTCAGGGCTAAATTTGATGAGGGCTGTTCTTGTCAGGGCTAAATTTGATGAGGGCTGTTATTGTCAGGGCTAAATTTGATGAGGGCTGTTCTTGTCAGGGCTAAATTTGATGAGGGCTGTTCTTGTCAGGGCTAAATTTGATGAGGGCTGTTCTTGTCAGGGATAAATTCGATGAGGGCTGTTCTTGTCAGGGATAAATTCGATGAGGGCTGTTCTTGTCAGGGCAAAATTTGATGAGGGCTGTTCTTGTCAGGGCTAAATTTGATGAGGGCTGTTCTTGTCAGGGATAAATTCGATGAGGGCTGTTCTTGTCAGGGCAAAATTTGATGAGGGCTGTTCTTGTCAGGGCTAAATTTGATGAGGGCTGTTCTTGTCAGGGATAAATTCGATGAGGGCTGTTCTTGTCAGGGCAAAATTTGATGAGGGCTGTTCTTGTCAGGGCTAAATTTGATGAGGGCTGTTCTTGTCAGGGATAAATTCGATGAGGGCCATTGATATTTGGGTAGAATTTGGTGAGTGTTCTATAATGCAGCCACTCACACAAGAGCTACGGCTGCCCGCAGCAGGGTTGGGAGGTGAAGGTAATACTGCTCTCAAGTGACACTAGAGAAAAAAGTAAATACTCTATTTATAAAATTATATATCACTATTTATAAAAAGCAATGTTACGAACATCATCTTCAAGCTGAAAATATGCAAAAACAATTTTTACAGTCATATTGATAACAATGTAAATCCAGTATGCAAGCAAATTCCACCGTAAAAAATACAGAAAATCGCATTGGAAGGTGACTTTAAAGAGGGAAATAATTTTGTACGACACGAATGTGTGCCCTTGTGCCGCAATTTTTCTCGTCTTTTAAGCGCGATGAACTAGAAAAATTCGTCGATGTTTGGAAGTTATAAAATAAACTATTGAAAAACTCTTCACTCTTGCAATCCAAAATTTCGTTAAACAAACAGAACGAGAGTCAGAAAACTTTAAAATTAACTCGTAAATGATTACACTCCTTGAAGGTGTTTCTAGAAGGTACATAGAGCTAACACAACCAGCAGCTCCACTTCCCATGCTCTCAAAAATTACATTTGCGATGTGGGCCTCAAAAACCCGGACTCTGATTTCAATTAATTTTCAATCAGTGTAGCACTGATACACTCTTCGATATAACACTGATGCACTCCTCGTTCTACACCTTTTTAGCTTCAAATTAAAATATGTGAAGTTCAATTTAAAATTTGTAAAGTTCAATTTAAAATATGTAAAATTCAATTTAAAATTTCTACAGTTCAATTTAAAATATGTAAAGTTCCAATTAAAATATGTAAAGTTCAAATTAAAATTTGTGAAGTTCAATTTAAACATTATAAAATTCAAATTTAAAATAGATAAATTTCAAATTAAAATTAGTAAAATTCAAATCAAAACACTTCCAATAATTAGAAATTGTTAAGCTCTCTAACCTCTAAAGTTCTCTAATTTGAAGTATTAATCGCTGTATTTAGCCTTATTATGGTCCCCATAACTTTCACTGTTATAAATTACCTATACTATTGTAGCATGGATACTATACATTTCCTTATAAAACACTGATATTTCAACTTTCATTCACTTTGTTATTGACCCCTTCCATAAACCAAGAAGAATCCCAATTCATGAGGAAGTGGGTTAAATTGCAATTTACAAATTTCAATTGGAAGCTAAGTTAAAAGGTGTAGTTAAAAAATGTAAATTTTAAAAATTTTTGAAGTATTTTTATTTGAATTTTACAAATTTTAATTTGAAATTTTTCTATTTTAATTTTGAATTTTATAATTTTTAAATTGAACTTTACAAATTTTATTTTGAACTTTACATATTTTAATTGGAACTTTACATATTTTAAATTGAACTGTAGAAATTTTAAATTGAATTTTACATATTTTAAATTGAACTTTACAAATTTTAAATTGAACTTCACATATTTTAATTTGAAGCTAAAAAGGTGTAGTGATAGAAAACGCACGATGAAAATCTAAACAATTACTGGATTATGGCCATTCAATGTCAGAGTGCGTATTTTTGCAGCCCAATTTCTGTTATGAGCAACGACTTGAGAAGTGAAGTGTACTTTAGCAGCACATGGTGTAAAGTGTGTGCTAACACTTTAGGACGCATCTTACCTCATGACAACGACTCACACTCTAAATTCAAGGCTAGGACCCAGAAGACTCAGGAAGTAAATGATCCCAAGTCGAGACCCGGGCCATGGAATCCAGGATCGAGACTTTTGACAAGGACCCAGGGTCGGGACTTATGCTGGAACTCAGGATCGAGACCCAAGACTGAAACCCAGCATCGAGACGCAAGGCTGGAACCCAGCATCGAGACTCAAGACTAGGTCCCAGGATCAAAACCCATGATCATCGGGACCCACAATAACGACCCAGGATCGAGACCCAAAATAAAGACCCAGGATCGGGACCCAAAATAAAGACCCAGGATCGGGACCCACAATAACGACCCAGGATCGAGACCCAAAATAAAGACCCAGGATCGGGACCCAAAATAAGGACCCAGGATCGGGACCCAAAATAAGGACCCAGGATCGGGACCCAAAATAAGGACCCAGAATCGGGACCCAAAATAAGGACCCAGGATCGGGACTCAAAATAAGGACCCAGGATCGGGACCCAAAATAAGGACCCAGGATCGGGACCCAAAATAAGAACCCAGGATCGGGACCCAAAATAAAGACCCAGGATCGGGACCCAAAATAAGGAACCAGGATCGGGACCCAAAATAAAGACCCAGGATCGGGACTCATAACAAGGACCCTGTATCGGGACCCATAATAATGACCCAGGATCAAAACCCACAATTAGGACCCAGGATCGGGACCCATAACATAAGCCCAGGATCAGGACCCATAACAAGGACTCAGGAATAAACCAAGACTGCCGCAGCCTTACCCCGGTGCTCCACACGGGAGGGCGGAGTCAAGGCGTTGTCGGAATTACAGCTCGCCCGCAGGAGATGCCGGAGCGCCGCTTTATCTCAAAAGCCTCAGCTGATCTCAACGAATTAAACTGATTCAAATAAAATAATTCAAATGAGTCCTCAAATGCCACACACGCCTGCCCAACATAACATTCCACTTCCTTTATCACTGGTTTTATTAGACCTTCTTATCGCTAGTTTCATTGGACTTCCTTTATCACTGGTTTTATTGGACTTCCTTTATCGCTAGTTTTATTGGCCAGTCTCAGTGTGAATGAACCGTAGGGCATAGCATACCCGCTCACATTGCCGCTGATAATTTTCATTGGGAAAAGAAAATAAATTTGCACCGTGTAATCCTATAGAAAGCCAAACAAAAATTACGGTCATTTAACACCTTAATTATTATCACACCTTCGTTTTTTTAACATTTTGGTGTATATTGGTGGGTGGGAAAAACGTTTGTCTTCCAATCACTAAAAAAATGGCTGAATTGACGACCGAAAATCATAATAAATGAGCCATCCTGCTCTGTCTCCCCTCAGCTTTAGGATACTAATGGCGTAGTTATACCCGTGCAAGATACACACTCATGGATGCAGATTGGCAAGCCTGCGCTCCTGCAAGTCTGTTTTATTGCCCTACCTTTTGAGAGCAGCGTCCTCTCCACATTTGCAGAAGTGAGAGAGTTCTTCGTACTGATTTTATGGGCCACGATCGGTGGCATGAAGAAGCCGTTAATCTTCCTGAGCGCTTCCTTGACACCCGACATCGGCGCCGCGCCACACTCGGCCGCTACGCCGTCATGTCCGCGTCTCGCCGACCCGCAGAACGTTAACGCCTGATAACGCGCGGTCCAGCGCTGATAGCTGGGCAGCCTACCGAGCTGAATACCTATCATAGCGGCCATTTAAAAAAATACCTATCATAGCGGTCATTTAAAAAAATACCTATCATAGCGGTCTTTTAAAAATCTTGCGCTATGCGCTCTCTGCTTTGTGACGCGGCTAGTGAAACTCGAGCTATGCCATGTGGCTGCACAACGAACGCGATGCATATTTGCGGCTCGACAATAGGCCTTCTTCGTGCTGGCGATAGCCGTGTTGACTGGCGTGCGTGCTGTCAATGCCTGCCCGGGACCTCGCTTGACCCTCGTGTTGACAGCCGGAGTCAACCCAAAAAACCTGTCAAGTTTTCCTGGCAATGAATGGAGGCTTCGTGGCAGGTGGCTCGCATCTGCTGCCTGTGATGCAGCGTCGCGCGAGTAGCGGCCACACCCTGAGAACATTTAGAACATTTCGTTTAGGCTTATTTCACACTGAGCTAGCAAAGCAGCATCTAACAAGCTCGCATGAGCTATCTAGCTGACGGCCTGCGAGACTGGTAGGTAGAAATAGCACTATTACGAGCCGTTGCCTTCACACTGAACTCGCACGTTTTATCCAGCATCCAGCATGCGAGGTGACAATGCTATTCCTACCTACCAGTCTCGCAGACTGTCTGCTGGATAGCTCATGCGAGCTTGCTAGATGCTGCTTTGCTAGCTCAGAGTGAAATGGGCCTTAGACATCGAACTTGAACACTCTGACCGTAATTGCTAAAACTGAAGTTCAGTTTTCAGCTCAAATTGCAAGTCCATCGTAAAAAGAAGTTATAAAAACAGCAATCATTAAATGGATTGTGCCCTCACTTCACTTTAATTAAGTATTTATGAAAATTTTGTTAGTGACTACTGGTCGCTGAGCATCATAATGAAAATCCCCTCCGTGGCCACCGGTGGCGCACGTTGTAGTCAAAGTGTTAATTACTAAACTTTCAGTTCTGATATCAAATTGTAATTATTAAAAGTTCAGTTTGTATATCAAACTTCGACAATTACTAAACCTTCAGTTTATATATCAAACTTCAATAATTACTAAACGTTCAGTTTATATATCAAACTTCAATAATTACTAAACCTTCAGTTTATATATCAAACTTCAATAATTACTAAACGTTCAGTTTATATATCAAACTTCAATAATTACTAAACGTTCAGTTTATATATCAAACTTCAATAATTACTAAACGTTCAGTTTATATATCAAACTTCAATAATTACTAAACGTTCAGTTTATATATCAAACTTCAATAATTACTAAACCTTCAGTTTATATATAAAACTTCAATAATTACTAAACGTTCAGTTTATATATCAAACTTCAATAATTACTAAACGTTCAGTTTATATATCAAACTTCAATAATTACTAAACGTTCAGTTTATACATCAAACTTCAATAATTATTAAACGTTCAGTTTATATATCAAACTTCAATAATTACTAAACGTTCAGTTTATACATCAAACTTCAATAATTTTTAAACGTTCAGTTTATATATCAAACTTCAATAATTACTAAACGTTCAGTTTATACATCAAACTTCAATCATTATTAAACGTTCAGTTTATATATCAAACTTCAATAATTACTAAACGTTCAGTTTATACATCACACTTCAATAATAACTAAACGTTCAGTTTATATATCAAACTTCAATAATAACTAAACGTTCAGCTCCCGTTCCCACTCGGCTCTCAATGAGAATGACTTGCCTGTAAGCATCTCAGGATTAATGGGGAGTTTCAGAGCAGTTGAATTCTGGAGTCTTTCATCGCCGCCGCAGATGGCGGATATATCCTGCAAATAAAAAAAAAAGGCCTGAGTGTTAACACTTTGACTGCGATTTGTTAAACTGAAGTTCAATATTCGATTCAAATTTAAAGTCAATGATAGTAAACAATTTTGAACCAAGCAAACGCTACCAGGATCGTGCATTTATTTAGCTTTAATCAGGTTTGTATGCAAATTGAGTTTGTGACTACTGGTCGGCTAGCAACAGTGTGAAAATCCCCTCCTTGGCCACCAGTGGCGCACGTTGCGGTCAAAGTGTCAAAGGCTGAATGGATGCAGTGTTTATCAAACGTTGTAAAGTCCAAGGATATAAAATCCCAGGAATCCCAGGACCACAAGGCAGTCTCTTACTTTGTTGCTATCTTCCGCTGTCTTTCCGCCAAGCGTCAGGCTTTTTGTTCCGGGAAAAAAATATTTTGTAGGCGTTATTCGTACCTGATTAGCCAAAAAATTTGATGGAAATGTAAGAGTTACGAGGATCAGGTAACAGGGCTTCTTTGAGAAGAGAATGGCATACATATATAAATAGGATATTTTTTATGATTTCAATTATATCAATAGTAAGATATCTCAAAGCAGCGAATCCCCATCATAGCTAAACATGAGTATGATGTAAAAACATTTTGTTGAGGTAACAAAAAATTTGATTGACATTGCGGTTGCCACGGGAACTAATGAATAACGCGGGGAGAACAACCGACGCAGCTGTTAGGAAGTGGCGTAGAAATTCTAAAAAAAGTTTTCAATATGACAGACTTTAATTTTAGCGATGACCCACTTGTAGAATATATATTTTACAGCACTGAAATTATTTCAATCAAATTCAACGAAGAACGACAGATTTTAAAGGGAAGCCCACGAGTTGCTGAGGTAAAACCTGCACTCTGAAATGCTCTAATCTTAACGGTCAATAACTCGTAGAACATCTATTTTATGTAAAAAAAATACTTCGAATCATGTCTAACAAAAAAAATCTTTTTGAATGATGCAGAGTGAGAAATTCAGAACACAGTTACCGTTTTTGTGGACGTTATTCCCGCTAGAGTGTTTTTATGCGCAGCGAATCTCTCCGGAGTTCCCGCTCCGCAAAATATCTACATACACCGCACCACGGTAAAGAAAACAAGGTTGGGTCATTTCTATGGGAGAAAATTCCCTTCCTCTTGTTCGGCTAGCCAAAAGAACGGCTTTATTTAAAATAAAATGACGTCACCCAAACCCCATGTCATTAGGCCAAAAGTGGAGCTAGATTTAGGGGTAGCAGTGCTACCAGATGCAATATGAGCGCTGCTATTGGTTCGTTGCCGTGACGTCAGCAAAACCACAATGTCTACGAAAAAAGACTGGTTTGCACCGCACATCCCAAGGCCGAGGGCAGCAACAGCCATGCGATGTCTGGTCACTACCAAAACTTTCCGTTTTTCTCCTCAAACTGAGATATCGTCTATCATTGTTTGTCACAGCCGTGCGCCAAGTCTTGAAGTTTGCCGGCGGTGATATTCTGAATGAGATCTTTTTTTGTGCTGTGTAGGATCCCCTATCTTCTGCCCCTGCTGCACACGGTGCACTTGCTGCTCTTGTTGCATCTCCTACTTCTTCTACATCTCCTGCACTTATTGCATCTCCTACTTCTTCTACATCTCCTGCACGCACCTCCTGCTTTCCTAATTTTTCCTCCCCTCCGTGCACATGTTGCACTTCCTACACCTCCAGCACATCAAACACCTTCTTCACATCAAGCACTTCTCACACCTCCTGCACTTCCTCCACCTCCTACTCCTCCTACACCTCCACCTCTCACACTTCTTACTCCTCCTGCACCTCCCATTCCTCCTGCACCTCTCGTACTCTCTACAACTTCTGCAGCCTCTGCATGCACACGCCCACGGTAGAGGAAACAAGTTAGGTTCAAACCAGTCTTTTTTTCGTTGACGGCGTGGTTTTGCTGACGTCATGGCAACGAACCAATAGCAGCGCTCATATTGCATCTGGTAGCACTGCTACTCCGAAATCTGGCTCAACTATTGGCCTACCTATATGGCGTTTTGGTGACGTCACAAAGTTTGTTTGATATAAAGCCTTTCTATTGGCTAACCGAACAAGAGGAGGTGTATTTTCCCCCATAGAAATGACCCTACCATGTTTCCTCTGCCGTGCGCTCGTCTCACAAAGACGGCAGCACGCAGTTTTGCGCCGCGGCGGCGCTGCGGCGACGCTGTGCCGAAGAATCGATCGTCCCACCATCACATAGCGGCGTGCCAGCGGTGACGGATGGCCGCATGCCCGCTCCTAGGTCACAAAAAACACCAATTATGCCGCTCCAAATTATGACATAACGGCGTCATCTTTACTCTGCCCGCATAGCCGCCGTCGGAGATTGTTTGTCATGTCCCGGACTTGCATTAAATACTTCTGACTGCGGCAGGTAGAGCTGAAGTTTAGCGTTCAACTCACATTTAAAGCCAATTGTACATAGTAAGGAATGTTTAAAATAGTAAACGTGAACTGGATCGTGCCCTCAATTTGCTTTGATTAAGTGTTTATGGAAATTGAGTTTGTGAGTGCTGTTCGTTGAGCAGCATTATGAAAACTCCCTGCGTGACCACCGGTGGCGCACGTCGCAGTCAAAGTGTCAAGTTGACTTGGTCAGTTCAGAGCTATTGGCATATTTGATAGCGGTCGTTTACATTAATGGTGGTCTTGTCATGCTATCCATGCTTGCACTTTTTGGTTAGCGTTCACGTTTCACGCTCAGTGTTCTCGATTCAAGGTAAGTGTTCACTCTTCGCACTAACTGTCAAATAATTAATCTCGGAATGCTACTCTATGGTATGAATTTCTTATCCTTCATGCGTCGACTGAAATAAGATAATATGAAGAATTTCTTATCCTTCACGCGTCGACTGAAATAAGATAATATGAAGAATTTCTTCACTTTCATGCATCCACTGAAATAAGATAATATGAAGAATTTCTTCACCTTCACGCGTCCTCTGAAATAAGATAATATGAAGAATTTTTTCACCTTCACGCTTCCACTAAAATAATCCTAATCGTCTGCGATGACGAGCACCGGACTATATTCCAACAAAAACAGAGAACTGCGCCCCTGGACGCGCGGAAGTCATGAATTGTGACACAAAATGCTGATATATCGAGCAGCGCAAGCTTCCAATGAACGTAATTTTTGCACTTCATTTAGAATTTATGATACATGAGAATATCATTAAATAAACACAGTAATTAGGATAGCAGATCACTTATTTAATAACTCATAACTATTTATCATTCCGTCAAAAGTCATCAACGCACAATGTTTGCAAACAGTTTTCTAAACAATTACTGCTCGCTATAAAACGAATTACTTGAAGCTGTATTTGCAATAGAGTGCATTTATACAAGTAATCGGTGTCGTGAAACTCATTCTCTTCTATAAGATGTCAGTTAGTTTTGTGTAGTTTTGAAATATAAGTCGCTTGTTTTGTTTCTGCTTCATCAAAATGATGATTTTTCCACTTCCCGTGTGGTCAAGCTCTTTCGTATCTCGACCTAAGATTTTTTGCCTGGTTTTATTCAGACTATCCTGAATAAAGCCGGTTCAACCCGAGTATCGGGTTGTCCGACTTGCCTAAAAATAAAAAAATAAAAAAATAAAAAAAAAATAAAAAATAAGAAAAATAAATAAAAATAAAAAACAAAAAAAAAATAAAAAAAATAAAAAAAAATATAATAAATAAATGGAAAAAAAATAAATAAATAAAAAATCAATAAAAACTGAAAAAAAAGTAAATAATCAAAAAATAAAGAAATAAAGAAGAAAAAAAATCAAAATAAAAAAAAAATTAAAAAAAATTTAAATAAATAGTTTTCTGGAAATATAGACACCAGTGGCTTCAATTTAATACCTCACTCGACCATGTAGACTCAGCCAATTTTCCAAACGGACTCGCACAAATTTTGAGTTTTGCTATTAAGTATATAGATTAGGGTCCTTCTCAGATCTGATTGATATCTTACTCCAACCCTATTTTACACCTTGCTGTTTTCAATCTGATCCCTTTTGAAATTAGTTTATTTCTTCTTTGATCGGACTTTTATGGGATTCTAAGCTCTTTCCGACGTCTTTCGGATGCTAGCATTATTTCACTGTCTTTCTCTGAATCCTATTACTTCTGATATAAAGTAACTTCATTGTAACTCCTCACGAATGGACCACCCTGTAGTCTAACTCGACTTAGCTCAGCAATGGTTCTGCTGCCATCTGTCTCTGTTCCATTGTCTTCGTGAAAGTCAAATCAACGAAGCCATTTTGGAACATTTTGGCCTCATCTTCACCTGTGCTACTTCGTGATAGCTTTGATCACTTTTCGTTGACTTCTTTACGGTAATGCTCAGGCGGCAAAGTTGAGCATAGCTCAGCTCTAAGAAATATGGTGCTTTATTCCAATCAAGCCTGATACATATCATCTATTACATTGGTTTTAGAAGTGCCTCATAACTAACACCATCACGCAATGACGTTTACCCCCGGTCAGGTCGGTACCCATTTCCGACACGTGGGTTGAGTGAGGAACGGTGGCTAAGTTCTCCCTTCCCATGAAGGGCGCGCTCTTAACCACTCGGCCGCGGTGACCACCAAACCGGCATGCTTATTCCATCTCCCCATTCGGAGGCGTTCTGAAGTGGGGCACCTGAAAGGTCAAGGCCCCTGCGAAGATGTCCTCGAGAAGAAGATCTTTGACGATTTCGATGCTCAAACGATGTGATCAGAGCCACCGGACAAAGAGCGGGCAGTTGCATAGACACGGTTGTCCGGTTCGCTCTAACGGAACACGACGGAGAAACAGACTACATGCCTTTCTTAACAAGCGAGGGAGGGACACCCGCTAAACGGGTTCCTTCCTCCAAAAAGTAAAAATAAAAGAAAGGAAACGCGAATGCATTCCATCGCCATAACTGAAATCATTGTGAGGCTTCGGCTCTGCATGATCGATCGCTTCATGCTCGCCTTTGAAGCCGTCCGTCCTGACAACAACAAGCTTGAATGCTCAGCAGAGCTGGAAATTAGAGGGGACCCGTAACAGGTTCTCTGTCTTACACCTGCCAAATCTGTGGTCCACGTTTGAAGGTGCAGAGGCGATTGAACGGTTAACGATGGTTCGCCTTTCTGTCGAGCGTCGCTATGGCCAAATTTTTGGTGAAAGACAACGAGATACCCTACCGGTCTTTTATTTCTGTCGATCTAGGAATTGGGGTATAAGTTATCTGTATAAGTTATATCATAAGTTATCAGTATAAGTTATACCAGTATTTGAAAACTATTCAATTTTTTTGTAAAAAAAAAGCCTTATAACTGATGTTCAGGAATGCCTCGTAACTCAAGTGATGTTGAGGAATAATCGTTATCAAGAATAATTTCATTCTTGATAAAGTTATCAGGAATAAATTCATTCCTGGTGTCGATGGAGGTCTTCTGTTCCTGTTAATTGGGTGCCCGACGTAAGAAATAGATTTAAAAAATACTCAGTTTTATTGTTCCTAGAATTATAACTTATGCTAACGAGTGCATTAGTCCATGTCACCGAATGCTGACATGGTGGCTTTTTTTTATTTTTTATTTTTTGTACATTATCTTCTTTTTAGCTAAAAGCGAACGAACTTCGATTTGAGTGTCACTGCTAAGACCAACCTTAGGTCATCATGAGTCTCATTTTTTAGTTGCGTGGGGAAAAATGTAAGCATAAATAAATCAGTATAAGAAAAATGTAAATAATTATTCCAGTGAATTAACAAAGCCATCACCTTTTCCGTCACTAAAATATCAGAAGTAAAATATCAAGCCAGATTCACGAGACTTTCATCACCCAAAACAGATTTTCGCCAAATTTTTCCATCATACAAAGCCTCGTTCGAGTAGTGACTCAGCTCATATATATGTATATATCACAAGTGTCCGTTCCGAGCTGTAGACTTTCCAGAGGCGCACCCACGTTTCGGTCAATACTCAAAATAAAACAGAATTGAAAATGGCAAACAAAAATGAGTCAAGTGGCTTATTTTTGGATTGTCATAAAGTCCCGCGCTGTCAAAAATCAAGCAAACACGGACATCAACGAAGTACTTCCCAATCTAACTTTTTTGCAGCCTGCATGCATGTTTTTCGCATCCTAAGCGATTTAAAAGATTAAATCGCTTAAATTGCTTAAATCGGTGAAGCTATTAAATTTTTAAGTGATTAAGCGATTAAATTGCTTAAATCGGTGAAAAACATGCATGCAGGCTGCGAATAAGTTAGACTGGGTTTCTCAAACTTCAAGTTTCCCGCACAAGCACCAGTACATTTGTGCCAACACAATCTATACTATATAATAGGAGCCGCGTCCGTCCGTTTCTCTGTCTGTCCGAAGCCAGCCGAAAGTGCGTGATGAGCGTATCTGTGATACGGGCCGTGTGCACACTCGGCCTCATCAACTTTCGAGAGATTGAATTTTTCTATTTTACGGCCGTTCTTTCGTTTTGCCTTCTTTCTTATTTCAAATAAAAGGGGTGGACTAGTCTATACTATAACAAGAGCCGCGTCCGTCTGTCCGTCCGAAGCCAGCCTGCAGTGTGTGATGAGCGTATCTGTGATACAAGCTCCAGTCCTATATATTTTGACGGGCCGTGTTCACGCGGCCTCATCAACTCTCGAGAGATTGTATTTTTTTATTTCTTACGGCCTTTCTCTCATTTGCCCTCTTTTTTATTTCAAATAAAGAGGGGTGGACTAGTATCTATTTACGCGGCAGTTACGGAATGTGTGACCAAGTGATTTGACAGTTTTCTTCGCATTATTAGAAACATTTCATCTGAGATCATCCACACTATGCTGACGCTTCTATCTGACGAGGAATGGCCAACGGAATGGTGAACCTCAATTTTGACAACGTGTGCCACCGGTGGCCACGGAGGGGATTTTCATGATGCTGCTGACCAACCAGTAGTCACCAACTCAATTTTCACTAATATTTAATCAAAGCTAAATGAAGGCACGATCCAGTTGATGTTCGCTAATTTCAAAGTTGCTTACTACAACTGACATTAAATTTGAATTGAATATCGAACTTCAGTAATAACGTTGAATATTGAACTTCAGTGATAATATTAAATATTGAACTTCAGTGATAATATTAAATATTGAACTTCAGTGATAACATTAAATACTTACTAATTGCGGTCAATGGGCTAAAGCCCTGCCCACAACTTCACCTGAGACAGCAATGAAGTGAAGAAGCTTCTGTGAGGCACATTGAACGCTTCTGAAGCGCTTTGATTTTTTTTATACGAAATTACGGAGTTGTCATTGCGTCGACTCGGCGCTGCGACGTGTCGGGCAGCGCTGCCGACCTGCGGGGAGACTTTTGTGGGGTAGAAAGTGAGGCTTTACTGCCTCCTCACTGCCTCATTGTGTTGTGTCCTGCCTCCTCACAGCATCCTTGTGTTGTGTCCTGCCTCCTCACAGCATCCTTGTGTTGTGTCCTGCCTCCTCACTGCGTCATTGTGTTGTGTTCTGCCTCCTCACAGCCTCATTGTGTTGTGTCCTGCCTCCTCACAGCCTCACTATGTTGTGTCCTGCCTCCTCACAGCCTCACTATGTTGTGCTCTGCCTCCTCAAAGCCTCACTATGTTGTGTCCTGCCTCCTCACAGCCTCACTATGTTGTGTCCTGCCTCCTTGTGACCTGTAACGCCTCATCACAGCCTCACGTGCCCAGCCTCCTCTCTGCCGCCAGGTCGTGAGCAGCGCGAGGCAGCGGATATGATCTTCTCGCCCTAGGCCGTCGGACCGGACCGGAGTGCCGGACCGAATTACGGACTGGAGTGCCGGATCGGCGTGCGGGGCCGATATGCCAGATCGAAGTGCCGGACCGAAGTGCCGGACCGAAGTGACGAACCGAGTTACGGACTGGAGTGCCGGACCGGAGTACCGGACGGCCGAGCGGTGAACAGAGACAATCTTCTCGCCCCGGGCCACCGGACCGGACCGGAGTGCCGGACCGTCAGTCCGGGCCACCGACTTTCCTCGCCCAGAACAGGTTTTGAGGCCGGCCAATTGAAGGCACGAGCTCTTCTTCCTCCAGCGCCGGCGTAAAAACTCGACTATCGGCAGTAAATGATGCTGTTCTTCTATCAGCTAATGGGTGCTCTTATACCAGCTAATGGGTGCTCTTATACCAGCTAATGGGAGCTCTTATACCAGCTAATGGGTGCTCTTATACCAGCTAATGGGTGCTCTTATACCAGCTAATGGGTGCTCTTATACCAGCTAATGGGTGCTCTTATACCAGCTAATGGGTGTTCTTATACTAGTTAATGGGTGCTCTTAAATCAGCTAATGGGTGCTCTTATATCAGTTAATGGGTGCTCTTATATCAGCTAATGGGTGCCCTTATATCAGCTAATGGGTGCTCTTATACCAGCTAATGGGTGCTCTTATATCAGCTAATGGGTGCTCTTATACCAGCTAATGGGTGCTCTTATACCAGCTAATGGGTGCTCTTATATCAGCTAATGGGTGCTCTTATACAAGCTAATGGGTGCTCTTATACCAGGTAATGGGTGCTCTTACACCAGCTAACGGGTGCTCTTATACCAGCTAATAGGTGCTCTTATACCAGCTAATGGGTGCTCTTATATCAGTTAATGGGTGCTCTTATATCAGCTAATGGGTGCTCTTATATCAGCTAATGGGTGCTCTTATACCAGGTAATGGGTGCTCTTACACCAGCTAACGGGTGCTCTTATACCAGCTAATAGGTGCTCTTATACCAGCTAATGGGTGCTCTTATATCAGTTAATGGGTGCTCTTATATCAGCTAATGGGTGCTCTTATACCAGCTAATGGGTGCTCTTATATCAGCTAATGGGTGCTCTTATATCAGCTAATGGGTGCTCGTATATCAGCTAATGGGTGCTCTTATATCAGCTAATGGGTGCTCTTATATCAGCTAATGGGTGCTCTTATATCAGCTAATGGGTGCTCTTACATCAGTTAATGGATGCTTTTATATTAGCTCTTATTTTGTGCTCTTCTTAGCTCAGAACTTTTCAAGTCAGTTCTTGACGTGTTCTCATCATAGTTCTGAATCATGTGTCAGAACCGCCCACAAGCTTTACTCAAAATACTCTTCAAGAACCCGTTGGGTCACCGAGTCATTCTAGAATCACTCTTTAAGAACCCGTTGGGTCACCGAATCACCCCTATAGAGCCCGTGGGGTCACCGAGTCACTCAAGAACCACCCCAATAGAACCCGTTGATCCTAGTTTACCTCGCTCCTCATGCAGGAGTGCCGATATTACGCACTAAAGCGGGTTTCTAATTAGCGCTGATCATATCAGGCCTCTGTAAACTGCCCCTCTACACTCAGCGCCCTCTTGTCAACTGACGAGATACTCTACAGTCAAACTTTTTTGCCGGAGCATGCATGTTTTTCGCCGCCTAAGCGATTTAATTACTTGGGCGGCGACAAACATGAATGCAGGCGGCGAAAAAGTTAGACTGGGTCTACAGTCTGACGTCTTGCTTTGAATCTACCATGCGACGAGATTGTGCTTCAATCCCACAAATTGTGGGGTTAAGTTATCCCACAATTTCTTGTAGATCACGTTCCATGTGGGATAATTCAAGGTGCAGGACCCTGCTGGTGACGTTCTAACGCGCGGCCAGTAATAGAAACTCGGGCAACCTCGTGTGGGTAAATTGGTGGTCCATTAGCTGTGTAGGAGAGGTTTGCCTCGCAGGGTCTCTTTACACACACGAACTCACGCTACAAATTGCTCAATAAATTAAGAGATTGCTCTTCACACACACACACACGCACAACAAATTGCTCAATAGATTAATAGATTGCTCTTTACACACACAACAAATTCCTCAATAGATAAATAGGCTGCTCTTCACCCATGCACACAAACACACCTATAAACAACACTCACTTGCTTAATTGTCTTCGCTTTGTCCTCAATATTCATAAATTTCAAGTTTTTATTGTTCAGCTTAGCTCCTTGCCGTTACAGGATCTCGTCTTCTCCAGTGTTTGCACCTCCGACCGCATCTTTCTCGCCCTCACCCCACTTTGCTGGCCACCTTCTTCCAATCTTGATGGCGATTTAAAAACCGCTGTGGTACGACTCATTTTTTGTGGGACTTATTAATTAAAATAAAAGTTTATTTATCGCTTAGTGATTTATAAGCGTGGCCTGCCTGCAGATCCGTTGTGCTCACTGTTATTGAACAATTAGAAACTAGATTTATAAACTATGCCAGTGATTTCTCACAGCCCTGTCACAGCAAGGTTATCATTTGTGAATCCAGCGTGAATTAGTGTCCATAGACCTGTTTTCTCGACTCTGCATAGAATGTCAATGTCTCGACGAATATCTCGACAAATCGCCCTATTGGAAATAGCATGTCAATTATGACAGCATAATAGACATTTTGAGAAGGACATCAGCATGTCGATCACCACGTCATAGGTTCACGGATTGGGTTCGGTAAAAGTAGTTTTTGCGTTTGCCAGAACTTTAGGTACAGTTTGTAACTAACTCCGCTCGCTGAATTGCCTGAGTGATGGAGAAAAGCGGCGCACCCAGCCGAAAATTTCGGGATTTCAGGATCCCCGACGAATAATTCCGGGGGGGTAAGCCATTAATTATCAGCAATCTTATAATTCTTTTACTTTAAACGGCGACTGAAACTGGTCCCCCTCCTTTCCCTGGCTGCGCTACTGATGGTGACCGCTGTGATGGAACAAGGAAGGACCAGCTGAGCAGCTTGGTCGTGTTAAGGACGTCGCTTGGCAGGGCGTCTGGCCAAAAGCGGCGACATGTTTGACTGATGCGAGAGATCAGACCGACCGTCAGTTACTCTTTAATTTTATGTGAGGTAGACTCAGCATTTTTTTATCTTGTCTGCCAGTTTTTAGCGTGCGGTCGCAGTGAAGTATAGAAACAGATATGAATAAAATGTGCTTTTTTTCTTCAAATTCAAAATATATGTATATGCGTAACTATATACTATATTACTGCAAAAACTGTACTATAAGTCGAACCCAGGTTAAGAACCACTGTACTGAACTTACTACTGATTTTAAAAGAAGTATCATCAGTTTTCGATCGCGCGTTTTATCAGTTGAAAATTTGCCTCATTAAATCCTCTCCTTATCACCACTTCACGAGCTGAAAATTCGAGCAACTATGCCAAAGCTGCTCAAAAACAGTCGTTAACACTTTGACCGCAACGTGCGCCACCGGTGGCCACGGAGAGGACTTTCATAATGCTGCTGACCGACCAGTAGTCACAAACTCACTTTTTATAAATACTTTATTTTAGCTAAATGAAGGCACGATCCAGTCAATGCATCTAATTTTCAAACTTGCTTACTACAATTGATTTTAAATTTCAGTTGAACAGTGAACTTCAGTTCAACCAATAGTGAAGTATTAAAAAATGTAATGAGTCAATGATCTCAGAAGTTCGAGTCTACTCTAACACCACCAAAAATCAGCGCACTTGTGTACCTTTTTGTGTGGAGTCCACACCCAAGTGTCAATTCTTGTGTAGCGTCCACACCCAAATGTCCAAACAATCTAACAAGTCAATGAACTGAGAAGTTCGAGTCAACTCTAACACCACCAAAACTCAGCGCACTTTTGTATCTTTTTATGTAGAGTCCACACCCTAGGGCCCACCCTGACCCAGAGCGGGCGGCCAGTTCACCTGGAATGCAAATAGAAGACTTTCCTGCTCCAGTAACGGCGTGTTTCCTTCCTCTCCGTAGCTGCGGGTGAGCAGGCTTGTGCTACCTGCTGCTCTGTAAATGTTGTTTGTGCGCTCAGCGGTGCAGTTTGGGGCTGAAATTGCAGGCTTCGTGTGCTTAGTGGCCGGCCATTGCTGAGGGAACTCATCTACTTAGCTTGTGCTACCTGCAGCACTGTAAATGTTATTTGTGCACTCACTGGTGCAGTTCGGGGCTGAAATTGCAGGCTTTGCGTGCTTAGGGGCCCAGGAACTCATCTTCTTGACCCGGGGCCACGTCGAGCAGCTGTCTTCGATGCGCGTTATTGGGTGGTATGTGTGTGTGTGTGTGTGTGTGTGTGAGGGCTCCTACCCGTGCGCTCTTCTACACCTGGTAGGAGCGACACTTATTTCATAAAAGTAAGTTTTGACAAATTTAGTTAACAGGATAAGTCACTGATATGATGCGTTCCACATATCATTTGTTATCATAAAAGGGAATAATATTTAAATTCACTGAAATGATGAGCTTTTATCTATCATTTGGTATAACATAAAGAGAATAACACGTAACTTCACTTAAATGATGCGTTTCCACTAAGCACTTAGGTTAATCAAAAGGGAATAATATGAGAATTCACTGAAATGATGCGTCCCACTTATCATTTATCAAAATCTAAAGGGAGCACTGAAGACATATGCGTTTTGCGGTGCAGAATGCGTATAAGCTTGACTGTAGGAATGACAGTCAAAGTCATTGTTAAAGTGCATCTCATTCCAGCTTGGTTCACCGAAACGAAAGTTCGTTTCGTCGAAATAAAAAAGTTCAGACACTTAGAAACGTGAGATGCCAGCTCAGGTCACCGAAACGAAAGTTCGTTTCGTCGAAATGAAAATCAATTACAGCAAAGCGAAATAGGTTGTATTGGGAACGTAAGTTCAGGAACTTAGAAACGTGAGACGATGTCGTTAGGTTTATTTTCTCGGAAGATCAGAATTCATTTTAAGTTAGTTTGAGCGAAGGTGTTCTCAAGAGAGGATGTATAAAGGTTCCCTTCAGCATAGGAGTGAAGGAATAGGAATCTATGCACACGGTTCATCCTCTCGCCCTGTGTATGGCAATACCAAATGTGAAAGAAGTTTTAGACAAGACAAAAATTGTAGAAGAAAGAAATCGGTGCAGAAAAAAGACCAGAATTGATCCGAAAAAATATCATTTGCAAAAAACTATTCTACTTCAACCAAAGAAAACTCAACCTAACTTTCAACTTGGGACCTCCCATCTTCCCCATAGGAGCGCAAATTCTCCGTGTTTTCGAAGCGATATTTTATATCAGTACTTTACGTATCGAACTTGGTTCTATTCAAACAAACGTTGGCAAAAATGGCTACATTCGGAATACTTGCGTTATTGTTTCTAATTCAAAGGTTTATACAATAGAAAATGCTATAAAATATATAAGAAGTAATAACAACACATCGAATACTAGTTTAATAATATCTTAAAAAGTTGCTTCTGTTCAAATTTTTTTTTTACGACATGTTTTGATGTATCGTAATTGTTTTAAAAGTTGTCTCATAAAGTTGTTTTTGTTCAACGTTTTTTACGACATTTTTTAAAGTATCGTAATCGTTTATTTTTCTAGCCTAACAGTATCCAGTTGAGGCGCTGTTATTGCCTCTTATTTTATTATAGTTTCATGTCTCATGCACCACTTGGCTCACTTGGGAATCAATAACAATTTAACAAGTTGCATTTTTTATAAAAAAAACATTGGAAATGCTGTAAAATTATTTCTTTAAAAATCAGCCTGTTTTTTTAGGGAATAATCAAAATCAAAGATCAAATAAAAACTTTAATAGCAGCTTTTTTGTTTAAGATGTTATAAAGGGAGAAATAAATCCTTCCATGCGTCAGGTGAGTATCACAAACATCGAGATGGAGGTTATGTTGGCATACATTTGATGAAACACTAATCCAATCAATATATTCAATATTGCCAATCTTGATGTTCACATCAAAATTTCCTGTTGGAAATGCTTACGTCAATATTTCCTAAACATTTACGAAAATATTCTCGCTTTCGTAAATATTTTCACCAACATTCTCATAATCATTTCCGGCAGTAGGAACCTCAATATAATAAATTCAAAGTAATTCTTAACAAACTTCAATCACGCACCTCTCAACGTAGACTCCATGCAACAGTTGCGCGCAAGCGGAGACAAATCAGTCCAGTCGAAAAGAGGGACTCATCACTACGAGGTTCAGTAATGAGCAGCCATCAGTCCCGTCACGCGCGCTGATGATCATTTCAACCTCATTTACGACTTGAGATTGAAGGGCCAACGTCAGGTTTTGAATGCACTCGAGCGGCACGTTCTCTCACCAGAATAATCACGGGAGCGTTTGTCGCAATGTTTACGATAATATTTGCTGCAATGTTTGTTGGAAAATTTGCCACAATATTAGCGAGGATACTTGTCGCAGTGTTTACGATAATATTGGCCACAAATTTTGCGAGAGCATTTGTTGCAATATTTACGAGAACATTTGCGGCAATGTTTTAATGTGTTATTTGCCGCAATGCTGTTGCAGCTGCGAGATCAAGCTATAGTGCGGTTGTGGAAGCGAGATTAAGCCACAACGCGATTGCAAAATTAAGCCACAACGCGGTGGCGAAATTAAGCCACAACGCGGTTGCAAAATTAAGCCACCATGAAGTGGCGAAATCAAGCCACAACGCGGTTGCGAAATTAAGCCACAACGCGGTGGCGAAATTAAGCCACAACGCGGTTGCAAAATTGAGCCACAACGCGGTTGCGAAATTAAGCCACAACGCGGTGGCGGCTACAGAGCTGCGGTCTGTGAGGCCCCATCGGCGTCGCGCAGAAAAAATTGCGACGTCTGTCGATCTTTGAGCTCTGGTTCTTGTAAAGAAATCAATATTTCCCAAATGAGGCCATCAACGTCTCTTTCACGCCCATTGCAAAATTTAGGACGCACTTACGATCAACTGTAGAGGCCATTCGCTGATAATCACGTCATTTACACCGGAATAACTGCTCCGTTTAGAAGCCTAATATCCAAAAAAAAGTGGAATAATTTTTTGGACAACTGCAGACTGACGGCTACCTGAAGATGAACTATTGCCCTGCAGTTCGCACCGCCGGCGGGTGATGCAAGACAAACATAAAAGCATCGCAGGTCTCCCGAGGGCCGCGATGGGTGAGCGTGTTGGAGGGAGGAGGTAAGGGGGGCTGAGGGCAAGATAGAGGGCAAGACAGTGGGCAAGACAGTGAGCAAAACAGAAGGCAAGACAAAGGGCATGGGCTGAGGGCATGACAGAGGGCAAGACAGAGGGCATGGGCTGAGGGCATGACAGAGGGCAAGACAGAGGGCATGGGCTGAGGGCATGACAGAGGGCAAGACAGAGGGCAAGACAAAGTGTTCTGCTAAGCAGACGATCCTCGAGTTCACGACGTCGATTCAATCATCCTTTTCATTTTTCTCCCGATATGGATTAGAATAAATATATACGGATTAGAATAACTTTTTACTAATACGGATAAAAAAACATTTGCAATAATACGGATTAGAATAACTTGAATCAAATACCATATTAGTTAAAAATCTTGACTCCATCGCATTAGTTTGAGTTGAAGTTTGCATAAGATGTGAAGAGTTATAACTCGAGAATAACTGAAGAAGATTCTTGAATGTTTGAACAGAAGGTTCCTTTATTGGGGAAATTCCTTGTTTGGTACATATTGCTTGGTACGCATTGTTTGGTACATATTGCTTGGTACGCATTATGTGGTCCGTATTGTTTGGTACGCATTGTTTCGTTCATTGTTTAGTACGCACTGCAAAATAAGCGCGTATCGATTTCTAATTTAAATAAAATAATTGTTAACAATTGATAAAGTAACAATTGCTAATGTAAAAAAGTTTTATTTCCTTCAAAAGTGTGATGCCGATGCTCATCACCACATTCCTGCTATTGGCACGGCGAATTACAGCAAAATAATTGTTAACAATCGAAGTAATTGATAATGTAGGTTAATTATTGACGACTGAAAAAATTGATAACGTAAGCTTTTATTTTCTTGAAAAGTGTGATGACGATACCCAGCACCACATTCCTGGAACAGGCACGGCCGCTTTATCCCAACTCGGGATCTCCTTTGCGCGCCCGACGCGGAGACGGCTCAGCTTACGACCAACTCCATATCTTTACGACCACTTGGCGGCGCATTCAGGGCATTTAATTAGAACAAAGCGCCTCGAAAATTTGCCGACAGCTTTGTAGGCTGGGTCGGTAGCGAAAGATTCCTCGCATGTCGTCTGATGCTTTCTTCAGGCGAGACCTGCAAGAGAGGCGGGATGCGAGATGGTAATATGGAAGGAGTGCGAAGCTATAAATCCATGTCGACCGCAGCTCCAATGAAGTTGTTGCTTTGATAGCACGCCACGATAATTCATTCAAATTTCCAGGTATCGCACAAACTCAAAGATTTCCATCGCAAAATTTCGCTGGGGGATCAACTGTATCTGCCTATTTTATGAACCCTTAGGGACAGTGTGAGGCTAAGGACCGTGGAGCTTCCTGGAGACAGACTCGGTCTATTTGAAGTCTCCGGTCAACGAGCGGTGGTAATCATTTTTCCCTTTGGTATCTTTTTATGGACTTCTGTGGTTCTATTTAGAGGTAGATGTTCCGTGGTGGCTATTCTATAGTACGTAAATAGTCTTCTATCTTCTACTATTAATAAGATGTTCACGCAATAGTCATCGTGTTGCTATCTACTGGCGACGACTATTTCACTGTAGACCAACTGCTGCAAGACATCCTTGTGTCATTTACCAGCAATTATTCTGTAGCCTTTCAAAAATTGTCCCCGCGATCGAGGCAGTCGAATCAGCACCGCATTACTGCGCCTGACTGCGCTGACGCTGAGCAAAAAAAGTTCACTCGACCGTTATTTCACTGCCTTCAACACAAATATTCTGGGTAAAGCTATACAGTTTAACTCAGCAAATTCTGGGTAAAGCTGTGCAATTTTACACAAGACACACAACACTTCGACCAGCATCTAAGATGCAACGGCCGTCTGACCTTACGTGGCCGTTACTGGGCTGAACTGCGGTGAACTGCGCTGGACTGCGCCGAAACGCTCTATGAGGGTTTTAATTACTGCGTTAATTTGTGCTCGCGCATGGGATTTTTACCTGGATTGTAAACACTCCGCTGCAGTGTTTCTATAGTTATTCCATGATAACAATTACTCAGGCACTTATATAGTGATAACTATACCTCAGATACATTCGCTACTAGTGAGTATTCTATGGTAACCATCATACTATTTTCTACTGGTAGAAATCCCGTAGAGGCTTCCCTTTGTTGTACTAAATAGATTTTCTCATCGTACTTGCACGGGACGGATGATTTGAGCTGCATGGAAATTACATAACATTGTCTTGGATATTTCTAACCGAAAATTTCCAGCCCCGCTCCCTTCGCTTGATTTTTCCTTGACGAGGTGTGATTTCCAAGGCCTTATCAACTTAATGTTTTCGATGACCCCACATATGTCACGAGAGTATTCAACAGTTATGACGTTTATATGACTGAAATTTAAACCAATTCGCGTATTTCAGGAGTTTTTAAAGCCCTGGCGTATGAAGAACACTAAAGTCATGCAAGTTTTGTTCGTCAGGTGCAATTGTTATTTTTATCGTTCTTATTATATGGGATTTTAAAACCGAGAACGATACCTTGACGTTTCATCAGTGCACTAATAATTAATAAATTAATTCGGTCACACTCGAGTACACCAACATAAGATGTGAAGTATTACATATGCATCACTCGAGAATAACTGAAGTAGAATCTCGAGTGTCTGAACATGATGTTCCCTTATTGGCGAAATTCATTGTTTGGTTTGCATTACTACGTGCGTACAATGTTTGGTACAATGTTTGGTACAAAGTTTGATACAATGTTTGGTACAAAGTTTGATACAATGTTTGGCACAAAATTTGGTACAACGTTTGGTTCAAAATTTGATACACAGTTTGGTACAAAGTTTGATACAATGTTTGGTACAATGTTTGGTAAAAAATTTGATACACAGTTTGGTACAAAGTTTGATAAAATGTTTGGTACAAAATTTGATACACAGTTTGGTACAAAATTTGATACACAGTTTGGTACAAAATTTGGTACAACGTTCCCATCCACGAGAATGCAACATCTCAGCGTCTCTTCCGCTCAGCTCGATAAAGGCAAACGAAAGCGTGGGCATCGCAATGAAACGAAAACGCCAAGGGAGAAAAAGTATAAAAAAGGAAGATACCAGTGCAAGAGCTCGGTTGCAAGGTATGTACGATGCCTCCATCCACAAGAAAGATAGAGTAGTAGAAAAATGAGAATAATGAGGAATAAACAATGGGGAAAAATCAATGGGACATCGGAATAAAGAATGGAACAGAAATACAAACAATGGGACAGAGGAATAAACAATGGAGCAGACGACCAAACGATGGGATAGAGGAATAAACAATGACACAGAGAAATAAAAAACGGACCCTCCGTAGCTCTAAATTTCAACCCACAACACACTCCTGCAAGAAGTGCTGCTCATTTTGTGGTGAGTAGTTGGAGTTACTGTCAAGGCTGACTTGATCAATTCGTCCGTGGTCTGCCGGAATAACAGCAATATGACTGCCTTAGTAATTTTTTTCTTGTATATAACAAACCTGGTGTACAAGTTTCGAGCTGTTCACGACCTTTTGATGTTACTCTCCTCAAACGCAGGAGCTTGCCAGGCTTACAATTATCAACAATCGAAAGTCATCTTATATGTACATCACATCATGTGAAATTCAACGTATACATGATCTCATGTGAATCTCAACTTATACATCACCTCATGGGAATCTCGACTTATACATCACCTCATGTGAAGCACAACTTATACATCATCTCATGTGAAACTCAACTTCCACATCACATCATGTGAAACTCTACTTATACATCACCTCATGTGAAACTCAACTTCCACATCATCTCATGTGAAACACAACTTATACATCATCTCATGTGAAACTCAACTTATACATCATCTCATGTGAAACACAACTTCCACATCACATCACGTGAAACTCAACTTATACATCACCTCATGTGAAACTCAACTTCCACATCATCTCATGTGAAACTCAACTTATACATCATCTCATGTGAAACACAACTTCCACATCACATCACGTGAAACTCAACTTATACATCACCTCATGTGAAACTCAACTTCCACATCATCTCATGTGAAACTCAACTTATACATCATCTCATGTGAATCTAAACTCGCATATCACATCATGTGAAAATTAACTTGCAAATCACCTCATGTCCAACTCAACTTATTGATGAAAATTAATAGAACGATGAAAATTAATCAATTTTTCAAGTTTTGTGTGAGAAAAAAAATTTGGTCAGAAAATTAGGGCTAATTTTCACGCAGATAAGTAGAGGATATCAGAAGCTGTTGTCCTTCACCCCGAGGGTAGACTGCACGTACTCGACAGCTTTCGTTTGCCAGCTCCCCACATCCTGGGGCTACCATCCTACTTTCTTCTTCCCCTCGGTAGTCCGCTCTACCTGTCACCGTGATGGTAATGGTTATTGTCTGTATCTTTAGGTAATGGTTATTGTCCATGCCTATAGGTAATGGTTATTGTTCATATCTATAGGTAATGGTTATTGTCCATATCTATAGGTAATGGTTATTGTCCATATCTATAGGTAATGGTTATTGTCCATATCTATAGGTAATGGTTATTGCCTCTATCTGTGGGTAATGGTTATTGCCTGCATCTATAGGTAATAGTTATTGCTTATATCTATAGGGCAATAAAGGCTCACGCAACACTTGCAATTCATGCCAGGAAGAAAATGAGCAGCTTTTATACAGGAGAAGAGTGCCAGGAGACGCAAGGGGCATTTGAGGCATACTGAGAAATTCAACGACTTTTTCAACGATTGAATTCCGCGATTTTTCCAATGTTTCAAGCATTGCCGTCAAAATACATGGAGAAGGCTCCATCGTTCAGCTCTAGCACGAACAAAGAGCACTATTTAGGATCTGCATTAACTGCAAAACATCACACTGTAGAGAATCAAGTTCACCGTCATTGAGCTCGCGAGTTGTGTGCGCAGCGGTCATTTCGCTCTCCAAAAATTCAAAACTTTCAACCATTGAAAATTGAAACGTCTCTGAAAACACAAAGGTAAGACAGCGAAGTGTGCGGTAGCACTGATACTGTCGCGTCTAATCAAAATAAGGGCGTGTATCGCAAAGGTTTCATCAAAATACGAGCGTAGATCGTAGCGGTTTCATCAAAATAAGAGCGTGTATCGCAAAGGTTTCATCAAAATACGAGCGTAGATCGTGGCGGTTTCATCAAAATAAGAGCGTGTATCGCCGAGGTTACATTAAAATAAGAGCGTCTTTCGCAATGGTTTTATCAAAATAAGACCGTGTATCGCAGTGGCTTCAACAAAATAAGACCTTATATCGTAACGGTTTCATCATAATATAAGTCACCGTGATCAGCTAACAAGAACAGATATCATAGATTTTTACTGTGCTTTATTGATGATGGCTCACGGTATATACTCCAGCTTATTTGTTGACGCACTCCCTTATTTATGACTCCGTCCACTTCACATATTTATTTCAGGCTGATTTTTGGGTTAAATTTGATTGACCGCTTCACCTGTTTCATTGCTGCCTGATCTTTTTAAGTGTTGATTTCAGAGTAAAAGAGATTGTGTTTTTTTTGTATTTTCATTGTAAAGTTTTAATTGTAAGGGAAAATTTTTTTAAAATATCGTGCTTGTTATCGCTTGGTTTTTACACATGCGAGTTAATTGAAAAATATAGTTATTTTTCTAAATAGAGGTTCCAATCAATCAACGTCAAGTGTATTTTATAGCAGAACTATTTCTTAAAATATCGTACTTGTTCTCTATTAGTTTCTTTGTATATTAGTGCTTTTAAAAATTTAGTTCTTTTGCTTAATAGCGGTTCAAATCAATCAACGCTAAGTGCAATTCATGAAGCAGGGAAGGTAACTGCCGTAAGATGAAGAGTTTCATAACATTACACTCGCTATAACATATTTAGGTCTTCGTGTATTGCGGTACTGAGTACATCACCTGTTTGTTAGGATTTGTATCCTGGTTCAGATTCAACATTTTTATTGTGCCTGATGTAGTTTAGAGTATAAGATTATCATTTCTATGAATTAGACTGAAAATTTTCTCTATATTTTCAACCTGAAGATGATATTCGATGCATTGAAACGTCACGTTTTATAGGCTACGAGGATGTTGAGTATTTAATGATTGACAGCGTTTTAGTAAAAATATTGAGTGAATTACGACTCATTTAGACACGTGAAAAACTTCAACTATTTTGTAAAGTTGAGAAAGAAAATATTTGTTTCTTAATGACGTCCCGCTGCTTTCGATCTCTCTAAGTAATCGATCTCTCCAACCTCGTTCTAAAATACCCCACAGTCAAAGCCTCCAACAGTCTACGGAGACATTCAAGCAGCTTTGTCTTACTCAGAAGAACGGGGAGATTTTTTTAGCATCGTCTGCCGTGATGAAGCTACCCTGACACAAAAAATAGTTGGCATCACACACACCACACAGGCATCACACACCACACAGGCATCCCACACCACACGTACAGGCATCAAACACCACACAGGCATCGCACACCACACAGACATCACACACCACACAGGCATCACACACCACGCAGGCATCACACACCACACAGGCATCACACACCACACAGGCATCACACACCACACAGGCATCACACAACACACAGGCATCACACACCACACAGACATCCCACACCCCACAGACATCACACACCTCACAGACATCACACGCCACACAGACATCACACACCACACAGGCGTCACACACCACACAGACATCACACACACCACACAGGAATCACACACACCACACAGACATCACACACCACACGTCTGACGTCAGACAAAGCAGGCAGATGCACAGCAGTGACGGCGGCGGCTACCCGAGACACACTTGCGCTGCCGCTGCGCCGGGCCACCGCCGCTGTGCCGTCAAATGCGCGACTTCGCGACACACTACAAAAAAAGATGAATTATGCGAGGCTCTCGCGTAATGCAAGATGAGAACGCTTGTCTCGGCCTGGAAATAACAATGGGAGAAATAGCTCATGATCGCCAGTTCGACCGCCGCTGCTGCCCGTTAGACGTAGCTGCCGGCGAGAGATGGGTGGGAGTGGTTCGATTTGCGAGTGATTACGGCTGCTGAGATTAGCGGCTGTCGGGCCTAACGTTCCTTGTGACAACTGTGCCCAGGCTCCAGGATCCGGCAAGTTTGTGCTCTTCAAAAGACAAATTCGCTTCAAAAGACAAATTCGCTTCAAAAGACAAATTCGCTTCAAAAGACAAATTCGCTTCAAAAGACAAATTCGCTTCAAAAGACAAATTCGCCTCAAAAGACAAATTCGATTCAAAAGATAAATTTGCTTCAAAAGACAAATTCGCTTCAAAAGACAAATTCGCTTCAAAAGACAAATTCGCTTCAAAAGACAAATTCGCTTCAAAAGATAAATTCGATTCAAAAGACAAATTCGCTTCAAAAGACAAATTCGCTTCAAAAGACAAATTCGCTTCAAAAGACAAATTCGCTTCAAAAGACAAATTCGCTTCAAAAGATAAATTTGCTTCAAAAGATAAATTCGCTTCAAAAGATAAATTCGCTTCAAAAGATAAATTCGATTCAAAAGACAAATTCGCTTCAAAAGATAAATTCGATTCAAAAGACAAATTCGCTTCAAAAGACAAATTCGCTTCAAAAGATAAATTTGCTTCAAAAGATAAATTCGCTTCAAAAGATAAATTCGCTTCAAAAGATAAATTCGATTCAAAAGACAAATTCGCTTCAAAAGACAAATTCGCTTCAAAAGATAAATTCGATTCAAAAGACAAATTCGCTTCAAAAGACAAATTCGCTTCAAAAGACAAATTTGCTTCAAAAGACAAATTCGCTTCAAAAGACACTCGCTTCATGAGATGAATTCTCTTCAAAAGACAAATGTGCAGTACCTCATTGGCTGAAGATTTTGCTGCTGCAACACCGCTTATCTTGGGCAGATATTTATTTTGTTTCGTTGTTTCAGAAGTGATTACACTACGAAAATGTTATCAGGGCGAGGCTGGTCCGAGACGGTTATTTCGATCTGTTTCATTATTCTAACCTTCGAAAATTCAACGAAAACACTGCGAGGGTATCCTTTTTGTTTACCTCCTGTTTTGTTTGTATTCTATTTTGCTTGCATTCTATTTTGTTTGTGTCCTATTTTGTTTGAATCCTATTTTGTTTATATCCTATTTTGTTCGTATCCTATTTTGTTTGCCTTCTGTTTTGTTTGTATCCTGTTTTGTTTGTGTCCTATTTTGTTTGTATCCTATTTTGTTTGTATCCTATTTTGTTTGTGTCCTATTTTGTTTGAATCCTATTTTGTTTATATCCTATTTTGTTCGTATCCTATTTTGTTTGCATTGTGTTTTGTTTGTATCCTTTTTTGTATTTTTTTTGTTCCTGAAACTGTAGAACTGCTGGGCTTGAAAATAATCGTTTTTGAAATTATTTGTTGAATGCAGTAATACTTATAAAATATTTATCAATTAAAGTACTTTACGAAGTATAAATCGGTGTTTTAAAACCAGGTTGAAGAGTAAAAAACCAAAACGTTTCGAACATTCCAGTTCAAAAACATTCATGAACCGCTCCTCATTTCTTGCTAATCAAAATCATTTGAAGTGATATAAAAATTGTTTCCTGGAAATTGAAATATTACATTTTTAAATTGTGAAATTGAGATTAATAGGGTCCAATAGTTTTTTGGTGTATAACCAACCAGCCATAAAAAGTGGCTATATTAACCATCACTTAAGCGGGCCAATTAATGGCAGGGCTGTTCTAATATCATTTCATAGAGCATACTGAGTTGTGACAATTGTAGTTGTCGGTGGAAATGGTGGTGGAGGTTGTGTTGGTTGTAGTGGTGGCCTGGTTGTGTTGAGTCTTCAGAAGCAGACGACTTCCGCATTGTCATAACCCTCACCTTTAACTCAATCACGACCTCCATCCACAACTCCACCACAGCTCCACCACCTTCAACAACTCCACCACAACTCCACCACCCACAACTCCACCACAGCTCCACCACCCACTACAGCTCCACCACAACTCCACCCCCCACAACTCCACCACAGCTCCACCACCCACAACTCCATCACAGCTCCACCACCCACAACTCCACCACCCTCAACTCCACCACAGCTCCACCATCCACAACTCCACCACAGCTCCACCACCCACAACTCCACCACAGCTCCACCATCCACAACTCCACCACAGCTCCACCACCCACAACATCACAGGCCCACACACCACGCCCACATTATTCATTGCCCAGGTTTCAACACGCAGTTACGATATGAGTTTGTAGACAGCGTTTGCACTAAGCACAACCCCCTCCGCATTCACATCACATTCAGGACCTGTAATATTCGAGCAAAATTTCTGAAAATTGTTTTTTTTTCATAGTAATATAATTTTGATAAAATTTTTCGTGGTGTCTCAATCTCGCATCCGCATTCAGACATTGCGTGCCGCCCTCTGCTGAGAAGCCAGCGTGGTCCTCAAACTGAGAAATACTGTTGGTATTTACCTGTTAAACATGTACTTATATTTTTTTCGTCATGAGGTGGCAGTTTCCTTCCTTAAGCACTTAGCAACGAGGGTTAATCGAGAAAGTGACCAATCGAGCTGATAATTTGTTAATTTCGTCAAAGTCTTAATATATTTATACATGTACTGGAAGTTCAGTCTTTGCTAAACGATTGTGGCTCAAGTAGCGTATGTGACCACACCACAAATAGCATTTGCTCTAAGTAGATCCACTCTACTTCTTCGCAGCAGTGACAGGTAATACCAAGTCCCGGTAGATTGCAGAACTACCATGACTGCAGGCAGACCCACCAGCCTAGACCGCTTCACGCGTGGGATGTCAAAGAGAATGTACCGAGTGATTTACGGGACTTGGACCTGTTCATGCGTGAGCTTCACAGCTTTTTGGGATGCGTTAGCCTGAAAGTCTTTATATAGTATGCGTGAGTTTGAATTTTTTCTTTGGCAAGCGTGAGTTCGAATTTTTTTTTCTGCAAGCGTGAGTTCGAATTCTTTTTTCTGCAAGCGTGAGTTCGAATTTTTGGTCACTGCAGGGCGAGCGTGTTTGTTATTTTTTTTGGCATGTGTGATTTTGAGAGTTTTTTCTTGGCATGCATAAGTTTGAAATCAACCGCAAAGACCACCAATTAGGGTTCAGTTACACAGTCACACCGCCACAGAGGCGTCTACTTTTCACGCCCCCTGCGTAAGTTGTGTTGGGCAGAGCGCGATCTGCGACATTGGAAGCTTGGGCTGCTCTTATCTGTACTAGTGATTCACTCACACTAGAACTAGTAAGTACATGTACTAGTGATTCACTTGAACTAGTGATTAAGTATCTGTATTAGTGAATCACTTGAATTAGTGAGTAAGTATCTGTACTAGTGACTAACTTGAACTAGTGAGTATCTGTACTAGTGATCCATGCTAACATTTCTCTTTAAATTGCTCTCGTGATCCATCCAGACCAGCTCTACTGTAGTGACAACAGCAAGCCCAGTCAGTAACAGCCAGCAAACAATGTTTTTTGTTTTCAGATTTTTCGTAAAGACGATTCATTAAACGATAAATTTTAACGTCTAGAATATTTTATCTACAGATATACGGATGATGCTAATTGAAATTGACAGCTATGCAGTATCTGTAAGATTTTTGTTAGGACGTAATAGGGAGTTGCGTGTGTTGCAACTGCCTATTAAGAGGAAGCGATAACTCTAACTTCAATTTAACATGAAATATTCGAAAGTTAAAGTACTGAACACTTTCACAGCAATTTGTTATACTGAAGTTCAATTTTCAACTCAAATATAAAGTCGATTGTTGTAAGCCATTTTGAAAACAGCGAACATTAACTGGATCGTGCCTGCATTGAGCTTTAATTAAGTATTTATGAAAATTGAGTTTGTGACTACTGGTCGGTCAGCAGCATTATGAAAATCCCCTCCGTGGCTACCGGGGGCGCACGTTGCGGCCAAGATGTTAACAAATCTGTGTATATCGTAATTCAGAGTAAATCGTAAGTCATAATAAGGCATCGTACCCATTTGTTACAGTGATCATGAGCGAAAGAGCTCGATAACAATGGCATCAACAGAACAGCACAATCAACACCAGCAGTAACCCCTGGACATGGAACACCAACAAAAGCAACACCAGCAACAGTAACGCCAGGCATAATTGCAGCACCAGCAGCAAAACAATCACTAGCAATACTAATAAAACCAGCGCCAGCAACACAAGCAGCAGCAGCAACACCAGCACCACACCACCAATCACCAGCACCCCACAACACCAGCACAACACAACACCAGCACCAAACAAGCACCACACAACACAATCAGCACCAACACCACACAACACTAGCACCACACCACACAACACCAGCACAACACAACACCAGCACCAAACAAGCACCACACAACACCCGCACCAGACCACACAACTCCAGCACCACACCACACAACACCAGCACAACACAACACCAGCACCAAACAAGCACCACACAACACAATCAGCACCAACACCACACAACACCGCACAGCACCACACCAACACCAGCAGCATCTCCAGCAGCAGCGAGAGAAGAAGATGCGCTGCGGATGCTGCGAGTGCCGTTAGAGCGAGACAGGAGCGGTGCCGGGGGCCGGCATACGTCTCCCGTAGCGTCAAAAAGTACACAGCGAGGTCCGGTTATGTGCCGCAAAAAATGCGCGTCCGTAAGAGCGCTGTAGGACATCATGAGCAAAAACAAGGAGTCCCACAGGGGGATTTGGAGGGTGGCCGGTCATTGGTGGGTGCCCAGCGTCTCTCCAGGGCGCAGGTTCTCAACCAGGGTAAATTTACCCTGGGGTAAAGAATTAAATTAATGAACTTACGGGGTAAAGAATTGTAGAGTTGGGGTAATAATTGAAGTACCTGGTAATTTTAAAACTAATTCGGTTATATTTAGTTTTGTTAGTTTTGTGAAATGAGAGATGAAAAGTTAATGAAATAATGTTTTATTTTGTAAAATGAGAGGATGCAAAGAAAGTGCGTGTGTTTTGTGTGGGAATATAGGGTAAATGGAGAAATAGATTAAGCCGAGGGGGTCAATGACGGAGGAAAGGTTTAGAATGGCTGCTTTAGGGCATGACCAGACCAGCGAACTATAGCTGACGGGGGTGGTGGTGGTGGTGTGAGGAGGCGGGACTCTCGTACGTTAATCTCTTTTTTTTTTG
Organism: Morinoia aosen; assembly: GCA_030386875.1. Classification (NCBI taxonomy): domain Eukaryota; kingdom Metazoa; phylum Arthropoda; class Malacostraca; order Amphipoda; family Talitridae; genus Morinoia; species Morinoia aosen. The sequence continues at coordinate 42,589,247 of CM059567.1, read as the reverse complement.
GGTGAGAAATACTCGTACGTTAATCTTTTTTTCGGGAGAGCTAGATGGTAATCTCTGAATTTTGAGGTGAGAGAGCGCAACTCAACCCTGAGGTGGTCAATCCGTCATGCTCGGAGAAGCTGAGCAGGGTTTTTTCTAAATACGCTCTCAAGTGATACGATGTTTTCAATGAGCATCTAGCTTTAGGTGAAGCGGTGAAGGTTTATCGTTCGCATGCCTAATAATCCGGCAATTTTCATTTAAAATGAATGTAAATCATTAAAATGAAGCCAGTTGGTCGGGACCAGCATGTCTTTGGGCGCTATGCGCCCAGGCTCCGTCGACGTCTCTGGAGTTTTTGTTGCTTGCAATTTGTCGGAGTGGAGACTGGTACAGTGTTGTGCTGTGTTGTGCTGTGTTGTGCTGTGTTGTGCTGTGTTGTGCTGTGTTGTGCTGTGTTCTGCCTCGCCAGCGATTTTGTCTCTTGTTCGACACTTCGATACTGTCTCTTACTGGACACTGCGATGTACTGTCTCCTGCTGGACACAGCGGAACTGGACACTGCCTGAGTTCCTGAGTCCTACGAAGCAAGGACAGACGCGAGTTACGTCCTGAAGGAGTTGGGGTTCAGTTAAGAATGCGTTTAAAAAAAATTGAAGATGCGTCTAGCTTTTTGAAACTACAGAAATTTCGGGCCAGTAATAATTGCAATCGTATGTAGACACTTCTTATTTAGACACCTTAGCCTCATAAGGTATGGGAGGTGTTTGTTGAAAGTGATGGGTGCACGGGCTAGAGCTGATACTTGGTGTTGTATCGTACTGCAGCGTATTGCAGTGCATTGTAATATACTGCGTTGTATTGCATTGTATTGCACAACCGTGTATTGTATTGCATAGTATTGCATTGTATTACACTGCACTGTAATATGATGCAATATGATGCAATACAATGTAATGTAATGTGTAATGCTATGCAATATAATGTAATATGATGCAATATAATACAATGTAACGTGTAATGCAATGCAATATAATGTAATATGATGCAATATAATGTAATACAATGCAATACAGTGTAATGCAATACAATATAACGTTATGCAATGCAATATATATAATTATATTGCATTGCATAACGTTATATTGTATTGCATTACACTGTATTGCATTGTATTACATTATATTGCATCATAATATTACATTATATTGTGTTGCATTACACATTACATTGTATTATATTGCATCATATTACATTAAATTGCATCATATTACATTATATTGCGTTGTATTACACGTTACATTGTATTATATTGCATCATATTACATTAAATTGCATCATATTACATTATATTGCGTTGTATTACACGTTACATTGTATTATATTGCATCATATTACATTACATTGCATCATATTACATTATATTGCGTTGCATTACACGTTACATTGTATTATATTGCATCATATTACATTATATTGCATAGCATTACACATTACATTACATTGTATTGCATCATATTGCATCATATTACATTATATTGCATTGTATTCCATTATATTAAGTATATTGCACTGTGTGGCGCTGCTCTGCACCAGTGCCCTTGCTGCTGGACAAGCCCGTGCTGCACAGCCTGCCCTGTTGCGGCGGCCGCTGCTGGTTTTTATCACATGAGAGGATGGAACTCTTCTCGCTGAGGGGAGGCGGGAGGAGAGCCTTCCCGGCCTCCCCGAGCTCCCTTAGTTGTCAGTCCTGGGGCTTGCGCCCCGCAACTGAGGTCAATTTTGTAGGCCCCAAAACCCCAGGGGGCTTTAGGCCATCAAAATATGACGAGGGAACAAAACATCGATCGGCGCCGTCAATGACCTGAAATTTTTGCCTGAAGTTAGTCTGTTTTGAGGGTTTTGAGCATTCAAAATATGATCTGGGGATAAAAACCTCGGCGCCGTCAACGACCTGAAAATTGTCTGCTCAGAGCACCCGATAGCTCATCCTTGATTCACGATCGCAACTCGCGAGGCTCGAAAAGAAGTTTCAGTTGCCCATAGCGGATCTCATCCACCTCAGGTCTCGTTTTTTTGATGTTAAAAGAAAACGATCTCGGGGTGCTTTCTTGATCCCGCAATACTCTTGAATTATTTTTTCGCTGCTTTTTGGAAAGTATAGTAGGCAAATAATTTTGAAGCCACAGCAGATGATTTAGCCACAGCCTGCAGAAGTGAGGGAGCATTTGCTGGGAATGTGAGCCGCGATACAGAGCGAGCTGGCTTGCGGCAAGCCTGTCCAATTGCTTGACGTGAGGCAAGCAGGCACTAAAACTAAATTCCCTTGGATAAATGTATTATTTAACAAGTCCACCCCCAATATTGGAATAGAAAATAAGGCAAAATAAAAGAAAGGCCGTAAGAAACAAAGAAATCAATCTCTCGAGAGTTGATGAGGCCGAGCTTGTATCACAGATACGCTCATCACACACTTTCGGCTAGCTTCGGACAGACAGACGGACGAAGCTCTTATTATAGTATAGATTGCTGAAAGCACCCAAAATGCACTCAAAACGCACGTATATGTAGGTCTCAGGTTTGTGACGTTCAAAACGTCGATAAATATTTCAAATTGTGGCGCAACGAACTGTTCGTCTGCCTGGTGCGGTGGGCTTACAGCCGTCTCTATACCACCCGGCTGTTGTTGCATCAAGGTGGGATAATGAATACCACCCAGCTGCCGTTGCATCAAGGTGGGTAATGAATACCACCCAGCTGCCGTTGCATCAAGGTGGGTAATGAATACCCCCAGCTGTTGTTGCATCAAGATGGGTCTCGAATAATGAATGCCAGCTGTTCACCAGACAGCTTAGCACGCCTCATCACTCCCCAACTACCACCAAACACCGTGTGGGTATCGCACCCACATCACCCGTCCCCGCTCTGCATCCTCCTAATGAACTAAACCGTCGTACAGATGCCCGCCAAAAGGACTACTGAAGCCTTTCTCCAATTTTTTTCTGCTTTGCACCGAAGCGCCGCTACCGTCATCTGTTGTCCAAGCGCCACGCTCACTCTAGAATTAAATATGAGAGAAGTGACCCGCTCTAATTTTCGTACCGGGTGTCTGTGATATTAGCCGTTCAAGTATTGCTTCTGTTTAAGGCGGCAATAATTATAGATGTAACGGCGGCGAAAAAGTTAGGCCAGGGACCGATTAAGTTTAAAATTAGTGTCGAATCAGGGATGTTATTGATGATTTTGGCTGGTGTAAAATAAACTTTTGGGAAATAGGGTAAAATTGGTAAAACGGAATTAAGTAGTCGATCGCCGATGTTTTTGATGATCGTAGCGTATTCTAAAAGCTTTTCGAAAATTTGGCAAAATTTTATGAACTTTCTTATGGTGATATTTCGGTCAATTTTGGTATATTCTACGAAATTTTATGGAGTTAAGGAATAATTTTCGATAGTTTGGGGCTTATGTTAGACTGGGAGTGTTATCTTGTACTAGCTGCTTGCAATAAATGAGAAGCTGGCACTTTGCTTCTATTTTTTTGCATAGTGACAGTTAACTGCACTAGGTAGCAGTGGAATAATCCACCACAGAGTCCTCTGTTGAGCAAGAAGGTCGGTGCTTCTGAAAACTGTATACCACTACAAAAAAAATTACAAAAATTTTGTTGCAATAAATTTAACGATTTAAAATAAGGCTAAAATTCGAGGCAATTCTTTAAGCACCGCAAATTGCACTGAGCTCATTATTTAAAAATCGTTAACGTATGCCAGAGACTTCTGTAGCGATGTCGTTATTCCGAGATTCGAAGTTCTAATCAACGAAATGGAGATTTTAACTCTCATGATTCAAATTCGGAGAATTTCGAACCTAAGGACCTAAATTTGGAGAATCAATGCATACTCTCCGTACATCCACTTCTGGAATCTTGGTCCAGGGTAGCCTGATTCTTAGAATCTACGATTGCACACGGCCCGTCAAAAAAATGGCAGGATTAGATATAGGACCAACTAAGCTTCAACATGGCTTTCCCATGATTTCCCATGCTATTCTATGGCTTTCCAATACTTTGCCAAGTCTCAACCGGTGATATTCTATACAACCTAATCTAACCTACCAATACACGTGATATTCTATACAACCTAATCTAACCTACCAATACACGTGATATTCTATACAACCTAATCTAACCTACCAATACACGTGATATTCTATACAACCTAATCTAACCTACCAATACACGTGATATTCTATACAACCTAATCTAACCTACCAATACACGTGATATTCTATACAACCTAATCTAACCTACCAATACACGTGATATTCTATACAACCTAATCTAACCTACCAATACACGTGATATACATTCCGACTCCCAATCTGCTGGGTTGAGGCACCGAAAATTGTGGAGTTGATGAAGCTTGTATCACAGATACGCTCATATCACACTGCAGGCTGGTGGGTGTGACACACGGACGGACGGACGGACGGACGGGGCTCTTTTTATAATATAGAAGATAGATAGAACCTCTACTATAAGGATCCCAGCTTAGGGGTAAAGGACTTCTGTAATCCAAACCTGCGTACTCTTACGATGCCACAATCAAGTTCCAACGCAGGTTTTATATAGGGCTAGCACGAGGGAAACATGTAACAATAACATTAACATCGCTGAATTTTTTCAGATGAATTTTTTTGAATGAATTGGAAAATTCCAATGATTATTTCTACATTTTTTTGAGTGTTACAAGCAACAGCAACATTGCTCACAGTAATTCAATGCAGTGTAACGCAAGTGTTAATTGCGGCAGAATGACCAAAACTGTTCGCTGAAATTCATATTTTTCGGGACAAAATTCTCAAGCTGAGTTTTTTCAAGTGACATTCAAGCCTCTAGTCAGAGAGAAGCACGAAGCGTAGCCCAGTCGGCACAAGAACTCACGCTGCCGGATGTACCGCTGCAGCGACATAAATCGGTTGCAAGTCTGGCCTAGGTGATATTTTTGGCCTTCCAGGGCAATTGCCTAAATCTTCACCTTCTTATCATACATCTTTTCTTTTTATCATATATTTTTTCTTATGCTAAACTCGAGTTCCAACGCAGGTTTTCTATAGAATCAGCACGAGGGAAACATGTAACAACAACATCAACAACACTGAAGTGTTTCCTAATTTTAAATGATAATTTTAAAAGACTCGGTTAGAATTCGAGCAAACACTTTTAGAAGTTCTGTGGCAGGTAATGCTCCAGTCACAATGCACTGTATATAGGATACCAGATGCTAAGTAAAATTCAGTACTAATTGGTCGGTTCTTAGGACATCTCACTCTTAAGATATAAGAAAATAGAAATAGTGAAAAAAGACAGGAAGACATTGTGAAAGAATTGAAATTTCAAGTAGACTAACTAAACTGGATTCTCCAGTCTGTTCTTGGGGATGCCGCGTGTAAATTCTGGGCTGATTTTAATAATTGATGGGTACAATTCGCCTCACCAGACATAAACTGAACCATGCTTTTTCATTGCATTGCTGGCGCTGCCAGCTTATCACTTTACGTTCTTCAGCACTATAATTACGGCATATATACTCAGAATACAGAACACTAGTACTAGTGTACACGACCTCTCAAAATGATGGAATTTGATATTATCTTTAAACAAATCCTCAAGATGGGGATGACAAACAAATATATCCATCCCAATAGTACCCGCGATTAAAATATTCTTGTATTTGTACACTGGTGAAACTCGTATCACTGATACGGTCATTGAGCGTCCTTTAAGGCGTGAAAGAGAGATGGACCAACCAATTTAATTTGTTTAATGAAATCCCCAACGTAGTAACATACGAGAAATTATGTATAAAAAATACATACATTTATTTATTTGTACATTTAAGGAGATACCTGGCGTTTCATTATATAGTATTGATTACCTGATATTCGCCGGCGACGTTTCTGACCTACCGAGGATTTCTGCAGTGGTTGCAGATGCGACGGCTTATTTTTGACCGAGCACCGCTCCAGTTTCCCTAACTGTATCTAGGATACGGTGCTGCTCTATAACATCCTGTTCCGACCGCAAGTCCGGCCAGTGCAGCGCGCTACGGTAGAGGAAACAAGGTAGGGCCATTTCTATGGGGGTAAGTACACCTCCTCTTGTTCGGCTAGCCAATAGAAAGGCTTTATTTCAAACAGACTTTATAACGTCACCGCTGTGACATGTCGTTAGGCCAATAGTGGCGCCTTATTTGAGGCTAGAAGCGCTGGCAAATTTAATGTGAGCGCTGCTATTGGTTCGTTGCCATGACGTCAGCATTGCCACACGGTCGACGAAAAAAAGACTGGTTTGACCCTACCTTGTTTCTCCTACTGTGCAGGGTAGACGTCAGTCCGGTGCGTGTGCGTGATCGAGGCCGTCCGCTAAATCGCTAACCATCCGCAAGATAGGGATATCTGATCTGTAACCTGTCTTACTTCGAGCTTCATTTGAGTTCCTTCATATTGACATTCAAGGTATACGTGAAGGAGATAGGTAGTATTTCGCCTTTGTTTTATTTGATTCTAAATTTCACCAGGCTAAATATTTTGTAGGATATTGAGGGTGTGACAAATGACAGCAAAATGGCGTACAGTCTTCTTCATTTCTGTTCAATTCATAACATAACACGCAAACTCTGATATGAACAAATTGTTGAAATTTGTAATGTTCTCAAAGTGAATGACTATCAATAACCGACGCTACGTAATGAATGAATACACTTTTACATTTGAATTCAATTTACTTGTATTGATTGAAAAAATTCGAACATAAGTTTCCAGGCACAAAAAAGGAGAAGCCGGAGCAAGAAAAGACACACAAAACACGTAAAAGACAATCAGCATTCACAAACAGTTTTCATGAATGAATCATAGCTATAAGACCGCCGCCATCTTGGATAACGCGGTGACGCGAGTTGTTCCGATGCAGCTCCGCACCTTGTATCACCTTGTATCACCTTGTATCACCTTGTATCACCTTGTATTACCTTGTATCACCTTGTATTACCTTGTATCACTCTGTATCACCTTGTATCACCTTGTATCACCTTGTATTACCTTGTATCACTTTGTATCACCTTGTATCACCTTGCATCACCTTGTATCACCTTGTATTGCCTTGCATCACCTTGTATCACCTTGTATCACCTTGTGTCAAATTGGATCACCTTGTATCACCTTGAATCACCTTGCATCACCTTGTATCACCTTGTATCACCTTGTATCACCTTGTATCACCTTGTATCACCTTGCATCATCTTTCATCACCTTGAATCACCTTGTATCACCTTGTATCACCTTGTATCACCTTGCATCACCTTGTATCACCTTGTATCAACAAAGAAAAAGACTATCCTAATTTCAGCAATAGAATTTTTCACAACCACAACCAAGAAATCGTAATCGAAATTAAAAATATCACACCTGAACTACAAAAGTTATTGTGCAGAATAACAAGACTAACTCTTTCATCATCGAGATAGAAGGCAAAGATAACTCAACCTACTTCAATACCTCAATCTGCACTTGAGCCACGGTAGAGGAAACAAGGTAGGGTCAAATCATTTTTTTTTCGTCGACTGTGTGGTTTTGCTGACGTCACAGCAACGAACCAATAGCAGCGCTCATATTGCTCCTGGTAGCACTGCTACCCCCAAATCAGTCTCTGCTATTAGCCTAACGACATGGCGTTTTGGTGACGTCATAATGTTTGATTGAAATAAGGCTTTTCTATTGGCTAGCCGAACAAGAGGAGGTGTATTTTCTCTCATAGAAATGACCCTACCTTGTTTTCTCTACCGTGCTATAAACCTACATGAAAATTCAAAGGTGAGCAAGATTCCATTCGAGTATTTCTTCTGAAACCTCGATGCCCACACTTATTTTATCGATTATTTTTACCATCGTATTTGTGTAATTATTACCTACCCATCTTTCCATCCGAGTATCCTAAATACCGTATTCTAAATGCCATCGTGGTGAGTTTGAGAACTTCAGGTTAAACTGGAAATAAAAGCGTATTATAAAAAGTCGTAAAAAACCTTAAAAAAATGTAAAAAATCGTCAAATAAAATTGTTTACTCGCAAAACATTAGATAAATTAGATAAATAAATATTACATTAATTAAATAAAGAAATAAATATTAGATAAATGAAATTAGGTAAATAAATATAAATTAGATAAACATTAGATGAATACATATATAAATTAGATCTGTAAAGGTGCGTCTCTGAGGCAAATAAAATCATATTGGGCCAAACAAAACCAGAGATACGTCTTTAAAAGTGCGTCTCTGAAGCAAGCACCAGAGTCTGCAATAAGGCCTTGCAGTCGGGAACGATATGGCGTCCGCCAAAAGAAGGCCAGACGCCGGCTTGCGTGAACTGCTATCGGCCGCGCCTGAGCCGCCACGATCCGAGAACTGGACGGCGGGCAACCCGCATCTCCTGCTCCAGCACGCGATCCCGGCTGGAGCGCGTAACATACACACACACACACACACATATGCTGCAATTGGCTGTGCCCACTGCATATTCGAAAATTTTCTTCAGCCCACACAGTGATGGTAAAATCAGGGAGTTGTTTACAACATCTTGATTTTTCGTTGCAAGCTTATTTTATTCAGCCCACGCAATGATGGTAAAATCATGAAGTTGCCTCAAAACAGCTCAAATTTACTTTATACTTCAATAACGCAAGAATGAGCAGTTTCTGCGAGCATCATTTATGACGGGAAGACTTGCAAAGATGAAAAGGAGGTTTCATGCACTGCATCCATTACGATACAATGTGCGCAGTCTGAAACATTTATAAGTTTGCGTTTCTTCAAAGACTTAAGGCTCGTGATGAGTGCGAAGGACAGAATTTCGATGCTTAGTAATTTGTGTCCACGTGAATATTTGTCTTATAAAGGGTACATGAAAGGTACAAGTTTCTGGAGCAGTTTAGTTGATTTCTTCGGTATGTATTGTTCAGTTAACCACGTCAGTTCACTTCAGTGAGCATGTGAATGTTTTTGTGGACGAGCACACATGACTGCTGGTATGACATATGCAACTGACTGTTGATATTGACTTGTAGAAATGATTATTGATATTGAAGTGTACGAATGATTATTGATATTGATGTGTAGAAATGATTATTTATATTGAAGTGTAGAAATGAAAATTGATATTGAAGTGTACGAATGATTATTGACATTGATGTGTAGAAATGATTATTTATATTGAAGTGTAGAAATGAAAATTGATATTGAAGTGTACGAATGATTATTGACATTGATGTGTAGAAATGATTATTTATATTGAAGTGTAGAAATGAAAATTGATATTGAAGTGTACGAATGATTATTGACATTGATGTGTAGAAATGATTACTGATATTAATGAGTTTGCGTGTCACCACTGCGCATAGTGCACATTCCTGCACAAACTCCCCAATTCCTGCAGTGAGGGCGGTAATTTGGTGATTGGTAGACATGGAAAGCTAACTGCTTTTCACATGAAAAATATTTAATTTCCATCTATTTTTCTCATTTTGCTGAGTACATACCAGAATCGTCCACTTCAGTTTCACTAAAACTTTTAAATGGAGTGATACTAATAAGGAAGAAAGAAAATAGAAATATATATATATATATATATATATATATTGATACTTTCCAAGATTGAAAAATTATGCATACACATATATATATATATATATATAATATATTTATTTATATTTTATATGTTCATATTAATACATGAATGTATATATATATATAATAATTATATATATTATGTTCACACCGATACAATGGAGTGGCGTGCTCTTACTTAAAGGGATTGAAGTACAATAACATGAATTCTTGTACTCCGTGAACACATTTTTCATGGATACCTTCTGAAGCGTTCGGCTGTCGACTCGTCAGCATCACACAACAAAGTCGGCCATTTTTTACCGTCCTCGCCGCTGCGCATCCATGATACCGCCAACCATTTAAGTGCCTCACGATACGCAGGCAACCCTCAGCGTCGCGTGCGCGAGGGCCGTGCGAGCGCAAGAACCGAGCGAAGTGCATCAGGTCGGCACGCACGGCACAGCCACACATGCAGAAACAAGATCAGACATCCGTTTTGAAAAAGTCATTGCATATTAAAGACGTGAATTACTGGGCTCGTATTTACGAGATCCTCGATCAACTTTTTGTTCGTGCTTGATTTGCTACGACCCTGCCTGATATGACTCCTGATATGACTCCATGAATAATTCTTTTCAGAATGGAATTCTTATTATTGGCGAGGTTGATATGAGCGTTGACATAAAAAGCAGCCTTATATTTTCTGGCTGTGAATTTGGGACAGAACCTCAAGCTTCTACCGGAAGTAGAAAGACGCTTTTGCTTTCGTCTTTTTTGCAACATATTAATAAGAAATTAAACAAAAAACTGTTATTTAATGTCACGATAAAAAAACATACACAGAGCGAGCAGGTATTTTTTGAACGTAGAGATTCATTTTTATGCCACAGCTTTCAAGAAACTAGATGAATAGAATAGAAAAAAATAGAAAAAACTGGATTTAAACGCAAATTAATTCAACAGACTTTTTACTCATTTTATTTAATCATCATTATTTACTCATTATTAATCTCTTTTTTTCCACCAATACAATTGAATATCTCGGACACAGACAGGCGTTGCGATACGATTCAAGCGAAAACCCTCCGACGTAGAGAAATGTCTCTTTTTCTCTCTCTAACCTTCCTCCATTGATGCAATCAGGACAATCAATAGTCGTACGGAAACTATAAGCCTGAATTTAACTTTTCTTAGAATGACGGCCAAGTCTAATGAGAATTCAGTAAAATATAGCAGCATGGTTACACCGGCCCCAGTTACCATATCCTGTTGTTCAGTGCAATGGACGAGTGCGATCGCTACTTATCCATCTGTATTATTATTATGAAACGGCTCTTTCTCTTAATTTTGCTGAACTTGCGGATAATTCTATAAAAGTTTTGAATTAAGAGGCTCATAACGTTATCCATTACTCAGGTTTCAAAAGCACTTAAACGCAGTAAATGTGAAATGATCGACTTTGGAAAGAGTTTTACCGACCTGACTCTAGCTTATATGAAGTACATCGCATGTTTGCGGTTCGTTAAGAGGGAAACGTTAGCAGGTGTTTCCTTACGTGTATGAGCCTTAGAATCGTATGCATTTCATGACCCAAAAAAGCCTCGCATTCCAATATACCATCAGTGTTTAAAAACTTATAAACGATGAACGCTGTTAATATTGAAATCATATTTATTAGAACTGTACAAGGTCTTTGAATAAAATATTTACAAAAAATCTATTCACTCTATAAAACGTTTCGGAGACCAGCTCCATCCTCAGTAAGTCAATCTGTAAAAGACAAAAAAATTGAATAAAGATAACTTCCGTTAAACCTAAAGAACAAGTTTTTTCATTAAAAATCTACTTATAAATTGGCAAGGGAAATGAACTATTTGTGCTATTGAGGACAGGCTTTTTTTGGCTATGTATAGGGCCTCTAAACAAGAGTGCCTATCAGTGTTTCATCGCTAGTAAATGTTTCGACGGTTTTTCCATCAATAAACTTAGGTGTGAAATTCATTGACTGATATTTTACTTCAGGTTCCATCACTAAACTTAGGTATGATATTCATTGACTGTTATTTTACTTCAGGTTAATCTTAGCTTCTTGCATACCTGCAGCCTGATTTACACAGCGTTGCCATAAGGTTTTCTCTTGGATTCAATGATACGATTACTTGTATTCTGAGTTCTGTATATTTCGCCAACACAAATACTGCTAAAACCGGTTCTCCAAATCAATGGCAGCCTTGGAACCCTTGGCTCCCATAACGTTTCTCCCCCACATATCTCGTCCCTTGGAATCTATTTCATTCAATCTTTTAGAAAATGTAAATCGAAAGGATCGTTTCATTCAGATCGAAAACAGTCCCTTTGTTTCACGTTAAAAAAAGTTTTACAACTACTTAAAACAGCTCCTGTGATGTGCGTTTTAAAACAGTTTTAAAACTACGTGAACAGCTTCTTTGATTTACGTTTTAAGGCCGTTGATTAAACAGCTTTTCAAAAAAATCAATGATTTGGCATGTGTCACATTCATTTGAATTCTAAATCCCTTTTGACTGAACCCAATTTATCGAACAGGGAGCAGCGTCTGCGCTGGAAGACAACAGGTTAAAACCACCGCAAATTAACACTTTGACAGCAACGTGCACCACCGGTGACCACGGAGGGGATTTTTACCAGCAACACCTGCAACACCAGCAACACCTGCAACACCAGCAACACCTGCAACACCAGCAACACCTGCAACACCATCAACACGACCACACCGCCAACACCACCACACCCCCACACCACAACACCAACAACACCACTACACTAGCACATCACTACACCAGCCCACCACTACACCAGCCCACCACCACACCAGCAACACCAGCAACACCAACACACCACCACACCAGCACACCAGAAACACCACCACACCTGCAACACCAACAACACCACCACACCAGCAATACCAGAAACACCCCTACGCCAGCAACACCAGCAACACCAACACACCAACAACACCACCACACCAGCACACTATACGATCAGCAACACCGGTTCCACAAGTCAGGTTTACGACTCCATAGACGTCCGGACGCGAGCCATCAGTGCGCTGTGCGGCATTCCCTCGGCTGGGCAAACAAAGCCCGTCTAAATTATTCCATTTTGCCCAATAGCCAAGAAACAACGATTATCTGCCTTAAATGAGAGGCCTGTAAATCTGCGAGCGAATGAAGGCTTGGCAAATAAATTTGTGTTTGTCCTGTCTTTGTCCTAGGTACTTAATTTTGCGGCAATGACTTTACCTCCGCTGTTAATTTTGCGGCAATGACTTTAAGTGCGCAATTACCACGTGACCTCTTGGAGTTGCATCTCTGTTATGTATTTGTTTTATGAGGGTCCGTTATGAAGAAGTGAACCCGCTAAGCTTTGAGGTTCGTCAAAGGCTTTGCTCGCTAAAAGCGTACGTCGATTTCTGTGGTGTTCGGTTCGGATAACTGGAGGCAAGGACCCGACTTCCGTCCCTCCTTCTAAAGGCAGTTAATTTTCCATCCAGATTTCTGTTATGATTTTCTGCTTGAATTTCCGTCAAAGTACCACTTCATGAGTACTAAAACGCAAATTCATAAATAAATACATAAATTATCAGTTCACAAATACCAAAATACTGAATCCTAAATGCTAAAATACCGGTTCACTAATGCTAAATTACCAATCAGTAAATACCAAGATATCAAATCGTAAATACCAACACACCGGTGCATGAATGCCAAAATACCAATCCATAAATGCCAAAATACCGGTTCACAAATGTCAAAATACAAATTCACTATCACTAAAACACCAGTTCATAGATATCATAATACCAGTTCATAGACACCAAAATACCAATTCACAAACACTAAAATACCAGTTTCTAGATGCCAAAATACCAAATAATGACATTATACCAAAATACTAATTCACAAACACTAAAACACAAGTTCATAGATACCAAAACATCAATTCCTAGATACCACTTCATGACTCCATACACAAACTGCAGAGACTCTCACACTGCACCAAATCAGCCGATGCCCGTACGCAGTTCAGTACGAGCTCCTTCTCTTCCTGTCACGCGTTCCTCATCGAGCACGCTGGGCGTTAGGATGGTAATTAATAGTAATTACGTAATAGCATATGCGTGCGTAATGGTGACAGGGGCAAACAAACAAAAAGTACACCTTATATCAGAGCACGTCGAGTTTGAAATGCTGTTGAGCGATGAAAGTTGCAATTCAATGAGCCGAACTTTTAGGTTGGCCTTTGCACCAAGGCTAGAGGCAGTGCTACAAGTTGGCCATTGCACCAAGGCTAAAGGCAGTGCGACAGGGTTGCCATTGCACCAAGGCTAGAGGCAGTGCTACAAGACGGTCATTGCACCAAGGCTAGAGGCTGTGCAACAAGTAATATTGTGCAGAGATCAGCCCCATGTGCAAACTGCAACAATGCTTAGACACGGTAGGTTACAATTAAAGCAATTTTTAGTAATGCATCGGCACTACTGATCAGTTTCATGCTGGCTGCAGCAATCATGCAATGTATGTAGTGGCCTGAGTATCAAAGATACAAGAATATTAAGAAAAAGGATGAAGTCGAAGCTCCGGTCAGCTGATCTGTGTCACATGGCACAGAATTACCATTCTGCATATTTTTCTACATCAGTTCCCATTATAAGAGGAAACATTTTAATGCGGTCTAATTTTTGTATAACTCAGTGGTAGTGCTCGATGCAGAGGCCACATCACATCTCACTACTTTCGAACACACTACTTTTACACTCCTCACTACTACTACCACTATTGCTACTCACTACTTTTGCACAGTACTCACGCTAGAAATTCTACTTCCAGCCTGCAAACACGAGCAACTTAGTAGTACCACAAGCAACACCATTGCAACACACCATCACACCTGCACAATGCCGACCACCAGTTAGTCATGTATGATGCCAGTAGCTGGATTGCGCTCTCACAGTGTACATAAAAGTCGTTGAAAGACTTGAGGCCTTCACTCTAAAAGCCGGGAGCAAGTTTGGAACAAATCCCATTTTACTGCAGGCCGCGCAATTAGGTTGCACGGGTCCACTTTACAGCAACGAGCAAAAACTAAATCTCGTTTTGGGCAGCTGACGCAGGAGGCCCTGGTCATTAAAAGCCAGCTTATATAGGCTGGGTGAAGTGAATCCCACATCACGCCGCTCTCGTGCCGAGGCCCCAGTCAAATAAATCTGTACGTTTTCAGTGCAGGGAAGTATATGCACGTGATTTCATGAATAGAATCCACAAGGGTTCCCACCTTGTTACTTGCGGCGGGCGAACTTTGTAGGTTGCGAGAACACACTAAAAATAGTACCCGTGAAAAAATCATAAGTGGCACCAAGATCGAAATGCTGGTCGCCGAAAGGTGGAGCCTCGTTACTTGCGGCGGGCGAACTTTGTAGGTTGCGAGAACACACTAAAAATAGTACCCGTGAAAAAATCATAAGTGGCACCAAGATCGAAATGCTGGTCGCCGAAAGGTGGAGCCTCGAGTATTATAAAAATTCACCCCCTAATTCGCGCAAAATCGCACTTCCCGAGGTCCCAGCGCTTTCAAACTTGGTGAGCGTGTACAAGGGAAAATTCTAAGACATACGGACCCCTTTCCAGGCCCCAAGACCCCATAGGAGAGCCCCGAGAAATCGAAAACCGACCGAAAATAGGGTCATTTCAAACATGAAGAATTTTTTGAATGCGCCGTCGGAGGAGCTGACTTGGTGGGAACTGATAGAGAAAATGTCGGGCTTTAAGACGGTGTGATCGTTACTTCGAAAAGTATTCGGGAAAATGTTCAATGAATGAAAAACTTTTGGGTAAAAAAACGGCCGTTTTTCAAGTGTCACTTTGGCTGCCAGTTGCGGCGTTGTCGATGGGCTTTCGCCTTCCAAAATTTGATAGAATGTAGATTGGAGTTTTTTGTAAAATCTATCAAATTTATGAAGCGACAAGTGCGATACTTTTCTCAAAATGAGCGATTTAAAAATAGTCCTTTTTGTCTGAAAATTCACTTAAACCAAACACATTGGAGAACGCTTCGTTTTACAGGCAAAGTTGTTGAACACTTTTTGCTCGTTTTTTCACGCTACATACAAAATAGTTTTTGTGGAACGATCGCATCAACCGTTCCATATATATATGAAAAAAACATGTTTTTCATGTCATTTCGACTTTTACTACCCCTCTCACGCCCCCTGCTTTACCCTTGAGGGCTTTTAAGTACTCTGTACTGATGCGTCTCGAGGACATCTTTCTATAATGATATCTGTCTCAAAGTCCTAGCTCTTCAAGTTTTTGAGAAAAATGGAAAAAACATCGAAATGAATTTAATCTGGACGCGAAATGTGCCAGTGAAAAGGTCTTTCAATCTCCGCAGATTTTTTACACGGATTATTCCAATGAAGGCATTGAAGTCTCCGCAATGAAAACCATGGGTGACTGCGTTGAGGCACCCCAGCTTGCTCGAGTTGTGAGGGCTGTATAAGGATGTTGAACATCAAGACGCTTATGTTTTATTTTTTGTGGAGTTTGATCCGATATCTTTCGATTGTTTGTTAAAGTTGAAAGTTTTACCAAATTTTCTCCAATTGGAGACCCTTATGAGAATTTCTTATAGGTCTACAGTGTTCTTATAGTTATAATAAATTCATTTTGACATGGAACTCAATACTCGAACTCGGTTCTTTCGCTTTGAGATTCGCATAACTTCCAGTCATGACTAGTAAATAATCCTTTTCAAGTGTTTAAACTGGTTTTACATGGAAATTTATAGAGAACAAATGTGTTTAAAATACTTGATTCACCTAAAGGTAGTATTATTTTAATTCTAACAAGTTTTGCAATGGAGAATAAATGATGGTTACGCGTTTTATTTTCGGTGCTTGAAGGTCCATGAATTTCAGACACACATTTTCACAGGTATGGCGACTTTGAATTGCAATATAGTAATGAGGTTTAGTATTTGAGACTTAAATTTTCAGCTTCTTATAATAATTGTATTATAATTATTCAGTTGAAGTAATATAAAGTGACATAAATCGCAAATCGAACGTTGCGTAAAGGCATAAATATTGCTCTTGATGCGTTTTTGACCAGAAATGATGCTCATTCGTTCGAGGTGCTCATTTCAGTTCGACTTTATTTATTTTTTATGACGTATTATATGTTGTCCTCTCTCTCCATCACGTTTCAAATCACAAGTTCAATCTAGTGTTTTACCTTAAAGTGTCAGCATCATCGACCTTACTTCGTAGTATGAGTTCAAATACGCAAAGCGAGTAGTTTTCGACGCCAAAAATTCCGCAAATACTTTGCTAGCGTTCTTGAGAACAATTTTATAGCAATCCTATAATATTTCGACATCGCAAATTGTGTCATCGCAAAACAAGGCGTATTCGTAGAACTTCGTAAATGAACTATAATTTAAAGGTGATACACTTTAAATTAGTCATTTGTATAAAGGTATAGTGGCTAAATATTTTTCGTTCGGCACAGCTATTTGTGTAGTGTTTGAAACTTGTTTTATGACGTTAGAGAATTGGAATTGAAAGAGCTCATAGTCCAAGAATTTGACTTCTTATTTTCTAAATTGATAAAGCTCATTGAGGAACAATCTCTCGTTATATTGGTTCGAAGAACACGAAAATGGTTCCTGTCGACATATGCTATGATTGAACGAGGCATTTCCTACGAAGTGTATAGTTTGAGTGAATATTTGGCTAATAAATTTTTATGGTTGGGATGTAAAATTCTTGGATCTTCACGACCAAGAATCTGTCAAGTGTTGAGGAATAATTTGATCTCCAATGATAATAATGATAATAATGATAATTTAAACTCGTTCTTTGAAGGCCTCAAAATCGCTCACATTGCATGTGTGAGTTTCAGGAAGTCATCATTTGAGTGCGTATAGACAACATTACGAGGTTCTAACTGATGATTAATATTTGGTGAATGCGTGTCCCCGACTACAACCAAATCTTGTGCAGGTTTTTTATGTTTGAATGATGTTATGTATTGAATTTGAAATGGTATAACTAATGTATTTGCAATAATAATGTATAAATTACACTCAGCCTAATTGAAGGTTTCTGTATCGATCCACAATAGAAATATATGATGATTAGAATGAGGTTGAAATTGTTCACATTCGTGAACTAATAATTGTTGTGGCGAAAATGATGTCTATTAGGAAACATCATTGTTTCTAAGCTATAGCCGCAGGTGTTCACAGATAAATTTGTTTGAGAAATGTCAGAAATATGTTCGGATATGATGTTGTCGTAATGAATGGGGAATTCCTAAGTTTGATTTCTGATACGAAGAGATTGATTTCGTGTCAATGATGCTTTTATAAAGTTCGTAGTTGTATGTAAGTTGTAAGTGCACTCAAAATTATAGATGAGTGCCAAATGCTCAAATATTGTTGAAAGTTTCCATGAGATTTGCTGCGAATGCGTTCTTTCTTTGTATTAACTGACTTCAACAGAAAAACGCTTTCGCTTGGCGAGAGCGTGAGATCTCGCCAAGCGTTCCCAAAATGGAGAGTTTATTTCTTCGGCGTTCAAGTTAGCGCGCGATAGCGCGTTGTATATATTCGTTGAACGAGTTGTGATGCACAGTTATAAGAGACTTTGATTATTATACGTAGAATTAATTGTGAATGATAACTCTTTTATTGCGGTGTTTCGAACGTAAACATTTATGCTTAAATTTTCAAAAGTAGCTTACCGCAAAATAAAGATGTTATGTATTATTTCGAAATTTGCATCGTTGTGACGTCATTTCTTCGTGACATCGAATTTCTGTTGAGTATGTAGGTTGGATATTTGATGAATTGTCGATTAGAACGAATTAAACTAGTCAACTTCGAAACAAAGGAAAAGGTTAGTGATGCGCACCCATTAATAAACCGAAATGTAAGAAATGTTTCGTCACAATATTTCGTGAGGTAAAATTTGGAACAAATTTTCAATGAAACCCTAATCCCCATAATTTAACGAGAAAATATAGCAGGCAGAATGTCTCTGCCGGTGAAATAGTTATGGAACGCATTTTCATTTTGTGACCAATAGAATATCAATTGGTTATAAGTTACAGTTGGATGGAAGGATATTTTAGCGCACATAGAGGTTAGTAATTCGTGAGGAATATAAGGGCAAAGGCGTAAGCAATAAATCAGATAAAATAGGTGCTACCGAAATTGTAAGTATATAGGACAGGGAACCCTGAATTAGTAAAGTGTAGTTGTATGTACGTGAGTTGGAAATGTGTCAAGTAAGTTAATTCACGTCATATTTAGAGCAAGATAGATTAAATTGAGTTAGGTTAGAGTAGGTTACGATAAATTAGATTTTTTTAGGTGAGTTTAGACCATGTTTCGTTAGTTGAGGTTAGGTGACTTTGCCTTGAGTTAGGTTCGGTTAGAGAACATTATATTTCTTTAGATAGGGTGTGACAGTGTGACACGAAAGCTAATTTAAAGATTTGATGAGTTGTAACACATACGTATGGTCTGTGTTATACTATGAATGAGGGTGCCATCGTTTTTGTTGGGCTTTGTTATTCATGCGAATGGTTTGGAGAAATTATTTCGCATCAGTTTGTTATAGTGACAAGGTTAGGTTGATTTTACTGTTAGTATATATGCGAATGATATTGCTTTTGGTAAATTAAATTCTTGAGGTGTTTCTAAGTTCGATGTAGAGTTTAGGTTGAAAGACGTGTATATATATATAAACAATTAAATTCTTGAGCTGTTTCTAAGTTCGATGTAGAGTTTAGGTTGAAAGACGTGTATATATATGAAAGACGGTGATGTATATTGGTTTGTCTTTTGAGACGATGGTGTGTGTGAAAGTGGGTTGCTTCTTAATTGTGGTGATTTGTTAGGTTTCGTTAATTGAATTAGGTTTCACGTCAATTGAATTAAAGTGAATTAAGTTTCTTCATCAATGGTGTTGTAGTTGGTGAATGAAATGCTTGTGGTGTTTGAAAGGTAAACATAGAAATTGAAGTAAATAGCATTGATATTGATACATATATTATTTTGTCATTTGAGACGATGGTGCATCTCATTGCGTTGCTGCAGATTTGTGGTGATTTGGCAAGTGTGCACGACACTTGCATGTGCGTGTACATAAGTGTGTGCGTGTGTGTTTGAACGTGTGTGCGTGTCTATCATTATTATGATAGTGTTGTACAGAGGAATGTCTGTGTTCGCCCCTAGCGGGCTGTGCCTGGTTACTTGCGGCGGGCGAACTTTGTAGGTTGCGAGAACACACTAAAAATAGTACCCGTGAAAAAATCATACCTGGCACCAACATCGAAATGCTTGTCGCCGAAAGGTGGAGCCTCGAGTATTATAAAAATTCACCCCCTAATTCGCGCAAAACCACACTTCCCGGGGTCCCAGCGCTTTCAAACTTGGTGAGCGTGTACAAGGGAAAATTCTAAGACATACGGACCCCTTTCCAGGCCCCAAGACCCCATAGGAGACCCCCGAGAAATCGAAAACCGACTGAAAATAGGGTCATTTCAAACATGAAGAAAGTTTTCATTGCGCAGTCGGAGGAGCTGAATTTGTCGGAACTGGTAGAGAAAATGTCGGGCTTTAAGACGGTGTCATCGTTATTTCGAAAAGTAGTCGGGAAAATGTTCAATGAATGAAAAACTTTTGGGTAAAAAAACCGCCGTTTTTCAAGTGTCACTTTGGCTGCCAGTTGCGGCGTTTTCGATGGGCTTTCGCCTTCCAAAATTTGATAGAATGTAGATTGGAGTTTTTTCTAAAATCTATCAAATTTATGAAGCCACAAGTGCGATACTTTTCTCAAAATGAGTGATTTAGAAATAGTCCTTTTTGTCTGAAAATTCACTTAAACCACAAACATTGGAGAACGCTTCGTTTTACAGGCAAAGTTGTTGAACACTTTTTGCTCATTTTTTCACGCTACATACAAAATAGCTTTTGTGGAACGATCGCATCAACCGTTTCATGTATATATGAAAAAAACATGGTTTTCACGTCATTCCGACTTTTATTACCCCTCTCACGTCCCCCGCGTTACCCTTGAGGGCTTTTAAGTACTCTGTACTGATGCGTCTCGAGGATATCTTTCTTTAATGATACATGTCTCAAACTCCTAGCTTTTCAAGTTTTTGAGAAAAATGGAAAAAACATCGAAATAAATTTCCCCTGGACGCGAAATGTGCCAGTGAAAAGGTATTTCAATCTCCGTAGATTAATGACACGGATGATTTCTTGTTTTGCATTGAAGTCTCCACACCGAGATCATATGGGTGACAGCGATGACGCAACCTAGGCTTGCTTGCGTGGCGAAGGCTCTATAAGGATGTTGAACATCAAGACGCTTATGTTTTATTTTTTGTGGAGTTTGATCCGATGTATTTCGATTCTTTGTTAAGTTCAAAGTTTCAACCAATTTTTGACCGTTTGAGGCTGTGTTATTTATTTTGTATAGGTCTACAGTGTTGTTATAGTTATTATAAATTTATTTTGACGTGGAACTCAATACTCGAACTCGATTCTTTCGCTTATAGATTCGCATTACTTGCAGTCATGACTAGTCAATCATCGTTTCAAGTGTTGAAACTGGTTTAACTTGGAACTTTATAGAGAAGAAATGTGTTTAGACTTTGTGATTCAGCTTATGGTAGTATTATTTCAATTCTAACATGTTTGGCAGAAAAGAAAAAATTATGGTTACGCGTTTTATTTACCCTGCTTGTTGGTCCATGAATGTAAGAGTAATTTGAAGCGATATGGCCGCATTGAATGGCAATATAGTAATGAGGTTTAGTATTTGAGACCTAAATTTGCAGCTTCTTATAATAATTGTACTATAATTATCAAGTTGAAGTAATATAAAGTGACATAAATCGCAAATCAGATGTTGCGTAGAGGCGTAAATATTGCCGTTGATGCGTTTTTGACGAGAAAAGATGCTCATATTCGTTCGAGGTGCTGATTTCAGTGAAGCTTGATTTCTTTTTGATGACGTATTATATGTTGTCGTCACTTCATCACATTACAAATTCAATGTTCAATCTAGTGTTTTACTTTAAAGTGTCAGCATCATCGACGTTACTTCGTAGTATGAGTTCAAATACGCAAAGCGAGTAGTTTTCGACGCCAAAAATTCCGCAACTTCTGTGCTATCGTTGTTGAGAGCAATTTTATCGCAATCTTATAATATTTTGACATCGCATATTGTGTCATCGGAGAACAAGCCGAATATAGGTTAAACTTCGTAAGTGAACTATATAATTCAAAGGTGATACACTTGAAATTAGTCATCTCTATAGAGATATAGGTTCTAAATATTTTTCGTTCGGCACAGGTCTTTGTGCCTATTTGTGTTGCGTTTGAAACTTGTTTTTGACGTTAGAAAATTGAAATTGAAAGAGCTCATAGTCCAAGAATTTGACTTTTCATTTTCTAAATTAATAAAGCTCATTGAGGAACGAATCTCTCGATATATTTGTTCAAACAACACGAAAATGGTTCATGTCGACATATGTTTTGATTGAACGAGGCATTTTCTAGGAAGGGTAAAGTTTGAGTGAATATTTGTATCATAATTTATTATGGTTGGGATGTAAAATTGCTGGATCTTCACGACCAAGAACCTGTCAAGTGTTCACGAAAAATTCGATCTCCAATAATAATAATTAAAAGTCGTTGTTTGAAGGCCTCAAAATCGCTCACATTGCATGCGTGAGTTTCAGGAAGTCATCATTTGAGTGAGTATAGACAAGATTACGAGGTTGTAACTGATGATTAATATTTGGTGAATATGTGTCCCCGAAGACAACGAAATCTTGTGCAGGTTTTGTATGTTTGAATGTTGTTATTTATTGAATTTGAAATGGTATAACTAAAGTATTTGCAATAATAATTTATAAATTCCACTCAGCCTAATTGAAGGTTTCTGTATCGATCCACAATAGAAATATATGATTAGAAAGAGGTTGAAATTGTTCAAATTCGTGAACTAATAATTGTTGTGGCGAAAATGATGTCTATTAGGAAACACATCAGTGATTCTAAGCTATAGCCGCAGGTGTTCACAGATAAATTTGTTTGAGAAATGTCAGAAATATGTTCGGATATGATGTTGTCGTAATGAATGGGGAATTCCTAAGTTTGATTTCTGATATGAAGAGATTGATTTGGTGTCAATGATGCTTTTAGAAAGTTCGTAGTTGTATGTAAGTTGTAAGTGCACTCAAAATTATAGATGAGTGCCAAATGCTCAAATATTGTTGAAAGTTTCCATGAGATTTGCTGCGAATGCGTTCTTTCTTTGTATTAAGTGACTTCAACACAAAAACGCTTTCGCTTGGCGAGAGCTTGAGATCTCGCCAAGCGGTCCCAAAATGGAGAGTTTATTTCTTCGGCGTTCAAGTTAGCGCGCGATAGCGCGTTGTATATATTCGTTGAACGAGTTGTGATGCACAGTTATAAGAGACTTTGATTATTATACGTAGAATTAATTGTGAATGATAACTCTTTTATTGCGGTGTTTCGAACGTAAACATTTATGCTGGAATTTTCAAAAGTAGCTTACCGCAAAATAAAGATGTTATGTATTATTTCGAAATATGCATCGTTGTGACGTCATTTCTTCGTGACATCGAATTTCTGTTGAGTATGTAGGTTGGATATTTGATGAATTGTCGATTAGAACGAATTAAATTAGTCAACTTCGAAACAAAGGAAAAGGTTAGTGATGCGCACCCATTAATAAACCGAAATGTAAGAAATGTTTCGTCACAATATTTCGTGAGGTAAAATTTGGAACAAATTTTCAATGAAACCCTAATCCCCATAATTTAACGAGAAAATATAGCAGGCAGAATGTCTCTGCCGGTGAAATAGTTATGGAACGCATTTTCATTTTGTGACCAATAGAATATCAATTGGTTATAAGTTACAGTTGGATGGAAGGATATTTTAGCGCACATAGAGGTTAGTAATTCGTGAGGAATATAAGGGCAAAGGCGTAAGCAATAAATCAGATAAAATAGGTGCTACCGAAATTGTAAGTATATAGGACAGGGAACCCTGAATTAGTGAAGTGTAGTTGTATGTACGTGAGTTGGAAATGTGTCAAGTAAGTTAATTCACGTCATATTTAGAGCAAGATAGATTAAATTGAGTTAGGTTAGAGTAGGTTACGATAAATTAGATTTTTTTAGGTGAGTTTAGACCATGTTTCGTTAGTTGAGGTTAGGTGACTTTGCCTTGAGTTAGGTTCGGTTAGAGAACATTATATTTCTTTAGATAGGGTGTGACAGTGTGACACGAAAGCTAATTTAAAGATTTGATGAGTTGTAACACATACGTATGGTCTGTGTTATACTATGAATGAGGGTGCCATCGTTTTGGTTGGGCTTTGTTATTCATGCGAATGGTTTGGAGAAATTATTTCGCATCAGTTTGTTATAGTGACAAGGTTAGGTTGATATTACTGTTAGTATATATGCGAATGATATTGCTTTTGGTAAATTAAATTCTTGAGGTGTTTCTAAGTTCGATGTAGAGTTTAGGTTGAAAGACGTGTATATATATATATATACAATTAAATTCTTGAGCTGTTTCTAAGTTCGATGTAGAGTTTAGGTTGAAAGACGTGTATATATATGAAAGACGGTGATGTATATTGGTTTGTCTTTTGAGACGATGGTGTGTGTGAAAGTGGGTTGCTTCTTAATTGTGGTGATTTGTTAGGTTTCGTTAATTGAATTAGGTTTCACGTCAATCGAATTAAAGTGAATTAAGTTTCTTCATCAATGGTGTTGTAGTTGGTGAATGAAATGCTTGTGGTGTTTGAAAGGTAAACATAGAAATTAAAGTAAATAGCATTGATATTGATACATATATGATTTTGTCATTTGAGACGATGGTGCATCTCATTGCGTTGCTGCAGATTTGTGGTGATTTGGCAAGTGTGCACGACATTTGCATGTGCGTGTACATAAGTGTGTGCGTATGTGTGTTTGAACGTGTGTGCGTGTCTATCATTATTATGATAGTGTTGTACAGAGGAATGTCTGTGTGTTCGCCCCTAGCGGGCTGTGCCTGGTTACTTGCGGCGGGCGAACTTTGTAGGTTGCGAGAACACACTAAAAATAGTACCCGTGAAAAAATCATACCTGGCACCAACATCGAAATGCTTGTCGCCGAAAGGTGGAGCCTCGAGTATTAGAAAAATACACCCCCTAATTCGCGCAAAACCACACTTCCCGAGGTCCCAGCGCTTTCAAACTTGGTGAGCGTGTACAAGGGAAAATTCTAAGACATACGGACCCCTTTCCAGGCCCCAAGACCCCATAGGAGACCCCCGAGAAGTCGAAAACCGACCGAAAATAGGGTCATTTCAAACATGAAGAATTTTTTGATTGCGCCGTCGGAGGAGCTGACTTGGTGGGAGCTGATAGAGAAAATGTCGGGCTTTAAGACGGTGTGATCGTTACTTCGAAAAGTATTAGGGAAAATGTTCAATGAATGAAAAACTTTTGGTTAAAAAATCGGCCGTTTTTCAAGTGTCACTTTGGCTGCCAGTTGCGGCGTTTTCGATGGGCTTTCGCCTTCCAGAATTTGATAGAATTTAGATTGGAGTTTTTTCTAAAATCTATCAAATGTATGAATCGACAAGTGCGATACTTTTCTCAAAATGAGCGATTTAAAAATAGTCCTTTTTGTCTGAAAATTCACTTAAACCAAAGACATTGGAGAACGCTTCGTTTTACAGGCAAAGTTGTTGAACACTTTTTGCTCGTTTTTTCACGCTACATACAAAATAGCTTTTGTGGAGCGATCGCATCAACCGTTCCATATATATATGGAAAAAACATGTTTTTCACGTCATTTCGACTTTTATTACCCCTCTCACGCCTCCTGCTTTACCCCTGAGGGCTTTTAAATACTCTGTACTGATGCGTATCGAGGACATCTTTCTATAATGATACCAGTCTCAAAGTCGTAGCTTTTCTATTTTTTGAGATAATTGGAACAAACATCGAAAGAAATTTCCCCTCGACGCGAAATGTGCCAGTGAAAAGGTCTTTCAATCTCCGTAGATTAATGACACGGATTATTTCTTCTTTTGCATTGAAGTCTCCACATCGAGATCATGGGTGACTGCGATGACGTGGCCTAAGCTTGCTCGAGTTGTGAGGGCTGTATAAGGATCTTGAACATCATGACGCTTATGTTTTCATGTTTGTCGAGTTTGATCCCATATATTTCGAGTGATTGATAAAGTTCGAAGTTTCAACCAATTTTTGACCGTTTGAGGCTGTGTTGCAAATTTTTCATAGGTCTACAGTGTTGTTAAAGTTATTATAAATTTATTTTGACGTGGAACTCAATACTCGAACTCGGTTCTTTCGCTTTTAGATTCGCATAACTTGCAGTCATGACTAGTAAATCATCCTTTTCAAGTGTTGAAACTGGTTTAACTTGGAACTTTATAGAGAAGAGATGTGTTTAGACTTTGTGATTCAGCTTATGGTAGTATTATTTCAATTCTAACATGTTTGGCAGAAGAGAAAAAATGATGGTTACGCGTTTTATTTACCCTGCTCCATGAATGTAAGAGTAATTTGAAGCGGTATGGCCGCTTTGAATGGCAATATAGTAATGAGGTTTAGTATTTGAGACCTAAATTTTCAGCTTCTTATAATAATTGTATTATAATTATCCAGTTGAAGTAATACAAAGTGACATAAATCGCAAATCAAACGTTGCGTAAAGGCGTAAATATTGCTCTTGATGCGTTTTTGACCAGAAATGATGCTCATTCGTTCGAGGTGCTCATTTCAGTTCGACTTTATTTATTTTTTATGACGTATTATATGTTGTCCTCTCTCTCCATCACGTTACAAATCACAAGTTCAATCTAGTGTTTTACCTTAAGGTGTCAGCATCATCGACCTTACTTCGTAGTATGAGTTCAAATACGCAAAGCGAGTAGTTTTCGACGCCAAAAATTCCGCAACTACTTTGCTAGCGTTCTTGAGAACAATTTTATAGCAATCCTATAATATTTCGACATCGCAAATTGTGTCATCGCAAAACAAGGCGTATTCGTAAAACTTCGTAAATGAACTATAATTCAAAGGTGATACACTTTAAATTAGTCATTTGTATAAAGGTATAGTGGCTAAATATTTTTCGTTCGGCACAGCTATTTGTGTAGTGTTTGAAACTTGTTTTATGACGTTAAAAAATTGGAATTGAAAGAGCTCATAGTCCAAGAATTTGACTTTTCATTTTCTAAATTAATAAAGCTCATTGAGGAACGAATCTCTCGATATATATTGGTTCAAACAACACGAAAATGGTTCATGTCGACATATATGCTTTGATTGAACGAGGCATTTTCTAGGAAGGGTATAGTTTGAGTGAATATTTGTATCATAACTTTTTATTGTTGGGATGTAAAATTGCTGGATCTTCACGACCAAGAACCTGTAAAGTGTTCACGAAAAATTCGATCTCCAATAATAATAATAATTAAAACTCGTTGTTTGAAGGCCTCAAAATCGCTCACATTGCATATGCGTGAGTTTCAGGAAGTCATCATTTGAGTGAGTATAGACAACATTACGAGGTTCTAACTGATGAATAATATTTGGTGAATATTTGTCCCCGAAGACAACCAAATATTTTGCAGGTTTTGTATGTTTGAATGATGTTATTTATGAAATTCGAAATGGTATAAGTGATATATTTGCAAGAATGTTTTATAAATTCCACTCAGCCTAATTGAAGGTTTCTGTATCGATGAATAATAGAAATAGAAGATTAGAGAGAGGTTCAAATTGTTCACATTCCTGAAAGAATTGATTGTTGTGGTGAAAATAATGTCTATTGGGAAATATAAGTGATTCTAAGCTATAGCCGCAGTTGTTGACAGATTCATTTGCTTGAGAAATGTGAGGAATATGTTCGGATATGATGTTGTCGTTATGAATGTGGACTTGCTAAGTTTGATTTCTGATTTGAAGAGATGAATTTCTTGTCAATGATGCATTAGAAAGCTTTTAGTGGAATGTAAGTTGTAAGTGCACTCAAAATTGTAGCTGAAGGCCAAATGCGCAAATATTGTTGAAAGTTTCCAAGAGATTTGCTGTGAATGCGTTCTTTCTTTGTATTTACTGACTTCAACACAAAAACGCTTTCGCTTGGCGAGAGCTTCAGGTCTCGCCAAGCGTTCCCAAAATGGAGAGTTTATTTCTTGGGCCTTCAACTTAGCGCGATAGCGCGGTGTGTATATATTCGTTTACCGATTTGTGATGCACAGTTAAGAGACTTTGATTGCTAGCCCTATAATGAATTGTTAATGATAAGTGTTTGATTACGATTTTTGGACCGTAAAGCTTTAGACTTGAATTTTGAAAATTAGCTTATTGGCAAAATAAAGATTTTATGTAATATTTCCCAATTGGCATCGCTGTGACGTCATCATTTCTTCGTGACATCGAATTTCTTTGGAGTATGTAGGTTGGATATTTGATGAATTGTCGATTAGAACGAAGTGAACTTGTCAACTTCAAAACAGAGGGAAAGTCTAGTGATGCGAACCGATGAATAAACCAAAATGTAAGAAATGTTTCGTCACAATATTTCGTGAGGTAAAATTTTGAACAAATTCAAGCAGACCCTATTCCATATAATTGAACGAGAAAATATAGCAGCCAGAATGTCTCTGCTGGCGAAATAGTAATGGAACGCATTTTCGTTATTTGACTATTAGGATTTTAAGTGGTTATTATTTAGAATTTGATGGAAGGATGTTAGCGTACAAAGAGATTATGAATTCTTGAGGAATAATGGCAAAGACATAAGAATTAAATAAGGTAAAATACGTGGGACCGAAATTTGAACTATAGAACAGGACAGGACACCCTGAATTATTTAAGTTTAGTTGTATGTAGGTGAGTTGGAAGTGTGTGTCGAGTAAGTTAATTCAAGTCATATTTGGAGCAAGATAGGTTAATTTCAGTTAGGTTAAAGTAGGTTACGTTAAATCAGGTTTGCTTAGGTGATTTTAGACTATGTTAGTTGAGGTTAGGTGACTTTGCCTTGAGTTAGGTTGGCTTAGAGTACGTTATATTACTTTAGATAGAGTGTGACACGCAAACAGATTTAAAGATTTGATGAGCTGTAACACATACGTATAGTCAGTGAAATACTACGAATGAGGGTGCCATCGTTTTGGTTAGGCTGTTATGAGCATGGGAATGGTTTGGTGAATTGATTTTTCACCAGTTTTTTGGTTGTAAGACATACGTTTAGTCAGTGTAATACTATGAATGAGGGTATCATATCGTTTTGGATAGGCTGTGTTTTTCATGTGAATGGTTTAGAGAGAACTACTTTCGCACCAGTTTGTTAGTGGCAAGGTTAGGTTGATATTACTGTTAGTATATATGTGAATGATATTGCTTTTGCTAAATGAAATTGTTGTGGGGTTTTCAAGTTCGACATAGAGTTTAGAGTGACAGACGTTGTATATTGGTTTGTTTTGTGAGACGATGTTGTCTGTAAGTGGGTGTCTTCTGAATTGTGGTGATTCGTTTCGTCAATTGAGCATTAGTGATTAGAGATAGAGATTAGTGTTGAATAGAGATTAGTGTTGAAAAATGAAATGGTTGTGGTGTTTGAAAGTTGAACATAGAAATTGAAGTAAATAGCATTGCGTTTTGATACATATATTATTTTGGCATTTGACACGATGGTGTATCTCATTGCTATGATTTGCATTTTGATACATATATTATTTTGGCATTTGACACGATGGTGTATCTCATTGCTATGATAGTGGTGTACAGAGGAATGTCTGTGTTCGCCCCTTGCGGGCTGTGCCTGGTTACTTGCGGCGGGCGAACTTTGTAGTAGTGTTGCGAGAAGAGACTAAAAATAGTACCCGTGAAAAAATTTTAAGTGGCACCAAGATCGGAATTGCTTGTCGCCATAAAGGTGGAGCATCGGAGATATAGCAAATCACTCCCTAACTCGAGCCAAAACCCACTTCCCGAGGTCCTAGCACTCTCAAACTTGGTGAGCGTGTACAAGGGAAAATTCTAAGACCTACGGACCCCTTTCCAGGCCCCAAGACCCCATAGGAGACCCCCGAGAAGTCGAAAACCGACCGAAAATAGGGTCATTTCAAACATGAAGAATTTTTTGATTGCGCCGTCGGAGGAGCTGACTTGGTAGGAAGTGATAGAGAAAAATTCGGGCTTTACGACGGTGTGATCGTTACGTCGAAAAGTATTCGGAAAAATGTTCAATGAATGAAAAACTTTTGGGTAAAAAAACGGCCGTTTTTCAAGTGGGACTTTGGCTGCCAGTTGCGGCGTTTTCGATGGGCTTTCGCCTTCCAAAATTTGATAGAATGTAGATTGGAGTTTTTTCTAAAATCTATCAAATTGATGAAGCCACAAGTGCGATACTTTTCTCAAAATGAGCGATTTAAAAATAGTCCTTTTTGTCTGAAAACTCACTTAAACCAAAAACATTGGAGAACGCTTCGTTTTACAGGCAAAGTTGTTGAACACTTTTTGCTCGTTTTTTCACGATACATACAAAAAAGCTTTTGTGGAACGATCGCATCAACCGTTACATATATATATGAAAAAAACATGGTTTTCACGTCATTTCGACTTTTATTACCCCTCTCACGCCCCCTGCTTTACCCCTGAGGGCTTTTAAATACTCTGTACTGATGCGTATCGAGGACATCTTTCTATAATGATATCAGTCTCAAAGTCGTAGCTTTTCTATTTTTTGAGATAAATGGAAAAAACATCGAAAGAAATTTCCCCTGGACGCGAAATGTGCCAGTGAAAAGGTCTTTCAATCTCCGCAGATTTTTTACACGGATTATTCCAATGAACGCATTGAAGTCTCCACATCGAGATCATGGGTGACTGCGTTGAGGCGGCCCAGCTTGCTTGAGTTGTGAGGGCTGTATAAGGATCTTGAACATCATGACGCTTATGTTTTCATGTTTGTCGAGTTTGATCCCATATATTTCGAGTGATTGGTAAAGTTCAAAGTTTCAACCAATTTTTGACCGTTTGAGGCTGTGTTGCAAATTTTTCATAGGTCTACAGTGTTGTTAAAGTTATTATAAATTTATTTTGACGTGGAACTCAATACTCTAACTCGGTTCTTTCGCTTTTAGATTCGCATAACTTCCATTCGTGACTAGTAAATAATCCTTTTCAAGTGTTTGAACTGGTTTTACATGTAAATTTATAGAGAACAAATGTGTTTAAAATATTTCATTCACCTTGGGGTAGTATTATTTTAATTCTAACAAGTTTTGCAATGGAGAATAAATGATGGTTACGCGTTTTATTTTCGCTGCTTGAAGGTCCATGAATTTCAGACACACATTTTCACAGGTATGGCGACTTTGAATTGCAATATAGTAATGAGGTTTAGTATTTGAGACTTAAATTTTCAGCTTCTTATAATAATTGTATTATAATTATCCAGTTGAAGTAATATAAAGTGACATAAATCGCAAATCAAACGTTGCGTAAAGGCATAAATATTGCTCTTGATGCGTTTTTGACCAGAAATGATGCTCATTCGTTCGAGGTGCTCATTTCAGTTCGACTTTATTTATTTTTTATGACGTATTATATGTTGTCCTCTCTCTCCATCACGTTACAAATCACAAGTTCAATCTAGTGTTTTACCTTAAGGTGTCAGCATCATCGACCTTACTTCGTAGTATGAGTTCAAATACGCAAAGCGAGTAGTTTTCGACGCCAAAAATTCCGCAACTACTTTGCTAGCGTTCTTGAGAACAATTTTATAGCAATCCTATAATATTTCGACATCGCAAATTGTGTCATCGCAAAACAAGGCGTATTCGTAAAACTTCGTAAATGAACTATAATTTAAAGGTGATACACTTTAAATTAGTCATTTGTATAAAGGTATAGTGGCTAAATATTTTTCGTTCGGCACAGCTATTTGTGTAGCGTTTGAAACTTGTTTTATGACGTTAGAGAATTGGAATTGAAAGAGCTCATAGTCCAAGAATTTGACTTCTTATTTTCTAAATTGATAAAGCTCATTGAGGAACAATCTCTCGTTATATTGGTTCGAAGAACACGAAAATGGTTCCTGTCGACATATGCTATGATTGAACGAGGCATTTCCTACGAAGTGTATAGTTTGAGTGAATATTTGGCTAATAAATTTTTATGGTTGGGATGTAAAATTCTTGGATCTTCACGACCAAGAATATGTCAAGTGTTGACGAATAATTTGAACTCCAATAATAATAATAATAATAATAATAATAATTAAAACTCGTTCTTTGAAGGCCTCAAAATCGCTCACATTGCATGTGTGAGTTTCAGGAAGTCATCATTTGAGTGCGTATAGACAACATTACGAGGTTCTAACTGATGATTAATATTTGGTGAATGCGTGTCCCCGGCTACAACCAAATCTTGTGCAGGTTTTTTATGTTTGAATGATGTTATGTATTGAATTTGAAATGGTATAACTAATGTATTTGCAAGAATAATTTATAAATTCCACTCAGCCTAATTGAAGGTTTCTGTATCGATCCACAATAGAAATATATGATTAAAAAGAGGTTCAAATTGTTCAGATTCCTGAAAGAATTGATTGTTGTGGTGAAAATAATGTCTATTAGGAAACATCATTGTTTCTAAGCTATAGACGCAGGTGTTCACAGATAAATTTGTTTGAGAAATGTCAGAAATATGTTCGGATATGATGTTGTCGTAATGAATGGGGAATTCCTAAGTTTGATTTCTGATACGAAGAGATTGATTTCGTGTCAATGATGCTTTTATAAAGTTCGTAGTTCGTAACTACGTTCGTAAAGTTCGTAAACAAGTTGTAAGTGCACTCAAAATTATAGATGAGTGCCAAATGCTCAAATATTGTTGAAAGTTTCCATGAGATTTGCTGCGAATGCGTTCTTTCTTTGTATTAACTGACTTCAACAGAAAAACGCTTTCGCTTGGCGAGATCTTCAGATCTCGCCAAGCGTTCCCAAAATGGAGAGTTTATTTCTTCGGCGTTAAAGTTAGCGCGCGATAGCGCGTTGTATATATTCGTTGAACGAGTTGTGATGCACAGTTATAAGAGACTTTGATTATTAGACCTAGAATGAATTGTTAATGATAACTGTTTTATTTCGATGTTTCGAACGTAAACATTTATGCTTGAATTTT
Source organism: Morinoia aosen (assembly GCA_030386875.1). Lineage (NCBI taxonomy): Eukaryota > Metazoa > Arthropoda > Malacostraca > Amphipoda > Talitridae > Morinoia > Morinoia aosen. Next base: position 42,556,288 of record CM059567.1, on the reverse strand, counting down.
GAAAAGAAGCTTACCGCAAAAGAAATATTTTATGTATTATTTCGAAATATGCATGGTTGTAACGTCATTTCTTCGTGACATTTAATTTGTGTTGAGTATGTAGGTTTGGATATTTGAATGAATTGTCGAATAGAACGAATTGAACTTGTCAACTTCGAAACAAAGGAAAAGGTTAGTGATGCGCACCCATTAATAAACCAAAATGTAAGAAATGTTTCGTCACAATATTTGTTGAGCTAAAATTTTGAACAAATTCAATCAAACTGTAATCCATATAATTAAACGAGAAAATATAGCACCCAGAATGTCTCTGCTGGCGAAATAGTGATGGAACGCATTTCATTTTGTGACCAATAGAATGTAAAGTGGTAATTAGTTACAGTTTGATGGAAGGATATTTTAGCGTACATAGAGGTTAGGAATTCGTGAGGAATAATGGCAGACGCGTAAGAAATGAATAAGATAAAATAGGTGCGACCGAAATTTTAAGTATACAACAGGACAGGGCACCCTGAATGAGTAAAGTTAGTTGTATGTAGGTGAGTTGGGGAATGTGTAAAGTAAGTTAATTGACGTCATATTTAGAGCAAGATAGGTTAACTTGAGTTACGTTAGAGTAGGTTACGATAAATTAGATTTTTTTATGTGAGTTTAGACCATGTTTCGTTAGTTGAGGTTAGGTGACTTTGCCTTGAGTTAGGTTGGGTTAGACTACATTATATTTCTTTAGATAGGGTGTGAGAGTGTGGCACGAAAGCTGATTGAAAGATTTGATGAGTTGTAACACATACGTATAGTCTGTGTAATACTATGAATGAGGGTGCCATCGTTTTAATTAGGCTATGTGTTATTCATGGTTAGGAGAAATTATGTCGGACCAGTTTGTTAGTGACAACGTTAGGTTGATATTACTGTTAGTATATATGTGAATATAAATTTCTTTTGGTAAATGAAATTCTTGACGTGTTTTCAAGTTCGACGTAGAGTTTAGGGTGAAAGACGTTGTATATATATATATATATATTGGTTTGTGTTTTGAGACGATGGTGTCTCAAAGTGGGTTGCTTCTGAATTGTGGTGATTTGTTAAGTTGCGTAAATTGAATTACGTTTCACCTCAATTGAATTTAAAGTGAATGAAGTTTCTTCATCAATGGTGTTTGAGTTGGTGAAGCATTGAATATCAATATATATTATTTTGCCATTTGAGACGATGGTGTATATCATTGCGTTGCTTCTGATTTGGGGTGCTTTGAAAACTGTGCACGACATATGCATGTGCGAGTATACTGTTTGCGTTTGTGTTTGTGTAAATGTGTGAATGTCTCTCCGTGAGTGTGTGTGCGTGTGTTTGTGTGTGTTGTGATTATTATGATAGTGGTGCAGAGGAATGTCTGCTTGTGTTGTGCTTAGTGGTATACAGAGGAATGTCTGTGTTCGCCCCTAGCGGGCTGTGCCTGGTTGAAGTTAGAGGAACATGGGATGATGAAGTGTACATAAGATTATATAGGCTGGGTGAAGTCAATCCCACATCACTCCACTCTCGTGCCGAGGTCCCAGACAAATAAATCTGTACTTTTTTAGTGCAGAGAAGTATATGCACGTGATTTAACACTAGGTTAAGTGAATTAAGTTGAACATTATTGTACCTAGGTTGTGAGGTTTCTAAAAAAGGTAGGTATCACTGTAATGAAATCCTAAAACAAAATGTATTATTTCACCCAAAGAGACCTACGGTTTAAAGATAAGAAGTTCTGCTTCCTTGAAAACTTCGCTTCCAGAGAGAGACCCAACATCGACTACAGAAGGGCTTGGAAATACCGAAAGGCCTCCAAAAAAGCCTGTTTTCCCAATTTTTCAAAAGGAAACGTCTTCATTTCCTCAGGATTCATAGGGATTAGGCATCACGTCGGTGGCAGTATTTAATGATCAGTAACGAAAGTTCGTACGGAATATCAGAGCCAAAAACCTCCTTCGCCCAGTAATACAGGGTGCAGCAGTAAATTCTGAATTGTTGTAAAGGCTGTGGAAGCCTAAAAATGCAGGGTTGATTGCCGCATCTCCCTGTATGACTAGATATGATTTGTGGTGAGCTGTTACCGCAGTCAAACACCCAAACCGTGGGCAGGCAGAGGTGGCTTTAGTGTGGAGGTGCCTTTAGGGTAGAGGTGCCTGTAGGGTTGAGGTGCTTTTAGTGTGGAGGTACCTTTAGGGTAGAGATGCCTGTGTGCCTATGGTCATAAATAAAGCACGAACTTTATTTGGATCTCTGGCGGAAATAAAATCAATTGGTGGGAGTTGATTTTATTCACATTTTACGGTCTAAAAACCCGTGGTGTATAGAATAGGATGTCGGCAGGCTTCGTATGCGTGACCAGCTGCATGGTGCAGGTGCAGGATTCTTTGTGTGACTAAGATCCTTTGGTTGCAATAAAATATCTTTCCTCAACACTTAAAAAAAACAATAATGACATGTGTCGACTTGGTTGGGATGGAATATCCCGCCTCGGTCGTGATCGTACGTCTGCCGCTTAGCACACCACACAGTCACCAGGACACACCGGCACCTTTGCCTGCTCGGCACTTTCGGTCCCTAATATAGCAGGTGCCTCAATTCCGTATCATGGCTACTCGCGATTTAATCGGTCTTAAATACCAAAATTGGGGGCTCGATATACCCAAAAACACGTTCCGAGTGCGTTTGAAAAACGTCATGTTAAAAATTCCCACTGAAGATTTTTGTAATGACTTACTGTGGTTTATAACGAGAACTGAATGTGCAAATTTAGTTTGCGCTTTCCTCTGGTATCCAATTATATCACTGTGCTTTGGTGGCAAAAATAGTTAAGTTAGAGATGTACTGTTGAAAAGTTGCACAGCACGAATAGAGATCTTCAGTACGGATACATCCTTACATACAAGTCCAGCAAAAAGACGTGGAAGCCATGTCCGCCGGTCAACGAAGTTTGCAGAATCTTTCCTCTACGCGCATGTTACAAGGTGAGTCTTTCTGGTTAATGCAGAGTATTAGCAGAGACATTAATTCTGTCAAACTGATACTTCTCTTCAAGTTCGCAGTTAAGCAACAGTCTCTCAGCCTTGGCAAAACTCAAGTTCAGGACCAATGTGGGTGTTTAGCAAAGTAAACACTGTGTGCCGCAAAACTAGTATAGCTCTCCAGTAAGTATTCCTGAGCGTTGTTTGCTCGATATCCTCTTGAGTAAGCACGGTGAAACTAAAGTGAAACGCTTAAGGATGTGAATTAGATGCTGAAAAAATTATAGAGTTGAAATCTTTCAAAATTTACGTATTTTTATTCATTTTAGCCCAAATTTAACTTCCATATAGCATCTGCTTCCTCATAGCATACCTCTCTTTTCTTATAGCATATTGCGCTTTTTTAATTTTACAGCATATTGCACTTTTTACAGCATATTGCACTTTTTATAGCATATTGCACTTTTTACAGCATATTTCACTTTTTACAGCATATTGCACTTTTTACAGCATATTGCACTTTTTACAGCATATTGCACTTTTTAGGTAAATCTGAAGGAGATGACAGTTGTCGATTTTCCACTTTTTGGTGCCTGAACCTAATTAATTGAATCGAAATAAACAAGTTTTCTTCTATGCACTTTTCGTCTCAAATGAGTATTTTACGATTTATAGCGGTAAGTTTAGTTTCGTCATTGATGACGAATGCGCTCGAATAAACAGCTTCTCATCGATTTTCGAATTTTTGTTGCTTGAAACATGGTAATAACACCGAAATAAACAACTTTTCTTCCATACACTTTTTTCGTCAAATGAGTATTTAACGAGGTATAGCGGTAGGTTTGGTTTCGTCTTTCAAGACAGAGCGCTGGAAGCGAGACGCCATTGCAGTATTGCCATACCACTCGATCAAAGAATTTCTTTCCGCTTCAAAGACTGGAGTTGCGGTAAGTCATTTACCGCTATAACTAATAAAATACTCACTTGAGACGAAAAGTGCATAGAAGAAAACTTGTTTATTTTGGTGTCATTAACCATGTTTAGCCATTACAATTTGCAAAATCGACAACTGTCATCTCCTTCAGATTTACCACTTTTTACAGCATATTGCACTTTTTACAGCATATTGCACTTTTTACAGCATATTGCACTTTTTACAGCATATTGCACTTTTTACAGCATATTGCACTTTTTACAGCATATTGCACTTTTTACAGCATATTGCACTTTTTACTGCATATTGCACTTTTTACAGCATATTGCACTTTTTACAGCATATTGCACTTTTTACAGCATATTGCACTTTTCACAGCATATTGCACTTTTTTACAGCATATTGAACTTTTTACAGGTATTCCCTTTTATTACATCATTTTCCGCTTTTTTACGGGATTTTTCGCTATTTGACAGGATTTTTCGCTATTTGACAGGATTTTTCGCTGTGTGATTGGATTTTTCGCTGTTTGATTGGATTTTTCGCTGTTTGATTGGATTTTTCGCTGTTTGATTGGATTTTTCGCTGTTTGATTGGATTTTTCGCTGTTTGACAGGATTGTTTGCTGTTTGACAGGATTTTTTGCTGTTTGACAGGATTTTTTGCTGTTTGACAGGATTTTTCACTGTTTGACAGGATTTTTCGCTGTTTGACAGGATTTTTCGCTATTTGACAGGATTTTTCGCTGTTTGACAGGATTTTTCGCTGTTTGACAGGATTTTTCGCTGTTTGACAGGATTTTTCGCTGTTTGACAGGATTTTTTTCGCTGTTTGACAGGATTTTTTTCGCTGTTTGACAGGATTTTTTTCGCTGTTTGACAGGATTTTTTTCGCTGTTTGACAGGATTTTTTTCGCTGTTTGACAGGATTTTTTCGCTGTTTGACAGGATTTTTTTCGCTGTTTGACAGGATTTTTTTCGCTGTTTGACAGGATTTTTTTCGCTGTTTGACAGGATTTTTTTCGCTGTTTGACAGGATTTTTTTTGCTGTTTGACAGGATTTTTTTGCTGTTTGACAGGATTTTTTTCGCTGTTTGACAGGATTTTTTTCGCTGTTTGACAGGATTTTTTTCGCTGTTTGACAGGATTTTTTTCGCTGTTTGACAGGATTTTTTTCGCTGTTTGACAGGATTTTTTTCGCTGTTTGACAGGATTTTTTTCGCTGTTTGACAGGATTTTTTTCGCTGTTTGACAGGATTTTTTTCGCTGTTTGACAGGATTTTTTTCGCTGTTTGACAGGATTTTTTCGCTGTTTGACAGGATTTTTTTCGCTGTTTGACAGGATTTTTTTCGCTGTTTGACAGGATTTTTTTCGCTATTTGACAGGATTTTCAGCTTTTCAACAGCACATTCCGCTTATTACACACAGCATATTACAGCGCGTCTCTTCGACAAAATTCTTATTTCTAGCTCTTCTTTTGCGGCGAGTTGTAATATTTTTGGCAGTCGTGCACTGGTCGCGTTGTGTGAGTTGGTGCCGAGTAAGACTCGCTGCATTGTTTTAATTTCTTATATTAATTGATCAACATTTTTTGAAGAGCCCTTCAGGAGGAGAAAAGTTCAATGTGCACTTTGATTGCGGCGAATTGAACTCAAATTCAACATTCAATTCAAAACCATGTTGATTTCAGAGAGCAATTTTTAAAACATCAAATTCTGAATGGGTCGCACCTTCATTTAGTTTTGACTTTGTGTTCATGGAAATTTAGTGTGTGTCATTGTTAATGTGTTTGAAAAACTTTAAATTCACGAATGCGCTGAACACGATGCTTACGATACGACCCATTTGTGGGTCGTTTGAAAAATTTGAATTTTTTTTTAATTAACGGCATTTAATGTAGCCAGCTAATGTTTGTCGTTTATGGAATTGCTAACAGCTTTTGGCTCTAAATTTGAGTTGAATATTGAACTTAAATTTAACCCATTTCGGTCAATGTGTTGAATTCCTTCAGTAACGTACTCCCTAACATATCGAGGTGACTATGAACTTCTCTTGAGCTATACCCAGTCTAACTTGTTCGCCGCCTGCAAGCATGTTTATGGCCGCTTTAGCGATTTAAGCAGTTAAATCGCTTAGGTGGCGAAAAACATGCATGCAGGTGCCGAAAAAGTTGAACTGCAGGGTAGATAGTACTCTTGAACCGATCGCCCAACGAAATTAACAAACGAATAAAGTTGGTGCTGCTATAGCGTGAGGTCTACCGCCATATATCGCCTACCCAGGTGCTGTTTGAGATGTGCAAATTAAGTTTTTATCTCTAACTTGAATGTATGGAAATAAGTAATATCCATTAGTAACCTAGCCTAACCTTACGCTATAGTACTAGCTAGAGGGAGATTTCATGCTACAGTGTGGTAGACCTCACGCTATATATAGCAGTACCATAAAATTTCTAAAATGAACAAAAATAAAAATAATAAACATAAAATAAAATCAAATTAAGTAAATGAAATTTCTCTTTTTGCGATGAAAAAAGGCTGGTTTAGCTTCTGTTTGGCGCAACAGCCGGAGAGCTACGAGGTTTGGGTGGCGGCAACCAGCGCGTAACCTAGAGGCCGTGTTTGCAAGGTGCGAGATTCCCCGGAATGCGAGATTTCTATTAACATTTTTGACCGCAGTAAGTTAAACCGAAGTTCAATATTCAATTCAAATTTAAATTCAATGATAGTGAGCAATTAGTGTAAATAGTAAACATAACTGGATTATGCTTTCATTTAGCTGCAATTCAGTGTTTGTGAAAATTGAATTTGTGACTGCAGGAAGGAACGAAAATCTTTTCAGGGGCCAACGGTGGCGCACGTTACTGTTAAAGTGTTAACTTTTCTGCGTTATTCGATACAAAGTTGATACCATGATTTTTAGCTGATTTTGGTGAATGTCCTTTTGCGTTTATCAGAAGAATACAACAGTTGAATCTGGTAGTATTAGTGCTTCCAGGGGAAGATGTGTTGTCCCGAGCTGAAGGTTATTTTGGTTTCTTTTTGTTGAAATTCAGCAGTTTTTTGATTCATGTCGGAGAATCTGTTTTCAGTTCACTGCTGTCCTCTTTTCAGCTCATAGAACTTTCTTTTTTAACTTGTAATCTTGTTCCGTAGTATCTTTTTCAACCTTGCTGTTTCTGTACAAAAGATAAATAGACATGTTCTATACACAGATTCCTCGTTCCCTTAATTAATGGGGCTCCCCTCCTTTTTCTCTCGGGAGCACTTTTATTGTTTCTACAAAGGTTTATAATAACTGATAATGTAAGCATATTTTGAGCAGCGTTCGACAATTTTCAGAAGCAAACCTCACATTTTCAGATTCACCCTTTTCTTTTCCTGTTTTTCTTTCCAGTCTAAAATTATCCACATTGGATTTGAATTTTTTCTCTCTGTTCAAGATTACTCTGGATTTATTTCAAAACTTTTTTTAAAATTTCGATGTGAAACCGTTTACTCAGCACGGATGCACCCTCTTCATCACTTGCCACTCTAGATTCTTTGTGTGGTTTCGAGAAAGCTTCAGACGATTAAATGGAGTCTAAATGAGCTGCTTCTAAGATTGATTTTTTTTACGAGGCTCCCCTCGTTGTTTTCCCGACAACTTATGCTAATTTGCGGCTATAGAAGCGTCATTTCTGCTCTCTTTATGACACATCTCCTTAACCGAGGTTTGGGTAGAGTTTATTTGCAATTGTCTGCTAAATTATAAGGACACATAACCGCCTCAACACAGTATAGGTTAAATCGTTCTCGTTTGTAACCCATTAGGAGAAAGACTCTGCAATCATGCCGTGTAAAGACCTAGACTTCACTGAAACTGCCCAGTTTTCGTTGCGAAAGAAGTGCTCTTTAAAATGTTCCGGTGCTGAGCACAGCCTAGATTCCTGATCACTTGGCCAGCTCAAGTAGGTACTGACAGCAAAGGAGGATTTTCTGTCCGTTGCTGGCCAGCGAAAAGGAAAAAAGAAACGGAACGCCTCACGCACAGCGCGAAGCCTTGAAGACTTAATCTAACTCGCCTCTACTAGGATGGAGCTTCGTAAATCGGCGGCGACTCCCACAGATATCTCTACTTTTGGCTTTTCCTCGGCAATGAGTCCGTTAAAACCAGGCAACTGGGAGGCGAGTCGTCAAACTAATGACGTCAGTAAAAGGGGGTTGGGCACGTCAGATGGGGCTCAATGGACCCTCATTATAGCAGAATCAGACGACACACGAAGAGCTGCAGTTTCGACTGACACGCTTCGCCAGCTTTCTCGGAAAAGTCGCTGCGTGGCGATGGAGCCTCCTTCTCTCTCTCTTTCTCTCTCTCTCTCTGTGCCGCTGACGATCATGTGAAGACGCAATCGCTAAATAGAGCGTGAAGGGCCTCCGGAGGTTTTGTGCTTACGGCAAGAACTTCGAACTTGATGGATCTTTCGCGAACTCTATGATTTCTTCGTGCATACATGAGAACAATTTTCGCAGGCGGTGCCATAAATTTCAATGGCTGGTGCTGAGACATCGGCTTTTGCTGATGGAAGCATCTTGATATTTTATCGGCCGGTAATGTGAAAGTCCGATTATTCTCGGTTATAAACTTCAGATTCCGCTGCTAATTATGTTCGCGGGCGCCTTTTTTTCATAGCACCGCTACATCTCCGTGCGTTCGTCGCTGCCGGACGTTGGCACCTCGTCTTCACTTGCTGGCTAATTGAGCATCAGTTTTTAGACGCCACTCGTGCCTCCGACGTGCAAGAACGCTCGCGCACTCACTCATTTTCTCGGTTTATTCGCCATCGGGAAATTTCATCCCAGATTTTCGAGCGTCGAAATGAATTCTCCAATTCCGGGGCACAGCGACTCCACCTACGAGCATCCGTCATGTGAGAAGTCTTCAGTTATTTCAACGCACAGGAGCTTTGATGCGCATCTTCCTCAGTCCTTTACTTGTTAACTGTGCTGGCTTAAACTGAAGTTCGATATTCAACTCAAATCAAAGTTAATCTTGGAGATCGATTTTGAAAATAACGAACATTAAATAGATGGCGCCTTCATTTAGTTTTCAACAATCATTTAAAAAATTGAGTTAAGTGACTGCAAGTCGGTCAGCCGCATTTTGAAAACTCCTTAGTGACCACCGGTGGGTCCCTTCGCGGAAGACGTGTTGACCTCAGTGACGCATCTCTACATTAACCCTCCAAACCTTTATTTCCTCAACATGAAAACCTTGTCTCTTGGTCAAATATTTAAAATTTGACCAATCCGGGAGAGAACTTTTAAGAGAACCTTAAAGTTCTCTTTTAAGTTTAAGAGAACTTTATTACTGAGCTTTTAATTTTAAACACAGTTCGAAGTTAAGCAACACAGCGTCGATTTTTTAGTGTTCAAAGGAAACCAGTTTACGGTGTGAAGTGCACCAACGTATCAATGTCTCAAGTTTAACTCTTTGACTGCGACGTGAGCCACCGGTGGTACACGGAGGGAATTTTCATTATGCTGCTGATGGACCAGTAGTCACAAACTCAATTTTCATTAACACTTAATCAAAACCAAATGACAGCATAATCCAGTTAATGTTTGTTATTTTCAAAACAGCTATCTACATCAGACTTTAAATCTGAGTAGAATGTTGAACGTAAGTTTTACCTGCAGCTCTTATTTGGCATCACCGAACTCCCTGAGGCTTCAAATTTTATGTCCTTACTTCCATGAACTTCTAAAGTGACCGTTTCTGTGCGAGAGGGATCTAGTGTGGGAACACGCTTTGTGCATAGATTCCCCGTTCGCTCAGCTCCATACTGAATGGTGCTTCCTTCTTCCGCTTAAAGTAACAGATCGAATTAGTATTTTCTTGCTTTCCTGCGCGGATAATAATTTCAAATACTGACAATAATAACATTCATTCCCGGATCTCTAACTATATAACCAGAAATTTGGACAAAAGTTTTTTTAATAAGACAAACATGCGCACTAGCATCCGTCCGACAATCATACGCAGAATGTTTATGTGGGTACTCACCTCTTTGTTTCTATATATAAATTCCACATTCCATCAATTTCATATTAAATGGTGCCTTTCCCGATCCTTTCTTGGGAAGATCTTCGCAGCAATTCGAGGTGCTCAAAATAACTCATATTATACCGTTTTTCGGCTAAAGATTTTTTTTTAAGTCTAACTGACTAGAGGAGTCTGACTCCTTGCCATTATATTGGAATTCAAGTTTTCATTTATTTTTTTCGAGACATTCCTCGATTGATTTTAAAACCTTTATGAAATTTCGATGCGAAACTGTCAAGTCAGAATGGATCTGATGAGTAAATTTCAGACTTTTAAACACAGCAGCTAAATCCGACGCGGAGGCACCCGTCCCATGATCCGACCACTCCCAGTCGTCGCATTTTTGGTGCTTGCATAATTGTCGTGCGAGGAGCGATCGGCGAATGCTTGACATGAACGCGAGATGTGATCTGGAGGGAGCGGTTGTCGCTGAGCCAGTCAGCCCAAGAAAACAGTTAACTCTTTGACCGCATTTGATAAAACTGAAATTCAATATTCAACTCAATTAAAATCAATTGTAATGAGCAATTTTGAACTCAATGAATCGTTATCTGGACCATTCCCTCGTCTAGCTTTAATTAAGTATTTATCGAAATTGAGTTTGCCACTAATGGTCGGTCCTCAGTACTATGAAAATCCCCACCTTGACCACCGGTGGCGCACGTTGCGGTTAAAGTGTTGAGTTCGTGCAGTCATCGACATTGAACACGTCATCTCCTGAAAAGCAATCAAGCTGTTGAACTTAGGGTTTCAACTGGCACCAAGGTTGGACTTAGGGTTCAGCTGGCACCAAGGTTGGACTTGGGGTTCAGCTGGCACCAAGGTTGGATTTGGGATTCAGCTGGCACCAAGGTTGAGCTTCGGTTTCAGCTGGAACGATTAAGGTTAAACATAGTGTTCAGCTGGCACTAACTTTAAACTTAGGTTACAGTTGTTTCTGAGGTTGAGCTATAGTTAAGATTTTAAAAAGTTAAACCAGTCTTTGTCGTTATAAGTACGTTACAGTTCCAGAAGACATCCCAATTACAGCAGATGCTGCAGTTGTGAAAACTAGGCAGGCATGCTGTCATCTGTCTGCCGCGAGATGCTGTGTGAAGTTACTTCCCGTACAACCAACGCAAAATTTTAATATTTTTTACCGTTACCACTGAAACCGAGACCTTGTCAGCTGACATGGAAAATGGAGGCGGAGAGAATTCGATCCGTTTATTTTTATTGCCGGTAATAGGGAAACTTCTGATGCCAACTCCGGTGAGCGTCAATGTGTGAGAATGTCTTCTTACTCACTAAGCAGGAATTTTTACCTTTCTTGAATTCGAAATAATTCGGGCTCCAGTCTTCAATACGAGCATAGCAGAGATGGTTCTGAAATTATTTCATGGCAGAGTTAAAAAAATGCACTGCCATAGTTCTTTCGTCAAGATTCCTCGAAATGAGGCACAGAGAAAACAAAAGGCAGGGACGGAGAGTTGCTTTAGCCTACGCAAGTATAGTTCACAGATGTCTTTGCAAGTCCAGGACTTGAGGACAAAGTTTCACTTGAGATTTAATTCGTTAACTCCGACGGGTTAAACTGAAGTTCGACAGTAAATTCAAATTTCAAGTCAATTGTGGTGATCAACTTTGAAAATAGCAAACATTAACTGGAGCGGGCTTTCATTTAGCTTTCATTAATTATCAATAAAAAATGAGTTAGTGACTTCAGGTGGGTCAGCAACCCCATGAAAATCACTTAGTGACCACCGGTGGGTCACTTCGCAGGAAATGTGTTAAGGGTCATTTCCAGGCCAATGCTCATGGAAGACACCACTCCAACTCCAGTAGCCGTTGCCCCAGAGGCGCCTCCAATTTCGACATGCTTCGATAATGTAGGACAAATACTGTTAGAAATTGGCCATTCAATTTTCTGTCACATTTTTGTAATGGTCATAGTTCGGTGAAAAATCACGAAAGTATCAATAGTATTTGATTTTATAGCGTTTATTGCTCATAAAATTTGCCACAGTGGTGCTTGTACTGCGGGTTACAATCGAAGGAGCGCACTATGACCGAATGTTCTCAGGTGAAAGAGCTGATGACTTTCCATCTCCTCACTCTTCCAAGTACTGGCAGCTCCGGCCACCGCATCTCTCCGGCCACCCACACATTTCCTGTCTTCCAGTCCAAAATTCCGAACAGAATTTGGAACATAGCAAAGTATTACCAATAAAAGGATATTGTTATTATAGAAGAAATACAGGTAGTTTTCTTTAACACCGGGTGTTCATGGGTGCAGAATGTGCCGTATAGAAAAGAATTTTCAGTTTTCTTGCTTTGACGATGTACCGATAAGCGCAACCTATCATTAAGGCCAAGCTGCTAATAATTTAACGAATATTTGCCGTATCTAAAGAATTCTAATATTTTCACATGAACGAGGCAATGAGTCCAAATCATTTGGTATTTCAATGAATATCAAAGACACGGGCGAAATCATCATCATTGTTGCTTCAAGTCTTGAATGATCGCAATTGGACCAGTGACTGAAATGGAGTAGCGGTGGAGGATGTCCCAACCGATTTTAGAATTTAAACATTTGGAAATTCAATTCATTTGTCCGATTTTTGGTCGCTGGAAGGTTAACCCTTTAACGCCCAAGTGGACTGTACGGTCCTCTTACAAAAATAACAATAATATATTGTATTTCTTATTCAATTTTTTCACTAATGTGTCCTTTGAACTTCACTGCCAAGTGGCAGTTCCTTCCCCATCTTGATATCAGTGACTACCTAATGCCAACGTTGGTTTAGTGATAGTGGTTGTGATAATGGTAATATGAGTATAAAAATGTGGGCGTTAAAGGGTTAAGCGATTTATTTTTCAAGGAACTTATTCCCTTCGGGATGATATTTATCGGAAGGAAAAGTATGCGACACGAACGTGTCTGATCTGTCTCCTTTTCAACTCCGTCAAATTAAATTAGAAAGTTTAAATGTTCAATTAGAATTGATTCTGTTCGGTTAAGATTGCAATAAACATTCTATACGCGCATCATTGCAGGCGTGAACCACAAAACTGTGGTTGACGCAAAGGCTGCGTTTAATTTAATTCATTGCGTTATTTTGTGTCGCAACGCATATGTAGTCTCTAACAAAACTCACCATAATCATTATTGCTATAATTATTTTCACTTTCGCTATTATGAGGTTTCCCGAAAAGAGCATTATTTTAGCAGCAAAGTTCGTATTAGAATAATAATATTTATGTAGACTATATGCGCTCCTGAAATGTAGCTTTGTAACTCAGAGGACTCTATTCCAGTACCTCTGTGGACCACACGTTGGCCGAGGCCTTCAGGTTTTCTGAAAAGAATTTGTACACGGCTGTTATTGAGCTTAATCTACCACGGCAGCAATTCCTTTCTCAATGGTATTTTTTTAGTTGAATTATGAGGACCTTCAGTTCATATTGATCTATAATGGTAGACCTCATTTTAGTGAGTAACATAATTAGATGAATATTAGCAGGCGCCACACGTCTTCGTTGGTGGAAGCTGGGTGCTACTTTCCACACCCTCACGCTCATTCGTTAAGGAAGAAGCAGCTCATGTCAGATTGATGTGCACACAAGGTGCTACTCTTGAATGCTTTATCGCTGCTTAATGAAGTGGGGCTTCTGTTGAGATTGATTCATACATTAGGGCCTCCGAAAGCGCGGGGTCTGGCCACAGTCGCCCGGGGGGCGGGGCCAAGCTGTGTCGGGGCAACCGCAGCCGGCCGTCCATACGCGGCTCGCCTCGCCGCATCGATCACGCCAGTGATCCCCTCGCTTGCCTATCATTAGCGTCATATGTAACTATAACAATTTGTCTTCTTTAAATTTACAGCACCGCCGCTGTGGCAACTTGAGCTTTTCAGTAGCGGAACTAAATTATAATATCATGAATTATTGGCGGGTCTTCTGCCTTTGCAGTTCGTTACGAAAATGGATGATGTCTTCCCGTCGAAGACGTCGACTGTCAGTGATTCATTGAAGTCTTCATTCTCTTCGTCCTGAGCAAATTTCATGACTGATATTGAGATCCCTGTGCGCTGCTTCTTTTTCAATCAGCGAACTCAGGAACCGGAGTTCCTGGTTGAAATTATGGCCTTGGCGCACAGCTTTTTATGAGTAAATTTTCAGAAGCTACATAAAGTTCATCATGATTGGTTAATTCAAAAGTGGTGACTCGAACAAACTTGTTACGGAGAAGCTCTTTGCCAACGACGTACGCCTGTTCAATACAATTTTTATAGACAGATGTTTTGCGTTTCATAACCTAAGACAAAGAAAACTTTCGTGCACTCTTCAGTAATTTATTTTTGTCAAGGGATTCGAAATATATTCTATATTCGGAATGACCTTCTCTGCCAAGCAATTATCTTTACGCAACCTTGATACAAGTCTAACACAGCTCGAAGGCGAACTCTGTACAAAAAACAGGATTGCAGTGAATAAAAAAGGTGGTTCCTAACAAAATATTGTACATTGGACGAATATTGTACAAGTGATGCGCATGTAGCTAGTTTCTTCGTTATACGTCTTAGCTCACACGTTAAATTATGTCATGTTTTATTGTTCACCCGTCACATTTCGTCATACGTCAGCGTTCACCCCTAAAATTAGCCCTCTAGTGAAGATAAATCTGTTTGCCCCCCTGCAACCAGGCTCCATACTTCACAGAGATTGAGATTGTGAAAGTTGAATCAAGAGTTTGCTAAAGTTGTCGTGTTTTAGTATGGGGATATTACTGGATGAGAAAGGATAGTTTTATAGGAGTCTGCTGCGGGTTTCATGAAAGTCTTTTTATTCAGCGTGCTTGGTAAATTTTAGTATTTCTTTTCGTCTTTCATGTAGAAGTCGCCCAGAAAAAGATTACCCACACGAGTCGTGAGGACGTATTATTTGTAAAATTAAAGTTTGATCAGATATCACATTGTAAGAGATAATGTGAAATATCGAGCTGAGAGTTAGGAATGCCTTCTTTTCGTGGAAAAATATTTTTTGTGTTAGGGACCATCTTTTTTATGCACTGCTATCTTGTTTTTCAGCTCCTACTACTTTCAACTTCAACTTTTCATTTCTTAAATTTCCTTTCTTCCTTTCCGTTTTTTGCGCAGGGGATCTTCAGTGGGAGTACACCTTGTGCGAAGATTCCGCGTTCTCGTTAACTCCTTTCTAAATGGTGCCTTCAATCTTCCTCTTTATTACAGCTCTGTAGACTTAACTGTAGACCTAACAACTCAGGAAGACTTGAACTAACTTATAATGTATGTTATCTAACCTTTAAGCATTCGTGCAGCAACGACTCGGATTTGAGGTTGAAACTCCGCACCGTTCAAGCACCACAAAACGCATGCGTCTGACACTGGTCTACGTCATTTGATGCCTTCACTTTGTTCACCAGCTGAGCGAAACACGATTGTGTGAGAGAAACAGCCTGTCTTCATAATAAACCGTGGTGAGGTTATAGAATAGTTCTGCGACTGGATGGTAAGGCTGCAGCACACAGCTACGGAGGGAAGTTGGGACTGCAGGACAGAGCTACGGAGGGAAGTTGGGACTGCAAGACAGAGGTACGGAGGGAAGTTGGGACTGCAAGACAGAGGTACGGAGGGAAGTTGGGACTGCAGGACAGGGTTACGGAGGGAAGTTGGGACTGCAAGACAGAGCTACGGAGGGAAGTTGGGACTGCAGGACAGAGGTACGGAGCAAAGTTGGGATTGCAGCACAGAGGTACGGAGTAAAGTTGGGACTGCAAGACAGAGGTACGGAGCAAAGTTGGGACTGAAGGACAGAGCTACGGAGGGAAGTTGGGACTGCAGCACAGAGCTACGGAGAGCAGTACCCCCATGAAGGCTAAGTAGGTGAGTCCCGAGACAAAAATATTAAGAGCATGCAGGGCTCGCGTTGATCAGGTGCGGCACTCGACAGGCGTGCCGCCATATCAGCTGTAGATATAGAATCTGGGTCCATCTACCTCGGACATGTGAAGGGTAGAATTCATATTCCTCATCGTGTAGATAAACCCAAGGAAAAACCGAAAAATTGATAAGAAAATAGGGCAAGTCAATATGTGGTAAAATTGTAGGTACTTGAGCAGTGTGTCTTTTATTCGGAATGTTTGTGCAATTTTATCCGACATATTTTATTTTGAAAAACAACTTGTTCTGACGTAATGGTCTGCATACACACACACGTAAACGCTTGGTCTGGCAGTTGCTTCCTGACCCGTTTAACTTGACATTTGAACGAATGTGTTGTTTTGGTTGTTTGAAAGCTTCAGTTATATACAAGGAACGAGTGACTTAAAGCTATCAACTTGAAAAACTAGCAACTTGAAAAACTAGCAACTTGAAAACTAGCAACTTGAAAACTAGCAACTTGAAAACTAGCAACTTGAAAACTAGCAACTTGAAAACTAGCAACTTGAAAACTAGCAACTTTAAAAACTAGCAACTTGAAAAGCTATCAACTTGAAAAGCTATCAACTTGAAAAACTAGCAACTTGAAAAACTAGCAACTTGAAAACTAGCAACTCGAAAACTAGCAGCTTGAAAAACTAGCAACTTGAAAACTAGCAACTTGAAAACTAGCAACTTGAAAAACTAGCAACTTGAAAAACTAGCAACTTGAAGAACTAGCAACTTGAAAACTAGCAACTTGAAAAACTAGCAACTTGAAAACTAGCAACTTGAAAACTAGCAACTTGAAAACTAGCAACTTGAAAACTAGCAACTTGAAAACTAGCAACTTGAAAACTAGCAACTTGAAAACTAGCAACTTGAAAACTAGCAACTTGAAAACTAGCAACTTGAAAACTAGCAACTTGAAAACTAGCAACTTGAAAACTAGCAACTTGAAAACTAGCAACTTGAAAACTAGCAACTTGAACACTAGCAACTTGAAAACTAGCAACTTGAAAACTAGCAACTTGAAAACTAGCAACTTGAAAACTAGCAACTTGAAAACTAGCAACTTGAAAACTAGCAACTTGAAAACTAGCAACTTGAAAACTAGCAACTTGAAAACTAGCAACTTGAAAAACTAGCAAATAGAAAAAACTAGCAACTTGAAGAACTAGCAACTTGAAAAACTAGCAACTTGAAAAACTAGCGACTTGAACCAACCAGCGACTTGAACCAACCAGCGACTTGAACCAACCAGCGACTTGAACCAACCAGCGACTTGAAACAACCAGCGACTTGAAATAACCAGCGACTTGAAACAACCAGCGACTTGAAACAACCAGCGACTTGAAACAACCAGCGACTTGAAACAACCAGCGACTTGAAACAACCAGCGACTTGAAACAACCAGCGACTTGAAACAACCAGCGACTCGAAACAACCAGCGACTCGAAACAACCAGCGACTCGAAACAACCAGCGACTCGAAACAACCAGCGACTCGAATCAACCAGCGACTCGAACCAACCAGCGACTCGAACCAACCAGCGACTCGAACCAACCAGCGACTCGAACCAACCAGCGACTCGAACCAACCAGCGACTCGAACCAACCAGCGACTCGAACCAACCAGCGACTCGAACCAACCAGCGACTCGAACCAACCAGCGACTCGAACCAACCAGCGACTCGAACCAACCAGCGACTCGAACCAACCAGCGACTCGAACCAACCAGCGACTCGAACCAACCAGCGACTCGAACCAACCTGCGACTCGAACCAACCAGCGACTCGAACCAACCAGCGACTCGAACCAACCAGCGACTCGAACCAACCAGCGACTCGAACCAACCAGCGACTCGAACCAACCAGCCACTCGAACCAACCAGCCACTCGAACCAACCAGCCACTCGAACCAACCAGCCACTCGAACCAACCAGCCACTCGAACCAACCAGCCACTCGAACCAACCAGCCACTCGAACCAACCAGCCACTCGAACCAACCAGCCACTCGAACCAACCAGCGACTCGAACCAACCAGCGACTCGAACCAACCAGCAACTTGCCAAGTTTCATACCTCGCACAAGTGCGCCTCTACTTTTGGGGAGCGCAGCAGAAAAGAAACAAACACTCCCACTCATAGCTCAATTATTACGCTGAGCGCTCGTCACATGTTTACCTGGCGAGCCGCGAGTCAGGCAGCAGCACGACCAGGCGGGAATCTCAGGCAGGCAACATGAAGCAATTGTGTCGTCTGCACGCCGCTCTTTTGCTTATGGAGTCGGTACAAACAACTCTCCCTCCCTCTCATGTGGTCATAATCACCTGCTTAACACTGTGAGTGCGGCAGGAAAAATTGAAGTTTATTATTCAACTCAACTTTTAAATTAATTTGAGTAAGGTTGAAAATAGCAAACATTAACTGAATCGTGCCTGCATGTAGTTTTAATTAAGTAATTTTGAAAATTGAGTTTGTGACTTCTTGTAGGTCAGCAGCATTATGAAAATTACCTCAGTGACCCCCGGTGGCTCACGTCGCAGTCAAAGTGTTAAACAAGTTAGTTCAAGCACTGCCCCCTGAGGTGTTCTAAAACTGAGGTGTTACAACTGAGGTGTTCCGAAGAGAATAAGGAGGAAGACGCCATTTAGTATGGAGTTTAGGGACCGGGGAATCTCTGCACAAAGTGTATTCACACACAAGGACCTCTGCCCATATAAACAGTAAGTTGAAAAAGAAGTTTACGACACAAGTTAAAAGTTAAAGATGTCAGAGGTGCTGCAAAAATGGACAGCTTTGAACCGAAGCAACGCTGCGTAGCAAAATAACAGCCTGTGATATTTTGGGACCTCGCATCTTCCCCTAGAGTCATGTGGCTAATAAATACAGAAGAGGGGAACAAGGGTGTTGCTTCCATGGAAGAGCAGTTTCATGAGTCCAAACTTTGTGCATGAATAAGTTAAGATTTGTACTATAGAGATAGCATTTTAAATGTCTAGATATGAAAACATTCACAAAACAAGAAGAATTAAGTTTGTGTGTACCGCTTAGGTCCTTTTAAATTATTGAACGCATAGGAAATTACCGTTTTGTCCAACAAACTACTGGAAAATTCAGCGTCTCTTATTTTACTACTCGCCTTATCCTTGTGCTAATTTTACTGCGCTATCAAAATTAGCTTTCAAAATAAATACTGGGTACGAGGCAGCTCTCAAATCCAAATCCATTAAGACACTATCCGCGCTGCACGCACATTTCAGCGCACAAATATTCCCTCTTCAAGAACCGTGACTGAATTAGCGCTGACGGCAACGCACAATTTGCATAACCCTGTGGCCAACTCTATCCTCGTATTAGCAGTCCATAGAGTGAAGGACCGCAATCTCCTACACCGACTGCTTCTGATTTGCGGTGTTCTGCGGCGGTCGCCAGAAGCTCCCCTTTCTCCTTAATAACGTTCAGCCAAGCCGAAGATCGTGCGTTTTCACTCACTCAAAATGATTTAGTGAAGACGTCGTACGGCAGCTGGATCAGCCCCCGCAATTTTCAGCTCAGAAGATTTCATTACGACGGAAGGAACATCACGAGCGGCCGGCCGCTGCTGTTTCCTGGTCGCACTTCTGTTGGTGCCATCAACCTCAATAACCCTTTAGTTCAGTGATCCGTGCCAAGCTCTCCCGCAAGTCCGTTCGGACCCTACACCCCCGCCCGTCGGGCCGGCCCCTCAAGGTGTTGTAGGCACCCTCGTCCGAGATTAAAAGGCGGGGGGGCGCGCTGGTCATCGTTACCTTGGTTGGTTCCAGCATCAGTCGGCACTCCGCAGCAGCTGTGGTCAGTGTGACGAGGTCTTTCTCTCTCTCTCCCTCCGAGCGGCCCGGGATCTCCTCAAGTTGGTTCTCTCAGTGCCGTGTTGGTCGAGCAACATGCTGGTGCCGGCAAGAAGTTTCGCTGCCACCTCTCAGCAGACCTGCTCTGGCAATCAGCTGGTCAATGTGCCGTCGGTGAACTGAATGCCCGCCCGAATTGGGGCGCGTGCGGTCTGTAAACGCGGCGTGCGCATCGCGCGGACTTCCGAGTAGACTCAAAGTGCACTTCTAATTCTTAAGACTTTTGTACAAAAAAGTGTTCTATTGTCCGTGCGCCAGCCAAATGTAGTGCATGTTGAACGTAGACTTGTGGAAAGGAGGGAAAAAATGACCACGCTGCGAACAAATATTGTGTCGGTGCTAACTATTTCGTGAACAGTTAAATCTTGTGTACATTGGGAGGACTGAGGTTCAGGTTCAGAGAGGTTACTTTGAATTTCACAATAGAATTATCAGGAAACACAAGGAGTACAGAACTGCGTTCACACTTTGCCTAGTTGAGTGATCCCGCTGTGTTGGATGGAGGTCTCTTGGATGCGCTGCCACAACCGCTGCTATGGGACCATGGGTGGCACTCAGCTCCCGATCTAAGGTAAGACATGTGAGGTAGGCCGAGCAATGGCAATGCGCCTCGGATCCTTTCGGTGTTTGGCACGTTGAGGTCGGTGAGGAGGTATTCAAGATACGGCTAGTTACAACTCAATTTTCATTACAACTCAAATCATGACTTCATCCCGGTGGTTGCAACTCGGTTTTCATTACAACTCAAATCATCACCTAATACCGGTTGTTAAAACTAGATTAATCACAACCAAATAAAGGCATTGCTTATTTGATGTTTGTTGTTTTCCATGTTGAATACTGAATTGTAGTTAAAATAATCGCCTTCTTCAGGATTGTCTTGGATAAAATTTATGTGAGTATCTCTGCTGTTGATAAAAAAGACAACCAATTGTTTTTCTATTTGGGCTATAATGGTGGCAGTATTTCCATTATTTGCTTATTTGCTCCCACCAAGATGCAGTCAATGTAAAGTTGAGTATCTCCCTATACTGCTTTTGCTATACGTACACTGAGTACATATCAGTGGAACGTTCTACTTGTTTTATTTGATGGCAGGTGCTGCATAATTTTATAAATTGAGTTGCATTGTTGGAAAGCAAATTTTTTGCACCCAAGCATCGTCCTGCGTACGAACAAAAATTCTTATGCTACAATTTGGTAGGATTTTTCAGGCGAGGGTGAATCAAAACCATTTTTATCCAGCTCTCAGCTCGTCATTCTGATGATAAAGGCACCAAATCATTCGATTACTCTTTGCAAATGATGCTGTTTTAACAAATTTGTAAGTTATAAAATGTTTGCGATACTAAATATGATACAAGTTAATAATTTCCAGAGCGTGAACTTTGGTTTTGTGCGTTTTACATTCAAGAGTGTCGACACAAGAAGCTACGACTTGGATGGTGTTCGCCGTAACTTGTAAATGAGACTTAGTTGCTTCCTATTCGTAAAGCTTATTTAACTTCATTACTGCGTTCTCTTCTACTTGCCTATTTCCGATATTGCTCTGCCAGGATATTTAAATGCCATTTCCATGTTATATCGAAATTATAAGTAGGAAAACAGATTGATTCATAAGAGTAACCGTTTGGTTCACTCGAATAAAAATGTTTCTAGCTGTCACACGTACAAATTGTACACATCTCCGCATGGGGTATAAGATAAGCACTTGGTTTAGTTTGTCTTCCCTACGCCATGGGGACAGAAACCCCCAGAGAAAAGAAAAAAGAACAGTTTATTTCCAATAAAGTTGATACATGAAATGTATTACATTGGTTTTAAAAAAATCATTTAACCTAGCATTATCAGAGAGGTAGTGATAGGTTACCTCAGCTAACGACAGGCCTCCGGACTTCCGTCTTTCGTGTTCACTTTTATTCTTTCAGTTTTCATGCTTTCTTCGTCATCGTTTCATGTTTTTTTCTTTATCTTCTCCCGTAACTTACTATTCTATGCGCAGGGTATTCTGTGAAGGAACAAACCTTGTGCATAGATTCCACGTTTTCTGCAGTCCATACCGAATGGCCCCTATATTTCGCTCTCTTGGAAAGCCTATGACGGGGCTAGGGAGTCTCAAACGAACATACATATGTAATATTTAAAACAATAATGTCAATAATGTTGACACTTGTCTAAAACTTGTTAAACGATTTCGGGACATTGTAGTTATAGAAATACTCTAAAAAGCAAGGCCGCATCAGCATCAATGATTTATTACTCCCAATTTTATAGCCTTTACATTTAAACCCGAGGGCTCAGTTATGCTTTCGGTTGCCTCTTGATGAGATTCAACCTGTGTCATCCATAATTTTCGAACACAGAAATTACTTTTAAAACATGTGATCCAAACATGCGGTCACCCCGATCATCTCATGTTGACATTCAGGAGCAACAATTCACATTCACGAGCTGCAAATTAGTTCATCCTGAATTAATGCTGCGTTGTTTTAACATTTAAAGGGAGCAAATTGATTCATCTTCTAATAAATATATCGATACTGTGCCATAATTTCGCAAATCTAACGTGCAAGAGAGAATTTGAATCCATTCCCATTCCCTCAATGGGCGGTGCTCGAGTTCGCGTTCTGATGCAATGCGTGCCCAAGCTTTGAGGATGTCCTTGAGCAATGGTCCGTTGGGAACAGTCTGCCCTAAGGTATAAATCAACTTCGCCCACACAATTTAAGCTCAGTTTTGGAAGATAATTTCGTTTTTATTCGTCTGTTCAAACTTTTAAAAGTTTACACCCGTGGGCTATTCAGTAACGTCGCTTAAAAAAATTATTTTTGAGAAATAGAGTGCGTAAATTCCTCTCGCGTGATGAAACTATAATATTTTTGGAAATAAGTACTCCCATGGGGAAAATGTGGTCTTCTGAGCCTGGAGAAAGATAGGCCTTTTTGAAATAGTGTTTCCTTTTTTTAAGAACCATATTTTGTTTTGTTGCTTTTTTTTCTGTTCACAGATGTCCTGTTTTCAGCATCTCTTACTTCCTTCATCAACTTTTATCTTGTTTCATAACCTTCCTTCTAAACTTGCTGTTTCTACGCGCAGGGGTTCTTATTAACACACCTTGTGCATAGATTCTGCATTTCGTCAACTCCATACAAAATAGTGCCTTCATCCTTTCTCTCTTTGAGCATCTTTGATGTGGTAAGTGAGGCTGAAACTAACTTACAATCTATCAATAAGAGTATATAAAATGGGTATTTGTAGCTGATCGTATCCACAATAAAGCGTTTGAAAATTTAAAATCATCGCTATGTTATTTTTAATGTATGGTGTTGCATTGTGCTGGTTATTACTAGGGCTGTGACAATATGCTCTAATCATATTGTCACAGCCCTAATAATCACGTACATACATGCGTATGATTGTGATTTACATATGTATTTACACATTGTATTAACTCACATGTATGTGATTTATTTCAAATCACATTCACGCGCATGTGGGTTATTATTAGGGCTGTGACGATATGATAAGAGCATATTGCCACAGCCCTAGTAATTACTTAACGTGGAGCGTGAATGGTGAAGACCAACCATCCAAGCAAAGCAATAACAATAACAGGATTGGATATGGATGCCAGAACATTAGCGAGCCGTTGGGTACGACTGATACAAATAATTTTATGACCCAGAAATATCATGATAATCATGATTTTCTAGGTGAATATTTTAAAAGTAACATGTTTCATTTGTAAAAGTGCTTGCTGGAAAGTTGATAGAAATTATTTTACGCGCCATGTTCCTTTAACTAAATCAGGCAAACGTGAACCAGATTTGTAGCAATTTATGAAAAACAAACTACTAACTTCCGAAAAAAATCTATGCACCTTTGTCATGCGTGTTGAATTCAATTTTGAAGCCCTTCATGGAGATGTAATTATTGTATCTCCATATATTGTATTATTAGTTTATTATTCAATTCAAATATAAAGCCAATTATTGTAGACAATGTTGAAAACACCAAACATTAGCTGGATCAGGTTTTCATTTACTTTAAATGAATCATTTAAAAAAATTGAGTTCGTGACTACAGGTTGGTCAGCAGTATTATGGAAGCTCCCTCAGTAACCAAACATGGCTCACACCGCAGTCAAAGTGTAAAATTAAAGGACGGAAATAAAACGCTTGACTATCCCAAACCTGACCAGGCTCATGTCGCATGCAAAGTGTAAAATTAAAGGACGGAAATAAAACGCTAGACTATCCTTATAACCTGGCCAAAGCATCAACCCACAGAGGCAACCGCCTGCCGGAGAAGCGCCTCTGGACTGGGGTGTGCAACACGGTAGAGGAAACAAGGTGGGTTCAAACCAGTCTTTTTTTCGTTGACGGTGTAGTTTTGCTGACGTCACGGAAACGAACCAATAGCTGCGTTCATATTGCATCTGGTAGCACTGCTGCCCCTAAATCTGGCTCCACAATTGGCCTAACGACATGGTGTTCTGGTGACGTCGCTAAGTTTGTTTGAAATAAAGCCTTCCTATTGGCTAGCCGAACAAGAGGAGGTGTATTTTCTCCTATAGAAATGACTCTACCTTGTTTCCTCCAACGGGGGTGCATGCTGCGCTATAGAGCAGCTGAGACAGTGACAAATGTTACGTCACTTCATCATCATTTTCGGTCCCCATTATGTCACTGTGCGGCACGTGCGCACTTCTCGCTCCGCTTCTTAGCTAAAACTTTGTGTTCGCTTCTGGAAGATTTGTTTTCTCTTCTTTGTGATTGAAAAAATTTTTGACTCGCCGATAAATTGTTAAAAATTGACGTCATAAAAGTTTCAATGTTTTATTCTGCCAAAATAGTGCATAAATGGTATTTATTTTGTTCTAAGTGAGGAGAGTACTATGTTCTTTTAGTTGCAAAATCCCTCAGAAATTTGATTTGTACTCGATACGGCGTTTAGAATTTTCTCTTCACTTATTGCCTCCAAATTGTACTTTAAGAATACTGGCATAATCTAAATCCACTTCTAAACTTGGGATTTTCTTTTTCGGCATGAGAAAGTAACCTTCAAATCCTGAATTATTATTAGAAATAAAGTATCACCAACGCTCAAAGCATTCCCCAACTAGCGATAGTTTGAATGCCCCTTTTTAGAAAAATGAATTTTATTCCGTTGTTTGTGGTTGTATTCTTGATCCATCTCAACTAAAGATAGCTTATTTCCTCTGCATTTCACTTAATATTTGACGAAGTAACATACGGATATTTGTTTTGTGATTTCTTGAAATAAACAACGGCCTATTAGTCACTAAAATATGCTCATCAAATGCTAGTCAGTCGAGGCCGAATACGTCAGAGCAATATTTACACCAAAGCGCAGTGTGTGCTAAAGTGCCTCGTTATTGATTCCTCTGATCGTCTCCCTCCTAATCGTTGTCTATGGATATTTTGTCTACGAATCTTCAGTTTTTGCAATGTTAAATCATGACTTGCTTCCATGATTTCAGTCTACAGTTCTACTCGTGTGTCCCCTTAGGGGGATGCAACTATTGTATCTATTGGAAATAGCGCTCCCAGGGGGAAACGTGTGGGGGCCCGGGCTGAGAGTTAGGTAGGCTCTCTTTTTGGTTAAATGAAATGTTTTTTGTTATGTTAAGGACTACCTTTCTTTCGGTTCACTGCCGTCCTGTTTTCATCACCTACTGCGTCCTTCAACTAGTATCTTGTTTTTTAAATTTCGTTCTCAAGATACTGTTTCTATGCCCCTACTGCCTAGATTCCGCGTTTCCTTATCTCCATACTAAATGGTGCCTTCCTCTTTCCTCTCATCGGAACACTCTTTTTGCGGTTAAAAAGGTTTGCACTAACATCTAATCTTATCTACTAGTGCTGTCCGTAGTGAGTTGCAAGTCCGTAGTGAGTTGCAAGTCCGTAGTGAGTTGCAAGTCCGTAGTGAGTTGCAAGTCCGTAGTGAGTTGCAAGTCCGTAGTGAGTTGCAAGTCCGTAGTGAGTTGCAAGTCCGTAGTGAGTTGCAAGTCCGTAGTGAGTTGGAAGTCCGTAGTGAGTTGGAAGTCCGTAGTGAGTTGGAAGTCCGTAGTGAGTTGGAAGTCCGTAGTGAGTTGCAAGTCCGTAGTGAGTTGCAAGTCCGTAGTGAGTTGCAAGTCCGTAGTGAGTTGCAAGTCCGTAGTGAGTTGCAAGTCCGTAGTGAGTTGCAAGTCCGTAGTGAGTTGCAAGTCCGTAGTGAGTTGCAAGTCCGTTGTGAGTTGCAAGTTTACCCTGAGTTGTACTGCGTCTTATCTGCTTCCTACTTTTTTGATGACGACTCTACCGAGTGTGGGAGATAAGCTTCTTATCAAAGTAGACTGGTAGACAAACGGGAGATACGCAATTAACTCTCCCTGCTAACTTCAGAGCTCAGCCCTTCGTTCTTTCTTCTCGCGCTATGTAGCTGGTAATCCAATAGACTTCTCCTCACTTTAAAGTACCAAGTATGATACTTCAAAAAGACGATTGGATGAACTCAAGCTCGGTAAAACTTCAATCGATCGGAGTTTTACATTTCCTGTAACCAGTTAAGGGACTTTTTATAACCATTTCATGTGATCGATTATATGTCTCACGATTCACAAGCTCTCTCCAAAAATACTTGAATTCAGTAAATTTAATTTTATACAGAAAGGTTGTGTAAAGTCGTGCAAAATTGCTAGTGTTGTGACCGCATTCATTCGGAGCTGCAGTGAAGCGCCGAGGTCTCCTGTTCCATGCAGGCTTCCGTCTCTCTTCATCTGGTCAGTGGCCGCAATCGACCCTTAATTACTCCACTATAAATAGCAGCAGCAGCTGCGATACATCAGTAATTACGGCTGCAAATCTCGCACGCAGCCGCGTGCAATACAGAGGATGCACTCGAATCCCTTCACTCTCTCTCCATTGGTCCAACTCGACCAATCTGTGGACAGCGGCCAATGGATGAACAGCTCACCAATTATTTGCCATTCTCCGGTCTCCTAAAATCCTACACTCGATCCCCGCAATGATGTTCAACTCCCACGAATAACAGGCAAACGCAAGCACCACCTCCCCCAACAGTGCGCATTACGCACTTCATCAAAGCTCTTCAGCTCGACAGGAACAGCATCTGCTGCTGCTCCTGCTTGACCGCCCCTTCCCTCCTGTTCCCCTCCCTCCCCGCCTCTGTTCCCTCCTCCCCTCTTTTTCCCTCCGCCAAATTCCGGCAGGCGCAACAGGTGCCGGACACGTGTCCGTCCGTCTGTCCGCCCCCACCGAGCGGAGGCAAATATTCTCCATAGCGGCGCTGCTGGTGCGACTTTCAAAAATCTCGAGACAGAGCTTGCAAGAGTTCATTATTTTTTAATATTGACACGTTACTAAGATCTGTGTATGTGTGTGCTGGGAAAAAAATACAAAAGGGGGTCCCGCACGGGACTCAATAGACCCCCCTCAATAGACCCCCCTCAATAGACCCCCCTCAATAGACCCCCCTCAATAGACCCCCCTCAATAGACCCCCCTCAATAGACCCCCCTCAATAGACCCCCCTCAATAGACCCCCCTCAATAGACCCCCCTCAATAGACCCCCCTCAATAGACCCCCCTCAATAGACCCCCCTCAATAGACCCCCCTCAATAGACCCCCCTCAATAGACCCCCCTCAATAGACCCCCCTCAATAGACCCCCCTCAATAGACCCCCCTCAATAGACCCCCCTCAATAGACCCCACTAACGGGACCCCCACTTGGAACCAGGCTGGGCTGCTCACGCGGTACAAGTATTGAGCAAATTAGAGTGTGTCATCTCCAAAAGTGAAGCATTAGTCGTTAGCGCTTAATTAAGAGACCTCTCAAATGTTGTGCGTCGGTTTGTGCGTTTGGCGGCCTGTGTTGCTGCATGGCGGTCTGGTCCGGGAGTAGGGAGGGGGGGGGGTGAGTGGGGGGGGGGGGAGTGATTTGTGAATAAGCGCCCCAAATTTTGCTGAGAAATAGTAATTACGCTCACATTATTTAAGAACTTTTCAAAGACTTTACTTGAGCTGCGTTCAGCAGTTGCGAAATTTGTCTCTAATTTCGGCTTGATACTCATGTCGTGTTCGAACAAAGTTGATTGACTTACAGTGAGTGTCAGTGTGAATTTGTGTATCTGTGTGAGTGTGTGTATTCTTGGCACGTGTGTGAGTGTATTTGCGCATTGAATTTTCCTTCGTGCTAAATTATCAGAGTTATAAATTATTTACGATGTCAAATCAGGTGCATGCTAAAATTTGTGGCGGTATTCGATACGATGTCAAATCTGATGCACGCCAAAATCTGTGGCGGCAGTCAAATCTACCATGTCAAATATGATGCATGCCAAATTTTGTGGCGGCAGTCAAATCTACGATTTCAAACCTGGTTCGTGCCTAATTTTGCATCGGCAGTCAAAAGCTCAGTCAAATTTAACGCTCAAAGCCTGCAAATTGCGCGCACTCAGCGAGCGCGAAGTGTGGCTGATGCAGCTGTGCCGGATGCAGCTATTGCTGAGTGCCCTGATGAGCGCCGCAGCTGCGATATACAAGTCAATACAACCTGTATTTATATACTGTATTTGTGAATTACAGATGGGGACTCTGTGTTTCACGTATTGAAATGATTTCCGAGCTCAACAACGAATCCTATTAAAGCTTCCATTTTGTTTTCTTTGATCGCGACGAGTAGCCAATTGTGGTACAGAATTGATTTCTAGGTTTTTGGCTACATTTTGCTGCTGCGAGTGAAATGAAATTTGATTGGCGATTTATTTGTCTTGTTCAAACCCGGTAATTTTTGTGTGTCTCTGCAAACCTTTTTATTGGCTTCAATTTGGGCTTTTGCATACAGCTTTCACAATTTACCTTTTCTGTTACCGAAATTCAGTATTAAAATTACTCGAATAAAACTATGGATACTGTTAACTTTGTATCCATACGTGAATATACGTGGAAGCTAAAACTTTCTTGTATAACAATAATAATAATAATAATAATAATAATACTGAGCAAAATTTTGAAGTGAAGCTTTAACACGACTGAGATTCTAGCGGTGGGCGTTTAGTTTGATAAAATAGAGACAGTTCCAACTTCACATACAAGTTCCACGTCTTTATGAATATGAACTTAGTATCAAAGTCTCTCTTCTGTTTTCTCACCACTATTTCCTGTTCAATTTAATATTAGCCTTTAGTGCTTTTTGTCGTTAATTTCTGTTCAATTTATCGATCTCCTCTGTTTTATCCTCGTAATTCGTATTTAATTCATTAATCTCTTCTGTTTTTCTTCGTTAATTCCTGTTAAAATTATTAATCTCTTCTGTTTTTCTTCGTTAATTCCTGTTAAATTTATTAATCACTTCTGTTGATTTACGGAACAGCAATTGTGGCCTCAATAAACTGTGCATGGAGTAGGAAATAATTAGAACGGTGTTGGTTATAGGACGAGTATCTGATCACAATGCGGCGGCAGCGCTTTCGTTCAGACGAAAAGACTCGAGTTCAGAAACGTAGAAACCTCTCCCTTGGGCATCGCGCAACTCTTCTATTCACGACATAATTTCGAGCCGTGAACATTTCTAGCTAGCACGGAAACAAAGTTAAATTCATGCAAAGTTCCATCCCCAATTAAGTCTTGTGCCTCCGCGAAATGGCTTTTCAGCGGAATGCGATTCATATTTTAGTGCAACAGAGAGTTCCTGCTAGAGCTGCCTCTCGCCGTAGTTTGAGAGCTTCGTTGCCCTGCGAGGTCGGTGTCCCAAGGGCCTCGCTTTCCTGCTGGGGATCCCCGGAGGCAGACGCTCCTCGCTCCTCTCTTCCGGCTCCACTGAAGTGAATTGGACTCCGGGTCCGCACTTTCCGCTCCGCTTGCGCAGCCTCTGCTCGTTCGTCAATATTGCAGCACTCAGGCCGGCCAGCGCTCGTCTCTAGTCGATCACGAAAAGAAAGCACGTTTCGCATTGCACTGTCCTGCTTTCAGCGCCGCTGGTTTTCTCTAAGCTCTGTTTGAGGTCGGGACTGGGAATTTGTAGCCTTATTTCTCTATATGAACAGAGGTTGGGGTTTTATTCTCCTTGGACAGAGGTAGGGCTTTTATTCTCCCTGGACAGAGGTAGGGTTTTTATTCTCCCTGGACAGAGGTCGGGTTTTTACTCTCCCTGGACAGAGGTCGGGTTTTTACTCTCCCTGGACAGAGGTCGGGTTTTTACTCTCCCTGGACAGAGGTAGGGTTTTTATTCTCCCTGGACAGAGGTCGGGTTTTTACTCTCCCTGGACAGAGGTAGGGTTTTTACTCTCCCTGGACAGAGGTCGGGTTTTTACTCTCCCTGGACAGAGGTAGGGTTTTTATTCTCCCTGGACAGAGGTCGGGTTTTTACTCTCCCTGGACAGAGGTAGGGTTTTTACTCTCCCTGGACAGAGGTCGGGTTTTTACTCTCCCTGGACAGAGGTAGGGTTTTTACTCTCCCTGGACAGAGGTAGGGTTTTTACTCTCCCTGGACAGAGGTAGGGTTTTTACTCTCCCTGGACAGAGGTAGGGTTTTTACTCTCCCTGGACAGAGGTAGGGTTTTTACTCTCCCTGGACAGAGGTAGGGTTTTTACTCTCCCTGGACAGAGGTAGGGTTTTTACTCTCCCTGGACAGAGGTCGGGTTTTTACTCTCCCTGGACAGAGGTAGGGTTTTTACTCTCCCTGGACAGAGGTAGGGTTTTTATTCTCCCTGGACAGAGGTCGGGTTTTTACTCTCCCTGGACAGAGGTAGGGTTTTTATTCTCCCTGGACAGAGGTCGGGTTTTTACTCTCCCTGGACAGAGGTAGGGTTTTTATTCTCCCTGGACAGAGGTCGGGTTTTTATTCTCCCTGGACAGAGGTCGGGTTTTTATTCTCCCTGGACAGAGGTCGGGTTTTTACTCTCCCTGGACAGAGGTAGGGTTTTTACTCTCCCTGGACGGAGGTAGGGTTTTTACTTTCCCTGGACAGAGGTAGGGTTTTTACTCTCCCTGGACAGAGGTAGGGTTTCTACTCTCCCTGGACAGAGGTAGGGTTTTTACTCTCCCTGGACAGAGGTAGGGTTTTTACTCTCCCTGGACAGAGGTAGGGTTTTTACTCTCCCTGGACAGAGGTAGGGTTTTTACTCTCCCTGGACAGAGGTAGGGTTTTTACTCTCCCTGGACAGAGGTAGGGTTTTTACTCTCCCTGGACAGAGGTAGGGTTTTTACTAAGTTGTGGAGCACAAGATGTTTTGCTAGTACCCCGGCCAGCTTGGAAATGCTGGTGCTTGCTTTCGACGTCGTTGTGAATGCAGTGAGGCAGACTTAGGAGAAAATAAATGACGTGGGCTTGCGCTACTGCAGTAGCGGGAATGGTCAGTGATCCTGTTTAGTTTTTGTGATGGAAATTTTTTTTGCAAGTTGTCCATTTCAACGCAAATTGGTCAGTGCTTTCATTAACAGAAGGAATAATGCTATGGACCACTTCAGTGCGCTTTTGGACTGTATCGTGAATGAAATATATAAACTGTCAGCATATTGCGTAATTAAAAAAATAGATTTGCTCTGCATTTGAATTCTTTGGTGCAAATTAATTTTTCATCGCTTAGGTCGTGAAAGTGAAGCTCAATACGCGAATAACCTCTTCTAATACTCAGTCTAACTTTTTCGCCACCTGCATGCATATTTTTCGCCACCCAAGCAAGCAGGTGGCATATTCGCATATGCCACCATGCATATTCGTCGCTTGGGTGGCGAAAAACATGCATGCTCCGGCAAAAGAGTTAGACTGGGTAGATCTTTCAAAAGCCTCAATGATATTCTTAAGGTAATGGTATTTTTTAGTATAAATACTAACTCGGACGATTTTAGTGATTAATTTAAGGAAGCAGCCTGTCGTAAACGTTTCCGATAATCCACAAGACTTGGAGGCTCCACTGCCTGATACTTCAATA
Organism: Morinoia aosen; assembly: GCA_030386875.1. NCBI lineage: Eukaryota > Metazoa > Arthropoda > Malacostraca > Amphipoda > Talitridae > Morinoia > Morinoia aosen. The sequence goes on along the minus strand of CM059567.1, from coordinate 42,524,504 downwards.
ATAATTTCTACGTCTCCGAGTTCTCGTCCTTCAGCTGCCCATCTGTAGGCGGTATAGAGACTTACAAATAAATCAAGTTTCTCTTTTTGTTGCCTACCTCACGCGTGCACGAAGTGCGTACGTTTGTTCTTCTGTTTATCGCCTCCAGAACGGTTAGTCTCGTACGGATATTATTTGTTTGACGTTTCCGTTGCTCCTCAACGAGCATCGTTCTCCCCCATAACGTTCTGTAGCTCTGGGAACTTTGGCACGAGTGCGATCATTTTTGGTTTCGTTATTTTTTGTTGGCATTGAAGCTTGTTGAGAAAATGTCACTTCCGTGGCAAGGATGTGTGGCTTAGAAACTCTATTTTTTTTTTCTTTTCTCACTTGCATGATTTTCGGTTTTATTTTTGTTCGTTTGTAGGAACGCCAATGTCACCTTCCAAGTTGACTTATAGTGATTCGCGCTAAATGTTCATGAAGCCCAATATTTTACAACACACCCAATAGCCTTTAACACGCAATAGTTATTGTGAAGTATTTTCAACTGATAAGCCTATACGCTGGTCCTCCATTTACTCGCCACCCTTTCGTCTCACCAAAACTTTCAACTCGGTAGTAGAATTCAATGTTTTTCGCTGCCAATTATTCAGCAGAACAATCTTCTTAATAAACAGTGACCCTTATTTATAACACGAAATGTTTTTTAGGTCACAGCAGGACGGCATAAATCGTGTCATGCACGTATTCTATAACTGGATTTCATGCGATAATATAATTGCATGAACCCAAGTTCTTCGACTCGTCTCTAAAACCAATTCTTTTGTCCTAACACGCTACTTGCGTTGCGACCCATCGATGGGTCGTTCGAAAATTTTTAGCCATGTTTTAAAATTAATAGTGTTTATTATACCCAGTTAATGTTTGGTATTTACAAACAAAATTTCCAGAATTTCCATTTATGAAAAAAAATTGAAAACTTTTGACTTTAAATTTGAATTGAAAATTGAACTTGAGTTTAGCCTATCGCAGTCGACGCGTTAATATTCGCACTCAAGCCTACATGATGAACAACATTAATCGCGGTCCTGAAACTTGACGCTTGCCTTCTGAATTTATTTGCGCCTGCGCCGACCGAGGAAGAAGCAAGAGCGCGCGCCGCAGTGTTCTAAACAACAGCGCAACGCTTACCAAACAGAGCCCCCATCACGCGCTGTTAGCCGCACCTCGACATTGCACCGTGGTTTACATTTCCTAACACTCCCACTTCTTTTCGAGGAACTTCTCTCCCTCCAAACTCAAGCCGTTGCGAAAAATTTTGCTTCTACGATGCGCAGCGATGACCTTCTGAGAAAATCGTCTCTTTGTCGCCAGAGCGCCCTGCGCTTGCGAGGGGGTTGTTTGTGCTGCTGTACCTCTGAGGAAACAGGCGATGTGTGCTCCTTCTTGTGTGATCTTTAGTGGCATCACACCGGTACATAGGATTTAGAACAAGGTAATTGATCCCAGATAAATCCGCTGGTTTGGAACAGGATGATTGATTCAAAACGAGACCGATGGTTTGGAACTAGATAAATGATTCCAGACAAAACCGCTGGTTTAAAACACGGTAACTGATTCAAGATAAGACCACTGGTTTAGAACACCGTAATTGATTCAAGACAATCCGCTGGCTTGGGAGGTAATTCATTCAAGACAAACCACTGGTTTAGAACACGGTAATTGATTCCAGACAAAACTGCTGGTTTGGAACAAGGTGATTCTATCGTGACAAAAACACTGAGGTGTTAAACGAGTCTGGTAATGATAAGCATTTGTGAATTTGAGTGACTAAATCTTCACATATGCAGCGTAGTCCTACATTTAGCTGTAGACCAGGGGAGAGTTACGCTTTTAACCTGAGAGTTTGCCCCCTGATGTCCTAGAATACGGCTGCTCAACGTTACATTTTTGTTGACTTGATTGTTCGATAGAAGAGCACAATATTGTAGTCGACACGCCTCTCCAACCCGTTCATGACTTCCTCTATCGCGACTCTAACATTTGAATTCAACTTACATGAGATGATGGTGTAGTATTCCTCAAGGTAAGTTCAGTAAGAGAGTGGCTGAAACTTTTCTAACTTATAATCTAGTCTAACATGCGAGCGATGAGTTAAGCAGGCCGTTGTTTCGATTTTTCGGTAATTTCCTAATCTGCCGCTACACTGCAGTCCTTAATTCTCGGTAGGTATAGTTCTTAAATGTCTCACAAATTGAACACTACAACTGTTCGTGGTAGAACCTCACGGGGAGCTATTGTAAATGTCTACCCCCTCATGCCTGAATTGACTTTGTGTGGTTTAACAGTGAGGCTCATAGCCTCAGGTCTGGTAAGAGAAAGGCTTTTTTGACTCTCTTAAGCAATTGTCTAGAACATGAAGACGTTGTCTTTTGACGTTTTCTTGAACCCCTTCACGAGCTTTGCTACTGTCAGCATACTTTTTGCTTGACCCTTGATCGCCCTGCAGCGCAGACAAACTGCACCTCTGACAGAATTACTAAAATGCTTTAAACTGAAGTCGATCGTCAAATTTCAATCCTCTCACGAGCATCTCAACTTACGAGGACAAATTTAGTCCGAGTTACTTCACGAATGCGATGCTGGATTCAAGTTATGAAAGCCTGGAAATGACTGGGACTTTTTTTCATGCATAAGTTACGTAAGAAAATGATGTATACCTCGCGAATTGGGGGTAAGTATTTTTCACCTGATAGATGCGTGTCGTGGCCTTTACTGCATACGATGGAAATACTGAAAACAGTACTAAAAAAAAACATTACTGATGGTTCATGAGAGCGCTACTACAACTCAGCAATGTCCGTTAGCCGAGATTCTCTAGGTAACGACGCAATAGAGCTCGATACCGTGTTTTCCTTTACATCAAATTTCACCGAAAAATCGCTCAGAATTTCACGAGCAAATTTACTGTACTACCTCTAGTACCGGCACTGCAATCCTGCCAATCCTCATAACCTGCGTGCCTTGCAGGCTCGCCGAAAATTAAAGCTTGAGCTGGTCACGAAGCAACTTGCTTTCCACGCAAACATTTCTATGACTACTTCAGGCGCTGCCGAGCTCGCCCTGTTTTGGAGAACTGAGATCTCTGTTCCTGGGACTTCTCGCGTGAACTGCATGCTACTGACGGCCTTCATGTTTGAATTTCGCACCCTTTTTTCATGTGTTTATTGTCAGGCTTGACAGCAGATGTTTTTTCTCATAGTCAATATTCATTGAGCGCAGGAACGTCGCTCGTGGGCGTCATCTTGAAGCCAACGATATGGCAAAGGTCTGCGCGAATTCAGTCTGTTTTTGGTCTCTACGCAAGACTTAATATCATCATCTTTCTGGTAGCACACTCGAAGATTTTAGTAAAACTTTCGTTTCCAAGTCTGAATTGTTGAGGACACCGTAGCCTAGTGGTTACAGTGCGTCACGCGTCGGGAAGAGTATGAAGGTTCGAATCCCAGTAAGACTCTGTAGTTATTCCTGTTTGGAAACTACCACCAATTTGAAATCCTCCTTCATATTCCTGCGTTTGAAAGGAGTACCGGCAGTAACCGTCCTGGCGTTAGTTATGAAACGTAGGAAAAACGGATGCTTACGAAGGCAGCCGTAAACGTCATTGGAATAAGTTAAAATAAAACATTAACATCATCTCATCCCCCCCCCCTCCCCCAGTCTCCTCTCTCAGTTGAGGCGCTCATGCCACGCTCCGACAGCAGGTTTTGTCTTCATGTGTAAGTGTGGGAACGAACTCTACATAAATTGCACGTGTATTGCGGCCATTTGAGTGCAGTTATTGGCGAAGGTGCAGCAATTTGAGTGCAGTTACTGCCACAATTTGAGAACAGTGACTGCAGCAATTTGAGTCTATTTACTGCTGCACTGCAGCCATTTGAGTGCAGGTTACTGGCGCATAAAGGTTATTTAGAGGCCGGTATTTGTTAATATTGGGGTTCTTGGGGACCATTGCCCTTGCTCTGAGTTATACTATGAGTACTCATGAATATTAGCGCATCTGCTCGGCGTTCCCTCAAGACTGTTCCACTCTGCCGAAACTGTGACCACCAACGACCAATTTCACGTTTCATCTTCCAAGTATTTCTACTGGGGTGAACATACCGCGCAGATTTATTTTACTGCTGACGATTTCGCCCCTTGAAGAATGTTGTTTTCTGCCACGCTGCACTCCCCTGACCTAATTGAACCACATTTTTTGCTTCATGCGTTTCTGCACTGTTGCGATATTCCTTCCAGGGTCGCGTCTTGCCCAAATAATTCATGTTATTTTGAATGTAAATGTAAGCCAGCAATAATTCATTGCATCTTAGTGCTCCATGTGCCGAGCTTGTAAGTGGGGGATTTAAACTTACCGGTCTGGGGATTTATTCTCATTAGTATAACGAGTTGAGTTTGTCGCGTTGGTTGTCTAATGTGCGGTTCAAGAGGACGCGATCTCGTTTAGCTATACGGATGATATTTGCATCATATTCACGACCCAACGATGTCAAAATCGGTTTCGGTTCCCTATATTTCATGACAGACTGAAGATTATGGTTTTGTATGCATGAGCGCACGCGTGTGTATCTGTGTGTGCATGAGTTTTTGCATGTATGTGTGTATGAGCACACGCGTGTGTGTGTCTGTGTGAACGTGAGTGTATATACGTCTGTGTGTATGTGTAGGCACACGCGTGTGCGAGGTACGTTACATGTCCAAAAAACATATCCTGTGAGCTCGCAAGCACGTGAGAAGTCCGGGTGCAGAATGCGGGGTTGTGGGGGAGGAGTGGGGGGGGGGAGAGTGGAGAAGTCCACACCGGTCCAGGACAGTGTGGCGCCCAGCTCCTCAGTACTCTACCCTGCCCTCAGTATACAGCTCAATTCACTCAGTGTACTGACAATTCCCCCCCCCCCCCCCTCAAATGCTGAGATTCATTCTCAGATTTACCCTGCAGCACTGCTCCAAATAATACTTCGAATTGGGTATTGGCTAATAACTGACAAAATAACATTTTTACCCACATACGTCCATTTAATTCAACTTAACGCCATATCCAATAAAAGAGTTGGAAATTCACGGCGAAATGGGCAAACAAGCTCCTGACGCATCTACGGAAACCAGTGATGGAACGGAAGCCGATACAGTTCATCGCGTGATAAAGTAGTCAGAAATTCACTCTACACATTTTTATTGATGCAGTGTCAATCGTTAAAACAGTTCACTAATTCTGTGGTCTATAAAAAGAAACGTTTCGATGAACAAAGTTCATCTTCAGGCTGAAAATATGTAGAAAATATTTTCAGTCAAATTGATGAATGCAAATATAATGCTTGAAAAGTTTTGATACGTCAGACCTACGGTGGACGGTCGCCGAAAATTTGTTGTCAGTCACATTGACAAAATCTACACCATAATAAGAGCCGCGTCCGTCTGTCCAGCCTGCAGTGTGTGATGAGCGTATCTGTGATACAAGCTCGGCCTCATAAACTCTCAAGAGATTGAATTTTTTTTTTGTCCTACGGCTTTTCCTTTCATTTCATCTTCTGTCTTATTTCAAATTAATGGGGGTGGACTAGTGCATATATAAAATAAGCTCTGATACGTCAGATCTACAGTGGACGGTCGGCCGAGCGCCGCCGCCGCCGCCGTTGCGCATCGGAGACCCGTGGACTGAAAAGGCACTCCTGGAACTGAAAATGCGCTCCTGCACCGACGAAAAATACAGAATTGTACAGTGCGCGTTATTTTGAGTGCGCCGTGTTCTTGGCGCTCAATTGCTCGGAGAGACAAAACCTGCCACATTTAAAGTGTTAAAGACTCGAGCCTACTAGCCAGGAAATGGCGGATGCAATGGACTGCAAATGGTGATTGTTTCTCTCAAATCCAGCAGCGCGCCGCAGCTCCGATTTAAGTCAACATTCACTCATGCAATGAAAGGCAGTCGATATATTTCTCAAGCCTAGAATTTTTAAACATTTTTCGACTGACCTCCGACAAACATCTCGAGTTTCATTGATATCATTTTGTCGCGGAAAGAGAGGGAGGTCAAAACTTTTTTTTTTGACCTTCCTAGAATTCAGTTCGGAAGGTCGGCAACAATTATTATCCTTGAGGCATTTTCCTGCTTTATAAAGAATAACACAAACTAGACGTTCGCAACTTTGTTTTTGACCTTCCCAGAATTCAGTTTGGAAGGTCGGCAACAATTATCCTCAAGGCATTGTTCCTGCTATGTCAAAAGAAAAAATAAACACTCGAACTCGCCGTACGTAATTCGCATGTAGGTGTCTGTTCTTACTAAAGGCGATGCTGTGCTTGAAGGCCCGTGGAGATTCGAGTTATGTCCACACACGCTCCGGTCTCTCAACTAGCTCTTTGAGGACAACTTTTGGCCCTAATTCAACACTTTGATAGCGACGTGAGCCACCGGTGGCCACTGAGGGGACAACCATAATGCGCGTATCCAACATACGTCCTCCGTTGCGCGTATCCAAAATACGTCCTCCGTTACGGGTATCCTTCATACATCCCCCGTTGCGCATATCCAACATACATCCTCCGTTGCGCGTATCCAACATACATCCTCCGTTGCGCGTATCCAACATACATCCCCCGTTGCGCATATCCAACATACATCCTCCGTTGCGCGTATCCAACATACATCCTCCGTTGCGCGTATCCAACATACATCCTCCGTTGCGCGTATCCAACATACATCCTCCGTTGCGCGTATCCTCCCTCCATTGTGTGTTGCCAACTTTTTGTGTCCGAAGGAAGTGGTGGCGAAGTTTAAAGCCCTGTGACACACGAGCCTCGGCTGCGACAGCTGGTTATGGAACACTGCCTCGAATAACAACAACAAACTCGCTCTTTCTTATTGTTTTTATCGCTGCAATTGGCAAGCGTGGTCGTTGGTCAAGCACCGAATGATCTTGGTCGCGTTTTGGTCGAGGATGCGCGATGTTGAGCGCAAAAGACGCTCCTGAGGTAGACCGAAGGCGACACGCTTTGCTGGCCTCCTCACGCTGTTGCTCACGTGACGAATGGCCCACGGTCGTGTTGCGTGGAGAGAGGGACGTCACACCGCGGCGGGGCAGCGCTCCTTTCCTGATTTCTGATAAAAAATCACGATTCCTTCCCTAATTTTTCATAAAAGCCGTTCGCAACGGAAGCTGGATCCTTGTCTCCTGATACACGCGCTGGCTTCGCTGAACGCTGGCGGAATTTGGCGCACGCAACCAACGCCGCACACATGTGTTGCAGGCTCCACTTTGTCGTGGTGGTTGTGAACATGGCAGGTAATGTGGACATGGCAGGCAATGTGGACATGGCAGGCAATGTGGACGTGGCAGGCAGTGGTTGTGAACAAGACACGAGCAATGAGATTTGTAAATAAATGCAATTGATTCTAGAAAGTCAGTACATGTCGCATAATGCAGCACTGGAAATTATTGAGGACGGGGAAGACTTCTTCTTACAATCCGTATTTTTGTAAAATGTTTCTCCATTGCCAAGAAATTTAAAGTTTGATATGTCCTCAACTGTTGATACATACTTCGAATATTTGTTGATTTATTTATCGGCATACTTTGTTTCCTGTCGCACGCTGGTGCAGCAGGTGCGGGTGGAGCGCACTTTAACAGAAAATGCAGAATGACGACAGTGTGCATACAATTATTGCGTCTCCTGCATCCCGCCTTCTGCATGCCGCCTCCTGCATCCCGCCTCCTGCATCCCGCCTCCTGCATCTCGCCTCCTGCATCCCACCTCCTGCATCCCGCCTCCTGCATCCCGCCTCCTGCATCCCGCCTCCTGCATCCCGCCTCCTGCATCCCGCCTCCTGCATCCCACCTCCTGCATCCCGCCTCCTGCATCCCGCCTCCTGCATCCCGCCTCCTGCATTCCTTCTCCCAAGCGGTCCTCCATTGCACGTTCTGATCACGTCCGGAAATCCTCGGGACGCTAGCGCTGCTTCCTGAGCTCGGAGTGCACGAGCTGCTGTCACTTAATCAGCGCTGACGGGGCCCGGTCAATTAAGGCCATCTCGAATGAGGGACGAGGTGTGGCGGTCGTGATTGGGCGAGCGATCGGGCGGCGGTTGCCCGCCATCATATGGCGCTGGAACCGCGGTAGAGGATATAAGGTAGGGCCATTTCTGTAAGGGATATACACTTCCTCTTGTTCGGCTGGCCAATAGAACGGTTTTATTTCAAACACTCTTCATAACATCACCATTGCGATATGTCGTTAGGCCAAAAGTGGTGCCAAATTTCGCGCTAGCAGTGTTGCCAGATGCAATATGAGCGCTGCTATTGGTTTGTTGCCATGACGTAAGCATTGCTAAGCAGTCAACGAAAAAAAATCTGGTTTGACCCTATCTTGTTTCTTCTACCGTGATCGTGACGCTGGCGGTCTCGAAACTCGATCGTAGCAAAAACTGCGACTCGAACACATGCTGCTGAGATGGGAGGGAGGAAGCAAGCGGCTGGTGAAATGCCAAGTAACGGCCGTGTGGGAGTTCGTTTAAGCTGGACAGTTGGGGTCCCGCGCCTCCTCTTAAACTGTAAGCTGACAACACCTGATGTGAAAGATGGTGTGTGATTGTACGTCTTAAACAGCAGTTAAAAATTACAATGAGGGCTCTTCCGAGGAATGTGAAGTAGCAGGGAGGCTCTTGAAAAACTACCCGCTGCTTAGCAAAATGCATAGATTTAATTAATTTCTCCGCAACAGAATATCTGGAATTCTTCTATGAGCAATCGTGGTGACGTGAAAGTCTCCTGACGATTCCGAAAAATTAACTTAATTTTGAGAGAAATTTTGAGACTGAGAGAAAACCTCTAAGGAGGCTACTACCATTGTGTGTAAAGAAATTAGTGTTCCCATAATGTTCCCAGGGAAAAATTGAGATCTTATGACATTTCCTGCGAAGTGACCCACCGGTGGTCACTTAGGTGATTTTCATGGTACTGCTGACTCACCTGCACCCACTAACTCATTTTTATTAATACTTAATGAAAGCTAAATAAAAGACTGATCCAGTTAATGTTTGCTATTGAGCGTTAAATTTGAACTTTAAAGAATTGTCTTTAAATTTGAATTGAATATTGAACTTCAGTTTAGCCCATCGCAGTTAACGTGTCAATCTGAATTTCAGGTAGGTTATCTTTTTGCTGACATAACATAGCTTTTGATTTTGTTAAGGACCGTTTATTTTCGGTTCAATGCTGTTCTTTTTTTCGAAACCATAACTTTTTTCTTCAAATTTATATTTTTACACAAACTTCCATCAAAACTCACTGTTGCTGTACGTAGGGGATCTTGAGGAACACACATTGTGCATAGATTTCGTGTTCCCTTACCTGCACACTAAGTGGTGCGTTCGTCTTTTCTCTCATTGGAACTCCTTTGTTGTGTTTAGTGAGGTTCAAACTAACTTATAATAGTACGGTGTTCGCCTAGGAGTAACTTTTATTGTTCATCATTAATATGAAAAAAGTTTGGCTTAACGGTCAGCCCTACACGAGGTGGTCAGTTATAACGAGCGTCCCTCAGTAAAGGACCTTTTATATTGTACTCTGTCTTACCGTTATTGCTGCCCTCCAAAACCTGTACGATAATGTTAAGTTTGCGCCAGTCAACATTTTTCAATGTTTTATGACAATTTGTTCTTCGTGACAGTGAGAACTGCTTCAATTGAATTTTTTTATTGTTAACGACGTGACTAGTAAGTTATCTGCACCTCAAAAGAACGCACACGCTCATGTAGGTAGTCTTAGCTTCACTACGCAGGACAATGTGTTGTGATTTGCGCCTCACAAGACAAAAAGGTTGTTGTCATATCCGCCTTACGAAACAAAAAGGCTGTCCCATCCTCACAAAACAGGATGAAGACTGTGGTCGCATCTACCTCACAAAATAAAGATGGCGCATCCCCCTCACAAAATAAAGATGTCGCATCCACCTCACAAAATAAAAATGTTGCATCCCACTCACAAAATAGAAATGTCGCATCCCACTCACAAAATAGAAATGTCGCATCCCACTCACAAAATAAAGATGTCGCATCCCACTCACAAAATAAAGATGTCGCATCCACCTCAGAAAGTAAAGGATGTCGCATCCACCTCACAAAACAGGAAGAAGGCTGGTGTGTCATCCACCTCACAAAAAAGGAAGAAGGCTGTTGTCCCATCCACCTCACAAAACAGGAAGAAGGCTGTTGTCCCATCCACCTCACAAAACAGGAAGAAGGCTGGTGTGTCATCCACCTCACAAAAAAGGAAGAAGGCTGTTGTCCCATCCACCTCACAAAACAGGAAGAAGGCTGTTGTCCCATCCACCTCACAAAACAGGAAGAAGGCCGTCGTCACATCCACCTCACAAAACAAGAAGGCTGACGCGGCTAACAAACCCTAAAACAAGGAAGACACCAAATCAGAGCACATTGCCGCTTATCCTTCCTCTACACGGGCCCGGCCTCAAATTTCGGAGGCGATAAGACGCGTCACGGTCGGCCGAACCTCCCGCCGATGTCTTTTCCAGGCAGCGCACCTTGACGCCAGCGGCATCTGTTCGAACTGGACCTGCTCAATTGTGCCTTCGTTTATTGGGGATTGTGGGAGGGGTGGGGTAACGCTTCTCTTCCTAGCTGCGCTGCCTAATGCGAGCTGGGCTGCAAGTTTGACCTTAATTTTAGAGATGAGCAACATCGCCACCACGACGGAGCATCGAGTCGCTTCTTCAGCGTCTGCGTGTTGTTCTCCCCAGTCTAACTTTTTCCCCGTCTGCATGCACGTTTTTCGCCGCATGAGCGATTTAAACGATTAAATCGCTTAGGTGGCGAAAAACATGCATGAAGGCGGTGAAAAAGTTGAACTGAGTGGTGCCTTTACTCAGCCTGCCTCCTCACGTGTACTCTCAGCCATGCAGCCGGTCTCAAAACTCGATTCGTTGCACAAAACTAGGTTCGTTGTACAGCTGCGGCGTGCTTGCCTGTCTGTCAGTTCGCGTGCCAGTCAGTCTGCCTGCCTGCCTGCCTGCCTGACTGACTGCACGTACTCTCCGTGCAATGGTCCACTCGCTCACTCTCAAACTAGTTGCTGCGTATTTCTCGCATTAAACTTACCCATTTTTAAATTATATTTACCCGTATGCTGGCAACACCGTTAAGTGCCTTCACAAATGTCTTATCGGTTGGTCTGGTTGTTTTTTTGTTGTCCGTCACGTTGTCTCCGTCTAACACGATGGTAACGATGTTTTATTCTAATCAAGCATGATGTATGTCATCATCCAGTACGTTGGTTTTTCAACCGCCGTATAACAAATGCCAGAACGCAATGACGATCACCCCGGTGTGGGCCGGTATTCGTTTTGGACACCTGGGTCGAGTGGGGAATTGTGGCTATGTGTTCCCTTTTCCAAACGAGGAGATCTACCGGGGTGGCAGAGCCGGGAGTCGAACCGGCGACCTCCTCGTGAAAGGTGGGCGCTCTAACCCACTCTGCCACGGTGACCACAAGGCAGCCGAACTCGTCATACAACCAAAAGTGACCGGGCTTTAGACGGCCTCTGCTGCAGCGGCCTGTCGTCCAGCTCCTTCATTAACTAACAGGAGCCTCCAGTTGGACCGGCCACCCTTGAGGCCGGTTTTGGAAAGCAAGAAGACGCATCTCGTCGTCTTCATTTTGATTGGCTCCGTTGTGAGGAAGTGGAACCGCTTCCCTGCTCTCCCACGCCGTCCTTCCTTTCTCTTCCCCATTGCAGCTCCTCACGCTCCCCGGCCGAGGAAACAAGCCTTCCCATGATTGGGCAACCAAAGTAACCTGTTATTTTTGTTTTAATATTCACGTCTAGGTTTTTATGTTCTTGTCGATAGTTGATGCCAAATATTATATTTTAGTCACCCACTTGCGTAGGTTTTGTGTTATTACTTGCGTAGGTTTTATGCCAACAAGGTTTGTTGGTGGAAAGCTACTGTAAAACAGGACGATCAAATAAATGCCTTTGGATCCTGATGGATCGGCAGGGTAAAACAACTTATGGATCCATATAACTTTCTACACGTTGACCACGTATTGGGACACACGTGTACCTCTATGTAAATTGCTCATTCACGCACAGGTAAAAATAAATAACATTACAAGTATTTCAGAATCTTTCAATAATAAGTTTCAGCGAAAGGCACAATTTTATAATGAGATTATATTTTTGGCACTTCTTAAGAAATATGGAAATGTACTCCAGCAGTGAAACTATTTTTTCAATTTTGCTTTTTACAACCTAACCTAACTGAACCCAACCTGATCAGTCCTAGCGACCGAGCAAACGTAATCAACGTGTTGATACTTTGACTGCGGCAAATAAAACTGAAGTTTCCCATTCAACTCAAAATTTAAAGTCAATTGTAGTGAGTAATGTTGAAAATAGCAAACATTAACTGGATCGTGCCTTCATTTTGTTTTGATTTAGTATTTATGAAAATTTAGTTTGTGACTACTGGTCAACCAGTAGCATTGTGAAAATCCCCTCCGTGTACCACCGGTGGCTCACGTCGCAGTCAAAGTGAATTAATACGCGTATGAGAGGCCTACTGCTTCTGGATGTTGAAAAACGAGCGTCTGTCCCAGTCAAAATTTTTCGCCGCCTGCATGCATGTTTTTCGCCGCCCAAGTAATTAGATCGCTTGGGCGGCGAAAAACATGCATGCTTCAGTGATAAAGTTAGACTGGGTTTGTGTCGTTCTTCAACATTACCCAAATGAAATGACCGCATCTTCGATTAAATTTCTTGCCGAATATACGACGTTTCCTATCGACTTACAGCATTCTGCAAACACTCCCAAAAGCGAAATGAAACATAAACACGAATAGTTAATCACGCGTGAAGTTTTGTCGATTGCATGCCTGCCGCAGCTCGAAGCGCTTTCTGCTGCAACCTTGCGCTAGATGCATTTACACGTCTTGTTCTTAACACTTTGACTGCGACGTGAGCCACCGGTGGTCACTAGGGGAGTTATCATAATGCTGCTGACCGACCAGTAGTCACAAACTCAATTTCATAAATACTGGTATATATATACCAGTATTTATAAATCCCAGTAAATATAAACCATCATTTTCATAAATACTAAACCAAACTAAATGAAGCCAAGGTCCAGTTAATGCTTGCTTACTATAAATTAAACTTGATTACCACAAATGATTTTTTAGTTAAGTTCAATATTAAACTTCAGTTTTATATGCAGCAGTGTTGAAACTTCATTTCACAGCTTCACACACAAGCGAATTAGAACTATAAAGAAGAAAAACATTTACTACAAAGCAATAGTTTCATGCGTTCCTTCAGTTTCGCACAAATAATAAGAGTAATAATAGTAATGATAGTAATAGTAATAGTCGTACAAATAATGGTAAAAATAGTCGTACAAATAAACGGTTTTAGACTTTTCGTTCTCCGTCACCCAACGACAGCTTCGCCGTTACGCAGATTCTCGATTGTCTTGAACGGTTCTAGTGCTCATCTTCCCTTCGCTAACCCTGGAACCTGATGCTGTAACCTGATGCTGTAACCTGATGCTGTAACCTGATGCTGTAACCTGATGCTGTAACCTGATGCTGTAACCTGATGCTGTAACCTGATGCTGTAACCTGATGCTGTAACCTGATGCTGTAACCTGATGCTGTAACCTAATGCTTTAACCCTGGAACCTGATGCTTTAACCCTGGCACCTGATGCTGAAACCCTGGAACCTGATGCTGTAACCCTGGAACCTGATGCTGTAACCTGATGCTGTAACCTGATGCTGTAACCCTGGCACCTGATGCTGTCCCCCTGGCACCTGATGCTGTCCCCCTGGCACCTGATGCTGTCCCCCTGGCACCTGATGCTGTAACCCTGGCACCTGATGCTGTAACCCTGGCACCTGATGCTGTAACCCTGGAACCTGATGCTTTAACCCTGGTACCTGATGCTGTAACCCTGGAACCTGATGCTGTAACCCTGGAACCTGATGCTGTAACCCTGGAACCTGATGCTGTAACCCTGGAACCTGATGCTGTAACCCTGGAACCTGATGCTGTAACCCTGGAACCTGATGCTGTAACCCTGGAACCTGATGCTGTAACCCTGGAACCTGATGCTGTAACCCTGGCACCTGATGCTGTAACCCTGGCACCTGATGCTGAAACCCTGGAACCTGATGCTGTAACCCTGGCACCTGATGCTGTAACCCTGGCACCTGATTCTGTAACCCTGGCACCTGATTCTGTAACCTTAGAACCTGATGCTGTAACCCTGGAACCTGATGCTGTAACCCTGGCACCTGATGCTGTAACCCTGGAACCTGATGCTGTAACCCTGGAACCCGATGCTGTAACCCTGGAACCTGATGCTGTAACCCTGGAACCTGATGCTGTAACCCTGGAACCTGATGCTGTAACCCTGGCACCTGATGCTGTAACCCTGGAACCTGATGCTGTAGCCCTGGAACCTGATGCTGTAGCCCTGGAACCTGATGCTGTAGCCCTGGAACCTGATGCTGTAGCCCTGGAACCTGATGCTGTAACCCTGGCACCTGATGCTGTAACCCTGGAACCTGATGCTATAACCCTGGAACCTGATGCTATAACCCTGGAACCTGATGCTGTAACCCTGGAACCTGATGCTGTAACCCTGGAACCTGATGCTGTAACCCTGGAACCTGATGCTGTAACCCTGGCACCTGATGCTGTAACCCTGGCACCTGATGCTGTAACCCTGGAACCTGATGCTGTAACCCTGGAACCTGATGCTGTAACCCTGGAACCTGATGCTGTAACCCTGGCACCTGATGCTGTAACCCTGGCACCTGATGCTGTAACCCTGGAACCTGATGCTGTAGCCCTGGAACCTGATGCTGTAACCCTGGAACCCGATGCTGTAACCCTGGAACCTGATCATGTAACCCTGGAATCTGTAGCCCTGGAACTTGATCCTATAACCCTGGAACCTGATGCTGCTTGTAAAAGTGACCGGTTCTAAACACCCGCTCCCGTCCGACCAGCGACGGGATTGCGGTGACCCTCCAACAACATCGAGCGCTGGTGGCAGCGGCGACCGCAATCTATGGAAGCGAAATACTTTCCAGTGTCGTGATATTAGAGAACTTTCTTGTGATGTGTGAAATTTTTACAAAGTGCATTTAACACTTTGCTTGAGAGACGACCCATCGATGGGTCGTTTGAAACACTTCAGAGATATTTTAACACGTTGACTGCGACACGACCCACCGGTGGGTCGTGCTTAGGTTTTTCCTGCTGCGAAACGACCCATCGATGGGTCGTTTTGAAAAATTCTAACAACCTTTCTAAATTAGTGGTATTTAACAGGCCCAGTTAATGTTTGATATTTACAAATTTGCTTATCACTTTTGACTTTAAATTCAAGTTGAATATTGAACTTCAGTTTAACCCATCGCAACTAACGTGTTAAAATCAATGGTTCTTATGGACCCAGTTTATGTTTGGTGTTTAAAAAATTGCTTACGACTTTCGAATTTATGTTGAAGTTGAATATCGAACTTCTGTTTAACCCATCTCAGTCAACGAGTTAATGTAATATAAGCGACTCATCAATTTCTTTTTAACGTGCAAGTGAAGATTAAGTTATGCTTTCCATTAAGAACACGCCTTACGACAACGTTAGAGGTGCAAATATTGCGGCTATTCCTAGCGCAGCCAGGAGGGGGAGGTACGGAGGCTATGGCGTCCCCCCCCCCCTTCCGAAATGGTGAGCTGGGGGCCAGTTAAGTAAAAGAGTCAAAATATTTTTGATAATTAATGTCTGCCCCCCGAAATTATTTGTCGGTGGTCCAGTAGACCAGGTCCGGCGGAGACGAGTGTGCCTCCCAAAGTGGGCTCTCACGGCGGCTCATTTCGCCAGCCGATTTAATGTGCCTTTTATGGCCGTTTCGATTGATTTTCCGCGGGCAGGTTGCCCTCCTCACCTGCGTCTTGGATGGTCTCCTACTCATGTTCCTGAACCACTTTACGGGTCCTGTAATTGCTGCTCACGTCCCTAACTGCAGCTGTAGCAGACGTTCGCAGCTGCAGACTATTTCTAAAGTCAAACGCCTAATTTATTCTAATATGAAGCGTTTAATAATGTTGATGTTTCTCGAGGAAAGACATTCGTTCTTTCAATCGCATGAGCGTGAAGAATTAGGAGGAAATCTAGGCTCTGAGATCCAGCTTATGTACAAGTCTTATGCACTTAATTAACACTCCTTCAACCATGCCGAAATGACGTCACACCTCCTTCGTATTCAATATAACTAATGCATCGGGAAAAGTCCAACGTTTACAAGAACATCGTATTGCTGCCATGTATTAATGAATTAACTTCTGCCACGCAAGTTGCTCGTTACTCAAAACCCCACATATTTATGCTGTGCGTAAGTTGCGACATCTCGGTAATCTACCTGTAGATTTGGTCGTAACTCTAAGTAGCGACATCTCTATGATCTACTCGAATAATTGGTCGTGGCTTCACTGTTGCCATGAGCCAACGCTCCTGTTGTGTCACTTCTGTCGAGCGGCTTTTGTCGAGTTTCTATAGTCGAGTTGCTTCTGCGTGACCAGCCTCCGCCGGCATCGCGGGCACCCACCAAACACGTGCTCCAATCGGGGACAGCGAGCGCTACTAAGAATTTTCCCCTGCAGATAGTTAATGCAAAGTTGTCTTTGTTTTTGCTTTTTTATCTCTTTTTCTTCCGTTTTAATATTTTTATACACTTTGACTGCGACTTCTAAATTTTAAGTTCAACACCAAACTCAAATTTAATGTCAATTGTAGTAAACTATTTGGAAAATAGCAAACATGAGCTGGATCGTGCCTTCATTTAGCTTTGATTGAATGTTTATAAAAATTGAGTTTGTGACTACTGGCCTGTCAGCAGCATTATGAAAATTACCCCCGTGTACCACCGGTGGCGCACGTCGCAGTCAAAGTGTTAAACTCTGATGTATTGTCTGGAATTCATCATCGATCGGGATTTAATGTTTGCGTAGGATTGCCTTTACTTTCTAGTTCACAGACCTTATCATAGAGCTCATTTCCGAAACCATTTCCATTTATTTCTTACTAAAATAAACAAGATTTTTAGCATATCTTCGCTTTTAAATTCGTAGTGTGTGTCGTAATGCGTGACTCGTGGCAGATCCCCCTCACTGCGCATTGCTGGCAGATCCCTCAGAGAGCTGCCAGCAATGCCCAGTGCTGCTGGTAGATCCCTCAGAGAGCTGCCAGCAATGCCCAGTGCTGCTGGTAGATCCCTCAGAGAGCTGCCAGCAATGCCCAGTGCTGCTGACAGATCTCTCAGAGAGCTGATCCTTAACTCTAAGGTGTCCTGCACCTGCTGACAAAGTGTCAGGAGCACAGCTGAGAGGCCTGAAATTCTCGATTCTTTTCTCTCCTGACGACAGTTTAGATCAGTGGTTCTTAAACTTTTTACTCCCACGCCCCTTCAAGAATTGTCGGGGGAAATTATGTGCAATTGGACTGTTAAATAAGAGCTCGCGACAAAGAACACTGTAAGTAGGTCCTCAAACATATTCAGCAGCGAAATTTCATTCTTTTTTCGAAAACATTACTGGGAAATATCAGGCTTTACTGCGGAGGCTCGCGCCCCCCCAAGTCGAGAAACACTGTTTTAGAGCAACGAATACTTTCCCTTTGTCTCGCTTTGGTTTGTGCATTGCCTTCAAAACGGTCGTCTTGCGACTGTGTGCGGCCTCTAAAGCATTTCCTGTTGAAATTATGAGCTCGTTGCCCCGACTTGTTCATGGGAACAAATAAAAGCGGCGAGAAGTGCTGGCCCAGCGAATTCTAGGCCCAAACAATCAAGTGAACGACGGGCGGGGAGTGCATAAGACTTCTGAGGCATTTTTGTTCTTCTCAACCAGACGCTGCTGTTACTGCTGCTGTTGGTGCTGCTGGTGCTAATTTTTCCCTTACTGAAGGTACTGCTTATTGTGATGCTGTCAATTTATTGATGGTGATTGTAATTGTGATGCTGGCAATTTATGCTGCTTATTGTGATGCTGAAACTTTATTGATGGTGTTTCTAACAGTGATATAGTTACTTTCTTAATTAATGATATTTCTAACCGTGATAGCGTCATTTTATTAATAGTGTTTCTAATTTATTAGGAGTTTTTCTGTAACGTGGTGATGCAAGTTGCGCACTTCTGCATAATTTTCTGTTCCCAAACACGCTAGCAGCAAAACGGACCTCGCATCCCAGCTGAAAAAAACCTCTTCGACGCTTCTCCCGCATTGCGTTCTCAGCTACACAGCGAAATAATAATGATAAGAAGAAAAACTTCGCTGCACGAGACACCATTTAACTGCACTTCAGAACAAGTATAGACTGATCCCACGAAGCTGCCAGGAGCTGACTGTTTTTTGCTTTTCAATCAAACTCAAAAGTTCAGGTCCTGGGAAGCGAAAAAGTGGCGGTCAAACTTGTTCACAGGTTCTAATTTTCTGAAATTTGCTGGGGAAAATGTAGTGATGTGTTTTGTGCTGATGGTGTGTTGTGTTGTGCTGATGGTGTTTTTTGTGCTGATGGTGTGTTGTTGTACTGATGGTGTGTTGTGTTGTGCTGATGGTGTGTTGTATTGTACTGATGGTGTGTTTTGTGCTGATGGTGTGTTGTGTTGTGCTGATGGTGTGCTGTATTGTACTGATGGTGTATTTTGTGCTGATGGTGTGTTGTGTTGTACTGATGGTGTGTTTTGTGCTGATGGTGAGTTTTGTGCTGTTGGTGTGTTGTGTTGTACTGATGGTGTGTTTTGTGATGATGGTGTGTTGTGTTGTACTGATGGTGTGTTTTGTGCTGATGGTGTGTTGTGTTGTGCTGATGGTGTGTTGTGTTGTACTGATGGTGTGTTTTGTGCTGATGGTGTGTTGTGTTGTACTGATGGTGTGTTTTGTGCTGATGATGTGTTGTGTTGTACTGATGGTGTGTTTTGTGCTGATAGTGTGTTGTGTTGTACTGATGGTGTGTTGTGTTGTACTGATGGTGTGTTGTGTTGTGCTGATGGTGTGTTGTGTTGTACTGTTGGTGTGTTTTGTGCTGTTGGTGTGTTGTGTTGTACTGATGGTGTGTTTTGTGCTGATGGTGTGTTGTGTTGTACTGATCGTGTGTGTTGTGCTGTTGGTGTGTTGTGCTGTTGGTGTGTTGTGCTGTTGGTGTGTTGTGCTGTTGGTGTGTTGTGCTGTTGGTGTGTTGTGCTGTTGGTGTGTTGTGCTGTTTGTGTGTGTTGTGCTGATGGTGCGTGTTGAGCTGATGGTGCGTGTTGAGCTGATAGTGTGTGTTGTGCTGTTGGTGCGTGTTGTGCTTATGGTTTATTTTCGATACATGTAGCCTGAGTAATTATCGCTGTACTGCGATAGTCGCACGCACCCATAACAACCTCAGCAACACCTCAACAGGCTGTGAGAGCACAAAAGCTGTTTTGCTCGTTATTAAGAAGGCCGGCGTGCTGTGTAGCGACCTCCAGCCCATGTGCTGTATGTACCGCCATGCGCTGTGTGTACCGCCATGTGCTGTGTGTACCGCCATGTGCTGTGTGTACCGCCATGTGCTGTGTGTACCGCCATGCGCTGTGTGTACCGCCATGCGCTGTGTGTACCACCATGTGCTGTGTGTACCGCCATGTGCTGTGTGTACCGCCACACACAATTTCTCATTCAATTCCTTTTTTTAATTCGTTTTAAATAGAGCGCTTCCTGCAAATTTTTTGAGACACCCTCCTATTAAACAATTTGGCTGATTCTGTAGAGTAGAAATGTTAGTCATTTAATCGAGTAGAAATGTTAGTCATTTAATCGAGTAGAAATGTTAGTCATTTAATCGAGTAGAAATGTTAGTCATTTAATCGAGTAGAAATGTTAGTCATTTAATCGAGTAGAAATGATGGTCATTTACTCGAATAGAAGTGGTAGTAATTTAATCGAATAGCAATGATAATCATTTAACCGACTAGAAATGATATCATTTAACAGACTATAAATGATAATCATTTAAACAAATAGAAAATAATAATCATTAAGCACTACTCCATGCTTTAATAAAAAGCAGACGAATCAACCGATGCCTCGCCTCAGTACGCACGCATCTATCGACAGTCCCGGTCAGGCAGATCTATTATCATTTCCGGAGAATGTTACCCCGTCTTCTTTTGATTTAATTCGGTTTTTACGCTTGTTTAACGTTTCTGTTGTTTAGATTGTTCGTCACGGCGATATTCTGCTGACGTTGCATTAATGAGATAGCCTGTGTCACGTCCACCTCCCTCCCCCATTTCTTCCATTCCGTCTTCTCCCTCTTTCCCTTTTCTTCCATTCCGCCCTCTCCTTCTTTCCCTTTTCTTCCATTCCGTCCTCTCCCTCTTTCCCTTTTCTTCCATTCCGTCCTCTCCCTCTTTCCCTTTTCTTCCATTCCGTCCTCCCCCTCTTTCCCTTTTCTTCCATTCCACCCTCTCCTTCTTTCTCTTTTCTTCCATTCTACCCTCTCCCTCTTTCCCTTTTCTTCCATTCCGTCCTCTCCCTCTTTCCCTTTTCTTCCATTCCACCCTCTCCTTATTTCTCTTTTCTTCCATTCTACCCTCTCCCTCTTTCCCTTTTCTTCCATTCCGTCCTCTCCCTCTTTCCCTTTTCTTCCATTCCACCCTCTCCTTCTTTCTCTTTTCTTCCATTCTACCCTCTCCCTCTTTCCCTTTTCTTCCATTCCGTCCTCTCCCTCTTTCCCTTTTCTTCCATTCCACCCTCTCCTTCTTTCTCTTTTCTTCCATTCTACCCTCTCCCTCTTTCCCTTTTCTTCCATTCCGCCCTCTCCCTCTTTCCCTTTTCTTCCATTCCGTCCTCTCCCTCTTTCCCTTTTCTTCCATTCCGTCCTCTCCCTCTTTCCCTTTTCTTCCATTCCACCCTCTCCTTCTTTCTCTTTTCTTCCATTCTACCCTCTCCCTCTTTCCCTTTTCTTCCATTCCGTCCTCTCCCTCTTTCCCTTTTCTTCCATTCCGTCCTCTCCCTCTTTCCCTTTTCTTCCATTCCGTCCTCTCCCTCTTTCCCTTTGCTTCCATTCCGTCCTCTCCCTCTTTCCCTTTTCTTCCATTCCACCCTCTCCTTCTTTCTCTTTTCTTCCATTCTACCCTTTCCCTCTTTCCCTTTTCTTCCATTCCGTCCTCTCCCTCTTTCCCTTTTCTTCCATTCCACCCTCTCCTTCTTTCTCTTTTCTTCCATTCTACCCTTTCCCTCTTTCCCTTTTCTTCCATTCCGTCCTCTCCCTCTTTCCCTTTTCTTCCATTCCGTCCTCTCCCTCTTTCCCTTTGCTTCCATTCCGTCCTCTCCCTCTTTCCCTTTTCTTCCATTCCACCCTCTCCTTCTTTCTCTTTTCTTCCATTCTACCCTTTCCCTCTTTCCCTTTTCTTCCATTCCGTCCTCTCCCTCTTTCCCTTTTCTTCCATTCCACCCTCTCCTTCTTTCTCTTTTCTTCCATTCCACCCTCTCCTTCTTTCTTTTTTCTTCCATTCTACCCTCTCCCTCTTTCCCTTTTCTTCCATTCCGTCCTCTCCCTCTTTCCCTTTTCTTCCATTCCGTCCTCTCCCTCTTTCCCTTTTCTTCCATTCCGTCCTCTCCCTCTTTCCCTTTTCTTCCATTCCACCCTCTCCTTCTTTCTCTTTTCTTCCATTCTACCCTTTCCCTCTTTCCCTTTTCTTCCATTCCGTCCTCTCCCTCTTTCCCTTTTCTTCCATTCTACCCTCTCCCTCTCTTCCTTTTCTTCCATTCCGTCCTCTCCCTTTTCCCATCCCCCATTTCAGTGAAATGGGAGGCATAGTTCCTGATACCGATATGAGCAATTTACTAACTGGTACACGTACCAATACGTAATGAACGTGTTATTTCTGTACCATTTGATACTTTGGAATCACAAACTGCTGTACTAACACTTTGACCACAACGTGTACCACCGGTGGTCACTGAGGGGATTTTCATAATGCTGCTGATCTGACCGGTAACCACTAATTAAATTTTCATAAACAAAGCTAAATGAAGACACAATCGAGTTAATGTTTGCCATTTTCAAATTTGCTTCCTGCAATTGACTTTATATTTGAGTTGAACATTGCACTTAAGTTTCTCAACCGACTGCGGTCAAAGTGTTAACGCTCAAGATGAGCTTAGAAACCACGCGTGCAAATTTCCTTTTCTTTCTGCCCGCTTTCTCTCTATTTTTATTGATGCTGGTTATCTGCCGTACCTACGCTGCCCCGAATGCGCGCGTGCCATATCTCGTTTCTTCCCAGTCGAACCTGCATGCATGTTTTTCGCCGCCTAAGTGATTTAAGCGATTAAATCGCTCAGGCGGTAAAAAACATGCATGCAGGAGGCAAAATAGTTTGACTCGGTTACGAGCTTATATGCATAGAAATAGAAGTCATTTCCAGGTGAAAATAGCGAGCTTTGCGAGTAAGTCGCCCACGACTTGCTAAACGCGTCTTTTTGACACTCCCGGACTAGGCGCTTTCAGAGACCCCACAACGAGATCGAAATGCTGCTGCTGCTGCTGCTGCTGCTGCTGCTGCTGCTGCTGCTGCTGCTGCTGCTGCTGCTGCTGCTGTTTTTACGAACTGATGCTGTAGTGTCTGAACCCCTCAGGGGGATACAACTATTGTATCTATGAGAATTAGCGCTCCCAGGGGAAACTGTGTGAGGGCCCGAGCTGAAAGTTAGGTAGGCCTTCTTTTTGTTGAAATATTTTTGGTTTGCTAATTTGCATAGACATTGCTGTCTAATTACCAGCTTCAAAAAATACCTTGAGCGAAAGAACATTTTCCAAAAAGAAACGAGCTTACAATACAAGTCAGCATACCGGTGAAAGGTTACTATCGCTAAATAGTTGACTGATTATTAAGCATATTAGTTGTAGTTATGCTCTCACACTGATGCCATAGCAAGTAATTTCGTATGAGATGTTTTTTTAGTCTTAAATAAAAAATGATATTCACACGTTAACTTGAACAAGAACATTTCCGAGTTTTTGAGGGTTCATTTACTAATTATGAAAGTCCATTGAATAATTATGTGAATAACTGGTTCTTTATTTCTTTTAGTTACTTGAATTGAACGATTTTTTAGTGTCCGCGCATTTTATTCCTCTGACTGTATAGAACCTTTAAAGGTGTGTGAAAAACAGTTCTGCAAAGTACCCTAAACAAGAGTATAAACTTTGGATATAAGTCGAAATTCTTGAGTTGATTAACGTTGATTTAAATAAATTTATTAAAATTATATTGTCAAAATCTTGGTTTTGAAATTAGTTTTACTTGGTGTACCCACTGAACTTGTGGCCCGAGACACAAAGTTTCTTTCAAATTTATAAAAACTTTGTTATTTTGACAAAGTCCTGATACGTCTGCTGGCAGGAGAGCGGTGTAGGTTTCTCCCGTCACCAGCGTCAATATTGACCCTCATATTTAGCACCGCGTTGTACCTCTCTAGGACGAGAGCCCATTTTTATAATTTGTGTGGTAGAATTAAGGTCCTATGGTTACTGTTGCTGTTACTTGCCTGCTTGGTTACCGTGCTGTTACTGGCCTGCTTGGTTACCTAGCTGTTACTGGCCTGCTTGGTTACCTTGCTGTTACTGGTCTGCTTGGTTACCTTGCTGTTACTGGCCTGCTTGGTTACCTTGCTCTTACTGGCCTGCTTGGTTACCTTGCTGTTAATAGCCTGCTTGGTTACCTTGCTCTTACTGGCCTGCTTGGTTACCTTGCTCTTACTGGCCTGCTTGGTTACCTTGCTCTTACTGGCCTGCTTGGTTACCTTGCTGTTAATAGCCTGCTTGGTTACCTTGCTCTTACTGGCCTGCTTGGTTACCTTGCTGTTACTGGCCTGCTTGGTTACCTTGCTCTTACTGGCCTGCTCGGTTACCTTGCTGTTACTTGCCTGCTTGGTTACCTTGCTGTTACTGGCCTGCTTGGTTACCTTGCTGTTACTGGCCTGCTTGGTTACCTTGCTCTTACTGGCCTGCTCGGTTACCTAGCTGTTACTGGCCTGCTTGGTTACCTTGCTGTTACTGGCCTGCTTGGTTACCTTGCTGTTACTGGCCTACTTGGTTACCTTGCTCTTACTGGCCTGCTTGGTTACCTTGCTGTTACTGGCCTGCTTGGTTACCTTGCTCTTACTGGCCTGCTTGGTTACCTTGCTGTTACTGGCCTGCTTGGTTACCTTGCTGTTACTGGCCTGCTTGGTTACCTTGCTCTTACTGGCCTGCTCGGTTACCTAGCTGTTACTGGCCTGCTTGGTTACCTTGCTGTTACTGGCCTGCTTGGTTACCTTGCTGTTACTTGCCTGCTTGGTTACCTAGCTGTTACTGGCCTGCTTGGTTACCTAGCTGCTGCTGGCCTGCTTGGTTACCTTGCTGTTACTGGCCTGCTTGGTTACCTTGCTGTTACTGGCCTGCTTGGTTATCTAGCTGTTACTTGCCTGCTTGGTTACCTAGCTGTTACTGGCCTGCTTGGTTACCTAGCTGCTGCTGGCCTGCTTGGTTACCTTGCTGTTACTGGCCTGCTTGGTTACCTTGCTGTTACTGGCCTGCTTGGTTACCTTGCTGTTACTTGCCTGCTTGGTTACCTAGCTGTTACTGGCCTGCTTGGTTACCTTGCTGTTACTTGCCTGCTTGGTTACCTAGCTGCTGCTGGCCTGCTCGGTTACCTAGCTGTTACTGGCCTGCTTGGTTACCTTGCTGTTACTGGCCTGCTTGGTTACCTTGCTGTTACTTGCCTGCTTGGTTACCTAGCTGTTACTGGCCTGCTTGGTTACCTAGCTGCTGCTGGCCTGCTTGGTTACCTTGCTGTTACTGGCCTGCTTGGTTACCTTGCTGTTACTGGCCTGCTTGGTTACCTTGCTGTTACTGGCCTGCTTGGTTATCTAGCTGTTACTGGCCTGCTTGGTTACCTAGCTGTTACTGGCCTGCTTGGTTACCTTGCTGTTACTGGCCTGCTCGGTTACCTTGCTGTTACTGGCCTGCTTGGTTACCTTGCTGTTACTGGCCTGCTCGGTTACCTTGCTGTTACTGGCCTGCTCGGTTACCTTGCTGTTACTGGCCTGCTTGGTTACCTAGCTGTTACTGGCCTGCTTGGTTACCTAGCTGTTACTGGCCTGCTTGGTTACCTTGCTGTTACTGGCCTGAAGGTTACCTAGCTGTTACTGGCCTGAAGGTTACCTAGCTGTTACTGGCCTGCTTGGTTACCTTGCTGTTGCTGGCCTGCTCGGTTACCTTGCTGTTACTGGCCTGCTTGGTTACCTTGCTGTTACTGGCGCCTGAAGGTTACTTGGTGGTACCTTGCTGTTACTGGCCTGCTTAGCTGTCTGTCGCTTTACTTGTCTTATACCTTAACAAATAAAGTGCTTGCAAACCTAATCAAAGCAATCTGCTCAAGCCGCGTTTCCCGACGCCTGCGACCGTAATAGAAGAATAATTTGCGCGAACACAGCATTATTTTTGAACTCAGCAGGGCTCAAAATGGCTCAATCGCCATGGCCACCATCTTGAGCACCATGATGTGAGGACACGCCACGTTTTCTGCCCAAAATTGTGACGCTGGGCCTAAACGTCCTTCGGCATCTGGCGACTTTTCAAGTTGATTAAAAACCTATTGATTGTTCATTAAATCTCCACGTAAGGTTAAAATGAACTTTCTCGCTACATGCAAAGAGTATGTGTGTGTTCGTTTCAACAATTTTTGTGCGCTTCTGCAACTTTTAAAATTTATTAAAAATCGATTGATTCATCATGAAATCTCAAAGTATGGTTAAAATGGACTTTTTCACTACATGTAAAGTGTGTGTGTGTTCGTTTTATTAATTTTTTTGCGATTAGTGTCAAGTGATTCTATGTCTGAACGTGTTGTCCTTTGGCGTAATTGTTTTTTTTCTGCATTCTCAGCTGAACTGTCATTTACGCGCACGACAACAGCACCAACACTTTATTTGAGGTTTTGCTGACTGTGCGACAATTTCACCAGAAATATGCCTTGCTAAGTTTGAAATTTGGCTCACCGTTGGACTGCTCCACCTCATAGTGTGAAAGGAGTTCCTCAATCCTGCTTCTTCTAACGTATTCAAACCAGCCCCAGCAAACATGTTAAAGGTTTGGTGAATTAACCGAAACTAAAACGATTTCAGCTGCGCTTGCGCACTGTTGATAAAACGCGCGGCGCAGGAGTGTGTTTTAACAATTTTCAGAAATAACCAAAACAAACGAAGACTGAAGTTGGCCGTCGTGGTGGTCGAGAGAGAAGCAAGCCGTCACGGCCGCCGAAAAAAGAAGAAAAAACGAAAACAGTTTATTGCCAATAATGATATTAAAACTACTTCATTGGTTTTTAAAATATTTTTGACTAAGGATCCTTAGTTGATACACGTACACGCATAAGTATCGTAATACCCATGTGACTCACTAGTCGAAATAAATGATTAAAATTTACGTCGACGAAAGCCAGAACACTATTTTTTTTCTAGAGATAAGCAAGAACTTTCCGGCTCTCGCGAGGGCTTCTTCAGGAGTCTCAACCCTCGGGGTGTTGACTGAGACGAGGTGTTGACGGATGTGGTGGCCGGGGTGTTGACAGGAGAGATGCTGAGCTCTCGGCCATGTTGACAGACGGTGCGATTCCTGGCTCCCGGCTCTTGAGGCAACGCTCGGCCATGTTGACAGGCGATTCCTCATTCCGTACCTTCATGAGCTTCTTTCTTACCTTACTCTTTTTACGCCCCTTGTGCGTAGATTCCACGTTCCCTATTTCCATACCCAATGATGCCTTCATCTATCCTCTCTTTGAACATCTTTAAGGTGGTGAGGGAGGCTAAAACTTTCTTATAATCAATTAATTCCGTTGTCAATTTCGAGAAACTTTGTGTCTTGGGATTTGGAGACCAAGCGGTCCTTTGCATCGCTTTTACTGGAGTGTGCGTGGAATGAGGCGATGCCCCACTTGCATCAGCATCACTTGTGGTGAGGGGGTGGGGTGAGGGTGGGTGGTGAGGGGGTGGGTGGTGAGGGTGGGTGGTGAGGGTGGGTGGGGTGAGGGTGGGTGGGGTGAGGGTGGATGGTGAGGGGGTGGGGTGAGGGGGTGGGGTGAGGGTAGGTGGTGAGGGTGGGTGGTGAGGGTGGGTGGTGAGGGGGTGGTGAGGGTGGGTGGTGGGTGGTGAGGGTGGGTGGTGAGGGGGTGGGGGGAGGGTGAGGTGCAGCAAAATCACGGTCAAAATTACGTTGACATTCTAACTTAAGTTGATCTTAATTTACGAAAGCAATGTTGCCCTAATTGATCTCCGAAATAACACTAAATTTACGTCGACGATGTTAATTACCATTAACGAGACCAACCAAACAACTATCATCAAAAGTAACAACCAGAGGGGCAGAACATAAAGCATTGAACAAGTGGCACTAGAAACTAACAAACGCAAATCAAATTAATACGTAATATTATCCAATGGATTATTCCAAAACGCATCCGTCCTGCTGTGCAGATCGCACATTAAGAGATTAGATTTCAATGAAAGAGGCGCTGTCGGAACAGGTTTTGGGGCTGCAGTGGGGGAGGACCTGGGAGGGGTATGAGGGGTGCTAGAGGGGTGAGGGATGCTTCTTGCTCCGCTGCATCTGCTGCTGCGGGCGATCGTTTACATTTGTACTTCCTAAATCAGGCCGTCGGCCTGCGGCAGTAAAGCTGGCAGTTACTGCAGCAGTAGTGGTAGTAATGATAGCAGCAGCGGCAATAATGATAGCAGTAGCGGCAGTAATGATAGCAGTAACAATTTTAATACCATGTAGCAGCAGCAGCAGCAGCAGCAGCGACAGCAATAACATTGACAATAGCAATTACAACAAAAGCAATAAAAATAGCATCAGCGAAATCAGTAACAATAGCAGGAATAACGGTAATAGCCACAATAGTGACACTGGCAGGTATAGTAGCAACAGTAATAAAAGCAGAGCAAATGCTGCAACATGAGTTGGAGCAGTGGCAGCGCACCTCTTTATAACACCAAATGCTGCAACATGAGTTGGAGCAGTGGCAGCGCACCTCTTTATAACACCAAATGCTGCAACATGAGTTGGAGCAGTGGCAGCGCACCTCTTTATAACACCAAATGCTGCAACATGAGTTGGAGCAGTGGCAGCGCACCTCTTTATAACGCCAGATGTAAACCTCGGTTGGACTCGACGAAATCCATGAAAGTTTCATGCTGACGATCACATACCAACATTTTCATCAATACCGAAGTATTCTGGCGACTGTAGGTACCGCTCGCTGTTTCCACTATTTATCGCAGCAATAAAAATGCGGCCGTGACTGCTTGATTGCAGTGAAGGCAGTAAATGTACACCGACCAATGATGGTACCTGAACGATCGACTTTCATCTCTTCTTTTGAAAGATTAAAAATTTCAGCTCATGATCAATTCAATTGTATTTGAATTCTTGAGTATTTTAAATATGTTAAGATTTTTTGGGGAATTGGTTCCCTGAAAAAGGTTTTGGCTGAAGATCCGTCTAGAGCAGAGGTCTCCTAACTTGCCAGACTTAGTGTCACACTGATTACTCCAGTAAGTTCCGAGGCCCAAAACCGTTTTAATTTTTCTGCCATTACCTATAATTTCTAGAATAGTCGCCGAGTACGCGGTCGGATTAACTGTCGCGGGCCGGATTGATCACTCTGGCAGGCCGGATTTGGCCCGCGGGCCGTAGTTTGGAGACCCCTGGTCAAGAGAATGGCACTTCAACGAGCCTGTCTAGACCAGGGGTTCCCAGCCTGGTGCGCTCGACGATATTCCAGGGGTTGCGAGAAAAGTCAAGTTAAAAAATCGGATCTTGGCTGTATGTTGGCATTTTTTTATTTCAGAGGTTGTGAGGTCCGAATAAAATTTCTTTAGGTGTGCGGGGCGAAAAAAAAAGTTGGGAATCCCAATTCTAGAACTTTATTTTCGCTGGCAGTGTCTGTCGTAAGTGCGCATTGAAAGTCAGTGCTTTTCTGAAACTCTAGTTAATTCCCGTAAATTCTGCAGTGCTACTAGCTGTAGACATTTTCAGATTAGTTCGGTGGTCAGAGACTACTGATATTTTTACCTGTTGCATTCATCTAAGTTTCGTAGAGAGGGCTAGTGCATCTGTCTTTTGATATGCAAATTAATTTCTCTTCAGTATTCAAATCTGCTCTCATCGTTCAAAATGTACTTAATTTAATGTTCTTTGCTGCAGTTAGAGCAGGATCAGTAATTACAACGCTGGCTTAACACGTTACTCGCGGCTCGCGGCAACGCTGGCTAAGTTCTTCCTGCTGAAAAACGACCCAACGATGGATCGTTTGAAAAATTTTATCAATCTTTTTAAAGTAATGGTATTTGATGAACCCAGATAATGTTTGGTATTTTTAAAATTGCTAACAACTTTTGACTTTAAATTTGGGTTGCATATTGAACTCCAGTTTAACCCATCGCGGTCAACGTTATGCTATTACGAAAAAAAATAATCCAACCGAACCTCACGAACAAACGGGGTGGGGGTAGAAAAGAGGGTTGGGGGGTCTATTCTAAGGAAATCGTTTAACCTTGGTTCTTGTTTCCAAGGAACTAACAGAAGTACACAAGGTCACAGATGCTACAGAAAAACTGTCACACTGAGGTGACCTGTTGTGTTCTGCCTATCTGGATATCCCAGGCTGAGTGTATAGGGCTTCCCTGGCGGGAAGTTCATTCATAAAACACTTGCAGTGCGCGACTGCGTTGCTACGCCGAGTCCTGATCATGAAAATACCGGATGTTTTGAATGAAAGAGGAGGCTTTGGAGACAGAGAATATCATGGATAAAAACAGATACTTTAGAAATAGAGGATTTTTTTGATCATAGGTATTGGGAATAGAGGATGTTTTGGATAAAAGAGGTTTTGGAAATATATGATGTTTGGATAAAAGAGGTTTTGGAAATGGATGAGATGTCTTGGATGAAAGAAAATGTTAATTAAAAGGTGTTGGAAATAAAATATGTTTTTGGATAAAAGAAATATTTCAAATAATGGAGGATGTTAACATTTTTTAAATAGAAAACGTTTTACATAAAAATATAGTCTGGAAATAAAGAATGTTTTAG
The DNA here is from genome assembly GCA_030386875.1 of Morinoia aosen. NCBI lineage: Eukaryota > Metazoa > Arthropoda > Malacostraca > Amphipoda > Talitridae > Morinoia > Morinoia aosen. The sequence continues at coordinate 42,494,278 of CM059567.1, read as the reverse complement.
ATAAGAGGATATATGGCATTATACAGGATATTTTGGATAAAAAACTCGCTTTAAAAATTGAAAATGTTTCCGATAATAGAGATAATTTTTGAGTAATAGACTGTATTTTGGATAATGGAGGATGTTCTGGGAATAGGGGCTATTTTGGTTTGCACTGTTTCTTTGGTCATTGAGTACTTATTGTTCGAACTGCGGTCTTTGCATTAATTTTCATGATGAATGTTTAATTCTGATAATAAGTACACGCTGGCACCGTAAGAGGCTTTCGAAAATATGCATTCATGCCCTGATAATTATAAAAGGTGATCCAAGTCCGGCCTAAAGTTTGAGAAAATTAATTTCGTGTTTAGTTCAGGCATTGAAATGAAAAAAACGGAAATAAAATCACCATAAATAAATAATCACCATAAATAAATAATCACTATAAATAAAATCACTATACTCACATCGCACTGTGAACTGAGCTCAATCTATAAAGAGTAGGTGCATTTTAGCATGCCTAACGTTAGAAAAATATGAAGTTTTAGGGTATATACTTCTATTTTTTCTTAAGGCGATACTTGTGTGTGTATTTTAAAAGCATCTAAAAATTGAGAAGTATTTTCTGGTTTTAAAATTCATTGAGTCTGGTTAAATATGTTTTTGAATTTTGCTTTCTCGACGATGTTACACGCGTAATTGTAGGAACTGGAAATGATGTACTATAATATATATAATAAATGTACTATAATATATTGTGGTAAATTCGTCTCAACACTCTCATGAAATCCTTGCCTGGGTTCTTCCTAGAAAAGTAATTTACAAGTTTAATTATCAAGTCCTGTGAATTTATGCTTCAATAACATTATTCTTAGTAGCTCGTTTACAGTTACAGTTGATGGATTACAGACCTAACGTCAGAAGTTCCGGTTTTTGCATCCCTACCCAAGCTGATCCGCAGCAACAGCTCTTGTTCACTTGGTCAACAGAGATGAAGAACTGGCTGCCTGCCATGCTTTGTCTTGTTACCTGTCGCCTCATCACTATACACAGTAATGATGAGGCTGTATAGATAGTAATGATTGGGCGGAATAAATCGTAATGATGAGGCGGTATGTACAGTAATGATGAGGTGGCGTATCACTGATACCATTTGGCTGGGCTCCTGCCACTCCTGAATTTGACGAGTGCTTCTCAAAGTGTCCGTTTTATAGACACGAATATGATTCCAGCTTCAAAAGTCGTCATGACTCCGTAATCCTACGGTTCTTAGTTGTGTATAAAGTTGTCACTTGGACACTACATACACGCGACGCAAACAAAAGCCATCATGTGTTAGTCACTTTAGAATATACGAGCGTCGCGCTTCTCCAACATGCCTCCCAAATAAGTTAAGGCGTAGCTCCAGCAGACAGCCTCAATTTTCGCACCTCACCTCAGGTGCGCAGCAGCGGCAGCGACACGCTAGGGATGCTTCCATCTGTTCAGCCTCAACTTCAAAACACGTCGGCCGAAAAACCAAAAGTAGTCACGCAATTTCGAAGCAATTTCTCACGAACATGCAGCAAAGGATTTACGATTGGGGCACTATCAAAAGCACCCGAAGGGTTTCCTTAGGATACCACGAAGGTCCCCAAAATATCGGGTGGTTTCGACCAAGACTGAAGTCACAATCTACCTGCGGTTGCCCGTTTTTTTGCGGAGCGGAGGTGGGCGTCGGAGTAACGGCGCCATGTTTACGCTGCGCTCATCTCTCGCGCGAGTGCGAAGCTCAGAGTTGACTTTGAGGAGCGGGCTCGCTGCATCTTCTCTAAATGAGCTTGCGTTTGGCTCAATTGAGGTTCTTTTTGTGTACCTAGCGCCCTCGCCACCGCACTTGCAGCGCGTCTTTGCTGCGCCGCTCGTGCCGCGCTGCTGCGGCGCGCGTGCGCTGCTGCTTGTGTGCTCTCCCATCCGGCACACACCCAGCATGCACGCATACACGGCACACACACACCCAGCACACGCACACCAAGCACACGCACACCCAGCACACGCACACCCAGCACACGCACACCCAGCACACGCACACCCAGCACACGCACACCCAGCACACGCACACCCAGCACACGCACACCCAGCACACGCACACCCAGCACACGCACACCCAGCACACGCACACCCAGCACACGCACACCCAGCACACGCACACCCAGCACACGCACACCCAGCACACGCACACCCAGCACACGCACACCCAGCACACGCACACCCAGCACACGCACACCCAGCACACGCACACCCAGCACACGCACACCCAGCACACGCACACCCAGCACACGCACACCCAGCACACGCACACCCAGCACACGCACACCCAGCACACGCACACCCAGCACACGCACACCCAGCACACGCACACCCAGCACACGCACACCCAGCACACGCACACCCAGCACACGCACACCCAGCACACGCACACCCAGCACACGCACACCCAGCACACGCACACCCAGCACACGCACACCCAGCACACGCACACCCAGCACACGCACACCCAGCACACGCACACCCAGCACACGCACACCCAGCACACGCACACCCAGCACACGCACACCCAGCACACGCACACCCAGCACACGCACACCCAGCACACGCACACCCAGCACACGCACACCCAGCACACGCACACCCAGCACACGCACACCCAGCACACGCACACCCAGCACACGCACACCCAGCACACGCACACCCAGCACACGCACACCCAGCACACGCACACCCAGCACACGCACACCCAGCACACGCACACCCAGCACACGCACACCCAGCACACGCACACCCAGCACACGCACACCCAGCACACGCACACCCAGCACACGCACACCCAGCACACGCACACCCAGCACACGCACACCCAGCACACGCACACCCAGCACACGCACACCCAGCACACGCACACCCAGCACACGCACACCCAGCACACGCACACCCAGCACACGCACACCCAGCACACGCACACCCAGCACACGCACACCCAGCACACGCACACCCAGCACACGCACACCCAGCACACGCACACCCAGCACACGCACACCCAGCACACGCACACCCAGCACACGCACACCCAGCACACGCACACCCAGCACACGCACACCCAGCACACGCACACCCAGCACACGCACACCCAGCACACGCACACCCACACCCAGCAGTAGTCATCATTTTGACGAACATCATCAGAGGTGGCCAACATTTTGCACATCATGCGCCAATTTCCCTATAACATAAGATCAGAAGAGCCCATTTCTATATAGAAATATATTCAGGAAAATAACCATGAAATTTTTTATTAAATACTTAAAAACATTAATTTTTCCCCTCCCGTACAAAGACGATGCGCAATCATTAAGCGTTCAATCCGTGAACCGAAGTCAATTCGAGATAATGGACCAGAAATGACCTTACCTCTATTTTGAGCTTTACTCGTAGAATCTCGACTCTTTACATAGTATCAGCTTCTGTTGACATAAAAGATGATTTTTCAGCACTTTTGATTATGAAAAGTCTAGCTTACTCCTTTCATTGCATTAGATATTTGTGTTTGACCTTGCGTACTGCTTAATTCGGTGATTTTTGAAATTGGTGTTTTGATATGCTTCTCCAACATCACGAATTGTCTGTCATATTTTGTACAGCAGGGAGATCTTAATACTCATACGCAAATTTTTTTTCGCGCAGAGGGTATGAAATTTTTATTTTTAAGTAGAATTTATGAAAATGTTTAGCGTTATTTAGAGAGGTATAGAAAGAGAGTCTCAATCACAAAAATGCACAATTGTGCAAAAATATTTTACATATACAAAAATATTCGGCATTTTCACCAATTATTTGGTACAATTATGCAGAAATATTTGGATATAGGTGGTAAAGCTTCTATTTTGCCCGACCTTCCACACCTCCGCCATCAAGGGAAAGAATTCGGAAACTCTACAAGGTTGCATAGTGCAGGGAACTAGCATTAGTAAAATATTTCTCAAAGTATTGATGACTGGTGGCAAAAATACTTGCATCAAAAACCAGTCAAACAATCAATGCACGCATCTTTGCCTTCTTGAATAATTTTCTGCTTGTTAAAATCACCACTGGAAATGCAGAAATGTTGAAACGGCCTATAAAATGAAACTCGTTCATGCAGCGCATCTAACGAGCCGTGCATGCCACTTGGTAGCTACTGCGATCCCCAGTCTAACTTTTTCGCCGCCTGCTTGCATGGTTTTCACCACCCAACTAATTAAATCACTTAGGCGGCAAAAAACATGCATGCTTCGGCAAAAAAGTTTGACTGGTTCATTGCCTGCACTCAACTTTTTAGGTACTTCTATTTTTTGGTACTTTTAGAGACGCAGTACTGAGTCGGCTAACTATTATTGGCGATAAATGACGATAAGAAACTATTAATGGCGATAAATGAAGATAAAAGTCACTAATAACTGCTAGGCTCCAAATTCCGGTATCTTCTTTATCTTAACTGAAGATTCCAATTGCGCTGCTTAAAAACATAATTTATCAACTCTACTTAACACTTTAACCGCAACTACTAAATATTAAGTTCAACACCAAACTCAAATTAAAAGTCAACTGCAGCGCGCGATGTTGAAAATAGCAAACATGAACTGGATCGTGCCTTCATTTAGCTTTGATTAAGTATTTATGGAAATTGTGTTTTTGACTACTGGTCGGTCTGCAGCGTTGTGAAAATTACCTCCGTGTACCACCGGTGGGTCACGCTGCGGTCAAAGTGTTAACCCTTTAACACCCACATTTTTATACTTGTATTACCGTTATGACAACTAAACTACTAAGCCGACACTGGCATTAGGTAGTCACTGTTATCAAGATGGGGAAGTGAAGTTCAACGGACACATTAGTGAACAAATTGACTAAGAATTACAATATATCTATGTCGGTAAGCACAGTTCACTTGGGCGAGGGTTAACTCTATCTGCAAGTGTACTCTCATGGGGCTTTTAAAATAAATCGTAATCATTCATGAAACCAACGGAAGAACCCTCCTTTAAGTTTCCTTGATTAAGGAAACAAATTTATTTTATCTGAGGGAACTAACGCTCTCTGAGGGAAGATGTAAGGTTCTGAGCTACAAATTAGGTGGGCTTTCCTTTAGTTGAAGTAGAAAACATTTTTTCTTCCGTTACAGTCCATTTTTCCCCACTGCCGTCCTGTTCTTCAACATCTTTGAGTTTCTCCAACTATTATCTTGTTTCATAAGCTTCGTTTCAACATAGTGTTTCTATTCAACGGTGATATTTCGTTGGAACACGACTTGTGCAGAAACTTCGCATTCCCCTTACTCCTCCCCTCAGGGGGATACAACTATTGTATCTATGGGAATTAGCTGTCCCAGAGCAAAAATGCGAGAGCCCGAGCTGAGAGTTACGTAGGCCTTCTTTTTGTTGAAATAGATTGTTTCTATGTTAAGGACCTCCTCTTTTCGGTTCACTGCTGTCCTGTTTTTCTACACCTCTGACTTTCTTCTTCAACTTTTATCTTACTTCATCAACTCTTTTCTCAACTTGCTGTTTTTATGCCCCTTCTGCATAGATTCCTCATTCTCTTATCTCCATACTATATGGTGCCTTCCTCCTTCCTCTCTTCGATACGCTCTTTATTGTAGCGGTTAGGAAGGCTTAAACTCACTTAACATCTTAATATTAACCTTCCCCTTAGTCCGTACTAGCCGGTGTCTTCACCCTTCCTCTCTATGAACACCTTTGTCGTGGTTAGTGAGGCTGAAACTGATTAAATGACCTAATCTTGGTTTGTCTCTGATCATATTTTTACACTCTACCGTTGTCCTTTTTCTCAGCACACATTACTTCCTTCTCCAGCTTGTATTTTGTTCTACTTGTAGCAGTGTTTTTTTTCTCTCTTCTACAGAATCTCAAATCTTCACTGAAATAATCAGGCTCGGTTTTCGCACTGATCGCTCTCTGGTGCGTTAATTAAAGAAGATATATTTACCGATACAAGTATTTGACTAATGTACAATAATGAACTTTGAGGCGATTCAATCATTTCAATATTACCTTACAGCTTCACCAGCATCGGAGTGCTAAGGAATCTTAGAAATTGCCAAAAACGCGAACCAGTGTTCTGTTTAACGTCTAACTAACAATCTGTTTGACAAGCAGCAATTTCAGGAACCACCTGTGATGCGGAGCCACAATATAGTAGTAATTGATGCTTCATTAACAAATGGTTTTCCAAGAAGCTCGCGCACCATAACAGTGACATACGAGAGCTGTTTACTGGGACCGTCTCTCCCGGGCAGCCGCGGGGCCGACTTGTCTTTGGATTTGTCATTCGCTGAGCCCACTTGAACACTGCTGCTATGGTACCCCCCCCCCCTCTGCCCCCTCCCCTTTTTGTACCCCACCCCAGTTCACGCGCCCCCGTCACGGGGAATTCAGTTGGTTTTTGGCAAGTTTTTTTCAGTTAAATGAAGTCCCAGAGGCGCGCGATAGTGGAATACAAGTGCCCAAAACGCGTGTTTCTGGACTCAAAAAAGCCAAAACACGGACGCCCCTGCGACAGATGAACATTAAGTGATCATCAGTTGAGATGTCCAGCAGCACCAACTGACGAGGTGCCACAACTGCAGTCGGTAAGCACGCGGATTTAACACCTAGGTGCTTCTCCATGGATCATGACTCCCCCTTTCCCTTCCCTCTCTCCCTTCCCTCTTCCCCCTTCACTCTCCTCCGGCCCCCTTCTCCATGGATCTTTACTCTCCCCCTCCCTCTTCTCTATGTATCTTTACTCTCCCCCGGCCCTCTTCTCCATGGATATTTACTCTCCCCCAGCCCCCTTCTCCATGGATCTTTACTCTCCCCCGGCCTCTTCTCCATGGATATTTACTCTCCCCCTCCCTCTTCTCCATGGATCTTTACTCTCCCCTTCCCCCGGGCCCCCCCCCCCCCCCCGAAGGGTACGCCACCTCCGTCAGTTCGTCCACCAAGCTCCCGCGACAGCCGGCGGTCTGTGCTCACGACCGAGCGTGGCAGCTGCTCCCTGCTGCTCTCTATTGAAGAAGATAAGCGGATTACCCTAACGTCACTTCGGAGTCGCTATTAAATTCTATTCACGGGTATTTTTCTGTCCTATAAAGCGCCTGTAGAGTTGGAAGTGCGGTAGTAAACAGCGCCGATACAAGGTGCCAATTGCCCATATGGTGCAGGGGACGTTCCCGTCTCGCAGGCACTTGTCCGTTTCATTTCGTTTCAAATTTGTTTGTTTCTAATTGGCCACGGTTTGCAAGGTGCGCCTGTTGAAGCCTTTTGGGTACGGCAGGTCTGTCAGATGGTCGTAAGGCCTCCGTGTGATCCTAGTAATAGTCCAGCAGGGACTTGCTCTTTTTTATACTTGACTTACGGTCGTCTAAATCACAATACTACTCGAATCTACTCCATACTCGTAATGACTTTGTATGTATAGGTCAAAAGTGGAGCTTTCGCCGCACTGTTTTATACCCGAGTTGTATTCGTCCAAATCACAACACTCCTCAGATCTATGTCATACTTGTGATCACTCTGCAGTCTGCATGCAACGTTCAAAAAATGAATTTTCACTGTCCTGTTTTAGACCTCTGTTACGGTCATCCAAATCCCAACACTGCCCACAAGAGATCAAAATCTGATCAGGAACTTAGCATGAGTTCAGTGTCTTGTTCTGGTGTGGTCGTGCGTGGTGAGATCTGTGCCCGCGAGCGGCCGAGTCTACGAGATGGATAGCTGTTTTTTTTTCTTGCAGAGGTAGGATGAGAAAAGCATTTATTTGAGCGGTGAACGATAGAAAATGCTCGTCCATGTAGTCACCAGAGCCTGGAACGTAACTTTGAGAAGGAAAAAATGATTAATTGTTGCATGTGAAAGTTTGGTTCCGACTGAGTGATTCAGATTCCCCGTGCGACTAACTGGTGAAGGATTCGATCGTCTTTCCCTGCGCGTCCAGTAGAATTGATTGCTCGTGGCCGGTAATCCACTTCGTCTTCTATGAAATGTTCCGTCTTGTGTTGAACGAATAAAGTTTTGTTGATAATATACGTTGATATTGATAAAACTCTGCACCAGTTAAAGCTGTGCTTGCTCTGATCAGCCATCATTTCAGCCTTCATTGACGCGTTTCCTACGGCGGGTTAAACTGAAGTTCAATATTCAACTAAAATTTAAAGTCAATTGTAGTAAACAATTTTGGAAAGGGCAAAAATTAACTGGATCGTGTCTCCGCTTAGCTTTGATCAAGTATTTATGAAATTTGCGTTTGTGACTACTGGTCGTTGGCAGCATTATTAAACTCCCCTCCGTGGCCACCGGTGGCCCACGTTGCGGTCAATGTTTTAAAATGGCGTCCTCATACAAAAAACATAGAATAGGCAACAGGCTGAGGTTCGTTGGGTTTGTCTATTTTGCGCTATGGGGACGGGTGCCTTCAGAGGAATACTGTTAGGTCCCCGCAGACAAAGATATGCATTCCGAAGTTTATTTCGCTGCACAACACAGCAACACAACACAGCAACACAACACAGCAACACAACACAGCAGCGCAACACAGCAACACAACACAGCAGCGCAACACAGCAGCGCAACACAGCAGCGCCGCACAGCAGCGCCGCACAGCAGCGCCGCACAGCAGCGCCGCACAGCAGCGCCGCACAGCAGCGCCGCACAGCAGCGCCGCACAGCAGCGCCGCACAGCAGCGCCGCACAGCAGCGCCGCACAGCAGCGCCGCACAGCAGCGCCGCACAGCAGCGCCGCACAGCAGCGCAGCACAGCAGCGCAGCACAGCAGCGCAGCGCAGCACAGCACAGCACAGCAGCACAGCAGCACAGCACAGCACAGCAGCACAACACTGCAGCACAACACTGCAGCACAACACTGCAGCACAACACTGCAGCACAACACTGCAGCACAACACTGCAGCACAACACTGCAGCACAACACTGCAGCACAACACTGCGGCACAACACTGCGGCACAACACTGCGGCACAACACTGCAGCACAACACTGCAGCACAACACTGCGGCACAACACTGCGGCACAACACTGCGGCACAACACTGCGGCACAACACTGCGGCACAACACTGCGGCACAACACTGCGGCACAACACTGCGGCACAACACTGCGGCACAACACTGCAGCACAACACTGCAGCACAACACTGCAGCACAACACTGCAGCACAACACTGCAGCACAACACTGCAGCACAACACTGCAGCACAACACTGCAGCACAACACTGCAGCACAACACTGCAGCACAACACTGCAGCACAACACTGCAGCACAACACTGCAGCACAACACTGCAGCACAACACTGCAGCACAACACTGCAGCACAACACTGCAGCACAACACTGCAGCACAACACTGCAGCACAACACTGCAGCACAACACTGCAGCACAACACTGCAGCACAACACTGCAGCACAACACTGCAGCACAACACTGCAGCACAACACTGCAGCACAACACTGCAGCACAACACTGCAGCACAACACTGCAGCACAACACTGCAGCACAACACTGCAGCACAACACTGCAGCACAACACTGCAGCACAACACTGCAGCACAACACTGCAGCACAACACTGCAGCACAACACTGCAGCACAACACTGCAGCACAACACTGCAGCACAACACTGCAGCACAACACTGCAGCACAACACTGCAGCACAACACTGCAGCACAACACTGCAGCACAACACTGCAGCACAACACTGCAGCACAACACTGCAGCACAACACTGCAGCACAACACTGCAGCACAACACTGCAGCACAACACTGCAGCACAACACTGCAGCACAACACTGCAGCACAACACTGCAGCACAACACTGCAGCACAACACTGCAGCACAACACTGCAGCACAACACTGCAGCACAACACTGCAGCACAACACTGCAGCACAACACTGCAGCACAACACTGCAGCACAACACTGCAGCACAACACTGCAGCACAACACTGCAGCACAACACAGCAGCGCACCACCAGTGCACCGCCAGCGCACCACAGCACCGTCACACCAGCGCACCACCGACCATCTGCTGCCAGGCGCCCCACAAAAATGCCCAGGCCGCCGTCATCAGAAGCTGAGCGTGCTTTCTCGCCCGCTGATCACGCTGCTCTACTCTGTCAGCCCTCGTCAGCTGCTGACGAGCTGATAGCTGGTAGTTGACGAAGAGTTGTCCATCAGCTGACGAGGGGCTGGACATCAGCTGACGAGGGACTGGCCATCAGCTGACGAGGGACTGGCCATCAGCTGACGAGAGGCTGGACATCAGCTGACGAGAGGCTGGACATCAGCTGACGAGAGGCTGGACATCAGCTGACGAGAGGCTGGACATCAGCTGACGAGGGACTGGCCATCAGCTGAAGAGAGGCTGGACATCAGCTGACGAGGGACTGGCCATCAGCTGACGAGAAGCTGGACATCAGCTGACGAGAGGCTGGACATCAGCTGACGAAGGGCTGGACATCAGCTGACGAGGGGCTGGACATCAGCTGACGAGGGGCTGGAACACTAACATTTGGAACACTTACACTAACTGGAACACTTACACTAACTGGAACACTTACACTAACTGGAACACTTACACTAACTGGAACACTTACACTAACTGGAACACTTACACTAACTGGAACACTTACACTAACTGGAACACTTACACTAACTGGAACACTTACACTAACTGGAACACTTACACTAACTGGAACACTTACACTAACTGGAACACTTACACTAACTGGAACACTTACACTAACATTTATTGTTGAGTCCAATGACGCTGTGCTGAATTTACAGCGCCAAATAGTAGAGTCATGCATTGCATCATACTGGAAGCTGATTGTCAACAGTCTAGGTATTATGACATTGATAATTAATGCTGATTTTATGGTTGCATGTGGTGTTTTTAACGTGCCTGATAGTAGAGATGCTGGTAGTTATAACAGTCTAGGTATTATGACATTGATAATTAATGCTGATTTTACTGTTACTAGTGGTGATAGAGCTCCTGTTACATTTATGCGTACCAGTAATTCTGCGTGTCATTGACTCATGATGCTGCTGATTTTGTTGCTGATTTTCATTTTTACGCATTATTTTTGTTATTTTTACGTACCTCAGTTCTCTCCGGTTTGTGTACTCCGGAGTCACGACACTCGGAACAAACTGACACCTACCTTGCACCGAAATACGTCGCTGTTAACTTCAGAGTCTAATTGTACGCAAATTTCTGAAAGTTGTTTCGCCAGTCCTTGACGGTAGGCGCACGTAAGAGGCTTGCTTCTCGTGCGCCTTTCACTTTCTTCACAAGTTGCTGTTCGCAAGGCCGAGAATAACTAAAAATTTTCTTGTGTAAATTATTAGCAGCAAGAGCTGTGGCTTGCATCTCCCTTTTAAAGATGATCATGATTCTAATTTTTACTGTACGCAACTGCCCGACTTGGGCAGCGAGAACTGCCGAGCGGCAACACACTGGATGCGTAGAGGGGCAGTCGGAGCGTGGTCCCGCGCTTGTTGTTTACAGCAAATTGGGATAATAAATAATAATTTCATGTAAACCATGCGCTGCGTGGTGAGGGGCGAGTTGTGTCTTGTGCCTAATTATGTCATGCGTGACAGTGGCATACACCACAGAAGCATGCGCCACAGTGGCATGCGACACAGTGATGCGCACGCCATTGTGTAACATCACTGCGGTGTACAATGCATTTTCAAGGTGCTGTTACACTGGACACACTTCACTGCCTCTCTGCCACACCACATGCCACCTCCAGCGCAGGCTGCTCTCAAATTCTGCATCGTTTGGTGCGCGTCCTGCAAAAATGGGAATATTTTTACCAGCGCCGCGTGCGGTGTGTCATCTGTGCCTCTGCAGGCCGCCCCCCTGCCTGCTGTCCTTCTTTTGAGGGCCTGTGCAGGCCGCCTGCTTGCAGGCTGCGAGCGTGCAGGTCTCTTGCTTGCAGCCAGCGAGCGTGCAGGTCTTCTGCTTGCGTCCAGGTCTTCTGCTTCCAGGCTGCGAGGATGCAGGTCTCTTGCTTGCAGGCAGCGAGCGTGCAGGTCTCCTGCTTGCAGGCTGGAAGAGTGCAGGCCGCCAGCACTCGGTGCTCTGCTTCTCATGATTGCCAAATTTAACCACCGCCAAATTCACATTTCAATGCGCGCCGGCGGCAGAAGAACATATGGAGGTTGGCACGCGGACGGACAACATTACTGTTACATCCCTGCATTTATTTTGCCAGCGAGGTGTTGTGCGCTGAATTTCCTGGATAAATTAACGTAACGGGAAATTTGTATCACATTATCGCATTCTGATGAAAGTAATGCGCTGAAGAAAAAAGTTCTCATCTATTTTTCGGTTGGTTCAAGTTCATGTTACGGACTGTTGAACTAAATTAATACTGTCGAGAATAACACCGATCGTACACGGGTGCTCGTTATTGAATTCTTGTCGTCTCTAGTTTATTATTCACACTCTGACTTAGGTGTGGCAAACTGAAGTTCGGTATTCTACTCATTTAAAGTCGAGTTTAGTTGTCAATTTTGAAAATCGTGAAGCATTAAATGGTTCGTGCTTTCATTTAGTTTTGATTAAGAGGAATGAAAGTGATTTTGTGACTATTGGTCGGTCAGAAGCATTGTAAAAATCTCCTCCGTGGCCACCGGTGGCTCACCTCGCAGTCAACGCGTTAACGTACAGCACAGGGGTCAGTTCGAGCGCCAAACAGGTCTGCTCAGACAACAAGGGCGACACTTTCAAATAATCCAAGTCGTCAATGAGGTACAACAGAAGTTTTTCGATCGACCTGATCACACTACATGCTACGTTTTCTTGCGAAAATCTTCAAATTTTTCTTCAAAATTCTCAAGCTTAGGAATTTCGGTCAAGCTGAACTTCACGCAGTCAACACAAGCCAAGTCGTTTTCGCTGGAACAACGAAGTACGTAATTCATTTGAATATCAAGGCATAGGTTAGGAGGGGGTGAATGGGTCCGCTTAGCAAACTGGGTAACCTGACGAACGGGCTCGCGAAGTGGCACGGTTATTGGGTGAATCTTCCAGTTTGATGGACAGTTCAGCATGGCGGACAGGTCAGCTAGGCGAGCAGGTCAGCAAGGCAGTGCAATTGTAGTGCGTTGTAGTGCAATTTTTTAAAACAACGCATCGATGGGTCGTTTCGCAAGCAACTTGTTAAAGTTGGTTCTCAGAATTTGAGCTAACTTGATGTATGTTGCAGTTTATTCGGTGATCTTAGATTTAGGTTTTGCTTTTTTTGTGAATCGGCTGACCTGTCCGGTCAGCCGATTCACAAAAAAAGCAAAACCTAAATCTAAGATCACCGAATAAACTGCAACATACATCAAGTTAGCTCAAATTCTGAGAACAAACTTTAACAAGTTGCTTGCGAAACGACTCATCGATGCGTTGTTTTAAAAAATTGCAACAAACATCTAATAAAATCAACAACAGTATTTGATGGAAGCAGTTAATGTTTGGTATTCATAAAATCACTTGCAACTTTTAACTTTAAATTTGAATTGAATATTGAACTTAACACGTTAGTTGCGATGGGGTTAAACTGAAGTTCAATATTCAACTTAAACTTAAAGTCAAAAGTGATAAGCAAATTTGTAAGTATCAAACATCAACTGAGCCTGTTAAATACCATTAATTTAGAAAGGTTGTTAGAATTCTTCAAAACGACCCATCGATGGGTCGTTTCGCAGCAGGAAAAACCTAACTAAGACCCACCGGTGGGTCATACCGCAATGAATGTGTTAAGTTTAAGCCATCGTAGTCAACGTGCTAAACTTCCGGTTGTCATAAGCAACTGCAGGAAGGAATTTGAGCCCAGCGAAGTTGGCACAAGACCTGACGAGGAGCGTGCGGTGCTGGGGTGCCATCTGACGCTGTTCTGATCCTGCGCCCCAACCTGGCAGCCGGCACCGCACCATCTGCCGCTCTGTTCTTGTTGTTCTTGTGCCTGTTGCTGCTGCTTTTGCTGCTGCTGCTGTTGCTACTGTTGTTGGTGTTTGTTGTTTTGTCAACTGCTGCTGTTTTGTTTTCATAGTTGTAGACTTTTACAGCTACCTACAGCCTGCTACACCCGCCTTTAGCTTGCTAGACTAGCTCAATTTTCATGAATACCTAAAGCTAAATGAAGGCGTGATCCGGTTAACGTTCGTTAATTTTAAAATTTCCACAATTGACTTTAAATTTGAATTGAATACTAAATTTCAGTTTAGTCCACCGCAGTCGACGAGTCAAGTCTATTGAAGCCCGCTTTACGAGCTTCATCTGCTCAGCTCACTGCGCATGCGCAGGTGTCGCATCTCTAGAATGAGCAATAAACACTTGCTCTCTACAGAGCAAATTTTCAAGCAATTCGCCTCATCATGGCGGTATAGCGAGCAGGTTATGTTCTGAGTCAACATGGCTACGTTACGTACTGCAAAATATATCTAAGTCATCTCGAGAGAACTTACGCTGCCAACTGTGCCCCCACGACGACGTTAACGCGTTGCTTGCAATACGACCTATCGTTGGGAAATTTTGACGATCTTTTAAAATTAAAGGGATTTATTATACCCAGTTGATTTTTGGTATTTATGATATTTTCAACAACTTATGATTTCGAATTGAATATTGAACTTCAGCTTAAACCCATCACACTCAACGTGTTTAAGAGTTTGGAAGTGTTAAATTTGTCTCGGAAGTTAAATTTGTTTCGGAGACTTCAACGCTCATGAGGTAGTGATCTTCAAGTTTTTAGGTGTCGGGGTAATTGAAATCATTCAAGGGCTCATTCAAGAGCAGTAATAGATTGAAACGTAACTTCATGGAGCTTATTGCACATTTTTTATTTTCTAATTATTTTGTTGTAATGTTTTTCATTATTTAATTGCCCGATAGTATAAAAAGAAGACGCCTCCTTGACTCCCATGATGGACTGTTTCATAATGGCTTCATAGAGTTTTTTAAAGAAAATATGGTGTAAACAATTTTGTAACGACGTAAATTGGTAAATGGTATTTTCCCATTATTCCTTGGAATATTAGTGACAAAATGCTTCATGTGCCAAACAACGCAACGGAATCGGTGTGACAATAATAAATTAAATACATGCGTTAGTATCGCTAGACATACTTGAAATTTACATTAACAAGGTTCAGCAATCATGCGACAGGAGTCGGAAGTGTAGGCGGAGCTTCTGTTACGACCAGGACCGCAGCACACCCACCTCCTTTTCCTGAAGCCGTCATCGGCGCACTAAATCAGGCGTCAGGTGCGGGTTGGTCACCTTCATAAAAAATGTTGGCCCACAAGACAAATCTACTACAAGCAGATGCTGCGCTGGCAGAAGAGGCGGCACAGTTGTACAAGATAACCTCGCTGTGTGACTGGCAACTTTTGCAATTTTCCCAATGCTCTTGGTGCGATAGCATACGGTGTCATTCTAAACGAAAGTAGTCTGCAAGTTGTCTTACGGTAAATGGGTGTCATTCTAAACGAAAGTAGTCTGCAAGTTGTCTTACGGTAAATGGGTGTCATTCTAAACGAATGTAGTCTGCAAGTTGTCTTACGGTAAATGGGTGTCATTCTAAACGAAAGTAGTCTGCAAGTTGTCTTACGGTAAATGGGTGTCATTCTAAACGAATGTAGTCTGCAAGTTGTCTTACGGTAAATGGGTGTCATTCTAAACGAAAGTAGTCTGCAAGTTGTCATACGGTAAATGGGTGTCATTCTAAACGAAAGTAGTCTGCAAGTTGTCTTACGGTAAATGGGTGTCATTCTAAACGAAAGTAGTCTGCAAGTTGTCTTACGGTAAATGGGTGTCATTCTAAACGAATGTAGTCTGCAAGTTGTCTTACGGTAAATGGGTGTCATTCTAAACGAATGTAGTCTGCAAGTTGTCTTACGGTAAATGGGTGTCATTCTAAACGAAAGTAGTCTGCAAGTTGTCTTACGGTAAATGGGTGTCATTCTAAACGAAAGTAGTCTGCAAGTTGTCATACGGTAAATGGGTGTCATTCTAAACGAAAGTAGTCTGCAAGTTGTCTTACGGTAAATGGGTGTCATTCTAAACGAAAGTAGTCTGCAAGTTGTCATACGGTAAATGGGTGTCATTCTAAACGAAAGTAGTCTGCAAGTTGTCTTACGGTAAATGGGTGTCATTCTAAACGAAAGTAGTCTGCAAGTTGTCATACGGTAAATGGGTGTCATTCTAAACGAAAGTAGTCTGCAAGTTGTCTTACGGTAAATGGGTGTCATTCTAAACGAAAGTAGTCTGCAAGTTGTCTTACGGTAAATGGGTGTCATTCTAAACGAAAGTAGTCTGCAAGTTGTCTTACGGTAAATGGGTGTCATTCTAAACGAAAGTAGTCTGCAAGTTGTCTTACGGTAAATGGGTGTCATTCTAAACGAATGTAGTCTGCAAGTTGTCTTACGGTAAATGGGTGTCATTCTAAACGAAAGTAGTCTGCAAGTTGTCTTACGGTAAATGGGTGTCATTCTAAACGAAAGTAGTCTGCAAGTTGTCTTACGGTAAATGGGTGTCATTCTAAACGAAAGTAGTCTGCAAGTTGTCTTACGGTAAATGGGTGTCATTCTAAACGAATGTAGTCTGCAAGTTGTCTTACGGTAAATGGGTGTCATTCTAAACGAAAGTAGTCTGCAAGTTGTCTTACGGTAAATGGGTGTCATTCTAAACGAATGTAGTCTGCAAGTTGTCTTACGGTAAATGGGTGTCATTCTAAACGAAAGTAGTCTGCAAGTTGTCTTACGGTAAATGGGTTTCATTCTAAACGAAAGAAGTCTGCAAGTTCACGCAGAGTAGATTACTTTTTGAGTGCTTCTAAATGGATTCACTAAAAGATCGAAATTCGGCATGTTGAAAAATTGTGGCTGTCAGAAGCTCAAGTTGAATTGTAGATATCAAAGCGCGATGAAGCTCTGTTATTCTTTCAAAGCAACAAATCCTGCAATCAAGTTGAGCGTATGTTTGCGTAAGATGTTTAATAACACTGAAGTGTGTCTATTTGACCTCTTCACATTAGCTTCCAGGCGCTTCTACTATATTTTCATGAGCATATTGGCTGTTTATTATGAAATATCAATAGTGAAACTATCTTCGTAGATATTGTTCAATGTTCAGTCAAGTGTGGCCCGGGGCGTTCACAGTGAACAAGATCAATTGCTTTTTTCGTAATGATGAGCCGATATCTAATTGTTATTTATGAGACACTGATGTTATTTTCAACAGAGAATCTCGTGCTTGCTGGTCGTTTGACGTCAAGTGATTGTAATCGTCGAAATTTATAACCGTTTTATTAGGAAATAAAAGTTTCGTTCACTTAGCTACATAAAATTGATGTTGGTCGTGAACTTCAGTGTAAAAAAAAAATTTAAATTAAAAAAGAAGAGCTTTTTGCAAATGAAACTGCGCTCAAGTAACACTTTCAAATTATATTAACTCACAAATTCTATATCGAAGAGTAGGAATCGAAATACAAGCAAATATCAAAATACTTTTACAACCTAACTGAGTTGTAAATATCAAAATACATGTACAACTGAACAAAATGTATGATGTCGCTGCTGAAAATCCCAAACACTATCTCGACTTTCAAGTTAGCTTCGCTTTAGATTGGAAGCAATCCAATCGACATGAAAGTCCCAATGTGAAGATACTCCGCGCGTGGCGCTGTGAGCTCACTCGCGCTGCCCCGAGGTGACGGATGTCGGGCAAGAAATATTGCAGCACTCGTATGCACAATTACTGATGCCGCCAATCTGATATTACCAGGTCGTGCGTAGCAAATTAATCAGTCCATAATTCAATACTATCAATAGTTATGTTAATGATGATAATGATAATAATAAATGATAATTATATCGGACTCCTTTAAAAAAAATTCATGTAATAATAAATGATAATAATATCGGATTCCTTTTAAAAAGTTTTAATATTAATAAATGATAATAATACCCGATTCCTTTTAAAAATTTTAAATAATAATAAATGAAAATGATATCGTACTTCTTTAAAAAAGTTCAAATAATAATGAATGATAATAACACCGGATTCCTTTAAAAAAGAACAAATAATAATGAATGATAATAACACCGGATTCCTTTAAAAAAGTTCAAATAATAATGAATGATAATAACACCGGATTCCTTTAAAAAAGTTCAAATAATAATAAATGATAATTATGCCGAATTCCTTGAAAAAAAGTTCAAATAATAATAAATGATAATGATATCGTACTTCGTTAAAAAAGTTCAAATAATAATAAATGATAATAACACCGGATTCCTTTGAAAAACTTCAAATAATATTAAATGATAATAATACCAGATTCCTTCAAAAAAGTCCATCGGGTTTGAGTGACAGCTGCGACACTTGAATTTCGGAACCTTCAACGCAACCTGGTGTGCGCTGTTGGGGAGCTACCAAGCCTACGCTACTGCTACCAGTACCACTGTTATTGCGAAGATATCATTGTAGTATTGTGGAACCATCTTTGGTAGAGCTACCAAAGCGACATCTCGATGGTCTTTGACTACCCTCAGGAGGACACAACTATTGTATCTATATGGGAATTCCCCTGAGGAGGATACAACTATTGTATCTATGGGAATTACCCTCAGGAATAATACAACTATTGTATCTATGGGAATTCCCCTCAGGGGGATACAACTATTGTTTCTATGGGAATTCCCCTCAGGGGGATACAACTATTGTATCTATGGGAATTCCCCTCAGGAGGATACAACTATTGTATCTATATGGGAATTCCCCTCAGGAGGATACAACTATTGTATCTATGGGAATTCCCCTCAGGAGGATACAACTATTGTATCTATGGGAATTCCCCTCAGGGGGATACAACTATTGTATCTATGGGAATTCCCCTCAGGGGGATACAACTATTGTATCTATGGGAATTCCCCTAAGGGGGATACAACTATTGTATCTATGGGAATTCCCCTAAGGGGGACACAACTATTTTATCTATGGGAATTAGCGCTCCCAGGGGGAAATGTGTGAGGGCTCGAGCTGTGAGTTAGGTAAGCCTTCTTTTTGTTGAAATAGAATAGGTTTTTGTTTTCTTTAAGTTAAAGCACTATAAGTGAGTAAAATCACTAAGCCTATAACTGAGCAATAAGTAACAGTACAGTTATCCGAGTGCGTGAAATTTCGAACATTACCTCATTTTATTTTCTCGTATAAATTGCCAATAGCTTCTTATGGCCATTTGAGAGGCGGAGACACTTTCTAATGGGCACGATTGTACTCTCAGTACGAGCTTCTGGAAGGGATACTTTAGCGTTATGTGCTTTGCTGACCGTACAATTTTTGGGTTGGTTTTCTTTCGACTTAGATGCGTGAGCTAGTGCTGAGTATCTCTTCTTTCTCCTCTCGGTCTCTCCCCCCACTCCCCTCTCGGTCTCTCCCCCCACTCCCCTCTCGGTCTCTCCCCCCACTCCCCTCTCGGTCTCTCCCCCCACTCCCCTCTCGGTCTCTCCCCCCACTCCCCTCTCGGTCTCTCCCCCACTCCCCTCTCGGTCTCTCCCCCCACTCCCCTCTCGGTCTCTCCCCCACTCCCCTCTCGGTCTCTCCCCCCACTCCCCTCTCGGTCTCTCCCCCCACTCCCCTCTCGGTCTCTCCCCCCACTCCCCTCTCGGTCTCTCCCTCCACTCCCCTCTCTGTCTCACCTCCCACCCCCAACATTTCAGGTATGCGGTCCCTTTGATCTCTAAAATAGACGCTGTACCGATCCTCTGTAGTCTGTCGATTAAAAACTGGCCGTACCGCTTCCTCATTTAAACCTTATTCATTATAATGCTTATTTGAAGTCGTAAACGACAGAAGCGACAACCGTTCTTGTGTGAATTATGCGGCCTCTGCTATGCCATCCCTGGGTGGCTTCTGGCTGACATCTGGCGTTCGGGAACTGACCTAAATCTTAACTGTTTCTGGCCCAGTACAGTGCGGGTGTTACTGGTAGAGTGGGACTTGACATGTTCCCCCCCTGCGTACTGGGCCCTATGTTTACCAGTAGGTGAATTGCTCATTCACGTATAAATGAATGACGTTTTATCTGTTTCGCGACATTTTTAATCAAATGAGTGTTGTCGTACGAGGTGAAATGTTATCGTGCAGTTGCATTTTCATATTGCTTGGGATGGATGTAAATTGTAAAATGTATTCGAGCAGTAAAGTCGATTATCTAATCCTGCTACTTACAACCTAACCAAACCAAGCGTAAACCATCGCAGCAACGCGATGAACATGTCGATACTATAACCGCGACGGGTTAAATTGAAGTTCATTATTCAACTCGAATAAATGTCAATTCAATTCATCAATTTGAGAAATGACAATCAAAAATGCGTCGCTCCTGAATCTAATTGTGATTGGCTATTTATGTAATTACAGTTTGTGACTAATGGTCGGGCAGCAGCCTTATGAAAACCCCTCCGTGACCACCGGTGGCTAACGTCGCAGTGTTAAATAATCTCGCTGTATCGATTTCTTTGTGGCCTCCGAGTTGCGTATACACAGACATAAGCAAGCGAGCAATCGTGCAACCATTCACGGCGGTGAATTAACTCGATAATAATTTTAAGCCATAATAATATAGACGTTTTTAATTGAAAACAATTTTTTCTCAACTACGAACGCTAACGGGGACTGCTGCCATGATGGCCGTACGTAACCTAATCAAACTCGGCCGACTACGCTAACTTCTGCCCAACACAGCAGAACTCTGGGACAGCAGAACAGCTGCCGGCAATATACGCAGTTCTTTTTCCTGTAGCGAGGTAGAAAAAATAGGCGTACTATTCCTGCCTTCATCTACTTCAGGTACGTTTTGTCTACACTACAGGCACGCGTTGCTTGCAGTTCACACATAGGCTAATGCTTGAGCATTGGTTTGAGAATGTCCGTAGCTGAACGTGCTAGTATTGTATATCTAGCACTGCCACAGCACTTGCTAGCATAGCACTGCCACAGCACTTGGCTAGCATAGCACTGCCACATCACTGGGCTAGCATAGCACTGCCACGGCACTGGGCTAGCATAGCACTGCCACAGAACTGGGCTAGCATAGCACTGCCTCAGCACTGGGCTAGCATAGCACTGCCTCAGCACTGGGCTAGCATAGCACTGCCACAGCACTGGGCTAGCATAGCACTGCCTCAGCACTGGGCTAGCATAGCACTGCCTCAGCACTGGGCTAGCATAGCACTGCCACAGCACTGGGCTAGCATAGCACTGCCACGGCACTGGGCTAGCATACACTGCCACAGAACTGGGCTAGCATAGCACTGCCACAGCACTGGGCTAGCATAGCACTGCCTCAGCACTGGGCTAGCATAGCACTGCAACAGCACTGGGCTAGCATAGCACTGCCAGAGCACTGGGCTAGCATGCACTGCCACAGTACTGGGCTAGCATAGCACTGCTATAGCAGCCATAGCACTGGGATAGCCAGCACTGCTCCAGCACTTAATGACCATCAGTGCAAGACCAAACTGCCGATAATGCTGTCATCTCAGAAATGCCCTCGGTCAACATATTATAGGATGTAATAAATGTTCGTTGACTTGAGGGTAAGAAATGACTGACAGTGGAAGTGCCGTTACGTCACCAACTGGTTGAGGACGAGCCCTGTGTTGGAATGTCGTACTGCATGAGGACCAGACTTGTACCAACCCAAAAGCTGGTCCATAATTGGGCAAATTGGGCCAAGTCCTTATTGCCCATCGAGTCTCCCGGCTCCAGAGCGGTCCAAAACTTATGCGGTTTTGGTGTAAGCAACTGTTAATTTTGCGGGCGAAATGTTCTGTATGGGAACTTGTTTGAGGATGTAATTTTTAAGATTATGAGATGGGGAACTGCATTGGTGCAAGCAACTGTTTATTTGCGGGTGAAATTTTCTACATGGGAACTTGTTTTTAGATATACCTATACTGTAGTTTTTCAGATTGTAAAATTGGGGAACTCCTTCGGTGTAGGATTGAGATCACTAATCAATAAGTAGAGTCTAGAGGATTTTTTAGCCTATTTATTGAGACAATCTTTGCAAAATCTAGCTCTCAAAGGCCCTCGGCCAATATCTAGTGAAGTTAGATCTCCATTCAATTTTGAACACAGCGACCGTAAGAAAGAAGACTTAAAATGCAGCAACCCAGAATTCTGTCTTCTTATGATGATGATGATGATGAAGATGATGATGATGATGATGATGATGATGATGATGTAGAGTCGGAACCACATTTTACGACTGTCTTTGGAAAAAAATTTTACTCTTTATTGACCAACTTCCTTTCTGAAGGACATTTAAAAATTACTCACATTTTTCTTACATTCTAAATGCTCCAATGAAAATGTTACAGCGTTCTGGGCTCCTTTGATGATAATTTAAATTAAATTATCGCAACATTTCGTACTAACTCAAAAGAATTCGGCCTTTACTGGAATTTAATTACATTTTGCTTCACTTTCATTTGATTTTATTTCATTTTCATATCATTTGGTTTTTTTTCATTTCATTTTGTTTTATTTTCTTTTCATCTCATTTTGTTTTATTTTATTTTAATTTCATTTCGTTATATTTTCATTTCATTTCGTTATATTTTCATTTCATTTTGTTATATTTTCATTTCATTTTGTTACATTTTCATTTCATTTCGTTGTATTTTTTGTGATATTTTCATTTCATTTTGTTTTATTTTCATCTCATTTTGTTTTATTTTCATCTCATTTCATTTTGTTGTACTTTCATCTCATTTCATTTCGTTATATTTTCATTTCATTTAGTTATATTTTCATTTCATTTCGTTATATTTTTTGTGATATTTTCATTTCATTTTGTTTCATTTTCTTTTCATTTCATTTTGTTTTATTTTCATCTCATTTTGTTATATTTTATTTTCATTTCATTTCGTTATATTTTCATTTCATTTCGTTGTATTTTTTGTGATATTTTCATTTCATTTTGCTTCATTTTCATTTCATTTGTTTCACTTTCATTTCATTTTTTATATTTTCACTTCATTTTTATCATGTGAATTACCCAACCGAACAGCAAAATAACAGTACCGATCACCGAGCTCCAAATTCCAAATTCGCCAAAACTCCCCCGGCAGGACAAGCGCGCGCTTGCCCCTGTCTTCAAGCCTTATTATGATGCTAACAGGACTGCTGCTGACCAGGTATGTACTTCTGGCGGTCGGACGTGTTTTTGCTGCCGAGTTTCGTGTTTGCCGGACTGGTCATCTTCTGCTCCAGGCTCAGGTCACCTCAGCTTCTCGCCAGCGCTCATCTTCGCCTTTTTGCGCTGTTTTTTTGGCAGCTGCGAGCGCCAATTTTTTAGCGTAAAGTTCGAAGGGCAGCAGTTAATGGTCCTTCTCCTCCTTTTGCGTGTGAGATTGCCAGGTATCGAAAATGAGTCGCGCAATTTAAAGTTTGTCTCTGCTCTCAGGGGGAAATGTGAGGTCCCGAGCTAAGGGTTGTGTAGGTATTCTTTTTGGTGAAATAGAATAGTTTTTTGTGTTGTTGCGGACCGTTTTTTTTAGTTTACTGCTGTTTTGTTTTTCATCTCCTGCTACTTTCTTCTTCAACATTCCTCTTGTTTCAAAAATTCATCAACTTATCGAGTCTATGCACCATGTACATCGATTCTGCGTTCCCTGAACTCCATAGTAAATGGTGCCTTCCTCTCTTCGGAACATCTTTGTTGCGGCAGGCTTACGCTAACATCTAATCAAACCTACACACTTTGAGGAATAGAAAATTTTCAAGTCTCCATTCTTCTAAAACTAACAGTTAGATTAAGACGTCGTTCTCGTTGCGCTTTATCTCCAAATCAATTGTGCTTTTGGAAAAACATGATAATACAAAATATTTCACACCATTTCTAGTTAATTAAATGCGACCGCCATCATTGTGCCTTTGAGCTTTCCTTTGCTGCGTTTGAGGAGACTTAATCTAACTTCTAATCTCATCTTCTGATGAAGTAGCTGTTTTATTTCTACTATATTTTATTAATTTCCACGCATTTAATTTTCCCCAAAAGATTACCGTAAACTTACAACATACGTATTCACTCCGAGAAAATATCAGTATTAAGACTTTGAGTGCAGTTGAAAACTGAAGTTCAATATTCAACTCAAATTGAAGGTCAATTATAGTCAGCAATGTTGAAAATAGCAAACATTAACTGTATCGTGCCTTCATTATGCTTTGATTGAGTATTTATGAAAGTGATTTAGTGACTTCTGGTCGCTCTGCAGCAATATGAAAACTCCCCCCGTGGCCACCGGTGGTTCACGTCTCAGTCAAAGTGTCGAAGCCGTCGATGCTCTTCAACCGGTTACCCTCCTTTTTCTCCGGGCTTTTGGAAAACATTGCGGTTGTTCTTCCATAATTTTTACGATGAAGATATCAACATTAACAATAATTGGTATTGATTATAAGTTACAATTTCGGAACCATAATTAAAATAAAATATTGAAAAAACATTCATAAGTAAATGTTTATAAATGGGATTCAAAAAGTATGAAATTATTTATTTTAAAATACAAATGATGGATAGTTAGTTATTCTAATTATTCACACGATTTATAGAGTACTGTGTTTCGATAGTAATTTTTCTATTTACGTACCTCAGTTACTCTTCTAATGCCATACTCATACATTCACTCCTTGACATAATAACACACGTAACAGAACACAAGAACAAAATACAAAATAGAACTCGCCTTCACTCGTTTGATTTATAGAGCCAGGTATTTCAATCGTAATTTTCCAATTTACGTTCATCAGTTACTCCTATACTGGCGCCATAATGCCACCCTCATACACTCCTTGACATAATCGCGCACATAACGACACAAGAACAAAGTACGAGACAGAACTTGCAAGCCTCACAGAAGGCCTGCCTAGGCCTCCATGCCACCTCTTACCGACGGCCTAATCTCCCCCGCGCCGTGCGTGACGGCGGCGCTGCACTGCCGCTCTGCGGCGCTGATCTGCGCTGTCAGACCACATGGGCGCTCTGTTGTGACACTTGTCTCTTGAAGGCTCTAATTCTTATTAAGCGGTCGCCCACGACTCGACGTGGCTCATGCTGCTGCTTAGTCTTGTATTCAGTCGTGCTTTCTGTTGAGCCTGGTGCGTGTTGTACGTTTTCTCGGGTAGTTCCTTTTATTGAAGTTAAAACGTTGGGTGAGTGATGCTTAGTCAGATTGTTGTTCTATTTTACGCGCCTGCCATGGGTGGGCCAAATACAGTGCAATGATGGAATTACCCTGAGTTAATGAAGTCTTAGATTTATTTATTTGTGTATTTGAACTTCAATAAGTTGTGCAATAATGAAATTTAAATGAGTCAGGGAAATCTTAGATTTAATAAGCCGAGTATTTGTGTAACTGAACATCAATAAGTTGTGAGCATTTTTACACTGTCTTGAAAAACGACCAGAGTGTCGACTACGCACCGCTCAGTAAGTGAAGTGATTTTGCTAATAAATAGAAACTGAAGTTATGCTGCATTTTTAGTCACAAATGTCTGTCCATCAATATCTTTGAAGTTCAATCTAGGCTTCATTTTATTGTGGTTTAAACCTGTTGATTTTCAAGCGAAAGCCATAAGGTTTACGCACATTGTCTTTTGCATATTTAACATGAGTGCAGCAAGATATTTTTTGGTCAAAGTCTGAATAAAAACTTGTTTAAAATACGCTTTTTAGAACAAAAAAATTAGTAATTTTTAAGAAAATATCCCGATCTATAAGCTGAAATCCTATATAATAACTCTTTGCAATTCGAACAGAGTATGAAACTTTTGTGCGGAGCACTTTAGCTAACAAAATATCATAGATCATACAGGTGCCTGGAAATTGCTTGTACGTTTTCAATGACCTCCTGGAAGATAGGGAAAAAATTACCAAAACTGTAATGCATAAATGTCTAATAATTTACATACTTAGAAATAGAGAAAGTTTTCGAAGCGTTAAACTGTTTTACCATTTTGCGTAGGAAAATTACTTCTAATGAACACTAGTGCACATTTTCTACTTCACATCGTGGATGAACATACATCCGCTCTATTTTATATCATTTCTTTTGCATAATACATAAAAGACTTGCTAATTTTTTCTCATATTTTTCTCATTCCATTGTACCCCTATGGGAAAAAGCTATGCGTGACGAAAACAACTTCTCCCCCACGCGTCGCGTGTTGCATTTATTTCTTTTCGTGTTTAGTTGTTCTCGTATCCACACCTGCCCACGTGATACATTTATTTCTTTTCTCTTAGGTAGTTCTCGCATCCACGCCTACCCACACCTCCACACCCAGGAGCTCTAATTAAAGAAGAGTGCTTCACCCTGAACACAGGACACTAATGACTCGCTTCATAATTGTTTCTGGCTTAACGGAACTTTGATTAGCAAAGTGATGCCTCGAGTGCTTAGTCCGCACATCAAACGGCCACAGGACATGGCATTGGCGGGTCTGTCTCTTGATTGCGCTCTGAATCGCTTTGTCCTTTTTATCTTCAATGCAGGCAAAGTCGAATCAATGATCTACGTAGGTAATCTAAAATCATCTCCTCATTTTGTTCACAGTCCACTTTAAAGTCTCGTCGAGGTAATTTGCAAAGCACCAGCTCCTTTATTCGACTTTGCCTCTTGGAATAACGCTGAGTGACGGGAAAATTTCCGGCTCGAGTGCGCAGTTGCGCTGCGATCGAGAATTTGAAAAGAGGGGAGCGGTTTTGAACGAGGGTCGGTGAGGGAAGGAGTCAAAAAACGAGGGAGGCTTGCGGTTGGGTGCTTTTGTGCAAAGTTTCCAGATTGCCCTTTTCTTGCTAATTTTTTTTTACAATTTTTTATTAATTTTTTCAAATGAAAATTGTAAAATTTTGGGAGTCTACTTTTTTCAAATGGAATATATTCTCAAAGAGAACTCACTATTTCTTTCATAAAATGTTTTTTTGACAGATACTTAAAACATGGTCGGTATGTAGGCAGGTTGATTGGTGGGCTGGTTGGTAGACTGGTTGATGGGTTTGATGAATGGTTGATTGATGGCTTGGTATGAAAATTAATTAATTTTGTAGAGGTTTACATAGTTTTGTTTTATTCTCCACAGGTGGGTGAGAGTGCAGCTGAGAGCCCCTGCCTCTTGGGCGGGTAAGTGAATGCATCACGCAGCTCTTAGCGGATCTGAGGCAAGATTTCTTAACAATTTAAGTCGTCGCAGCAGTGCATCTCCCAACGTAAGTTATTCTAACCTGATTTTGCTACGCTATGTGGCGTAGCTAAGTCCTCTTACTCCCTAAGTCCTGTAGTCTTAGTCTTAAGTCTTAGCTAAGTCTTAGTCTTGCGTAGCTCAGTCTTACCTTAGTCGAAGTCTTAGTCTTCCAGTCTTAACTCGCCCACCGTTCCTGACCTCGCATCTTCCCCGCAATTGGAGTCCTTACCGCACTCGCTCTCCCTCGCGTCCCCCCTCCGCGTCCCTGTAATTGAGAGCTGCATCCCCTCGGTTTGACCTACACGTCCCCTCATCCCCTCATCCCCTCATCCCCTCATCCCCTCATCCCCTCATCCCCTCATCCCCTCATCCCCTCATCCCCTCATCCCCTCATCCCCTCGTCTCCTCGGTTTTACCCTCGCGTCCCCTCATCTCCTCGGTTTTACCCTCGCGTCCCCTCATCCCCTCGGTTTGACCCTCGCGTCCCCACATCTCCTCGGTTTTACCCTTGCGTCCCCTCATCCCCTTGGTTTGACACTTGCGTTCCTCAATTTGACCCTCGCATCCCCTCGTCCCCTCGGTTTTACCCTCGCGTACCCTCATCCCCTCGGTTTGATCCTCGCGTCTCCTCATCCCCTCGGTTTGACACTTGCGTTCCCTCATCTCCTCGGTTTGACCCTCGCGTCCCCTCATCCCCTCGGTTTGGCCCTCGCGTTCCCTCATCTCCTCAGTTTGACCCTCGCGTCCCCTCATCCCCTCAGTTTTACCCACGCGTCCCTTCATCCCCTCGGTTTGACACTTGCTTTCCCTCATCTCCTCAGTTTGACCCTCGCGTCCCCTCATCCCCTCAGTTTGACCCTCGCGTCCCCTCATCCCCTCGGTTTTACACTCGCGTCCCCTCATCCCCTCGATTTTATCCTAGCGTCCCCTCATCTCCTCAGTTTGACCCTCGCGTCCCCTCGTCCCCTTGGTTTGACCCTCGCGTCCCCTCATCCCCTCGGTTTGACCCTCGCGTTCCCTCATCTCCTCAGTTTGACCCTCGCGTCCCCTCATCCCCTCGGTTTTACCCTCGCGTCCCCTCATCCCCTCGATTTGACACTCGCGTTCCCTCATCTCCTCAGTTTGACCCTCGCGTCCCCTCATCCACTCGGTTTGACCCTCGCGTTCCCTCATCTCCTCAGTTTGACCCTCGCGTTCCCTCATCAGGTCAGATAGACTGGCGGCTCTGCAGAACGCTGGATGATCGCCTTTGTCGCTTTTGAATTCCGTCAGATACTTCCTCTTGTCGTCCCTTTTATTCGACAAATTTTTCGATTTGACACTTTCACGGCGATTGCTTTTGCCGACAGTTTTCTTGCTATCTATCCTGTAGTTTGACTTTGTTACAAACCCGCGCCGCTTTTGTGCTGCAATCAATTTGTCGCGCGAGGCGCTCTGATTTTATTTGGACGGAAGTTCCTCTTTCGTTGAGTGCTGCTCTGTCTTTTTCTCCTAACGCTGCGCAGTGCCTTTCATCTTATTAAATGAGGCTTTTGCGTACATGGATGTAAAACTGGTACATGCCAATTTTAATTTATGAATCACTTCCATGCCTGTCTGTATATGAGGGTTACGAGAGACTGTAGACGACAGCCAAGTTCGAGACAAGTCCTACTTTCGGGGGGAGGGAAATTACGAAAAAAAACTATTTTAAGTTTAGGAATTATTATAGTTTTACAGCCAAGACTGTCTCAACTTTCATTGTTGAAGTTGCGAGCCAGATAAGTGTTGTGTAACTATCACTGTTATCTGTTGCGAGTCACATAAGTGTTGCGCAACCGTTACTATTATCTGTTGCGAGTCCGACAACAGTGTTGCGCAACTATCACTGTTCTCTGTAGCCAGGCAATAGTGTTGTGTAACTATCACTGTTATCTGTTGCGAGTCCGACAACAGTGTTGCGCAACCATCACTGTTCTCTGTAGCCAGGCAACAGTGGGCCTATTGAGAGAAATTCAACCTCAAGAACGCCTCGCGAGCCAGAATAACGAGTGTAGTGATCACAACATCTTGTAACTTAATTTTTTTCTGTACAAAATGTATCACCCAATACACACCCGCGCTCTGCTCTATACAAAAAGACAACCAGGTGCACACATGGCGTATTTTGTCACGACTGAACCTTGTTCGCGCTGGCGTATAGCAATGAGACTATCCGGCTATTGGGACTTGTTTGGAAGTCCTGTTGGGACTGACGTTAACTGGGACTTGTTTGGAAGTCCTATTGAGACTGACGTCAACTGGGACTTATTTGGAAGTCCTATTGGGACTTGTTTGGAAGTCCTATTGGGACTTGTTTGGAAGTCCTGTTGGGACTGACATTAACTGGGACTTGTTTGGAAGTCCTATTGGGACTGACGTCAACTGGGACTTGCTTAGAAGTTCTGTTGGGACTGCCTGCGATGTTGCAGCTGCATCACGCTCGCTCGTCAGTCTCAACTGATGGAGTACACGTAAAAACTCAAACTTGAGATCTGAACATCTTGAGTGAGAACATTTTCCTGAACTCATCGTTTAGAGACTTGAATACTTTGACCGCTACGTGCACCACCGGTGGTCACGGAAGGGATTTTCATAATGCTGCTGATCAACCAGTAGTCACAAACTCAATTTTCATAAACCCTTAATTAAAGCTAAATGAAGGTACGATCCCGTTATCATTTTCTATTTACAAAATGGCTTCCTACAATTGACTTCAAATTTAAGTTGAGCATTGAACTTCAGTTCAACTAATTGCGGTTATAGTGTTGAAAATGGTAGCAGCCCCGCCCCTCCTTGTACAAGGGGCTCACAACTGGTCCTGCTGCTGCTGCTGCTGCTGCTGCTGCTGCTGCTGCTGTTGCTGCTGCTTCTGCTGCTGCTTCTGCTGCTGCTGCTTCTGCTGCTTCTGCTGCTGCTGTTGCTGCTGCGGGGAGCTCTAGCTAATCAAGAGAAAACTTAGTTGGCCTCTCTGTTGCCTAATTAAAAGAGACCTGCCGTCTGGCTCTGATCATTTTTGACCGACGACAGCCCCGGCGCTGCGACCAAAACAAACCTGAGATCGCCGCCAAATGTCAATAATAAAGACTTGTTTTTGATGCCACAACGCCTGGAATTGTGGCCGCAAATCTGCTCCTCATTTTTGTCCACAGCGAGACAAGCTGTCCGTCTAATTACTCCTCCCATTATTGGCAGATTATTTCCTTTCGGTGAACTCGATTATAAAGAATTATTAGGATGAACTGTGGGTATAATTTCTGCAATTAGGGTTTTCAGATGTCCTATTTTAATTGCTCGAGACAAAGCTGCTCGTGCTGGAAATCTAGATGAACCTCGCCTACGGCTGCACATTTCACGGAGCCGAGCGCACAAATCGACAATAAAATTTCTTAATGTGGTTTTGTTCAGGTGATGGAGTCAATAACATTCCTGGGCTCTCAAATCGCTCTTCTGTTGCATGGAATATTGCTTTATTTTTTCCGCAGGGAAATAGCGCTAGTCTAATTAGCGCTCCCTGGGGGAAAATGTGTGGTCACGAGCTGCGAGTTTGGTAGGCCAAATAGCTGTTGGCTTTGCTACTCGCCGTTCTTCTTTTTGCCGTTCACTACTGTCCTGTTTTTCGGCACCTAACATTTTGTTCTTAAGCTTTTATTTTGTTCTTAAGCTTTTATGTTGTTCTTAAGCTTTTATTTTGTTCTTAAGCTTTTATTTTGTTCATAAGCTTTTATTTTGTTTCGTGATTTTTATTTTGAACTCGCCGTTTCCACGCACAAGGTACCTCGGGAGGAAGCGAGCCTTGTGCGTAGATTCCCTATTCTCTTAACCGTAACTCCGTACTAAATTCTGCCTTTATCCTACCTTTTCACAATTTTCACTCGTGGTTAAAGTAGCTGGAACTTACATTCTAATCTAATCCATTGATGCGTGTTTGAACTAAATTATTTTTTGAAAAAATCCTGACCGGTCTTGTGCACTTTCGAAACTGTGTGTTATTTTGTACGGCGTGCAACTGCTCACGCTGCCGAAAAGTAGACTGAATTGTGCAGGTGACACCGTGTAGTGTGTAGAGAAACGTGTGCACTGTGCAGCGAAATGTGCACACACCACAGCACCTCCACAGCACCACCACAGCACCACCACAGCACCACCATAACACCACCACAGCACCTCCCCAGCACCACCATAGCACCACCACAGCACCACCATAACACCACCACAGCACTCCCACAGCACCACCATAGCACCACCACAGCACCACCACAGCACCACCACAGCACCACCACAGCACCACCACAGCACCACCACAGCACCACCACAGCACCACCACAGCACCACCATAACACCACCGCAGCACTCCCACAGCACCACCATAGCACCACCACAGCACCACCACAGCACCACCACAGCACCACCAAAGCACCACCACAGCACCACCACAGCACCACCACAGCACCACCACAGCACCACCACAGCACCACCACAGCACCACACCACAGCACCACACCACAGCACCACACCACAGCACCACACCACAGCACCACACCACAGCACCACACCACAGCACCACACCACAGCACCACACCACAGCACCACACCACAGCACCACACCACAGCACCACACCACAGCACCACACCACAGCACGACAGCACCACACGACAGCACCACACGACAGCACCACACGACAGCACCACACGACAGCACCACACGACAGCACCACACGACAGCACCACACGACAGCACCACACGACAGCACCACACGACAGCACCACACGACAGCACCACACGACAGCACCACACGACAGCACCACACCGCACACCGCATACCGCACACCACACACCGCACACCACACACCGCACACCACACACCACACACCACACACCACACACCACACACCACACACCACACAACACACA
This sequence comes from Morinoia aosen, assembly GCA_030386875.1. Taxonomy (NCBI): domain Eukaryota; kingdom Metazoa; phylum Arthropoda; class Malacostraca; order Amphipoda; family Talitridae; genus Morinoia; species Morinoia aosen. Next base: position 42,462,024 of record CM059567.1, on the reverse strand, counting down.
ACACACAACACACACCACACACCACACACCACACACCACACACCACACACCACACACCACACACCACACACCACACACCACACACCACACACCACACACCACACACCACACACCACACACCACACACCACACACCACACACCACACACCACACACCACACACCACACACCACACACCACACACACCACACACACCACACACACCACACACACCACACACACCACACACACCACACACACCACACACACCACACACACCACACACACCACACACACCACACACACCACACACACCACACACACCACACACACCACACACACCACACACACCACACACACCACACACACCACACACACCACACACACCACACACACCACACACACCACACACACCACACACACCACACACACCACACACACCACACACACCACACACACCACACACACCACACACACCACACACACCACACACACCACACACACCACACACACCACACACACCACACACACCACACACACCACACACACCACACACACCACACACACCACACACACCACACACACCACACACACCACACACACCACACACACCACACACACCACACACACCACACACACCACACACACCACACACACCACACACACCACACACCACACACCACACACCACACACCACACACCACACACCACACACCACACACCACACACCACACACCACACACCACACACCACACACCACACACCACACACCACACACCACAGCCCGACAGCTAAGGCTTCCCAAACGAGGGAAGCGCCGCAAGTTCTGTCTGCGTCGGTACCTTTGTTTCCTGTCACTGCTGGCAGCCGCTCTATCTAATCATCTTCTGCCTCATGCCTTACACTGCCGGCAGCCACACTGCCAGCAGCCACACTGCCGGAATATATCTGCCGTCAATATGTGCGGTTGTTACTGTATGTTTGCTATGACTCACCCTCTGCTGCTAAAGGTCTCAAAATAAAACTAGACTCTTTTTTGAAATATCACGCGAGAACGAATATTTTTTCGTAAGCAATACTTGAGATGCGTTAGATATATCTAGGTATGCGGCGATACGTCAGATATATCTAGGTATGCGGCGTCAACTTCAGCGAATCACACAGTGACTTTATGTTGCTCAGAAGTAAGCCGAGCTCGTGTGTTTGAGGTGTTTGTTTTACACTCAAGGTTTTTTCTCATATATAGCCTCTCTCATCACTTCATGCTCCAGGTAGACGCGTGTCACGTAACTCACCAATCACAAAAAATGACTCATTAACTCCCCACACCAAATAACGAATAAGGGCTCGGGGCCACAAGTGGCGATACTTGAATGAGTTCATAGTATTGGACTTAAGATGCAAACTATTGCTATATCACTTGGGGTAAATAAATTGTTCAAAATTGTTCACATTGTTCAAAATTATTTAAATGGCTTAAATGGCTTAAATGGCGTGAATGGCTTAAATGGCTTAAATGGCTTAAATGGCCTGAATGGCTTAAATGGCTTAAATAGCCTGAATGGTCTGAGTGGCTTAAATGGCTCAAATGGCTCGAATGGCTCAAATGGCTCAAATGGCTCAAATGGCTCAAATGGCTCAAATGGCTCAAATGGCTCAAATGGCTCATATGGCTCATATGGCTCAAATGGCTTAAATGGCTTAAAATCTTCCATTCGTTACCTCAACCTTAAGCGAATTCAATCCCCTGATAACAACAACATCCCAAGCCCTTCCCCACTTCCGCCTCACTCTCCCAGGCTCACAGCATCTCGACAGTTTTTATACTTCCCTCCGTGTCGACCCGTGAACAAATGACGGTGTTTGCTGGGTGCCTGTCTCATTCGTCTCCGCTGGATGCGTACTGTGACTTAAATCGGGCTTATTCTTTTTGGTTACGCGATAGAGGTGGTCCCAACACAATGCTGAATGTATCTTGCGTATGAAAGATGTCCCTAAAATAGAAATTAAATTTATTTCACATGGTAAAATGCTGATTCTCACGTTAACCGCGGTTGGTTGAACTGAAGTTCAATATTCATTTGAAGTTTCGAGTTAGTGGTAGAAAGTGATTTTGATAATTGCAAACATAGCTTGGATTGTGCCTCTATTTAGCTTTGAGTCAGTATTTGTGAAGATGTGTTAGTGACTACTGATCTGTCACCAGCATTGTGAAAATTCCCTCCGTGTACCACCGGTGGCCCACATGGCGGTCGGTTAACGGGTCAATAAATTTCGCGATCATTCCACATGTACAGGGAGGCCTCGTAAAAAAAAGGACTCATCCTTTAAGTGAAGATTACTCAACTTTTTATTTGTTTTATTTTATTTAGTTCATTAGACGCTTATTCATATCACTAACCACGCTCGGCTTATACACTGAGAAAAATTTTGTCGCAAAAGCGGCACACTTTTGTGTGTCAAGTTGTCGCAAAACCGGCACACAAGTGTGTCAACAATATACATGATTAGCCTATGTATTTTGACACATTTTTGTGTGTCATGGGCTTATACGACACACTTAAGCATGCCAAACATGACACACTTAACGTAAGTCAATTTTATTTCTCATAAATATTTTACTTTCTTAGACTAGCAACTAAAAACACTGATATACATACAATGTCCATGAATTAAAAGAAAAATTAGCGAAGAAATGAAGGTGTTTTGGGGAGAACTTTACTCCAATCACAAAATTTAAACACAGTTCGGTTTTCTACAAAAAATGTTGAGCCATTTAAAACGTGAATAAGTGCTTCAAGTCTCTCAACCGCTTTAATATGTAGTCAAAGGAAATAATTCAATGTGAATCAAAATATTTCTGAATAACCGTTTGACACACCTAGGTGTGTCAAAATTTCTCTCAGTGTAGGAAGTGATGATTGTAGTACTATAGTTCGACGACCACGTTCACCTTTGCAACCAAGCCATGAAATCGTCCTTACGTTGGGCAAAAGCACGGTAAAGGTTATCTCATAGAAGCAGAATATATTCCATGAAACATTGTTTTCGGACTCGAGCAATGAAGTTTGAAAGTTAATGAGATTCAACTTCAAATTTTTACTCGCAAAATACAAACGAGCTTTGTTACGACCGAATAGATCAACACTTTGACTGCGCTGGGATACACTGAAGTTCAATATCCAGCTCAAATTAAATTACCTTCATCACTGACGGTAATTTTAGTGATAAATTTTGAAAACAACGATCGTAGAATATTCATGAAAATTGATAATCTGTGACTGCTGGTCGGTCAGCAGCGTTATGAAAATCCCCTCAGTGACCACCGGGGGGTCACGTCTCAGTCAAAGTGTTAATAACTCGAGGTGCTCAAGCACCCAATAAGAAGACAAGCATCACACCAGGCAACAAGATGCGATATCTTGCTTCAGAGAGTTGACCCCTGGTGGGGGGGGGGGGGGCGGCGATGGGGGGTTGCGCCTTGACACAATTTGGTGTATCTTGCATGGGGGGAGAGGGGGGTGAGAGGGGGAGGGGGTGGAGGGGGCAACAGCCAGGCCTACTATAGGCGCGATGACAGACTCGGCTTGTTGCTGATACTTGTTGCTACTCAGACACACCGTCATGTTGCTACTCAGACACACCGTCATGTTGCTACTCAGACACACCGTCATGTTGCTACTCAGACACACCGTCATGTTGCTACTCAGACACACCGTCATGTTGCTACTCAGACACACCGTCATGTTGCTACTCAGACACACCGTCATGTTGCTACTCAGACACAGTCATGTTGCTACTCAGACACACCGTCATGTTGCTACTCAGACACACCGTCATGCTGCTACTCAGACACACCACCATGTTGCTACTCAGACACACCACCATGCTGCTACTCAGACACACCGTCATGTTGCTACTCAGACACACCGTCATGTTGCTACTCAGACACACCACCATGTTGCTACTCAGACACACCGTCATGCTGCTATTCAGACACACCGTCATGTTGCTACTCAGACACACCGTCATGTTGCTACTCAGACACACCGTCATGTTGCTACTCAGACACACCGTCATGTTGCTACTCAGACACACCGTCATGTTGCTACTCAGACACACCGTCATGCTGCTACTCAGACACACCACCATGTTGCTACTCAGACACACCACCATGTTGCTACTCAGACACACCGTCATGTTGCTACTCAGACACACCGTCATGTTGCTACTCAGACACACCACCATGTTGCTACTCAGACACACCGTCATGCTGCTACTCAGACACACCGTCATGTTGCTACTCAGACACACCGTCATGTTGCTACTCAGACACACCGTCATGTTGCTACTCAGACACACCGTCATGTTGCTACTCAGACACACCGTCATGCTGCTACTCAGACACACCGTCATGTTGCTACTCAGACACACCGTCATGTTGCTACTCAGACACACCGTCATGTTGCTACTCAGACACACTCATGTTGCTACTCAGACACACTGTCATGTTGCTACTCAGACACACCGTCATGTTGCTACTCAGACACACCACCATGTTGCTACTCAGACACACCGTCATGCTGCTACTCAGACACACCGTCATGTTGCTACTCAGACACACCGTCATGTTGCTACTCAGACACACCACCATGTTGCTACTCAGACACACCGTCATGCTGCTACTCAGACACACCGTCATGTTGCTACTCAGACACACCGTCATGTTGCTACTCAGACACACTGTCATGTTGCTACTCAGACACATCGCTATGTTCACGTTGCTTACATTCACAAGGTTATGTCTGCGCGTGCAATTGCACGAACACAACATTCACCAACCATACGATGTATACAAGAAAAATATATACAAGAAAAATAGAAAGAAAAAAATCTGAAATAATAATCCTCCGATATTTTTTGAGCGCAAAACTTTCTTCAGTGCCAAAAGCTTTCGAATAAAATAACCCAGATTTTAGAACCCAGATTTTAGAGAAAAATAACCCAGTTACGAGGTCTCTAACCCTAAAACATTTTTCTTTTTGTGACAACTTATGATTATATCAGAGAACGCTCTATAACGTACGCGGTTCGGCTGTTAATACGTTCATTGCGTTTGGTTAAACTGAGTTCAACATTCAACTCAAATTTAAAGCCAAAAGTTGTGAGCAGTTACTTTCATGACTACCAAACATTAACTCGGGTAATTGAAAATAATTAACATTAGAAGATTGTTAACATTTTCAAGCGACCCATCGATGGGTCGTAACGCCCGCAACGGGTTAACATTTTGATTGCGACGTGCGCCACCGGTGGTACACGGAGGTAATTTTAATAATGCTACTGACCGACCAGTAGTCGCAAACTCATTTTCCACAAATGCTTTATCAAAGCTAAATGAAGGCACGATCCTGTTCATGTGTGCTATTTTCAAAATAGTTTACGATAATTGACTTTAAATTCGAATTTTGCATTAACCTTAATATTTAGTGGTCACAGTCAAAGTGTTAAAAACAAGGACGTTACTACGGGCACAGCAAATCGTACCCCATTCCCCACTCTACCCAGGTGTCTGAAATGGGTATCGGTCTTGACCGGGGGAAAGCGTCATGGCGTCCTGGCGTTAGTTATAAGGCATTCGAAAATCCAATATACAAGGTGATATGTATCAGGCTTGAATTGGAAATAAAGCATCCTTAAATGCCGTTGTTTGTTTATTAGCGAAATGACAGGAGAGCCCATCACAAACCGGTGGACCACTCGGCCCCAATCCGGGATTCCCAGCATTCCCATATCACGGACTAGGAATATTCCCAGCCGCGCGTTATCTACCTCTACATCTAACTCAACAAGCACCCATATATTGAGGACGATCGTGTATGAGAGCGCCGACGTACGTGACACACAGGCGTGGGTTCAGGGAACTGCTATCGGGCGTTGATAAGATTGTGCACGTATCGAAGTCGACATGAAACAAGGGGACCCTCGATTTTATTAGGCTGAGCTTGTGCCCCTTTACAACTGCCCCTCCTTGTTCAAACCGAACCTTGCTCAAACCCATTTCAGACACCTGCGTAGAGCGGGGAATGGGGTACGATTTGCTGTGCCCGTGGTAACGTCCTTGTTTTTAACACTTTGACTGTGACCACTAAATATTAAGGTCAATGCCAAACTCAAGTTTAAAGTCCTAAGCATTCGAGAGGACGCCGAAGCAACAAATCGCAGCCGTGAGCTGAAGTCACGGTAGAGGAAATAAGGTAAGGTCATTTCTATGGGGGAAAAAACATATATTGTTCGGCTAGCCAATGGAACGGTTTTATTTCAAACTAACTTTATGACGTCACCATTGCGATATGTCGTAACGCCAATAGTGGAGCCTGATTTGGGACTAGCAGTGTTGCCAGATGCAATATGAGCGCTGCTATTGGTTCGTTGCCGTGACTTCAGCATTGCCACACGGTCAACGAAAAAAGACTAGTTTGACCCTACCTTGTTTCTTCTACCGTAGCTAAAGTTTGGCACACTCGCGAGTGCGTGTGCCTCAGGTCTCGGCCGCTGTGCTTGCGTATGAATGTCGTTTCTTGAATATGATCTGCCTCCTAATGATTCCTAAATATGATCTATCTCCTACCATTCCTTGAGTGATACCTATCTTTTATTATTTCGTGAAAAAATTTACCACATGTTATTTCCTGAATATGATCAATTTGTGCAATATCCTGAATAAATCTACCTCCTACCATTTCCTGAATATAATCTACCTCCTACCATTTTATGATTAAGACCAAACTCCCACCATTCCTTAAAAATGTTGACCCCGGCCGCAACAGCACTCAGCTTCAGCAATCGTCTAAATTAGCCATTTCTTCAGCCTCAGTTCAATTCGCCGGAAAAGCATTTCCCTCAGAAAACATTTTTGGTCGGTGCCTGCCAACTTTTCTTCACTATCTGCCCGAAAAAAAAGAGTTGAATCTTAAAAAAAATTACCGTGAAAAACTAGTAAAGCTGTTTTAGTATCAGTGCTACGCAGCGCAGGTGAAATATGGGAAATGTTACTGAATGGTCATATCCCTCGGTGTCACCCACGTAGAGGGAGGGAACAAGGTAGGGTCAGACCAGTTTATTTTCATCGACCGTGTTGCAATGCTGACGTCATTGCAACGAACCAATAATAGCGCTCATATTGCATCTGGAAACACTGCTAGCCCCAAATTTGGCACCACCACTATTGGCTTAACGACATGTCGCGATGGTGACGTCATTCAGTTGGTTTGAAAAGAAGCTGTTCTATTGGCTAGCGGAACAAGAGGTGTATTTACCCCCATCGAAATGACTCCACCTTGAATCCTCTACCGTGGTATCGCCTTCAACCGTTGTGGTAGAGGCACCACGTTGCTTTGGATTGAACTGAAAATAAGTGTTTCACGGGAATCAAACTCGATCATAATTTTCAACATTGAATTGATCAAAATTTGCGGTACAGTCTGCAGCTTCTTCATCACGTCAGAAGCGCACCAAGTGACGAACTTTGCCTGCCGCAACTCCACCATTTGCGGCGCATTAATTTGTGCGAGACTCCGAGGCCTCTAAGCCTACCACGCCTTCTTAAGCTTGTCAAGTTTCCTTGGAAAAACAAGCCGTTTCTCCAGCCTCTGAATTGTTTCTTTCGTGGGAAAAGAAGGGAAGGTTTGACTTTTTGCAGGTCTTTAATACCCGGCGTGTTTTGTGCGGCAACCAAAAATCCTGCCGCGCTCTGCTGTGGTGACCGGCTTTGCGCATCGCTTATGTACGGCGCTAATTCTGCCTAAATGCGGCTCTGGGGTTTGCAGCGTTCTCTTCTCCCAACGCTGCACGACTCTGCACTCTAGGATGCAGCGTTCTCTTCTCACAACGCTGCACATCAGAGCTCCATGCAGCGTTTACTTCTCAGAACGCTGCAGAGCAGAGTTTCATGCAGCGTTCTCTTACAACGCTGCACAGCAGAGTTCCATGCAGCCATCTCTTCTCACAACGCTGCACGACTCTGCACTCTAGGATGCAGCGTTCTCTTCCCCCAACGCTGCACAGCAGCGCTCAGTACAGCGTTGTGCAGATTCATCAACTGTAGCTTCATCAGTCCTTAGTGCAGATCTGGGAAGCGAAGAATTTCTTCTTTATCGCCAAATTGCTATATAGGACTAGAATGTGTAGAGTCCTTGTCTTTTTATGAAGTGTACCATATGATATTGTTTTTATTGAAGAAAGCATCAAGATCAATGTAAGAATCTAACAAAGTGACGTGGTCTTCAACGCCATCTATATCTTAGAATCATGTGTTGATTTGATGCTCCCTTTAAAAAGTTCGTCGTATTTTGAACACACGAAGATTTTCAGTTCATTTTCAGCTAGCAAGAATTTCCCTGAGGTAATTACCAGGACTAGGAAAAATGAGCGAGTCCAATTGTTTTGCTTCGATTTTCTCCGCTCTGCTTAAACCTTCCTTCCGAGCCTAACGCTGGCTTACATCACCAGCTGTAGCGGGCTGTGCCAAGCGACGGCATTCCTAACTGCCGAGTTCAGATGGGAACGCATCAGAACAACCAACAATCATTTCTCGATCTATCCACCTATGATTTAGCTATACCACAAGAGCCTCGGTGCCTAAAGTGATTATAAATGCCCAATAAAACACTAACTGTGCGTTGAAACTCCACGGCAAGTGCGATCGCTGGTGAGACAGATGCTGTGGCGTGGTGTGGAGGGTTGTGGCGGGTTGTGGCATGCTGTGGCGGGTAAGACAGACGCTGTGGTGTGGTGTGGTAAGTTGTGGCGTAGTGGGGCGGGTTGTGGCGTGGTGCGGCGGGTTGTGGCTTGGTGTGGTGGGTTGTGGAGGGTTGTGGCATGCTGTGGAGGGTAAGACAGAGAAGATGTGGCGTGGTGTGGTTAGTTGTGGCGTGGTGTGGCGGGTTGTGGCATGCTGTGGAGGGTAAGACAGAGAAGATGTGGCGTGGTGTGGTTAGTTGTGGCGTAGTGTGGCGGGTTGTGGCGTGTTATGGAGGGGGGAGACAGAGACGCTGTGCGGCTTCAAGTCAGCTCAGAGATCATTTGGAGTGGCGAGTGGCAGGAAAGTTTTGGGGCTTCTACATCTGGCGGGGGAGAGGGAGGGGCAAGAGGGGGGGGGGTTGAGGGAGCAGGGGTTGGGGAGGAGAGAGGTGCTGTGTTCACCGTCTGTCCCTCCCGCGAGGGGGCAGCGGCATGTGAGGTTGAGGGGCTGAAGAGAGGGACAGAGGCAGTCGATGCATGGTGAAGAAGTGGGGCACGCGAAAGTAGGAAGTGGAAGGGGAAGCATGAAGGGGAAGCAGAAATGAAAGGAACAAATTGAGAGAACGACAGATGAGAAAATAGATAAATATGGAAGATTGCAAATGTGAAAATGGCAAGAGTGAGAAAGGCCAAAAGTGAGAAAGGGCAAAAGTGAGAAAGGGCAAAAGTGAGAAAGGGCAAAAGTGAGAAAGGGCAAAAGTGAGAAAGGCCAAAAGTGAGAAAGGGCAAAAGCGAGAAAGGGGCAAAAGCGAGAAAGGGCAAAAGCGAGAAAGGGGCAAAAGCGAGAAAGGGCAAAAGCGAGAAAGGGGCAAAAGTGAGAAAGGGCAAAAGCGAGAAAGGGCAAAAGTAAAAAATGGTAAAAAGGATAAAAAGGCCGAAACAGAGAGCACTAGAGGGGACAACAAAATAAGGAGTGCATCGAAGCGAGAGACTCGAAAACAATAGACAAAATGTAACACGAGCGCCGCTTGCGAGGCTTCCGCTGCCGTTCTGCTGCTGCTGCTGCTGCTGCTGCTGCTGCTGCTACTTCTGCTTGTATTTTGCTGTTTACTGACAGGGTTAAGGGTTGCCTTCTTTGCCGTGCCGGTGTCTCGTGTGCTGGGGAGGGCTTTTTATTCAATAGATTTCATTTATTAAATTAGCTAGCAATGATAAAAAATACCGCAGAGGAGATGTTTGAATTCCTCTCCAGTGTTGAACTGACACCTGCTGTACAGGTCATGGTAGCCTATTTGGAATGAAAATATAAAAGTCAAATTTTGTCACACATTTTTTTATATTCGTACTGTTTGTGTTGGAGTGCAATCGCGTGTACACCTGCATTTTTTCTGCGTTTCCAGATTGTAACATTTGCTGATCGCAGCTCTGAATTTTGCAGTCCGACATCTTGGATATAACGTACGGCCATAGAATGAAGAATACGCAATTAGATTACTCCATGATCCCAATTGAACTTCCTGTACGGGAACACACCTTGTGCATTGATTCCTCGTTCTTTCCTCCTCGCTTCGACGCACTTTTATGGGTTCATTTGCCCCAAAACCGACGCGCTAAAGTGCGTCATAGACAGCGTTCTTTGGGGCATTGTCAAGTACTTTTGTGGGTCATGGGCTAATACGAAACACATTAGAGACACATTTAATTGAATTTAGCATTATTTCTTATAAATTATTTACCTAATGTATCTATATTTCTGTAACAAATTATATTCTAGTCACAAGTTCCAAAAATTGCTAATTTTTAACGAGAAATTTTTCCCCACAAGGCACGTAAATATATGAAATAACTTTCCCGATTGCTTGAACAAATAACCAAAAGTGATACACCCATATTTTGAGAAATTTCTCTGTGCTACCGCTTGACACACCCAAGTGTGTCAAAGTAAGTTTTTCTTAGAGCGTTTGCTGCGCATTGCAGCCTCGTCAAGTGCGTGAAGAGCCCGAAGATTTTCCGGCAGGTTTTGAAAGAAGGGCGGCACCAGTTTTACGGAGCGATGAATAGACTTGGCCGACGAGGCTTCATCTCTAATGAATCTCTTTGGGCGTCAGGTAATTAGCCCTGTTAGTGGCACTAGCAGCCGAAGTGATCTTCTTTTTCTTCTCGTGAAGCTCAGAGACTGAAGCGCTTCTCTCAAAGCTCCGGGCAAATAATTGACAGAAGAAAAGCAAGGTGCGCAAGGTTGGCGCGGTGAGGGGAGGAGTAAGTGTCTTGTCAGCAAACTCTGGAAAGATTGCGGTCACATGAAAGGATCCTCTCAAAAGCATCTTAAAATGAAAACAATGGAGTCATTGCCTCAAAGGCAATTTAGCAGGTTTTTTGTGGCTTGATTACCGAGATTTTCTTAATGCCTGCAAAGTTTGTAAGCGAGAGGCCGCCTGTTTTGATCGCCAGAAAAGGCCTCTCGGAGATCATCTTCAGAACTTCGGCAACGTTTCTTATGACGCGCCTCCAAAGCCTTGGTAAGCCGGACTCTTGTTTTTGAGTCTTCCTCCTCACGCTAACATTAAATCCGCCTTTTTCAAATTGATCTTTTTCAAAATTTCCTGCGTCCAGCAGTACTAATTATCTATTTTTATCGTTCGAAGGAATTTTAGAGGCTTTACCTATTGCTAATGACGCGTTCTCCATAAATTATGAACTTGTGTTGCGCACATCGAATTATTAGACAGTAATGGCCTCAGATTTTGCGTGCCTCGCAAATTCAGTATAAAAAAAGCTAAATTTTATATTCTGTCTTTGTAATAAATTATGCAAGCTGAGTAATTGTCTGCAGTCGCTGCATGAGCGTAAACCAAAACTAATAATGATTCTTTGACGGCTAAATTTAGACTTACGACAGTTCTTGACGCTATTTTATCTTATAAGAGACGTTATCATGGAAGTATCATATCGTTCCTCCCTGCCTCAAACAGGCGCACAAGACCTGCTCTGCAAACCCTGGCCAAATGTAAAAGTGCTAACAGCCAGAAAATATGTTATCTGTTTTATTTTTGCTTAACACGTTAACTAAACTGAAGTTAATCATTCAATTTAAATTTGAAGTCAATTGTTGTATTAAACTTTGAAAATAGCAAACAATAACTGGATCGGGCCTTCATTTAGCTTTCATTAAGTATTTATAAAAAATGAGTTAGTACTGCAGGTGGGCCAGCTGCACTGTGAAAATCACCTAAGTGACCACCGGTGGGTCACTTCGCAGGAAATGTGTTAAACTAAACTATGTTTTAGGTACTCGGTATCTATATCCGGCTTAGCAAACCAATGACAGAAGCATTAAACTATTTACAGTATTTTCAGTGTGAAGCGCACCATCGTGGTCTATTTTTACTCGACTTTCTTGCCCTTGAGCTTCGATGCTTCGGCGCTCAAGCGTTAGGAATTCACAGGTATTGTGAAGAGGCGATGCTGCTGGAAAGGCGTTTGTGAAGGAAAAATCGTCATAGAAAAATTGCTCCTAAAGAACACATTATACTGCTGGTTGATATTGATGAGTGCAAATGTCATAAATAAGTCAAAGCGAGCTGAATATACCGAATGGCTCATAAAATGGCACTGGTAGTATGCGAGGAGGGTGGACGCTGAAAGTTGAAATCATTATAAAATAACTAGGCACTGTGTATCTCCTAAGTTGAGACTGGGATGAAACTTGATTGATTTCTAATAGTGAAGAATATATTAAGCCTAGTGTTCTACAGATTATGCCTCTAGCATTTTGCTTTTCCTTCAATGATAAAATATGAGAAAGAAACGCCAGAAAGGTCAAAATCAAATACATTAAATTTCCGAGCAGGTTAGATTGGCAGCCGTTGGGTAAATACCATACATGGTGACGGGGAATGTGGCTTTGCGCTAGCAGGATAGATAGATGATTCCAGTGCATAAAATAAGAATTATAATGATTTTATCATCAATTATTGTCATTAATTAAAATAATAATTTTAATTTCTTTAGCAGGTAAATTATATTTGTATACAGTCACTCGATTCCATTTGTTGTAATTACGGAGACAAACTCTTATTAAATCTAATTAAGTAATAGTTTATGAAAATATTCTCTTCTGTTAGTTAAAGAGTTTGTTGGCATTCCAATTACTTTTAAATTTGAGCTCATAATTAACATTGTCATGTAAAGTTTCGCCAAATCTTGAGCTTCGTGGGTATTACGGTTAGTAAGAAAACTGTAGGTCTACTAGAAAAGCCTAATTTTTAACTGGTTATGTTGTAAAATATTGGGAAGTAGGAAAGTTACGCAGTACCTAAACCTTCTAAAAGATTCTTTCATTAATACCACACGCCCAAATTACGCCTTTCATTTACTACTTCTTGCAAGCTACCTTCAAACTAAACTCAGCATGAAAACCGGCAAGTGCGACCCGTAGAGTTTAGACAAGACACCGGAGTTCTGACTAGACAATCTGCAGCGTATACTCTCGTGCTCAATTTGTTTCTGAAATGTTCCTTGGGAGACTAAACGGTGCTCGGGCCTTATTGTCTGAGTTACCAACTGCACACACAGCACCGGAACTCGCCAGTACAGCTTAAACGGAGGTTAATTTTGAGTTAACTTTGACTTCAAATATCAAAGTAATTCTCTGATGAACATACTAATTCAAGTAATGAGCATACTAATATGCTCACCAAAATCAAATGAAAATTTTTCTATTTTAGAGTCGTTTGATTAGATTTAATAAGAGTTTAACCTGCTGTGCATCAGGTAGAGAGCGAACAATGGATTCGAAGTCAGAATTTGGTGCACGAAGTGAGACGCAGCCTGAGGCGCTCCGCTGCATCCGAGCGTAAGTGCTGCAAGTTACGAGGTCTTAGCCGCGGGCAGGGAGGCTCAAATAGCGCAAGTCAAACGCTTCAGTTATGGATAACTATCTTCTTTTAGGGGCAACTATTTACTTTTTACGTTATTAATTGTTTTGGGGATAACTATCTCCTTTTTGGGTAACTTTTTTATGTTATTTGTTATGGGGATAATTATCTCTTTTTATGCATAATTATTTCCTTTATAGAATATTTCTTATGGGTATTGGGGTAAATATCTCCTTTTTGAATGAATATTTCCTTCTTAAGTTATGATTTGTTATGGAGATAACTATAATCTTTTTGTGATAATTATTTCAACTTTACGTTACTTATTTTGGGATAACTACTTCCTATTTACTTAATTAATTTTTATTTTTCCTCTGGGCTACGCTAAATTTATTTTTTGCGTTAAATATTTAATGAATAAATAATAAATAGGACTCCTATATCGCAGCTCACCGGTTTCCCCTATTTGATATATTTTGATCTAATAAAGTCCTTCATATTTCGTAAATTTTCCACAAATAAAGTCTTTCATATTTCGTAAATCCTCCATGTAAAGTTGAAAGGCGAACGTTGCAAGCGTCATTTTAAATGTTTTTTTCATACGCATGGGAATTTCTTTTCCAACTTTTCAACTTTGCTCAATTATTCTAATTGTTGTAGTTCTTTTTGTTTCTATAGATAATCAGTGATTATATTTGTATTCTACCACGAATAGAATCATCCATGGTACTTAAAAGGAGTCCATGATACGTAGAAGGAAGGAGATGGTCTAAGTCTTTCCAAAACACACAGCTGAAGAGAGCGTGAGCTAATCGACGGATACTAACGATTCTTGAAACAGAGTTCACAAGTCATTTTATTGAATACATTAATGTTTTCAAGTATTTTCCTGGAACTACTGAGTCAAATTTTTACGGAATTTTTCGAACAAGCGCTTAGACTCATAATATTTTAGACATTACTTTACTGTTATCGCTATGGCCGGGGTTTTCTGTTTTCTAAAAAGGGGATCCTGACCATGACGTCAGCAAGCTGTTTCCATGTCAGCAGCATATCAGCAGTGCTATCGGCATTTCAGTCAGGCATCAACATTGCGATCATTGCATTGCGGCCTATCACCAGCCCAGAAGTAGGCTACCAGCAATGCTGTGTATGCGGACAGCAGCATGTCAGCAAAGCAACGTCAGCCGTGCTGACAGTCGGCAAGAATTTAGGACAGCGCAGAGGTTGCCATGGCGACGCCCGGACGCCGCAGGTGAGCCTCGCGCGCGATGCTCTTTTGTCATTTTCGGCTGGGGGGAGGGGGAATTCGGGAGGGGGGATTTGGGAGGAGGGAGGGATTCGGGAGGGTTGTGGGGGGGGGGGGGGTTTGTGAGAGAAGAAAAAGACGTTCTTTAGAGGGGGTGCATTATTGGGGACTTGTCTGGAGAGGGAAGGCGAGAGGCTGATAGTGTTCCGTTGTATGGGCGATGTGGGGAAAGTGAGGAGGCTTTAAGGCTTTGTTTTGTTGTTGATTGTCACATCGGCACCTGCATGGCACACCTGCATGGCACACCTGCACACGATACACTTGCACACGACACACTTGCACACGACACACTTGAACACGACACACTTGCACACGACACACTTGCACACGACACACTTGCACACGACACACTTGCAAACGACACACTTGCACACGACACACTTGCACACGACACACGTGCACACGGCCCACGGCACACGGCCCACGGCACACGGCCCACGGCACACGTGCACGCGGCACACGTGCACGCTGCCCACTTGCACACGGCACACGGCAAACGTGCACACGGCCCACGGCACACGGCCCACGGCACACGTGCACGCGGCACACGTGCACACGGCACACTTGCACACGGCAAACTTACACGCGGCACACGACACACGTGCACACGTGCACACGTGCACACAGCACACGTGCACACGTGCACACGGCACACGTGCACACGGCACACGTGCACACGGCACACGTGCACACGGCACACGTGCACACGGCACACCTGCACACGGCACACCTGCACACGGCACACCTGCACACGGCACACGTGCGCACGGCACACGTGCGCGTGTGCGCGTGCACACGGCACACCTGCACGACACAAGTGCTCCAAAAAAAGGCACGAGGACAATGTGGAGGAGCAAAGGGGGGAGGTGGGGGAGGGAGGGAGGGGGAGGAACGGAGGGAGGGAGGGGGAGGGGGGCCCGAGTTGCCAGGGTAACCCGAGGTAAATTTGGGAGAGGATTCCTGTGATGAGGGGTGGGGGTGAGGAGGGTCAACGGGGGGGAGGGGGGGAGGGGGTTGCCCAAGTCAAGATGTACGGCAAAAAGAGAAGATCCGAACTGCTCGGGATACAAATCGTGTAGTGATGGTGAATGTGTGGGCGTATTTTCTGAATTATAAATTAGGGGAACCTTGAGTGACAGTGAATTTTTAATACCCTCAAGAGGTATCGAATTTTAGGAATTTGCGAGGCTGTTTCGGTGGAGCGGTGAACCGAAGACAATAACAGCGGAGGGGGAGGGGGGGCATTACTGCCTTCTCTATTTATTTGGGGACTGCTGAGGTGTGCGTGCGTGTGTGTGTGTGTAATCGTGTATGGCACGTGTGTGTCGTCTTGTGTAGCATGTGTGTGTGGTCATGTGTAGCATGTGTGTGTGGTTATGTGTAACGCGGATGTATGTTCATGTGTTGCACATGGCTGCACAATGTACTGCAATACACACACACACACACGTACTACTCATGACTCTACCGACTAAACATTTTCGTTATTGAAGCTTATAACAAAATGCGTGGCAAAAAAGATGCGTTTCTGTGGTGATAAATCCCGTAGATTTTATTTCAAAGAATTGGTCAAAAAAGTCTACGGTTTTCTGACCGAACATTTAACTTACTCCTCCCTAATTTGCATTGACAGGCTGAGGCAGCATTAATCAGATTATCTGGTTAATTTCACCTTTGAAACGACATTAATTTGCTCTTTTTCCAAATTCTCGTATTTTATCCCTGTCATGCATTACTGCTAGAGCTTCTTGTGGGTTAAGGCATCCTTTATGCGCTCCGTTGCGCAATACCGTACAATACCTTGCGTAAATTGCATCGCGGAGATGCAACACAGGTGCACATCAGTGGTACACAGAGCACATTATTGATCTAATCTGGAGGGTTTTCAATTCGCTTAATTCCTAGAGTGAACTATATTTAAATAAATTTACCTAAATTAAATTCAGGTAAATTTAATATTTTTAGGTGTCAATTTATTTAAATTTACGATATTTAAATTTACCTCAAGTTAACTATAGTTAACTAATAACGAATTTGGGGAAATGAGGAAAAACTGAAGACGCAGAAATGGATCACGAAGGCGGGATTAAGCATCTGAGTGTTGGCGAAAGCAGCCCAAGGAGCGCTTGACCGTACAGGCGCGACGGCAACAAATCAGATTGAGTGGAAATGGAATCTGGCCCAGGCTTTACGTCCCCGCGGCGATTTTGTTCGATTTTTGGGTTGTTTTCATTTTAAGGTCACGAACCTCGCATCTTATACTAATTTAGAGTCGTCTGATGTCAGCACAGCACGCGTCCCAGGCAGAGTGTCAGCAGCACAGCCCGCGTCCCAGGCAGAGTGTCAGCAGCACAGCACGCGTCCCAGGCAGAGTGTCAGCAGCACAGCACGCGTCCCAGGCAGAGTGTCAGCAGCACAGCCCGCGTCCCAGGCAGAGTGTCAGCAGCACAGCCCGCGTCCCAGGCAGAGTGTCAGCAGCACAGCCCGCGTCCCAGGCAGAGTGTCAGCAGCACAGCCCGCGTTCCAGGCAGAGTGTCAGCAGCACAGCCCGCGTTCCAGGCAGAGTGTCAGCAGCACAGCCCGCGTCCCAGGCAGAGTGTCAGCAGCACAGCACGCGTCCCAGGCAGAGTGTCAGCAGCACAGCACGCGTCCCAGGCAGAGTGTCAGCAGCACAGCACGCGTCCCAGGCAGAGTGTCAGCAGCACAGCACGCGTCCCAGGCAGAGTGTCAGCAGCACAGCCCGCGTCCCAGGCAGAGCGTCAGCAGCACAGCCCGCGTCCCAGGCAGAGTGTCAGCAGCACAGCACGCGTCCCAGGCAGAGTGTCAGTAGCACAGCCCGCGTTCCAGGCAGAGTGTCAGCAGCACAGCCCGCGTCCCAGGCAGAGCGTCAGCAGCACAGCACGCGTCCCAGGCAGAGTGTCAGCAGCACAGCACGCGTCCCAGGCAGAGTGTCAGCAGCACAGCCCGCGTCCCAGGCAGAGTGTCAGCAGCACAGCACGCGTCCCATGCAGAGTGTCAGCAGCACAGCACGCGTCCCAGGCAGAGTGTCAGCAGCACAGCCCGCGTCCCAGGCAGAGTGTCAGCAGCACAGCACGCGTCCCAGGCAGAGTGTCAGCAGCACAGCACGCGTCCCATGCAGAGTGTCAGCAGCACAGCCCGCGTCCCAGGCAGAGTGTCAGCAGCACAGCCCGCGTCCCAGGCAGAGTGTCAGCAGCACAGCACGCGTCCCAGGCAGAGTGTCAGCAGCACAGAGCTGCTGACAAACGAGGCAGAGTAAAAACGCAAGAATTGCCCTGTGGAATCAAAGAATAATGGCAACGAGGCACAGTACAGAATTTGGCGGGGAAGGAAAGGGGAAGAAGGGGGAAGCAGGGGGAAGGGAGGGGGAGGGGGAAGGGGGAGGCCCTCCGGTTACCTGGGCTACACAAAAATAAACGGCACTTTCGAGCAGCTGCCTGACTGCTGCAGCTGAGCAGCTGCCAGACTGCTGCAGCTGAGCAGCTGCCTGACTGCTGCAGCTGAGCAGCTGCCAGACTGCTGCAGCTGAGCAGCTGCCTGACTGCTGCAGCTGAGCAGCTGCCTGACTGCTGCAGCTGAGCAGCTGCCTGACTGCTGCAGCTGAGCAGCTGCCAGACTGCTGCAGCTGAGCAGCTGCCTGACTGCTGCAACTGAGCAGCTGCCTGACTGCTGCAGCTGAGCAGCTGCCTGACTGCTGCAGCTGAGCAGCTGCCTGACTGCTGCAGCTGAGCAGCTGCCAGACTGCTGCAGCTGAGCAGCTGCCAGACTGCTGCAGCTGAGCAGCTGCCTGACTGCTGCAGCTGAGCAGCTGCCTGACTGCTGCAGCTGAGCAGCTGCCTGACTGCTGCAGCTGAGCAGCTGCCTGACTGCTGCAGCTGAGCTGCTGCGTGACTGCTGCAGCTGAGCTGCTGCGTGACTGCTGCAGCTGAGCAGCTGCCTGGCTGCTGCAGCTGAGCATCTGCCTGACTGCTGCAGCTGAGCTGCTGCGTGACTGCTGCAGCTGAGCTGCTGCGTGACTGCTGCAGCTGAGCTGCTGCGTGACAGCTAAACTACTTGCATTAGGAGTTTATTTAAAGCGTCATATCAGAACAAAATTTTCTGCACCCAATTCCAAGCGTGGAATTTCGGATATCTACCTTTAAATCCTTAATTCTGAGCCCCTAATTTTGAGCCCCTAATTTTGAGCCCCTAATTCTGAACCCTTCTTTCTGAGCCCCTAATTTATAACCCCAAATATTGACCCCTAATATTGAACCCCCAATATTGAACCCGTAATATTGAAATCCCCAATATTGAAATCTCCAATATTGAAATCCCCAATATTTAAATTCCCAATATTGAAATCCCCAGTATTGGACCCCCAATATTGAACCCCCAATATTGAACCCCCAATATTGAACCCCCAATATTGAACTCCCAATATTGAACCCCCAATATTGAACCCCCAATATTGAACCCCCAATATTGAACCCCCAATATTGAACCCCCAATATTGAACCCCCAATATTGAACCCCCAATATTGAACCCCCAATATTGAAATCCCCAATATTGAAATCCCCAATATTGAAATCCCCAATATTGAAATCCCCAATATTGAAATCCCCAATATTGAAATCCCCAATATTGAACTCCCCAATATTGAACTCCCCAATATTGAACTCCCCAATATTGAACTCCCCAATATTGAACTCCCCAATATTGAACTCCCCAATATTGAACTCCCCAATATTGAATTCTCCAATACTGATACCTCCAATATTGATACCCCCAATATTGATACCCCCAATATTGATACCCCCAATATTGTACCCCCAATATTGTACCCCCAATATTGAACCCCCAATATTGAACCCCCAATATTGAAATCCCCAATATTGAAATCCCCAATATTGAACCCCCAATATTGAAATCCCCAATATTGAAATCCCCAATATTGAAATCCCCAATATTGAAATCTCCAATATTGTATTCCCCAATATTGAACCCTTAATATTGAACTTTTGATGATGAACTCTTAATATTGAACTCTTAATATTGAACTCTTAATATTGAACCCTTAATCTGGAACCCCTAATATTGAAACCCTAATATCGTAACTCCAATATTGAAACTTTAATATTGAAACCTTAATATTGAAACACTAATATTGAAACCCTAATATTGAAACCCTAATATTGAAACCCTAATATTGAAACCCCAATATCGTAACTCCAATATTGAAACCTTAATATTGAAACCTTAATATTGAAACCCTAATATTGAAACCCTAATATTGAAACCCTAATATTGAAACCCTAATATTGAAACCCTAATATTGAAACCCTAATATTGAAACCCCAATATTGAAATTCCAATATTGAAATTCCAATATTGAAATTCCAATATTGAAATTCCAATATTGAAATTCCAATATTGAAATTCCAATATTGAAATTCCAATATTGAAATTCCAACATTGAACTTTTAATATTGAACCCATGATACTGAAATCCTCAATATGAAACCCATAACATAGGGCCCCTAATATTGAACCCCTAATTCTGAGCCCCTATTCGGAGCCAGCCATGACCCTGCACCCCACAATTCTGGTACAAGCCCTGACATGTACCCCTGCAACTAAGCCTCGAAACAACGGTCGAGCGCCGGCCACTAGAGACCCGAGACGGACCGTCGCCTCGCACACAGTGTTGGCCTCACTTTTGTGGCGCTTGTTGCCTGCTTGTGCTCTCTTGCACGGGGTAACTGTCGCACGTTGTGCTCCCAGTGTGGTCTTCTTTTGGTGGAGATGGTGTCGGGTGGTGGTTGGGATGTTTGGTGTGTGTCCTCGTCTGCATGTTTGGTGTCTGTCCTCGTCTGCATGTTTGGTGTCTGTCCTCGTCTGCATGTTTGGTGTCTGTCCTCGTCTGCATGTTTGGTGTCTGTCCTCGTCTGCATGTTTGGTGTCTGTCCTCGTCTGCATGTTTGGTGTCTGTCCTCGTCTGCATGTTTGGTGTCTGTCCTCGTCTGCATGTTTGGTGTCTGTCCTCGTCTACATGTTTGGTGTCTGTCCTCGTCTGCGTGTTGATGTCTGTCCTCGTCAGCATGTCTGGTGTCTGTCCTCGTCAGCATGTTTGGTGCCTGTCCTCGTCAGCAAGTTTGGTGCCTGTCCTCGTCAGCATGTCTGGTGTCTGTCCTCGTCAGCATGTCTGGTGTCTGTCCTCGTCAGCATGTCTGGTGTCTGTCCTCGTCAGCATGTCTGGTGTCTGTCCTCGTCAGCATGCCTGGTGTTTTCCTCGTCAGCATGTCTGGTGTCTGTCCTCGTCAGCGTGTCTGATGTTTGTCCTCGTCAGCATGTCTGGTGTCTGTCCTCGTCAACATGTCTGGTGCCTGTCCTCGTCAGCATGTTTGGTGCCTATCCTCGTCAGCATGTTTGGTGCCTATCCTCGTCAGCATGTTTGGTGCCTGTCCTCGTCAGCATGTTTGGTGCCTGTCCTCGTCAGCATGTTTGGTGTCTGTCCTCGTCAGCATGTCTGGTGTCGCTTGCCATTCAAGAATCGCTTGCCATTTGTTTTGAGCGCCAAAAATGGGCAGAAAATTGCCAAGTTCAACAGCCGTTCACAGGACATATAATCGAGTTTCCTTCCCTGGCCTCACTTCCCCCAGCGATTTAAGGTGGACGGGGACTGTAACATTCCCCTTGACCGCTTCCCCAAGGCTGGGTCTCAGCCCCACACGACTTCCCCAACGTAATTATGCCCTCTCTCACTCTCTCTCTCTATCTCTCTCTCTCTCTGTCCCCGCGCAATCAAATTGCGGCTCTCGTTTAACAGTAAACGACCAATACATCGCTCCGTGGTTGGTGACTCATGCACATACACTGCTCCTTTTTTCAGCACTGCATGCTCCTTTTTTCAGCACTGCATGCTCCTTTTTTCAGCACTGCATGCTCCTTTTTTCGGCACTGCATGCTCCTTTTTTTCTGCACTGCATGCTCCTTTTTTCTGCACTGCATGCTCCTTTTTTTCTGCACTGCATGCTCCTTTTTTTCTGCACTGCATGCTCCTTTTTTCTGCACTGCATGCTCCTTTTTTCTGCACTGCATGCTCCTTTTTTTCTGCACTGCATGCACCTTTTTTTCTGCACTGCATGCACCTTTTTTTCTGCACGGCATGCTCCTTTTTTCTGCACTGCATGCTCCTTTTTTCTGCACTGCATGCTCCTTTTTTCTGCACTGCATGCTCTTTTTTTTCTGCACTGCATGCTCCTTTTTTTCTGCACTGCATGCTCTTTTTTCTGCACTGCATGCTCCTTTTTTCTGCACTGCATGCACTTTTTTTTCTGCACTGAATTCTTTTTTCTGCACTGAATTCTTCTTTTTCTGCACTGAATTCTTCTTTTCTCTGCACTGTATGCTCTTTTTTCTGCACTGTATGCTCTTTTTTCTGCACTGCATGCTCCTTTTTTTGCTTTGCATGCTTCTTTTTTCTGCACTTATCTGAACTCCGGGCATGGGAAGGGAAGGTTTCACTTCTAAATTCGATGTTCAACGTAAAGCACACTCTGTTATGTTGCATGGTTCTGTAATCAGCAATCTCTTGTGGGTTCTGTATTCAGAGATCTTTTGTGGGTTCTGTATTCAGTAATCTGTTGTGGGTTCTGTATTCAGAAACCTGTTGTGGGTTCTGTATTCAGAAATCTGTTGTGGGTTCTGTAATCATCAATCTATTGTGTGTTCTGTAATCAGCAATCTGTTGTGGCTTCTGTTTTCAGAAATCTGTTGTGGCTTCTGCATTCAAAAATCTGTTGTGGCTTCTGTATTCAGAAACCTGTTGTGGGTTCTGTATTCAGAAATCTGTTGTGGGTTCTGTATTCAGCAATCTCTTGTGGGTTCTGTATTCAGAGATCTTTTGTGGGTTCAGTATTCAGAGATCTTTTGTGGGTTCTGTATTCAGTAATCTGTTGTGGATTCTTAATCAGAAATCTGTTGTGGCTTCTGTAATCATCAATCTATTGTGTGCTCTGTAATCAGAAATCTGTTGTGGCTTCTGCATTCAGAAATCTGTTGTGGCTTCTGCATTCAGAAATCTGTTGTGGCTTCTGCATTCAGAAATCTGTTGTGGCTTCTGTATTCAGAAATCTGTTGTGGGTTCTGTATTCAGAAATCTGTTGTGGGTTCTGTGTTCAGCAATCTATTGTGGGTTCTGTAATCAGCAATCTGTTGTGGGTTCTGTATTCAGAAATCTGTTGTGGGTTCTGTGTTCAGCAATCTATTGTGGGTTCTGTAATCAGCAATCTGTTGTGGGTTCTGTATTCAGAAATCTGTTGTGGGTTCTGTATTCAGAAATCTGTTGTGGGTTCTGTGTTCAGCAATCTATTGTGGGTTCTGTAATCAGCAATCTGTTGTGGGTTCTGTATTCAGAAATCTGTTGTGGGTTCTGTATTCAGAAATCTGTTGTGGGTTCTGTATTCGGAAATCTGTTGTGGGTTCTGTATTCAGAAATCTGTTGTGGGTTCTGTATTCAGCAATCTTTTGTGGGTTCTGTATTCAGAAATCTGTTGTGGGTTCTGTAATCATTAATCTGTAAGGGGTTCTGTATTCAGCAATCCGTGCTAAATCTGCGTGGTGGATTAGCGCGGGTGTTAGTTCAAATGCTTGACCTATAAGTTATTTTTTATCAAATATATGTAATATTTATGTATGGATTTGCTTAGGCGTTGTGGAAACCGAGTCAGTTTTTAGTGAAGTGTGGACACCTCACCTAACCCAGCTGAACCACCGCCACACACCTCCATAACACACCCAACACATCACCACACGCCTGTACAACACACCCAACACACCACCACACACCTAAATAACACACCCAACACACCACCACACACCTGTACAACACACCCAACACACCACCACACACCTAAATAACACACCCAACACACCACCACACACCTGTACAACACACCCAACACACCACCACACACCTGCATAACACACCCAACACACCAACAGAGAAACAAGGCCCAGAAGACACACGCCACACAGGGAGGGGCTGTGTGGCCTGAAACACAGGCGGTCTATTAAT
The DNA here is from genome assembly GCA_030386875.1 of Morinoia aosen. Taxonomy (NCBI): domain Eukaryota; kingdom Metazoa; phylum Arthropoda; class Malacostraca; order Amphipoda; family Talitridae; genus Morinoia; species Morinoia aosen. The sequence continues at coordinate 42,438,041 of CM059567.1, read as the reverse complement.
ACGCTGCCGTGGGGATTGAGGTGGGGGAGAGAGGGGGGAGTGTGTGGGGAGTGTGGGAGGAGGGGGGGGAGTAGGGAGAGGGGGGACCTAAAAAAGGGGGAGGGATGGGGGGCAGTGTTGCCATGACAGCTGCGCCCCGGGCCTGTGGCTGCTTTGGCGGTATCTTGGATACACTACAGCTGCTGCCGAACTGGCCATTCACAGCTGCAGTGCTGCTGCTGAGTCTGCCATTCACAGCTGCAGTGCTGCTGCCGAACTGGCCATTCACAGCTGCAGTGCTGCTGCCGAACTGGCCATTCACAGCTGCAGTGCTGCTGCTGAGTCTGCCATTCACAGCTGCAGTGCTGCTGCCGAACTGGCCATTCACAGCTGCAGTGCTGCTGCTGAGTCTGCCATTCACAGCTGCAGTGCTGCTGCTGAGTCTGCCATTCACAGCTGCAGTGCTGCTGCTGAGTCTGCCATTCACAGCTGCAGTGCTGCTGCTGAGTCTGCCATTCACAGCTGCAGTGCTGCTGCTGAGTCTGCCATTCACAGCTGCAGTGCTGCTGCTGAGTCTGCCATTCACAGCTGCAGTGCTGCTGCTGAGTCTGCCATTCACAGCTGCAGTGCTGCTGCTGAGTCTGCCATTCACAGCTGCAGTGCTGCTGCTGAGTCTGCCATTCACAGCGGCAGTGCTGCTGCTGAGTCTGCCATTCACAGCGGCAGTGCTGCTGCTGAGTCTGCCATTCACAGCTGCAGTGCTGCTGCTGAGTCTGCCATTCACAGCTGCAGTGCTGCTGCTGAGTCTGCCATTCACAGCTGCAGTGCTGCTGCTGAGTCTGCCATTCACAGCTGCAGTGCTGCTGCTGAGTCTGCCATTCACAGCTGCAGTGCTGCAGCGCATTCACTCACAGCTGCTGTGTTTTGTGTGTGAGCCGCTCAAATTTTTTGTGTGGTGTATTGTGTTTTTTGTTATTTTGTGTTAATAGATTTGCTTGTATTATTTTGTGCTCATCGGCGTGAAGGAACTAGCAGCCCTCACTGCCGCTGCCGCTCGGTTTTGTGCGGCGAAAATTTGAACCCTCCACCACTCTCCACCACTCTCTCCACCACTCTCTCCACCACTCTCTCCACCACTCTCTCCACCACTCTCTCCACCACTCTCTCCACCACTCTCTCCACCACTCTCTCCACCACTCTCTCCACCACTCTCTCCACCACTCTCTCCACCACTCTCTCCACCACTCTCTCCACCACTCTCTCCACCACTCTCTCCACCACTCTCTCCACCACTCTCTCCACCACTCTCCGCAGTGCCTCTTACAGACGCTCTGTCAGTTCAGCTTTGCTGTACTCTGATTTAAATATGAGATTCCCAAATTATTTACCTCAAGTGACATAGCAGTAGATTTTTCTCAAGTCTAGTACAATGGACACTTTTGAGTATAGCTACCTAGCAGCATGGACCTGCCAGCTTTGTGTTGGAATTATTTTGTGATCTTCAAACCTCGCTGGCGTTGTGGACGAACGAAACTGACGTCAGCGAGAGCTGGTGCTCGTCAGCGGTGCTCTCATGCGGTCAACACACTGCGTAACAGTGTTTGGCATGCTGTATAGAGATGATTCAAAAATTGCGCAACAATTTTTGGCGCGCCTAGTGCAGATGGTTTGTAGGCCTGCGACACAGTTTTTGGCACATCGGGTACAGAAGATTCGTGACTGCGCAACAGTTTTTGGCGCACCGTGTACGGAAGGCTCACGCCACCTTTAGCACCAAATATAACAGAGACAGTCAGGGAGTTTGACGCGATCATGCTTGTGCTCTCAGAGCAAAAAATTTTTCCAAGCTAAAGCTCCAAAATTCCCATTTTCCCAAATTAAAGCTCCAAAATTCCCATTTTCCCAAGCCAAATCTACAAAATTCCCATTTTCCCAAACTAAAGCTCAAAAATTCCCATTTTCCCTAACTAAAGCTCCAAAATTCCCATTTTCCCAAACTAAAGCTCCAAAATTCCCATTTTCCCAAACTAAAGCTCAAAAATTCCCATTTTCCCAAACTAAAGCTCCAAAATTCCCATTTTCCCTAACTAAAGCTCCAAAATTCCCATTTTCCCAAACTAAAGCTCCAAAATTTCCATTTTCCCAAGCTCCATCCTAGGCGGCCGGGAATTCCCAGGAGCGCCGTGAATAATCGGCGCAGCTTTTAGGCCGAGTCGCCCGTGGGACTGTGGGGCCTGCATCAGGCAGCCCTTTTTGGTGCGGGGTTTGGGGCGTGGGGCTTGGCAGGCGGGAATCTGTGCTTGGCAGACGGGAATTGGGGTTTGGTAGACGGGAATCTGGGTTTGGCACACAGGAATCTGGGATTGGCAGACGGGAATCTGGGCTTGGCAGACGGGAATCTGTGCTTGGCAGACGAGAATCTGGGCTTGGCAGAGGGGAATCTGGGCTTGGCAGACGGGAATCTGGGCTTGGCAGACGGGAATCTGTGCTTGGCAGACGAGAATCTGGGCTTGGCAGACGGGAATCTGTGCTTGGCAGACGAGAATCTGGGCTTGGCAGAGGGGAATCTGGGCTTGGCAGACGGGAATCTGGGCTTGGCAGACGGGAATCTGGGCTTGGCAGACGGGAATCTGGGCTTGGCAGACGGGAATGTGGGCTTGGCAGACGGGAATCTGGTGGCTTGACAGACGGGAATCTGGTGGCTTGGCAGACGGGAATCTGGTGGCTTGGCAGACGGGAATCTGGTGGCTTGGCAAACGGGAATCTGGTAGCTTGGCAGATGGGAATCTGGAGAGTGGAGCTTGACAGTTTCCATTAAATTTAGTTCCATTAAATCCCATCAACCATTAAAGTGAAGCGACGTTACTGTCGATGTTCCAGCCTCAGCCAGCGCCGGTGCTAACTTTCTTGAGTCTGCGGATCTTGGCGGCGTTTGTTCCGACTGCAAGTCTTGCGCTGAGAGCCAAGTGTTGCTTTTTGAATCAGGGCACGGAAGCCAGTACATTAGCTTCTTTCTCACCAAGTGAATGATAACAAATTATCATTAAATTATCGTTCGCAAAAGCGATGCAGCTGCTGATTTAGTACGCCAGTTTACACGCGAACGCTTCTCTGCATAAATATTCAATAAGCTAGCGGTGCGGGGACTGAATTCCACAAGGTAACAAAGTAGTTCAATTACGATGGTCGGGTTATATTATTATATTATGTTATTGATACTGAGCATTAGTTCACTTTTCCCGATGCCCGGATGTGCATCAGCATCGCTCAAGAAAGTGTGGAAAAAAATAGTCATACGAACCAATCCTCTACGTCGGGGGGAGGTGACGATGAAAGACGAGTATTGGTACATGGGGTGTCCTAATCATCGAATAGTTATTAATATCACTAACAACATTAGTAACACCACAAAAAACATGAGTAGCATAACTAACAACAACTGTGACGTCACTAACAACGTCAATGACGTCACTAACATCAGCGACGTCACTAACATCAGTGACATCACTAACAACATCAGTGACGTGACTTACAACAGCATATGTATTGTGATACTAAATTGAACGTGAAGTTTTGGCTGATTGAGACGCAGTGCACCAACTCTGCATGCAAGACACCGTCGTTTCGCATATGCCCTTGTGTCTCTCAAATGTCTGCAGCAGCAAAAGCAGCAACAGCAGCAGCAACAGCTGCAGCAGCAGCACGAACAGTATTACGGAAGCTGCAAGTAAGTCACATTTTTGAAGCGTGTGTAACTGAGTGGGAGGGAGTGTGGGAGGGAGGGAGTGTGGGAGGGAGGGAGTGTGGGAGGGAGGGAGTGTGGGAGGGAGGGAGTGTGGGAGGGAGTGGGAGGTCGAAACAAACACAAACCACCGCCACGTTGGCTGGAGCTCCTTGCTATTCAGTCCGGCAAAAGTGCGCCGCCTACGAGGAAGAAGCAACTGCTGCGCGCGAAATTTCGAGGCGAGCATCGCCGCCCCAGCGCCGCCTCAGCGCCGCGCAACTCCAAATATTGAGGAAGCTCTCGTTAGTCCGTCCAGCGTGTTGCCGATGGGGGGGGGGGGATGGGAGACCGGGCCACGTGAGTTACATTAATTTAGAAATTGCCCGCCTGGGCGGTCCTGGTGGGCGGCCTGCGGAGTCTTGTGATCAGCTGTCGTGCTTTTGTTGTGTGGCCGTACGTTTGTGTGTTGTGTGGCCGTACGTTTGTGTGTTGTGTGGCCGTATGTTTGTGTGTTGTGTGGCCGTATGTTTGTGTGTTGTGTGGCCGTATGTTTGTGTGTTGTGTGGCCGTACGTTTGTGTGTTGTGTGGCCGTATGTTTGTGTGTGGTGTGGCCGTATGTTTGTGTGTTGTGTGGCCGTACGTTTATGTGTTGTGTGGCCGTACGTTTATGTGTTGTGTGGCCGTATGTTTGTGTGTTGTGTGGCCGTATGTTTGTGTGTTGTGTGGCCGTATGTTTGTGTGTTGTGTGGCCGTATGTTTGTGTGTTGTGTGGCCGTATGTTTGTGTGTTGTGTGGCCGTATGTTTGTGTGTTGTGTGGCCGTACGTTTATGTGTTGTGTGGCCGTACGTTTGTGTGTTGTGTGGCCGTATGTTTGTGTGTTGTGTGACCGTACGTTTGTGTGTTGTGTGGCCGTATGTTTGTGTGTTGTGTGGCCGTACGTTTATGTGTTGTGTGGCCGTACGTTTATGTGTTGTGTGGCCGTACGTTTATGTGTTGTGTGGCCGTACGCTGGTTTGCTGCTCAGCTCTTATGCCGCCACACTTCGGCTGTTGTCAACTGTTCAACACCACGGCTGATATCTACCGTTCCTAAACACTACGGTTGTTACAAGATATTCTAAGCAGGTTCCAATGCTCTAACATTGTAGTCAATACCTTTTGTGAGACGTTTTTATTTCGCCCTCGTAGCTAGAAGAATAAAAGAACTATGACTATCGTGTACGGTTTTAATCAGTAAAATTGTTATATAAGAAAGTGGAAGAGACGTGCAGGATCGGTTCGATGCGGCGGTGGGGAGGTGATGGCTGCAGGTGTCTGAGAGGTAAGAATTGATTAGGAAATAAGGTAGGAGAAAATGATGAAATAACGTGGTAATAAATCAAGAAAAAATTGGAATAAATGACGAAATAAGGAAGGAATAAATAGAGAAATTAGGCAAGAGTAAATAAAGAAATGAGGTACGAATACATGAAGAAATGGGGAAGGAATAAATAGAGAAATAATTTAAGACAACAACTACATAAAAACACCGAATCATTCTCTGGTCTCAGAATTGTGGCCAAGACTATTGCAAGTATTGAGGTGTTGATGAGCATTGATGTTCGCGAATATTGGTGACGTGGGTGCCCCACGCTGGTGGTTACTTTCAATGTTATTGCAAGTAAGTACGAGCGCTTCCAATATTCATAACAAGAATTATTTTGGCGGCTTTAATAATTCTCTTCCGTTTTCACACTTAATCACAAGAGAAAAAACATAGAAAGATGAAAAGTTTACCGGGGGCAGATGGCTTCTTAGCTCTGCAGTCATGAGAATAAATCCTCTTCTGAAGGGGTGATTAATGTATTTTTTATTATTTAATGCTATAAAATCATGCAAGGTTTCTTTTTTCCGAAAATTTTAATTTTAATACGTAAAACTAATAACGTATCCTGAAAGTTATTCTATTAGGAGTTTCATTTGTTGAAAAATAATCCCTGTAGTCACACGCACACACACACACGCACACACACGCACACAACACACACCTATACCCCTGAACATATTCCCACGCACACACACATCTATACCCCTAAACACTACACACGCACGCATACAGGCACATCTATACTCCTAATCATATACATACACGCTCACACACCATAACACACACAGGATGTGTGTGGAACACAACACAAAAGCCGCATCGTGCAGCACCGCGTAACACATTAATTAGAGATGGCTTTGACCGGCACTTTGTGCTGGTGTGTGTGTGTGTGTGTGTGTGTGTGTGTGTGTGTGCTGGTTTGTTGTGCTGGTGTGTTGTGCAGCCTTGTGGTGTGCTGATGTGTTGTTCAGCCTTGTGGTGCGTCCCCTGCATGCTGTGTTAGTGTGGTGTCACCACCACTCGCCCATCACCACATCACCACATCACCACATCACCACATCACCCCATCACCACATCACCACATCACCACATCACCACATCACCACATCACCACTTGCCCCTCACCACATCACCACTCGCCCCTCACCACATCACCGCTCGCCCCTCACCACATCACCACTCGCCCCCTCACCACATCACCACTCGCCCCTCACCACATCACCACTCGCCCCTCACCACATCACCACTCGCCCCTCACCACATCACCACTCACCTCTCACCACATCACCACTCGCCCCTCACCACATCACCACTCACCTCTCACCACATCACCACTCGTTCCTCACCATATCACCACATTACCACTCGCTCCTCACCATATCACCACATTACCATTCGCCCCTCACTACATCACCACATTACCACTCGCCCCTCACCACATCACCACATTACCACTCGCCCATCACCACATCACCACTCGCCCCTCACCACATCACCACTCGCCCCTCACCACATCACCACTCGCCCCTCACCACATCACCACTCGCCCCTCACCACATCGCCCCTCGCCCCTCACCACATCGCCACTCGCCCCTCACCACATCGCCACTCGCCCCTCACCACATCGCCACTCGCCCCTCACCACATCACCACTCGCCCCTCATCACATCACCACTCGCCCCTCACCACATCACCACTCACCACACGTCCCGTCATGCCCAAGCAGTTGCCCTTCGCTTTCTTTTGCTAAATTTTGCTTTTGTTAAGGAATTTTTTGGCGGCGTCGCCATATTGTGGTTTGTGCACGGCATGCGGACGTACGGGTCGCACATGTGACACACGGTGGTGCACATGTGGCACAAGACACATAAAACACACGCACATCCCCTTACTCCCACAAACAACTCCCCCCCCTCCCCTCTATGCCTCCCCCGGCAGTAATCAGATTTAACAAAACGCTAAAAGCTTCGCAGAACGCTGGCTTATGCAGGGAGTTTGTGGCGCTACATTGTGCTCTAATTATTGATGAAGTCCGGCCGTAATTGTGCAGCTGTGTGAAGCCTGCGACTGTTTTGCCAGCACTGACGGGACTAGCGTTTTGTGCTGGTGAGGGATTATTGAGTTGTGTCGCTGATTCCTTGATCCTTCCCCATTCCTCCCCTCCAGTCTACCCCTCCTCTCCAGTCTACCCCTCCTCTCCAGTCTACCCCTCCTCTCCAGTCTACCCCTCCTCTCCAGTCTATTCCTCCCCTCCAGTCTACCCCTCCCCTCCAGTCTACCCCTCCTCTCCAGTCTATTCCTCCCCTCCAGTCTACTCCTCCCCTACAGTCTACTCCTCCCCTCCAGTCTATTCCTCCCCTCCAGTCTATTCCTCCCTCCAGTCTATTCCTCCCCTCCAGTCTACTCCTCCCCTCCAGTCTACTCCTCCCCTACAGTCTACTCCTCCCCTCCAGTCTATTCCTCCCCTCCAGTCTATTCCTCCCTCCAGTCTACCCCTCCACTCCAGTCTACTCCTCCCCTCGAGTCTACTCCTTCCCTCTAGTCTACTCCTCCCCTCCAGTCTACCCCTCCCCTCCTGTCTATCCCTCCCCTCCTGTCTACTCCTCCCCTCCAGCCTACTCCTCCCCTCCAGTCTACTCCTCCCCTCTAGTCTACTCCTCCCCTCCAGTCTACTCCTACCCTCCAGTCTATTCCTCCCCTCCAGTCTACCCCTCCCCTCCAGTCTATTCCTCCCCTCCAATCTACTCTTCCCCTCCAGTCTATTCCTCCCCTCCAGTCTACTCCTCCCCTCCAGTCTACTCCTCCCCTACAGTCTACTCCTCCCCTCCAGTCTATTCCTCCCCTCCAGTCTATTCCTCCCTCCAGTCTATTCCTCCCCTCCATTCTACTCCTCCCCTCCAATCTACTCTTCCCCTCCAGTCTACCCCTCCCTTCCAGTCTACCCCTCCCCTCCAGTCTACCCCTCCCCTCCAGTCTACCCCTCCCCTCCAGTCTATTCCTCCCCTCCAGTCTACTCCTCCCCTCCAGTCTACTCCTCCCCTACAGTCTACTCCTCCCCTACAGTCTACTCCTCCCCTCCAGTCTACTCCTCCCCTCCAGTCTACTCCTCCCCTCCAGTCTACTCCTCCCCTACAGTCTACTCCTCCCCTACAGTCTACCCCTCCCCTCCAGTCTACTCCTCCCCTCCAGTCTACTCCTCCCCTCCAGTCTACTCCTCCCCTCCAGTCTACTCCTCCCCTCCAGTCTACTCCTCCCCTACAGTCTACTCCTCCCCTACAGTCTACTCCTCCCCTCCAGTCTATTCCTCCCCTCCAGTCTACTCCTCCCCTACAGTCTACCCCTCCCCTCCAGTCTACCACTCCCCTCCAGTCTACTCCTCCCCTCCAGTCTACTCCTCCCCTCCAGTCTACTCCTCCCCTCCAGTCTACTCCTCCCCTTCAGTCTACTCCCCAATACTCCCCATCGCGAGTTTTGCGCTGCGAGTCCCCAATATTTTAAGGCAACTGTGGCAAGATTTCCTTCCAATCCCCATTCTTTCACTCCCCCACTCCCCACACTCTAGGGATGCTGCTCACCTTATATTCGTAAACTCTTGCTCTCAGTTCTATTTTTGACTCCGTTTCGAGTGAAGCGATCCTACGGTGCTCGTGTAAAAAACAATCGTGTAAAATTAAAGCAAACAATCGAAATTGATGTGGCAAAGTGGCAAATAGTGTCTGGAAATCTGGCCTTCATGAATCAGTATCGCGTCAACCGTAACATAATATGCTCGATTTTGTTTCCTTCCTATTGCGTTGCTTAGTGTTGGGCAACAGCGATGAATGCAAACTTGAACAAATTATCGTTGATCTTAGGAATAGCCCCAGCGCAGCCCCAGCGCAGCCCCAGCGCAGCCCTAGCGCAGCCCCAGCGCAGCCCCAGCGCAGCCCCAGCGCAGCCCCAGCGCAGCCCCAGCGCAGCCCCAGCGCAGCCCCAGCGCAGCCCCAGCGCAGCCCCAGCGCAGCCCCAGCGCAGCCCCAGCGCAGCCCCAGCGCAGCCCCAGCGCAGCCCCAGCGCAGCCCCAGCGCAGCCCCAGCGCAGCCCCAGCGCAGCCCCAGCGCAGCCCCAGCGCAGCCCCAGCGCAGCCCCAGCGCAGCCCCAGCGCAGCCCCAGCGCAGCCCCAGCGCAGCCCCAGCGCAGCCCCAGCGCAGCCCCGGCGCAGCCCCAGCGCAGCCCCAGCGCAGCCCCAGCGAAGCTCCAGCGAAGCCCCAGCGAAGCTCCAGCGCAGCCCCAGCGCAGCTCCAGCGCAGCTCCAGCGCAGCCCCAGCGCAGCCCCAGCGCAGCCCCAGCGCAGCCCCAGCGCAGCCCCAGCGCAGCCCCAGCGCAGCCCCAGCGCAGCCCCAGCGCAGCCCCAGCGCAGCCCCAGCGCAGCCCCAGCGCAGCCCCAGCGCAACCCAGCGCAGCCCCAGCGCAACCCAGCGCAGCCTCAACGCAGCCCCAGCGCAGCCCCAGCGCAGCCCTGCTAGTGTACGCATTTTGTAGTCCAAATGTCGACGAGAGTTGCGCTCATTTCTTGGCTTGTTTGTTTGGAGTGTTTTGTTTGGTTGTTTTGCCAGCCTGACTTGTGCCTTTGAACTTCCGAGTTGGAGTTTGTTTTGCATTTCTTGTCGTCCATTTTTGCTCTGTGGTTCATTCCAGGTTTTGTCCGTTTCTGTCCAGCTTAGTCCCTTTTTCAGTCCAGTTTTGTCTCTTGCTCCAGTCCAGTTTTATCCCTTTCTCCAGTCCAGTTTTATCCCTTTCTCCAGTCCAGTTTTATCCCTTTCTCCAGTCCAGTTTTATCCCTTTCTCCAGTCCAATTTTATCCCTTTCTCCAGTCCAGTTTTATCCCTTTCTCCAGTCCAGTTTTATCCCTTGCTCCAGTCCAGTTTTATCCCTTGCTCCAGTCCAGTTTTATCCCTTGCTCCAGTCCAGTTTTATCCCTTTCTCCAGTCCAGTTTTATCCCTTTCTCCAGTCCAGTTTTATCCCTTTCTCCAGTCCAGTTTTATCCCTTTCTCCAGTCCAGTTTTATCCCTTTCTCCAGTCCAGTTTTATCCCTTTCTCCAGTCCAGTTTTATCCCTTTCTCCAGTCCAGTTTTATCCCTTTCTCCAGTCCAGTTTTATCCCTTTCTCCAGTCCAGTTTTATCCCTTTCTCCAGTCCAGTTTTATCCCTTGCTCCAGTCCAGTTTTATCCCTTGCTCCAGTCCAGTTTTATCCCTTGCTCCAGTCCAGTTTTATCCCTTGCTCCAGTCCAGTTTTATCCCTTGCTCCAGTCCAGTTTTATCCCTTGCTCCAGTCCAGTTTTATCCCTTGCTCCAGTCCAGTTTTATCCCTTTCTCCAGTCCAGTTTTATCCCTTTCTCCAGTCCAGTTTTATCCCTTTCTCCAGTCCAGTTTTATCCCTTTCTCCAGTCCAGTTTTATCCCTTGCTCCAGTCCAGTTTTATCCCTTGCTCCAGTCCAGTTTTATCCCTTGCTCCAGTCCAGTTTTATCCCTTGCTCCAGTCCAAAGTTTTAGCCCAGCGTCCAGCGAACTGACGGACAAACAAACGCAGCTTCCGAGACGTAGATTCCCTTAAAGCAAGGCTTATTAACCGTGGGTAGATTCAACATACTTCATATGTTAAAATGTACAATATATATTCACATACAACCGTATAAATGAATATAAATATTAATCATTAAGTGTATTTTATAGTTTCTTAACACGTTGACTCCGGTTGTGCTGCTGCTTACCGTCAGTTTGGTTGGACTAGAAGAAGGCGTCTTATTAAAAAACCGGCTTTTCTTTCTGCTCTAATGCATTTTAAACTTTTTGAAAAGTGTAAGGAATGCACCTGAACCATAATGTGTTCCCTTTTACTCCTAAATTTATTGCGGAAAAGGTAGCAAAATATTTTGAACGTCATTTGTATATTCCGGTACGTAAATGAACAATTTATTGAGTGGTACACATTTGTACCACTTCGTAGCCAAAGTGTTGAACCTTTAACTGTGCTGGAGGCACATGAAGATACACAATTAACACATTGACTGCGACGTGCACCACCGGTGGTACACGGAGGTAATTTTCAAAATGTTGCTGAGCAAAATGTTGCTTCAATTTTATAAATACCTAATTAAAGCTAAATTAACGCACAATCCAGTTCATGTTTGGTATTTTCAAAATAGCTTACTACAATTGACTTTAAATTTGAGTTTGGCATTGAACTTAATATTTAGTAGTCGCAGTCAAAGTGTTAAGGACACAACAAAAGACAAGTTGAAAAGCCGTGACCTGAAGCACCACACACGTTTCTTCACTGAGTACAGTAAAAATTACTCAACACGCTAACTGCGATGGGTTAAACTAAAGTTCGATATTCAACTTAAATTTAAAGTCAATTGTGGTAATCAACTTTGAAAATAGCAAACAATAACTGGATCGGGCTTTTATTTAGCTCTCATGAAGTATTAATAAAAAATTAGTTAGTGACTGCAGGTGGGTCAGCAGCACTATGAAAATCACCTAAGTGACCACCGGTGGGTCACTGCGAAGGAAATGTGTTAAAATGGGAGGCATTCAAAACTTTCCTATGGCAGCCGTTGTAAATACTAAAGCAGCTACGCTCAATTAATTAACACTTTGGCTGCAACGTGCGCCACCGGTGGCCACGGAAGGGATTTTCCTAATGCTGCTGACCGACCGGTAGTCACGAGCTCAATTTTTATAGATTCTTAATTGAAGCTGAATGAAGGCACGATTCAGTTAATGTTTGCTTTTCTCAAAATTACTTGCTGCAATTAACTTCAATTTTGAGTTAACTATGAACTTGCTTCCGTTTTGGTATACTCAACGGTGCGCATTTGAGCGTATGTTTCGATGCTATGAGTGTACCATTGACCAGATTTGTTGGGTGTTGGGTGGTGGCTTAATTACCTGTATCACCTTATTACCTGCATCATCAAATTACCTGTATCACCTTATTACCTGGATCACCATATTACCTGTATCACCTTATTACCTGTATCACCTTATTACCTGTATCACCATATTACCTGTATCACCATATTACCTGTATCACCTTATTACCTGTATCACCATATTACCTGTATCACCTTATTACCTTATTATTTGTATCACCTTATTACATTTAAGCATAATAATGCTTAGATGCTATGAGTACCATTGACCGGATTTGTTAGGTGATGGCTAGTGGTCTCATTACCTGTGGTGCTCGCGTCACCTACACAACTCGCAGCTATCACCTCAACAATGATATCCCATCACCTGATCATCACTTCATCATCACCTGATCATCACCTGATCATCACTTCATCATCACCTGATCATCACCTGATCATCACTTCATCATCACCTGATCCTCACTTCATCATCACCTGATCCTCACTTCATCATCACCTGATCCTCACCATATCATCACTTCATCATCACCTGATCCTCACCATATCATCACTTCATCATCACCTGATCCTCACAATATCATCACTTCATCACCACCTGATCCTCACTTCATGATCACCTGATCATCACCTGATCATCACCTGATCATCACCTGATCATCACCTGATCATCACCTGATCATCACCTGATCATCACCTGATCATCACTTCATCATCACCTGATCCTCACTTCATCATCACCTGATCCTCACTTCATCATCACCTGATCCTCACCATATCATCACTTCATCATCACCTGATCCTCACCATATCATCACTTCATCATCACCTGATCCTCACTTCATCATCAGCTGATCATCACCTGATCATCACCTGATCATCAGCTGATCATCACCTGATCATCACCTGATCATCACTTCATCATCACCTGATCATCACTTCATCATCACCTGATCCTCACTTCATCATCACCTGATCCTCACTTCATCATCACCTGATCATCACTTCACCATCACCTGATCATCACCATATCATCACTACATCATCACCTGCGCTGCATAATGGCTGTGCCAAATTTTTCGGTTTGTCATACCAGAGGACGATTTAAAATGCGTTCCTATAATTTGTTAGCGCGTTGCAGGCGTTAAAAGGTTTAGGCTTTATTTATTTCAAGTTTTTCTAGGTTAAAAGGCAAGTTTGTAAGGCTGAGGTTGAGTTAGGTAAGAATTGGTAACGTTAGGTCCATATGGTTGTACATAGTTCAGTAAAAAAATAGAATTTCAGTTGTAAGGGTGAATAGTACAATCTGAATGGAATTCATGTGCTGGTTGAGTTTGAGCAGGGCTCGGTTACGACAAGTTAGGGGAGACTTTGGGGTACTGAAAGCAAGGCAAGTAATGCAAAAGTAAGCCAAACAACGGACCAGCTTTTGTAAAATGCCGAAACCAATCTTGTTTTTACAGCAGAGCCCAAAACTACCATCGGAATGCATATCATCATCACTATTGCCTTCAATAATATGATAATTAAACATCGTGAATCACAATCACTATTATTTTGAAAGTTATAGTTCTATGAGAATCATTACAAAATGTGATCACTTAAAGTGGGAGGTAGCAGTGGACAGCATTTGCTCGACTGTCCGCCGAAGAACAATGATTGTCCGTCGAAGAGCGATGATTGTCCGCCGAAGAGCAATGATTGTCCGCCGCGCACCGGCGGACAGGTAACAGGCCGCAGCATCGTCCCGTTGGGCCGCTCACCTGGCCGCCTCTCGAGTGGGGGGGAGGGTTTGGGTGGGTAAAATGGGGGTACATGTGGGGGGCTAAGGTTCGGCACCCGTCAGTTCCTAGAGCAACAGGTGGACGGAAGAGAGGAGGGGGTGGGGGTGAGTTTGGGGGTCTCCAGGGGGGGATGGGGGAAGTTAGGCCAAGTGCTCCGAAAGAGAAAGCCGCGAGGGGGGGGGAACCCCAATCCGACGGATGCGCAACAAGTGGGGGCGTGTTTTGGGGGGCACTACTGTAGGGGGCCCAACTTTAGGCTTTGATCTCCCCCCGCTTCCTCCGTACCCATCCCCCCCTACAGGCTCTAAGCCCACTTTGGCCCCCCAAATTCCTCCCCAAAGAGGAGCCCCACGTCTCAGCTGGGCCACCCCCGCTGCCTCTCGCTTCCCCCCTCCCCCTTTTGAAGAGAGGGGGTCTCAGCCCCCCGCTGGGGGGGGGAAAGAACCCAAATTTATCCGGGCGAGCAGCAGGGCAGCGGACGCAGTCAAATTTTCAAGGCAGGGTTTGTGGCTCTGAGGTGGTGACTCCCAGCGCAGCTCCAGCGCAGCCCCAGCGCAGCCCCAGCGCATGACCGTCCATGCACACTCCTGCATGAACGAGATCGTGTGTGCGACTTCTTACGATTTTGAATGAAAATAATTCACTACTCCAAAAGAAACTTGAATAATCTGGGATGTGCATTCCCGTACAATCTTTCATTGTTTCTTTCGTCCTTTATCGTTCCAGGCTGTTTTGTATTGAATTGCACGGTCCCATACCGCCTTACTTTGTCCTACTGTGTCCTGTACCATGAGGCCATGTCTCAACTCTGTCCCACGCCGTCTCAGTGTGTCCTGTACCACGTTACCATGCATCATATGACCTTTTACTGCATTACGCCAATCTATATAGACTGCGCCATCTCATTAGCTCCTATGTCTTCCAACACCGTTTCAACCTCCTATCCTGATTTTTTTTTAATTTTCTCTAAATGACAATTTATAGGTGCTTTTAAATTTAAAAATCTCTAAATAAAAATCTCCATGATAATTTTACAAGTCTGACTTTAATTCATTTGAGACGATTTCAAACGCTTGAAGTATGGCATTGGGGGTTTTTACATGCATGTTGCCGCAAGCATTCGCACCTACGCAGTGTTAAGGCCTATTTACACGATCATTGAGTGCGCGCGTGCGCAGTGAAGAGAGGCGCAAACCTCTCTTCACTGCATAGTCCGCATTGTCATTGAGCAGTAAATGCGCCTAAAGCGAGAGCAAGTGGGCGGGGCTTGCGCCTCTCTTCACTGCTCACGCGCGCACTCAATGATCGTGTGAACAGGCCTTTATCAAGGAGCCGGTTTTCTGCAGACTCCGCGCTATGTTCTGGCGCGAAACGGATGGTGCATGACTAGGACTGCGCGGCTTGGGTCTATGACTTGAACAAACTGTCGCCGTCACCGTATTTACGGGCAGCTCCATTTTGTGGTAATATGGGAACATATTCTAGAATAACTCAATGTTTAGGGGAGTAATAGATCCATAATATAGTAGCAATAAATTGGGAATAATACAGCCGAAAATATGTAACATTCTCGCAATTAATCCCCTCAGGGAGATACAACTTTTGTATCTATGGGAATTAGCATTTCCAGGGGGAATATGTGGGGGCCCGAGCTGAGAGTTAGGTAGGCCTTCTTTTTGTTGAAATAGAATGTTTTTGTTAAGTTAAGGACCTGCTTTTTCGGTTCACTGCTGTCCTGTTTTTCAGCACCTACTACTTTCTTCTTCAACTTTGGTCTTGTTTCATGAACTTCTTTCTCATCTTACTGTTTCTATGCCCTTTTTGCACGAATTCAACGTTCCCTTAACTCCATACTAAATGGTGCCTTCTTCCTTCCTCTTTTTGGATTGCCTTTGTTGCGGATAGGAAGGCTTTAACTAACTAATCATCTATCTTGCAATAAATCGCTATTATATCCATGTATATGTAATATTACAGTAATAAATCTATAATATAACGCTATAAATCTGTAATGTTCTAGCAATAAATCTATAATAACGCAGCAACACTATAAAAATAGCTGAAATAAGAAGTGACGTGGTGGGGTGAGACAGCAGCCGTCGTGACGTCATCGCGTCTAGCCACGCAGTCTTAACTATGATGAAAATAATAACAGAAACAAATTGTCAAAGTGAATTTGATAATTTTGTCAAATTCTAAAATCAAATAACAAATAACCTTTTTAACAATTTCTCGGCCTAAGCACGAATTGAAATTAGCTATTGTGGTTGTTGATCATCATTCGATATGCAACTGATTTGATCCAGCCACAA